>JAWHQI010000340.1:0-2765731 GCA_033032865.1 Dactylorhiza incarnata | reverse complement strand
TAGTTTTGTTTTCTTATAAATATGAGTCTTAGGGTGGCTGATTTCTTATTGCTGAAGTTTGGAGAAGATATCTTCCTTGCTTCCGGTGATCCTTCCGCGGTGCCGACGCCGTGGAGCCCGTGGTGCCGACTCCATTGGGTAAGCTTCCTTTCCTCCCTCCTCCTATCCTCCCTGCTTTCCCTTGCCGCCAGCCCCACCTGCAGCCGACTACAGCAGCCCTGCTGCCCCCTCCGCCAGCCGGCGCTACAGCCACCACCCTCCCAACCCGCAACCAGCCACCGCCCCCTCCCTAGCCCGCAGCCATCTCGCCACCGCCCCTCTACAGCCCTCCCCCTGCCGCCTCTCCACCGCCTGAACACCCACGCCGCCAGCCCACCTACACCACCAGCCGCCCCCTCTCATAGCCCTCCTGCTGCCCTTGTCCCAAAACTGTCCGGATCTGTCCAGATCTGGACAGATCAGATCTGGACAGATCTGCCCCGGTCCAGTCCCAAGCCTCGAACCAGCCCTAAAACGCCCCGATCCCGCCGCCAATCACTTCCCTTCCGTGGATCCACTTTCCTCCGTGCCCGATCTAGTCCTCCACCACCCGGAAAGCCCTATTTCGCCTCCGAAATTCAGATCCGTGTTGGATTGCGGCCACCCTTGGATTTATTTCAGATTTTTGTATGTGTTATTTGTGACGATCTATTTTGTTGGGTATAATATATTGTGCACGTGTGGTACTTTTGTTCAAGGAATTTTAGCTTGTTGTATTCTCCTGTGAATCTCTTGCCCTGCAGGTCGCCTAATTCGCCGCGCGCTTATTCTAGCCCTCCGTGCGGAGGAAAGCTATTGCCTAGCCGCTTAAAGAAATTGCTTATCTTGCCTCGAATGAATGCGATGTTTTATTATAATGATTTTGTTTGCTTACGTTGATTAATTCGCCTATCAATCGTGTCTTGCATTTAATCATTGGTTTGGTTGAGTCGATTCCCTCACATCACTAATTTGCATCCTAAGCGCCACTACACAGCCTACCCTACATCAGTTGGTATCAGAGCCCAGGTCGGGCTGTTTGCATGCTCCGTAGTGGTAGGTCATTTAGAAGCATGGTAGATCCACAGGTCACCAACGAACGAGCGGCAGGCTCGAATTCGAGCGCTGCCACGACGGATTTTGAGCGTCTGATGTTAGACCGTTTCGATGCTTTAGGCACCCAGTTTGAGGCCGTGCAACATGATATTGCCGCGGTAAACCGTCGCCTAGATAGGATTGAGAACGCTAGGGATACTCCTTCCCAACATGATGATGAGATAGCGGATGACCCGGGCTATCCTCCCCGCCGTGGTCAGCGGGACAGAGATGACCCACCGCCGGCTTACCGCTACCGCCGCGAGATTCCTGTGAGAGCCCCCACCCCGCCAGCAAGGCGGACTCCTGAGCCAGCACGTGGCCGACCCCCGCCCCCGCGGGAAGACTACCGCATGCCACGTCAGCCTGGCCCCAGGGACCGTGCCCCTCCACACGGTCGTCATGACCAGCATCGTGACGAGTACTACCCACCAGGACGACGTGAGCGCGGACCCCCACCCGCTCGGCACGATTACGAGCGTGACGACGATCTTGATGATTATCCTGACCCGCGGAGAGGTGACCGCGCACTTGACATCACCCGTAGGATTCGCCTCGATGCCCCGACATTCGATGGTCGCCTGGATCCGAAGGCCTTTAGTGACTGGCTCCTGGACATGGATCACTATTTTGATTGGTACGACATGAGTGATGATCGTTGCGTCCGGTTTGCCAAGATGAAGTTAGTCGGACAGGCTAAGGTGTATTGGATTAGTGTTGAGCGAGCCTTAGATCGTGACGGTTACTATCCCATCACCCGATGGGATGATATGAAGGAGAGGCTTAAGGACAAATACCTCCCCGCTTCCTACCGTGATCAACTACTTGATCAGCTGCAGAGCTTACGTCAGGGGACGCTTTCCGTAGCTGAGTATATGGCTCGATTCGACGAGCTAGTTGTTAGGAGCGATATTTCGGAGGAACCTATTGCCACTGCCTCTCGATTCAAGGCTGGCCTCTGTGCGGATCTCCGGAGAGAGCTGATTCCCCACCGCTTGGAGACTGTAGACCAGATATTCCAGCTCGCTCTTGAATATGAGCAGTACCTTCGTGCCCCTGGCACGAAGCAGTTTCCTTCCCGGACAGATTCGTCGACGTTTAGGAAGCCCGCTCCAGCCCAGACTGCTGCAGCCACTCCACCCCCCCGAGTCACCCCTGATTTGAGGGGGAAGGCTGTCGCTACCGAGGGCCAGAGGCCTGGGGGTATTCAGTGTTTTAGGTGCGGGGGTAGAGGACACGTTGCGGCCCACTGCCCCACACGTAGTCTGTTGATTGACGAGGAGGAGACCGCTTTAGAGGGAGATGTGGAGATTACTGAGGAGGTCACTGCCACCGTTGAGGAGGGATGGGAGAGCGACGCTGAGCGGTCGTTAGAGGTTGGTGTAGTCAGGCGCTTCCTGCACACCCCACGTGCTGATGAGGATTGGCGCCGTACTACCATTTTCTACACATATTTCCCGAGTGCAGGCGGACCCTGCAAGTTAGCTATCGATAGTGGGAGCTGTGTGAATATCGTGGCCCAGAAGGGTCTAGACCGCATGCAGGTGAAGGCAGAGCCTCACCCCCACCCTTATCGTGTCATCTGGGTCGACAAGACAGCCATCCAGGTTACCCAGCGCTGCCTTGTTCCGATCACCATCGCATCCTTTGAGGACCGAGTTTGGTGCGACGTCATCCCTATGGATGTCGCCCACGTCTTGCTGGGCCGCCCTTGGCTATTTGATCGCGATGTCACGTGTTTCGGTCGGTCAAACACGTGTGTCTTCTATGATAAGGGGCGGAAGATCACTTTATCTCCCACCCAGCCCAGAGAGCGGTCCAAGGGCCGGGTCGAGCCGTCCACTAGCACGATTGCTTCGAGACCCGTGCACATTCTGAGGTGTGGTGAGTTCCTGAGAGATAGCATCGATGCGGGGATCATGTACGTAGTGGCAGCCACTATGGCATCTGATTGCCCTACACCCGAGGTTCATCCCGCCGTTCGACCCTTACTAGGTGAGTTTGCGGATATTATGCCAGAGGAGCTTCCTGATGAGTTACCCCCTCTGCGGGACATTCAGCACGCCATCGATTTAGTCCCGGGGGCCTCGCTCCCCAACCTGCCACACTATCGCATGAACCCTGTTGAGCACGCTGAGCTCAAGAGGCAGGTTGATGAGCTTCTTCGGAAGCAATTTATCCGTGAGAGCTTGAGTCTGTGCGCCGTCCCCGCCCTTCTTACCCTAAGAAGGACGGAAGCTGGCGTATGTGTATCGATAGTCGCGCTATCAATAAAATTACGGTAAAGTATCGTTTCCCGATCCCTCGTCTGGACGACCTACTAGACACGATGTCCGGGGCTCAGATCTTCTCGAAGATCGATCTCCGAAGCGGGTATCACCAGATTAGAGTGCGTGAGGGCGACGAGTGGAAGACGGCGTTTAAGACGAAAGACGGTTTATACGAGTGGCTGGTCATGCCATTTGGGCTCTCGAACGCCCCGAGCACGTTTATGCGAGTCATGACCCAGGTCCTGCGGCCCTATATGGGCAAATTCCTCGTCGTCTACTTTGACGACATTCTGATCTATAGCCACAGTGAGCCAGATCACCTCGAGCACTTGAGACTCTTATTCGATATTCTCCGAAAGGAGAAACTGTTTATCAACCTCAAGAAGTGCTCCTTCCTATCTGAGTCCGTCCACTTTCTGGGATTTATTATCTCCTCCTCAGGCGTGTCAGTCGACCCTGAGAAGGTCCAGTCCATCCGTGAGTGGCCCATACCCTCGACCATTCATGAGGCCCGTAGCTTTCATGGGCTTGCGACCTTTTATAGGAGATTCGTTAGGGATTTTAGCTCGATTATGGCCCCATTCACTAGTTGCCTGCGCAAGGGAGATTTTCAGTGGACCCTTGCGGCCACTCGAGCATTCGAAGAGATAAAGGACAAGCTGACGTCCGCCCCCGTTCTACGACTCCCCGATTTTAGTAAAGCCTTCGAGGTTGCGTGTGACGCGTCAGGCATGGGCATTGGGGGAGTGTTGAGTCAAGAGGGACACCCAGTTTCCTACTTTAGTGAGAAACTGAATGAAGCCAAGCAAAAATACTCGAATTATGATCGGGAATTTTATGCTATCGTCCAGTCACTGCGATATTGGAGACACTACCTCCTTCCCCGGGAGTTTGTGCTGTATTCGGACCACCAGGCCCTACGCTACCTCGACTCTCAGAGGAAGCTGAGTCACCGCCATGCGAAGTGGGTAGAGTACCTTCAGGATTTCCACTATGTTCTCAAACATCGTGCTGGTGTTGAGAACAAGCCCGCCGACGCTCTCAGTCGTCGAGTCTCTCTACTTCACACACTGCGGGCCCAGGTGGATGGCTTCGAGAGATTGATCCTGGACTACCCTACTTGTCCTGATTTTGCTGAGACTTACACCGCGTTATCGAGGGACCCTCCTGATCCTGTCGAAGGATTTCAGATCATCGACAAATACCTATTCCGGGGCTCCCGCTTGTGTGTACCCAATACCTCATATCGTGATTATTTAGTATGGGAACTACACGCCGGGGGCGCCGCCGGCCATTTCGGGCGAAACAAATCGATTGCTATGGTAGAGGATCGTTTCTATTGGCCGAGCTTGAAGAAAGATGTAGCTCGTGTAGTTCGACACTGTCGCGTATGCCAGACGGCCAAGGGAACGAAGCAGAACACGGGCTTATACACTCCTTTACCCGTTCCACATCGTCCTTGGGAGGACATTAGTATGGACTTCGTGCTTGGACTTCCGCGCACTCTGCGGAAGCATGATTCTATCTTTGTAGTGGTCGACCGGTTCTCTAAGATGGCACATTTTATCGCATGTAGGAAGACTTTCGACGCGCCCCACGTCGCAGCCCTATTTATGAGTGAGGTCTTTAGATTACACGGTCTCCCGAAGTCCATCGTGTCCGATCGAGATGTGCGGTTCGTTAGTTATTTTGGAAGACGTTATGGCGCAAGACCGGGACTACGCTTAAGTTCTCTTCCGCTTACCACCCTCAGACTGACGGCCAGACCGAGGTGGTGAATAGAAGTCTGGGTAACCTGTTGAGATGTCTCGTTGGTGAGCACGCGTCTGGCTGGGACTCGATACTCCCTATAGCGGAGTTTGCGTATAACAGTTCCATCAATAGGTCGACTGGTCTGAGTCCGTTCCAGGTAGTATCCGGTTATGACCCTAGGAAGCCTATTGATCTTATACCTATCCCGACTGAGTCACGTCCTAGTGAGTCTGCTGAGTCTTTCACGCGTCATTTGCATGAGTTGCATGAGTCTGTCAGGCGAAAAATCAATTTAAGCAACGAACATTATAAAGAACAGGCGGACAGACATAGGCGGGAGAAACATTTTCTGGTTGGCGAACAGGTGATGGTTCGAGTTCGTGCGGAACGGCTCCCTCAGGGGCCTTCCAAGAAATTAAGCGCCAAGCGAATTGGGCCCTACAGCGTTTTGAAGCGGATCGGGTTGAATGCCTACGAGCTAGACATTCCTTCGAGCATGGGTATCCACCCCGTGTTCAATGTTGAGGACCTGACACCGTACTTCCCACCTCACGAGTACTCTGACCCTTACCTTGGCGGCCCCCCTGACCTTCCACCATCACCCCTTGACCCCACCACCCAGCCTCCACTTGATTCCCACTTCCCCAGGAGTTCACCACCATTGGCTTCACCGGCGGTACCACCACCATCGCCGGACCACTTCTCCCGAGAGCAGAGGGTCGAGCAGATTACTGAGATCATTACGCATGAGTTCATCCCCGCCGCGGATGGGCTCGTGTGCCGCTACTTGGTTCGCTGGTTGGGACGTTCTTCTTCCGACGACACTTGGATTGCTGCTGCTGAGCTTGATCAACTCGCCCCCGGGCTTCGACTACAGTACGATGGTCTCCATTCATCGGAGATGAAGGCTTTTCAGTCGGGGGGAGTTGATGGGGGACCATCGAGCGCAACTCGGCGCAAGGCGGGCCCCACCTTCGTATATTCGCGCCGACGGACTTGATCGAATCGGCGATCCGTTACCGCGGATGCGTCCGGCTCGTCGTTTCGAGTCACTTTCATATATAGCTCTATGTATTTCGGATATTATTTCATATAATTTTGGGAACGGAACCGTCGGCCAATCATAGCCGTCGATTCCGGGTGCCCTAGTTTTGTTTTCTTATAAATATGAGTCTTAGGGTGGCTGATTTCTTATTGCTGAAGTTTGGAGAAGATATCTTCCTTGCTTCCGGTGATCCTTCCGCGGTGCCGACGCCGTGGAGCCCGTGGTGCCGACTCCATTGGGTAAGCTTCCTTTCCTCCTCCTCCTCCTATCCTCCCTGCTTTCCCTTGCCGCCAGCCCCACCTGCAGCCGACTACAGCAGCCCTGCTGCCCCCTCCGCCAGCCGGCGCTACAGCCACCACCCTCCCAACCCGCAACCAGCCACCGCCCCCTCCCTAGCCCACAGCCATCTCGCCACCGCCCCTCTACAGCCCTCCCCCTGCCGCCTCTCCACCGCCTGAACACCCACGCCGCCAGCCCACCTACACCACCAGCCGCCCCCTCTCATAGCCCTCCTGCTGCCCTTGTCCCAAAACTGTCCGGATCTGTCCAGATCTGGACAGATCAGATCTGGACAGATCTGCCCCGGTCCAGTCCCAAGCCTCGAACCAGCCCTAAAACGCCCCGATCCCGCCGCCAATCACTTCCCTTCCGTGGATCCACTTTCCTCCGTGCCCGATCTAGTCCTCCACCACCCGGAAAGCCCTATTTCGCCTCCGAAATTCAGATCCGTGTTGGATTGCGGCCACCCTTGGATTTATTTCAGATTTTTGTATGTGTTATTTGTGACGATCTATTTTGTTGGGTATAATATATTGTGCACGTGTGGTACTTTTGTTCAAGGAATTTTAGCTTGTTGTATTCTCCTGTGAATCTCTTGCCCTGCAGGTCGCCTAATTCGCCGCGCGCTTATTCTAGCCCTCCGTGCGGAGGAAAGCTATTGCCTAGCCGCTTAAAGAAAATTGCTTATCTTGCCTCGAATGAATGCGATGTTTTATTATAATGATTTTGTTTGCTTACGTTGATTAATTCGCCTATCAATCGTGTCTTGCATTTAATCATTGGTTTGGTTGAGTCGATTCCCCTCACATCACTAATTTGCATCCTAAGCGCCACTACACAGCCTACCCTACATCAGTATCCAACTATTATTTTAAAATAAAAAATGAATGTACTGGGTAAACAAAGTACCTATTTGAACATATATATCCAAGAGGCGGCGGCATATCTTAAACATGAAAAAACAAAAAGATTCATATCCACATTGATAAAATTGCATTCATAAGCATAATCAAAGAGATTACAGGACACTTTCGGTTAGTGGAAAATAACAGCACTCAAGAAAAACATTAATTACAGGAACAGAAAGTCGAATCTCTAAATTTAAGTACTAATGGAAGATGATAAGGACCAAGTAATGATATAATCTCTTTAGACATTAAGAAAAAAGTAATAATATAATCTCAGAAAGCCTCTGAATTAGAAAACCAAGTACAAAAACTACAATGCACTTACAGATTGTACTTCCTCCTGGGGATGCAATGGCCTATTAGGACGGTATGTATGGTTCTGACGTTTAGCCCACAGCCAAAACCGCTGATATTGAACTGGTATGCCTAATTCCTTTGCCAACTCTTCCTACAAAATGATTTGTTGCTATAAATATACTGATCTCAAATTAAGTTCTTAGAAGTGTCTACAAATGCCAGTTTGAATAACAATGGCTAGTAGCCAATTCATTCTGATATACCAAAAAAGAGTACTAGAAACTGGAACGTCAAAAACATTCATATTAATACAATAATAATTGCATGCTTTAAAATTGCCAGGTTTTAGAGACATTTTTAACTCAACTTGAAAGCTAGAAATATTAACTTATTAACTTGAAAACTAGAAATATCAAGCAAATAACAACCTGAACTAGCACAAAATAAAACATAGTAAAAATCGTAAAATGTTTTCCATTGCCACTCATTGCATCATCTTTTAAATGTGTTCATGGTCTCATCCATCTTATTTAATTTTATAAAATTAAGAAACTTGACTTGTAATAACAGTTAAATTTGTTGATTTATCTTGCAAATAGAAACAAAATTCTTAAAGTCTTCCATGCTCAAACATATCATGACGGATTGAACCATTTTAGACTAACATAGCACAAAAAATTGTACATACATGCATCTAAACCAATAACAATTAAAATATAAAATAAACTTTATACATAAACTTCTAGCCTTAAATAATAGAACAATCAATGACGCAGGATGGCCCTAAATGAGGGGGTAATAATGGGTGATCCTACATACAACAATATGATTCCAATGACTTTTACTTGCAATAATTATAATTTATAAATGCAAACGCAAGAAAACCACAATAGAAGAAAACTCAAGAAATAGAGAGCATGTGTTGGAGTATTATGTGAGAGTGCAAGAATCTCAAACAAACAAATGAATATCACACTAGCCCACAATAGATGGAAGCAAAATTTACAAAGAGATATAACGCAAAGTAGGAAAACAATCACTAATTCAACATAAAATAAATGACCATAAACTAGGAATACTCACAAAACTAGAAGTAGGGGGCTGGGTGGATGTTCGGAGAGCTTTGGAAGGCCAAAAATGTGGCACGGGGTTGGATATGAACCTCAGGTGGTAGTTCAAGTTACTGGACAGCAGAGTAATGCTGGATTTGATCTCCCAGATAGTTGGAAAAGATGGCTGCTGCTGCTGCTGTATGAATGCGGGTGGATAGAGGAGGGGGTGGAGGTCGGCTGGGGGCTGCAGGACTCTGGATTGCACAGGAATGCAAGGACTGTGCTGGGAGAATAAAGTGGCAGGCGACTGTGGTTCCAGGCAGTAACTAGGAGGAACCTGGTGGGGAGTTTTTTATGGTCCAAGGGAAGAGAGAAGATAGGGAAATGAGGGGGAAGGTTGGGTGAGTTTGTTGGGGGTCAAAGAAGGGAATGAGGGTTGGAATTGGCTGCCTGGAAGATGATTCCAGTAGCAGCCGGCTGTTTGAAACCTTCTGGACAAGGACCGAATGTGGGAGGTAGTGGCTGGTGTTACGAACCCACACTTGGGCGTCACCTAACCACCTCCGCCGCGGGACGACAAGTGCGGACTGGGGGAGGGCGACATCACGCTACCGTTGCGGGATATCTATTGTTGTTATTTTATGTTTTGACTCATATTTTTATGTTGCACTTTTTATTTCATGTCGCCAAAATGGACTTGTACATTTTATGCTTTCTACTTAGGAAGGAATGAGGGAAATGGGAAAGTCAAACAATTAATATCAAAAAGTCTCTCTCTAATTTCTCCTCTCTCTCTCTCTCTTTCTCTAAAAGCCCGTCGTGCCTTAAGGAGGCCCGTTGCTCAATCGCACGCCGCACCCCCTGCCGTCCGCCGTGCCTCCTCTCTCGCTGGATTCCTCAATCTCCAAGCTTCAACCATAGGTTCTTGTGGATCTAAGAAGGAGAACTTCAATCTCCTCCTCGATTTCAATATCTCATGGTGACGAACGATGGTCCCAATCCGGGGTTCTTATCATCTTGGTATCAAAGTCACGCGCCACCGTTGCGGCCTCTTCCTCCCCTCTGCGCTCCATTGCTACTCTACCCGACCACTTTCGTCGCGCCCGAGAGCAACTACTATGACTCGCTCGACAAAAACACAGACCCGATCGACGAACCAACGTCTAACTGTCCGTTCCTGCACCCAGCTATGCCGGGCCTTCTCTTGGGGCCATTGGACTCTTCTTTTCTTCCGGGCAACACCGACCTACTCCCTACCCCACTCAGTGCATTCCGCCCGACACCACCTCCGTCCATGGACGATCGCCGCGTCTCCATGACCCAGATGATGGAAGATATTTGACAAATTGATGACGAAACATTTCAACGCTCTCGAGGCCCTCACGGCCCGCATCGACCGCGATCGCTCCTCTCCGCAATCACCCCAGGTACCCTCCAACTCTCATGCTGAGGTACCGGACAACCATCAACCGGCCTACCCTTTGCATCGCCCGAAAGGTAGTGGTGTTCCCCGCTACGTCAAGGTGGACTTCCCGGTCTTCGACGATCACAAAGAACCCTAGACTTGGCTAACCCACTGCGAGCAGTTTTTATGAATCAACACACACCGTGGGACGATTGCCTCAATGTCGCCTCTTTCCATTTGATGTGCTCTGCTCAGCTCTGGTATTCGCAAGTTGCAACAGGAAAAAAACCTTATGAGCTGGAAAGAGTTCAAGAATAGTTGCAACCTTCGCTTAGACCTCCTATGCGCGGCAAGTCGGCAACCCCATTGGCGACCTGATCTCCCTCAAACAGATGGGCCCCTCTCGATGATTATTTGGAGCGGTTTCAGGTTCTCCTTTCTCGTGCCTCCTTCCATGCTCCCGACCCATCAGGTGCCCATCTTTACGGTGGGCCTCCATGAGCGGTTTCAGGTTCTCCTTTTCCATGCTCCTACCGTGCTCCTGACCCATCAGGTGCCCATCTTTACGGTGGGCCTCCATGAGCGGTTGCACCTCAACGTGGGAGTTTCAGACACCTGCCAACATTAACACCGCTATGAGTATTATCCGCCTCTGCGAGAAACGTTTGTTGATGGATCGGCCTTACAACGGCCGACGGGGTGGGGAGGGCCCCTCCCATGGATTCGGACCGCTTGCACAACATGTGGTTTTTCCCACCTCCTAAGGGGAAGGAAAGTGCCCCCACTCCTCTCAAGAGATGGCCGACAACGGTGCTAAGGGGTTGTGTTACACTGCGATGAAACCTACACGCACGGCCACAAGTGCAAGCGTCTGTTCTTTTTGGAGGTGGAAGACCGATCCAAGGAAGAGGAAGACCTTCGAGATCCTGAGATTTCCCATCACGCCATTGACAGTCCCCACTCCAGAGAAGCTCTTCAACTTCCGGTTCTTGTTGTTGATCATCTCTTGGTCGTCGTGTTGGACACTAGGAGCACGCACAACTTCATTAGCGTGAAGACCACCAGCCAACTCAACCTAGCCGTGACAAGCTGCCGCCGCTTGAGCGTGGTCATGGCCAATGGGAGCACTATGGAGTGCACTGGTACCTGCCGAGTGGTGTCACTTGTGGTGGAAGGGTACCGCTCCAAGATGGACCTCTTGGTGATTGATCTTCGAGGTTTCGAGGTAGTCTTGAGCGTCCACTAGTTTGCGCATCCTTGGTCCCCTGATATGGGAATTTAATCGCCTCACTGTGACTTGGCAGCAGGGAAGCGAGCGAACAGTTTTGGCGGGGTTGTTTGACCGGGAAGTCACATCGGGCATTTTGCCTCTCTACCGGCCGAGAGTCGCACGACAACCTCGCTCACCTGTTGCAGGAGTTTGGGGACATCTTGGTCCCTCCTCAGGGACTCCCTAGTCCCTCCGCTGTGCCGCCACGATCACCGCATCTGCCTCCTCCCAAACATCGCCCCTGTCATGGTGCGGCCCTATCATTATCACTTCCGACAGAAGGTGAGATCGAACGCCTGTGCAGTGCCATGCTACAGCAGGGCATCACCCGTCATAACATCTCCCCCTTTCCCCCCTGCTCTTTTGGTTCAGAAGGACTTTCACTGCGATTTTGCGTGGATTATCGGGAGTTGAACGCCAAGACCGTGAAGGACAAGTTCCAGATTCCTATAGCGGAGGAACTGTTGGATGAGCTCCATGGCGCCCGATTCTTCTCCAAGCTCGATCTCGGTTCAGGTTACCATCAAGTGCGCATGGCCCACGCGGACGTGGAGAAGACGGCTTTTCGCACTCACCACGGGCACTTTAAATTTCTGGCAATGCCCTTTGGGCTTACCAATGCTCCAACTACCTTCCAAGTCCATGATGAACAAGGTATTCCATGAGCTGCTACGTCGTTATGTTTTTGTTTTCTTTGATGATATTTTGCTGTATAACAAGACTTGGGAAGACCACCTGCGGCATCTGCAGATCATTTTTGTCCTCCTCCGCCTACATCAGCTCTTTTTGAAGCGGGCTAAGTGCTCCTTCAGGACAGTCTGAGTGGCTTGCCTGGGAAATGTGAACCACCACACGGGTGTTTCGGTAGATCCCGAGAAGATTTCGTGGGGTGACAACTTGGCCAGTACCCCAATCCCTACTGGTGTTGCGGGGTTTCCTGGGCCAGACGGGCTACTACCGTCGTTTCATTCAGAGTTGCAGCGCGATTGCGGGCCCCCTGATGACTCTTCTAAAGAAGCACGCATTCCTCTGAAGTGATCGTGCCACCAAGGCCTACTAGGCTCTCCAACAGGCCCTTGATCACCGCCCGAGTCCTCCGCCTGCCCGACTTCACACAAAAGTTCCTCATCGAGTGCGACGCATCGGGACAGGGCTGTGACACAGTGCTACAGCAGGCGGGCCACCCGATCACCTTTTCAGCCGCAAGACAGCGGCTCACCATCATAGATTACCAGCTTACTAGCTCGAGCTAATCGACCTAGCCAAGGCGGTGCAACACTAGCGACCATATATGGGGGAGATCTTTTTCTGATCCGTAAGGACCATTTCAGTCTCAAGTACCTACTCAAGCAGCGCCTCAACACCTCTCCCCAACAGTGTTGGGTGAGCAAACTTTGGGCTTTGACTTTTGTGTGGAAGACAAGGTCGGCGCCTTGAACAGTGCAAATGTCGCTCTTTCTCGCCGAGACCAGGAGGACAATCTACTTTGTGACATATCCCTGCCCACCATCGTGATCCTTCTTCGGCTGCATCAGGAGTCCAAAGACTTTGGTTCTCGTGGAGCTTAGTCGGCGGATTGTCGAAGGGCGTCTTTCAACTCACTTGGTGGTGCATGAGGGCCTTGTTCGTAACAAGGAGTGCATGTACTTTCTCCCTTCCTCCCCCTCATTTGCGAATAGTGGAGACAGCCTTTCAACAGATTCACGCCGATTTCTTTTGTAAGGGCCTCCGCACGATGTCCAGGATTTTATTGTCGCTTCCACTATCTGTCAACACCACAAGGCGAAGCATCTCCTTCCGATCGGCCTTCTTCAGCCACTGTCGATCCCCACAAAAATTTGGGCCGACGTCTCGATGGACATCATCGAGGGTCTGCCTACCTCGCGCAGGAAGTCTAACCTTATGGTCGTGGTTGACCATTTTTTCAATGTGAGCACACTTCATTGCTATATGCAGACCTTTGATAGTGGAGAGCATTGCCCATACCCTCTTCACAGAGGTTTTTCGTCTCCATGGCCCTTCCCGAGAGCATTGTCTCGGACTGGGACAAGGTGTTCACGAGCAACTTCTGGAAGGAACTGTTTACTCTATGCGGTACCAAAGTTTTCTTCTTTGCCTACCAGTACCACCCGCAGTTTGATGGACAAACAGAGGTCGCCAATAGCGCAAGTAGAGATGTACTTAGGTTGCATTATCGGGGTTCGGCCCAAAGATTGGGTTCGCTGGCTTCCGGGGTGGAATATTGTTACAATATCTCCTACCATACCTCGCTGCAGACAACGCCCTTTCTCCTGATTTACGTACGAGATCCCCCGAGCCTATTATCCAACGAGAGCAGCACAGCCCGCCTGGCCACTGTAAACCGCAAGCTTCAGGACCAAAACCAAATTCTCTCCCTTGACAATGGGAGCCTTCTTAAGGCCCAGATGCGTATGGATACTGCTTATAATCAGGGCCATCGTGAGCTAGCCTTTGCCCTGGGAGATTGGGTATGGCTCAGGTGTCGCCCTTACCGTCAAACCTCGGCCGTCCGGACTCCATATCACAGGTTGGGACCAAAGTTCTACGGCCCATTCGAGATCCTCCAGCGCATTAGCGAGGTTGCGTACCGTCTCCAACTCACACTAGAAGCCCGCGTTCATGCCGTTTTCCACGTCTCCCAGCTGAAACAGTTTCACGGTCCAACCCTTCGGCCCCCCTTGATACACCTCCCACCAAATCTAGATGACAAGCTTGAGGACAAGCTTGATCTCAACAGGGAAGGAGAGGTTGCAGGCGTCACCTACCACCGCCGCCACGGGACGACAAGCACGGAGTAGGGGAGGGCGACATCATGTTACAGTTGCGGGATATCTATTGTTGCTATTTTATGTTTGTTTCATCTATTTTTATGCCACACTTTTTTATTTCACATCGCATTTTTTATTTCATGTCGCACTTTTTATTTCACGTCACACTTTTTATTTCATGTCGCCTAAATGGGACTTGTACATTTTTATCATGGGAAATGGGAAAGGCAATCAATTAATATCAAAAAAATTCTCTCTCTAATTTCTCTTCTCTTTCTATAAAAGCTCGTCGTGCCCTAAGGAGCCCGTCGTGCCCTCGCACGCCGCACCCCCCACCGTCTGTCGCGCCTCCTCTCTCGCAGGATTCCTCCACCTCCAAGCTTCTACCATAGGTTCCCGCGGATCTAAGAAGGGGAAATCCAATCTCCGCTTCGATTTCCATCTCTCACGGCCACGAAAGAGGTCCCAATCTGGGGCTCCGATCAGCTGAAGGTGGTGGTCGGAGGTGTTTTCACGTGAGAGTGTTGCGGGATCAGTGGAGAAGTGGGGAAACATGAGGGGTGGAGTGAATTTAGTAGTGGTCCTATTTTTAGGAGTGGGGATAATGGGGTAATGGGGGTAGTGGTATGGTGGTTAAGGTGGTGGCTAGAGGGTGGTGGCTGGATGGAGGCGGACGGAGGGGATCGCCGAAGGTGGTGGCGGGAGGTGTTTTCCGGCGATCGCCGAAATATGAAAATGAGAGGGATTTAAGTGGTAATGGTAGAGGGGTTTTGAGGAGGTGGACGGGTTTTGAGGAGGTGTGGCAGTTTGACGGAGGTGACATATGGTGTTTTCCGGCGATCGTCGAAAAACTGAAAATGAAGGCATTTTGAGTGATGGTGGATGAATTTTTTGGAAATGATGGTGGCTTAAGGGAGGGGAGGGAGGCCAGCTGGTTGGAGAAAAGGGTGGGGGAATGTGGGGTGGCCGGTTAATGGAAGGGGTGATACGGACGATAACTCACAAGCTTTCGCACTTGAG
Organism: Dactylorhiza incarnata; assembly: GCA_033032865.1. NCBI lineage: Eukaryota > Viridiplantae > Streptophyta > Magnoliopsida > Asparagales > Orchidaceae > Dactylorhiza > Dactylorhiza incarnata. The sequence goes on along the minus strand of JAWHQI010000340.1, from coordinate 2,750,531 downwards.
GTTTCCGGTTTCCGCGCCGGGTGATCGAAAGAGAATTTCTTCTTGACTCAAACTTTCAATGCCTTCAAATAGAACTATCTATCCCTATTTATATACTATGGGGGCCATCATGGACGGTCATGATTATCCGATCATGATGACCCTCAAAATACATGAAATAAAAATTCAAAAAATATAGAAAAACAACAAATATCTCGGATCGTCAGTCCGCATAAAATGGATGGATTCGATCATCGTGTAGGTTGATGTGTGTCACGATCCCCATCAATTCCTCCCGCTTTGAAAGCATTCATCTCTGTGAATGAAGATGACCGTGCTCTCATCTGAATGTGAGGTGAATCACTCGAGCTTCGATGTTGTCCTAAATTTGTGGACTGGGCTCGTGGGTACAACTGCCGTGGAGGCTGGAGACGGTGTCGTTGGAGCTGGTGTTGGTGATGGAACTGAGGATTGAACTGTTGTAGCTGGAGACTGTGATACTGCTATAAAAGGTGGTGTCGAAGCTGTAGGAATCTAAGTAGTGGACACCAATACAGAAGAAGATACTGACGATGGTACTGTCGTTGTCGTCGACGTCGAGGACTGTATGGTACATTGGTACTATTGTGGAAGAAGTCGAGATGATGACTGTGTCGGAGAATGTGGTATTGTTGTGGATGAAGCCGGGTGATCAATCGGTGTCGAAGACTGGAGTTGTAGTGCAGTAGGCGAAGCCTGGGGTTGTACTGAGGTAGTAGGTGAAAATTGGGGTAGTAAGCAACGATTGGGATTGTAGTGAAGTAGTAGGCGAAACTTGGGGCTGAGGAGCTGAAGTAGCCAGAGGCATAGGGTACATGTAGTCATGTGTCTTGAAGAATGGAGTCAAATCTTCTATGTTGAATATGGGTGAAATTCTTTCTCATACTCTGCGGAATATCTAGTTCATAAACATTTGTTCCAATTCTTTTGATAACCGTGTAAGGACTCATTCGCCTGACATTTATTTTTCAAGCAGTTCCCTTGGGGAACCTCTCAGCACATATACATATCAACAATTGATCTCTTTCTTTGAAGCTTTGTAATCTCATGCGACTATCAACATAAGATTTATAAATATCATTATTGCAAGTAATCTCACGTCGGACAGACTCATGCATGTTACACAATGACGATGAATGACAGTTGACAAACTCAACGAATCGCCTATGCAGAGGCTTTACAACCCTCCAAGTTTCATTCCAAAGGGGAGCATGATCAGGGGGTCCAGTGGGTGCAGTGTAAAAATATTCATCGAGGGTGCGATGATCATTTAAATAATCACCTGATGTGTCAACATTAATGATGATGGAATCGGTCCTCAAGCTATCGAGAGCACTCTAATTCTTGACTAACTCATGGATAGTAAACATGTCCATAATTAGTGGTGGTTAACTGGAGACTCTCTAGGTGGAGTGTAGAAGTACTCGTCGAGGGTGCGATAAATATCCTGAAGACTGTGTGAGACATTGGCACTGGGATGCCACTCTATGATATGTAGAATGCCTCCATAAAACGAAAACTCATCAAGTGGCTCACCGGGATGGGTATAATGAAATTCGTCGCAAATGCGACGAATACCAACATATGTTCCTGAAATGTCAAGAGTGGCCTTAAAAGTAAGAGGGACCATCACTAAGTATGCGACACAAGATTCGAGAACCTCAGGGATGAGGTGACTCAGAGATATGACTTGAAGAGACGTCAAGAATCGTGTGCTCAGAAATAAATCACTCATCGAAATCACATCTACATCAAGAAGAGGTGTAGGCAATAGACACTTCCTCAAGTCTAACTCTAGTGCTCTACTCATGCCGCTCTCAGAAACAATCTCAACAGTCATGACACTATCTCCCTCTATCCATCATCATACACTATCGAGTCAGGAGTAGGCTCATGCTCACCACCAAGGAGCGGACACCTCGTAGAGCACGAAGTTTTACGTGTCCTATATCCTGGACGATAACACAATGAACCTCATCAGAATGGAAGAACCCGATAGTCGGGGATTGTGAGCTTGGATTAGTGTGGTCACAACTAAATGCACTTGTGGTCTCTGGTGGGAAAAGATTTCTAGTGGTGGACTCGGAATGGAGGGGACTCTTTAAAATGGGGCGGTCAAAGTGCAAGCCTATTTAAGTAACTCTAGCGGATCTCAAGTATTGCTCGTAGTGGAGGGAGAGTTAGAATGTCTGCTCTACAGAAACTAACGGATGACTAATCAGTGAGACGTAGATCGCAGACCTAAGTCCGGAACGGAATCTAGCAACGGTTGTAACTGTCTCATCATGGATGTCGCTCCTCACCGCTAACTCGTCAAAATAATATCTATACTCAGCAGCAGACATGTAACCTTGCTAGAGGGAAATACTTGCTCGGGGAGATAACTCTTATATGACGTTGGCAAGAACCTAAGACACAATCTCCGCTTCATCTCCACCCAACTAGTGATGGGGAGAAGACGACCTCGCTCAATACTCCACTCAATGTTATCCCTGTATTTTCTTGCCTGAACTAGCAACCTAAGCTTGGCAAATTTGACGCGACGCACACCGAATAACTCAAAGTGATTGAGATAATGATCAATGTCCACGAACCAATATCTAAAGGCCTCAGGACTTAACAAACAATCAAACGGTAGAGCGACTCTACAAACATATACTTGAGACTTCTCAAAACGACAATCATCATGATAACTCTTCCTACCATAATTGGCTCGTGTCGAAGGGTCAACACAACCTCTACGAGTGATGGGTCGAGAACGAGGGGAATCATCATAATAAGATGAAGATCTTCCCGAGGGAACTCTCTATGCTTGAACAAAGTGGATTCCGGCTCCTTAAATAGAGGATTATAGTCATGTGTGAGATAGACTCTAGTCCCGCGAATCTTAAACTAAGTCTGAACTAGGGCTCTGATACCAATCTGACACAGGACGGTCCTAAATGAGAGGGAAATAATGGGTGATCACTACATGCAACAATATGATTCTGACGACTTTTAACTTGCAATAATTATAATTTATAAATACAAACGCAAGAAAACCACAATAGAATAAAACTTCAAGAAAAAGAGAGCACATGTTGGAGTATTAATGTGAGAGTGCAAGAATCTCAAACAAACAAATGAATATCACACTAGCCACAATAGGGCCTCGTTTGGCGGGCTGATCCGCCGCGGTCAGGCGAACGACACCGCCAGGCCGCAGTCCCGCGTCGTTTCGCAGGGCCGCGGTTGGGCGACGGGGATCAGCCCCGTCACTAATTATTGCGGATTTCATCCGCGCCGCGGAAACCGCGGTCGCGGTTGTGCGGCGCGGATGAAATTCGCACGGATGATAATCCGCACCAAATGAGTCCTAGGTGGAAGCCAAATTTACAAAGAGAAATAACACAAAGTAGGAAAACACTAACTAATTCACCATAATATAAATAACCATAAACTAGAATACTCACGCAACTAGAAGTAAGGGCTAGTGGATGTTCAAAGAGCTTTGGGAGGCCGAAACTGTGGCGCGGGGTTGGATCTGAGCCTGAGGAACATTGTTTTAAATGTCCTCCGACATGTCTCCTAACATGTCATTTTTTAGGGTTGACATGTCGGATTTTTTCTAAAATATAGGTTGACATGTCCGATTTTTTCCGATATATCGGCCGACACAACTTTTAAATATATCGTCCGCTATTTTATTTTATATTATATTAGCAGACTAACAGCATATGTTTAAATCGCATATGAATATTATATTATGTATGTTTAAATCGATTAGACTTATTGTTTCGGATTTTTTAACGTTTTATTCTTAGAACCAATTTTGTATAATTGTTTCACAATTTTTTAATTTTATATTACAAAAATATGAAAATATTTAATACATTTATTACAAAAAATATGAAAATATTTAAATCTTCTTTATTAGCAATAAACTTATTGTTATCAAAATAAAATTATTGCATACTATTAAATAAATTTTACAATGTATCATTTTTTATTTGTTAATAATATTTTATCTTAGATGTTGTACAATTTTATTTTGTAATATAAATAGCTCATTTTTTATCTATTTGATATATTATTTTTCAATTTTTATAACATATAATTATAGTTAGTATACATAAAAATAAAAAATTTATTTATAAGACATGGAAATCCGATATTTTAAAATTTCCCCGACATGTCTCGGACATCCGACATTTAAAAACTCAATCTGATATGTCGCTGACATCCGATATTTAAAACATTGCTCAGGAGGTAGTTCAAGTTGCGGGACAGCAGAGAGTAATTCTGGATTTGATCTCCCTGATGGTTGGAGAAGATGGTTGTTGCTGCTGGTATGAATGCATGTGGATAGAGGAAGGGGGTGGAGGTTGGCTGGAGGCTGCAGGAATGCACAGGAATGCAAGGACTATGATGGGGAATAAAGTGGCAGCCGGCTGTGGTTCCAGGCAGCAGCTGGGAGGAGCCCGGTGGGGAGTTTTTATGGTCCACGGGAAGAGAGAACCAAAGAAGATATGGGAAATGAGGGGGGAGGGGGGAGCTTTGTTGGGAGGGCTGATATTGGCAGCCTGGAAGATGATTCCAGCAACAGACGGCTGTTTGAAACCTTCAGTACATGGGCCGAATAAGGGGAGAGATTTGTGGGAGTGTGGGAGGTAATGGACGGTTGTAAGGGGTGTGGGTAGGGGTGGGGGGGAGGGGATGGGTTGGAGAGGTGGGGAGTGGCTCCACGGGAGAGTGTTGTAGGATTAGTGGGGAGGTGGAGAAATGGCAGGGGTGGAGTGAATTTAGAAGTGGTCCTATTTTTAGGGAGTGGGGATAATGGGGTATTGAAGGTAGTGGGGAGGTGGTATGATGGTTAAGGTGGTTAAGGTGGTGGTTGGAGGGTGGTGTATGGCCGGAGGCGGACTGAGGGGATCGCCGGAGGTAGTGGTGGTGGCCGGAGATGTTTTCCGGCGATCGCCAGAAAACTGAAAATGAGAGGAATTTAAGTGGTAATGGTGGAGGGGTTTTGAGGAGGTGGTGACGGCTTGGTGGAGATGATCACTTGTGTTTTCCAACGGTCCCCGAAAAACAAAAAATGAAGGGAATTTGAGTGATGGTGGAGGAATTTTGTGGAAATGATGGCGGCTTGAGGGAGGGGAGGGAGGCCGGGCTCTTTGGTTGTGGAGGGAGACGAGAGTGGACGGCCAAGGAATGTGGTGGGGGAGAGAGATGTTCGGCTGGTTGGAGAAAAGGGTGAGGGAATGTGGGGTGGTCGGCTAATGGAAGGGGGGATAAGGACGAGAACTCCCAAGTATCGCACTTGGGTTTCCGGCTTTGGCATCGGGTGATCGAAAGGAGAATTTCTTCTTCACTCAAACTTTCAATGTCTTCAAATTGAACCATCTATCCATATTTATAGACTACTGGGTCATCATGAACGGTCATGATTTTCCAATCATGAGACCCTCAAAATACATGAAATAAAAATACAAAAAAAATCTCGGATCGTCGGTCCACATAAAATGGATGCCTTTGATCGTCGTGTGGACGTATGTGTGTCACGATCCCCATCAATCACCTTGCTATTTCCATATCATAGAAGAGAAGAAATAGAACATTAGGATTATGTTGCAGCTAAATATATTATCAAAGTCAATTCCTTTAATATCCACTGCAATGATAATCTAACAAAAGAACTAGAGTAAAGTACAATATGGCACCCCTTAAATTTATAGAAAAAATAAGTGAAACCCCTGCCGTTTTAAAATGGACATTTGAAACTCCTTAATTTTCAATTTCCACTCAAACGAAGTCAAGTTTAAGTCAAAAAATCAAATGAAATTCAATTTCAAGTTATTTAATGGAAAATTTAATTTATAACATTCACTAAACACGTAAATTTATAAAACATAATTAAATTACCCATTTTAATTTGGTTCAATCCAAAATAACCGCAAAAGATATGCATTTTAAAGGTATTTTTATGATTAAAAATAACATTTTGGATTAAAAGAACTTAAAATTAAAATTTATTAATATATTAGTTTATTAACTCATAAGTACAAGCTATTCAACGAGTGATAAAATTTTTTTAAATTAAACTAACTTAAAATTGAACTGTTTTTTTTTTATTTTAAATAAAAACTATTCTCATTTGAGTAAAAATTTAAAATATAAGGATTCCAAATGTCCAATTTAACACTGCAAGAGTTCTCAGACTTTTCTATAAATTTCAGGGGTGTCACATGTTCTTTACCTAAAGAACTAAGATATTATCACTTCGTAGCCATACATCATGCATAAGCAATCAACTGATCACCATAAATAGGGTAACATGGCTTTTCAGATACATTACCTTGAAAATATTGAAAGGCATTTGTTTTTGTATTCGGAAACTATGAACCTTGTCATGGTCAACTAAATCAAAATATGTATCCTTTCCAATTTGCTGAGCCAAATCATCATCTCGTGCCACCTATTATTGTCAAAAAAAACTCAAAGGTAATAATGGTGTAGACTAAACTCAGCTCGGTCAAAGTACATCAAGGAGGAAAAAAAGAACTATATACCTTAATAATGGTATAAAGGTGGGCCTCAGCTTTCTCCTTCTTCTTGTGCTCCTTTTCCTCTTGTTCTTTCTTCAATCTAATCTGTAGAAACATGTTAAATCTTCTCTGGCCTTCAAGGTTATGGATGAGAATTAATTAGAAAATTTCTTACTCTAAGATGTTCTGCTATATCCTTCTCATCGACATTGCAGATTATCTTATCCTTGTCACTTTCACGGATATACACAAGCATGTATGCATTTGAATACTTTGTAAATTTAAAAGGGGTATTGTTAAATCCTGGGTTTGTTTGTGGCAACTGTGGCAGGAAAATAGGCATAGAAAAGAAAATTGTTAGAAGGTAAATAATCATGGAAAGGTGATAGAAAAATTGATGCTTTATGGCAATGTACAAAAAACCTCTTCTTCCCCACCATACTGCTCCTCCAGGACCCTTTTCACATCTTCTTTGGTTACCCGTTCATCATCAAACTTATACCTGTAGAGATGGAATTTTATGAGGCACGCTACAGCCAAGAGATGATGAAGATGGTATTTTATGAGGCACTTTAAAGCCAAGAGATCATGAAACTTATGCTGATGAAGGCTTTGTTTGTTTGAGTGGTGGTAATGAGAGCGATAGGAATGAGAGCGGTGGGAATTAGGGGTGCAAATAAAGTTCGGGCCCGGTTGCCCGACCTGGGTCTGAGCCCGGTTAGGCCCGGGGTCTGAGCCCGGTTAGGCTCGGGGTCTGAGCCCGATTAGGCCCGGGTCTGAGCCCGATTAGGCTCAGGCCTGGCCCAAGTATGTCTCCCCAGGCCCCATGTTTTTGCAAGGGCCCGGCCCGGGCCTGCCCAAGCACTAGGCTTTGCCCGGTGCCCGTAAGTGCCCGCCCAGCTGGGCGGCCAACATTTATTGTTGGGTGCTGCCGGCCAATAAAGTTGCTACCAAACGACAACAGTAGCTGCCATTTGGCAGCGGCAGCTGCTGCCAAATGGCCTTCTTGAGGCCTGCCTAGCCAGGCCCAGAACTGGCACGGCCTGCCTGGGCCCGATCTGGTAGGCTCAAGCAGGCCCCCCCTTTTCTTAGGGAGGCCTGGACCCAGCCTAGATTCGGTTTGAACAGGCCCTGCCTGGTAGCAAAAAAGCCCGGGCCCATGGGGCCTTGGCCCGGCATGCCTTTTTTGCATGCCTGGTGGGAATGAAGTGAACGGTGGGATTGGGATCTCCAACCATGCAATGGAAATGGAGGCTTAAATTGAGTTTTTAGCCTTCCCCACGGTTGTTGCGGTGGGAACGGAAGTTTACCAAACACATGTTAGTTCTGGTACCATGTTCCCCCACCGGAGATGGAGTTAAAACACCCAAAACAAACAGAGCCGAAGTATTTGTTGATGGTGTATTTGTTGGTCTGTGTATCAGAGTGTGCATGAGAGAGAAGAAAGATGCAAATACCAGCACAAGCATACTTTAATTAAAAGAAAGTTAACACCACCAAGGTTGCCCACGGAAATAATAACAAGCTGATAAAGAATAGAAACTAACAATCTACCGAAAAATCATCCATTTTACGTACTTCACTAAAAGAATAAACTCAATGGTTTGTATTGCATCCGTTAACAATCAAATAAAGCATTATCAACAAGGTTCCCTTAACTAAAATAATAATAAGCACGTTCTATGAACATTAGAAGATATAGTTTCAAAAAAATCCACATAACAATTACCTTACGGGTTTAAAGACATAAATAAACGTAATGCCCTCTCACGTTTTACTACTCCGTAAACATCTGGACTTCGCCATGCAAAAAAAAAAAGCAGTTCACTATGAAGTATCAACATGTTAAATCTTGGATTGTCATCCACAAAATAAACATCAACACACATAAATGATATATTTAAATTTTATATTCAGCAAAATTTCCTCTCAGCATTTACCTCATAATTCCATATATCTCTTCTCCCTCTACATCGACCATAACCTTTGTTTCACAAATTTCATCCACTGCATCTTTAGATCAAATTGAAGCGCATAAAAAAAATCTTTTATGAAGTTCGGATTTTTATTACTTAAGAAGAGAATACATCAAAAGAGAACAAACGTGTTCTTAAAGAAAGAAGTACAAGCTCTGTCAAGACAAACCAACTTAACCTCTATATTAATCATATTATTTTTTTGAAGCAAAAATCATTTGAAGTCTACCAAGACACTATAAAACAGGACGATCAAGAAGAGGCCCCTTAATCTTTGCAAGGATAATCTGCAATGAGGGGTCTCTTAGTCACATTTAGAAGGGTGAGGATAAACAGAAATAATCTTGTCTCTGTTTTCGTCTACCCAGCGAGCCCTCACACCACTCAACTCATCCGCTTCTACAAACCGCCCGAACGGGTTTTCCCTGGATCACCTTTGCCACGGTCATCGAAGGCTCCAACTACTTACTCCTGACAACCTCCCATCATAGGCGACTACTCGTCGCCTCTCCGACAACGTCAATATTCCAACACCCCTGTATTCAGACCGAATGTCTTTCCCTGTTTCGTTTGCCCGATTCATCTCTCAGACACCATTAGAACATCAAAATACCAACGTTCGGCCACCCAATGACTGCTCCACCGCCGACCAACCAGCAGCCACCTTATCCGATCTTTTTGAGCCTCCCTACAGTCTACCCGACCCTTTCCCACCTCCGATTGGACACTGCCACACATCCCCGAGCCACCCAAGTTCATTGTCTGATACCAATATCCAACCCTGTGTTCACCCATACAACCTTTCTGATTCACTCACACTCCACTCTAGTTTCAGTCGAACTACTTGCATCTACCAGAAGTCCATCCAAAGCCAAACTAAATCCCTAAAACTGTTACCAGAACCTGCTGTCTCACTCCAACCCCAACACAGATTGGACCTTATGTCGTATTCATGAACCCGTGGTATTCCTTCATCCTTCTCTTGCTCGGATTTCGTTAAAATACCTTTCTCATAAAAATTCCAAAGCTTGCCATAGTTCTCATTGAACCTATTTGTCATTAATTCGAAAACTTTATGGTGTTTACAGTTTTTTATGTCTGGAATATTGATTCGTGTTTATTTATTGTTTGAATGTTAGCTCTACCGGCGTTAAAAATGATCTTAAATTTATTATTTAATATGAAAAAGTTGCATCAGATCTCTAGGAGACAATTTATTGCCAATCACAACAAAAATAATCATTTCAATATTGCAGAACTAACTAATCACCGAGTTCGAACTACAAAAACAGCCTTTGTATAATGTAGGTAATAGAGACCACAGATCACGGATTGCGGGCGGGCTGACACTTATCGGAGTTTGCACGGGTCTACGTACTCATAAGGTGGAGTTAGGATCACCCTATATGCGATTCGAGCCCGTAATAGCATTCAAAGTGACAACAAGAGATAATGTATTTTTATTTCATGTGTTAGTGTGATTTGATGTTTCAAATGATTTATACTGTCCATAGTCGTTGCTAAATCTATAAATAGTGGTCTAAGGGCGGATTTCAGTTATTGCAAAATTTGGACAAATTTTCAGGTTTTTGTGATCTCCCAATGGTACCTATCTCGAGGGTTTAGGTGTTGAAGCCTAGACTACTTTTCTCCCTTCATTTAGTTGAACACCACCCTCCCATCACCACTTTCAGCCAGACAACCCCATTCCACCTTCCATCCACCCTATATTCCCTTCATAACTACCCAACCATCCCCCTCCCCATCATAACTAACTAATAACTACCCCTTTCAACTACATCCACAGACATAATGATATGTCATCGAACAAAAGGCGAGACATGCTTGCATTAAACGGAAAAAACGGATACAACCCGGAGCGAACTCCGGCCAGGATCTAGGAGTCTAGTTCCTCCTAAGACCTCTCTCTCAAATGAGAGACAAAACCCTAATAATCAAGGATCATCAAACACTCCCATACCCACTCCTTATATAGGGAGGGGGGACTCACAAGACACTAAACATGAAATAATATTTAATTAATATTACAAGAAAGATATCATGGCGGCTTCCATAAGCGCTTCCCAGACTCGTGCGGATGCATCGTCGTAACAATAGGCCGCTCTTCAAAATTGACCTTGTCCCCAAGGTCAAGACAAAAAAATTTGTCGGGGTCCTTCAAAATGTCGGCAGCGGGTATAATCGAAAGGAACGATGGCAGACTGTTTTTGTCATCGAAAGAGGGGGTGAGGTGAGGTGCGGTTAAAAGAAGGTGAGAGTCAATGATGGAGACATGGGAAAGATGAAGGTGGGGGCGCACTACATATCTGAAGAGGCGGAAGCATTTATGGGGGGTAGAAAAGTGGGTGAAAGGAGGAGGCCAATGAAAAGCTTGGTAGGCAACCCGACAAGAATGCCAGACCTGCGGGGGGCTCGAAAAGGCAGCGAGATGGTGGCGTGTGAAGGAAAAATTGTCCCGTGTGTAGGGGGCGTGGGCGTCGAAGGCGATAAGCGTGGGCGCCTGATTCGATCGTTGCTGCGGGGATGCCTCTTTGCGGAAGCGGAGGTCGGGAGTTAGCGGCGCTGAGGGAGGAGGTGGCGACGCTAGCACGGGCGGTGGAGTATCGCTGTTGTGGGACGGCTGGAAGCCTCGGCGTTGAGCGGCTAGCCCTAGTGAAGACATGGACGGTTGGCCGGGAGGCTCTGGAAGCTTGATCGTTCCCGATCTGTTGGGTTTGTCGCAGGTATCGTCCGGAGGCAGGAACCTGTCCAGACGGCCCATCTCTTGGCGGTAGAGCAAGGCCTGCAAGGATGCAGTCAGCGAGGCGAGGAGGTTGTTGTGGATGTCGCAGCGGCGTTCGATGGAGGAGAGATGGCGGTCGATGGAGTTGAGGCGGTTGTCCATCGTGACACGATCCCCGGCGGCTTGGAACAAGCGGACAAGGGCGGCAGGTCGGACCATTGATACGTCATCGAACAAAAGACGAGACATGCTTGCATTAAACGGAAAAACGGATACAATCCGGAGCGAACTCCGGTCAAGATCTAGGAGGTTGGTTCCTCCTAAGACCCCTCTCTCAAATGAGAGCCAAAACCCTAATAACCAAGGATCATCAAACACTCCCATACCCACTCCTTATACAGGGAGGGGGGCTCACAAGACACTAAACATGAAATAATATTTAATTAATATTACAAGAAAGATATCATGGCGGCTTCCATAAGCACTTCCCAGACTCGTGTGGATGCATCGTCGTAACACATAACCACCAAAAATGAATTGCACCCATTCTGAATTCTTATGAACACCCGTCGCTTCCGGTAAGGGCAACTTGCTTCCACTCAGGATTACTATTCTGACATTGCTTCAAATGCTCAAACTCCTTTAGACTCCTGACTATTACACTCGCTCAGTCCCCCAATTCCAAGCCAGATGAAAACCTAAGACCCAATACCACTCCCAACAACCATTGCCCTATAAATTCCAATTAACCTCCAATAGGAAGCATAAATACAGAACACTTAGAAACCCGTCCCCAAAACTCTCATAAACATTTTCTTTTAATTTCAAATAAAAAAATTTGGATACTCACAGATACTACCGGATACGCCCGAATATGCTCGAAAATACCCAAAAATTATGTATTGTAATGGTGACATGGAGAATGACATGTGAAAGAGTGTTGAATGACAAGTGATGAGATTCAATTAATTACATAAATTTATTCGTGAATCATGTTTAAGATATGGTACATTCTTGTGACACATAAACCTTATCTTCACTTAATATTATATTAGATATACTAATTGAAAAAAATGAAGTAATGAATATCACACATGTCTTCATATTAATGTGTGCTTATATTTAAATTATTAAAAATTCAAAAAAGTATGATGTATCCTAGGTTTTTTTGAAAATCATGAATCTTATATCTTGTATAGTATCTTGTATACCGTCCTCATCCCCATCCCTATGCAACATAGAATGATAGAACCTCCATCCATCCGGCATTGTCGAGAGCCTCCAGCACCCGGCTTTCCCAGTCTTATAAGTCGAATGCATCATTAGCACCCCCAAGCAGTACTCGAACAACATCCAAGACCTCCTCCAACCTCTCTCAGGAGACCAACCACCCTTTCTTCCCGGCGCCCTGAAATTTGAACAGTTACAACACATAGTTGTTGTCCAACCCCAGAAATCAGTAATAAGTCACCTTCCCGGGCTCCTACTACTTATGTAAGTTCATAGTTAAAGTCATTATTACTCTTAGTTGTGTATTTAGTACAAGACATACGATTATGGATGTTATTTGTCTGTGTTTGCCCATGAATTGTTCTACATGAATGAACTCAATTCGCTTAAGATACCAGGAAAACTAGGGAAGAGAAAGGTGACTAGCTCAGCCGAATAATGCCTTGTTGTAGCATCTCCTAACACTGTTTTCGATTTCATCTTACTGCATGAAGGGGTCCCAGTACCGTCGGCCGACTACCGATGCTATTCCAAGTGATAAATGAATGTGATGGTCTTGGGACCTGGGTGGTGGCAGCCCCAACGACTCTCAAAGAGTGGTGGGCGCTCCTCCAATAATATTCCAAGATCCCCTGCTTAGAAGGAGAGGTCTGCATTGTGGCGAGGCTCGGGGAACTCTTCTACTTTTCGGCCAACAAATGGGCGTGGGGCGATCGGAGCTGGAAAATAATGGTGGGGTGTTGAAAGTCCCACACAATCGGCCCCATAGTGCAAAACCACTGGTTCCAAGAACCACGTCGGAACCCGTCAATGGGATGACAAAGATCTGCATGTATGACATCCTTGTGTACCAGAAGAACATCCACACATATATCAAGGTTGGGTAATCGCTCTCCATTGGGGATGACTACGTGTATGCCCTCTTTTGGCCGAATGAAAAACCCTAGTGCATTGGCTACCGTCACCCCGATGAGATTAAGGGTACTTCCCAAGTCGACCAAAATCCAAGCCAAGTGGTTGGCCATTTGTGTAACAACCTAAATCACCACCCAAAATTAACCAAATAAAAATAAAATAATTAAATAATATCCCCGATGATGAGAAAATAAAATCAATGTTGAGATTTCTCGAAAAAATTTGTTGTTATTTTTACGCATTTATTTCGACAATGATTCTTTCAACGAATAATTTGCAACAAATATTTTTCAATGAACATTTAATTTGTCAGTTCGTCGATGCTTATTTATTTTATCAACGCGATACTCTCGAGGCTTTAAAGGGTGGTCTGGGCTGGTTGAATTAATGGCATGATTGATATGGTAAGCTTAATCAATAAGAAAGAATGATATGTGTTTGTTGGGCAGGTTGGTTAAGGAAGAGCTTGAATTTCAACCACCTGGATTGTCATGTGTGGTTCCTTATGTGAGCTGGCTAGTTCTGGATTAAATCAAAGTCGGTTTAAACCGACTGACCGACTTCTCTTGAAATAATAAGCCAACAATCCTCTATCCACGCCATTTTCTCGCTCTCGACGATTTTCTCTCCCTGATTTCTGCTAAGGCTCAACGGGAGCTCTGCTAGACTGCGTTGACAATGGCCTTTCTTTTCTCCTCCCCTTCGATTTCGTCGTGGGAGCTCTCGGTGGAGCTCGGGGTTGGTCGTGCGTTGATCGACATAGGCGAAATATCATGTGATTTCTTCCACTATAAGCTCTCCTCTTCTCTTTTCTTATACCTCTTTTTGTTTTCACTTATGAATCGATGGCATGCATGAGATGATAAAAGGGAATTAGGTTTCTAATTTTTCTTCTTCTTGTTCTTCTTCCTCCTTTGACATTTTCTGGATTTGGGCTTTTCTTATTTAGCCAACTATGTGCGTATTGTAAGCAGTAAAATCAATGTGGGAATTTTTATGTTATTGGTTGACTGCTTATTGGGAAGTGTGGCTTGGTTTGGGTGTGTTCTTGGTTGGGAGATTGGGGAAGTTAAATCAGTGGCTGATTGTTATTAAATGGTTGGCCGATTGTTATTATTCAGTTAGTGTGGTTTCATTTGGAGGGGATTTTGGTATTTCCTTTACGGCTTGAAGCGAAGGATTACAATATTTCGAGTCTTTACGTATTTTACCGCATTTGAGTCGTAGATTTTTCTTTAAGCTCACCTGAATCGTCTTTAACCCTAGACAAACCCTTGATAAAAGTCAAATTATCTTAGGAATCACATCTCCTTTATTTAAAAAAAGCAACTCATTAAAAAAGATGCCTAAATTACAAACATTATAGAGGATGGCGTCTCACGATAGGCGCGATGATGAACTTGAGAAGGATAAAAGGAAAAATATAGCCACTGTGAGTTTTTACTTCTTTAATTATGCCTAGATTAAAATATTTTTTTAGTATTTACTTGCATAGTATTTTTACACTTAGCCTATTTTATTGCATGTGCATTCTCATTTAAGTAAATAAGTTTAAATAATTTGAAATCACTGACAAAAAAAGATCAACTAAGATGGCTAACAAAGGTTGGTAAATAAGCGATCTTATCTCTGCGAGATTTAAAAATAAAAAATACTTAAACCTACTAAGAAATATAAGATGTAAAATGCATCAAGAAAAGAAAAAAACAGAAGACGAATAAGACGACACAGAATGCATCGATGTATATGAAATGTTAAGGGTTAACCCGCATATGAGGGTGTGAATCACCTATGAAAGAAGAGTTAAGTTGAGTTAGAATCTTCCAGTCTAAGGTGGCCAACAGGCCTATTGTGTGTGAGATCGTCCTAGAATGGAAGTCTATGTCTAACCAAGGGCTAGAAGGCCGACTGCGTGTGGGATCGTCATGTGTTAGCGTCCAAGAATTTGAAAAGATGAATCGACAACTACCTTTAACAATTCATGATTGAACAAAATTAAAGAAAGACGAGAAAGATAGATACACTGATTAAGAAGATTGAATTTGAAGGAAGATCGGGAGAAATGGAATTAGATAAAACGACCAATGACTTGACTGAGTATAAGAGAAATGAAAAGAACGCAGAACTGAAGAATCAGATAAAAGAACTTGAAGAACCTTAAGAACAAAAAAATAGAAAATACAAGGATTTAGAATATAATTATTATTTACAACCTATTTATTTTGCTATAAATTATTTAAAAAAGTATTATACATTCTTTTACTATTTTTTTCCTTTTACTGCACTTTAAAATGATTATACATATTGTTACTCACTTTTCTTGTTTGCGTGTACAACAATTAAAGAGGTAAAGTACTAACTTAGTCATATCGTTTATGACTAACCCCGTAGTGGTCTCAATTTTTTAGGAAGCAGACGTTTCCTCAAACACACCTAAGAAGGTAAAGATATCAGAGAAGGAAAGAAAGAAGCACAGAGGCGATGAATACAGATTTTGGGCTAAGCTAACCATAGTTGTTTTGGATAATATATATACATATAGGTGTAGATAGTAGTTTTTTCGTAGTTGTATGATATATATTTGGATGCTTATGTATGCTTGTAAACAAAGCTTTTAATGAAATGAAAAATTTTTATTATGTGTTTTATTTTGTACTCATTGTGCATGCTTCTGCGATGTGCTGTGATGAACGAATTGAAAGTGAGCTTAGATACAGAATTAATTGTGGCGCCAGAAAGATCCTCATAATTTAGGCCTAGAGCTACATCGTCTGTAAGCTGTGAATGATTGTCATGGAGTGAAGCAAAATCTCTAGCTCCTCCTCATCTGTAGGATCCATGCCCTCGTTGTTTTCTACTTTTAGCCAGAATAGTTTCTTGCACTTGTGCCCGGATACGTAGGTCTCGTCGAAATTAAAATAGATCCCCTTGGCCATGCGCTCTGCCATCTCTGATGACAATAGCTTACAGATGTACAAAGGTGGGCCGATTGTTGGTCCTCTATCTCCTCCACCAGTGTGGTCGCCCTTTCGATCTGAGGACTAATGTCTGGGAAGTGGTTGATTGCGCTGATAGTCGTCAGTCATATCCAACTGCAGTCGGCGATCGCAAATTTGTGGCAGGCTCATGGCTCTCGTAAGGTTAAGAGGGCCTTCAAACTCGACGGCCTAACGAAGACGCTCCTAAATAGTGCATTGAAGATGGAAACATGTTGTATAGGTCGAACGCCATCCACATGCGAGGGGAAACTCTGGAACTCAATCACTCAGGTGTATATTTGAGAGGTCAGGTGTCCCAAAGGATTTCTCTGCATCATGGGCCCAAATTGCATGTTACAGAACCGTTTGAATCCATCCTAGTTCATACTTTTTTTCTCTATTTCCAGCCGCAAAAATTGCATTTGAGCTGCCCCTACCAAGAAATGAGCGGCGAGCGAAACCCATTCCAACGTTGTCGTTTCGGTTAGCCATTTTACTAAATCACTCTTGCAGTCATAAGTGGGTAATTCCAACTTGGCATAACAAGGAAGAGAACTGTTGTTGAATTGTCCTCCATTGTGTTTTTCCTGATCTCCGTGAAAAGGGATCCTCTTTGATGACTACTCCTCACCCATTGCGTCAAAAGTTGTCGCTCACGCGTTGGGTGGAGGGGGTGAGGCTCTACATGTGAGCCAAAAGTTCGGCCAAGGCCGCTTATTGTTGATCCTTGGATGAGGCGAGTTGGTCCATCCTGAGCATCCTTCAAACATGGACTCCATTGGGTCGTTTGGTCCCGCCATGGTCCACTCTGATAACAAATTGTCGTCGGCTCATGTGCAGGATCAAGTAACCAGACGAAAGGCGGTGAATGACGGAGATGGGGAGGAGAAAGTAAGTTGTTGTCCCCGAGATCCTCATCGAACTATGATGGGGTCATGGGTGGAGCCTTCCTCGTGGATGCTGAAGCGAAAGCGTTGATAAGAGAGAGGGAAGTTAGCGGCGGAGAGAGGAGGTAGCCCAAAAACCTCGAGATGCCCAAGAAAATTGAATTTTAATAGGCATACCCGGTCCAACATGAACCTTGGTTTAAATAAGAGTCCAAACATAAATCAATTGCGGAGAAAGTAACGTTAACAAAAATGCAGAAATAATAATGTTACCAAAAACGTGAAAATACAATGTTAACAAAAATGTGAAAACATAAATAAAATGCAATAATTATACATGCCACGTCCATTCGCGCCCACTTGTCATGTGTATGCCCAATGAAAGTGTCTGTGGCAAAGCACTCTAACTCAACATTCAACCTGAATGTGTTAGCTTCTTTATTAATCTAACCTCAATTATGATTCTGTGAATGAATGTAGACATCTTTATTAATTTCAGCATTTATTGTAAATTAATAGTTGGATGTAGGCTTGTGCATCGAATCATTTTTAGATCCCCTATGACACTTCTCTAACACTCAGTAATTAGAGTTTCCTTAGGGCACAATTATCCTATCACTTCATCTTATCCAATGTCAGCAAAATAACTGCATGCATGTAACTGGATCCAAACCCTGCATTTGACAGGATCCATTATGCAATTAATATGGCTTTTCCAGATTTGGAAATGGTGCAGATTGGCAGGTAGAAAAATGACCAGATTGGCCGAGAACTAAAGTGACATAACAACTTTATGTTTTATACAAGAAAGAACCAAGATTGTACTGAAAGAAAAATAACTGGCATGGACCTATTGGCTATGATCATTGTTTGTTAAACTAGGAGAGTTGAGTCCAGGCAAATGAAATGTTTCAAGATGAGATAAATCTTCCAATAAAGTATCTGGGGAAGGTAAATAAGAAGATGGAGGCTTTGATCATTGAGCAAGAGACACGTAAGCTCAGATGAAGCTAAACCTGTGACAGGCCCAGCTTTTTGCTGACAAATATGCATGTTAATGTAGCTGATCAGGTATCAATAGTATATCACAAGTCAAAAAAACAGGAAGTGACATAAATAGTTCACTTTGCAGTATATGTGTGCTCCTTTACAAAGTCGGAGTCACCTTAAGCACATAAATTTCATTAGAGATATAAAATAAAGGGAAAAGGGAAAATACTTAATACATGCCGACCGCATACCACTCATCAGAAAGAGTCGGTCAGGGGAAAGAATGGTAATGTACACCATGAACACCACCCAGTGGTATGCATTCAAATAAAATACGCTGAATTCCTATTTCAGAGTGGTGAAGTTGATAAGATAATCCATCAATAGCATGGCACTAAGTCAAAAAACTACGAACGTACAAAAAACAGCGCAGTGCAATTGGCAACATATGTGGGCTCTTTTACAAGGATTTGAGTGACCTTGAGCACAAAAAATTCCATTAAAACTATGAAATAAGAAAATGCTAAATACATGCTGGCCACATACCACTGGTCAGAAAGAGTTGGTCTGATGAAAGCATAGTAATGTCCACCATGAACACCGCCACTATGCACAAGAACACTGCAACAGAAATAGACAAATAGTAATAAGTCGATCATTCTTGTATGAGTGAATCGGAGATATAAAAAAACAATTTATTAAGGGGTGACCTAATTTTATCTATCATACATAACAATGGGGTTAGATATAATTTATATGACCACAATTTACTAACATAGGATAAACAAAACTTCATATATTATACATAACAATGTGGATATAAATGATAATATAACTTATGGGGTTAAAGTTGGAAGATTTAAGTGGAGAAGTACCTCAAAAGTATTGTGATAAGATGATAGTATGAAATTATGTGTACAAAATCACAACTACAAAGACAATGTTGTATATATATCCAAGTGTCAAGCACTATAAGTGGTTGATACCTAAGTTTAGCTCGGCACAAATGAGAAGGCTAAGACAAATGTGTGCAAACCTAAGAAGGATATTGTTGTGGGCTTCCGATTGCGAGCGATGTGCGGTCTTGAGTGGGAGAAGTCACAGAGAGGATCGTCTCGACCCTTCCTTGACCTACCTTCTCAATGGCAGAAGATACACCGGGAGTCGTGCTCGACCGAGAGAGGAGGAGAGAGAGGAGTCTTGCTCAACCTAACCCTAGCTTTAATAAGATGAGAGGAGAAGGAGAAAATTCAAGAGGAGAGGAAATTAGGTTTTCATTCAGCATGCCCATCACCTTGGCTACATAATGCGTGAATAATAAAAGTACGCAAAATATCGGATCAAGTTTAAGGTATGGGGGTCTCGCCGACTTGACATCCTCCTCCTCGTCGTTCGGGGATCGTCCTCTTCGAGACCAAAAAGACATTTGCACATGTGTCCAGACGAATATGGTTCGTCCTGGTTGAGACAAAGCCCTTGTGCACGGCGTTCTGCTATCTCAGCTCGTGATAAGGGCTTGATGGATGGGTTGTCGTTGAATTCCTTACTCTGAAGTGGCGCGGACAGACTGTCAGAACGGGGAGTGGGGTGTCCTCTCGCTGGTTATCCCACTGGATGTCCTCGTTCCAACCGTAGTTGTTGTCATACGGGTTGTCCATGAGGAGATGTGTTATGCTACCGCTAGGGTTCTAGAACGAAAAGAGAAAACTAGGAATGAAAAAGACGGCTAGGGTTTGAAGAGAAGAAAATACCTGAATATGAATTTGCATGACTCCAAAAGAGGGGGAGTGGGGTATTTAAGTGACCCCACTCCACAAGGGGCCGGCCGGACCCCATTGGGGCTGAACCGGTGCGGTTCAGCCCCCTCCTCTTATTAATTAGTTGCGGGCTGAACCGGATGGTTCAGCCCGGTCTTTTCCCGGCGCATCTTTAGGTCTTCTGGCGTACTTATATCCACGGAACTGTAGATCGTCCGGAGGCATAACATTCCCCTCCCCATCAAGAGGCAGCTTGTCCTCAAGCTGAAAGTCGGGAAAGTGCTCCCGGAACTCCATAAAGTCCACCCATGAGTTGTGAGCCTCTGCCAGGTCCTTCCACTTAACCAGCACCTCTGGGCGATATTCTGTGCCCCTCTTCTTCCATCTGGACAGCAATATATCCTCCGGACTAGGACATAACTCGCCGGTAGTAGTAGCCGCGGGAAGACAAGGAGTAACTGTAACCGCTGCCCCCAACTTCTTCTTAAGCAAGGAAACATGAAAAGTGGGGTGAATACGGGACCCCTCAGGTAGGGCAAGAGTGTAGGCAACTGGTCCCACCCGGTGAGTGATACGAAAGGGCCCATAGTACCGGGGAGCTAGTTTCTGGTTGGCGCGGCGAGCAACGGACAGCTGTCTGTACGGTTGAAGACGGAGGAAAACCTCATCCCCCACCTGAAACTCCCGCTCGGTCCTGTACTTGTCGGCCTGCACCTTCATCCTGGCTTGGGCTGCAAGGAGATTATCCCGCAGGAGAGCCAAGGTCTGATCCCGATCTCGTAATGCCCGATCCACTGCAGGAAGAGTTGTACTGCCCGGCTCATAAGAACGCAAAGATGGTGGCGGTCTCTCGTATACAATCTCAAAGGGAGTGATCTTGCTAGCGGTGTGGTACGACGTGTTGTAACAATATTCCGCCCAATGGAGCCATCGTGTCTAAGAGCGTGGCTCATCCGTGACAAAGCAGCGGAGGTATGTCTCTACTCCCCGATTCAAGACCTCCGTCTGACCATCAGTCTGTGGGTGATTCGTCGTGCTCATGTGAAGCCGCGTGCCTTGTAACCGGAAGAGTTCCTGCCAAAAGTTGTTGATGAAGATCGGGTCGCGGTCAGAGATGATCGATCGAAGAATACCGTGCAAGCGAACCACCTCACGGGCGAAGAGCTCGGCAACTGTCTCTGCGGAGTACGGGTGACTGAGTGCTAAGAAATGGCCGTACTTGGACAGCTTGTCCACGATCACCAAATCACCGACTTGCCTTGCGACCGGGGCAAGCCGTCAATGAAATCCATAGACACCGTCTCCCACACCTGCTGCGGAATCTCCAAGGGGGTGAGCAGCCCTGCTGGCGACGTAGTCTCGTACTTCTGGCGCTGACAGACCTCGCATTGTTGCACGAAATGTTGAACGTCCTGGCGCAAACCTCTCCAAAAGACATTGGCTCAAAGGCGCTGCAGAGTGCGGAGCACGCCGGCATGACCTCCGGATGGTGATGAATGGAACTCCTGTAACATGACATCCTTCCAAGTGGACGAAGCCGGAATAACCACGCGCCCTTGGTAGTACAAGTGTCCCCCAATCAGCTGATAAGCTGGGGATGTCAGATGGCCTTGCCGTAAAGCCTCTAGAATAGGCTGAAGCTCTGGGTCCGCGGCTATGTCGGTCTGAATGTCATCTAAGGACTCAATCAAAGGCCCAGAGATATGGAGAACGGTGCTCTCTGGAAGTCGGGACAAGGCATCTGCCACCACATTCTCCTTCCTCTGCTTGTAAACAATCTCATAATCATAACCTAGCAGCCTAGTCAGCCACTTCTGTTGGAGCGGGGACGCCAGCCGTTGCTCCAGAAAGTGCTTCAGACTCTGATGATCGGTGCGAAACTTGAAATGATGGCCCAGTAAGTAAGGTCGCCATAGAGTCACCGCATGAAGGATCGCCAGCATCTCCTTCTCATAGGTAGAGAGGCCCAAAGTGCGAGGAGTCAAGGCCTTGCTAAAGTATGCTAAAGGTCGCCCCTCTTTCATCAGCACTGCCCCAATGCCTACCCCCGACGCATCGGTCTCCAACACGAATTCCTTGCCGAAATCTGGTAGGGCAAGCACCGGTGTGGTCGTCATAGCCTCCTTGAGAGCGGAAAAGGCTTGCTTTGCTTCCTCATGCCATGTGAAAGATTCCTTGTGGAGGAGCTGGGTGAGCGGACGAGCCAACTTGCCGTAGTCCTTCACAAAACGCCGATAATATCCAGTAAGGCCCAGGAAGCCCCGTAACGCCCGTACCGTGGTCGGTCGCGGCCAAGTAACCATGCTCTCGATCTTCCACGGATCCGCTCGGACCCCCTGAACAGAGACCAGATGGCCCAAGTACTCCACCTCGGGCTGCCCAAAAGAACACTTCGACTGCTTGGCATAGAACTGATGCTGACGAAGAATGGAGAGGACCTCTGCCACATGCTCTAGATGCTCCGCCCAACTGCGACTGTAGATCAAGATGTCATCGAAGAATACGAGAACCGATCGCCGTAGGAGCGGCTGAAAGGTCTCGTTCATCGCCGCCTGAAAGGTCGAAGGGGCGTTGGAGAGCCCAAAGGGCATCACCAAGAACTCATAGTGCCCATCGTGCGTGCGAAACATCATCTTGTGGATGTCCTCAGTCTTCATCCGTATCTGATGGTAGTCGGACCGTAAGTCTAGCTTGGTGAAAAGGCTGGCCCCATGTAGTTCATCCAGCATCTCCTCGATCATAGGAATCGGAAACTTGTCCTTGATCGTAGAATCATTCAAGTTTCGGTAATCCACGCAGAACCGCCATGATCCATCCTTCTTTTTCACCAATATAATAGGTGAGGAGAAAGCACTCGTACTCGACCGTATAATGCCAGCAGCCAACATCTCCTTCACGCTCCTTTCAATCTCCGCCTTCTGAATGTATGGGTATCGGTAGGGCCTGACATTCGGGGGCGTAGCCCCCTCCTTCAACTGGATGCTATGTTCTCTGGACCTGGGCGGCGGTAGGCCCCGTGGTTCCCGGAACACATCCCCAAACTGGGACAGAAGTGCCTGAATCTCCTTCGGAATGAGCGGAGGGCCTGCGTCAGGCGTCGCCACTCCCACCACCATAGCCATAGGGGAGCCCTCGACCTCCAACCGCTGCAGGCTCCGCAGAGATATTTCCTTCAGGGAGGAAGAACGAATACCCCGAAGGCAGTAATCCTTCCCCAACTGGGAGAACTCCATAGTAAGATGAACCCAATCTGTGGTGACCCGTTGTAGCTGAAGCAGCCACTGAAACCCCAGCACCATGTCTAAACCCCTAATCGGAAGTAAATACAGGTTCGTGTGGCACACATAGCTCTGCATTCGGATTTCCGCACCCTTCATCACCCCTTCGCACCTCAATTTGCTACCATCGGCCACCATGACCTGGAAAGCCGCATCCTTATCGATCGGTGGCCCCACCTTCAGAGCAACTGCCGGGTTGATAAAGTTGTGGGTACTCCCACTATCTATCAGTATGGTAACCCGCTCCCTGCCGATCAGACCTGTGAAACGGAGTGTCAACGGGACTGATCCCCCCTCCATGGCCTGTATAGAAACCCCAAACTCTGTCAGGTCGAGTGCCTCAGTGTCGACACTCTCCAGTGGGACCTCTTCCTCATCCTCCTCTCTCAGCATAAACACCTGAATCTTCTGGCAATTGTGTCCCCGTGTGTACTTCTCATCACAATTAAAGCACAGACCCTTCTCCTTCCGAGCCTGCATCTCCGACCAAGACAACTTAGTCACTGTGGGACGAATGGGAGGTGGCTGATCTCTCCGTCCCGCTGCGAGGGCCGCGGGTGGCCTGGTCGTCGTCCGGTTCCGCTGCCTGTTGTAACGCTCCTCCTGTATCTGAGCGATGCTAATAGCATGGCTCAGACTGCGCGGCAAGTACGCATGTACCTCGTCACGCAAGTGGTCCTTCAAACCCGAGATGAAACAACTCAGCATCGTCTGCTCTCCCCAAGTGACCCGGTTGGCCAGCCTCTCGAACTCCGTCCGGTACTCCGTGACTGTGCCCCGTTGGTGAAGTTTCTGAAGACTGGCCTCCACGTCCTCGTACTCCAGTGGTCCGAATCTAGCCGAGAAAGCCTCTATGAACTCGGCCCAGGGAGCGTAGGTGCGTCCCCGCAAAAAACCATTTTGTCCACTGGTACGCGTCCTCCTCCAGATGGAAGGCCGCCAACTGTACCCACTGAGCCTCAGGAACCTCCTGATATCTGAAGAACAGCTCGGCCTTTTGGATCCACTCGAGTGCGTCGCCTCCCCGGAACTTCGGAAAATTCATCCGTGTCAGCTTGGGTTGCATGTAAGGTCGCTGAAATACACCTCCCAAGCCGCCTCCATCTTGGCCCATCAGCCCCATATTGGCCGGCCCATACCCCCCGTTAGGAGCGTTCGCTGGTTGGGGAGGAAAAAATCCCGTTGCGCCCCCGAGCGGAACAGTGTTTGCCCCGGTTGGGCGAAACAGCCCAAATCCTTGGTGTTGTGGCCTCCACGGCTGCCCCGGTTGCTGTCCGGGGCCAAACGGAACAGCCGTCCCTTGCCTGGTGCCTCCTCCATGCCGCAGCAGCCCTCCCGGTCCCTGTGGAGGCTGTTCGAACCCCCAGGAAGAAGGCGCACCTCCGCCGAACCCCCAGGGAGCATTCCCAGTCTCCGCCGCCGTGCTGGACCCCGTCCGGGGTGGCTCCGCCCCTTCCCGGCCTCCTGGGTGACCGCCGATTAGACCCCAGGTCTCGGGCGGTCCGCTCGCTCGGAAGGGAGGTCTGAACCCCCTCGCTGCCTCCGGAGCTTCTCCCGCGCCCGATCCCGCTCCGGAACCACGCGTCGGGCCTCCCGTGCTATTCCCCGCTCTGTTGCCCCCTTCTCTAGGGGTGTTTGCTGTCTCGGCGTCGGAGTCATCGATGTTTATCGCTTTCCCTTTCAGATTTTGCAAGAGGAGGGATTTCAACTCCTCCATCCTCGCGTCGATGCGCTCTTCCAGATGTTGTTGTGAGGTCTTCAATCCTTCCTCGAAGGCCGCTACCGAATCCGTCAAGGCGGCATAGTTCTCCTCGATGGCGGCCAAGCGCGCCATTTCCTCCTCCGTCAAGGCGGCATAGTTCTCCTCGATGACGGCCAAGCGCGCCATTTCCTCCTCCGCCCGCGCCCGATCCCGCTCCGGAACCACGCGTCGGGCCTCCCGTGCTATTCCCCGCTCCGTTGCCCCCTTCTCTAGGGGTGTTTGCTGTCTCGACGTCGGAGCCATCGCTGTTTATCGTTTTCCCTTTCAGATTTTGCAAGAGGAGGGATTTCAACTCGTCCATCCTCGCGTCGATGCGCTCTTCCAGATGTTGATGTGAGGTCTTCACGCCTTCCTCGAAGGCCGCTACCGAATCCGTCAAGGCAGCATAGTTCTCCTCGATGGCGGACAAGCCCGCCATTTCCTCCTCCGTACGCGTCACCATGGTTGCAGGAAGGAAGCTCTGATACCAAATGTTATGCTACCGCTAGGGTTCTAGAACGAAAAGAGAAAACTAGGAATGAAGAAGACGGCTAGGGTTTGAAGAGAAGAAAATACCTGAATATGAATTTGCATGCCTCCAAAAGAGGGGGAGTGGGGTATTTAAGTGACCCCACTCCACAAGGGGGCGGTCGGCCGCCATTGGGGCTGAACCGGTGCGGTTCAGCCCCCTCCTCTTATTAATTAGTTGCGGGCTGAACCGGATGGTTCAGCCCGGTCTTTTCCCGACGCATCTTTAGGTCTTCTGGCGTACTTATATCCATGGAACCGTAGATCGTCCGGGGGCATAACAAGATGTTTCTCATAGATACAGACAAGGCTCATGGTTGTGCTAAGGTCATGTGGGGCTTGGAATTCGACATCGAGGCGCAGTTGATCGTGCATGCTGACAGTGAAGATAGATACATGATGTTCTGGCAAGATCAAAGGGACACATGCAAGTAACATCCGGAAACTCTCCAAGTGATCATATCCACGGGTCTGAATTGCTTGAGATTAACGAGGTCACCCAGGGGATTGTTATGGAGAGGTGACCCAAAACACAGATTGCAGGAGTGATTGAAGGTTGCCCAATTTAAATTAGGGGTCTCCCGAGCAAGTTCGTCAGACCATAATTGAGTCGAGCCCAAGAGATGGAAGGAAGCCTACCTGATAGCGTAAGCTGGTTGGCGAAGAAGTGCTCACAGTGCGTGAGACAGGCCAGGGGATCCCTCTTACCGCCAAACATGGGAAAATCAAACTTCACGTAATGCGAAAAACTACCTCCCGTGGACCGAGGTACGTGGGAATCGAAGACCACGACGAACGGAGGTTCGCCTTGATTAGAACTCGTCGCGAGGTGGTGGGATGACTGGGAGGTGCCAGGCAGATTCAAGCCATCTATGTGGGCAATGAGAGTTGTGAGCGATGCCTGTTGTTGAACCTAAATGGCCATCATCTTTTGCATGGCCTCCATAATGTGAGCGAGGGTAAGACCGCCCTCGTCAATTGGAGCAGAAGGTGGGGGGGGGGGGGGGGCTGGACGGAGGTGTTAGAAGGGTTGGGCACTCGGCCGGCAGAGGGAGCAATGGAGAAGCAGTGTGGGAGGGCTCGAAGGCTCGGCGGAGGGAGGTGTGGGTGGTTCGGCTAGCTGGAGAAGGAAAACAGTTGCGGAGGCGCGCTAAGAGGAGTCGCTGAGGTCGGCGGACGATCGGTCGGCGGATTCATCGCGGCCTGGGTGAATATTACCCGCGCTGGAGTCGTCAGTCTGTGGAAGTCGGTGGGGACTATCAAGGGTTGCGTGGGGTCGTCGTATGGCGTAGCTGACTTCGGAGTTGCGGGAGTTGACGCGGTTTGGCGAGTGTCACTGTCGGAAGGGATACCCGATAGAAAAGAGGGCTCGGTGTGCCGAGATGCTACTGTATGCGAGGACGCGATTCAGAATCATGCAGCGGTCGGAGGAGGAAGGAGGCTCTGATACCAAGATGTTGTGGACTTCCAATTGGAGCGGTGCGGTCTTGAGAGGGAGAAGTCTCGAAGAGGATCATCTAGACCATTCCTTGACCTAGTCTTCCCAATGACGAAAAATACATAGGGATCTGGGCTCGAACGAAAGAGGAGAGAGGGGAGCTTTGCTCAACCCTACTCCTTAACCCTAGCTTAAGAAGATGAGAGGAGAAGGAGAAGATTCAAGAGGAGAGAAAATTAGGTTTTCATTCTTCATGACCATCAAGCCCAACCTCCTCACCTATATATAGTGTGAGGAAAGGTTCCGCAAAAATTACAAAAATGCCCATCACCCAGGCTACATAATGTGTCAGTAAAAAAAGTGCACAAAATATAATAATGCGAGAAAGTAAAGATAAAATGCAAAAGAAGATGCATATCGCCCCAGACACGTGTCGTCGCCATTGCGTGGGCCCATAGAAGATATATAAAGGAATGCTTATATCAAAAGGAGCGACATCTATCAAAGATAAGGTGAATAAAAATAGATTTAGGTAGTTTGAATAAGTACAACAAAAAAGGGCAGCCCGGTGCACAAAGCATCCCCGCGCAGCGAGGGTCCGGGGAAGGGTCCCATCACAAGGGTGAAATGTAGGCAAACCTTACCTTGCATTTTTTTGCAAGAGGCTACTTCCAGGACTCAAACCCGTGACCTAAAGTTCACACGGTGACACCTTAACCGGTGCGCCAAGGCTCCCCTTCACAACAAAGTTAAAAAAAATGCACCAATTAGCAATGATACGTGCACGCACATAAGCTTGGACATGGAACAGTACAGCGGGCGATTCGGGGGATGCATGAACCTCCTTTTTTTTATTTTTCTAGTCTTTTTATTTCTCTAAGTAATAATTTAAATTCCCTTTCTGTAAGCCTATATATATAAAGAGTTGTTAAAAATTTTAGAATCAATTATTTCTAAGCAAATTTACACATTAAAAAAATACAAAATAGAATAAAAATAATTAAAATGTTATTGGACTCTCAAAATCATTTAATAAAAAATTATGTGATATCAGATATGGTACCTACTCAAAACCTCATAAATATAGGGAAATTAATGGAATGGGACTACCTTCATTACGATGCAGTAAGGTGATTATTATAGCAATTATAATGATTCAATGGTTATTTCAACGGAGGATAACTATTGAAATCATTGGTAAAATAAACACTAGCACATTAAAAGTAAGAGAAAATAAGTAGCATGAGATACATTTATTGTGAGAAGCAATGTTAGTTATGTGGGTGGTTAAATGGACAAGTTTCAACGTTCAATTTGGAGGTTTTACACATTATTTGTATAATAAGATAGCCAGTACACTCCACACAAATACAGCCTGTGGGCTGTTCAGGAATGCCCAACTAGTTAGGATTAACTACAATGCACGCACACTAACAACTAAATTAAAATGCACGAGTTAAAAAAATGACTTAAACAATGTACTTAAACTTAGGAAAGTAAAATAAACAAACAAATAATATAAAATAGCTAAAAGGAAAATGAGAATCTTTTATTTTTAAAAAAATGACATAAATACCTATGGAGAGTATACAAGTTACGGACACTACGGTCAACATCAGGAGAAAGATACTTCCCAGTGTCTCTGTCAAGGTCTAGTTGCAAAGGGAACTCATATCGATCATTTATCTACAGTACATCCATGTAAGAATAAGATAATAAACTGAAAAATTGGATTCCAAGCTGAAGTATCTGATGATCTAAAGTAAGCAAATTATGTAATAGACACTTAAACTATAAATTTAAGTTACTACTAACCTTCACCATTGTATCACGCATGAAGTCATATTCAAAACGTTTTAGATGGAGTTGTAATACAGGAGGGAAATCAGTGAAAAGCACGCCTTTCTTCGCATCCTAGAAGCCAATGAACATAAAATCTATATTAGTGGCTAGGAAAATGTTTTCAGGCCTGCCTTCTAATAGTAAGAAACAAAAGTAAAGCCATGAGATTATAAAACTAACACAATAAGTCAAAACGATGTCTATTTAGGATAAATGTAAATGTCATGTGAAGACCAGTTAAAAATCAAATAAAAAATGCAACTGTAACAATAAACAGCACATAATGCATCAACAACTGAATAATAACAGAAAAAGGATCACGTCACCGAGAACAAGCTAGCAACATGTGCATATCATATATAAGACATTTGTATAGAGAAGAAGCATTAAATATATGGAAATTGGAAGGTGACAGGAAAAATGGGTAATAAATGCATTTTTTGATAAGAGGGTATTTTTAAAGGAAGTAATCCACCACATAAATAAACTAAACATAAATACGAATCCAATCCAAGAGAACTAGACTGAAATTTAACAAATATAAGCATGTGCTGACAACAGACTGTAGTAGGATCAAATCACACCAAAAAACATATAAAAATAGAAATAAAATGTGGAAAATACTAACATCTGAACACAAAACTATGACAGCATTTTTTTACTAGCTTTCAAAATAGAATCAAAATTATAAACAAATTGCTAAGACAAAATATTGAAATACTGCCTATTTTAATTTTTCTTATTGATACAACTACCAGGAAAGGGTCTAGAAGCTTTGATCATCCGATCCATCTTATAGATCACATGAATAAAACTGATAAATAAGGCAAGAGAGACATAGAATTCATCTAACCATGATAATCCCGTCAATGGAACTTCTAAGAAAAATATGGCAGTGTTTCTAGTTAGTCAAGCTCTCTTTGACTTCACAATACTACTCGGAAAGAATAAAGATAGATAAATCATGCACAACTTTTAACTTGAACATCTTGAAACCCTAAACTAGCATGGACCCAAAATTATCCCATAAGGTTTACCGTGTTTGAAAATATATACAAAAAAACTTAACCAAATCATGCAAAACTAGCAGACATAAAATAAACTTGTGAAAATTACAACACAAACCTGTAGACCAAATTGTTCAGCTTGGTATTTGTTATCTCCTTCAAGACGCTCGACCTCAACATACTTATCAAAAGAAGCATAAACATCCTTACAACCCTTCACATCTAATTGAAGGTCTGAAAGGGAATAATTCAATAAATCATGCTATGTGAAAAGGTTCGTGTTTACAACTTGAGTGAACTCAAGATTCAACCAACAACTGCGTACCATAAAAAGATTCCTTTCTGGTCGACTTGTAATCAACATTAATACACTCAATATAATTCATATGATGTCCTTCAAACAGCTGTTGAATTGCTCCTTCCACGACAGTTCCCTGTTATGTAAGTAAAAAAATGAATATACAAAAACCAAAAATGACGAAGCAAAAGTTTCAGATGCAAGTGAAAACCTTCATTTTGTCTTCCAACTTCTCACAAAGAACCCTGTTAAGTTCTTGTACATCATGCTGCATAAAAGAATCATACATGTCCCATCCAAATGATTTAGTCAGCTCCTTGGTTGCAACACTACTATCATTGTACTGAAGCTTATAAAACAAGCTTTGCAGAGCCAAAGGAATGCTTGCAGATGGAATATCATTCTCAGTTGTTGGCATATGGTACACAGCCTGAACAGGACATGTCAAAAGCATGGATTTCCCAAACAGCTAATAGAAATAAAGAAGAAAATAATGAAACATAACACGCAGATGCAATACCTTCCTGAAATAGGGAATATGGTACAAAGTCTGAAGAAGAGAGTTCATATAGCAAGTAGCTCCTTGATTCTTAAGACCAACACAGCCTGTTTCTTTTTTAGAATCATAATTCCAATAATCAACTACCTTACTGACAGTAACCTCAGCTTCAATTATACATGTATCATTTACAAGATATCCTCTACTTGGATCATACAGATCACCAAGGGACATAAATGACGTGAAACCCCAATCACTTTCCCGGCCATTGAATTGGTGTTGAGTGTCTACAAAGAACAGTAGCCAAAAATGCTATGTCAGTGAAATTGTCTAAAAACAAATCTTTTCATTAGTAAGACAAAGGCATGAAATGATTGTTAGATGAATGAAAGTATAAATCACCATCCAATGACAATAACAAATAAGAAACTCTCATGAACTCTCATGCTATCAAAATACAAACTCAAATCTCCTAATCATATCAAACCTACAATCATATATCCCTACTGCAAATAAGTAAATATATGCTTAGTAGGATACCATAGTATACAGATTCCTGGTCAATTTTAGAGTATATTAATAGCCTGCAAGGAGTACCTTAAAGTAAAAAGTGAAGATAGAAAGACTGATCCAACTGTCTAGTTATCAAAAATGAATTCACTGAAAAAGTAACATAAAGGATTTTTTTATTATGATCACCCTTCTTTTGCTCTAACATCTTTTCAATAAGTGGAAGGCGTCACTTTCTTTCCCTTATCGAGAGACATACAAACGCTTAAGAGCACAAGAAGTAGCACAAAGAAACTTCAAACAGAAATATGATGTCACTGAAGCCAATTTAATGCTTCTGTGTTTAAGCAATTCAAAGTCTAGAAAAAACAATTAACCAAATTGAAGAGAATAAGGGTGCATGTTATGTCACAATCACTAAGCTACAGCCAATTGTAGGCTTAAACCAATTCAAAATTGTATATAGAAATCAAAGATAAAAAAGCACATAACCTCAAAAAGGTTCTCTTCCAATAGCATATAGAAATGTCATAATGGATGAGTATCCTTCCTTACACAAATTATAATATTTGAACAGAATATGATCGAACAGCATCAATACCTTTTCTTAAAGTGTACTTGCTGTGAACTTGATTGACAACAGCGAGGCTGAACTGTGCATATCTACTCCATCCATATGGAAGAGTAGTAGAATCAGCAACATCAAGGTACATAGATAGGTGATCCACATTGTTCCCCTTGGGAAAGATCAAGATCCGCCTAAAATGAAGAGTGAATAATCAAAAAAAAAGTGTTGATAGTAGAAGAAAGTATGTACGTACAGTGAGTTAAGTGTAGCATTATCCAAACCCATACTGAGGACAAATTAAATACCAAGGCATGCACGTAAATAGTCAGTATAAGAACCAGTTTATCTCACCATCTGTAGCCTCCGACAACAAAAATCTCTGAGTAAAGTTTCTTCGTGCTCAACCTCGAGAAGTTCTCAATTGTCCATGTGAACCTGGACGTGGGAGGATCCTCCGCCGGTTGGTTCTCTACTGTAGTGGGAGTCTCGATTTGAGACACTAGTGGCAAGCGCAATCCAAGAAGCGCAATCAAAACCATAAGAAACTCAGCAAAACAACAAATTCCGATCCAGGAAAAACGTCATTCTAGTCCAGGTGAAAGAGCGACTAACCTTCCATCGGTTGGGGACCCTCAGTGAACTCGGAGCGTGGAACCAGCATCTCCTCGCCCTCTTGCTGCAAAAAAAACAAAGCACCAATCAGAGCTCAGATCCAGCAGGGAGGCACACCGTGGATCAAACTAAGACCCTAGCAATCACGCGATTGATGGGCTAGAGGGTAATTCATCCCGATTCGAGCAGCGGCAGTTCGCCGTATAACCCTAATGAAGGAGGAAACCCACACTAAATCCAACGCAAAAGCACGAAAAGCGAGGGAGAAAGGAGATCGAACGAGTGAGCGATGGAGAATTTAAGAAGATGAGACGGAAATAGTATCAGTTGGAGGGATTTGAAAGTAGTACGTCGAGCGGAGGCGGGGTGATCACAGTCATAGGTGGCGGGCCGGTCGGCGAACAGGATGCAACTATAGTTTCAAGTGAGCGCGGTGAATAGGAAGCAGAGAGGCAGAGAATTGCGGAAAGGGCGGAAAGATAGGAAGTGGAGAAGAAGAAGAAGAAGAAGTAGAGGTGAACGGAAAAGCAAAAAAAAATCGAAAGGGCTCGCAACGAGGGAGCGACGGACACCGAAAGCGAAGAACTAGACTTTATTTCTTAGATTTGTGAAGATCTGTAAATAACAATAATAAATTAAATATAATTAAAAATATAACACATAGAATAGAAGAAACAAGGAACCACATTTGTGATTTGTTGCAAAGACTTGGGAAAATAAAACAGAAGAAACATTTGTGCGGAAAATGCAAGTACAGCTTTTGAAGGCAGGAAACACATTTTATACATATTTAGGCTTCGTTTGGGGCGGCGTTTCGCCGCCCCGTTTGGGGCAAACGCCGCCGGAAGGCGGCAAAACAAATGCCCCTCCGGCGGCGTTATACATATCTAGGCTTCATTTGGTTCGGCGGCGGCGGATCGATCCGGCGTTTTGATCGGTGGTTTTGGAACCGGAGGGGGGTAGCGGGGGTTGGAGACGGAGCGGGAGAGGAGCTTTTCCTTCTATCCGAGGGTCGAAACGCCGCCGGAGGGGCATTTGTTTTGCCGCCTTCCGGCGGCGTTTGCCCCAAACGG
Source organism: Dactylorhiza incarnata (assembly GCA_033032865.1). Taxonomy (NCBI): domain Eukaryota; kingdom Viridiplantae; phylum Streptophyta; class Magnoliopsida; order Asparagales; family Orchidaceae; genus Dactylorhiza; species Dactylorhiza incarnata. The sequence goes on along the minus strand of JAWHQI010000340.1, from coordinate 2,717,119 downwards.
CCGCCCCAAACGAAGCCTTAGTTATACCCTCTCTCTCTCTCTCTCTCATACACGAGTGAGGCCCCCTACTGCCAAGCACGACAGTACCTGGCCAGCTACGGAGGGCTTCGTCCGTCTCCGGCCAAGCGCGATAGTACCCTGCCCGCGACGGCGGCCTACGCCCATGACGCTCCAGGCTGCGCCCACAACATATACATATGAGTACTCAAAATGACCGCACAAAAATTTTAATTAATATTTTATAATTATTTCTTTTCAAAACATTTATATTTAAACAAAAAAAATCATTGTAAAGTAGATTTATGGGGTCTAATCATTACTACCATAATAAGTGTAGGAGTTTTACTAAAAAGCTTTTGGATTTTATGATTTTTCATCATTATTTTTATTATATGCATATAGTGTAATTACACAAATAGCCGTTATATTTTATGAATTCCAATTTTTTCATAATATATGTTAAGTGATTGGAGTAAAAGAATGAGACTATATTTGGCAATTTTGAATGTTGCATCAAAGGCAACTTCTTGTATATAGTAGTTGTTGCGGGTCGCTCGGGTGTTTGGTAGACCGGTCGACTTGAACTGTTTTAGCTCGGAAGCGAACCGAGCGCGCTAACAGTAAAAGAGTAAGCTAGTAAGTGACACGAGAACTTTTAACGTGGAAAATCCGGAAATGGTGAAAAACCACGTGGCCGGAGCTGTGCCAGCCAACTTTCACTATCTTCTGGGGATTACAATTAGAGACTTAGAGCTCGAGCGCGACAGGCCGCTGCTCGTTACAATGAGAGAGAGAGAGAGAGAGATCTTCGAAGGTGACAGGCTACCTCTCGGAAAGCTAAGTCTTTTTTCTTCTGAGAACAGTAGTGAGAGCGAAAGTGAGAATGCTGGTGAGAACAAAAGTGAGAAGGTTGAGTCGCCTTTCGCGACCTTCGAAGGCTCGAAGGAGATCTTCGAAGGTTCGAAGGAGATCTTCAAGCGCCGAAGGAGAATTCCAAAGAACTCTTCAAAAGAACTCTCTCGGGTGCAGAAGACAAGGTCCCCTAAAATGAAGGCTCTGGACTCCTTTTATAGCTTTGGACGGGGGGGGTAGCCCGGTAATTTTGTCGTCGTAACCACCGTAACCACCTGACGGGCGAATCACGCTGGTCGATCTGGAGCACACAGATCGCTATTTTTTTGTAAATGACTGTCTCGCCCTTCGTGCAGTTTCGGGCAACTTTGTTGAAGGTAAGAAAGACGACAATGGGGTCCTGCAATCTGAGAAATTAGAAAGACAAAATGTGAGCGTGCCCGGAATGCGGAAGTGCTCTGAGCGCGCTCAGAAGCGTTCTGAGCGCGCAACGAACGGGGAATAGATGAGAAATTTCAAAGCACTAAAAATAATGACACAATATGATAAGCAGTTATGGTTTGAGTTAATATAGTGCAATAAAATTTCAAGTAATAAAAACCGCAAGTGCACTGTGTACGAATGTAATGCCAGTGCGAGTACGGGTCGATCCACAGAGAAGTTCAATTTTACCTTAATCCAGGCGAACTATAAATAAAAGGTTGGATTGATTTGTTTAAAAATGAGATCTTAATTTGAGAAAAGTAATTTTTGACAAATATGTCTCGGGTGCAATTTTATTAAAAATGTTTAATAACTAATTATTGAATAAGGACTCATGGCCACATACAAGATATAAAGAGGTTGATACATAGAAAATTCTTTTTATATAAGTCATCAAAATATTTGTATATTGCTTTCTACATATTACATCAAAATCTCTTAAGCATGTGATATATGCGAACGAAATAATACAAAATTTTTAGTGATAAAACTTGATTCAAGAATGAGTTCAAAAATATTTGCATAAATCGCTAAGAATATTTTGTGTGCACTCGCTCTATATTACATCGAACTTCCGTAGGAATGTAACATATGTTTTATGTTACACAAAATATCAAAGTTATTTAATAAAATCATTGGGCATAAATATTTTCGAATGAAGCGATGAATCGTTATAATAATTATATAATAACATGATTATTTACATTGCACCCGAGACAAAAGAGGATTACTCGCGCATGATTTGTTATACAAAAATTATAAGAGAGATCATCATAGAGGAAAATAGAAGCAAATAAATAATTTTATTGATTCATAAATGAAGGCTTACAAATTTGCGTGAAACGCATACATGAGCTTCCTCCAAATCTCCTTCTTCTCATACAATATCTCTCAAAAACTCACAAATAAAATGCTAGTAATCTCCTACTTTCAGCTCCAAAATTCTGATCCCTCTCTTACCACTAATGAACAGCTATTTATAGATTTTTTTTCCCTCACTTCAGCTCAAAAAATGAGCGGCAAAAACAATGTAACGCCAAGGAATTTAATGGGCAGAAATGAATTAACTTTCAGCTCCCTAAACGGGCGTTGAATTCATTCAGCGCCCATTGGGTGTTGACCAGTCAACACCCAAGCTGGTGTTGACTTAGTCAACACCCAAGTTGGGCGCTGAAATGAACAGCGCCCAAGTTGGGTGTTGATCATAAATCAGCACCCACTTGGGTGATGATCCGCGAAGGCTCCGCTCCGGCCATTGTCTTCGTGCTGTCTTCCGCGGTTCGATATATATAAATATATATATATATTTGTTGTTCAAGCTTTCTACAGTGTGCTGTCCTTTAAAATTTATTTTCTAGCATGCAATTACACAAACAAGAATACCGTGAAAAGTATCTTTTTAAATAAAATATAACAAAAGAAACTATGAAATAAATATACCAATTGTGTGTACCAATAAACAAAAATACCGTGAAAAACATAATTTTTAAATAAAATTAACATAAAATACTATAAATTAAATGCATTTTGATGATTTCATCAGGAAGCATTCTAAGCGCGCAACGAACACAGAAGTGTTCTGGGCGCGCTATCAGCGCGGAGCTTTCTGAGTGAACGGGGGAAGGAGGAGTCGCTCCCCCAAAAGGGGAATTGGGCTCCGGTCGCATCCGACGAGGGGCGTGACTTCGGCCGAGCCCTCCGCGAGCCCCCGTGCGGAAGGGGGAGGGGGCTTGGCCCCGTGTCGAACACTCGTATGTATAATAGTGTATAATGGTATAATGGTGTATGTGTTGAGGTATGTCCGCACAAAACACCGACACGATAAAGACTTGCAGGTAGCGTGTGCACCTAGGGCGTTGCCCTACTGCTAGGAGCACTATTTATATCCCATTCCAAATTGATGGGTGATAGTAGAATGCTTTGAGCTCTCATTCCTAACATTCTCAAAGCAGCCGTTAGGGTTAGAGCCGAATTATTCCGTCGCCCGATCCTTTTTATCTCTCGCGTGCGGCTGCTGTGCTTCGTCGCCTGGAGATCCCGCTCGCCTCCTTCGACGCCCAGATCCCGACTGGAGAAGCTCGTCGCCTGAGCCGCTCAAGGACATCGCCGCTGCTTCGTCGCTTGGTGATCCCGTTCGTCGCCCAGTTCCCGCCGTGGAGAGCTCGTCGCCTGCGCCGCTCTTCCTCTGCTTCGTGCGGCTGGAGAGCTCGTCGTCTTCGCCCCAGAAGCTCGTCGGAGTAGTCGCCCTCGTCGCGCGGCTGCTGTGTGCGGCTAATCTGCGTCTCGTTCGTCGCCTGGATCCCGCTTTTGGAGCTCGTCGCCGCTCTCGTTTTTTGGAGCTAGTTTTGGAGCTCGCCGCTTTCTCCCTGCACCTAGGGCATCGCCAGATCCGGTTGCCAACAGGAGTTCTGTGGGGCCGCAGGGTTTTCGGTTTCTTCAACTGCTGCCATCTGGAGTTCTCTTCCAGATCTAGTAGCCGGAGCCCGTGCCTCTCTCAGATCTGAGCTCGACATCGCCGGTTCCCGTCGATCTAGCTTGGTCAGTCTTCTATTGCTGGATTTCTTGGATCCGGATCTCCAGATTTTTGTCGATCTAGTCGCCGGAGCCCTAGTTTCTGCACTTGGATTGGATTGGTTTCGAAGACTTGGTGGTGTTCCTTCTCCGATCAGGTGACCTCGTTCCGCATTTTTACTACTTTTTTAGAAATGTCGAAGTATCAGTCTACCGACATCCGGAAGCTCCAGTCTTTCGACGTCACCGAGTTTCTCGGGTGGAAGATGCACGTGCAATTCGGCATGAAGGAGCGTGAAATCTTCTACACAGTGCTCAGTGATTACGAGACGACCGAAGAGAACGTGTCGGAGGCTCAGTGGGTGAAAGACGAGGACTTCTGCAGGGATTATCTCCTGAATTCCCTGAATACCCGTCTAGCTATTGCGTATAGCAGCATCAAGACCGCGAAGGGCATATGGGATCAGCTTCAAGCGCATTTCACCAAGGAGGAAGAGGTGTCGAAGTCGCTCCTCGCGGAGTCTTTCTTCAATTTCAAAATTGATCCGACTTCGCCCATCACTTCTCAGTTGGTGGATCTTGAGAATCTGCGCATCAAGCTGGCGAATGCTGAGTCTCATATCTCGGACAAGCTGTTCATTGGGTTTATACTGAGTAAGCTTCCACCTGAATGGATTCTCTTCAAGACTGAGCTGCATAGGCGGAAGGAAGGGATCTCCATTGATGAGTGTTGGAGCTTGCTTTCCGCATCTCTTGGTTTGAGAATAACAAATACCGTGTTGTATTTGATCTAGTCTTTTGTGTGTTTATAGTGGCCAGGTTGTATAGGTTCAATGAGGAGACAATTCCTCGTTCATGGGCATGATCCGAGAACGACAAGTCTCAGGTTGGATGAGTTTTGTGTGCTGATCTTAAAATGGCCATAACTTTCAATCCAGGAAGAGTTACAGAACGTGTCACCCCATTTCGGAGATGAGAACGACTCAATCTACATGCTGGAGCTAAATTTGAATGTGGGAAATTTCACTGTCGGAAAATTCCGACAGCCACTGTCGCCCAGGCGACAGCAGAGAAGTTACAACTACTTCCCTCCACGGCAGCACGACGAAAAGCAGTTTTGAGATGTCGGAATTTCCGACATCGATGTCGCCCAGGCGACAGCTCGACGGTTACACCAACTGCCCACGACTCCACCCACGACGGCACTCCAGCGGCAGTTTAGCGCTGTCGGAAAATTCCGACAGTCACTGTCGGAAATTCCGACAGCGATTTTCTATAAATTGACACCTTCTGTTCGTGCATTTCAACCATTGAAGATTCTAAGTCCTTTCCTGAGTGCATTCCATCCAGAGAGCTCCAGAACCTCATGAACTCCCATTTATGCTGAGAAGGTTTGAAATTGAAGACGAGATCGGACGCGCTTCTACATCAAGGATCATCTCGAGGCTTCAACCTTCCTTTCAGAGATCTGAATTTCTAGGGAGTTCTTATTTTATCTTGTATTTTCATTTATATACATTTTACTTTGTATTGGTAGGGAAAATCGCTTCCTTGTGCGGAGCGTCTAAGTCCTTGCGCGGCGGCTTAGGGGAAAATCGCTTCCTTGTGCGGAGCGTCCAAGTCCTTGCGTGGCTTGGTGGGAAATCGTGGCCCTGTGTGCTACGTCTAGATCTTGGGAAGATCTAGAGGATAGACTTGGGCTTGGTCTAGGGAGAGACAAGTGATAGCCTTCCGATCCTTGGGAGAAGGATTGGTAAACAAAAAGAAATTTACATTTGTACGCCTCCGATTTCTAGCGATATAGAAATCAAATTTATGTAAACACTTTTTCATATAATATAATCATGTCTCTTTTGTGTTTACTTGATTTCTATCATTTGGCGTAATCTCTATTATATTGTGTTCTAAGTTTTCAATTCTTAATCTAAATTGTTTATTTCAATCTCCTTCATTATAAAACAATTTAGTAATTATCTAGAAAATTATAGAAAGAATTTTATTCCCTTATTCACCCCCCCCTCTAAGGGCGCCGTAAGATCCAACAATTGGTATCAGAGGGAGGTTATTCCAAATCGGCTTAACAACCGGGAATAATGGCGCCTCTTGATCATGATCTCGCTTCTACTAGTGGGGAAAATTTTAATATAAATGAAAAAATATTATCACCACCTTTATTTATGGGCAAAAATTTTAAAGGGTGGAAAATATTAATGAAAAATTTTCTTAAGGCCTTAGATGAAAAAGTTTGGAATATTACTATTAAAAAGCCATCTAGCGTACTAACTAGAAACGAAATTATTTTAAATGCAAAATCTATGAATAGTATATTTTGTGCGTTAGACCAAAATATTTTCAAACTTATTTATACTTTACCTACCGCATATGAAATTTGGAGTTTTCTTGAAAGAACTTATGATTCTCCTTCTACAGGTACGAAACATTCACAAGAACCGGAGAATATGCAAGCCTATGCAAATATTCAAGAAAGCTACACAAAGGATGGATCCATAGAATGCTCATCAAGCGGAAAAGATGATGGACACTCTTGTTTGGAAGAGGAAGATGAAGAAGACAACGTCACAATATTGGACTCAGTTGATGGCAAAACATCAAACAAAAGAGAAGACGGAAACTATAGCAAGGTAAGAAAATCTAAATCTTCTCTTTTAGTAACTAATTCTATTTCTACATTTCGTGTGCTTAAATTTGCTAAACGTAAAATTTCAAAGTTGAAACATGCTAATTCCAAATTACGTTTAGAAAATAAAACTTTAAAAGCAAACACTAAAGTAGAATCTTATATTGATGTTTCAAATTCTTGTTCATGCTCTTTAGTTGAAATTCCTATTCCTTGTCTTAATTGCAATTTATTAAAAGAAAAATTCAAGGAAATTGAAAAAGGGCTCTTAATTTCTAAAAGGCATAATGAAAAATTGTTAATTGAAAATGATGTTTTATCTTGTAAGTTAATACAATTAAAATCTTTTGTTGAAAAATTTCAAATGTCATCTAATGAATCTCATCATAAGATTTTGAATAACAAGGATAAATTAACTTACAAAATCATTTCTAAAAAGGATCATTTTCATACATCAACTCAAAAGGAGTTAAGTTTCAAAAAGAATTTTGACCCTCACAAAATTCTTAAGAGTCACTATTATAAGTCTCAATATATTTTCAATCATGACTCAAACTTAAAAACTCCTTTTCATGAAAATCAAAATATAAAATATTATCCTTTATATTATAAGAGTATGTCTATAAGAAAGAGTGGAAATGAAAATCATCAAAATAATGATCAATCTTCTAAAATATATTGTAATCCACTCTTTCAACAATCACTTCTAAAGAAAGACAATCACTCTTATAAAATTTTAAACAATCCATATAATAAAAATCATCATGATTATCAACATCAAGCTACTTTGAAAAATAATTTAAATAAGCATAAACCTCCAATGAATTATTTTTCAAACAATTCACATAATCATTATATGGATTTAAGTAATAAACAATCAATGTATGAATGGAGACCCATAAAGAAAAATGACATATCAACATTAATTAAAAAGGCTCATTCATCATTATCTTCTCAAAAGCCATCACGACATATTTGGGTGCCCAAAGGAACCATTACACATGGTCAACTTTGGATACCTAAATCTCTTATCATTTAGTATCTTTCATTTGCATGAAGTAGAAATAATTAAAAATGAAATATCAATACTCTACTTCATGATGTGCTTTATTTTTTTTTATTTTTTTTTTGTATTTATTGATCCAAAATGCTTATGGTCCCTCTATATTTTATGAAATATGACTTTCACATATTAAGCCTAATGTTTATCAAATCAAATTGAATTAAAATTGAACATAAAGTCATATGATTTTAAAAGAGACCTACCTATCATTTTTTCTTAAATTGTTATATATATCCTTTTAAATCCTTTACCCTTAATTATCTTGAATTATCATTAGAAATTGAATATTGAAATTATTATCAAGACTAGTGAAACTATTTTAAAGATTGGATTTAAATGGTTTATTTAAGGGCTTAAAACTAAAAATTAAAATGCGCAATGTTTTTGATTCCTTTCTATTTGTTGCATTTGATAGCCCTTATAATGAAAAATATTATCAAATAAAATCGAAAACAAAGATTCATCTAAACGCATGCTTAATCCTTCAAAAAGCCATATCTTTTGATCTGCTCGTCCGATTTTCGCATTTAATATCTTTTCGGAAAGAGCACAGAAATCTCCATCTATCGGCAAACTAAACTTGCCCATTTAAGTTTGTTTGGCTCTATCAATTTGCCCAATTTCAACTCCGTTTTTAAATGCTATCTTAGTTCGCTTGATTCAGAAATTTCTGTGTTTATGGATTTTTTCATCACATGATATCCTATGTATAATTGTTTCATATATTAATTTAGATATTATGTGTGATGTGTGTCACCATTGTTTGCATGTAATTTAGACCTTAGAATCACCTTATATCATTAAGATCAAATCAAAAGTTTAATCATTTTATTATAGGTCTAAATAAAATTAATTTGTAAACTTCTCATATTACATGCAACATTATCTCCATTAATTCTATGTAATAACATTGCATTCAAATGTATCATTCTAGCATCACTTCTTAATTTGTGCTTAAATTTTTATGCTGGGTAGAACATTTACAATGTTATTAAAATATCATGATAACTATGTGATTTGATATATATATATATAATACTAAAATTCCAACAAACACATAGTTTATGGATTATTCATTAGAATATTTATGAATATTGTTTCATGAATCATTCTTATCATGCAAAACCAAAGATCAATAAATTTAATTATTGAAAGCAATCTTATAAAAATTCAAAAACTTTATATATATATGATCTTTGTCTTTTATATGATTGGATGATCATCATTTTTCCTAGACTTACAAATCAATCATGTTCTTTCAAAAGAAAATCACTATATCACTATATCATAAGTCTAGAAGGATTAGAATTCTCATACATCATGATGATCTAACATATATTCTATGCAAAAATTCTCTTTAATCATAAATCATAATTCATGTTCTATCAAGACATATCTCAAATCTATAATAGGAATTATGAATCTTATGATAAAAATTATGAATAATGTTTTCATTACATTATTTGATGTATTGATTTGCTTTGCTAGTGATTGCATGTATCTCTCATATTTGTAGACCCTAGAATCAACTTTGCAATGAAGATATACATCAAACTTAATTATCACTCTATTCTAGATCTATAATTTGAAATTCTATTTTGGAATACATGCAATTTCAATATAAATCTTATGACATGACATTAAACTCAAAACTCATCATACTAGCATTGTCACTTATTGAATATTAGTAATTGTGCTAGTTATCTTATTTCGTCATCTCATAATAAGTAGAAAAACTATACGGCTTTATAACTCTTCACAAAAACCCATAGTTTACATATCAACCCATAGATTTAAAAAGCATAGGTTGTCCAAAAGATTATTCACCTATGACTTCATATCTCACAATAGCGAGGGCGTAGGGTTGTATGCATTAGAGACCTAACCTCTAAGTCATGTCTTGTCCTTAACCGGGGAGGGTTCCAGTGGGGCCTTGCGAGGCACTGGGGGGAAAGAGTGCTAGGTTGAGTGTTCTCTAGTGTGTGCATATGGGACTAACACCCCAACCTACGGCATGCGTGCAGCTCCTCATGCCCATCCGTCACTTAGTACGGGGCTAGGGTGTAGACATTTAGTCGGGGTAGCCTTTAATCTTAGAACATACTTATATTACTCACTGCATGAACATTTTTATTCACTTATTACTTAAATCATGCATATTTTGGGTTGTTTAATAAAAATGTCTTCATGTGTTTGCATAATTTATCTTTTTGAGTTTAAATGTTTTTGTAAAACACATGTATTTGAAAAAGCTAAAGTATTATGCAAATTTGAGCAATCAAGTCATCTGTGAAAATTCCAAAATTTCTGCATAAGACTACTCTAAGGACATTTAATAAATATCAAAAATCAGATTTTTAAAATTCTCAAAAAATCGAGTACTGTTTCCAGCGCTAGCGCTAGCGCCGGCGCTAACGTAGGTGTTGGAATTTTCTGATTTTTAAAATTTCAAAAAAAAATCCATAAAAATATGTTGGTTCATATTTTCTACTTATTTGTTGTGTTTCTGACTTTTGTTATTTTAGTTTTATTTATATTATGAAAAATCAACTACAAAAGATCAAAATTAAAAAATACAAAATTTTTTTTGTTATTTATGTTTTTCTTCATATTATGAAAAATCTACTACAAAAATTCAAAATTCAAAACTTACAAAAATATGTTTTTTTGTGATTTTTCTGTTTTTGATTTAAAAAAAAATTATAAAACAAAAAAATTGTATGATCTTTATTGCCAATATCAAGCATGTATGAATTCTATCATTTAGAATTATTTACAATGTTGAAACATATTCTTTCAAATTACTATGAACATTGTTTTGCTTATCATGCTTTGATATATCTATTTAAAGTGCATCAATTGTATTGAAAAATGTGTAGAACCAAGCTTAACATGCCTCTAAGTATGAGTAAATATTTTATGATTGATAATGATACATTTCACTCACTTATTTTGGTAATCAACATGTGTGTCTAAATCTAAAAATGCTTGCTTGTGTATTGTATTTGTACAATGAATTAAAACTTGCATAAGTTTATTGCCTACACAACATTTGAATTGCACTTATGAAATTGAGAAAAGTGGTTAAGAGTTAAAAAAAAAATATTGGGTTTGCAAAACAAGTGTATTCGGAGAATGTTGTCTCACAAATATGAACAAAAAAATTATATATGTAGACAAATATAACTCCACCAAGCACTACTTGAACCTCCTGATAAGTCTTCATAAGCATTGTGAGGTTGAGCACCTTGGAAAGAATAGTAAAGTGGCTTGTGCAAACCTTAGTTATTATACCACTTTGTTAAAAAATTATGTGCATTAAAAGTGAGTGAAAGTAATTTACTTGTGTTTTATTGTGCACTTTACTCTACATATGTTTTGTATTTTGATGATTTAAATCAATTGTTAACATTGCCCAAAATACACTTATGTGCACATCATTATCTTTCATAACACTTCTTCTCATGAGTATTGGATTCTAATGCTTTATCTATACTACTCTTTATGTAAAAATGCACTAGATAACCTAGCATGATCTTTACAATGTTTTTGGTATTTCTTGAATTTAAAATTAAGTAACATTGTAGTATAATCTCTCTTTGATATGTTCATTTCATGCTTGATATCTTTATGAAAAACTTTGAGATTTCAAAAAGGTTAAAACATCTTTCAATTTTGAACTAAAACTCATATTTTTACTTATGTTTTTCATGCTTACAAAAAGGATGTTTCTTATAATCTTCCGCTTGCTTACAACTCTTATCTTTTTATTTGAAATCTCTTTTATATACTATGCTTCAACTCTTTATCATTTCATATATTTAAAAGCTCGATCATGCTTTGTTATTTAAATGCCTCCTTACTACCCTCACCCCACTTTCTTTTGATAATACCAAAAGGGGGAGATTAATTCAAGAAATCTAGAAGATTAAGGGGAGAATAATTAAATAATGCACCATTGTAATTAATTATAACATTTAGGGGGAGCATACATTTAGGGGGAGAATGCAATTTAAGGGGAGTATATTAAAAAGTTTTCATGGAAAGCGTCTATTGCTCGATCATGACAACCCACTTTTGGTAATAACAAAAGGGGGAGAATAAAATGAGAAATCTAGTGACATATATATTTAGGGGGAGTAAAATCTGTCACGCAGTAAACCTTTTATTCATGCATATCTTTTATCGCACTTATCTATAAACTCACTAATTTCTCATATGGGTATTTGTTATTATCAAAAGGGGGAGATTGTTGGAGCTTGCTTTCCGCATCTCTTGGTTTGAGAATAACAAATACTGTGTTGTATTTGATCTAGTCTTTTGTGTGTTTATAGTGGCCAGGTTGTATAGGTTCAATGAGGAGACAATTCCTCGTTCATGGGCATGATCCGAGAACGACAAGTCTCAGGTTGGATGAGTTTTGTGTGCTGATCTTAAAATGGCCATAACTTTCAATCCAGGAAGAGTTACAGAACGTGCCACCCCATTTCGGAGATGAGAACGACTCAATCTACATGCTAGAGCTAAATTTGAATGTGGGAAATTTCACTGTCGGAAAATTCCGACAGCCACTGTCGCCCAGGCGACAGCAGAGAAGTTACAACTACTTCCCTCCACGGCAGCACGACGAAAAGCAGTTTTGAGATGTCGGAATTTCCGACATCGATGTCGCCCAGGCGACAGCTCGACGGTTACACCAACTGCCCACGACTCCACCCACGACGGCACTCCAGCGGCAGTTTAGCGCTGTCGGAAAATTCCGACAGTCACTGTCGGAAATTCCGACAGCGATTTTCTATAAATTGACACCTTCTGTTCGTGCATTTCAACCATTGAAGATTCTAAGTCCTTTCCTGAGTGCATTCCATCCAGAGAGCTCCAGAACCTCATGAACTCCCATTTATGCTGAGAAGGTTTGAAATTGAAGACGAGATCGGACGCGCTTCTACATCAAGGATCATCTCGAGGCTTCAACCTTCCTTTCAGAGATCTGAATTTCTAGGGAGTTCTTATTTTATCTTGTATTTTCATTTATATACATTTTACTTTGTATTGGTAGGGAAAATCGCTTCCTTGTGCGGAGCGTCTAAGTCCTTGCGCGGCTTAGGGGAAAATCGCTTCCTTGTGCGGAGCGTCCAAGTCCTTGCGTGGCTTGGTGGGAAATCGTGGCCTTGTGTGCTACGTCTAGATCTTGGGAAGATCTAGAGGATAGGCTTGGGCTTGGTCTAGGGAGAGACAAGCGATAGCCTTCCGATCCTTGGGAGAAGGATTGGTAAACAAAAAGAAATTTACATTTGTACGCCTCCGATTTCTAGCGATATAGAAATCAAATTTATGTAAACACTTTTTCATATAATATAATCATGTCTCTTTTGTGTTTACTTGATTTCTATCATTTGGCGTAATCTCTATTATATTGTGTTCTAAGTTTTCAATTCTTAATCTAAATTGTTTATTTCAATCTCCTTCATTATAAAACAATTTAGTAATTATCTAGAAAATTATAGAAAGAATTTTATTCCCTTATTCACCCCCCCCCCCCCTCTAAGGGCGCCGTAAGATCCAACAATGAGTTCAAGCGCTTCATACATATTGAGGATCAAAACTTTGCTCAGAGACGTGCAGAATATGTTAGTCATCCCTCCAAGGTGGCGCACTTAGCTTTGCACTCTGGTAAATTTAAAAAGAAAATTCAGCCCCAAAAGGGTGCGTCCTCTTCCCAGTTGCCGACCAACAAGCCTTCTTCCCGCAAGAAGAAGGGCAAGTGCCACAATTGTGGGAAGTGGGGCCACTGGGCAGCTGAATGTAGATCCCAGAAGAAGCCTCAGGAAGTCTTACCTCAGAGTCGGACTAACATGTTGGTGAATAGCTCTGGTCCTCAATCATTTGTAGGGATGATGAGGCACCGTGCTGGCAGTTCTTCGTCTAACTGGTGGCTAGACAGTGGAGCGACATGTCATGCTACTAATGACAAAGCTCAGCTCACTGAAGTCACAACTGTTAAAGACTCAGTTGAAAATTGCAATGGTGGGACTACTGCTGTTACTCATGCTGGCACCGCTTCTTTGGAGTTATCTTCAGGTAAAACACTCACTCTTTTACATGTTAGAGTAGTTCCTTTTCTAACCAAAAATTTGATTTCTATGAGTTTGCTTGATAAGTCCGGTATGTCTTTTATGACTCAAAACGGTAGAATGACGTTATCCGTCAATTCACATTATTTTGGGTGCGCGTATCTAATAGATGGCTTGTATCGACTTAGCCTTAACAATGATCACATCAACCAAATCAACACTAATTTGATTGATCCAAAGTTATTACACAACAGACTTGGACACGTAAACTATAGGAAGATGTGCGATCTGGCTAAGAGTCATAACATCCCTCTTGATACCTCCATTCGATTTGATAGGTGCGAGGTGTGTGCACAAACCAAGATCACTAGAAAACCCTTTAAGTCGGTTTCTAGGAGCATTCAACTTCTTGAGCTCATACATTCTGACCTCTGCGACTTTCGGAGTCAACCTTCCAGAGGGGGAAAGAAGTATTTGCTTACGTTCATAGACGACTCTTCCAGGTTTTGTCATGTGTACCCACTGAGATCGAAGGATGAGACTTTCGAGACCTTCAAGGTTTTCAAAACTCGTGTAGAGAATCAGCTTGGTTTGAAGATAAAGCGATTTAGAAGTGATAGAGGTGGCGAATACACTGTAACTGGTTTTAAGGAATTTTGTGCCGCTGAGGGCATAATACTTGAGACCACTGCCCCCTATTCACCCCAATCGAATGGTGTAGCCGAGCGTAAAAATAGAACTTTGACTGAAATGTTGAATTCTATGCTTTTAACCGCTGGCCTGCCTTCCTCCTTTTGGGGAGAAGCAGCTCTGACTGCTAATCACTTTCTGAATAGGTTGCCGCACTCTAAGCTGTCATCGACACCTTATGAGCTTTGGCATCAGCGTCCTTGTAGCTACGTCACTCTGAAGACTTGAGGTTGTATCGCTTATGTAAGGGTACAAGACCTTAAGAGATCTAAGGTGGGACCAAAAACCACAACCTGTGTTTACCTAGGGTGTGCTGAAGATAGTGCAGCTGATAGGTTTTTTGATCTATCCTCTCACTCGGTGATAGAATCTCGTGATGCTACGTTCTTTGAAAATAAATTTGTCAAGGATCTAGGCACTAACCTATCTGGGTCTACAGACATGATTTCAGAATCTCCTGTGGATTCCGAAGCAGGCCCCTCACACACCGCTCCCCAACCGTTGGAGGATGTTCCTCATCCGCTCAGAATGTCTACAAGAGAGCGTTTTCCTAAGGATTTTGGTGAAAACTTTGTCACCTATCACTTAGAGGATGATCCATTCTCCTACCAGGAGGCAATGCGATCTAGAGATTCGTTTATGTGGGCAGAAGCCATTGACGATGAAATGGACTCGTTGCTATAGAACAATACCTGGCGTCTAGTTGACTTGCCCAGAGGCGCAAAAGTCATTGGATGTAAGTGGATTCTTAAGAAGAAATTAAATAGTGATGGGTCAGTAGCTCGCTATAAGGCACGTTTGGTTGCTAAAGATTTTAAGCAACAGGGGGGAGTGGACTACTTCGACGTCTATTCACCTGTGTGCCACCTATCGACTATTAGGATTCTTCTAGCTTTAGCCTCTATCGAGAACTTCATAGTTCATCAGATGGACGTAAAGACAGCCTTCTTGAATGGAGAGCTGAACGAAGAAATCTACATGACTCAACCTGAGGGTTATGTTGTTGAAAATTCTCAGCATAAGGTGTGCAAACTAAATAAATCAATCTATGGGCTTAAACAAGCGCCTAAGATGTGGCACCTTAAGTTTGATCAAGTGGTAAAGAGCCATGGATTCCAGTCCAGTCTCTCCGATAAATGCCTTTATCATCGATCAATGTTGGATAAAACAGTCATCATCTGTCTCTACGTTGATGATATGTTAATATTAGGGTCAGATCTCTCGGCAGTGAGTGATGTCAAATCCACTCTTGCGGAAGCATTCGACATGAAGGACCTCGGTCCAGTTGATACTCTTCTAGGTCTTAAAGTCTGTATCGACGAGCGTGGAGTCACACTCAGTCAGGCTCACTATGTGGAGCAGTTACTGACGACCTGGGGATATGCTGATTACAGATCAGTTGAGACACCAGTTGATCACACTATCAAGTTGAGTCCGAATGAAGGGACCACCGTTGGTCAGGTGAATTTTGCTAAGATCATTGGTAGCCTCATGTATGCATTGTGCTGCTCAAGGCCAGACATTGCTTACACCGTAAGTATGCTGAGTCGTTTCACGAGTAATCCAGGAAAGGAGCACTGGGATGCCCTAGATAGGCTGATGAGATACCTTAAAGGATCAAAGGATCTAGCTCTGTGCTACACTGGATATCCGCCTACCGTTGAAGGTTATTCAGATGCCTCGTGGTGTTCTGAAATTGGCAATAGTAAGTCTACGAGTGGATTCATATTCACACTGGGTGGAGCTGCTATAACTTGGAAATCAAAAAGGCAGACTTGTATAGCCTTGTCGTCTATGGAGTCTGAACTATTTGCCTTGGCTTCAGCTGGTGAAGAGGCAGATTGGATTCGGAATTTGATTCTTGATATTCCACTATCTAAGTTACGAGTCAATTCGTTGAGCTTGTATTGCGATAATTAAGCTGTTGTTCAGATCGTTCAAAATGCTCTCTATAATTCGAAACGGAGACATATACGACTGAGACATGCTCTGCTGAATGATCTTAAGGAGCAAGGCGTTATCACCTTGGTCGATGTGCGATCGAAGGATAACTTAGCCGATCCTCTGACAAAAGGAATGCCCAAAGTCAGGTTTATCAAAACCGTGGGGGAAATGGGACTAAAGGCGATTTAGATCAGCCTTAGATTTTCGTTTTGATCAAATCTGATTTCCTTTGTCCAAAGTAAGCTTTATTGTGTTTCATTGATGTTCTACGTTGCTGATTGTGGATCTGGTAAGTTTGCGTTCATTCCAAATTGATGAATGCGATCTCGCTAGATTCCTTCTTCCTGTGTTGAGATGGTATCATTCCAAACTTGATGGTATTCATTTTTGACATAAGGGGACAGTGACAATGACATTCCAAATTGGTACACAGATTTAGCTACGAGAGCCTACTATAAGAAGTTCATGTGTCGTTTCGCTTCTTGAAACCGACAATGATTTCTCGATTAGAACACACTACTCTCGATAGTTGGAGCACTCCACACACTCAGGACTCTGGTCTTTCTACGTTCTTTTGTCGAACTAGATATACGTAAATTCAATTGTATGAATTCATTCTAATATGAAATTCATTTTCTGAATTTACAGGCACCGAAGGAGTAGGAGGAGTACCTGCTGATTGGGACATGGATGAGGATGACCTATTGGACGTCTAGAGCCGACGCCTTTCTTCTGCGTCCATCTTATCTTTTGTTTATGACATTGCTAGTAGTTCTTTTTGGCTGGTGACTTGTTTGCACCATTTTCTCATTTCCTATCTGCATATGTTTGTTTATGTTTTGGACACTATGTTTTGGGTAGATTGCTAGACTAGAGCTCGTACGAGACTCTGTGTTGGATCCTACTTGTTTATTAGCTTCTGTGATGGTGATTTCATTTTGTTGATTTACCCTACATAGAACTATTATGTAGCCTGTCCACTACTGTTTTATTCATATGCTTTGACACGTTTTGTGGATGATTCCTGTTGCTTGGACATTACACTGTTTACCTCTTTATTGTAGTCGTGTTGGTGACGGACATAGAAGGAGATTGTTGAGGTATGTCCGCACAAAACACCGACACGATAAAGACCTGCAGGTAGCATGTGCACCTAGGGCGTTGCCCTACTGCTGGGAGCACTATTTATATCCCATTCCAAATTGATGGGTGATAGTAGAATGCTTTGAGCTCTCATTCCTAACAGTATGTAGTATATATACTCGTATGTATAATGGTGTATAATGGTATAATGGTGTATGTATATATATACTACATATAAAGAAGTGATTTTATGGGTATAATGTCCCTGAGCCAATCAAAATAATTTTGATCATCCGATCATGCTGAAATCAAATCTAACAACATATTAATTTTAATAGAGCTCATATACCTACTATGATCAGATGTCTTAGGCCTATATTTTCAGGTTTCTGCTTTACAATGTAAAATTAAGATTTTGCTTATATCTTAATTGAAAATTTAATACTTACAAAATTGTGTTGTCATACATCAATAAGCAAGTTGTTGTACACACCTAAATTACTATCAATACTAAGGAAAGAATAACATTTAGAATAATTATAAACATAAGTTTATATTAAACTTTTATATCTAATATAACTATATAAGAAAATATAATTTAATTTAAATTATATAATGTTTATATAGTATATTATAAAATATGTATATTATATAATTTTACAAAAATTATATAAACATTAATAATGTACGTCCAGAAGTTAAAATATAAATTATAATAAACATATAAGTGATAATACATTGATGCTAGTGATGCACGTTGGATGCAGGCGAAGCCCGCTGGATGCGAGCGAAGCCCGTTGAATGTGAGCGAAGCCCGCTTAAATGTACAAGGATCAAAAGAAGAATCATGTCTTTATGGAACTTCCAAAGTTATTGCTTTTAAATAGAAACTATATCTTAGAAAAATAATACTTATTATCACTTATTTTGTTGTATAAAATAAAATATCATTATCCCATAAATTTTTCGGATTTTGTTGAGTTGAATTTAGCATTTAACTTTGTCGAGCAAATTGGTGGATTTAATACTAAGTGATGGGTTCCCCCTCTATTTATGTGAAAAATCATAAATCCCGCGCGCCGGATCCCATTACCGCACGCCGGATCCCATTACCGCTCGCCGGATCCTGTAACCACCGCACACCGAATCCCACTCTCCCGCACCGGATCCCACCACCACGCGGCGGATCCAAACCACCACGCGGCGGATCCAAACCACCTCGCGGCGGATCCAAACCACCTCGCGCGGGATCACAACCGCCGCCAACCGCCGCCGACGCCGGCCACTGGCCGGCCGGCCGCCGCCACCGCCGCCGCCTCCGCCGGCCGCCACCGGCTACCACCCCCGGCCGGCCAACCGCCGCCTCCGCCGGCCGACGGCCGGTCGGCCGCCTCCGCCGGCCGCCGCCGCCGCCGCCGGCCACCGCCAGCCGCCACCACTGGCTGGTCGGCCGCCTCCGCCGGCCGCCGACCGCCGCCTCCGCCGGCCACCGCCGCCGGCCGCCCGCTTTGTGGCTGACGGCCATGGCCGGCCCCCTTTGGCCGGTCCCCCTCTTGGTCGGCCACCCCCATGGTCGGCCACCCCTTGGCGGCCGGCCACCCATGGCCGGCCACAGCCGTCGCCGCCCTTCGCTCTCCACCGTCCGATCTTTCCAGGCCTCCGTGGCCCTCCGATCGTCTCACGCAATCACGGCCCTCCAATCGTCACAAACGATCTCGGCCCTCCGTTCGGTGGTTATCCACAATAACCACCGTAACCACCGTAACTTCCACTCCAAAGCCCTATAAATACACCCTATGCCTCCTTTCAAAGGGATCTCTCTCATTCCCTCCTAGACTCTCTCTCTCTCTTCATTTCCTCCTTTCCTCAGAGCTTCTCTCTCTACATTCCACCACTTCTCTCGCTACTACTTGGCAGGTTCCTCCTGCGAGCGCCTCTCACCAGGGAAGAAGTGCAGCACCGTTCAAGGCGAGCACCCCGAACCCAAGCAGCAAAGTCAAGGCGCTCCGCGAAGTGCTCATCCAGGAAGCGTGCAACCACACCATACGCGCAGCAAGGCGCTCAACTCCTAAGCGGTGGCCTGTCACCCACGGAGTCTTCTCTCTCTCTCCCACAATTGTAATGAGGCGCGGCCTGTCGCCCTCGCATTCTCCAAGAAAGCACTGTAACAACCCAATATATAGTGGATTTCGGCCAGCACCGCCCTGGCCACGTGGTTTTTCACCCTTTGGAGGGTTTTCCACGCTAAAGATCTGTGTGTACGAATCTCTGCATTTACTCTCTGCAATATTCTGACTGTGTGCGCACTCGACCGCCCGGGCTAAGACGGACCGAATCTAAACCGGTCTACCGAGGGCGTTGAGAAGCCGCAACAGTTTGGCGCCGTCTGTGGGAAAGGTGCTCCCCAAACTATGCAAAAGCTCTCTGAAGACAGTATTCGCCTCATGGCAATACTCGTGACTAATAGCGATGGCAAGACGAAGTGCTCGCACCGCTAACGGCTCCATTCCTGAAGGACGCGTTGATCCCGCTCCGTCTCATTTACTCATCAACGCGCCTCCCGTCGAAGAAGTCCCTCTAGCGCCCGTCGCCGTGCTAGAAGGGCGCATGCGTCAGATGGAGGAACAACAAACTGAAATGCTAACTCTTCTCAGAAACCTAGAAGCCCCGCGAGGTCCTTCCCCACCTATCGCTCCAGTCATTCCACCTCCCTTGGTCCCTAATCATGCTCCCTTAGGGGAAGCCACCCGAGAAGAGGAAATGTACGAAGAAGAATACTCGGATGCGACCAGCTCTGCGCATCCGGCCCGTCCTGGCAGGGGCGCTAGGGAAGAACCCCCGCACCGTCAGCAAGGAGCAGGAATCAATCAAGCCGTAAGAGGGCCCACTCGCGAAGAGATCCGCGACGTGATTGCCGAAGAGTACGGACAAGTCGGACGTCGGGGCATCTTTGCCCGCCATCCTCCGCATCACGGCTCCCCCTTGGCACAGCAACTCCTAGTCCATCCAGTTCCACACGGTTTCAAGCTTCCTAGCATCGAATCGTTTGACGGAACGGAGGATCCACTGGAGCACATCAACCATTTCACCACCATCATGAGGATCTACAACGCTGCCGATCAGCTCCTCTGTCAGGTGTTCCCGACAACACTCAAGGGGCAAGAACGCACCTGGTTTCACTCCCTGCGAGAAGGATCCATCAACAACTTCACCGAGCTGGCTCGACTGTTCGCAGATCAGTTCACCGCCAACCGAAGAATCGTTCGAGATCCCTCTCATCTTTCGGGGATCCGCCAGAACGAGGGAGAGACCCTCAAAGATTTTTTCCGTCGCTTCACCACTGAGGCGCGACAAATCCCAGTGGTCGACCCCGAGCTTCTGCGTGGTGTCTTTCTAGGAGGGCTCCGCCCAAGCGGCTTCTATTCCGCTCTGATGAGGGAAACAGTTCCAAATTATCCGGACCTCGTGCACCGAGTAGAAGCACAGATAGCAACGGATGAAGCCATCGAGGCACATCGCCAACAGTTCGAAGGAAGTCTGAAAAGGAGGAAAGGGTCCGAGCAAGCTCCCAGAAGACAAGAAGAGCGGCGTACAGAAGAACGCCGGAACCATAATCATGGTCGGGATCTCCGAAGAGATCAAGGTCCCCGGCCACCGCTGAATTACACTCCCCTTAACACGTCGCGAACCAACGTGCTTTATGCCATTCAAGAAAACCCGGCATTCCGTAGGCCAAGACCGCCAATCCAAAATGAAAGAACCGACCAATCAAAGTACTGTGAGTTCCATAGAGGAGCTGGACACACGACTGAAGAGTGCGCCAGGTTGAAGGAGGAAATTGAGCGCCTTGTCAGGCAAGGGCTCCTCGGAAGGTTCCTGCAAGGCCAGCTACCGAACCAACCACAGCAACCCAGGCAGCCCAGAGATCAGCCCCCTGCACCTCACGGCGCAGCAGCAGGAATGCCGATGGTAGGACAAGTCGAGACTATAGCCGGGTCTCCTAATCTCGCCGCGCAAATTCTCTCCATCGCTAGGCCAGAGAGAGGCCACGAAGATAAGAAGTTAAAGCAGGACGCCGTCATCATCTTCGGAGATGAAGACCTCGAGGGGTTACGGCTGCCACACCAAGACCCGCTCGTGATCAGTGCTGGGATCGGGGATCCCTGTTTCAACGTCAAGAGGATACTGGTCGACAACGGGAGCTCAGTCGACGTCCTGTTCCTCTCCACTCTGCAGAGCATGAAGCTCACCAAGGAGCACCTCAGCCCAGCATCAGGGCCCTGTTGGATCGGTTGGCGCCCTTAGAGGGGGGGGGGGGGTGAATAAGGGTTTTCAAAAACTTTAGATTATATTTAGAAAAACTTCGGAATATTGCAAGATTAATAAAGAGACATCAAGTAAAACAATAATAAAGAGATATGCTTTATTAATATCAAATAATGTTTTACAAAACTTGATTTCTATGACGCTAGAAATCGGAGGCGACTAATAAAAATTCTTTTTCGTTTTCTATACCGACTCGTATCCCCACGAACCGGTTGGCTTTAGCCGATCTCTCCCCAGATACGCCCTCAAGCCGCTCTAGCCGATCTATCCCCAGAAAGGCCTCAAGCACCCCCTAGACCTAACCTAGATCTAGTCGCCAACACGAGGCGAATTTCAGCCATAAGTCCTACCCCAGACCTAGTCGCCAACACGAGGCGATTTCACTACCGTTTACAGAAAAGATATGAAATGAAAAGACAACAATATAAAAACTCCCTCTATGTGGATCTCTTGGAGAAGTGGACGAAGGCCCGCAGAGTATGATCATAGTCGATGCAGCCTTTCGTCACGATGATGACGCGTGTTGAAATCTTCTCCACGGATCTCCTTAAGGCTTTATGGAATTGTGGGAGTATCGCTCTGAATCTTCCTCTCTCTGCTGTGGCACGAAGCTCTGGAGTTTGGGATTGGAGGAGGATGAAGAATTCGGAGCCAAAGCATCCAATTTATAGCCTTCACGCTACCGCCAGCGCTAGCGCTACCGCCGGCGCTAGCCCAGATTAGGAATGATCTTGCGCGGCCGAATCTCCCATCCGTGACAACAATTTGCTCTATGCCTCTTGTGCGCCATGCTACCGCCAGCGCTAGTAGCTACCGCCGGGCGCTAGCTCCTTCTAAAAATGCCGCCGGAATCGAGCTAATCAATGCTAGCGCCGGGCGCTATCGCTACCGCCGACGCTAGTGAGCTTGTTCGAATTTTGGCCTCAATTTTGGGGGCAGACATCATGAGTACTCCTTGAGTCATGTGGACTATGTTAACCTGCACACTTGAACACACAAGATCAAATACACATAGGATTTGTTATTCTCAAACCTAGGAGATGCGGAAGACCGTGTTCCAACAAACTCCCCCTTTTGATAATAACAAATCCATTAATGATAAATCAAAGCATTAATAAATAAGCATGATGAGACTATACTTGTGTGTGTGTGTGAGTGATGACTTTAGGATGATTATTAATTTTAGCATTTAGAATTGCTCCCCCTAAATATATGCTCCCCCTATGTGAATGCTCCCTTAATATGTATGCTATCAACTGAATTTGTCATGTTGGGTTTATGATAGCGGGTTACATTTATCATTGTTAGTTCTCCCCCTTTTGCATTTTATCATGTTAGTTCTCCCCCTTTGTTATTAGCAAAAGTGGGTAGGGAAACAAAACACTAAAAATGTGTAAATAAAAGAGAAGGCATGATCGAGCTTTTTAAGTAAATGATAAGGAGTTTTAGACTCGTCTTTCATTGAAAATGATCAGAGTTATGACTTATTTTATCCCTTTTGTTTGTAGTTCTCCCCCTTTTATATATCAGAGTTTAAGCAAAAAATAATGATTTCCCCTTTAAATAAGAGTTTTAAGCCTAAAAACAATCATGATTTCCAAGTAACCAATCTATCCAGACAATATGTCAACACCCTAGCCCCGTACTAAGTGACGGATGGGCATGAGGAGCTGCAAACATGCCGTAGGCTGGGGTGTTAATCCCATATGCAAACACTAGACAAAAACTTAACCTAGCACTCTTTCCCCCCAGTGCCTCACAAGGCCCCATTGGAACCCTCCCCGGTTAAGGACAAGACATGACTAGAGATAAGGTTATCTAATGTCTACAACCCTACGCCCCCGCTATGGTGAGAAATGAAGTCATGGATAACAATTATTGGAAACATTAAGCATTTAAATCTAATAGGAAATATCATAGCATATGAGTTTATATTTTTATTTGAATTTTTGGAATAAAACTCACATAGCTATATTGAAATTCATGAATGAATCAGAGTTTGGGTATTGCGGAAGATTTCGAAAAAGAAACATCATAATACTAAATAAGAGTTTAAGTTAAAACGAGATGTTTTATAAGCAATATTTCACTTGTTTGAGGAGTGTTTAGAATAGAAATAGATCAGAGTTATAGGCAAAAAAAATTCAACCAATATAAAGTTTACCAAACAAGTCTACCACTTGTTGCAAGAAAGGAATTTGAAGATTCAAGTGATGATGCACACAAGATGAAAGATTTTAAATAAGTATTAAAGTGCAAGGTAAAACAATTATATGGTTATGATGCGGAAGACATATAGAAGTACAAAAAACATCTTATGGTAATCAATGATGGTTCATAAAAAGATATATGATTTCAATTTCAAAAAGAAGATGTTTTTGTAAATCATTTTGCATTTAAATTTTTTGTTTTGACAATACAGTAACCAAGCATGAAATAATCTTATCAAAAAGAGATTACTATAATGTTACTTTAATTCACAATTTCAAAACATACCAAACATTGTAGAAAGCATGCTAGGTTATCTAGTGCATTTCATAAATAAAGAGTAGTATAGAATTAGCATTAGGATCCAATACTCATGAGAAGAAGTGTTATGGAAGATAATGATGTGCATAAAAATGTATTTTGAATAGAGTAAATAAATATTTTAATCAAAAATACAAGTAATATGTAAAGTAAAGAGCACAATAAAACACAATTAATTTTACTTTCACTCACTTCAATGCACAAAGAAAAATGTACAACTACCAAGGTGCTCTGCACACACAATGCTCATCAAGACTTATCAGGGTGCAAAGTAGTGCTTGGGGGATCACATAGTTTTATTCTTCAAGATTGATTTTTATTGTGATCCGGTGTACTTAAGAATAAGTGGTTTTTATTTTGAAAGAAAGATATGGTTTGCACAAGATACTTTATTATTCGTTCCAAGGTGCTCAACCTCACAACGCTTATTAAGACTTATCAGGAGGTTCAAGTAGTGCTTGGTGGAGTTATCTTTGTCACTTTATTTTATGATTTTGTTTTGTACAAAGTTCTCCGAATACACTTGTTTTGCAAACCAATATAGTTTATGAAAAAGATAACCACTTTTCTTAACTTTTAAAAGTGCAAATAAAGGTTGTGTAGGTAAGATACTTGTGCAATTTTAATTCATTGTACTATTACAAAACATACACAAACATTCTTAGATTAAACACATAAGTAGACAATGCCAAAATAAGTGAGTGAATTGCGATCATTATCAACCATAAAACATTACTCATACTTAGAGGCATGCTACGCATAGTTCTACACAACTTTTTCAATATAAATTATGCACATATTAATAGATGTATCAAAGCATGATGAAGGCAATGTTCAAAGTAGTTTGAAAAGATAAATTGCAACATTATAGAAGTTCTAAATAATAGATTAAATCATGCTTGATTTTCAATGAAGTTCATACAATATTTTTGATATTTTTAAAGAGTAATTTTTATTTAAAGTTTGAACTCATAAAATTGATCTTGGACTTCCCGAGGGCTACCTTGTGAGAGATTCGCCCGGTACTAGGTGATATGATGGGATGATAGCCCAAACTACCCTTTCGCAAGATACATAGAAAAGTTAAGTTCAGAAGAATAATTTTGATACTTGTTTTTGTTTTGTTTTATATTTTTGTAGTTGATTTTTACAAATAAAAGCATATTTTTGTAATTTTTGCTTTTGTAATTTTTATATTTGATTTTTGCATAAAGATGAACTTTAAATAAAGGAAACAACACAAGCGAAAAAACAAAACATATTTTTTGTAATTTGGTTTTTGTAGTTTTGTATTTGATTTTTCAAAAAATAAAGAAACATAGAAGTGCAAAACTAAGTAGAAAATATAGATTTATATATTTTAAGGGATTTTTAGAAATTTAAAAAATACAGAAAAATGAACATGGACGCTAGCGCTAGCGCGGGAGACAGTAAATGATTTTTTGTGATTTTGAATATTTTAATTATTGATCTTGAATAAGTGTCACAATAGTAGTTTCATGCTGAAATATCAGAATTTTAGGAGATGTTTGGATAGTGCATATTGCATGAAATATTAACAATTTAGTATGTGACATGACAATGCATGAAATATATTTTCTCATATTTTCATTTTCATTTTTTTAGGGTTTATATTTATCAATATAATGTAAGTTGAAACTGATATGAAATGTAAGCACAAGATAGTATGTTCGAATAAGCCAAATAATATATGTTTTAATGATTAATCCATAAACTATGTGATTGATGAAATTTTAGTATTCTATTATGATTTCAAATCACATAGTTATCATAAAATTTGAATAACATTATAAATGTTGTACCTAGCATAGATATATAAGCATAAACCAAAAAGTGATACTAGGATGATGAGTTTGGATGCAATGTTATACATAAGATTAATCATGCATTTTGTGAAGAATATTTTTCTTCAATATAAGGGCTATCATAGTCAATAAAACAAGATCAACACATTTCACATTTTACTTTTTAGGCTAAGCCCTTTAATAAACCATTTAAATCCATTCTCTAAAATAATATTATTAGTCTTGATAATAATTTTGATATACAATTTGTGATGATAGTTCAAGACATTTTAAAGGTAATGGATTTAGAAAGGTAAAAGTAAAAAGGATAAGTAGATCACTAAAAAGAAATGATATAACTTTTATTTAATTTTATTCAATTTGATTCATTTATGAATTATGGTTTTAATTTATGAAAGTCATATCACAAAATATATAAAGTGAGCACAGCATGATAGTTTAAAAACAGCAAAAGAAAATAAACAAAAAAGAAATTTAAGTATATCATGAAATAGAGAAATGATTTTCATTTTTAATTGATCTCTACTTCATGCAAATGATGGGATACTAATGAATAAGAGATTTAGGTATCCAAAGAGGACCAGGTGTGACGGTTCCTTTAGGTACCCAAATGCATCGTGTTTGCTTTTGGGGAGATGTGATTGAATGGGCCCTTTTGATTTGAGTTTGTGTTTCATCTTTAACTTTTGGCCGCCATTCAAACATTGGTTTAATATTATTCTTATTTATCAAATTTCCATGACGATTTTGCAAAACATTCTTTATAGGAAATTTGTTTATCTTTAAATTTATGTTGGGAGAGTGGTTATTTTGTAAATGATAATGATTTGGAATTTTATTTTCAAGCATTTGATATTCTTTATTTCCTTTGTTTGATTTATCAACATTTTGAGAAATTATATTCAACTTGCTTTTAGATATATGAATGTTTTGAGCATTTTTCTTAATGATTTCCTTAAGCAAGTTGATTTTTGATTTTAGTTCATCATTCTTGATTTTTAAATTATGTCTAGCTTTATTATAATTTATTGTGCTATTTTTGAGAGTGGTAACAATTGAGTCAATATGTTTTTCATATTTATCCCTATACTCATCAAATGTTTCATCCATCTCTTTTATTTCAATTTCATAGTCCTTACACTTAGCACAATTAATTTTTAAAGATGAATTTTCTAAACATAATTTTTCATTTTGTTCTCTTATAAAAATAATTTCTTTTTCAAGTTCCTTAAATTTTTCTTTAATATCATTACAATCAAGACAAGGTTTTGTATTTTCAATTGAAGTGACATGAGTAAAGCTAGATAAATCAGATTTTGATATTACTTTAACTTTTGCTTTTAAATTTTTATTTTCTAAGCACAATAGTTTATTAGCATTCTTTAATTTCTCAATTTTGCGCCTAGTATTTTGTAACAATTGTAATGAAGAGATAGAAGTACAAAAGATAGAATTTGATTTCCTTACATTGCTTTTGGATGAGGGAGGATTTGAATATATTGTTCATTTGTCTTCTTCTTGGCATTCCTCTTCAAAAAGTAAGATTTCTTCTTCTTTTTCTCTTGGTGTATTGTTCTCCTTTTCTATTTCAATATTCTCCATGGCTTCGCTCCGAGAGAGATCTTCTTGAATGATAATGGATGCTTGTACGTTCTTTTCCTCCTGTGTTTGTTCCACACCTGCGAGAGGAAGATCATACATTTCTTCAAGAAAGTGCCATATTTTGTATGCACTAGAAAAGCAATATATGAATTTGAAAATTTCATTAGATAGTGCACAAAATAAATAGTGTTTGGCTTTGGCATTTAGCTGACGTTCTTTTTTATTCGATTCATCCGCTCGTCTTATAATTGCTAAGTTCCATACTTCGATGTCTAAAGTTTTAATAAATTTTTCCATTAAAATTTTTCATCCTTTATAATTTGTTCCTTCAAACAAGGGTGGTTTATGTGATATTTCATCTTCACAGAAATTTGCCCCACTAGTTGAAGCGAGATCATGAGACGTCATTATTCCCGGTTGTTAAGCCGATTGGAATAAAACCGCTCTGATACCACTTGTTGGATCGGTCGGCGCCCTTAGAGGGGGGGGGGGGGGGGTGAATAAGGGTTTTCAAAAACTTTAGATTATATTTAGAAGAACTTCGGAATATTGCAAGATTAATAAAGAGACATCAAGTAAAACAATAAAAAAGAGATATGCTTTATTAATATCAAATAATGTTTTACAAAACTTGATTTCTATGACGCTAGAAATCGGAGGCGACTAATAAAAATTCTTTTTCGTTTTCTATACCGACTCGTATCCCCACGAACCGGTTGGCTTTAGCCGATCTCTCCCCAAATACGGCCTCAAGCCGCTCTAGCCGATCTATCCCCAGAAAGGCCTCGAGCACCCCCTAGACCTAACCTAGATCTAGTCGCCAACACGAGGCGAATTTCAGCCCTAAGTCCTACCCCAGACCTAGTCGCCAACACGAGGCGATTTCACTACCGTTTACAGAAAAGATATGAAATGAAAAGACAATAATATAAAAACTCCCTCTATGTGGATCTCTTGGAGAAGTGGACGAAGGCCCCCAGAGTATGATCGTATTCGATGCAGCCTTTCGTCACGATGATGACGCGTGTTGAAATCTTCTCCACGGATCTCCTTAAGGCTTTATGGAATTGTGGGAGTATCGCTCTGAATCTTCCTCTCTCTGCTGTGGCACGAAGCTCTGGAGTTTGGGATTGGAGGAGGATGAAGAATTCGGAGCCAAAGCATCCAATTTATAGCCTTCACGCTACCGTCGGCGCTAGCGCTACCGCCGGCGCTAGCGCTACCGCCGGCGCTAGCCCGGATTAGGAATGATCTTGCGCGGCCGAATCTCCCATCCGTGGCAACAATTTGCTCTATGCCTCTTGTGCGCCATGCTACCGCCAGCGCTAGTAGCTACCGCCGGGCGCTAGCTCCTTCTAAAAATGCCGCCGAAATCGAGCTAATCAATGCTAGCGTCGGGCGCTATCGCTACCGCCGACGCTAGTGAGCTTGTTCGAATTTTGGCCTCAATTTTGGGGGCAGACATCATGAGTACTCCTTGAGTCATGTTGACTGTGTTAACCTGCACACTTGAACACACAAGATAAAATACACATAGGATTTGTTATTCTCAAACCTAGGAGATGCGGAAGAACGTGTTCCAACAAACTCCCCCTTTTGATAATAACAAATCCATTAATGATAAATCAAAGCATTAATAAATAAGCATGATGAGACTATACTTGTGTGTGTGTGAGAGTGATGACTTTAGGATGATTATTAATTTTAGCATTTAGAATTGCTCCCCCTAAATATATGCTCCCCCTATGTGAATGCTCCCTTAATATGTATGCTATCAACTGAATTTGTCAAGGACAGGGGATAAGTACCTTCCCTTCTTCAAGATTCTCCGGGGAGCGCGCCACACGGGGTTCCAATGGACGGACGAGTGCCAGCGGCTTTCGAGCTTCTCAAACAGTACCTGGCCTCGCCGCTGCTTCTATCAAAGCCAATCCCCGGGGAAACCCTGTTCTTGTACCTTGCAGTTTCGCCTACGACCCTCAGTTCAGTTCTTGTGAAGAATGAAGGAGGAGTGCAACGGCCGATCTACTACCTCAGCAAGGTCCTCACCGATACCGAAACCAGGTATCCGGCAGCGGAAAAGACGACCTTAGCGCTCGTCTTCTCGGCGTGAAAGCTTCGACCCTATTTCCAGGCGCACACAGTAAAAGTACTAACTCAGCTCCCGCTGTGAACGATCCTCCAAAAGCCGGAAGTCTCGGAGAGACTTGTAAAGTGGGCAGTAGAGCTCGGCGAATTCGATATCCAATTCTTGCCCTGGCCGGACATCAAGTCGCAAGTGCTCGCGGACTTTGTTGTAGAATACAACAACCCACCGGAAGCAACTCCTGTCAAAGATATTACCACACCCCGTTGGACTCTCTACGTCGACGGCGCTTCAGGAGCTGAGGGAGCCGGAGCAGGACTGCTCCTCATAAGTCCCGACGAGATTACTCTGGAATATGGCCTCATATTGAAGTTCCCAGCAACCAACAACGTCGCGGAGTACGAGGCTCTCATCGCCGGCCTCCGGCTCGCCATCGATTGTAAGGTTGAAAGCCTGACAGTTCACGCCGACTCCCATCTTGTAGTCTCGCAAGTTGAAGGAGATTACGAGGCCAAGAGTGACTAGATGGCGCATTACCTCACATGCGTAAAGTCGCTCCTCCAGAAGATCCCGTCATACCAAATCCTGCACGTACCCCGGGAGCAGAATTCTAGAGCGGACGCGCTCTCCAAGTTGGCAACCTCACCCTCCAGCTATCAGTCGTGAAGACGTCGAGTGGAAGAGATCATGGCCCCAAGTATCCCAGGACAGCGGGAGATTACGGCCATCAATGAAGAAGAGCCATCTTGGATGACCCCTCTGCGAGCTTACCTCGAGCAGAGGCTTCTCCCCGAGGACCGCCTGGAGGCGCGCAGGTTGCGAATGCGAGCGACATCGTTCACCATCATAGACAGAGAGATTTACAAGCGGGCATTCTCAGGGCCCTATCTAAAATGTTTGCCGGCCGGCGAAGCAGACTACGCCCTAAGAGAGGTGCACGGAGGGGTCTGCGGAGAGCACCTGGGAGGAAAGGCGTTGGCCTAGAAAATCTTGCGCCAAGGTTTCTATTGGCCAACGATGAAGAAAGACGCGGCTGAACTCGTCCAGAAATGCAGGAGCTGTCAGCTTCACGCAAATGTACCTCACCAGCCCCCAATTGCGCTCACCGCGCTCCGGAGTGCGTGGCCCTTCGCACAGTGGGGGATTGATCTCCTCGGACCCTACCTCTGGCGTCGGGGCAGAGAAAATTCATCATCCTAGCCATTGATTACTTCACCAAGTGGGTGGAAGCTGAGCCCCTGGCCAAGATCACGGAGGAGAATGCTAAGCAATTCGTCTGGAAGAACATTATCTGCCGCTTCGGAATCCCAGCAACTATCATCGCCGACAATGGCACCCAGTTTACTGGGAAATCATTCACCAAAATGTGCGATGACCTAAAGATCAATCTCCGCCACACCGCCGTAGCACACCCACAGACGAATGGGCAGGTGGAAGTTACCAACTGCACCATCCTCAAAGGGCTAAAGACGCGTCTTGAAGAAGCTGGGGGGCAATGGGTGGATGCACTCCCAAATGTATTATGGGCATACCGCACGACGGAGAGGACTCCAACAGGAGAGACACCATACAATCTCTGCTACGGGACCGAAGTCGTCATCCCCGTCGACATCGGAGTGCCAAGCATCCGGGTACTGACTTTTGATCCCAGCAAAAATGACGAACTGCTCCGCCAAAATCTTGATTTAATCTCCGAAACCAAAGGCGTGTGGCCCGGCTCTACGACAGAAGGGTGAAGCCCAGACCAATCAACGTCGGAGATCTCGTCTTGTGCAGCATTGAAGCAGCCGGGAAAGGCCCGCAGAAAGACAAACTCTCACCAGCATGGGAGGGACCTTATGTGGTCACCGCAACAGTAAAACCTGGAACCTTCAAGCTCAGAACGGCGGAAGGAAAGACCCTCCAACGCACCTGGAACGCGCAGAATCTGCGCCGCTTTTATCAGTGATTTTATTTCGTCTTGTCATGTAAAAGTCGCGAGCCTTGACTCGCGCAAACTATCCTACTACCATCTTATGTACAAGACTGGCACAAACTATCTGACTACAATTCTATGTGCAAGCAGCGAACCTCGATTCATGCAAACCACTTCTCAGCAATCATTACAACTCTAAAGGCCGCGAGCCAAACTCGTGCACCTATTTTATAAAAGCCGCGAGCCAGACTCGTGCACCTATTTTATTGCGGAAAAAGCCGCGAGCCAAACTCGTGCACAAAGCTGCGAGCCAGACACGTGCAAAAAGCCGCGAGCCAGACTCGTGCATCGTAGGGGCC
This sequence comes from Dactylorhiza incarnata, assembly GCA_033032865.1. Lineage (NCBI taxonomy): Eukaryota > Viridiplantae > Streptophyta > Magnoliopsida > Asparagales > Orchidaceae > Dactylorhiza > Dactylorhiza incarnata. The sequence goes on along the minus strand of JAWHQI010000340.1, from coordinate 2,685,138 downwards.
TGCCCCCCTTACGTTTACCCTCGGTTTGAATACAAACGCTATTCACCGGCCAAGCCGCAAGCCAGACTCGTGCAAAAAGCCGCGAGTCAGACTCGTGCAAAAAAGTCGCGGGCCAGACCCGTGCACCTATTTTATATAAAAGCCGCGAGCCAGACTCGTGCACCTATTTTATAAAAGCCGCAAGCCAGACTCGTGCATCTATTTTATTAAAGCCGCGAGCCAGACTCGTGCACCTATTTTATTATGCAAAAAGCCGTGAGCCAGACTCGCGCACCTATTTTATAAAAGCCGCGAGCCAGACTCGTGCACCTATTTTATTATGCAAAAAAGCCGCGAGCCAGACTCGTGCACCTATTTTATTATGCAAAAAAGCCGCGAGCCAGACTCGTGCACCTATTTTATTATGCAAAAAAGCCGCAAGCCAGACTCGTGCACCTATTTTATTATATAAAAACCGCGGGCCAGACTCGTGCACCTATTTTACTATGTAAAAACCGCGGGCCAGACTCGCGCACCTATTTTATATAAAAGCCGCAAGCCAGACTCGTGCAAACTAATTTTTTGACTAACATAAAAACCGCGAGCTCAGGTCCGCGCGAACTCATCTGTAACTTTGGAAATAATCAAACGATGCAGGTGCCGACAACCAGATTAACAAGATCGAGCAGATGAACAAGTACGACGAATACAATAAAAGAGATACAGCCACATCCGGCAAACACGGCTACAAGCAGCTAAAGAAATCACTCTTCATCAGGACTATGGTCCTCCTCCTCTGACAGGTCGTCAAATCCGAGGCCACTAACATCATAGCCCCGCTTCCGGGATACCATCCGAAGAGCCTTCGACGCTCCCTGTCGAAGGGCAAGCTCTCGCGAGTCCTCCAGATGAGGCTCCACCTCCTGAGTCCAGATCATGTCTCGGACCTCCTCGGAAATCAAGCAGCGGTCCCGCAGGTAATCAACCGACTCCAGGTACTCGGCCAAGCCAGCCGCCTTCAGCTCGGTCTCCCGCTCCACGGAAGAAAGACGCGCTATCTCAGCTCGGCACTGCTCCAGCTCTGCATCCCGACGCACCAAGTCACCACGAACAACCTCCAAGGAGCGTAAGGCCTCCTCCAACGCCGCCTTCTCCGCGCCAAGCCCGACCCTGGTCCTCCCCAGCTCATCCTGCATCTCGGAGCCAATCTGTCTGAAGCGCGAGACGTCGCGATCCCGCCGTCTCTCCGACTCTGCAAGGGCGCTCCTCGCCTCCCGGAGCTCACCCTGGATAGCCATAAACCCGTCCTTCAAGCTCACGTAATGATCGTTCCACGTGAGCGCAATCGACGCCTGAGTCTCCATCTGCAAAAGAAAGTAGATAGGCCAGATTCACAGCCTCAGAATGACGACGTGCAAAAGGAAGAAGAAATCCTGCTTACCGCCTGGTTCATGGCCTCCAGAGAGGAGAGACCCTCTTCCCTTCCGACACCTTTTGAGCTGTGCCTCGCTCCGGGGAAGCCTGGGGGCAGAAGATCCCAGGACCTCAAGCTCCTTGTCAGCCGGCTCGCCATCAGCTCCAGATGCACAAGGAGCCGCCTCCTCCTGAGGAGCATCCTGTACCGGTGGAGGAGCAGGACTTGGCTCCCCAAGACCTCGGAGCACCAACTTCCTCTTTCTGTCTCGAACGAGAGGAGTGGCAGCAGCACGACCAGCATCAACGGACAACCCACATAGAAGCAGGCGCTTCTCGTCCACGAACAGGGAAATACTATGCAGAATGTTCCCCAACTCTCGAGCATCTGAAAATCCAAGAACGGGAGAAAACTCCCGCTCACGTCCTCTAAGGCGCCGGCAGCGATCTGTTAAAGAGTTCCACACCTCCGGTAGTCCCTCCGGGTTCCTGACATAGCCAAATAAAGTATTCCCGTGGCGGCGGTCCACCCGGGTCTCGAACTCCAGCCATCTCTTGTTGCTGAAGACTTCAATACGACCTCCGACATCAACCCGCACTTCACACCATTCCTTGAAAAGGCCCAAGGAGAACTTCGCACCGTGCTCTCGAAAGAAGGCAATCAGCCCCATGATCCGCACCATCCCCTGAGGCGTAAACTGTGACACTGGGACGCCGCAAAATTTCAGGATCTCGATCACCTCCTCGCAAGCTGGGAGGCGAAAGCCGCTCTGAAGCGATGACTCGCAAACGGTCATCCAACCCCGAGGCGGATTCTGTACTCGCTCCTCAGGATCCGGGATCCGAACCTCTAATCCGGGGGGCAGGTTGAAGCGCCTCCTCCATATGGCAACATGATCAAGAGTAAGACTCGAGGCCAGTCGCATTGGGCGACTTTGCCCGCCACGCCGAGAAGCCTGAAAGACAAAGAGAAAAGCGTCAGCACGAACCTCAGATAAGGATAAGGGGAGTCCATCCGCGAGGCTAACCACCATGCAAACTTCGCAGGAAAGCCCCGAGAACACGCGCGCCAGCACACGGCAGTCCCCGCGGGAGCAGCTCGCGCGACTACCCGCGCGACAGCCCGCGCGAGCGCACGCGCTACCGCCGCGCGGTAGCCCGCGCGATAGTCCGCGCGGCAGCCAGCACGCGCGCGCTACTGCCGCGCGGTAGCCCGCGCGGTAGTCCGCACGCACGCGCTACCGCCGCGCGGTAGCCCGCGCGATAGTCCGCGCGCACGCGCTACCGCCGTGCGGTAGCCCGCGCGGTAGTCTGCGCGGCAGCCGGCGCGCGCGCGCGCGCGCCCCGCCGCGCAAGCAAGCGCGGGTGCGGCCCGCGCACGCGCGCCTCCGCGCGAGCACGCGGCCGCCCGTTCCCTCCACGCGACTCCCCGCGCCTCTTGTGCGCCCGTTTGCCCGCCTCTGTGGAAGTTGGACCTTTCACCCTCACGCTCACCTTGACACCGCCATCGTCGCCGCCAACCTCCGCACCCGAATTCACTCCGGCCATCGCTCACGAATGCAAGTCGTAAGGGTAAAATCCTATCGCTCTCCGTGCGCTCCAAACGTAGGATTTGGGGGGCAAATGATGGGTTCCCCCTATATTTATGGGAAAAACCGTAACTCCCGCGCGTCGGATCCCATTACCGCACGCCGGATCCCATTACAGCGCGCCGGATCCTGTAACCACCGCACACTGAATCCCACTCTCCCGCACCAGATCCCACTACCACGCGGCAGATCCAAACCACCACGCGGCGGATCCAAACCACCTCGCGCGGGATCCCAACCGCCGCCAACCGCCGCCGACGCCGGCCACTGGCCGGCCGGCCGCCGCCACCGCCGCCGGCCGCCGCCTCCGCCGGCCGCCACCGGCTACCATCCCCGGCTGCCGCCGGCCACCGCCGGCCGCCGCCTCCGCTGGCCGCCGCCACCGCCGGCCGCCGCCACTGGCCGGACGGCCGCCGCCGCCGGCCACCGCTGGCTGCCACCACTGGCCGGCCGCTGACCGCCGCCGACCGCCGCCGGCCACCGCCGCCGGCCGCCCCCTTTGTGGCCGACGGCCCTGGCCGGCCCCCCTTTGGCCGGTCCCCCTCTTGGCCGGCCACCCCCATGGTCGGCCACCCCTTGGCGGCCGGCCACCCATGGCGGCCGGCCACCCATGGCCGGCCACCGTCGTCGCCGCCCTTCGCTCTCCACCGTCCGATCTTTCCAGGCCTCCGTGGCCCTCCGATCGTCTCACGCAATCACGGCCCTCCAATCGTCACAAACGATCTCGGCCCTCCGTTCGGTGGTTATCCACAATAACCACCGTAACTTCCACTCCAAAGCCCTATAAATACCCCCCTATGCCTCCTTTCAAAGGGATCTCTCTCATTCCCTCCTAGACTCTCTCTCTCTCTCTCTTCATTTCCTCCTTTCCTCAGAGCTTCTCTCTCTACATTCCACCACTTCTCTCGCTACTACTTGACAGGTTCCTCCTGCGAGCGCCTCTCAACAGGGAAGAAGTGCAGCACCGTTCAAGGCGAGCACCCCGAACCCAAGCAGCAAAGTCAAGGCGCTCCGCGAAGTGCTCACCCAGGAAGCGCGCAACCACACCAGACGCGCAGCAAGGCGCTCAACTCCTAAGCGGTGGCCTGTCACCCACGGAGTCTTCTCTCTCTCTCTCCCACAATTGTAATGAGGCGCGGCCTGTCGCCCTCGCATTCTCCAAGAAAGCACTGTAACAACCCAATATATAGTGGATTTCGGCCAGCACCGCCCTGGCCACGTGGTTTTTCACCCTTTGGAGGGTTTTCCACGCTAAAGATCTGTGTGTACGAATCTCAGCATTTACTCTCTGCAATATTCTGACTGTGTGCGCACTCGACTGCCCGGGCTAAGACGGACCGAATCTACACCGGTCTACCGAGGGCGTTGAGAAGCCGCAACACTAAGTCAATATGATTCTTCGCTCATTTTGCAGGCCTGATGCAAATCGGATTATGAACTATGCATTTTTGATCAATTCCAAAATTGGAGATTTCTGGGTCAGCAACTCTTCTGGCTGACTAAGGCCTCATTTTGTAAGGCGGTGGGAGACGGCGCGGGAGGAATCACCGTGGGGGTTGAAGACGGAGGTGGGGGTGGGGGTTGGAGACGGAGCTTTCTTGCCTGTTTTTCGCTTCGCTACGGGAGTAAACGCCGCCGCCCGACGTTTGTTTTTCCGTCTTGCGGCGGAGGTTGCTCCCGCACCGGCGTGAAAACGCTGAACCAAATGAGGCTTGATGTGCATTCCGGTCAATTAGGATAAAGTAGGCTAGCTGCATTAGGGTCGGTTATCGAGTTTTTAGTAGTAATGACTTCAAGGCCCAACGTGAACCGGGACTTGCGGGGATAAAGTGCACAAATACACTTTACCGTGAAGTGCACTGATCCAACTGCTCGCGTTGATCAGTACATACATCACAAAGTGCATTGCACTGATCCACGCAAACCGTTGGATCAGTGCACTTCACGGTAAAGTGTAATGGCAAAAGAAATAGCTCGATTCGTTACTAGATGTTTAGTTATAAACGGTTAACTTCTAGAATTGTAGGTGCAAATCCTCTAAATTGTTGAGGTAATCATAGAGATACATGATATCTATTTTAGGCTTAGACTTTGAAATCTTCTTCCCAAGTTCTCGGCTCAATCACGGAGCCTATCTGTTGAAACCAGAGAACTGGTCTCGACGTTCGAAAGGGATATGCAACTAATCCTTACTTGACCCGAGCGAGACACTTGGCTGGTCACTAAGAACTATGGAACCCAACCCTTGTGAAGTCCCTAAGTCTACCAACTGACCCCGTAAGCTGCAGTGTGGAGGTCCCACCGCGTACCCAGAAGCTCTCAAGGAACTTCCCCTCCTAAGCCAATGCTGAGCCTAGGCACCTTGGAGGGCACTAAAGATCACCTCGCCGTCCACCTTCAATAACAGGGGGAGGGGAGGGGTAGTGCTTGCTATCAACACACGCGAGGGAGGTGGGTATCAACCAACAACCCTTCCCAAGGTGCCCATGGGGGTCTATTTATAGACTTCCCAAAAATTGGACTGCGAATAGCCAAAAATCTACTATTCGCAGTCCAAAAACTAACCCGAACGACCGAAACAGAAAGGGTGGGGGTATAGGATAGGTGGACCAAGGTCCACCACTTGAACTGGGCGAGTGGGCCTCAGGACCACTCGCCCAGCTGTCCGGGCGAGTGGACCACAGGTCCACTCGCCTGTAGGCTTGGGGGCGAGTGGACCTTGAGGTCCACTCGCCCCCCCCTCCCCCCCCCCTCTTGGGCGAGTGGACCAAAGGTCCACTCGCCCGGGGCCTTGGGCGAGTGGACCCAAGGTCCTCTCCCCCAAGAGTATTTGCCCCCCCCCCCCAAGGCTTTCTCTTTCTCGGTCCTTAACGACCTCTGGTTGTTCAGTTCGCTGTGTCACGGTCATTTATCCCGTCATGACCTTGCCTGTGTCGGATCACACCGACTTGAAAAATATGAGGGTTGTACACAATCCCCGCTCTTTTCGAGCTTGCCTTAAGCTCGGAAAGAAAGTCCAACCCACCTATTTGACGAGTCAGTGTGGGGTTTTGTGGGAATCTCTTGCGGGTCCCACGGGAAGGCTATAAAAAGCCCCCAGAGGGGAAGGTGAGGAGTGCACCCTTCCTGAGAGCTCTCCCTTCCACCTTTCCTTCGAGCCGGATGGATCCTCCTCGAGATTTTAGAGCCCATTTCAAAGCTCTTGCTGGGAGGGATCGGAATGATCTGGTGAATCTCCGGGCCATAGTTAGTGGCCTTCTGTCCTCCCCTACTCGGCCAACAGTGCGATCCTGACTTAGTGAAAGAGGTGTCGTCGTCATCCTCTCATGGGGTGACTGACTATGTTCAGGACCTGGAGCTAGACTCGGTACCAACCCGATTTTTGTCTTTGCCACTCTCTTGTGATCATATCATACCAACGAAGGCATGCTTTTTTCATGCCAACAACTTTTTCCTCCCCACCCCGAGAGGGTGCGGAGCGCGATGGAAACGTCGGATGTGGACGTTCGGGTGAATCTCGTCCCTCTTGCTCGGGATCTTATTGCCCTCTCCACTGCCCCGGCAAACCATTCCTCGAAGAGTCAAGGGATTGATGATTCATACGGTAATGTTATTGCGAGTGCTTTTATCGAGATGAGTGCTTCGGTATCTAAAGTCACGCTTTTTACAGGAGGGGACAAGACCTCGATGGATCAGTCGAGCCAGAGGGAGGTCTCTCTACCAATCCGATCCCCTACTGTGGTGGAGGAACCTGCTGAGGACCAGCCCAGCATCCTCGAGCGCTTGAATCTTCTAGCTGATACGGTGCGGAGGCAAGAGGCCTTCCTTCTCTAGCTACGTCATGGGAGATGGTCCGTCGGGCCTGACCCTCTCGCCCGCGTTTGCGCGTTGGAGCGGCGGATGGAGAGGTTAGAAAACGAGCTTAATCTGCTAAGGGGGGAGGTTCGGCTTGCGTCCGGAGGCATAACTGCTCCACTCGCAGACCACATACGCCGGGTTGAGGCCAGCGTCCGTACCGCGGCCGAGGAGATTTTCACAACGAAGGAGTGCATCGGATCCATGCAGGGGGTGCCGTCATGCACCCAGGATCAGGGTTTTTAGAAGTGGATGCCGCGTTGAACGGCTTTTATCCTCGCTTTTTGATTTATCATGTAATAATAAGAACTGGCCCTGCATGGTTGTAAGACCCCTTTTTTTTTCTTTTCAAAACACCGGGTCTTAGGCCCAGAACCGCCGCTTTGCGGTGACACCTTCACTCGGGAAGGTCGCCACTACAAAACGCCGATCCTGCCGGCCAAATCGATCACAAAGAAAAATACAGTAAAGAAGACAAGTCCACAGAATCACCATGAAAAGTATAAGAATGTCCACAATGTATAACTGAATAAAAGATAACAAGGGTTACAATAATAAAGGGCTCATGCCCTGTACATCATATCCTCACTACAAGATCACTCGCGGAAGCTAACTACTAATCACTCACTGATCCTGAATCCTGTGCTCCTGTACTAGACTGGTCCGCCTCCGTCTGCACCGGCCTCTGGTGTTGCTGCGTCTCCTCGATCTCCTAAAATGATATGGTACACCGACCGTTAGTCAAAAAGACTAAACCAATCCCCCACCTCTCCCCCAGTGACTCCTAGGCACCGAGCGGGAGGACGAAGTGGAGGTAAACAAAGGGGTAAACAAATGCAGGTGACAGGGAAACTAGTTATGGAGAGATCTACCACTACACAAGTGTGTATATATAATAAACTGAAGCAGTAAGCAAAGTAAGGTGCAAACAGGTAAAGTAAACAGGGGTACAAAGATAAGTATAAGAAATTAACCATTGATTTATAGGAATGTATACACAAACCTATAGACCATGGGGTCGTTTAGCAAGGTCTACCGTATAAGAAGTCCCATAACCGACTTATACGTTAGGGGTAGGTTGAAATGCAATGTTTTATGCTATGACATGCAAGGTATGCTGTTATGTTATGTTCATACAAGTGCAACTCACTCACTACGACTCTATGCACATAGACCTTTAGTTCCCCCTTTTTGGAGCGAGCTAGACTCCCAAGATACTCCCGTAGTGGCAAACGGAAGCGGTGGGTTGGGCCTCGCCCACCTCTAGGTTGGTATTCACATTACCTAACCTAGACCTATCGTACGCCTCAACGCAAAACCCACGGAGCGTCTGCGTACTCTTACTGGCTGGACCACCAGACTTTCATGGCTAAGTGTAAATACCACACTTGCCGAGTCAACGTATTGACGTCGGTGTGAACGACCGCCAATACCGAAGACCCACCACCTTCAGTGCACATGCAACATGTTCTACTACCTACCTCCGAGCCATAAGCTCTCCGGGCTAACCTGCCCGCCATCAACAACCATCTCTGAGTCACAAGTTCACCGGACTAACCAGTCCGCTCTTACAACTACCAAGCCTACAACTCGTAGCACCAAGCCAACTAACCTGTCGTAACCACGGAGTGTGGGTGTGTGTATTATTAAGTTAATCTTGAATAACAACTTACTCCTACAGTTTGTGGTTAATCTTGGACTTCCCGTGGATTACCCTGTAAGGGGCTCGCTACGGTACTAGGAACCAAAATGGGATGACACCCCAAAGTTTCCTTTCTCAAGACACTTAGTGTTGTTGGTATCTACCCATAAGAACACCCTCCTTGTTATTACAATTGAATTAACCCTATCTGACTTATGACTTTCCAAGACGATCCTTCGTCAATCCCGAGCACCACTTTACCCTCTATAATCCTTCTTGTTGACCATCATACCTTCTCAACTAAACTAGGTAAACCACTTACCTCCCATCCCTCCTAAGGATCCACTTGATTCTCAAATTTCACAGTTTTACTATACGCAGACCAAACTAATTATATGAAGCTCACAACTAAAGGTACTCCAAATATTCATCCAACTGACCCAAGCTATTTACTGGAGGTCTATGATGATATTATAAGGCAAATTCCAGAGAATCACATTTTCCCCAATAATATTAATAATTAAAACAAATTTTCCAAAATACAACTTCCTAAGGTTTGAACTACAAGTGCACTTTTCTGACTTCCAATGCCTACTAAAATTTTTACATAAATCAAGGGTACCTAGTAATCAGTAAATATGAATTTTTAGGAATTTCCAGCAAGGTTTATAATTATTAAAAATTCCTAAACTCATTAATTTTCAATTTTTTCCAAAGGAGGTACCCTCATATGAACTCCAAACCTTATGCAAATTTTTACAAAGATGAATCATACTAAAATATCCAGTCCTACAAAATTGGATTATATTCCATATAGGTTACATTTGTAATTTCCACAAAGGTCATATTTGCAATTAATTCCAATTTGAACTAGAAGTACCAAAAATATCAGTCCAAAAATTATGAGAAAATTTTTGTGAGTTCATAATGGTATGAAATGACATCCAGAAAAGTTTCATGAAATTACAGAAAACTAACACCCTAACATTAATCATCCCAAAAATTGCCAATAATACGAATAATTATATTTTGGACCTCCAAAGGTCTTCCAATGGTTCTAATAGAATCTCCAGGGATTAATAACATCAAAACTAAGTTGGTGACAGAAGTTGGTTAATCCCTAGGTATTAATCTTTCCTAAATCCCAAAAACCTGAATATTTACAAATCTACCCAAGGATTTATTCCCTAGGGTTGGCAACTCCAAACCCCACCAATTTCTCATAGGAGGACTCTCTGGTCACCATGACCATTTCCCCAAAATTTTAGGTCAAACCATAAAGGTTTGACCCCTCTTCCTTCATTGACCTCTAAATGCATCCCTTAGGGTTTACCCTAGGATTATGGTCCAAACTTCCCCAAATCCACCCAAACTTCTTGTGAGGGTGTTATATCACTCATAGGACTCAGAGGAGTCCATTACACTCCTCTCCAAGGACAAACACCCCTATGTCCTTCACAAAGCCCTAAAGGGCACTCTAGGGTTAACCACTAGGGTTCAAGGGCACACCAAGCCCAACCCTCCCATAATTGGCTCCTTGGGGTATCCCATACACCCTAAGCCAGTGACCAAAGTCACTCCTTCAATCAGTGGGAGGAAGCCCCTCCACACTCCATAATTAGCCTAAGTCCATCTTTACCCTAATTTAACCCTTAAGCATGCATATGTCCAATGAAAAATTCCTATCTTGTCCAAGTCCAATCTACCCAAAACTTTGGCCAGAGATCAGTGAATGGTCACCCAAGGTCCCACCAAAATTTGGTGAGGATTAGGGTTCTTAGGGTGCCTAATTGGGGTGCAATTAGCAATTAGCCCCTTTGCAATTTACTAGGGTAAACCACCTCCAATGCCCACTAAATTTGGACCAAGGGTTGGCATGGGTGAGGGTGATGTGAAGCCCATATTTGAGGCCATTTGGCTTTGTGGGGGAGTGGGGGTGTAACATCCCGACTTTGAAAAGGGGTCTAGCCGGTTCAGTTGAACCCTTAGAGGAACCTAGGCCGGGTCATCAGGCAATCACGACCCGACTTTCACCACACTGAGGTGATCATTTAGGGAAATGACTGTTTTGTGTAGCATCGTGCTTCGCCACAACGTCAAAGTTGTGTATGGAGCATAGGTGCTCCGAATCGACTTCTGTCAGTTACGTTAGACTCGTATAGTTGACATGAGTGCAACGGAACTCGTTTCGTTTCAATCAGAGGTCATTTGGTAAAAGTGACCGTTTTGAGTATCGCAGCGCGTCACGACGACGCAGTTTTAGAATATGGAGCATACGTGCCCCGAATCGATTTCCGTCAGTTGCTTTAAACTCGTATAGTTGATACAAGTGCAACGGAACTCGTTTCGTTTCGATCCGAGGTCGTTTGAAGAAAACCACTATTTTGAGTAACGTCAAGCGCGACAACAACGCCAGTTTAAAATATTGAATAACGGACTCGGAATCAACTTCACATAATTTCGTTAACTTCATGTGATTATTACGAACACAGCGACACCCTCTGCGCATTTATTTCGCGAACACTTTTGCATTCTTTGATATATATAAACGTGTATAAATATGTGTGTGTGTAATGTGTATATATATATACATATATAAGCTTATATATATAAAAACTTAAGACAAAACCAGAGAGGAAAATCAAAACCAGCCAGGAGAGGGGATGGATCGCTGGGATGAAAACCGTGGGCGAAAACCAGGGGCGGAATCCACTGTCTCCGCTCCTTCTTATACGCAGCGCCGGGACCTCTTTTGGGGGGGGGGGGGGGGACGGGGGAAGATCGAGCTGGAGGGGGAGCTTCACCTCTTTTTCTCGCATGGCTCACGACAAGGTATGGAAGTAAGGAAACTCTTCTTTCTCCTCCTTCACCTCCTCCCCTTGTTCTATAATGGTTGCTGTTGGGTGGTTGGATTGTGTAAATCTGCTTGGTTATGTGCTATTGCTGTGATGATTCCTTGTTATGAGCCCCCCCTTGTGCCTTCAGTTTTCTTTCCTCTTTGTTCTGGAGATAATTATGTTGGTTTCTTTTTCTTTCCCTGATTTTTTGTTGGGGGAATTTAGGGGTTATGGTACCCCTCTTTTGATTTGGAAAATTGTGTTGGGGGACCTATAGTTTGCGGCTGCTCCTTGTTGTTTCCAGAAATCGTTAACTGAGAGTTTTCCCTTTGGAATTCTGGGTGTGGCTGCTCGGTTGCCCCTTCAGTCTTGGGATTTTCTGATTTTTATGGGGTAAGGCTGCTCCTTTTTGTTTCCAGAAACTATAATGTTAGAGTTTTCCCTTTGGAATTCTGGGTATGGCTGCTCGGTTGCCCCTTCAGGTTTGGATTTTTCTTGGGATCCATGAATGGGGTGGCTGCTCTCTTCTTTTTGTATTCTGAAATTATAGCTTGGGATTTCTTTTGGGATTCATGAATGGTGGCTGATTGCTTAAGTGCCTAGGATATTGCCCTCTCTTTCTCTTCATCCATCTTCCAACCTCTCTGTCTGTGGATTCCGGATAGCCTTACCATGTTAAACTACTACTAGTATTGCTCCTTGTTAACTTGGACTGCAGGTTTGTTGCTTTGGGTTGCTCCTTTCCTTGTTGGTTTGGGGGCTGCTTCTTGCTAACTTGGACTGCAGGTTTAATAGTTGGGGCTGCTCCTTTCCTTGTTAGTTTGGGGGCTGCTCCTTGTTGTTTTGGGGCTGCTCCTTGTTAACTTAGACTGCAGGTTTGTTGCTTTGGGCTGCTTCTTACCTTGTTGATTTGGGGCTGTTTGCTTTGAGCTGCTCTTTACCTTGTTGATTTGGGGCTGTTTGCTTTGAGCTGCTCTTACCTTGTTGATTTGGGGCTGTTTGCTTTGAACTGCTCTTTACCTCATTGATTTAGGGCTGTGTTGTTGGGCTGCTCTTTACCTGGTTGATTTGGGGCTGTTTTGTTGGGCTGCTCTTTACCTGGTTGATTTGGGGCTGTTTTGTTGGGGCTGCTCTGTCTTTGTTAAATTTGGGGCTGCTTATTATACTTAATGATTTGGGGGCTGCCTTGTTGAATCAGGGCTGCTCCTTTCCTTAATGATTTAGGGGCTTTCCTTGTTACTTTGGGCTGCTCCCTCCCTGTTAATTACAGGCTGATTTCATGACGTTTCTAGTCGGGGCTGCTCTTTGTCTTCTTTTCTGAAGGACTGGGGTTGTTGGTCTATCCTTCTAGGAGTCTCATTATTTGAGAATGTCCTTTGCCCATGCATTTTGGGGAAATCGGGTTGGTTTATCCTTCCAGGAAGAGGGCTGTCGGTTTACTCTTCCAGGAGCTTCACTATTAGAAGTTGAGTCGGTTGTACATGAAAGTGGCGTTTTGAATGAGGTAACGAACTCGTAAGAGAATGGAATGATTATGGAAATTGTTCACCCATGGTCTACTATGATATGCACATCGTCTATCTTCCTCCTATTCCTATTTTCTCTCTTACTCTTTGATGCCACTACGTGTACCAAGGAAGGAAATAAAAGTTCATGGGAGTTTTGGGCTTGATCGCCAAACACCCAAGTAATTGGCAGAAGCCTACTTGAATACAAAATTGTGCCTCATGTGGATGGCTTGGGTTTGATTGCCAAGCAATCCAAAAGATCGACAAAGGTCGGATTAAGTTGTTTGTACCCTCTTTGATGGAAATATCATTAAGCTCATGAAGGGTTTTCTCCTTCCCCCCCTCTATAAACTCTCGGGATGGAATTATTGCTAAGCTTGGAAAGAGTTTCTTTTCTCTTCTCTTATGAAAATGAAATGTTGCCTTCGAGAAATAATTCCTACGGGAATGAAAGGTTGCCTTCGAGAAAGTAATGCCTACGGGAATGAAATGTTGCCTTCGAGAAAGTAATTCCTACGGGAATGAAATGTTGCCTTCGAGAAAGTAATGCCTACGGGAATGAAATGTTGCCTTCGAGAAAGTAATTCCTACGGGAATGAAATGTTGCCTTCGAGAAAGTAATTCCTACGGGAATGAAAGGTTGCCTTCGAGAAAGTAATTCCTACGGGAATGAAAGGTTGCCTTCGAGAAAGTAATTCCTACGGGAATGAAAGGTTGCCTTCGAGAAAGTAATTCCTACGGGAATGAAAGGTTGCCTTCGAGAAAGTAATTCCTACGGGAATGAAATGTTGCCTTCGAGAAAGTAATTCCTACGGGAATGAAATGTTGCCTTCGAGAAAGTAATTCCTACGGGAATGAAATGTTGCCTTCGAGAAAGTAATTCCTACGGGAATGAAAGGTTGCCTTCGAGAAAGTAATTCCTACGGGAATGAAATGTTGCCTTCGAGAAAGTAATTCCTACGGGAATGAAATGTTGCCTTCGAGAAAGTAATTCCTACGGGAATGAAAGGTTGCCTTCGAGAAAGTAATTCCTACGGGAATGAAATGTTGCCTTCGAGAAAGTAATTCCTACGGGAATGAAATGTTGCCTTCGAGAAAGTAATTCCTACGGGAATGAAATGTTGCCTTCGAGAAAGTAATTCCTACGGGAATAAGTTGTGCCTTCGGGAAATATTCCTACGGGAATATATCGTGCCTTGGGATAAAATCGGATGGCCTATGAGTTTTACTCTAAGGCAACCCGCGCGATGGACGGTCTGGGAGGGCAACCCGTGCGAAACTAATAGAACTACGTGGGTCTGAGGCCGTATGCAGGATGATACGGAGTACGTAGGCGGTGGTCGCGGGAAGACCGCCTCGGCCCAATAAAAGTCCAGATATCCCCTTCCTTATAATTGTTATATTATGTTTGTGTGATAGTAGGAGTTGGATTCTGTTTATAGTTCTAATTACTTGTCTTTAGCACAGGTGACAGGTGCGGATGAGTGACAGCACCTATGTGTGGATGAAGCCACGGATCAGGCTACGTCAGGTATGAAGTTTTATTAAGCCGCATCTCCTTTTGTTGTGCCCTATCTCAGGGTATATATATATAATGGCAACGAAGCCTTGATGGATAGGATTTATTGCGGCGGCGAAATCGATATTACTCATACAGGCTTTGAAATTGTGGTTTCTGTGATATTTAATCTTCCGCTATAAACTACGTCTTCCGCTAAGTGCTATAAAGTGCATTCTTTGATAATGTCTTCCGCTGGAACATCGCCTCCCTACTCTGTTAGTGTGTAGTGACTTTCGCTTAACACCACCCCTAGGCGTGACTTCGGAGTGTTCCAGGAAAAGGGTTGGAGAAGCTAGTGCCTTCACCCTTCGGAGTCGCTTCGGCGTCGTGCTAAAGGGTGGTGTGCGATAAGATCCCCCGGTCGGACCGTCGATTTTGGAGGGGGGGGGGGGTCTTACAGGGGGCACTCACCCAAAGTTTTTCCCTAACCTAGGGAGCCTAGGGTTGACTTTGTGAATTGCCCTATCAAATCAACTCCAAATGGGTTGAGATTTTTACCAGAGACCTAACATGCTTTCTAAGTCCACACAATCAAATTTGGGAGGATTTTGAGGTGTTTAAGACACCTAATTAAATCACACATGGATTATTAAATTTTTCCAAAAACAATAGAAAAATATTCTCCAAAATTCTGATTTTTGGATATGTCCTATATATACATAGGAATAGCCTACACCCCAAATTTCAAGTCATTTGGAGTTCTGGATTGATGTGGGCATCCAAATCAATCTCTGGTCAGCCCTATGGACAGACCCCACCAAAATGAGTGTTGTGACCTAACCAGGGCTCCAAACCGAGTGAACTAAATTTGGTAATAAACTAGACATCGAGGGCTACAACATTGGTGTTGAACACTTTTTCATTTGAAGGGCCTAGGTATTTTTAATATTTAATTCAAAGTACTACCAGAAATGTGACAAAATACAATCTATTAAATTAAAAACATAAAAATAGATCTGCGATTATCAGATGGCGGCAGATCGGACGGCTCACAGCCATCGTCCCCGATCAACCAACGGCTTGCGACGGCCCGTCCTGGGCGACTTTGCGGGGCGATTTCCCGGCCACCCTCACATCTCCCCGGCCGGCAAGTGCCACCACCACCTCCGTTGAGGTGGTGGTCGGCGATAGGAGGTCATTTGCCGGCCGGTGGTGGTCGGAGGAGGAGTTTCGGGGAGGGGAAAAGTGCTCGAAAACGAGCACCTTTGAGAGCACGATTCGTGAAAGACCCCCCTCCCAAATCGGCAGTCCGACCGGGGGATCTTATCGCACACCACCCTTCTTGCACGCGCCGAAGCGATCACGGAGGGTGAAGGTACTAGCTTCTTCAACCCCCTTCCTTGAACACTCCAAGGTCATGCATTGGGGTGGTGTTAAGCGAAAGTCACTACACGTCAACAGAGTAAGAAAGCGACATTCTAGCGGAAGACTTCATTAAAGAGTGCACATTATAGTATTTAGCGGAAGACGTCGTATTATAGCGGAAGATTAACTATCACAGAAACCTTAAACTCAAGACCTGCATGAATAACTTTCATACCTCTGCCACATTAAAATCCTAACCATCAAGGATTTATTGACATTATATATATATACCCTGGGATTAGAACACCACAAAAGGAGATGCGGCTTAACAAACTTATACCTGACGTAGCCTGCTCCGTGGCTTCATCCACACACAGATGTTGTCACTCATCCGCACCTGTCACCTGTGTCAAAGACAAGTTATTAGAACCACGAAACAGAATCCAGCCCTACTAACAAACATATATAATATAACATTTATAAGGGAGGGGACATCTGGACTCTTATTGGGCCGAGACAGTCTTCCCACGACCACCGCCTACGTACTCCGTATCATCCTGCATACGGTCTCAGACCCACGTAGTTCTATTAGTTTCGCACGGGTTGCCATCCCAGACCGTCCGTCGTGCGGGTTGCCTTAGAGTAAAACTCATAGGCTATCCGACATTCTCCCAAGGCACATTTTATATTCCCGGAGGAATATTTCTCGAAGGCACAATATATTCCCGTAGGAATATTTCTCGAAAGCAACGTTTCATTCCCGTAGAAATTACTTCTCGAAGGCAACATTTCATCCCCGTAGGAATTACTTTTCGAAGTATATTTCATCATAAGAGGAGAAAAGAGAATTCTCTTAAAGCTTAACAATATATCCACCTGTAGTTTAGTAGAAGGAGAGAAGATGAACTACTATTTTAACCCAGCTGGTAATCGAACCCCAGCTGCCCACATAAGGCACAATTACATTCTTGTGTTCGATCATTATCTCAACCGTTGAGACCATTATTTCAACCGCTGAGACCATTATTCTAACCGCTGAGACCATTTAAGCCCAACCGCTGAGACCATTTAAGCTCAGAATTTCTAACTCTCTTATGTAAACAATATATAGTAACGTAGCTCAATATATTCCCGTAGGAATACTTCCCTGAAGGCACAATATATTCCCGTAGGAATATTTTCTCATAGGCTCAATATATTCCCGTAGGAATATTCCACAAAGGCACAATATATTCCCGTAGGAATATTTTCTCATAGGCTCAATATATTCCCGTAGGAATATTCCACGAAGGCACAATATATTCTCGTAGGAATATTTTCTCAAAGGCTCAATATATTCCCGTAGGAATATTTATTACTGTCAATACAAGAATAGACTTCAAAACATTGATTCGATCGCGCTGCTGTACAAGCGGCGGCCATTTCGGCACTATTTAGAGTTGACTCTGAAAGTTAGCCACGTCTTCACGTCAACTCTAAATTTATAGGCAATACAGAAGGAAAAGCCAAAACATCGATCTGTCCGCTCTGCTCTACAAGCGGCGGCCAGTTCGGCACTATTTAGAGTTGACTCTGAAGGTATGTCATGTCTTCACGTCAACTCTAAATTTATAGGCACTACAGAAGGAAAAGCCAAAACATTGATCTGTCCGCTCTGCTCTACAAGCGGCGGCCAGTTCGGCATTATTTAGAGTTGACTCTGAAGGTATGTCACGTCTTCACGTCAACTCTAAATTTATAGGCACTACAGAAGGAAAAGCCAAAACATCGATCTGTCCGCTCTGCTCTACAAGCGGCGGCCAGTTCAGCACTATTTAGAGTTGACACTGAAGGTATGTCACGTCTTCACGTCAACTCTAAATTTATAGGCAATACAAAAGGAAAAGCCAAAACATCGATCTGTCCGCTCTGCTCTACAAGCGGCGGCCAGTTCAGCACTATTTAGAGTTGACTCTGAAAGTATGCCACGTCTTCACGTCAACTCTAAATTTATAGGCAATACAGAAGTAAAAGCCAAAACATCGATCTGTTCGCTCTGCTCTACAAGCGGCGGCCAGTTCGGCATTATTTAGAGTTGACTCTGAAGGTATGCCACGTCTTCACGTCAACTCTAAATTTATAGGCACTACAGAAGGAAAAGCCAAAACATCGATCTGTCCGCTCTGCTCTACAAGCGGCGGTCAGTTCGACACTATTTAGAGTTGACTCTGAAGGTATGCCACGTCTTCACGTCAACTCTAAATTTATAGGCAATACAGAAAGAAAAGCCAAAACATCGATCTGTCCGCTCTACTCTACAAGCGGCGGCCAGATCGACACTAAAATATAATGAATGTGCAACATAAACAGCAATAAAGGCCGGAAGCAGGGGGCCATAATATCAAGCAGTAAAATAGGCCGAAAGCAGAGGCCATAATATCAAGCAGTAAAATAGGCCGAAAGCAGAGGCCATAATATCAGGACCAGTGCGAGACTGGATTACTGGAAATAAATGCAGAAAGTAAACGCAGGACCAGTGCGAGACTGGAGAGCATAATTAATAAAATGGTTAGTAGTCCAATCACTCCATAATCAGGAGGCTTCTGTTCCATCTCCGTTCATATGAGGAAAGTTCTGTTCCATCTCCGTTCATAGGAGGAAATTATGTTCCATCTCCGTTCATAGGAGGAAATTCTGTTCTTTCTCCGTTCATATGAGCTTACTTATATTTTATGAGGTTCCTTATTTTCGTTTGCCTTGATTTCACATTTTTAATTATCTTGAGGTTATTGAATTAACGGCGTCGCCTCGCGATTGCGACCTTAACTGAGCGTCAATATTTTTACTTTTAAAAATACCCAAACTTTTAGAGGGTGCGATCCAGCCTCCCGAGCTTCCCATAATTTTTGGAGAGGTGCTGGAGGAGGGCGTAGTTCATTATTAATTTATAACATAGATTTTTAGCATCGAAAAATAGTAAACTCATTTCAAAAATTCCAAAATAATTACAGTAGATGTAGGTCAATAGTAGGAAGCTTCCCAAATTTTTTCAAATTTTCCCATCACTGTTACGGCCCTCTGATAATTCAAAAACCCAAAATAATACAGTATTTTAATTATTAAAAATACTAACTCACGACATAAAAATCTGAAATTTTTACCGGGGATACTCCTCGTTGTTATGCACAACTTTTATGTTCATCACTTTTCCATTAGGGCCACATACCACCCTCCATAAAATCAAATATCAAATTTTGATTATAAAAATTATAAAATTTTATAATTTCTTAAAACTTTTATCTTCTCCTCCCCGTCGCCTACACCAGACCACCCCCTTACGGGCCTCCCCCGCCGCCGGCCAGCCGCCAGCCGGCCATGGCTCCGCCCCGGCCGACTCCTGTGGGCGCGGGTGCTCCCTCTGGCGGTGGTCCGGTGACCTGCCGCCGCCGGCCACCGCCGGAGCTATTTTCTTGGAATTTTGGACGGAGGAGAGGGGGAAACGGCGGCGGCGCTCCGGATGCCGGAGCTCTCATGCGAGACGCTGAAAGTTTAGCGAGGGAAGTGAGGAGGAGATCGCGTCTTGTTTGGGGTCCTCCGGAAGCCCTCCGACGAAGCCGTCATGGGAGGGTGGTGGAAGTGGCGGTGGGGCTTGGAGCTTCTCCTCTGGCGCCGGCAGGGGGTCGAGGTGGTGGGGATGATCTCAGAAGTGCTCGAAAGTGGCGCTGGAGGAGGTGTCTCCCTGCTGCAAGGTTGAGGCGTGCTTTATAGCCAATCTGAGGCTCACTCTTTCTCTCCCTCTCTCTCTCTATTCTTCCTTCTTAGCTCAACCATAGTTGGATCAAGGGGGGCAGCTGTCAATCATCTTATGGGGGGAGGTGTACCTACTGGGGTAAGCTTTAAAAATATCTCAACCCACTTACTCGGTTTAGGTTAAGTAGTGGTTTAATTAGTTTATGTGGCAAAAAAGGAAATTAGCCTAAACTAAGCATGTGTTAGCCTTGATCCTAAACCATGGATGTCTTGGGTTAGGTGCCAAATCAGAAATGCTGCAGGGGTGGCTTAAGTGGAGGGGGTTTAAGAGTTATGAAATTACCTCTTATAAGAGGGTTGATCATAGTCAACCTTAAGTGGTCCCATACCCTTTCTGCATGCTAAAGTAAGTATGGGTTCGAGTCGTCGAGCGTTGAGTCATTCTTGATGTGACGGTGTTGAAATCAAGCGTTTACGTATCTCGAGATTCTTATAATTTTTACGAACGTTTATTTTTATTTACTTGATTAAACGACGTTGGAATCGAGCGAAACGAATTTTGTTGCACTCATATCGGCTATACAAGTCTAATGCAACTGACAGAATTCAATTTGGAGTTCGTTTGCTCAATATTCTAAAATGACGTTGTTGCGGCGCTCGATATTACTCCAAATATTTATTTTCTCGAAACAACCTCAGATCGGAACGAAACGAATTATGTTGCACTCGTATCGGCCATACAAGTCTAACGCAACTGACGGAATTCAATTCGGAGTTCGTTTACTTAACATTTGAAAATGGCGTTGTTGCGACGCTCGATATTACTCAAAATAGTCATTTTCTCGAAACGACCTCAGATTGGAACGAAATGAATTCTGTTGCACTCGTATCAACTATACGAGTCTAACGCAACTGACGGAAGTCGATTCGGAGCACGTATGCTCCATATTCTAAAATCGCGTCGTCGTGACTCGCTACGATACTCAAAATAGTCATATTCTACATATGACCTCGGATTGAAACGAAACGAGTTCCGTTGCACTCGTATCAACTCTACGAGTCTAACGCAACTGACGGAAGTCTATTCGGAGCACGTATGCTCCATATTCAAAAATCGCGTCGTCGTGACGCGCTACGATACCAAAATAGTCATATTCTACATATGACCTCGGATCGAAACGAAACAACTTCCATTGCACTCGTATCAACTATATGAGTCTAACACAACTGACGGAAGTCGATTCGGAGCACGTATGCTCCATATTCAAAAATCGCGTCGTCGTGACGCGCTACGATACTCAAAATAGTCATATTCTACATATGACCTCGGATCGAAACGAAACGAGATCCGTTGAACTCGTATCAACTATTCGAGTCTAACGCAACTGACGGAAGTTGATTCGGAGCACGTATGCTCAATAAATAATTTTGACGTTGCGGCGAAGCTCAATGCTACCCAAAACAGTTATTTCTCCAAATGATCGCCATTAGATGGTGAAGGTCGAGTCGTGGTTGTCCTATGACCCAGCCTAAGCTCTTCCAAGGGTTCAACTGAACCGGCTAGACCCCTTTTCAAAGTCGGGATGTTACAATCCAATAAAACAAAGAAAATTTTCGTCCCTAAAAATACGAGTGGGTCATGGAGATTAAAACGGAGCCTACTATAGACCACTTTATTTGTCGAACGACCCCAAAATTTAAGGGTCTATAGGTTTGGTTTTACCTAAATGAGCTGTGTTGACGTCTCCCGTCGTGTACTGCAATAAGTAGCTTAAGCGAACTAGGGGGTAGTTTTACCATAGCCATGTCCATTCTTCCGTAATTATGATATATATATTGTTCGAGGGAACATTTCGTGCGCCAAATTGTTCGCTAACTGAATTATCAGCTTAGATAATTAAATCGAATATGTAATTCTAGCATAATCGAATACCTCCAAAGTTTGCATATCTGAAACGGAAAATTTATGAGTTGTGTCCTAGAGGTACATAGTAAAAACTCATTAACATATAACCGACTCTCATACGAAAGTTATATGTTAGTGGAACAAAGAGCAAGAAATGTCAGTAAGCTGTGTAAATCCATGAACATATAACCAACTCCCATACGAAGGTTATATGTTAGTGGGATAGATAAACAGAAATGTACGTAAGCAGGGTAAATCCATGAACATATAACCAACTCTTATACGAAGGTTATATGTTAGTGGGATAAATAAACAGAAATGTACGTAAGCAGAGTAAATCCATGAACATATAACTAACTCCCATACGAAGGTTATATGTTGCTGGTATATGTAAATATATGTATGTTACGATGCAAATGATGCGTATGCAGTCCATGCACGACAAGTACTCATGACTCATCACAATTCCCTGCGTTGATACAGTCTGACCGCTTTTCTTCCAGCAGGGTCGCGACCCCCGCGGGCCTCACCGATGTGGTCGTCGGTGACAGTGGCCGGTCCTGCCACTTCTGGGTGTGGACGTACCGCACTACCCAGGCCCTAATGTACAACCCAGTGTACTCCTGGATGTGAGCAACATCCGTCAATTACAACATTCAGCTATCCAGCGGAGGGATCCTGCGGGGAAATAATAAATAACCTCCCGGGGTTCACACACTCCCTAGTGCCTCATGAGTCGTCAACCTTCCCATTCCTGTATGAATGGTCCTTAGGCATGACTGTCCCGCCACGGTACTCACATATATGTTTTACCAGTTTGCTCTTTATGTTGACATATTTTGACCGCTTCTTTTTGCAGGGTAGCGAACCCCGCGGGCCTCACCGATGTGGCCGTCGGTGAGAGTGGCCGGTGCTGCCACTTTTGGGTGTGGATGTACCGCACTACCCAGGCCCCAACGTACAACCACGTGTACCCTCGGACGTAGGAGTCATCCGGCAACAACTGAACTTGGCCAACCAGCGGAGGGACCCAGCGGGGCATATAAGATACAACCGAGCTCCCGAGTGCACACCTCCCTGTCGCCTAGAGTCGTCAACCTTCCCGCACCGGTACGTACGGTCTACGGGCATGACCGACCCGCCACTTTTCCCAATGCAAGCAATTTACAATAAAAGCAATAAAAATAGGTAACCATCACATTCGGGTCCTCAGTGGCTTACCCTTTTTAACGAGGCTTCCCGGCTGGCTGAGTATGCAACCATCGCAAGTCCTGCGAATGCTAACAATGTACTTTTAGGATGGTTTGTATACAAGCTTTTATAAATTTGCCACAAATTTACTTCAATCCAGCACATCGCCTTAGTAATCATTTCCTGAAATATTAACGTTATTGAAACGACTAACATTTTATCATAGTTCTTTTACGATTGCACGACTTTATTCTCAACAGATCGTCAAATTGATCAAGTCAAAGCATACTTCATATTTGCAATCGTTAGAGCAATTCTCCATATACACGCAAAATTTCATTTAATTAGCTTACCTTAAATGAAATTTTGAAAACGAGAATTTTAATCCAAATAAAACAAAGAGGCTTAAACCTGGGATTAGAAATTAGTAATGAAATTCTTACATTGTACACAAAATTCCATTTGATTAGTTTACCTCGAATGGAAGTTTGAAAACGAGCATTTAATCCTAATAAAACAAAGAGGCTTAAACCCATAGTTCAAAATTTGAAATGATCATTTGTAGGGTTTAAAGAGAGTGTTTAATGGGAATAAGATAGATGATCGTTCGAGATTAGATGTAGTAAAGGAAATTTAAGTGTAGATCTGAGTCATAAAAAAAAATTTGTATGACTAAAACTGAATTTGATAAGTTCGAGTGAAAATCTACATATATATGCCAAGTTTGTTGTCCACTTTTACCTTTTAGGTCCACCACCGCTTCCGCTGCAGTGGTTCGTCCCGAACCACGCTACAGCGATTAGCGGAGCAAGAGATGTTTCTGTGATCACGAATAGGTCGACAAGATCAGTTGCGCTCTGATCCATTTGTAAGACCCCCCTCCCAAATCGGCGGTCCGACCGGGGGATCTTATCGCACACCACCCTTCTTGCACGACGCCGAAGCGATCACGGAGGGTGAAGGTACTAGCTTCTTCAACCCCCTTCCTTGAACACTCCAAGGTCATGCATTGGGGTGGTGTTAAGCGGAAGTCACTACACGTCAACATAGTAAGAAAGCGACATTCTAGCGGAAGACTTCATTAAAGAGTGCACATTATAGTATTTAGCGTAAGACGTCGTATTATAGCGGAAGATTAACTATCACAGAAACCTTAAACTCAAGACCTGCATGAATAACTTTCATACCTCTGCCGCATTAAAATCCTAACCATCAAGGATTTATTGCCATTATATATATATATATATACCCTGGGATTAGAACACCACAAAAGGAGATGCGGCTTAACAAACTTATACCTGACGTAGCCTGCTCCGTGGCTTCATCCACACACAGATGTTGTCACTCATCCGCACCTGTCACCTGTGTCAAAGACAAGTTATTAGAACCACGAAACAGAATCCAGCCCTACAAACAAACAAACATAATATAACATTTATAAGGGAGGGGACATCTGGACTCTTATTGGGCCGAGGCAGTCTTCCCACGACCACCGCCTACGTACTCCGTATCATCCTGCATACGATCTCAGACCCACGTAGTTCTATTAGTTTCGCACGGGTTGCCATCCCAGACCGTCCGTCGTGCGGGTTGCCTTAGAGTAAAACTCATAGGCTATCCGACATTCTCCCAAGGCACATTTTATATTCCCGGAGGAATATTTCTCGAAGGCACAATATATTCCCGTAGGAATATTTCTCGAAGGCAACGTTTCATTCCCGTAGAAATTACTTCTCGAAGGCAACATTTCATCCCCGTAGAAATTACTTTTCGAAGTATATTTCATCATAAGAGGAGAAAAGAGAATTCTCTTAAAGCTTAACAATATATCCACCTGTAGTTTAGTAGAAGGAGAGAAGATGAACTACTATTTTAACCCAGCTGGTAATCGAACCCCAGCTGCCCACATAAGGCACAATTGCATTCTTGTGTTCGATCATTATCTCAACCGCTGAGACCATTATTTCAACCGCTGAGACCATTATTCTAACCGCTGAGACCATTTAAGCCCAACTGCTGAGACCATTTAAGCTCAGAATTTCTAACTCTCTTATGTCAACAATATATAGTAACGTAGCTCAATATATTCCCGTAGGAATACTTCCCTGAAGGCACAATATATTCCCATAGGAATATTTTCTCATAGACTCAATATATTCCCGTAGGAATATTCCACGAAGGCACAATATATTCCCGTAGGAATATTTTCTCATAGGCTCAATATATTCCCGTAGGAATATTCCACGAAGGCACAATATATTCCCGTAGGAATATTTTCTCAAAGGCTCAATATATTCCCGTAGGAATATTTATTACTGTCAATACAAGAATAGACTTCAAAA
The DNA here is from genome assembly GCA_033032865.1 of Dactylorhiza incarnata. Lineage (NCBI taxonomy): Eukaryota > Viridiplantae > Streptophyta > Magnoliopsida > Asparagales > Orchidaceae > Dactylorhiza > Dactylorhiza incarnata. Next base: position 2,660,281 of record JAWHQI010000340.1, on the reverse strand, counting down.
CATTGATTCGATCGCGCTGTTGTACAAGCGGCGGCCATTTCGGCACTATTTAGAGTTGACTCTGAAAGTTAGCCACGTCTTCACGTCAACTCTAAATTTATAGGCAATACAGAAGGAAAAGCCAAAACATCGATCTGTCCGCTCTGCTCTACAAGTGGCGGCCAGTTCGGCACTATTTAGAGTTGACTTTGAAGGTATGCCACGTCTTCACGTCAACTCTAAATTTATAGGCACTACAGATGGAAAAGCCAAAACATCGATCTGTCAGCTCTGCTCTACAAGCGGCGGCCAGTTCGGCATTATTTAGAGTTGACTCTGAAGGTATGCCACGTCTTCACGTCAACTCTAAATTTATAGGCACTACAGAAGGAAAAGCCAAAACATCGATCTGTCCGCTCTGCTCTACAAGCGGCGGCCAGTTCGACACTATTTAGAGTTGACTCTGAAGGTATGCCACGTCTTCACGTCAACTCTAAATTTATAGGCAATACAAAAGGAAAAGCCAAAACAGCGATCTGTCCGCTCTGCTCTACAAGCATCGGCCAGTTCAGCACTATTTAGAGTTGACTCTGAAAGTATGCCACGTCTTCACGTCAACTCTAAATTTATAGGCAATACAGAAGGAAAAGCCAAAACATCGATCTGTCCGCTCTGCTCTACAAGCGGCGGCCAGTTCGGCATTATTTAGAGTTGACTTTGAAGGTATGCCACGTCTTCACGTCAACTCTAAATTTATAGGCACTACAGAAGGAAAAGCCAAAACATCGATCTGTCCGCTCTGCTCTACAAGCGGCGGCCAGTTCGGCACTATTTAGAGTTGACTCTGAAGGTATGACACGTCTTCACGTCAACTCTAAATTTATAGGCAATACAGAAGGAAAAGTCAAAACATCGATCTGTCCGCTCTGCTCTACAAGCGGCGGCCAGATCGACACTAAAATATAATGAAGGTGCAACATAAGCAGCAATAAAGGCCGGAAGCAGGGGGCCATAATATTAAGCAGTAAAATAGGCCGAAAGCAGAGGCCATAATATCAAGCAGTAAAATAGGCCGAAAGCAGAGACCATAATATCAGGACCAGTGCGAGACTGGATTACTGGAAATAAATGCAGAAAGTAAACGCAGGACCAGTGCGAGACTGGAGAGCATAATAAATAAAAGGGTTAGTAGTCCAATCACTCCATAATCAGGAGGCTTCAGTTCCATCTCCGTTCATATGAGGAAAGTTCTGTTCCATCTCCGTTCATAGGAGGAAATTCTGTTCCATCTCCGTTCATAGGAGGAAATTCTATTCTTTCTCCGTTCATAGGAGCTTACTTATATTTTATGAGGTTCCTTATTTTCGTGTGCCTTGATTTCACATTTTTAATTATCTTGAGGTTATTGAATTTACGGTGTCGCCTCGCGATTGCGACCTTAACTGCGCGTTGATATTTTTACTTTTAAAAATACCCAAACTTTTAGAGGGTGCGATCCAGCCTCCCGAGCTTCCCATAATTTTTGGAGACGTGCTGGAGGAGGGCGCAGTTCATTATTAATTTATAACATAGATTTTTAGCATCGAAAAATAGTAAACCCATTTCAAAAATTCCAAAATAATTACAGTAGATGTAAGTCATTAGTAGGAAGCTTCCCAATTTGTTTCAATTTTTTCCATCACTGTTACGGCCCTCTGATAATTCAAAAACCCAAAATAATACAGTATTTTAATTATTAAAAATACTAACTCACGACATAAGAATCTGAAATTTTTACCGGGGATACTCCTCGTTGTTATGCACAACTTTTATGTTCATCACTTTTCCATTAGGGCCACATACCGCCCTCCATAAAATCAAATATCAAATTTTGATTATAAAAATTATAAAATTTTATAATTTCTTAAAACTTTTATCTTCTCCTCCCCGTCGCCTGCACCAGACCACCCCCTTACGGGCCTCCCCCGCCGCCGGCCAGCCGCCGGCCGGCCATGGCTCCGCCCCGGCCGACTCCCGTGGGGGCGGGCGCTCCCTCTGGCGGTGGTCCGGTGACCTGCCGCCGCCGGCCATCGCCGGAGCTATTTTCTTGGAATTTTGGACGGAGGAGAGGGGGAAACGGCGACGGCGCTCCGGCTGCCGGAGCTATCATGCGAGACGCTGAAAGTTTAGGGAGGGAAGTGAGGAGGAGATCGCGTCTTGTTTGGGGTCCTCCGGAAGCCCTCCGACGAAGCCGCCATGGGAGGGTGGTGGAAGTGGCGGTGGGGCTTGGAGCTTCTCCTCTGGCGCCGGCAGGGGGTCGAGGTGGTGGGGATGATCTCAGAAGTGCTCGAAATTGGCGCTGGAGGAGGTGTCTCCCTGCTGCAAGGTTGAGGCGTGCTTTATAGCCAATCTGAGGCTCACTCTCTCTCTCCCTCTCTCTATTCTTCCTTCTTAGCTCAACCACAGTTGGATCGAGGGGGGCAGCTGTCAATCATCTTATGGGGGGAGGTGTACCTGCTGGGGTAAGCTTTAAAAATATCTCAACCCACTTACTCGGTTTAGGTTAAGTAGTGGTTTAATTAGTTTATGTGGCAAAAAAGGAAATTAGCCTAAACTAAGCATGTGTTAGCCTTGATCCTAAACCATGGATGTCTTGGGTTAGGTGCCAAATCAGAAATGCTGCAGGGGTGGCTTAAGTGGAGGGGGTTTAAGAGTTATGAAATTACCTCTTATAAGAGGGTTGATCATAGTCAACCTTAAGTGGTCCCATACCCTTTCTGCATGCTAAAGTAAGTATGGGTTCGAGTCGTCGAGCGTCGAGTCATTCTTGGTGTGACGGGGTTGAAATCAAGCGTTTACGTATCTCGAGATTCTTATAATTTTTACGAACGTTTATTTTTATTTACTTGATTAAACGACGTTGGAATCGAGTGAAACGAATTTTGTTGCACTCATATCGGCTATACAAGTCTAATGCAACTGACAGAATTCAATTTGGAGTTCGTTTGCTCAATATTCTAAAATGGCGTTGTTGCGGCGCTCGATATTACTCCAAATATTTATTTTATCGAAACAACCTCAGATCGGAACGAAACGAATTCTGTTGCACTCGTATCGGCCATACAAGTCTAACGCAACTGACGGAATTCAATTCGGAGTTCGTTTACTTAACATTTGAAAATGGCGTTGTTGCGACGCTCGATATTACTCAAAATAGTCATTTTCTCGAAACAACCTCAGATTGGAACGAAATGAATTCTGTTGCACTCGTATCAACTATACGAGTCTAACGCAGCTGACGGAAGTCGATTCGGAGCACGTATGCTCCATATTCTAAAATCGCGTCGTCGTGACGCGCTACGATACTCAAATAGTCATATTCTACATATGACCTCGGATCGAAACGAAACGAGTTCCGTTGCACTCGAATCAACTATACGAGTCTAACGCAACTAACGGAAGTCGATTCGGAGTACGTATGCTCCATATTCAAAAATCGCGTCGTCGTGACGCGCTACGATACTCAAAATAGTCATATTCTACATATGACCTCGGATCGAAATGAAACGAGTTCCATTGCACTCGTATCAACTATACGAATCTAACTCAACTGACGGAAGTCGATTCGGAGCACGTATGCTTCATATTCAAAAATCGCGTCGTCGTGACGCGCTACGATACTCAAAATAGTCATATTCTACATATGACCTCGGATCGAAACGAAACGAGTTCCGTTGAACTCGTATCAACTATTCGAGTCTAACGCAACTGATGGAAGTCGATTCGGAGCACGTATGCTCAATAAATAATTTTGACGTTGCGGCGAAGCACAATGTTACCCAAAACAGTTATTTCTCCAAATGACCGCCATTAGGTGGTGAAGGTCGAGTCGTGGTTGTCCTATGACCCAGCCTAAGCTCTTCCAAGGGTTCAACTGAACCTGCTAGACCCCTTTTCAAAGTCGGGATGTTACAATTCGAGCCCGATTGAACTCGAATCAAGCCCCAATTAGATTGAGATCTAAGCACTGAGAGGGAGGAAGAGGATCAGACCTCATTTGGTGTGATTCGTGGCTCCGTTTGCCGGCCGCCATTGTTCCTCCTTGGAGCTTTGGGTGCCATGGAATCTCCTCCTCTGAGCACTGAAAGGGTCGAGAAAGTGGGGGTTTCAACTCTTTGAGAGCTTCTGAAGCTAATGGGAGGGTCGGTTTTGAGTGTGGGGGCTTTAATCACCATGGCCATTAATGGCCTCTTCCTCTTCCACCCCCTTTCGCCTCCCCTAGGCAAATAACTCCCTGGAAAACTCCAGAATTTCTCACCAAAGGTCAGGGGATAAGAATCTAGGGCTGAATTGAGGAGATGAAGGGGTGATCTCCATTAATGGCCATGAACACCACCTTCTCTCTCCTCTAAAATTGAATTTTTCTCTTTCCTACTCATCATAGTCAATTTTTCCCTCTCTCTTATGTTTAACGTTAGCCTACTAGGCTGGTTGACCACTCAATTGAGCTAGCCCAAAAGGGATTGGGCTAGGTTTAAGAGATTTGACCTAATTTGGGCAAGTTTGACTTTTGGTCAAATTGACCAATTGGTTGACCCTAGGATGGGGCTTTTGGGTCCATTGGACTCCAAATTAAATTTAGAAACTACTGGTGGGGTCAATTTGGTCACATGAGCCTTAGTTGACCCAATATGAGTTGATTTGACCAAAACAGGCTAAGTTGACTTTGGTCAAATTGAGCCCTAGGGTTGACCCAGTCATGGGGCTTTTTGTTCCACTGGGTCCCCTATGACATTATAATACTATGGGTAGGGTCAATTTAATATGGTGGTGGTCATTTAGGGCACTTAGTGAAGAATTGCCATTTTGACCTAAAAGGGCATATAGGTCAATTTGCACCATTGGGGGTCCCATGATGGGGTTTTTAGGTCTACTAGGTCTCTTATGATATTTTAGACCTAGATGTGTGGTCAACTTGGCATGGTGGAGGTCAATTGACTCTAATTAGGCTACTTTGACCAATTTGGGGTTAGGGTTGACTTTGGTCAATCTAACCTCTTTGGTTGACCCCAATGGGCCCTTGGTGCTCTAAGGGGACCCCTAATGGGTTAGGGGTACTATGGTGGGGTCAAATGGGTCAAGATAAGGCCCCTAGGTCAAACCCTAGGTAGGGTAGCTGCAATTTACTATTTGCAGACCAAGGCACTTTCAACCCTAATTTTGCCTAAGTTAAAGGGATTTCTACACTACCAAGGCCTTGTCATGACCTTGTCATGACAGATTCACCTGGGGGGTCTAGCTGTCTGGGGGATGTTACAATGGTGGTCCCAACCATCCCGCGACCGAACGTTTTAATCCTACTCTGCTTATGTCATAAAGCCTTGTTGCTTCCGCTCACCCATGATTCGCAGGTTGTTAAGCGTTGAACGATTAAATGCCAGCGTAAGCGACAGGACATCGAGGTAGTCCATCTGAGGACAGGAGGCATAAACCTTACATAGGTGTCATCCAGAGAAGACGGGGGAGTTGGGTTAGGGAGGAGCATGGGCGAACTGACCTCGGGGTCTTCGCTCCTGAACCGAGTGAACGGACCATGGGGTCTGCACCCCTTTGCCGGGCGGATGGTCCGCGAGGACCACTTATGTGCACCGGGCGAGTGGACCCTAAGGTCCACTCACCCTTGCCCCGGGCGAGTGGATCCCATGGTCCACTTGCCCGTGCCCTGGGCGAGTGGACCTCAAGGTCCACTCGTCCACGCCCCGGGTGAGTGGACCACCGGGTCCACTCGCCCACATCCGAGGTGGGTGGACCTCGTGGTCCACCCACCCATCTTGGGCTCCCCCTATAAATACCCCCCCTTTTTTCCTTCTTCTTCACCATCACACTCGCCTTCTTCCCTTGCTTGGCCTTCTCCTTGAGGTCAGCTCTATTCCCTCTACCTTGTCCCGTGATATGGCTCTCAACCGCACTACTGCTGCCAGGAATGGCCGGGAACAATGCGCAGCTAATTTTTCGGAGCATCCCTTCCCCGAAGGAAAGGTGTCTAAGGAGGAGTTCGCAGCATTCAAGAGCACCTACCTTCCTGAGGGGTGGACGTCTCGTCGTCCGGCTCATGGTGAAGCCATTAACTCTTTCTACGTGAACTGGCTCGCCGTCCCGCTCGCCCACTTCGAAGCAGGCCTACGGATTCCTATATGGCCCGATGTGAAAGAGTTTTTGAATTACTTCGGCGTGGTCCTGGCCCAAGTTAACTCTAACGCGATCTCGATGCTGACGGCCTATGCTTGCTATCTGCGAGAGGAATGGGTTGAATTCAACCTCAACGTGTTTCGCAAGGTCTTTGTCTTCCGAGCGACCTCCGAGGGGGTGTGCTTCCTCACTGGTACGCACGTGAAGGTGTGTGAGACCTCCAACAAAGTCCATCATTGGAGCGACACATTTGTGTTCATCCAGGGTGACTTTGGTGACATCCCCCTCTCGCCCATCCAGAAGCCCGAGAAGACATTCAAGGCCCCTCGCTTAAGCGGTGAGGCAATTGCCCTTCACAGCAATCTGGAGGGTGCGAGCTTTAAGGTCGGGCACCTCAGGAAGGACATCGGCCGACTCACCTACGTCGAGCCTGGGACAGGTATCCTCTCCTCTCTGATGTCCCCCCTATTCTTCCTACCCCCCTGGCATACATGGGTACTTACCTTATTCTTGGTTCACTCAGGTGAGCGTACCCGTCCACGCCACCCTCCCTTCGTAATGGGGAGCTCTTCATCCGCTTGCTGGTTCGTGAAGGAGGTTGCCGCTGCGTGTGCCTCCGCCCCTAGGGTCCCCGCGTCAAGGCAACGGAAGGAGAAGGAATAGGTGTTGGAGGAGGACTCGCCTCCTTCCCCGCCTAAAGGGCCAACAATGCGGCGAGGGAGAGCGGTCCATAGGGAGGGCCCGGTGGTAGCACCAAGGGAGAAAGGGCAACCAAGCGATCCTGACGCGTTGGCGAACCACCCCAACTTTGAGATGGGGAGGAACGCCACTGACCCCTTTGGTGACCCCGTCCTCCATTGGGACGAGGCCACAAACCGGGTCTCGATCACCTCCCACCAACCATCATGGATAGAGAGTGAGCCACTCGGGGATGCTGCGTTCAACCTCTCATTCGGCCTCCATGGCTGGCAGGATGCGGCCTCCTATAAGAAAAAATCTACGCGCGACCTTGCTTGTATGGATTCGCAAGCCATGCTCCGTGTAGCCGAACTCTCGCACATGACCGCCCGCCGAGGTCTTAGTCTCTCGAAGAGGCTGAGGCAGGTCGATGCGTCGAACCGGGATGCCGAAGAGAAGGTTGCTGACCTCACCACGCGCCTAGTTACCTCTGAGAGGCTCTTGGAACAGTCATCTGGGGGCCTGGTTCGTACTAGCTTTGGGGACTCCCCCTTTCTTCCTCACCTCTCTCTTCTCCACCATCCGTAACCCTTTTACTTTTTTCACCAGTAGGGGTCGGAGGCTGCCGACTCACTCAGAAGGCGATGCGAGGAGTCAGATCGGGAGGTGCAGGATCTGAGAGCTCAGCTTGCTGAATCCCAGAGGCAGTTGCGGGACGGGGAGAGAGGCGGACCCTCGCGGATGGCGGCGTCCGTCCCTCCTTCTCCCGTTATGGCTGAGGGCATCAGGAGGGAGATCGCGAAGACGACGGCTGAGGCCTTGATGGTTTCCCTTCGCAAGGCGGACGCTCTTCGTGACGGTTGGAGGGGGGTCGCTGCTAGCGATATCCTCTTTGACTTATACCCCTCACATGTGCGTCCCAGCTTGCCTCCTTCCAGCGGCGACTACTCTCCTTGAACGCCAGAGTTACCAGCAACCTCTTCTCTTTTCTATTCCCTGCAAGCCAAGATAGCTTTGTATTTTCAATCGGATGCTAGTTACTCAGGGCAAAGCGCCTACTTATGTAACACGTATTACTGCTGAATATATAACTATTTTGGCGACCTTATAGCTTACTTGACCATTCACTATTTAATCATAATAAACTCGTTTGGCTTGAGATTTTTCCCTATGATGAAGAAAGCTTAGCTTGCCCTAGGAGCTCAGCTTGCCTGGAGGCGGAGGAACCCCATACCTTCTCAATCCAATTGGGGGCGGAGTACCCTTCCGCGTCCTAGGGGCCTAGCCTACCAGCGGGCGGAGGGACTCAACACTCTTTCAAACCAACCGAGGGTGGGAGGTTCATCTACGTCCTAGGAGCTTTGCTTACCAGAGCTGGAGGTTCTCATCCTCTCTCTAGGTCACTTAGTTAAGTGGCGAATTGACCCAATGAGTCTCCCATCTGCCGGCATGACGGAGCCCGAAGGATGGTCTCTAGTTGGGGATTTCACCAATCAGTCGACCCAATGAGTTTCCCATATGCCGGCATGACTGAGCCCGGAGAATGGTCTCTAGTTGGGGATTTCACCAATCAGTTGACCCAATGAGTCTCCCATCCGCCGGCATGAATGAGCCCGGAGAATGGTCTCTAGTTGGAGATTTCACCAATCAGTCGACCCAATGAGTCTCCCATCTGTCGGCATGACTGAGCCCGGAGAATGGTCTCTAGTTGGGGATTTCACCAATCAGTCGACCCAATGAGTCTCCCATCCGCCGGCATGAATGAGCCCGGAGAATGATCTCTAGTTGGGGATTTCACCAATCAGTCGACCCAATGAGTCTCCCATCTGCCGGCATGACTGAGCACGGAGAATGGTCTCTAGTTGGGGATTTCACCAATCAGTCGACCCAATGAGTCTCCCATCTGCTGGCATGACTGAGCCCGGAGAATGGTCTCTAGTTGGGGATTTCACCGTAGGCTCTACCTGAAAAAGAAAGGAGGAACATTTTCATTCATAATTTAAGGGATACAAGTTTGTTACATCGCGCCTCCCCGCGCCTACTCGACCACATTCTCCCCGACCCTCTTCTTCATCATCTCCTCCATTTCCTCCGCCTTCCTCGCCCACTCGACTATGTTGACCGTTGTGACGTAGCACTGGCGCGCCTCTCTGGGATCTCCCCGGACCCTGACCTGCACCCCTCCAGTGTTGTATCTCAAACACTGATGGTATGAGGATGGCACGCACTGGTACGCGCTGATAAGGGGACGCCCGAAGATGGCATTGTAACTGCTCGGCGCATCCACGATGACGAACCGACAGTTTTTGGACGTGCCCCCCAAGGTGACGAGGAGCTCAACTCCTCCCTCCACCTCCTTCCTTTCTCCGGAGAACCCGAAGAGCGGCCCATCTGACGCCAACACCCGCTTCGCCTCGACCTTCATCTTGTCGAAGACCTTTTTGAACACCACGTTCACCGAGCTCCCATTGTCGACCAGGATTCGGGAGACCGTGAAGTTTTCGATTACGGCCTTGATGACGAGTGCGTCGCAGAAAGGATCCTCGTGGACCAGCATGTCCGGGGATGAGAAGGTGATCTTCTCGCCAGGGGCTGGGGATCGAGAGATTGAAGCGACGCTCCGACGGTAGATGGTATGGAGGCTTCCCTTCCGGGTGGCCTCGATACCTGCCCCTCCGTGGATCACGCCGATCCCACCCAAGGCCCCCAAGTCCGTCCTTTCCTCACACGGATCCTCCTCCTCCTTCTTCTTTCCTTCTCCTCTTTCGCCTGGCCCCTCCAAGCAGAGCTGCTTTCCCCCCGTCGGGGCTCCTCCTCCTCTCATCTCGAGGAACTCTGGACAGGCCGCGGTCGCGTGACCTTCCTGCTGGTGGAAGTCACAATACAGTAGTGCCAACTCGCCCGCTCCATTTCCCAAGCGATTCCTCTTCTTCCATCCCTTCTTCCTTCCGATCGCCATGGCCTGCAGGGGTTGAGCTTGCAGTGGCCTTGCGTCGTGCTGCCAGCCCGCCGGGTTGTACCGTCCCTGCCTCCCTTGGTAGTTTCCTCCTCCTTGGAAGTGGCCTCTTCCCTGGCCCTGAGAGAGTCCCCCAGGCGGCCTCCAGGCTGGTCGGGCGGTTGGCGGTTGAGGCCTCCAACCTTGCTCCGACCCAGCGGGGGGTCCCTGGTGTCCATGGCTCTTCACTTCCTCTCTCCTTCTCCCTCCTTCCGAACTCTTGGCCAAACTTGCCATGAACTCCTGATTAGTGGCCTCGCACTCAATCTCCCGGGCAGCACGCTCCATCAGCTCTTCGAAAGACACAGGGGGGGGGGGGGGGGGGGGGTCCCGGGTCAAACTCATTCGGAATAGGCCTTGCTGCAACCCGAGGGTGAAAGCCAACTGCAAGGTGTGCCCGGGCATCTCGACGACTTGGAGGACTTCCTCCTGGAACCTATCCACATAACTTCCCAGCGCCTCTCCTGGCCTCTGCCAGATCAGGAACAGCGCTTCCGCCCCTTTTCTTCTCTTCTTCGAGGTGGAGAACCTTAGCAGGAAAATCCGACGCAGGTCCCCGAAGTTGTAGATGGTTCCTCCCGGGAGCTGGTGGAACCAGTCCATTACCTTTCCCCTGAACGTGACGGCGAATAGCCTGCATTTGAAGGCGTCCGACATCAACCTGATCGAGGTCATGTCCTCGAACCACTAGAGGTGCTGAACGGGGTCATCCTTCCCCGCGTAGTATGACATGTCGGGCTCGCTGAACCCATCGGGAACCGGGGCCGAGACGATCAACTCGCAGAAAGGGCTCACCCCTTCTCCCTGGCGAGTCGGAGGTGCTCTCTCCACCTCCCCTACGGGGTAACCGGTACCGGGAGAGCTGTTAAAGAGTACTCTCGCTTGAAGACCTGAATTCTCTCCCGCGGCCGGCTCCTTCCCTTGCCGATGCGCCTGCCCCGCCTCCATCGGAGGTGGCGAGACGAGCATTGACGTTGGTGGTGTTGAACATCCACCTTGGGGGGGCTGCGACCCCGAACAGTTCTAAGATCGTCTTCCTGAACTCATCAAAATCGCTCTTCATCATGTACTCGCTGATAGGGGGCGAGTTTCCTAGCTCGTCGCTACCAGCCACGAGACTTTCCTAGGGCTTTCCGAACTAGCTACGTCCACGCTCACCGCACCAGAATGTTGAAACCAGAGAACTGGTCTCGACGTTCGAAAGGGATATGCAACTAATCCTTACTTGACCCGAGCGAGACCCTTGACTGGTCACTAAGAACTATGGAACCCAACCCTTGTGAAGTCCCTAAGTCTACCAACTGACCCCGTAAGCTGCAGCGTGGAGGTCCCACCGCGTACCCAGAAGCTCTCAAGGAACTTCCCCTCCTAAGCCAATGCTGAGCCTAGGCACCTTGGAGGGTACTAAAGATCACCTCGCCGTCCACCTTCAATGACATGGGGAGGGGAGGGTAGTGCTTGCTCTCAACACACGCGAGGGAGGGGGGTATCAACCAACAACCCTTCCCAACGTGCCCATGGAGGTCTATTTATAGACTTCCCAAAAATTGGACTACGAATAGCCAAAAATCTACTATTCACAGTCCAAAAACTAACCCGAACGACCGAAACAGAAAGGCTGGGGGTATAGGATAGGTGGACCAAGGTCCACCACCTGAACTGGGCGAGTGGGCCTCAGGACCACTCGCCCAGCTGTCCGGGCGAGTGGACCACAGGTCCACTCGCCTGTAGGCTTGGGGGCGAGTGGACCTTGGGTCCACTCGCCCTCCACCTTGGGCGAGTGGACCCGAGGTCCACTCGCCCCCCTCTTGGGCGAGTGGACCCGAGGTCCACTCGCCCCCCTCTTGGGCGAGTGGACCCGAGGCCCACTCGCCCCCCTCTTGGGCGAGTGGACCCGAGGCCCACTCGCCCCCCTCTTGGGCGAGTGGACCCAAGGTCCGCTCGCCCAAGAGTATTTCCCCCCCCCCCCCCCAGGCATTCTCTTTCTCGGTCCTTAACGACCTCCGGTTGTTCAGTTCGCTGCATCACGGTCATCTATCCCGTCATGACCTTGCCTGTGTCGGATCACACCGACTCAGAAAATATGAGGGTTGTACACTATCATCACAAGACAAATGGAGGCCAACAAATTGTCCTTAGATCTAGCCTGAGGGAGGATATCTTTACCATATATAAAGAAATATCAAACACATAAATTTTAAAGCCGTTGAAATGATTACGACCGTTGAATCTGGCATGCTCCCTCTCTCTCCACTTTTTCATAGGTCTTCTAAACCTACTAGGGGGTGACCTAAAACTATGAAGGTGTAGAGTACCCTACAACATAAAATTACAATTTTACCCATAAATTTATTGAAAAATGAGTATCATATGACCTGTTTTTTAATCTCACAAAATTTATGAATGGTGAGAATTGAACACAGGTCTTCACTATGTCAACCAAAGATGACAATCATCACACCATATGGTTTTTGTTGTACAAAATTAAATTAAGTTTTATATCTACTAATATAAATATAGATCGCCCCCGCAGAAAGTCACCGCCCCTGCCGAATGTCACCCCCGCCGAATGTTGCCGCCCCTGCCAAATGTCGCCACTCCTGCCGAATGTCACCGCCCGCACGGGGGCCCCCGTGCCCTGTCACTCGTGTGTGTGTATATATATATGGTTAATTACCTGGACCTCCCTTTGGCATTTGCATAATTACAAATTGCACCATTCTATCTTTCAAAATTACGGTTACCACCCCTCTAAATTCCCCGAGTTTACAAAAATATCTCTTCCATTAGAAATATAAATAAAAAATGATGAAATCAACCAGATTATTTTATGATATTCAATTTTACCCTTTGTAATGACTCTACATTGAAAGATATGAACTTTTCCTTTAGAAATATAGATGGAAAGTGATAGAATAGCCAAATTAATTTATGATATTCAAATTGTATCTTTTATAATAATTCTATATTGGAAGGGGTGCATTATCTAAAATCATTATAAAATGATAAAATTAAAATATCATAAAATAATTCGAATTTGCGGGAGGTAAATGTATTTTTGAAAGATAGAGGGGTGCAACATGTAATTTTGCATAATTGCAAACTCGCAGGAGAGGTCCCACTAATTAACCAGACACGCACACGCACACCCACGCTATACTCCTCTCGTCGCTCATTATTTCTTTGTGCATGAGAGTTTGCGAGCGACGGTGAGAGCACATTTTTTATTATAAGTAAGAGATTTTGCCTATATGAGAGCACATATTTTAAAATTAAAAGAACACATTAATGAGTTGGAATTTTTGTAATAAAGAGAGCAAAATCGAAAATTTGAATGTTTAACCAAGTGATGTTTTTCCCGTTTAATATAGTATGTATATATACCATACATAAAGAAATACCAAAACTCATGAATTTTAAAGTCGATGAAATGATTACGACCGTCGAATCTGGCATGATATTTCATCAGCCGTCTGATCAAACCGCTCCCTCTCTCTCTCCACTTTTTCATAGGTTACCTAAACCTACTAGGGGGTGACCTAAAACTATGAAGGTGTAGAGTACCCTACAACATGAAATTACGATTTTACCCCAAAATTTATTGGAAAAAAGGAGGGTCATATGACACATTTTTTTAATCTCACAAAATTTGTCGATGATGAGAATTCAACCCAGGTTTCCAATATGTCAAGCAAAGATGACAACCATCACACCATATGGTTTTTGTTGAACAAAATTGAATTAAATTATATATATATATATAAATATAGATCGCCCCCGCTGAAAATCACCGCCCCTGGCGAATGTCGTCGCCCCTGCCGAATGTCGTTGCCCCTGCCGAATGTCGCCCCCGCTGAATGTCCCCGCCTCTGCCGAATGTCATCACCGCCGAATGTCATCCCCGCCGAATGTCGTCCCCGCCGAATGTCGCCATCCCCACCGAATATCGTCGTCCCCGCAGAATGTCGCCGCCCGCACTGGGGCCCCGTGCTCTGTCACTCGTGTGTGTGTGTGTGTGTGTGTGTGTGTGTGTGTGTGTGTGTGTGTGTGTGTGTGTGTGTGTGTGTGTGTGTATAGATATATACGAGCAGCTCTGCACGGGCTTCGCCCGTGCTCGCTGATTCTTAACAGGCTGCGCCCGCATTCGAGTGAGTTATGTCTGCATACGACAGTACCCGACCGACGACGAAATTAATTATTGGAGGCATAATGATTACCTATCATAGTAGGTGTAAGAGGTATAATAAAAAGTTTTTGGATTTTATGAATTTCCATCATTATTTTTCTTATATGGATATTGTGTAATTACACAAATAGTCATTATGTTTTATGAATTTCCATTTTTTTTCCTAACATATGTAAGTCGTTGGAGTAAAAGAATGAGATTATATTTGACACTTTTGAATGTTATACCTGTTATATACCCGTAGACGCCTTGGGGTGCGTCTAGGGAGAACTCCACTAAGGGGAGGTAGGGTCAACGGTCAACGCAGGGTCGCCCGAGTGGAGAGGGCCGAACCCGCCACTTTCACCGCCAACACGCACGAAGCGCGCGTCGCGCCTCGCCGTGACCGAACCCCGCTACTGGGGTGCGGATAGCCCACACCCCACTAGTGGGGTGTGAATAGCCGCACCCCCATAGTGGGGGGTGCGGCCAAACCACACCCCATGTGGGGTGCGGCCAAGCCGCACCCCCCTCTTGGGGTGCGGCCAAGCCCCACCCCATGAGGGGTGTGGCCAGGCCGCACCCCCTTTTTTGGGGGGTGCGGCCAAGGGGAGTCGCCCCCCTCCCTCGGACGCGGTCGCGCCGCGCCCGCCTTCAGGGGCGGTCGAACCGCTCTCCCCCGTAGCTAGATTGGGGTGAATCCCCCCTCTTCCGGCCCGCCGCCCGCTTTCGGGCTCCGCTCGGAGCATTCTCACATTTCCGACTCGGCTCGCTCACTTTTTGTCTTTCTAGCGCGCTCACATTTCGGGCTCGCTCACTTTTCCGACTCGGCTCGCTCACTTTTTGTCTTTTCAGTTTTTCACTTTTCAGGAACAGCTTGTCGCCTTTCTTCGAAGGGCAGGATGGTCATTTACGAAAAATGGTGATCCGTGGGCTCTGAACCGAAAAATATGATTCGTCCTCCCAGGTGGTTATGGTGATTACAACGGCAAAATTACCGGGCTACCCCCGACCAAAGCTATAAAAGGCCCCCTAGGCTTCATTTGGGAGGACCTTGCCTTCTGGACCCGGGAGAGTTCCTTGAAGATTTTCACGGATTTCTCCTTCGGCGCTTGAAGATCTCCTTCGTGGACTTGAAATTTTCCTTCGTCCCGAAAGGCGACTCGGCAGTCTCACTTTCGTCTTCACGAAAGCGGACAAGGCATTCTCACTTTCGTCTTCATGAAAGCGGACAAGACATTCTCACTTTCGTCTTCACGAAAGCGGACAAGACATTCTCACTTTCGTTCTCCACCATTCTCAGAAGGAAAAGACTTAGTTTTTTCCGAGAGGTGTCATGTCACCCTCGGAACGTTCTCTCTCTCTCTCTCTCTCTCTCTCTCTCTCTCTCTCTCTCTCTCTCTCTCTCTTTCTCTAATATTGTAACGAGCGGCGGCCTGTCGCGCTCGAATTCTAAACTCCGGATTATAACCTCTCAGAAGATAGTGAAGTTTGGTCGGCACAACTTCGACCACGTGGTTTTTTACCCTTTCCGGGTTTTCCACACTAAAAAGTCCAAGTGTAATCAACGAATTTCTCTGTGACTGTTTGCGCGCTTAGTTCGCTCCCGAGCTAAGGTGGTTCAAATAAACCGGTCTACCAAGAGCCCTAAGCGACCCGCAACAATACCAAAGACAACTTCTTGTATATAGTAGTTAAAGATATATATCATTTTCATAATAAAAATTTAAATTTTGAACTATTTTAAAGATAAATCTCCTGATATTCCACCAGCTCGCTAGCTCTTAATCCATCAAAGTGGATATGGAGCTGGGGACTCCATTGCTTCTCTTTTTCGTTATGATAAATAGAAGGAAATTGTTATACATAGAGCGAAATCATTTATTCGTAAATTTCTACTATTTCCAGCTCTAAAGTAAATCAAAATTGTTATCCGCGGATATTTTTGTTATCCGTAAATTAATGGGAAAAAATTAGAAGACATTCATTTCTACAATTGCACATTACTCTATCTTAGCAAAAAATAGTACCGGATTTTCTCAACACAATTAGTGAGTGTATATATTTACTTGGACGTCTCCTGCACAAAAGACTAACAATTACACGCACACATAAAATCATAAAATAAATAGAGTGATTTCAATAAGAGCACTTTGTAAGTTTCCGAGGAACCACAACAAGAGCAAATTGCAACAAAAAATAAAAATTGAGAACCATCATCACTTTAGTTTTTATTCCTTGAATTATTTGTTAGATATTTGGTTTTCGGATAGCGGACTTTGCTCTGCATATAACAATTCTCTAAATAAAGATGAAATCTTTCGTTACCTTGCAACAATTAAATGATCTTCGAAAAATTCATCCAATCTAAGGATAGATATACTGGCGCAAAGTATTTTGTAACATTGTCGAATTAATTTTGTAATCTCATCGCCGCAAACGTAGAAAGTTGAAGTTACGAACCGCTGCTCCAAGGCCTGAGCACGGCGACAACGATGACAATAACAACTGCGAGAAGGAAGATTATGGCCATGATGATCCACTTGCGAGAGTTCTTCTGCGGCTTCTTCGCATCTAGCAAGGCTGCTGTTCCAGATTGAATGTCATCTGCAGCACCTGAGATCTGTATTGAGTTTGAATAAATGAAATGAAATGATCAGGCCATGATGTAAACAAACATTCATTGAAAATGAGTGCAGCATAGGTTAGTACCTGCGAGTCAATGTTATCGAGAATGTCGCCTTGTGCGTCCACAAACACGGCCATGTCGTAGAATATCTGCGTAATAAATATGACATGCTTGTTTAGTTTCAGGAATTGAGTTACTTTTATAGCTAGTGGAGTGAAGTTATTGTTCAAAATTTTACCTATGATACACCCGTTTAGGGGTTCTGCCGTGAGAGATGGGGAAGAAGAAAGGAAAAAGAGAAAAAACACGACATAGATTGGAATTAAAAGTACATTTAATACATCAGTTTTTCAAATGACCCTCCCAACAACAAATGGGTAATATATATATATCCACAACAACACACAAGAAGCCTCATAACGGCTACAAAAAGCATCCAACGGTACAATTAAAGAAAACATTTAATAATCGTAACAACCTCGCTGTAGGGTTAGAGGTCAAAGATCCTACAGTTGAGGGGTGTAATGAGAATAGAGTGTTGAATTGAGAAACACATATAGCCTTTTACACCTAATGAAGATCTTAGGCCCCCTTCGTTTATAACCAATTGGTTTTAAGTTGAATGCTTAGGTTTATAATGGAATCAAGCGCCCCTTTCTCATTCATCCCTCATATCGCACATGTTCTGCCATACGAGGAGACATCTTGTTTCAACTGTCCATACACGTGAGGGAGCGTGTTGGATATTTAGAATCGTGTCGAGAATCTCATGTTGTCTTGTGTGCTATATATATTCTTGGGCCTCTCCATTTCAACTGATTATTTTTAGGTCGGATGCATGCGCATACGCTTTTATCAGACGCACATATGACAAAAGAGGGCATGATGTTGAGGCTTGACAATGCCAAGATCCGATCTTATTTGCATTTATTTCTAATTTGTCGCATTTTAGTCATTATGGTTAATCTGCATTTATTTACGGCACTGGTTAGTCCGGACCACATGCAAATATGCAATTGGTTTGTGGGAACTTTGTATTTATACTTAAGTTCGTGTTAGAATCAGACATGCTTAAGTAATATTTACGATTGGGCATCCTTAAGGTTTAGGGCTCCTTCTCTCCATCCACCAAACTCCCCCCTTCTCTTTCTCGCCGACCAGCCGACCAAAGCCAAGGGTACTGCTGTTCATCCATAGTTTTTCTCTGACAGAGATAGTGGAGCGTCGGGCCAAAAGGCTTTGCTTTAACTGCGACAATGCTCAAAATTATTTTGAGTCTACTTGAAATTGAAAAAATTCAAAGCACTTTGCAATCGGCTCGAAGCCATTTGAGCTCAAGTCGATCTTGAGACGGTTCGAATATCTTCTAGCCGACTACGCGCCGAGTCAGGCTCAGCTCGAAGTCGAATCGACAACAACCCTAATTATAATTAGAATCAAAGATGGACGTTCTATAGTATAATATGTTACTCAGGATGCACAACTATTAGGAGAAAACAGGGAGAGGGAAAATGAACTAAATGCCATATAAAAAAGAGGGAGATAAAAATGTGCTTAGAGTGGAGAAGGGAGTTGACGCGGGACAGTCCTATGAGATGGTGAAATAATTGTGTGAACTCCTATATGCAACCACACACGAGATCCGATGGTTTACTTGCAACAATGAATATTTATAAAACAATAATAATTTGATTGGCCACAAAGAGTTAAAGCTCTCAAATATGAAAACACGTGAAGTCGTATAAGTGCAAGAGTGTCAGAAAATCAAATACTATTTAAATGGGAGATTACAAAGACTAAAGAAATTGAATGCAAATTTATAAACCACTATCTCTTCTAGTAGAGAACAAACACAAGACTCAACGGTAAATAAATCAACACACAAACCTTGATTACCAAGACTATAAAGAGGGGAGGGCTGGAGGCGCTTTAAGAGGGCTGCCGGGACTGGATTTCAGCAATCAGGGACTACACTTGGCTGTCCAGGAATGGAGACAGCAAATAGGAAGGTGCAGGGGGCTGTTTTCAGCAGCGAGCAAGAGGAGTCTGCTGTTCTGGATGGTCTAGACAGCACTCTGGATGGCTGCCAGGTGGCTGGACAATGCCCTGGCAGAAATTCTGAGGCTTTTGGGCTGCTGGGTGAAGGTTGGAGGTCGCTCCACGAAGGGGTGATGATGGTGAGGGGTGCTGTTGGGAAAAACTGAGGGGAAGGGGCAGCAGAGTAGGCTGCTGGGTGGAGGTTTGGAGGGTGCTGGATGGCTACAGGATGAGGTGGTGAAAGGCAGTCAGGGGAATGAATTATGAGAGTTCACGTGAGAATTAGGAGGGGGAATATGCAAAGGGTTGTGGTTCAGTTAATGATGGGGAGTTTGGCTGTTGTTGAGGGGGTTTGAGGGAGTGGCTCCACGTGTGAATGAAAGAGGGGATTAAGGTGTTGGTTGTGAGGGAAAAGAGGGGATAATGGGGCTTAAGTTTAGGAGGTGGTTCCTAAATAAGAGGAAGTGGGTTAGTGGGTAGTTAGGAGGTGGTTAATGGGTGGTGGGGTGGTTGCCGACTGGGTGGAGGTTAGTGGTGGCCGTCGGAGCTATTTTCCGGTGATCGCCGGAAAACTCCAAATGATGGAAATAAGTGTGGGAGGTATAGGAGAGCCACCGGAGGTGACCGTAGATGAACTCCGGTGATCGCCGGAGATGTGTTTAGAGGAGTTTTGGGGCTGTTTTTTTGGAGGTGGTGAGGCTCCTTTGAAGGGGGCTGCTGCTGCTATGGAGAGGTGGTGGAGGGGAGGGGCCGAGGGGGGCTTGGGTGGCCGGTTGCTGTAAATGGAGGGGAGGAGGGGCTGGGTTGGCCTGCTGCAGTAATTGAAGGGGAGGAGGGGCTGAGTTGGCCGGCCACTAGAGGAGGGGATATGGCTTGGCCGGCCAAGGGGTAGGGAAGGGGGGGAGGAGGTAGACCCGAGCTTCGCACCCGGGGTTCGGCTTCGGCACCGAGTTGACCAAAGAATGGGCTTCAATACTCCATTCTTCAATGCCTAAAATGAGAGCTCTCACCCTCTATTTATAGATTCCTAGGGGGCAACAGACGGCTATGATTGGCCGAACGTCCTGACTCAAAAATACATAAAATTACAACTCGAAATAAAAGATGACAAGAATAAAAACTGCTACGATCGTCGATCCACATAAAATGAATGGTTCTGATTCCCCATCAGGAGTCTATGGGGACGAGTTTCTATTGGTAGAAATGTAACGCCCCGGTCTACTGTGGGTGCGCTACAGGTCTGCAGACAAGTGACCCCAACCCCTCTCCACGGACCTGATTGGCCGTAGCCGCTAATTCCAATGGCGGGTTGTTGAGGCTGGGGCTTGAACCCCAGACCTCCTAGTTAAGAAAGCTCTAAACTGGTACTCACCATCAATTGAGCAGCACTTTTTATGTACACCCCGGTCTACTGTGGAAGCACTTTTTATGTAACGCCCTGGTCTACTGTGGGTGCGCTACAGGTCTGCAGACAAGTGACCCCAACCCCTCTCCACGGACCTGATTGTCCGTAGCCGCTAATTCCAATGGCGGGTTGTTGAGGCTGGGGCTTGAACCCCAGACCTCCTAGTTAAGAAAGCTCTAAACTGGTACTCACCATCAATTGAGCAGCACTTTTTATGTACACCCCGGTCTACTGTGGATGCACTTTTTATGTAACGCCCTGGTCTACTGTGGGTGCGCTACAGGTCTGCAGACCAGTGACCCCAACCCCTCTCCACGGATCTGATTGGCCGCAACCGCTAATTTCAATGGCGGGTTGTTGAGGCTGGGGCTTGAACCTCATACCTCCTAGATAAGGGAAGGGAATTACATAAAAAGTGCACCCACAGTAGACCGGGGCATTACATAAAAACTGCAGCTTAGTTGATGATGAGGACCAGTTTAGAGCTCCCTTATCTAGGAGGTCTAGGGTTCAAGCCCCAGCCTCAACAACCCGTCATTGGAATTAGCGGTTGCGTCCAATCAGATCCGTGGAGAGGGGTTGGGGTCATTGGTCTGTAGACTTGTAGCGCACCCACAGTAGACCGGGGCATTACATAAAAAATGCAGCTCAGTTGCTGATGAGGACCAATTTAGAGCTCCCTTATCTAGGAGGTCTGGGGTTCAAGCTCCAGCCTCAACAACCCGCCATTAGAATTAGCGGCTGCGGCCAATCAGATCCGTGGAGAGGGGTTAGAGTCACTGGTCTGCAGATCTGTAGCGCACTCACAGTAGACCGGGGCGTTACAAAAAAAGCCAAATAATCTAAGCCATCCAAACCACACCCTCCCCAAAGGACAACTCAAAGCATGTCACCTCATTGCTTTCCCCTCTCAAAATCGACAGATGAATTTACACGCCTCAATGTCTCCTCCCATCGAAAATGAAAGACGAACTTAAACAGATCGAATTATGAAATTATAAACCCAACAAAATCGATTATATAAAGGCATCATCATCTATAAAATCGATTTTGTATAGACAATCTCACTATCATCCAAATGATTATGGGCAAAACCCCAAACATATAAATCTATTAATTTTAAGAAGTGGAGCAGAGAAAATAATCAATAATCACTTATTTGAAAAATCATATCCATGTCATTACAGCATAGCCTCTGGATCCTCTTCATATTCATGTCATTACAGACAGCTATTAAACAAAAGTGGTTGTTTTGGATTGCACATAGAAGTAAAGTTTATACCCAATCCTTGATTTTATACAAAGTATCTCAAATTCTTGAGCAAGAAAGATCATACCTGTTGGAGCTCTACAAGCTTCCTCTCTAAATCTCTCACAGCATCACCACGCTCCTGGATTTCTGCAAGGGCGTCTGTTACCTGCAAAAAGTGCAATAGAGATTTGGCAGCCTAGAATTTTTTTATATAAAAACAAAACGCGCATTCTTGGACTATTTAGTGAATTAAACCCAAAAAAGTGTCAATAAGGGCAAACCTGCAGGCCAAGCCCTTGTTCCTGAATTGCTATCTGGAATATTTGTTCACCATTTCCTGTTTCTATCAACTGGTCGATCGTCTGCATTAAAAACAATTGAAGTATCATTAATCTAATAAATATTAGGGTCCCTTAGATTGGACGGAATTGGGGCTTCGGAATTGAAATTAGAGATGAAATTGGACACTCTAATTCTAATACCAGAGCTTCAATTCCGTCCAAATGAACATACCCATTGGGTTAGATGGAATTGGAGCTTTGAAATTGGAATTGAAAGTCCAATTTTCATAAAAATGAATTTAAATTTTAATTCCAAGCTCCACTTCCGTCCAAAAGAATGGACCCTTAGGATAATTCAGACTTTCTGAAGGACAAAGTACCTCTTCATCAGGTCGATTGCCTGTTACTATTAAAAAAAAGAACATGTAACAAAAAAGATGTGACAGGTTAGTATGAATAAGGAATATACATTAGCCCTGTTCATGTCATAAGATATGCTCTCAACATAGTAAAGCAAATAAACCTGTGAAGATTCGTCTCTCTACGATCTCGTGATAGTCTTTATTGATGGTTACCCTAAGAAACTGCAACAAAAAAATGAATCAAGTTAACAGGGAAGAACTTAAACAGGTATGACCTTAAGTTTTAATGCAACATCTTCTGATATTATTAGCATTGCCTTATAGAACGGAAATAATTTTTGTGCAGAAATAAATAAATTGGGACATGTTAACATCAATTGTTTATGCTTTCACCATGACATTAGCTTCAATGGATTCTTCAAAAGATGTGTAAAATTATAAGAACATCTGTTTCATAGTGTTCCATAGTTGTTAATGAGGAAAGAAATGTGTAATTCTCAAAGGATAATATTTTAACATAAAAATTAAAGTTGGTTAAAATGAAAAGAAAAAAAACCATATATTAATAGTGTTACTGGAAATAAATACAAGCTCATATACTTAAGACCCATATAGCCTCTTCTCTCTAGCTCCACCTTTAGTCCAACATCTTCAGTTTCCTTTTAGCTCTCTCCCTCCTCTTCTATATAAGGAGCCTCATTTGTACATTGTAGGTGTTGAATGTATATAAAGTTGAGAACTTTTCCATTTTCTCCCTCATCGTGTATCTCTCTACAGATCGTATTTCTGATCATGTCCTGAAAAATTTTAATATTACATTACCACGGGTAAGTGTTACGGGCCTAGTCGGTGGCGATGATGACGACGGCGAAGGAGGATACCGTGGAGCCGGAACCGCGTCTGCCTAAGCGGGGCTTGCTCGTTGGAGGAGAGAGCTACCAATATCTCACAATTTTAGAGGAAGGAAATAGACTTTATTTCTCGCATACCGATACACGACCCATTAGGTCCTTTAAATAGGACTTACAATCGACACCAAAAAGAAAATAACACTAAAGGAAATAACGACAAACTTAAACACACGACTAAAAAGGACACGACACAAATCATGCGTCATATAAGGACGCCTCTCTTATGACAAAATAAAAGCATATATGGAAATAAATAATAATAATAAATAGATCCCATAACATCTCTCCCGCCCTTGGAAAAGAGCTTAACCTCAAGCTCGAGAGAGATCGATACGCTGGTTGCCATTAGCCAACGCCTTCATCATCAGAGTCCTCGACTTGTAGATAGAAAAGTCATTTGCACCTGTGGCCGTGAGTGTACTGTTCGTCGCAGTTGTAACATAAGCCCTGTGCGCGTCGTTTCATCATATCGGCCTGAGATAGTCGACGAACTGGTGGGGCTGAATGACCCTCGGTGCGGTCTTTTGGAATGCTCATGTTGGCGGGTGGATATGCCTCCTGTGCCAGTTGGAGACGGCGGTCACATAGCCTGGCCAGACTCATAGCAGTTACTAAGTTTGGAGGAGCCTCAAATTCGACATCAAGTCTCAGGCGTTCGCCAAGTCCTGCGGTGAAGATGCCCACCTGCATCTCTGGGGAAAGCGTGACGTGTGCCAGTAGGAGTTGAAACTGGTCCAGATAGTCGTCCATGGATCCTGTCTGGCGTAGTGTTGTGAGGGCACCCAGGGGGTTGCTGCGGATGGGAGGGCCGAAGCGCAGGTTGCAAAATCACTTGAAGTTGTCCCATGTTAGGCCCGGCTGATCAGTGAGGAGACGAGTGGCCCAAAGCAAGGCCGAGTCGAGAAGGTGGAAGGAGGCCAAAGGGAGCCGTTCAGCTGTCGGAGTTTGTTGATGGCCAAAGAATTGTTCGCACCTGGTGAGCCAGCCCAAGGGATCAGTTTTCCCATCGTATGTGGGGAATTCCAAATGGGTATAACGTGGCAGAATAGCCGCTTCAGGGCGTAAAAGTGTCTGTGGTGGTGGCTCATGGCGAATGAGCGGCGGTGGCGGAACTTGACTACTGCTGGCGTGATCCGTGGGTGGAGCCATAACAACGGGAAGGGAGGCGGTCAGCTCATTAAGGGTTTATTTGGTTCGGCGGTGGCGGGTTGATCCGGCGGATGGAAACGGAGTGTTCGAATTGGAGGGGGGAGGTGGCTGCTCCAAACGGAGCTTTTTGGGACGTTTCTCAAGGCGGGCGGGTGGAAACGGAGCAAACGCCGCCGGAGGTTCATTTGTTTACCCGCCTTCCGTCGGCGTTTTCCCCAAACGGAGCGGCGAAACGCTCAACCAAATAAACCCTAAGTCTGGTAGTGATAGTGGCCATGTCGTCCCGATGCCGTGTTTCGGTGTCCCGAAAGTGTGCTTCCATGGCGGTCATAACCTTCTGCAGCACGTCCTGGAGAGCCGCCGTAAAATCTTGCGAGTCTCCCATATTGTGGATGGAGTTAGCACGGGATAAGGAGCGGGTGACGGGGCGACTAGATTTTTCGGAGGCGGCTGTTTGGGGGGTGCCGCGAGATCCACGTCGTCTCCCAATGATGGAAGAAAAAAATACTCCAATAGTCCGAAATAATGTCCTGAATTAAGAATGAGCAGAGATTGAGCTTGATGCGGCTCTAGATGGAAGATTTCAGCAGGCCCGAAAAGGAAAAATATGAGTTAATTGACGGGGCCCAGTCAGAATAGGAAGAAATTAATCCCTATTGCAGCTCCACGGTGCGGCCGATCCAAAAACTGGAAGGCGTGCGCGTTTGTCGCGGATTGGACAGAGTCGGAGGCGTCGACGTCTGGTTTCGACGATTGAATCAGAACTAAAATGGAAATAGACGCGGTTTGCTAGTTGTCGCGGTTGGCGTATGTTGCGTCTGTAGCGGATTGGACGGAGACGGAGACGCCGACTGCTGGCTGTCGCGGTTGGCGTATGTTGCGTCTGTCACGGATTGGACGGAGACGGAGACGCCGACTGCTGGCTTCGATGATTGAATAGAAATAGACGCTGGTGGAGACGTCGTTGGTTGGCTTCAACGATCCAGATGTTGGAGACACCAGCGGTTGAAGATGCGACGATACTGGATGGGCGGTCAATTGGACGGAGGCGGCACGATGTTGGTGTGCGTCCGCAGACGGGGACCCAACCTGGGACGGAGCCGGCACGATGTGGGCTTTGGCCAACGAGGAGAAACCTCCCTCTGATACCAAGTTGTTACGGGCCTAGTCGGTGGCGATGATGACGACGACGGAGGAGGATACCGTGGAGCCGGAACCGCGGCTGCCTAAGCGGGGCTTGCTCGTTGGAGGAGAGAGCTACCAATATCTCACAATTTTAGAGGAAGGAAATAGACTTTATTTCTTGCATACTGATACACGACCCATTAGGTCCTTTAAATATGACTTACAATCGACACCAAAAAGGAAATAACACTAAAGGAAATAACGACAAACTTGGACACACGACTAAAAAGGACACGACACAAATCATGCGTCATATAAGGACGCCTCTCTTATGACAAAATAAAAACATATATGGATATAAATAATAATAATAAATAGATCCCATAACAGTAAGAAACACATTTTCCTAATAATTAATAATCTAATAATTGTAGTCTTGAATTATAGGCTTTTCTTTACTATGTCGAATATTATTATCTCAAACTGTGACCAGGTGTATCTACTACTATAAGGGAAGCCACATGTTTGGTGTAATATTTGGGCCTCCCAATTTAACTTTACCTTCAATTGTAATTCCAAATCAGTTCATAATTGAGTTGAAAAGTAATGTGTTATTGATTTAGTTGTATTTTGTGTGTGTAACACTTTGCAACTTTGCAACCGGAGGTACTGTCACGGCCGCACGGAGCCCCCGGTGCACGACTACTTACTAAATTAATAAAACAAGCAATAACAATGAAGATAAAATAAACTCTTAATTGGCCAGGTAGTGACATGCACGAGGGTCATTGTAAGCCTTGGTAAGCCTTGGTAAGCCCCGACGGGTCATTACCTGGGAGATGAACACAGCTCATCATAGACAAGGTGATATTATGTTATGAAAATCAGATGTCCGAGTGCAAATATGAGATCTCCTGTTCAAATAAATTTCTAACGGCCAAGAATGAGGTTACGGGAAAAATAATAACGGACAAGAAATAAAGAGCAAGCACCACAAAAGATGAACACCAAGATTTAAGTGGTTCCCCGAAATTTGGGTACGTCCACTGTGCAGGCAGAGATCAATATTATAATTCTCAAAAATTCTCAAACATACAATACGGCTAAATATGGAGGAGAAGAATAGACCGAAAATTTAGATAGCGGTCTGAATCCTCCAAGGTCCGGTCGTACGCGATGTGACGAGAATCAAATCGGCGGCAGGAGACGAAGCCGGCGGCGGAAGAACACGACGGCGAGAGAAGCTCGCCGACCGAGAAAAGGGTGCCGCCGAGACGAAGAACCCGCAAAACCGCCCGCCGGGAAGGAGAACGTGCTCTCAACCTTGTTGTCGATACACCTCTGCACTGCCCTTCTTAGATGGCCGACCATACCTCTCCTTAAATAGGAGAAAACTTTAGGTCGGGTTAGGAAGAGGAGGGTCCGGCAATCACCATTGAAGGAGAAATATCTCCTTCCAAAATTGGTTGCCATGTTGGCAATCCAAGAGAAAACCCATAAAATGGAATTCCGGCTGAAATTGGGGAGGAGTGAATGCTGGCGGAATTTTGGGGATCCGAGGGAGGAGGCGGTACACGGATTACGCAACAATCTCCACCTTGACGCCTCTCCCAGGACGAGCTCCACCTGGCTGAGATAACTCCAAAATGCCAAACGATCACGAAGATCCAAAACCAGAGAAACTGTCTGACTGAACTTCGGCTGATAGCGGATCACAAAAGAACTCCTCTGATTCTGAGTGGCACACAAACTGGACTGACGTGGCTGCCTCAGAAAACGCTCCACCTGGAGCTAAATACCAACTGCTCCACCTCCAGCGGTGGTCTCCCATAGCAAAACTGAATCTGTCTAGACTTCTGGCTATTGATGTGCGCGCGGGATAGAAATTGATAAATGCAGACACAACAAGAAAGAATGCAAACAGACTGACCTCAGCATGGAAAGATGAATCCCTATGAGAACTAGTCGAAAATGGTGGACTAGACACACTCTAAGCTTATAAATGGGGAATAACAATGAAAGAGCTTAGGTAATAGGGGGACATAAACACATTCAACAATAAAGTCTTGCCCAGGAAAGATAACTCAAAATAAGAGTTATACGAAAAATAAACATAAAGCTAGCATGATAAGGAAAAAATAGAAGAGAAATGATAGTGAGCAAATGAAGGGAAAAACAAAAAGGATAAAAAATGCAGGAAGAAAAAAAACACACAAGAACAAGGGAAAAAGATACGTGAAAAAGTACTACAGAACGTCCTCATCGACATCCTCAAGGCATAGGGATGCGACAGACTTTTCCTTATCATCACCAAGGGATTTTTCTTTCTCCTTGTTCTGAAGCTTCCAACAATCCTTGATTTCATGACCCTTCTTTTTGCAGTAATTGCAGTGGCTATCCAAACTTTTCTTAGATTTGCCTCCTCTGTCTGAACCAGACTGACCCCGAGAGAATAAAGCTGAACTTTCAGCAACTCCTGAGCTGGAAGACTTCTTTCGGATGTCATCTGAGAGTAAGACTGCAGTGACCTTTTCCATATCCAAAACATCCTTACTGTAGGTAAGAGTAGTGACCATGCTCTCGTAGGACTTTGAAAGAGAGTTCAGAAGAATAACTGTCTTGTCCTCTTCCTCCACCTTGATATCCATGCTGAGACACTCAGATAACAGTTTATTAAAACTGTTCAGGTGGTCATGTAGAGAGGAACCCTCTTTCATGCTGAACTTGTACAACTGCTGCTTGAGGTAGATGCGATTGGGGAGAGACTTCGTCATATAGATGCTCTTCAGCTTTGCCCAAAGACCAGAGGCAGTCGTCTCTGAAAGAACTCCATATAGCACATCATCATATAAGCAAAGTTGTATGGTGGACATAGCATTGAGATCCAAATCCTCCCACATGCGATCTGTAACCTCAACATCCTTATTGGTCTTCCCCAATAGGACACGGTGTAAACCTTCCATGATCAGTAGTGCTCGGACCTTGACCTGCCACAGACCAAAATTGAGCTTTCCGTCGAACTTCATAACTTCAAACTTCGCACCGGTGGTGGAAGTCGCCATAGAAAACAAAATGAAGAAATCTGCACGGAGACTGAAGCGACCGAATAAATTCACGGATCAAGTTTGGGAAGATAGGGAGCGGACCGATGTCGTCACCTACCGTTGACCCACCTCGAA
This sequence comes from Dactylorhiza incarnata, assembly GCA_033032865.1. Lineage (NCBI taxonomy): Eukaryota > Viridiplantae > Streptophyta > Magnoliopsida > Asparagales > Orchidaceae > Dactylorhiza > Dactylorhiza incarnata. The sequence goes on along the minus strand of JAWHQI010000340.1, from coordinate 2,631,966 downwards.
ACGGAACGTCCAAACGATCGTCGATCAAACCTGCCTCTGATACCACTTGTTATGAAAATCAGATGTCCGAGTGCAGATATGAGATCTCCTGTTCAAATAAATTTCTAACGGCCAAGAACGAGGTTACGGGAAAAATAATAACGGACAAGATATAAAGAGCAAGCACTACAAAAGATGAACACCAAGATTTAAGTGGCTCCCCGAAATTTGGGTACGTCCACTGTGCAGGCAAAGATCAATATTATAATTCTCAAAAATTCTCAAACATACAATACGACTAAATATGGAGGAGAAGAATAAACCGAAAATTTAGATGGCGGTCCGAATCCTCCAAGGTCCGGTCGTACGCGATGCGACGAGAATCAAATCGGCGGCGGGAGACGAAGCCGGCGGCGGAAGAACACGGCGGCGAGAGAAGCTCGCCGGCCGAGAAAAGGATGCCGCCGAGATGAAGAACACGCAAAACCGCCCGCCAGGAAGGAGAACGTGCTCTCAACCTTGCTGCCGACACACCTCTGCACTGCCCTTCTTAGATGGCCGGCCATACCTCTCCTTAAATAGGAGAAAACCTCAGGTCGGGTTAGGAAGGAGAGTAGGGTCCGACAATCACCATTGAAGGAGAAATATCTCCTTCCAAAACTAGTTGCTATGTTGGCAATCCAAGAGAAAACCCATAAAAGGGAATTCCGACTGAAATTGGGGAGGAGTGAATGCTGGCGGAATTTTAGGGATCCGAGGGAGGAGGCGGCACACAGATTACGCAACAATATTAAAGATAGTTGACAACCTTCATGAGGATTAATTGTACTAAGAACATCACATTGTCTCCAAGGACAAGTAAGGGAAACTATGTTGGAAGCAATATTTCAATGAGATAGAAAGAGATAGTGGAGGAACTAATCCACCGGGAGTAGCCTGGATCTCAATGACATATTAGACAAATTTGTCGGGATCTTTACAGCAGCGTAATAATCAAAATATCACTACTGTGGGGGCATATAATGGATGGGGTTGCATGTCAGGTAATGTGAAAAGGTTTGTGGGAAAAAATTTAATTAAGATTGGATGTGTGGGACCCAATGGATGTAGAAAAGGGAAACAAATCATAATGAAAGACGTTTTGAGTAACAAATGACATGAAATTGGTGCTTGAAAGCTATACCGAGGTTTAGAGGTTTAGGGATCGATGTGGGGGCAAAGGAACAACAGTGTGTTGGACACAAAAATGTTGGGTTGTGCAACGATCAGGAAGGAGTGAGGAGTTGATGACGCCTCAGCTATGGACTTTCGGATGAGACAATGGGAGAATGGGCTCTACAGTAGTGATTGTTGGGGTCAAAGGTGAGAAAGGTATTGTGGGTGTGATTGAAGTTATTGAAACGCATGTGGACTATGTGGATCCCGTAAAGAGATGTAGATAAGATGAAGGAGCTTGATGGAGTTGGGGGAGGAGGCGAGGACATGGTCGTGTTTTGGGAAGAGGGTAGGTGGGTTGGCGATGCTGGTGGTTACAGGGGACGAAAACAGAAGTGATGATAGCATTGTGAATGGTGTTGGAGATGGTATGTCGACAACGGAAAGAGGTGTGATAAATGTTGTGGAGAGGAGAGCAGGTCTGATGCAGACAACAATATTAGTAGAGAGCTCTGGTGAGATAAAAGTGCACTTTTTATGTAACGCCCCGGTCTATTGTGGGTGTGATATAGGTCTGCAGACCAGTGACCCCAACCCATCTCCACGAATCTGATTGGCCGCATCCGTTAATTCCAATGGCGGGTTGTTAAGGCTAGGGTTTGAACCCCAGACCTCCTAAATAAGGGAGCTCTAAACTGGTCATCATCACCAACTGAGCTGTGGGTTGGGGTCACTGGTCTGCAAACATGTAGCATACCCACAGTAGACCGGGGCGTTACAACATCTACTATGATGTTGGAAAGGTCAGTCAATTCATGCAAGATCTCAGAGAGTGTCATCTGGAAGTTGCGTTAAAAATATTAGAAACAATCATTTACGCATTGAAGCATATTCTGATGCTAGTTATGCAGTTGACAAAGGAGATCGAAAATCTGCTTTGGATTCTGTATGTTTGTCGAAAGAAATCTTGTCACTTGGAAAAACAAGAAACAAGTTGTGGTATCCAGGTTAAGTGCAGAAGTATGACTAAAATTGCGTGAGTTAAAGTGGTTGAGAACACTTCTAAAAGATTTGGGAGAAATCTACGATTATCCTCTACCGATGTTTTGTGACAATAAAACTGTTATTTATATATCTAAAAATACAGTATTTCATGAAAGAACAAAACATATAAAAGTTGATTGTCACTTTATTAGAGGAAGTTATCAAAAAGCAAATATGCACTTTGTTTCTTCATCTTTTTCAAATATTTGTGTCAAGCTAGGATTGATCGACATATATACTCCAGCTTGAGGGGGAGTGTTAAAACTCATTGATGAAAATCCCAAAAGAGGCTCATTGTATATTTTTCTCTCTTGTGTTAGTTTCACGTCTCAAATTGTGTCTTACTCCTCTATTCTATATAAAGAGGGGTGTTTCCATGTAATAATAAAGATTTTTTGGGAATAATATTAGTCAATATTTCAAATTCTTATACAAATAATAGGATTTTAATGGATTTGGTATCACTTCAGTCCGCCACCTCTAGATTTAGGTTTGCTTTCGTGCAAAATACAACGCTTTAACTAAATCAAACAAAACCAGCCTTGTAACGACCTTCATATTCTCGAACTCCCTAAATGGGCCCCGAGGGATCTCATCACCCAGCACTATGAACACTTCCCAAACAAATAATAACAAACATCTACACATTGTAAGTCACTAACCCCTATATTCAGCCAAGCAGGTCCATATGACCATTATAAGCATACTCACCCATGGTGTGCACAACTCGACAATCATTTTATCTCACTGACTTATGTAGAAACCAAAAACCATGTTATCCCACTGACTTATCATGCAAGTGTCAAGAGTGTGTCACATGGTACTAAGACTAATGAGATGGAGAAAACCAAATATGCCGTTGTTTCTCATGAGACGAAGACTGATAATGGCTTGATGATGAAGTTGACACTACTAACACATCTCTCCAAGGGAGATTGAAGCAACCCACCGAGAATCTTAAATTAGCTGAATAAGCAAAGCGCCTAAAAGCTACACTTATGGGCAAAATGAAGAAGAAAACAATGCTAAATTTATAGCACAACAAAGGACAGTCACAAAATATTGAGATGTTAGAAAAAAATTCCATTAAGGCATTTCTTTTTGTTTAAATAAAATGAAGTTAGATGTAAATATTTGCAATTAGTATTTTCTTAACATGCAATCTAGAAGGAACTTATTGTGTCACGAAGCCATATGGTTCGATAAGGCAAGTCATTTAGTTTATGGCGACGTCGACCGAGTGTGAACTCTCACTGTCGACTCGCCTCAAGGGGTCACATATGCGTATTATTTTATCTCTTTGTATTCAATAAAGAGAGAATAATACATACTTTTTTCTTTCTTAGGGATATTTTATTCTGAGATTATCGTCACTCCATGTATTTGTCATTTCCTCGCCTTCGCTACTAGTTAGTTGATAGGCAAACAATTGATTGGTTATGCATTTCTTCCATCATATCATGACTAATAATCATGATAGGAAAACAATTGATTTGTTATGCATTTCTTCCATCATATCATGACTAATAATCATCATCAAGCGCCCATTGATTTATTTCTTCAGCTCTAGCAGCGAGAACCCAAGGTTCATTGTCAATGTCTTTTTGCCTGAGTCACGCTGGATATGACTTAACGAGTTATGTTTTCTCGTCAGTTAACTTGTTAAGAATATAGTCTCACGTTAGAAAACTCATGCAGTTTTGTGCCCTTAATATAGATCCTAGGTCACTCCACCTACAACCAACTCAATTGCTTTTAGGTTGAAAGTTTATGTTATAATACGCCTGGGCCGGGAGAGGAACAACTGTAAGTGGGGAGATAGAAGAAAGAGGGGTGGGGGTGCCGGGACAAGCGAAGTAGTAGAGTGCCATGGTCGAGGTTGATGGCAGGGAAGGAGGTAAGACAATTTGGCAAAGAAAAGCTCTAGGCACTCAGTGATGGTGAATAGCATACTAGCAAATAGAGCCCCAAAAGAAGACGAGCATCAAGGAGGAACTTCCCGGTGGACGCGGTAGAGGAACCAAGAGGGAGATATAGGTCGTCATTGATTTGCAACTACATAGGAGGAGGATAGAGAAGTCTCAATGACCTGCTCTGATAACATGAAGGGTTGCATGAAGATGTTCGTGTTGGAGATGTGGAGTCTAATCGTACCGGCAATTCATCCACTGCTTTTCGCGCATCCAACACCGCGGTGAGTTGGCTGGGGGGTTCGGGGGCAGCGCCCCTAAGCAATTTTTTGGGTAAGGTTATTTATGTAATTTCTTTATTACGGTTGCCTTAGACTTCAAGTATAAAAGAGATTCTTTGCATCTCGCTTCTGTAACTGAAAAGAAAGATAGTGAAAACTGTTATGCCCCCGAACGCGTTGCGATTCACGGGGAATCAATATGCTCGACGACCAAAGGAGGCCACGAGGAGCAACAGGGCTGAACCATCCGGTTCAGCACCCAATCACTAAAAGGAAGCCTGCGAGGCTGAACCACACGGTTCAGCCCCTATTGAGGGGGCCAGCCGGCCCCCTCTAGTCCCGGGAATTTATAATCTCGGGACTCTCTTGGATGGGTTATGTTGAATATTATTCTGGTATTCTCCCTTCTTCCCTCTCAACCCTAACCCTAATCTCTGCTTCTTCTCTAGATCTCTCTCAATCTCGCTCTCTTCCTTCCACGTTCATAACATTTGGTATCAGAGCACTATCCTGCGACCATGTTGACCACGCGCTCGGACGCAGAAATCGCATGATTGGCAACCCTAGAGGAAAACTACGTAGGGTTGACGGATACGGTGGCGGCTATGGAAGAAAGGATGAAGACATCCACGAAACAATTGGAAGAACGCTTGGACGCTCGCATGGAGATCAAAGCCCTCCTTACACAGAATCTGAAAGGAAAAGTGACGACCAACGATGGATCGGAGGCCGAGCATTCACATCACCAGTCGATACCTCACGGTATGGGGGAATATACCCGGCAACAGCCGCTCGGGCCGATTCACGGGACGGACAGACCGTCGAGCGTCTGGATGGGGACCGATCCGTCCAAATCTGCGGAAATCAAGCGGGGAGGACCGGGGAAACTTCGGTTTAGACGCCAGAGATGGGAGCAACCGCCGGGGGGTAGAGCGGGGCCGGAGGAGGCCGTCCAGGGGCGTGGAGACCGGCGGAGGCCCTGGCTGGGACGTCCGCCCTAGGAACGACACAGGCGGCCTGGAGTGGGGCCGGAACGGGCTATACACCTAATTGGCGGCCTCCAGAGCATACAGGGGGAGGGGTTCAACTTAACAGAGTGACGGGCGCTCCGACTGGAGGTGTCGCTGGACTCCTACCGCTTCCACGGGCCTTCGGACCACCTAGAGGCTACGGCAACGGAAATCAAGGGTACTAACGACCTCCAACAGACACTCAACAAGGCGTGCCGTATTTTCAGGGACCCCAGGGACCACCAAATCACCCTATGGAGCAACGGAGGCCGGTAGGGTACGTCCAGGAACCAGGAGGATACGGGAAGGCGAATCAGAAGGCGGATATGCCACCCAAGAGGACCCGCATGAACTTTCCTAAATTCAGAGGGGGGATGCTTTAGAGTGGGTGCAGAAAGCCGAACTGTTCTTCAATTACCAGGAAATCCCCGAGGAACAATAGGTGCAGCTAGCGTCCTTCCACTTGGAGGACGACGCCTACCAGTGGACAAAGTGGTTTCTGAGAGGCCGCAACTATGCGTCGTGGATGGAGTTTGTGGAGGCTTTTGCCGCCCGATTTGGCCCCCTGGAGTATGAAGACGTCGAGGCCATGCTACAGAAGCTACGACAGAAGGGAACAGTAATGGAATACCGCACAGGGTTTGAGAGGTTGGCCAACAGGGTCTGATGGGAGGAGAAAACACTGCTGAGTTGTTTCGTCTCTAGTCTGAAGGATCATCTGAGGGACGAGGTCCATGCATATATGCCCCGCAGCTTGAGTCATGTCATCAGTCTGGCACGAATACAGGAGGAGCGCTTCAACAAACAGAGGAACTGCACCACAGGTAGAACTGCTACGACTCCCACACCCGCCAGGAGAGATCCACCGACGGCCGTCCGGCCGACTGTCGTCCGGCCGACAGTGACAAGAATGACCTGACCTGAGCTGCAGGCAAGGAAGGAGAATGGTTTGTGCTTCAACTGTGATGAGAAGTATGGTCCAGGGCACAAGTGCCAGAAGATCCAGGTTTTCCTGCTGAGAGAGGAGGAAAAGGACGAAGAAACCACTGAGGTGGAACTAGAGGAAGATTTGGATATGACAGAATTCGGGGTATCCATACAGGCAATGGATGGGTGTACGGCCCCCCTCGGCCCTCACTATGCGCATAGCGGGGAAGGTCACCCAGGAGCGGGTTACAATTCTGATTGATAGCGGGAGCACCCACTTCATCAACCCAAAAATGGCAATGAAGGTGGGACACACGGTAGATCGGGGTGCCGCTTTCCAGGTCATGGTAGCAGATGGGAGCAAACTGAGGTGTGAAGGGGTGATGAGGGGAGTAGAACTGCGGATACAGGGGTATACTTGTCGCACCGACGTCTACCTCCTGCCCATCCGGGGATCTGATATGGTACTGGGAGTCCAGTGGCTGAGACAGCTGAGGAAAGTCACATTCGACTGAGACCAGATGACCATGGAGTTCACACAGCTTGGAAAGGATTACTGTCTTCACGGTCTCAAATCATCCCCGCTGAAGGAGATCTCGGTCAGGAGTTGGAACGTTTGGGCGAACAGGGAAGCTCGATGGCGATGATCATGGGACTAGCATCTCCCACTCATACTCCCTCAGAGGTTCCGGAGCAGATACGGGCTGGGGTTGTCCACCTATGAGAAGGAGATGCTAGCCATCATACACGCGATAGCCTTATGGAGGCCGTACTTGCTGGGACACCACTTCAAGGTTTGCACAGACCACCAGAGTTTGAAACACTTCCTGGAGCAACGGTTAGCCTCCCCTCTTCAGCAGAAGTGGGTGACCAAGTTGTTGGGCTATGATTATGAGATCGTCTACAAGTAAGGGAAGGAGAACGTGGCCGTCGATGGTCTATCACGACTCCTGGAGAGCTCACTCTCCCACATTTCGGGTCCCTTGATCGACTCCCTCAACGACATACAAGAGGAGGTACAACAGGATCCCGAGCTCCGGATCATCGTGGATGCACTACGACAGGGGCAAACGACCACACCGGGGTACCAGTTACAGGGAGGGCACCTTTATTACCAGGGTCGAGTAGTCCTCCTACATACCTCAGCCTGGAAGACAGTTATGATGCATGAGTTCCATTCTTCTCCGAGGGGGGGACATGCAGGCGTGCTCCGAACTCTCCAACTGTTGAGGCCGAATGTCTTTTGGAAAGGCTTACGTCGTGACGTGCAGCATTTTGTGCAGCAGTGTGAAGTTTGCCAACGACAGAAATATGAAGCAAACTCCCCGGCGGGCTTGCTTAATCCGCTGAAAATTTCGCACATATTTGGGACACGATCTCCATGGACTTCATAGATGGCCTACCCAAATTGCAGGGCAAGTCCGTCATCTTAGTCGTGGTCGACAAACTCTCGAAGTACAGGCATTTCCTCGCCATGAGCCACCCCTACACCGGGGAATCGATAGCCAATCTTTTTGTCTGAGAGATCGTTCGACTGCATGGCGTGCCCTGGTCTATCATTTCAGATCGCGATCCGGTGTTCGTCAACAACTTCTGGCGGGAGCTTTTTCGGTTACAAGGTACGCGGTTGAGCCTGAGCACGACCAACCATCCCCTGACGAACGGCCAAACGAAGGTTCTCAATCGAGGGGTGGAGACATACCTACGATGCTTCGTGATGGACGAGTCACGCACTTGGAGCCGCTGGTTACATTGTGCGGAGTGCTGCTACAACACCTCTTATCATACAGCCAGCGAGCTTACCCCGTTTGAGGTCGTCTATGGCCGCCCTCCGCCATCCTTGGGTTCTTACGAGCCAGGCAGCACAGCTCTTCCAGTGGTCGACCGAACAATGCGCGACCGAGATCGCACCTTGGCCCTCCTACGTGATAACCTCAGAGCGGCTCTGGACAGGATGAAAACACAGACAGACAAACATCGGAAAGAGCGGGAGTTCGAGGTCGGAGACGAGGTCTTCCTCAAACTCCAACCTTATCGACAGCTCTTCGTATCCTGTAGGGCAAATCAGAAATTGGCACCACGGTACTACGGGTCGTTCCGCATTACTCAGTGGGTAGGACCGGTGGCATACACCTTAGCGCTTCCGGAAGGCTCCCGTATTCACCGACCTTTCATGTATCTCTACTCACAAAGAAGATTGGCGACGCAGTTCAGGTGAGCCCTCTATTACCTGAAGCTACTACAATGGGGGAATTGCGACACTCTCCGAAGGAAATATTGCTGACCAAGTGGAAGAAGTGGGGCACTGAATACCGTCCTGAGATCCTGGTCAAATGGAAGAACTTGACAGTTGCACACAATACCTGGGTTGATCTGCTAGAGTGTCGTGACTTATTTCCAGACTTCCACCTTGTGGACAAATTGGTGCTTGATAGGGGAGGGAAATGTTATGCCCTCGAACGCGTTGCGATTCACGGGGCATCAATATACTCGACGACCAAAGGAGGCCCCAAGGAGCAACGGGGCTGAACCATCTGGTTCAGCCCCCAATCACTAGAAGGAAGCATGCGGGGCTGAACCACATGGTTCAGCCCCTATTGAGGGGGTCGGCCGGCTCCCTCTAGCCCCGGGTATTTATAACCCCGGGACTCTCTTGGATGAGTTATGTTGAATATTATTCTGGTATTCTCCCTTCTTCCTTCTCAACCCTAACCCTAATCTCTCATTCTTCTCTAGATCTCTCTCAATCTCGCTCTCTTCCTTCCACATTCATAACAAAAACAAAATATTTTAGACAAGGTTGCCATTTTTCATTTTTCTTTTGTTGCTTTCGATCTTCGTTCCTAAGAGTTAATGACCGATCATGAAGTATTAATGCTTTCGGTGGAGTACCTCAATTGAGATCACAATTCACCATTCTCCTTAGCGAGATGAAGTAGTGTTCTCTTCAAATGAAGTAGCACTTCTCTAGTTGGTTCAGCCTTGACAAAAAGAGAAATTCTAGTGCTGGGGAGCATAAATACTTGAGCTTAAATTGGGTCTCATGAGTGAAGATGTCTAAATAAGTTAATTAATTGGCCCAATAATATTCTTGTGACTGAAATGTGTGATAAATAAGCTTCAGTAACATGATTTTTGAAAATTTGGTTCACCAACAGATGCTACACAACGAGCATTAACAAATCTCAGTTATTTGGTGAAATTCTTAATACAGAATTTAATAAATGGCATTTAAGTAGCCTTGTGATCTAAATGTCAGTTAAATTAGCCATCTGACTGCAAAATCCTAACTATAAAAAAAAATTCAGCTTTGATCTTTCAGATAAAATTACAATATTTAAGATAACATTGAACAAAACATACTAAACTTGATAGAAAACATTATAATCTAAATAATCCTGTTTTAGATAATACTGACCAAGATCAGGCAAGAAAGAATTACCTGAAAATTAGTTATTCGTTCCTTGAGCTTTTCCCTCAATGATCTGTGGCCAGCGAACAAAATTAACTATATATAAGAACACCAACAAAAAGAAAAATTCATTCAACTATTCAAGTATGGTCAAGTGAAACAAATTGGCATGGTACATGGTAGTTGCAACTCTGGACCGATCTACAGCTGATCCTGTGCCGCATCCAGGCTTATGTCTGTTGGCTGAATTCTAGCAGCAGGAGTAGCGAAATCACGTCAGTGACTTCCACTATAAGTAATAAATTCATCTTCACAGTTAACCAGGGCCAACGTTTTAATTTATGTATCCTATTTTACTTGTTACATATTATATATATACGAGTGCCCGACACGGGGCTCCGCCCCTACAGCCAAGCGCGACAGTACCCGGCCAGCGACGGCGGGCTTCGCCCACCCCCGGCGTGTGCTGTCGGGCGGCCTTCGGCCGCATCCAGGCGGGCTTCAGCACGAGTTTCGCCCGTGCTCGATGCGTCTGCGGGCTGTGCCCGCAACATATACATATGAGTACTCGAAATGATCGTAAAAAAATATACATCAATATTACAATATTTATTTTGTAAAAAAATATGCATTAATATTACAATATTTATTTTGTAAAAAAAATTACGTCTATACTTAAAAAGATTATTTTTCTCTCCCCCTCTCTCCTCTCTTTCTCTCTCTCTCCCACTCTCTCTCTCTCCGGGAAGTCTATTTTTATTTTTTTATATTAAAGATGTTTCGGATAAAACATGTGAAAGATCCAACGGTGGAAAATGAAAGTACGGTAAGAGCATGGAGAATGCTATATTCACTTATATAATAAAAATATATAACAAAATTAAAGAGAAACATGAAAAAAGCATACATCTCTTTCCAGTTCTTCAAGTGTAGTCATGGTTGTACGTGCTATCATAAGGGCTTCATTAATATCTTTCTCCATACGGTGCTTGATTTCTGAAAACAAAATATTTTAGACAAAAAATAAACATAATAGGAGTGAACAAATATTACAATCTGAAGAATAAAATGCACTTGCTTTTCATAGCCGAGGCATTGGTAACAGCTTTGGACTCCTCATTTGCATCCTGCATGAGCAGCCAGCAGTAGCTAATACAGTAAGCATAAAGCATCACCACTCTAAATAGATATATTAAAAGATAATAACTAGTAAATCTTCATATGCATCATAGCCACTTGCATGCAATAAAAGAATTTAGCACAAAAGTTGTTTCAAATTAACGAGTTCACTGTGATGTTCTACTGTATGATTTTTGTTGATGTTATAGTTCTAATCGAAGAGACATTTACCAAGTTATGTGAAATTAGAGCATGAATATATTATTTAGAAGATGAAAGGCTTTGAATTAGCATAACAACGACAATTTATGATATGATATTAGCAATATCAATCAATCTTATTAGAAGATAAAAAAGAGACATGGGTATGATAATTTTAAGTACCTTGGATCAATTATTGAGAAGAATGATGATATAAATATGGATATAAATTTTAGAATTACGGTCGAGTGGTCAAAATGGAGAAGTGTCTTGATACGAGCACAAGCGAGCCCAGCCCATCCCCAGCCAGCAATACGCAGGGGTCTACACACGTCGTGCACGCGCTTCAACCACGACGGCGGAATGATTATCCTTTTATGCTTGTTATGTATTTTTGGTATTACCTTAGTAGTGGACTCTCCTATATATAAAAGAGGAGTCTAGGATATCAGGTTATGCTATTTTGTATCTTGTTTCTATTTTGGAATCGAAAGGAAGAACGACTCAGCATTCCCTTGCCATAAGTGCCGCCTGTTTCTATCAACTAGTCTGCATGTCGCTTCAGCGCCTCCCACGACCTCAATGAATCCTTTGAGCGCGCACATCAGCCTCGCCATTCTCGCATCGGCCATTCGACCCCGTTCGCGCATGCCGTCGACCACGACGACCAAATTGTCAGTCCCGCGCACCCCTGTTGGGCCTTCCGTGCCCGTTAGCAACCGTCGTCTTCTCTGACGTTTTCCCCTCCCTTCCATATTTCTTCTTCGAAGTCCTCTCCATCGCCTTCCTCGACAGTGATAGCCTTCGCCCCGTCCGGCCTCTGTGTCCAGTCCACCCAGTCTCCGTTGCCCGTTGAATGCCCATGACCCGCAACATGGCGTGCGATAAGGACGCGCCTCCTTCAGTTGAAGCCCTCTCCGACCGCATGGATCGCGTCGACACCACCCTCTCCGACCTCCAGATCGCAGTCCGCACCATCCAATCACTTCTTTCCAATCGACAAGCTACTCTGCCACCTCCCACACCTCCCACACCTCCGGTTCTGTCTGTCGCCTCGGCTAGCAATGTCGTCGACCCTCTCGGGCTCCTACAGCCCCCGTTCGACCTATCGGCAGCCCACCTATGCCGGGTTGACATTCCCGTCTTCGATGGGGACAACCCCATGGGATGGTTGTCCTGCACGGAACAATATTTCGACCTCCATAGCACCCCAAAGCTTCAAAAGGTTCCCCTCGCGAGCATTTACATGGAAGGCTTGACCCTCAACTGGGTTCGTTGGATTCGCCAATCCAATCCCACCCTCTCTTGGTCAGCCCTCAAGGACGAGTTGATTCGCGTAATGATACGTGCCACGCCGACAACCCGTTCGAGCGCTTGAGCAATGTTCGTCAGACGGATTCGGCTGACGCCTACATTGATGAGTTCATCGAAGTGGTCATGCCCCGGACTGGCGCCGACCCACTACTTGGGGACCAACCTCGTCGGCATGCGCCCGCATATTCAAGCACGCTTATGCGTGCCTGACCCGACTACTCTCACTCGGGCTATGGAGCAAGCTCGTTATGTCGAGGAGGACATTGCCACCTTCTCCTCTAGTTTCCCGTAACGGACCGTCGGCTCATCGTCCACTCCTCGCCCCCATCACTACATGTCCAAGCCTTCCGCATCTTCGGGTCGTCCTCCAGCCGATCCACCAACCGCGCCGAGTCGCCCACCGTCACGGCCTCTTCCAAGGAACCCCCGTCGAGGCGCTCGCGCGAGCTCGTCTCGCCCCGTCGCCACTACTAAGGGCAACCTGCTTCAATGGTGTAATATCGAGCGCGGAATGTTTCCCCCTAGGGGAGCACCCGCTACGCCAATATAATATTGTGTGTCGAATGACAGTCTACTAATCATTTTTGTTGACGTCTTCCCATTCTCCCGCGCGACTTGAAGTCGGCTCGCGCGATGGAGGCACTGCGCCTCTACGAGGTGACGTGGCATCCCTTTTATCTACTGGCAAGCGTCATGGACAACTACTTCGGAGTTTGTCCTCCTCTTCCCAAAGTCCACGCTCACCGCACCAAGATGTTGAAGTCAAGAACTCAGCTTCAAAGTTCGGACTTGAGGTATGGGGAGATACTAGCCCACCAAAGTAGGGGTCACCAACAGAGAAGGTCGAAAGAGGAAAAAGATTAGATACAACTCGGAGGTCCCGCCTCACATCCAAAAGTATGTAGGAACTCCCCTCCCAAACCAAATGTTCAGCTAGATTAGGGGGGAGAGACTGGCTTGCGAGATGCGCTACGGAGCTCGCGAGTTCTATGCGAGATCTCCTGTGGGTTGGTGGCATTGTCTCTTTCCCTCGACGGTGGGTCATATTTATAGGCAACTGAAATTAGGGGTGGTCATGTAACGACCCAAGCCCGGCTCCAATCGGGACAACGTCCACCGAGAGCTCCACCGGGACCCAGCTGGCGTCGCTACCGGGCTGCAGCCCAAGCACGCTTAACTATATAGTTCTTTCACTTCTCATCACCAATTGAGTTGCAGCTCAATTTGTGATGAGAAGTGAAAGAACTATATAGTTAAGCGTGCTCGGGCTGGAGTAGTACTGGGATGGGTGACCTCCTGGGAAGGCCCCGTAGAGGCGCTTAACTGGATCACTTCTCACCAAAGGGAAGTTGTGGCCACCAACAACCCGCTTGTGGGCTGGAGAGGGGTTGGGGTGCATGGGCTGTAGCCCGGTAAAGGTCGCCAGGCAAGGCAGTCGGTGGACGTTGTCCCGATTGTAATTCCAGGGCCTTGGGACGTTACAGGTCAGATGTCAATGGTCAACTCCAGCCCACGTATAGGCTTAAACCTATTCTGAACGAGTTGGAGCGATTTAAGTTCCGGCCAGGTGAGCTACAAGGCATGGTCGCAACGAGCTGGCCACGAGTTCCTAGCGATTTGGACTACATACGTGTATGGTCGTCTCTGGTCCAAGTTCGTCCTTCTGACATCACGTTATATTGATCTTTAACCTAGATGTTGACTGCCCTCGGCGAATAAAAGTTGTACATTGAGATTTTGTTATCACCATGGTGCCGAAGCCGTGAAATATTCGGTGTTGAAGCCTAATAAGAATTTATTTCCTCTCTTTATCCCGTGAGCCCCCTCCTGTTTCGACAAACCCCCTCGGCAACTACTGGATAACCGCTAAAACAATCGATTTTCGTCGACTAACTTCATCAACTACTGGGTAACCGTTGGAAACCGTCGACATTGCTATTTGATCTTCATCATGGATCTTCCTGGAGGAGAATGACAATCATAGTGCAGGAATTTCAACATCGTCGACCACACATGATTCTCTCTGGACAGGAACGACGCTCTCCTGTCTCTTACAAGGCACGCCGAGGACGGTTGGCTTCTTCCTGAGCAAGAACAAAAAGCCTCGTGCAGCCTCCACGTCAGGCCAGTGCTCGGACGTAAGGATTTTCCTTCCAGACATCCTTCAGTTCATTGGAAAACCTCTCCCACGGCCACTTGGGCCGACTCACACTGAAGAGGAATTGGGTTGTTTCCAAGCAGTTCGGACAGTCTACCTGCATTTCCATCCGTCCAGAATAGCCACCGACCTCCTCTACATTTCAAGGCTTGCAAAAATCCAATTTCAGCCATTGGAAGTGACTGATTAGTGTGGCATGCATCTTCCTTTTGTTGTCTCGGGTGTTTTGCTTCAACCAATTGCAGTCCATTGTTAATCCAGCCATTGGAAAATACATATTAATGCAGGAATCATCTATTCCAGTGGAGAAATTGCTTCAGTCCCGTTGTTTACACTCAAAACTGCAGTAGACTTACTTCAATGGCCTTAATTATTTATGTGTAAGTTCTTATTTGGAAGTTCTAATACTTGATATTGAATATTTTGTTGGAAAACATACAGATTTGGATTAAAGTTTTGTAGACATTTGCTTAATCTCTTTGTTCTACTTTAAGGGCATATTCCCCTAGTATTTAATTAATGCACTCTTAATCTGATTATAACTTGATCTTACTGGCCTTAATTAAAGCCCAATTTTGATTGTGCGTATTTGTTCATTACCTTTATAACTTCCAAATTATTGTAAGCGAATGTTGAACTATTGCATGTGCACCACATTTATTTAGATTTTCCTCTACACTAATACACTTACATCATACATTAGAGTTCTCTTAGTGCATATTCACACCACGGTCTTCTCTTTATCCTGCGTTACAATGTTAATTTGGGAAGCATCAATGTTACACCAAATATGAAACGTCCCTTTTAGTAGGAGACTAGTAGTCGTGTACGGGGCTTCGCCCCTGCCCGACTGCTCTCAAATGCACAGGCTCCGCCCGTGCATGAATGGGAGAGACGTCATGTGTGAACGGACACCGACTGTATTTTTTTTAATCTTACAATTAAAAAATTTAGGTAAATTTTGTATAATGAATGTTACACCAAAGACTCATCTTCCCTTTTAAGAGACAGTATAATCATCATATCTATTTATACAATATAATCATCATATCTATTTATATGATATAATCATATATATTTATAGTATATAATCATCTAATCAGTTTATAGGATATAATCATCATATTTTTTCACATAAACAACATTAACAAGTTAACAACTCATACTTACATTAAATAAAGTGGTCCCTCTACTAAACAACTATGATTTCTTTAACTAACATATCCTTTGTCGATTTCGAATATACTCATCCAAATAAGGCTCTTACACATCTTGCTTATAGATATTATCTCTACGGTTGTCAGTCTTCAATTATCTCAATGTTGGTCGTGCTTAATTTGATGACTAGATATATTTGACAAAAGTCTATGCTAAGATCTTATGGCCAGTAACTCTTAGAGTATTACACCATAAGATCTGTTGAGCTATCTCAGGGGTGAGTATCTTATTAATCAAATGATAAATAAACACCAAGTGTGCACTTTATATACATTGAATGACCATGAGTAATCTTTAAATAATGATGTGTCCATGAGATGATATGTTAGGATCTATAGTTTTGGCGATCATGTGGTGAAAATGACCTCTTCTCTCATGCGTTAGTTCTACATATAACTTACGACCATAAAAAAAGATATAGCCATCACAGCCCAGATAGCATTTTAAGCATCACGAGCATCATGAAAGTCAACAAAGGCATAACATGGTCGCTTTATAGATATCTTCAAGTCAACATTGACAATGTATTACTACTTATGAAACAAATCCCCAATTTCATTATTACAAATATCACAAGATAGGTAGTCAATATAGATAATCCGGCTCTAAATGCCACTCGTATTTCCTTACTACTGAGGGAAGTGATCCACAGGGTTAAGCAAGTTTATTCTGAGACTACAAAGAAGTGTGAGCCAACAAAGAATTAATGAGATACTCTACAACATATCAGTCAATCGAAAGAGCTTGTATCAGCGGGAGAGAGAAACAAAGGCAATGTCAAAGACATCGTCGGATACTACAACCACAATGACACAGAGACCGTGTCGGCTCCATGTAGGACAGAGAAATAACGTCGGGCATAGAGACAACTAAGGCTAATGCAATGATTGCGGTAAAAACTAGAGCAACGATGAGGAAGACGCGGACAACAAGGAAGGACCAAGAAGGCGCAGGACCTACAATAGCAGGGATGTGCCAAGAAGGCAGTGTCCTATGGTAGTGGTCAAGGAATCCATAACACAAAGAGAGTTCACAGTATGAGGCTGGAAAACAGTTGGAGGCTGAAAGCATTGGAGTGGCATAAGCGTTGGGACAATACATGCGCTCAAACGATGTAGGGGTTGGCTACAAGTGTCACGAAACAGGACTGCGGGGAGAAGGATGTGATGTATATATATGTGGCCATTTACTGGGACCTCCCCTCTAAGTTTTGAAAATTACAGATTGCACCCCTCTTATTATTGAAATTACAAAAACCTCCCCTCAACATTACAAAACATAACATTATATATATATGGCCATTTACTGGGACCTCCCCTCTAAGTTTCGAAAATTACAGATTGCACCCCTCTTATTATTGAAATTACAAAAACCTCCCCTCAATGTTACAAAACATAACATTTACCTCCCCTGAGGTTCACATTTCATAACATCCATGCACAAAAATACCCCCCTCGGAATACATTTTCAAGGGGGGTATTTTGTGCATGGATGTTATGAAATGTGAACTTCAGGGGAGGTAAATGTTATATTTTATAATAGTGAGGGGAGGTTTTTGTAATTTCAATAATAAGAGGGGTGCAATCTGTAATTATGCTATCTTCTCGGGGAGGTTTTGGTAATATATATATATCGCGACTAGGACTAGGAGAGTGCAGGAGGATTAGCAGCACCACAAGCCCTATTTAAATTATATTTCACTTTATTTGTAGTTTTTCCCCTCGCTTGTTAGGGCCTATTGATGTATGAGTGTCTAGACAAAGTCTTTTTTTTTGTTATTTTGTTAATAACGGGACTGGTCCGAGAAACTCTAGGAATTTATCCCTACCTTATCCTCCTCTCTTCCCTTTTTCTCTTCCACATTCAGCTCCCGGTCATCCTAGCCACACAAGGGGGTAACCCTAAAGATCATGGCTCTAATACCATGCGAGAGAAAAAAATGAATTGGAATGTCCAAAATTAGATTACAAAGAAGGTCATGTATAGGCTATAGCCAAACATGGACACAAACTATATAGATTTCCTAATTTACAAAATAGAGCAAACATTGATCTTGCTTTTAAAACAATTCAAAAGTAGTGATTTATTCAAAGAACGGTAAAATCAAATCCAACTTCACCAAGAGGTCAAACTGCATATATTTTTTTTAACATACTCCCCTATATCTTTTTACAGCAAGTAATTGACAAATTTAACTGGACAAGGTTACTCTTCTATAAATTGTCTACCTGGTTCTTGAAGGATGCTAGGTTTAGCATTCTATCAAAAAGAGAAGTCTGCTACTCCTGATCCAATCCCCAAGTTCAGTTTTTTATTGTTGCCAAGAATAAGATGGAAAAAAGAAAGTAAACTCCAATTACAAATTGAAAGTAGTGATGTAACATTCATCTCCCAAAAGAGTGAAAGGAAAACTAGTTTCAGAGCATTTTTAATGGAGGAAACAGTTAACAGGGCGCCACAAACAAGTCTAGGTATGAAAAGAGTTAAAAAGAAGAAGAAAGAACCAGACACTTCAAAAAGGATTTTCAAAACTCAAAAGAATTTGGATTGCAAACCTGAAGCTTAGTTGATAGGTTTGAAAGCTTCTCAATTTGATTATCGATCTCTTGTACCTCAGAACAAAGAAACCAAGAAAAGTGAAAGGATGCATAAAGTGAACTGTCATGACAAGCACAATGGTATATATATTAAGTATACATTGTTGCAATAATGGGCATGGTTACCTGTTCGAAGAAACGTTCCATTCCCAATTCTGACAAATGAGTAAGGACTAGCGGTCCATGTTCAATATCTCCATCTGCTGTAGGCTCTCTGTCAGGGAGCAGAGAATCCTGCCAAAATGTGGTTAAAAAAACAAACATGTCAGAATATGTAGCTCGAAACAAGAAGATATACTGAAACTACAGAAGCTAGATGTTGACATCAAATATTATGTATAGCGATTTATATATCGATGCATCTTTCTATTAGAATCTAAGCATCGAACCTGATAAACTTTTGTCGTAGATGAAGGAACTCGTAATCTATTAAATACTATTGTATGAGTCTGGTCACGCATTGTATAATCCGCTCTTTACATCTTCTTGTCACCGTTTATATACATACCCATTTACCGGATGAATATACTTGCACTCTAAAATTATATTCCTCTAAAATTTCTAGCATGGTATCGGTTGAAATAAATACAGCTTTTCTTATTAATTTTTAATCTTACTACAATGTTACATTGCTCCCCTATATATACACATCAGAGGGGAACCAAATACATGATCTGAGATGTGGGACAAAATACAAAAGGAGGAGTCGGCTATACGCACACCAATTGGTGCTAAACGCACACCAATTGGTGCTAAACGCACACCAATTGGTGCTAAACGCACACCAATTACCAACACTCCCCCTCAAAGTGGGCGAAAGATATCCACTAAGCCCATATTGTCACACAACCTTGATAAATCCAGTGAGTTAAGTCCTTTAGTTAGACAATCGGCCACTTGGTCTTTTGTAACCACATGTCCAAGCTTCAGTACCCCACTATCCAACTTCTCCTTGATGAAGAATCTGTCGATTTCTATATGCTTAGTTCTGTCATGTTGGACGGGATTATTTGCAATGTTAATAGCCGACTTGCTGTCACACCACAATGTCATTCTTCCTCCTTGATCTGTCATGAGTTCGACCAGCAGGGCTTTCAGCCATAACATTTCCCCCACACCTAAGGCCATGGCCCTGTACTCTGTCTCGGCTGTAGATCTCGCAACTACAGTCTGTTTCTTGCTTCTCCAGGAGACTAGATTGCCCCTACAAACATGCAATATCCAGACGTGGACCTTTTGTCATCAGTGCAGCTAGCCCAATCAGAATCACAATAGCCCTCGATGTTTAAATGCCCATTCTTCCGGAATATCAGCCCCTTTCCTGGTGCACTCTTCAAGTACCTAAGGATCGGATACACGACATCCATATGACCTTTCCTAGGATCATGCATATAGCGGGTCACCACACTTACGACGAAAGCTATGTCGGGACGTGTGTGGCTCAGATATATCAAGCGGCCTACCAACCTTTGGTACCTCTCTCTATCAATTGGCTCTCCTGCCTCAGCACTGAGCTTGTTCTTTTGATCAATAGGGGCAATTGCAGGCCTGCACCCCAACATCTCTGTCTCTTTGAGCAGATCTAGCACATACTTCCATTGGGATAGAACAATCCCTTCTGCACCATGAGCTACCTCAATCCCCAGGAAGTATCTTAGTTGTCCCAAGTCCTTTACCTCAAATTCTTTGCCCAACTTCGTCTTCAGCTGATCAATTTCGTTTTCATCATCACCTGTAATAATCATGTCATCCACATACACAGCGAGCATTGTAGTGTGACCTCCATGTCGTCTAAAGAACACTGTATAGTCAGCATTGGTTTGCGGATATCCCATGCTAACCATAGCTCTCCTAAACTTGTCAAACCAGGCTCGAAGAGACTGTTTTAGCCCATATAGAGACTTCTTGAGTCTGCACACCTTTCCTGCAGTTTGGTCTGTTCCAAAGCCCGGTGGTACCTCCATGCACACCTCTTCCAGTAAATCCACATGAAGAAAAGCATTCTTCACGTCGAGCTAATGTAATTTTCATCACTCATTTGTTGCCAAGGATATCAGTGTTCATACTGTGCTCATCTTTGCGACGGGTGCAAAGGTCTCATCGTAATCAATGTCATAAGTCTGGCAGTATCCTCTTGCTACTAATCGAGCCTTGTAGCGCTCAACCAGACCCTCTGGGTTTTGTTTCACAGTGAAAACCCACTTGCACCCAACTGCCCTTTTGCCTGGTGGTAGCGACACAAGATCTCATGTTTTATTCTTTTCCAATGCCCCAAGTTCTTCTAGCATTGCAGCTTTCCACTGTAGATCTTCCTTAGCAACCTACCAACACTTGGGAATAGAGACAATGTCCAAAGATGCAATGAATGCTCCATGTATAGGTGATATATGAGAGTAGGAAACAAATTGGGCAATATCACGAGGAAACCCGTATCGATCAGATGAGACTCCCGCGTTCCTACGGGAACTCCTCCTTACCGGTGTGGGAGTGGGAATAGTGGGATGAGGAACTACATCACCTGTAAATTCGGAGATTGAGGAGGATGGAGTAGGTGCCTCAGGAGTCGGGGTAGGTGCCTCAGGAGTCGAGGTAGGTAGAGACAAGGGACTTGGCACAAGTGGTACTGTAGGCATTGTAGGTACTATAGCCTCGTTCTGCTGTCTCCTTCTTGTATACACTCTTAACTCCCCCTGAATTTGAGGTCTTCTATCTGTAGAGTCATGCTCTTCATGTACCGGCGTCACATTCGACTCTATGCCCTTTTGCATAAGTGGCTAAGGGATACTTACTATCTGTTTCTCACCACCAATGTTATCCTCCTCCTCTCGCATCATACAACCATTGTTATCCTCCCCCTCTCGCATCATATTGCTTGTAACGAGTGGGTCCTCTAGTGGAGAGTCAACTGGAGAAGAATAATGACTAACATTCTCTAAATGTGACATACATACTGACGAATAATTTTCTTTCCACTAGACTCCAACACATGTACCCCTTTTGGGTAGCCGAATACCCAACAAAAACACACTTTAGTGCCTTTGGATCCAGCTTTCCCACATTTGGTCTATTATCATGTACAAAGCATACGCAACCAAAGGTCTTGAGAGGTAAAATCTCTTCTTTCTTCCCTCGCAACACCTCAATCGGAGACTTCCAATCCAGTACTCGCGAGGACATTCGATTGATCAAATAAGTTGTTGTTAGGACATCCTGCCCCCACAAGTACTTTGGTACCTTCATTGATATCATCATGCTCCGGGTTACTTCTAGAAGGTGTCTGTTCTTCCGTTCGGCTACTCCATTCTGCTCTGGTGTATATGGACAAGTGGTTTGATGTCGGATTCCTTGTGAGGACAAGTACTCTCCAAACGCTCTGTTAGTAGACTCTGTCTCATTGTCAGACCGCAATACCCTCACCACTGCACTGTATTGAGTTTGAACCCCTTTGTGGAAATCTTTAAAGCAGGCGAATACATCACTTTTGTTTTTCATTAGATAAAGTCAGGTGACACGAGAGAAACAGTCAATGAAAGACACAAAATACTGAAATTCATTCACAGTTGGTGTGGGACATGGTCCCCAAACATCAGAATGCACAAGATTAAAAGAATGAGAACTCCTACTACCAGAACTGGAATAAGAGTTTCTAGTATGTTTTCCTAACTCACAAACATCACATACAAGTTTGTCATGATTTGCTTTCTTAAACAAAATGGGATACATTTGACTTAAAGCAACAAAAGAATGTTGACACAGACGCCGATGATGAAGTAGTAGCAAGTCCTCCACGCTACTCCTGTCTCCTGCAGTACTCTTTATAACAGTTGAAAGAGCTGAGTCTATACTTTTCCTATCCAGGTACCACAAGCCACTATGTCATGTGTCAGTCCCAAGTCTCCTGCCTGTCCCTTTCCCCTGAAAGATCACCTTTGGGATATCAAACAAAACAACACATTTTAGTTGAGATACAATGACACTAATGGATAAGAGATTCATAGGAAAGGAAGGAGCATGCAAAACATTGGACAGAGTCAACGTGTTGGTGCATCGCACAGTGCCTTTATCAACTACTAGTTGAGCAGTGTCATCAGCAGTTTGAATGCGTTCTGGGACTGCTAGGGGAGTATACGAACGTAATTCCCTAGCATTCACAGTGACATGTCGAGAAGCACCAGAATCGATTATCCAATCTGATGATTTAGTGGTGGATATGGATGCGAGGGCAAGTGTATCACCAGTGCCTGTGGTGGAGAGAGCAAAAGAGACATTATTACCCATAGACGTAGTGGGTGTTGATGAGTCCAAATTATATACCCTTTTTAGGACTCATTTGTAACATCCCAACTTTGAAAAAGGGGTCTAGCCGGTTCAGTTGAACCCTTGGAGGAACCTAGGCCGGGTCATAGGGCAACCACGACCCGACCTTCACCACATAGTGGTGGTTATTTAAAGAAATAACTGTTTTGGGTAACATCGTGCTTCGCCGCAACGTCAAAGTTGTTTATTGAGCATACGTGCTCCGAATCGACTTCCGTCGGCTGCGTTAAACTCGTATGGTCGATACGAGTGCAACGAAATTCGTTTCGTTCCAATCCGAGGTCATTTGGTGAAATTGACTGTTTTGAGTACCACAGCGCGTCACGACGACGCAGTTTGGAATATTGAGCATACGTGCTCCGAATCGACTTCCGTCGGCTGCTTTAAACTCGTATGGTCGATACGAGTGCAAGGGAATTCGTTTCATTCCAATCCGAGGTCATTTGGTGAAATTGACCGTTTTGAGTACCGCAGCGCGTCACGACGACGCAGTTTGGAATATTGAGCATATGTTCTCCGAATCGACTTCCGTCGGTTGCGTTAGACTCATATGGTCGATACGAGTGCAACGGAATTCGTTTCGTTCCAATCCGAGGTCATTTGGTGAAATTGGTCGTTTTGAGTACCGCAGCGCGTCACGGCGACGCAGTTTTAGAATATAGAGCATACGTGCTCCGAATCGACTCCCGTCAGTTGCGTTAAACTCGTATAGTTGATACGAGCGCAACGGAATTCGTTTCATTTCGATCCGGGGTCATCTTGTGAAAGTGACCGTTTTGAGTGTCAAAGCGCGTCACAACAACGCCATTTTGAAATATTAGGCGAACGGACTCGCAATCAACTTCGGGTGCTTTCATTAGCTTCGTATGGCTGACACGAACACAAGGACACACTCCGCGCATTTTTCCCATGCTTGTTTTGGGAGTTATAAGTATATATATAGATATACATTTATATATCTATGTAGTTAAAACTGATCTCTCTCTCTCTGTATATATGTATATATATATATATTTATATATATATAATTACCAACCAACAAAAGATCTGAAACCAGCCGGTAAAGAGGAGGCAAAATTCCTGGACGGAAAACCATGGGCGCAAAACCTTGGGCGGGAGAAGAAGATCACCGGGGGGCAGCGGATTTTGCTCCTGAACGAAGCTTGGGGAAAATCCATCGTTAAAGAGATTCTCCAAGGGAGGAGAGCTACGTCTCCACCATCGTGGGAGCTTCGTATTGGCCAGCCATGGCTACAAATAAGGCTGGGCCTGCATTCTTTTGGGACACAGCTCGACGACAAGGTCTCCCCTCCCCATCTTCCCTCTTCCTCCTTCTGCCCTTCCTCTCATGACAGAAAAACTGTCTTCTTGTTTTTTTTCCCCTTGCTACTTGACTAGGCGTGGACTGATGGAGCCAAACCATTCCAAAAGGAATGGAGATTGAATATCTCTCTCCTCTCTCTCTCCCCATGCCCCATAGATTTTATTTTCTGCAAATTAGCATTTAAAAGATGGAAAAACTGAATAATGGAAGAAGTAATGATAGGCATAAGTATAACTTGGATCAAATCTCGGCAAACCGGAAAAAGGGCTTGATTAATCTCTCAGGGTTTCCGATGATCCTCGATCTCTTGACTTTTTATGCTAACATGAATGAATATAATTGGGAGGAGGAAATGCTGCCACCATAACCAAATCATATGGGGGATACTTGTTCATCTTCATCTCCCAAGTGATTTATGTTAACCTCTTCCTAATCTACTTCTCCTACGAAAATTAAACCTTGATTATAGATTGAGGGTTGCGATAAACAATGGAGGGCTTGGCTCCAAGCAACTTGAGCAGCTGCAAAAACTTTCTTCTCATCTCTGAATTGTAGGTAATCCTAATCTAATCTTTCCTTGGTTAATTAATGTTGTGGCCAAAGGTATTGGCCATTCTGGTTTTTTGGGGGTTTTGGAGTCGCTCGAACTACTCTATTTATGGTAGCCTAAACACATAATTGGTTTGCTAAATCACCTAATGGGTCTCAAATTCAGGAAGAGATAGTAAGGCAGTTTCACAACATTAGGTCCTGGTTCTTTGATTCATATACAATCCACCCCTAATAATAACTTCTTCGGGTGGAATTTAGCTTTCCGGTCAACTAGAGTTGTAGGTATTTGAGAGTGGAGTTAATTAGTTCTCCCCTCGAGAATCTGATAAGCACTCTCATCGGCTCGCCTTCTTATTTGATTACTCTACCCTGTTAATTATTTTATTCTATTTTTTTGGATGGTGGAAGAAATTTTAAACCTTGTTGCCAGTTGGTTTTATCAGTTTACAGTGATTTCATTTGAGCTACGCTTCTTAAAATAATAGCGGGGTTGCTATGAGGGTCTTGCTCTGCCCATCCTTGTTCGGGAGTATTATGACATGCTAAAGCTTGGCCCTTGGGGTAACATTAATGGCCAGATGGATGCTCGACTTCTCCATCACTCTCTCACTCTCTCTCTCTTTCTCTCTGCTTTGTTTGTGTAAATTTTTACATTATATATATATAAACAGTCTGGGTTTAAAATCAGACATGTTGGGGGCTTCACTTAAGAATTTTGAGGGCTTGAGGATGAGTCAAGCTGGTCTTGACTGATCAAGAAAGGCTTGCGACCCCAGGTAACCCGTGAACTCCCCTTCCTTCTCTGATTTCAAAGATTGGGCCGAAGAAATATATATATTGGGTTTGAGTTTGATAACAGTGGACTGGATTCAGTCCACTCATGCTCTATGCATCCGTCCCTCTCTCTTCCTCTGGTTCACCGCGCAATAAGAATGGAATTGGAGAACAATGCAGAAATTAAATATCTATCTATCTCCCTCTCACTCTCTCTCTTTGGTTCACAGTAAGATGAAAATGATAAGGGAAATTGAATTCGAGGACTTATCACTCTCCTTGATTCACATAGAAAGAAAATGAAACATGTCGTGCTCCTACTTATATCTTCATTTTCCCATTCTTCTGCTCAGCGGTAAGTCCATATGGAGGCGCAAGTGGTTTACTTTAACCCTCTAGATATTTGCATATAAACGCTCAGACAAAGCCTCGTCAATCTTATGGTACTTGAAGAGACATACACAAGTGGGGTGGGAACATTAAAAACCCCTCAAGTTCACCAAATCACTATTTTCCATGCTCACTACACTTGTGTTTATACTTATATCTTTAAGGTTCTTGACCTGATGAAACACAGATGAGCTTTTCATTCACCATGCTATTTGGTCGTGCCTAGTTTCGTTCAGCTATATTACATTCTGATATATTGCATATCATATTTTGTGGAAGTTTCGAAGGATCTCCTTCAATACTTCTCAGATGTCGAGCTCGGCAGGGAAACGATGCCGCCATCAACTATATGATTTTGGGGAAGAATAAAATGCAGCTTAAATTATTCTGGAAATAGAGAGGGTTGCCTATATGCAGATTTCAACATCTGACTTATAATAGGAGTATAGGCTTAAGCTCAATGTCGACCAATTCGTCTTCCGGAAAATGGTGGGTGTGATATTATTATCTCATTTTAGAAGAGCTTGCGGCCATTCAGGTTTCCAGTGGATTCAAAGCATAAATCATTTGCGTCTTCCGCTCTCATTTCTGGTATGATATCATTTCCGCTTGATTATTGGGGTAAGTTTTTGTATGGCCACTTGAGGCTTTCCTGGATGAGGAATCTGAAGCTGTTGTACTTTCTTTTGTTGTTCTAGTGGCTTTCCAACTTCTTTTCTCAACCCCTGCTGCCTCCTCTTGGTTATAGGAATGAACATACTTTGCTCACATTAAACCTGGGCACATAGAGGATGACCTGAGCTCTTCCTCCGGTAAACCATGCGACAGAGTTTCTTCTTATTTGACGATGTCTATCGTCGCATACGAAAAGATTGGAGCCGGGAACTTCAGCATTTGTTTTCTCGTGCTCTGATTTCTACCAAATTTGAGTATGGTGTCATAAACTCCTCTTGGTTCATCGTACTAGAGTGGTGGTATACTTAAACCTTACAGTTTGAATTTAGTCCTGTATTTTATGAAAGATTTATATAGTGGGATGTACCCCAAGTGTATACTTTTATGGGGCTAATCCTGCCCATGATTTTCGGCAGCACTTAGCACATTAGGACTGCACATGTATTAGATTTAAGGGGTTAATTGATGCTTTGTCTGTTTCTGGTAGCAGGTCATGCCCTTATAATAATTTGTAGTCGGGTTAAAATCTATTGTTTCCCTTTGAGGATGACTTGGACGTGATGACCCAAGTAATCCTAATGTATAAAAAAAAGGTGGGACATGTGTCGTTATTTGATAATTACGCCTCATTGGGAGTCAGGTGCCTTAATATAGACATTGTGCCTTATCGAAAGTATGTGCTTATTGATATACATGAGCCTTGTATGGATGGTTTGGGTTTGACTTCCAAGCAATCCAAAAAGATCGACGAAAGTCTGATTGAAGTAATTGCCCCTCTCAGATGGAATTATTGTTAAGCTTAAAGGAGTTTCTCTTCTCTCCTCTTATGAAAATAAAAGTTGCCTTCGAGAAAGTAATTCCTACGGGAATGAAATGTTGTCTTCGAGAAATAATTCCTACGGGAATGAAATGTTGCCTTCGAGAAATAATTCCTACGGGAATGAAATGTTGCCTTCGAGAAATATTCCTACGGGAGTATATTGTGCCTTCGAGAAATATTCCTACGGGAATATATTGTGTCTTCGAGAAATATTCCTACGGGAATATATTGTGCCTCCGAGAAATATTCCTACGGGAATATAGTGTCTTCGAGAAATATTCTTACAGGAATATATTGTGCCTTCGGAAAATGTGTCTTGGGAGAATGTCGGATGGCCGATGAGTTTCACTCTAAGGCAACCCGCACGACGGACGGTCTGGGAGGGCAACCCGTGCAAAACTAATAGAACTACATGGGTCTGAGACCGTATGCAGGATGATACGGAGTACGTAGGCGGTGGTCGTGGGAAGACTGTCTCGGCCCAATAAGAGTCCAGATATCCCCTCCCTTATAAATGTTATATTATGTCTGTTGGATTATGTTCGTGATTCTAATAACTTATCTTTGGCACAGGAGACAGGTGCGGATGAGTGACAGCACCTATGTGTGGATGAAGCCACGGAGCAGGCTACGTCAGGTACAAGTTGTTAAGCCGCATCCCTTTTGTTGTGCCCCACCTCACGACATCTATATATTGGCAATGAATCCTTGATGGACAGGATTTAATGCGGCGGAGGTATGGAAATTATCCATACATGTTTTGAGTTTAAGGTTTCTGTGATAGTTAATCTTCCGCTATAATACTACGTCTTCCGCTAAGTGTTATACAGTGCACTCTTTGCCGATGTCTTCCGCTAGAATACTGCTTCCATACTCTGTTGATGTGTAGTGACTTTCGCTTAACACCACTCATAGGCGTGACAACGGAGTGTTCAAGGAAGGGGGTTGGAGAAGCTAGCACCTCCACCCTTCGGGATCGCTTCGGTGTCGTGCTAAAAGGGTGGTGTGCGATAAGATCCCCCGGTCGGACCGCCGATTTGGGAGGGGGGGTCTTACAAATCGATTATCCAATCTGGGACTGCTAGGGGAGTATACGAACGTAATTCCCTAGCATTCCCAGTGACATGTCGAGAAGCACCAGAATCGATTATCCAATCTGATGATTTAGTGGTGGATATGGATGTGAGGGCAAGTGTATCACCAGTGCCTGTGGTGAAGAGAGCAAAAGAGACAATATTACCCATAGACGTAGTGGGTGTTGATGAGTCCAAATTATATACCCTTTTTAGGACTCATCTGGGCTTATTTTCACGCACGTGCATATCACTTTTCACCTATATTCTCTTCTTTATTGATTTAAAGTCATTCCACTCAATGTGCACATTTCTAGCCCAATTTCGGTGTAGAATCTTTTATTTCTTATTTCTGAGTTTTGTGTTGTGTTTAGTTATTATTGAATGTGTTAAGTGCCATGATCAGTGGCCCGAGCAGTTCTCCTGCTGATACAGGGGTCGTGCAGGTGTTCCTGGTGCAAATCTGCCCAGGAATACTGCGCACGACCACTGGCTATATTGCGCACGACCACTGGTCGTGCGCACTTAACACCTAAATTTCGAGGCCTGTCTTGCCAAACGCACGACCACTGGCTATAGTGTGCACGATCACTGATCGTGCGCCACTGGTCGTGCGTATATTATTTTTATGTGAATTTTGTCTTGCAGGTTTTCTGGCACAGTGAGCACGACCAATAACTTCCAGTGCGCACGACCACTGGTCGTGCGCCACTAATCGTGCGCCCTGTTTTCTATAAATACGCAGTCCGCGAAATTAGGTTAGACGGGACATTATCTCCGCCGTTTTCGAGTCATGTTCGCCTCTTCCGCCCCCTGCATCATGTTCCACCACCGGGAGGTGCTCCGGGACTAGTCTTCACGCCTATCTTGAGCCCGGAGATCATCTCAGCCGCCTCCATCATCCAAATGCTTCAAGGAGAGGATTCCACCGTCATCTTCATCACCAAGCAAGAGTTCTTCGCATCGGACGTGATCGGATTGTAGTTTACCGGAGAAGACGGGTCCATTGGGAGGAAGTGACAACCCTCCTCTACCCCAGACGATAGTTGGGACCGAGCTAGGACGCGGATTGACAACCTGACGATTCCTACCGAGAATCTACAACAAGCCTCCGGATTCGGTCGTATCTCTTGCCTTTTTCTTTACTTGTATGGATGTATATGAATGTAATCTTTACTATTTGATGATGTATGTCATTCTAAACTCTTGATTTATAGTGTTATTTTCATAGTTGTGAAAATGCTTATTTGTGTAGAATGAACTTGAAGTGCGCCGATTTCGCCCCCACTCCATTCCACTCTGCAAACCCATCATTCCATTTTGTTTGACTACTCGTCCATCCGCCCTTGCGAAGTAGTGCGTTCAAGGCCTACGTAGTTTTTCATCCCGCCTGGCGAAGCATTGCATAGCGGCATTACATAGGAATAGTTGTAGTTATTTTATTTTATTTACAAAACCAAAATCTTTTTCGTTCGCACTCCATCTGTCACAAGGACTTCAATCTCAAGTCCTCCTTGATTTGTTAACTCCACCTTATTGTGTTCCTTGAGAGATTCGATACTTGGGGATTTACTTCCTCATATTATTACTTGACAACGACCGGTTCACTGCCGTTCAGACTGCATTTTGCTCCCGCCTATAAGCGGTGTAAGAATTCGCGCGTCAAGTTTTTGGCGTTATTGCCGGGGAACACAGTCGTGTGAGTTTTCTGTAAAGGGAGACAAGAGTTAGAAGTTCCTCCATTGTGTATAGTCATCTTGTTATTTTGTTTGCTTTCTATTTAATTTTTGCTTTTATTAGTTTTGTTATTTCCCCCTTTCCTGTTTTCATTTTGTTTTAAGCAAGTTTAATGCAAGGAGTTTTATTAGTTTGTGTAAATTTCCTTGCAAGGAATTCAGTTTCATTATATCTGCTTTAACTGTTGAAAATGTCATCATGGGATATTTCACCTAGCATTAATGACAAGATGTTCTATTATATAGACCAAATGAAGGAGTTAAATGCTAGGCAGTGTAGGAACTTTGTTTGCTTGTTGTGTCGAGGAAAGGGTCATGAATTGAAGGACTGTCCTAGTCTTTTCAATCCTGACCGCTGCTCCTTCACTCATGACAACATTGTCCCTATCGCTCATTCTTTACCCATGGAGGCAATCGTGCCCTCTACTCCCGAGCTTATTTCGTGCATGGACTCCTCACCCTCTGTGTATGGCCTCACTCCTAGTGATGACGATCACTCATCTGTTGGCCAACAAGGAGAGGAATGGGAGCTCCTAGATGCACTTGAGTGTGATGAGGAAAGTATTCATTCCATTGGGGAGGCGTTAGCGGATCTTTTTGCGGAGAAATCAAATCTTTTTGTTCCTCCAGTTTCTTTGCAAGATTTTTCTACACACATTTTTTATGATCCTGTCGAAGTAATTGAGCAGGGTGATGATTCTGAGCCTGAGGCTGCTCCAAGGTGGGATGAGGAGGAGGTTTCCACTTCTTCATGGGACGAGGAGGTCCAACTCACCATCGAGGCTCCTGAGTTCTTGAGTTCTCCTCGCTATGACACTTACGATGATGATAGTGATCTATGCTTGGAACTTGCTGGGAGTGAGACCAGGACCACTCCCCCGATTGATGTTTATTTAAGTTGTTCTTCTCTTTTATTTCCTAACCCCCCTTCTTCATCTGAGCCTGTGCAGGTTGACTCTTCACAGGTACTCAAGGAGGACTTGGAGCATTTTGCTCAGGTCAATGATGAGTGTATCCTCTCATGTGAGGAGGTTGACCCCTCCTCCCTAGAGGAAGCCTCACTCATTACCTTTTTCTCATGCCGCCTCCCTGAAGACGACACCTTGCTGGGCAAGGATGTTTTTAGTGAGATTTGTGAGGAGTACTCCTCCTCCTCTTCTTACTTTTTATTCCCTCTACCTGTGACGAGCAGGTATTATTTATATTTAGGTAGAGGAGTAAATGTTCTGTCGCCGTATCGGTACCCGTTACCGACACGGATATTAGAACAATTATCTGTGCACTTTTATTTTCATAGACCCATTAGCTAGAACTCTTAAAGTTTTAAATAAGTCGTGCTGGGATGACAATAACCCTAATAGTTATCTTTCTTTTCTGCAATTTATTTTCTTCTTATCCATTTAGTTAGCTGTATAGTATTTTGCTTGTCTATTTTCTTTTTGTTTGGCGGAACTCACCCCTGCATGTATTCTTCTGGATGGATGTTGCAGCTAGGTCTATATTTAAATGCAAATCTTCTGGTATGCTCATTTTTGAGCATTGGGTACTCTCTTCCCCTAGCTCTTTTCTGAATTTCATAGCTATATATTGTGTGTATTGTCTAGTTTAAGTTTGGGGGAGAGTAGTTATGTGTGCTCACTCACGTGCACTATTGCATAACATGCTATAAGTACTTTTATTTTAGTTTATTGAAAATTGTTGTTCATTCTCTTTGCGCACCGCATCACCCACTTGAGCGCGTACTCATCTGAATGTGCGCTCTGAGTTGAATTTAATTCTTCTGCTTATTTGGGAAAGTCTAGGTGCTGGCTTAGGACTATGTAGCGGAGTAAAATGTTGACTCCAGTAGTGCTCCTAGTCAAGTGCTCGGTTGCATAGAAAATTGTGTAGATTAGACTTCTTTTTATACTTATGGGTTTATATTTTTTCTATTAGTGTAAATGTTGTTTGCTCTACTCAAATGGTGAATTCGGTGTGAATCAAACGGTAACATAGGGATGTGTGTAAACGATCGCTAGACTCGTATTGCTTGAGTCGGGAGAAAGGAGAATCTTTCTCAGTGGCTAGAACTTGCCCCAAGCAATTCTTGAAGCATTGGCATAGGATAGTTCTAGTGCAAGAAAATGGCGTAGGCCAATATTTTGGCCCGGTTGAACATTTTATTTCATGCCTATCGTCTACCCTTGCTAGTCCCTTTGTGTCTACCATTTCATTGATTCAGCTCCACATATATCTCACCAAAGCCTAACCTAGTCGCACACCCAAATTTGAGATTTAGTTATAGTTTTATTTACATTTTAGGGGGTGTTGATTGTGGTGTTTATTATGTGAATTTGTGGATATGCTCATTTGAAAATTTTGCTGAAAGGAAAAGAGAAGAAAAAGAATGATAGAAAAAAAATTTATTAAAAAGGAGAAAAAGAAAAATGAGTTTTATTGAAAATCGTTTAGAAAAATTATGTATTGGGAATAGGCGGTGCACACACCTTTGTTGCAAAAGTCCAAGTCTGGGGGTGTGGTGCACTTGTTTATTTATAGTCGTGCGGGTAGTTATACTTTATGCTCATGTTGGGTTAGGTGTGCTTAGCCTTCATGTTTATCTTTGTTTAACTCACCATAACCCAAACTCCATCTCTAACCTAAAGTCCTATTGACTCACGCCTTGAACCAATCTAGTGTCGTTGAGAGATTGTGACCGGGCGAGCTTATGGTCACCGACACCGATGGATTTCGGTGGAGTTTGTCCTGCACCCCAATCTTGAGCAATGCTCATCTCAGCGCTTAGTTTACTTTCTCCGTATGCATGACCGGATGATTCACCGTAGTTCACCATTTTGAGTAGTTGTAATATGCTTTTACTCTTTTAGAAATCTATAAACTGTTCGTATAATGAGAAATCTTCTCTATTATTTTTCTTATGCACGTGAGCATGCGATTTCGCATGATACTCTGTAATGTAATTTTAAGCCATCTACTTTTCTTTCCCCGTTTGCTTATAATTTGTTTGCTCGGGACGCGCAAACAGATAAGTCTGGGGGTGTGATGAGTCCAAATTATATACCCATTTTAGGACTCATCTGGGCTTATTTTCACGCACGTGCACATCACTTTTCACCTATATTCTCTTCTTTATCGATTTAAAGTCATTCCACTCAATGTGCACATTTCTAGCCCAATTTCGGTGTAGAATCTTTTATTTCTTATTTCTGAGTTTTGTGCTGTGTTTAATTGTTATTATTGAATGTGTTAAGTGTCATGATCAGTGGCCCGAGCAGTTCTCCTGCTGATGCAGGGGCCGTGCAGGTGTTCCCGGTGCAAATCTGCCCAGGAATACTGCGCACAACCACTGGCTATATTGCGCACGACCACTGGTCGTGCGCCACTGCTCGTGCGCACTTAACACCTAAATTTCGAGGCCTGTCTTGCCAAAGGCACGACCACTGGCTATAGTGTGCACGATCACTGATCGTGCGCCACTGGTCGTGCGTATATTATTTTTATGTGAATTTTGTCTTGCAGGTTTTCTGGCACAGTGCGCACGACCAACAACTTCTAGTGTGCACGACCACTGGTCGTGCGTCACTAATCGTGCGCCCTGTTTTCTATAAATACGCAGTCCGCGAAATTAGGTTAGACGGGACATTATCTCCGCCGTTTTAGAGCCTTGTTCGCCTCTTCCGCCCCTGCATCATCTTCCACCACTGGGAGGTGCTCCGGGAATAGTCTTCACGCCTATCTTGAGCCCGGAGATCATCTCGGCCGCCTCCATCATCCAAGTGCTTCAAGGAGAGGATTCCACCGTCATCTTCATCACCAAGCAAGAGTTCTTCGCATCGGACGTGACCGGATTGTAGTTTACCGGAGAAGACGGGTCCATTGGGAGGAAGTGACAGCCCTCCTTTACCCCGGACAATAGTTGGAACCGAGCTAGGACGCGGATTGACAACCTGACGATTCCTACCGAGAATCTACAACAAGCCTCCGGATTCGGTCGTATCTCTTGCCTTTTTCTCTACTTGTATGGATGCAAGATGTATATGAATGTAATCTTTACTATTTTATGATGCATGCTCTAAACTCTTGATTTATAGTGTTATTTTCATAGTTGTGAAAATGCTTATTTGTGTAGAATGTGCTTGAAGTGCGCCGATTTCGCCCCCACTCCATTCCACTCCGCAAACCCACCATTCCATTTCGTTTGACTACTCGTTCATCCGCCCTTGCGAAGTAGTGCGTTCAAGACCTACGTAGTTTTCCATCCCACCTGGCGAAGCATTGCATAGCGGCATTGCATAGGAATAGTTGTAGTTATTTTATTTTATTTACAAAACCAAAATCCTTTTCGTTCGCACTACATCTGCCACAAGGACTTCGATCTCAAGTCCTCCTTGATTTGTTAACTCCACCTTACTGTGTTCCTTGAGAGATACGATACTTGGGGATTTACTTCCTCATATTATTACTTGGCAACGACCGGTTCACTGCCGTTCAGACCGCATTTTGCTCCCGCCTATAAACGGTGTAGGAATTCGCGCGTCAGGTGTGCCATCCATCACACCTCTCTGCTTCCTTTGCATTAGCTGGTGGTTTGCATCCAAAATCTCCTGCTCTTTTGGGTGACCCATATCAGCAATACCTTCTTCTGCCACCTGCTCGCTTATCATGAGATTCACCCGATAACCTCCTCGTCCACCGCCTCTACGACCTCCCCGACCGCGTCCACGACCTCCAAACTTTCCCCTTCCACCTGCATCCCGCTCTTTTGGTAGTTTGGGACAAGTTATCCGGAGATGACCTATTTCACCACAATTGTAACATTGTCGCGTCTCACTCTTGTATCTCTCGTGCCCTTGATTGGTGACCGCTAGGGCCGATTTCTCTCCCGGAAGAGTGGTTCCACCAGACTGGAGCCTAATCATGCTCTCCTCCTGCATCATGGCTGAGATTGTCTCATCCAGGGAGGGAATCTTTGGCTGAGCGAGCAACATTGCACTCCTCTGCTCAAATGTCGGGTTTAACCCCCTCATAAAGTGCATAGTCCTCCGCTGAGCATCTCGCTCCCCTTTCGTGCATTCAGGATCTTTGCAGCATGCGGCTGGTGAGAAATAATCATAGTCTGCCCATAGTCGCTCTAGATCTGCGACATACTCATGGATCGAGCGATCTCCCTGGGTTACAGTCTCTATCTCTCGCTCGATCTGAAACACGTGCATGTTGTTGTCGACTCCTGCGTAGAGCCTCTGTAACTTCCCCCAAACATCGCTTACAGTATCTATACCATCCACCGTGGTAGCGATTGACACAATCATCGAATTTAGGAGCCAAGTGTTTAACAAACTATGCGTAGTTTTCCACTCATTGTACCCATCCGAGTCCTTCTCTGGCTCCCCCTTCTCGTCGGTCAGATAGCCCTCCAAATTCCTTCCGGAGAGAGCTTTCTTTACCCGACGCGACCAACTCAAGTATGTGACTGGTCCATCGAGCTTCAACTCCACAGGAGGGAGATCGAGCTTCACTAGAGGCGGTTGCGACTCAGCGGATCCTTC
Source organism: Dactylorhiza incarnata (assembly GCA_033032865.1). NCBI lineage: Eukaryota > Viridiplantae > Streptophyta > Magnoliopsida > Asparagales > Orchidaceae > Dactylorhiza > Dactylorhiza incarnata. The sequence continues at coordinate 2,596,434 of JAWHQI010000340.1, read as the reverse complement.
GCCTTTGGACATCCGTAAGAAGTCGAAGAACACCTTGAGGTCTGCCTCCTCCAGTTTGGCCACTAATTTCTCCATGAGCGCACGTTATCACGCAAATTTTATTGCGCCGCCTCTTCCTCTTGCCTCTGCTTCAGCGCGGTTCAGCTTCGCACGTCGTTGTCGCGCGCGCCTCTACTTGTGCAGCGCGGTTCTGTCCAGGTTTCGCACTTTTTTGTTGCTTAAAGAGCGCACCCTCCTCTGCAGCGTAACGTGCGCATTGCCGCGTGCCCGGCTGCTGAGGTTCCGCACATTCCCCTGCAGCATAACGGGCGCTCCTTGCGATCCTTCTCCCTGTGCGCGTACTGTCGCACAAAGAGTCGCGCGCTCCCTGCGATCCTTCTCCCTGTCGCGCGATCCTTCTCCTCTGCAAGCTGCGCGCCCGATCCCTGTTGTCGACGCCCTAAATCTTTCTCCTCTGTGCGCGCATCCTTCTCTGTCGCGTGCAATCCCTCTCCTCTGCGCGCGCGGTAACGGGATTCTTCTACCGCGGCACTCCCGTTGCGCACGTATCTCTCTGCGCGCTCTTCTTACCGCGGCACTTCCGCTGCACGCGTAATCTCTATGCGCGCTTCTATCGCGGCACTTCCACTGCACACTATGTGTGATCTTCCTCGGAAGTGGGATCTCTCGAGACCGATTTAGCGTCTCAACCTCGCTTTGATACCAAGTTGAAATAAATACAGCTTTTCTTATTAATTTCTAATCTTACTACAATGTTACATTGCTTCCCTATATATACACATCAAAGGGGAACCAAATACATGATCTGAGATGTGGGACTAAATACAAAAGGAGGAGTCGGCTATACGCACACCAATTGGTGTTAAAAGCACACCAATTACCAACAGTATCGAAGCTCTAGATGATTTTCTTCTGATCGATCCCCCCTCGGTTACCTCAGTCGACTCCGTCAATCAAGCACTCTAATCAACACTTCTCCCGCAAAAGTTTCGTTAATCGATCTCCACATTAGTCGACTCCGTCAATAAAACCCTCAGTACCCCCAGTTGAATTCGTTCGCTTGATCGTCCTCGCAAGACACAGTCAACATTAATTATCTCAAACCAATGACACCCATGTTTCCTCGATCCCTCCAGCTCATCGACTCCTTCTATAATTCTCGCAGATGTAGGCTCCATTTTATCTAAATCAGTCTGGTATTAACAGCTATACGCTTCGATGAAATCTCATCTCCACGCCAATCAACCCGTCAAACCATCGCCTCTTCGCAAAAGCTCATAGAAGCCTCAGTGCTCCTGAAATCTCATCTCCTCAGCTCCAACAACAACTTATGATCTCTCTGTATCAACTCCAGATTCTCGCTTCGACATAATTCCACATTGCTTAATTTAAGTCGAACGTCGTCGGGGCCACCGTCGAGTCTCTCCTCCATGTCATCTCGAAGGGCCTCAACTATCGCATTTTGGCTCTTGCGGTTAAGAGTCATGTTGGAACCACGATAATGGGTTCCTAAAGTTCAGACTTGGGGGTGACCCAAGGCTACTATTCTGGTGGTCGACCCGGACGAGACACGACAAGAAGAAGCTAGAGAACACAAGAAACGGCTCTGAATCGCCTACAAACAAGGCGTGCTACAGCGAGGAGGTCCCGCCACACACCCGAAAGTCTATAGGAACTTCCACTCCTAAAACCAATGCTGAGCTCAGCATAAGAGAGGCAGGCACTGAGCTCGCCCAGACCTCAGAGAAGGGGGGCTCAAAAGGTGTCTTCTACTTGTGCCTTTGGGTCCTATTTATAGGCAATCCGTCCCGGAGGTATATTGGTCTGCGGGTAGCTTCCTCCGCCTTAACCAAGATGTTATTCCCGTGCCTAAATGATCTGCGAATAGTTGGCCTTGACGAGGCGAAATTCTAAATTCGCCCACACTTGGGCAAGGTCTTCTGAGCTCTCCCCTGCTAGGCGAGGTGGTCTGAGCTCACCCCTACTGGGCGAGGTCTTCTAAGCTCGCCCCTGCTGGGCGAGGTCTTCTGAGCTCGCCCCTGCTGGGCGAGGTCTTCTGAGCTGGGCCTCTCATCGAATACGGGTTGTATAGCTACCGAGCTGAATGGTCTACGAATAGCCGTCCCCGACGAGGTCTCCTAAAGTGTCTTCCTTAGGTTTTTTGATCTCGACGAATTACGGGTTATACAAGTCGCTCAAGGAGTAGACGTCTTTATAGACACATATGGAGTGACTCCCCGGGTGTGTTCTGCCTCCATGGGAAAAAAATATGCTTGACTTCCAAAGTCAACTTGACATATAGACCTACGACGAGCATCATGCGAGTGATGTCATTCTTCAAATTGACTCTTCGACCATCATGCTCTAATAGGAGAGCTATGACGGAGTAACTGCCATGTGGACTCAACTGAGACAATACTTTACTAAGACCGATAGTGCTTGTGAATTCCAACTTCTACAGACCATTCAGTCTGCTTGTCAGGGAAATAGTACTATTAGAGAGTGTCGTGTATATATGATGAATTTATAAAGTCAACTTAGAGTAATGGAACCCACTCGTGGGTTAGGTGTCATACACTCATTCTACTATCAATACCTAGCCTCGACGTCTGCTACAGTTTCTCATGCATCAACGACCCGAGATTCAGACATTTGTTGAACTCACTTACACAGTTTACATGTTCCATCATTGGGCACGCCCGTGAATGAACACACTAATGAGAAGAATCGTTGAATTGCTCTTGAGGCTTAATCACTTCTAACACTCTGACTTGGTGGGTCATCCTACACCAGTTGTGGTACAGTCCAATCCTACTATTTCTCAACCTCGTCAAATTTCTGATTAAGTTCTTGTCTCCCCTATAGTTTATCCCTCTCGAACTGAGGTAGTCGCCCGAATTTGGAGGCTTGTATGTGTTGAAACCGTCAACCGGTCTCTTGAGGAGTTCAGACCCACAGAGGGGTGTAGCCTACACCTACTTCTCTCTCACTAGCACACTTGACTATTGGTGAAGGAAAATGAATAGACCCAAAGCTACAACGAGGAGGTTCCGCCACACACTCGGAAGATCTTAGAGAGTTTCATCTTCCAAACCAATGATGAACTGGGCACCTTTAGAGGGCACGTGGAGCCAACCAAAAATATCCTGAGGAGGAGAGAGCCTAAAAGATCGGATCCCCTCCAAAGGTGCCCTTAAGGGTCTATTTATAGTTTTTCTACTATGGTCTGCAAATAGCGTAATCCCGTCTTTTGGTTTTACTAAACGCACCCCAAATTGGTCTGCTAACAGCCAAACTCCGCTGTTCTGAAGGGCCATTGGCAGTCCCCCAAGGGTATCTAGGTAATTTTACCTCTAGGTCCCACTGGGCGAGTGGTCCGAGAAGGCATCACTCGCCGGACTTCCCGCATACTGGATTCTCTAGATCTTACCAGGCGAGTGGTCTGTGGAGGCACCGCTCGCCAGATCCTTGGCCTGGGCGAATGCGGAATGCCCCCTGCTTGCTTTAGGCGAAATCCCTTCGGGCCTATTCATCCTTTAGATCCTGGGGCCCGGGACCTACTCGACAAATACAGAGTTGTACAGTATGGGTTATGGATAAGTCAAACAATTATTCTTTCTTCCCTCTACACTGTTTTTCTCTCTAGAAATAAAATCTCTTTTAGGGCCCAAGTAAGATTCAAACAATTCCCACGGACAGATCTGGACGAAACAACAGCATCCAAAATGCAAATCATGCATTTAGTTCAAACAGCATCAGCTGCCCGATTCGTGGTCCATAGAAATGATCGACAAGGTTACTCGAATCTTAAGCAAAATATCAAAAATCCGGTATCTATATCAAATAAAAAAACGCATGATAAATCTCGATATTCTGCAGCAAACGAAAACTACGACATAAGAACCTGAAGTAAGAGACTCACCGTTAGAAGACTGTTCATCTTTTGACTCCCTGTGGCGACGCCGCCAACCTGGCGGAGGCGCTTGGCTACTCAAGATTTGAGCTCAGAAAATCATCGACGGCCGCTCAGGCACTACTTTCAAGTCCCAAGAAGAACAAGAGCAAACTAGAACTGAGAGTGGGGAGAAAGTAACAGAGGGAGCAGGGTTTCGGATTCGGGATTCGGGATTCGGGATTCGGGTTTCGGGTTTCTTCTTATAAAGGCGAGCCAACCGCTAAAGGATAACTTATTTCTCTGTTACACTTTAGCATGACAAGAATCGTCCTCATATAAGCTGAGGTTGGGAAAAGATGATTGGCCGTTTATTTTAACCTCAGGCGATTAAAACGATTCCAGAGGTGCATTTTAGTGCTGGAGACGGTGGGCCCCGAATAGCCCTAAACCACGTGTCCCAGAAGTGCGTGGCTACCGGTGGGGTCCCTGTGGCTTTATATATACATACCTCTTACCTAACAAATCAAGCCAATAATAACTTTTTTGTCAACTTCAGAACCCAATTGAAAATAGAATTAAAGATAGCTTTGTGTATGCAACAATCTTGCACGGCCGCTGTGTGGCTGCGGTAGCACTCCCGCTGCGAAGTTATCTGATGTTACGCGCGGATAATACGGTCGAATCACAAGGTATCTGTTAACTCAGGCTCCGTTTGGCACGATGCTGGCGGTCATGAACGTAGTAGTTATTGATGAGGATTCATCACGGGCTCTCATTTATGAGAGAAACCGGATGACGGTTACTCCCAAAAACCACTCCCGTTACTACTTTAGTGGAAGAGAGTGATTGACCAAAACCGGAACCGCCGTCTCCGCCACCAACCGCCCGTGCAAGACCGCGTACGATCGCCGCATCCGAGCACTACACCACCGCGCAAGGCAGGACCGCGCACGGTAGCGCCCGCGGCAAGCGCGGTGCTACCGCCCGGCGCTACCGCGCGGTAGCGCGCGCGGTAGCGTCGAGCCCCTCTTGGGGTGCGGCCAAGCCGCACCCATGAGGGGTGCGGGTTGCGCCAAGCCGCACCCCCTTTGGGATGCGGCCAAGCCGCACCCCCCTTTGGGGTGCGGCCAAGCCGCACCTGGCCGCACCCCCCTTTTTGGGGTGCGGCCGAGAAGAGTCACCCCCCTCCCTCGGGCGCGGCCGCGCCGCGCCCTCCTTCAGGGGCGGTCGAACCGCTTTCCCCCATAGTAAGATTGGGGTGAGTCTCCCCTCTTCCGGCTCGCCGCCCGCTTTTCGGGCTCCGGACTCCGTTCGGAGTAATTCCCCGTTCGTTGCGTGCTCAGAACGCTTCTGAGCGCGCTTATCTCACTTTTTATCTATTCTGACTTCTCACTTTTCCGACTCGGCTAGCTCACATTTCCGACTCGCTCATTTTTCCGACTCGGCTCGCTCACTTTTTGTCTTTTCAGTTTCTCACTTTGCAGGAACAGCTTGTCGCCTTTCCTCGAAAGGCAGCATGGTCATTTACGAAAAATGGTGATCCGTGGGCTCTGAACCGGAAAATATGATTCGTCCTCCCAGGTGGTTATGGTGGTTACAACGGCAAAATTACCGGGCTACCCCCGGCCAAAGCTATAAAAGGACCCCCTAGGCTTCATTTGAGGGGATCCGGCCTGAATGCCCAGAGAGAGCTCCTTGAAGATTTCCACAGATTTCTCCTTCGGCGCTTGAAGATCTCCTTCGTGGACTTGAAGTCTGCCGTCTTCACGAAAGCGGGCAAGGCTTTCTCACTTTCATCTCCACGAAAGCGGACAAGCTTTTCTCACTTTCGTCTCCACGAAAGCGGACAAGGCTTTCTCACTTTCGTCTTCACGAAAGCGGACAAGGCCGTCTCACTTTCGTCTCCACGAAAGCGGACAAGGCTGTCTCACTTTCGTTCTCTGCCGTTCTCAGAAGGAAAAGACTTAGCTTTTCCGAGAGGTGGCCTGTCGCCCTCGGAACGTTCTCTCTCTCTCTCTCTCTCTCTCTCTCTCTCTCTTTCTCTCTTATATTGTAACGAGCAGCGGCCTGTCGCGCTCGACTTCTAAATCTCTAATTGTAATGCCCCGGAAGATAGTGGAAGTTTGGTCGGCACAGCTCCGGCCACGTGTTTTTTTACCCTTTCCGGGTTTTCCACGCTAAAAAGTCCCAGTGTACTCAACGAATTTCTCTGTAACTGTTTGCGCGCTTGGTTCGCTCTCGAGCTAAGGTGGTTCAATTCGACCGGTCTACCAAGATCCCTAAGCGACCCGCAACAGTTTGGCGCCGTCTGTGAGAAGGAATTCTCAAAGTTCAGCAAAGACTACTGAAAGTGACACTTACCGCCAACTGCAATGGCCAGAAGAAGTGCTCGCACCACTGAAGGTTCAATCCCAGAGGGGCGCGTCGACCCAGCTCCCTCCCACTCACTCATCAATGCGCCTCTCGCAGAAGAGGCAGTGCTTATGCCTGCGACGGTGCTGGAAGGGCGCATTCGGCAAATGGAAGAGCAACAAGCCGAGATGCTGACTCTCGTGAGAAACGTGGGGGCACCACGAGTTCCCAATCAGCCTCCAGCATCAAACGCTTCTCCACGCCCAGTTCCGAATCATGCTCCGGTCGAGGGGGCCGTTCGGGAAGATGAAGTCTCCGAAGATTTCTCCGACGCTGCAAGCTCCGCTCATCCTGCTCCGCCGATCGGAGGGCCGGAGGCTGACCCCCATCACCCCCGCCAAGGAAGAGCTGCTCCCGTCCGAGCAGTGGAAAGAACCACGCGATAAGAAATACGCAATATGATAGAAGAAGAATACGTCCAAGCAGGACGACGCGCAACTCTCTCCCACCGTCCCGCACACCACGGCTCCCCAATGTCGCCTCACGTTTTGACCCATCCAATTCGGAATGGTTTCAAGCTTCCCAACATCGAGACATTCGACGGGACGGACGATCCGTGGGAACATGTCAATCACTTCACCACCGTCATGAGGATTTACAGTGCCCCTGATCAGCTCCTCTGTCAGGTGTTCCCGGCAACTTTGAAAAGGCAAGCGCGCACTTGGTTCCACTCCCTGCGGAATGAGGCTATCAACAACTTCACAGAAGTGGCGCAGCAGTTCGTGGACCAATTCATCGCCAATCGAAGGATCGCCCGAGATCCCTCCCATCTCTCAGTGATCCGCCAAAATGATGGAGAGACACTCAAAGATTTTTTCCAACGCTTCACTGCGGAGGCTCGACAGATCCCAGGAGTCGATCCCGAGCTCTTGCGGGGAGTCCTCCTTGGAGGACTCCGCCCAAGTGGCTTTTACCCAGCTCTCATGAGAGAAACCGTACCAAGTTACCCCGACCTCGTTCACCAAGTTGAAGCTCAGATAGCCGTCGACGAGGCCATCGAAGCACACCGCCGGCAGTTCGAGGGGAGCTCAAAGAGGAAGAAAGAGGAGTCGTCGCTGCAGACAGTTCCCAACAAGAACAACAAGCATCACGACAACCCCAGCCGAGACCGAAGATCTCGCCAACATCAAGACTACACTCCCCTGAACACAACCAGGACTAACGTTCTCTTTGCCATCCGCGATCATACCTCTCTCTAGAGGCCTAGGGCTCTTGCACCAAATTCCAGAGACCAATCCAAATACTGCGACTTCCATCGAGGTCGCGGACACAAAACAGAAGATTGTTCGCGACTGAGCGCAGAAATCGAACGATTCATACGTCGGGGACTCCTTGAAAAATTTCTCCAAACCATGGATCCTGAATCAACAAGTCAAGAATGAGGGGAGCAATCCCCAGAGCGACAGTCCCGAAGAATGGCCTGTTTTACGTCTGACGTGTTTACTTGTATCTCGTGTTTTCAGCATCAATGTAATAAACAAATAGCATTCTATTTATTGCTCTTCATCATGCACCCAAACGTCAAGCGTCATTTTCAATTGTACTGTCTCTCCCAGAACAGAGTGTTTAGATTGTCCGACAAAGGACTCTGCCCTCTCCCAGAACAGAGTGTTCAGATTGTCCGACAAAGGACTCTGCCCTCTCCCAGAACAGAGTGTTCAGATTGTCCGACAAAGGACTCTGCCCTCTCCCAGAACATAGTGTTCAGATTGTCTGACAAAGGACTCTGCCCTCTCCCAGAACAGAGTGTTCAGATTGTCCGACAACGGACTCTACCCTCTCCCAGAACAGAGTGTTCAGATTGTCCGACAACGGACTCTACCCTCTCCCAGAACAGAGTGTTCAGATTGTCCGACAAAGGACTCTGCCCTCTCCCAGAACAGAGTGTTCAGATTGTCCGACAAAGGACTCTGCCCTCTCCCAGAACAGAATGTTCAGATCGTCCCCCAGTGACCTCATTACTACGACACGAAGCGCCAGCCCTTCACATAAATTTTGGGGGTCCTAAAAATGGTCCTATTCAAGTCCACGATCTTCGGTACTAACACCCAGCAGCACACCTTGCGCACCTCGCTTCAGCGCTGCTTGGGAACCTCGCATCAGCACACCTTGCGCATCTCGCCTCAGTGCTGCTTCGTCACATCGCCCCCAAGCTACTCAGGCTTCGACGCTGAGACGACAAGCTTGCAACCAAACAAGGCGAGATAAAAGTTTCTCCCACAACTAGAGCCGAACGTCGACTTCCGGAACGTCGCACGAAGACGACGATGATCCAAATTGCCGCAAAGGAAAATCAAAACCTCCGAACTCCTCCACACGGTGATCGGATTCCGAAGATTTTGGGGGCTTATGATGAGGATTCATCACGGGCTCTCATTTATGAGAGAAACCGGATGACGGTTACTCCCAAAAACCACTCCCGCCGCTACTTTAGTGGAAGAGAGTGATTGACCAAAGCCGGAACCATCGTCTCCGCCACCAACCGCCCGTGCAAGACCGCGTACGATCGCCGCATCCGAGCACTACACCACCGCGCAAGGCAGGACCGTGCACGGTAGCGCCCGCGGCAAGCGCGGCGCTACCGCGCGGTAGCGCCGAGCCCCTCTTGGGGTGCGGCCAAGCCGCACCCCATGAGGGGTGCGACCAAGCCGCACCCCCCTTTGGGATGCGGACAAGCCGCACCCCCCTTTGGGGTGCGGCCAAGCCGCACCCCCCTTTATGGGGTGCGGCCGAGAGGAGTCACCCCCTCTCTCGAGCGCGGCCGCGCCGCGCCCGCCTTCAGGGGTGGTCGAACCGCTATCCCCCATAGTAAGATTGGGGTGATTCCCCCCTCTTCCGGCTCGTCGCCCGCTTTTCGGGCTCCGGGCTCCGTTCAGAGTAATTCCCCGTTCGTTGCGTGCTCAGAACGCTTCTGAGCGCGCTTATCTCACTTTTTATCTCTTCTGACTTCTCACTTTTCCGACTCGGCCCCCTCACATTTCCGACTCGCTCACTCTTCTGACTCGGCTCGCTCACTTTTTGTCTTTTCAGTTTCTCACTTTGTAGGAACAACTTGTCGCCTTTCCTCGAAGGGCAGCATGGTCATTTACGAAAAATGGTGATCCGTGGGCTCTGAACCGGAAAATATGATTCGTCCTCCCAGGTGGTTATGGTGGTTACAACGACAAAATTACCGGGCTACCCCCGGCCAAAGCTATAAAAGGACCCCCTAGGCTTCATTTGAGGGGATCCAGCCTGAATGCCCAGAGAGAGCTCCTTGAAGATTTCCACGGATTTCTCCTTCGGCGCTTGAAGATCTCCTTCGTGGACTTGAAGTCTGCCGTCTTCACGAAAGCGGGCAAGGCTTTCTCACTTTCGTCTCCACGAAAGCGGACAAGGCTTTCTCACTTTCGTCTCCACGAAAGCGGACAAGGCTTTCTCACTTTCGTCTCCACGAAAGCGGACAAGGCTGTCTCACTTTCGTTCTCTGTCGTTCTCAGAAGGAAAAGACTTAGCTTTTTCGAGAGGTGGCCTGTCGCCCTCGGAACGTTCTCTCTCTCTCTCTGATATTGTAACGAGCAGCAGCCTGTCGCGCTCGACTTCTAAATCTCTAATTGTAAGCCCCCAGAAGATAGTGGAAGTTTGGTCGGCACAGCTCCGGTCACGTGGTTTTTTACCCTTTCCGGGTTTTCCACGCTAAAAAGTCTCAGTGTACTCAACGAATTCCTCTGTGACTGTTTGCGCGCTTGGTTCGCTCTCGAGCTAAGGTGGTTCAATTCGACCGGTTTACCAAGAGCCATAAGCGACCCGTAACAGTTATGAGTCGTCGTTCGTGAATGCCCAACCTCACCAAAGGAACTTCATTCACTTTTATGTTCAAAATTAGCATTCTTTTCTTGTTGGCTGTCATAATCGTTGTCATGCCAAACACACATTATATGATGGTGGTTTTTTTGTCCAAACTCACCGGAGCAAAAATGTCGCGCCAAACGGAGCCTCAATAATGGAAATGTTTAGAATTACAATTGAGAGGAGGTAAGTAAGAAGAACGAATGTTGCATGAAAAATGAATATAAAATATACATGTATATAATTTATAATAAAGGGGGTCAGGGGGGCTTTTGGTGAAACATTCATGGTTAGCACCTTCCGAGGCAAATTTGAGTGGAAACAAACGAACATTATATTTGTGCTGAGTAATATACTTGTTGCGGGTCACTCGACGATCTTGTAGGTTGGTCGAATCAAACCATGTTAGCTCGAGAGTGAGCCGAGCGCGCAAACAGTTATTGAGAGAACTAGCAGTTGACCAGAAAGCGTTTTAATCGTAGAAAACTCGAAAATGGTGAAAAACCACGCGGCCGGATCTGTGTCAGCCAAATTCTACTATAATGTTGTTTTGCCGCACCCTGCAAGGATGGGTTGCGGCCTTAGCGATCGACTATGGCCGCACCCCGCGAGGGAGAGGTGCGTGTCTGGCTGTATTGTAGCTCTGCTAGACTGCGAGCCGGTCGAGGTCGCGACGAAAAATTACGGGTCTGATCAGATACGTTTTGGAGAACCCTATCAATACCTATCAAAGTTCGAGCATGTGTTTCGAGGGAGAACAATTTTTTGATCACATGTAAGAAGTGAGTAACCTATTATGTTGCGCACGATTTTCTTTAAGGCTCCGTTCGTTTGGTAGGTTTTGAGAGACAGGAATTGGTTTTGACCGAAAACCTATGACGCAGAGGTTTTGAAAATGGGCAAAAAACAAATTCTTGTGTTCGTTTAGAGAAGGTTTTGAGAGAAAATGATGATGAAGAGTGTCAAAATGATGATGAACTCCGGCCAAAATGATGATAAACTCTGGCCACAATGATGATGAACAGTGTCAAAACTGTCCCAAAATCCATCTAAATAGGTAAGTTTTAGGCATAGAAGGATTTTGTAAAAAGCAAAACTCATGGATTTTGGGCCAAAATCAATCCCCTCTTTTAAAATAAGCAAACGAACACTAGAATTTATTTTGGTCAAACACCTTCCTCCAAAACCCATAGGTTTTCTGTGAATGTCAATTCCTTCCTAAAAAACGTCAAACGAACAAAAAAAATGGTTTTGATATACCAAAAATCAATTCCTTCCTCTCAAAACCCGCGAAACAAACGCAACTTAAGGTAATTCAATGTTCACAAAAAAAATTTTGCAGGTTCAAGTTATTATACGTTGCTCGCTTGCTTTTCCATCCTCATCGCTTTAGAACCAAAATGTTGTCTCCATGATGATTCTTTAACGACCATGATGCGAGGTTCTTATAACATGCTACTTATGTCTAGTAATATCTTCCCAGTTTTGTTGTAATATCGTTCCACGTACGCCAAAGTCTGGTCTACGATAAAAATGATAAAAAAAATCATGTTGAAATGTCATTGGTATAGAATCGAGCAAAGCTGGGCCGATAATTGTTCGCGGTAAGGCTCGTGTTTGCTTTTGGCATGAGGAACACTCAAACTCGACAATAGTCGTCCACGAATGCAATGCGTGTATTTTCTTCACAGCGCATTCCTTTAAACGCCCCCATTGCACACGCCCAAAGGATTACGATGCCCGTCAATGCTGTGTTGGGATCACACAAACGCAAAACAATTTCCTCAGATGGGGCCTTAACATAGTCTTTCCAACACATCTAAGAGTGTGTTTGATTGGGTTGTTGCTGATGATAAACTGCTGATCAGAAATGGAGTTTTGAAAAAGAGTTATTTCTGTGAAATGAAGTTTTGTCAAAAAAACTGTTTGGATCAAATGAAATTTTCAGTGCTTATTGAAATAGAGTTTTGAAAAAGTTGTTTGGTTACAAAATGGAGCATTTTTAGGTGCGTGTAATATGAGTGAAATTTAAGAAAATATTAGTACTATTGTTTGATAAGATAGGAGGATTTTAAATGATGGTCAAAAAATAGTAATCGGAGCATTTTTAGGTGCGTGTAATGTATAGTGATCATAATAGATCATTGTGCGGGAGCAAATATAACCGTATGATTCATGACTTCAATGGTGTAGATTGTTTGCGTATTACATACGATCGTATTGAAAAAGGAGCGTATTGAAAAATGATCGTATTGAAATGTGATCGTATTTTAGATCAATCATGCATGAAAAATTGTGCCTGCGGAAATATACGGCGGGATGGAGTCACCTTTACACAACATATTAAATGATAGTCAAAAAGTGGTCTAAATCATGAGCACTTTTAGGTGTGTGTAACGTACGGTGATCATAATAGATCATTGTGCGAGAGCAAATACCGCCGTATGATTGTTGAAACCGGCAACCGGTCTCTTGAGTTCGGACCCACTTGGGGTGTAGTCGATGCTTATTTCTCCCTCACTAGACTCTCTTGATGGTGGATGTGAGAATAGGAATAGACCCAAGGCTGAAGCGAGGAGGTCCCGCCACACACCCGGAAGATCTTAGAGAGCTTCCCCTCCCTAACCAGAGCTCAACCGGGCACCTTGGAGGGCCTTAGCAGCCGACCAGAAACTAGCCTGGAGGAGAGGATTCTCTAAAATCGGATCTCCTCCAAGGTGCCCTTAAGGGTCTATTTATAGATTTTTCTAGGCTGGTCTGCAAATAACATGAATCCGCCTTTTAGTTTTACTAACCGCACCCCAAATTGGTCTGCTAATAGCCTAACTCCGCTGTTCTGAAGGGCTATTTGCAGCCCACAAGGGGTATTATGGTCATTTCCCCCTCAAATCCTTTTGGGCGAGTGGTCCGTGAGGGCACCACTCGTTGGGCACCCGCTTGGCTGGGCGAATGCCCACGCTTCCGGGCGAGTGGTCCGTCAGGGCACCACTCGCCTAGCTCCTTCTCTCCTGCAGCTTACCCCACCAACCCGAGGGTACTTCCACCTCCTAGCCGGGGCGAATGATCTGGCTGGCCCAGGTCTCGCTAATTGGCCTGTGGGACCCACTTGGCGAATACGGGGTGTACACAATCCCCGCTCTTTGCGAGCGGTTCCTACGCTCGGAAAGAACAGTCCAACCCGGTATTCGGCGAGTGCTGGCTGACAGGACCCATAAGATTCTGTGGGTCCCACCGTCTCCCTATATATACTTCCAAGTGTCAGATCTCTGGAACTCTCCCATTCCTTGGCTTGGTGATCCCTCTCTCCCTTGACCTTTCGTAGATATCAATGTCTTCTCACAAACCTTCCGCGAGACCCCTATCGCAGGGGATGATTGAACGTCTGGTTGCGGCCCAAAGTGCGACTGCCCCCAAGGCTGCCAGATTTGCTCCCTGGCTTGCATCCAAACGGGACCCGAGCGCCCCCTACATCTCGCGTCGAGCCAAGGCGATTCGACTGAATCGTCAAAGAGGCGAGACCGCCTCGGAGTCTACGGCGAATACTCCTCCGACGAATACTCCTCCGGCGAATACTCCTCCGACGAATACTCCTTCGGCGAATACTCCTCCGGTCCCCAGGACGCAGGTATGAGGATTCTTCTTGTCTCTGCTTAGTCCTTGCCCCTTATCCTGCAATCGTTCTGACCATTCGCAGGGGATTTCGGTGCCCGAGGACGGCCACGGGGCCGTCTCGAACAGCGCCGCGGTGCCACCTCCCGCGAACGAGAGGCCTCCAGATCTGGACCTTGTGCCTCCATCCCCTCCGGGCGAGACCACATTGCAGTCCGGCAAGTTGTGAACCCTCTTGATTTGCTTCATGCTACTCATTACTGACCACTATTTTTTTTTTCGCAGCCCCCAATCCTGACCTTCCGCCGCGGGACTCCATTCCTCCGAGTTCCCCTGCTCGACCGAACCCCTACGTGCTCGCGGATGAGCCGAGAGTATCCCCTGAGAAGGGACCCGGCCAACAGGGCCGTCCGGATGATTCTGCGGATGCTCCAGCTCTTTCTTCACAGCCCTACCGCCCGGGGAAAGGAAAAGTTCTACCTCCTAACACCGGCTTGTCTGGTGTGCACCCCCACTCGTCGCATCCCCTAGGTCAGAAGGAACCTGTACCAGGTTAGTATCTTCAATCGCCTCCAGCGCATTCGCTAGCTTTATCGCGGCTGATCCGCCGGTGATCTCGCAGGCCATCGGGAAGCCTCCCCCTTCGAGTCCTACAACTTGGGGGAAGAGGGGATGCTCTCGCCTCTCCCATCCCCCGGAGATCTCTCTGACTTTCCGGGCGACTTCTCAGATCATGCGACCCTGAAGGAGCGAATCACGGAAGTCTTGGGGAAGCTCATCCATATTCAGCGGAACATCGCCGGCCAGGTGGATGATGTGCGGATGGAGGTCACGCGCGAGCTGAAGGACCTCCGGCAGGACTATTCGCGCCTCCTCGCAGTGGTGGAGCATCTGGGGGGTGAAGGAGGGGAGCTGTCTCCCGGGAGACATGCCGCGCGCGCGCCCGGGACCAGCTTCAGCCCCAAAGGGGGGAGCATTTCTCTCCGGCCCGGGAGAGAAACCTGCTCAACCCCGCGAGCCTTCCTGTCAAACGCTGAACCTCCTTGGCATTCCGAGGTGATCCCAACTCCATTATGGCTTTGACCTTGTCCAGGTTAGGTTCTACCCCCAAAGGGGTGAGAAGGTGTCCCAGGAACTTCCCCTTGCTGGCCTCGAACACACACTTCAGGGGGTTCAGGCGCATCTTGTACTTGCGCAGGGTAGCGAAGGTCTCCTCGAGGTCCTGGATGTGAGAGCTCGCGTTCTTGCTTTTCACCATGAGGTCATCCACGTAGACCTCCAAGTTCCTTCCCCTTTGTTCCTTAAAGACCCGGTCCATCATCTTCTGGTAGGTTGCTCCTGCATTTTTCAGCCCAAAGGGCATCATCTTATAGCAGTAGCACCCCTCCCGGGTGATGAAAGAGACATCTTTGATATCCGGGGGGGGTGCATCCTGATCTGGTGATAACCTGAAAAAGCATCCAAAAAACTCATCACAGAAAAACCGACGGCTGAGTCAACCAGCGCGTCGATCCGAGGCAGGGGATAACAATCCTTAGGGCAGGCTTTGTTTAATAAAGAAAAGTCAATACACATACGCCTGCGACCATCGCCCTTTTTTATCATGACGACATTAAAGACCCAGCCTGGATACTGGATCTCCGATACAAAACCTGCTTCAAGGAGCTTGGCCACCTCCTCGCGGATCGATTCTTCGAGCTTGTCGGCGAAGGCCCTCCTTTTCTGTCAGATGGGGCGGGCTCCTGGCTCAAGGTTGAGACGATGGCAAGACACGTCCTCCTCGATGCCTGACATGTCTGCCGCGCTCCATGCGAAGATGTCCACGTTCTTCTGGATGCACTCCAGCATCCTTACCCTGTCCTCCGGGCTGAGGCCCCCGCTGACACACACTTTCTCCGCCCTTCCTCCCTGGGTGATAACCTCCATCTCCATTACTTCCTCTGCCGCCTCAAGCCGAGCCGGCTCTTCCCATCTGCCCCTCGCTTCTTGCCCCTCTACCCTGGCCTTCTCCTCTGCCGCACCTTCCTCCTCCATTGGTTCGACCTGCTCCTCCTCCATCTCCTTTCCTCGGGCACTGCCCTCTTCCTCTTCTCCCCTCTTCTCCACTCCTTCTCCTGACCCCTCCGGCCTCCTCATCTCTTCATCCATCTTCTCAGCCTCCGCCATCCAAGAGATGGTGTTGACGGCAGTCACATAGCACTGCCTGGCCACCTTGCATCTCCCCGAATTCGGACCTGGACTTCTCCACTATGGAACTTCAAGCACTGGTGGTATGATGAGGGCACACATCGGAAGGCACTGATGAGGGGGCGCCCAAATATTCCATTGTAGCTGCTCGAAGCGTCAACGATGACGAACCGGCAGTTCCTTGGGACTCCCCCTAACGTTACCTGGAGGCCGACGCCTCCCTCAACCTCCTTTCTTTCTCCTGAGAAACCGAACAACGGCCCATCAGAGGCCTGCACCCTCTTCTTCTCCACCTCCATCGCATCGAAAGCCTTCTTGAAGATAACATTCACCGAGCTCCCATTGTCCACCAGGATCCGGGAGACCGTGAAGTTTTCTATCGCCGTCTGGATCACCAGGGCGTCGCAGAACGGGTCCTCATAATCGGGCATATCTTCCGAGGAGAAGGCGAGCTTCTCTGTGGGGGGTGGGGTCTGGGAAGTTGATGCAACGTCTCTCCGGAACATCGCCTGGAAGCTCCTTTTGCGAGAGGCCTCTATCCCAACCCCACCATGAATCACCCCGATTCCCCCTGGCTCCTGTATCCGCCCTGTCCTCGCATCGGTCCTCTTCTGCCTCTGGGAGCACTTCCTCGATCCTGGCCTGCTGCCGCCGTGGCTGACCTCTCCCTCTCATCTCCAAGAATTCTGGGCAGGTGGCGGTCGCGTGACCTTCTTCCTGGTGAAAGTCACAATAGGGCAACGCCACCCTGTCCCCTCTTCCTGCTCTTCCTCTCCCTCCTCTTGCTCCTCTACCTCCTCTTCCTCGGCCTACTGCCATAGCTTGCTCCCTTGGGGGGTGAGGGGGTCTGGGGCCTTGCCTCCACCCCAGATTCATTCCTCCCGCCTCTCTTCCTTGGTACCCCCCTTCCTGACCTCTCGCTGGTCCTTCTTGGTGCCTCCAGCCCAACCTGTTGTTGGGCTCTTGATTCCTCCAATTCCGAGGTGGTCTTTCGAACCCCTGACCCCTGGGTTCTTCTCTCCTTCTTCCTTCTTGCTTCCTCACCTCAGGCTCGCTCATCTTCGCCAACCTCTTGTAGAACTCCGGGTTGGCCGCCTCCCCTTCAATCTCCTCTGCTGCTCACTCCATCAACTCCTCAAAGGACAAAGGAGGCCTTCTCTTCAGGTCCATCTTGAAGAACCCATCTCGCAACCCTATGATGAACGCCATCTTGAGGGCGAATCCCGACACCTCCTGCACAAGGTGTATCTCCTCCTGGAACCTATCCACGTAATGTGCCAGGGATTCCCCCTCCCTTTGCCTGATCTTAAAGAGAGCCTCCACATCCTTCTTTCTCTTTTTTGACGTCGAGAAGCGCAGCCCAAAGCCTCGTCGCAGATCATCGAACGCGTAGATGGAACCTGCGGGAAGCTGGTGGAACCAGTCCCTTGCTTTCTCCTTCAGGGTGGTTGCGAAGAGTCGGCATTGAAAAGCATCCGACATGGGAAGGATTGATGTCATGTCCTCAAACCACTGCAGGTGCACGACTGGGTCCTCCTTGCCGGTGTAGTAGGACATCTCCGGCCCTCGAAACCCCTCTGGCACTGGGGCCGAGAGGATCATCTCGCAAAAGGGGCTCCCTTCCCCTGCTCGGCGAATGGTCCTCTTGGGCGGAGCCAGCTCGCACACCTCAGCACTCGCCGGGCAGCTGAACAGCTGCCGCCCGGGGAGATCTCGCGCACTGTCTTCTGCTGGCACCTCCTTCCCCAGCCGCTGCCCCGGTGCATTCTCGCCGATCTGCAGGGGCGGAACCACGGGGACTGCCGGGGTCTCGCACTCGCTCCGCCCAGCGAGAACTGTCTGCAGGACTTCTCGCTTGAATTTCTCAAATATTTCCAGCCACTCCCCTGTTGCTGGCGGCTGCGAGTGGCCTGAGTCAGAACCATCTCCCCCATCTCCTGTCATCGAACCTAGCTTGAAATTTTCCTTCACCGGCTACGGTTCACGCTCACTGCACCAAAAATGTTGAAACCGGCAACCGGTCTCTTGAGTTTGGACCCACTGGGGGTGTAGCCGATGCTTATTTCTCCCTCACTAGACTCTCTTGATGGTGGATGTGAGAATAGGAATAGACCCAAGGCTGAAGCGAGGAGGTCCCGCCACACACCCCCCTCCCTAACCAGAGCTCAACCGGGCACCTTGGAGGGCTTTAGCAGCCGACCAGAAACTAGCCCGGAGGAGAGGATTCTCTAAAATCAAGACTCCTCCAAGGTGCCCTTAAGGGTCTATTTATAGATTTTTCTAGGCTGGTCTGCAAATAACATGAATCCGCCTTTTAGTTTTACTAACCGCACCCCAAATTGGTCTGCTAATAGCCTAACTCCGCTGTTCTGAAGGGCTATTTGCAGCCCACAAGGGGTATTATGGTCATTTCCCCCTCAAATCCTTTTGGGCGAGTGGTCCGTGAGGGCACCACTCGCCGGGCACCCGCTTGGCTGGGCGAATGCCCACGCTTCCGGGCGAGTGGTCCGTCAGGGCACCACTCGCCTAGCTCCTTCTCTCCTGCAGCTTACCCCACCAACCCGGGGGTACTTCCACCTCCTAGCCGGGGCGAATGATCTGGCTGGCCCAGGTCTCGCCAATTGGCCTGTGGGACCCACTTGGCGAATACGGGTTGTACAATGATCCGTGATTTCAACGGTGTAGATTGTTTGTGCATTACATACGATCGTACTGAAAAATGATCGTATTGAAAAGTGATCGTATTTTAGATCAATCGGGCACGAAAAATTGTGCCGGTGGAAATATACAGTGGGATCCGGGCTCACTTTTACACATTTTAAATGATGGTCAAAAAGTGGCCCAAATCAGGAGCACTTTTAGGTGCGTATAATGTACGGTGATCACAATAGATCATCGCGCCGGAGCAAGTACAACTGCATGATCTGTGATTTCAACGGTATAGATTGTTTGCGTATTACATATGATCCTACTGAAAAATGATCATATTGAAAAATGATCATATTTTTAGATCGTGCACGAAAAATTGTGCCGGCGGAACATTTTTTTTTTTCCTAAATCAGCGGCCATGTCCCGAGTTACGGCACTGTGGCTCCTCCCCCTCTCGTGATCTAGCCGACCGCGAGATCTGCATCTCCTCCCCGGCCGCGGCATACCATTCACACAGCCTCTCCAGAGCTCACCTCATCGCCGGAGGGCACATCGTCGCCGGATCTGCACCCCTTCGTCGGAGACGGTATTCTTCATCTGCACTCCGTGTAAATTAAAGTTAATTTCAACATCATGGTAGTGTTTTTTCCGCCGATTCGCCCCATCCGCGGCTCGCCAGTTCGAGCGAGAGAGAAATTGGCGACGGTGTGTTAATTTTTCTTAGGAGAAAAATCCACACCTTGAGTTTAACTTATTTTTAATATCTTTCGCTTGCTCTAATCGATTTTAGTCTTCAGATAGGTACATATATATAATAATAATATAGCTTTTCCAGCTTTTATGCCTGATATGATCTTCTACATTGCACATTAATATGATTTTATACTATATTTTATGCTGTACATCTGTATATCTTGCCAACAATTGTTATTTCAATATGCTGTTTATTATGCAAGTTTGTAGTCATCTTTGCTCTTGTCATTAACTATACTGAATGAAAAAGATTGAGGGTTCATGTTAAGTTGGCAACTAATTATAAAGCTCATATTGGAATAAATAAAATGTAATCAAATTTGAAGTTTGGTAGTGCTAAGACATACCCTAGAAATGACTCATGGCAACCTAACCTGTCTATTGTTAAATAGGTAAGTTTATGCTAGGGCATCAACCTTGAGTGTAGCGCCACAATTCAATCTGTCTGTGCCTCTGTGGTGAAAAACAGGCATGGATTGGCTAGGATGATTACATGAGTAATATGCCATAATTTAACCTTATTGCGGTGAAAAATATCCGATGATCATCGAAACCCAATATTATTGTTATATTTGCTGCATTGATTTTCTTTTTGATGGTAAACCAGAGAATCAATGGACACAATTATTAGGAAAAGATTAAACATTGTTTATTTACAATTGAGGAAGTGGAAAAGAGAAAATTCGAAGAAACTCGGGGATGATTATAGGTTATGGTATGCTAGAAAATTTAATAGAAATGAGGTTAGTATATGGTGAATAAAGAGATAAAAAGATTTTTTTTAATATATTCATAAGCTTAATGATATGGTTATTGCTATAAGATAATTATTAATGAAGATATGTGAAATGCAATTTGTGCTTGTGCTTATCAAGATTATTAGTAGATAATTTAAAAATTAATTTTGGAAAGAAATAGATTCCCTACTTCAATGTATACCCGATGAAGGACGAGCAATTACTGATGATTACTTAAATGTGCGTATATGTTATAATGTGATAAGCTTTGAGAAAAATAATGATGAATATGAAATATGAGACAATAACTGATGTAATCCAAAAATTCAGTGGTGACGATGAGGAATTTAGCCTGCAGTTCATTGTGCTCTCAATCTCAGAGTAGATGGCTATCTTAAAGTTACTAACCAAAATTTGAGAGGGAAATTCTCCTGCGCTCGTGATTTGAATCCTAAAATGGTTTGATAGTTCCACATGCAAAGAGTGCATAAAAGAATTTATGACAAATAACGACAATCACGAATAATTGAGGAGATTTGGGCAAGCTCTGGATTTTGTAAGAGAATTGATAAAAATATGTTAAAAGTTTTTAGGCAGCGGAGATCAAGTGGAATATACCTAGCATTACCCGTTGCAATAGTAAGGAGTTCTACCAAATCAAGTGGTCACGATCGGCAAGAATGCCTGTGAGGCTATGACGGTTGGAGCGAAAAAATGAGGGGGGGGGGGGGCACTGGAATTGCAGTCGGGGCCGACAATGGCCCGCAAGGACTTTCGCTGGAAGAATTTGGCCACTGGAGAGGAGTCGATGTCGAGAGTGTAGGTTTTTCGTGATTTTTGTCAAGGCTAGGAGGAGGAGGGCAAGGCGCGGTGGCGATGACCACACGGGATTCATCGATGGAAGACAGTGTCAGAAGAGCAGTGAAGGGCAATGACGAGGATAAGAGAAGGTGACCGCTAGTAAGACCTTGCTGCAATGATTCAGCCGTCTGAGAGAACGAAAACAAAATTGTTTTTGTTTCTCTGATTAATCAACTCCCTTCTTTTTGGACTTTGAGAGTTCTTATAGCAAAATTATATTTTCAATAACCTTTTATTCTGCTATCATAACTTACCAAAGACGCGTATACTATTTTTTCCTTTAATCGAATTATCTTTCTTGATGAGGAATAATACTGATGCAGATCGGAGACGTGGACCCGCAACGGTGGACGAGTTTTGGGCCCGTTCGGGACCGATTGACTACTTACCATATATGGCATACTTGGATCGATGATCCGACTCCACGAATGCGTCCGGCCCGTCGTTCCGACACGATTTCATATATTACATTGCTATTTTTGCTTTATTTTTGATGTAATCGGGCTACCCCATCTCCGGCCAATCATAGTCGTCGATGGTGAGATGCCCTAATATCTCTTTATTATAAATAAGAGTGTATGTGGGCTGTCATGGGCTATTGTAGATTTTGGAGAAGTGAATTCCCGGAATCCCGCGATCACCCCACGGTGCCGACTCTGTGGAACCCTAGGTGACGACTCCTAGGCCCTCTCCCGCTCCCTAATGGTAACCCTAACCTCCAACCACCTTCCTCCGCCTCCAAAACCCTCTACCGCCGCCCCTATTGTTGTTTCCGCCTGCTCCTGTTGTTGTTTCCTGCTACCGCCGCCGCCCTAAACCTTGCTGTCATGCTACCGCCGCCGCCCAACCTTGCTGTCCTGCTACCGCCGCCGCCCCTATTGCTGTTTTCTGCTACCGCCGCCGCCTCCAACTTGCTGCCCTACTACCGCCGACCACTTCCAGCCACCATCCACCTTCCGCCGACCCACCACAAGCCTCCCTATAGCCGAATCTACCTTCCCACAGCCCGGATCCGCCTCCATACAACCGGATCTACCTTCCCACAACCCGGATCCGCCTCCATACAACCGGATCGACCTTCCCGCAGCCCGATCCCACTCCCCCCAGTCCAACCAGCCCTTGTGTCCCCTCCGGATCGCCACCTCCGCACCGTGATTCACTTGATCTCCTCACCTCGGGAAGCCCTCATACTTTTGTGAGTTTTCTTGTTGTACGAACTCTTGTTTTCAACATTACTATATGGTATTGTGACTTTGGCTTGATTGAATATCTAGTATTTTGGTATTTTGTTTTAGATTACTTTGTGATTTGTAGGAATCATTCGCCGCACGTTTTGCATTGGCCCTTCACGCGGAGGAAACCCTAAACCTTATTTTGCTTAAAGAATTTATTTTGCTATTGCTAAAATCATATGCGTGCAATTTAATCATTTATTGCTATATTTTGATTTTGCCGCTGATTCATGCAAGTGCATTCATATAGAGTTTATGTGTGTAACAAAATTATCTCCCGCATTTCACCTAGGGTTGCATGTTAGTCGCGCACCCACGTAATCTACTGTTACCGACATGCACCCGGAAGACCCACCATGGCAAGTTTATTCAAGGCGGAAGCATAATGCAGAAGGGCGAACCGGACAACAGGACGTGGGGCGTACCGAACCAGGTGGCGCGGTGGCGACGGAGTAGCTGTCGGACGGCACTACCGCCTGGCGTCAGCAGCGGCGTCAGCGGCGGGTCTATCGGCTGGCGGTATCGCCGGGCCATGCGGGAGGCGACATCTTCGGCGTTATCTTAAGCATTAGTTTAATATGTTTTATTTGTTTTATTTAGAACTTTTTAATTTGGGGAATCCCTATTTATATGGGGGGATCATCTTGTATGAGGACCATCTTTTGATCAAGTAGCTTTTGGAAAGGGGGTTGTTCCCTCTTGCTCTTCAACCCTAGCCGCCTCTCCCCCCCTCTCTCTCTCTCTCTCTCTCTCTCTACCTCAACTCCTCGGAAGGTAACATTTGGTCCGACCCGCCTCTCCGCCCGCCCTTCACGCCGCCGGAACTCCATCATGCCGGTCTCTACCCGCCTGAATACTGCCGCCGATGCGTCCGCCTCCGACGACGCCATCACCGCCCGCCTTGCCGGCCACGACTCCCAACTCGCGAGCCTCCAATCCAGTCTCGACGACGTCGCCGCGACCCAGCACGCCATCCTCGCCCAACTCGCCGCCCTCGCCGCCCTCCAGCCGCTGCCGCCCTCGCCCACGGTACCGCCTGCAGCGACAGCGCCGGCCGATACCGCCTCGGTGCTCGGCACGCCTCCCACCCCGCTACCGCCGTCCTTCCGCGCACAGGCCCAGTTTCCGCTGGGGCCGACGTTTCCGCCGCCCGCACCCTTTCGGCCCCCCCTCGCCCTCGACGTGCCTTCTTTTTCCGGGACGGATCCCATGGGATGGATCGCTCGAGCGGAACAATACTTCGATCTTAATGGCACCCCGCCGGTGGACCGGGTCGGCACGGCCATGGTGGGCATGGATGGTTCGACCCTTCATTGGGCTCGCTGGCTCCGCCAAGTTCAACCGCTCATTCCCTGGCACGAGTTCAAGCAGGAGATGATTAGCCGCTACGACTCACGCTACACCGGCTCCGCCATTGAGCGGCTCTGCTCCGCCCGCCAGACAACTTCGGTGGATGCATATATTGACGAATTTGTGGCACTCGTCACGCAAGTTCCGGGCCTTCCGCCCGACCATTATTTGGGGTTCTTTCTGCAGGGCCTTCTCCCCAATATCCGCTCCCGCATCCGCACCCACCACCCCCGGACCGTCTCGGAAGCACTGGAACTAGCTCGGGCAGTGGAAGCCGACATCGGACCCCGCACCGCCGCCCCCAATTTCCGACCATTACAGCACCGGGAGGCCGCTCCTCGGCACCCACCCCCGGCAGCCGGCCGGCCCCTCGTCCGGACAATCCTCATCGCGTCTCCAACACGGAGTACAACGAACTTCGTCGCCGCGGGTTGTGTTTCCGGTGCCGTCAACCATACTCACCGCAACATGTCTGTCTGATCAAGGAATTTCACGCGATTATTGGTGACAGTGAGGGCGACGGATCCTCTACTGATTCGGTGCCGGAGCTGCCGGAACCACCCACCCCGGACCCCGAGGAGGCCCCCCTTAATGTGCTGGAGTTACCCTTCTACTCGGTGGGCGGTTTAACCGGCCCTCGTACCATGAAGTTGGCGGCTCTGATTAACAACCGACCGACTATCGTGATGATCGATAGCGGCGCTAGTCACAACTTTATGTCGGCTCACCTAGCCCGCGACCTGGAGCTTCCCCAATCCCCCTCCCCGGATTTCTCCGTCTGACTCGGCGATGGGCGCCGCCGCCCCACCTTGGGGCAGTGTGGGGATGTTACACTATCTTTAGGGCCGGTCATGGTCACATCGGACTTCTACTTGTTTGAACTAGGCGGCCTCGACGCCATTCTGGGCGTGGCTTGGTTACAAACGTTGGGGGATGTTCACGTAAATTGGGCTACCATGACTATGTCCTTCCAGCACCAAGGGCAGCCGTGTCGCCTAGTAGGCGATTCCACTCTCCTTCGCTCTCCAATTTCCTTCCGGGCTATGACACGTGTCA
Organism: Dactylorhiza incarnata; assembly: GCA_033032865.1. Lineage (NCBI taxonomy): Eukaryota > Viridiplantae > Streptophyta > Magnoliopsida > Asparagales > Orchidaceae > Dactylorhiza > Dactylorhiza incarnata. The sequence goes on along the minus strand of JAWHQI010000340.1, from coordinate 2,571,865 downwards.
CGGACGTCGACTTCTCAGCATGGTTATGGCCGCTCGAGTCCACCTACCCGACCACAACCGCTCCTATCCCCGCCGATCTTGAAGAGGTGCTCACGGCTTTCTCCGATGTTTTTGTCGCCCTGCCAAGCCTTCCCCCGACTCGGCCCACGGACCATGCTATCGTCCTCAAACCAGGAGCTGCGGCGGTATCCGTTCGGCCTTACCGGTATGGCCATGCACAGAAAGACGAGATAGAGCGGCTCGTTCGGGAGATGTTATTGGGGGGACTCATCCGACCGAGTGCTAGCCCGTTTTCCAGTCCGGTTCTCTTGGTTCGCAAGAAGGATGGTAGCTGGCGGTTTTGTGTGGATTACCGCGAGCTCAACAAGGCGACCGTGCCCGACAAATACCCGATCCCGGTGATACAGGAACTCTTGGATGAACTTCATGGGGCGGCCTTCTTTACCAAGTTGGATCTTCGCGCCGGATATCACCAGATTCGGGTCCGCCCCGAAGACGTGCCAAAGACGGCATTCCGCACGCACGACGGCCACTTCGAATTCTTGGTCATGCCCTTCGGCCTCACCAACGCCCCGGCCACTTTTCAAGCAACAATGAATGATATCTTCCGGCCGGTCCTTCGAAAGCAGGTTCTTGTTTTTTTTGATGACATACTCGTATTTAGTACCTCTTGGCAGGACCATGTTCGCCACGTGCGCGAGACTTTCACAACCCTGCGGCTCCACCACCTCACCGTCAACCGGAAGAAATGCACTTTTGGGGCCACCACGGTGAGCTACCTGGGACATACCATTTCCGCCCACGGCGTCGCCATGGACGAGGAGAAAATCCAGGCGGTCCTTCGATGGCCGACTCCGGCCTCTATCCGGGACGTGCGGGCGTTCCTCGGCCTCACCGGGTATTACCGGTGCTTCATCAAGAACTATGGTGGGTTGGCCCGCCCTCTCACCCAGTTACTGAAAGCTTCGGAGGCCGGGCCCTTTGTGTGGCCGCCGGCCGCAATGGCGGCGTTCGCCGCTCTCCAGGCAGCGTTGGTGCACGGCCCGGTACTGGCCATGCCGGATTTTCGGCAACCGTTCGTCGTGGAATGTGATGCATCGGGAGTCGGCGTGGGGGCGGTTTTGATGCAGGCCGGCCGGCCCATAGCCTACTACAGTCGGGCGTTCTCTTCGGCTGTGCGCAGTCGTTCGGCTTATGAAAACGAGCTCATGGCCCTCGTCTTGGCGGTGCAGCATTGGCGGCCATACCTCTTGGGCCGTCCCTTCATCATCCGCACCGACCACCATAGTCTCCGCTACCTGCTTCAACAGAAAATCGCCACTCCAACGCAACAGATTTGGGTGGCCAAACTCCTCGGGTATGACTTCACGATCGAGTTCCGCCCGGGCAAGACCAATAAAGCGGCCGATGCTCTCTCACGCCACCCGCACGCGCCGGAGCTGACCGCGATATCGAGACCAATTTGGGAAGACGCAGCCATCCTTCAGCAAGAGGTGGATCACGACCCTCATTTACAGGATATACGGGCGGCTCTACTAGCCGACCCGGCGGCACGACCACCCTATTCCTTAGTAGGGGGCCGGTTGTTTCACCGGAACCGCTTGGTCCTGTCGGCCTCGTCCTCCCGCATTCCGCAGTTGCTCGCCGAATTCCACTCCACACCGTCCGGAGGTCACGCAGGAGCTTTCCGCACATATCGCCGACTGGCCGCCTCACTATATTGGCCCCACATGCTCCGCCAGGTGAAGGCATATGTGGCGGCCTGTCTAGCCTGTCAGAAGGCGAAATATGAGACGATGTTTCCAAGCGGGTTACTACAGCCATTGCCGATCCCTGAGCGCGTCTGGGAGGACGTTGCAATGGATTTCATCACCCGTTTACCGCGCTCTAATGGATTCGACTGCATTTTGGTGGTTGTCGACCGCCTCACAAAGTATGCCCATTTCATCGCCCTCCGACACTCGTACACCGCCGCCTCCGTGGCGGACAGCTTCATCACAGAGATCGTGCGACTGCATGGTTTTCCCCGCTCCATCGTGAGCGACCGTGACCCGCTTTTCCTCAGCAGCTTCTGGAAGGACCTTTTTCGTCTTCAAGGCACACGTCTCCGGATGAGTATAGGGTTTAGGGTTTAGGGTTTAGGTTGTCGACCGCCTCACAAAGTATGCCCATTTCATCGCCCTCCGACACCCGTACACCGCCGCCTCCGTGGCGGACAGCTTCATCACAGAGATCGTGCGACTGCATGGTTTTCCCCGCTCCATCGTGAGCGACCGTGACCCGCTTTTCCTCAGCAGCTTCTGGAAGGACCTTTTTCGTCTTCAAGGCACACGTCTCCGGATGAGTACGGCGTACCATCCGCAATCGGAGGTACTTAATCGATGTTTGGAAACATATTTGCGATGTTTCATTGGCGAGCGACCCGGCACCTGGGCAAAGTGGTTATGTTGGGCGGAGTATTCCTATAATACGGCGTACCACCACTCCGCAAACACCTCCCCGTTCGAGACGGTCTACGGCCGCCCACCCCCGACCGTGCTCCGCTACCTTCCAGGGGAGTCCCCCGTTACTAGCTTGGCCGATCATCTACATGACCGGGACGTTATTTTGGACAGTTTAAAGCACCACCTCCGGCGGGCACAAGCCAAGATGATCTCGTTTGCTAACCGTAAGCGTCGGGACCTCTCATTCCAAGTCGGCGAGCGGGTCTTCATCAAGTTGCATCCCTACCGACAGCTCACGGTGGCTAGCCGCGCCTGCCCCAAATTGGCCCCTCGTTTCTACGGGCCTTTCGAAATCATCAGTCGGATCGGCGCGGTGGCCTGCCGCCTCCGCCTTCCAGATGCCAGTCGCGTCCACCCGGTCTTCCATGTGTCACAACTCCGACGGGTCATCGGCGACCACCCCGTCACCGACCACATACCCGCCGCCCTCGACTACTCTGAGGCCGAACCTCTCTATCCAGAGGCTATCCTGGATCGACGCCCGCACACACCGGGAGACACCACCATAGAGGAGATCCGGGTCGCTTGGCACAACCGACCAACCTCCGCAGCGACATGGCTACTACGAGATGATTTTGGTCGCCAATTTCCGGACTACTGCCTTGAGGACAAGGCCAATTTCCCAGACGGCGGTATTTTTACCGACATGCACCCGGAAGACCCACCATGGCAAGTTTATTCAAGGCGGAAGCATAATGCAGAAGGGCGAACCGGACAACAGGACGTGGGGCGTACCGAACCAAGTGGCGCGGTGGCGACGGAGTAGCTGTCGGACGGCACTACCGCCTGGCGTCAGCAGCGGCGACAGCGGCGGGTCTATCGGCTGGCGGTATCGCCGGGCCATGCGGGAGGCGACATCTTCGCCGTTATCTTAAGCATTAGTTTAATATGTTTTATTTGTTTTATTTAGAACTTTTTAATTTGGGGAATCCCTATTTATATGGGGGGATCATCTTGTATGAGGACCATCTTTTGATCAAGTAGCTTTTGGAAAGGGGGTTGTTCCCTCTTGCTCTTCAACCCTAGCCGCCTCTCCCTATCTCTCTCTCTCTCTCTCTCTCTCTCTCTCTCTCTCTCTCTCTCTCTCTCTCTCTCTCTCTCTCTCTCTCTCTCTACCTCAACTCCCCGGAAGGTAACATCTACCCTACATCAAATACACTTCCTAAATTAATTGTATTTTTATTTGTTACTTAAATAATGAGAGCTTGTCTTTATCTCCCCTAATTATCATATATTGTCGGTCCTTTTTTTATTCATGGTCTTATTGGTCGGTTTACCAGTAAGTCGTCTTCAAACAGTATACATGCGCGTGCGAAAACACCATACATAGTATTATAATGCGGGAAATAAATAAAAAAAATAAAAAAAATACTGAAGTGTAACGCCAAATGTGGCCTAGGATGCATCAAATTTTTCCGGGGTTGAAAGAGCTCGACCTTGTCAAGAACTCGCAAAGACTGGCAGTGGTTTGGTGTGGTTAGCGACTCAAAGTCAGGTGATATCTATGGGGGTGCTGCAGGTGAGCTGAGACTGACACTGAGTAGATCTCCATAAAATGGCGTAAGACCAGCTACATTGAATATTGGGGAGGCATCAAACTCAACATGCAGATCTAGTAGCCAGGCGTTCTCACCGAGTCATTTCCGAACTTGATATGAGTCAAACTTCCTCTGTTGTAGGCTTGTAGCTTATGGTACGCACCGGGAGTAAATCGCTGCTTCCTGAAATAAGCAAACACCCAATCCCAGCCCCTCTGAAAAGAATAACTCCTGGCGATGACGTTCGACTATGAATTTATATTTTCCAGAGGTTGTTAGCAAATGATTAACAATATTCTTATGCAGTTCTCTTAAATAATTAGTGTGAGACGGAGCGCCAAAAGAAATGCGGTCATGAGAGGGTAAAGAATGAATGTTAAGTAGCTGTGGTATAGGGAAGTCATAAACAATTTCAAATGGGATTGTAGCTCAATTTCTAGAATTATTAAATGCAAATTCGGCCCGTGGAAGTACGAGATCCCATCGTTTCGGATTCACCTCGATCAAACACCTGAGAAACTCTCCCAAAGTCCGATTAACTACCTTGGTCTGTTCATCCCTCTGGTGATGATGCACGCTATTAAACTCGAGTTTGGTTCCAAATTGTTCCCAATGATTTTTCCAGAAATATCCCATAAAAAGTCTAATATATTGATGCAACTCAACTTGTCCACCTATAGCCAAATGATAATATGGTGAAATACAAATGCAATCTCCAAATATAAAATCGATATGGCAGGGTGCTTGAGATATGAGGTCATCGGATATAGCGTGGGCAAACTGAGAAATACAAGGTGACACATTATTAGCCGACAAAGGTGGTATTGAGTTGAGGTCATGTGGGGTGTGTGGCACATCAGGATCGTATCTTACTTCCGGGAATGGGGGTCCAAGCACGGGTGTGCAAGGAATACTGTGGAGTCAACGGGAGGTGAGCTATCTGATGGTGAGGTCCTCTTGGGTGCCCTTGGAATAAGGCAGTTCTTGGAGGAGTAAACATTGATGTTAACTGTACATTTGTTGAAGGTAATCTTGTTACTTGGAGGAGTAAACAACATAATGTAGTTGCAAGAAGCAATGTTGAGGCATAATTCATATCAGTTACTCATTAAATTATAAGGTATCGTGAATTATAGGACTTCTAAAAGACTCGAATATTTCTATTCCGTTACTTATCAAGGTTTACTATGATAAAAAGGTTCCCATATTTATTTCTCATAACTTGTTCTTTCGCGATATGAATTACATTGAAGTGTATAAAGGTTTTTTTAAGAAGAAAGTAGACAGCCGTACATGTCTTACATGCCAATTGTGTGCCACGTCTCCAACATTCTAACCAAGGGCCTTTACAAAAAAAAAAAGTTCGACTTAGTGAGCAAGCTTGACTTAGATGATATATTTATGTCAATTTAAGTTGAAGTGTTGATGGGGATCACGGATTGAGGGAGGGCCGGCACTTACCGGAGACTGCACGAGTCTACATATGCAGGATACGGAGTTATGTTTGTCTTACGGACGATCCGAGCCAGTAGTCGCGTTTAGAGTGACGGCGACGACATGTTTTTATGTATTTTTATGTTTTCATTTTGATTTCATGTATAATTAGTGGATCTATGATTCAGATGATCTTGACCGTCTGAAGTGGATTCTAAGTCTATAAATAGGGGTCTGGGAGCTGATTTCTAGGCATTACAGAATTTGGATAGATTTTCGAGTTCTTGTGATCACACCGTGGTACCGATTCAGAGGAAATCTAGGTGTAGAAGCCTATATCCCCATTTCTCCTTTCTTTGGCTGGCCAAATCCTTTTCCCTCTCCTCTAAATTGTCGGCCACCCATATAATTCCACATACACATCCTAAGCACTCTCAATCCCAATTAACTACCTAAATCCCGCTCAAGTCACTGCTGAAATTACCCTGTAACTGTCTTCGGATCCAATAACCGCCATCCCAAGCAACCACCCATTCTGGTTTTAGATTCCCTTTGACATGCAGTATCCCTTTCCTCCATTATTCGGGAGCCTCCCATCGCTCTCACGACACACTACAACCTACTTCCCACACGCAATTTCACTCACCCTCTTCCCATCACCAACAAGGAAATCTGCCGCCTGGAACTGCCCAGATTCATCTTTTCTTCACCAGCCAGCCACTATTAAAAACCTCCATTCACCCCCACAACAACTCGCCCGCCACCAACGGCCTTCCCCCAACCTTCACGCAGCCCACCCATGTACACAGACCCCATCTTACTACAGGATTCCTTACGGAAAATTGAACCAGCACAGGAATTGCTTGAGTTTTACTGTCCAGACCCGGAAAACCGCAGAAACGACCACCGGAACTGCAGTTTCATCCCTGTCTAAGTGTCTAGCTCTAATTCAGCCGCTTCTACTCCTGAGGACTCCTATTGCTTGGGTAAGCTTTAATTTGAAGTTATTATCATTCTTTGTTGTTTATTCGGCGAAGAAACATATTGTTCAAGATCTAAACTTGTAGAAGTTTACCTAATTTTAATTCTACTTGAAAGCCTTATTTGCCAAACATTTGACTAAAGCACTCTCTTTTAATTGAATTGAAATTTGCTTGTGTTTTTAAAGTCTAATCTCTAGTGTGATCGCTTGTTGATTTTAATAATGTCAACATTTATTGTGATTATTCTTTGGACTATTGCTTGAGCATCACATCATTTTAAGTCTCTCCGACAACATGTGACTAACATACACTTATTACAGTTTTGTAAGACACTAGTGCACTACATCCTCATTCGTCCTATGTAAGGTGTTGAAAGTCTTAAATTAATGCAAATTATTTGTTTGGTATTATGTTGTGTACTCGCCGGAGTGGTGGCCGGAGGCGGAGGGGATACTTTGGAACCGGAACCGCGGCTGCTTAGGCGGGGCTTGCTCGAGAGGAGCGAGCTATCAAAATCTTACACAAGACAAGACAGAGACTAGAATATTTCTTTGATACCCTCATACAAACCCAACTTGCCTTTAAATAGGCTACAAGACCTTCATAATGAAAACTAAACTTGAACAATTAATAATAATAATAATACAAATTAAATAACTAGGCATGTGCCTCATAACATCTAACAACTAAGCACAACTAATAATACTAAAAGACAGTAAAAATAAAATAACTGGATTGAGACCATAACATCTCATCCTTCCTTGAAATAGAACTTGCCCTCAAGCTCGAGCGAGGCACGATCAGTGTGATCCTTAGGTTCCTTAACTTCGTGCCAGAATAATTCTTTATAGCATGAGGTCGGAGCAGATGCGTCATTGGGGTACAGGTTCATGGTGTGCTCACAGATGTCACGGAGGTCTGCATGGATCTGGCGTAGTGCGACCGTTAGCTGAGGAGAGTTTGTCATGCATTATGGTTGGCGGCGGGGCAAGTGTGCATGCTGAATATGAGTCGCGACGGTCAGAAGTGCCGACGAGGTACAATCACCGGAAGGAATGGCGCCATAGGGGACGACAGAACATGTAACTGGAGCGGATGGCTTTGGATGGAGGTGGTTGGCAGCACGGTTGGATCAGGTTGTGATGGGACAATCAACGAGTTTGATGGCTGTGGCGCAAGGAGCAGAAGACGATCGAGTTGTTGTTTATGTTTGTGTGCGGAGAACAGGTCATCGAGTCTGTCGAGGAAGGTGGCAACGCAGCTGGCCATTGTTGAGACGTGATAGGCCATCCTGACCTCCCAATATTCGTGTCGAGCCGCCTCAGACGTCATTTGTAAGTAGTGAAGTAATATTTAGGTTATTAATCACTAGTTGATTAATAAAAAATTTACTTCACGGTGTTTTGGAGGCAGTAAGCGTGCGGACCAGACGGTTGCATGCACGAAACAGGCGCACAGAAGTAGCAGTAGGCGTGGGAAACAAAAGGGGGGATGCAGAGATCAGCAATAAAAGACGACCTGGAGCTGGAGTCTCGACGCTGACAGGAAGGAGAGTGACTGGGAGGTCTTAATCGCCGGGCTGGAGCGGTCTCTGGAATGGGACGATGCCAGAGAAGGGGCATTAGATGCAAGCGAAGAGGAGGTTCTGCGGGATCGAGCTATCATTCGTTTGTGGCGTCGATGACGGAGTTGCTCTATGACAGAAATGTCCTACGAGATCGGCGCAGGTGGAGGCGACGGAAACGGCGATGTTGCGGGTTCTGCTTGCTGCTCGATGTTTAACTGGGTTGCAGGAGCTGCTCGACGATGAGCAGTGACAAGATGATCTGGTCGAGGAAGAAGGCGCGTGGTCAGGTCGGCTTTGGAGCGCCTGGAGAGGTTGAGTGCTAGTGTTTGGGCTCGAAATTAGATGCAGGCAGCGGCGTCTGAAGGCGACGTCCCATGCGGGAGCAGGCTTTGGCGGAATAGGAGGATCAAAATGCTCTGATACCAAGTTGTTGTGTGCTCGCCAGTGTGGTGGCTAGTGGCGAAAGGGATACTTTGGAGCCCGAACCGCGGCTGCCTAGGTGGGGCTTGCTCGGGAGGAGAGAGCTACCAAAATCTCACACAAGACGAGAGATACTAGAATATTTCCTTGATATTCTCATGCAAACCCAACTTGCCTTTAGATAGGCTACAACACCTTCATAATGAAAACCTAAACTAGAACAATTAATTATAATAATAAAGACACAAATTAGATAACTAGGCCCTTGATTCATGACCCATAACTTCTAACAACTAAGCACAACTAATAATAATAAAATACACTAAAGATACAATAACGGGATTGAGACTATAACATATTATCCTTTTGTGGAGGAGTATTTTTGTAATCTGCTAATATTATTTGTTTAGACCTTCATGTAATTCCCTTCTTTCGCCTATTTTACCTTAAGAAAATAGAGTCAGAACTGGATCGAAATAGATGCCAACAACGAGAGGGGGAAGGAATAATAGCATAATTATTCGTTAGAAAGTAGAGATGGAACATACACTGAAAAAATATCCATTCCTCATTTCTTTTACCATCACCAAGCTCCTTCTGTTGTATTTTATAATGTTCCTTGTTCATCTTAGTTTTTTTCTTTGTAGATCAACCTTTTAGTTCAATTTTTCCCCTCTTCACATATTCTTTATAAATTGATTTTATTTTCTTTGCTTTCCATCCTTACTGTGTTTATCTCTTGTCAATTACAGGGAATAATAGCATAATTTGAAGTCAAATGAGTCTTTGTTAAGAGCTGTAGATTTTCAAGTGGTCATACAGACACCGTTTGTCCTACTTAAATCTGATTTTGTGCAGCCTTGTCAGTTTTTTTGTATTTGAAATATGAATCGAATTGGAATTCGTTGCATTTTCTCTATCATTTTGTTTATATGCTGCTTTACAATTTCACTCATGTTCTGTTTTTCAGGAATTGTATTTCTACATACTATGTCTTCTGCTCAAGATCCTTTTTATATTGTGAAAGAGGAAATTCAAGATTCTGTATGCCAGGCTTGCTATCTTTTCTTGAAATTTTGTTTTTAACCTTATGCTAAACTCCCTTACACTGTTAATATTTTTCTGACACGCTAAGAACCATCATGCACTTCATTAAACATTAAGTGGGACCAAGTATGAATGCCATGATTGTGAGTTAGTAAGTTCAATCTTATAAAATCTATATTTTTTCAAGCTTTTGATGTTTTGAATCAGGTGGATTATGGCTCTGTTTGGCATGGCGTTTTTGCTCCTGTGAGATTGGACAAAAACGCCACCGTCATAGAATGTATGTTTGGCATGACAACGGTTATGACCGCCGCCAAGAAAAGAAAACTAATTTTGAACATGAAAGTGGATGAAGTTCCTTAGGTGAAGTCGAGCGTTCACGAACGATGGTTCATAACCACCGCGTTCACGAACGACGGTTCACAACCACTGCGTTCACGACTGTCACTGCCGTGCCAAACGGAGCCTATGTTCCATAATTTTGGGTTCAAGATATTAATCTCTCTTCCCTAGGTCAAATGAGTTGTCCACATATATTTGATGATATAATCATTTTTTCTAAAACTATCTCAACTCGAAGCCCTCTTTGCGATGTTTCTTTGGTATCTTTTTATGCCCGTGAATGCATTTTTGTAAGTAGCGTGCACAACATTCCTGATCCGTGCATCTCCCGCTTTATATTTATGTGTAGTCACACATGCTTTTTTTTGTGTGGATTAAAAGGATGTCATGGGGAGGTATTTGATATTTTTATTTTGTATAATTGTTGGTTAAAGCTCATTGGAATGAGTTCATACTCCACATGGTGTTGTCTGATGTGAGAATAACCCTCCTTCCTCATCATCTTCTGTAGATTGACAAGCTACAAGCTACTTTTCACAAATTGGAACAAACACCTTCTGAAACAGGGGAGCGCGTTCATCTAACCAAGGAACTCCTTACAAATTGTGAGAGTATTGAATGGCAGGTAATTTTACTAACGAATGTAAGCTCGTTTTTTCGAAGTTGAAGTGGTCTTTTAGAGACTATTTATCCATACATTTTTTCTTATTTTTATGATTTATAGACACTGCAAGTTAAAATAAAATGATTTTAGTTCTTGTGCACTGTTGATCGATGGCACGACTTTCAAATTTCTCAAGTCATGATTTGTCACGCAATGTTTTAGGTTGACGAATTGAACAAGGCTATTACCGTAGCCGCAAGAGATCCAGCTTGGTATGGGCTTGATGAAGCGGAGCTCGAGAGGAGAAGACGGTGGACTAATTTTGCTCATAATCAGGTAGATACAAACATAATTTATTTTGTTGACTCCATTTTAACTCCAACTTACAAAACCTATCCTCTGCGATTTATTTACATGTATTGTGAGATTCTTGACAGTTGTTGAATCAACTAGGTTGCTACTGTAAGAAAAGCTGTTGCAGCTGGGAAGGCGAAGAACGTTTCTCTCAACGGCACACCCCAAGGGATGATGAGGCTTCCAAATGATCGTAAAAATTACTATGACGCTCGAGATAATGATGATGGTTTCATTGCCTCTGAATCAGATCGCCAGATGCTTCTTATAAAGTATATTTTTTCTTCATTTTAGAGAAAACCGATCATTCATGCTACTTTCTTCTGGGTTATATTTCATTACTTATTTTTATTTTGAGTTTAATTCTCTTTCTGGTCGATGTTACTACAAGGGCTTGTTTGTTTTGCAGGAAATCATTCCTCCAAACTAATTTATTGTGTTTGTTTGGTCTAAAGATGAATTTCAATTTTCTTCACCCTGCATTATGTTAGTCTGATACGAATACGATCTCCTGGACACACGTCTCCCTCTGCATATGTAGCCTAAGGGCATTATCGTACTTTGTATGTTCCGCTCCCCTATATATAGGAGTGGTGGGCGGAAATTGGTTTGCCGACATAAGGAAGGTTGCAATTTTGAAGGAAATTATTCCTGCTGCGGAACTGCATGTTACGAATTTATCTCTGCTCCGTTGTTTTTTTTTTTTGTTCCTTGCTCCTGTCTGTATTGATATTGCCGAGAAAGCCGCTTAGATTTCAAATATTGGACCTCTTTTTCGTTAAATTATGGTTGTCAGGTGGCCGTCGCTGGTTTGGTTGATAAGTGCCTAGCACTTGAGAATGATGTTTCTTTGTAATATGTATGTGATTGCAATTTGCTGATTACTCATCCATCCAATTGATACTTCAGGCAACAAGATGAAGAATTGGATGAACTAAGTGCAACTGTTCGGGTAATCGGAGGGGTGGGTCTCACCATTCATGAAGAACTTGTTGGACAGGTAACTAAAACAGTAATTTTTGTCAGTTTGTTTGTAATTTGTATTCCCCCCATTGATAGAATGCTATCTAGTATCAATTTGTCTTCCTTCTTCCTTTGAGTTGGAACAATCTGGCTCTTGTTATCTATGCTATATATTAAAAAAAAAAGTAAAACTTGGGTTCATCAAGGATTCAATGTTATGAAATACGATCACCAAAATCCATGCGGCTCTACTCGCAATACACCGTTGTCGTACATATTATGTGGAATACCGAGCGAATATCCAGTACTTTCACCGCGCACAATGCGGGCAAGGGAACCCCTGCACAACTGCTAGTATGTCCTAAATGGAATCAGCGAGATTAGAATAGTGCGATTTATGGAATGTTTTTCTTATGGTTCAATAGGAGAGGATCTTGGACGAACTGAGCACGGACATGGAGACGGCATCGAACCGGCTCGACTTTGTTCAGGTTATCTCTCGCTTTCTGTTCATTGTAGTGCGTCAACTTCTTCCATGCTGCGTGCGCGCCTTTAACTGTTGTTCTTCTTTTTAAATATTTATGAATGAAATGATTTATTGCAGAAAAAAGTTGGTATGGTCCTGAAAAAGGCGGGGGCGAAGGGGCAAATTATGCTGATAGTCTTTTTGCTAATTCTTTTTATTATTCTTTTTGTGCTGGTCTTCTTCACATAGACAGATAGAAGAGATTTCATCAATTTTCCCCCTCTTTATTCTATTTTTCAGGTAAAAGCTTATTCCCTGAACATGTTGATGTAAAATAACTAGTTGTGAATACATGTCTGGATTCTAGAATTACATATTCATATGTTTTAGGCGCAGCGCTAAATGAGCAATATTCGCTCTTTAAAATCGCCCTCTTCTTCACCGTAGGTTTAGGAAAAAATCGCATCGCGTAGCACCCCCGCAGCTCCTCCCTCACCATGATGCCGCAGGTCCTCCCTCTCCTTCCCCGCAGCTCCTCCCTCACCATGATGCCGCAGGTCCTCCCTCTCCTTCCCCGCAGCGCGTCGCACCACCGCCATCTTCTTCCCCGCAGGTCCTCCCTCTCCTTCCCCGCAGCGCGTCGCACCACCGCCATCTTCTTCCCCGCAGGTCCTCCCTCCCCTTCCCCGCAGCGCGTCGCACCACCGCCATCTTCTTCCCCGCTGGTCCACCCTCTTCTTCCCCGCAGCGCGTCGCACCACTGTCGTCTTCAGGAAATTTGACCGCTTGGTGGTAAAATTGTGCTTCATAATCTGTACAGATTTGCTAGATTTGTACAGATTTGCTAGATTTGCAAACAACCAATACAAACAAAGTTTGAGCTCAATTAGAAGCTAGACTGTGCTTCATAATTGTGCTTCTTAATCAACTGAAGCTAGATTTTTGCTAGAGCTCAATTAGATTGTGCTTCATAATTGTGCGATGGGCTTCAAGAGTAATAATGAATTTACCAACTTGCAGCAAAACAGATCATTCATTGCAGAATATGCATATTGGCAGCAAAACTTGTTAACAATTAACATTGAGTACCAACTTGCAGCAGCATTGAATACCAACTTGCAACACAATGACCCCAAAAAAAAAGGAACACTTGACAAGTAACATTGAATACCAACTTGCAGCAGCATTGCTGGCAGTTATACATAACAATTAACATTGAGTGAAAGAGAACTTCTAGTGAGAGCTTGCTGGCAGTTATGCATGATGAGTAAATCTTACACCTGGAAGGATATGCATGTTGTTTCTTCAATACAACAATCATCCTACACAGCAAAGAAAAAAAAAGATGTTGGACAATACATTAAAAATAATCTACAAGCATAGTTGTGTAAATAAATTTACCAACTTGCAACCATACATCTTACTGGCAATTAAGATCAAACCTCAATATTCTTTGTCAAGCACATGTAAAGGTTACAAGTTGGAATCAGTCAAACCTGCATCCTGTAATTATTTGCAAAAAATTAATAATGAATTTACATCAAAATACCAAATGTTCTCATATTAAGATCAAACTTCAATACCTTTTTCGAACATGTTGACGCATAATGTCCCTTGGAGCCGCAAGAACCACATGTTCTTTTCTTCATATTTGATTTGGAACCCTCTATACCAGATAGAATTCGAGACGCAATCTTTGGTCGCCCCTTTGTTCTTACTGTTATAGGATCTCGAATCGATATTTCCGGAATGGTAGATATTAATGATGTCGAGCTTGCAATAGTTGGAATTTGGGTTTCTTTATTTGCGATGTCTTCCATTTTGACCAACAGATCATTCATTGCAGAATATGCATATTGATATAATGTATCTGAGCTTGAAGCTTTTTCTACAACTTTATTTGCAAGACTAGTAAAAATCCACTGCTTCATTGGTGTAATGCTATTTTCATTTGTCTCTGAATTAGAATTTTCACCCATGATAATATTTCTACTTACAATAGTCCACCTCCTTAAAATATATTGTTCAGGAATTACTCCAACATTTTTCTTCACAAATATATGGAGTATATGCATGCACAAAAATCCCTCTGTTTCAAATTTTGCACAGTCACAACTAGCTTTCACGCAATCACTATCAGTGTACATAACTGTACTCCACTTGAACGTCTCATCACTAAATAATCCAACACTATATGTAATCATAGTATCATCTTTGCTTAACTTCTTGTGTCCACATTCTAAACAATTTTTAAATTCTTTTTGGAACCTTTTGAACATTGATCTGGTGTAAATTCGCCCTGCAAATGCTTCTAATGGCAAACTTGTTAACAAGGTTGGCTTGGAATTCAAAGTCATAAAATCCTCATGTTCTTCAGCCCTACGTCTTGAGGTAAGTGCATGCTCATATTGTTCCACAAACTCATATAAGTGCGTGTTTGAGTTAACATACCCATCAAAAAAAGCATTTATGCTCTCACTCCTACCACTTGATGACATTCCTGCAACAAAAACATCCTTTAAATAGGCGGGAACCCAATGCCATCTTTGATTCCACATTTTGGAAAGCCAATTTTTATCATTTATTTGATATTTGTTTCTAAGCTGTGTCCAAATAATTTCACTTGAATCGATAGTTTTTGCTTTCAACCATTTATAATAGTCCTTTGAAAACTCACTATCTTTATCACGCATTGCATGAACATGCTCAGTTAGGTGTTTATTAATATGCCAGGAGCAAAATCTATGGCGAGTATGAGGGAATACTGTTCTGATAGCATTATACATAGCTCCATCCATATCTGTGATGATTGTCGTAGGTGCTCTACTAAACATACATTTTAGCCAATGCTGAAATAACCAAACAAATGTGTCCTCTGTCTCATCCGCTATCAATGCACAACCAAATAGAATTGATTGTCGGTGGTGATTAACACCAGTAAATGGAGCAAATGGCATCATAAATTTATTTGTCTTATATGTCACATCAAATACAATGACATCCCCAAATGTTAAGAAATCAGTCCTTGCCCTAGAATCGGCCCAAAATATTGAACGCAGCATACCATCATTGTCTAATTCAATAGAAAAATAAAAAGAAGGGTCTATATCCTTTTTTTTTTGCAGATAGGAGTATATTAAAACACCCTCTTTCCCAATATTATTCTTCCTTTGCTCTCGTAAGTGATTGGAAATCTTTTGTGGCATCACAGAGGGAATCACACTGGTTGCGTTCAGGGTTTTAGCAATTCTAGCTGGACCCATTCCTGAATTATGAAGCTGGTCAATCAGGTTTTTTACGATAGAACTTCTATGCGACACATTATGTGATCGATGCTTCTTTGCCCTTCTTGGTGTATCCAATTCATGGTTATGATCTTTAATGAAGCAAGTTACAACCCATTTTTGATTGCTCAAACGAATATCTAACTTAGCCATGCAGCCTGTTCGTGTAGTACGATGATGGGTTGCTTTTGTTTCATTGTCTGTAGATATTTTATTCATGCCATATTTATCACATTCAAATTTTTTCCAAATCATGTTACCTGATACTTGGGACCTACTACTAGATGACTTTCTAATCCCAAACCCATTTTTTAGAGCATACATGTTGTAAAAGGTATATGCATCATCTATAGTACAAAACACTTGACCAACAAATGGCTCAGCAATTTCTGTATTAATATGCTCTTCTTGATTGGTATTGTTTGTAAACAACTACATAAAGATCGAAAAAAATGTAAGCATAATAAAAATTGCATGAACAACTACATGTTAATTTGAATTCAAACTCACCATGATGCTGTCGGCGTTCTGAGGATTTGAGCTTGGATTGGAGCTGGGTATAATCTGAGAAGAGGCTGAGAGCTGCGTCGGGTCAGGTAATAGATGTCGGCGGCGTCGACCTACGGGGAAGAAGAGGGAAGATATGCGGGGAAGACGAGGGCAGAGGTGCGACGACCTGCGGGGAAGGAGAGGGAGGACCTGCGGGGAAGAAGCGGGCGGTGGTGCAAGGCGCTGCGGGGACGGAGAGGGAGGACCTGCGGGGAAGGAGAGGGAGGACCTGCGGGGAAGGAGAGGGAGGACCTGCGGGGAAGGAGAGGGAGGACTTGCGGGGAAGGAGCGGGCGGTGGTGCGACGCGATGCCGATGCGATTTTTCCCTAAACCCTACGGGGAAGAAGAGGAGGGTTTTAAAGAGCGAATATTGCTCATTTAGCGCTGCGCCTAAAACCCTTAAACCGTATATATATATATATATATATATATATATATATATATATATATGGTCATTTACTGGGACCTCCCCTCTAAGTTTGCTAAATTACAGGTTGCACCCCTCTTACCTTTGAAATTACAAAAACCTCCCCTTTCAATTTACATTTCAAACATTCATGCACAAAAAGACCATCTTGTTCATGGATGTTATGAAATATAAACTTACAGGGGAGGTTTTTGTAATTTCCAAAGTAAAAGGGGTGCAACCTGTAATTATACCAGCCTCTAGGGGAAGTTTTGGTAATTATTATTATTATTATTATATATATATATAGGAATAACCGGGATTGATTGTAAAAGTGTTTTATGAAATGATTTGGATTTCTGAATTCGATCACAGCCATCTAAAATGGATTGGATGGCTGGAATGGGATCTGTATTCCTATTGGTCCTATTGACATTATTCCTATTGGAGGATTGATCCCTGCATAATGATTCAGCTGATAATGTACAACTTAGAGCAAGAGTCAATTTTGACGGAGTTTCGGCAGATTTTATCCCAGATAATTCTTAAAATAAATTAGAAATTATATATGTAAATTAGTAAATGAAACATTATTATACGTAGATAAATTATTTTTCTTGTTCATACACAAACTAATGAAACATTTATAAACTGAGATTCTAGAACCATTTAGTTGAACACGTGAACTTATTCTCCAAATCGCAGGAGAGTTCTAAACATATTTCCTCTTCATCTTGATTTCACCGTGATCCGACTCCTTGCTCCGTTTGGCAATCATGAGCGCAGTGTGAAATATTTTGAAGTCGGAAGAACACGTCAACCAACAGGAGAATAAGACACCAAGAAATGAACACAAGCTTTCACAAATAATAACTCTTGACAGCTAGTTACAAATGGACATGGCTGAATACAAGTTGCATCCAATTTGATTCACAACAGCCAAAAGTTGTAAAGGAACTGGTCACGAACAATGTCCGCTTCTCCTCCGGAGCACACCGCGCAGGTGATACTCGCTGCTCGCTACCGCGGGCGCTAGCCACTAGCGCTGGCGCTAGCTCGGAAGCTCGCTACTCGCACTTCCTCCTCTTCTCGCTACCGCGAGAGTTAGCTCCTAACGCGCCGCGTTAACTCTGCTTCTCGCAGGCTCACTGCTCGCACTCCAAGCTACTCGCATGCTCGCCACGCTTCGCTTCCTCCACTACTCGCTACCGCGAGCACTAGCACTAGCGTCGGGCGGTATCTCCGAAGCTTGCAACTCGCTCTAGATCGCTTGCCGAACTTACTCCAAGTTCGATGCTCGCCAGGTAGCACTCTGGTATCTCTAACTCTCTCAAAGTTGAGGATACTCACCACTTTCAGAATGCATACTCTTTGGGGGGGGGGGGGGGGGGTACCCCTCTATTTATAGACAAAAACAAGGGGGGGGGGGGGGGGGGGGGGGTGAGAAGGAGCTAACGCCGGCGGTAGCGCTAGCGCCGGGCGTTAGCTCACTTCAAAAAAACTAACACTCCCCCTTGAAGTGAGCTCCGGGAACAACTCCAAGCAACGAGCGAAGCCTCCGGAATGACCCCGCAGATAGGGGCTTCGTGAATATATCTGCAAGGTTGTCTTTACTCCGCACATGCTCCACATCGATCAAGCCACCCAACACCTTCTCTCTGATGAAGTGATGCTCAATCTCAATGTGCTTGATCCTTGCATGACACACTGGATTGGTTACCAGTTTCAATGCACTCTCATTGTCCCCGCGAAGCACAGTAGGTCCACTGATCTCCTCGTCAACATCCTCCACGACTCTCCTTAGCCAGACACACTCCTGAGTTGCTAAGGACGACGCCTTGTACTCGGCCTCCATGGTAGAAAGGGAAATAGAGTTCTGCTTCTTGCTACACAACGAGATAGCAACAGCTCACACAAAAACACGTAACCTGATGTCGACTTGCGATCATCAGCGTCACCTCCGTAGTCTGCATTCGTGTACCCATGCAGCTTGAAGTCAGACTCCTCTTCATAGGACAACCCCATCTCAAGGGTTCCCTTCACGTACTTCAATATCCCCTTGGCTGCCTCCAGATGAGGCTTCCGCGGCTCTTGCATATACCGACTAACTCGGCCGACAGCAAAGGCGATGTCCGGCCTCGTGATAGTCAAGTAGATAAGACTCCCCATCAGTGCCCGAAAGATCTTCGGATCAGGAAGAATCCTCCCTTCTTCCTTCCGAAGCTTCAGCCCAGCCTCCAGAGGAATGGAACTGCTCTTCCCTTCCTTCATGCCGAATCTTTCGACGATCCTCTCGGCATACGCCCTCTGGGAAACATACAGCTCGCCTCTTCTCTTCTCAACTTGGAGGCCAAGGAAATGGTGCAGCTCACCAAGATCCTTCATCTCGAATCATATGGAAAGCTGTCGTCTCAGCGTCGCGACCTCCTCATGGTTGTTCCCTGTCACGATCATGTCGTCGACGTACAGCAGCACCAGCACGTGAAGACCTCCACTCTTCTTCACGAACATGCTAGAGTCTGAGTCTGAGGCATCATAGCCGCAGAACTGCAAGTACTCCACAATCTTTCCATACCAGGCTCTCGGCGCCTGTTTCAACTCGTAGAGGGTCTTCTTCAGCTTGCAGACGTGATGTGGAAGTGACTTGGACACGTATCCAGGTGGTTGCACCATGAATATGTCTTTGTCAATCTCTCCATACAGGAACGCGTTCTTCACATCAAGCTGTCACAGCTTCCAACCTCGGCACTCCGCCAGAGCGATGATCGTCCTCACCGACGTCATCTTCGCGACATGACTAAATGTCTCATCGTAGTCCTCTCCGTAGGTTTGCGAGAAGCCTCGAGCGATAAGCCTCGCCTTGTATCGCTCCACTTCTCCATCCGCTCTCTTCTTAACCTTGTACACTCATTTACAGGTGACAGGTTTGATGCCCTCCATCATGGGAACCATGTCCCATGTCTCATTCTTCTCTAGCCTCCATCTCCTCAATCATGGTCGCGTCCCACTCCTTGATGCCAGCTGCATCATCAAAGCAGGCAGGTTCCCTCTCGTCGAGTGGTCCTGCGAAGAAGCAGGAGACCAAACTCACGAAGTTCCCCTCCTTATAGCGAGCAGGCGGGACGATGGTCCGCTTCGACCTCCTCAAGGCTTGGCCACTATCTACCACTCCGGTAGACTCCTCTGCTTGAGCTCCTCTCTGAACTCCTCTCTGAACTCCTCCTGAAGCGGTGCTCTCCCTGCTTCTTGAGTTCGAAGCTCCCCCTGAGCCAGAAGCTCCCCCTGAGCCAGAAGCTCCTCCTGAGCCTGATGGCGATGGAGCACTGGGAGATAGCTCCAACTCCACAGTAGGGTCCTCAGTGACCCTCTCTTTTTCCCTGCTAGATTCTCCACTCTCCGGCAGCACCACAGAAGAGACTCCCTGGTATGAGACCAGTTCGTCAAACACTACGTCGCGCGAGACGACGAACTTGTGGGTCTGCGAATCCATGCACTTCCACCCCTTCTTCCGCTCATCGTAGCCGATGAAGATACACTTTCTCACTTTCAGCTCCAACTTGGTTCTCTGAGCGTCCGGGACGTGCACGAAGCAGGTAGAACCAAACACTTTCATGTGACCCACATTTGGCTTCTCCCCGAACATGAGCTGGTGTGGAGACACCATCCTGTTAGGACTCAGAGGTAGCCGGTTGATCACATGAGTAGCACACGCCATTCCCTCCGCCCATAAGGCCTTGGGAATGCTCTTGGCATGTAGCCAACTCCTGGTAGTCTCCACCAGATGGCGGATCTTCCTCTCTGCCACCCCATTCTGCTGAGGGGTGTGAGCGCAGGAGAGCTCCCGCCGAATGTCGAACCTTCTGCAGAAAGAAGCAAACTCATTGGAGGTAAACTCCCCTCCATTGTCGCTTCTCAGCTTCTTCACTCTGCGGTTCAACCTCCCTTCCACAAGTTCCTTCCACTCTAGGAACTTCTCGAATACTTCTGACTTCTCTCTCAGAAAGTATACCCACGTATAGCGGGTGTAGTCATCCACCAGAACCAGCGCATACTTATTGCCTCCATAAGTAAGGGTGGCGCACGGCCCCATAACGTCAGCATGTACGCACTCAAGAGGTGCCTTACACCTGGTCTCCGACTTGTCAAATGGAAGTCGATGTGACTTTCCATATTGGCATCCGTCGCACACATGGACGTCGCCGTAGGAAGAGAGATGAGGCAAGCCACTCACTAGGCCCTTTGCCGTCATCATCTTCAGCTTGTCCATCCCCACATGACCCAGCCTCTCATGCCAGATCACTGCACTGTCATTTGTCTTCAGCTTGTCCACGTAGGCATTTGCAGACAGAACATACAAATCCTTCACCCTTCTCCCGGTGAGCGTGACGTCAGCATTGACAGACGAAAGGTTCTTCAGGAACTTCACCTCCTTCGGTCCAAACAGCACGTGGTATCCAGCATCCACTGCGTTAGCCACCGAGAAGGGGTTCTTCTTCGTGTCAGGCACGTGATACACATTCTTCAGTGTCACTGGCTTCTCTCTACTCCCAAGGGACACCTTCCCTTCTCGCTCCACGGGATGTACCGTATCATCCGCAGTGATGATAACATCCGTTCCTTCATATGCTTCCAAGGAGTCGAACTTGGACATATCTCCTGTGAGATGATGCCCGTAACCGGAATCCACTATCCAGTCGTTCTCGAGGTTGATGGAGGCTAAGAAATCGACTGACGTTGTCGTCGTCTCTGCCAGGAAACAATTGTCTCCCGTCTCACCGCCCTGGTGACCTCCACCTCTTCCTCCACCTCTCTGGTGATCTCCCTCCTTGTTAGCAACATGACCGGCCTTCAGATTGGACCGACAGTCCTTTGTCATGTGCCCGTACTTCTTACAGGCAGAGCAAAGGGATCTCCTCATCTCATCGTGCGCAAGGAGGAACTTCCTCCCATCTCCCTGAGAGGACGTTGAAGGTCCATCTCCAGAGTTCTTCTTTTTCTTGTCCCAGGATCTCCTCTTTCCTGAGAACAAAGCCTCGTCATCTCCTCCTGAGATGGATACTCCCGTCATCTGCTTCGCCAAGCTCTCCTGTGACGACAACAGGTTCTATAGCTCCAGTAAGGAGGGCTGAGTAGTCCACCCTTGCACGAAAGTAACGAAGGGGACATACTCCTTCCTCAAGCCTCGGAGTATGTACCGCTTCAACTTCGCCTCAGAGATTGGCTCTTCAGGGTCCAAGGCCGAGATCTCCCCACACAGGTTCTTCACCTTCAGGAAGAAGGTGGATATCGCCATCTCGCCTTGAGTCGACCTCGCCAACTCATTCTCCAGGAATTGTAGCCGCGCTACATTCTTCTTTTTGAATAACCCATCGAGGGCTATCCAGATCTCAGACGCTGACTTGCAACCTATGATGTGGTCAAACAAGTCAGGTGAAATGGCTCTCTTCAAGGTGAACTCCGCCTTGGCGTTGGTCTTCCTCCAAGTTCTCACAGCTTGAGCATTGTCTTCGATTGGAAAGACTTCTGCCTGCTCTTCTCCTCCAACGACCTCCCATAGGTCCTCTCAAAGCAGGTAACTCTCCATGCAAAACTTCCACTTCTTGTAGTTGGTCTGGGTGAGCAGCTCGATGCCAAGTCCCCTAGCATACCCTCCTCCGTCGTCCATCTTGGTTGCTCAGTCCTTGTTCCCAACCTCCCTCTGATATCATGTGAAATATTTTGAAGTCGGAAGAACACGCCAATCAACAGGAGAATAAGGACACCAAGAAATGAACACAAGCTTTCACAAATAATAACTCTTGGCAGCTAGTTACAAATGGACAGGGCTGAATACAAGTTGCATCCAACTTGATTCACGACAGCCAAAAGTAGTAAAGGAACTGGTCACGAACAATGTCTGCTTCTCCTCCGGAGCACACCGCGCAGGTGAACTCGCTGCTCGCTACCGCAGGCGCTAGCCACTAGCGCTGGCGCTAGCTCCGAAGCTCGCTACTCACAAGCTCGCTAATCGCAAGCTCACTGCTCGCACTTCCCCCTCTTCTCGCTACCGCGAGCGTTAGCTCCTAACGCGTCGCGTTAACTCTGCTTCTCGCAGGCTCACTGCTCGCACTCCAAGCTACTCGCATGCTCGCCACGCTTCGCTTCCTCCACTACTCGCTACCGCGAGTGCTAGCACTAGCGCCGGGCGGTATCTCCGAAGCTCGCAACTCGCTCTAGATCGCTTGCCGAACTTACTCCAAGTTCGATGCTCGCCAGGTAACACTCTGGTATCTCTAACTCGCTCAAAGTTGAGGATACTCGCCACTTTCAGAATGCATACTCTGGGGGGGGGGGGCACCCCTCTATTTATAGACAAAAACAAGGGGGGGCGAGAAGGAGCTAACGCCGGCGGTAGCGCTAACGACGGGCGTTAGCTCACTTCAAAAAATCTAACATGCGGTGGTTATGAACCCTCGTTCGTGAACGCGCGACGTCAGCTATGGAACATCTATTTTTATGTTCAAAATTATTTTTCTTTTCTTGTTGGTGGTCGTTCTTTGTCATGCCAAACATTCCTTCTATGAAGACTTTTTGGTCCAAACTCATCAGAGCAAAAATGTCTTGTCAAACAGAGCCTAAGCGTCTATTTGGCACGGTGGCGGCGGTCTGACCTCATCTTTGGAACTTCAACCACTTGTACGTTCAAAACTAGTTTTTTTTTTTGTTGCAAAATACCCATTTCAGTATCCAACCTTTACTCTCTTTAGGATTTCAGTCCCTAAATTTTTAATTTGCAGAAATCAGTCTCCAGCATTTGCTAACTTTTGGTTTTAGTCCTAAAATTGACGGCTTTTGCTTTTCCGTCAACTCTCTCGGTTGAATCCGAAAACGCTCCCCTTCTCACTTCTCCCACGCGTCCACTCCACGAGACTGAAATCCTCGGTGAGTACCCCACGACGATTTCTCCGGTTCCGACTCCACGCCACTACTACCCGGAGACAAATCCACGATTCCAGGAGGTTCTGCCACTGGGCCGGCGTTTCCAGGAGGTAATCGATTTTAGGGTATAGGTTTCTGTGATGGATCATTTTCTTTAGGGCCTGTTCGGTAGGACGGTTTTGGTCCCGTGGATTGGTTTTGGCCTTTAATAATTCTTTTCAGTTGTTCGGATGGCAAGAATTGAGCCGGGAATTGGTTTTAGGCAAAATCATGGGTTTTCATTTTACACACAGACCAATTCTTGTCTCCCGCGTTGTTTTTTCCCGCTAATTTGACGATCTTCCTCCGCTCTTCTTCTTCCTCCGCATCTTTTCCTCTTCCTCCTCTTCCTCCTCCTCTTCTTCTTCCTCTTTCTCTTCCTCTTCTTCCTCTTCTCCTTCTTCTTCTTCCTCTTCTTCTTTCTCTTCTTCTTCTTCCTCTTCTTCTTTCTCGCTACAGGCAACGACAAGCAGCATAAGTCACGGACAATAAGCGTCAAGATTTTTAGGGTGAAGACAAGATTTTTCCGAATTGACGAAGGCTCTTCAGCGACTTGTCATCTAGGTCTTCAAGATTAGCATTAGAGATCAAAATAGCTTCTCCAGAGAACTCAGTTTTGGAAGAAAGATTGCAGTCTGTAGCATACCCTCGTAAAATGGTGAAATCTTTGACCGAGACAGCAGTATGTGTCTTTTTTTCTTGGTTCACAACTACTACGGGTGCTGCACAAGTAGAGGCGGCCTCTTTCGAGGAGGGAAATCCAGCGCAGCAACCGAAGATGAAGCCGAGGGGTTGGTGCTCTACGACAACGACAAGCAGGAGCCAGAGATTTAGTCATCGGTGGAGGTCACCTAGCCCTAATTTTCCTAATTCCAATTCTGGTAATCTAATATTTTAGTGGAACCGAACAACAAAAATGGAATTCAGTAAAAACTAAAACCCATTGGTTTTGGTTTTACTGAATTCCAATTCCTCAAAACCAAAACTCGTGATCCGAACGTACCCTTAGTGTTCTGAGATGGTTCCTTTTGTTTTGCCTGATTCTAGTAGGCATTTTGGTATTTCAGGGTTTCAGTTAAGCGTGTTTTCTTTTGTAGTGGTAAGCATTTCATCGTCCGTCATTCGCCACTGAGACCGCAGCACGCCGCCGTATTCTGTCACCGGAGACCTCCATGCTGCTGCGCCGACGAGCAAGTTTTCCCTTGTCACCGAAGGCTTCCCTGCCGCTGAAGTAGTGAAGTTATTTCCCGTCGCAGAAGGTTCTTGAAATTCCTTTTTAGAAATTCTATCCATACCCTAAACATTCAGCGGCTTGAAATGAAAGTTTTGGCAAAGTCCTACATTTTCTATAATTTTTTGTCTTGCTATTTTTTATTTTTATTTTAAATGCAGACAATTAGCCATGTAATGTATGCAATCTAATGTGGTTTTTCTATTTTTTTTTATTTGCAGTTGTTTAGAATTTCACCCTTTTTGTTCCAAATGCCAAATAGAACCTGCAGCCATGCTTTAATAATTAAACCCTAAACTACATGGACACTCAATAAATCGCAAGCAAATCGCAAATAAGTGGGCCCCAAAAGGTTGTATGTGAGAAGGGGATTTTTTTCTACCTAGGGCTACGTGTTTGCTATTAAAAATTTCCTTCTCACAGTTTGCGATTTGTTTGCGGTTTATTGAGTGCCTGTAGTTTCGTCCGTTTTATTGTGAATGTCAAATAGAACCTGAAGCAATTATTTAATAATTAATAAAAAAAATCCTTAGATATAAGGGGAAGGGTTAAATAGGATTGAATTTTAAGAGTTTTAAAAGTTAGATGACTGAAGTTAGGGACTGAAATCACTATTTTGCTTTTTTTTTTCTTGGTTGCTGTCGTAACTATTGTCATATCAAATACATATTTTATAGGCATCGCGTGATTTTGGCGTGAAGGCCAGCCCCAATGTCGCCCCAATGTCTTCTCCTGGAGTTTTTTTTTGTGCGTCCGACGCACAAATATTGTGTTTTTCTAACTTTTTAATAGCACCCAAAAATCTCTCCTTCTCGTGACTTCAAATTCTATGCGTACGTTGACCCAATTTGATGTTTACGGCTTTGAATGATGGCTCTATTTACCAATTCTTATAAAAGGCACGTGCTGCTGCTACCAAATTGTTGGTTGGTGGTCTTCATGGACTAGCCTTGCTGGTAGTTTATAGAAATATAGAAATATAGTTTCTTGCATTTTTGTCGGGGACTCGTATACAAAAAAAATTCTCCTTAAAAAAATGGTCTTTATATTGACAGCCCCTATTGGCTATTGGCACACCAATTTGTATGAGTTATAACGCGTCTTTTGAAAATATGCATTATACGTGCATATTTGGGAAAAGTGTTCAACACGAAAATTGTAGATCTCATCGAGATCTACAACTTTCGTGTTGAACACTTTCCCTAAAAATGCATGTACAAAACGTATTTTCAAAAATTCGTCAAAAATTTGCTATAATTACGATCAGGGCGGCAATACGCCTTGTGCGCGCATTTTTAGGAAAAGTGTTCAACACGAAAGTTGTAGATTTATGCATGAATAATACATATGTTCTAAAGGCTCGTCATAACTCATAGAAATTGGTGCGCCAATTGCCAAATAGAAGTTGCCAATATAAAAACCCTAAAAAAAACTCCCTCTTTTGTGATGGCAGTAAAATTTTTGGTGTAATTATTCCGACTGGAACAAAAAATGTTGGAACAATATTTCCGTGCCCTAAGCCTATATCAGTTATATATGTGTGACTTTTAAAAAATGATTTTTTATCTTATCTATTGTTGTATTTTACTTACAAAAATATAGATTTTTAATTAACGCTATTTTTATAAATAATTTAAGATCTTATTTGCCTAAAAAATATTATTTTTTTCAAAATCATCCGGTCGGACGTTGTTGTTTTTGGAAATCTTGCGGTACCACCTTTTTTTCTTTAAAATCCAGCCGTCCGATAACCAATCTGACGGTCCAAAATCCACCCGCACCTATGTAATATACGCTACCCATACCCAAAAAAATTCCAAATGTTGAGGGAAACGCCAAACGGATTTAATACTCTTAATTTATGGCACGCCATATTTGTTGAGTCGGAATGATTCCCTCTTAAGTGGGTAAGGGGGGAGTAAAGTGCCGGGTGCACTTTACGGTACAGATTTTCATTTCCTTGGAATTTTGTTTGCGAATATAATTTTTTTGAAAATAGTGGTTTGTGGTTATTAGATAGTCAAATGTACGGTGCTAATAAGAATCGTCTATTATAAATGAGCGTTTTCATTTCTCAGTGACAAAAAGATTGTCCTAAGTCAACTGGGCAAGTTGCTCCTTCATCCAATGTTGCGCTGACACAGACCAACACCACTAGTGGAACCCATCCACGAATTCACACCACGTAATGGCGTCCGCCTTCCTTCCATGCAAATGAATGCACTTATGATTGTTCCACCGAGCTACAACATCCTTCTGCAGAATAAACTCGACAAGAGTTACAAACTTCTCTTCCGGGCAGCACTCAACTCCTTCAAAGATCCTCTCCACCTGACGAAGCCACTCTTTGGCAATAAATGGGTTCGTCGATCCAACAAATTTGGGAGGCCCAAAAGTGCGGTGCTAAATTAACAGCCGCCTAACATAAATGGGCATATAACCATTTAGGCTCCGTTTGGTGTAGCGGTGACGGTCATGAACGCGGTGGTAAAACCGTCATTCATGAACGCCCCCCACCTAAGAAACTTCATCCACCTGAACATAAAAGTGGATGAAGTTCCTTAGGTGCCCGTTCACGAATGACGATTTTACCACGGCGTTCACGACCGCCACCGCCGTGCCAAACGGAGCCTTAGACTTGAGTCTGGATAATTACCTCAAGAACTCAAATGCAACTTGTGCAGAAATGATATAAATCCAATTATCAGGGAATAAAAACTTGGGGAAATAAGAGATGAAAAATAATCAAATAAATCAAGAAAGATAATTTCATTGCGTAATTTAAACCTACAATATAATTCATATATAGCAAACCACGTAGGAGTATTTTTTTAACTAAAAGCAAACCCTAGTCATAATTGTAACAAACTTTTGACTCCTTATTATGCTCCTCCGTTATGACAATCGGCATCTCCAATTTGATTGGCCATGACTCATGAGAGAGATATTACAAAAAAAAACTTGGGGGTGGGGGGTTCGCAAATAAGGATTTAAATAGAGATAGCGGGAAAAAATAACATGGGTATTATTCTTGATGGCCGGATAAAAATGATACCCTCAGGCAAGCTCGGCGCGGAGCTTCTTAGCGGCGGCGACCATGTTGGTGAGCGCGGGCTTGACCTCCGGGTACTTGCGGGTCTTGAGCCCGCAGTCCGGGTTGATCCAGAGAATGTTCGCCTCGAGCACGGCGAGCATCTTGCGGGCGCGGTCGGCGATTTCCTCGGCGGAAGGAATCCGGGGAGAGTGGATGTCGTAAACCCCGGGGCCGATGCCCGCGCCGTACTTGACTCCCTCGCGGAACACGGAGAGGAGTTTCTCGTCCGAGCGGGAGTTCTCGATCGTGATCACGTCTGCGTCCATGTCGATGATGGAGTGGATGATGTCGTTGAAGTTAGAGTAGCACATGTGCGTGTGAATCTGCCAGTAGCAAGAGGTTTGAAGTTAGGGACTATTAAGCATAGATTTAGAATATTAACTGCCCAGCCATATAAAACACAAATACACAACACTTCGGTGTACACAAAAGCATCGTATCCAACACTTTTACAGCGAAGAATACGACACACAATGTATGTTGAAGTGTTGTATATGCGTTGTTACGGTTCGCGCAGTGTTCCATTTTTGAACAGATTTGCAGGTTGTACACCTCAACCCATCTTCGCACACGGAGCGCGGTTCATGTGCAGCGGGTTGTTGAAGTGGGGGTCTTGAACCATCGACCCCCTAGATAGAGGGACTTAGCGCCGGCCTCCGTCACCAGTTAAGTTGGAGCTAAGTCCCTCTATCTAGGAGGTCGCAGGTTCAAGACACCACCTCAACAACCCGCTGCACATGGACCGCACTCCGTGTGCGGAGATGGGTTGGGGTGTAGAGCCTGCATGCTGGTTCAAAAATGAAGCTCTGCGCGGACCGTAACATGCGCATATGCAATATATTTTCGAGTAGTATACGATGTTTAGCAACGTATGCGACGCTTCACAGCATATCTTATAGGGTTTTATGAGGTGGCCCCACAATTACAAGCAAACGCCGGAAACGTTGAGTGTATCTAAGAAGTTTTCCAACGGCGGATTTTAAGAACCTGGGTGGTATCCTTGACTCCGGAATTGGTGATTCTGAAGGAGTGGACGGCCCAGTCGAGGTAGAAACCTTCCTCGGACTTGCGGAGGGGGAGACCTTCCCGGAGAGCCGCCTCGTCGATTTGGATGACCTGCCGGAAAAAAATCATGGTCAGTTTCGCGCCCTGAAGGGTCCCAAGGAGTGATCAGGGAGATTACGAACATTAATGCCGGCGGCTTCGAGATCCTCGACTTCCTGCTTGATGGATAGGGCGATCTGGTAGCAGGTCTGGAATCTTGGCTGGTCGTTTCGGACGAAGGACCAGTTAAGAATGGTGACGGGGCCGGTGAGCATTCCCTTCATGGGGCGGGAGGTCATGCTCTGGGCGACGGAGGACCAGAACACGGTCATGGCCTTGGGGCGGCTGACATCGCCGTAGATGATGGGGGGCTTGACGCACCGGGAACCATAAGATTGGACCCAGCCGTTAACGGTGAAAGCGAAACCGGACAGCTGCTCCCCGAAATACTCCACCATGTCATTTCTCTGCAGTAGGGAATGAAGAGGTCATGCTTCTGTGCAAAACTGGTTGCATGCAAGTTTTTAATGTCAGATGCAGCTATGAATCTACTTTTGTTCATTTGATTTTGATTGTTTTGGTGTATTTTTTTATTTGAAGGTGTGAAGGGAATGAAAATGCACTTATATGTGAAATGAGATTCCACTGAGAAATTTCTGTCAAACTCCAATACAAATCATAAAATAAACAATAATTAGATTGATCACTGTTGTGACTCAGAAGACTTAGGTTCCCTTTGGGAGGACTTATTTTCACCGGTCAAGCGGTTACGACCGCATGAACCGGACCTTAATTTAAGGTCTAGTTCATGCGGTCGTAACCGCTTGACCGGTGAAAATAAGTCTCCCCAAACGGAGCCTTAGAGGCTCCATGGGCGTTTTTGCTCCGGTGAGTTTGGATAAAATCACTATCGTTATAAGATATAAGTTTGGCGTGAAAAAAAAACAAATTTTGAACATAAAAATGGATGGAGTTTCTTAGGTGACATTAGACGTTCACGAACGACGGTTCATAACCACCGCATTCACGAACGACGGTTCATAACCACCGCATTCACGACCGCCACGATGACAAAGTATACTAAAAATCTCTCCTTTTTTATTTTTATGCTTTTCCTTTGTAACCAAAAAATTGTGAATATGTTTCTTCTCCCTCATAGAATTCTCAATCAAATAGAAGGGAATATATCTATTTTCCTTTTCTTAAATCTTGTATTTCCTTCACTAAACCTTGGATCAGAGTAGGATGAATTTAAAAAAAAGTGCAATTTACCTCGGGTTCTCCATGGACAAGGACATCAATGTCTAATTCCTCTTGGATCTTAACAACCTTGTTAATTTCCTCCTTGATGGCACTGACATACTCTTCTTCGGAGATCCTATATTACAATGCAGTAATTCAATATTGAGCTTATGAAGAGTAATAGTTAAGATCGAGTTAGCAAAATAGTTCAAATATTAGAGAGAACATACTTGTTAGCCTTGTACTCCCGGCGCACTCGCCGGAGTTCAATGGTCTGAGGGAATGATCCAATGGTGGTGGTCGGAAGAATTGGAAGGTTCAATTTCTTCTGCTGGGCCTCCAGTCTGGCACTGACATTTGTCGCCCTGCGATGGTCTGAATCTTTCAAAGCTGCAGCCTGAGAATGGACAATGCCAGGCGCTGATTATTATAGAGTAGTCCACGGAGTAGGGATATCGAAAAAGTAATAAGATCAGTGCTTACAGCTTTCTGTACTTCTGGATTGTTCACACGAGGAGACGCTTTTCTTGAAGCTTGAGCAGCGGCATTTGAGGAGAAGAAAGCCTAAAAAGGTGGCAATTTGTAAGAGGGGAAGAACAAGTCCCCAAATCTTTCAATTTGGAACACATTAATTCAAAGATTTACTGGTTTTTATCATCACATCAGAATTTACTAAACCCTAGAAAACCAGCCATAATGATTCAAATGAAGATTTTAACTACCTCATCCTTTTGGCCAGCTAAAGCCTTGGCAAGTGCGTTGACTTCCACCACCTTCTGTGCAGCAAAAGCCAACCAAGATTTGATTTCATCATCCAGCTTGGTCTCATTTACGAGGTCAACCGCAGTGTGCAGAAGGGAGCAAGAAGTTGAAACAACAAGCTTGTCTGCAAAAGAAAACAGTACGATAAATTGACTTGATGCAATTCTTTGAAGAAGATTCAAAAATGTGTAATACCTTTGCCGACAACACTCTCCAGATCTTTGAGAGTGCTGAGGGACGCAGTAAGATCGTTTGCCCAGATGTTCCTTCCATCCACGACTCCGGCAAAGAGATATTTTCCAGATGGGAATCCGACACTTTTGATCACATCAAGCGTCTTGGTTCCACGCACAAGATCGAATCCAAAACCAGTGACGGCGTTCAAGGCGGTGATGGTCCTGGAATGGATAGATAGAATGTAAGATTAGTTGTTTCTACGATGATCATGGCTGAGGAAGAAGAATGACAGTTGACTAACTTGTATGCCTCAACTGGGACATCGGCGAAGTATGTTTCGATGACCACATTCAATCCAGACAAAGATGATTCGAGTTCTGTATAGGCCTTGGTAAATGCTTCCAGCTGGTGAGAATCGAGATCCTTGACAAGGGTGGGCTCATCAAATTGAACCCATGAAGCACCCGCGGCCTTCAACTCAGCAATAACTTCCCTGTTTCATGTTTGACTTATATAAGCAATGGAATGTGACGGATTATGAAGGAGACGAATGATTCAAGTTGGCAGTTTCCGTTATTAATTCAAAACTTACTTGTAAATAGGCAGAATATGTTCGAGCAACAACAGGAGATGAAAGCTTTTGTCAACGCCTTTGGCTGGCTTGGAGAGCAACAAGTATGTCACTGGTCCAACGAGCACTGGGACAGTGTCAATTCCAAGCTGACCGAGAGCAGAGAAACAAGTCAATGAGCAGGCAAAATATATAAGTCAAACACATTGAAAGATTTCACCTTTAAGCAAAATTTGCACAAAATTATTCGAAAGTTTCATTAAACAAAGTAATACCATCTAATTTATGTTTAATCAACCAGTTAAAGCGGTGCGTCATGTGTAACCATCCGGTGGCTCCATTCTTAAGAAGGGAATTGAGGGGTGTGAAATGGAATTGACACAATTTCAATTCATGCCTGAATTGGAATTGGGGCCAAGTTCAATTATGTTGTAAGATTGTGATCAAAATTTCAATTACAAGAATAGAAATTGGCAATTTTGTTATTCCACTGTAGAGATGAATTTAATGGCATGCATTGAAATAAAAATTATATAATGCACTTGAACTCATGTAATAATAATAATAGACGACTGGGAGCGGGATTGGACAAATGATTTCCGGCGAGATTGCAGTGAAAAGCAAAAGGGCGAGAGGCGTGCGGGGAAGAATTGTGAATTCTAACCTATTTAGATCGGAATTTACATGGAGAAAATGGCAAAAATTTGGCGCCCGAGCGCGTGTTGATATCTCAGGTACAAATATGATATCTCAACAGCTATCATATTGATATCTCAAATACAAATATGATATCTCAGATTTAAATATAGTATATCAGATATCATATCCATATCTCAGACACAAATATGATATCTGAGAAAAAAACGCCACATGTGAACATCTTGTATATCTCGACGCCGCTCGGACCCAAAAAATTTGCAAGAAAATTATACCTATTTTGAATTCTGATAGAATGGTCCAATTCCAATTAAGTCCTATTAAAAGGTGTTGGACGCCGGAATTGGAATTGGGGAGCAAATTCCAACTCCAATTCCCACACCAAACTCCATCCAACCAAAAAATGGTGCCTAATTTGTTATTTTTTAATAGAACCAGATAATATAGTAGATTTAAGTAACTAAGGCTCCCTTTGGCGTGGCATTTTTACTCTGGTGAGTTATGGCAAAAACGCCACAATCATATAGTGTATGTTTGGCATGACAACGGTTCTGACCGTCACCAGAACCGGAATTTGGCATTAAAAGGTGTGTTGGACGCCGGAATTGGAATTGGGGAGCAATTTCCAACTCTGGTGAGTTTGGACAAAAACGCAGGCATCATATAGTGTATGTTTGGCATGACAATGGTTCTGACCATCACCAGAACCGGAATTTGACATTAAAAGGTGTGTTGGACGCCGAAATTGGAATTGGGGAGCAAATTCCAACTCTGGTGAGTTTGGACAAAAACGCAGGCATCATATAGTGTATGTTTGGCATGACAATGGTTCTGACCATCACCAGAACCGGAATTTGACATTAAAAGGTGTGTTGGACGCCGAAATTGGAATTGGGGAGCAAATTCCAACTCTGGTGAGTTTGGACAAAAACGCAGGCATCATATAGTGTATGTTTGGCATGACAATGGTTCTGACCATCAGCAGAACCGGAATTTGGCATTAAAGGTGTGTTTGACGCCGGAATTGGAATTGGGGAGCAAATTCCAACTCCAATTCCCACACCAAACTCCATCCAACCAAAAAACGATGCCTAATTTGTTGTTTTTAAATAGAACCGGATAACTTAGTAGATTTAAGTAACTAAAGCTCCCATACGGTGTTTTTGCTCCGATGAGTTTGGACAAAAATGCCACCATCATAAATGTATGTTTGGCAAGACAACGGTTATGACCTCTACCCAAAAAAAGAAAACTAGTTTTGAACATAAAAGTGAATGAAGTTCCTTAGGTGAGGCCGGACGTTCACAAACGATAGTTGATAACCACCGTGTTCATAACCGTCGCCGTCGTGCCAACGGAGTAAATATTATAAACAAATGCCCAATAACCTCCTCTCATTGAATTTCAACTTAGTAAATCATGATCAAAAATTAAAAAATCAACTTGGATGAGTACTCACCGACTTAGCCTCCTTGTACTCAGAGACCGCCTTGTGAGAAGCATATGAGAATTTTGTATTGGGGCCCAATTCAGGTACAATGAAATGGCTGGATCAACAAAATCAATTGAACAAATATTAATACTAATATAGAACCAGCAGAATAGCACGCTAAAACAAGTTCGAACAGTATGAAGAAGAACCACTGAGAAAAAAAATGAGGATTAGTTTAAGATTGAGGGAGTTGACTTACTAGTTGGTGTCAAACCATTTGGTCATCTCCATGGCAGGCACAGAGGCGTTTCCTCTAGCCATTGAAAAGTAGGTGTCCAACCCAATCTCTCCGCCATTCCAGCTATATCTCTCAGGGACTGCTCCAAGAAGCGCAGTTGTGTCAAGAACTTGATCGTAGTGGGAAAATGTGTTGCTGGGAATGTATTTGATCCCAGCAGCAGCCATCTGCTTCCAGATAGAAGTCCTCAGATCAGCAGAAACCTTCTGCAGATCCTCGGCACTGCTTTTACCATCCCAAAACGATTCCAAAGCAAATTTGAGCTCTCTCTTTGGCCCCACGCGAGGGTATCCAACAATGTGGGACGCCATATATCTGAGAAGTAAATAACGACTCGGTTAGATAAACAATTGGGGAGTGACAAAAACTCAGAACGTTTCCTCAAAGCCAAAGTATAATAGAACAGAACATCTGGTTCACTGTTTATATTATTTTGAATGATTTACTAGCAGATCTGCAAGCTAAATCCGTTGATCTGGTAATCAAAACACAAACGAATCGCAGATCCATACAAGTAAACAAAGCCAAACTAAGTAAGATCTGAAGCTTGAACACTACTACAAATCAGATCCAGATGCACAAAATCACCTACAACCAGATCTCAAGCTAAAAGCTCCAAATGCGCCAGATCCACCACAAAAAACGAGACACCTCACACAGGATTCAACGCTAGCAATACGAATATCGACTCTAAGAACCCTAAGCGCAAACATTGTCCTAAGCGCCGGATCTTCCACCAAGCAAGGCTGGTAGAATAGCCGTCAGCATACGGCAGATAAAAAGTAACAGTAAGTCAGCATCCAACTTACCGGACTTAGCTGAAAATCGAAGGAATGTGACAAAACAGGAGGTGAAACCTAGATCGGATCTGGAAGGGCCCAAAAACTAGTTGAAGCAGGACAAAAAAACAAAGAACAAGAGCTAGATATTCTACGCGGCTACGGGAAGGAGAGAGAATCCCGCACCTTCTCCGGTGACCGAGAGAGAAGCTCGCACGATCTGCGGCTTTCGCGAAAGAAGTTCGCAGGTTCCGCGGCGAAGGGTTCGGTCCCGAAGAACAAAAGAACGGCTGGAGGAGATCTGAGAGTCGGAAGAAGGGCGAGAATCCAGTGGGAGAGCCCGATACTATTTATAGATGATGATGATGAAGATCCGCAGCTACGAATAAGATACAAAAAATTGACAGAATGTTAAAACTGCATATCTGTACAGAACTACAGATAGCTTAAACAATGAGAAGATGCTATATATTACTGAAATGAGTAATGATGCACTTATCAAACAAATAAATAAATTTATAGTAATTTTTTTAATATAAAGTTTAGTTAATCTCATATTATTTTGGTGTTGTTATTAATAATTAGCACGTTTATTTCCCCGAATCCCCGTCTAGCAAATCATTACAATTCCAGCTGCCAGCGAGTAAAACTCGATTTCATCATGAGAGCAGCTGCCGGCGAGGACTCGAGTTCATAAACTCCAACAATCAAGCGATGAGATCTCGATTTCAAGTCGCTGCCGACGAGGAATCGGACCAGCTGTTGGAGGCTGGTTTCGTAGAAGTGTTGTGAGGTTTTTTCCGGCGCTAGAGAGGTCCGAAATGGAGAGCACTGAGAAACCCTGCCGACGAGAACGGAGGAGGTAGACGCACCGAGAAACACTGGCGAATATTGGGCATCGAACGCAGAGAGGCAGATCGGGAAGAGGAGCTCTCGATGTGGCCTGAGATCGGGAAGAGGAGAGGCGAATCGAGAAGATATTCTCGTTGTCGCCTGGGATCGGGAAGATGAGAGCGCGATTTAAGAGCGATGAACGTGGTGTTAGGGTATATTGTGCATTAATGTCAGGTCTTTAACGGAATCCTAACGGGTCCGTTAAAGCACCCATAACGGGTCGTCGGGGATTTAGGGTTACGCATATAAATACCCCTGCTGGGGGCAACGGGTAGAGACGTTCCAAACTTGACGCTCACTCGGATGCTTCGAGCGCTCTATCATTCTCGAAGATTCTTTCGTGAACCGTAGCCCCCCTCATGCTCCCGAGCGGTTACTGTTTTCTTCTGTGCGTTTTCTCGCCTGGAAAGTCGCCCGCAAGGTAGAACGACGACGCCGCTATGCGTTCTTCCCGTTCGCGTCTCCAGGCCTTACGACGCCTGTCGTTGAGCCATAGCCGTCATCGCTTCCGTGCGTGCGCCGCTAGCCAAGGATCTGTCACCGCCTACCGTCGATCGACCGAAGGAGGAGTGCAGCGCCGCCCGTGTCCCTGCAGCGAGGAAGACGACGTCGCCCGTGTCCCTGTTCGCGTCTCTTCCCGGACGCATCCAGGCCTCTCGTCTCCCTGCGACACAGGAGAAACCGTCGCTGCTTTGCCGCCCCCATCGACGAAGGAGGAAGTCGACCTCCATCGTTCGCCGATCTCCCTGTGCGAGGAGTAAGACCGTTCGTCGATCAGAGGCCGCCCGTTAGTCGATCTCCCGCCCGTTCGTCGATCTCCCGCTCGTTCGTCGATCGAAGCTCGTGTTCGTCGATCGGAGCCCATGTTCGTTGATCGAAGCATGTTCGCAGATCGGAGCCGGTGTTCGTCGATCGAAGCCCGTTCGTCGATCGGAACCCGTGTTCGTCGATCGGAACCCGTGTTCGTCGATCGGAGCCCGTGTTCGTCGATCGGAGCCCGTGTCCGTCGATCGAAGCATGTTCGTCGATCGGAGCCCGTGTTCTTCGTCGATCCGAGCCTGTTCGTCAATCGCGCGGACCGTGCAGCGTAAGTACCGCTGTTTCGGGGGAAAACGCCGGCTAACATCTGCGCTAGCGGTATCGCCGGGCGATAGCCATCCCTACCACTATCGCCAAAGCTTTCGCCAGCGCTATCGCCAGGCGATAGCACCTTTTGCTGGTGGAGGTCCCCTCTTCTGTGTTTCCGCCGCCACCTCCAGATGGCCTCGCTTTCGAAGAACAGCAACCTCTCCTCTCCTGTGTCGATGATCAAACTGGAGAAGTTCTCCCATTCTGAGTTCAGTGCCTGGAAGCGGAACACGCAGTTTGGTATGAAATATCTGAATGTATTTTATACATTGCAGACTGGTTTCGCAGACTTCAAAGGAGGAGATGAAGAGGCTCAGTGGACCAGCGATGAAGATTCCTGTCGTGATTATCTCCTCAACTGTCTCTCAATTTCGCTAGCAGAGACTTTTGGGAAACTGAAGACAGCAAAGGAAATCTGGAATGCGCTGGAAGTCAGTTCAAGAAGGAGGAGAACATGTCCAAGACGCATATGGTGGACAAGTTCATGGGATTCACCTTCTCTGAGAACAGGGAAATCCTACCCCAGATTGCAGACCTGGATAATCTGGTGGCCAAGCTCAACAGTGAAAGTGTCCCTCTGCCAGATGGGTTCGTTGCCGGTGCCATCATTTACAAGCTCCCCTCGGCGTGGTACTCTTTCAAGACGGATATGTATCGAAAGAAGACTTAGGTCAGTCTGAAAGAACTCAAGCGGTTTATCTGCATTGAGGACGAGAATCGAACAAGGCATGTGAAAGAGGTGGTGAGCAAGCAGCAATCTGCTGCTAATATGATCATACACCCAAAAAGGAAGCCTAAGTCTGATCGGGCTCGACCTTCCTCCAGTGCACCCGCAGTAGTAGACCCGAGCAAGAAAATCAAGAAGTTCAAGGGCAAGTGCTACAACTGCAACAAGTGGGGTCACTGCGCTTCTGACTACAGGCAACCCAAGAAGCCCGATGCCAACCCACCAAAGCCTGGTCATAGAGCTCATATGCTCCATCAGACTGCGCCCTCACACTTTGTTGCCATGGTTGGGAACGGTCAAGCCAGTTCTGATTGGTGGTTGGATTTGGGGGCGACCTGCCACGTCTGCAGCAATCTCGCTCTGCTGAAGGATGCCACTCCAGTCTCTGAGTCAGTTACAGTTGCAAATGGAGCCACTGCTGAGGTACTCCAGACAGGGACTGTGGATCTGCTACTTTCGTCAGGTACGCATTTAATTTTGAAAGATTAAATTCATTCCTACATTAGCTGTTAATTTAATCTCAATTAGTCTGTTAAGCGACGTGGGTATGTCTTTTAACATTAGTGGTGGTAGGGTGACCCTTATGGTCAACTCTCATTATTTTGGTTGTGCATATGTTCTAAATGGGATGTATAGGCTGAGTCTAGCAAACGAAGTAGTTAATAAGGTCAGTTCAAATCTCATAGATCTTAAGACTTTACATGCAAGACTAGGACACGTGAACTATAGAAAACTACTTCTGCTGGCTAAAACTCACAACATACATTTAGACACTAAAACCAAATTTGACAAATGTGAGATGTGTGCTCAAACTAAGATAACTAGAACACCATTCAGTCAGGTGTCTAGGAGTACACGTTTACTAGAGTTGATATACTCCGACATTTGTGACTATAAAAGTTTTGTCACACGTGGTGGTCGGAAGTACCTGATAACTTTTATCGACGACTTCTCTAGATATACTCACATTTATCTCTTAAAAACCAAAGATGAAGCTTTTGAAAAATTTCAAATTTTCGAAAATAGGGTTGAGATTCAATTGGATTTGAAAATTAAAAGACTTAGGAGTGATCGAGGAGGCGAGTACGTCTTGGGTGAGTTTAGAGATTTTCTTGCCAGCAATGACATAATTCCTGAAACCACTGCCCCTTATTCGCCCCAGTCCAATGGTATTGCCGAGCGGAAAAATAGAACTTTAACAGAAATGTTGAATTCTATATTGTTGACTGCCGGTATGCCTGCAGCTTATTGGGGAGAAGCAGCCCTCGCGTCGAATCACATCCTGAATCTGGTTTCTCATGCTAAATTAAAGCAAACCCCGTATGAGCTTTGGTTTAAGAGACCGCTCAGATTTGATAACCTCAAAACCTGGGGCTGTATCGTCTATGTTAGGATGCCTGACATAAGGAGATCTAAGTTAGGACCTAAGACGAACACCTGTGTATACTTAGGATGTGCGGTGGATAGTGCTGGAGACCGATTTCTAGATCTCTCTACCAACTCGGTCATTGAGTCTAGAGATGTTGTGTTCTTTGAGGACAAGTTTCTTAGAGATAAGAACCTGACTCTTCTGGGTCTGCCAGACACCAGTTCTGATACCCTCGTTGGGACGGAACTACGACTCCCTGACACTGAGCTAGTTCACACTAGTGCCTTAGAGTCCACTAGGCTATATAACAGGTAACGAGTTCCTAAAAGCTTTGGTACAGACTTTGTGACTTACCACGTTGAAGTTTATCCATCCACCTATAAGGAAGCGATGCGATCTAGGGATTCCCTGTTATGGAGAGAAGCCATTGATGATGAGATGAACTCTC
Organism: Dactylorhiza incarnata; assembly: GCA_033032865.1. Classification (NCBI taxonomy): domain Eukaryota; kingdom Viridiplantae; phylum Streptophyta; class Magnoliopsida; order Asparagales; family Orchidaceae; genus Dactylorhiza; species Dactylorhiza incarnata. The sequence continues at coordinate 2,532,593 of JAWHQI010000340.1, read as the reverse complement.
TCATGGAGAACCAAACTTGGACATTAGTTGACCTTCCCAAATGAGCTAAAACCATTGGGAGTAAGTGAGTTCTTAAGAAGAAACTTAATCCAGATGGGAGTATCGCTAAGTACAAAGCACATCTAGTTGTTAAAGGCTTCACTCAAGTGAGTGAAATAGACTACTTTGATACATACTCACATGCTTGTCACATTGCAACGATCAGAGTTCTTCTCGTTATCGCATCTATTGAACGTTTCGTCGTTCATCAGATGGACGTAAAGACTGCATTTCTAAATGAAGATCTTTCTGAGGAGATCTACATGCTTTAACCTGAAGGGTTCGTCATAGAAGGTCTAGAAAACAAGGTCTGTAAGTTGTTTAGGTCACTCTACGAATTGAAGCAAACATCAAAGCTATGACACGAGAAGTTTGACACTTGCGTAAAAGACCTGAATTTTAAATCCAGCCTTTTAGATAAATGTCTGTACATACGGACAAGTCCAAATTCCGTCGCTATAATCTTCTTGTATGTTGATGACATGTTAATTCTGGGTACCGATCAGTCTGAGGTGGAAGACGTTAAAGTTACCTTGCAGTCCAAATTTAGCATGACTGACTTAGGTGTGGTGAAAAACATCCTAAGAATGGAAGTGAACTTTACGAATAAGGGTATCACACCTTGCCAGACACTACAAGATATAGTCTCTACGACGACATTTTTTTTTGCGACGTTTTTGAAAGCGTCGCTGTTAGTTTTATATTTAGCGACGATTTTTCTCATAAACGTCGTTAATGCAAAAAAAAATAGAATTTGCTACGTTTTTTAGGGAAAATGTCATCATACGTGTTTAGCTCTTGTGACGATTATTTTTAAAACGTCACTAAAGTAATATTTTTATTGTGACGTTTTTGAAAACGTCGTCGTTAGTTTACATTTAACGACAATTTTTTTTTAAAACGTCGTCAATATAAAAAATTAGCATTAGCCACGCTTTCCATGAAAACACGTCAGCATACATGGTTATCTTTCGTGACGATTTTTTTAAAAAACATCATCAAAACACATGATCTTCTGTCAAAATTTGTTATCAAAAATTTCAGAAGATCTTTTGTTAAAAGGGATATGAGTGATATAGTTATCATTTATCAAATGATTGAACATGAATCATGTCATGTACTTAGTGAGCATGATGCATGAAATACGTACATGAAGTACGTATATGATGCACATTATGCATGTTTAAGTTGATGATATATATCAGAATTATCTATATGCACACACTCATAACCATACACTTGGTTATGTGCGTACTCCAATGATATGGGTAGTTTGCTATGCACACATGCCCCCATATATGCACAATCATGCGCTTGGGGCTATGCGCACCCCATGATGGCCGGATATTTTGCTATGCGCACATAACTAGCTATATGCATGCACACACCCATGCATGCATGCATGTACGATGGGGTATTTTGCTATGCGCTATAACCATATGCTTGGCTATGCACACCCCCATGATGGGGTATTTAAGTGTTATGAGCACCACCCATAACGTACTACGCTTGGCTATGGGCACCGTACCCTCATGATGTAGGTGTTTTGCTATGCGCATACCTATAATCATACGCTTGGCTATGCGCATCGCCATGATAGGGCATTTTGTTATGCGCACACCCATCACCATACACCTGACTATCCACACTCCCATGGTCGGGAGACGGCGCTACGCGCGGCAGATGGTGAGCGCGGCGTCATCAAAACATACAATCTTCTGTTAAAGTTCTAATAATGATATTTTTGATGGTAGTGAAGTTATATTGATGATAGCGACGATCTCGATCGTAAGCTTTATACGAGTAATTAAATATATATATATATATATATATATATATATAATATGAATGTGTTCACCGTGGATATTATATATGTCTCCACAAACATACATATAAATGTTAGGGTCGGCATACGAGCATCTTCGCACGGTCTACGCCCGTTCTTGATGCTCTCTGGCGACATTCGGCCGCATCAATGCAGGCTTCACAGCGCTGGGGTGCGAGCGGCGAGGCATTTGTGATGTTCACGAGCAAAGCTCGTGCAATCGAGAGCAGTGAAGATGGGCGCAACACGGGCTTTATGCGGGCGAAGCACGCAATGATGCGACTGAATGCCGCCCGAGAGCATCGAGCACGGGCGTAGCCCGTATGAAGATGCTTATGTGTGTCTATATATATATATATATATCTTTATTATATAAGGAAACCCAAAACATGCATGATGTAACATTGTGATTCCCAAATATACCCCTCAAAATAAAGCCATTTTTAAAATTTAAGTGGTCTTTTGGTCATTTGGATTTCCCTCCAAAAATCTCCACTTTATAATTAACCCGCCAATCGAGATTTTATATATCACGTCTAATAAAAAAAACTGAGCAACGTCAACTCCAACTGCACGTTGTCAACTCCTTCATCACGCCATCACTGTTGCACGCTACCGTCGCCTGCAAAAGCCTCCACATCTCCTCCACCCTCCTCCTCGACAGCTCATCTCGGCAAAAGCTCCGACAGCTGCTAGCGTTTACACCCTCTTCCATTCGCGTTCCTCTCTTATCAAGCGCATCTCCTCCTCGATAGCTCTCTCTACTCTGCAGGGTTCCTCTTTCTTAGGTAAGGCGGCAGCTCTCTCTACTCCTCAACTTTTCTGTGTCGTCGATTGCACACCTATGAGATACTCTGCTTTTCCTGTAGCTTATGTGGGTGCTCTGTTGCGTTCCGCCTCTACTGTCTTGCCGCTCATCTCCTTCATTCTCTGCTCAAGAGTTCATTCCTAAGCTCTTACAGGTAAATGTTTTTTTATTGCCGCTCATCTCCTTCATTCTTATGCTCTTACAGCCTGAGATTTTAACTGTTTTTAATTTTAAATTCCTAACCTCTTTCTGGATTTCAGTTTTCTGTGGCTCAACATACAAATTTTTCAATGTCTTCCACATACTATAGCATTTGCACCGTAATATTTTGACACTTCTCCATTTTCATTGCTCAACCACGGTTACGCCATCTTCTCGCCGAAGGCTCCGACTACATCTCCCGCCCAAACATCGGCCTCAAGTTTCTTCCATGTCTGAGGTAATTTCCTACGTCTCTGATGCACGCCCTCCATCTTCTTTGCCCAGCCTCAATAACCCTAGCCGCTCCTCCATCTTCTTTACCCCGACCTCGGTGACGCCATCTTCTCGCCGAAGGATCCGATGACATCTCCTACTCCAGTGCACTGCCAAACAACGGCCTCAAGTCCTTTCCAGGTAGGGGGTACAAACTGTGTGATTCTTCGTTCTGATTTTCTGCATTTCTTCTGTTCTTCCCCATTTTTTATTTGTTCTCTGTTACTCCAGGGCCTGATTTCTTGCCGGCTGCGAATTTTTTCCCTTTTCTCCATTTTTTTCAGGCTCAGAGCGAGTTCGTGAATCCAGTGGTTTCTTCCACTGGTTGTGGTTTCTTCCTCCAGTAGTTCTTGATCTTTTACCTAAGGTAAACTTCAACCATCTTATCTTTAATTTCCTACGTTTTCCTGTTTTGACTTTTTACCTCAATATCCTCAATCTTATCCTTGATTCTTCTCTAACTTGACAGTTTCTGAGTTTTCTTGAGATTTCTTTAGAGATTAGTGGCTCGGGCATCTGATTTGGTTGATAATGGTTGTTCCGACATATATGTAGGTATATTCTTTCACGACTACCTAATCTCAATTTCTGCTTCTAGACAACTTGAGTCTTAGATGCTTAATGGGAGAGTATGCTTAAGATTTTAGGTTGTATTTGTATCTCATCAATCTATTATCTGTATACTCTAAGAATCTGTTCCATTCTCTGTAAGCTACATCTAAATCTGTTCTGCTTCCCATGTTTCCATTTTTTTTGGTATTAATGCAAATACATGTTGCCTTTTCTTCATTGCTTTTCTCAAACTCTCTATATAAATTTTTTTAAAATTTAGTGCATGTTTTTCCTTCATCTTTTTAATTAAGACTTCTTATTTTTTATGTGTTTCATGTGCAGCAACATAATACATAATGAGCATAATACAAGTGTCCAACTTCTCTAAAAATATAAAAAAGAATGATATTTTGAACAAATGTAGATATATATATATTACATGATTTAATACCAAAAAATCTATGGACGAACACACCCATTTTATAAGGAATCATAAATGTATCTATGATAATCTTTCAAACAACCTGCAGGTCCATGTGGTACCCTTTGCCCTGCCATTTTATATATGCATTGGATCAGTAAGTGCACAATCATTTGACAAACTGGATATGTAGTGTGTATAACAACCGCCATGATTATGATTTTTTTACTTTCATTTGGGATTGAAATATATATGATTGCTTACTTTGTTCTGATATTAAACGGTGTAAGCTTTTGTTTCTTAAATTATTGTTAATTTCTGTAAATTTAGTTACTGGTTAGTTAACATTGTACGAGATCTGTTACTCTTCCATTACTTAGGTTCAAGTGAATGATATTATAATCTTCTTGGTGCTGAGATACTACAATACAAGTAATGTTTTAACATATTTTTTGCATTTTGGATGCAGGTAGTAGCCCGATTTTCATGCTAGTGAATATTATCTAAAGAAGAGAGGAGAAAACATCAGTTGACTATCAAATGTGTATAAGAATGAGCATTTATAGATTTTTTTTCTTTGTAGATATTTTTTTTCATGTATTTAGTTTTATTAGAGATGAAAATACTAGTAGTCTGTATTGAGGGGTTTGGACCATCTCCCACCATTTTTTTTCTATTAATAAAATAATGAATATTAAACACACTTCTCTTTGATATTGAGCATTTTTTTTTAATGTCAAAAATTGAATTAAAATAAAAAGTAAATGTTTAGTAGAGTTTTGATTAGTATTTAGATTATTTGAGAAGTATTATCACAATTTATTTTCATTTTTTTTAAATATATTACTTTGCAACGTTTTTTGGAAAAAAATGTTGTTGTACAATTTTGCCTTTGGTGATGTTGACTAAGAAGCATTGTGGTAGGATGAACATCTTTCACGACGTTTTTGGAAAAGTGTCATGATAGAGCAACTACTTATCATGATGTTTTTTTAGAAAAATGTCACGGTAGAACAATTGTCAATCATGACGTTTTTGGAAAAAAAATTCGCAATAGAGTAACTGACAATCACAATGTTTTTTTTGAAGTGTCGCAAAGAGCTACGGCGACACGCGTAATCACGACGATTTTGTGACGTTTTTATAAACATCGCGAAAACTATCGCGACGCTTAAAAATCGTCACTGATGACATAAAAATGTCCCCGTATACCAATTTTGTTGTAGTGAGAGTCACTACATCAGAACTCTACTAGAGAAGTGGGGTTATGATAAGTGCAGGAAGATTGAGGCTCCATAGGACTATAATAATAAACTGAAACCTCACGACGGTTCACCTATTAGATAGTTGGATTACTCCAAACTTATTGGCAGTCTAATGTATGCTACTACCTGCACTAGACCCGACATAGCCTTTATGGTTGGGATGTTGAGTAGATTCACTAGTAACCCTGGAAAGGACCACTGGGACGCCTTGGAAAGGCTAATGCGATACTTAAAGTATACTGAGCAGTATGATTTATGTTACAGTGGACACCATATCGTGCTTGAAGGACACTCTGACGCCTCCTGGTGCTCAAATGTTGGTGATAGTAGATCCACTAGTGGTTATGTGTTTACCCTAGGAGGAGCCGCAGTAGCTTGGAAATATAAGAGACAAACGTGTATAGCACTATCCTCTATGGAATCCGAACTCTATGCTCTTGCTTCGGCTGCCGAAGAAGCAGAGTGGGTTAGAGATTTGGTTATGGATATTCCAATGACGAGTCTAAAAATGAACTCCATCTCGATTTTTTGTGACAATCAAGCCACAAAAACCATTGCAACTAGTTCCCTGTTCAATGGTAAGCGAAGGCAACTACAGATGAAACAGGCCTGGTTGACCTATCTCACCAATCAAGGGATCATTTCCCTCTTGGACGTGAGATCAAAAGATAATGTAGCAGATGGCCTTACCAAGGGCTTATGCAAGGTTCTTACATCTAAAACATCGGGGGATATGAGATTAAAGTCTATTTAGTGGGACTTAATACCTATGTTTGTTTAAGATTTTAGAACCGAGTCTGCCTACATTCACGCATCTAGACTGAGTACACTAAAGTGTTCCAGATGCTACTTGATGAAAGCCTGAGATTGTTTAGTTGCTAGTCATTCCAAACTTGATGACTTACACAACTATTTCTTTTCAAAGGTTGAATTGGGTATCATTCCAAAAAGGAATACTGAAGTTACTGTGTGTGCCCTGATATCAGGATTATTCATCATATCATTCCAAATATGATGATATAATGGTCATAGGTTGTTGTATCATTCCAAACTTGATGGTATGACACACTTGTGAAATGTTTTGATAATAATTCTGATAATCGAAGAAACATAGTTTGGTTCTATGAAACCAAATTTTCTAATTTTGTGTAAATTAGATAGAGATGCGGACCTGTGAGTCTTTCTTCCTAGTTAGAGTATTATGTTCTAAATCGTTAGAACTAATCACTTTACTTTTGATATGCATATGTATGGATTCATTGAGTTTTGTTTTCATGACATTCTAATGTTTAAATGCAGATCAATTGAAGTCTGGAGGAGAGAAAGTGGATTTCGACATGGATGAAGATGATCTGTTGTTTGAGTAGACCGACCCATCGCCCGTTTTGAGTTTTGCTTCAGATTACTGTTCTTGCTTTTGCATGTTTGGAACTTGTTTGAGTTTAGACGTTTGCTCTAAAACTCTTGTTGTTTTAATCTGAAACTCATTCTGTTATTATCTAACTTATATGTTTTGTTTAACCCATTATGTGAATCAATTGCTACAATATAGAAGGAGAAGGTTAAGGTATATTGTGCATTAATGTCGGGTCTTTAACGGAACCCTAACGGGTTCGTTAAAGCACCCATAACGGGTCGTCGGGGATTTAGGGTTACGCCTATAAATACCCCTGTTGGGGGGCTGATACGCCCAAAATAGATTTACGTTTTAACGCAAGTGCACGTGTCGAATCAAATAATATAAAGTGAGAAAAGATCATTCCCTCGGAGAAGTGATGAATTTAGTGCTCGCAAGTACTAACTCTACCTTTTCTTTAAATTCAAGTGGAATATTAAGAGTGAGTTTTTAATAATGAAAAACTAACAATAACAACAAAACTAAACAATGTTTACTTAAGATTACTCTATTCAAACTAATTGGAAAAATATTCGTTGGAGAAATAATCTTGTGTATTGTTTTCCTTTGCTTATGGTGATGATTTTTATGATGAACTTTTATGAAATGTTTGATTAATTATCTTGCAACGATTTAAAAGTGGATATCATCATCTCTCGATCTCTGAAATCCAACACTCTAATTCACCTAGTTATCTCTAACTTAGGTGGAAGAGATTAAAATAAAACAGACAAATCAAAGTTGCTAGCAAAAGATGAAATCTCTTTTTACCTTTACGCTATATTGAAATTCATGAGATACTTTCACCGCTCTTCTCTCGAATCTCGCAGTGTAGTATAAAAATGAAATTTTTGTTAAAGATTTACGCGACTCCTCTCTCGAATCTTGCCGCATAAAATAAAGCAATCATCTAGCCTGACTCCTCTCTCGAATCTTGTCAAGCAAATTAAAGATGAACTTAAGCCAAACATTCCAAGAGTAAAATCATAAATTCAATAAAGATAATATTTCAAACATCCATAAGAAAATTAAAATCAAAACATCATAACAAACAAAGTACTAACACACAAGATCTATGAGATTAGTTCGTGATGGAGGGATGAAACCAAACAAGAAAGATCTTACTAGACATGCTTAAGAGAGTCAAATGACGCAGGAAATTCCACTCAAGGATGTGCACAATCCGTTGAAGAATCAGTCCTATCTCCTTCTTCTCCACTAGGGTTTTCGCAAACCCTAATTTTCTCTTCGCCTCTTCCTCTCTTTCTACTGTCCCTTTTTCGTATGTCCCTTGCTGGAGGTTATTTCCTGCCTAAAAACGAGCAGCCCAAGCCCAAGAGACGCATCCTTCCATAATTAAATTTGGCGCAAAATTCAGAATTTAATTTTTAAATCCGCCAGATTTGTTGTAACCTCCAAAAATAGATGTTATAACAACTTGAACCGGCAAAAATATTTATGTCTAGCTTTTCTTCTCCGAGTCGATTTCTTCGGCGATTCTAATAAGAAAACATATGATTTTAGTCAAATGATCCATAATTGAAATAAACATGAATTTATTTATATTTTATATTCATTTTGATCATTTTTTCCATTTATAATAAAATAATAAGTCAAAATAAAGGGCTAGATAACTTCTTTTTACGAAGTTATCAGGGTCAACGGGTAGAGAAGTTCTAAACTTGACGCTCACTCGGATTCTTCGAGCGCTCTATCACGTGGGGTTCAACAACTTCTAAAAAAATAGGGCAAAACGTTGGATTTTGAAAAGCTCGATTCGTAGAGCTGCTCTTTTCAAACGATAAAAATAGAGAGTTGATATTAGCAGTCTGGAACTGGCTATTCGCAGTCCATCACTATTCGTAGTCCATAACTTTTATTTGTAGTCCAAAATTTAATTTGCACCTCACTACTATCTAAAATAAGCGAAACACTTTGCTGATTTATTAAGCACTAGAAACCTAGAGAAACATCTTAAAGACTCTAAAATAATTTAAATACCTAGCAGGAAAACAACTTAAATGACATGCATTGAGGAATTAACTCTAAAACAAGTTAAATGACATGCAAACCTTCTTCTAAACAACTTATTTGGGATTTTCACTCGATAATTTTTTTCTTTGTAGAAAGTGAATCTAAGAGGAAAAAAGACGACGCGGCCGATAGAACTACGGCGAGTGTTTAGGAAACAAGAGAAGAGAGATGGAAATGAAGGGGTTATTCGATGGGATGCGATTAACAAGAATTGGACTGCAAATATAATGATCTTTTTTTACAATTTTTAGGGTGCGAGTAGCGAGAATTGGACTGCTAATATCAACTCTCTAAAAATAACGAATGCGGCCGCTGTCTTAGTACATGCTTCGAGTGTAATTTATAAGTTCAAACGGCTAAATATTCGTAATTAAATTTAAATACGTGTCGGATTAGGAAGGTAAATATGCAATTGTTTGATTTGTTATGTAGTGTGCTCATAAAATATCGTGGAAAGGGTTGGCGAAGCAGTAGGTGAGGTGGCGGCTGGAGGTAGGTGGCGGCAATCTACCATTCACGGTGGGTGAGAGTGAGAGTGATTTCAACGTTTCAATTTTCTCCTCTTTCTAAACTTGTCTTTACAATGACCGAATGCTCCATGTTTTAAATTCACACGTGTTTTGGTGCGAGAGCAAATTATTTTAGGGAATTGTTAAGAAAGGCAATTCAGAATTGGATATTCGCAAATCATTGTTAACAACAAATCATGATTTTTGGAAATTACTCGGTGCAAACAAATCTGTTAACGACAAATTATTATTGTTAATAACAAACCAAATCTAATATTAAGAACTCTTCACCTTCCTCTACATGCTTCTCGCTCGCCAAGCTCCATGGGAACCCCAATCCACACTATTGATCACCGGAGATGGAGGTCGCCTCCAGAAGCAGCTCGCCGGAGATCCTTAGTTCCAATCCTCCCGGGCTATCACCAAATCCCTCTCCGACCCGCTCCCAAACAGAAAATGGGGGAGAAGATTAACATGAACGAACAGAGAGGACAACAGGGGAGGAACAGAAGCGCAGGGCTAAGAGAAATGAGTTTCTCCAACAATGATTCTTGCTTAGTTCAAATTCGGCCTTTTTCATGAAATCTGAAACGAGGCGCTTGTGAAATAGGAGGACGACGAGAGCGACGCCGCTGGAAATCGCCAGCACTGCCATCAGATCCACGCATCTGGAGCTCTCCATCACTTTCTCTCTCTACTCTCTTTCTTCCTCTCCCCGTCTCCCTCTCTCTCTCTCTCTCTCCTCTGTTTGCTTGTGAAATAGGAAGACGACGAGAGCGACGCTGCTGGAAATCGCCTTTTTCATGAAATCTGAACGAAGAGGAGAACAGGAGAGGTCGCGTGACCGACGGCGGAGGAGGTGACGGGAGCGGCGACGGGAGAGGAGGTGGGAGGTAGGGTTTGCGGCGCGGGATGTAGGGGGTTTGCGTACAAAAAAATACCGGAAGAAAAAATGAGTTGGTTTTTAAGATTTTCGGTTTGCGAATAGCCATTTTGGGTTTGTCTTTAACAATTCCCTTATTTTTATAGGACGTTGTTAATAGTAAATCGAGATTCGCTATTAGCAAATAAAAAAAACGGGTTCAAGTCATTTTAGTCTTTTTTTTTTCAATTCTAAAAACTCTCTAATAGCAAACCCCCTTCCGCATTCGCAAACAACCGCTCCGCCTTCTTCATTCGCGAAACAACCGTTCCCGTCTTCCTCTTTCGTGCGATTTAGGGTCCCCCCCCCCCCCCCCCCTCTTACGACGCCGCCTCTTTCTCGTGTCCAGCCAGTCGACGACGACGCCTTCCTCATTCGCGAGCAGCTGCTCCCGTCGACGCCGGCACGCCACCGCTCCCGTCGACGACGACGCCTTCCTCATTCGCGAACAACCGCTCCCGTCGACGACGACGCCTCTTCCTCGTGTCGACGCCGCCGCTTCCTCATGACGCCGCAGCCGCTCCCGTCTTCCTCTTTTGTGGATCAGAAAGGTCTTCTCGATCTACTTTAGGTAAAAAATTGTTTCTCGTATTTGATCTTTATTTCTTCCACCCACTGTCCCGTCATTTAGATCAGAGGGGCTATAAATGACAGGAATTTTTTTCTCAATAACCATTTCGGTGCAGATCTGCATATGTTCAGATTATTGTGCAATAACCATTGTGATGCAGATCTGCACATGTTCAATAACCATTGTGGTTCAGATCTGCATATTTCCCCCGCCGAATGTCGTCGCTCCTGTCGAATGTCGTCCCCGACGAATGTCGTCGCCCCTGCCAAATGTCACCCCCAGAGAATGCCATCGTCCCCGCTGAATATCGCCGCCCGCACGGGGGCCGTACCCGCTGTGTGTATGTGTGTTTAGGCAAAACAACACTTAATAACATCTCACTAGAATTAAATTGGAATTGATTTTTTATAGCCCTAATATACCTACATTTAGTAATAGAAGTGAGAGGAGAAGAGAAGATAAATGGAGATAGGAATTGATTTTTTAGGTAAAAAATTATATTTTCTTACAAAATAAAAATAGAAATATTGATTCATATTTTTTACGATCATTTTAAGTACGCATATGTATATGATTTAAATAAAAAGTAAGTGCTCATATGCAGGAACTGCCCGCTTATAGGCAAGCGCAGCCCGCTCGAATGCGTCGAAGCCCGCTAAGAATCAGCGAGTACGAGCGAAGCCTGTGCTGAACTGCTCTTATTTGTGTGTGTGTATATATATATAATTAAAGGCTAAAGCTGAGAGGTTAAACTAATTATTGTGATTTCTTTCATTCTTTTGAGTTATTTTATTTTCTTTTATGGCATGCTATCATGAATAAAAAAAATAAAAACAATTACCTTGTTTAAGATATTATAAATAATTCCTGTGAGCATTAAAAACTGTACGTACGTGGGAGTGATTTGGGGGACTTGTTATCATTCCAATAACATGATTTTCATGAATAATTATCGATCATAGAAGTGGAGCATGACTCTAATACAAGTCTCGAGTGATAAGCTGCAAGAATGAGAGAAAAATATAAAATCAAAAGCACGAAACTGAGCCCTTGGTCCTTAACTTTTATTTGATTCGAATAGGTCCCTTAACTTTATATGTAATTTCGAATCCATCCTAAAACTAACACCGTAAAGTTTATTTATTTCAATTTACTCGATAATAAATGCTTATTTTGTGATTCACTCCATGCGTAAACTATACCGAAACAATCATTTAATAAATATAATCTGTTCAAAACATTTCTAATTACTACATTCTTAAACTGCACAAGAAAATCCTAACAATCCTCAACAAATTTGGAATACTGGAAGGCGTTTCTAGAATTAGCATTAAGATTATGATCGAAAACTACACAAGAAAAACCCGTTATGCAATAGGATCGAAAAACAAAAAAAAATCCGAAAAAATCTGGAATACTGGAAGGTGTTCAAGCATTAGTATTAGGATTATGATTGAAAACTACACAAGAAAAACCTCGTTCTACATTAGGATCGAAAAGCAAAAAAAAAAAACAAATACCAACAGATCTGAAATATTGGAGGGTGGAAATAGCATTAGCATTACAATATAAAAAACTACACAAAAATCCCAACAAATGTACATGATCAAAAAACGGAAGGAGAAGGGAATCATCTAAGTAAACAGATGAATGGAAGAAAATGACGAAGTGACCAGAAGAGTGGAGGAAAATGACGATCAACGAGGAAAGAAATTGGAGACTTACTTGATCGACGCCTGAATTCGAGAAGCCGACTAAGATAGGAGGGGGGGGGGGGATCCGTCACTGGCGAGGGCGAGATTTGAGGGATTAGGGTTCGGTGACGGGTGGAGGAAGGATCGCAAGTGATCGGGTTTCAGGTTACCGTGAAATATTAACGAAAAGAGAGAAAAAAGACTTATTTGAAATCAGCTGAAAGTTAGAGGACCTATTCGAACCCAATGAAAGTTATAGGACCAATTTGAAATAACACCTGTAGTTAAGGGACCATTTTGGCTATTTTGCCAATATTTTACTACATTCAAACTTAAAATGATTATTCTTAGAGAACTTAAATATGAAGCAACTATCTAAGGATCTAAATTTCCTCTTCCCAACGTTTAAAAATGAATTTTCAAGGATCATTCCACCAAAAAAATAACAAGCAGCACAAAGATCTTGAACTGGAAGCTCTGGAACCGGAGAAACAAGAAAGAGTCTTTGAGGAAGATTATCTTGTGTGCACGGACCAAGCAGCGTCGATCTAGGGTTTCCCTTGATCGAGCCGATGAAGAAAGCCTTGGCGGCGAGGAGTATGAGCAGGAAGAAGAGGAATCCGACTGGGCGAGCAAGAGGAAGTTTTTCAAAAGTCTCGCCGGAAGCTAAACGTATGCCGGGAAGGGAAACCTGACGCCTGGAGAAGACGGGATACCGAAGAGCTGCGATGATTTGATGGCGAGAAGGAGTGCGCGAGAAGGAGTACCCGATGCTTTGATGTCGGGAGTTGCGTTTCTTTGATGGCGTGAAGGAGTATGCGATGCTGGGAAGGAGAAGACGGAGGCCTCACCGCTCGTTTTGGGAAGACAGTCTGGAGGTACCGGCGTCCAGTCCAAAAGGGGTAAAAAGAGGGTTTTAAGCCGATGTGTTCAAAACAGGTATCGCCAAACAGCGAAAGTTCGGTTCGGTTGGACCTGAAAGGAGCGAAACTTGGTTGTCAAACACGGCCTTACTCTTGAGCTAAAAAAACTAGCACTATGATTGAAAAAAATATATTAATTATGTATTTGTTGCAATGTAATTATTCGATATATCTCCAATGGCAAAGAGCGCAGAAAAAAAAATATCCAAAACGATACCTACGAGGCTACGACGATGGCCATGTGAGCGATAAATCCTTGCCCAAACCCGGTTGCAATAATCATGATAAATCCACACCGTTAATTTAGGTAGTGATATTTCGCATTTACAGTTGGCGCCGTTCAATTTGCCGCGGATGCTCCTCCAGATTCCGCCACAAAAGAAGGCCTAATAAATCACTCTTCTAATTAAATAATTAAAATGTTGACTAATCTTTGAGTAAACAGCTCACACGGTAGAACTTCGGGGGGAAAAACAATATATAAAATTGGCAGTTGAGAGTTACATGAAAACTTGCACGAGGGAAATGATTGAGCTGGGCGGGTGTCGGCTTATAACTATTATACAATCCCGTGTTCATCGAGGGGTAAAATTGAGAATCGGGCATAGGAGAAGCGAGCGAGGGCTCGCCGCCTCACTACGAGCCGGTCGCGAGGGCGGGGCGAGCCAGACTCACCTCTTTGCTAGGAGTGGAGTGCGAGGGCGAGGCTAGTGGGAGCTCGCCAGATCGGGGTGCGCTTGGCAATGGCTAGGCGAGTGGGGCTCGCAGCTCTGCGGAAACGACTTGGGCTAGTGGAGGGGGGTGAATGCAATCCTCGTCCATCAAGCACTCGCCCGCCCAGGAGTGCGATTGCGCGGGCCGCCAGGCGAATGAGGGGCAGAATCTCACTCACCTAGGAGGCCAAGGATCTGGCGAGTGGTGTCTTCATGGACCACTCGCCTAGTAAGATCTCACGAGCACGTACGGCTCGCAGGAAGTCTGGCGAGTGGTGCCCTCACGGGCCACTCGCCTAGTGGGGTCTAGAGGTGAATTTACCTAGATACTTTTTTTGGGCTGCCAAAAGTCCTTTAGAACAACGAAGTTTGGCTGTTGTCAGACTAGTTTCGGGTGCGTTTAACAAAACCAAAAAACATAGTTACGCTATTAGCAGACCGGAAAAGAAAAACTATATATAGACCATGAATGACACCTTTGGAGAGGATCCCAGTGTACAACCCTTATTCTCCGAGGGTAGGACCCACTCAAGGCCACGTAGGCAGGTCAAAGTCAAAGAGGCAAGACAAATCAGCCAGCAGGAGCAAAAGAAGGTTGGCGAGTATTGGCTAAATACTCGCCAGAAGGGCGACTATGGTCGAAGATACGTGCCGAGTATCCCGTATGTCGTCCCAAAGTGTCCGGCAACCACAGAAGACCTGAGCGAGTATCAGCCAGGCTTGTGCGAGCAGCAGCAGATACTCGCCAGATGGGCGACTATGGTCGAAGATGCTCGCCCAGTATCCCATATGTCGTCAGGTCAGGGCTGGGCTATAAACCCCCCCCCTACCCCTTGGTTGCCTATAAATAGGACCCCAGGGGTACTTGGATTGGCACCTGTGCTTGAGCTTCTGGAACCCCATTTCCGAATTCTTGAGCCTGTCACCCCTGCTTGCTAGCCAAGTCGGTGCCTTCCTCGTACCTTGCTCGGCCATTCTTTGGTCTTGGAGGGGAAGTCTCTTCGGAGCTTCTGGGTACGTGGTGGGACCTCCCTGCCGCAGCACCTGGGGTCCTGTTTGTTGCTCTTCTAGCTTCTTCGTCGTTGCCAGCCAAGCCATCTCGTCGGGCTGCTGGGCGAGTAGCCTCCGGCTGCATCGGTCCGAATCTTGAGGTCAGGATTTTCCTGGCGTCAACACTTTGGTGCGGTGAGCGTGGACCGTAGTCGTTGGAAGAAAGTTCGGCAAGAAGGCGAGATGGTCGTAGGTGGCGACCATGAAGGGGTAGTCGGCAACTCGGCCGCGAGTGGCGAGTTCGTGACGCTAGCGGTTCTGGAAGCCTTCGCGCAGCGTATGGAGGGAGCCTTCGCGCAGCGCATGGAGGGGATCTTGCAAACAGCGCTTCAGCCGCGCGCCGAGGTCACTGCGACCTCGCCGCATCGCCCAGTTCCATCCGAGGGAGGGAGTCCCCCCCGGCGAGCAGGAAAAGAGCACGTGGAAGATGAAACCGAGCGACCAAGGAGGTCGCAATTCTACCAGCCAACCTCGCAAGGTATTCGCTTCCGCGAGCCAGGCGAGCAGGCGAGGTACCAGGATACTCGCCCATATGGCGAGTATGGAGGTGATACTCGCCAGGTTGAGGATCGTCGCCGGGCAGGAGGGAGGAGCCCCTTCTGCGAGGAGATTCTCGCCGCGCCAGTGCCAGAGGGGTTCAGGGACCCTGCCTTGAACTACTATTCAGGGAAGGAGGACCCCGTCAGGCACATCCAATGGTTCGAGGATATAGTCTCTATCCGAACCATGTCGGACGCCTTCAAGTGCAGGTTGTTTGCCATTACCTTCCGCGCAAAGGCCTGGGACTGGTTCCATCAGTTGCCCGCAGGCTCAATCTACTGCTTCGAAGACCTGTGTCGTGGGCTGACGACCCGGTTCGACACGGCACGGAAGCTAAAGAAGGAGGCAACGGCCCTGTTCTACCTCGTGCAAGGGCCGGATGAGGCATTGGGCCCTTACATCGAGCGCTTCCAGGAGGAGGTTCTGCAAATCCAGGAGGTGGATAGCAACATCCTGTTGCTGGCCCTGACATTTGGCATCAGTCAAGGCCTCTTCAAGTTGGAACTCAGTGAGAACCCACCCTACTCCTACGACAACCTCATTCAGAGGGCCAATAAATTTGTCCGGGGAGAAGCCTCCAACCCCGACTTCTTGGCAAGGTTGGCGCGGGTGACCAGAGGCGATCGTGGAGAGAGGGATGAGATCCCTGGAAAAAGGAAGAGGGAGGAGCCCCGAAGGGAGGAAGGGAAGTGGCCAGAGCGACAAGAGGAGAAGAAGAAGGAGGAGCTCAGAAAGAAAGAAACCGGGAGGATCGCGGAGAGAAGACCCATCGAGTCCCCTGAGCGTCAGGAGGAGGGAAGACGCTACCAGGTCCCCGTCAATCGGCCACCTTGGAGGCCGGCTGGACGGCACCAGCGTCGGGACCAAAGGGGGAGATCCCCTGAAAGAAGGCCCTTTCGCCAACCAGAGAGGCGTCAGGAAAGGAGGAGGGATGAAGCAATGGCGGTAGCCGGGCGAGGCCGCCGTCAAGGAAGGAAGAAGCCGAAGCCTAGGAGGCGTCAAGCAGAAGAAGTTCCTCTCTACTGCGACTTCCACCAGGTGGGGGGACATGCCATGGCTGCCTGCCCAGACTTTTGGGAAGCCCGGAGGAGGTTGGCATCAGGAGAAGCTGGAGGAGAGCAGAGGAGGATGGAGGCCCCTGCCGAGCCACAGGCAGGGCAGGCTGCAGTCGTTCGCAGGAGGAACGAGGATCGGATCGACCAGGGAGGTCGGGGAGACCTGGGCCAGGGAGGTCGAGTTGGAGTGATCCATGGGGGAGCAGGGCTGGAAGCTTCCCGCAAGGGAAGCCTCCATCAGATCTACCGCAGGAGTGTCGCCTCGACCTCACAAGCACCGCCCCCGATAGAGGAGATTACCTTTTCCGAGGAGGACATGCTAGGGAACGCGAATCCCTTCCATGATGCCCTCGTGATTCAAGCCGCGGTGGAGGACTTCACCGTTGATCGAATTCTGATCGACAACGGTAGCTCTGTAAACGTCATCTTCAAGGGGACGTTTGACGGACTGGGAGTCGAAGCTGCCAGAGTTCGAGCATCAGATGGTCCCCTCTTCGGCTTCTCCGGAGAGAAGAAGGAGGTGGAAGGAGGAGCAGATCTCCTGGTAACACTCGGTGGCACCTCCATCGTCTGTCGATTTGTTATCGTCGACGCCCCGAGCTGCTACAGGGCTATCTTTGGGAGGCCGCTTCTCAACGCCTTCAAAGCCGTCCCATCCTCCTACCATCAGTGCTTGAAGTACTGTAAAGGAGACGTCCAGGTGAGGATCAGGAGCGATCCAAGAGCCGCTAGGGAGTGTTATCTTAGCGCCGTCAGTACCATCAGCTGGATGGCTGACGCAGAAGAGTTCGGAAGAGTGCTGGAGAGCCCGGCCAGGCTGGAAGTGGATGAAGAGGTCGAGGAGATCGAGGTACTCTCTGCAGCGGGAGTGCCGGGGCTGCTGAAGATTGGCGGGTCGCTGAAGACCGAAGAGAAGATCGAGATGGCGGCGTGTCTGCAAAAGAACGTCGACATCTTTGCTTGGAGCGCAGCCGAGATGCCAGGAGTCGACCCTGAGGTTGCGTGTCATCGCCTCAACCTGGATCCCACTGTCCAGCCCGTCCGCCAGAAGAAAAGGAGAACCGCCACCATCCTCGCCAAGCCAATTAGGGAGGAGGTTAAAAAACTGCTCGATGCAGGGTTTGTGTCAGAGATCCAGTATCCAGGCTGGGTCTCCAATGTTGTAATGGTGGCAAAGGCGGGGGGAAGCTGGAGAATGTGTGTGGACTTTTCCTTAATGAATAAAAGCTGCCCGAAGGATTGTTATCCCTTGCCTCGAATCGACGCGCTGGTTGATTCGGCCGTCGGTTTTTCTGTGATGAGTTTCCTTGATGCGTTTTCAGGATATCACCAGATCCGGATGCATCCCCCCGATTGCCGCGATGTCTCCTTCATCACCGACGATGGCTGCTACAGCTTCAAGATGATGCCCTTCGGTTTGAAGAATGCAGGAGCTACCTATCAACGGATGATGGACCATGTTTTCAAAGAGCAAAAGGGGAGGAATCTGGAAGTGTATGTGGACGATCTCTTGATCAAAAGCAAGAGTGTCCAGGAACACATAGCCAATCTGGTAGAGACCTTCGCGACGCTAAGAAGATTCAAAATGAGGCTCAATCCGACGAAGTGCGTCTTCGGAGCAGGCAGGGGAAAGTTCCTGGGACATCTCCTTACCTCGGAGGGAGTAGAGCCTAACCCCGACAAGGTTAAGGCGATCCTGGAGATGCCATCCCCAAAGACGATGAAGGAAGTCCAAAGGTTGACAGGAAGGCTGGCGGGTCTTAGCCGCTTCCTCTCTAAAGCCGGAGAGAAATGCTCTCCATTCTTCAAGACACTCCGTAAAGCGAAAAACTTCGAGTGGTCCGAAGGATGTGAGATGGCGTTCGGAAAGCTGAAGGAGCAGTTGACTCAGACACCTCTCCTCCAGAGCCCGAAGGAAGGCGAAGACCTGCTCGTCTACCTGGGAGTAGGAGCAGAGGCGGTGAGCTCCGTTTTGGTCCGAGAAGAAGGGAAGAGGCAGCTACCTATCTACTACGTCAGCCGGGTGCTAAAAAAGGCGGAGCTGAAGTACCCAATCCTGGAGAAGCTTGCCTTCGCCTTGGTGGTGTCGGCACGAAAGCTCCGGCCTTATTTTCAGGCTCACTCCATCAGAGTGGTGACTGATCATCCTCTCCGCAATGTCCTAGGGGGAGTGGAGCATTCAGGGAGGTTGGCGAAATGGTCGGTAGAACTCAGCGAGTTCGACATTTCCTTCTCTCCCCGAGTAGCGATCAAGGCCCAGGCGGTAGCAGACTTCTTGGCTGACTTCTCGGTGGAAGCAGAGCCAGGAGAAGAGGTGCTCAATCCCATTCCTTGGAAGTTGTTTGTTGATGGAGCTTCGGGCAAAAGCTCTGTGGGGGTGGGCATCGTACTCGTCAGCCCACAGGGAACAAGGATCGAGCAAGCCGTCGAGATCCTCTTCCCCGTCACAAACAACCAGGCAGAGTATGAGGCCATAGTGGCAGGCTTACGCCTTGCCAAGGAGCTGGGGATCCGTGATGTCCGGGCTTTCACGGACTCAATGGTGGTCGCGTCGCAGATTCGAGGCGAGTTCGAGGTGCGCGACACCATCCTGCAGAAGTACCTGGTAAAAGTAAAAGGACTGATTGGAGGCTTCCAGTCTTTCTTCGTCGAACATGTGCCAAGAGAGGAGAACTCGGCAGCAGATCGCCTCGCCAAGTACGGGCCGAGGGCTGGAGGAACTATCACAGAGCTTTTCCACCCATCCATTGAAGAGGGAGAGATAATGGAGATCGAGCAACGCCCCTCGTGGATGGATCCCTTTGTAACCTTCCTGACCAGCGGCCAGCTTCCGGCAAACGGAGGGGATCAACGAGGATTTCGGTACAAAGCGGCATACTACCTCCTGCAAGATGGGGAGCTGTACCGCAAGACCATCTCGGGCCCCCTGGCCAGATGTGTTTCCGAAGACCAAGTACCCCGAGTGTTGGAAGAGATCCACTCGGGAGAGTGTGGAAGTCATTCTGGGACTCGCACTTTGGAGCAGAGGATATTGCGGCATGGTTACTTCTGGCCTACTATCCGGAAGGATGCTGAGATCTTCTCGAAGAAGTGCCAGAAGTGCCAGCTCTTCGCCCCCCTTCAGTTGCAGCCGGCCCAGCAGCTCCGATCGATCATCTCCCCATGGCCGTTCTCCATCTGGGGGATGGACTTGATCGGCCCTTTCCCTCAAGCCAGTGGACAACGAAAGTTCGTTCTCGTCATGATCGACTACTTCTCCAAATGGATCGAGGCCAAAGCCTGGCCAAGACCACCTCTCAAGTCGTGAAGAACTTCATTTGGGGAGAGATCGTCTGCAGATTCGGGATCCCTCTCGCCATCATCACCGACAATGGTCCCCAGTTCGCCAGCTTAGAACTGGAAGACTTTTGTAGGCAGCTAGGAACCGACCTTCGGTTCGCCTCCGTGCATCACCCAAGGAGCAATGGCCAAGTGGAGGCCGCCAACAAACTGATCATCAACCTACTGAAGAAGAAGGTGGAGAACCTGAGAGGTAACTGGGCGGACCAGCTCCCCTCGGTCCTGTGGGCTCTGAGGACCACTCCCAGCTCAGCCACAGGGGAAACGCCGTTCAAACTCTCTCACGGGTCGGAAGCTCTCATTCCAGTAGAGTTCGAAGTCAGAAGCCCACGGGTGATAGTTGCGGAGGACGGAAGCGAAGAATGGCGACTAGAGAATGAAGAGGTTCAAAAGTTATCTCTCGACTACATCGAGGAACTCCGAGATTTAGCTTCAGCCAGGCAAGAGGAGATCAAGCGCCGGATGGCAAAACATTTTGACAAAAATGTTCGCCTCAAACAATTCCAAGCAGGTGATCTGGTCCTGAAAAAGGTGGACGCAGCAGGAAGGTCTGCGGCCGTCGGGAAGCTCAACCCGAACTGGGAAGGACCTTTCATCATCCAGGAAGCACTCCTAACAGGAGGATACCACTTGCAGAACCAGGAAGGCGAGCTGCTAGGGAGCACCTGGAGCGGCGATGACCTGAAAAGGTTTTATCCCTGAGGGGGAACATGTATACCCCATCCTTGTAAATTCATTTCTTTGAATAAAATCTACACCTCCCTGAAACATGGGAGAAAGCAGCTTCTTTCGCATCAACAAAGTTTTCATAATGAAGAAGTCAGGTGAAGTCAATCTCCACGCTAGGTTGGAAAATGAGCCTCCGATTTAACCCTCGTAAAAACTCAGAGCGGATGATGGGACAGTGCCTCGGGTGTGCGTTCCCTTAAGACCAAGCCTCTGCAATGACGGCCGAGATCAGCTCCCCCCTTGCATGTTGGCCGCGGTTCCCACCGACTGCATTTCTCGTCCGATTGTAGAGATTACCGGGAAGAAGTCTGGACGCCGACCTTCCGATTCGGCGAATGAATGATCGATTTCACTAGCTCAGGGGACCCTTGAAAAAAAGGCGTCGTGTACCCTTGAAAGCTGAAAAGCTCGCAGCAAAGCATTTCCTTTTCTAAATTACTGTGTTAGATCATATGAGTTGTTGTGCCTAAAGTGTGCTTAACTCCCTGCTAAACTCGTTGAGCAACAGGAAGCAGGTCCGATCCACATCCAGCATCCAAGTAGGAGGGAGGCCTCGGGATGGTGTGTCCCCTCGGATCTCCCCGACTGCCACTCCCTGCTTGACGTCGTCCTACATCGACATTCGCCGCCGCAGGTTGGAAGACGAGCCTCCGACTTGACCCTTGTAAAAACTCAGAGCGGATGATGGGACAGTGCCTCGGGTGTGCGTTCCCTTAAGACCAAGCCTCTGCAATGACGGTCGAGATCAGCTCCCCCCTTGCATGTTGGCCGCGGTTCCCACCGACTGCATTTCTCGTCCAGCTGTAGAAATTACTGGGGTAAAGTCTGGAAGCCGATACTCCAACTTGAGACGAGGAGGAGACCAACTCGACCGACCAAAAGACAAAGGCATCCAAGCATCCAAGTGATAGGATGAAGGCTCCTGGGTGTTGTGCCCCTGTGGGATCGACCCGGCGGCCTTTCCTTACTTGACGTCGGCCTTTGAAGGTAGCAAGCATCCAAGTTATAGGATGAAGGCCCTGGGAGTTGTGTCCCCGCGAGACCTGCCCGGCTGCCCTTCCTTACTTGGCGTCATTCTCCGTCGACATCAGGTTTTAGAGTAGGAGGGAGGCCTCGGGATGACATTCCCCCAGGGCTCCCCGACTGCTAAACCTTACTCCTTCCTTCCCTTGAAGAGCTCCTTAGATTCTTGCGTAAAAACCTAATAACACTTGTCACTAGGTACAGATCAAGGCCTCAAACTGAAGTCTGCAGGTGCGAGTATGATGGTGCGAGTATCCATACTCGCCGAAGTCCTAGGAGCCTAGCGAGCACTCAACCTCGCCTCGAACCTAGGAGCCTAAAGCCACATATAAGCAAGGAAGTAAAAGCACAAAAGGAAGGAATAGGCGAGTAAGAAACTTGTCAAAATTCCTTTTCATTTTTACAAAAAATCTGTACATGCTGCAGGTGGACAAAAAGGTCGCCGGGCGAGCAAAAAAGGAGCCCGGGCGACTAGGCGACATCCTCGCCATCAAATATCTGCATCTGACTCGTCGCCGTCATCATCGCCGTCATCATCATCATCATCATCATCAACCTCATCATCGTCGTCCTCGGCATCGCTAAGTCGCGGCGATGATGCTCGCAGGGGGGAGGTGGACTCCTCGGCGAGTATGGCCGGGATAAGGTCTCCCACCGTCAATCCCATAGCCTCCGGCTTCAAAAGATCATCTGCCTTCAGCTGATTTAGGATGACCTCTCCTGTTGCTCGCGCGATCTCCCGGCGAATATGGGGCATGTCGTCGCCATGCATCCTGACCTGCTTGACGAACCGATGAGGGCCCGACCCCGCCGGATGTTGCTCGGCAGGCCGAGTTTCTAACTCGGCGATGCGGATTTGGGCGGCTTCCAAGGCCGAGCGAGTATCCTCCAGCTCCTTCTCGGCCTGGGACAGTCTCTTCGCCGATTCCAGCTCGGCAGCCTATAGAAGACAAAAAGAAAGAAGGTAAAGCTTGGCATCGTATGAAGAGGCGAGTATTCCAGAAAGCGCGAAAAGTCGCAAAGACGAAGTACCTCGAACCCATTGATCCTCTCCGCCATGGCGATCATTTTCGGCCCCTGCACCCTGATCGCCTCCTCGTACATCAGCAGCCGCTTCGCTGTTGAATGTGCGAGCTCGGCAGTTCGCAAGATTGAGCGCGAGGTTTGATGAGCAAGATGCTCGACAGAGGCCTCCTGCAGCAGCTCGGCGTCAGTACGACTGTAGATCGCATGGAGCACATCGAAGGCCTCCCCCTTGTCCTCCCAGTCCTCGGACCAAACGGGGAGGTTCGAGCTCAGAGTCACCTCGTGAGCGCGATCAGACCAGGTCACCAATGGGCGACCAAAGTCGTCCTCGCCACGGGTGCCCTCGTTGAAGAAAGGATGGTTGCTCGGCTCGCCAGCCTCCGAGGGATCCGCCTTCTTGCCCAGATCCCTGTGGGCGACCTCCTTCTTCTGTCTCTTGGGCTCAGAGGCCTTAGCCTTGCCCGTTCGCTTCTTCGAGGTCCCGGCCCCACCACCGGCGACATCCAAATCGTCGCCTCCTGGCGACAAGTCGATTGGGGAGGAGTCCCCAACCTCGCGCGCCGAGGTTCTCGCACCCCCTTGGGCGACAGCGGTCGCCTTCGCCGCGAGGGGAAGAGCATCACGCGGAAGAGCCTGCACGCCTGTAAGAAGATCGAAGATTAGTCGCCAGAACGAAGCCCTAGGGCGAGTATGTCTGATGCTCGCGCGAAAGATACCTTCCCCTGGGCGAACTTCCGTGAGCTCGTCTACTCGCCTCCTCCAAAGTATCACGTCGAAGCGACGATTCCTGAAGCAGGCGAGCAGCTTCATCTGGTCCTCGGTGAGCCAGGGAACCGTGAAGACGTTCTCTGAAGGTTGAATGGGCGAGCTGGAGATGCCCGCGAAGTCGCCCTCAATGGCGACTATCCGCTCGACCCAGCGATGGTTCTTATTTAAAGTCCCCGCCAGTGTACAGACGTGACTGCACAAGAAGATGACGCCCTCGCCGGTCGCCATGATGGTGAATATTCGCCTAAAGACCGAAAGGTCGAAGACGATGTTCTGCTCCCGAAGGTAGCACAGGAACCCCATGATCATCGCCACTCCGTTGGGATTGATCTGGGCGGGCACTATCCCATAGAACACGAGTATCTTCCGAAACTCGGGCCATATGGGAAGTCGCAGGCCGACCTCGAAGTGTCGGATTGGGAAGATCATCGCCATCTGCGAGGAGGTGTTTAGTCGCTCAGACGGGCGAGGTAGCCTGGCGACATATCCTGGAGTCGCGAACTTGGAATTGAACTCGTCCAAGTCTTTCTGATTCGTGATCGGCTTCTTGAACGAGCTCTCATCGAAGTTCTTCGCATGGTTAGCTCGCCTGATGGCCGCCTCGTCGATCATCTTGGGAAGAAAGGGAAGAGAGCGAGTATCGTAGAAGGGCGAGGATTGGAAGCCGGGAAGATGCTCGCTCAAGGAAGCTAGAGATCGCTAAAGGCGTATTTAAGACTCACCCACCCCCCCTATTTATACTAGTCGGTTAGTCTGGCTTGTCGAACACGACGCCGCGGGCACGACTAGGGGTGGCGAGTATCTAAGAAAAGTCGCCCAAAGTTCAGAGCGCGCCAACCGCCGACCTTCATCTAGCGAATACCTACATCACAGAAACACGAAGAAGCTCGCCAAAATATATGCGACATTCAAACAGATATTCGGCAAAAAGGAGATAGAAGAAAAAGCAAAACAAAAGAAGATCAAGTAAAACAAAGACAAGATTGAAGGGCGAGTATTCGATTACTCGGCAAATCTACACTGCTTCAAATAAATCGTTCAAAAGATTCAAATAATGCTCGCGAGGAGCTACAAAGCTACATGGAAGATAAAGATGAAGAAGAGCAGCAGCTAGGGTTGCGCCTGGATGTTCGCCTGGGGATCCTGGATCTGAGGTTGTCGCCCGACCCATCCCAAGCCGCGAGCTCGCCTGAAGTGCTCAGAGGCCACAGACATCGCGTCCTCGCCTTGTCGCAGCTGGTCTTCGATCCTCGCCAGCCTCCCCACCGAGCCCATGCTCGCGCGCATCCCGACCAGCTCGTCATGATGCAGCTGTTGCCGATGCTCGATCCTCGCCACCCTGCGCTCCAAGTCGCTGACAGACTGGAGGCGAGCTTCAGTACCCGACATGCGAGTATCAAACTCCTCCAGCCGGGATACTCGCACCTCCAAGTCAGTTAGGCGGCGATGAGGGTCACTAGCCGCCAAGCGCTCAACCCGCGACTCCACCTCAGTCAAGCGGCGATGAGGTTCGCAGATCGATAGCCGCTCTATCCTGGATTCCAAGTCCAAGATAGCGCGAGTAGCCTTTTCCTGGTACTCGCGAGGAGGGAGCCCAACGGCATCGATCAGAGCTCCCACCGGAGTATGCGCGCGACCTGCGAAAGAAGGCAAAAAGGGCCAGAACTTCAGCAGAATTCAGAAAACAGTGGCGACTATCCGAAGGCAGCGATCAAATACCTGGCCGAGGACTACGGGATCGTCGGCGAGGAGGGCTGCGAGATCGTCGGCGAGGAGAAGACCTTCCTCGGTGTGGGGAGGGAGAGTGATAGACGCCATCTCGGCGAGTAGAGTGGTTGCCGGAATGATCCCGGTTGGAGGGCAGGTCCCCTCGACCGCGACCATCTCCTGGTCGCCCTCCACCCCTTGGAGCGAAGAAGGCCGAAGACCCTCCAGTCCCGCCCCTGCGCGAGGACTCCCCCTGGTGGGAAGAGGGAGCAGTTGAGGTAGAAAGACGTTGATCGCCTGGAGGATTCACTGGCGGCGGGAGTCCAGGAGGAGGAGGCGGCAGCGCGATCACAGGCCGCTGTGTGTTGCTCGCCGGCTCTGGTCGCGAGTTAGGTGGAGGAGGAGGCGGAGGAGGAGCGATGTTCGCCAGAGGATCCCCATGCTCGCTCATCGGCCTCTTCTCCACAGAGGAGCTGTGGAGAATCCTTACCGCGCGACCACTCCGAGACCCACCCTCAGGCAAGATCATCGGGGATGATCGCAGCGGTATTGCAGTCAAAGGCTCCTCCCGAGCCTCAGTATTCGGCGGATCTACAGATAGCAACAAAGACGTCAGAATGTCGCCGGAAGACAGCATAGATCGAAAAAGGGCGAGCAAGGAGCTCACTTCGGGCAGGGGGAGGGTCCGGTTGGGTTTGAGTTTGGATTTCATCCCTACTCGCCTCTGGGGCGACCTCTGCCGAGAGAGGAGCAGGGGGGAGAGCAGGCGAGAGCCCTTCGAGGCCCAAATCCTCCAGCAGCTGCTGACGCTGCTCACTCAGAGGATCGGCGACGTTCTCCTTAGTCGCCTCCTTTTCTCTCTCTCTCTTCTTCTTCTTCGCCGCCCTCTTCCTCTTCTTGTTCGCGAGGAAGGCGTCTACCTCGGCGTCCATGCGAGGAGGAGGAAGGGGCACGCCGATCAGATTCGCAAGGTCGGCCTTGGCCTTTTTGGCAGCCTCAGCAAAAGCTAGCGACATTGTGAGCGAGTACAGAACGGTGGTTCCATCAGGGACCCCCCCCCCCCCCCCCCCCCCCCCCCCCTCCTTTATATAGAGTCCAGGCGTCGGACAGTCAAGATCCGAGTATCTCCCTATACTCGCCAAGACAGAAGCTCATCGAATAACGGTTGGATGTTTCTTTCCGAGCAACTCCGTTACTCGCAAAGAGCGGGGATTGTGTACAACCCTTATTCTCCGAGGGTAGGACCCACTCAAGGCCACGTAGGCAGGTCAAAGTCAAAGAGGCAAGACAAATCAGCCAGCAGGAGCAAAAGAAGGTTGGCGAGTATTGGCTAAATACTCGCCAGAAGGGCGACTATGGTCGAAGATACGTGCCGAGTATCCCGTATGTCGTCCCAAAGTGTCCGGCAACCACAGAAGACCTGAGCGAGTATCAGCCAGGCTTGTGCGAGCAGCAGCAGATACTCGCCAGATGGGCGACTATGATCGAAGATGCTCGCCCAGTATCCCATATGTCGTCAGGTCAGGGCTGGGCTATAAACCCCCCCCCCCCCCTACCCCTTGGTTGCCTATAAATAGGACCCCATGGGTACTTGGATTGGCACCTGTGCTTGAGCTTCTGGAACCCCATTTCCGAATTCTTGAGCTCGTCACCCCTGCTTGCTAGCCAAGTCGGTGCCTTCCTCGTACCTTGCTCGGCCATTCTTTGGTCTTGGAGGGGAAGTCTCTTCGGAGCTTCTGGGTACGTGGTGGGACCTCCCTGCCGCAGCACCTGGGGTCCTGTTTGTTGCTCTTCTAGCTTCTTCGTCGTTGCCAGCCAAGCCATCTCGTCGGGCTGCTGGGCGAGTAGCCTCCGGCTGCATCGGTCCGAATCTTGAGGTCAGGATTTTCCTGGCGTCAACACTTTATATTGAGTCCAGGCGTCGGACAGTCAAGATCCGAGTATCTCCCTATACTCGCCAAGACAGAAGCTCGTCGAATAATGGTTGGATGTTTCTTTCCGAGCAACTCCGTTACTCGCAAAGAGCGGGGATTGTGTACAACCCTTATTCTCTGAGGGTAGGACCCACTCAAGGCCACATAGGCAGGTCAAAGTCAAAGAGGCAAGACAAATCAGCCAGCAGGAGCAAAAGAAGGTTGGCGAGTATTGGCTAAATACTCGCCAGAAGGGCGACTATGGTCGAAGATACGTGCCGAGTATCCCGTATGTCGTCCCAAAGTGTCCGGCAACCACAGAAGACCTGAGCGAGTATCAGCCAGGCTTGTGCGAGCAGCAGCAGATACTCGCCAGATGGGCGACTATGGTCGAAGATGCTCGCCCAGTATCCCATATGTCGTCAGGTCAGGGCTGGGCTATAAAAACCCCCCTACCCCTTGGTTGCCTATAAATAGGACCCCAGGGGTACTTGGATTGGCACCTGTGCTTGAGCTTCTGGAACCCCATTTCCGAATTCTTGAGCCCGTCACCCCTGCTTGCTAGCCAAGTCGGTGCCTTCCTCGTACCTTGCTCGACCATTCTTTGGTCTTGGAGGGGAAGTCTCTTCGGAGCTTCTGGGTACGTGGTGGGACCTCCCTGCCGCAGCACCTGGGGTCCTGTTTGTTGCTCTTCTAGCTTCTTCGTCGTTGCCAGCCAGGCCATCTCGTCGGGCTGCTGGGCGAGTAGCCTCCGGCTGCATCGGTCCGAATCTTGAGGTCAGGATTTTCCTGGCGTCAACACCAGGGGTACTTGGATTGGCACCTGTGCTTGAGCTTCTGGAACCCCATTTCCGAATTCTTGAGCCCGTCACCCCTGCTTGCTAGCCAAGTCGGTGCCTTCCTCGTACCTTGCTCGGCCATTCTTTGGTCTTGGAGGGGAAGTCTCTTCGGAGCTTCTGGGTACGTGGTGGGACCTCCCTGCCGCAGCACCTGGGGTCCTGTTTGTTGCTCTTCTAGCTTCTTCGTCGTTGCCAGCCAAGCCATCTCGTCGGGCTGCTGGGCGAGTAGCCTCCGGCTGCATCGGTCCGAATCTTGAGGTCAGGATTTTCCTGGCGTCAACACCCAGTTTTTGGCTTCTTCCTCCTTAGGACATCTTTGATTAGCTCATCAGGCTCTCAAAGGTGCCGACTTCAGCTTTGGCTTTGGAGGGAAAACGCTCTAAGATCTTCCGATTGTGTTATGTGACCTCTACGCTGCAGCCAAGGGTCGGTGTTTAGTTCTTGTTGAATTTTTTGGGTCTGCTATCGATCAAGAGAACCAACAATGGATAAAGAAGGTTTTATATCTCAACTAGGCAATCAATTACAAATACACACGGCTGAATACAAGTTGCATCCAACTTGAATCACAACAGCCTAAAGAAAGTAAGACTTTGGTCACGGACAATGTCCGCTTCTCCTCCTGAGCACACCAGGATGGTGATACTCGCTCCAATACTCGCTCCTCGCCACAGAAGCTCGCTTCTCGCTGTCGCCGGGCGATATTGACTGTCGCCTGGGCGATAGTTCGGATCCTCGGAAGCTCGCACTACAACAAACTGCACTTATAGTAAGGACCTAATTCGTTACAATAAGTGCCAAAATTCGTTACAAAAACTCTTTGGTAACGAAAAAAACTTTAAGTAACGGTCCTCCTCTAAAGCTCGACGCTAAAGGTTATTGTAACGAATGTATGAATGTCGTTACAAATAAAGTAATTGTAACAAATGATATTTTCTCACCAAAAAGAGATTCTCTTTCAACTGAGTAGTCACATTCAATGTCTTCTTCATTCGTTTTGAAGGCACAACACCATAGCCTAGCCCTTTGTCATAACCAGACTTGTTTCCAAGTGCAGTCTTTATAATTTCTCTCTCAGAGCATATGAGATCACTGTCAGAATCTGTTGTTGTCCTCAGCCTTTCCATTTCACGCTGTAAAATATAGTGTTATAATAGAAATGTATGTTATCAATCAATTTTGCGAAAGTTTCAAATATATTTTGACTTACGTATGCCGCTTCTGCTTTCTCGCTGACAAACACCCCATTCTTCTTATGGGTGTTTGCAAAGTTCTCAACCGGGCTTTGATTAACCTGTATATTAAAAAAATATTTGAGAATATGTCATAGTAATCAATAACCCACATGTATTTATTGCATTACCATTTCCAGCAGTCGGGAATGATAGGATTTAGAACCCGACGTATGAGTAAACGGCATGTGTGATCTATTATCAGCATTTGTCTTGGACCTTTTCTGCAAGCAAACAAAAGTATTGGATTCTAGTCATTGAATGTGTGATTAATAACATATGTATTAAACAGAATTTACTTAAGTAGTCACATTCACCTTAAAAGTCTCACTTTCAAAGAGATCGCACAACTGACACCAATTCTCGATTGAGATCCACTCAAATGGGCTACTAGCTCTTGGATTCTTTCCTGCCACAATATAATCTCTATGCCTTGCAGATAATCTTCCTCTCCAATGTGTGTAGCTACGTTGAAACATCTCCTCCATGAACTCTTGCACACTTTTATCTGTTTCCCAATTCCTTATCACAAACCATTGCTACAAAAGAATAAATTATTTGGTTATCCCAAACAAATTCACATATATGGTATATAAATATTAATTACTTACACCTAATGCAGCATATAAAGTAAGTTTCAGCTCTTCCCCCAATTCACTCCATGGGTTCAAAAAATCCAAACCCGCACTGTGTCTTACAATAACACCTATACCATTTGCAAGGTGCTTTGCATAGCGATGCGGCTTCTTAAAACCTTCAGGAAACTCAATCTCAAGTAGTTTCTTGTCCTAACAAAACAAATAAAAGTATGTTAACATATAGTAAGTGTATGTAAGTTTTAATATACCTAAATAAAGCATACATTTTCTAGTATTGCTTTCTCAATCGACTTTCCGGTGGTCACCCCACGACCTCTTCTTATAGATGAGCTTCCCACTGCATAATTAAAAATCCTTAATAAATATATGATTCAAGTAAATGATACAAACTTGTGAAATAAAATAAGGTATACTTACTACTATTATCAGAACCCTGTATTGGACTTTCATCATTTCCTTCATTAATAGTGGTATCATCATCATTAATGGTGGCAACTGATGCACTTTGTGATTGCTGCAGATTAGGTGAAGGTGTATTTGGTGGAGGTGAAGGTGTATTTGGTGTAGGTGACATTTCAACAACCTCAGTATTTGTTGGTTTTTCAGCAACAAGCAGTTGTTTTCTGCTCCTTGTCGTAGGGCGCCGTAGAATAGCATTTTTTGGAGGCATATTACTGCAAAGTAAATAAGATGCAAACGTTAAACATCACATTAAATTATTTAGAGATATCATAAAATGGAAGAATTGCATTACAGTTTCGATCTAATGAATAAGAAAAAACTTAACGTACCGTTTGGATTAGCTTTACATGTTATGATCACTGTCGTCACAATATTGCACTAGTGTTTCATCATCCTCATCTATTGACTCATCTCCATCGACAATATTATTAATTTCTTCCTCTTCTTGGATTCTAGTTAGAACTTCTATATTTATAATATCAGGTTCTATATCATCTCTCCCTAGGAATTGCAAGTTTTGATCTTCGGTAGCATATATTAATTCAGTTTCTGAGGACTCGTGTTGTTGAACTATGTTATCATGCATCTCCTCCACTTCTAGGTCAGCGTGTTCCTCTATGTCCCAAAGGTGTCTATGACATACAAGTTGTGCAATTTTCCAAGGATCGCCGAGTTTTGTGTCATCGACATAGAACACTTGTTGCACTTGGTTTGGAAGAACGAATGGATCATCTTCACACCAACGAGAAGTTGTGTCGATGCTCAAAAAATATTTATCTTTATGCATAGTCTTCTTCCCACCAGTGTCAAACCACTCACACCAAAATAATACTACTTTATATCCATGAAGATAGGTCAATTCAACGACCCTACTTAATACTCCATAAAACTCTACCAAGATATTTTGTTGTTCCCCCACAACAAGTAAACCACTATTTTGTGTTGTTCGGCGATCATCTCGATCATGTGTATGAAATCGTACTTCATTAACAATACAACCAGAGTAAAATTTTGTTAAGTATGATTGTGGACCATTTGCCAATGCCCATAATTCTTTGGAGACTTCGCCCGAGTTTGTGTTATGCACTCTATTTATCTATACAAAATACAATAGGAAGCTAATTAGATAGATGATACTATAAATTAACAATCTTCAAGGGTATCTTCGTATTTGGAGCTTACATGCGCTTGAAACCAATGATGAAACTGCTCTTGATGAGTTTTGTCAATGTTTCTTTCATTTTCGTCTCTTTTAAGCTCCTCCATGTGCTTACTATTTAAAAAAAAGTACATCAAAATTTGTTACAAATTAAGTAAGGAAATTGAGCTCTTTCATGAATCGAACCTTCGGAAATCATCTACTTCGCTACAATTGTTTAATATAAAGTTATGAGCTGCATCTAGATCTTTTTTAGAAAGTGCTTTGCAACGGCGAAGAGGTCCAAAGGGTCTCACTTTTGATGCATAAACCGACAATTCACACTCTTGTTGATGCTCCACTGAATCTTCATTTCTATTTTCTTTATTGAACCTTGTTTCTATTTCATTTAGGTACATTGACACAAAGGTCAAAGACTCTTTTACAATATATCCTTCAGCTATAGAACCCTCTGGACGAGCTTTATTACGTACGTATCCTTTAAGAGTTTTAAGAAACCTAAAAGGAAAACTCAATGATCATAATAACAAAATTGTTCATTTATGCTATGTAAGATAATAAAGTATAAATGCATAAAGAACAAGTACCTTTCAATCGGGTACATCCAACGTGAGTGAACTGGGCCAGCTATCTTTGCCTCTTTCGGAAGGTGAATAGCCAAGTGAATCATTACATCAAAAAATGCTGGAGGAAATATTCTCTCCAATTTGCACAAAATAATTGGGATATTACTCTCCAACTTCTCGATATGTTCTACCTTTAGTGTCTTTGAGCATAAAATTTTAAAAAAATCTCCTAGCTCGTATAGTGCCTCAACGACATCTGCGCGTAGAAACCCACGAATGCCAATAGGAATTAACCGTTGTAGTAGAACATGACAATCATGAGATTTAAGTCCATAAATCTTCCCATCCTTTACGCATCTTGAAATATTTGACGCATATCCATCTGGAAACTTGACATTTTTTAAAAAATTGCAAAACCTTTTTTTCTCATCGGAAGATAGATTATAACATGCTTGAG
This sequence comes from Dactylorhiza incarnata, assembly GCA_033032865.1. Classification (NCBI taxonomy): domain Eukaryota; kingdom Viridiplantae; phylum Streptophyta; class Magnoliopsida; order Asparagales; family Orchidaceae; genus Dactylorhiza; species Dactylorhiza incarnata. Next base: position 2,499,983 of record JAWHQI010000340.1, on the reverse strand, counting down.
GTTTTATTATAGTACTTCCATTTCTAATCAAGTGTAACTCCTTCCGGATGTTAAGGTCTCGCAAATCTTCTCGCGCTTTTTCCGTATCTTTGTTTTTTCCATCAATGTTCATCAATGTGCCCAAAACACTATCACAAATATTTTTTTCAACATGCATTACATCAATGTTGTGTCGTATCAAAAGCTTATGCCAGTAAGGTAGTTCAAAGAAGATGCTTCTCTTTACCCAATTCCCTTCTTCATTGTTGCGCTTCCTCTTCCGCTTGCTTGGGTGTTTTCCAAATTTATCAAAGTTATGTTCGAGTTTGGTTAAATCTGAAAGCAATTGTGCGCCACTCCACTCCCTTGGTTTTGAACGTCTTTCTGACTTTCCATCGAACAAATTACTCCTTCGATAAGGGTGATCATTATGTAGATAACGACGATGTCCCATGTAGCATATCTTACTTCGAATTCTTTTAGAATCTGTATCATATAAACAAGTTGGGCATGCCCCGTAACCCTTTGAGGTCCACCCAAATAAATTACTAAGAGCTGGAAAATCATTGATTGTCCACATAAGAGCAGCATGCATTTTAAAAGTCTCTTTGGTGTATGTGTCAAAAGTCTCAACACCATTCCATAATTCTTTTAATTCTTCTATCAGTGGTCTAAGATAAACATCAATATCTTTTCCAGGCGCACGTGGGCCAGGAATTAATAATGACATCATAAGAAACTCATCTTTCATACCTTTGTATAACGGCATATTATATGGAATTAGCACAACTGGCCACATACTATAAGAAGTACTCATATTTCCAAACGGATTGAACCCATCAGTAGCCAATCCAAGCCTAACATTGCGTGGATCTGCAGCAAAACTAGGATAATGTGCATCAAAACTCTTCCATGCAAGTGAATCTACCGGATGACTCAACGTACCTTCTATCTCTATATGCTTCTCAGTATGCCACCTCATGTCAGCTGCTGTTTTAGAAGACATATAAAGTCTTTGTAGCCTTTGTGTCAAGGGGAAATGCCACAAAACCTTTTGAGCAATTAATTTTCCTTTTCCTTCGTTATATTTCCAACGTGGTTCTTCACACACAGGACACACATCTTTCTTCTCATTCTCTTTCCAAAATAGTGCACAATCATGTCTACACGCGTCTATCTTCTTATAACCCAAACCTATACCAGAAAGAAGTTTCCTAGCCCAGTAAACAGATTTTGGAATAAGATTACCTTCTGGCATCACGTCCTTTAGCAATTCAAGAAGCATGTTAACTGACTTATCTGACATCTTGTTCATTACTTTGATATGCAGCAGTTTAACAATGAATGCTAACAAAGAGTATTTTTTGCAACCTGGGTATAGTTCACGTCTGACATTACATAATAGACTTGAAAAAGTTCCCGTACTATCTTCGTTAGAATGTTCTGGAAGTTCTGCATCTCCAATCTCATGTATCAAATCAACTAAATCATCGATGGCTTCAATATCATCGTTACTTTCATGACTTTGAGAAGGTCCACTATTGTTACTATTCGAACTGAACACAAAAGAACTAGTCAGTTTAGCTTCTCCATGATGTATCCACTCCTTATAATATCTGTAAAACCCTTTCAAATGCAAGTCTGCTTTAACTTCAATGAGGCTCTTTGTTTTAGTGTTTCGACATACATTGCATGGGCAAAGAATTTTATCTTCAAAGTAAATAGCATTTGCCCGTGCAAACTCTAAAAATAAATCCACGCCTCTAGTATAGGTAGAACTGAATCTATCTGCTTCATAAATCCAGCTTTTATCCATAGCTAACAAAAAAAGAATGGGATAAGACAATATCATGAAGATAAAAAACTAGTACATACAAATAAAAAATTGAAGAACACAAAAGAAAGTAGAAGATTAGAGAATACAACATTTGTGCCCAAATCACACTCACAGTAAACTATGTGAACAAATCCATTGTTTGGTTGGAGAAAGAGGTGGAAATAATATGTTATACTAAGGAAAGCTATGTGAACAAATCCAATTAGACAACACTTTTATTGGGACGCTCTAACCTAATTTGGTGTCTAATTAGATATGTTCACAAATTAGCACCAAATCACATAGCTTTGTTGTTAATTAGATTTGTTCACATAACATATTAAATCACATAGCTTTGTTGTCTAATTAGATTTGTCAATATAGCTTTATTCAATTTTTTGATGGGTGAACAAATCTATAAAAAAGATGTTGTATAACAAATCTTCTTAGACGACATTTTTTTGTTAACGTGGCCTAGAATATGCTTTGTAATGAATATACTTTTGTTCTCATCTAAGAAAAGCACCATACCACACAATAGTTGTGGCTGCCAACATTTGGTGGAAATAATATGATATACTAACACCAAATTAGACAACCACGTTAACTTGTGCAGGAGAGTAAAATTCTGAAAAGACAGTGCTAAATGCTGGAAAGAAAATGCCCTAAATTAACCTGAAAAATAATCACCAAATCTAGATGAGAATACGTCCTAATTTCTGGGAAGAAAATGAAAAAAAAAACATTGGGAGGAAGGCCTAACAGCTGGGAAGAAGAACCATTACAACTACATGTTGAGAATAAGGCATTACAACTTTGGGAGGAAGAAAAAAAAGGCTCTGGATCTGGGTACCTGAAGATCAGGCGTTACAACTTTGGTAGATTTTTCTCCTCCGTCGAGTTGAGGTTTAGGAAGAAGAGTGGAGGCCTTTTCTGTGGCTAGGGTTGAGGAAGCTGGAATTTCCCCTGTGCCGAACCCTTAACCAGAGAACATTCAAGATTTAAGGAAGGATGTAGGAAGAAGACTGTAGGTCTTACCAGAACCCTTAACCAGAGAACATCCAGACTGTATGCGAGTCCTCGATTAGCAGCAGGAACGATGGATGGAGGAATAGCGCAAGGAGATGAGGAGTCGTGCTGATTCGCAGGAGGAAGAAGCGAGCCGCGATCAAGGACGGGACGAGTCGAGGGTTTCGAGAATTAATATGCTTCAGGATCAAGGAAGGGATGGAGCTGGGTTTATGGAGGGAAATTTCCCTCCAAATAATTCATGCTCATAGTTTTAAGATAAATATTTAAGTACGTATGCGCATCAAATTTGGGAGGTGCGGTATTGTAGGATTTCGCGATCAATGGTCGAGATGCATCTCCCGCAAAAACATCTGAAATACTTCTTTTATACTGCTTTATCCACCGTGGGATCTCGCAATCCTACGGTCGAATCTGCTCGCGCACCTCCGGGAGGTGCGCATATGTACCCAAATATTTGCGTAATTTTAAATGGGGTCATTTATGCAAGTTTATTACATAATTTGATATGTTGACTCAACATTCTATATGTGACTATTTTTTGCTCGATCTCGAGAGATGGCTCGCGCGCCATCATGATCAAAAATATTTGAGCTGAAGCTCGAGTAGTAATCGAGCTCCAGCTCAACGAACTCGAGCTCGACTCAAAATCGAGATTGAGCTCATTGAACTCGAGTTCGAGATTGAGCTCATTGAACTCGATCTCAACTCAAAATCGAGATTGTGCATATGTGTGTGTGTGTGTGTGTGTGTGTGTGTGTGTGTGTGCATGTTGCATGGGGTCTGTGTCTGTGTCTGTGCATAATCTATATTTGCTTGTGCATGTGTGTGTCTGTATCTGTATGTATGTGTGTCTGTGTGTTTACGTGTATCTGCATGTGTCTGTGTCTGTGTGTGTCTTTGTTTGTATGTGTGTGTGTGTCTTTGTGTGTGTGTGTGTGTGTGTGTGTGTGTGTTTGTGTGTGTGTGTGTGTGTGCATGTGTCTGTGACTGTCTGTGTGTGTCTGTGTATTTGAATGTCTATGTACGTATATATATGTGTCGGTCCATGTGTCTGTGTTTGTGTCCATGTGTTTGTGTCTGTATGTGTATGTGTCTGTGTTTGTGTCCATGTGTTTGTGTCTGTATGTGTATGTGTCTGTGTACGTACGTATGTGTGTCGGTCCATGTGTCTGTGTATGTGTCCATGTATCTATACAAGTGATCTGTGTCTGTGTCCATGTGTTTGTGTCTATGTATATATCTATGTCTGTATGTACACGTGCTTGTCTGTGTCTGTGTATTTGGGTTGTGTGTGAGTGTTTGTCTGTCTATGCATGCATGTTTGTCTGTGCTTGTGTGTGTCTGTGTTTGCGTATCTATGCGTGTTACACACAATCTGTGTCTGTGTGTTTGTGCGTGTTTGTGTATTTAAAGCTCATGTACACAGTCGGGCAATGTCGAGGCGGGGGTATTGTCGAGCGGGGAACATGGGCCTCATGTGCGCACATGTATTCGTGTGCGCGCGAGAGTGCATTTGCGTGCGCGCAAGAGTACATTTGCGTGCGCGCAAGAGTACATTTGCGTGCGCGCGAGAGTGCATTTGCGTGCACGCGGGTTCGTGTGTGATTTTATTTTAATTCCAAAATTATATTAAAAAATTAATGTTATATTAATTTGCATTCATTTTTACATTTAATATATTTTTAATTTTTAGTTTTGTTTTGTTCAAAATTTTATGGAGGGAAATATTCATCCGTATATTTCATTCAGTCATGTGAGAGAGAGATAGAGCTGCATGGGAGAGAGGCAGAAAAACTTTTATAAAAAGTTAAAGATTTATAAAAAAACCCATACGCGCAAAAATACATTTCGCAATAGTACCACATATCTGCGACAGCCGAGCACGAATGTTTGCGAGCTGTAGGAGTACTGTCGTCGCGTTAGAGCACTATCGAGGCGGGGTACTGTCGCGCGCATACAATTTTTTTTTTCAAAAAAAAATAATAATTCAAAACTTTGATAATAAAATTGTACAAAAATTGAAAATAAAATATGATATATTTTTTGTAACAAAACTTTAATAATAAAATATTACTTTTAGTAAGGACAATGTCTTTGTCACAAAAAACTTTCATGATGTCGTTACAATTGATACTTATTGTGAGAAAAGTTTTCTATTTGTAACGTAACATTGGTGTTGTTACAAATACTTATAGTTATAGTAACGAATTAATTATTATTGTAACAAAATTTAAAATATTCGTTACAATAAAGTTAGTTTTTGTAACAACAAAAAATCTTTGTTACTAAATATAACTATTAGTAACAAACTGTGTTTCAGTTACATTCCAGTCCTTACAACAGGTGCAGTTTGTTGTAGTGTCGCTGCTCGCACTCCAGATACTCGGAAGCTCGCTGCTCGCACTCCAGATACTCGCAAGCTCACTGCTCGCACTCCAGGATACTCGCACGCTCGACGCGCGCGCTTCCTCTCCTTCTCGCTGTCGCCTGGGCGATATCCACTGTCGCCGGACGATATCTCCTCTACTCGCTACTCGCTCAAGGAGCTCGCCGAACTCGCTCCAAGTCCGATGCTCGCCTGCCGAACTTACTCCAAGTCCGATGCTCGCCGGGTAGCACTTTGGTATCTCTAACTCGCTCAGAGTTGATGATACTCGCCACTTCTGACGGCTATACTCATCACTCTCAGAGTATATACTCGTCACTGTCAGAAGGTGTGTTGTTTAGGGGGGGGGGGGTACCCCTCTATTTATAGGCAAACTCAAGGGGGGCGAGTAGGAGCAACCGCCGGGCAAGATCGTCGATACTCGCACGCTCGTCGCCGATACTCGCACGCTGTCACCGGCGATAGCCACTGTCGCCGGGCGACAGCTCACTTCAAAAAACTAACACTCCCCCTTGAAGTGAGCTCCGGGAACAACTCCAAGCAACGAGCGAAGCCTCCGGAACGGCCCCGCAGATAGGGGCTTTGTGAATATGTCCGCAAGGTTGTCTTCGCTCCTCACATGCTCCACAGTGATCAAGCCACCCAGCACCTTCTCTCTGATGAAGTGATGCTCGATCTCAATGTGCTTGGTCCTTGCATGACACACTGGATTGGTTACCAGTTTCAATGCACTCTCATTGTCCCCGCGAAGCACAGTAGGTCCGCTGACCTCCTCATCCACATCCTCCACTAGTCTCCTTAGCCAGACACACTCCTGAGCTGCTAAGGACGACGCCTTGTACTCGGCCTCCGTGGTAGAAAGGGAAATGGAGTCCTGCTTCTTGCTACACCACGAGATAGCAGCTGCTCCACACAAGAACACATACCCTGATGTCGACTTGCGATCATCAGCGTCACCTCCATAGTCTGCATCCGTGTATCCGTGCAGCTTGAAGTTAGACTTCTCCTCATAGGACAACCCCATCTCAAGGGTGCCCTTCACATACTTCAGAATCCCCTTGGCTGCCTCCAGATGAGGCTTCCGCGGCTCCTGCATATACCCCATCTCAAGGGTGCCTCCAGCAAAGGCGATGTCCTGCCTTGTGATAGTCAAGTATATAAGACTCCCTACCAGAGCCCGAAAGATCTTCGGATCAGGAAGAATCCTCCCTTCTTCCTTCTGAAGCTTCAGCCCCGCCTCCAGAGGCACGGAACTGCTCTTCCCCTCCTTCATGCCGAATCTTTCGACGATCCTCTCGGCATACGCCCTCTGGGAAACATCCAGTCCGCCTCTTCTCTTCTCTACTTGGAGGCCAAGGAAATGGTGCAGTTCACCAAGATCCTTCATCTCGAAGCATATGGAAAGTTGCTCTCTCAGCGCCGCGACCTCCTCAGGGTTGTTCCCTGTCACGATCATGTCGTCGACGTATAGCAGTACTAGAACGTGAAGACCTCCATCCTTCTTCATGAACATGCTGGAGTCTGAATCTGAGGCATCGTAGCCGCAGAACTGCAGGTACTCCGCAATCTTTCCATACCAGGCTCTCGGCGCCTGTTTCAACCCATAGAGGGCCTTCTTCAGCTTGCAGACGTGACGCGGCTGGGACTTGGACACGTATCCAGGTGGTTGCACCATGAATATGTCTTTGTCGATCTCTCCGTATAGGAACGCGTTCTTCACGTCCAGCTGCCATAGCTTCCAACCTCGGCACGCTGCCAAAGCGATGATCGTCCTCACCGACGTCATCTTCGCTACAGGACTGAAGGTCTCCTCGTAGTCCTCTTCGTAGGTCTGTGAGAAGCCTCGAGCGACAAGCCTCGCCTTGTACCGCTCCACGTCTCCATCAACCCTCTTCTTCACCTTGTACACCCACTTGAAGGTGACAGGTTTGATGCCCTTCACCATGGGAACCAGGTCCCATGTCTCGTTCTTCTTTAGGGCCTCCATCTCCTTGATCATGGCCTCGTCCCACTCCTTGATGCCAGCTGCATCCTCAAAGCAGGCAGGTTCCCTCTCATCGAGTGGTCCTGCGAAGAAGCAGGAAACCAGACTCACGAAGTTCCCCTCCTTATAACGAGCAGGCGGGACGATCGTCCTCTTCGACCTCCTCAAGGCTTGGCCACTATCTACCACTCCGGTAGACTCCTCTGCTTGAGCTCCTCTCTGAGCTCCTCCTGAAGCGGTGCTCTCCCTGCTTCTTGAGTTCGTAGCTCCCCCTGATCCAGAAGCTCCTCCTGAGCCAGATGACAATGGAGCACTTGGAGATAACTCCAACTCCACAGTAGGGTCCTCAGTGACCCACTCCTCTTCCCTGCTAGCTTCTCCACTCTTCGGCAGCTCCATAGAAGAGACTCCCTGGTATGAGACCAGTTCATCAAACACAACGTCGCGCGAGACGACGAACTTGTGAGTCTGCGGATCCATGCACTTCCACCCCTTCTTCCGCTCATCGTAGCCGATGAAGATACACTTCCTCGCCTTCGGCTCCAACTTTGTTCTCTGAGCGTCCGGGACGTGCACGAAGCAGGTAGAACCGAACACCTTCATGTGACTCACATTGGGCTTCTCCCCGAACATGAGCTGGTGTGGAGACACCATCCTGTTAGGACTCAGAGGTAGCCTGTTGATATCATGAGTAGCACATGCCATTCCCTCCGCCCATAAGGCCTTGGGAATGCTCTTGGCATGTAGCCAACTCCTGGTAGTCTCCACCAGATGGTGGATCTTCCTCTCTGCCACCCCATTCTACTGAGGGGTGTGAGCGCAAGAGAGCTCCCGCCGAATGCCGAACCTCCTGCAGAAAGAAGCAAACTCATTGGAGGTAAACTCCCCTCCATTGTCGCTCCTCAGCTTCTTGACTCTGCGGTTCAGCCTCCCCTCCACAAGTTCCTTCCACTTGAGGAACTTGTTGAAGACTTCTGATTTCTCTCTCAGAAAGTATACACACGTATAGCGGGTATAGTCATCCACCAGAACCAGCGCATACTTATTGCCTCCATAAGTAAGGGTGGCGCACGACCCCATCACGTCAGCATGTACGCACTCAAGAGGTGCCTTACACCTGGTCTCCGACTTGTCAAATGGAAGTCGATGTGACTTTCCATATTGGCATCCGTCGCACACATGGCCGTCGCCGTAGGAAGTGAGATGAGGTAGGCCGCTCACTAGGCCCTTTGCCGCCATCATCTTCAACTTGTCCATCCCCACATGACCCAGCCTCTCATGCCAGATCACAGCGCTGTCGTTCGTCTTCAGCTTGTCCACGTAGGCACTTGCAGACAGAACATACAAGTCCTTCACCCTTCTCCCGGTGAGCGTGACGTCAGCATCGACAGACGATAGGTTCTTCAGGAACTTCACCTCCTTCGGTTCGAACAGCACGTGGTAACCAGCATCCACTGCGTTGGCAACCGAGAAGAGGTTCTTCTTCATGTCAGGCACATGATAGACACTCTTCAGTGTCACTGGCTTCTCTCTACTCACAAGGGACACCTTCCCTTCTCGCTCCACTGGATGGATCGTATCATCCGCAGTGATGATTGCATCCGATCCTTCATATGCTGCCGAGGAGGCGAACTTCGACATATCTCCTGTGAGATGATGCCCGCAACCAGAATCCACTATCCAGTCGTCCTCGAGGTTGATGGAGGCTAAGACATCGACTGACGTTGCCGTCATCTCTGCCAGGAAACAATTGTCTCCCCTCTCACCGCCCTGGTGACCTCCACCTCTTCCTCCACCTCTTCGATGGTCTCCACCTCTCTGATGGTCTCCACCTTTCTCAGCAACATGACCGGCTGGAGATTAGACCGACAATCCTTTGCCATATGCCCATACTTCTTACAGGCAAAGCAAAGGTATCTCCCCTTCTCGTCACGGGCAGGAAGGAACTTCCCCCCATCTCCCTGAGAGGACGTTGAAGGTCCCTCTCAGGGGTTCTTCTTCCTCTTGTCCCAGGATCTCCTCTTTCCTGAGAACAAGGCCTCGCCATCTCCTCCTGAGATGGATACTCCCGTCATCTGCTTCGCCAAGCTCTCCTGTGACGACAGCAGGTTCTCTAGTTCCAAAAGGGAGGGCTGAATAGCCCATCCTTGCACGGAAGTAACGAAGGGGACATACTCCCTCCTCAAGCCTCGGAGTATGTGCCGCTTCAACTTCGCCTCTGAGATTGGCTCTTCAGGATCCAAGGCCGAGATCTCCCCACATTGGTTCTTCACCTTCAGGAAGAAGGTGGATATCGCCATCTCGCCTTGAGTCGACTTCGCCAACTCATTCTCCAGGAATTGTAGCCGCGCCACATTCTTCTTGTTGAATAACCCATCGAGGGCTATCCAGATCGCAGAAGCTGACTTGCAACCTATGATATGGTCGAACAAGTCAGGTGATATGGCTCTCTTCAAGGTGAACTCTGTCTTGACGTTGGTCTTCCTCCACGCTCTCACAGCTGGACCATTATCGCCGGCAGTGTCACAACCCGCATTTTCTCCGAATTCAAGAATATCAGAGTAAGAGAAAATACACGTCATGATGCCACGTCATACAGGAGACAACTGTAGACGCTCAGGCGGGAACCTATTACTTAACTAAACAAACTTGATTATATGATAAGTCATCATTTGAAATCATTTATCAGGGGTTTTGAGATAAGAACTGTGTCTCTCAGTTCGTGGATCAACTAGTCCACCGAGAAAGTATATATAATTGCGGCGGAAAGTACTTAATTTAGTTTACTTAAAGTCCTACATGTATGCAAACGACGGAGCATGAAATAAATGATATGCACATAACTAGGCGTACTGTAAGGGTAGAAAATACCTTTAGGCGACTTTTAAAGTTAAGGGTTTCAGTTAGAAAGAATGCAATGAGAATGAGGAAAAATCATTTTATAACTATAGTGCACCTAGCATAAATCATTCCCAGAGGGTAAGGTACACAAGATCTAAAAGTAGTGGCATAATCTGGCAAATAATCTATAAAGTATAAAAAAGGGCACAATGGGTGTCAACAACATGACACTAACCCATTGGCACTAACTAGTATGTCTGAGCACAAGAAGCAACTAAAAACAACTACCTCGCAACAGCGGGGTGAGCAGCTACCAACTCTGAACTCCAGGCAACACCACTAGCCGCTACGGCTCTGAACCTGAGGCATTCAATAAAACAAAGAACGCCTCAGCAAGGAGTTGCAAGTGGCAGAAGATTAGCAGAAAACGAACAAGGCATAAGGGGTACCAACCCAAAAGCCAAAATTTACCGAAAGAGAGCTCCAACAAAGAACCAACAAGCATCAAATGCACTATATACCAAAAGAGGAACAAACATGTTCATTTATTTAGTTTCATCAATTAAAGAGACTGATCAGCTCAAATTATACGGGAGCGGTTAACTACCTCCGCTACCCAAAGCCCAAAACCAGGTGGGGGTACCACTAGACCCTACCACCCAAACACGACTACCGTGCAAGGCTATAACATTTCCCCCCACTGTCTCCCAAACACAACTACTGTGTAAGGCTAAAGGCAGTAGTTCTTATTACTTAAATTTTACTTAAACACGGGACGCTGCCCGAAGGAAAATCACTGGAAGGACCTAAGAATTAGGGTCAAGGCAAAGTACACCTCGATCAATATGAATCATAAGAGTAACTCAAATGTCAACAGACCACAACGAGTAGAAAGAAGTTCAAACGGGAGGAATTCGAGATCTTGTTGCTGTTTGAATTCGTCGGAATTCGTCGGGATTACACGGAATGTCCCGTGACATCTCGACGAATGGACACAGAAAAATCTCTAACTTGATTCATCGGAATTCGTCGGAATTCGTCGGGATTACACGGAATGTCCCGTGAAATCTCGACGAATGGACACAGAAAAATCTCTAACCTGATTCGTCGGAATTCCACGGAATTCGTCGGAATTCGTCGGGATTACACGGAATGTCCCGTGAAATCTCGACGAATGGACACAGAAAAATCTCTAACTTGATTCGTCGGAATTCCACGGAATTCGTCGGAATTCGTCGGGATTACACGGAATGTCCCGTGACATCTCGACGAATGGACACAGAAAAATCTCTAACTTGATTCGTCGGAATTCCACGGAATTCGTCGGAATTCGTCGGGATTACACGGAATGTCCCGTGACATCTCGACGAATGGACACAGAAAAAAATCTAACCTGATTCGTCGGAATTCCACGGAATTCGTCGGAATTCGTCGGGATTACACGGAATGTCCCGTGAAATCTCGACGAATGGACACAGAAAAATCTCTAACTTGATTCGTCGGAATTCCACGGAATTCGTCGGAATTCGTCGGGATTACACGGAATGTCCCGTGACATCTCGACGAATGGACACAGAAAAATCTCTAACTTGATTCGTCGGAATTCCACGGAATTCGTCGGAATTCGTCGGGATTACACGGAATGTCCCGTGACATCTCGACGAATGGACACAGAAAAAAATCTCCTATTCTGCTGTGTGGCCAGCGGATAGCGATTCTCCTAGAAGCTATTTATCCTTTGGGTATAGATAGGACGGTTTTCTCCAGGGAACAACTACCCGATTCATAGCAAAGGAAGAATAATCAAGGAAGCTTACATTAACACTCCAAAACTTAAGTTAAACCGAGCGACATGAAATCGACACGAGCGGAACAATACTTCAAGAACAGAAAGAGAAGGAGGAGGAAGCCACTTGCCTTAACCTTGCAAACTCGAAGATTTTTTTTTTTTTTTTTTTGCTCCGGAAGCTATGGTTCGGCTAGGAAAACACACGAGCACCGATTCCTGAAACTTTTCGGGTCGAAAGAAGGGGTTAGGTCACTACCCTAACTCCAAAAATTCCACAGAACGGGAAAAGCTTACCGCTAGAACGAAGATCTCGCCGAGAGCTTTCCAAATCTTCTCTCCAAACGCGATTCCGACTACTACAGCCCTAGAAATCGCCGATCGAACGCTCCTCGAAGCTCCGCACTCGCCCTTTCGCTCGGCGGCTGATTTGATCGAGGGAGGAAGAAGATGAATAGGAGGAGGAGATTTTAGGCTTATATATATAACCCTAAATTATTATTTAATTAATAAATAAATTCCCCAATTTACTTAACTGCGAGGGCGACCGAAACACCTCAGATTTCTACGAAATTCGCACCTTAACTAAAACACGGTGTTACGAATCCAACGGCGAAGTCAGAATTTAATTCCGACGGGCCAAACTCGGGCTAAAGCCTCCCGAAGCTAAAAATCTTGAAATCCACTCAAAATCTTCACTTTAACTCGAAACGACGCGAAATCTCGCATGCTTGACCTAAATCACAAGATTTAACTAAGCTAAAACTCGAAACACTACCAGACGAGCTGACATAACGCCCTTACGCCAAAATTACGTCACAGAGGGTACGTAAAATAATTAACGAAAATCAGGGGCGTTACAGTCACTCCCCCTAAAAGGAAGTTTCGTCCCGAAACTTGAAATCCAAGGATCAAGAAAGATACAGAAACAATTCTAAGGATACAGAAAAGAAGACTTACCCGAAGTCTAAGAGAAGAGGCTAGGATGAGTCTCTCTCATAGCAGACTCCAATTCCCAAGTTGCGCTTTCGACACCCTGATTCTTCCAAAGAACCTTAACCATTGGGATCGTCTTCCTTCGCAACACACGCTCCTGAGTCTCCAAGATTCGGACAGGCTCTTCGACATACGAAAGATTGGGTTGCAAAACTGGCACCGAATCAAGAACAAGCCGATCGCTACGCAAACACTTCCTCAGCTGGCTCACGTGGAACACATCGTGAACATTAGGAAGGGAAGCAGCCAAATTCAATCTATACGCTGACACTCCGATGCGCTCAACAATCTGAAAAGGTCCCACATACCGGGGATCCAACTTGTGGTTCCTTCCAAACCTCTTAACACCAGGCATCGGAGAAACTTTCAAAAACACACTGTCTCCAACGGCAAACTCTAAATCCACCCTTCTTCGATTCGCATACTTCTCATACCGCTCCTGAGCAATACGGAGCTTCTCGCGGATATGAGTCACAGCGACACTCATCTCTTCCAAAGCCTCTGGGCCTAGCAAGGGACTCTCACCAACCTCGGCCCAAAACAACGGAGTCCGACAACGCCTCCCATACAGAGCCTCAAACGGGGCCATTTGTAGGCTTTCCTGATAACTGTTGTTATACGCAAACTCCATCAATCCAAGCCGCTTATCCCAAGCTCCACCATGATCTAAAATATAGCACCTTATCATATCTTCCAAGATCTGATTAACTCTTTCTGTCTGACCATTGGTCTGGGGATGATAAGCGGTAGAGTACCTAAGGTCCGTACCCAAGGCTCCCTGCAAACTCTGCCAGAAACGAGACGTGTACCTCGAGTCTCGGTCTGACACAATGCTCACAGGCACACCATGCAATCTGATAACTTCATCCAAATACAGTTCTGCTATTTTCTCCATCGAGTATCCAATCTTAAAGGGCACAAAGTGAGCACACTTTGTCAAGCGATCTACTATAACCCACACCGAGTCATGACCACTGGGAGATCTCGGCAAACCGGTAATGAAGTCCATCGAAATACTCTCCCACTTCCAGCTTAGAATATCTAACGGGTTCAACTTACCTCCAGGCCTCTTATGATCTGCTTTCACGCGCTGACAAGTTAAACATTCAGACACATACTTTGCTATATCATTCTTCATACCCGACCACCAAACGATCTGCTTCAGATCTTTATACATTTTCGTGGAACCAGGATGATAGGAAACACTAGAATCATGCGCCTCGCTACAGATCTTTGTCCGAATTTCTTCCAACGCGGGGACGCAATATCTACCTCGGTATCTCAAAGTATCCTTATCATCGATTGAAAAATCTGGCAATTCTCCTCTTTCAGTTCTACTTCGAAGATGCTGCAAGTCAGGATCTTCCTTCTGATGCAGCCTAGTCAGAGGAGCGGAAAAACCTGAGAAACCTTCCACAAACCTCTGATAATAGCCTGCTAAACCCAAGAAACTTCGGATCTCCTTAGGCGATGCCGACCTCTTCCAGTCCAAAACAGCAGCGACCTTCGCTGGGTCCACAGAGATGCCACCTTTGCTCACCACGTGACCCAAAAAGGAAACTTGCGAAAGCCAGAACTCGCACTTGCTCAGCTTCGCATACAACTTGTGCTCTAAGAGTAGACAACACTAAGCGCAAATGCATAGCATGCTCCTCAGCACTTCTAGAATAAACCAGCACATCATCTATGAATACCACCACAAAATGGTCCAGAAAATCCTTGAACACGCGGTTCATCATGTCCATAAATGCAGAGGGTGCATTTGTCAAACCAAATGACATGACTAGAAATTCAAAATGGCCATAACGAGAACGAAAGGCAGTCCGGGGAACGTCCGACTCACGGATCCTCAACTGATGGTAGCCTGATCGAAGATCAATCTTCGAAAACACCGTGCTACCACGCAACTGATCAAACAGATCATCTATCCTTGGCAACGGATACCTGTTCTTGATGGTCACTTTGTTTAATTCTCTATAGTCTATGCACAATCTCATGGAACCGTCCTTCTTTTTCACGAATAAAACTGGAGCACCCCAGGGAGAAGAACTTGGCCTAATGAACCCACACTGCAACAACTCATCTAACTGAGTTCGCAACTCTTCTAACTCGCGCGGGGCCATACGGTACGGTGCCTTAGCAATAGGACGAGTACCAGGCTCAAGATCAATAACAAACTCCACATCTCTAACGGGCGGGAGACCAGGGAGATTAGCAGGGAAGACATCGGGGAACTCTCGCACCACCAGAATATCCTCGATACACGGCGAACCACCAACAGCTTCTACTACAGAAACAAGGTAAGCCAAACAACCGGAAATTAACAGTTTCCGAGCACATACCGCAGAAATTATCGAAGAACTCTGGTACGGAGAACCAAAAACACTCATGGGTTGACCGTTGTCCATCACGAAGTCCAGACGCTTTTCCTTGCATCGGATGACCGCATCATAACTGGACAACCAGTCCATACCCAATATTACGTCAAAGTCTTCTAAGTCCAACACTTTGAGATCAGCAACAGCCAAGAAATCTCCTAAGAGAACGGGGCAACTGCGGACGCACTGGTTCGAGGACACCAGATCACCAGAAGGGAACTTAACGAGGAACGAATCGTTGCCCAGCTCAGGGGTCAAACGGTGACGCTCAACGAAATCCCTTGCTACGAACGAATGGGTAGCACCCGAATCGAACAGAACACGCGCCCAACGATTCTTTACCTTAAATCTTCCTATAAGCGCGAAGAGAAACTAGTCTAATACAGCGAACTAAAATGAAAACAAGACTAAACAGTTGTCTTAAGGTCTAACCTGCGATCACTTGGGTCGAAGACTGCGCTTGCTCCTGGGTTAACACGTTCAGCTTTCCTCTTCCTTTATCCTGATGCTGCGGCGGCGGCAAGGTTTGAAGCGGTACAGGCTGCAACGGGGGTTGAATCAGCGGGCATTGGAACTTCATGTGCCCTTTCTGCTTGCACTGGAAGCAGACTTTATCTTTGGTCCAACACTGGGCCACATCATGCCCTTTCTGCTTGCACAACTGGCAGAGCACCTCGCCCTTCGGAGCACCCTGGATTGCTAGCACTCGCTGCTGCTTCTGAGCTCCCTTCCTCTTGAAACATTTCTCAACTGGATGGCCGGGGCGGCCACAGAAGCTACACACCTCTCCACTCCTTTTCTTTGGAGTCAAGCTAGATACCTTGGGGGTCTCCCCCTCTTCGACTTTCCTCTTGTCCTTTTTCATTAGAGCACCCCGATTCTTGGCATTGTCGATAGCCTCGACTTTCAGTGCTGCTTCTACCACTTCAGCATAACTTTCAGATTTATAAGCACTCGCCAACTGCTGTAAATCGCTACGAAGACCTCCAAGAAATCGCTTCATTCTTCCTGCCTCAGAAGTCACTAAATCTGGAGCAAATCTGCTCAACTTACTGAACTCGATCTCATACTCACTAACCGTGAGTTGTCTTTGCTTCAGGTGCAGAAAATTATTCATTAAACGGTCTTGCTCGACCGACGGCAGGAATTTCTTTAACACCATCGCCTTGAACGACTCCCACGAACATCCACCCACGAGATTTTCCCTCTCCCTGATCCACCAGCTCTTAGCAAGTCCTTTCAGTTGGTAAGCGGCGACCATCACCTTTTGGTCTGCAGAGATTCCTGAGTACGAAAACATCTCCTCAATGGCAACAAACCAGTCGTCTAATGCCATGAAGTCTGCTCTTCCGTCAAACGTAGGAGGTCCCAACCTTTGAAAAATGCGAAATGAAATTCATTTCCGGTGGTATCGCTACCGGGGGTACCAAGGGGGCAGGAGGAGTAGGTACAGTCTGTCCTACTACTGGGGCCTGCACTACGGGTTGCTGCCTAGCACCGGCAGCCAACAACGCCTCGACCTGCGACTGCATCGCAACCATCTGCCTAGTCAGAGTCTCATTGCTCTGGCGCAGACTCTCGATCAAGGCTTCACTCTGCGCACCCGAAGACTCGCCCTCAGACTGGGGAGTCGACCTAGTCGCGACTCGCTTGCGCGCCATTTCTGCTAATACGCATAAACCTCTAATTAAAACTTAACCTTACACTAGATCTACACTGCTTGTTTCAGAACATACATGTACAGTTACTTGCCATTTCCACTACCTTTCTCTGGGATATTTTCATGATGATATGCTAAATTCAGGAACGATACTACATCGTCCCACTTGACTCATGTGCAAGGGGCATGTATGCATGAATTTTCTATTCGTTTTGAAGTCATGTGTGTACGAATGTCATCATGTAAATCTTTAGCTTGGCACGTGTGCTTTATGCGATGTTATGATATGTATGTTGTGTTATGCATTCTAAGAAAAGCCTTAATGCATGTTATGAGCGGCGTACACATGAAATATTATGCATCCCATACTACATAATATCGCATGTAACGAAAAAGAAAACGTGCTAATGGGCATCCCTGTGATGATGGTTATGCATCCCATACTACATAACCGTCACATGTTGCCACCTATGGTGGATCCATATACAAACACATATTATGCATCCCATACTACATAATATGCCCCGTATACTTCTTATCATGCTATGAGTGTAGTGTTCATGCTTCAGCCAAGACGTACTGATGACACATCGGTGTGTGTATGCAATGAAACTAAATAACTAAACTATATCAGAATTAGTCGCTCGACCAACTTGTCGAATTAACCTAGCTCTGATACCAACTGTCACAACCCGCATTTTCTCCGAATTCAAGAATATCAGAGTAAGAGAAAATACACGTCATGATGCCACGTCATACAGGAGACAACTGTAGACGCTCAGGCGGGAACCTATTACTTAACTAAACAAACTTGATTATATGATAAGTCATCATTTGAAATCATTTATCAGGGGTTTTGAGATAAGAACTGTGTCTCTCAGTTCGTGGATCAACTAGTCCACCGAGAAAGTATATATAATTGCAGCGGAAAGTACTTAATTTAGTTTACTTAAAGTCCTACATGTATGCAAACGACGGAGCATGAAATAAATGATATGCACATAACTAGGCGTACTGTAAGGGTAGAAAATACCTTTAGGCGACTTTTAAAGTTAAGGGTTTCAGTTAGAAAGAATGCAATGAGAATGAGGAAAAATCATTTTATAACTATAGTGCACCTAGCATAAATCATTCCCAGAGGGTAAGGTACACAAGATCTAAAAGTAGTGGCATAATCTGGCAAATAATCTATAAAGTATAAAAAAGGGCACAATGGGCGTCAACAACATGACACTAACCCATTGGCACTAACTAGTATGTCTGAGCACAAGAAGCAACTAAAAACAACTACCTCGCAACAGCGGGGTGAGCAGCTACCAACTCTAAACTCCAGGCAACACCACTAGCCGCTACGGCTCTGAACCTGAGGCATTCAATAAAACAAAGAACGCCTCAGCAAGGAGTTGCAAGTGGCAGAAGATTAGCAGAAAACGAACAAGGCATAAGGGGTACCAACCCAAAAGCCAAAATTTACCGAAAGAGAGCTCCAACAAAGAACCAACAAGCATCAAGTGCACTATATACCAAAAGAGGAACAAACATGTTCATTTATTTAGTTTCATCAATTAAAGAGACTGATCAGCTCAAATTATACGGGAGCGGTTAACTACCTCCGCTACCCAAAGCCCAAAACCAGGTGGGGGTACCACTAGACCCTACCACCCAAACACGACTACCGTGCAAGGCTATAACATTTTCCCCCACTGTCTCCCAAACACAACTACTGTGTAAGGCTAAAGGCAGTAGTTCTTATTACTTAAATTTTACTTAAACACGGGACGCTGCCCGAAGGAAAATCACTGGAAGGACCTAAGAATTAGGGTCAAGGCAAAGTACACCTCGATCAATATGAATCATAAGAGTAACTCAAATGTCAACAGACCACAACGAGTAGAAAGAAGTTCAAACGGGAGGAATTCGAGATCTTGTTGCTGTTTGAATTCGTCGGAATTCGTCGGGATTACACGGAATGTCCCGTGACATCTCGACGAATGGACACAGAAAAATCTCTAACTTGATTCATCGGAATTCGTCGGAATTCGTCGGGATTACACGGAATGTCCCGTGAAATCTCGACGAATGGACACAGAAAAATCTCTAACCTGATTCGTCGGAATTCCACGGAATTCGTCGGAATTCGTCGGGATTACACGGAATGTCCCGTGAAATCTCGACGAATGGACACAGAAAAATCTCTAACTTGATTCGTCGGAATTCCACGGAATTCGTCGGAATTCGTCGGGATTACACGGAATGTCCCGTGACATCTCGACGAATGGACACAGAAAAATCTCTAACTTGATTCGTCGGAATTCCACGGAATTCGTCGGAATTCGTCGGGATTACACGGAATGTCCCGTGACATCTCGACGAATGGACACAGAAAAAAATCTAACCTGATTCGTCGGAATTCCACGGAATTCGTCGGAATTCGTCGGGATTACACGGAATGTCCCGTGAAATCTCGACGAATGGACACAGAAAAATCTCTAACTTGATTCGTCGGAATTCCACGGAATTCGTCGGAATTCGTCGGGATTACACGGAATGTCCCGTGACATCTCGACGAATGGACACAGAAAAATCTCTAACTTGATTCGTCGGAATTCCACGGAATTCGTCGGAATTCGTCGGGATTACACGGAATGTCCCGTGACATCTCGACGAATGGACACAGAAAAAAATCTCCTATTCTGCTGTGTGGCCAGCGGATAGCGATTCTCCTAGAAGCTATTTATCCTTTGGGTATAGATAGGACGGTTTTCTCCAGGGAACAACTACCCGATTCATAGCAAAGGAAGAATAATCAAGGAAGCTTACATTAACACTCCAAAACTTAAGTTAAACCGAGCGACATGAAATCGACACGAGCGGAACAATACTTCAAGAACAGAAAGAGAAGGAGGAGGAAGCCACTTGCCTTAACCTTGCAAACTCGAAGATTTTTTTTTTTTTTTTTTTTGCTCCGGAAGCTATGGTTCGGCTAGGAAAACACACGAGCACCGATTCCTGAAACTTTTCGGGTCGAAAGAAGGGGTTAGGTCACTACCCTAACTCCAAAAATTCCACAGAACGGGAAAAGCTTACCGCTAGAACGAAGATCTCGCCGAGAGCTTTCCAAATCTTCTCTCCAAACGCGATTCCGACTACTACAGCCCTAGAAATCGCCGATCGAACGCTCCTCGAAGCTCCGCACTCGCCCTTTCGCTCGGCGGCTGATTTGATCGAGGGAGGAAGAAGATGAATAGGAGGAGGAGATTTTAGGCTTATATATATAACCCTAAATTATTATTTAATTAATAAATAAATTCCCCAATTTACTTAACTGCGAGGGCGACCGAAACACCTCAGATTTCTACGAAATTCGCACCTTAACTAAAACACGGTGTTACGAATCCAACGGCGAAGTCAGAATTTAATTCCGACGGGCCAAACTCGGGCTAAAGCCTCCCGAAGCTAAAAATCTTGAAATCCACTCAAAATCTTCACTTTAACTCGAAACGACGCGAAATCTCGCATGCTTGACCTAAATCACAAGATTTAACTAAGCTAAAACTCGAAACACTACCAGACGAGCTGACATAACGCCCTTACGCCAAAATTACGTCACAGAGGGTACGTAAAATAATTAACGAAAATCAGGGGCGTTACAGTCACTCCCCCTAAAAGGAAGTTTCGTCCCGAAACTTGAAATCCAAGGATCAAGAAAGATACAGAAACAATTCTAAGGATACAGAAAAGAAGACTTACCCGAAGTCTAAGAGAAGAGGCTAGGATGAGTCTCTCTCATAGCAGACTCCAATTCCCAAGTTGCGCTTTCGACACCCTGATTCTTCCAAAGAACCTTAACCATTGGGATCGTCTTCCTTCGCAACACACGCTCCTGAGTCTCCAAGATTCGGACAGGCTCTTCGACATACGAAAGATTGGGTTGCAAAACTGGCACCGAATCAAGAACAAGCCGATCGCTACGCAAACACTTCCTCAGCTGGCTCACGTGGAACACATCGTGAACATTAGGAAGGGAAGCAGCCAAATTCAATCTATACGCTGACACTCCGATGCGCTCAACAATCTGAAAAGGTCCCACATACCGGGGATCCAACTTGTGGTTCCTTCCAAACCTCTTAACACCAGGCATCGGAGAAACTTTCAAAAACACACTGTCTCCAACGGCAAACTCTAAATCCACCCTTCTTCGATTCGCATACTTCTCATACCGCTCCTGAGCAATACGGAGCTTCTCGCGGATATGAGTCACAGCGACACTCATCTCTTCCAAAGCCTCTGGGCCTAGCAAGGGACTCTCACCAACCTCGGCCCAAAACAACGGAGTCCGACAACGCCTCCCATACAGAGCCTCAAACGGGGCCATTTGTAGGCTTTCCTGATAACTGTTGTTATACGCAAACTCCATCAATCCAAGCCGCTTATCCCAAGCTCCACCATGATCTAAAATATAGCACCTTATCATATCTTCCAAGATCTGATTAACTCTTTCTGTCTGACCATTGGTCTGGGGATGATAAGCGGTAGAGTACCTAAGGTCCGTACCCAAGGCTCCCTGCAAACTCTGCCAGAAACGAGACGTGTACCTCGAGTCTCGGTCTGACACAATGCTCACAGGCACACCATGCAATCTGATAACTTCATCCAAATACAGTTCTGCTATTTTCTCCATCGAGTATCCAATCTTAAAGGGCACAAAGTGAGCACACTTTGTCAAGCGATCTACTATAACCCACACCGAGTCATGACCACTGGGAGATCTCGGCAAACCGGTAATGAAGTCCATCGAAATACTCTCCCACTTCCAGCTTGGAATATCTAACGGGTTCAACTTACCTCCAGGCCTCTTATGATCTGCTTTCACGCGCTGACAAGTTAAACATTCAGACACATACTTTGCTATATCATTCTTCATACCCGACCACCAAACGATCTGCTTCAGATCTTTATACATTTTCGTGGAACCAGGATGATAGGAAACACTAGAATCATGCGCCTCGCTACAGATCTTTGTCCGAATTTCTTCCAACGCGGGGACGCAATATCTACCTCGGTATCTCAAAGTATCCTTATCATCGATTGAAAAATCTGGCAATTCTCCTCTTTCAGTTCTACTTCGAAGATGCTGCAAGTCAGGATCTTCCTTCTGATGCAGCCTAGTCAGAGGAGCGGAAAAACCTGAGAAACCTTCCACAAACCTCTGATAATAGCCTGCTAAACCCAAGAAACTTCGGATCTCCTTAGGCGATGCCGACCTCTTCCAGTCCAAAACAGCAGCGACCTTCGCTGGGTCCACAGAGATGCCACCTTTGCTCACCACGTGACCCAAAAAGGAAACTTGCGAAAGCCAGAACTCGCACTTGCTCAGCTTCGCATACAACTTGTGCTCTAAGAGTAGACAACACTAAGCGCAAATGCATAGCATGCTCCTCAGCACTTCTAGAATAAACCAGCACATCATCTATGAATACCACCACAAAATGGTCCAGAAAATCCTTGAACACGCGGTTCATCATGTCCATAAATGCAGAGGGTGCATTTGTCAAACCAAATGACATGACTAGAAATTCAAAATGGCCATAACGAGAACGAAAGGCAGTCCGGGGAACGTCCGACTCACGGATCCTCAACTGATGGTAGCCTGATCGAAGATCAATCTTCGAAAACACCGTGCTACCACGCAACTGATCAAACAGATCATCTATCCTTGGCAACGGATACCTGTTCTTGATGGTCACTTTGTTTAATTCTCTATAGTCTATGCACAATCTCATGGAACCGTCCTTCTTTTTCACGAATAAAACTGGAGCACCCCAGGGAGAAGAACTTGGCCTAATGAACCCACACTGCAACAACTCATCTAACTGAGTTCGCAACTCTTCTAACTCGCGCGGGGCCATACGGTACGGTGCCTTAGCAATAGGACGAGTACCAGGCTCAAGATCAATAACAAACTCCACATCTCTAACGGGCGGGAGACCAGGGAGATTAGCAGGGAAGACATCGGGGAACTCTCGCACCACCAGAATATCCTCGATACACGGCGAACCACCAACAGCTTCTACTACAGAAACAAGGTAAGCCAAACAACCGGAAATTAACAGTTTCCGAGCACATACCGCAGAAATTATCGAAGAACTCTGGTACGGAGAACCAAAAACACTCATGGGTTGACCGTTGTCCATCACGAAGTCCAGACGCTTTTCCTTGCATCGGATGACCGCATCATAACTGGACAACCAGTCCATACCCAATATTACGTCAAAGTCTTCTAAGTCCAACACTTTGAGATCAGCAACAGCCAAGAAATCTCCTAAGAGAACGGGGCAACTGCGGACGCACTGGTTCGAGGACACCAGATCACCAGAAGGGAACTTAACGAGGAACGAATCGTTGCCCAGCTCAGGGGTCAAACGGTGACGCTCAACGAAATCCCTTGCTACGAACGAATGGGTAGCACCCGAATCGAACAGAACACGCGCCCAACGATTCTTTACCTTAAATCTTCCTATAAGCGCGAAGAGAAACTAGTCTAATACAGCGAACTAAAATGAAAACAAGACTAAACAGTTGTCTTAAGGTCTAACCTGCGATCACTTGGGTCGAAGACTGCGCTTGCTCCTGGGTTAACACGTTCAGCTTTCCTCTTCCTTTATCCTGATGCTGCGGCGGCGGCAAGGTTTGAAGCGGTACAGGCTGCAACGGGGGTTGAATCAGCGGGCATTGGAACTTCATGTGCCCTTTCTGCTTGCACTGGAAGCAGACTTTATCTTTGGTCCAACACTGGGCCACATCATGCCCTTTCTGCTTGCACAACTGGCAGAGCACCTCGCCCTTCGGAGCACCCTGGATTGCTAGCACTCGCTGCTGCTTCTGAGCTCCCTTCCTCTTGAAACATTTCTCAACTGGATGGCCGGGGCGGCCACAGAAGCTACACACCTCTCCACTCCTTTTCTTTGGAGTCAAGCTAGATACCTTGGGGGTCTCCCCCTCTTCGACTTTCCTCTTGTCCTTTTTCATTAGAGCACCCCGATTCTTGGCATTGTCGATAGCCTCGACTTTCAGTGCTGCTTCTACCACTTCAGCATAACTTTCAGATTTATAAGCACTCGCCAACTGCTGTAAATCGCTACGAAGACCTCCAAGAAATCGCTTCATTCTTCCTGCCTCAGAAGTCACTAAATCTGGAGCAAATCTGCTCAACTTACTGAACTCGATCTCATACTCACTAACCGTGAGTTGTCTTTGCTTCAGGTGCAGAAAATTATTCATTAAACGGTCTTGCTCGACCGACGGCAGGAATTTCTTTAACACCATCGCCTTGAACGACTCCCACGAACATCCACCCACGAGATTTTCCCTCTCCCTGATCCACCAGCTCTTAGCAAGTCCTTTCAGTTGGTAAGCGGCGACCATCACCTTTTGGTCTGCAGAGATTCCTGAGTACGAAAACATCTCCTCAATGGCAACAAACCAGTCGTCTAATGCCATGAAGTCTGCTCTTCCGTCAAACGTAGGAGGTCCCAACCTTTGAAAAATGCGAAATGAAATTCATTTCCGGTGGTATCGCTACCGGGGGTACCAAGGGGGCAGGAGGAGTAGGTACAGTCTGTCCTACTACTGGGGCCTGCACTACGGGTTGCTGCCTAGCACCGGCAGCCAACAACGCCTCGACCTGCGACTGCATCGCAACCATCTGCCTAGTCAGAGTCTCATTGCTCTGGCGCAGACTCTCGATCAAGGCTTCACTCTGCGCACCCGAAGACTCGCCCTCAGACTGGGGAGTCGACCTAGTCGCGACTCGCTTGCGCGCCATTTCTGCTAATACGCATAAACCTCTAATTAAAACTTAACCTTACACTAGATCTACACTGCTTGTTTCAGAACATACATGTACAGTTACTTGCCATTTCCACTACCTTTCTCTGGGATATTTTCATGATGATATGCTAAATTCAGGAACGATACTACATCGTCCCACTTGACTCATGTGCAAGGGGCATGTATGCATGAATTTTCTATTCGTTTTGAAGTCATGTGTGTACGAATGTCATCATGTAAATCTTTAGCTTGGCACGTGTGCTTTATGCGATGTTATGATATGTATGTTGTGTTATGCATTCTAAGAAAAGCCTTAATGCATGTTATGAGCGGCGTACACATGAAATATTATGCATCCCATACTACATAATATCGCATGTAACGAAAAAGAAAACGTGCTAATGGGCATCCCTGTGATGATGGTTATGCATCCCATACTACATAACCGTCACATGTTGCCACCTATGGTGGATCCATATACAAACACATATTATGCATCCCATACTACATAATATGCCCCGTATACTTCTTATCATGCTATGAGTGTAGTGTTCATGCTTCAGCCAAGACGTACTGATGACACATCGGTGTGTGTATGCAATGAAACTAAATAACTAAACTATATCAGAATTAGTCGCTCGACCAACTTGTCGAATTAACCTAGCTCTGATACCAACTGTCACAACCCGCATTTTCTCCGAATTCAAGAATATCAGAGTAAGAGAAAATACACGTCATGATGCCACGTCATACAGGAGACAACTGTAGACGCTCAGGCGGGAACCTATTACTTAACTAAACAAACTTGATTATATGATAAGTCATCATTTGAAATCATTTATCAGGGGTTTTGAGATAAGAACTGTGTCTCTCAGTTCGTGGATCAACTAGTCCACCGAGAAAGTATATATAATTGCAGCGGAAAGTACTTAATTTAGTTTACTTAAAGTCCTACATGTATGCAAACGACGGAGCATGAAATAAATGATATGCACATAACTAGGCGTACTGTAAGGGTAGAAAATACCTTTAGGCGACTTTTAAAGTTAAGGGTTTCAGTTAGAAAGAATGCAATGAGAATGAGGAAAAATCATTTTATAACTATAGTGCACCTAGCATAAATCATTCCCAGAGGGTAAGGTACACAAGATCTAAAAGTAGTGGCATAATCTGGCAAATAATCTATAAAGTATAAAAAAGGGCACAATGGGCGTCAACAACATGACACTAACCCATTGGCACTAACTAGTATGTCTGAGCACAAGAAGCAACTAAAAACAACTACCTCGCAACAGCGGGGTGAGCAGCTACCAACTCTGAACTCCAGGCAACACCACTAGCCGCTACGGCTCTGAACCTGAGGCATTCAATAAAACAAAGAACGCCTCAGCAAGGAGTTGCAAGTGGCAGAAGATTAGCAGAAAACGAACAAGGCATAAGGGGTACCAACCCAAAAGCCAAAATTTACCGAAAGAGAGCTCCAACAAAGAACCAACAAGCATCAAGTGCACTATATACCAAAAGAGGAACAAACATGTTCATTTATTTAGTTTCATCAATTAAAGAGACTGATCAGCTCAAATTATACGGGAGCGGTTAACTACCTCCGCTACCCAAAGCCCAAAACCAGGTGGGGGTACCACTAGACCCTACCACCCAAACACGACTACCGTGCAAGGCTATAACATTTTCCCCCACTGTCTCCCAAACACAACTACTGTGTAAGGCTAAAGGCAGTAGTTCTTATTACTTAAATTTTACTTAAACACGGGACGCTGCCCGAAGGAAAATCACTGGAAGGACCTAAGAATTAGGGTCAAGGCAAAGTACACCTCGATCAATATGAATCATAAGAGTAACTCAAATGTCAACAGACCACAACGAGTAGAAAGAAGTTCAAACGGGAGGAATTCGAGATCTTGTTGCTGTTTGAATTCGTCGGAATTCGTCGGGATTACACGGAATGTCCCGTGACATCTCGACGAATGGACACAGAAAAATCTCTAACTTGATTCATCGGAATTCGTCGGAATTCGTCGGGATTACACGGAATGTCCCGTGAAATCTCGACGAATGGACACAGAAAAATCTCTAACCTGATTCGTCGGAATTCCACGGAATTCGTCGGAATTCGTCGGGATTACACGGAATGTCCCGTGAAATCTCGACGAATGGACACAGAAAAATCTCTAACTTGATTCGTCGGAATTCCACGGAATTCGTCGGAATTCGTCGGGATTACACGGAATGTCCCGTGACATCTCGACGAATGGACACAGAAAAATCTCTAACTTGATTCGTCGGAATTCCACGGAATTCGTCGGAATTCGTCGGGATTACACGGAATGTCCCGTGACATCTCGACGAATGGACACAGAAAAAAATCTAACCTGATTCGTCGGAATTCCACGGAATTCGTCGGAATTCGTCGGGATTACACGGAATGTCCCGTGAAATCTCGACGAATGGACACAGAAAAATCTCTAACTTGATTCGTCGGAATTCCACGGAATTCGTCGGAATTCGTCGGGATTACACGGAATGTCCCGTGACATCTCGACGAATGGACACAGAAAAATCTCTAACTTGATTCGTCGGAATTCCACGGAATTCGTCGGAATTCGTCGGGATTACACGGAATGTCCCGTGACATCTCGACGAATGGACACAGAAAAAAATCTCCTATTCTGCTGTGTGGCCAGCGGATAGCGATTCTCCTAGAAGCTATTTATCCTTTGGGTATAGATAGGACGGTTTTCTCCAGGGAACAACTACCCGATTCATAGCAAAGGAAGAATAATCAAGGAAGCTTACATTAACACTCCAAAACTTAAGTTAAACCGAGCGACATGAAATCGACACGAGCGGAACAATACTTCAAGAACAAAAAGAGAAGGAGGAGGAAGCCACTTGCCTTAACCTTGCAAACTCGAAGATTTTTTTTTTTTTTTTTTTTTTGCTCCGGAAGCTATGGTTCGGCTAGGAAAACACACGAGCACCGATTCCTGAAACTTTTCGGGTCGAAAGAAGGGGTTAGGTCACTACCCTAACTCCAAAAATTCCACAGAACGGGAAAAGCTTACCGCTAGAACGAAGATCTCGCCGAGAGCTTTCCAAATCTTCTCTCCAAACGCGATTCCGACTACTACAGCCCTAGAAATCGCCGATCGAACGCTCCTCGAAGCTCCGCACTCGCCCTTTCGCTCGGCGGCTGATTTGATCGAGGGAGGAAGAAGATGAATAGGAGGAGGAGATTTTAGGCTTATATATATAACCCTAAATTATTATTTAATTAATAAATAAATTCCCCAATTTACTTAACTGCGAGGGCGACCGAAACACCTCAGATTTCTACGAAATTCGCACCTTAACTAAAACACGGTGTTACGAATCCAACGGCGAAGTCAGAATTTAATTCCGACGGGCCAAACTCGGGCTAAAGCCTCCCGAAGCTAAAAATCTTGAAATCCACTCAAAATCTTCACTTTAACTCGAAACGACGCGAAATCTCGCATGCTTGACCTAAATCACAAGATTTAACTAAGCTAAAACTCGAAACACTACCAGACGAGCTGACATAACGCCCTTACGCCAAAATTACGTCACAGAGGGTACGTAAAATAATTAACGAAAATCAGGGGCGTTACAGTCACTCCCCCTAAAAGGAAGTTTCGTCCCGAAACTTGAAATCCAAGGATCAAGAAAGATACAGAAACAATTCTAAGGATACAGAAAAGAAGACTTACCCGAAGTCTAAGAGAAGAGGCTAGGATGAGTCTCTCTCATAGCAGACTCCAATTCCCAAGTTGCGCTTTCGACACCCTGATTCTTCTAAAGAACCTTAACCATTGGGATCGTCTTCCTTCGCAACACACGCTCCTGAGTCTCCAAGATTCGGACAGGCTCTTCGACATACGAAAGATTGGGTTGCAAAACTGGCACCGAATCAAGAACAAGCCGATCGCTACGCAAACACTTCCTCAGCTGGCTCACGTGGAACACATCGTGAACATTAGGAAGGGAAGCAGCCAAATTCAATCTATACGCTGACACTCCGATGCGCTCAACAATCTGAAAAGGTCCCACATACCGGGGATCCAACTTGTGGTTCCTTCCAAACCTCTTAACACCAGGCATCGGAGAAACTTTCAAAAACACACTGTCTCCAACGGCAAACTCTAAATCCACCCTTCTTCGATTCGCATACTTCTCATACCGCTCCTGAGCAATACGGAGCTTCTCGCGGATATGAGTCACAGCGACACTCATCTCTTCCAAAGCCTCTGGGCCTAGCAAGGGACTCTCACCAACCTCGGCCCAAAACAACGGAGTCCGACAACGCCTCCCATACAGAGCCTCAAACGGGGCCATTTGTAGGCTTTCCTGATAACTGTTGTTATACGCAAACTCCATCAATCCAAGCCGCTTATCCCAAGCTCCACCATGATCTAAAATATAGCACCTTATCATATCTTCCAAGATCTGATTAACTCTTTCTGTCTGACCATTGGTCTGGGGATGATAAGCGGTAGAGTACCTAAGGTCCGTACCCAAGGCTCCCTGCAAACTCTGCCAGAAACGAGACGTGTACCTCGAGTCTCGGTCTGACACAATGCTCACAGGCACACCATGCAATCTGATAACTTCATCCAAATACAGTTCTGCTATTTTCTCCATCGAGTATCCAATCTTAAAGGGCACAAAGTGAGCACACTTTGTCAAGCGATCTACTATAACCCACACCGAGTCATGACCACTGGGAGATCTCGGCAAACCGGTAATGAAGTCCATCGAAATACTCTCCCACTTCCA
This sequence comes from Dactylorhiza incarnata, assembly GCA_033032865.1. Classification (NCBI taxonomy): domain Eukaryota; kingdom Viridiplantae; phylum Streptophyta; class Magnoliopsida; order Asparagales; family Orchidaceae; genus Dactylorhiza; species Dactylorhiza incarnata. The sequence continues at coordinate 2,470,483 of JAWHQI010000340.1, read as the reverse complement.
GCTTGGAATATCTAACGGGTTCAACTTACCTCCAGGCCTCTTATGATCTGCTTTCACGCGCTGACAAGTTAAACATTCAGACACATACTTTGCTATATCATTCTTCATACCCGACCACCAAACGATCTGCTTCAGATCTTTATACATTTTCGTGGAACCAGGATGATAGGAAACACTAGAATCATGCGCCTCGCTACAGATCTTTGTCCGAATTTCTTCCAACGCGGGGACGCAATATCTACCTCGGTATCTCAAAGTATCCTTATCATCGATTGAAAAATCTGGCAATTCTCCTCTTTCAGTTCTACTTCGAAGATGCTGCAAGTCAGGATCTTCCTTCTGATGCAGCCTAGTCAGAGGAGCGGAAAAACCTGAGAAACCTTCCACAAACCTCTGATAATAGCCTGCTAAACCCAAGAAACTTCGGATCTCCTTAGGCGATGCCGACCTCTTCCAGTCCAAAACAGCAGCGACCTTCGCTGGGTCCACAGAGATGCCACCTTTGCTCACCACGTGACCCAAAAAGGAAACTTGCGAAAGCCAGAACTCGCACTTGCTCAGCTTCGCATACAACTTGTGCTCTAAGAGTAGACAACACTAAGCGCAAATGCATAGCATGCTCCTCAGCACTTCTAGAATAAACCAGCACATCATCTATGAATACCACCACAAAATGGTCCAGAAAATCCTTGAACACGCGGTTCATCATGTCCATAAATGCAGAGGGTGCATTTGTCAAACCAAATGACATGACTAGAAATTCAAAATGGCCATAACGAGAACGAAAGGCAGTCCGGGGAACGTCCGACTCACGGATCCTCAACTGATGGTAGCCTGATCGAAGATCAATCTTCGAAAACACCGTGCTACCACGCAACTGATCAAACAGATCATCTATCCTTGGCAACAGATACCTGTTCTTGATGGTCACTTTGTTTAATTCTCTATAGTCTATGCACAATCTCATGGAACCGTCCTTCTTTTTCACGAATAAAACTGGAGCACCCCAGGGAGAAGAACTTGGCCTAATGAACCCACACTGCAACAACTCATCTAACTGAGTTCGCAACTCTTCTAACTCGCGCGGGGCCATACGGTACGGTGCCTTAGCAATAGGACGAGTACCAGGCTCAAGATCAATAACAAACTCCACATCTCTAACGGGCGGGAGACCAGGGAGATTAGCAGGGAAGACATCGGGGAACTCTCGCACCACCAGAATATCCTCGATACACGGCGAACCACCAACAGCTTCTACTACAGAAACAAGGTAAGCCAAACAACCGGAAATTAACAGTTTCCGAGCACATACCGCAGAAATTATCGAAGAACTCTGGTACGGAGAACCAAAAACACTCATGGGTTGACCGTTGTCCATCACGAAGTCCAGACGCTTTTCCTTGCATCGGATGACCGCATCATAACTGGACAACCAGTCCATACCCAATATTACGTCAAAGTCTTCTAAGTCCAACACTTTGAGATCAGCAACAGCCAAGAAATCTCCTAAGAGAACGGGGCAACTGCGGACGCACTGGTTCGAGGACACCAGATCACCAGAAGGGAACTTAACGAGGAACGAATCGTTGCCCAGCTCAGGGGTCAAACGGTGACGCTCAACGAAATCCCTTGCTACGAACGAATGGGTAGCACCCGAATCGAACAGAACACGCGCCCAACGATTCTTTACCTTAAATCTTCCTATAAGCGCGAAGAGAAACTAGTCTAATACAGCGAACTAAAATGAAAACAAGACTAAACAGTTGTCTTAAGGTCTAACCTGCGATCACTTGGGTCGAAGACTGCGCTTGCTCCTGGGTTAACACGTTCAGCTTTCCTCTTCCTTTATCCTGATGCTGCGGCGGCGGCAAGGTTTGAAGCGGTACAGGCTGCAACGGGGGTTGAATCAGCGGGCATTGGAACTTCATGTGCCATTTCTGCTTGCACTGGAAGCAGACTTTATCTTTGGTCCAACACTGGGCCACATCATGCCCTTTCTGCTTGCACAACTGGCAGAGCACCTCGCCCTTCGGAGCACCCTGGATTGCTAGCACTCGCTGCTGCTTCTGAGCTCCCTTCCTCTTGAAACATTTCTCAACTGGATGGCCGGGGCGGCCACAGAAGCTACACACCTCTCCACTCCTTTTCTTTGGAGTCAAGCTAGATACCTTGGGGGTCTCCCCCTCTTCGACTTTCCTCTTGTCCTTTTTCATTAGAGCACCCCGATTCTTGGCATTGTCGATAGCCTCGACTTTCAGTGCTGCTTCTACCACTTCAGCATAACTTTCAGATTTATAAGCACTCGCCAACTGCTGTAAATCGCTACGAAGACCTCCAAGAAATCGCTTCATTCTTCCTGCCTCAGAAGTCACTAAATCTAGAGCAAATCTGCTCAACTTACTGAACTCGATCTCATACTCACTAACCGTGAGTTGTCTTTGCTTCAGGTGCAGAAAATTATTCATTAAACGGTCTTGCTCGACCGACGGCAGGAATTTCTTTAACACCATCGCCTTGAACGACTCCCACGAACATCCACCCACGAGATTTTCCCTCTCCCTGATCCACCAGCTCTTAGCAAGTCCTTTCAGTTGGTAAGCGGCGACCATCACCTTTTGGTCTGCAGAGATTCCTGAGTACGAAAACATCTCCTCAATGACAACAAACCAGTCGTCTAATGCCATGAAGTCTGCTCTTCCGTCAAACGTAGGAGGTCCCAACCTTTGAAAAATGCGAAATGAAATTCATTTCCGGTGGTATCGCTACTGGGGGTACCAAGGGGGCAGGAGGAGTAGGTACAGTCTGTCCTACTACTGGGGCCTGCACTACGGGTTGCTGCCTAGCACCGGCAGCCAACAACGCCTCGACCTGCGACTGCATCGCAACCATCTGCCTAGTCAGAGTCTCATTGCTCTGGCGCAGACTCTCGATCAAGGCTTCACTCTGCGCACCCGAAGACTCGCCCTCAGACTGGGGAGTCGACCTAGTCGCGACTCGCTTGCGCGCCATTTCTGCTAATACGCATAAACCTCTAATTAAAACTTAACCTTACACTAGATCTACACTGCTTGTTTCAGAACATACATGTACAGTTACTTGCCATTTCCACTACCTTTCTCTGGGATATTTTCATGATGATATGCTAAATTCAGGAACGATACTACATCGTCCCACTTGACTCATGTGCAAGGGGCATGTATGCATGAATTTTCTATTCGTTTTGAAGTCATGTGTGTACGAATGTCATCATGTAAATCTTTAGCTTGGCACGTGTGCTTTATGCGATATTATGATATGTATGTTGTGTTATGCATTCTAAGAAAAGCCTTAATGCATGTTATGAGCGGCGTACACATGAAATATTATGCATCCCATACTACATAATATCGCATGTAACGAAAAAGAAAACGTGCTAATGGGCATCCCTGTGATGATGGTTATGCATCCCATACTACATAACCGTCACATGTTGCCACCTATGGTGGATCCATATACAAACACATATTATGCATCCCATACTACATAATATGCCCCGTATACTTCTTATCATGCTATGAGTGTAGTGTTCATGCTTCAGCCAAGACGTACTGATGACACATCGGTGTGTGTATGCAATGAAACTAAATAACTAAACTATATCAGAATTAGTCGCTCGACCAACTTGTCGAATTAACCTAGCTCTGATACCAACTGTCACAACCCGCATTTTCTCCGAATTCAAGAATATCAGAGTAAGAGAAAATACACGTCATGATGCCACGTCATACAGGAGACAACTGTAGACGCTCAGGCGGGAACCTATTACTTAACTAAACAAACTTGATTATATGATAAGTCATCATTTGAAATCATTTATCAGGGGTTTTGAGATAAGAACTGTGTCTCTCAGTTCGTGGATCAACTAGTCCACCGAGAAAGTATATATAATTGCAGCGGAAAGTACTTAATTTAGTTTACTTAAAGTCCTACATGTATGCAAACGACGGAGCATGAAATAAATGATATGCACATAACTAGGCGTACTGTAAGGGTAGAAAATACCTTTAGGCGACTTTTAAAGTTAAGGGTTTCAGTTAGAAAGAATGCAATGAGAATGAGGAAAAATCATTTTATAACTATAGTGCACCTAGCATAAATCATTCCCAGAGGGTAAGGTACACAAGATCTAAAAGTAGTGGCATAATCTGGCAAATAATCTATAAAGTATAAAAAAGGGCACAATGGGCGTCAACAACATGACACTAACCCATTGGCACTAACTAGTATGTCTGAGCACAAGAAGCAACTAAAAACAACTACCTCGCAACAGCGGGGTGAGCAGCTACCAACTCTGAACTCCAGGCAACACCACTAGCCGCTACGGCTCTGAACCTGAGGCATTCAATAAAACAAAGAACGCCTCAGCAAGGAGTTGCAAGTGGCAGAAGATTAGCAGAAAACGAACAAGGCATAAGGGGTACCAACCCAAAAGCCAAAATTTACCGAAAGAGAGCTCCAACAAAGAACCAACAAGCATCAAGTGCACTATATACCAAAAGAGGAACAAACATGTTCATTTATTTAGTTTCATCAATTAAAGAGACTGATCAGCTCAAATTATACGGGAGCGGTTAACTACCTCCGCTACCCAAAGCCCAAAACCAGGTGGGGGTACCACTAGACCCTACCACCCAAACACGACTACCGTGCAAGGCTATAACATTTTCCCCCACTGTCTCCCAAACACAACTACTGTGTAAGGCTAAAGGCAGTAGTTCTTATTACTTAAATTTTACTTAAACACGGGACGCTGCCCGAAGGAAAATCACTGGAAGGACCTAAGAATTAGGGTCAAGGCAAAGTACACCTCGATCAATATGAATCATAAGAGTAACTCAAATGTCAACAGACCACAACGAGTAGAAAGAAGTTCAAACGGGAGGAATTCGAGATCTTGTTGCTGTTTGAATTCGTCGGAATTCGTCGGGATTACACGGAATGTCCCGTGACATCTCGACGAATGGACACAGAAAAATCTCTAACTTGATTCATCGGAATTCGTCGGAATTCGTCGGGATTACACGGAATGTCCCGTGAAATCTCGACGAATGGACACAGAAAAATCTCTAACCTGATTCGTCGGAATTCCACGGAATTCGTCGGAATTCGTCGGGATTACACGGAATGTCCCGTGAAATCTCGACGAATGGACACAGAAAAATCTCTAACTTGATTCGTCGGAATTCCACGGAATTCGTCGGAATTCGTCGGGATTACACGGAATGTCCCGTGACATCTCGACGAATGGACACAGAAAAATCTCTAACTTGATTCGTCGGAATTCCACGGAATTCGTCGGAATTCGTCGGGATTACACGGAATGTCCCGTGACATCTCGACGAATGGACACAGAAAAAAATCTAACCTGATTCGTCGGAATTCCACGGAATTCGTCGGAATTCGTCGGGATTACACGGAATGTCCCGTGAAATCTCGACGAATGGACACAGAAAAATCTCTAACTTGATTCGTCGGAATTCCACGGAATTCGTCGGAATTCGTCGGGATTACACGGAATGTCCCGTGACATCTCGACGAATGGACACAGAAAAATCTCTAACTTGATTCGTCGGAATTCCACGGAATTCGTCGGAATTCGTCGGGATTACACGGAATGTCCCGTGACATCTCGACGAATGGACACAGAAAAAAAATCTCCTATTCTGCTGTGTGGCCAGCGGATAGCGATTCTCCTAGAAGCTATTTATCCTTTGGGTATAGATAAGACGGTTTTCTCCAGGGAACAACTACCCGATTCATAGCAAAGGAAGAATAATCAAGGAAGCTTACATTAACACTCCAAAACTTAAGTTAAACCGAGCGACATGAAATCGACACGAGCGGAACAATACTTCAAGAACAGAAAGAGAAGGAGGAGGAAGCCACTTGCCTTAACCTTGCAAACTCGAAGATTTTTTTTTTTTTTTTTTTGCTCCGGAAGCTATGGTTCGGCTAGGAAAACACACGAGCACCGATTCCTGAAACTTTTCGGGTCGAAAGAAGGGGTTAGGTCACTACCCTAACTCCAAAAATTCCACAGAACGGGAAAAGCTTACCGCTAGAACGAAGATCTCGCCGAGAGCTTTCCAAATCTTCTCTCCAAACGCGATTCCGACTACTACAGCCCTAGAAATCGCCGATCGAACGCTCCTCGAAGCTCCGCACTCGCCCTTTCGCTCGGCGGCTGATTTGATCGAGGGAGGAAGAAGATGAATAGGAGGAGGAGATTTTAGGCTTATATATATAACCCTAAATTATTATTTAATTAATAAATAAATTCCCCAATTTACTTAACTGCGAGGGCGACCGAAACACCTCAGATTTCTACGAAATTCGCACCTTAACTAAAACACGGTGTTACGAATCCAACGGCGAAGTCAGAATTTAATTCCGACGGGCCAAACTCGGGCTAAAGCCTCCCGAAGCTAAAAATCTTGAAATCCACTCAAAATCTTCACTTTAACTCGAAACGACGCGAAATCTCGCATGCTTGACCTAAATCACAAGATTTAACTAAGCTAAAACTCGAAACACTACCAGACGAGCTGACATAACGCCCTTACGCCAAAATTACGTCACAGAGGGTACGTAAAATAATTAACGAAAATCAGGGGCGTTACAGGCAGCTACAACTTCCTCTTGCTCCCCACCATCAACAACCTCCCAGAGATCCTCTCCAAGAAGGTAGCTCTCCATACAAGACATCCACTTCTTGTAGTTGGTTTGAGTAAGCAGCTCAATGCCTAGACCTCTCGCAAAACCTCCTCCACCGTCCATCTTGGATGACAACCTTGAACTACGATAGCAGGCGCTGCTTCAGCAACCTCCCTCCTCTGATACCATGTTGAATTTTTTGGGTCTGCTATCGATCAAGAGAACCAACAATGGATAAAGAAGGTTTTATATCTCAACTAGGCAATCAATTACAAATACACACGGCTGAATACAAGTTGCATCCAACTTGAATCACAACAGCCTAAAGAAAGTAAGACTTTGGTCACGGACAAGGTCCGCTTCTCCTCCTGAGCACACCAGGATGGTGATACTCGCTCCAATACTCGCTCCTCGCCACAGAAGCTCGCTTCTCGCTGTCGCTGGGCGATATTGACTGTCGCCTGGGCGATAGCTCGGATCCTCGCAAGCTCGCTGCTCGCACTCCAGATACTCGCAAGCTCACTGCTCGCACTCCAGGATACTCGCACGCTCGACGCGCGCGCTTCCTCTCCTTCTCGCTGTCGCCTGGGCGATATCCACTGTCGCCGGGCGATATCTCCTCTACTCGCTACTCGCTCAAGGAGCTCGCCGAACTCGCTCCAAGTCCGATGCTCGCCTGCCGAACTTACTCCAAGTCCGATGCTCGCCGGGTAGCACTCTGGTATCTCTAACTCGCTCAGAGTTGATGATACTCACCACTTCTGATGGCTATACTCGTCACTCTCAGAGTATATACTCGTCACTGTCAGAAGGTGTGTTGTTTAGGGGGGGGGGGGTACCCCTCTATTTATAGGCAAACTCAAGGGGGGCGAGTAGGAGCAACCGCCGGGCGAGATCGCCGATACTCGCACGCTGTCTGATACTCGCACGCTCGCCGCCGATACTCGCACGCTCGCCGCCGATACTCGCACGCTCGCCGCCGATACTCGCACGCTCGCCGCCGATACTCGCACGCTGTCGCCGGTGATAGCCACTGTCGTCGGGCGACAGCTCACTTCAAAAAACTAACAGTTCTAAATCTTCGATCAAGTTTCTTCGCGGGATCAGTAAGTGCGAGCTGCCCCCTCTTAGAGATCCGAACACCTCATTGAATCGGTTGACGGTTCCAACAACTATGGTCATCTAAGCACCAACCCACTCGAAGTTGACACTACAAATACTTGTACGACCCAAGTCAACCCAATTAAAACACATACATTAGTTATGTGTTGTGAGACTGAGTAGCATCCTTTCACTCTTAATTCCTAACTGTATATATATTTATTTATATATATACTCTTGCGGGTCCATCAGCGCTATCACGGATCAGTCGAGTCAGACCGACTTAGCTCGAGAGTGAGCTAAACGTGCAAATCGTCAAAGAGAGAAGTCGCGTATCTAGCCCATCGCTGCAAAGCATTGTTCGATTCCGTCGGCCCTGTGCCTCCTCGATCCGTCAGCACTTGTTTGCGTCCAAAGCTTCCACGAGCACGACAACTCCATTCCTCCTATGTTGGGAGGTACGACGCGTGGCGCTATAATCTAGTAATGCCCACTGTGTTGGGAGGTACGGCGCGGGCGCTATGACCCACACTAGTCGAACATAAGTGTGTGCCCCCTAGGCCTAACTGGACGCGCCCGTGGATCCTGCCTAGGGTAGCCAGCTCTATAAATGAGTTGTAACGCGTTCCCCAAACAGTCCGAGCTTTTTGGAGAGTTGGTAGCGCTGAGTCCCTACAAGTGGTATCAAAGCGAGCTTACGGGTTCGAAACCCCGGGGTCATTTCGAGGGGGGGGGGGGGGGAGGTACGACGCGTGGAGCTATGGTACAACAATGCCCCTGGTGTTGGGAGGTACGGCGCGGGAGCTATGACCCACACTAACCAAACAGAAGGGCGTGTCTCCTAGGCCTAACTGGCCGCCCCGTGAATCCTGCCTAGGGTAGCCAACACTGTAAAGGAGCGGTAGCGCCTTCCCCAAATAGTCCGGGTTTTTGGGAGAGTTGGTAGCGTCGGTCGTCGAGTCCCGACATCCTCAATCCCGACGGCGTTGTTCGCGGCATTTCCGGTGTAAAGTAATGCCTCCAACAAGTCAACAACCTTTCCAATATCCTCTTCCTTAATCAACATCCCGCGGGGCGCTGGCGTTGGGATTCCGCCGTGGGCGACTCCCAGATAAAACAGGCAAGCCTTGATTTCTATATCAATCCTTGCTCGACGAGGAGATCGTAAATAAGCATTTTAGGGTTGGTTATTTATATTTTTAGAGTTTAGGGTTTATGAGCAAATAATGGGATTTGGCTGCCATCTTCTTTATGTGATTTCGCTATGCGTACAACAATTCTTTTAAATTTGGCTTCTTCACTCATCGTACTATGTTGATTCCGTAAAGTGGAGAAGCCCCTGTTATATCTCCGCTTTCGACGGCATTCCAAATGGAGGAACGAAAGTGGAGGTGAGCGCAACGATGATTTGGAGCGAGGTTATGATGAAGGGAGGTGGTTGCGGTCTCAAAAAAGAGTCAAAATAAAGTTTTTGAGTGGTGGCATTAGGAATGAGAGTTTACCAAATGATTTTGAAAAAGCGATGCAACGAAAATAGAGCAAAAAGGCAACCGCGATAATAACGGTGCAAGTTAGTCTGTGGAAGAAATCAAATACTTCTAGTCATTTCAGAACTACAACCAATCATCTAATTGGTTAAAATAATCATTAATTGGTTAAAAATTGAGACTAATTTCGGTCCCCGAAAAAAATGAATGGACGAAAAAAGTCCCGACTTTAGGAGGAATTCTTGCACTTGAGTACCGTTCCGAGATCGTTGTCTGAGAGCTACACGCGCTTACATGCCGCATGGAAGATCTAAGGGAGGCGATGAAAACTAAAAAATCATTGGGATTAGTGAACCCGTTCAGATATTCGATCAAAGAGCAAATCGGAGTCCGGGCATCGGACGAAAAAATTAGGCCAACTTTAAGGGTCGATTTAAAGATAAATGAGTTTTATAATGTAACACTCCAAGTTTATAACTAACAATTAACTTAAATGCTACTACCATTTAATTATTCGTCTTTGTACTTCCCCCAAACTGCCAAACATCATATTTTATCTCCCAAGTATTTTTCTATGCTTAATGTAATTAAATTATTTCATGAAGTGCTTGGCATGAAGAAAATCAAAGTGAACTCTTATATAATGGCATCTGAAAAGGGAATAAATTTTTTATCATGCAAAGCACCTTAAAATAAAATAAAAAATTGCATATAGAAATTTTTTCGTCTGCCCAAATCATAGTGCAAGTTTGTAAAAAATTTCGTCTGGGCTCCAAAGCGGAGATGAAATGTAAAATTAAAGTAACAACGCTTTCAAAATCTTCCTTTGATGGTGCAAGTTTGTAATTTAAGCCAATTATTTTCCCCATTTTGAGTGTAGTATTAGATGGTATTGATAAAGCTTGAGCTAATTTTTCATATTGCTCACAATATAGTACTTCCCAGTTCCCACCCACTCTTTAAATAGAAAAAAAAATTAGGTGGGTTTCTCTATCGCGCGCATCAAACCGTTGGTTCTCCGTTATTGATCGAAATACTATCGTATTTGTCAATTAAAAATACTGCAAGTATTCTGCGAAAACAGATCCGCCGTAGGATGTCAGATCATACGGCTGTATTTAATCTCCCACCTTAAACTAGGTGGGAGAGCGCACCAATTTTTATGAGTTATTACGCGCCTTTTGAAAATACGCTTTGTACATGCATTTTTAGGAAAAGTGTTCAACACGAAAATTATAGATCTGGTCGAGATCTACAACTTTCGTGTTGAACACTTTTCCTAAAAAAGCACGCACAAGGCCCTAAAATCGCCATGATCGTAACTACAGTGAATTTTTGAAAATAACAAGAAAATACGCCTTGTACATGCATTTTTAGGAAAAGTGTTCAACACGAAAGTTGTAGATCTCGACAAGATCTACAGTTTTCGTGTTGAACACTTTTCCTAAAAATGCATGTACAAGACGTATTTTCAAAAGGCGCGTAATAACTCATAGAAATTGGTTTGCTAGCAACCAAAAAGGGTTTGCTTATAACAGCACCCCATATTTTTTTTTTCCTTTTCCTCATTTGACTATTTTTCTTGCCCCACCTCCCGAAATTGGGAGAAATATTTAGGTGTGTGTGACGCACGGTGATCAAAATAGATCACCCTGTGGCCTGCGGGAGCAAGTATAATCGCATGATCTGTGATTTCAACGTTCTAGATTGTTTGTGAAAATATATGATCGTACTTGTGTAATACAGTCGTATTGAAAAATAATCGTATTTTAGATTAATCATGCACAAAAATTCATTCTAGAGAAAATATAAGGTGTGATCGGGGTCGCGCACTGTGATATAAAATGAGAATAACGCACCAAAAAAAAATTCTCGGCTTATGACTTGGAGCTTGGATATCCGATCGCCCGCCTATCCTTCCCCGCCTCTCTAATATTTAACATGGTTGAAACAAAGACTTTGTATGATGGTGCTCTTGAAATTTATCTGTGGCTTCATTCACTCGCCGATAAAACCTCGTCCATCTCATTAATTACTAGAATCACACTGTCCGTGCACTAGGTGTAACGGCCCGCAGATCACCACAATTATATGTCTGGGTCCAGAACCATCTATAACAATGTAACGTCCAGAGCCATCTATAACAATCCAAGGAAAATCTGAATAAAATCTAAAACAAAATATCGTTACAAAAATGTTATCTCATAAAAACCTAAAATGTAACGACGACACCACGACACTGATGTACTGTTCTCTCATCATAGGAGGATTAAAATTTGATTTTAATGTGAACGAAATCGGGAGAGTGCGGTAGCGGTGGCCTTCTCGCTGTGGATTTTTGCGGAAATCCTGGGCGGGGCGGATTCCCGCCATACGTCCGTGGCCGCGCCTGTGCGAGATCCGCACGCCAAACCCATCCTAAACTTAGGGATCGTTTGGCTCTCCGGCGGGCCTCCGTTCAGTTCGCCCTAAACGCACCACCGAGCCAAATAGTGTTGTCTCTGAGCCAAGCTGGGTGCCACAAGTAGGACTTCACGGTGGCTTTATGGGAAGCCAAAAGAACGCTTACTATTATAATTTAAAACCGCACGTGAATCAAACTTATCTGATTTGTGAATAGCGAGAATAGATGTAACAAACTTTCCTATTTTTTAGCAACGTTAAAAGTACACATATTTTCACTATTGATAGCCAAATTATATTAACACATCAAAATATTTTATTTTTACACCATTATGCTATTGCCACCACACCAAATATTAAATTCGTTATTTGCACACCAAAATACTATGATTTTCTCTCTCCATTTTTATATGATTAATTAATAGCTATTACAAAAATCTTGATGGGGACTCGCTCATTATATAGGAATTCCGGGCTACGAATAGCCGGAATCTCATAACCTCTCACTACCTTAGTGGGGAGTTAAGGAAAAACTGTCGCACGCACGTGATCATCGTGCAATCCGCCGTCCTAACCGCTCATGTGGGCCAACCGTCGCCGGCATCCCGTCACCGATGCCCCTCCCCGGCCGACCGCCTCAGACCGGACATCGGTGGCGCGCAACCGCAAGGCCACGCGGTCGTCCGAGCAACCGTCGCGCAGCCGGCCTCGGACGCCGGACCCGGCGGTCGGCCGAGCCGGGCGCTCGCCCGCGACGCGCGACTGCCCGGTCGGTCGGCCTTGGCCGCGCGGCCGCAAGGGCCTTGCGACCGGCCCGCCGGCCGGCCAAGGCCGCCCCGAGCCGGTCGCCCTACCGGTCGGCCTCCCCTCCTCATCGGCCGACCGTCTCTCCTCGTCGTCCAGTCTCCTCACCAACCAAAGTCCCCCGTCGTTCGATCGCCCGCTTGCGTTCTCCACCTTCCGATTAGCGGGTAACCACCCGCATAACTGCCAGTGAAACCACCCAAGTTTCAGAGCGCGCCCAAATTCCAGAGCGCTCAAGTTCTGGACCACGCAAGTTCCAGAGCACGCAAAGCTCCAGAGCACGCCAAAAGTTCTAGAGCAAGCCCAAGTTCCAGAGCACGGTGCTCCTCACAGCTGCAAAGAAGAAATCTGAGTTTCGAGAGTGGTGACCTGTCACCCTACAAACGTTTCTCTCTCTCTCTCCCACAAGTTGTAACGAGGAGCGGCATGTCGCCCTCAGTCTTTCAAGCAGGCCCTGTAAAAAAGCAACAAATAGTGAAGTTTGGTCGGCACTGTCCCGACCACGTAGTTTTTTTATCCATTTTCGTGATTTTCCACGCTAAAAAAACTATTTGACATCCGTCTCGTCTCTCAGTAATTGATTGCGCGCTCGACCACTCACAGGCTATGGCGGTTCATTCCGAACCGGTCTTAGGAGGCTTGAGTAGACCGCAACAAATTAAAATCCATGGAAGGTGTGTGGCAGAAGCAGATGAGGTCACTACATACCAGCATCTCAATGGAAAAGAAAAGCCTCGCCGTCGACGTTATGGAGCCGCGCTCCGACACATCGGTCATCTAGAGCTGGGACAGCAACGACAACCAGAACAGGCCCGACAGCGGCGGGCGTTCCTCAGGCGGTTATTGGCGGTGTTTTCCTCCGACATAGGCGGCGAATGCTCCAGCGTGCGGCCATTACTCCTGCGTGCAGCTTGCATTGGGAGAACGAATTGTTCGCGCGAGCGATTCTTTTCGGTGTGCGCTTAAAGCTTGGAGTGTTATAATTTGTGTTTTTTTAGAAAGTTTCATGGTGTGTTAATAGTTGTATTGGGTGTGCTTTTAGCGGTGTTTTTTTTTTGGCAATTGTTATTAGCACACCAGTTTTGGCTATTCGCACACAAATTTCTATGAGTTATTACGTGCCTTTTGAAAATACGTCTTGTACATGCATTTTTAGGAAAATTGTAGATCTCGTGGAGATCTACAACTTTCGTGTTGAACATTTTTCCTAAAAATGCAGGCACAAGACTTATTGTCGCCTTGGTCGTAATTATAACAAATTTTTGACGAATTTTTGAAAATACGCCTTGCACATATTTTTTTTGGAAAAGTGTTCAACACGAAAGTTGTAGATCTTGACTAGATCTACAATTTTTGTGTTGAACACTTTTTCTAAAAATGCATGTACAAAACATATTTTTAAAAGACGTATAATAACTCGTAGAAATTGGTGTGAGAATAGCTAAAACTGATGTGCTAATACTAATTGCCTTTTTTTTTGGTTATGTCGCAACGCTGAATGCGACCATTGCACGCGCGGAACACTGCATGCTCTGCTCACTGGGCGGTAACAGTACCAGCTCAACCGGGAGAGTGCAATGTTGCTCTCTCCATGCTCGGCCTTCTTTATGTTCACTGGCACCTTATTCGCTTTCCATGGCCGCCTTCTCTTCTCCGCCCCACACCACCTCTCCTCCGCCCTCATGTCCTCCTTCCACTCTTCTCCCTCTTCTTCTCCTCACTTCTCCATCTATCCACCTCAACCCAATCCGGAAACTGAAATCCATCACTTCGTCTCTCTCCGCGCCGCCGTCGACGACATCTGCTCGTCGTCCCGCGAGGTATCCCTGCCGCTGCGCCGCCCACATCTACGGAGTAGACCGGACGATCGACACCCAGACCTTCATTGTCTCCGCCAGTGTCATTGCCGCGGTCGCCCTCTCCCTCTTTCTAGGGTTGAAGGTTGTTAGCTGTTACTTTCCTTTTCCATGAAATTTCTATTATTATTCTGATTTTATTTGCATGTGATTCTATTTTTGGCAGGGAGATCCAATGCCTTGCAGTCGGTGCGGGGGAAACGGTGAGATCTTTTTACTCATTTTGTTTTTACCCAATTTCTTCCTGTTCAGGTTGGTAGCAAAGTAGAAATCTTGATATTCCTTTTACAGTGCCATCGAATTTGAGAATCCCGGGTCTTCGATAAGGATCTAATGCTGAAAATAACTAGATTGTTGAGAGCATAGACTCAATTGAATAAAACTGAACGGAATTGCGGCTTCAAAATTAGAAATTGCCAAAATTCTGTTCAAATGAACGGACCACCCTAAGGGTCCGTTTGGATCGCAGATTTTGGTTTTAAAGAATTGGAATTCAGTAAAACCAAAAACCAACAGGTTTTGGTTTTGCCTGAATTCCAAAAAAGTTGTTCGGCTGCAGGAAGGTTTTGAGCTGCAGGAATTGGAATTGAGCAATTTTGTTGTTCGGATGCAGGATGTAATTCATTCACAGGAATTGCATAAAATCAGAATTTCCGTTTAAAATTTTACAAACAGCAGGTAAAACCAAATTTAAAAAACAAATATTAACATAAAAACAACACGAACTAAATATTCATTAACCACATATTGTTCTAATAAACTGCATGAAATAAAACAACGAATCCAAAAGTAGATAAAATGTGACACTCCGCTAAACATAAACACATCATCCTCATGCACTCATAAGTTATAGAATTGCAAGTGAAGCCACGTCAACCTCATGCGCTCTGGCAGAGCCATGAACGTGTCAAACTTCAGTTGGCTGGCACCTAGAAGATCCATGGCTTTCACTAACTCCACCTCCTGCAGATCCGGTAGTCGAGCAAGTGCTTCATAGATTTGAGCAGAAGGTGCTTTCGGAGCTTCGTTGCTTTTTACAATTGCGGACGCTGCGTGCTCCATACTATCTGCCATTTTATTTATGGCATTTGCTATTGACTCAGCAGGGGTTGTCTTCCTCTTCCTCTGCCTAATGCTCCCCCCTGATGAAGGCTCTGCTGCGAAGTTGCTTTCTTCACCCACTGACTCTCCATCCAACTCAACGACTGTCTCGTTTGCTATCGCCGCAAAAGAATCAGTTGACTTCTGGACCCTCATATATGCGTCTAGGTAAAGTGGATTGTAGTGTAGCGTTCATTTCATGGTCTACGGGTTCCAGTGGAATATATTCTAATGCTGCCCAAGTAGCACCGAGTGCTGTGAGATACCCACATTTCATTATATATTCTTTTATTATTTTCTCTCGCAACTCCGCTGAATCCATCTAAAATGGACAAAAAAAAAATAACATTAATAACATCATAATCTAATGGCATTGCTCATTTTAACACAACACCGCAGCCTCATCACAACACCGCAGCCTCATCATAATGGCATTGCCCATTTTAACACAAGTAACAACAAATTCCTAGCCTGTAAAACAACTTAAAATGAATAGCAAAAAAAAGCTTCCTCCAAAAACTGCTATAAAATGAGAGCAAACAAAACTGACAACTAAGAACAGCAAAATGAAAGCATCTTCCAACAGAGAACAACAAAATGAAAGCAAAAAAAATAGGAAATAAAAACTGCTATGAAATGATAACTTGCCGTGAAACATGAAAAAAACATCAAAATGTCATACCTTGCGATGAAGACGAGGAAGATCTACTGGAAATCTGGAATGATCCTACCGAGGACTTCACCTTTAACAGAAAAAAAAACAATGGCCGGCCCGTTCGGTGAAAATGATCGCCGGAAAATCTGGAAAAAAAGAAGGGCCTTGAAATTAGGAGGAAGATGAAGAGAAATATGTGCTCACCTGTTGCACGCCGGCGAGAAAAAGGAAGGGAAGGCGGCGCCGGGCGGAGAAGACGATCTCCAGAAAATCGCGTAGGAGCGGGAGCGGGGGAAAACCTGGGGCTCGGGCGAGTTTTTGAGGAGAGGAGGAAAAGAAAACCTAGGTTTTAGGCAATTCCAAAACCCACGGGCAAAACCGTTGAACCGAACGCAAGAAATGGTTTACTTATTCTGAAAACCAAAACCCGGGTTCAAAACCGCTGAACCGAACGGACCCTAAGAGATTGCCTCTGAACATGTCGATATTCGCGTCTCCGGTATTACAAAGAGACATTAACAGTAATACAAGCTAATGAGAAGCAAAAAAACATCACAAGATAAAATGCTAAAATGGATGTGTGCCAAAATAGGAAAAATGGTTAAAATTGAAGTGGTCTGAATATGTACAATGACGATTACGGTTAGAAAATGCGTCAATTAGAGGAGTATATAGAGTTTGTGTCAAATGAATATTGCTCTGTTTGGCAAGGCGTTTTTTCTCCGGTGAATTTGGACAAAAACGTCGCGGTCATAGAATGTATGTTTGGCATGGCAACGGTTATGACCGCCGTCAGGAAAAGAAAACTAGTTTTGAACATAAACGTGAATGAAGTTCCATAGGTGAGGTCTGGCGTTCACGAATAACGGTTCCAACATGTTCACGACCTAAAGGGGCAACATGAATGAAAGTTGTTCAAGATGATTTGTGTACACCTCAAACAACACTCAACGAGAATGAATGGAAAATGGATTCATAAAGCCGACCCCAAATAGAGAAAAGTATTGCAAGCCAGTTGAATGATTATTGTAAAATAAAAATATATTATTTAGTTGGAAAATTATGAATATATTCTTACTTAGCACATGTGCTAGATGTTTCCACATAGTAGATCAAGTTCTAATAATTGCGAAGCTTTTCTTTCAGTCTTTCACATAATCTTATATTGCGCTTGATTTCAATATTTTAGGCGGCACAAAGTGTGTATTTTGCACCAATGGTAAGATGAAGCAAGATACCGGCTTTGTTGATTGTCGAGCATGCAAAGGTGCAGGTATATAATTCTTATTGATTTTGGTACTATTGTATTGATTATTTATTAAGCTAATATAAATATGAAAATATTGTTGCCCATAGCTTTTTTATATGTGATGACCATAATTGTTTTTATACACAATTCTACTGTCATCTTGAATTGCTTATCCATGTCGAATATTTTCATATCTTTACGACTTTACGCATGCATGGTGGCTGAAGAATTCATCTACATGATTTATCCAACATAGTACTTTGATTTGATAGGGTAGTGCATTTATTTTTTAGGATTCTCTGCATGTACATCATAGTTATAGTCTATACGATGATCCTATCTCCGCCTCCTGTGTATATAAACTCGTGTGGGCTCTTATACGTGTCGCCTGCCCTCGATCCGCGATCTCCATTAGTTAGTGCATTTATTTTTTAGGATTATCTGCATGTGCAACACTGTTACAATCTTACATGGCTTCACACTTAGTTATCTTTTGTGTAATTTTAAGTATTATATCAGTTGTTACTTGTTAGTGGTAAGGGAAGTCATATTTATTATGTTCGGTTATTAATAGTTGGATGAGTGTTTGATGTCATGTAAGCCTATTTAAAGACATGTGATGTTTTAATGAAAGCAAGCATGAATTTTGATCTCTCTTTCCCTTTTGTGAGATTGTGGTAGCTCTCTCTTCTTAAATACATCCTTCTTAGGCAACCCCGGTTCCAGCTCCACAATATCACCGTCTACACCAAGTACATCTCTAGTCTAGCCACCTCTCCGGCAAACTATGGACGTGTTATGGATTGGCCCATGACGAGCACTAAATTATCTTATACTATCATTTGCACAAGCTAAACATCGTAGTTTATTGTTTGCCAAGCATTCTTACCTCACATATATATCACTCCATCATACTCCATTCTTAGCATCGCCATGGTTGGATTAGCCAAAAATAACACATGTTCTTCATCCTTGGCCAAGCTTGGGAGAAAAGTTAGCACCGTTGAGATTGAAGATCAAATCAACAGGAGTTTGCATGCAAAGACAGCTCGTCGATCTAATGCCTGGTGATTAAAATCGGGATGTAGGATATTTGGACTCCTGGATGGCGATCTTATTGACGTGGTCGGCCAGTTATGGCTAGACAGCATTGTTGGTTTGTAATTTGTATTGTTTAAATTAACGTTGGACATAATTGAGGCTTCGGAATTAGAACGGGTGGTCGAATTCCAATGAAAATAGTTCTAATTTCAGGGCCCCAATTCTGTTCCATCTAAGCGAACGTACCCTTAGAGATTAACAATGTGATTGGTTGCACTTCTAGAAGGAAAATACCAATTAGAAACTCTTAGTTTCATATCTTGAAATACGATTCTTCTCCTACACAAATTTTGATTTTAGGGTGGGCCTGAACTTTGAATCAATGTGTAGGAGGTTATGCATCTTTTACAGATGTTATATGTTACAGTGTATTTTATTTCAGATTTCTTTTGGAAATTCTTAATCCAAAGTATTGCAGATGTTATATATAAGCTCCATTATTTTGATATACACAAGTTTTGTTCTCCTTCTGCAACTCTATTTTCCGTAGCGAAATAAACCGCAGCCCTGGACGTGGCCTTATTTGGGTGAATCATACAACTTCCGTGCGATTACGCGTTTGTATCTTCTTCTATTTTGCGACTTATCCATAGATCTCGCACGAGCAAGAGCTTAGTGAATATAATAAATGTTAGACACTGAAGGAAGCATTAGCAATCTCTAATGGTCCAAATTATGTCTGGCCATGAAGGGAAAGACCCAGATAATTTTACTCTTTTTTCTTCCTTTTTGTAGGGCTTCTACTCTGTAAGAGATGTGGCGGCTCTGGATATTCAAGGCGCTTGTGAAGGGGCTAACTTATTGCCAAATGTACATCAATCATGATCCACAGCTATAGAAGCATATTTCTCACAGAATAATGTAATGTCTCTAGTGCTTTTGCGAATATCATGTTCATCCTCTCAGGCTACATTGTATTCCTCATTTCATGTATGAATGTGATATCAATTAATGTTATTGTCCTTTGATTCAATCTTTTACTAGCAATCATTCATGAGAAATGCCATGCTCTCGCACGTAAAATTATGCTGATGACACAGTTTCCGTCTTATTGGAACCAGTGTTCGCCTGAGATTGAGCAGGGTTTAAGGGTTAATTTTTATATACGTCCAACGTATACTGAGGACCATGCGGCAAATTTAAATTTCTGCTATATTTTTTATTTTAATTTATAAAATAAGTCACGGAATATTGATCCATGTATTTTTACAGACATTTTAAGTACTCATATGTATATATTTTGGGGTGAGAATACAATTGTAAAAAAGTAAAAATTTTGAACTATTTTTACGACTGTAATTTACAGTTGAAAATTCAGTCCATTTACAACTGCAAATGACGTTACAGTTGTAATTTTGCACTAAAAAATGTCTCGTAGGATCCTGTATAAGCGATGAATACTTGATGATGCTGGCCTTCGATTAAGGCACCTCGCGCACACGAGTATTTGTTCAGGTCCACATGATGAGACAAATGAAAGATTGGTAGAAGCTTGGTAGAAATACCTGACTCACATTAAATGATCTTCTGTTGAGTAAATTGATGTTGAAATTTTAGTATAATGAACTCATCCATATTGCCAGAGGGGTGTCTTGCCCTGTTTTCAAATGTAAATTTATGCTTTTTTAAGAAGATTTTTCAATGTAAATGTTGCGTTTATCCATCCTCTAGAATTCAACTAGCTACTTATATAGATCCGCTTGAAGAGAGAAGTAGAGGCTAAGGGTTCGTTTGGCACAGCAGAGATGGCCGTGAATGCCGTGGTAGCGCAAGATGAGCAGTTGCGCGACTACTCCCTTCACGAGTGATTTTGTCCTTCTCCGAGTGCTTCTCTTCTTACCAGAATTGAAGTTGGATGGAGGGGGAGGCAGATGCAGACGCACGATGAGATTAATGGATGCGACATTCGGGGAGTGAGTGTGGTGAGGGGTGCAATTAGAGATTTTGGGTGGGAAATCTAGTGTTTTTTTGTGAACCATTGTTTTTTTAATATGCAGACACAGTATTCGTGCCTAGAGCTGCCGGTTCAGTTCCGATTCCGTTAAAACAAAAACCGAACCGTCAAGTAACAATTCTTCAAATTAGAATTAGCTCTTTATTTGGTTTGAACGGTTTCAGTTCCATTATGATTTTTTGATAACATCGTGTCTACGGTTCCAGTTCAACAAGAACTAGAACTAAATTATTCACAATTGGTTCGGTCCTGTTGCGGGTCGCTCAACGTTCTTTCAGACCGGGCGAATCGAACCGTCTTAGACCGAGAGTGAACCGAGCGCGCAAACAGTCACAGAGAGAACGAACAGGTGGCAAGAGGACGTTTTTACCGTGGAAAACCCGGAAAGGGTGAAAAACCACGTGGTCGGATCAGCGCCGACCAAATTTCACTATGTGGTGGAGCGTTACAAGTAATGGTGCTAGAATTGGGAGCGACAGGCCGCTCCCGTTACAATTGCAGTTGAATGAAGATCTCTGAGGGTGACAGGTCACCTCTCAGAAAAACTAAGTACTTTCTTCTTCTTGAGCAGTCTTCAGAGTTTGTAGGAGATCTTCAAGCGACGAAGGAGTTCTTCGAAGGTTGAAGGAGGTCTTCGAGTGTTGATGGCGATCTTCCAATGTTGAAGGAGATCTTCGGGTTCCGAAGGAGGTCTTCGAATGCTGATGAAGATCTTCGGGTTCCGAAGGAGATCTTCGAATGCTGATGAAGATCTTCGCGTTCCGAAGGAGATCTTCGAATGCTGATGAAGATCTTCTTAGGAATTCCAAAGAGCTCTCTCCCGTGAAGAAAATTCCAAGTCCCTTGAAATGAAGCTCTGAGGTTCCTTTTATAGCTTTTGAGGGTGGTTAGGGTGGTTATGGTGGTTAGGACGGCTATCCGCACACCATAACCAATTTATGTGCTATATGCACATTTATCATGAATATGGCTATGCACACACCGATTTGTATAGTTTTGGGGATGATATGCATTAATATGTCAGATATGATTACGCGCACACCATAACCATATTATTTGCTAGACGCAGACCGGATGCCCACTCACCATGAATATGGCTATGCGCACACCGATTTGTATAGTTTTTGGATGATATGTATTAATATGTCGGATATGGTTACGCACACACCATAACCATATTATTTGCTAGACGCAGACCGGATGTCCACTCATCATGAATATGGCTATGCGCACACCAATTTGTATAGTTTTTGGATGATATGTATTAAGATGTCGGATACGGTTACGCGCACACCATAACCATATTATTTACTATTCGCCACCCCATGATAGATTAATTTACTATTCGCACCCCCATGTTGGAGGATTTTACTATTCGCACCCCATGTTGGAGGATTTTACTATTTGCACCTCATGAGGTGGATTCTTACTATTCGCACCTCATGGTGGGTGGTTACGGGTTTAGGGAGATTTGCCTTGATCATCCTCGTTTTCTCGGCCGAATGAGGCGGGGGAGGCCGGGCGAGCGCGTCCGTTGGTCAAGCGAGGCCTACCGGGGACGAGACGAGAGGGGTCGGAGAGTGCGCCCGACGGTGAGGGAGGCCGACCGGCACCGTGCCCACCGCCCGGCCACGCGCGGTGCCAGGCGGTCCCGCGTGGCGCCAGGCGCGCGGTGTCGCCGCGCGGCATTAGGCGCGCGGCACCGTGCGGTGCCGCCGTGCATTGTCGTCGTGCGGTACCGCGCGGTGCCGCGCGGCGTTAGGTGCGCGGCACCGCGCGGTGCCGCGCGCGGTGTCGCCGCGCGGTACCGTGTGGTGCCGCGCGGCGTTAGGCGCGCGGCACCGTGCGGCGTTAGGCGCGCGGCACCGTGCGGCCGCGCGCCTGCGGGATGCCGCGCGGCCGGGGGTGCCGCTCGGTTGCGTGGTGTCGGGCGGCCGTGCCCGGCGCTGCGCGGCAGCGCGGTGCCGCGGTCGCGCGGTCGTGCGACGCCGCGTGGCCGCGGGATGCCGCGCGGCCGGGCGGTGTCACGCGGCCGTGTGGTGTCGCGCGGCCTTGTGGCCGCGTGTAGTGCTGTGCGCGGCTTGGTGCGGTGGTTGCAGCGCTTTCCTCCTCTTTCTTGCCTATGCCCCCACCATCTTAGTGGGGAGTTGGGTTTTTGGTTAAATGCAACCCGGATTTCTCTACAAAATGGATGATAACCCATCAGTTGCCCCCCAAATCCTCGGAGTTCTTTACTATTACTCAAGGAAGTGCGAGGATTTTGTAATCTTTCGGCGTGGCCTGGGCGTTGTGGTGGAGCTGGAGGACTCCCGTGCTGGAATCCGGTCGGAGAAGGCCATTGTGGAGGGTTCAACTCATTTGTTGGAAGATTTGCGAGCTACAACGGCTTGTCTGGGGGCCGAGTTGTTGTCTTTCGAGATGGGGGTGGATCGTCTCTCCTTACTGGAGCGAACTGCTGAGTTGAAGGCTGTTGGAGTCGTCGAGTATAAAGCTTTTATAGCTTATGTGTAGGACTATTCTCGGATTTTGGAATAAGTTCGCGAGGAGATCTGGAACAAGAAGGTGGAGCCCCAGCTTGAGGACGAGCGCGAGGTGGCCTTCACACGCGGGAAGGGGAAAGCCCTCTGCTTGGTCATGCGGACACGAGGCTGCGATGTGTGCGGATTGAGTGTCGGAGATCATGACGAGCTTGTCGTTTAGCGTTGAGGCCTGATGAGTTTAGTGGCGAGGTGGATAAGCAACGTGGTGGTGAGGGGCCCAAGCAGCGTGGAGGCGTGGTGCCTGAGCAGCACGGAGGCGAGATGCCCAAGCAGCGCGGTGGCGAGGTGCCCGAGCAGCGCGGAGGCGAGATGCCCAAGCAGCGCGGTGGCGAGGTGCCCGAGCAGCGCGGAGGCGAGGTGCCCAAGCGGCGCGGAGGCGAGGTGCCCAAGCAGCGCGGAGGCGTGGTGCCGGAGCTGCGCGGTGGCGAGGTGCCCGAGCAGCGCGGAGGCAAGGTGCCGGAGCAGCGCGGTGGCGAGGTGCCCGAGCAGCGCTGAGGCGAGGTGCCCAAGCAGCGCGGAGGCGAGGTGCCCAAGCAGCGCGAGGCGAGGTGCCCGAGCAGCGCTGAGGCGAGGTGCCCAAGCAGCGTGGAGGCGAGGTGCCCAAGCAGCGCGAGGCGAGGTGCCCAAGCAGCGCGGAGGCGAGGTGCCCGAGCAGCGCGGAGGCGAGGTGCCCAAGCAGCGCGGAGGCGAGGTGCCCAAGCAGCGCGGAGGCGAGGTTGCCCAAGCAGCGCGGAGGCGGGGTGCCCAAGCAGCGCGGAGGCGAGGTGTAACATCCCCCAGACAGTTAGACCCCCCAGGTGAATCTGTCCTGACAAGGTCATTACAAGGCCTTGGTAGAGTAGAAATCCCTTTAACTTAGGCAAGATTAGGATTGAAAGTGCCTTGGACTGCAAATAGCAATTTCTAGTGACCTAGCTTAGGGTTGGATTTTAGGGCCTCATCTTAACCATTTGGCCCCACCATAGTATCCCTAACCCTTTAGGGGTCCCCTTAGGGCACCAAGGGCACATTGGGGTCAACCAAAGAGGCCAAATTGACCAAAGTCAACCCTAACCCTAAATTGGTCAAAGTATCCTAATTAGGGTCAATTAACCCTCACCATGCCAAATTGACCACTCATCTAGGTCTAGAATACCATAAGAGACCTAGTAGACCTAAAAGCCCCATCATGGGACCCTTAGGGGTGCAAATTGACCAAAATGCCCCTTTAGGTCAAAAATGGCAATTCTTCACAAAGTGCCCTAATTGACCATCACCATATTAAATTGACCCTACCCATAGGGCTATCATATCATAGGGGAGCTAGTGGACCAAAAAGCCCCATGACCAAGTCAACCCTAGGGCTCAATTTGACCAAAGTCAACTTAGCCTGTTTTGGTCAAATCAGCTTAAATTGGGTCAACTAAGGCTCATGTGACCAAATTGACCCCACCATTAGTTCGTAAACTTAATTTGGAACCTATTGAACCCAAAAGCCCCATCCTAGGGTTCCCCAATTGACCAATTTGACCAAAAGTCAAAATTGTCCAATTTAGGTCAAAATGCTCAAACCTAACCCAATCTCTTTGGGCTAACTCAATTGGATGGTCAACCAGCCCATGTGGACCCTCATTAAACTCAGGAGAGAGTATAGAAACCGGCCATGGTGATTAGGAGAGAGAAAATGGGGGTTTCCCCATTTTTGAAGAGAGAGAAGAGGCCATTCATGGCCATTAAGAGGATTCACCCCCTTGGCCTCCCCAATTGACTCACCCTTTCATCTCCTCTGACGTTTTCAATGAGTTTCCAGTAGTTTCCAAGAGGGATTAAGGCAGGGGGGATGAATGGGGGTCGGCATTGGAGGAGCTCGAGGAGGCCATTAATGGCAATGGGGGTTAAAGCCACCATCACCCCCATTCGAACCCCCTATCATCTTCAGAAGCCTGAGAGGAGAGAAATCCCTAAGTCCCCTGAAGATTTCGTGAGCTGTAGGAGGGAATCGGCATGGCCTCTCAACCGACGGCAGCTCCAATGGTGTACACGAGGGCAAACCGACGGCAAGCACTCCAGCAGGTCCTATTCTCCTCCCTGAACCCTAAGGAATAGATCCCAATCGCCGGCGGCTCGATCCGTGGCCAATTGGCCGGGAATCAAGCCAGCCTTGCCTCCCGTCGATCGGGTTGGGCTTCCTCTCCCAGACCACGATTCCGGCCACCTCCGGCCGATCAAACACCGCTCATCGCCGGCCCCCACCTCAACGGAGGTGGTGGTGGCGTTGGTCGGCCGGGGCGGCGCTCAGGTGGCCGGGAAATCACCAATCAAGGCGGCCCAGGCGCGGTAGATCTCAGCCGCTGAATCATTGGGGACGATGACCAGGCGCCTTCCGATATGCTTTAAGATTCGTGCGGCTTTAGTTCAATCCTTATTATTTCTGTGATTAAAACTGCAGTCTCTATTTAAATATGGGAAAAATAGTTAGAGGCCGAAACAGAAAAAGTGGTCAACATATAAATTGTAGCCATTAGGGTCTAGTTTAATACAAAATTGAGATCACTCAATTTGGAGTCCTGGTTAGGGCTCAGCACTCATTTTTGTGGGGACTGTTTATATGGCTATCCAGAATTTGTTTTTGATGCCCACACCAATCTAGAACTCCAAATGACTTGAAATTTGGAGGGTAGTCTACTCTTATACACATCTAACACATGTCCAAAAATCAGATTGATTGGAGAAATTTTCACCTTAGTTTTTGGAAAAATTTAATAATCCTTGTGGGACCTAATTAGGTGCCCTAAACACATCAAAACCATACCAAATTTGGATGGGAAGTCCTAGAGAGCAAGTAGAGTCACTGGTTAAAATTTCATGATTTATGGAGTTGATTTGGTGGGGTAATTCACCAAAACAACCTTAGGCTCCCTAAGTTTAGGCAAAGCTTTGGGTGAGTGCCCCCACACTTCCACAAAGCCAAATGGCTTCATATTTGGGGTGTACCTCACCCTCCACCATGCCAACCTCTGGTCTAAATTTGGTGGCCATTGGAGGAGGTTTGCCCTAGTAAATCAAAAAGGGGCTAAATTGCTATTTGCACCCCAAATAGGTACCCATTCGAATCCCATTTCTCACCAAATGTTGGTAGGATCTTGGGTGATCTTTTACTGACCCATGGTCAGTATATTGAGTAGTATGGACTTGGGCAAGGTAGGGAGTTATCTTGAGAATAGTTTGCTTAAGGGTTATGTTTAGGGCAAAAAGTGCACTTAAGCTAGCTTTGGAGTGTGGAGGGGTTTCCTCCCACTGATTGATGGGGTGACCTTGGTCACTGACTTGGGAGGTATGGGACACCCCAAGGAGCAACTTTGGATGAGTTAAGGCCTAGTGTGTCCTTAAACCCTAGTGGTTAAGTGTATGGTGCACTTTAGGGTTTGAGAAGGACATGGGTGTATATGTCCATGGAGAGAAGTGCAATAGTCCTCTCTGAGTGCTAAGAGTGATATGATACCCTCACAAGAAGTTTGGGTGGATTTGGATAGGTTTAGACCCTAAACCTAGGTTAAACCCTAAAGGAGTGCAATTAGAGGCTAATAAAGGAAGTAGGGTCAAACCCTAATGGTTTGACCCAAGGTTTTGGAAGAAAGGTCATAGTGACCAGAGGAGCCTCCCTTGTGAATTTGAAGAGGTTTGGAGTTGTCAAACCTAGGTAATAAACCCTTGGGTAGATTTGTAAATAATTAGGGTTTGGGGTTTTAGGAAGTAATATTACTTAATGATTAACCATCTTCTGTCACAATCTTAATTTTAATATTGTTAAACCCTGGAGACTCTATTAGAACCATTGGAAAACATTTGGAGGTTCAAATTGTAATTATTCATATTGTTGGCAATTTTTGGGATGATTGATTTTAGAGTGTTAACTTTCTGTAATTGCATGAAACTTTGCAGGATGTCTTTTCATACCAATATGTACCCACTGTAATTTTCTCATAATTTATGGATTAATATTTTTGGTATCTCTAGTTCATTTTGGAATTATTTACAAATATATCCATTGAGGAATTTACAAATGTAACCTCTGTGTTATGTGGTCAAACTTGGTAGACCTGAATATTTTAGTAAGAGACACCTCTGTATAAATTTGCATAAGGTTTAGAGATCATATGAGGGTACCTCCTTTGGAATTTATTGGTAATAAATGAGTTTTGGAATTTTTAAAAATAGTAAATCTTGCTGGTTTTCCCTAAGATTTCATGACTACTGATTAATAGGTACTTTTGATTTATGTAAAAATTTGGAGGGGCATTGGAAGTCAGAAAAGTGCACTTGTAGTTCAAACTCTAGGAAGTTGTCCTTGGGAAAAATGGTTTTAAATATTAATAATATGGGAAAAATTATGGAACTCTGGAATGGATCTTAAATCAGTGACATGGACCCCCAGTGAGAATATTGGTTCATAGAGTTGATTAATTAATGTACTTCCCTTCATGAGGATCAAAACGTTAAGGTGGTCTACGTTTAGCAAATTGGTAGTTTCGGAGTTGTAGGCCTTTGGACTATATTGATTGGAGATGTGAGGGTCTGATGGTAATCATATGGATATGAGAGGACCCTTGGAAAGAATTAAGGTTTGATGAGTCCTAGGGTGGTGGGGTGCCATCCTTGGGGTAGGTCGTCCTGTGGATGACGAAAGGTCATCCTTTGTCTATTAGGACCTAAAAGCACTTAGGTTTAGACCAGGTGAAATGTTAAGAGGGTTTCTTATGGGTAGTAACTAATAACATTAAGTGCCTTAGGAATGGGAACTTTGGGGTGTCATCCCGTAGTGGTTCCTAGTACCGTAGCGAGCCCCTCACATGGTAACCCTCGGGAAGTCCAAGACTAACCCTAACTCATAGGAGTAAGACATGGTACAAGATTAACTAATAACTCACTCATCCACACCCTGTGGTTTCGGAAGTTTAGTTGGATTGGTTGTCCGAGCGGTGGGCTCGGTGGCTGTTGCAGCAGACTAGTTAGCCCGGGGAGCTTTTGGCTCGGAAGGTTATTGATGGCGGGCGGGTTAGCCCGGGGAACTCATGGCTCAGAGATAGGAAGTAGAACATGTTGCATGTGCACTGAAGGTGGTGGGTCTTCGGTATTGGACGGTCGTTCACACCGACGTCAATACGTTGACTCGGCGAGTGTGGTTTTACACTTAGCCTTGATAGTCTGGCGGCCCAGTCAGCAAGAGTACGCAGACGCTCCGCGGGTATAGTGGAGGCGTACAATAGGTCTAGGTTGGGTAGTGTGAATACCAACCTAGAGGTGGGCGGGGCCCAACCCACCGCTTCCGTTTGCCACTACGGGAGTATCCTGGGAGTCTAGCTCGCTCCAAAAAGGGGGAACTAAAGGTCTATGCGCATAGAGTCGTAGTGTGTGAGTTGCACTTGTATGATCATAGCATAACAGCATACTCGCATGTCATAGCATAAACATTGCATTCAACCTACCCCTAACGTATAAGTCGGTTATGAGACTTCTTATACGGTAGGCCCTGCTAAACGACCCCTTGGTCTATAGGTTTGTATGGGCATTCCTATAAATCAATGGTTACTTTTATATTACTTTACTTGCTGCTTACTGTTCTTTATATACTTGTTACCATGCTTCATATATACGTATACACCTGTGTAGTTCTAGTTCCGCCGTCACCTGCTCTTGTTTTTACCCCTTGCTGTCCTCCGCTTCATCCTCCCGCACGGTGCCTAGGAGCCATTGGGGGAGGGGTGGGGAATTGGCTGAGTCATTTTGACTGACGGTCGGTGGACCTTATCATTTTAGGAGTTCGAGGAGATGCAGCACCCTTCAAGGAACAGGTACAGCAGGATCCGACGTGGTGGATCCCACGACCATGCTACCATTGTCACCAGCCAGGACATACTCGGGTCAGATGTCCCATGATGAGAGGAACCCCTCCGGCACAGCGATCAGGAGACCGACGGCGAAGACGTAGACGTGGATTGCGAGGCAGCAACCGCAGGTCAAAAGAGAAGAAGCATCCAGTGTTGCAGCACCATTGGAGCCCGGAGTCTGCAGGGATGGGTCAGTCAGATCAGAGTGCTCCAGTTTCAGTGTCGGTGACGATTAGCTTTAGTTTTGCTTAGGAGTTAGCTTCCGCGAGTGATTTTTGTAGTGAGGAAATGTTGTACTGGGCATGAGCCCTCTTTTATTATTGTAACCCTTGCTCTCTTTATTCAGTTAATATATGTGGACATTTATAATTCATGTGATTCTGTGGACTTGTCTTACTCTTTTATGAACTTTTCTTTGTGATCGATTTGGCCGGCAGAATCGGCGTTTTGTGGTGGCGACCTTCCCGGGTGAAGGTGTCACCGCAAAACGGCGGTTCTGGGCCTAAGACCCGGTGGTTTTTGCAAAAAAAAAATGGGGTCTTACAAGTGGTATCAGAGCCAAACCTCGATCTGAAGAAAAGAAGTCCACAAACCCTGGGCCACCCCGCGCAAGTTTAGTTTGAGGACAAACTAAGCAGCGGAAGCAGTGGTGTGCCCATATGGGAAATCACATGAAAAAGTCCACTTTTAACTGAATCTTCTTAGTTAATTTCCCTTACGAGCGTCAAGTTTTCTTTTGTAGCCTGCGGCAAACCCTGCCCCCAGCAGGGAATACCTCCGGCTACAAAGATCTCTTTGGATAGTCTTTTAGTCAATAAGTTAGACTCAACCCCGCTAGGACACGTGACTTACCTTGACAATCTATACCATGACCTAGCCTGAAATAGACCGTAAGTATACCTTTTGTCGAAAGTACGAGGATACCCCAAAGAGACTAGAGAAAAGAGAGATTGACACATAAGCAGAATGGTATGAGACTCATAGGCTCAATCATCGTATTTGTGACAAGATTATATTAAGACAACCACTGTGACGAACACCGAGGGTCGGATTAGAATTCAAGTTCAGAAGATACCTGTTTAGGATTGGATGACATTTTGACCCTGATAAGGTTGTCGTAAAAGGTACCTAGAAGAGTCTAAGGTGTGGAGCATACCATTGAGCCCCAAGATAGAACCCCAAGTCTAAGGTTGTATGCCCTAAGAATTGTTTGCATATTTGGGATGAATATAACTTGGAGATGTTGAAGATACTCAGCCCAAAACAGATAGTGGCTTATCTTTTGTTTATTGGGGGCTTGTCCTTTGTTTATTGGGGCTTACCTTTTGTTTATTGGGCAAATTAGTGATGGACTTAGATTTCCCTTAGAAATTTTTTTTATGTCATGAACTCTATGATTTTGAAGTCGATCTTACTCGATGTTACTCGGAAGAAGGTGAGATGGTGTAACAATATGTTTGGAATGATGATCAGTAGGAATTACCAGGACAATGGTTAGACATCATTTGATAAGGACAACAACTTGGCCTTAGTTGAATCATTGAAAATGTAAAGTCGCCAGGATTAATCATTTAAGGATGTCGATGTCCTAGTATAGAAGTTAAGGGCGGATATTAGATCTTATAAGTAGTAAGTAAATTTGAAAGCTCCTGTGGTTGGGGGAATTCAGAAGTGATTAACTTATGATTTGTTAGAAATCACGCTCTGTCATGGTAGAAAATTTTATCTACAATAATAGCTTTATACCTTGTGAACTTGGATGATAAATAACCAGAGATCTTAGACGATGACTTGTTAGATTTGGAATATAGTGTTTGATTTCACTATGGTAAGAATGATCTAAGTTTATCCCGCTTTAGACCATTTGAGAGTGATCAAGACTAGCATAGGTGGAAGTGACAGGACTCTGATAAAATAAGCGTGATGATACTTCCTTGATGAAATTGACTTGTGAAAAATCCTAAGGTATCAAAATTTTGCCCTTATGAATCAAACTTCACGTAGAAAGTGATTGGGAGTCATCTTACCATTATGATTGGTTAGCATATACTCATAAAAGTTCACAAGTGCACCCCCAATAATATTTAAGGATGATTGGGATGCTAGCCGATTTTGATTAGTCCCATCAATAGTAAGAACCAGAAAAGTTGTAGATTGGAGACGATTGATTACTCGGACGTACCTGAAGGAGTAAGAATTTGAATGCGAGAAGAAAAGTTTAGAGGCATAAGAGTCTGCCCAGGTTAGAGTGGAAGTTCGAGGATAGATTGACCAAGGTAGCTAGGTCACCCCGGTGAGGATAGATGATACGACGGTGCGAGTCTTGCGGCGCAAGAAGATTACAGAGGTTAAGACATGTGGTTATTTAGGGTCAGGAGGAGCACAACTTGGAGCCACCAGAGATGGTGTGGCATAGATAGTCGGTGCTCTTCGAGCCAGGAATAACTTTGACTCTTAGGGGATGTTACGTTCAGTCACTCGCGGTGAAAACCCCGCAAGCCTAACCTAAATTTCGAGGACGAAATTATTTTTTTGTTTATTGGGATTTGTAACATCCCCCAGACAGCTAGACCCCCCAGGTGAATCTGTCCTGACAAGGTCATTACAAGGCCTTGGTAGAGTAGAAATCCCTTTAACTTAGGCAAGATTAGGATTAAAAGTGCCTTGGACTGCAAATAGCAATTTCTAGTGACCTAGCTTAGGGTTGGATTTTAGGGCCTCATCTTAACCATTTGGCCCCACCATAGTATCCCTAACCCTTTAGGGGTCCCCTTAGGGCACCAAGGGCACATTGGGGTCAACCAAAGAGGCCAAATTAACCAAAGTCAACCCTAACCCTAAATTGGTCAAAGTAGCCTAATTAGGGTCAATTAACCCTCACCATGCCAAATTGACCACTCATCTAGGTCTAGAATACCATAAGAGACCTAGTAGACCTAAAAGCCCCATCATGGGACCCTTAGGGGTGCAAATTGACCAAAATGCCCCTTTAGGTCAAAATGGCAATTCTTCACAAAGTGCCCTAATTGACCATCACCATATTAAATTGACCCTACCCATAGGGCTATCATATCATAGGGGAGCTAGTGGACCAAAAAGCCCCATGACCAAGTCAACCCTAGGGCTCAATTTGACCAAAGTCAACTTAGCCTGTTTTGGTCAAATCAGCTTAAATTGGGTCAACTAAGGCTCATGTGACCAAATTGACCCCACCATTAGTTCCTAAACTTAATTTGGAACCTATTGAACCCAAAAGCCCCATCCTAGGGTTCCCCAATTGACCAATTTGACCAAAAGTCAAAATTGTCCAATTTAGGTCAAAATGCTCAAACCTAACCCAATCTCTTTGGGCTAACTCAATTGGATGGTCAACCAGCCCATGTGGACCCTCATTAAACTCAGGAGAGAGTATAGAAACCGGCCATGGTGATTAGGAGAGAGAAAATGGGGGTTTCCCCATTTTTGAAGAGAGAGAAGAGGCCATTCATGGCCATTAAGAGGATTCACCCCCTTGGCCTCCCCAATTGACTCACCCTTTCATCTCCTCTGACGTTTTCAATGAGTTTCCAGTAGTTTCCAAGAGGTATTAAGGCAGGGGGATGAATGGGGGTCGGCATTGGAGGAGCTCGAGGAGGCCATTAATGGCAATGGGGGTTAAAGCCACCATCACCCCCATTCGAACCCCCTATCATCTTCAGAAGCCTGAGAGGAGAGAAATCCCTAAGTCCCCTGAAGATTTCGTGAGCTGTAGGAGGGAATCAGCATGGCCTCTCAACCGACGGCAGCTCCAATGGTGTACACGAGGGCAAACCGACGGCAAGCACTCCAGCAGGTCCTATTCTCCTCCCTGAACCCTAAGGAATAGATCCCAATCGCCGGCGGCTCGATCCGTGGCCAATTGGCCGGGAATCAAGCCAGCCTTGCCTCCCGTCGATCGGGTTGGGCTTCCTCTCCCAGACCACGATTCCGGCCACCTCCGGCCGATCAAACACCGCTCATCGCCGGCCCCCACCTCAACGGAGGTGGTGGTGGCGTTGGTCGGCCGGGGCGGCGCTCAGGTGGCCGGGAAATCACCAATCAAGGCGGCCCAGGCGCGGTAGATCTCAGCCGCTGAATCATTGGGGACGATGACCAGGCGCCTTCCGATATGCTTTAAGATTCGTGCGGCTTTAGTTCAATCCTTATTATTTCTGTGATTAAAACTGCAGTCTCTATTTAAATCTGGGAAAAATAGTTAGAGGCCGAAACAGAAAAAGTGGTCAACATATAAATTGTAGCCCTTAGGGTCTAGTTTAATACAAAATTGAGATCACTCAATTTGGAGTCCTGGTTAGGGCTCAGCACTCATTTTTGTGGGGACTGTCCATATGGCTATCCAGAACTTGTTTTTGATGCCCACACCAATATAGAACTCCAAATGACTTGAAATTTGGAGGGTAGTCTACTCTTATACACATCTAACACATGTCCAAAAATCAGATTGAGTGGAGAACTTTTCACCTTAGTTTTTGGAAAAATTCAATAATCCTTGTGGGACCTAATTAGGTGCCCTAAACACATCAAAACCATACCAAATTTGGATGGGAAGTCCTAGAGAGCAAGTAGAGTCACTGGTTAAAATTTCATGATTTATGGAGTTGATTTGGTGGGGTAATTTACCAAAACAACCTTAGGCTCCCTAAGTTTAGGCAAAGCTTTGGGTGAGTGCCCCCACACTTCCACAAAGCCAAATGGCTTCATATTTGGGGTGTACCTCACCCTCCCCCATGCCAACCTCTGGTCTAAATTTGGTGGCCATTGGAGGAGGTTTGCCCTAGTAAATCAAAAAGGGGCTAAATTGCTATTTGCACCCCAAATAGGTACCCATTGGAATCCCATTCCTCACCAAATGTTGGTAGGATCTTGGGTGATCTTTTACTGACCCATGGTCAGTATATTGAGTAGTATGGACTTGGGCAAGGTAGGGAGTTATCTTGAGAATAGTTTGCTTAAGGGTTATGTTTAGGGCAAAAAGTGCACTTAAGCTAGCTTTGGAGTGTGGAGGGGTTTCCTCCCACTGATTGATGGGGTGACCTTGGTCACTGACTTGGGAGGTATGGGACACCCCAAGGAGCAACTTTGGATGAGTTAAGGCCTAGTGTGTCCTTAAACCCTAGTGGTTAAGTGTATGGTGCACTTTAGGGTTTGAGAAGGACATGGGTGTATATGTCCATGGAGAGAAGTGCAATAGTCCTCTCTGAGTGCTAAGAGTGATATGATACCCTCACAAGAAGTTTGGGTGGATTTGGATAGGTTTAGACCCTAAACCTAGGTTAAACCCTAAAGGAGTGCAATTAGAGGCTAATAAAGGAAGTAGGGTCAAACCCTAATGGTTTGACCCAAGGTTTTGGAAGGAAGGTCATAGTGACCAGAGGAGCCTCCCTTGTGAATTTGAAGAGGTTTGGAGTTGTCAAACCTAGGTAATAAACCCTTGGGTAGATTTGTAAATAATTAGGGTTTGGGGTTTTAGGAAGTAATATTACTTAATGATTAACCATCTTCTGTCACAATCTTAATTTTAATATTGTTAAACCCTGGAGACTCTATTAGAACCATTGGAAAACATTTGGAGGTTCAAATTGTAATTATTCATATTGTTGGCAATTTTTGGGATGATTGATTTTAGAGTGTTAACTTTCTGTAATTGCATGAAACTTTGCAGGATGTCTTTTCATACCAATATGTACCCACTGTAATTTTCTCATAATTTATGGATTAATATTTTTGGTATCTCTAGTTCATTTTGGAATTATTTACAAATATATCCATTGAGGAATTTACAAATGTAACCTCTGTGTTATGTGGTCAAACTTGGTAGACCTGAATATTTTAGTAAGAGACACCTCTGTATAAATTTGCATAAGGTTTAGAGATCATATGAGGGTACCTCCTTTGGAATTTATTGGTAATAAATGAGTTTTGGAATTTTTAAAAATAGTAAATCTTGCTGGTTTTCCCTAAGATTTCATGACTACTGATTAATAGGTACTTTTGATTTATGTAAAAATTTGGATGGGCATTGGAAGTCAGAAAAGTGCACTTGTAGTTCAAACTCTAGGAAGTTGTCCTTGGGAAAAATGGTTTTAAATATTAATAATATGGGAAAAATTATGGAACTCTGGAATGGATCTTAAATCAGTGACATGGACCCCCAGTGAGAATATTGGGTCATAGAGTTGATTAATTAATGTACTTCCCTTCATGAGGATCAAAACGTTAAGGTGGTCTACGTTTAGCAAATTGGTAGTTTCGGAGTTGTAGGCCTTTGGACTATATTGATTGGAGATGTGAGGGTCTGATGGTAATCATATGGATATGAGAGGACCCTTGGAAAGAATTAAGGTTTGATGAGTCCTAGGGTGGTGGGGTGCCATCCTTGGGGTAGGTCGTCCTGTGGATGACGAAAGGTCATCCTTTGTCTATTAGGACCTAAAAGCACTTAGGTTTAGACCAGGTGAAATGTTAAGAGGGTTTCTTATGGGTAGTAACTAATAACATTAAGTGCCTTAGGAATGGGAACTTTGGGGTGTCATCCCGTAGTGGTTCCTAGTACCGTAGCGAGCCCCTCACAGGGTAACCCTCGGGAAGTCCAAGACTAACCCTAACTCATAGGAGTAAGACATGGTACAAGATTAACTAATAACTCGCTCATCCACACCCTGTGGTTTCGGAAGTTTAGTTGGATTGGTTGTCCGAGCGGTGGGCTCGGTGGCTGTTGCAGCAGACTAGTTAGCCCGGGGAGCTTTTGGCTCGGAAGGTTATTGATGGCGGGCGGGTTAGCCCGGGGAACTCATGGCTCAGAGATAGGAAGTAGAACATGTTGCATGTGCACTGAAGGTGGTGGGTCTTCGGTATTGGACGGTCGTTCACACCGACGTCAATACGTTGACTCGGCGAGTGTGGTTTTACACTTAGCCTTGATAGTCTGGCGGCCCAGTCAGCAAGAGTACGCAGACGCTCCGCGGGTATAGTGGAGGCGTACAATAGGTCTAGGTTGGGTAGTGTGAATACCAACCTAGAGGTGGGCGGGGCCCAACCCACCGCTTTCGTTTGCCACTACGGGAGTATCCTGGGAGTCTAGCTCGCTCCAAAAAGGGGGAACTAAAGGTCTATGCGCATAGAGTCGTAGTGTGTGAGTTGCACTTGTATGATCATAGCATAACAGCATACTCGCATGTCATAGCATAAACATTGCATTCAACCTACCCCTAACGTATAAGTCGGTTATGGGACTTCTTATACGGTAGGCCCTGCTAAACGACCCCTTTGTCTATAGGTTTGTATGGGCATTCCTATAAATCAATGGTTACTTTTATATTACTTTACTTGCTGCTTACTGTTCTTTATATACTTGTTACCATGCTTCATATATACGTATACACCTGTGTAGTTCTAGTTCCGCCGTCACCTACTCTTGTTTTTACCCCTTGCTGTCCTCCGCTTCATCCTCCCGCACGGTGCCTAGGAGCCATTGGGGGAGGGGTGGGGAATTGGCTGAGTCATTTTGACTGACGGTCGGTGGACCTTATCATTTTAGGAGTTCGAGGAGATGCAGCACCCTTCAAGGAACAGGTACAGCAGGATCCGACGTGGTGGATCCCACGACCATGCTACCATTGTCACCAGCCAGGACATACTCGGGTCAGATGTCCCATGATGAGAGGAACCCCTCCGGCACAGCGATCAGGAGACCGACGGCGAAGACGTAGACGTGGATTGCGAGGCAGCAACCGCAGGTCAAAAGAGAAGAAGCATCCAGTGTTGCAGCACCATTGGAGCCCGGAGTCTGCAGGGATGGGTCAGTCAGATCAGAGTGCTCCAGTTTCAGTGTCGGTGACGATTAGCTTTAGTTTTGCTTAGGAGTTAGCTTCCGCGAGTGATTTTTGTAGTGAGGAAATGTTGTACTGGGCATGAGCCCTCTTTTATTATTGTAACCCTTGCTCTCTTTATTCAGTTAATATATGTGGACATTTATAATTCATGTGATTCTGTGGACTTGTCTTACTCTTTTATGAACTTTTCTTTGTGATCGATTTGGCCGGCAGAATCGGCGTTTTGTGGTGGCGACCTTCCCGGGTGAAGGTGTCACCGCAAAACGGCGGTTCTGGGCCTAAGACCCGGTGGTTTTTGCAAAAAAAAAAAGGGGTCTTACACGAGGTGCCCGAGCAGCGCGGAGGCGGGTTGCCCAAGCAGCGCGTAGGCGAGGTTTTCTTTTTTATGCAAACTTGATTAAGATTGTTGTCCTCGATGCCAATCCTTTACTCGTAGGAGGGATTTTCTTATCACCATGATTGGCGAGTTAGCTGTTTGGTGTTCGTACCGAAAGTCATGGCTTTAACGTTTATTGCCTTACTTTAGGCGATCCATATCGTTAATGGAGTCAGGGAGTAGCAGTAGTAATTTTAAATATACAATGGGTACATGCGCGCAAGTACAATCTTGCGGCTTACAGTTTTTAGAAGCAAAGAACCGGAAGAAGTAAAAATGGAAATTGATGATATGTGAAGCACAGGATGTATGCGCTCTACTAGGGGGAAGTTCCCCTGCCTGGTTCCCTCGGCTCAGCCTCGGCGGGGTATGCCGTTGTCCTCTACTGGATTGTCAGCCTGAGGTCCGTGCGGGTTCGGGACCTGGTTTAGTAAAAACCTTCCGAGGAAGCCTTGCCGGATAAGACGCTCGATTTCTTCCTTCAACCGGTTGGAGCCTTCAGTACTGTGTCCATGCCCGCAATGGAAGTCGCAATATTGCGACTGGTTTCCTCTGTTTGGTGCAAGTGGCTCGGGCAGGCGAAGCGCGTTGCTATCACGGATGGCAAGAAGAACGTTAGTTCTGGTAGTGTTCAAGGGAGTGTAGTCCTGGTGCTGCTGGGATCCTCGATCTCGGTTGGCGTTGTCGTGATGCTTGTTGTTCTTATTTGGAACAGTCTGCGGCAACGACTCCTCTTTCTTCCTCTTCGAGCTCCCCTCGAATTGCTGACGGTGTGCTTCAATTGCTTCATCAGCTGCTATCTGGGCCTCGACTCTGTGAACGATGTCTGGGTAGCTGGGTACAGTTTCTCGCATTAGTGCGGAGTAAAAGCCACCGGGGCGGAGCCCTCCAAGAAAAACTCCTCGCAGAAGCTCGGGGTCCACCCCTGGAATCTGACGTGCCTCAGTAGTGAAGCGGCGGAAGAAATCCTTAAGGGTTTCTCCGTCGCTCTGGCGGATCCCCGAAAGATGGGAGGGGTCTCGAACAATCCTGCGGTTGGCGATGAACTGGTCGGTGAACTGTCGTGCCATTT
This sequence comes from Dactylorhiza incarnata, assembly GCA_033032865.1. Classification (NCBI taxonomy): domain Eukaryota; kingdom Viridiplantae; phylum Streptophyta; class Magnoliopsida; order Asparagales; family Orchidaceae; genus Dactylorhiza; species Dactylorhiza incarnata. The sequence continues at coordinate 2,432,353 of JAWHQI010000340.1, read as the reverse complement.
CTGCGAAGCTATCTATGACTCCGTCTTGCAGAGAGTGGAACCAAGTGCGTGCTTGACCTTTTAAGGTTGCTGGAAACACCTGACAGAGGAGCTGATCTGGAGCGTTGTAAATTCTCATGATGGTAGTGAAATGGTTCACGTGCTCCAGCGGGTCGTCCGTCCCATCGAACGTGTCTATGTTGGGGAGCTTGAATCCGTGAGGGACTGGGTGAGCTAGAACGTGAGGAGCTAACGGGGAGCCGTTGTGCAAGGGACGACGAGCGAAAGCAACACGACGCCCGACCTGACCGTACTCCTCTGCTACTATATTACGTATTTCTTCTTGAGTGGTCCTCCCTACTGCTTGTCGAGGGTCGACTCTTCCTTGGCGTTGGTGATGATGGTCGCCTTCTGGTCCCCGAGCGGGATGAGCAGAGCTTGCTGCGTCTGAAAGTTCTTCTGAGACATTATCCTCCTGAACCACTGCCTCGATTGGAGCATGGTTCAGGGTTGGGGGGAGTGGATCATTCAGCAATGGAGGTGGAGCGGGAGCTTGAGGAACCTCGAGATTTCTCAGCAGGGTTAGCATCTCAGTTTGATGCTCCTCCATCTGACGCATGCGCCCTTCTAGCGCGGCAACAGGTGCTAATGGGGCCTCTTCGGCGTGAGGTGCGTTGATGAGTGAATGAGAGAGAGCGGGATCAACGCGTCCTTCAGGGATGGAACCATCGGTGGTGCGAGCACCTTTTCTTGCCATTGTTGTTAGTCACGAGTATCGCTATGAAGCAAATACTGTCTTCGAAAAGTCTTTGCAGAGTTTGGGGAACACCTTTCCCACAGACGGCGCCAAACTGTTGCGGGTCGCTCAACGTTCTTTCAGACCGGGCGAATCGAACCATCTTAGCCGGAGAGTGAACCGAGCGCGCAAACAGTCACAGAGAGAACGAACAGGTGGCAAGAGGACGTTTTTACCGTGGAAAACCCGGAAAGGGTGAAAAATCACGTGGTCGGATCAGCGCCGACCAAATTTCACTATGTGGTGGAGCGTTACAAGTAATGGTGCTAGAATTGGGAGCGACAGGCCGCTCCCGTTACAATTGCAGTTGAATGAAGGTCTCTGAGGGTGACAGGCCACCTCTCAAAAAAACTAAGTACTTTCTTCTTCTTAAGCAGTCTTCAGAGTTTGCAGGAGATCTTCAAGCGACGAAGGAGTTCTTCGAAGGTTGAAGGAGGTCTTCGAGTGTTGATGGCGATCTTCCAATGTTGAAGGAGATCTTCGGGTTCCGAAGGAGGTCTTCGAATGCTGATGAAGATCTTCGGGTTCCGAAGAAGTTCTTCGGGTTCCGAAGGAGATCTTCGAATGCTGATGAAGATCTTCGAGTTCCGAAGGAGATCTTCGAATGCTGATGAAGATCTTCTTAGGAATTCCAGAGAGCTCTCTCCCGTGAAGAAAATTCCAAGTCCCTTGAAATGAAGCCATGGGGTTCCTTTTATAGCTTTTGAGGGTGGTTAGGGTGGTTAGGACGGCTATCCGCACACCATAACCAATTTATGTGCTATGCACATTTATCATGAATATGGCTATGCGCACAACGATTTGTATAGTTTTGGGGATGATATGTATTAATATGTCGGATATGGTTACGCGCACACCATAACCATATTATTTGCTCGACGTAGACCGGATGCCCACTCACCATGAATATGGCTATGCGCACACCGATTTATATAGTTTTTGGATGATATGTATTAATATGTCGGATATGGTTACGCACACACCATAACCATATTATTTGCTAGACGCAGACCGGATGTCCACTCATCATGAATATGGCTATGCGCACACCAATTTGTATAGTTTTTGGATGATATGTATTAATATGTCGGATACGGTTACGCGCACACCATAACCATATTATTTACTATTCGCACCTCCATGATAGAGGAATTTACTATTCGCACCCCATGTTGGAGGATTTACTATTCGCACCCCCATGTTAGAGGATTTTACTATTTGCACCTTATGAGATGAATTCTTACTATTCGCACCCCATGGTGGGTGGTTACGGGTTTAGCGAGATTTGCCTTGATCATCCTCGTTTTCTCCGCCGAATGAGGCGGGGGAGGCCGGGCGAGCGCGTCCGTTGGTCAAGCGAGGCCGACCGGGGACGAGACGAGAGGGGTCGGAGAGTGCGCCCGACGGTGAGGGAGGCCGACCGGCACCGCGCCCACCGCCCGGTCACGCGTTGTGTCGGGCGGTACCGCGCGGCGCCAGGCGCGCGGCACCGTGCGGTGCCGCCGTGCGGTGTCGCCGCGCGGTACCGCGCGGTGCCGCGCGGCGTTAGTTGCGCGGCAGCGTGCGGCGTTGCGTGCGCAGCACCGCGCGGTGCCGGGCACGCGGTGCCGCGCGCGGTGTCGCCGCGCGGTACCGTGTGGTTCCGCGCGCTGTGTCGCCGCGCGGTACCGTGTGGTGCCGCGCGGCGTTAGGCGCGCGGCACCGTGCGGCCGCGCGCCTGCGGGATGCCGCGCGGCCGGGGGTGCCGCTCGGTCGCGTGGTGTCCGGCGGCCGTGCCCGGCGCCGCGCGGCAGCGCGGTGCCGCGGTCGCGCGACCGTGCGACGCCGCGTGGTCGCGGGATGCCGTGCGGCCGGGCGGTGTCGCGCGGCCGTGTGGTGCCGCGCGGCCTTGTGTCTGCGTGTGGTGCTGTGCGCGGCTTCGTGCGGTGGTTGCGGAGGTTTCCTCCTCTTTCTTCCCTATGCCCCCACCATCTTAGTGGGGAGTTGGGTTTTTGGTTAAATGCAACCCGGATTTCTCTACAAAATGGATGATAACCCATCAGGTCCGATTTTATGCAGCTCTGGTTCAGTTTTTAGTTTTGGTTTATATTCCCAATGAATCAAAATTACTAGAGATATGGTTAAATCACATACCAATTTATACATTTTACAATATATTAATCATTTTGAACAGTAAATATTAATAAATAAGATCATTAATGAAAAACAGAAAAAAGGAACATGTTTATAACATTGTTCAAAATACAATAATAAAAAATTATGATGAGGATTTATCATGGGCTCTCATTTATGAGAAAAATCGGATGACGGTTACTCCCATGTACCACTCCCCTCACTACTTTAGTGGGAGAGAGTGGGAGATCAAAGCCGGAACCGCCATTCCCACCACCAACCGTCAATCCGAAAATACGCGCTAAGCACGCCAACCGCAACGCGCACGGCGACGCCCCCCCCCCCCCCCCCCCCGCGCCGGTGAGCGGGCCGCGTCAAACCACGCACCCCATGGGGTGCGGCCGGCCGGACCGCACCCCCTCCTTTTTGTGGTGCGGCCAAGCCGCACCCCCCCCTGCAGGGTGCGGCCAAGCCGCACCCCCCTTTTTTTTTGCGGGGTGCGCCCACGCCGCGCCCCTCCCCGAGGCGGGGTACGACCGAACCTCTTCCTCCTTCCGCTTTCCTCACCGGTGCGCTTGCAAGGGGCCCTCCCATATTCGCGCCCTCGTCAGAATGCTCCTGAGCGCGCTTAGAACGCCTCCACGCTCACGCGCACTCAGAACGCCTCTAAGCGCGTTCAAAGCGCTTCTATGTTCGTCGCGCGCTCAGAACGCCTCTAAGCGCGTTCAAAGCGCTTCCATGTTCGTCGCGCGCTCAGAACGCTTCTGAGCGCGCTCGGAGCATTCTCACATTTCCGTCTCGCTCACATTTCCGACTCCGCTCGCTCACTTTTTGTCTTTTCAGTTTCTCACTTTTCAGGAACCGCTTGTCACCTTTCCTCGAAGCGCAGGATGATCATTTACGAAAAATGGTGATCCGTGGGCTCTGAACCGGAAAATATGATTCGTCCTCCCAGGTGGTTATGGTGGTTACAACGACAAAATTATCGGGCTACCCCCGGCCAAAGCTATAAAAGGACCCCCTGGGCCCTAGGCTTCATTTGAGAGGGCCCGCCTTGATGACGAGAGAGAGCTCCTTGAAGATTTCCACGGATTTCTCTTTCGGCGCTTGAAGATCTCCTTCGTGGACTTGAAGTTTTCCTTCGTCCCGAAAGGCGACTCGGCAGTCTCACTTTTGTTCTCACGAAAGCGGACACAACGCTCTCACTTTTGTCTTCACGAAAGCGGACAAGGTATTCTCACTTTCGTTCTCTACCGTTCTCAGAAGGAAAAGACTTAGTTTTTTCCAAGAGGTGGCTTGTCACCCTCAGAACGTTCTCTCTCTCTCTCTCTAATATTGTAACGAGCGGCGGCCTGTCGCGCTCGAATTCTAAACACCGGATTGTAACCTCTCAGAAGTTAGTGAAGTTTGGTCGGCACAGCCCCGGCCGCGTGGTTTTTTTACCCTTTCCGGGTTTTTCCACGTTAAATGTCCCAGTGTACTCAACGAATTTCTCTGTGACTGTTTGCGCGCTTGGTTCTCTCCCGAGCTAAGGTGGTTCAAGTAAACCGGTCTACCAAGAGCCCTAAGCGACCCGCAACAAATATAAATCAATTCATATTTATCAAGGAGATAATTACAATATAATGCATCACTTGGGTGTACGAGAGGATGCTATGTTTAAGGAGCTGTAAAGAATAATCAGATGGGGAAGTCGTGGGCACAGAAGATTACCTCAAGGTTTCTTTAGGTAATGAAGAAGAACATAGTATTTGTTGTTGGTGAAGATTGCCGGAGCATGGATGGGACATCGGTGGGGAGGAAGAAGACCTGTGACAATTTGAGATCGAGGTCTTTCAACTGGAGACTAGAAAGCGAAATGAACTCGATCTCATCGGGAGTAAAAGTGTCATTGACGAGGATTTCACTTTGCCTAAAAATGAGAGGAAGGTATGCTTACAGATATGTGAAAATTAGTCGGAGGGAAAGTCGTGGCCGTGGAACTTTACCACAAGGTTCTTTTGGGAAGCAAAACGAAGAAAAAAATATGATCCTTATAGTGGGAAAAATCGTTGGACTAAGGATGAGACGTCGACGCGGAGTAAAAAACCCTGCAATAGTTTGAGATCAAGGTCTTTCAAGCGGAGACCGGAAAGCTGAAGAGTCTCAATTTGGATGATAGGAGAAACACATGGTTCCCTTTTCACAAAACCAAAACTCTCAGCTCTAGTGTAAAATATCCCTAAAGATTAAATGTGACTTTTTTAATAGACAAAATTTAATATTCATTGTGTTATCAAACACTACAAATTAAATAACTTCTTTTTTTCCCCCACATGAAAATGAAGCAAAAAAGTTGTTCGTTGATTCGGTTCGGACCTGATCTACAAAATTTGAAACAATTCAAAATTTGTTGGTTACGATTCAAAATGTTTTTATTCATGTTTCTAAAATTCAAATCATATTAAAAGTAACTCACTGGCAAATTGATATTCACGGCTCTAGCGGTGAGAGCAGCAGACTTCAATTTCCTGTTTGACACCGCTTTTGAAATAGCTGTTGTGAGAGGTATAAACGAGTCGAGCTTGACAAAAATCTCAAGCTCGAGCTAATTGTTACACACCCATAAAGGGCTCGGGGTGCGTCTAAAGAAAACCCTGCTTAAGGAAGGTGGGGGCAACGGACAACGCATAATCGCTTGAGTTGAAAAGACCGAGCCCGCCATTCCCGCCGCCATCCGCCAAAGTCAAGGCACGCACGGAGCAAGCCGCAGGTGCATGCACTACCGCGTGCACGGTAGCACGCGGGCAAAAGCCCATCGCGGGGAAGCGGCCCGGCCGCGCCCCGACTGCACCCCTTGGGGGGTGCGGCCCAGCCGCACCCCCCTTGAGGGGTGCGGCCCTAGCCGCACCCCTTGCGAGGTGCGGCCCAAGCCGCACCTCCCTTGAGGGGTGCGGCCCCAGCCGCACCCCTTGGGGGGGTGCGGCCCCAGTCGCACCCCCCTGGAGGGGTGCGGCCCCAGCCGCACCCCTTGGAGAGTGCGGCCCAAGCCGCACCACCCTTGAGGGGTGCGGCCAAGCCGCACCCCCGTGGGGTGCGGCCTAGCCGCATCCCCCCGTGGTGCGGCCCAACCGCGCCACCCTTAGGGTGCGGTCAGGCCCCCTCCCCTCGCTTTCTCCGCAGGGGGGCTCGTAGGGGACCCCGCCGTATTCACGCCCCCTCGTCGGGTGTGTCGGATCCCAACTCCCCGTTCCACCGTTCGCTCAGAATGCCTCTGCGCTCAAGCGCGCTCAGAACGCTTCTGAGCGCGCTCAGAACGCCTCCGCGCTCACGCGTGCTCAGAACGCTTCTGAGGGCGCTCAGAACGCCTCCGCGCTCGCATGCGCTCAGAACGCTTCTGAGCACGCTCAGAACGCCTCCGCGCTCGCACGCGCTCAGAACGCTTCTGAGCACGCTCAGAACGCCTCCGCGCTCCCGCGCGCTCAGACCGCTTCTGATCAAGTTCGGAAGCATTCTCACTTTTCTGACTCGCTCACTTTTTGTCTTTCCGGCGTGCTCACCTTTTGTCTTTCCGGCGTGCTCACTTTTTGTCTTTCCGGCGTGTTCACTTTTTGTCTTCCCGGCGTGCTCACTTTTCAGGAACGGCCAGTCGCCTTTTTCGCCTCCAACAGAACTGCCCGAACTGCCCGAGCCGCCCAAGCTGCCCGAAGGGCAAGGTGGTCATTTACGAAAAATGGCGATCTGTGTGCCCCGAATCGGAAAATATGATTCGTCCACCGAGCATTTATGGAAACTGCAAAATTACCGGACCGCCCCCGACCAAAGCTATAAAAGGAGCTCCAATGCTTCATTTGAAAGGACTTTGACTTCTGGACCCGGGAGAACTCCTTGCAGACTTTTGCGGAATTCTCCTTCGGCGCTTGAAGGTCTCCTTCGTGGTCTTGAAGATTTTCTTCGTCACGAAAGGCGACTCGGCTTCTCGCTTTCGTTCCAGAAAGGCGACTCATCTTCTCGCTTCCGTTCGAGAAAGGCGACTCAGCTTCTCGCTTTCGTTCCAGAAAGGCGACTCAGCTTCTCGCTTCCGTTCCAGAAAGGCGACTCACCTTCTCGCTTTCGTTCCAGAAAGGCGACTCAGCTTCTCGCTTTCGTTCCAGAAAGGCGACTCAGCTTCTCCCTTCCGTTCCAGAAAGGCGACTCAGCTTCTCGCTTTCATTCCAGAAAGGCGACTCAGCTTCTCCCTTCCGTTCCAGAAAGGCGACTCAGCTTCTCGCTTTCGTTCCCGAAAGGCGACTCAGCTTCTCGCTTTCGTTCCCGAAAGGCGGCTCAGCTTCTCGCTTTCGTGCCCGAAAGGCGACTCGGCTTCTCACTTTGGTCCTCCAGAGTACTCAGAAGGGAAAAGTACTTAGTTTTTCCGAGAGGTGGTCTGTCACCCTCGGAGCTCTCTCTCTCTTGTTGTAACGAGTAGCGGCCTGTCGCGCTCGAGTTCTACCTACTAAGTTTTAACCCCCAGAAGATAGTGAAGTTTGGTCGGCACAGCTCCGGCCGCGTGGTTTTTTACCCTTTCCGGGTTTTCCACGTTAAAAAGTCCCAGTGTACTCAGCAAATCTCGAATTGACTGTTTGCGCGCTTAGACCGCTCAAGAGCTAAGGTGGTTCAATTAGACCGGTCTACCAAGAGCCCTAAGCGTTCCGCAAACACTAATTATTTCGAGCTCGATGTCACGGACTTGTCCCCTTGACAGTGTCGCGTGCGGCCTTAGCTCCTTTCCGCGCCCTCCGCAGTTAGCTAAGTCAGCCTTCTCCAACACTAATCGTGGCGAGATGAAGATGAGTAAGTGAGCACTTGAAAGAGAGAGCAAGAGAGCAAGAGTGAAGAAAGTAAGAATGCTTAGATTGCTTGAATTCTTGGATGATCTACAAATGAGGGGATCTCCCCCTTATATAGGCCCCCCAAGGGGTTTCCCTCCAAAAGATGGAAGGATCTAGAATTCTCTACCTCTTTCTTGTATCTACATCTTTCAAGAATCTTCTAGACTAATCTTTAGAATTCTATGTACAAGAATATTCTCCAAGATCCTAGATTTCTCTAGAAGTCTCCAGAGACTAACCTCAAGTCGTGACATCCTCCCCCACCTATCCTGGCGACGCCCTCGTCGCCTCGTACTGCTGGATGATGTCCTTGAACTGCCAGAGATCTTCTATGGATTCCCATGTTGCTTCAGACTCTGGCCTTCCCTTCCACTTGATCAAATATTGTGTGCTAGGCTGCACACCTCTTCTCCGCATTGTCCTCTTGGTGAGCACCTCATCCACCTCTCGATCAAAAGACTTGGTCATCACGGGTGGTGCTCTATGTGATGTACTCCTTTGAAGGTCTTCATGGTCTTCATGATATGGCTTCAACATGCTGACATGAAAGACTGGATGAATCTTCAAAGAGTTGGGTAGGTCAAGGCGATAGGATACCTTACCCACCCTTGCAATCACCGGAAATGGGCCTTCATATCTACGAACCAAGCCTTTGTGCAAGCTGCGCAAAGCCTTGAACTGTTGAGGGAGAAGTTTTACCATCACCTTATCCCCAACTGTGTATTCCACCATTCTTCGCTTTGAATCAGCCCATTTCTTCATCCGCTTGCGTGCTTTCTGTAAGCACACTCTGGCTATGTCTGTTTGCTCTTCCCAAGACTTGGCCATCCTCCAAGCTCCTGGGCTTCTTCCGTCATCTGCCGTAGTCGCCAATGTATGCGGAGTGAGTGGTTGCCTCCCCGTGGCGAGCTCGAACGGACTCCGACCGGTTGCCTCGCTCCGCTGCAAGTTGTACGAGAATTGCGCCACATCCATCAGTTTGGCCCAATCCCGCTGATTGGCGCTCACAAAGTGCCGTAAATAACATTCCAACAAGGAATTCACCCTCTCCGTCTGCCCATCGGTTTGAGGGTGGAAGCTGGTGGAGAAGTTTAGTTCTGACCCGAGCAAAGTGAACAACTCCCTCCACAACTTTCCTGTAAATCTGGGGTCTCGATCACTAATGATAGATTTTGGCAACCCCCAGTACTTCACCACATTCTTGAAGAACAGGCGTGCCGTCTCCTCTGCGCTAGTATCCCTTGTGCTAGGGATGAATGTGCCGTACTTGGAGAAACGATCGACTACTACCAAGATCGATCCGAACCCCTCCGATTTTGGTAACGCGTTGATGAAGTCAAGCGTCACCGACTCCCAAGGGTGCTCTGCTATAGGCAATGGCTCCAATAATCCCGCGGGCTGCTTGTTGTCCACCTTGTCTTGTTGGCAAACAAGACAAGTCTTCACATATAACTCCACTTCATCCCTCATCCGTGGCCAGAAGTATGACTCCTCCATCAAAGCCAAAGTGCGTTTCTGTCCCGGATGTCCAGCCCACTTGGTGTCATGGCACTTCTTGATGAGATCCCTCCGCAGGTTTTCCCACTTTGGGATGTACAGTCGCCTCCCTTTGGTGTAGAGTAACTCGTCCTCTACCCAAAATCTTCTAGCTTGGCCCTCCTTGGCCAACTCCATAAGTTGCATGGCAAGAGGATCCTCCTTCAACCCTTTCCTGATATTGTCCAACAACTCCCCATTAGCCGTGGACATTGCGGTTAGCTCAGCTTTGCGGCTTAGTGCGTCAGCCACCACGTTGGTTTTCCCAGCCTTATGCTCCATCACAAAGTCGAACTCCGCCAAGAAATCTTGCCATCTTGCTTGTTTGGCAGTTAGCTTCTTCTGTGTCTGGAAGTAAGTGGTTGCCACATTATCCGTCTTAATGGTGAACTGCGCCCCAAGTAGATAATGCATCTACACTTGCAAGCAATGGATGATGGCTGTCATCTCCTTCTCTTGAACGGTGTATCTCCGTTCCGCCTCGTTGAGTTTCCGACTTTCGAAAGCTAAGGGGTGACCATCTTGCATTAGCACTCCTCCAATCGCAAAGTCTGATGCATCGGTATGCAACTCGAACCTCTTGCTAAAGTCCGGCAAGGCAAGCACCGGTTCCGTACAAACCGACGCCTTCAAGTCTTCAAAAGCGCTTTGGCATTCCTCCGTCCAAAGCCAAGCCTTGCTTTTCTTCAACAGGTCCGTCAATGGCACTGCTCTCCTCGAGTAATCCTTGATGAACCGGCGATAGTAGTTCACCAAGCCAAGAAATGATCGTAAGTCTGGTACCTTCGTTGGCGGTTCCCATTCATCAATTGCCTTGATCTTTGCCATGTCCATCCGCAAGCTCCCATGCCCGATGACATGACCAAGAAAGTGTATCTCCTCTTGTCCAAATGAGCATTTGGACCTCTTCACATATAGCTCATTCTCCCGCAACACTTGGAAGACTCGACTAAGATGCTCCACATGCTCCTCGATGGTGTTGCTATATACCACTATGTCATCCAAGTACACCACCACGAATTTGTCCAAGTATGGGTGGAATATTTGGTTCATCAAAGTGCAGAAAGTTGCTGGCGCATTGGTTAAACCGAAAGGCATTACCATCCATTCAAACGATCCGTACCTTGTGACACATGTGGTCTTCGGCTCGTCTCCCTCCGCAATCCGCACTTGATGATATCCCTTTTGCAAATCTAACTTGGAGTAGATCTTCGCCTTCCCAAGCATGTCAAAGAGATCCGCAATGAGAGGGATAGGATACTTGTTCTTGATTGTCACCTTGTTTAGTGCCCGGTAGTCCGTGCAAAGCCGCAACGTTCCGTCCTTCTTCTTTTGGAAGAGCACCGGGGCACCAAATGGCGCCTTTGATGGCCTGATCATCCCAGACTCAAGTAGAACTTGAAGTTGTTTCCTTAACTCCTCCAATACATGGGGAGCCATTCTATATGCTGCCTTGGCGGGTGGCTTTGTCCCTGGCTCCAACTCGATTTTGTGATCCACCTCTCTCCGAGGAGGTAGCTTCAATGGCAACTCCGCGGGCATGATATCCTCATTTCTTGCCAACACGTCCGCAATGATAGGAGGCACCTCCTCCCTCGTGTCACCATCTTCCTCCTTTATGGTGGTCAAGTATGTTGGTTCACCTTTCTTGAATCCTTTAGCCAACTGCATGGCCGATAACTGTTTCGGCCCCTCTTTTGCTGGTCCTTGCACCGTAGGAACCATGCAAGCGTTTCCTTCCTCCAAGATGCAAACCGAGCGTTGTGCCGGCATGACGATGGCTTGCATCCTCTCCAAGAAGTCCATCCCAAGTATGACCTTGAAGTCATCCATGGGTGCGATTGAGAAGTCCACCCGGCCCTTCCAGGTGCCCATGCATAACTCTACATGGCGTACGACTCCTTCAAGTGGTTTTGCCTGACCGTTCACGGTCTTGATCCAACCTCCGCCCTTCACAACCTGCAAGCCCAACCTCTTGGCTTCTCCTTCGGTCATGAAGTTGTGTGAAGCTCCTGTGTCGATCAAGGCTTTTGTATCCTTCCCCTTGACGGCCGCTTCCACATACATCAGCCCCTTGCTTGATGCGGCTTTCATTGGCCGCACGTTCAAAGCATTTAGTAATTGCAATGAACTCATTTGAGAAGTACCTTCTTCGGGTGGAGTAGTATTCTCCGCCATAGCTGCCAATGACCCGAGCTTTGGACAGCTGCTCATAGGATGTGGCCCCTTGCACACATAACATCCGCCTTTGGGTGCGAAGTTCTTCTTCCTTTCCTCGAATTCCTTTCTTGGATCGGGCAAAGTCTTTGATCCTCCTTTGAAGTGCGCCGACTTGTTGTCTCGCCGGTCTCCCCCACCTTTTCCATAGCCTACCTTGTCCTTCTTCTCCTTGATAGGATTTGGTTGATGCTGGAACTCAATAAGAGACTCGGCGATGGCAATAGCATCTCGTGTGGTCCTTGGGTCCTTCATCTTGACCTCTTGTTTCACCCAATTTTGTAGCCCATCGATGAAGTTGAAGAGAAGGATATGTTCGGGGACATCGAATACCTGGAGTGATAAAGCGGTGAACTCCTTGACATAGTCTCCGATACTTCCCTTTTGCCTCAACTCCCTAAGCTTCCGCAAGTTTTCATCCTTCACATTCTCGGGGATGAAGTTCCTTCTTAACTCTTGCTTGAAGTCCTCCCAAGTATCGATCCGGTAGAGTCCCTTTGCAATATCTGCTTGGATTTTCCTCCACCACAAGGAAGCAAGGTCCTCCAAGTAATAACCAGCATGGCGTACCTTTAGTGCCTCGTCTGTGATGTCATATCCTTCCAAGTATTTCTCCATGTGCCAAAGGAAGTTCTCCACCTCCAACGCATCTCGCTTTCCCGCAAACTTCTTGGGTTTGGGCACATCAAGCTTTGCATTTACCATGGCTGCACCATTCCCACCATTTCCACCATTGGTAGCACCTCGCCTACGCAAGTCATCCACTTCGTTTTCAAGACTTGTGAGGCGCACTTCCAAGTCGCTTATGATGGTATCAAAAGCGCCTTCCGACTTGCCCATAGTTTGCTCCTTGAGATGGTCAAGATCCGCCTGCAACTTCTCTTGCTCAACATGAAAAGTGTCAAAGTACTTACATATTTGATCCACTTTTCGATGAAGGGTAAGATGCGCCTCCCGTAGAGCTTCAAATTCAGCTGGATCAACCATATTTTGCTCCGAGCTGGAACCATCGCGACCCTTGCTTTGGTCCCTCTTGTTCCTTCTATCTCTTTTCTCCTCGGCTGCCTTGCCGCGCTCATCAATAACGCTTGAGTTGTTGTTCCCTTCCAAAGCCATCTTACTCCTTGCACGAACCACGAACTCGAGTCGAACCTCCCTCTGATACCAACTGTCACGGACTTGTCCCATTGACAGTGTCGCGTGCGGCCTTAGCTCCTTTCCGCGCCCTCCGCAGTTAGCTAAGTCAGCCTTCTCCAACACTAATCGTGGCGAGATGAAGATGAGTAAGTGAGCACTTGAAAGAGAGAGCAAGAGAGCAAGAGTGAAGAAAGTAAGAATGCTTAGATTGCTTGAATTCTTGGATGATCTACAAATGAGGGGATCTCCCCCTTATATAGGCCCCACAAGGGGTTTCCCTCCAAAAGATGGAAGGATCTAGAATTCTCTACCTCTTTCTTGTATCTACATCTTTCAAGAATCTTCTAGACTAATCTTTAGAATTCTATGTACAAGAATATTCTCCAAGATCTTAGATTTCTCTAGAAGTCTCCAGAGACTAACCCCAAGTCGTGACATCGAGCTCGACGAGCTCATCCTGCTTGGCTCGAGCTCGAGACCAGTATATTGAGCTCGATCTTTCGAGCTTGAGTTGCTCATGAGTTTTTTTGCCCGTAAGCCTGTTTTTCTTTATATTTATAAATATATTTGCTTGCGAGCTCATGAACAAGAGCAATCAAGCTCAAGCTCAATTGACTCAAACTCAGAGTCAAAATTTTTTCAAGCAGTCTCAACTCAATTCGCACCCGGTCATCAGAAGCTCAGAAGCTCTGAATAAACCCAATCAAACGGGCCTATATGTGTTCGCTCCCCAGTCTCTCCCTTGTTCTCACTCCTGTCCTCACCATGAGATTTCTCCCCGCCACCGCCATCTCTCGTTTGTGCTCCTCCTCCTCCGCATCGTCGAATCGCCTCTTTGGGTTTCTCCGTTCATACTCCCCTCGCCCCGCCGCCGTAGCCTCCGCCTCCACTGCTCTCTCCTCACATCCCACCTTGCAATCCAGCGGCGATGGAGACGGCAATCAGCAGCGTCAGCTTCTCTGGTGGCACCGTGCAATCCTTCCGCTAACTCTAGCTGCCTCGGCCGGTTTCTTCTCCCTCGATCTCCGCCACTCACCTGCCTACTGCGACCCCCTCCTCGATCATCAGTATCACTTCCTCCTCCCTCTCTCCATCTTATATTCTCCAGAGTTGTACTTTGACCCCTGATTTTTTGTTGCAGGTATGGATTGACGGAAAGGACGGATCTCAGCAAGGAGGTCCCAAATGTGTTCATCGATGAGCTCAGAAGTATTCTGCAAGTAATTGATTCCGCCTGCACTTTCCGATCCAGTTTATTGATATTCTTGGGTTCTGGTGCTTTTATTTCGGGAATGGTGGGTATGCAGGATGGCATGACTTTGGACTACGACGAGAGATACTTCCATGGGAAGCCGCAGAACAGCTTCCACAAGGCTGTTAATGTTCCAGATGTGGTTGTGTATCCCAGGTGCGTTTCTTCTTAGGCACTTTCCGATCCAGTTTATTGGCGTGTATGAAATTAATCTGGGAAAGTGAGGATCCATATTTTTTTTATATTGAGGACGAGTGACACAGTAAGACTAACACACTCTTTCATAATGAGGCCGATTAATGCCATCCTCTCCAAAGACCCTGACATCAGTTGGAAGATCCTCATCAGAACAAGAGAAATCTCCCCGCACAACGACCATATTAATACAATAATCAGCCCCATAGTTCACAATATGGTATCCACGCTCAATCTTACACTCAAGAAGCTCTGTACCCAACATCTAATATCTTTCACTCGACCCATTCTTATTAAAAAATCAAGATGAGGATGTGCAGTAAAAAATATTGTGACTTTTTAAAAATAAGTTGACATATTTTTTGCTCTTTGTCAAAGAGAGAAAAATGGTAAAAATTAAAATAAAGCAGTTACGGAAAAAATTAAAATAAAAAAAGCATTTTCTCGTCTTGGACAGTTTTTTATTTTGAAAAGGTGTTTTCTCTCTCCATCATAACTGCTGTACGAATTCAAGGAGAACTGGCGTGAGGTTGTTTTTCTTTTTTTCCTGTTTGTAAAAAGAGAGTAGGCCATAGTCCGCCTAGTGTGGTTTTTTTTTTCTTTCCTTGTTGGTGATAGAAGGGCTGCTACTTTAAATTTTTTTGAAAAAGGAGGCTATTAGAGTTTTTCTTCTTCGAGTGAGATTCCTTCAAGGTGCTTCTTCTAGTGCTATTAAAAAGTTCTGAACATCTCCATCTTCAAAGAAGTGAGAGCAGGTCGACATGTTTATTTGGAATTCTCTCCATCTTTGTGTTTTTTATTATTCTCTCAGTTTTATTTGGACGTTTTCTCCGGTTGTAAACACGTACTACTTTTGAAACCTTGATTTAAATTTGTGTTGTGTGGAGTTATCCCATTTGGGTTTATCGTTTTTTTTATTGTGATTGAGACCGGATATTGTGCGAGTGGTGAAGTGTTTTGAGCACATAAAATTCTACATGGTATCAGAGCAACAGATGTTTTAGCGGGGCTAAGTTCTTTCGTGTTGCAAATATCCGGATTTCTCATCAATGGAAGGCAGTGAGAGTTCCCGGGGTTTGGGGATCGATATGCTCACGCACACAAATTTCAAGAAGTTGAAGTCATGCTTGGAGAGTTACTTGTTGGGAGAAGATTTATGGGACGTTGTTGGTGGAGACGCACAGACAGAGGTAGTGGCGACCGTGACGAATGCTCGAGAAGTCAGGGCCTGGAAGAAGATGAACGCGAAAGCAAAGTTCACTCTGAAAAGAGCTACCTCACCGAACTTGTTTGATCACGTCATAGAGTGCAAATCGGCGTCGGAGATTTGGGCGGCCCTTGATGGTCTGTTCAACAAGAAGAATGTGGCAAGACTGCAGTTTCTGGAGAACGAGTTGGCGAAAGTAAATCTCGGTTTATTTCCTGAAGATGAAGAATCTGTGTGCAGAGATTACCACATTGGATTCGGAAGATCCAATTTCTGAGGCGAAGTTGAAGAGACACATTATTAGGGGGTTGCAGAAGGAGTATTTATCTTTTGTCACAGAAGTGCAAGGATGAACTACTCAACCGTCCCTGATGGAGTTGGAGAATCTCTTGGCGTCTCAGGAGAGTTTGGCTAGATAGATGGCGGGGGTGTCTATCTCTAGTGAAGGGAACAATGTTTTATACACCGGGAAGAAGAAACACTGGGATAGGAAGAAGAAGCAGAATGACGAAGAATGTTCTTCTACCTCATCTAGAGAGGGTGGTGCTCGTTCCCCCCAGGAATGATGGAGGAAAGAAGAATGTCAGGTGCTTCAGATGCAAAAAGGTTGGACATTACAAGCGTGATTGTAGAGTCAACCTCACACCGGTTCATGCAGCAGAGAAGGAGGAAGGTACAAAGGAAGACGAAGGTTGGGGGAGGTGTTGCCTTGCGGAGAAAATCTCTAATGTGGACGCCTTGGCCTCGGTGAACTTCGAAGATGATTGGATCGTCGATTCCGGATGTGGACATCACCTTACCGGTGACGGGTTCAAGTTCTCATCTCTGCGGAAGTATGATGGATGTGATGCTATCGTAACGACGGATAACACAGTTCATCCAGTAGAGCAAGAGGGGACTGTGATAGTTGACAGTGATATGAGTGCACTTACATTGAAGAGTGTGTATCATGTGCCAGACATGAAGAAGAACCTGTTTTCAGTGACGAATACAGTTGATGCTGGGTACCAAGTGTTATTTGGGCCGAAGGAGGTGAAGTTCCTAAGAAACTTAGATTCGGTGAGGCGGAGGTGACTCACACTGGAAGGCAGGTTCGTGATCTGTATGTTCTCTCCACAACATCTTATGTGGACAAGATGAAGGCCAACAATAGTGCTGTGATTTGGCATGAAAGGTTGGGGCATGACGGCATGGAGAAGTTGAAAGCAATGATGGCGAAGAGTCTTGTTAGAGACTTACCTCGTTTGTCTTCTTTTGGTGATGAACATGTATGTGAGGGATGCCAATTTGGAAAGTCACATCGCCTTCCATTTGACACGTCTCTCTCGAGGTGCACGAGACCACTAGAGTGCATTCATAGCGATGTGATGGGGCTGACTGCTACCCCAAGTTTTTCAGGAAAAAGGTACATGTTGTTCATGGATGACTTCTCACGCTACACGCGGGTGCATTTTTTGAAGGAGAAGTCAGAGGTGTTTGGCAAGTTCCTGGAGTTCAAAGAACGAGTTGAAGGAGTGCTGAATCTGCGGATCAAAAAATTGAGGACAGACAATGGAGGAGAATTTACTTCCACGGAGTTCTCTTCTTTCTGTCGGAAGAATGAGATCAGGAGAGTTGTCCTGTCCTTATACACCGCAACAGAACGGAGTTGCCGAGAGGAAGATCCGACATATTTCTGAGACTTGCAGGTGCTGGTTGCATGCTAAGGGTATTCCTAAGGCCTTATGGGCGGAGAGAATAATGTATGCGACTTATGTGATCAACAAGTTGCCATTGAGCCCGAACAACCAAAAATCTCCATATGAACTCATGTTTGGAGAGGTACCGAGCGTGAAGCATTTGAGAGTGTTTGAAGTAGTTTGCTATGTTCATGTTCCAGATGCACGGAGGACAAAGCTTGATGTCAAAGCTATGAAGTGTGTCTTCATAGGCTATGATGAGCGCAAAAAGGGTTGGAAGTGTGTGGACCCTCATATTCGAAGGTTCATCGTCTCTCGTGATGTTGTGTTTGACGAGTTGACATCTTATGGTGGAGGTCCTAGCACAGTATTGGAAGAGAACGTGTGAGTAGCAAGCCATTAAGAAGAAACTGATGAAAGATCAATTGAATTACCTATGTCTCCAGGAGGTCCATGCTCTTCGGGTTCGACGTCGGTGGAGACGGAGTCACGAAGAAGGGGGAGCAGTGCTTCAAGTCATGGTGACGGGGGAGCATGTGTGGAGGCAAGGGTCGGAGAGGTGGAGAGCGATTCTTCTCTTAGAAGATTGAAGAGGACCCATCGTGCCACCGACTCGCTATAAGGAAGGTAATATGGTAACCATGGTTTCATGTTACTTTGCAGGTCCACTTGATGAGCGGGAGCCGTCATGCTATGACGAATCCGCAGACGTGAAGGAGTGGGAAAATACCATGGATGAGTAGATGAGTGCCCTAAAAAAGAACGAGACTTGGGATCTTGTACCCAAGGTGGATGGTGTTACTCCAGTCACATGCAAGTGGGTTTAAAAAATCAAGAAGAAAGCAGATGGCAGTGTGGAGCGGTACAAGGCTCGTCTTGTAGCTCGAGGTTTCTCACAGCAATACGGGGAGGACTACGATGAGACATTCAGTTCCGTGGTGAAAATGACTTCAGTGCGGATGGTGATTGCATTGACGGCTTGCCAAAGTTGGAGGTTGTGGCAGCTCGACGTGAAGAACGCATTTCTTTATGGCGAGATTGACAAGGACATCTTTATGGTGCAACCACCGGGATACATATCTGAATCTCATCCTGATTATGTTTGCAAATTGAAGAAAACATTGTATGGCTTGAAGCAATCACCTCGGACTTGGTATGGAAAGATTGCGGAGTATTTACAGTTTTGTGGGTACTATGCATCTGACTCAGACTCGAGTTTGTTTGTGAAGAAGAAGGGTAGTGTACATGTCCTCGTATTGTTGTATGTCGACGATATGATTGTGACAAGAAACTATAACGAAGAGGTGACAATGCTTAGAGCGGAGCTATCTATTCGTTTCGAGATGAAGGATTTGGGAGAGTTACACCATTTCCTTGGTTTGGAGGTGGAGGAAGAAGAACGGGTTGCTTGTATCCCAGAAGGCCTATGCGGAGCGAATCGTTGATAGATTCAGCATGAAGGAAGGGAAAAATAGTTCTACTCCACTTGAAGTTGGGTTGAAGCTTCGTCGAGATGAGAGTAGGGTCCTCTCGGATCCTAAGCTTTTCCGGGCTCTGGTGGGAAGTTTGATATATTTGAGGATTACAAGGCTGAATATCTCATACGCGGTTGACCGAGTAAGTCGTTATATGCAGGAACCGAGGAAGCCTCATCTGGAGGCGGCGAAGGGAATTCTAAAATATGTTCGAGCGACCTTGGACATGGGATTGTTGTATGAACGAGACATATTCTTCAATCTACACGGATTCACACATGCTGATTATGGTGGAGATTCCGATGATCGGAGGTCGACGTCGGGGTATGTCTTCATGTGTGGTTCAACAACAGTGTCGTGGTGTAGTAAGAAGCAGGACTCAGTGTCCTTTTCCACTACCGAAGCAGAGTATAAAGCGTCATCTTTGGCGGCTCAGGAGTGTATATGGCTTCGTAGACTAGTGGAGAATGTGTTTGTGAAAATTGGAAAGGCTATAGTGCTTCGCGGCGACAACGAGAGAGCCTTGAAGCTCGTGTCGAATCCTGTTTTTCATGCTCGGGCGAAACACAGAAATTGAGCACCATTTCATTCGGGAGAAAGTGTTTGATGGTGCTATCGTGGTGGACTTTGTTCGTAGTCATGATAATGTGACGAATATTTTCACTAAGTCTTTACCGAAAGGATCATTTGAGCGTCTTCGTGGTTTGCTCGGAATGGTATCGGGAGCTCATCTTGAGGGGGAGTATTAAAAAATCAAGATGAGGATGTGCAGAAAAAAATGTTGCGACTTTTTAAAAATAAGTTGTGACTTATTTTTTGCTGTTTGTCAAAGAGAGAAAACCGGAAAAAATTAAAATAAAGCAGTTACGGAAAAAATTAAAATAAATAAAGCAGTTTCTCGTCTTGGACAGATTTTTATTTTTGAAAAGGTGTTTTCTCTCTCCATCATAACTGCTGTACGAATTTAAGGAGAACTGGCGTGATGTTGTTTTTCTTTTTTCCCTGTTCGTAAAAAGAGAGTAGGCCATAGTCCGCCTAGTGTGGTTTTTTTTCTTTCCTTGTTGGTGATAGAAGGGCTGCCACTTTAAAAAGTTTTGAAAAAGGAGGCTATTAGAGTTTCTTCTTCTAGTGAGATTCCTTCAAGGTGCTTCTTCCAGTGCTATTAAAAAGTTCTGAACATCTCCATCTTCAAAGAAGTGAGAGCAGGTCGGCAGGTTTATTTGGAATTCTCTCCATCTTTGTGTTTTTTATTATTCTCTCAATTTTATTTGGAAGTTTTCTCCGGTTGTAAACATGTACTACTTTTGAAACATTGATTTGAATTTGTGTTGTGTGGAGTTATCCCATTTGAGTTTATCGTTTTTTTTATTGTGATTGAGATCGGATATTATGCGAGTGGTGAAGTGTTCTTGGGCACATAAATTTCTACAATTCTGCTGTCTGAGCAAGTCAGGGAGCCATAAATTTCTAAAGAGAATTCTAATGATATTTGTAGTGAGAAACTTTCTAGGGAGAAATTATTAAAGTGAAAGCGAGAGAATCTTATGTCCCCCGCTCCGCCGGTACCTCCGGCCACTTCGCCGCCAGATCCGTTCCTTCTGCCGATCGTCGCTCCTTCAGCCGTCTTGCCGCTGCTGCTGAACACCGCTCCACCAGTCCATCCAAAGACATTCCTTTCGCCGCCCATTTTCCGAGGGCTCTGCCGCTACTCGCTGACATCCTCGCCACCGCTACGCGCTATCAGACATTGTTCTGGCGGGAGATCAAGATGTCAGAAGAATCGTCAATCCACGCAAAGTTCGAGCTTGAGGACAAACTCGATTTGAAGTTCGAGAGAGATGTTATGGGTCTTATTATGACATTATTTATTTCTTAATATGCATTTATTCTGTCTTAAAAATCACGTCCTTATATGACGCCGTTATTTATGTCGTGTCTTGATGTGGTGTCCTTTTACTCGCATGTCCAAGTCTGTCATTATTTCCATTAAAAAGTCTGTTGCAAGTCCTATTTAAAGTGCAATAGGGGTCTTGTGTGAGTAAGCAATGAAATAGTCTATTTCCCGTCTTTGAATGAGGTCTTGGAAGCTCTCTCTCTTGTGCACGCCCCGCTTCGGCAGTCACGGTCATGACTCCGTAGTATTTCCGCCACCGTTATCTCCACCTCCGGCCACTCCTCCAGAATCACCGAATAGGCCCATAACATTATAGTGAAATAGAATCATTAAGAACTAGAAATTTAGAGAGTTCTGGTGAGATTTGTAGATATTTTTTTCTATAATTATAAAGACTTTAAGTATGATAATCTTGGTGAGATAGAACTCCTGATAGATTGATTTCTGGAGAGAATCCTGATGAAATTTCTAGATAGAAAAAATTTGTAGAGAAATTTTGTAAGTAGGAGAAGCTTAGTTAAATAGAACCCTTGTGAGATAATCTAGCGAGTTTTCCAAAGAAAGAAATATCTATTGAATTTAGTTTACTGTACCCTGTTCACTTGTTTCATTTAATAAATGCTTTATATCAGTAGCTTTTGATAATACCTCAGAAATGACATCAATATTTCTTCTATTAAAATTAGCACACGAGACGCTATTAGTAGAAATCACCCAGTAGTTGTATTTTTTAATAGTAAAATCATTATTTCCTTGGAGCTGATTTTTAGTCTCTATACTTGAAACAGGTCACAGGATGATGTGCAGAAGATCGTCATTGCCTGTAACAAGTACAAAGTATAATTTCCACTTTGTTTGTTTCTACTGCTTAATTATTTAGCTGGGTTCGCCGTGTGTGTTGGGTTGGTGGGTGGGAAGTAATTGATCAGTTCTGAAAACCGCATCATGAGGAAAGTATTTTCAATCCATGGTAAAGATCTTAGTCTTGAATTGTGCTGTTTATTCACTATTTTTTAAATTTTTAATAGTTATAGTAGGGAAACAATCAATTAGGAAGATTGTGTGGAGGTCCAAAAATAGGCTCTTTACTGAAAAGCTTTACGCTTGTTTATTTAAGAATATTCACCAGTGGAGTAGGTCAAAAGGGAGTAAAGATATTTATTGTCGAAGTTGAAGGTGTGCAATAAACATCCTTAATAGTCAATTGCTTACACAACATATATAGCTAAGTTCAACTTTTGCTTGTTGCTTTTTTTTAAATGTAAGTGTGGTCAATTGCTTACTGATAGGAATGTAGATGTCAATTGCTTACACCGCTAAGAATGCAGATTGTCAATTGCTTAGACTGATAAGAATTTAGATAGTTACACATCCTTGTATATATTTAGAGCTACCTATGTTGTGTACGTTAGCAAAATTAGCAATTTAGAAATATTTTATTCGAATTCCTTTGCATTCTAATTTTGCTATTTCGATCTGAGATATTCTCATCCATATCATGGTTTTTATGGGGTTGGTTAAGTAAATTCACTAAATGTGTTTATTGTGTAATTTATCATTTTTGAAAACAGGTTCCTGTTGTTCCCTATGGTGGTGCTACATCAATTGAAGGCCACACTTTAGCTCCTAACGGAGGTGTATGCATTGATACGTCAATGATGAAAGTATGTGCTAATTTCCTCAATATAAATGCATGACAGAATGTAACATATTTTTGTAAACCAAACGTGCACACACTACTTATGTAAAACCTTAAAATGTTGATCCAACATTTAAGTGATTTATTCGTACCGTTATCTGCATTATAACAAGCTGTTGACATCTTGAAGTTCCTTAGAAATAAATTGTGGGTTCCAGATATGTTTTAACTGAAAAAACGATTGTCATTGATAAAGTTAAATGCTACCCTAGAACCTGATATTCAAATAAGCTAATTTTTACCTAACCAAAATGAAATATGTAAGTGGTAATAGATGTTCAATGGTACATTTTAGAAGTCTTTGCATAACCTGGAGTCTTTTTGTTAATCTTCAAATATTTGAAAGTTTCCCAAAGATAAGCAGAAAAGGAAAAGAAATCAAACATGTCAATGGATTTCATACATGTGTATTACGTATATATACTTATATAGATATAATAAGTGTATATATATACATCTATAATTAATATTAAGAAACATGGCTGATGAACAATGCCCGCATAGGCATGTCGCCGACGCAGACATTGTTCACTTTTTTTTGGGCGTGGTTCTTACAGTGTGCGTGTGTGTATATATATCGGAACTCTAACTTTCTAAGCATATGCAACGAACGGCTTTTCGATAATATAAGATATCGGAACTCTAAGCATAGTAGCTGACGGCTTTTATATAATAAAAATAATAAAAATATATATTATTGTTGAATGTCGCGTAATTAGGTCTTATGTTGGTTTCCTTTCTCTTGTATCTCTTTGTCTCTCCTATATATAAAGGAGAAGACCCTTTGTTATTAATTAAGAATCTTAAATCTCACGACATGGTATCAGAGGCGTGCGAGCCCTAATCGCTCTCCTTCGTTCCGTTTCCGCCACCAGTTCCGCTCCCGCTAATCGTCGCCACCTCCAGGTTCTCTCCCGTCGTCAGTTTCCGCTCGCCTTCCTCCCACTAGTCTCCAACTAGTCTCCCGCCGCAGCTTCCGTCGCAGTCCAGGTCGCAGTCTCCCGTCGCAGCTTCCGCCCGCAGCTTCCGTCGCAGTCCAGGTCGCAGTTTCGTCGCAGTTTCCGGACGCAGGAGGTATGCAACAGTAATGGCTCTCTTCCTTGCGTCCGATGTCTTCTTTGCTTGAGGTGATGCCCTCACGTCAGTGCGGATCTCCTCCCCTGTGCATCTGGCTCGGCTTCCCCGTCGGGTTCGTCTGAGCTCTTCTCTTTCTATGAGAAGTTACTAGAGCTGTTGTTCTCTTTTTTCTTTTTCCGTGGTTCTTTCCTCGGGTTGCTATGGAAGGGACTGGTGACTCTCCCAATATGTCCTCCGGTGAACGTGTTGAGTCCTCCCCGATGCCATCCTTGGGTTCCGGCCGTGCCCTCCATGACCATGGATCTCCTCAAATTACTACCATGAAGCTTGATGGTGCAAATTATCTCCCGTGGGCTCGGTCAATTACCCTGGCCCTGAAGAGTCGCCGTATGTTTGGATATGTTACCGGCACTACGAAGGCTCCTGCTCAGGCTTCTCCTGAGTGGTCTCAATGGGAGTCGGAAAACTCCCTGGTGATGTCCTGACTTCTCAACTCCATGCAGGAACACAGCTCGGAATTACCTCTTTCTGGACACTGCAACAGATATTTGGAAGCGCGCTGAGGTTACTTATTCGTGTCGTGCCAATGTTGCTCAGATTTTTCAGCTTCGCCGACGGATTTTCCTCTTGCGGCAGGGTGACCGTTCTCCTTCCTCATATTACCTGGAGTTTTCTCAGCTCTACCATGAGTATGATCACTTTGATGCTCTCACTCTGGTATCCCCTGACGATGAAGTTCTTGTTCGGGCTCGGGAAGAACGCAACCGGATCTTTGAGTTTCTCCATGGTCTGCATCGTGATTTTGATCCTATTAGTGTCCAGATTCTTGGGTGGTCTCCTCTTCCGTCTCTACCGGAAGTTTTCAGCCTTGTTCAGCAAGAATTTGATCGCCGTCAGACTCGACATCCCGACTCCGCAGCGGAGGGCTCTGCTCTTGCGGCTCACTTTGGCCGTCCCTCTCGTGACTACAAGCCCCGCTCTGGTGAGAAGGATCATCTGATGTGTGATTATTGCGGGAAGGCCCGTCATACCAAGGACACCTGCTTCAAGCTCCATGACTTTCCTCCTTCCCGGGGTGGTCCTGCTTCTCGTGGTGGTCGTGGCAATGGTCGCTCTACTGGTCGTCCTCCGCTGCCACGCTCTGCTCATCTCTCAGAAGCTTCGGAAGATTTTACTCCTGCTGCTATTTTTGCTCTCTCTTCGGATGAGATTTTGGCCTTCCGACGTATGATGCACGGTCAATCTTTTGAGCCCTCTACTTCGTCCTCATCATATGCCCACCAGGGGCCCCCGGGTGCTCATTCTACCACCAGCCATGTTCCCACTCAGTGGATCATCGACAACGGAGCCACCGATCATATGACTGGCTCTTCTTCAGGTTTTGTCTCTTACTCTCCTTTTTCAGGTCGAGATAAAGTGAGTGTCGCTGATGGTTCCTTTTCCTCAATTGCGGGGAAGGGCACCATTCTCTGTTCCTCCCTCACTCTCTCGTCCGTGCTTCACGTTCCTAAGTTTACTCGAAACCTTCTGTCTATTAGTCACTTGACTCATTCTATGAATTGTTCCGTGACTTTTTTTCCCTCTTCATGTATTTTTCAGGACCTGAAGACGGGGAAGGTGATTGACTCTGGTAGCATGTGTGATGGACTGTACCTGTTTGACCCCTCCAACTCGGCTCCTCCTCGTGCTCTTCATGTGGCGTCCTCTCCTGATTTGGATTCCTGACACTGTCGCCTAGGACATCCCTCTCCCTCTGTTATGAAACTTTTATTTCCAACTCTGTCAAACTCTGTGTTTAATAATTTTACTTGTGATGTGTGTGAACTAAGTAAGCACAAACGAGCCTCTCTTTCTCACTTTTCCCCTCCTAGTGATACTCCCTTTGCGGTTATTCATTCTGATGTTTGGGGACCTTCCCCGCATGCTTCTATTTATGGTTGTAAATGGTTCGTCACGTTTATAGATTGTAAATGGTTTGTCACGTTTGTAAATGGTTTGTCTCGTTGCACTTGGGTGTACCTTATGAAATCCAAATCTGAGGTTTTTTCTCTGTTTCAACGCTTTCATCAAATGATCGTTACTCAGTTCCATGCCACTGTTAAGGTGTTGCGCAGTAATAATGGTCGAGAGTACATGGACTCTCACTTTGAGCGATACCTTTCTGACTTTGGTATCATCCACCAAACGTCTTGTGTCTACACTCCTGCCCAGAATGGGGTCGCTAAGCGTAAAAATCGGCACCTTCTTGAGGTTGCTCGATGCCTCTTACTTAAGATGCACCTTCCCAAATATTATTTGGGGGACACTGTTCTTACGGCAGCGCATCTTATTAATCGCTTGCCAACCGTATCCTTCACCATAAAACCCCGTTGGAAGTCCTCAAAATTATGCCTACTGAGATCCCTCCGCGTATCTTTGGGTGTGTGTGTTATGTCCACGTGCACCACATATCCAAGCTTGATCCCCGGGTACTTCGGTGTGTTTTCATTGACTACTCACCTACTCAAAAAGGGTATAAGTGTTTTCACCCTGTGACTCGTGAGACTTTTGTCTCCATGGATGTCACATTCCATGAATCCAAGTCTTATTATGGGAGCTCACTTCAGGGGAGTCTAGTACCATGGAAGTGAGCTCTTTCTCTATTCCTCTACCTATTTCTCCTCTTTTTCCGCCTGTTTTTCCTTCTGGTGTTTTGCCTCTGACATTGCCCCCTCGCCCTCCTCCTCTGCAGGTGTATACTCGTCGACGAAGGGGTACAAACAATCCGGTCTCGCACATATACCAGAGCTACCGCCTGATCCGCCTACTGGTCTCCAGGGTAATCGTGCCTCCACTTGTCATCCATTATCTCATTATGTGACTTATGACTCTTTGTCATCCTTGCATAGAGCCTTTGTTACTTCTTTGTCTTCCATATCCATCCCTACCTCGTGGCAGGAAGCTTCAGGGCATCCAAAGTGAAAATAAGCTATGCTGAAAGAGATGATGGCTCTTGAAAAAAATTGCAGATGGGACCTTGTTTTTCTTCCTCAAGGCAAGACCGTGGTTGGATGTAAATGGCTTTTCTCAGTGAAACAAAACCCTCAAGGCCTTGTGGACCGTTACAAAGCTAGGTTGGTTGCTAGAGGATACACACAGTCGGCTGGAATAGACGATCAAGAAACCTTTGCTCCCGTAGCAAAGATGAATTCAATCAGAATTTTGCTCTCTTGTGCGGCCTGCAAAGGGTGGAGCCTCAGCCAGTTGGACGTGAAGAACGCCTTCCTCCATGGTGATTTGGAAGAGGAAATTTATATGTCTTTACCTCCGGGTCTTGTTTCTGAGGGATCTGAAGGAAAGGTTTGCAGATTGAAGAAGGCTTTATATGACCTTAAGCAGTCTCCGAGGGCTTGGTTTGGAAGGTTCCAAAGAGCCATGATGACATTTGGGTATACTCAGAGTAATGCTGATCATACTCTGTTTGTAAAACACAGACAAGGAAAAGTGACTGCGTTAATTATTTATGTGGATGACATTGTCATAACTGGGGATGACACAGAAGAAATCAGAAATTTGAAGACATGATTGGCTAGTGAATTTGAGGTAAAAGATCTCGGGAACCTCAAGTACTTTCTTGGCATTGAAGTTGCTAGGTCCAGGCATGTCATCTTTATCTCCCAGAGGAAATACATCCTTGACTTGCTGCAAACAACATGAATGAGTGAGTGTAGACCCGCGGACACCCCTATTGAAGCTAACCACATATTTGGGAGGGATGGCGGAGAAGTCGTTGCAGATATCAATGGGTTTCAACGCCTTGTAGGTAAACTCATCTACCTATCCCATACTCGCCCTGATATATCTTATGCAGTTGGAGTTATTAGTCAATACATGCATTCCCCTAAATCCCACCATTTGGATGCTGTCCACCGGATCCTTCGGTATCTTAAAACCTCTCCTGGGCGTGACATCTTGTTTACTCCCAACAAAGATTTAACCATCGAAGTTGTTGGGTATATTGCCCTCAATATTACCTTGATTTGAAGATGCATCACTCTCAATGCTAAGGACATATTGTATTTAACAAAGCTATACTTGTGTAGGATATACAGGCACAGGTGACTTAAAAGGAAGGGCCAAACATGGCCTTAGATAAGAAGACATCATCTACAAGGAGATGAAGATCTGTCTCAGCATAACCGCTGAGACGATAGGTCAAAACCGCTGAGACGAGGAGCCGTCTCAGCGGATCCACTGAAAAGGAAACTGGAGCAACCGCTGAGAAGGGAACTGAAGCTGCCGCTGAGACTGGAAGCTGTCTCAGCCCAACTGCTGAGACTGGATGCTGTCTCAGCCCAACCGCTGAGACAGATCCAAATGTTTTGACGGGATCTGCTTTTGGCGCAAATGACATTTCAGAGGGAAAAGCAAGTCCAATCAGCCCCATACTGTGTGAGGAGGATCGATATAGTCGTTGAAGCCTTCTGGAGGTATAAAAGGAGATGCTAGGGCACAACAACGAGCACTGTTCTATTGAGAAGCCTTTGCTGCACGCCGCAATCGAGCATTCACGATTCAGCCAGTTGAAGTCATTCTCTGCAGCTGAAGTTAATCTTCTAAGGGAGATTAGTTAGCTCTTCCTGTACAAACTCAAGAAGGGCAAGTTGATCTTCTGCTTTGCTGAAGGAGAAGATCAAGGGGATACAAATCTGAAGCTATTGTTTTCAGATCTGAAGAAATGATCCAGAAGACCTAAGAGTAAATCCTTGTGTCTTTTGTATTTAACTCAAACTCTATTACATCTCTGTAAGACATGGTTGCCTGAGTAAAAGGCTGTTGAGCCTGTGTGTAAAGCTGTGTTGACAGCTTGAGTGGTAGGACTTCTTGATAGGTCTGAGGTAGGAAATCTGTGGGATTTCTGAGTGGTAGGAGTTCATAACTCTGAGCTGTAGGGCTGCTGTGCCTGAGGTGTAGGGCCGTTGAGCCTGAGGTGTAGGGCTGTTGAGCCTGAGGTGTAGGGCTGTTGAGCCTGAGTGTAGGGCTGCTGTGTCTGAGGTAGGATCACTCTTGATCTGAGAAGTTCTGAGGAACTTGTGGTGTAAGCTCAAGGAGCCGAGATTGGAGTTTGTGGCCTTGTCTAACTCATTGTTAGAAAGGTGAAGGGGGAAAGAGGACTACTCAAGACACCCTGTCTTGAGGAACCTCTATACATCCTTGTGTGTTTTCTGTGCTTGTGTTTTCTACAGCTAGAAACATTAGGTTCAAACAAAGAAAATAAGTAGAACCTATTCACCCCCCCTCTAGGTATTATTGACTACACCTATATAAACTATCAAGTGGTATCAGAGGGAGGTTGATCAAAAAGACTTAACAGTCTGATCAGATCCTATACAGGAGTAGTCAAATCTGAAATCTAATGACCAATAGTGTAATGAAGAAGGAGTTGGGGTCAATGAAGTTGCCCATATGCTCCAAAGAAAACTTTGGGATATGAAAGCAAAGGGTAAGACTATTCATGGAAGCATCAGACCAAAGTATCTTTTTGACTATCAAAAATGGTCCTTATACCTTTGAGAAAGTCTCCACTATTGACCATACTAGAAAAGTACTTAAGGTATTTTCTGAACTGACCAATGATGAGTTAGCACTGTACACTATGGACAAGAGAGCCCAAAACATAATAGTAAATGCCATTGATGACACTACATTTCAGAACTTGGTACACTGCCAAACTGCCAAGGAAATGTGGGACACATTGGTTGTCTATATGGAGGGAACAACTGAAGTAAGGGATGACAAAATCACTCCTCAATCAGGAGTATGAAGCCTTCAGACAGCTGAGCAAGGAGAATATCTCCATGTGCTATGAAAGGTTCTTTAGGATTGTAAATGAACTAAGAACCTATGGAAGGGTGTTCACATATTATGAACTTAATGACAAGTTCCTTAGATCTTTAACTAGAGAATGAGACACTAAAATCTGTGCAATCAGGGAAGGGGCAAGACTTGGAGAAACCCCCACCCATACACTGTTTGGGAAACTGCTCTCATATGAGATGCAGCTTTCTGCAAGAAAGGAGGAGGACTCTTCCTCCAGGGCTCACACAAGGGAGAGATCTGTTGCTCTCAAAGCTGAATGCTCTAAGAAGAACAAGATTAGAGTGCAGTCACCTCCAAGAAAGGCTGCTGAATCTGAGAAATCTGAAAGCAGCAACTCAGACAGCTCCTCTTCTGATGAGGAGTTTGCTGCATTCACAAGGCAGTTCAAGAAGATGATCAAGAGGAAACAATGGAAGAACAAACCTTCCTCCTCTTCTCATCCCAAGAAGGATCATTACAGATCTGAGAGGCAACATCCCAAAGGGGACAGGTATGACTCTAAAACTAGTAAACATGTTTCAACTAATATAATTTGCTATTGCTGTAGTAAGCCTGGACATGTCATTGCTGACTGCCCAGTCAAGAGAAAGGAGAGAGGTGACAAGAAGCCTCATCACCAGAAGGAGAGGAAGGGAGAAAAATCCTTCCTGGCTAAGAAAGGCAAGAGCTGGAGTGAATCTGAGTCTTCATCTTCAGATTCAGATGGTGAGGAGGAAGCCTACTTGGGGCTGTTTGCTGATCAGGAAGAAGAAGACTATCCTGCTACCAGGATAGGAATCAGGGCCCCTCTATCACATTCAGATAGTGATGAAGAGGAGGATGAGGTCACTCTAGATGACCTTGGGCTGATGGCTATAACTGAAGATGAGGACAGCCACAGCAATTCAGAACATGAGCAGGTATTGATACACTGCATTTCTTCTTCTTCTGATTATGAAAAAAATCCAGAATCTGAATCTCCTCCATCTAAAGTTGGAGGTGAATCATATTCCGAGGAGGATGTCAATCAATTGATTGATGAATATGGTGCACTCCTGGAAGCTCTGAAAAGAGCAAAAAGCTAGCCAAGAGGCAAGCCCAAGAAATTACTTCCCTAAAGCAATCAAAATCTGAGTGCATTGAGCATGCTACCCAGCTAGCTCAAATGAGCAATGAGATTGGCAAGCTAAGGGGAATGTCAATGATCCATGTGGGCACCATAAGTCACAAGAACAAGATCATCAAGGATATTGAAGAAAAACTCCTCAAGGAGAGGATGCTAGTGGCTAATTTCTCCAAGCCCAAGACAGCGATGCCTATTATTGACACCTTCAACTCACATGACAGGAGAGGTGTTGGTTTCAACAAAGAGGCAGCTACTAGCAACACTAAGGGAAAGGTCAAGGACTCAAAAGAATCTAAGACCTCCTTTGTGAAGGTCTTGATGTCCTCAAACAAGTATGACCAAGAAAGTATTCATGGTCACTTACTAAATGGAAGTTCCTATAACTTGAGCAAGAATGCTCACAGCTATGGAAATAGAAAGGGAATGAGATTGAGTGCAATGAAAGCTCCACATGAGGAAATACAAATGATCCAACCTGGACCATTTGTGTTTGGTGTCTCAGCACCTTCAGTCAAGAACATGGAAGCAAACTCTTCCAAATCTGCTTCAGCAAAAAGCAAGACTGCTGTCAAATCTGTTGACAAGACCTGCTGCTCAGTGTCTGATTCCATCAGATCTTGTATGACTGCCAAGCCAATGCAAACTGAGGCCATCAGGACAAAGAGCAGCAAAACTGTCCACAGATTATCCTTCAGTCAGATTATTGCTGAAAGAAATAGGAAGAATGCTAATATCTCTTCTGCTGAACATGTACAAAGTGCTATACCAATTCAGAAAACTGTTCAGAAAAGGAGATACAATATTCATGATTGTTGGTGCTGTGACAAGGTGGGACACTTTGCAATTGATTGTTGGCACAACCTCAATGTGCCAAAGGCAAGGACTGAACCTCAAGCCAAACCAGCCCTCTCTAGGAATATTCCCTATGGTGTTAACATGAACCTAGGACCCAAAGTCAGTTGGGGTCCTAAGGTACATTAAATTTTGTGTTGTAGGTTAGTTCAAGTACCAGTCTCAACTAAATATGGTACTTGGACAGTGGGTGCTCAAGGCACATGACAGGAACTAAGAATCTTCTAAAGGATTACCATCCAGTGAAGAATGGACCCAAAGTTATCTTTGGTGGATCTGAAAAAGGAGTCACCAAAGGATATGGTATGATTTCAAATGGCATAGTCTCAATTACAAGGGTAGCTTATGTTGAAGGGTTGCAACACAACCTTGTAAGCATAAGCCAACTATGTAACTTAGGCTATGTCATTGAATTCCACAATGACAAGTGCTTGATCAAAAAGTCTAATGACTTGGAGACTATTCTCTCAGGCACTAGGAGTGGAAATGTTTATTGCTTAGACTTCATTTGCAATTATTCTATTTCTTCTGTGTGTCTTGTAGCTAATGAAAGTGAGTCACTTTGTGTCCAATGGCACAAGAGACTTGCCCACATTAACTATAAGACAATGCATAGATTATTTTCTAAAGACCTTGTTAGAAATAGTCCTAAATTAAAATGTGTTAAAAGTGGTCCCTGTCATGCTTGCCAAATGGGTAAGCAAACTAGGGCCACCTTTAAAAGTATTGGCTCCAAGGATACTGAAAGGTGTTTATACCTATTGCACATGGGCTTGTTTGGTCCTTTGCCAATTCAGAGCCTAGGTGGGAAGTTGTATACTTTGGTAATTGTAGATGATCATTCAAAGTATACATGGGTATTCTTCCTTAAGAAGAAGTCAGATACCTTACATATCTTTATAAATTATGTCAAGGCTATTCAGAATGATCTACAATGTACTGTGGTCAGGACAAGAACTGACCATGACACAGAATTTCAATCTCATGCCATGACAAAATTTTGTCAAGAATTTGGTATCACCCAAGAGTTCTCTTCCCCAAGGACTCCACAGCAAAATGGTGTGGCTGAGAGGAGGAATAGGACCTTGATAGAAGCTGGGAGAACATTGCTTAGTGATTCCTCACTCCCAGAATACTTCTGGGCTGAGGCAGTCAATACAACCTATTATGTTCTCAATAGAGCCTCCATCAATAAGGTCCTTGGGAAAACCCCTTATGAGATTCTGAAAGGAAAACAACATACAATTTCCTACTTCAGAATCTTTGGTT
This sequence comes from Dactylorhiza incarnata, assembly GCA_033032865.1. Classification (NCBI taxonomy): domain Eukaryota; kingdom Viridiplantae; phylum Streptophyta; class Magnoliopsida; order Asparagales; family Orchidaceae; genus Dactylorhiza; species Dactylorhiza incarnata. The sequence goes on along the minus strand of JAWHQI010000340.1, from coordinate 2,400,166 downwards.
GCAAATGCTACATTCTAAATAATGGAAAATCTCAATTAACAAAGTTTGCAGAAAAATGCAATGTGTGGGTTCTTGTTGGGTATAGCTCACATAGTAGAGCCTATAAAGTTTATAACAAGAAAACCCATGTTGTAGAAGAATCTATGCATGTTGTATTTGATGAGACCAGCCTTCTCTACAAAGAATGGTCTAGTTCTTCTATTTTGACAGGAAATGAAGAAGGGATGCATGAGCTGACTGTCCAAGACAAGCCCAGCAGCAGCAACACACAGACAGCTGCTGCAATTCCTGAAGAAGAAGATGTACAAGATGAAGTCATAGCTGGACCAGTGGAACAAACACAACCACCAGAGGACCCTCTTCCTGCTGCTGCAAGGCACCTGCGAGATCATCCAAGAGAGCTAATAATTGGGGATCATACCCAAGGCATATTGACAAGAAGCAGAGCTCATAATGAAGCACTATTCTTGAGCTTCCTCTCTCAAATGGAGCCCAAGAAGTTTGAAGAGGCCAATCAAGACACATTCTGGATTGAAGCAATGCAAGAAGAGCTCCTACAATTCAAGAGATGCAAAGTATGGAAGCTGGTGCCAAGACCTCAGGGACATAATGTGATTGGCACTAAATGGGTATACAGGAACAAGCTTGATGAGAATGGTACAATCGTCAAGAACAAAGCCAGATTAGTAGCCAAAGGATACATGCAAGAGGAAGGTATAGACTTTGATCAAACCTTTGCACCAGTTGCAAGGTTGGAAGCAATTAGGCTATTCCTTGCCTATGCTGCCCACAAGGGGTTCAAAGTCTACCAGATGGATGTCAAATCAGCATTTCTCAATGGAGATTTGAAGGAAGAGGTATATGTTGAACAACCTTCAGGTCTTGTGCATCCAACCCTAACTTCTCATGTTTATCTTCTTAGAAAAGCACTATATGGTCTCAAGCAAGCTCCAAGAGCTTGGTATGAGACTTTGTCCAACTTTCTCCTCAAGACCAAGTTCATGAGGGGAAAGATTGATAGCACATTGTTTCTTAGGGAAACAAGGGGCAAGTGTCTCTTAGTCCAAATCTATGTTGATGACATAATCTTTGGGTCTACTGATGACAACCTCTGCAAGAGATTTGCCAATCTAATGCAGGGGGAGTTTGAAATGAGCAGCATGGGTGAGCTCAAATATTTCCTTGGGCTCCAAGTGAAACAGTCTGATGATGGAATTTTCATCTCCCAGACCAAGTACACTAAGGAGCTCATCAAGAAATTTGGGATGGAATCAACCTCCACCATGAGAACACCCATGGGGTCTAATGTATCATTAGACAAGGATGAAAAGGGAAAGGCCTTTGATGAGTCCATGTACAGATGCATCATTGGATCCCTATTATACTTGACTGCTAGTAGGCCAGACATTATGTATGCTACATGTGTTTGTGCTAGGTATCAAGCCTGTCCTAAGGAATCTCACTACACCTCTGTGAAGAGGATATTGAGATACCTTAAGGGCAACTTGCATCTTGGCCTTTGGTACCCTAAGAACAATGATTTTGAACTAACAGGCTTTTCAGATGCAGATTTTGCAGGTTGCAAGGAAGACAAGAAGAGTACAAGTGGTACTTGTCAATTCCTAGGGAGAAGACTGATATCTTGGAGCAACAAGAAACAAACCAGTGTGGCAACATCCACAGCTGAGTCTGAGTACATTGCTGCAGGTAGCTGTTGTGCACAACTCCTTTGGACACAACATCAATTGGAGGATTACAACCTCAAGGTAAGGGAATCTCCTTTATATTGTGACTCATCCAGTGCAATCTCTATTGCTAAAAATCCTGTCTCTCATAGCAGGACTAAGCATATAGAGATTAGATATCATTTTATTAGAGAACATGTAGAATGTAAAGATATCTTTCTTGAATTTGTCCCCACTGACAAACAGGTAGCTGATATCTTTACTAAGCCACTGGATGAATCTAAGTTCAATGCTTTTAAAAATTGATCTTGGCATGCTTAGTATAGAATAGTTCTAAATGTATGAGTAATAGCTGTCACTATGATTAATTATGAATGGTGAATTATCAAACTTTACATTACTGAACACTACAACTTAGTGACATGACTAGGACCCATCTTAAGCCAAAATATCTACATTAGGCCTAAACCCTATGATCAGCTAAAATGCAGGAGTATGTTCAGCTGAATCAGCTGAGAAAAATCCCAGCTGAACCGCTGAGATGAGGAAACTGTCCCAGCGGTTGACAGTTCTCTGTCCCAGCTGAACCGCTGAGACGAGCAAAATGTCTCAGCGGTTGACACTTTACTATCCCAGCGGCCTAGGTCTCCGTCCCAGCTGAACCGCTGAGACGGGGTATGTTCAATATGAAACCTGATAATTAACCCACAACTCCTTAACACAATAAGGTAATTAAGTCTAGAAGCCTAGGGTTAATAAAATCGAAACTAAAAATCTATAAATAGATACACTGTAACCTAAAACAAACCACAAAGTCAAACCCTTAGCCGTCGAGACGATTCATCTCCTCTTCCGTCTCAGCGCATCGATTCTCTGCTTCCATGGCGCCAAAAAGCTCGAAAGATCTCCTGGAGGGGTATGAAATAGTAAGAAATGGATTCTCTCATGCCTCTGAAGAAATACGACAAGTGATTCATCTCATGGAAGCTCAAGGTCTGGAGCACATGCTGTCTGAACCATGCTGCATTCTCAAAGCTGAAGTTCTGGAATGGTTCAACCATGTCAAACTGTCTCCATCCAAAACCATCCTGATGTCCAAGATAGGAAGTGAGAAGATAAAGATTACTGCTAAAAGGCTGGAGAAGGGGCTAAAATTAACTCCCTGCAGTAAAACTGAAGAGGAAGGGATATCTGAAAAGGACAAGCAGACTGCCCTAAAGTGGACAGGATACAGTGAAACTAAGACCAGTTGTCTAAGAAGGAAGTTCTTCAATCAACAAGGGAAGCTGTTGTCTGATATTGTGGGCAAAACTATCCTATGCAAGCCTGGTTCACATGACACTGTCTCACAGTTCATGTTTGAATTAATGACAAGGATAATTCTGTCCAAGAGAACCTCATGGGGAGAAGTCATCTTTCAAAGGATAAAAGAATCTCTACAAGCCCCCAATATGGGAAGAATACTATCTCTGTACCTACAGAATAGTTATTCAGAGACCTTTGCAAACTCCAAGGGGTCAAATCTCCATTACCTCAAAAGAATGGACATTAAGACTCTGGATAGATTCTCCAGAGTGCTCCCTATGAGCCAGCCAACTGTGGCAAAGGCAAAGAAGAAAGAAGTATCCCAGCAGAAATCAAATTCATCCTCAAAGTCAGCTGGATCTGACAATGAAGATAGTTATGGGTCTGATCATAGATCTGCCAGCAACCCAATGAACATTAATAATGAAGAGGTCCCCAGGATAAATGAGGAGCCCCAAGGAAGTGTTGTGCCCAATCCTGAGCCAACCCAGATGAATGCTGATCCAGCTGTTCATCAAGCTGAAGATGAAATTCCCAACTCACCTATCCATGGTAAATTAGGAATTCAGTTAGGTCTCTTTTCTCTATAAATAGTATAGTCTAGGTATTTAATTCATCAATCATTTTTCAGGTGACCTTAGACAAAACTCTCCTCCTAAGGATGCCCCAAGTGAGGAGGAGCATAACCCAGCCTATGAAGGAGGAGGTGGGTATGCTAGTGGGGGAGAACATCAACAGGAATTAATATCACCAAATGCCCCATCTGAGGGGGAGCAGATCCCTGATAATGAGAGGGCTAATGCTCAGAGTGGAGCTGAAGAGATGGTTGAAAAGGGGCTACCCCAGGAAAGGACAGTTGCAACTCTGGACACATCTGACCTGATAAACTCAATACAAACAATGATTGAGGGTCAAATATTGTCTATGAAAGAGATTGTTGCTGAGAAGATCCAGGATGTATCTACCCAGATAAGGACTGAACTGCACTCTACAAGAGCTGCATTGACTCAGGAGATCCAGGCCAGTGAGCAAAGAATGGACTCAAGAGTGGCTGAAGTGAGAACTGAACTGAATGCACAAGTTAATGATGTCAAAACTGCATCAGATCATATCCTTCTGCAGATGACAAGATGGTTTGAAATGGCCAAAAATACTGTTGCTGCCCAGCACACAGTTCTGAAGGATATTGCAGACCATCAAGGGGATTCCACAAAGGACATCACATATGTAAAGAATCACCTCTTCAAAAACCAAAATGTTTGGGAGAATGCAGTTTCAAGGATGGCACAAGTGGTCAACACATCAAGCAGCCAAGTCAAGTCCCACATTGACAAGGCAAAGGAATGCATTTTAGATGATGTGGACAACACTTTTCAGACTCTCTCTCAATCCATATTGGATCAACACTCTGAAATTGAGAAGAAAATAGTGGAACATAGCAAAGAAGTGGAGGAGAAGATTACCAGTCTACATGCTAAGATGAAAGGAGCACACATACAGTTATATAACAACATGGAGTCCTCTCACAAACTGATACTCTCCAATCAAGAAGAAGCCAGCAAGCAAATGGTGGAAGTGGTAAACAATGCTTCCAGTGCTATTCAAGAAAATATCCTTACCATGGCCAGAAAGGTCACTGATAATCAATGGGAATCAAGCTTAAAGGTGCTGCAAGGAACAAGAATTGCATTGAATCTGCCAATCTTGAACCCTAGCAGAAATGAAGACTTTGACTTCCAAAGTCAATTAAATCTGATTGCTGATGAAAGAGCAACAAAGAGGAGAAGGATAGAGGGTATTCAGACTGCTGAAGAATACATGACTCAAAAGAGAATGGAAAGATTAGAGGATCCACTTCATGAAGATGACAATCTGGAGTTGGACACAATTGTTGTCAACACCTGGGTCAGCCATGGAAATCCAATGAAGGACATTGACCATGTCTATTCAGCTGCTGAGTGGATCAAACACCTTGAAAGGGAATCTTTAAGAGAAAGAATTCTCAAAGAAAATATGGTAAGAAGGGAAACCCCTTTAAGGATTCCCCCAAGATATCTTCCCAAGCCATTCCTGTACTTCAAAATAATGGAGAAGCTCAAGGCTGCTGCTGAAGCTAGGAAAAGAAAGTCTACAGATGGAGAAAGCTCTTCCACGGATCAATCCTAGAAAAATCAGCCTTGACATTTTGTTTTGAATTAAATGTACAACTATATGTTGAATCTTCTTTTATATATCTGTACTGAACATTTAAAATGCAATGATAATTCATATTCTGATCATAATATTGTGTTTGCTACTATTGATATATGTACTTTGTATTTATTATCTCTAGTATTCAGTAGCTTAGATGGAATGTTCAGATTAAGATGGATCAGCTATTACAGAAAATAGCTCTCCAATTAAGGGGGAGTAACTTCCTTACTCAGGTTGAGGGGTAGTTGGCACATGCTAAGAGTGCACAAGTTAGACTATAGATTGATCCAAAGGGATCTATAGATGTTATCCCTTTATACATAGCAAGTTAAGAGGGAGATAACAAGTTAAGGTTGAAAAAGCCAGAAAGGGGGAGATAGGGCCAGTACCAATGTTGGAGAAAGGGGAGAAAGGGCCAGTGCAAATGCTTATGCTTTGGGTGTTAGGTCCTATGCTTCACAGATCATTTCTTTTTCTGTGATAAGATTTTTCATTGTTAATGGACCTTAGCATTGGGGATGTTCTGCCTTCTTCAAATAGGGGGAGATTGTTGGGTATATTGCCCTCAATATTACCTTGATTTGAAGAGGCATCACTCTCAATGCTAAGGACATATTGTATTTAACAAAGCTACTTGTGTAGGATATACATGCACAGGTGACTCAAAAGGAAGGGCCAAACATGACCTTAGATAAGAAGACATCATCTACAAGGAGATGAAGATCTGTCTCAGCATAACCGCTGAGACGATAGGTCAGAACCGCTGAGACGAGGAGCCGTCTCAGCGGATCCACTGAAAAGGAGACTGAAGCAACCGCTGAGAAGGGAACTGAAGCTGCTGCTGAGACTGGAAGCTGTCTCAGCCCAACTGCTGAGACTGGATGCTGTCTCAGCCCAACCGCTGAGACAGATCCAAATGTTTTGACGGGATCTGCTTTTGGCGCAAATGACATTTCAGAGGGAAAAGCAAGTCCAATCAGCCCCATACTGTGTCAGGAGGATCGATATAGCCGTTGAAGCCTTTTGGAGGTATAAAAGGAGATGCTAGGGCACAACAACGAGCACTGTTCTATTGAGAAGCCTTTGCTGCACGCCGCAATCGAGTATTCACGATTCAGCCAGTTGAAGTCATTCTCTGCAGCTGAAGTTAATCTTCTAAGAGAGATTAGTTAGCTCTTCCTGTACAAACTCAAGAAGGGCAAGTTGATCTTCTGCTTTGCTGAAGGAGAAGATCAAGGGGATACAAATCTGAAGCTATTGTTTTCAGATCTGAAGAAAGGATCCAGAAGACCTAAGAGTAAATCCTTGTGTCTTTTGTATCTAACTCAAACTCTATTACATCTCTGTAAGGCATTGTTGCCTGAGTAAAAGGCTGTTGAGCCTGTGTGTAAAGCTGTGTTGACAGCTTGAGTGGTAGGACTTCTTGATAGGTCTGAGGTAGGAAATCTGTGGGATTTCTGAGTGGTAGGAGTTCATAACTCTGAGCTGTAGGGCTACTGTGCCTGAGGTGTAGGGCTGTTGAGCCTGAGGTGTAGGGCTGTTGAGCCTGAGGTGTAGGGCTGTTGAGCCTGAGTTTAGGGCTGCTGTGTCTGAGGTATGATCACTCTTGATCTGAGAAGTTCTGAGGAACTTGTGGTGTAAGCTCAAGGAGCCGAGATTGGAGTTTGTGGCCTTGTCTAACTCATTGTTAGAAAGGTGAAGGGGGAAAGAGGACTACTCAAGACACCCTGTCTTGAGGAACCTCTATACATCCTTGTGTGTTTTCTGTGCTTGTGTTTTCTACAGCTAGAAACATTAGGTTCAAACAAAGAAAATAAGTAGAACCTATTCCCCCCCTCTAGGTATTATTGACTACACCTATATAAACTATCAGAAGTATTCACAGATGCCGACTGGGCAGGGTCAGTTGATGACCGTAGATCTACTTCTGGATGATGTACTCCAGTTGGTGGAAATTTAGTAACCTGGAGAAGTAAAAAACAACAGGTGGTTGCCAGGTCCAGTACCGAAGCAGAATTCAGAGCTATGGCCCATGAAATATGTGAAGGAATGTGGATTCGGTGCCTTATGTCTGATCTTGGGATTCAAGGCAAGGGTCCCATCCGACTCTACTGTGATAACAAGGCTGCCATCAGTATCGCGCACAATTCTGTTCAGCATGATCGCACGAAACATGTTGAGGTCGATCGTCATTTCATCGAGGAGAACATAGTGAGTGGAGCTGTGAGCACTCCATTTGTCCCATCAGATCAACAGCTGGCAGGCGTCCTCACCAAGGGGTTGAGTTTTAGAGCTTTTGAAAATATTATGTCCAAGTTGGGTTTGACAGACATCATAAGCCCAACTTGAGGGGGAGTGTTGAATGTCGCGTAATTAAGTCTTATGTTGGTTTCCTCTCTCTTGTATCTCTTTATCTCTCCTATATATAAAGGAGAAGACCCTTTGTTATTAATTAAGAATCTTAAATCTCACGACAATTATAATATATGCGTAACGTTTATATATATAATACGAAATTAAAATTTAAAAATTAATTACAGTATAAATAAAATTAAATACTTAAAATGAATATATAAATTAAAGTATATATTGTAATACGAGAGCAGTGCATGAGGCCTCCCCGTGCGGCCGCGACAGTGCAACGACTCCACGACACTCCCGCCGCTTGCAGCCCCCCCTAAGCGCATAATTACAGTCTCCTGGCACGACTGCCCTCAGGGGCTGCGAGCGGCAGGAGTGTCGTCGCACTGCGCCTCCCCCCCAGTGCACAATCTCAGATAGGCCCGTGTTCTGTCGCAACCCTTTGGCTGTCTAATAGATGTGGGAATGTCGAATGTCTCTAGCTACGTCTCTCTTAAGTGTAGGCCAATAGAAACAGTATTCTACTAGTGCAATGGTCTTATCTTTTCCAAAATGCCCGGCGGCACTGCCGACATGCATCTCTTAGACTAGAAGGTCTCAGATGGGTGTCTGAGGAATAATAAGAGGGTACCTCAAAATAAATAACCATCAGTGATCGTGATGTCGGGGACCAACACGGGTTGGGCACTGAGATAGTACATAATATATAATTGCAAAGTTGAGGCATGTGGGATGCTCCGTGATCAAATGTTCGAATCCCGAGGTCTGAGTGGTAAGGGTGTGGAGTAGTCTCACTCTGCAGCTAAGGGCGTCAAAGGGCTTGCTCACAACACCTGCTCGATGTTTGAGAACATAATGAAAATCTCGTAAATACTCAACCCACTTAGAATTGTGACGACTCAACTTTTTCTGGGAGTCAAAGTAGCTTAGTGCTTGGTGGTTCGAATAAAACACAAATTCGCGAGGGAGGAGGTAGTGTTTCCAATATTGTAGAGACTGAATACTTGCGTAAAACTTCCGGTCATGTTGGAATACCTCTGCCAGGCGTCATTCAGTTTCTCATTGAAGTATAAGACTAGATGACCCTCCTGGTTGAGAACTCCTATACCTATGGCGGAAGCGTCGCAAGCAACATCGAATGCTCGTCTGAAGTCGGGTAATTGGAGAACTGGGACAGATGTTAACTTATCTTTAATGTCCACTGAAAATCTCCCTTACGAAGGCAACTCGTGTTGGGAGCCATAATGGTACTAAAACCCTAAACAAAGTTTCTATAAAAGGTGGCCAAACCATGAAAGCTGCAATTCTTATATATGTTTGTGAGGGTTGACCACTCTCAGATGGATCTGACCTTATCAGGGTCTATGGACACGCCAGATTCGGAGATGATAAAATCTAGAAAGTGTACAGACTCAGAGAGGAAGGTGCACTTCTTCAAGTCGATGTATAAGTGCTCCTTATGAAGAATGTCGAAGAGCAACCACAAGTGTGTGAGGTGCTCTTCATGAGTCTGACTCTATACTAGGATGTCATTGAAATAAACTACGAGGAATTTGCTCATGTACGTGCGTAGAATCCGGATCATAACACACATAAATGAACTTGGGCATTGGACAACCCAAAGGGTATGACTAACCACTCATACATGCCATATTTTGTGTTAAATGCGGTTTTCCATTCATCTCCTTTCTTGAGACTAAGCTGTTGGTACCCGCTCCGAAGATCCAACTTTGAAAAGATTTGCGCACCTGACATATTATCAAGGAGGTCATCGAGCTGAGGGATGGGGAACCAGTATTTGAACATACATTTGTTGATAACTTTACTATCCACACCCACCCACCAACTACTATCCTTCTTAGGAGTAAGGAGGGCAGTCTGGCGCAGGGGCTCAAACTTTCCCTAATAAATTGCTTCTGTAGAAATTCAGCAACCTGAGTCCTTAATTCTTCATGTTCATTTGGATTCATCCGGTAACGGGGGTATGTTCGGTAGAAATGATTCTGACACATGGCCGATCACGTGTTGGATATCTCGTAGTGGGGGAAGTTCATCCAGGAGTTCGTCGGGCATACTATCGTTGAACTCGTCTAGGAGCTGTCGCACATCGGGGTGGACTATCACCATGTCCATTGTGTCCTCCGTAGTCTGTGAGGGAACAACTACATAAATCATGTCAGTGTTGCGGCTCTCCCGAGTGAACTCACTACGTCACAGAAGGTGGACAGGTCTCGAGATACTCGTACTAACTGCAGGCTCGATCCTCCCCTTAGGGAGATCCTTGGATTGGGTCGGGGACTACTTGATCTTGCGTCCCTTGTCAAAGAATACACATATGTTGGACCGTCCATAGCAAGTCACGTCGCTATCATATAGCCAAGGTCTACTTAGTAATACATGTGTTTCGTCCATGCGAATGACGTCACACCAGACTCTGTCCTCAAATGATGCAAGTCAGATCGGCACCAGGCACCTCTGAGCGACCTAAATTGCCCTCTTATCCACCCAGATGACACGATATGGGTGCGGACGGGGTTCTGCTCCCGTTCGAGCCCCTTTGGGGCAATAATATTTACGCATCTACCACTATTGATGGCGAGCTTGTAGGCCTCGCATGCACTCAGAAAATAGGTATAAAATATGGTGGTTCATCGCCAATCTTTATCCGTACGGGGTGTATGGAGAAGGCACCGAACTAAGACTAACTCTAATGCTCTAACGACTTCGCTGCCCCTTCCTTCCTCTACTGCAACTACGATCTCCTCATCCGAGGGGCTCTCTACTGGATCTAGTAGGTTCTAGCGGAGGCTAAGGGGTGATTTCTAAATGCAACTATATTAGTTCGACAACTAACTTGCAATAATAAGATTTATAAGAACAAACACAAAACAAATCATAATTAAGGAAAACTCCACAGATTAGAGAACACATAATGTAGTATTGATGTGAGAGTGCGCAGATAATAAATACACACGCAAACAAGGATTAACACTACTCAAAAAAGGTGGAGACAATGTTTACAATAAGATATAATGCAAGCAATCCTAGATTGGAAATGGCCTTCTTGATGGCTGGAAGATTATAGCTGTTGTTGGGAAGGAATGGGGGTATTAGTAGGGTTGTGCGAGGGAGGAAGAGGTTGCCAGTGGTGGGGTATGGCCCTGGATGTACTATGAACAGTGAGCGGCTGTAGACAGGTTATCAAAAATAGAGTGTGGGCCAGCAATTGGGGCTCTTGAAAGAGTCCTTGATTAGTTTCATCGGTGGGGTGAAGAGAATGTGGGGATTACTTGGGTTGAGGGGGGTGGGGGGTGGGAGAACCCAGAGATATGTCGGCTGTAAGGAGAGGGGGCTGGCTGTTGTGGTATGGGAAGTGGATGTTCGGCTGTTGGAGGAGAGAATGAGGGGGCGGGGGGGGGGGGGGGGGGGGGGGATGGCTGTTGTGGCTTGGACGTGGGCTTTAGTGGGGGAGTTATGAGAGGTTAGAAGAGGTGTCCGATTGGGATATGGATTGGGGGTGGGGAGTAGGGGATCGGTTGGGGTATGTGGAGAGGCTTTGAGTGAGTGGAGGAGTGAGGAATGGTGGGTTGAGAGAAATTGTAGGAGTACTGGCCCCTTTTTATAGGAGGTGGTTATGAGCGGGGTAGTGGGGAGTTGGCTATGGAATTGGGATGGTGGGGAAGACGGGGTGGCCGGCAAAGGATGGCTGGAGGTGATTACTGGAGGTGGAGCCGGAGATCACCGGAAAACTGAAATGGAGGGAAAATATGGTGATGGTGATTGGATTTCTGGATAGGAGGGGGACTATGGGGTGGCCGGATAGGTGAGTTTGGGGGGGGGGGAGGATGTGGCCGGTTCTAGCGCGTGGTGGTGGTGGAATTTAGAAGAGGCGATGGGCTTGGGAGGTGTCCGACAAGGTGGGTGTGGAGAGGGAGGGGATGGTGTCCGTCTAGGGAGACAAGGAAGTGGATGGTGGCTGGTTAGATGGAGGGAGGGGAATGGGTGGCCGACTAGGGAGGGGGAAATGGGAAAGGGTGGCCGAGTAGCTTTACACTTGGATTTCCGGCTTCGTTACCGGTGATCAAAAGGAGCTTTTTTTCTTCACTTTCAATAGCTTTTCATGGAGCCTCCTACTCTTATTTATAGCCTAGGAAAGGACAATGAACGGTCATGATTCTCCGTTCATTGTAATCTCCCAAATGTACAAGTAATGCATACATTAAAAAATCCACAAAAATAAAATAAGCATACATGGAAATAAAATATGCATAAGATACTTCGATCAGTGACTTACTCGACATGAGCGGTCCCGATCGTCACTGGACTCTGTTGAGATTATTAGTTTAGATTATTATATTAAGCTATTTGTATGTGTATGTGGGTTAGTGCCACATTGTGCGTGTGAGGTATGTGTGTCCCTTGTAATCATATTTATAGCCCCCCTTTGTGGATGTATGAATCAACTTGTTATTTCCCTTATTAATTTCTACTTGGTATCAGAGCGAGGTTCCCGCATGCCCTAACTTTTTTTCTGGTTCGCCGCTTCCTCTTTGCTCTCGCTCGATCTCGAGCCGCTCCGACCCCCCCCCCCCCCCCCCCCCCTTCTGATCCCGTCTCCATCCTGCGCCGCTGCTAGGGATCCCGACGAGGCGTCTCCCGTCCGCTCCCGTCGAAGGAATGGCCTCCTGATTCCATCGACGGGAGTGGCTCCTCTTTCTTTCTCCCGCGTCCTCTACTGCTCCCGCTGCCGCGATGACTGTCTATTGTGCTCGCTGCCATCGACAACGTCTGCGACCTGGATCCCGTCGGCTCCGTCGTTCCCGTCTGCATCATCGACGGTGGATCCCGTCGGCTCCGTCGTTCCCGTCTGCATCATCGACGGAGGATCCCGTCGGCTCCTGTGCTCCCGCTTGCTGCCACTGAGTCCGACCAGTCTTGCTGCTGCTTCTCCCGTCGACGACTGCTACTGATTCTCCCGCCGCCTCCTGCTGCTCCAGATGCCTCTCCCTCATTCTTCTGAAGATTACAGTGGATTCCTGCAGTCGTATGCCCTTCGGGGGTGCTGATCTCGCGTCGTAGTCGCTCTGTTTTTGCTGTTTTTGAAGTTTTTCTGTGTCTTTCAATGTATGTTGTTCGTATTTACTTTGTTTGGTCTAGTTTTTGCCTATATGCACGTGTATTCCACGTGAGGGGGAGTGTTTGGGATGTGGGCGACCCGGATAATCTTTCCCGTTGTTCGCCTTAGTCCCACACGGCCTCTAGGCTTATGTCGTGTGTTGTTTGTCTCCCCAAGTTTTTCCTTGATGATTGGTAGGTGGTATGACCTTTGGTGTTTTTCTCTTATCCCCGCGGTCACGAAGATTTGTGTGTGAGGTGTTATCCCCGCAGTCTCGTTGATTCGTGTGTGTGGTGTTATCCCCGCGGTCACGTAGATCTGTGTGAGAGGTGTTATCCCCGCAGTCTCGTGGATTCGTGTGTGTGGTTTCTTTCCTGTAAGTGTACCGTGTGTGGGAGGATCCCCGGTCACCCGTTTGTCCCACATTTGCCTGCCACCTTTACCTTTTCCATTGATGTTGCCAAGATGGAGGTTTCCCCTCCATCTTGAGGGGGAGTGTTGAGATTATTAGTTTAGATTATTATATTAAGCTATTTGTATGTGTATGTGGGTTAGTCCCACATTGTGCGTGTGAGGTATGTGTGTCCCTTGTAATCATATTTATAGCCCCCCTTTGTGGATGTATGAATCAACTTGTTATTTCCCTTATTAATTTCTACTGACTCGTGATCGACGCGAGTATACCATCACGAGTCATGTGGCATGATCCCCATTAGTTATTGGACAGAAACAAATAGTATACTACACATCACACTACACATGTTACAATAAGGTAATAATGTTGTACGTGCATCCGAGCTTCATTCCAACCATGTGGCGGTAATCTGTATGACTTTATTTTGAAAATTGCAGAATGTTAAAACATTGCATATTGAGGACATGGATGTAGTCGTTGAGCCTGGAATTGGATGGATGGAACTCAATGAGTATTTGAAACCTTATGGTCTTTTCTTTCCACTTGATCCAGGCTAGTATTTAATAATCTTTCGTCATGTTCGTCTTCTGCTATTTACCATATATGTAGAATTTTTAAAACGGTAAATTGTGTAAGCATCTGTAATTTATTTTAATCAACTATGCTCTCTATGGTAATAAAATTGCAAGGTTGCCGATATCAGATTTTGGGTTCATGTTGGTTTGAGTTCGAAATATTAGATGTCAGATTGCATGATATATTGACGACATTTTATTAGATCTATATGCACACATTGTTATTCTATATATAATATAATATGTACATTGATGCATATATATATAATATTATATATGAATTATAACATTGTCAATTCTTAAAAGCTAAATAAACTAACTTCAAATAAGCTAAATAAACATTCTCAAGTTAAATAAGCAAGCTAAAAATATTTGTTAGTAGCATTATCAAAAAGAAAGTCCTATCTCACAATTCTTGAATAAAAAGCAACATCAATAATAGTTTTTATTTTTGCAACTTTGGGATAGTCATCTGTCATCATCCAACCTCAACATCAATTCTGCAATATCAATAATTAGTAATATGCTAATTTCATCATCTAAGAAAATGAATACTGATAGTGCACCCATCATGACATCAACAATGCATGATTCCATTCAAGGAGATGATGTGCTTAGAGCAACTCAATACCATCATTCATCTGTCACTCATCAGGCTTGCTCAACATGAGAAAATGAACAAAGATAGAACACCCGCATTATTCCATTCAAGGCAATGATATCACGAAAGCAACTTAATATCATCATTCATCACCCATCAGTCTCGCATAAAGAAATATCATAGATATTATGCGTTGCAAAATTATATTTGATACTTGGATTACTTGTGTACTTAAGTGAGATCATATGTTTCCAAAAATGCAACAACTAGGGCATAGAAGAAAATCGAAACTTGGTACAAAACTAGGCACAACTAATATATCGTCCAATATATTAAAAACAACAGAAATAATATATGGGTGTTTAGTCACAAAAGGAACCATATAGGCTCTGTTTGGTTGGGTTGTTGCTGATTAAAAACTGCTGATGGAAAGCTGCTGATAGGAAAAGCACTGAATCTAGAAAACACAATTTTGTTAAAAACTGTTTGGGTTAAATGAAGTTTGTAAAACAGAGTTTTAAAAAAGTTGTTTGGAAACAAAACAGAGTTTTGAGTGAATTTTTTTTTCCATAAAATAATTACCAGCAACATAATATTTGAAAGAAAACATTTTTTATAATAATACGACTCAAAAAAAGTGTCATGAAAATGACATTTTTCCAACCAGCTCTCATCGCAATCTTGTTTTACGTTCTACTTTCGTACAACTGATCCGCTATAATATCACAAAGCGCGATCATCTCGTCCACACCACCTGCAGTATCAGAGCATGTTTCTCGCCGCCCCTATAAGGATACATGACCATCCCCACCCTTATGCTCGCACCCACTGAAGTCAATATCCACCCGCGAAGGGTGCCATCGAATGAAGTTATGTAAAGTCATCGTGACCATCACAATATCTGCCTGTTTGTCAAAGCGATAGCTTGGCATGTCCCGCAACATGACCCACTTCTTCCAAACGCCAAACGCAGCTTCTACTCCAAATCACGGTGCGTTTCAACCGCACCGCACCGCACCCTAGAAGTCTAACCAAACGCCACCATAATCGTAACCACAAGATGCTCGGACAGCTAATATATCTAGGAAAGGAAGTATGAATCATCATATTTGAGTATGAAATAGAACTGTGGATAAAGGCAGAACCTTGTATATACTTTTCTATGTATAAAATACATTGTATGAATACAAATCTATAGGAGGGAGAAAGAGAGAGGACAACCTTATACACAATGTGGGACTAAAGAAGGGAGAGAAACAAGAAACTAAAAGGGCCCCAAATGGGCCTTTACATGGGCTTTTTTAACACTCCCCCGCAAGCTGGAGCGTACAAGTCGTAGACACCCAGCTTGGACAGGAATTGAAAAAATAGGGCACTTGGTAAGACCTTGGTGAGGATATCAGCAACTTGGTCAATACCCGGAACGTGCTTTAATTCTATCTTCTTCATTTGTACTTTCTCCCGGATGAAGTGACAGTTTACTTAAATGTGTTTCGTTCTTTCGTGGAAGACCGAGTTCTTAGCTATGTGTATAGAGGCTTGACTGTCACATAGTAAGAAAGTTGGTGAGGGAAGTTTTACTCCTAGATCAGCGATGAGACTTTCAAGCCATGTGAGTTCAGAGACAACTGATGCCATCGAACGGTATTCTGCTTCAGCTGAAGATCGAGCAACCACAACTTGTTTCTTACTACGCCAGGTAACAAGGTGACCTCCAAAGTAGGTACAAAATCCACTAGTAGACCGTCGATCATCTAGGGAACCAACATAATCTGCATCAGAATACGCAACCAAAGTTGGAGTGGAAGATGAGGTTTTGTATACCAGCCCTTGACCAGGGGTTGATTTTAGATATCTTAGGATGCGTTCGACAGCCTGAAGATGGGACATTTGAGGGGAATGCATAAACCCGCTAACAACCCCAACAACAAAGGATATATCTGGTCTCGTGACCGTTAGGTAAATCAGTTTTCCAACAAGTCGTCGATAATATTCTGGATTTGGAAGAGGAAGATCATCATCAGAGGCGTGTGCACATAGCTTGTGATTTACATCTATATGGGTGTTAATCGGCTTGCATCCAGAGTAGCCAGCATTCTGAAAGAAGATCGAGACAATACTTCCGTTGAGAGAGGACAAGTCCATCAGGACGTCTTGTGATCTCAAGACCAAGGAAGTATCGAAGGTTCCCCAGATCTTTTGTTTGAAAGACGGAGCTAAGGTGTTGTTTGACCGCCTGTATTCCCTTTGAATCATTTCCAGTGATTAGGATGTCGTCAACATATACCAACAGAAGAACCGTTCCTATTGTTCGATGTCGAGTAAATAGAGAGAAGTCTGCCGAGCTCCGAGTAAAGACAACTTCCCGAATAGCCTTACTGAACCCGTCAAACTATGCCCGAGGGGATTGTTTGAGACCGTAGATTGACTTCTTAAGGTGACAAACTCGGGACTCCCCCGTGGTCTCAAACCCAGGAGGCTGTTACATGAAAACTTTTTCTATTAGGTCACCATTTAAAAATGCATTCTTGATATCCAGTTGATGTAGGTGCCATTGGCGATGTACAGCCACAGAGAGGACACAAACTGTGTTTAGCTTGACAACTGGAGAGAATGTTTCCTTATAATCGAGGCCTTGTTGTTGGGTAAAGCCACGAGCCACCAGTCGGGCTTTCAGACGATCAATTGTCCTATCAGGAGCATGCTTGATGACAAAGACCCATTTTCACCCAACAGGAGTCTGGCCTGGAGGGAGAGGGACCAGGTCCCATGTCTGGTTAGCCCAGAGAGCTGTCATTTCTTCGTCCATGGCTGCCCGTCAGCCTGGATGTTGGAGAGCCTCCTGCACAGAGTTAGGCATAGAAATAGAGGACAATGAAGTAGCAAAGTGATGAAGCGGTGAAAACAGACGATGTAAGGATACATAGTTCGCCATGGGATGAGCGGTGGATGCTGGTGCCGGATTA
The DNA here is from genome assembly GCA_033032865.1 of Dactylorhiza incarnata. Taxonomy (NCBI): domain Eukaryota; kingdom Viridiplantae; phylum Streptophyta; class Magnoliopsida; order Asparagales; family Orchidaceae; genus Dactylorhiza; species Dactylorhiza incarnata. Next base: position 2,382,949 of record JAWHQI010000340.1, on the reverse strand, counting down.
GCAGGTCGCAGAGGATTTTCTGCTGATTGGTTTTTTGTAGCATTCTAATGTGGTCTGTTCCATAATTAAGTGTTGCATGTTGTTGGTGCTGATGATAGTTATCCGCTCATTTTTGTGTGTTCTTTACCATTTTATAGTATGTTCATTCACAGTTTTAGGAGCACAAATAAGATTAAGTTTGGGAGTATAAATAATAATAATCTACCAGAGTTTTGATAGTCAATGGGCTCAACCGCAAATTATTCTGACAGAGCAAGGAAATTGGAAAACACAATTTATTTAGCAGAGGCTCATGATGTTGATAAACTCTAAAGCACCTCTAGTCTCTAAAACCCTTAAGCTTGATATGTTCGATTTAGAAGGATGATGCAAAATGTCCTTTAGGTTCCATATGTAGCAACTCAAAATTTTTAACGAAGAAACAGTTTAGCACTTCTTGGAGCAAAGACGAACTATATAATCGAAAGAGCAATGGTAAGTGGTAACTAAAGGATAAACATGAACAACAAAATTTAAATGATATCCTCTAACTCTCTCCAGTTTCTCCAAGCACCCTTGTGAACTAGTGTAGATTGTATAGACCATTTACCCGAGGTGATAATAAAAAATGAAAATATCATCTACCATACAACACTTCCAAAAATCTCAGAGTTTTCCCCCATCCATTCTTGCCGAATACACGCCTTCAACATATTCCTTGGATTTTTATCCCAAAATGATACATCCAAAGTGAGCCGCTCTATTTCAATGAAGAAAAGCCTAGAATCACTCTACTTAACCACCTCCCTTGAAATTATTGGTTGGAGATGGCGTGAGTACCGGTAGGTGAGATGATAATGTAGGGACTTGGAGAGGTGAGAGAATATGTTGGGAGCTGACACTTAGAATGGTGTAGAGCGAGACATCCATGAGAGGAGGGAGCTAGGGTTTTGACGTGAAATTGAGATTTGAGAGCTCGTGATCTGGGTGATGGAACTCCGAGGAATATGAGATTTTGGGTCAGTGTGGAAATGTATTTGTTAATTATTAAGGCTTTACCGTTAACATTGGTAATGACTCTCATTGCTAGTAAATTTGGTTTTGGATTCAATCTTGGAGCTGGAGTAGTTAAGTTGTACATGCTTCCAAATTAGGTTTTTCAGGTTCAAAATACTCGACATCAAGGACTGAGTATCAACCCTGGTGATTGGTTTTTTATTTTTGTTTTTGGTTCCGAACCCGAACATAGAGCTATTAGAACTAAACTGAGTTGATCATTTTAGTTAGATTGCAAGTTGGTTCTCTAGTTATATTTGGACACCCATAACTCCTGGAAAATGGATTCTCTATAATGATCATGGCATCCAGATGTTTTGGATTATGTGATGTTGATTGAGTTGGTTCTGCTGCCGATAGTGTAACATCCATAAGTCTAATGCGAGCGTAAATTTGATTTCAGGATCCTATGGTGGGCGCAAGTAATCGAGCAAATTTTAATCAAGGTATGAAATTGCCGTGGTTAATTTTAATCTTCATTTTGTTTTCCCCTTAGCCAATTAACGATTTTCCTTAGGCTAACCGCGCATCGCACGTTTTCGTAACCGACGCCTCCTGCACACTTTAGATCGTGCTCTCACTCGGCAGCGAGAAGAAGGAAACGAAATCGACGATCCTCTTCCCTCTTCTTCCCGTGTCCGTTACCAGTCGACGTTTCGCGTGATCCTTTCGCCCTCGTCGTCGACGGCAGGAGCAGGCAGCTCCGATCCTCTCCCTCTCGACTCCTCGATCCCTCCAGAAACCCTAGTCGTCGGCTTCCGGTACACTTACGGTACGTCTCTGTAAGTGTGGCCTCGTCGTCGACCGTAGGAGTAGACATCTGTTGGAACCTTAGTTTTGATTTGAGTTAGGATCCAACTTTAGTATCTAAGTTTATATCATAACATATCTTATAACTTAGATTAAATCCCATTAAGAAAGAAGACTGAAAAAGAGACATAATTAATAGGCAGAAAATAAAGAGAAGAATAAAATTAATACATATTCTCTGCGTTCAACGAATGTCGAACGGCGCTCTGCGAATGTCGAACGACGCTCTAAGAATTATATTATACATATTCTCTGCGAATGTCGAACGGCGCTCTGCGAATGTCGAACGGCGCTCTGCGAATGTTGAACGCCGCTCGACGAATTCCAGCAGACTTTCAGAAACAGTAATTTTAATTATCCGGTCGACGAATGGAATGATGAGCTCGACGAAAGGAGAGCTCAGGTCCACGAAATTTAGGCAGAATTATCCTTCTTATTTAATATGCTGTCAGATTTTATTTAAAGCAATATTTCTTTATTATATTTTATATCTTGCTATATATATTATTGTTCTGACATTACAACTTGCAAGCATTTAATAATATAGCCGTTGGCAGAAGCATTAATTGCTATAGCCGTTGCAGCAAGCAAAAGAAGGAAAGAGGACAACAACTTTTATACAACAACAGACTTTATACAGTAGAAGAAATATAGCAGATTATTATATATAGCAGAATATATTCTGCTCACTCTTACAATAGATTATATATATATATAATATATTGCTGTACAGATTCAATAGAGAGACAAAAAAATACATTTTTACATCTTCTGTACATGAAAAAGAGAAGAAGAAGAAGAAGAGAAAAAGAAGAACATGTGCAAAAACAGAGAACAAATTTATTACTTTATCTTGTTCTGTTTTTGCTAAACTCTTCTCTTGCAGATCACATACAACCTGAGACATCAAACACTATCATTTGCTCAGGGATCAAAAACTGCAAGAAGAAGAAGAACAAAAAATTTGGAATCAAAAGAAGGAGCCTCCACAAGCTGTCATCAAACTACATCAGACAGGGGGAGCTCTCTTCAACATATTCATCAAGTGACTTCTTAGAAAAAGAAGAACAATATCTGTTTTCTGTTTTTTTTTATTTCTCCCATCTTGTACAGGGTTATAACTCCCTTCAAAAGTTAGCTCCCGGTGACAGGGCACCTTAGCAAAAACCTGCATCTTGGTTAGAGCACCTTATCAACAGCTCACCTGGTGTGTGGACACCTTATCAAAAATCACTTTGGTGTGAGGGCACCTTATCAAAAACTCTTAGTGGATTCCTACCAGTGGGTAGAAGAGTAGACGTACCCAGTTGAGGGGAACTACTATATTTCTCTGTGTCATCTGTGGATTGCTTGTTTTATGTTTTTATTTCCCGTGCTGTGTTATTTATATGCACTCTAACTGTTTGATTTTATTGCTCATACAGAAATCAGCAAACTCACTTATATATATATCACTTACTTTGAAAGTAAAAATTAAGCAAGAGCTTTTAATAAGATAAATAAAAACTAAACCTCCACTTTCAATTGGTATCAGAGGCAGGTTGATTCCTTTCAGGCTAACACCTGGAATCACAAAGATCACTTAGTTCTTATTTTGTTTTGTTGTAAAAAGGTTTTTCAAAAATTTGATGGCACTAGCAGATTTTACTTGTTCAGATCCACCTTTATGTAATTTGGATAGATTTTCTTTATGGCAAGCTAGAATTAAGTTATGTATGAATGCAATAGATGAAGATATCTACAAATCTGTTTTGACAGGAACTTCATCTTCAACTTCTTCAACAGATGATCAAGAAAAGTTGATCAGTGCTGATGCCATAGCCATGGAGATATTGGCTAAATCAATGTCAAAAGACATTCTTCAAAAAGTGGCTGATTGCACTTCAGCAAAGGGCATCTGGAACTCCCTCGCAAGGATGGTAAATGAACCATCTTCTTCCTCTTCCACTAACATCATTTTTGATGTAGAACCTTCATTCAGTCTAACTGAAGAAGAAGAAAAAGAAGAACAACAAGCCAGAAACTTCTGTTTAATGGCTATATATGGTTCAGATTACATATCAGATGCAGAGTCTGAACAAGAAAAGGTAAAAGAGTTATCAACATTTCCTAATTTTACCTCTGAAAATTTCAGATCTGTTTTCAATTCACCTTGTGCAGGCTTAAAAATTTTTGAAAACAGAATCAGTAAAAAGCTAATAATAAACAAATTAATTTCTGATAAAATTAAAGAAGATTTTAAAATAACAGAAAAACAAATTATCTGCTTAGAAAATAAGTTCATTAATGCTGAAAACTTTAAACAATTAATTAAAGCTAAAGAAAAAGAAATTTCTTATGATCAGCAAAATAAAAATAAGTTTACAAAGTTATACTTTAATGAAATAAAAAGGCCAAAATATCTATCTATCAGGCAAATCTTTAAACATTTTAATATTTTAACTCAGATTATAATTAAACAGCAGTTTTAAGATTTTTGAATTTTTTATCTTAAAAAACAAGTCAGATAACTTCACATTCTTCCAGATTTTCTCCTAAAATCATGTTGAGCATTCTACTGTAGTTGCATTGATCAGAAATGATCATGACACTGAGTGTGAGTCTCTTCTAATTAAAGGGAATTCTATAGAAAGAAGCTATCAGACTTTGTATTTATGATTTTCAAATTCTTAGAATCTATAACAGTTAGCAATTCACATATTAAAATTCCTATTTAAAATCAAGATTTAGGAAATTAGAAATTGCTTAGTTTTAAAGAAGAAATTTAAGAAAATAATCTCTATCCCTTAAGCTTTAAGTTATTTAAAGACTTTTTATGCTCAGGTATCCTAAACCAAATAGGGGGAGATTGTTAGAACCTAGTCTTAATTTGGATTAGGATCCCAACTCAAATAGGGGGAGATTGTTGGAACCTTAGTTTTGATTTGAGTTAGGATCCACCTTTAGTATCTAAGTTTATATCATAACATATCTTATAACTTAGATTAAATCCCATTAAGAAAGAAGACTGAAAAAGAGACATAATTAATAGGCAGAAAATAAAGAGAAGAATAAAATTAATACATATTCTCTGTGTTCAACGAATGTCGAACGGCGCTCTGCGAATGTCGAACGACGCTCTAAGAATTATATTATACATATTCTCTGCGAATGTCGAACGGCGCTCTGCGAATGTCGAACGGCGCTCTGCGAATGTTGAACGCCGCTCAACGAATTCCAGCAGACTTTCAGAAACAGTAATTTTAATTATCCGGTCGACGAATGGAATGATGAGCTCGACGAAAGGAGAGCTCAGGTCCACGAAATTTAGGCAGAATTATCCTTCTTATTTAATATGCTGTCAGATTTTATTTAAAGCAATATTTCTTTATTATATTTTATATCTTGCTATATATATTATTGTTCTGACATTACAGCTTGCAAGCATTTAATAATATAGCCGTTGGCAGAAGCATTAATTGCTATAGCCGTTGCAGCAAGCAAAAGAAGGAAAGAGGACAACAGCTTTTATACAACAACAGACTTTATACAGTAGAAGAAATATAGCAGATTATTATATATAGCAGAATATATTCTGCTCACTCTTACAATAGATTATATATATATATATATAATATTGCTGTACAGATTCAATAGAGAGACAAAAAATACATTTTTACATCTTCTGTACAGGAAAAAGAGAAGAAGAAGAAGAAGAGAAAAAGAAGAACATGGGCAAAAACAGAGAACAAATTTATTACTTTATCTTGTTCTGTTTTTGCTAAACTCTTCTCTTGCAGATCACATACAACCTGAGACATCAAACACTATCATTTGCTCAGGGATCAAAAACTGCAAGAAGAAGAAGAACAAAGGATTTGGAATCAAAAGAAGGAGCCTCCACAAGCTGTCATCAAACTACATCAGACAGGGGAGCTCTCTTCAACATATTCATCAAGTGTCTTCTTAGAAAAAGAAGAACAATATTTGTTTTCTGTTTTTTTTTATTTCTCCCATCTTGTACAGGGTTATAACTCCCTTCAAAAGTTAGCTCCCGGTGACAGGGCACCTTAGCAAAAACCTGCATCTTGGTTAGAGCACCTTATCAACAGCTCACCTGGTGTGTGGACACCTTATCAAAAATCACTTTGGTGTGAGGGCACCTTATCAAAAACTCCTAGTGGATTCCTACCAGTGAGTAGAAGAGTAGACGTACCCAGTTGAGGGGAACTACTATATTTCTCTGTGTCATCTGTGGATTGCTTGTTTTATGTTTTTATTTCCTGTGCTGTGTTATTTATATGCACTCTAACTGTTTGATTTTATTGCTCATACAGAAATCAGCAAACTCACTTATATATATATATCACTTACTTTGAAAGCAAAAATTATGCAAGAGCTTTTAATAAGATAAATAAAAACTAAACCTCCACTTTCAACATCCTCGATCCTTCCAGAGAACGGCGACGCTCCTCTTTCCTTCTTCAGAAACCCCAGCCGCCGACTCCTTCCTGTGCACCTTCGATCGAGCGACATCCTGCTTCTCGTGTGGGAATAGCAGCAGCAAGCCGCAGGGGCTGCTCCTCCTATGCCCTAGTGTGCCGACGAGTCCAGGATCCTTGGTCTGCCGCCTGGAGTTCCCCTCCCTTCCTCCAGAAATCGTAGCTCTCTGAAAGTTCTGAAGCCCTCATCAAGGCTTCTCGTTCGAGACCGGTGGTCAGATTGACCCTTCGCTGCTGTTTTCACTCAGGTTTTGGTGTTGTCCCTCCTCGTTTTCAGTCAGCGTTTGTTTAAAAGAGTCCCTAATATGATATGTGAAATTTTGATTAGGATTGGTGCAACAAACACCAAGCGTGGGCGGAGACGTTTCCGGATCAGAAGTAGCGACCTCCACTAATAGAGGAGTTGTAAGCGCCTTCCTTTATTTTGGCACGATTTTCCTTCAGTTTGGGGAGGATTATAAAATTATTAGATGCTCTTTTAGGTTCTTTGGGTAAGTAAGCCTCCTTGCCAATCGGAGATCAGATTAGGGTCTAAGAGTACTTCTCAAAGGAAGCTATGCCGCCGCGCCTTGTGTACGAGCGCCGCAATACTACTGTAAGAAATTCTATTCTTTTTGGTTAAGACATACCAGATAATTATATGCATAGTTTGAATTCCTCGAATAGAAAGAGGATAATTATAATAGTGTACAACCACATATATTTAGACATTAACGTTCAACACGACATATGATTAGTCAGTTTAACAATTATAAAAATTCCAACTGGTAAAGGAAGATAATTAGGAGGCATGATTGAGACTCTCTCTCCATCGTGAAAGATAGAGACGCACTATCTTACTCAAGGGGCATAGTAGACCCCATGAGCCTCAAATGCAGGGAGACGTTTTCTCCAATAGAAATTTAGAAGATGCGAGTCTATGTCCGTGCGACATTAGAACCTCTGCGTTCGCTAGATGAGACTCGAATCGTTAGAATGCGCATAAACAGTTTCTCAGCATAAGATTTTAAGAAGAATAATCTCTAGACAAACATCACTCAGCATACGACAAAATTTAGAAATGGTATTATAGTTAACCTTTCTTGTTGAAGTTTGAATAAATATGCTTAAGATGTTTACAAACTAGAACATACATTTATGTTAAGTATTTTATAGAAAAGCATGCATATTATAACATTGTATAAATAGTTTACTTTTGTAGAATAACATTATCGTTTCAAAAGAGAAAGCAAGAAATCATGTTCTTTATAAATTATTTTTAGTGTCACTAAGAAGAATGGTCTTTCTTACTCTTCAGTTGGGCTGACCCATTTTTGGGCTTCTCATTATATGAGTCACAGGTGGGGTGTTACGCCTAGGATGAGCTTGCCTGCAGTCTGCTCTTCTTTTAGTTCGTTTTCATGTTGTAGTTGTTCTTATAGTTCTGTTCTGTGTTTTGGACTTGTATCGAAATCTCGCTAACGGTTCTCTTATCAGACTATGTATAAGATTTCAGTATTTCAAGTATTTTGACACTTTCATTTTTAGTGGCTCTGTGAAATCAGATTTTGAGGTACACATTTACCCTTAGTCTCTTTTATTATTTCCGCTGTAAGTACTCTTTAGCACTTTTAATTTTTACCAGCTATGTACCAATTTTTATTACCGTTTCTTAGTTTGCTTCTTATCACGGGGCCCGGCCGGACTGCTGATTTGTGGTAAAACTAAGGTGAGGTGTTACAGATAGGAGGTCGATTAATGGTTATTTTATGTTTGCGAGCAGCAATTTGGTATCATTACAAAGTAAGAAGCTAATTTGTGTAGCCTGATTCTTGTCCGAGATGAAGTATTGGTCTATGGACTTGGCTATCTGTGAACTTATTTGTCTCAAATCTATTAAGGGAGAATTTGAGTTTTCTGTTCAAGGGACAATGCCTCTCTATTGCAACAGTCTGTCGGCTATTCACATACCTTCAAATCCAGTTTTTCATGAGATAACCAAACATACTGAGGTTTATCATCACATCATTAGGAGGAAGGTTCACAACAAGGTCAACTACACCCACCTTGTTACGTTTGGTGCTCAAATGACGTATGTGTCACTAAGGTTATATATGGTAAATTTTTAATGGGAGCTCTTATAGTATAGGGATTATAGATGCTTATGTTTTGTATTGCAGGGTGATGTTGAAATTCACGCCTAAGCCTACCAAGAGGTTACTAGAACATGACTCTTAGTACTAGTTGTTAAAAGGCAAGCTATCCTAGGGTCACCGGGTGGTGACTGTATATCAAGGAGTGGCTGAAGGGACACAAATAGGGTTTCCTTTCTGTTGAATCAGATACGAAGAAAGAAGAAACCTAAAAAGGTGAGTTCTCTCGCAACATGGTATCAGGGGGGGTTACGTTCCTCGGCGTCGTCGACCTGAAGGCTTGATTTGCCTGTGGTTTCTGCGGCCCGCCGCTGTCGATCCAAGGCTCTCTTCCTGTTCTTCTGCTCCCCCCTCTTTAGGTATCTTTGACACTTCGCCGACGCTGGAAAAGATTTTCCTCGTCGACAAAGGCGTTCGTGGTAGGCTCTGCCGAAGCCGACGGAGTTTCGCCCCTGTTGAAGGAGTCACATCAGAGGACGTCGCCCCTGGCGCCGTCGCTTCGTCGCCGGTGTCGATCAAAGGAAAGATTCCCGTCGGCTGTTCTTGTTGCCGTTTCCTGTCGTCAACAAGTATTCCGTCGTCGATTTCGAAGGTCCTTTCTGTCGACGAGTATTCCCGTCGACAAGTTTTCTGTCGACGATCCTTCCTGTCGACAGGTTTTCCTGCCAATCATTTGCTGTACAACCTTCTTTCCTCTCTTTTTCTCTCTGCATTCTGGCTTTGGACAGGGCCTTCATCCTGTTGTTGTTAGCTGCTGTGGGCTGTTTCTGCTGGTTATTCTCGTTCCCCCCCTTTCAGTTGTTGGGGCCCTAATGGAGGACAAACTAAAGGGTGTGAATATACCTGAAGGGGCTGCTGATCACTCTAGACACTACAGTGGAGGAAGTTCTAACATGGACTTCAATCAGGGTGTGACTCACATCAAGCTGAATGAGAGAAACTATCTCCTATGGGCTCAGTCTATGCGGATATTCATTGGGAGCCGTCGAAGACTTGAGTTTATCACCGGATCCAAGACGGCCCCAAACAAGACTAACCCCTTGTATGGGGAATGGGAATGTGAGAACCTTACTGTGATTAATTGGCTTGTCGACTCTATGGAACCCAAGATTGCGAGTCAATTCCTTTTCTATAAAACTGCTAAAGAAATATGGGAGCTAATTGAACGAAATTATTCTAAAAAGAAATACCTAGCAAGGATATATCAACTCCAAACTGAACAGATACACATGACAAGAATGAGTGATTTAGAGGAATATTATAGTAAACTGACTCATAAGTGGGCAAAAAATGATCAATACTCTGCTATCCAAACAATTGAAGACTACACGACTGAACTTATGCAACGAAGAGTGTTTGAAATGCTTTTTGGTCTTCCTTCAGAGCTTGAATTTCAGAGAGTTCAGATGTTGGGAAGAGATTTTGTTCCTAATTTGGAGACTGTGACCCACTATATTCGAGGAGAGGCGAGTCATATCTCTCTTCGTACGAATGTTCATATTGGCCATGATAAATCTGCTCTTGTTGCTGAACAGAAGAAGTGACATTCAAGAAATATAAGACAAGACGATAAGAGTAAGATGAAGTGTCCTCACTGTGGGTCGAAAGGACATGGGAAAGCGAAGTGTTGGGACTTACATCCTAACTTGGTTCCTCCAGGTTGGATTCGTGGCAATGATGGAAAGTATGTAAGATCCCAAACTGCTATGTATAGCAATTTAGAGAACACCGGTTACCTTCTGGTGGAAAATGAAAGTTTAACTAGAGAACTCAAGGTTTTGAAGGCTTGTGCTGCTGGTAGGCCTCTTACTACAGATTTTTCTAGCACTGCTGCTCATGTTCAAACTACCTCTTTATCTACTATGGAGCCATCTTCTCCTTTGATCATTTTGACTCGGGAGCTGATGCAGAGCAGAGGCGAGGACGAGCTTTGGGCCCATTCGAGGCTGATTTGACGACTTACCATATATGACGTGCCCGGATCTACGATCCGACTCCGTGGATGCATCCAGATTCGTGTTGCGAGTCAATTTCTTATATAACTTTATATTTTTCGGTTATTATTTCATATAGTTTTGGCCCTGAAACCAACGGCCAATCATAGCCGTTGATTCCGGGTGCCCTAATTTTATTTCTTATAAATAGGATATGTAGGGCTGTTGTATTCTCATTTGCTGAATGTGTGAAGAGCTTCTTCCTTCATTCCGGTGATCCCCTCCGCGGTGCCGACTCCGTGGAGCCCCTTGGTGACGACTCCTTGGGTAAGTTATCTCATCTCCTCCTTGTTCTCCTTCCCCTCCACCAAAACAGCCACCCCCTCCCTGCTTTCCTGCAGTCGCCAGCCCCCTCCCCGTTTTCCTGCAGCCGCCAGCCTCCCTCCCCTGTTGTTGCCAGCCGCCCTCCCCCCTCACCTGTTGTTGCCAGCCGCCCTCCTCCTTCCCCTGTTGCTGCCAGCCACCTCCCTCCCCTCTGTCCGCCCACATCCCAGGCCGCCCCCCTTTCTCCCCCCCTTCGCTGCCAGCCACCCTCCCAGTCCGTGGAACCACCTCCCTGCACCCCCATCCTTCTGGATCTGTCCAGATTTGGGCGTTTCAGCCCAGATTCAGCCCTGCGCCACCCAGATCCAGCCCCCTACCCTTCCCAGGTTTGCTGCCAGCACTCCTCCATCCGTGGGACCACCTCCCAGCTCCCCGTTCCCCTTGGAACAGCCTAGATCTGGACTTTTCCAACCAGATCCAGCCGCCCCGCTTCTTCCCTTTTGTTGCCATTACCCCCCATTTCGTGGATCCACCTCCCATCAGCCAGCCATCACCAAATCTGTCCAGATCGGGGCATTTCAGCCCAGATCCAGCCACTTCCCTCCTCGATCCAACTCTCCTAATCCCCACCCAGCCTTCCCTTACCCAATCTGGTCCACCCACCGTCGGAATCCCTCTTTGATCCCTCCAATATTCAGATTTATTTTAGTTACAGCAGCACGGATATTTTTGTGGTGTTTTGGATTGGAATTGGGTTGTAAAACATTGTTATCGTTTGGAATATTAAATGCTTGCTTGGATGTTCATTTTATTATAGTTATTTGTGCCTAGATTAATCTCTAATTGCAGGAAGGAATTATTCTCTTCGCGCTCTTGCTTTGTCCCTCCACGCGGAGGAAAGCCTAAGTTTGTTCGCTCAATAAATTATTTTGCCTTGCTTTGAAGTATTTGTGTGGGATTTGATTATTTATTATCTATTTGGATTCCCTCCGTCGGATTTGCATAACATGTTGGGTTAGGGCACGGTTTATCCGCCGCCTATAGTTTCGTCCTGCGTTAGGAGCCTTCGACCATATGACAGGATCTTCTAGGGGTATTGCTTCTGTTTCTCCTGCGCCCGACAGTGTTAAACTTGCAGATGGATCTTCTGCTTCGGTGACTGGTAAAGGGATTATTCAACTCTCTCCTTCGATTTCCCTCAAATTTGTTGTTGTTGTTCCTTCGTTTTCTACAAACCTGTTTTCTGTGAGCAGTTTAACTAAACAACTTAACTGTGTTATCACCTTTTTCTCTTCTCATTGTGTTTTCCAGGATCTGGCGAGTGGGAAGACGATTGGTGGTGGACATGAGTCAGGTGGTGTGTATGTCATGGACATAGGTCTTGCTGTGGCATAAGAGATTTGAGCATGCTAGCTTGAAGACCTTAAAGTATGCTTTTCCGAGTTCTTTTGATGTTGCTAAATATAACATTAATTGTCAATCGTGTGAATTTGGAAAACATTGTTGAACCAACTATGCTCCTAGCAGGAGTCGAAGTGTGAGGTATTTTGAGTTGATACATTCCGATGTTTGGACATTTCCTATTTGTTTTGTGAATGGATTTCAGTATTTTGTTTTCTTCATTGATGATTACTCACACTTTACTTAGGTTTATCTTATGAAAAGAAAAAATGAGGTTTATAAAATATTTCAGCTATTTATCACCATGTGCAGACTCAGTTTGTGGCAAATATTAAAATTCTTAGGAGTGATAATGGAGGCGAATACACAGGTGGTGATCTTCAGAGGTTTTTGGGAGATCATGGCATCTTGTTCCAAACTTCCTGTCCTGGGACCCCTCAGCAAAATGGTGTGGCCGAAAGGAAGAACCGTCATATCATTGAAACTACTCATTGCTTATTGCAAGAGATGCACGTCCCTAAGGGACTGTGGGATGAAGGTGTTCTCACGTCCGTCTAAGTATCCCCTAAAGCTTCTTTGTCCAAATCTGCCTTTATTTAACCTTCCTCCTAAGTTTTTTGGATGCGCTGTGTTTGTTCATTGTTAGGGGTAAGGTTTCACCCGTACCCGTGGGCAATTCCGTGGGCATTAGCGGCTCCGATCGGGATCCCATAACAGGGCCGTGACCCGCACACCCCAACCTGTCTCTGCACCCATTCTAAGTGCATAGGGGTGTTGGGGCGGGGATTCAATCCCCCGCCCCCTTGACAAGAAGCCTTTAACGCGGTCCTCATCACCAACTGAGCCGCTAAGTTGTTACCTTCTTCGAGCACACTCCATATTGGTAGATGTATTATGCATTATATTGTATATTCTGGTGGTAGACCCTCTTAGGCTCACCTCTAGGTGTTGGGAACCCCTCTTCTCTCGTGTATATATATATGTATCCTTAAGTGTGTATTATATACAAGATTCATTTTTCCTATCATGGTATCAAAGCCTTAGGGTTTCCTCATCCACCGATCCCTCGCTGTCTTCCCGATCCCGCCGCTTCTCCGATCGATCTCTGATCCTGTTCTCCGTGGTGATTTGCCGTGGATCTCAATCTCCAGGCTGCGTCGATCTTCTTCGTGGATTGCTACTGCCGCCGCCGACGACTCAAGCTCCTGGCCGACGACGATCTTCTTCGTGGATCTCAAGCTCCTGGCCGACGACGACTGCTACTGGATCGATCCCGTCGAGCGATCGATCTCGTCTGTTCGACGATCTTCTTCTGTACTGCTACTGCCGTCTCCGAGTCGAGCGATCGATCCCGTCGAGCTTTTCGTCCGATCGATCGATCACGCCGACGCCTGCTCGTCCATCTTTGACCTTCTTCTCCGTCTGCCCCGCATTCTCGATGGCCTCGTCTCAATCCTCCGCCTTCCTTCAAAGGGCTGACGCCATCCTTGATGGAAGGAACTACGAGGCTTGGTCCGCCACGGTTGGTGTCATTCTCCGTGGCCTAGATTTGTGGGGTCACATTGACGGCTCTGAGTCTGCTCCTGCACCGACGGTTACTGCTCTTGCTTCCGACTCTTCCACTGTCAGCACGACTGCCTCCACCCAGGGCTCCGACTTAGCGCGATGACGCTCTGACGACTCTCGCACGATTGCCGTGATCTGCCAGTCTTGCGAGCTTCCCATTCAAATGGCTATTTACGAGCTCCCTACGGCCAAGGTGATGTGGGATCACTTGCGCCGTCTCTATCAGTCGTCCAGTCAGGCCCTGCTCTACTCTTTGTTCCAGACCCTTGGCGCTTGCTACCAGCGTGATCGGTCTGTTCATGCCTTCTTTGCCGAGCTCCTTGATCTTTGGCGTCAGTGCGACGAGATGGCTCCTTCCCCCTGTGCAACATGCCCTCAGTGTGTTGCTATCTCTCGGGATCGCGACTGTCAACGCTTGTTTGAGTTTCTTATGCGCCTACGCCCCGAGTTCGAGTCCATTCGCGCTCAGCTTCTACACCGGCATCCCCCTCCGTCTCTCAACGATACTTTGGCCTTGGTGATCGCTGAGGAGACTCGTCTCCACTCCTTGGACTCCGCTATTTCTCCTGGTGGGATGCCTCACGCTGTTCTGGCTGCTCCCCAGCTTCCACCGCAGTCATCTCTTGTCAGTGCTCCTCTGCTGCCCTCTCCAGGTTATAGTGCTCCGGTGCGCCCTGTTCCTCGTCCTCCGGCGCCCTTTTCGGCTCAGTCTGGTGCTCCTCGTCGCCCATCAGTCCGCTGTCACTACTGTCAGTGCCTTGGTCATATCAAATCTGAGTGCCGCAAGCTTCAGAGAGCTCAGCAGTCTGGTCAGCAGCGTGCTCCTGGTGCTCCTTTCTCTGTTGTGGTACAGTCTCTCTCTATTTCTGAGCTTGCACAGCAGATTGCTCAGCAACTCTCTCAGGGATCCCTGCCTCGCTCTACTGTCTCTGTTCTTTCACCTCAGCTGGGAGCTTCTGATGCTTCTACCTCTCAGCCGGCAGCTTCTACCTCTCAGCCGGCAGCTTCCGCCCCTTCAGGTATCTATTCCTTCGACTGGTTGCTTGACTCTGGAGCTTCTTTTCATATGACTCATGATGTCACACCCCTCTCATCCTGCCAGCCCGTTTCCTCTGCCCTTAGTATCATGGTAGCCAATGGTACTATTCTCCCCATTACTAGTCGTGGCCTCCTTCATACTAGCCATTTCCATATCCCCGACGTTGCATACATACTCACGCTATCCTTGAATCTTATATCCGCCAGCCAACTCACATCTCATGGTTGCCTTGTTGTTTTTGATGAGTTTGTTTGTCGTGTGCAGGATCGTCTGACAGGTACACTCCTTGGAGTTGGCCGTCGCCGTAGTGGGGTGTACGTTCTTGATCGCCTCCATCTTCCTTCCACTTCGTCATCTCCGGCTGCTGTCACCTTTTGTCTTCCTTCGGTGGTCTTTTCTCAGTGGCATCACCGTCTTGGTCATCCCAGTGGCCCGCGCCTTGCGTCGCTTATTAGTCATGGTTTTCTGGGTCGTGTTTCTGTTGATCGGTCTCATTCTTGTACGGGTTGTAAGCTTGGTAAACAGCTCCAACTCCCTTATCCGTCTAGTGAGTCAAGATCTTCGCATCCTTTTGATTTAGTTCATTCTGATGTCTGGGGTCCCGCACCTTTTGTATCAAAGGGCGGTCATCGATATTATGTTATATTTGTTGATGACTATTCTCGTTACTGTTGGGTTTATCTTATGCATGCTCGTTCTGATTTCTTCCAGATATATGCTATATTTTCTGCTATGGTGCGCACCCAGTTTTCCGCTTCCATTCGTATTTTTCGCTCCGATTCTGGGGGGGAGTACCTCTCTCATGCTTTTCGCGATCTGCTGGCTACTCATGACACTCTCCCCCAGCTTTCCTGTCCCGGTGCCCACGCTCAGAATGACATCGCTGAAAGGAAGCATCGTCATATTGTCGAGACAGCACACACTCTTCTTATCTCATCTCATGTTCCTCCTCACTTTTGGGCTGGGGCTGTTTCCACTGCTGTCTATCTTATTAACCTGCAGCCATCCACCTTCCTTCAGGGCCAGTGTCCTGGTAAGTGTTTGTACGCTCGACCTCCACGTTACACTCATCTTCGTGTTTTTGGCTGTCAGTGTTACGTCATTCTCCCTCCACGAGAGCGCACTAAGCTCTCTGCTCAGTTCGTACCATGTGTCTTTCTTGGGTATAGTACTGAGCACAAGGGCTATCGATGTTATGACCCTGTTGCACGTCGTCTTTGTATCTCACGTGACGTCACTTTTGATGAGTCTCACCCATTCTTTGTGTCATCCGTTTCTCCGACCTCACACTCATCTGTGACTCCATCTGATGTGCAGTTTCTCACTCTTCCCATCTCTCCATCGGTATGTCCTCCTCCTCTCCTCCTACCACCGACCATTCCATCTCCGACCTCTCTGATCTCTACTTCCACCTCTTCCTCTGATACGCTCGTCGCTCCCCTTCCATATCACTACACTCATCGTCCCCCTCTTGGTCCTTCGTCTTCTGTGCCCCCCGACTCAGTGCCCGTCTCCTCCAGCGAGGTCCCTGCGGATGATCCTCCTGCTCGTCGCAACCCACCTCGTGAGCGACGTCCTCCCGACCGCCTCAGCCTTACTACACTACCTTCGGACCTGCCTGCTCTCCCTGCTACCGCCTGTGGTACTCCAAAGCCGACTTCCTATCGTGAGGCTGCCCAGATACCTGAGTGACAGACTGCTATGTCTGCTGAGTTGGAGGCGCTTGAGCACACTCGTACCTGGGAGTTTGTTCCTCTCCCCCCTGGCGCTGCTCCTATTACTTGCAAGTGGGTCTTCAAGGTGAAGACTCGCTCAGATGGTTCTGTAGAGAGGTACAAGGCCCGCCTCGTGGCTCGTGGTTTTCAGCAGGAGCAGGGACGTGACTATGATGAGACTTTTGCCCCAGATGCTCACATGACCACGATCCGCACTCTTGTTGCTGTTGCAGCTATTCTTCGCTGGTCTCTGTTCCAGCTCGATGTGAAGAACGCTTTTCTTCACGGTGATCTTCAGCAGTAGGTGTACATGCTCCCTCCTCCCGGTCTTTCCTCTCCTCCAGGACTTGTTTGCCGCTTGAAACGAGCTCTTTACAGGCTCAAGCAGGCGCCCCACGCGTGGTTAGCTCGTTTCAGTTCGGCCATTACTGCCGCCGGTTTTCAGCCGAGCCCGCATGATCCAGCCTTGTTTGTGCGCTCCTCTTCTCGTGGCCGGACTCTTCTATTATTTTATGTGGATGACATGATCATTACAGGTGATGACCCTACTCATGTGACATTCGTCAAACATCACCTCCAACAGCAGTTTCAGATGACTGATCTTGGATAACTGAGCTATTTCTTGGGCCTTGAGGTCACCTTTACAGACCGTGGTTTTCAGCTCTCTCAGCGGCGTTACACATCAGTTCTTTTAGCTCGGGCCGCTCTCTATGACTCTCGCACCGCGGACACCCCCTATGGAGCTTCACCTTCAGTTACGACCGGATGATGGGGTTCCACTCTCTGATCCTACTCGTTATCGTCACATTGTCGGGAGCCTCGTCTACCTTACTATTACTCGGCCCGACATTGCACATGCTGTTCATGCTTTGAGTGTAACATCCCCCAAACAGCTAGACCCCTAGGATGGTTTTGTCATGACTAGGTCATGACAACCATAGGAAGCTCAAAGGGAGCATAAAAGCTTAGGAAAGAAGAAGAAAACCCAAGTGATCTGCAAATAGCAATTTTCAGATACCAAACCTAGGGTTGGACTTTAGGGCCCCACCTTGATCCTTGACCCCACCATAGCATCCCTAACCCATTAGGGGTCTCCTTGGAGCACCAGGGACCCATTAGGGTCAGCCTAAGAGGTCAATTTGACCAAAGTCAACCTTGTCTCAAATTAGGTCAAAATAACCTAAATTGCCCAAATTGAATCCAATCCATTTGGGCTAGGCCCAACTAAAGTGGTCCACCATCTAGTGGGCCTGGTAATTACTGAAATTACCACTTAATTTCTGTAATTGGTGATTAGGAGAGAGAAAATGGAGGTTTCCCCCAAATTTGTAGAGAGAAAGAGAGCATTCATGGAGATTGAATGCAATTGATCCTTCAATCCCTCCCCAATTGATGAGCATTCACCTCCCCCTTCAGTTACAAATAAATTCTGGAGTTTCTATAGCCAGGGGGGCTGAATTAAGGGAGAATTAGAAGTAACCGAAATCTTAGGCTTAATGGCCATTAATGGTAGAATCAAGGTGGTGGCTCCTCCTCTTCCCAAATTGATCCCTTTAAAAGCTTCAGAGGACTGAGAGGTGTGGTTTCCCCCTTTTATTTGGAGAGATCGAGCAACTTGGTGTAGAAGTTCCATGGAACCTAAAGCTTTGGATCGGTCATGGAAGACCACTCAATCGGCAAGGAATCAACCCTCCATACAGGTCTAGTTCTTCATCTCTCTCTCTGTGGATAAATCTCATCAGATTGCTTGCAAGGATTGGGGCCAATTGGTCCCAAATCGGGTAGGCCAAAAGCTCCACTTTCAGAGCTTTAAATCCCACCTCCGCATCCCTGTTCCAGCCACTTCCGGCCGGCCAACCACCGCTTATCGACGACCACCACCTCAACGAAGGTGGTGGTGGCATTGGCCGACCGGGGCGACGCTTAGGTGGCCGGGAAAACAAGGAGGAAGGCAGCCCAGGTCGGGGCAATCTCAGCCGTCGGCTGGAGGTAGAAGACGACCAGCAGTCGTCGGTTTGCTTCAAGATCTGTGCAAGATCTTATATTAAATGTTTACGTTATTTCATTAGATTCGTCGACCGGAGTAAAAGAAATTCGTCGAACGGAATGCATTCGTCAAACGCATTTTGGAGGTCGTCGATCTGATAGGTGAGTTCGACGAACTGAACACGGAGTTCGTTGAACGGGATTAATTCGTCGAACTGAATTAATTCGCCGAACAGAATAGATTTCGTCGAGCGCAGTTAGTTTTTGTCGAACGTAGATTTGTTCTGCTTTCGTCGAGCGCAGTTAGTTTACGTCGAACGCAGATTTGTTCTGGTTTCGTCGAGCGCAGTTAGATTTCGTCGAACGTAGAGTCAGTTATTTAATTAAATGTTCATATGGTTTCTGTCACATATTATGCAGTGCTTCATTTTAATTATTAAAAATACCAGATCACCTCTGATGAAAAAGTGCCCAGCACCAATATTGTAGCCCTTGGTGTGTAGATTAAGTGAAAATTTGTTTCAGCCCAAAAGGAGTACTGTAGCTCCCTGTAGGGCCATTTTGGTGGGACTGGCCCCTAGTGCAGGACAACCACCATTTCTTGAATATCTTTTTATTGGTCGATGCTATGGCCTTGATATTTAAAACCTAGGCTAGTTACATACACCACACAACGTACTCAAAGATGAGATTTTTAGGAGAACCTTTTTCTAAGGTTTTTGAGACAATTTCATAAATCATTTATTAATTAATTATTGGGTCAAATGACCTCCAATGCCCTCCAAATTTTGGTGGGTGCTTCTTAGGGTTATCACATGACCCTGGTAAAAATCTCAGCCCAATTGGGACTGTTTTAGTTTGGAAATTTGTTAACCTAAGTTGGGTCTATTTAGGTCAAAATTAGGGCATGGTCTTTAGCTTGGGATATTATGGTCAAATCTCCTCACCATGAAGTGAAACCTTGGCCACTGGTTTAAGATCGCCTAAAACACCCCCATGAGTGAGTTGGGGTGGTGTGGAGGTGGATATGCCCTAGGACCCTAGATTTACCCCTTGGGGTGCATATAGAGCTTTGTGAAGGACAAGTGGTCAAAAGCTATAGAATGGTCATGGAACTTGGTGGATAAGTTCATAGGGTGCAAATAGGCCCTAGGTAATTTTATAAGAATTTTAGGAACAATTATTCTCTTGAAATAGGTCATAACCCCTTTAGGGAAATTCTTTATAAGAGACATTTACATGCTTAAATGGTTTTGGATGATGATGAAACTTTGGTAGTGTCTTTATTTTCATGATATACACCTCTGGTAATTTTTGTGTATTTAATTGAATGATTTAACCGGGACTTCATTCACAAGGCATTTATTTTGTCTTAGGCTTAAGAAAAATAATTGAGGGTCCAATACTCTTTGATAAATTGTGCAAATTGGTGATAGGACATTTCAGAGCATTAGGAAATTCTGTGAATTTTTATATAATTTTTGGAGACTTAAATGAGTAGGCTACTTCACAACTTATCTTATTTAAGGATTTCTTAAAGTATTTATTTAAGTGAGAAAATGATTTCCATAAATCCTGAAATTTAGTCAGTAGACTTTTCTGATGAATACAAAGGTCTGTTAATTTTCCCCTAATTTTGGTGTTAAGTATTTTTGGTGGTTCCTTCATAAATCTACAAATTTGGATATAAGTCGAATATTAGAAATAGAGGACAATTCCTTACTGTAAAAATATGATATGCTGTATTTGCTGATATTTAGTCATCATAGATTTATCATAATTTTATGGGGGCCATATTATAAGAAGATCTTACACTTCATGTTCATTTTCATACTTGACAAATGTTTGGAGAAATTAAAATAAATGTTAAATAAATAAGGAAAAATATGATTCTCTGGATTTAGTCTTATAACATCATGATAAACTCCCAGTAATAATATTGAGTCAGTTGGATGAATATTTGGAGTACCTCCCATTATGCAACTCATATGACTCTTTTGGTCTGCGTTTAGTAAAACTGTGAAACCTAGGTATTTAGTGGCCTACTAGGTGGAAATGGTGTGCAGATGGTGCACATGGGTTGGTTAAATAGTTAGAAGTCCACCCAAAGAAGTGTTTGTGATGAGAGTGCACTTGGTGGGTTAACGGTAAGGTTGTGCTAGGGATTGACGAAAGATCATCTTTCCCTGGTGTGTCATAAAACACTTAGGTCTAACTCAAGAGAAAGGGTAAGAGGGAAGTTCTTAAGAGTAGATACCAATAACAGTAAGTGTCTTGAGAAAAAGAACTTTGGGGTGTCATCCCATTATAGTTCCTAGTACCGTAACGAGCCCCTTACAGGGTAATCCTCGGGAAGTCCAAGATTAACCATAAACTGTAGGAGTAATATGTTGTACAAGATTAACTTAATAACGCACACCCCCACACCCCGTGGTTCGGGAGGTTAGTTGGTTTGGTTGTACGAGCGGTAGGCTCGGTGGTTGAAGCAGCGGACTAGTTAGTCCGGTGAGCTTGTGACTCAGTAATGCTTGTCGGTACGGTCAGGTTGGTCCGGCGAGCCGGTGGCTCGGAAGGTTATGATGACGGGCAGGTTAGCCCGGGGAATTTATGGCTCGGGATATAGTAGAACATGTTTGCATGTGCACGAAGGTGTTGGGTCTTCGGTATTGGACGGTCCTTCACACCGACGTCAATACGTTGACTCGGCAAGTGTGGAATTTGCACTTAACCATAAAAGTCTGGTGGTCCAGCCAGTAAGAGTACGCAGATGCTCCGCGGTTTTGCGTTGAGGCGTACGATAGGTCAAGGTTAGGTAGTGTGAATACCAACCTAGAGGTGGGCGAGGCCCAACCCACCGCTTCCGTTTGCCACTACGGGAGTATCCTGGGAGTTCAGCTAGCTCCAAAAAGGGGGAACTAAAGGTCTGTGCGCATAGAGTCGAAGTGTGTGAGTTGCACTTGTATGAACATAGCATAAACTGCATAACTTTGCATATCATGGCATAAACATTGCATTTCAACCCCTACCCCTATCGTATAAATTGGTTATGAGACCTTTTATACGATAGGCTCTGTTAAACGACCCCTTGGTTTATAGGTTTGTATGGGCATTCCTATAAGTCAATGGTTACTTTTCTATTTTATACTTGCCTTTACATACCGTACTTTACTTGCTCTTTACTATGCTTTATTTGTTGCTTCAATTATATATATAATCACAGGTGTAGTGTAGAACATTTCCTGTAGACTAAATCCGCTGTCATCTGCTTTTGTTTATACCCCTTGTTGTCCTCCGCTTCATCCCTCCCGCACGGTGCCTAGGAGCCATTGGGGGTGGGGTGGTGAACATAAGACTTAGTCTTTTTGACTAATGGTTGGTGGACCTTATCATTTTAGGGGATCGAGGAGACGCAGCAACACCAGAGGCCGGTGCAGACGGAGGCGGGGCAGTCTAGTACAGGAGCTCCAATTTCAGGATCAGTGAGTGATTAGTAGTTAGCTTCCGCGAGTGATCTTGTAGTGAGGATATGATGTTCAGGGCATGAGCCCTTTATTAATGTAATCTTTTATTCAATTATACTATGTGGACATCCTTTATGATGTTTTACTTTTCTATGTGATGTGGACTTGGCTCTTTTGTTTAAGTTTCTTTGTTCTTGCTTCTTTGTGATCGATTTGGCCGGCAGCATCGGCGTTTTGTGGTGGCAACCTTCCCGAGCGAGGGTGTCACCGCAAAGCGGCGGTTCTGGGCCTAAGACCCCGGGTTTGAAAAAAAGGGGTCTTACATTGAGCCAGTTTGTTGGTGCGCCTACCTCTGTGCATTATGGTCATCTACTGCGGCTGTTGCGTTATCTCCGGGCGACGACTTCACGTGGTCTCTTCTACTCCAGTAACAGTTCTCTGTATTGGAGTTATTATTGTAGATATGTATTTTTGTATATTTTATATTTATGGGTGTGGTCTGCCTTTAGCCTGTAATAGCCTTTTCTCTATTTAATATTTATGTCCAAACACACACGCAGTACCTATGTATCTTCTGTTAGTCGTGCTACTTCTTGTTCTGAGTTGATTTGGCTTCGATCGTTGCTGGCTGAACTTGGTCTATCTCTGACCACTGGCTCGACTCTCTACTGTGACAATAAGTCAGCTCTTCTTCTCACTCAGGATTCAGTACTTCATGAGCGCACCAAGCACATTGAAATGGATGTTCACTTTCTTCGTGATCATGTTCGTACTGGGACCATCCTTCCTACTTATGTTCCGTCGGCCGACCAACTTGCTGATGCCTTCACTAAGGCCCTTGGTCCTACGCGTTCAGATTTGCTCTCTTCCAAGCTGGGCATGATTGACATCTTTGCTCCACCTTGAGGGGGAGTATTGGAGTTATTATTGTAGATATGTATTTTTGTATATTTTATATTTATGGGTGTGGTCTGCCTTTAGCCTGTAATAGCCTTTTCTCTATTTAATATGTTGCTTTCCTAATTGGGAGACAAGCACTTTTATTATTCTCTTCTACACTCTGCAGCTTCGTGCTTACTCAGATGCTATTTGGGCCAGTGATCTCGTTGACCGCCAATCTGTCATTGGTTTCTGTATATTCTTGGGTACTTCACTTATTGCCTGGAAGTCCAAGAAACAGACTGGGGTTTCTCGTTCCAGTACTGAGGCTGAGCTGTGTGCCATGGCTACTACTACTGAGAACATTATTTGGCTCCGCTGGCTCCTTGAGGATCTTGGTGTCTCTTCTCCGGATCCCATTCCACTCCACTGTGATAACACCGGTGCCATCCAGATCACCTTGAATCCGGTGAAGCATTCTCTTTCCAAGCACATCGGGGTGGATGCTTTCTTCCTTCGTGAGCAGTATGGTCGGGGAACTCTTGCTCCTTCCTTTGTTCCTTCTGAGCAGCAGCTTGCAGACTTGATGACTAAGCCGCAAACTCGGTCCCAACATGCTTATCTATTATCCAAACTCTCGGTGTATGAAACCCCGTGAGTTTGAGGGGGGGTGTTAGATGTATTATGCATTATATTATATATTCTGGTGGTAGACCCTCTTAGGCTCACCTTTAGGTGTTTGGAACCCCTCTTCTCTCGTGTATATATATATGTATCCTTAAGTGTGTATTATATACAAGATTCATTTTTCCTATCACATATTACTCCGATGAAGGCAAAATTGTTACTTATCAGGAGAAATCTGAAGAGGAGAGTGATATGATGTCACTCCTACCTGCTCTTGTTGATGTTCTTACTCATAGTAGCTTGGATGTTCCGGTTAGAAAGGAAGTTCCCACTAATGATCTACGTGTTTATAAGAGGAGAAAGAACCTACAAGTTTACCAGAGAAGTCAAAACAGAACTATTAGGCAAGAATGTCATACTCATGCTCCACCACCCACCACCACTCCGCCAGATCCAAACACCAGCACCACTCATGAGAGCACATCTCTTATCCAACTTCATAGTGGTCGTACTAGATATCCAATTGATAAATATGTTGGGTATCACTCTATCTCTCATTCCTTGTAATCTTATCTTGCATCAATTTCCTCTATTTCTATTTCTAACAGTTTTTCAGAAGCTAGCTTGAATCCCCACTGGATGAAGGCTATGAAGGAGGAGATGGATACTCTCCAACGTCAAAAGACTCGGGAAATTGTCCCTATTCCGCATGGGCGTCATCCTGTCGGGTGTAAATGGATATATACTACTAAATATCTTCAAGATGGGACTTTTGATAGATATAAAACAAGATTAGTTGCTAAAGGCTTTACGCAGATTGATGGAATTGACTTCCAAGAGACGTTTGCTTCCGTTGCTAAACTGAATTCTATTAGAATTTTGTTATCTATTGCGGCCCATAAGTCTTGGTCCTTACACCAGCTTGATGTAAAAAATGTCTTTCTCCGTGGTGAATTGAAGGAGGAAATCTACATGACTCCTCCACTGGGCATGGACGTTCCTAAAGGACATGGGTGTCGTCTTAAGAAAGCCTTATATGGCCTCAAACAATCACCCAGAGCCTGGTTTGCAAAGCTAAGTGACAAACTCCTGAGTTTAGATTTCTCTCGTTGTACGTCTGATCACTGAGTCTTTGTCTGCAGGAAGGAGGAATTTACCACTATTCTTATTGTATATGTGGATGATATCATTATTACAGGAACTGATGACCATCACATTACTCTTGTAAAAGGGGAATTGACATCTGCCTTTGAAATCGAAGATATGGGTCTTCTTCAATATTTTCTTGGGATTGAGATTGCTCGATTTGCCGGAAAAATCATGATCTCCCAGCGCAAATATGTCTTAGATCTTCTCAGTGAAATTGGATATTTGGGAATAAAACCTGTAGAGAGCCCTGTGGATCCTAATTATGATATTCACAAGGATAATTCTCCAGATCTTGAGAGAAAGGTGAAATTTCAACGCATCGTGGGAAAATTGATTTATCTGACTATTACCAGACCCAATATCTCATTTGCTGTTGGTTTAGTTAGCCAGTTCATGCATAGTCCTAAAGTTCATCATTATCAAACTGTTCTTCGGATTCTTAAATACTTAAAATTGGACCCCGGAAAAGGAATTATCTATCAAGATCATCACCATCTTAAGGTTCACGGGTACTGCGATGCTGATTGGGCTGGTTCCTTCTCTGACAGAAGATCTACAAGTGAATATTCTATCTTTGTGGGTGAAAATCTTGTTTCTTGGAGGAGTAAGAAACAAAATGTGGTTGCTCGTTCTTCTACTGAAGCCGGATATCGTGCCATTGCCGTCACTACATGTGAATTGATTTGGGTTATATCTATTTTGGGAGAAATGAGCTTCCCTGTCCTAGAGGCCATGCACCTACACTGTGATAATCAAGCTGCTATCCACATTGCCAACAAACTTGTCTTCCATGAGAGGACAAAACACATTGAAATTGATTGTCACTTTGTGCGGGACAAAATTCAGGTTCAAACAATTACTACTGTGTTTGTGCCATCTGAAGATCAACTTGCTGATATGCTCACCAAAGCTGTTTCTGGCAAATCTCTTCAATCATACTCACTCAGGCTTGGAATGCTGGATGCTTATGGTGTTAGCTTGAGAGGGGGGGGGGGGGGGGGGGGGGGTTAAAGGCAAGCTATCCTAGGGTTACCAGGTGGTGACTGTATTTAATGATGTTGAATCAGATACGAAGAAAGAAGAAACCTAAAAAGGTGAGTTCTCTTGCAACACTAGTAATATCTTGGATTAGACTGTGCGTGGCGCTATGGCTAATTCCTGTGTTGAGGGTGTTTTTCTAGTATTCGAAGGAGACTCTCTCCTCCATTCGCTGGTAAAACCAGATACTTCAGGTTATCAGGTAGTTCTCTCCTCCCGGGTAAATAACTGTAAATTGAACACCATGCTGTTAAACAACATAAAATTTATAGATACTGCACCAATTTTTATTGTCTATTAAATGTTTAATTTTACACAAGATGTTCCTATCTTGAAAATGGATATACTTTTCTTTTCACTCCTTGATATGAAGCCTATTCTGGAATTAGATCAACCTGTTTTTACATTTTCTTTATTTCATAAATTCTAGGGCCTGGTGCTACCATTGGAGGGATGTGCGCTACTCGCTGTTCTGGTTCTTTAGCTGTAAGGTTGGTTTTGGATACCTTTTTTCCCTTTCATTGGAAGCTTTTATATCTCAAGTTTTGTTTCAAATCAATAACTACAAAGCCTAGTATACGTTCAGTTCTATCTATTTGTGCCTTGAGGATTTAATAATCAGTTTTTAGGTATGGAACTATGAAGGACAACGTCATTAGTCTCCAGGTACTTTCTTCTTATTTTATCTTCACTACAACTATGTATTTCAATTTCCATCTTCATTATTAGGTGTATTTTTGTAGGTTGTTTTGGGAAATGGAGATGTTGTTAAGACAGCTTCTCGTGCTCGAAAGAGTGCTGCTGGGTATGTTGAAGCTCTCTTATTTCAAATTTATGTGCACTAATATAGTTGTACTGCTCTTATATCGTTCAAGGCTCAAATTCCTGAAGCTAGAATCTATCTTTTTGCAAGCTTTGCTTTTGAGCTCTTATTCAACTAACAAAATTTTTTGTTAGGAAATGAAATAGCTTATCCTGTTTCCATGCTATCGCTGCTGCTGGATTTGTTATGACTCTCTTTTTTAGATTGATATAGAGTAATATGGTTGTACTTGTCATGATCGAAAAGTTACATCATTCTTTACCGTAGAATGACCATCATGCTGGTGGAGTTGTAATGGAGGATCTAATTTAATCTTTTGCACTTATCATTTATCTCCAAACTACAACATCATTAAATACAGCAGAAATCTATTAAATCGCTTATTTGTATAGTAAAAGAAGAGCCACTTATAAAATTATAACTGACATAGCATTTCATAAGCTTAACATATCCATAATACAGTCTCAACTATAAAATACTTGAAAATACGATAAATGAGTTACATATTCATGAATCAAAATTATTTATCTTCAATTTATAACATGGATGAAACAATATTGAGATGAAGCTTCTTTTAATAAGTTCGATTTGAACTCTTTCTTCGCCGGTGGTGGCGGTGGTTGGTCGTCTAACGACGACAAAAGTTTGCGTTCGAACCGTGTGCATCCGTAGTCCTACGGATTGCAAATAATCTTCTTTATTTCTCAACGGGTTGGAGGTGTCTGATTACACCCGTGGTGCTTTCATCAAATCATTGTTTACATGTGTTTGTAGTTGTGCTCGTGGACACCGTCCAAGTTTCCTAGCCCCTATCTTGCAAAACAATCAAGACATGATGTACCGTTTTCTTTTCTTCATTCAGATATATGAGGTCCTTATCTTGTTTCAAATATTTTGTGACTTTTATCGATGATCATTCTAGATTAACTTGGTTATATTTTATGTATGATCGGTATGAGATTCTTCACATTTTTTGCTTATTTATTAATAAATTCGCACTCACTTTTCTACTAATGTCAAAACCGTATGATAATACCATAAAATATTTAAGTCACGACTTTCATGAAAATTTTTATGCATTTGACATCCTTCACGAAACATCTTACTCATATACACCACAACAAATTGGTGTTGCGAACACAAGGATCAAGATCTTCTTCAAGTGGCTCGCTCCCTCATGTTCCAAAGGCATGTTCTCCTTTAGTTAAGTTTTGACGTTCTTAAATGTTTAAGATGATTGAAGTTAAAATTTAAATTGGTCCATATGATGGTGGACGTTTGGTGAATTTTAGATTATGTAGTTTGGTACTATTGGATGTTGTTACGCTCCCACATTCACCCAAGCGGAGCCCCTTCGTCAGAACCACCGGTGCACTCATTCTTGTGTTTTCTTATTATGCGTGCCTCCCTCGTCTATATAAGGGGGGAAGGGTATGTGGGTATGGGTATGTTTTTGGATCACTTGGTTTAGGCTCTCTTGCGAGAGAAGCTCTTTGTAGGACCCAACCTCTGAGAGTTGGTCGAAGCTTGCCTTCAGATTTTCTCCCGCACGTTTGTAAAGGTTTATGTAATTTCCTTTGAGTGTTCATTCTATCGCTTCACGATCGCAGAAAATTCTTGTTTGTAATAATGGTCAGGACTCTCACCGACTGAGCCGCCATCCGTTCCACTCAATGTCAAACTCCACCATCGTCGTGTACCTGCCCCTCTACCGGCCTTTCCTATAGCGCCACCTGCCGCTTGTACGTCTCCTCCCACCGCTAGCCCTCCCTCTCTCCCATGCCACCCCCGCACCTGTTGCTTTATCCCCCCTTCCATCTAAATTTCTTCATTTCCCGCGCAGTCCACGTTACACCCATCATCCCACTACCACATCATCTTCTTTTCATCTCCTGGAGCCTCCCTCTCATGTCTCACAGCCTGGACTCTTCATGCCTGCAACCCCACCTGAAAAAAGTTCCTCTTTTCCCACCACACCAGTTGTCCCTCTCCTCCACTAGCTTCCAAAGCCAACCCTCTTCCTCCCTTGTCTCGTCACATCAGCCTTTCTCCCTTCTTTATTTTTTTCCTTTTCCCCCAAAGAGCAATTTTTCCTTCCCCTAGTTGTCGACGCCCATCTACTTTCTATTCCCATCTAGCGCCATCCTTAACCACCAAACCCCCACCCGCTCTAGTTGTCCCCATCTCTTCTCACCACCCACTAATAACACCTAAAATTTCACCCATCTTTTTTCTTTCTTTTTAACACCTCTTCATTCGTTTTCCTCACGGCACACGCAACCGCCACCGGTCATCCACAATTTTTTTTCTCGTCAAAATTCTTAAAGACCCAAAAATTAAAACTCGACCTTGAGGACAAGGTCGATTTTCAAAAGTGGTATAGTGTTACGCTCACACATTCGCCCAAGCGCCCCCCCCCCCCTTTGGAACCGCGTGCGGAAGCCTCCATGATACATTGATGGTGGAATTTATTTTATTAATTAGTTATTATTAATTAATTAGTTAATATTGATTAATTATTATTAATTGATATTATATTTTTTGCTTTCTTATTGTGTGTATCCCCCTCATTTATATAAGGGGAGGGGTATGTGAGTATGGGTATGTTTTTGGATCACTTGGTTTAGACTCTCTTGTGAGAGAAGCTCTTTGGAGGACCTAGTCTCCGAGAGTTTGCTGAAGCTTGCCTTCAGATTTTATCCTGTGCCTTTGTAGAAGTTTATGTAATTTCCTTTGAGTGTTCATTCTCCCGCTTCACGATCGTAGAGAATTCTTGTTGGTAACAAATGCTTACTCAAATTCTATTTCGATTTTCATCTATAGTTAGAGAAACAAAGATCTTGAGTTTATTTTATAGAAAATTGAGTTTGATGAGATAAAACTATTATGCAAATTTTATTCATCATTAGTTGTTGCATGTAAAGTAGTAGGTTTTTAAAGATAAATTGTGAGGCAATGATTTATAATATCTTGATATAATTTTTCATACCTTATATGATACATTGGAGGATTAAATATCTCGATGATAGATAGGTTAATTATTTGTAGATGCTAGTAGTTAATCCTTCAATTAAATATCTATTAGTTTATGAAAATTGAGATATAATATTAATTTCATGTTTACTATGGAATAATTTTCACTCATATTGAGGATGAATACACATTTCATGTATGCGATTTTATGGATGATTTGAATATTTTATGTAAAGTTTTGTTTAGTGATGCTTTCTTGTACTCAATCTACATTATTTTAGTTGAAGAAGTACAATGGCTTGATTTTTTGAGATTTTATAAGCAAGAAATGTATTCTAAAAGCCTTTAAAAATATGTATGATAGTTTTTAGAATTATACTCATGAATGATAGAGATCTCGTTATAAATTAAATTATTGAGATACATGCAATTCTTAAGTATGCTACTTTGAGTCTCTAGAGTTCTACACTCGAGTAATTAATGAATCATATACTTTAGATATATACAAATCCAAATCCATTTGTTATTTCATTATTATTGTAAGTGTACGAGGGGAACACATTGAAGTTATAGTGACCCAAGTTCATGTTTAATTTGCTCGGTTCTTAGATAAAATAGTCTTAAGTTTTAGAATTGGAGTTAAGCTTGTCGATTTAGTATTCAAAAGCACGCACTATATATATATTCATAATTTAAAGCTCATGTATGAGAAAGAGATGCGTACTTGACGAGTACTATGTGATGCAAGGTAGACTGTAAAAGTGGACTGACACTAATGCACACATATGTAAGTGGTGCGGGGTTGATTCAAACTAACCTAATTAATATGATGCGTGTACGACTTGGATTAATCCAGAATTAGATTAAACAATAGAATTAGAATAAGCTTGGCAACACGACACAATGTTCCTCGCAATTTTCAAGTGAGAAAATAAGACAGTTTCCTTCGCATGAAGGGTTTCAAACTACACTTGCACAAATGTGAACTAAAGGAATAAGAAAATGCAACAATAGCATAACAAATCACGATTTTCAAACACTATGCAATATTCATCCGCATATTTAGTAATGAAAATGAAAGCACAATACTAGATACTCACAAGGAGATTCGGCAACGGGCGGTGTTGATGGGCGGTTGTAGCGAATCAGAGACGGCTTTGGCGACATGAAACAAGGAATGCGACATGAAACAAGGAATGGAGAGGGGCTGGTGTCAGGAAAACAGTAACTGAAGTTAGAGGAAGGGGTCGTGGCTTGCGGTGGCTGCAGGATGGCGTTGAAGAGGTGGACATGGGGGTGATGGTGGTTGAGCATGCAATTGGGTGCAGGGAACTTGATGCGGAGCATAGGCGAGGGCGAGCTTTGGGCCTATTCGGAGCTGATTTGCCGACTTACCATATATGGCGTGACCGGATCGCCGATCCGCCACCGCGGTTGCGTCCGGCTCGTCGTTCTGATGAATTTTCATATATAACATGTTTATTTTGAATAATATTTAGTGTTGTTTTGGCGCCGAGATCGACGACCAATCATAGCCGTCCATCTTGGTTGCCCTAATTTTATTTCATTATAAATAGGACATAGGGCTGCAGGAATTCCTGATTGCTGAATGATTTGGAGAGCTTCTTCCTTCATTCCGGTGATCCCCTCCGCGGTGCCGACTCCGTGGAACCCCTTGGTGACGACTCCTTGGGTAAGTTACTTGTATCTTTGTGTTTTCCCCGCCCTCTCCACGTCTCCATCCCGCTGTCCAGCCAGCCACCTCCTCCCTTTCCCCTGTTTTCAGCCAGCCACCGCCCTCCCTGCAGCCAGCCGTCGCCCTCCCTGCAACCCCAGCCAGCCGCCGCCCTCCTCCCTGATTTCCTCCCTGCAAACCGCCCCCTCCCTGCTGTCCCAGTCAGCCGCCACCCTCCTCCCCTAGCCCCAGCCCGCCGCCCCTCCTCCTCCCTGCCAACAGCAGGCCGCCAACAGCAGCCCACCAACAACAGCCCGCCACTCCTCCACTCCCCAGGTAACCTTCCCGCAAGCCACAACAGCCTTCCTTGGCTGTCTACACTCAAAACCAGTCCAGATCTGGACATTCCAGCTAGGTCCAACCCCTTCTCCTTCCCCGCTTTGCTGCCATCACCCCTCATTACGTGGA
This sequence comes from Dactylorhiza incarnata, assembly GCA_033032865.1. Classification (NCBI taxonomy): domain Eukaryota; kingdom Viridiplantae; phylum Streptophyta; class Magnoliopsida; order Asparagales; family Orchidaceae; genus Dactylorhiza; species Dactylorhiza incarnata. The sequence goes on along the minus strand of JAWHQI010000340.1, from coordinate 2,351,433 downwards.
ACCACCTCCAAAACTCGTTCCCCCCTTTAGATCTGCCCAGATTAGGGTATTTCAGCCCGGATTCAGCCAGCCTCCGCCCCGATCCAGCCCTCCCAATACCCAATCAGCCTTCCCCTTACCCGATCCGGTCCACCAACCACCGGAACCCCTCTTTGTGCCCTCAAACGTTCAGATTTTCATTATTTACAGCAGCCCTATTATTTGTGTTGTGTTTTGTATTGGTATTCGGTTGTAAAACATTGATATCGTTTTGATTATAACATGCTTGTGTGAATGTTCATTTTATTATAGTTATTTGCGCCTGGATTAATCTCTAACTGCAGGAAGGAATTATTCGCCGCGCGCTCTTGCTTTGGCCCTCCACGCGGAGGGAAACCAAAACCTGTTCGCTTAATAAACTATTTTGCTTTGCTGTGAATTTATTTTTGCGTGGGATGTTTAATGTTTATTATTCAATTGTGATTTAATCCGTCGGGCTTTGCATAGCATGTAGGGTTAGGTCACGGTTTATCCGCCGCCTATAGATTCATCCTGCGTCAATTGGTATCAAAGTGTAGGTTACGCGCCGCACCTTCGATACGCAGTCATAGAGTCTATAGGTTTTCATTATGTCTAGGTGTCACGATTATTCCTCCCCTCACTTTGGAGGTCTCGAGTCCACTAGCACCCGCTCTCACAGAGCCCCGTCAGGGAGATCTTCACGTTACTACGATGATTATTCTCGATCGCAGCACACCTCTTTTAGAGATCGTGTTGACCCACCGACACGAGACCACTACACTAGAGACGATCAGTATAATGATTGTTGTCGTTCATATCCTTGCACGCGAGCGGATCGTGTTGATCCTTCGGCTAGACTCGGTTACCATAAAGATGACTATTATGAGGATCGTCGATGTGAGAGAGATCTTGAGAGTCAGTTTCGTACCGTTGCCCCTTCCTTTGACGGCTCATCGAGTCCCGAGTTTTTCAGTTATTGGCTCGTGGACATGGAGTATTATCTTGACCATTTTGAGGTATTCGGTGAGCGTCGCGTCAAGTTTGCGAAACTTAGACTTTTAGATCAGGCGAAGGCATATTGGGCTAGCATTGAGAGGACACGCGAGCGAGACCGTCTACATCGCATCACTAGTTGGGTGGACATGAAGCGTACATTGTGTCAGAGGTATCTTCCTTCGTCATATCGGAGTCGCTTGCTCGACCAATTATTTTCCCTTCAGCAAGGATCCATGCCCGTCGCTGAGTACAGGGATCGCTTTGTTGAATTAGTTGTGAGGAGCGATATCCGAGAGGACCCAGCCATGACCTCTTGCAGATTTCGGTCTGGCCTTCGACCAGACATTCGTACTGAGGTGGTTTTTCATAGCTCGAAGTCCCTCGAGAAGACGTATCAGCTTGCCCTTCGTTATGAACAGTCTTTGAGATCCGCAAGAGCTGGTCGATGGGATTCTCACCTTGACCTCCGCAGTACGAGCCCCTCCCACACCGAGGACACCACTTTGCCTATCATTGTTCCATCAGACATGACTGAAGTAATACCTGATGCAGATTGCTCTCACCCCAGTGAGGTGCTTAGCTCAGTTAGTGACTTATCTCTAGTTTCTGACCCGTCTTTTGTGACCCCGACTGAGGGCGAACCTGAGCGGCCTATTGAGTCAGTAGCGTTGTGTCCTTCACCCACACCACCACCTTTGGCATGTCATGGGTTGATTAACACCCCTACCCTTGACTCACATCTTGACACCGCACCCGCGGACCCATTCTTGAGTCCAGGTCTATGTCGCTCTCCCCTTATCATGTCCCTGGGTCACATCGCGACCGAGAGCCCAGAGCCTAGTATTGATCTTGTAGTGACCATGTCATCCATTCACGAGGACACTACCCCTTTTGTAGGTACTCATCTGGAGGGCCTTGAACCTAGTGACGAGTTCCATGACGAGCCCCCAGTTGATCCTCCTGATGATCCACCACATCCGGGTGAACATGAGATTCAAGTGAGGCGCGTGTTTACGAGTTTCGAGTTATTGACGTCTCCTCCCTTATCATCTCTGGTCTTGCCCCAGAGGATGGGTCGTGAGTGGAGTAAGACGTATGTAGGGCCTACCTTGAGCACACTAGAGCCTACTCATATTTTGAGGACTTACTTTATGACACAACACACTCGTGATGAGTTTTGGGACACACCACCCGCTGACCCACCCGATGAGTTCTTAGTTGTCGTGGACACTCACCACACTATAGTGCCACGTCTTATAGTCGGTGCACATGATTTTCACTTAGGTGGTCGTCGCATTCGCGATGACTTTTCTTACACACCTCCTGGTGAGCCCCCTGATGCGTTACGCTCCCTGAGAGTCATGTTGCTCTTCATGAGCCCGCCCTTGAGTGTAGATGTTTCGCACGGTCACCTGAGCACTCGGCGCACATGAGATGAATTTTTCTACACTCCACCGAGGGAACCACCTGATCAGCCACCACATTTTAGAGACACCCCGGTCATTATTAGATTCTCTCATAGAGAGCATGTTGTGTCGGTCATGTTTCATTTACATCATTTGCATAAGTCTGTCGAGTCGTTTCGTCATCATTTACATGAGTCTGTTGTGTTGTCTGTTTCTCGTCTGCATAAGTCGGTCCGACGAAGAATCCATAATGATAATAAATTTTGTAAATCACATGCGGATGTTCATTGACAAGTGCAGGTACTTCGTGAAGGCGAGCAGGTGATGGTGAGAATCTGCGTTGTGAGGCTCCGTGCGAGGCTTGCTAAAAGCTTGAGCGTTAGGCGAATGGGTCCATACTCAGTCTTGAGACGCATCAGGACAAATGCTTATGAGTTGGACATCCCCGCGAGCATGGGTACCCATACTGTGTTCAATGTCGAGGACCTGACGCCATACTTTGCACTTCACGATTATTCAGACCCACATCTTGACGGCCCTCCCGAGCCTTTACCACTGTTTTTGCCACCCACCACTCAGTCTACCCCCGAGCCCTTGCCACCACATTCATTGCCCCGTTCTCAGCCCACCTCTGACCTTTACTTACCCGGGATGTTGTCCCCAACAGCTTCACCATTGGCTCCTCAGATCCCACCGGATCCTTCTACTAGTATGTTGAGAGATGAGCTTGATCGATTCGCCCCCGGGCTTCGACTTCAGTACGTCCGTCTCCACTCATCGGGGATGGAAGCCTTTCAGTCCGGAGGTGTTGATTGGCGAGGCCACTTTTCAGCGACGACACTTGGACGACCTCTGGCGGCCTCTTCGAGTTGTTACCCGACATACGGCGAGAGAATTCTGACCCCTATTCATCGGGAGATGAATTCTTTCAAGCCGGGGAGATTGATGCGGAGCATAGGCGAGGGCGAGCTTTGGGCCCATTCGGAGCTGATTTGGCGACTTACCATATATGGCGTGACCGGATCGCCGATCCGCCACCGCGGTTGCGTCCGGCTCGTCGTTCTGATGAATTTTCATATATAGCATGTTGTATTTTGAATATTATTTAGTGTTGTTTTGGCGCCGAGATCGACGGCCAATCATAGCCGTCCATCTTGGTTGCCCTAATTTTATTTCATTATAAATAGGACATAGGGCTGCAGGAATTCCTGATTGCTGAATGATTTGGAGAGCTTCTTTCTTCATTCCGGTGATCCCCTCCGCGGTGCCGACTCCGTGGAACCCCTTGGTGGCGACTCCTTGGGTAAGTTACTTGTATCTTTGTGTTTTCCCCGCCCTCTCCACGTCTCCATCCCGCTGTCCAGCCAGCCACCTCCTCCCTTTCCCCTGTTTTCAGCCAGCCGCCGCCCTCACTGCAGCCAGCCGCCACCCTCCCTGCAACCCCAGCCAGCCGCCGCCCTCCTCCCTGATTTCCTCCCTGCAAACCGCCCCCTCCCTGCTGTCCCAGTCAGCCGCCAGGCCCGCCACCCTCCTCCCCTAGCCCCAGCCCGCCGCCCCTCCTCCTCCCTGCTAACAGCAGGCCGCCAACAGCAGCCCACCAACAACAGCCCGCCACTCCTCCACTCCCCAGGTAACCTTCCCGCAAGCCACAACAGCCTTCCGTGGCTGTCTACACTCAGAACCAGTCCAGATCTGGACATTCCAGCCAGGTCCAGCCCCTTCTCCTTCCCCGCTTTGCTGCCATCACCCCTCATTACGTGGAACCACCTCCAAAACTCGTTCCCCCCTTTAGATCTGCCCAGATTTGGGTATTTCAGCCCGGATTCAGCCAACCTCCACCCCGATCCAGCCCTCCCAATACCCAATCAGCCTTCCCCTTACCCGATCCGGTCCACCAACCACCGGAACCCCTCTTTGTGCCCTCAAACGTTCAGATTTTCATTATTTACAGCAGCCCTATTATTTGTATTGTGTTTTGTATTGGTATTCAGTTGTAAAACATTGATATCGTTTGGATTATAACATGCTTGTTTGGATGTTCATTTTATTATAGTTATTTGCGCCTGGATTAATCTCTAACTGCAGGAAGGAATTATTCGCCGCGCGCTCTTGCTTTGGCCCTCCACGCGGAGGGAAACCAAAACCTGTTCGCTTAATAAACTATTTTGCTTTGCTGTGAATTTATTTTTGCGTGGGATGGTTAATGTTTATTATTCAATTGTGATTTAATCCGTCGGGCTTTGCATAGCATGTAGGGTTAGGTCACGGTTTATCCGCCGCCTATAGATTCGTCCTGCGTCAGAACTGGGGGGAAAATGGAGGCTTTGCAGTATGGTTTGGACGGATGGGCGTGAAGCGGCTGGAACCAAAAAGCGGGATTTTGCGGCTTGCGACATGGATGAGAAATGATCGTACGTTTGGGGGCTACCGTGGAGGGAGACATATTTTGCAGCGAGCAAGGGAGACGAAGGTTGCGGGGCGTGCGCCTGCGGAGGAGAGGCCGCGCACGATTTGCATCGGGGATCAGGGGGGAGGAGTGGTTAGCACGGTTAGCGGGAGCATGCAACAGGGGGAATCCGAACGTATGGTTAGGCAAAGGTGTGCGTGGGAGTTGCAGGAGAAGGGTTTAGGAGGAAAACTGAAGACAAAACCGGGACATCGCACCCCGGGATCTCATGTCGTCGCACCACGACATGATTGCCTGCTCTAGATTACTTCACAAGGCTACCCAAAATGACAACTATCACCCTATTAATAATGAAAGAGGGCTTGGACACCCAGCGTGAACGACTATGATTGACTGTTATGCCCGGTGTTTGATTAGTATTAAATAAAGTCCAAACAAATAATGAAAATACATAAAGATAGTAAAATAGCGCTCCCGATGCGCTCGTGGTGTTGGATCGCCGATCCGGTCAACGTCTCCTAAATGCGGACTCCCCCTAGTGGTGGCCTGATCATCACTGTCGATCCTGCGGTTGATCTCCATCACTATGCATGTAAGAAAGAAAAGTAAGCTTTACTTAAGGAAATTCTAAGAGCTACCGGGGAAGGTTTGGAATATAATCTCACCATATTTATGTGGAGGAAACTATCTTGGTTTAGATCTTTATATGACCAACTATATATGGATAGATAGGTTGCCTCACAAGGGATCAATCATTTCTTTATAAGAGCATAACATAAAACTTTATTTTAAGATTTTGGAGTATATATAAGTGCATACCAATGACACATTTATAACATAAGTTTAAACATTCAATGATGAAGAACATAAAAGATATTCTTAAGTTAAGGTAGTTGTAAGTGGACTTCATAATCACGAGAGGTCGGAAAATTAACTATGCATAGTCTTATCATCTAGGATCTTGGTAGAAAATCTTGACTTCATAATTAACTTCAACTCCTAGCAGCCTAGTGTCCTTATAGTTCATCCTTACTAGGTGTTTTAGGTGCTTAAGGTAGTGATCCCCATCAGGTAGGACTGAACTTGCCGAGTTCATTGACTCACTCTTCATATCATCATATTGCAGATGTTAGAAGGCACTATCACTTTAGTTGAGCGATAGAAGAAAAATTTCTAGGGATCAGAAGAATCCCCCGAAGCCCCATAGATTTCTTTATCAGTACTTTCACTCGATGAGGTAAGAATACATGGTCAATTTTTATTTGAGATTATTATTCCTGTATTTCAACAATTTTGTTTCGATAGCTAGACTATTCTGCATTTTATCTCTTAGATTGATGATGTCTAAGTTGAAATGATTTGATGTTAGTTGGCTCTTACCATGTTCATGTTGGTTTTAAACATGCCATGGTTCACTAATTTAGATTGTTCTAAGTTGTAGTTCCCTAGGTATATTACTTTTAAACTCGACTTTAATAAGAAATTAGCCGCATAGAATGCGACAGCCACAGCTGCTGCGACACTGCGCAAAGTCATGGGCAACTGGAGAGAGCAAGGCTGAGCAAAGCAGGAAGAGAGGCATGGTTGCAATTTTGTTGGATGCGGGATCCACGCTATAGCCAGATAAGAAGAATCAATGGAGAGAATGGGTGTGCTGAAGAGTGTAGTTGCATGAAAAAGAAATTTTTGGATAAAATCAAGAGCAGTTTGTAGGAAATTTGTTCTGATACAAAATCGATGCAAATGAGAGAAAATTCTTAGGCCCGATATGAGTCTCTACATCTACAGAGTGAAAAACCTAAAGAAAAAGAGTAAATAGTTGATAACCCCCTTATCTTTTTCACCCCTATAATCATAAAAATAGGTGATATAACCCCCTATCCTTTTCAACATAGTCAATAACATCATAAAGTAGAAAACGATGGGAAGATAAAAGCTACATGCATATTATTGAGCCCAATAGGGTTATAAAAAGGAAACACAACAAGTCCAAACCTCAAACAGGTGAGGTGGGACTAATACGGAAATACATAAAATAATATACACGAACAATAACCCAATACTCCCCCTCAAGCTGGAGCGAAGATATCAAGCAAGCCCAGCTTGCCATAAGTGGAGAGAAGTCGGGAAGGTCCAACAACCTTAGTAAAGGCATCCGCAATCTGATCATCAGAGGGAACATATGATGCAGTAAGAATTCCTGAGCGGATGTGCTCCCTGAGAAAGTGAATGTCCACCTCAATATGCTTTGTCCGCTCATGCAGGACAGAATCAGAAGCAAGCATGAGAGCAGACTGATTGTCACAAGCCAACGTTGAAGAACAGGTAGGAGGAAAACCAAGCTCAGTCAAGAGAGTACGAATCCAGAGGAGCTCAGTGGCGCCATGGGCCATAGCTCTGTACTCAGCCTCAGCAGAGGAACGAGATACAACGCTCTGCTTCTTGCTCTTCCAGGAAATAAGATTGCCACCATAGAACGTGCACATCCCAGAAGTAGATCGACGATTAGTGAGGGAGCCAGCATAGTCAGAGTCGGTGTAACATGAAAGATCTGTGGATGGCGATGAACGGTAGAAGAGGCCGAGGCTAGGTGATCCCTTCAAGTAGTGAAGGATCCGTAATACAACATCAAGGTGAGCGGTCCGGGGAGCATGCATGAACTGACTGACAATGCTCACAACAAAGCTAATATCAGGACGAGTATTGGTCAAGTAGATGAGTCTTCCAACAAGTCGCTGGTATCTGCCCGGATCAGTGAGAGGTTTGCCAGATTCGGCGTGTAAGCGGTGTTTCGGGTCCATGGGAGTAGATACTGGGGAGCACCCAAGAAGGCTAGTATCACTCAAAAGGTCAAGAGTGTACTTGCGCTGAGACAAAGAAATCCCCTGGTGAGATCTAGCAACTTCAATTCCGAGAAAGTACTTTAGAGGTCCCAAATCTTTGACTTCGAACGCCTTTCGAAGGACTTCTTTGATCTGAGTTATTCCAGAGTTGTCGTCGCCGGTAAGGATGATGTCATCCACATAGACAAGAATAATGACTCTACGGCCATCCGCTGCAGTGCGAACAAAGCAAGTATGATCGACATGACATCTGGTGAACCCAGTCTGAAGCAAAACAGAGCCGAAACGTTCAAACCACGCCCGAGGAGACTGCTTCAGCCCATATAGGGACTTCTGCAAGAGGCACACACGACCCAAATACTCCCCCTGAAGCTTGTACCCTGGCGGCGGGTCCATATAAATTTCCTCAACCAAATCGTCATTGAGGAAGACATTCTTCACATCCAGCTGATGAAGAGGCCACCTATGGCAGGTAGCAAGGGAAATAAGAAGGCGAACAATTGTCAGCTTGGCGACAGGGGCAAAGGTCACCCCGTAATCATCCGGAGTCTGGGTGAATCCCTTCGCAACGAGACGCGCCTTGTAGCGGTCCAAAGACCCGTCAGCATTATACTTGACAATATAGATCCAACGACAACCAACAGTCCGCTTGCCGGCAGGTAGCGGAACAAGACGCCAGGTCCCAGTCTTGTGTAAGGCAGACATCTCAGCCTCCATGGCTGTCACCCACTCAGGATGCTGGAGAGCCTCAGTAGTCGACCGGGGAATGCGAATCTGGTCGGTGGCGGAGAGGTAAGCCCGGTAACCCTGTGAGAGGCGCTGATAGGACACAAAACTAGCCAAAGGGTGAGCAGTAACGCGTAAACGCTTACCTTTGCGAAGAGCAATAGGTAAGTCAAGAGGAGTGTCACCTGCCGGAAGAAGCGGCACTAGGTCCCGTGAGCTGGGTGCAACCAGTGGATCCCGAAGGATGGGGTGAATATGGGAAGGACCACGGGGGGCACGAGAATACTGATGTAGGGAAACGGACTCGGGAATGGGAGCAATGGAGACTGGTGTAAGAGGAACCAGAGCGGGCTGTGGTGGTGGAGAGGGTGGCACATGGGCGTCAACGGGAGAGGAAGGAGGAGAGTAGAACGGAACGTCTTCAAAGAATGTGACATCCAAAGTGTGAAAAGTCCTGCGAGAGGGGGGGTCAAAGCACCGGTACCCCTTGGACGAGGAGGAATAGCCCAAAAATACGCAGCGGATCGCTTTGTCATCCAGCTTAGTCCGAGTGGGGCTACGATCCTGGACAAAGCAAACACACCCGAACACCCGTAGTGGAACGGGAAATAGGGGGCGGCTGGGAGAGAGGAGACTAAGGGGGACACGCCCCTGAAGAGGCTGGCATGGCAGCCGGTTAACCAGGAAGGTGCCCGTAAGGAGGGCAGCACTCCAGAAAGACTTGGGGATACGAGACCCACGAAGAAGGCACCGGGTGACATTCAGGAGATGGCGGTTCTTGCGTTCCGCCAGACCATTCTGTTCCGGTGTATAAGGACAGGAGAATTGGTGAAGAGTTCCTTGGCTGGCAAGGAAAGTAGTAAAGGAGGACGAAGTGTACTCCCCCCCCGTTATCGGAGCGGAGGACTCGAATACGAGAGGAAAATTGGGTAGTAACCATCGCCGAAAATTGAACATATAAATCAAAAACTTCAGATTTAGAACGCATAAGATAGAGCCAACAACATCTAGTAAAATCATCAATGAAGGAAACAAAGTACCGAAATCCATCATAAGATACAACCGGGGCAGGGCCCCAAACATCCGAGTGAACAATATCAAAAGGTGCTGAAGTACGGGAAACAGAAGCAGGATAGGAAGTGCGTGTGTGTTTGCTGAGTTCACACACATCACACTGAAAAGAGTGCCCGAAAGTGACACTCGGAAACAGAGATGATACAATCTTAGGACTGGCGTGTCGCAGTCTGGCATGCCAGAGAGCAGGAGCGGTAGTAGCAACGGCGCAGGTCGGCGAGGAGAGACAGGTCGATGGTGGAGGAGGAGGAGGAAGATCCAACTGGTAAAGCCCGTCGAGCTCACGGCCGTAGCCAAAAGTCTTCCTCGTGGTCAGGTCCTGAAAAACACAACCAGAAGGAAAGAAAGTCACCGAGCAGTGTAAGGAGCGAGCCAATTGACTAACAGATAAAAGATTCAAAGTAAATTTGGGAACATGGAGGACAGAGTCCAACGAAAAGGAGGGAGATAAGTGAACCGTCCCCTGGTGAAGAATGGGTGTCACAGAGCCATCAGCAAGACGAACCTGGCGATGGACACCCGAAGGCACAAGGGAAGAGAGTAACTGGGGCTCACCTGTCATGTGATCAGTGGCACCAGAATCAATCACCCAGGGTGAGGGAGGTCCCGAGTGGGTGACCTGAAGGGCCGTCGAAGTACCTGAGGCAGATGCTGAAGTGGACGAGAACGACGGCTTCTGAAGCTGAAGCTGGGACTGAAGTTCCTGAACTTGAGCCATAAGCTGACTCTAGTCAGCAGAGGAGGTCTCAGACGGAGTAGAGGATCCAGGCTGGCAGGTAAGGTCAGAAGAAGCAGCGGCCGCAGTGCGTGGAGCAGTGGACTGCGGGCGAAGGTGAGGAAAGAGCAACCAGCATCTTGATTTCTCATGGCCGGTCCGGAGACAATGCTGACACTGAACAGAGGCGAACGGGCTCCCGCGGCCACCACCGCGACCCCGGTGGCCAGAAGAACGCTCCCCCCCCCCCCCCCCCCCCCGGGCCGAGGGAGTGCGGCTCGAAGCAAGGGCCATCTGGTCCGGAGGGGGGAGAAGGCCGGAACAGGAGGAGCAGCCAAACGGGCCCGGCGCTCATGTTCCTCCACCATGGAGTATGCATCCAAAATATCCGGTAGAGGGTTCATGCTGACAATTTGAACCCTAATCTGCTCAAACTCTGGTCGTAATCCCATCAGGAACTGGTAGGTCTCACGCTTTTCCTGACGCCTCTTGGCAACCAGCATATCCTCAGCATGAGGAAAAGCAGTGAGCGGCTCAAGATCAGAAAGTTCCTGGAAGCGGCCGGAAAGAAAAGTGAAATACTCATGCATAGAGCGATCACCCTGACGAGCAGTGGAAATCTCCTGGAAGACAGAATAAATCCGCGTATCCACGCGAGTGTGCCCATAAGTCCGAGTCAAGGCAGCCCAAAGAGACGGAACAGAATCGAAACGCATAAACTGCTCATAAATGCGGGGCTCCATGGAGCATTGGAGCCACCCGAGAATCTTGAAATTTTCAGTGCGCCACTGACGGGCGGTCTTGTCGTCGGCGGGCTTAGGAACCCCATTAGGTTCAAGCCAATCAAGTTTGTCATGTCCGGTGAGATGGACACGCACCGAGTTGGACCAAGCAATGCAGTTCTTCTCATTGAGAAGGGTGGTGGTGATGCGACGGGAAAAGCCCTCATTCGAAGAATCCATGGAGAGGGATCAAGGACAATACTAAAGGAAGGGGAAGAAGCCCCAGCGGAAGCAAGGGGAATAAACCTTTAATTGGAAGGGGGGAATCCCATCACCGAAGACCACGAAAAAGGAAAGAAAAAAAGGAGGAGAATCTAGGTCATTAAGGGGAAGGGGAAGAGCAGCCAAGCAGGAATACGGGATCGGGAGTTGCGTGTTTGGGATGTAGCGGGATCGGGATAGGGAGGCGGCGGATGCGGCAGCGGATGCGGGAGGCGGCAGCGGGAGTAGCAGCGGATGCGGATGCGGGAGGCTAGGGCAGATGCGGGAGGCTAGGGCAGATGCGGCAGCGGCAGCGGATGCGGGAGCGGGAGGTGGGATCGGGAGCGACAGCGGATGCGGGACCGGGAGCGACAGCGGATGCGGGACCGGGAGCGACAACGGATGCGGGACCGGGAGCGGATGCAGGATGCTTACATCCCGACCGAGGAGGAGGCTCGGGCAGATGCGGGTCTCGGCAGGAGGGGGGGATCGGTTGCTCTGATACCAAGTAGAAAACGATGGGGAGATAAAAGCTACATGCATATTATTGAGCCCAATAGGGTTATAAAAAGGAAACACAACAAGTCCAAACCTCAAACAGGTGAGGTGGGACTAATACGGAAATACATAAAATAATATACACGAACAATAACCCAATACATAATCCTTAAAAATAGGTATATTAGTATAACCATCCTTATCTTTTTAACCATAGTCAATAACCTAACTAATCTTTAGAAATATGTGTATACCCCCTAATCTAATATTAGGTAGCTTAGTAATTGATAAAAATATGCATTATATAAATCTTTGTTTCGAATTCATAGTAAAAAAAAAATTAAAATATATACCTACATATTGTTTAACAAAAAATATAGTTTGACTAAATGTGATAAATAAATGAATATTTTTAAAAGAAATAATAATATTCATGTAATTTATGTTGTTTAGTTTTTTCTACTTTGCTTATTTTGTTTAAATTTAAATGCATTTTTCGCATACTTACGAAAAGACGAGAATAAAATTAGATAAAGTTTTTAATTGAAATAAGCATGATCATTGATTATTGTTTATAAATTTATTATAGTTCACGGAATCTTGATTTATGTGCTTAATTACTATATATTTTACAGGTATTTGTTTAATGCAGATTGTTTGCATGTAATCCATATATATTCTTCGTGAATTTATTTTACACGAGAAAAGTTTTTAAATCAACGTAAAAAGCCACGAATATATATATATATATATATTTATGCTAAAATATAAGAGAATAGAATTTTTTAAAAGTAAAGTAATCATTCATTTTATCAATTGCTTTTTATGTCTTATGATTCTGAATTACATAAGTTAAAATAAATCTATAAAAGAAATTAATCATATGATTATGTTTATTTTATTTGAAAAGTTTATCTAATTTTGTTATCGTCTTTTCGCAAGTATGTGAAAAAGTGCATTTAAATAATTAAATTTAAACAAAGTAAACAAATTAGAAAAAACTTTAAAACATATATTACATAAATTTTATCATTTATTTTAAAAATGCTCACTTATCTTTACATGAATTTTTATTTTTACTATGAACTATAAACAAAGATTTTTATAATGCATATTTTTATCAATTACTAAGCTACATAATATTAGATAGGGGTTATACACATATTTCTAAAGATTAGGGGATTATTGACTATGATGAAAAAGATAATGGGGGATTATACACATATTTCTAAAGATTATGTGAGTTATGTTACAGGCTTCTCCCGTAACCGCGGTAACGTCGTCGGAGCATGTTCGGAGGTGGGGATGACGATGGTGTACAGTGGAGCCGAAACCGTGGTTACCTAGGCGGGGTGTGCTCGGGATGAGAGAGCTACACCAATCTCATCAAAGAGAAAAGGAATAGAATTCTTCTTACTTGTCCTTTGTACAAACACACATGCCTTTAAATAAGCTTACATAACCTCATAATAATAACTCCTAACCTCCAACCACCACTAAAAGACAAGAAAACATAGCAATAATAAAGGACGTCAATAATAAAGACACAGTAAGAAGGGACCCACTCAATAATAATTTGGAGCGAAGCCCGTAACATTACTCCCACCATTCAAAATGAGCTTGACCTCAAGCTCAAGGGAGATCGGAGTTGGTGCTGACGTCACCCAATGTCCTCGTCATCCTAGTCATTTACATCCAGATAAAAGAGCCTCTTGCAGCGATGTCTGCGGATATAATGCTCATCACAATTAAAACATAACCCCTTGGCGCGCCGATCAAAAATTTCCACACGAGACAACCGACAAATAGTTGGGGTGTGGGTACCCCCGGGTTGTTCGTCCAGAGTGCCAGTGCCCGGAAGTATATAAGTACTTTGATCCAGCTAAAGTCGCCGTTTGCACAATCTGGCTAAGCTCATAGTAGTCACCAAGTCCCAAGGAGCCTCAAATTTGACTTCCAGTTGCAGTCGTTCGCGAAGCCCGACTTTGAAGATTGCGACCTGCATCTATGGGGTTATCGCGACGTGCGCAAGAAGAAGATGAAACTATTCCAGATAAACGTTCACATATCTTGTCTGGCACAAAGTAAACAAATTAGAAAAAACTTTAAAACATATATTACATAAATTTTATCATTTATTTTAAAAATGCTCACTTATCTTTACATGAATTTTTATTTTTACTATGAACTATAAACAAAGATTTTTATAATGCATATTTTTATCAATTACTAAGCTACATAGTATTAGATAGGGGTTATACACATATTTCTAAAGATTAGGGGATTATTGACTATGATGAAAAAGATAATGGGGGATTATACACATATTTCTAAAGATTATGTGAGTTATGTTACAGGCTTCTCCCGTAACCGCGGTAACGTCGTCGGAGCATGTTCGGAGGTGGGGATGACGATGGTGTACAGTGGAGCCGGAACCGTGGTTACCTAGGCGGGGTGTGCTCGGGATGAGAGAGCTACACCAATCTCATCAAAGAGAAAAGGAATAGAATTCTTCTTACTTGTCCTTTGTACAAACACACATGCCTTTAAATAAGCTTACATAACCTCATAATAATAACTCCTAACCTCCAACCACCACTAAAAGACAAGAAAACATAGCAATAATAAAGGACGTCAATAATAAAGACACAGTAAGAAGGGACCCACTCAATAATAATTTGGAGCGAAGCCCGTAACATTACTCCCACCATTCAAAATGAGCTTGACCTCAAGCTCAAGGGAGATCGGAGTTGGTGCTGACGTCACCCAATGTCCTCGTCATCCTAGTCATTTACATCCAGATAAAAGAGCCTCTTGCAGCGATGTCTGCGGATATAATGCTCATCACAATTAAAACATAACCCCTTGGCGCGCCGATCAAAAATTTCCACACGAGACAACCGACAAATAGTTGGGGTGTGGGTACCCCCGGGTTGTTCGTCCAGAGTGCCAGTGCCCGGAAGTATATAAGTACTTTGATCCAGCTAAAGTCGCCGTTTGCACAATCTGGCTAAGCTCATAGTAGTCACCAAGTCCCAAGGAGCCTCAAATTTGACTTCCAGTTGCAGTCGTTCGCGAAGCCCGACTTTGAAGATTGCGACCTGCATCTATGGGGTTATCGCGACGTGCGCAAGAAGAAGATGAAACTATTCCAGATAAACGTTCACATATCTTGTCTGGCATAAAGTCATGAGTGCACTGAGGGAGTTGCTGCGGTTGGGAGGGCCGAATCGCAAGTTGCAGAGCCACTTGAAGGCCTCCCATGTCAGGCCTGGTTGGTCGACGTACAAACAAGCGAACCATAACTGAGCTGTGCCGAGAAGGTGGAATGATGGCAGGCGAATCTATTCCTCTGCTGGCGTTTGTTGGTGTCAAAAGAATTGCCCGCACCATTTGAGCCAACCCAAGGGATCCGTCTTCCCATCGTAAGTGGGAAATTCTAACGTAGTGTACCGGGGAATGCTGTGAGCTTCCTATCGTACACAAGGTGTCGACATAATGTGTAGCAGGGGTGTTAAAGGCCCCTGATTGCTCCTGGTCTGGTCATGTGCAGGCATTGTAATAACTTGGACGGTTGGCGTGAGACCATCGAACCTGTTCTGAATGGCGGCAAGAGTTTCTTGGTGCCGTCTGTCCGCATCGGCTTGGTTCGCGATGAGTATCTGCATAAGTGCAATAAGTCGAGTCATTTGGTATGGTGAGCCCCCCGTGTTGTTAGTGGAGTGAGAGGAGCGGGTGATAGGTCGGCTAGAGTCAGGCAGATCGAGCAAAATGGACATGCTCGAACTTAGTGTGGCCGTTGAATTAATTAATATGAATAGATTCTCGATGGGAACATGTGGCCTCCACAAAATAATAGGCGCGGAGCTCGAAAAAGGCCCAAGGCTCGAAACAAGAGCAGAAACGTGCTTGCGGCTTAGAGGAAGGGAGGCTCGAAGAAAGAATTTGTTGGCTGCCGTGTGGGGATCGAAACAGAAGAGCTCTGTGGAGGAAGGATCGTGTGGCTCAAGGAAGAAGAAGCGGAGACGTGCTTTGCATGCCGACGAGGAAGTAAATCGACGATACTCAATGAAAACGACGACGTTACCCGAGCTGCAGGTCGATGAGTTGTGCAGTTTCGCCCGCTGACAGGGACACATTGTAGGAATGGTGAGGCAGAAAGGTGTTAGGTCTTCTGCGCAGAAACTACCGTAAAGACGATGTTCCCGGCTCTTCTGTGCAAGAACGACTGCAGACGACGACGTTCCCGACTATTCTGCGCAGAGAGCTGATGCTTTGATTTCGTAGATCCCATTGCGAATGAAGATGTTGTTGTTGACACAAGGGTATTGGCAGCCGACGAAGGCAGAGTGCTGGGACTGATGTTGTTCTGAATGAAGACAGTCGAAATTGAGGATTTGAAGGCGGGGTGGACTGTTGAGGAAGTTGTTGCGGAAGAGGGCAGCGTTACAGAGAGCTGAGGCCTTACAATGGTCTTTGTGGAAGTGAGGGAGGGACGAAATGGATATGATACCAAGTTGTTACGAGTTTCTCTCGTAACAGCGGTAGCGTCGCCAGGGGATGGCCGGAGGCAGGATGACGCCGACGAAGGATACAGTGGAGCCAGAACCGCGACTGCTTAGGTGGGGTGTGCTCGGGAGGAGAGAACTACCACAATCTCATCAAAGGAGAAAGAAATAGAATTATTCTTGCTTGCCTTTCATACAAACACACGCCTTTAAATAGGCTTACAAAACCTCATAATAATAACTCATAACTCCTACTACCACTAAAAGACAAGACAATATAACAATAATAAAGGACGTTAATAAGAAATACACAATAAGAAGGGGCCCACTTGATAATAACTTGGTGTGAAGCCCGTAACAAGTTGTTCACTATGATGAAAAAGATAAGGAGGGTTATACACCTATTTCTAAAGATTAGGGGGGTTATTGACTATGATGAAAAAGTTAAGGGGGGTTATCAACAATTTACTCAAAAAAATACTCAAATTCAATAGACCATAGATAAAAATAAATAAAATCTATATAGGATGAAGAAGTCTTATTTTTATTCAAACAAATTTATATTAAAGTAGTAGAGTTTCGTCCGTAATATATAATGTCCCCGAGAAGACTTTAAACCTGTCCAGTTAAGCTCTTTGGAGTCCAAATTTGATTAATTGGGCTTAGCTTATGCGAAATTGAATTTCTTATTCAAAATAGATGCAATCTTGGCTCTTATTTTGATGTTACTATTTGCAGAGAGTTTCAAAACTGCATCACAAATATTGTGTTACAAATCATTGCATTTTTTTGAAGCTATCAAATAGTTCCATGTGGAAAGAATTTCTATTGTTTTGGTGGCTGTTTTTTGTTGTTGAAGAACAGTGCTTTCGTGTCTAACCCTGATAATCAATATTTCTTAGAGAGGCTGTTCATATTCCCACTCCCATCTTATCTCAATATTCAGCACCTTTTTACTAAATGATGCATCTAATACAATCAAACATGCACTTTTTAGGTATGATTTGACTCGACTGATAATTGGCAGTGAAGGTACCCTGGGAGTAATAACAGAAGTGACTTTACGTCTCCAAAAGCTTCCACAACATTCAGTGGTATTTATTATTGAGAAGAATATGATGTTTCCTTTATTTAATTTTCAGTGGAATATTTATAAAAATTTTATTAATATTGGACCAGGTTTCATACGTCCTTAGGGAGACCGTATGCTTGTCTCTTATTTATATCTTTATCTCACTTGTCTTTATCAGTACCACATATACCAAAACCCACTCTCACCTGGTCCACATGGCCAGCTCTGTGCTTTCACTTTTTCTTTTACTTCATATACTAGTATAAATGTCTTCATGTTTCCTTCTTGACTTTTTTGTATATTATGGAAACTTGTTTCTTATTTCTCACTCTCACATGCTTGGTGATTTCAATGGCTGCCCCAATGCATGATGTATATCTTGTCATTGTCTTCCTTCGCCTTCATCTTTGTTTTATAAATTCTCACTTGAGGCTGAATATTTTTTATCATAAATATGCACTCTAACTAAGAACAATAATAAAGATCACATTAACAAGAAGTAATAAATGACAGTAAAATTAATATTAATATGTAACTACTGAAATTAACCATCCGTAATTTATAAAAACTACATTGGAACTTTAAATAGTCATCCACACATGCTAGCCGTTCATTTGTTTGTTATGTTATGGTCTCATGCAAATGCAAGTATATCTATCTCCCAGAATTCAGATGGTTGTCATCAAATCCTGATACAACAGTCTACCCACACGCAGATGCATTAGAGTTTGTAGTTTGAGCTTATAATTAATACCAATCTACTTGCAGGAATTTTAACCACGCATTCAGATCCACATTATTTTCACTAATCATCATCTATGATAGGTCGAGCAACTCTAGTGAATTCCATTTCATAGTCATATTTTGATCACATGTTAATCCTCATATGATTTTTTCCTGGAAATTAATGCAGTCGTTGTTAAGGTCTCATTCCAATGTTTGCTCTTGTGAGTTATTTCATCATTCCACATGCAGGTTCGATATAGTCTCACCTCACAAGCTCAATGTCATAGATTACTTCTCGTTCGTGGCTGTGAGAGGTGGAAGTCAAGGAGGAGATTGGAGTTCCCCTTCTTAGATCCGCGAGAATCTGTGGTAGAAGCTCGGAGGAGGAGAGATCCGGCAAAGAGGAGGAGGCGTGACAGGATTGACGACTTGGCGACGTGCGGCGTGCGAACGGATAGCTAGGTTTCGGGAGACCGAGGGGTGGGAGAGAGAGGAGAAATTAGAGAGAGAAATGATTTTTGATATTAATTGCTTAACTTCATTTCACCTTCATTCCTTCCTAAGTAGGAAGGACCAAATACAAAGTGCGACATTAAATTGAAAATGCGACATTGGAATAAAAATGCGACGATAATGAGATGACACCTTAGTCCACGCCTGTCGTCCTGCGGAGACGATGATAGGTGACGCCCCAACGTGAGTCTGTAGCGTGCAGGTCCATAACATCTCCCTCCCAGTTGAGACCAAGATTGTCCTCAAGCTTGACATCTAACTACGGTGGGAGGCGCCAAGAGGGCCGAAGGGGGAGGACCGTGAAACTGTTTCAACTGGGGGATGTGGAAGACGTTATGAATGCGGGCTTCTGGTGGAAGCTGGAGGCGGTATGCAACTTCGCCAATGCGTTGGAGGATCTCGAATGGGTCGTAAAACTTAGGTCCCAACTTGTGATATGAGGTCCAGGCGGCCGTTGACTTGCGGTATTCACGACTATCGACTATCATTTATTTTTCTGAAGTTCTCGCGAACTTAGAAAAATGTGGGGATTTTGTTTACCTGGAATACAACGACCACAACCAATCCTCAAGACCGCTTTCCTCTGGACAAACAAACATTCTGGACAAGGCCGCACAAACTTCACATGAAACATCGATATCATGAGCAAACACTCTTGACGAAACCTTGCAACCTTGGCTTTGGGATACAACTTGCGCAGATACAGAGTTGGCATTCGTCCAACCTCTCTTTCTAATCGAATAACTATCTGCCATGTACATCTCTACCCCTGCCCTTTTCTCCTATACTGGGGCAACATTTTCTTTTTTGAGTCTGTCCGCTTGGGCAACGCCCTACTAGTATAAATATGGGTGACCAGTACTGTGAAAGGGTATCCGAAACGATCATCGAGCTGTCTACAAGCTCTGGCGAATTGGATGTCCATACTTTCATATTACCCGCGAACTCTATTTTACTGCAGATGTTTCGAACTCAATTTCTTTAACCGCGAATTCAATTAATAATATCACGCACAAGTAAAGATTCGCGTTTTGCGAAACCTGGCCTCGCCACCCGCGGCATCTCCTCTACTCTAACAATCCCAAAGTAATCTTCCGCTCGCAGTGCTTAATTCGCCCCACCTCTCCTTGAGCGTGGAGTTGAAACATTTTCGCCCCCAACAATCACTTCTTCAATAATAAGAACTCGACATGCTAGCTGAAATACCGAGTTATAAGAGTGAGGAGAGAAGAGGAAACCTTCTCTATTAGTAGTTGTTGTCGGCTGTTTTCCATAATGAATACTCAATACCATGTCTAATGGCTGAAAGTGATGTAAAATAGTTTCAAAAACACTTTAAATGAAAAGGTCCCCAACAATTAATTCTATTATAAAATTATCCAACACAAAAGCTATGGACCAAACTTACCTAGTCTAGTAGAAGTCATCATTTGCGTGAAAACTATCATCATAAAGTCCCCAGGAAGTCTGAAAGTTGGCATCCAAGAAGGCGATTGGATGGGTTTCATAAAGTCTGAAAGTTGGCATCCAAGAAGGCGATTGGATGGGTTCTGTTATGCCTCCGCATCCGTTGCAGTTCGCAGGCCAACAATATTCACGACGGCGCAAGGAATTACAAGACAACGGGGCTCAGCCCCCTCCCCGCAATAAATAAAGATTAGGGGCTGAACCACACCGGTTCAGCCCCTATTTGGGGGGGGGGGGGGGCAGCCCCCTTGTCCCCGGGTATTAATAAGCCCGGGGACCCTCTTTTGATGGCATGCAAGATAATATTCAGGTATTCTTCTCCCTCTTTCTCTTCTCTCAAACCCTAGCCGCCTTTCTTCCTCCTATTTCCCTTCGATCCCCTTCTCTTCTCCCAAACCCTAGCAAGTTCATATCAATTGGTATCAGAGCATCGCTCCTACGGCCATGGTTACCACACGCACCGAGGCCGAAATCGCTCGCCTCGCCGCCATCGAGGAGAACTACGTCGCCTTGGCGGATTCGGTGGCCGGCATCGAGGAACAAGTCAAGACCACCACCAAAAATCTGGAAGAACGGATGGAAGGACGCTTGGATGAAATAAAGGCGTTGTTAACGCAATCCCTCCGAGGAAAATCGAATGGAAACGGAGAATACACGGGGGAAATTTCAAATCCAGTGCCGACAAGCACCGGAGGAGGCACGGGGGGGGGGGGGGGGGGGGTCGGCCGTGATGCCCTACCCCCACTCCGGCCCGGAGCCAGGACGAACGAGCGGCCACGGGGCGCCAGTTTCCGCCCCGAGCCCGCTAGGGCCGACGGCCCTGTTTCCGCCCAGCGGCTGGGCGGGCGCTGCTGCCGCCGACCGGACCGGCCCCCAACCCCCACCAGCAGGTCGCCGGGGGGTGGTCCGGCCCTGGAGGGATGGCCGTCGGTGGAGGGATCGCCGGAGGGGCTGCCAGACGTCATTTCGGAGCCCCGGAGCAGAGTTTTCTGCCGCTGTCGCATATGGGAGGTCCGATTGGAGTTGGAAACGGAATTTTACCCATGCCACCGCCCCTTGGGGCCCCGATGCGGATGGGGTAAGGAGAACCATGGCGGGAAAACCCTCCAAGACAGGTATATGAGGAGGATGGCCCTCCAATGGGGCATCAACACGATTACTATGGGCGACCAAATCTTATGGCGGAACCATTCCGGCATGGAGGACACGAACCGGATCTCGGGAGGAATGGAGGGGCTAATCAGCGGGCGTACATGCAACCGAAGAGGACTCGGATGAATTTTCCGAAATTCCGGGGCGGCGACGCCTTGGAGTGGGTGCAAAAGGCCGAGCTTTTCTTTACCTACCAGGAGATACCCAAAGATCAATGGGTGCAGCTTGCCTCGTTCCACTTGGAGGACGACGCGTACCAGTGGGCGCAGTGGTTTGTCCGTAACCAGGGCTACGCCCCATGGGATTATTTTGTGGAAGGGTTCACGGCCCGTTTCGGGCCCCTGGAGTATGAGGATGTGGAGGAGACCTTGCAGAAGCTCAGGCAGAGGGGAACCGTCATGGAATACCGCACTGAGTTCGAGCGGTTAGCAAATCGGGTCAACTGGGGAGAAAAGACCCTTCTCAGTTGTTTCATCTTGGGACTGAAGGACCACCTGAGGGACGAAGTCCACGCATACATGCCGTCCAGTTTGAGCCATGCCATTAGTCTGGCCCGGATACAGGAGGAGCGGTTCAACCGCCAGCGAAATCGGGGGACAGCAAGGGCAGTTCCAGCAGTTCCAGCAGCACCAGGAGCCGGACGGCGGGATCCGCCACCGGCAGGACGACCGACTGTGACTCGGTTGACGTGGCCAGAGCTACAGGCCAGGAAGGAAAAGGGGCTATGTTTCAATTGCGACGACAAATTCACCCCCGGACATCGATGTCAGAAGGTGCATGTTTTTATGCTACGCGAGGAGGATGACGAGGAAGAACCCATCAGTTGTGAGGAGGTGGAGGAATTAGACCTGGCAGAGTTTGGAGTCTGCCTGCAAGCCATGGAGGGATGTCCCGCACCGCTCACGTTACGGGTTTCGGGGAAGCTGGGACACGAGCGGGTGACCATCTTGATCGATAGTGGGAGCACCCACAATTTTATCACCCCCGCAACAGCACTAAAGGCGGGGCATGCAGTTGACAAAGGGGCTTCCTTCCAGGTCATGGTCGCAGACGGCAGCAAGCTGCGGTGTGAGGGGACCCTGAAAGGGGTGGAGCTGCGGATTCAGGGTTATGTATGCCAGACGGATGTTTACCTCTTGCCGATTCGGGGGTCTGATATGGTTCTGGGTGTGCAGTGGCTCCGCCAGCTCAAGAGGGTCACGACGGACTGGGAAAAGATGACTTTGGAGTTTTCGCATTTAGGAACAGAGCATTGCCTTCAGGGCATTAGATCACCGCCGCTCAAGGAAATTTCCATTCGGAGCTTACAGAGGATGGAGGAGGAGGGAAGTACTATGGCCATGATTTTGGGGGTCGAGGCCCTGGGGCCGGGCACAGCGGCCGAGCCAGAGTAGATACAGGGGTTGCTGTCACAGTTCGAGGATGTTTTTCAGGAGCCGTTCTCTTTGCCACCCTCTCGGTTCCGTGATCATCAGATCCAGTTGAAGGCCGGATCGGATCCAACCAATATCCGACCTTATCGCTACCCGCATATTCAGAAAGCTGAGATCGAGCGCAGTGTACGTGAGATGTTATCCACTGGCATCATCCGTCCCAGCACTAGTGCTTTCTCCTCACCGATCATCCTTGTGAAAAAGAAGGATGGATCGTGGCGCTTTTGTGTGGATTACCGGGGCTTGAATGGCTCTACTATTAAAGACAAATTTCCTATTCCGATGATTGAGGAGCTGCTGGACGAGCTGCACGGTGCTAGCTTATTCACCAAGCTGGACCTCCGGTCTGGCTACCATCAAATTCGGATGAAAGCGGAGGACATCCACAAGACGGCCTTTCGCACCCACGACGGCCACTACGAGTTCCTGGTGATGCCGTTTGGGCTGGCCAACGCCCCATCTACCTTCCAGGCAGTGATGAACGAGATCTTCCGGCCACTTCTCCGTCGGTACGTTCTAGTTTTCTTTGATGACATACTGATCTATAGCAGGAATTGGGAAGATCATTTGGAGCACGTCCACCATGTCCTGAGCATTTTGAAGGAGCACCAACTGTACGCCAAGCACTCCAAATGCTCTTTTGGGCAGGAGGAAGTCGAGTACTTGGGCCACCTGGTGTCCTCCCGAGGTGTTCAGGCGGACCCAAAGAAGATCGAGAGCATGGTGACCTGGCCACAGCCCACGACGATACGGGCCCTACGGGGCTTTCTCGGGTTGATTGGCTACTATCGCCGGTTCGTGCAGGACTACGGGAAGATTGCCCGACCCTTGACCCAGCTGTTGCAGAAGGACGCCTTCGACTGGACGGCAGAAGCAGAGGCGGCATTCCAGGCCCTGAAACGGGCCATGGCGACCACACCGGTGCTGGCACTGCCGGACTTTTCCAAAGATTTTGTGGTGGAGACCGACGCTTCAGGAGTCAGAATCGGCGCGGTATTGATGCAAGAGGGCCGACCGATAGCTTACTTCAGCAAAGCTTTAGCGCCCCGAACTTTGGGGCTATCCACTTATGAGAAGGAGATGCTAGCCATCCTACATGCGGTGGCTATGTGGCGGCCGTATTTGTTGGGGCGGCGTTTTCAGATCCGTACGGACCACCAGAATTTAAAGCACTTTTTGGAACAGCGCCTGGCCTCTCCCCTCCAGCAGAAGTGGCTGACGAAGCTGCTAGGCTACGACTACGAGATTGTGTACAAGCAGGGGAAGGAGAATGTGGTGGCAGACGCCCTATCTCGTTTGCCAGAGGGCTCCCTAGCCCATGTTTCCGGACCAGTGATTGATTCCTTAGATGAGATTCAGGTGGCAGTACAACAGGATCCAACTCTCCGTGACATTGTTGAGGCACTACAGCACGGTCGCCCCACCAAGGCCGGTTATCACCTACAGGGGGAGCGGTTATACTACCAGGGCCGGCTCGTCCTTCCCGCCACGTCCCCTTGGCGCACCATCATGATACAGGAGTTCCATTCTTCTCCTACCGGGGGCCACGCCGGTATCCTGCGGACCCTACAACGGGTCAGGGCGAATGTGTTCTGGAAGGGAATGCGGCGAGATGTTCAGAAGTTTGTCAGGGAATGTGACATTTGTCAACGACAGAAATACGAGACGACATCCCCAGCCGGGTTGCTCACGCCCTTGGCGATTCCGCATCAGATTTGGGATACCATCTCTTTGGACTTCATCGACGGCTTACCCAAGTCTCAGGGCAAATCGGTGATTCTCGTAGTGGTCGACAAGCTCTCCAAGTACGACCACTTCTTGGCCCTGAGCCATCCTTACACAGGAGAGTCCGTAGCGGATCTTTTTGCTAGGGAGATAGTGCGTCTCCACGGGATTCCTCGTGCCATCATCTCAGACAGAGACCCGGTGTTCATCAGCAAGTTCTGGAAGGAGTTATTTCGTCTGCAGGGCACCACTTTGCGCATGAGCATGACCAACCATCCCCAGAACGACGGGCAGACAAAGGTGCTCAATCGCGGTGTTGAGACCTACTTGCGATGTTTTGTGATGGATGAACCGCGGACTTGGACCCAGTGGTTACACTGGGCGGAATATTGCTACAACACTTCGTTCCATACCGCGAGCAAGCTCACCCCTTTTGAGGTGGTCTACGACCGCCCACCTCCCACGCTGAGTTCCTACGAGCCAGACAGTACATCTCTTCCAGCAGTAGGCAGGACGCTTCAAGAGCGGGACCAGACGCTCACCCTTTTGCGGGACAATCTTCGGACAGCACAGGACCGCATGAAAACCCAAGCGGATAAGCATCGTCGGGAGCGGGAATTTGCAGTGGGGGATGAAGTTTTCCTCCGTCTCCAGCCCTACAGGCAGCTATCGGTCGCTCGGCGGGCCAATCAGAAACTGGCTCCACGTTACTATGGACCTTTCAGAATCATCAGGCGAGTGGGTCCAGTTGCTTACACCTTGGCACTCCCAGAGGGGTTGCGCATCCACCCAACTTTCCACGTCTCCGTGCTGAAAAGAAAAATCGGGGACTCAGTCCAGGCCGACCCCGTCCTTCCGGAAGCCACTAGCAGCGGGGAACTGCGGCCGTTACCAGAAACTATCTTACTTACCAAGTGGAAGAAGCGGGGATCGGAGCACCGCCTCGAAGTACTCGTCAAGTGGAAGCACCTCTTCGAGACGCACAACTCTTGGGTCGATCTTTTGGAGTTCCGGGAGCACTTTCCAGATTTCCACCTTGAGGACAAGGTGACTCTTGATGGGGGAGGGAATGTTATGCCTCCGCATCCGTTACAGTTCGCAGGCCAACAATATTCACGACGGCGCAAGGAATTACAAGACAACGTGGCTGAACCATCCGGTTCAGCCCCCTCCCCACAATAAATAAAGATTAGGGGCTGAACCACACCGGTTCAACCCCTATTGGGGGGGGGGGGGGGGGGGGGGGGCGGCCAGCCCCCTTGTCCCCAGGTATTAATAAGCCCGGGGACCCTCTTTTGATGACATGCAAGATAATGTTCAGGTATTCTTCTCCCTCTTTCTCTTCTCTCAAACCCTAGCCGCCTTTCTTCCTCCTATTTCCCTCAGATCCCCTTCTCTTCTCCCAAACCCTAGCAAGTTCATATCAGGTTCCATGCATGGGACACAAGAATTGCATCATTCCCCCTTCTGGGAAAAAATGTTCTCAAATCGCACGATCTTCATCCTACACATATAGTGAAAGATCACAAATGTTGAAAATGGAAACTTTGCAATCCCCGAGCAGCTCTAACTTATAGACACTTTCTCCTCTTCATTCTAGAATTACGAAGAACCATCGGTTCGCTACAACTAGACTTATGACTTATACTTGATCACACAAGAAAATGTCTATAAGAATCCACCCATATGGCGTGCCTCGTATGCTTAATTTGTCCCTTCAAGAACTTCAAAAACTCATGGTCTGTGTAAATCACAAACCACACTTCCATATATCCAGAGTCTATTGGGCGCATAAAAATCCATGTCATCGATGGAGTAGTTCAGGTTGGAATTGAACTTCTCACTGAAATATGCTAGATCCCGACCCTCCTGGATTAGTGTTGGACCAATCCTTATCCCAGAGGTGTCACGAACCTTCTGTAGAAAGATGCAAGACCATTGAAACTCCTGACATCATGTATAGTGGTGGGTGTCGGACACCCAAGAATCGCCATAACTATCTCGTTTGTCCACCTTCACTACTTCATTGGAGATGATGTAGCCCAAAAAGGTGTCCTGGTTATGGAGATGTGTCATTTAGACAATT
Source organism: Dactylorhiza incarnata (assembly GCA_033032865.1). NCBI lineage: Eukaryota > Viridiplantae > Streptophyta > Magnoliopsida > Asparagales > Orchidaceae > Dactylorhiza > Dactylorhiza incarnata. The sequence goes on along the minus strand of JAWHQI010000340.1, from coordinate 2,325,103 downwards.
TCCCCTAAAGCTTTTCTGCTCTCAAGACCTTAAACAACAACCTTAAGTGTTCAACATGAACCACAACATATTAAGTAAACTTAGGAGTAGACAACTATAAATTTAACCCAAAACCTTCTCAAAATGTTGTCCATCATTCTCATGAAAGTGTTGCTAGTATTGGTGAGACCAAAATACATCACTAACCTTTCATAGTGGTCATACTTGGTCTTAGATGCAATTTTCCACCCTTGTCTTGACATCATCCTGATTATTTTCTAGTCTATTTTGGAGAAAACTCTGTTTCTGTGTACCTCTTCAAGCAAATCATTCATCCAATGAATATGATAATGATATTTTACGGTAATCTTATAGATAGCTTGGCTATAGGAGGAAGTCGTGACATCCTTTTGTGAGTCCTTCACAGTCATAACTAAAACAATTGTCCTCGTGATTGAAGATAGACTCATTCGTGATTGATTCAAGAGAAGAATCGACTGACTATCTAGTAGTTATGGATAGGAAGACTCTGTTGGAAGGTTGAATGGAGCCAAAGTGATTTGTTTGTCATCCTTATAGAAAGAATGTGTTTTCAGGAGCCCATCACGAGCTGCTTTTTTGTCAAACTGCCACCATTGGCCGGGGAGGACATGACACACACTCATGAGTATAACACCACAAAGTACATCGTTCCGATATGATTTCTCAACCAAGAGAGAAACTTGCTTGGAGATTTTCACCCCAACTTCCTCGTCATGCCACTTCATTTCATATGGACGAGAGTGTGGAATTGTAGGCAGGCCTAACTTCTCGACCACATTAGCATGGCAACATTCATGAAAAAATCTCAGTCAATCATTAATTCACATACCCTTTCTCAAATATTGTAGCAGGTGCGGAATATGTTTTCTTTGATTGGTATCCCCTTGAGATTGTTTACTCAAAGCCTTCTAATCACAAGAAAGTTCTTCAACCAAATTTATCTTTGATACCATTTGATGCATTACATCCAATGAAATGACTACAACTACACTAGATTATGTTGAGATAGAAAGAATGTATGTACTTTTACGAAGTCTGTCAAATTATGTTGAGAAAGTAGAAAGCACACATTTGCAAAGTCTATCAAATTAGTCTTTGTTCCATGTTGTTTGGATCAATCAACGGAGGCAATATGCACAAACCAAAAACAGTCCCATGAATAAAAAAGAAGCAACACATATACTCCACAACTTGATTATATGAGTGATTGAACAGAACTCCAAGATAACACCAAATGTTCAACTACTAATCTCAAAGAGCAAGGTTAAAATTTCAGAGGAAAAGCATAGGCCGAAAGGGATATAAACTAGCCACCGAGAGAAGATAACTCAAGGATCTTTGGATAAGAGCAACTTGCCATGTTAAAGGGAACATTGAGCAGTAAGAGTGAGGAGAAAAGAGGACCCACTCCTCCAAGAGCAGCTGAGGTTAGTTTTTTTCCACGGTGAATACTCAATCGGTTACCTAAAATAGCTACAAAACACTTTAACAAAAATGTGTAGCAATTAATACTGTTGAAATAAGTTGTATAAAGGGCCCATCCAATGGCCCGTTGGATGACCCATTTCTATTTAGAGGTTTAGTCTCACATCATAGGATGGAGTTGGGTCTCCACTCATCATCTCTATAAATATGTGTGTATACTCTTGATGTTTGTAACACTTCTTTGACAAGGAATAATAAAATATTTTATTCCCTTTTCTTTTTTCTGTTTCTCTTCATGGTATCAGAGAAATCTGATCCATTTGGTTTGGACCTTGCACGATTGAGCCTGCGCTCGTGGATTGAGTCACTTCTGAGTCGCAGCCGCTTTACATGATCGTGAACCCACATTGTGTCTGCGAGCTCGCCATCCCCATTTCCGCGTGTTCGCGTGTTTTTCTTCTCTTCGTCTCTCACGTCTGCGCCTTTCGCTGTCTCTTCCTCTCCTTTTATAGTCGTGGATCAACATTCCGCTCACCGCGGCTTTCCCGCCCCAGCCATTGTTGTGACTGCAGAGGCCGCTTCGTTTCGTTCCCTGCGGCTTCTCCTTCTGGATGCACAACCCGCTAAGCCCATCGTCGAGCCTGCTTTGTCCGATGAGCTCCTTGCTTCTTTTGTCCATCGCAGTAACCGCGAGCTCCCTGTGACCGCAGTAACTGCAGATTCCGTTGATTCTGTCCTGTCCGCCGCCCTGCTGAGTCCTCCATGCCCGTTGCTCGCCTGTTGTGTCCGCTCTCCTGCTGAGTCCGCTACTCCATGTTGTATCAGCTGCTCTCGTGTTGTGTCGCCATTCGCTCCCTGCTAGCTGCTCCGTGTTGTGTTCGCTCGCGTGTTGAGTCCGATGAGTTGCTGCGTCCGCTGCGACCTCCTGTGACCGTGTCACCTTAGTATCAATTGTGACCGCCTAGCTGCTGAGCCCTCTACGACCAATTGTGACCGTGTCACCTGCCACAGAGTTCCGTTGTCCGCAGAGCTCCTTTATCTGCGGAGCTCGTTTGTCCGCTGCGACCTCCAGTGGCCTTTCCTCCTGAGACCGCGGAGCTCATTTTGTTCGCCTCTCTCAGCTTCTCGGGTGTTCTCTCTCTCTGACACGACGATGTTCCTCCCTTGCGGTGGTCATGGGCACGTCTGCCGGATCTTCTTCGTCTCTTCTGGCTCTTGCTCCGGCTCCCCACCCTGATGTGCGGGATGAATTGAGGATTACCACTATTTCCCTCAATGGGAAGAGAAATTTCGTGGAATGGGTGCACTCCATGCGCCGTGTTCTTCAAACCAAGGGGCTGCTTCATCATGTTACCTGAGCTCCACCAGCTCAACCTACGGAACAGTGGCTCCGTGACGTTGGTCGGGTTCAGTCTCGGCTTCTCAATTCTATGGAGTCCGAGCCCTACCGAATGGCCATGTACCATGAGACTGTCAATGCTATGTGGGACGAGCTTCAATCTCTTTACTCTGGGCAGGACAACCTCCAACATCACTACGATATCTTTATTGGGATCCAGGCAGTTGACCCTGGTGTGATTTGTGACTTGACCTCTTTTGTGTCCACGTCCAAGACCCTCGTTGAGGCCTGGCTTCAGCACCAACCCCCCCTCCTTGAATTTTGCCGTCCAGCGCGCACAGAAGGAGGTTGTTGGCATAACTCTCATGATGACCCGACTACCTCCTCATCTTCACAGCGTTCGCGCAATCATTCTCTCCACGCGCACTATTCCGTCTCTCTCTGATGTGTGCTCTATGATTCTTAAAGTTACTCCGCCTCCTGATGTTGTGTTACCACCCTCACCTGCCCTTCTTGGCCACTCTCCAGCCATGCACCCTCCTCCTGGGTCTCGGGGTGGTCCCCATGGCCCTCGCGGAGGTGGACGTGATGGTCTCCCATGCTATTCTTGGGCAACTACTCGCCTTTGTACTTATTGTGCCGCCCAAATCATATCGAGGCCACCTGCTTCAAGAAACTTGGACTCTTGTCGCTCTCACCTGTTGCGCCTCATGCTTCTCCTAGGGTGGATGTCCCTTCCACCTCCCACTCCGACATTGACGTCCTGCGCGAGGAAATCCAACAACTACGAGGAATGTTTACTAGGGCCTATGACTCCGCCTCCTCTACCTCCCTCGCAGGTATCTCTTGTTTTCCCCACTTTCCGGTATGGATCATAGACTCTGGGGCTACCAACCACATCTCCCCTCACAAACCTTTTCGGCATTCGGATGTCCCATTTCCAAAGTTTATCATGGTGGTTAATGGTGATACCACCCCTGTTTGCGGCTCTAGCGATGTGCCTCTTACTCCATCTCTTTCTCTCCGTTCTGTCCTTCATGTTCCCGACTCTCAATTTCATCTTCTTTCTGACAGTCGTTTAACTCAGGATCATGATTGCTTAATCACATTTTCTTCTTCTTCTTCTTTTGTCATGCAGGATCGACGGACTCGGAATATCATTGGTAGGGGCCTCCTGTCCAATGGGCTGTATACTCTGGATCTCCCCTCCTTGGTTCTCTCCTCCGTCACATCTACTGACTGACACCGACGTCTCGAGCATGCTCCTCTTCCAATCCTCAAGCGCACTCTTCCCGATTTCCCATTTTTGATTTTCAATGTGAATCCTGTATTTACGGGAACATCATCGTCCTATTTTTTCTCTACATTGTACTCAGAGCGCTGCTCCTTTTGATTTAGTGCATTTTGATATTTGGGTCCCCTACAAAATGGCTAGTGTCACTGGTGATCGCTACTTTGTTACTTTTATTGATGTTCATTCTCGCCTGACATGGTTATATACGATGTGTGACCGTTCTGAGTTACTACGAATCTTTCGCTCTTTTCTCGCCAAGATTAATACCCAGTTCTCGCGGTCTCTGAAATTTGTTTTCACAGATAATACGCGCGAATATACTAGTCACAACTTTCAGGACACTTGTGCTACTTTGGGCATTCTTCACCAAACTTCATGTCCATATGCGCCTCAACAAAATGGAGCGACCGAACGCAAAAATCGTCATCTCCTCGTCAGGTCCCTCATGTTTCAAATATAGGTTCCCAACATCTACTGGCATTTTGCAGTCTCCACCGTCTGCTACCTCATTAACCGCATGCCCTCCTCTGTCCTAAACTTTGCGACGCCATTTTCCACCCTCTTCCCCTCTACCTCTCCCTTTCTCTTGACGCCTCGCATCTTTAGTTGTTTTTTCTATGTCCACCATCTTGGTCCCGCTGTGGACAAGTTGGCTCCTCGCGCTACTAAGTGTATGTTCGTTGGATATTCTCGCACTCAGAAGTGCTACGTCTGCTACTCTCCATCTAATCGGAAACTTGTCACCTCAGTCGATGTCACCTTCAATGAACATCAACCTTTTCACCAATCTGACACCTCCTTGCCTTCCACCCCGGCCTTCCACGTCCTCATGTGCCTACCACCACCGAACCTCCTCCTCTGCTTCCCACTCTTCCAGTTGTGCCTTTCCCCTCGCTACCTCCTCCTCCTCTTCGTGTCTATACATGACGATTTCCTCAGTCTTGCCTCACAAGAGCCTCCCTTACTTGTTGATACTCCGCCAGCCGTTGATCCGACATCCGCATCTATCGCTCACCCAATTTCAAATTATGTCTCGTTGCATCGCTTATCTCCGCCGCTTCACAGGTTTGCAACCTCTTTGTCCTCTATTTTCACCTCTTCTTCTCTGCAGGAGTCTCTTCAGCATCAGGGGTGGAGGGCCACCATGGATGAGGAAATGACCGTACTTTGGGCTAATCACACGCGAGACCTTTTTTCTCTTCCTTCTTGCCAGACTCATGTTGGTTGTAAGTGGGTTTTCACTGTGAAGCACGACCCTGATGGGGCAGCTAAACGTATGAAAAACCTGTCTGGTGGCTCGTGGATTTACCCAGCAACACGACCTCGACTATGAGGAGACATTCTCACCCATTGCGAAGTTGAATACTATCCGGGTCTTAATCTCCTTGGTCGTTCATCGACATTGGTCGTTGCATCAACTGGACATAAAAAATGCTTTTCTCAATGGAGACCTCATTGAGATTGTCTACATGCAGCAGCCTACTGGCTATGAGACCACGAGAGAGTCTCTTGTTTATCACCTAAAGAAATCTCTCCATGATCTCAAACAGTTTCCACGGGTCTGGTTTGATAAGTTCAGTCGGGTCATTCGCGATGTCGACTTTACTCAAAGTTTGACTGACTTCTCTTTATTCACTCTTCACTGCTCGACAGGCACAGTGATACTTTTGGTGTATGTCGATGATATCCTCATCACAATCGATGATCTCGATGGTATAACGATTGTCATGAAGCACATGACATCCACATTTCAGACTAAGGGTTTGTGGCCTCTCCGATACTTCCTTGGCATCGAGGTGGCCCGTCGACCTGATGGTCTCGTTTTGTCCCAACAGAAGTACTGTCTTGACCTTCCACATGACGCTGGCTACTCTGGATGCAAGCCCACTGAGACACCCATGGATGACAACCATAAGCTTTGCACCCATGCTTCAGACTTATATATGCTCCTCCCTAACCCGGAGTACTATCGTCGATTGGTGGGCAAGCTAATTTATCATACAGTATCTGATATATCCTTTGTTGTTGGTGTGGTCAGTCGTTTCATGCATACTTGATGTAAACCGGGTTCTCAAATTCGATTTTAAATAAATAAATTCGAACTCTTTAAAATATGTTGCGCAAGCGTGATGTTCTCGAGCAAGCGGAAAGCGACAATCGATCTCAATTTCGCAAACGCTCCTATGAGCCTCGCAATCGAGCATAATTAACAACTATGAAATAATTTTTCCACAAGTATACAAGAGAGAAGAAAAGCGAGAATGTGAAAATTAACGACAAATAAGTTCTAAGATATTTAAGGGCAAGCATGCTCTAAGATTTATGATCAAAATTAAATAACACATATTGAATGACTAACACATAAGGAGCAAGGTGATGAGTTAGGAGATATACCATAAGCACACGAGCAAACAAGCTAGGGTTTCCCAAATAAGTTAGGCTGGATTGGCAGAGGGCTGAAGATAGCTCGGCTTCCACAGGGAGAGGTGTGGAGCGGTGGGAATGGCAAGACACGAGAGTCGAGAGAAGGTTGACAGAGATAGGATCCGACTGGAGTGCTGGATCCGGTAGGGGAAGTGTCGATCCCGTCGGTTGGAGGTGGAGGGTGTTCGTCGGAGCCCACGAAGGCTGGCGTCGGGGAGGTTGATGGCAACGGCGGCAAAACTGGCGGGTGGAGAACTCGGCGTCGGCTGGAGCTGTAGATTCGACGGGAGATCGTGTTGAACTTATCAGAAGGCGACTGAGGAGGGGTCGCCGGAACCTTGGGAAGTTGGGGGCGGCAGTGGCGAGTCCAGACGAACTCATGGTGGCGGCTGGAACCGGGACTAGAGCTCGTGTCACGGGAGGAAGAAGACGAGATGAACGTGGCTGGACTTTTGGGAAACAAAGTTGATTTCTCTGTTCCCAAATTTTGTCCAAGCTCCCGTTATCGGGAAGGGGGAGGCCGGTTTTTAATGCCAAAGCAGGAGATATTAAAGGAAATAAAAAGGCTTTAATTGGTATTACAAGAGGAGGCAACACTTTTCAAGATATTCAATCAAATATGAGAGGGGGAATATCAGGCCTCATAAAGACTTTCTTTTCCGACATGATTCAAAAATACGAGAGGGCAGCACTTAGGAAATGGATTGTTTTACAATAAAGAAACAAATATGTGACTTCCAAAAACTACTTTTCATCACAAATTTATTCTAAAATTAGATTTTGATTTTAATTTCAATGTTGCCTACAATAAAATATGCTTAATTTTTATAAATCATTTTAGAGTGATTGCCTTAATTAACATATTACCTAATTTGATGGATCTTTTTATTCAGGGACCTATTGGGCGTTCACACCAATAAGCCATCACAACGAGCGCGAACGATGTGCGCGATACAAAGTAAATAATACATACGCGATAAATAAAATAGACGTGCGCGAGGACATGCGCTACACAAAAAAAATACGGGATACAATAGTAATATAAAGACGCGCGAAGATGCGACACAGGTTGCATCACTGCTCCACGGATTTCCCATCTCCAGGATGTTTAGCGTATGCTTCGGTACCCGAAGACTGCTCTGGAACAAGGGCTTGTGTATAAACCTTCCCCCTACTTATCTCTTGTTGATTACTTTGGTGATGATTATGCTGACTCTCTTAATGATCGTCGATCCACGAGTGGATTCTGCACATACTTTGGTGGTCATCTTGTCACTTGGCGGAGCAAGAAGAAAATTGTGGTTGCACGTTCATCTGCAGAAGCCAAGTACCGATCAATGGCTTCCGTCGTTTCTGAACTTACATGGTTGGAGAGCCTTCTGAGTGATCTGGGTGTGAAATTACCCTCTCCGGACATTCTCTTTTGTGACAATCAAGCGACTATTCATATTGCCAAGAATCCCATGTTTCATGAACGCACCAAGCATATCGAGGTCGATTGTCATTTTGTACGGGAAAAAGTGCAGCTTAAGAAATTGGACTTGCGGCATGTGCTTGTTGCTGGGCAGGATGCTTACATACTCACAATGGTGTTACCTCGACCACTATATCACCAGTTTCTGCCCAAGCTTGACTCCTACCATTTGTACGCTCTAGCTTGTCGGGGAGTGTTGAAATAAGTTGTATAAATGGTCCATCCAATGACCCATTTCTGTTTAGAGTTTTAGTCCCACATTAAGTTAGGTCTCCACTCATCCTCTCTATAAATATTTGTGTGTACTCTTGATGTTTGTAACACTTCTTTGCCAAAGAATAATAAAATATTATATTACTTTTTTTTGTGTTTCTCGTCAAATGCTATGAACTTATCCAACACAAATGAAGTGAACTGTACCAGCTCGGTCCAGTCGCCTGCTTTCGAGAACTGTGACAAAGCCCATAGGAAGCTGGTGTTGACTGCAGGGAAAGGTATTGGGAGGATTCCTCTGCCATGGGGCACATAGGAATTGCATCACATTGTTCTCTAATTAACATATATTACATGTAGTCATATTTTTACTGAGTTAATATGGGAATATGTGTGCATATACTTCTTTCTCTTGGCCTAATGCAGAATGTATATCTATTTGATGTTAATTGTTTTCTTATTTGAGCAATGAGTTTCTGATTGCTTTAACATTTAACTACTACAAATATGATAATTTCCGTTTCATTTTTATAAAGCCTCTCTCTGACTACGGTAATCTATTGATGCTTCAGGTTGCTATGTGCAATTTTCCGACCATTAAAGATGCTGCTGATGTAGCTATTGCAACCATGCTATCAGGAATACAGGTAAATCGGTGACTCAGAATCTCTCTGGTCAACTGCACATATCATCACCATACACATTTATTGTGTTTTGTTCTAAAATTGCAGAGAGCAGAACTTTATTTTTTTCCATTTTATGGAGTGGATATCATTTGCGTAATGGTGGCATCTAGTAACTTATGGTTTCAAGCCTCAACCATTTTGGCAGGAAAACTTACTCAATTTCTTTTTATATGGTCATGGTCTCTTTTCCCTTTTTAGAGTATCTCTGCATTCTTCTTTATCAATTGCACTCAGTTATACCGGTTTCACTTCTTTCTTTAGGGTTTTGCTTCTGCTTCTATGTTACGGGCTTTCTATAAAACGTCGATTGAGTTGCCTAAGGATGGCCGAAAGTGGAGATGATGGTGGAGGAGGATACTATGGAGCTGGAACTGCTGCTACCTAACATGGGTGTGCTTTGAGAGGGAGAGCTACCACAATCTTATACAAGACAAGGAAATAGATCAAACTTTTGGATACCTTCTCATTGCCCAAGTGGTCCTTTAAATAAGATTACATAATGACATACTTGGACTTACATAAATTGACATACGCTAACGAACTATAAAAGATGTGATGTTAAATAAAAATATAAAACGGGATCGGGACCATAACATCTCATCCATCCTTGAAATCGAGCTTGCTATCAAGCTTGAGCTTGGTTCGGTCGTGCGATCCTCAGGTACATTAACTTCACGCCAATGCAATTCCTTGTAGCAGAATGTCGGAGCACGTGTCATCGGGATGAGAGCTATGTCGCGCTCACAAATGTCATGACAATTGATACTACTGTTTGGGGATCCGAGGAGTGGGGCGGCTTGGTAGTCGTAGGATGATGACTATTTGGCGAATGTGGATGATCGAGGCGGACCACTGATCCTGTGGAATAGAGATCACGGTAGTTGTATGTGGTGGACCCAGTAAGGTGGCACTCTCCTAGATAAAACAGGTTCGTACTAATTTCCAGGTGAATAAGAGAAGAAGTGATGAAGTATTTTCATGCCCCACTTAAATTTCTTGAATGGCACCCATGTTTTTGCGCTAAGCACCCGTGTTTTTGCTCTAAGCACCCAGATTTTTTCTCTCGTGACTCCTAAGTTCCTTCGACAGTATCCGTGTGTAAGATTCCTCTGACATCGCCCTTTGATTGTCTGATAAAATTCGTCAACAAAATCAATAGTGTTGTAAAATGCATATATTGTCGTTGATTAATAACATCACCTTTTGAGTGTTTGATGAAATGCCTCGATGAACTTATGCATTTGTTTACTCTGAGTTAAGTAGTATATTTATCTTTGTAATATTAATGCAGTGGAACAATGAAGATATTGCAGATGTTTTTTTATACTGTTTAATGCTATTAACTCATTGTTTTTTCTACAAGTTTTTATAATTGTAAGATGTTATTAGTCATTGTTTTTAATGACTTTTGAAATTATTGTTGAATTATAAGATGTTTCGATAGAGTTTGTATACTTTATATTAAAATAATAATTGTTTATTTTTAAATTTTAATTGGTGCCCAAGTTGGACAAAAAATCTAGTTCCGCCACTGGCGAGGGTTCAGTGGAAAGGAAGGAAAAGCGGGCGGCTTGCGTCCAATGGTGAATGTGTCGTAGGATTTCGGAAAAGAGCGGAGCCTGCGAGCGGGATTGCAGGCGGTCACAGTGAGATAGGCGTAGACGATGACGCCGACAAGCGTCAGAGTGTGGTGAGTGTCAACTCTCTTGATCGAATCGGTGGGGAGTCGGCTTGCGCAGAGATGGAAAGGGAACGATGGAAGCCGGAAGTTCTTTGACGATCGAATCTGCAGTCGATAAAAGAGTAGGTGCGGCTTCTGCTAGAGACGGCGAGGGATAGATTTCCATTTTTCTTCAAGTGGTGGCCATCTCAAGAAAACCAAAGGGGTCGTCCCGTGAAAAATCAGAGGGGCTTCTATTTCTTCTTCGGTTTCTTCTTGCTACTACTGGTGGTCTTCCCGTGGAAGCCAAAGGGGGTTAGGACGAGCCCTTTTGGTGGCAAGAGAATGTGGAGGAACATAACTCTGATACCATGTTTTTACGAGCTCCCTATAGAACATCAGTCGGGTTACTAGTGGATAGTCGTAAGCGGGGATGTTGGTGAGGAGGATATTGTGGAGTCGAAATCGTGACTGCCTAAGCGTGGTGTGCTCGGAGAGAGGGAGAGCTACCATAATCTTATACAAACAATGTTTTAAATGTTCTTCGACATGTCTTTTTTATGGTAAAATGACATTTTTTATAAAAAAAATCGATTATGTCCTTTTGTAAAATATAATCCGATATATCAGTTTTTTTCAATATATCGGCCGACACAACTTTTGAACATATGGTCCGCTAGTTTATTTTATGTTTGCAGTTTAACAATATATGTCTAAATCACATATATATACACTATATTATGTGTGTTTAAATCAATTAGACTTATTGTTTCGTTCTTTTAATGTGTTATTCTTATAATCAATTTTGTATAATTATTTCACACTATTTGTTATTTCATATTACAAAAAATGTGAAAAAAGTTCAGCATAATTATTAGTTGTTATTTATATGATTTTAACATAAACTTATTAAGTATGAAAGGACTTATAATCAATCAAGGATATTTAACTTTTAAATTTTCTTTATTTACTAGAAAACTTAGTACTAACAAAATAAAATTCTTATAAAATATTAAATATATTTTACATTGTACTGATTTGTACTTGTTATAATATTTTATTTCGGATTTTTTTCGAATTTATTTTGTGATATACATGGCTCGTTGTTCATTTACTTGTTATGTTAATTTTTTTAGAACATATAATTATACTTAATATACATACAAATGATTTTTTATTTATTTATAAGATAGAGAAATCCAATATTTTAAAATATCCCCGACATGTCTTCGACTTTTGACATCCGACATTTAAAAACTCAATTCGACATGTCGCGGACATCCGATATTTACAACCTTGCATACAAGACAAGGAAATAGACTAAACTTTTGGATACATTCTCATGACCCAAGGGGTCCTTTAAATAAGATTACATAAGAGCATAAGAGTAAATACACCTTACACTTAGACTTACATAAATGGACATACATTAACGAACTATAAAAGATGCGATCTTAAATAAAAATATAAAAGAGGATCGAAACCATAACTTTCTTATTTCTATATATATATTGGTTCTCAACAAATTTCCCTTCCTATTGACCAGTCATTACTGATTTGCTTAACTTTTCCTTGTGGTCTTCTTACTCTTCACAGTGGAAATCACAAGTCTGCTTTTAGGATGTGGTAGCTTTCTCCTTTTGCTACTTGTTTTTTCTCCCTATTGGACTTAACTGATACAAGGGGGATACACTGGGTTGTATTCCTCCCCAATTCTTTTCCGGACAAATCAATACAAGCATGCTGAATAATGGTCCGATATCTCCCTTATATAGGGGAGGATCAGTTACACGAGACAAGAAAAGAAAGTGCAACAACGAAAAGTAATAATGTAGGAAAAACAATAATAAGAAAGCAACAATATGAAAGAAATAATAGGGAAACTGTAATAAAGATAATTCCTCCTTTGATTACGCCATATCCGGCCCACGCGCGCGCCGTGTGTATAGGCGTGCTAACCGTCGCTCACTGATGGGATCTCTCGTGTTCGTATCAACACTCCTGGTTTCCAAAACGACCTTGTCCTCAGGGGCGGACCTACATAAAGCCGAGTGTGGGCGGCCGCCCACACTGAATTGCCCACACTGAATTTCAAAAATACTATCTTTCAGTAATAGAAAATGGGTTTATCATGGCAGATGCATTGTAAACTAATAGATTACAATAAAATATTTATATAAAAACAACTTTCATGGCTCAGTTGGTAGAGTGTCTTTTTTAATCTAGCGGTCCAGGGTTCAATTCCTACCAACAACAACATTAAGTTTTTTTTATAAACAAAGTTGTTATGCTATTGTTTAATTGTTTTTTGTATAAACAAGCTCATTGTTCTGTTGTTATTTAAAGTTAAAAAAAATAAGTTTGTTGTTATATATGTTTAAATTTTTGTTTTAAAAACTGTATAAATAAGTTTATATTTATGTTGTTTAATATATTTTTTTAAAAATAAGTTTGTTGTCATGATGTTGTTTAAAGTTTTTTAAACAAGTGCGTTATTATATTGTTGCTTAATTTTTTTATAAAATAGTTAGTTGTTTAAAGTTTTTTTATATAAACAAGTTCGTTATTATGTTATTGTGTGAAATGTTAAAAATATTTAAAAGTATTGTGATATTCAAATAATCTATAAAGAACAATGAATTGAGGTAAATGATATCATTTTCTCGAATTGACCAACGAACTCTGCCTGTGAGGACGTAATTTGACGAACACCTTCTCGCATGGTGAAAATACCACCTCGCGGCGGTGACGCTTGGCTTGCTGGGTCATGCGTTGTTGGGTGTGGGAATGGTGGTGCTTCTGTTTACGAAGGGCATCGTCTCGATCGTAGAGATCGAAGGCCAAGGCATGCACTTGACATTCTCCGGGGAAACCGCATGGTATCTGTGAAGGTGGCCGCCCGTAGACCATTTGGAAGGGGGTGACGCCCGTGGCGACTGATAGGAAGCATTGTACCATAGTTCAGCCCACGCGATCCAGTGGGTCCATTTTCCGGGCTGCTCGGTAGCAAAACATCACATGTACGTGCCGACACAACGATTGAGGACTTTCGTTTGCCCGTCTCTCTGCGGGTGGTATGCGGTGCTGAAGCACAACTTGGTGCCCTGCAGACTGAACATCTCTTGCCAAAAATCACTCATGAATACCGGGTCGCGATCGCTGACGATAGAGTGGGGGAAATCGTGAAGTCGGACCACCTCCCCTAAGAAAATTCTGGCGACCAAACTGGCTGTGTAGGGATATGCTTGATGGGTATGAAATGCCCGTACTTAGAGAAGCGATCCACCACGACAAGGAGGCAATCGTTGCCCTGAGAATGAGGAGGGTGGGTGATGAATTCCATGCCTATGTATTCCCAGACAAGGTCCGCTGAGGGTAGGGACTGGAGCAACCCGGCCGCCGCGAGAGCCTGGTACTTGGCCTTTTGGCAAGTTACACAATTGGCTACAAACGGATGCACGGTCCTCATCATGCCTCGCCAGTAGAGGGAGTCGGCGGTACATCGGGTAGGCACCAGAGTGGCCGGCCGTCAGCTTGGAACTCCTGGAGCAGCCGGGGTATCCATGGCGAAGACTTGGTGACCACGATCCGATCTCAGTAATAAAGCCTCCCCCACCAGCCGAAAGGGATGGTGCGATCCAGGCTCGCCCTGTAGGTCTTGAATCATGGCGGCGTAGTAGGGGTCTTTTTGAACTTCGACTCCCGCCGTCGAAAATGGGAGATTGCCGCCAATGTGCCTCCGTGCTCTCTGCGGGACAAGGCATCCACTGCGGTGTTTGTGCATCCTGTTTTGCATTCGATGGAAATGTGGTACCCAAGAGCTTGGCGATCCATAGTTGTTGAGCGGGTGTTGTGACCTTCTGACTCCATAAATGTCGCAGGTTGCGGTGATCCGTACGTACCACAAACGGCTGGCCGAGGAGATAAGGCCGCCAATGCGGGATGGCGAGAACAAGTGCCTGTATCTCGATGTTGTATGCTGAGGCCGCTTCTCGCCGGTTAGTGAAAGCCTTGCTAAAATACGCGATGGGGAGTCCCTCTTGCATGAGGACCGCGATGACTCCCTTCCCCGATTTATCGCACTCGACAACGAAGGGTTTGGAGAAATCTAGCATGCCAAGGACGGGAGCAGAGACGAGTGCGCGTTGTAAATTGTAAAACGCTTCCTGTGTCGCCCAAATCCAATCAAACGGTGCCCCCTTTTTGAGGAGGTCGGTCAGTGAGTCGTAGTTGCGGATGAAGCGGCGGTAGTAACCTGTGAGGCCCAAGAATCCGCGTACCGCACTGATGCTCGTCAGTGTTGCCCACTGCGTGACGACGTTGATCTTGTCGGGGTCCATGGCTAACCTGGCGGCGAAGATGATGTGGCCCAAGTACTCGACCTGCGTCTGACCAAACAAGCACCTTTTTGGATGGGCCACAAACTGGTGATCCTCTAGGAGTTGTAGCACGGACGCCAAGTGCTCCAGGTGCTGCTATCGAGAAAAACTATAGACCAAGTTGTCATCAAAGAAAACCAAAACGAGCTTACGCAAGTGCGGGTGGAACACATCGCTCATAGTGGACTGGAACGTGGTCAGCGCGTTCGTCAAATCAAAAGGCATGACGAGGAACTCATAGTGGTCATCGTGCGTGCGAAATGTCTTATTGGGCACGTCCGCGGCCCAGACTCATATCTGATAGTAGCCCGAGTGTAGGTCCAGCTTGGAGAAATAGGTTGCGCCTTGCAATTCATCCAACAACTTCTGTATGAGTGGAATCAGGTACTTGACTGGAACCGTGAGTTTATTCAGCTCTCGATAGTCCACGCAGAATCGTCAACTGCCATCTTTCTTCCGCACCAAAAGTACCGAACTGGAGAAGGGACTTGCACTTGGCTGTATGATACTTGCCTTAAGCATCTCTGTGACCATTTCCTCCATGGCCACCTTCTGATTGTGACTGTAGCGGTATGGGCGGACGGATACTGTAGACACACCTAGCTGTAAGACAGTGGAGTGATCTGAGGCCCTGTTCGGAGGAAGCCTTTGTGGTGTGGTGAAGAGGGACCCATGGAGGTCCAACAATCTCTGGATGTCGGTGTGCGGCTCTGGTGGTGTCGGCGGTGCGTCTTCCCTCATGTGTCGTAGGAGGATACTGAAGTCTGGATCGACGGTATGGAGAATCGGGCGTAGGTCGGCCGGTGAACGTGCCAACACCGGGTCCTCTTGCAAGTGGTGTGTGCGCCCTGGAGTTTCGAAAGTCATTATGAGGCGGTCCCAGTTGTGCCTGATATCGCCCAACGTGTGTAGCCAAGCTATGACATCCAATCCTCCTAGGCCGAAGACGTAAAAATTGGCTTTGCTTGAGTACGAGCCAATGGTGATGGAAACTCCGACGCACGCCCCGCCGTGCGAGCGCGTCGGCCATCGTCGAGAGACACGTACAATCCTGGGGCTAGCGTAATTGGTAGGAGAAGCTCCACCACGAGGTCTGCGGAGATGAAATTGTGACTCGCCCCACTATCGATCATCACCAACGCAGAGCGAGCCCACCAATTTCATTGTCCATGGTCCGGTTAGGCCGTGAACCGAGTAACAAGAGACGTCCAAGCATTGGAGTTGTGTCGACGAGGTAATACAAAGGTCTTCCTCGTCGAGCTCCAAGGCTTTAAAGTTGGATAAACCAATGTTATTATCTTCACCGCCACGTAGCATTTTGATGCCCTTGTTAGGGCAATCATGAGTGGGAGAATACGGCCCCTTACATCAGAAACATAGGTCTTTGCTGCGGAGGTCGAGATATTCTTGATGGAAGATTTTGTGGAGTGGCGCCTTCGCCCGAGCAGGGGCAGGAGGAGGACTCGCCGGCGGTCGGCTCTGGACCCCGTGGTTTCTGGAAACAGGCGGGCCTGAGTGGCTGGCGTCTTCGATGGATATGGTTGGGGGGGCAAACGAGAAGCCGAGGCAAAGGCGGCGAAGTCCACCTCAGTGTAGTGGGCTTGCTTCATAACCCATGATAGGGCGGTGGGGTCACGCACTCGAAGTCGTGCCCGAATATGGGGGAGGTGACCGGCGAGGAAAGTACCCAAGTAGTGGTCAGGCGAGAGCCCGGGAACCTCCGAGGCCACTTCAATGAAGACGTCGATGTAAAAGTCTACGAACTTCGTCTGATGAACATTGCTCAATCGTTCGAAGGGCTTGATGGCGTGTTGCGTGTCGTAGCAACGAATCAATTCCTCCTTGAGGTGCGTCCATGAGAGCATAGGGTTGGACTGGCGTAGCCAGCGGACCCTGTGGGTTGTGTCCTCAATTTTTCTTCGTTGATTGGTATGTGGTATGGTCTTTGTTGGTTGACGTTGATTTCAGCAGGTTGTGTCAAGTGAGAGTATCCCCGGTGGCCCGTTTGTTGACTTGTGTCCAGCGAGTTGTGTCGTGTGGATTTGTGTCCCTGGTGGTCCATCTGTATTCTAGTGGGTTGTGTCGTGTTGGAGTATCCCCGGTGGCCCGTCTGTATTCCAGCGGGTTGTGTCATGTGGGTTTGTGTCGTGAGGGACAGCCCTTTGTGCGGATTATCCCCGACGAATTTTTCCCCGGTGACCCGTCTGATGATTTGTCCTACATCGCCTACCTACATTTCCTTTATCATTATATGATGTTTTCAAGCTGAAGGTTTCCCCGCCAGCTTGAGGGAGAGTGTTGAAGTTATCACATTGTTAGAGTGCTTTGGGAGTGTTTGAGTTTAGTCCGACATTATTGCTTGAAGTTTGTAAGTCCTTGTTATCCTTTAAATACCCCCTTTGAGGGTTGAATAAATACATCTTCTATTTCTCCCTAAATATTTCAACCGAACTTTGATCTTATGTATGCGCAAATTGAACTACTAGATTCTATACATATATAAATAATTTGTTCTTATTCAAGGAGAATGGAGCAATTTTTAATTCAGAGGAATTCAGATTCTGTTCTTTGAAATGAAAAATTTGCCGCTGTCAACTCTTGAAAGGCGCCAATTAAATGCAAATGATAAATCAATGCAGAAAATGTTTCTCTAGGACATATCTATTTGATATCTATGAAACATTCATATGGTTACTTGAATTTGAAGTTTTTGTAGGCTCTTAGATGCATGAAATTGGAATTGAAGTGACCACTGCAGTATATGTGATCAAATTTTTTCCTGTTTGTATAGGTCTCAAGGGTTGAACTCTTGGATGAAGTTATGATGCATGCTATCAATTTTGCAAATGGAAAAGAATTGCCTGAAGTTCCAACTATGATGTTTGAATTTATTGGCACAGGTAAGCTATATTTGCATTTAGCATAGATATCCTTTATTATTTTAACTTCCACTGTGCTGCTCATAAAAAAATCTTTTAACTGATGAATTATCATGATATATAATGGACGCTAACTGCTGTTTGGTTTACTAAATTTATTCTTGGTTTATACAAAATTAAAGTAAAAGCAAGCCATGCTAGATACTGTCAAGGAGTAATCCTCCTTGCAAGCAATTCACTCTGAGGAATCTTGATAGACACTCATGATTTACCAGTAGGGAAATCATTAAAGCTGTGGATGCTTTGTTTTGTCTCAGGAAAAGATTATTATAGAAGAAGCACCAATGATGCTGCTGTTCATAGAACTTTAGGTAGGTGGATCTACCTTACCATTTCAAGTAGGTATGTAGGAGAAGTTCTTTGGGAGGTATGTAGTTTTAGTGATGTAGGGAATAAATATGAGGACAAAACTTACATACGCAAAAAGAGCAGTCTAGTAGGAGGGGGAGATTCAGGTAGCGTTTGGGGGAGCTTATTTGCTCCGGTGCGGCAGCCCAAAAACGCCGGTTTTGTATGATCTGTGTTTGGTTACGCGCCTAGGCAAATTGTGATTTTTAATATCAGCTGTTTTTTAGGGCAATCCAAAAAGCTATCAGAAGTCCCATTTCGACCCCGCCGCTTCCCCTGCGCTATTCTTTCCCGATACCCCGTGCTCCTTCGCTATTTCAGATATCGCGATTCTTCCTCTCCTCCGTTCCCGATTCGACGACGCCGTCGTTTCTTCTCCGGCCTCCGACGCTCATTGGTCTCCGACGCCTGGTTTCCGTCGCCGCCGTCGTTTCTTCGCCGCCGTCGTTTCTTCGCCGCCGTCGTTTCTTCGCCGCCGTCGTTTCTGCTGTGTAGATTTCCGACATTTCCAGATCTCCCCTTCGAAGAGAAGAAACTCCCTTCTGGTATCAAACATTTCCAGAGCTCCCACATACACTCCTCCATCAAACTTAGGTATACCCCTCCAACAAAACCCCTCCAACACTTTTTTTAGCTTGGGATCATTTTTTTGTTGTTGAAATCTTGTTCTGTACAAAAAATTTTTGTTGAATATAATAAGCAAAGTAAAACATGTATCTTAAATATGATAAGCTTGGGATCAATTCCTCGTTTGATGATTTCTCAAAGTTGTTTTTTTTATATTTTTTTCATATCTTAAAGATGATATTCTTGATCAAAGTCTTTCCATTTCTCTTGATTTTGTTCTTAGTATTTGTTGGAATGTTTGTGTGCTATATGAGTGTGTGTGTGTGTGTGTATGTGTGTGATTGTATGTGTGTGTGTGATTGTGTGAAGTTTGTGTGTGTATTTGTATATGAGTGTGTGTGTGTATTTGTGTGATTGTATATGTGATTGTGTGAAGTTTGTGTGTGTGTGTGTGTATGAGTGTGTGTGTATGTGTGTGATTGTATATGTGTGTGTGAAGTTTGTGTGTTTGTATATGAGTGTGTGTGTGTGTGATTGTATGTATGTGTGTTTGTATATGAGTGTGTGTTTGTATATGAGTGTGTGTGTGTATGTGTGATTGTATGTATGTGTGTTTGTATATGAGTGTGTTTGTATATGAGTGTGTGTGTGTGTGTGTATGTATGTGTGTGCGTGTGTGTGAAGTTTGTTTGTATGTGTCTGTGTGATTGTATATGTGACTGTATGTGTATGTGTTATTGTATATATGTGTGTGTGTGTGATTGTATATTTGTGTGTGTGAAGTTTGTGTGTGTGTGTTTGTATATGAGTGTGTGTGTGTATGTGTGTGATTGCATGTGTGTGTGTGTGTGAAGTTTGTTTGTGATGTAGGGTAGGCTATGGGGGTGCACTTCCTAGACTCTATATGCGACACAACTGTCGATGACGACAACAATTAATTGAGCAATGAAAATTTAACACCACAAACAGATAATCGCAACAAGAGAATAATTTTAATATTGAGCGAATTTAGTTGGCTTTCCTCCGCTCGGAGGGCCAAAGCATAGCGCGCGGCGAATAGCTCCTCCTGCAAGTTAGTACTCAATCGACACAAAATACCACAAGCCAAATCCAAGCACAATACTAGATTATCCAATAATAATATCAAGAAATAATACAACTAAATCACGATGAAATAACTCACAACTAGGGGCTGGTTTGGAGCAATGGAGGCAGTGGATTTGGAGGAGTAGATCCGGGCCGGGGATGTGGTTGGCGGCTGTCCACGGTGGAAAACGGGGTGGGAGGGCTGAAAACGGATAGATCCGGGCAAATACGGATAGAACTGGGCACGAGAGTGGTAGATCCGGCGTTAGGGCTCGGATCCGGGCAACGACGGGGTAAACGGTGGAGGAAATAGCGGATCGGGGAGGGCAAATCTCAGATCTGGGAGGATCTGAAATTTTGGGGAGTTTGGGAAGGTGGATCCACAAAAATATGGAGGTGGGGTTGTTGTTGGAGGGAGGGAAATGAAAGGAGTGGTTGATTTGGTGGTGGGAAGGCGTGGCGGTGGTCGATCGGTGAGAGGAGGCCGGCTGGAGGTAGAATCGGAAGGGGGGAAATCTGAAAAGTCCGACTTTTACTGTCAGTAAAATTCGGAATTGTTGCTGCGCTACAGGAAAACAGCGATGGAAATGAGTTTTTGGAGGTAGGGAAATGGATTTTGGAGGTGGGGGAAGATGGCTATGGGTAGTACGAACCTTGGGGAGGGAGGAGAGCACCTAGGAATCACCACCTAGGGTTCCACGGCGTCGGCACCGGGAGGGATCGCAGGAATTCCGAAAATTCTCTCTTCAAAATTCAGCCATCTAATCCTATTTATAAGAAAAACTAGCATTAGGGCATCGCCATCTACGGCTATGATTGGCCGGTGGGTTTAGCCCTTAAATAAATAAATACATGTCCGAAACAAATACATAAATATAAGATTTTGACTCGCGGCGACGTGCCAGACGCAACCGCGGAGTCGGATCGGCGATCCGATCAAGTCTTCCGGCGGGAGTAAATGAACGTGGGTCCCGCTCCTTCGTGTGCACAATCCGATGGAATCCCATCAACTCCCCCCGACTGAAAAGCATTCATCTCCGAGGAATGGAGACGATCGTACTGGACTCGAAGTCCGGGGGCAAGTCGATCAAGCTCTGCCGGCAACATCCAAGCGTCGTCAGCGTCGGCGCGGCCCCGCCAATGAACCAAGTAGCGAAGACGCGGCCCGTCCGTGATGGGAACAATCTGGTGGGATCTGATCTCCGTGATGCTCTCATCTCTCGACTCTCTCATGGTGGTACCCGGTGCGAGCGGTGATGCCGACTGTTCACTAGTTTGTATGTGTATGTGTGATTGTATATGTGATTGTATGTGTATGTATGATTGTATATGTGTGTGTGTGATTGTATATGTATGTATATTATCTAATTTTAAAATATTGTAGATGGGGAAACCAAAGGATGGAGGGGTATCAGTTATATGAGATCAAAATGATATCTTTTGTCTTTTGTGACTTACACATTACCGAAATTGAGCTCGGTAATCGGCCGACTACACATTTCAACAAAGAGGGATGAAACAATCTAGTTGTCAAATTTGAGCAGAGAACCGGAAAGAAATACGATAAAATTCAAATGAAAAATAAATGGGACTATCTGAAAAAAGAGTGGAAGTTGTGGGAATGCATACGGGAGGCAGAGTAGACTCACAGAGATGACATGATACATGCATTGATACAGCAAGTGGTGTAGATGAGATGATAACACTGCGCGAGTCTATAGCGCAACAGCTCTATGAGGCAAGAAGGTAATATTCATTCCTCATATTTAAAATTTTAATTTAATATAAGAATCTAATATAAAACATTTTCAATCATGTAGGTGATACACCGAACTACTTGCATGCTTCCGATGGATCCGTGCGAGCGAGTGTTTAAAAAGTTTTTTTGTAACGTTGGTTTGTAATATCTGGAAAACATTCAAATTTTATTTGGTATGTCGCGTGACATTGGTTTTAAATGTTCAAACCTATTTCAGGTATTGAACAAAAAAGTTAAATTAATTAGAAAAAATTAACCTAAAACTCCATCTTTGCCACAGTTTTTACAAAACAGCTTATCAAAAGCTTTGCAAACTCCATTTCACACGAACAATTTTTTAACAAAACTCTGTTTTCCGGAAACAACACTTTTACTATCAGTAACTTTTCATCAGCAACAGCTCACCCAAACTGGCCCTCAGTAGCATCTGTTAATAACGTTCCTGAATTTTGAAGTTTCTGTATGAGCAAATCTTTTCCATTTTCATGCTTTGTATTGAATTTCTTACTGTTGAAATGAAGTTTAGATTGAAAAGAAGTTAATATTTTCTAGCAGTTTATAGATGTTTGAGGATGGGATGGTGTATCTCTTTGGTGGCTTTAAACTCTATTTTCAACTTAAATAATCATTTGGACTCTCTCGTATCATATACGATGAATATCTTCATACATGACTGTATGAGTCGTGTCTATTGTGCTTCATTTACATCATTTGTATGAGTCTGTTGAGTCGCTTGTTTGTTATTTACATGGGTTGTATGAGTCGGTCCGACGAAGGATCACTACTAGTAATGAGTATTATGAATCGCATGCAAATGTTTGTAGGCGAGAGATGTATTTCTAGAAGGCGAGCAGGTGCTGGTACGAATCCGCGTTGGGAGGCTCCCTCCGGGGACCGCTAAAAATTTGAGCGCGAGGCAAATGGGTCCTTACACAATCATGAGAAAGATCGAAGCAAATGTCTACGAGCTTGATATCCCTAAAAGTATCGATATTCACCTGTAGCTAATATTGAGGACCTGACGCCAATGCTACGAGCCTCACAAGTATGTAGAATTGTATTGTGGAGACCCCCCAGAGCCTACGCCACCATATACCCAGCCCCACACCATGTTACTCTTGAGCCCACCCGCCTTTGGGTCAATCGCATATGGCTTCACCATCTGCACCAACGATCGCACCAAGACTACCAACACATCATTGGACTCTTAAGAGCATTACTAATATCGTGGCCCACGCGTGCGTAACCACGCCTGATGGACAGACACAGGAATACCATTGGAGAGGATGCCCCATCATCGACGATACTTGGACGACCTCTGATGGACCACATCGATTTTACCCAGCACCGAGAGGATTTCGATCTTCATTCATCAGGAGATGAATTCTTTCAAGCCGAGGAGAATGATGGGGATCGACAACGCGAACCCGCGGTGGAGCACGAGTTTTGGGACCGTTCGGGGTCGATTGGCCACCTTCCATATTTAGCATATCTGGATCGACGATCCGACTCTACAAATGCATATGGTTTTTTGTTTACATTTTTTTCATATATTACTTTATTATTTTCAAAATGGATTCTTGGGTCTGCCCTCTCTGATGTCTTTGGCTTTGATTTGAGGGCATGATTCCGCAGCAAACGCAACTGTATAGGGGGCCACTATTTCAGTGGTACTCTGTGAGCAGCCACTTTGTGCATTTATTGTCAAAGGTTAGGTCTTTCTCCTCTGAGAGAAGCCACTTTGTGCATAGTGCCAAAGGTTAGGTCTGTTTCCAATCTTCCCCCGCCCATACCCCCAATGATTGGGGACTATATGGGTTCTGTTGTTGTTGTTGTATTACTTTATTATTTTCATTCGTTATTTAGTGAGATTGGGCACTTAACACTATCAGCCAATCATAGTCTTTGATATCAGGGTGTCCTAATATTGTATTATTATAAATAAGAGTAAGGGGCAACTGTAAGTGTATATTTGGATAATATAACGGGTCGGAGGCATAACGGGTATGGACGGATACAGGGATATCCGTCACCCGTTTCATTTCTAGGGTTTGGCTATATAAACCCTCCTAGGGGCAACGGGGAGTGGAATTCCACTTAGATTCGCCTCCGGATGCTTCGAGCAACCAAATAACAATCTCGAAGCAACTGCCCCAGTTGCTCTCCCTCCCCTTCCCGCAAGCACGTCTGGAGGAAAGACTCCCGTAACCGCCGGCCCTCTCGTTCCCGTGCGTCGCTCTCCCGCTCCCGAGTGCTAGATCCGACGCCGCTGTAATTAGCCTCGCCGGAGCCGCCTGAGTTTCGTCGCTGTCCCTCACGCGAGCGCATCCGCTGGGACAGTTCTCTGTCGCTCCCGTTGCTACCCGAGGTCGCCTCTGTCGCCGACCCTGTTCCGCGCGGCTCTACGTTTCTGCACCGAGAAGTGATCGCCGGAAGCCAAGATCCTGAACCCAGGAGGATCTGAATCCACTTCCGCTCGGGTCCTGAAGTCGCTTCCGCTCGGATCAAGAAGCCGCAACCGCAAGCCCCTCATTTCGTTAGGGTTTCACCGTGAACCCTTCCCGGAGCACCTCTCCGTCAAGATCCCTCCCAGTCGCCACCGTCAAGCATCCCGCCGTCGCTGTCTTCCACGATCACCGAGTGCAGCCCTAACCGCTACCGCCAAAGATATCGCCAGACGACAGCGGCAGCAGCCCGTTCTCGCTACCGCCCGGCTACCGCCAACGTTAGCAAACAGAAACAATATTTTTCTGTTTTTTCGTGGCCATATCTCTGTTTGTCGGGCGCACAATGATGAAAGAGAACATTTTCTCGTCCCCCATTCCGATGATCAAATTGGAGAAGTTCACGGCGACTGAGTTTAACGACTGGAAGTTGAATACTCAGTTCGGGATGAAGTATCTGAACGTGTTCTACACAGTTCAGTCTGATCGTGCTGGGGTCGTCGGGACTGATGACGAAGCTCAGTGGGTTGCTGATGAGGTCTTCTGTCGCGACTACCTGCTGAATTGCCTTTCCTCCAGCCTAACAAAGACCTACCTGAAGATGAAGACTGCTAAGGAGATCTGGGACGCACTGGAGGAGCACTTCAGGCAAGAGGAGGATCTGTCCAAGGCGCACTTTGTGGACAAGTTCCATTCCTTCACTTTCGACGAGGAGAAAGTCATTCTCCCTCAGGTATCGGAATTTGAAAATTTGGTAGATTTCTTGCATAGTGAGAACATATCATTGCCAGATAGTTTTATTGCTGGCACAATTGTCTTTAAGTTGCCTTCCACGTGGTACAATTTCAAAATTGAAATGTACCGCAAGAAGATGCAGGTTGGCCTAAATGACCTCAAGCGTTTTATACACATTGAGGATGAGAATAGGACCAGGCACGCGCTAGAAGTTATTTGCAAGCAGAAAGATGCGGCTAACATGATCACTAGCTCTAAACGCGTGTCTCATCCTAAGGCGGCCAAACCTCCTAAGAGTAGTCCCCATGTTGCAGGCCTAAGCAAAAAGATTAAAAAGTTTAAGGGCAAGTGTTTTAACTGCAACAAATGGGGACACAGCGCACTGATTGCAGGTTCCCTAAAAAGGAAAGGACCAGAGCACCACAAGATGGCAACCAGGCCAATATGGTCAGCCTAGCTGAGCCGTCCTACTTTGTTGCAATGGTCGGACACGGGATGGCTAACACGAACTGGTACCTGGATTCGAGGGCAGCGTGCCACGTTTGCAACAATTCTAATCTGATGACAGGACTCACTAATGCGAGAGAATCGGTGACCGTTGCAAACGGTGAGACAGCAGATGTTCTGACGGTGGGGAATGCGACGCTACTGCTCTCCTCAGGTAAAACCTTAACTCTTAAAAATGTTAAGTTTATTCCTTCACTAGCTGCTAACTTAGTGTCTATTAGCTTACTGTGTGATGTTGGTATGTCTTTTAATTTCGGTAGCGGTAGAGTAACACTGTTAGTTAACTCACACTATTTTGGATGTGCCTACGTCCAAAATATGATGTACAGACTAAGTCTAGCAAACGAAAGAGTTCAACAAGTTCAAACAAACTTAGTTAAGTCTCTACATGAGAGACTAAGACACATAAACTATAGGAAAATGTTCCAAATTGCTAGAACTCACCAGATCGCTTTAGACACTACAAAAAAACCTGATAAATGTGAAGTGTGTGCTCAGACTAAGATCACTAGGAAACCTTTCAGTGCGGTTACTAGAAGCACAACACCCTTAGAACTAATACATTCCGACATCTGTGACTTCAAAAGTTTTGTCACTAGAGGAGGCATGAAGTATTTGATCACCTTTATATATGATAGTTCTAGGTTTTGTCAAGTCTATCTCCTTAAAACTAAAGATGAAGCGTTTGAAAAATTCTGTATTTTCAAAACCAGGGTAGAAAACCAATTAGACATGAAATTCAAGAGGTTTAAAAGTGATAGATGAGGAGAATATATGTCCAGTGAGTTCAAGTGTTTCCTTGCCCAACATGGAATCATAGCAGAAACCACTGCTTCTTACTCACCCCAGTCTAATGGCACAGCTAAACGTAAAAATCTGACGTTAACAGAAATATTAAACTCTATGCTCTTGACTGCAGACATGCCTTCTGCTTATTGGGGAGAAGCAGTCTGAACTGCAAACCACATTCTAAATAAAGTTTCTCATGCTAAGTTAGAGGTTACACCCTATGAGCTTTGGTTTAAGAGACCCCCGTCTTTTACTAGACTTCATACCTGGGGCTGTATAGCCTATGTCAGGGTTCCTGACCCTAGACGGTCTAAGATTGTACCTAAGACCAATACATGTGTCTACCTAGGTTGTGCTGAAGATAGTGCTGCAGATAGATTCTTAGCTATTTCTAATAATATCATTATAGAATCTAGGGACGCAGTGTTCTTTGAAGATAAGTTCCTCAAGGATAAGAACCTGTCACTCCCAAGTTTGCAAGTAACTATTACTGAAGAAGATCCTGGATCAGTACCGAGCACTTCCTATTCCGTTCCCGTATACAACTCTGACCTAGAGTCTAGGAGAACTTCTGTAAGAGTGCGAACTCCCAGAACCTTCGGTAGTAATTTTGTCACTTGTCACGTTGAGGCTGATCCATCCACCTATAAGGAAGCAATGAGATCCAGAGATTCCCTACTCTGGAAAGAAGCAATTGATGAAGAGATGAATTCTCTACTTCAAAATAACACATGGACGTTGGTTGATAAGCCACAAGGGGGTAAAACCGTAGGGTGTAAGTGGATTCTGAAGAAGAAACTGAATCCTGATGGTAGCGTAGCAAAGTATAAAGCACGCTCGGTGGCTAAATGTTTCACACAAGTAAGCGAAGTAGATTACTTTGATGTCTACTCACTCGTGTGTCACTTAGCAACCATTAGGGTCCTCTTTGTTATTGCATCTATTGAGAATTTTATTGTTTATCAAATGGATGTTAAGATTGCGTTCTTGAACGGAGATCTGACCGAAGAGATATACATGAATCAACCTGAAGGTTTTATAGTAGAAGATCACGAAACGAAGGTCTGTAAATTACTTAAATCTTTATACGGACTAAAACAAACACCTAAACTATGACATGAGAAATTTGGCTATATTGTAAAGAACATGGGATTCATGTCGAGTCTCTCGGATAAATGTCTTTACACACGTCATAGATCAGATAAAGTCGTCATAATTTGTTTATATGTAGATGATATGCTCATTCTAGGATCTGATCAATCCGAAGTGGATGACGTTAAGTCAGATCTAATAAAAGAATTTAGCATTAAAGACATAGGTGTAGCTAACACTATATTAGACATGCAGGTGAGCTTTGGGAAGAATGACATCTCCCTCAGTCAATGTCATTACATCAAGTCCATGTTGGATACGTGGGGATACAGTGACAGTGGAGCATTTGAGACACCATACAACTACACTATCCGTCTTAAGCCCAATGAAGGAGCTACGGTTAGACAGTTAGATTACTCTAAACTGATTGGTAGTCTCATGTATGCTATGGTCTGCACGAGACCTGACATAGCCTTTACGGTAGGCATGTTATGCAGATTCACTAATAATCCTAGCCAAGACCATTGGAACGCCTTAGATAGATTAATGAGGTACTTAAAGCACACCCAAACGTATGTTTTATTCTGCACTGGTCATCCTTCGGTTTTTGAAGGATATTCTGATGCATCATGGTGCTTGGAATTAAACGACAGCAAGTCCACTAGTGAGTTTGTATTCATACTAAGAGGAGCAGCTGTAGCCTGGAAGTCCAAGAGACAATCCTGTATTGCTCTCTCTTCTATGAAATCCGAACTCTACGCTCTAGCTTCAGCAGGAGAAGAAGCAGAGTGACTAAGAGATTTGGTGATGGACATTCCACTGACGAGCCTGAAACTGAGTTTTGTTGCAGTTTACTGTGACAATCAGGCTACTAAAATGATTGCTACGAACACTCTGTTCAATGGCAAAAGAAGGCAACTAAGGCTGAAACAATCCTGGTTGACCTCACTCACAAGTCAAGGGATTATGATCCTGATTGATATGAGATCAAAAGACAATGTTGCAGACGCCTTGACCAAATATTTGAATAGAGCTCTCACAATAAAAACATCGGGGGAGATGAGACTAAAGTTCATAGAAATATGAAACTTTCCTCCGTTGTTTATGTTTTAATAGTGAGAACATATAGTCGCAACATTCAAGCATCTAGTAACAGACTGAAAATCCCAAATAATTTTTGATGAAAACCCAAGATGGTTAGATGCTAGTAATTCCATATTTGATAGCTTAACATCTCTCTCGTTGCAAGTTGATTCAAGGGTTATTCAACTGGGAATAGAAAGTCGTTATAATCGGTTAATCTAACATTAATGGTCATAAACACATTATTCCACACCTGATAATGTTGCAAATGTTTGTGTACCAAATCATTCCACATGTGATGATGAGACACATATTGATCACTAATGAGTAAGATAACAACGTTTGATTTACAAAATCAACACTTGACTGGTCCCGGCTAGACTAGATAGAGATGATGACAGTGTTACTCCACTACTGCTATAATTACTAAGCTCATTCAGGTAGAGCTAGTTCACTTTAAACGTCACTGCATATATTTTATGAATTCATAGAGTATTAACTCATGAAATTCCTTGCAGGCACTGGTGGAGATGGAGGAGAGAAAGTAGTCTTTGACATAGATATTGATGATCTACTAGATGAGTAGAATTGTTTTTTGTTTTATCCATTACTACTGTATTTTTTCAGACTTATATGTCCTGAGTAGCACTGTTATGTTTGGATGTTTTGGTTTTACTTAAAACTCCTTTTTATGTTTAATTGTGCTAACTTTTCTGGAAAATATGTGAAGTCGGAAATTTACTGTTGCTTTCTATTTTCTTGCACTCTGACACGTGTACGTTATTTATCACAAATATAGGAGGAGATTGTAAGTGTATATTTGGATAATATAATAGGTCAGAGGCATAACAGGTACGGACGGATACGGGGATATCTGTCACCCGTTTCATTTTTAGGGTTTGGTTATATAAACCCTCCTAGGGGCAACGGGGAGTGAAATTCCACTTAGATTCGCCTCTGGATGCTTCAAGTAACCAAATTTTAGCAACCACCATCCTCATTGCTGATTTTGGAGAAGAACATTCCTGGAATTCGGCGATCCTCTCACGGTGATGACTTTGTGAGGCCCTAGGTGATGACTCATAGGCATTTTCCCTCTTCCTTTTGTATCCCCATCTGTTGAAGCCAGGAAAATCCTAGGCTCTAAAATTCGGATCAATGCAGCCGGAGGCTACTCGCCCAGCAGTCCAACGAGATGACTTGGCTGGCAACGACGAAGAAACTAGAAGAGCAACAAACAGGACCCCAGGTGCTGCGGCAGGGAGGTCCCACCACGTACCCGGAAGCTCAAGGGAGTCTTCCCCTCCAAAACCAAAAATGGCCGAGCTTGGTACAAGAAGGGCAGGAACCTGGCGAGTATCTCGCCGGAGGGGGTCAACCTCGTCCAAAAAGTCCTCTTTCTTGTACCCCTGGGGGTCTATTTATAGACAAATCCTGGGGGGGTAGTTACCTGACCATACTCGCCCATACTGGCCTCTGCTCTCCATACTCGCCCCTTGCTCGCCTCTGCTCGCCCAAGCTCGCCTCTGCTCGCCCAAGCTCGCCCCTTGCTCGCCTATGCTCGCCCAAGCTCGCCCCTTGCTCGCCAAGGTCGCCCCTTGCTCGCCAAGGTCGCCCCTTGCTCGCCAAGGTCGCCCCTTGCTCGCCAAGCTCGCCCCTTGCTCGCCAAGCTTCGCCCAGCGAGGTCTGCGAATAGGCGTCTCCTTAGGCCTTTCTGATCTCGACGAATTACGGGTGGTACACCATCCATAGCCGCAACTTTTCCTCTCTCCACAGCTTCATCGAAATCCCACCATCAATCCTCAGTTTCCCTACAATAACATCCACGTAAATCCTTTGTTTCTACAGTAACTCCAAGCTATTTTCGTGAGTCACCGACAGTTCCAGGTTACTCATGATCCCCTCTCCTTGTTTCAGACTACAAATCCTCGCATGTACCCGGTCGAAGAGCCTTCGGCTCTCCTAGGAATTGCCTAATCCCTACCCGCCCACTAGCCAGACCCGACGTCGCCTTCTCCAAACAAATCCCCCTGGCTCTTCCTGGACACCGTTTCCACCCCCTCCCCCACCAGAAGATTATATAGTCCCTCCTCACAGCAACCCGCCCTTCTCCAGTAAGCCTTCCATATCCCGTTGCCCTATCATTAACCTACCACCCTCTAAAAAACCCTATACCTCCAAATCTGCCACCCCCTTCCAGCCGCCTCCCCACCCAGACTTCCTCAGCATATCGCCGTCATTGCCACCTTCGGACAACAACCAGCTCACTTGGAAAAGTATGATCTCTACTCTATGTTTGCCCCTTCGTGAGTATAATTTTATTGTTGTATGGACATTTTCTTCAATATTAATATATAGTTATTTGATTTCATACTTAATTGGATCTCTCGATTGGTAGTTGGTTGCGTTGGGATATTCTTGTGATTTGCAGGATCTATTCTCCCCCCACTCTTGCTTTATCTCTCCACGAGGAGAAAAGCCTAAATTTTCCTTGCCAAAAGAATTATTTTGCTAGGCCTAAATTACCTGCTTGCAATTTAATTATTTATTGCTATGATTTGATCTCTCCGTCGGGTTTTTCATGTGTGTTGCATTTAGGCATAAAAAAGAATTGAGTCATTCCCCGCATGTCTCATTAGGACCGCATTTTAGTATTCACATACCCTACATCACTTTACCCGTACATGCATCCATTTTTTATTTATCTTTAAGCATGGTTCATTTCATTTTTCATCTTATGCTGTATATCTAATCATTCATTTTACTTCACCCCTTTTGACAATTTTTCAGAAGCATATGCACGAGAGCAAACTCTGCTTGTCCAGAAGATTGTATCTGAGCATGGTGGCACTGATTTTGTTTTCGTGGAAGATTCCGATGCTAAAAAGGAATTATGGAAGGTTCTCAGTTGATGTGTCTACTTTCTCCTTGTCTCTCCAAATGACCGAAAAAGGAAAACTGTGATGCAGTTGTATATTATATCATCATTCATAGCTAAATATAAATCAAAATCTATTAAATAGAGCAACAATCAGCTTATAAGATTCTCTACCTGATTATGTAGCCTTTCCCATGAACTACTGTCAATGTTATTTAATTGGCAATTCCTAGGGGATATTTGATCAATAAAAAGGGCAGCCCGGTGCACAAAGCATCCCCGCACAACGAGGGTCCGGGAAGGGTCCCACCACAAGCGTGAAATGTAGGCAAACCTTACCCTGCATTTTTGCAAGAGGCTGCTTCCAGGACTCGAACCCATGACCTCAAGGTCACGCGACAACACCTCAACCGGTGCGCCAAGGCTCCCCTTCGGGATATTTGATCAATAATTCTTCAAAATTTTCTTGGCTTCATACCTTGATCTAGCTTAGGCTTGAGTTTGACATTTTATCCACAGATAAGGAAGGAGGCTCTTTGGGCTTGTTTTGCGATGGCACCTACTTTTGAAGCAATGATTACGGTTGGTTTATCCTTTCCTATCTGCAATGTGCTTTATGTTGATCCTTACTGGTTCATCTCCATGATAATGAAGTGCTGTAGTAGATGGTGACATGATGATTTTCTCCTAGTTCACAAAACTGTGTCTAGTTTTATTTAAAAAATTTGTGATGGGAAATGTATTATCTTTCAGTGGCACGAGAATTGCACTGTGGGGTTTTATTTAATTTATTGTTCCGTTATTATTCTCTTGAAAAGAATTGATTACTGTAGATGGAACTCTTTATTGCTGATTGGTATGTCCTACTTATCCAAAACATATTTATAAAGCATCAGTTTGAACAGCTTCAAAGGTATGACTTATCTGTTTCATTTTAATATGATACATTGTATTGTTCCCATTACCTTTTGCTACTCAGGAAAGACTCCTGCTCAAGATAGACTCCATAGAGTAACCTTCCTTGAAGTAGATTTAATTTTGTTTAATTAGATTTCCCCTGCCGTTGTATTGAAGTTTATTTAGATCCAAGGTCGATATTTTATTTGGGTGCATTCCATATAATTGCTTAATTTTTTTATTAACAAGAAATAACTCCCAATTAAGGAGGTCATTTAGGCTCACGTTTTTAGGTCTTGTCTTTATTGTGTCACAAAAATGGTTGTGGATGAAGGTAAACTAGGTCATGCTCCTGTTGTTATATCTCTGAAGTATAACAATTGAACAATCTGCAAACAATTGAAGGTGTAATGTTATGAACTAGCTAGAGAAAGAGAAGAACTAGAGGAAACTAGAGAGGAACTAGAGATTAGGGTTAGGGTTTGAGGGGGAAGAGAGGGAATACCTTGATAATAGATTTCATAATGAACCAAGGAGGAGGGGTTGGGTATTTATGCTCCCACCCAACCCCTAGGGCCGGCCCCCATTAGGGCTGAACCGGCGCGGTTCAGCCCCATTGCTCCTTATTTAATATTGGCTAGCTGAACCGGATGGTTCAGCCCGGTCTTCCTCCGTCTTCTCCTTTGGTCGACGTGCACAATAATCTTCGGAGAATTTGGTACTGACACCTGGCGTAACATTCCCTCCCCCATCAAGGACCAGCTTGTCCTCAAGCTGGAGGCGGAGAGCGTGCGGCTCCTGGAGCAAGTCGGCTCTGGCTTGCATCTGAGACGAGACCTCTGTTGGAGCCGTAGGCTCTGCTCTACTCGCCGTAACGATGGTCATCGTACTATCCGGTGCCCCTAGTCGTTCCACGCTGCGGAGTGAGATCTCCTTTACCTGAGACGACTTGAGACCTTCCAAGCAATACCCCTTCCCGTGCTGGCTGAACTTCATAGCCATCTGGTCCCAATCAAAAGTCACCCGCCGAAGTTGCCGCAGCCACGGTACGCCCAACACCATGTCAGAACCCCGGATTGGCAGTAAGTAAACATCAATATGTCCAGTGTAACCCTGTATCTGGAGCTCCACCCCCTTCATCACTCCCTCGCACTGCAGTGTACGTCCATCCGCTACCCTGACGTGGAAGCTGCGCTGCGATCTATGTCACACCCCGTCTTCTGGGCCACACCGGGTTGGATGAAGTTGTGAGTGCTCCCGTTGTCCATCAAGATCGTCACCCTCTCCCTGCCGATCCTCCCTGCTAGGTGTAAGGTCGGAGATGGGGTACCCCCCTCCAGGGCCTGGATGGATACTCCTAAGTCTTCAGTAGCCAACTCTCCCTCCTCTTCAGCGCGAGGAACATCTTCCGCTTCCTCCTGCAACATGAATACCTGGACCTTCTGGCATGCGTGCCCTCGGGTGTACTTCTCATCACAGTTGAAGCATAACCCCTTCTCCTTCCTAGTCTGAAGTTCCTGCCACGTCAGTTTTGTCACTGTCGGTCGGCCCTCGGCCGGGGAAGCCCCCCGAGGAGGGTGTACAACCGTAGGAGCTCTCACCGCTGTACGGGTCCTCTGCCGGTTGAATCTCTCCTCCTGTATCCTTGCCAAATTGATTCCATGGCTCAGACTGCGCGACATATAGGCGTGGACCTCATCCCGCAAATCATCCCGCAACCCTGATATGAAGCAACTGAGGAGAGTCTTCTCCTCCCAACTGACCCGGTTGGCCAGCTTCTCGAACTCAGTGCGATATTCCATCACTGTGCCTTTCTGACGAGCTTCTGTAATGTTGCTTCCATGTCCTCATAGTCCAAGGGCCCGAAACGTGCGGAAAATACCTCGACGAACTCCGCCCAAGGGGCGTAGGTACGACCCCTTAGGAACCACTTGGTCCATTGGTAGGCGTCGTCTTCCAGATGGAAGGCCGCCAATTGCACCCACTGATTCTCGGGGATCTCCTGATAGTTGAAAAACAACTCCACCTTTTGTACCCATTTCAGAGCATCACCGCCCTTGAACTTCGGAAAGTTCATGCGGGTTTGCTTGGGCTGCATGTATGGCCGCTGGTTGGCCACTTCGCACCCTCCTGGATCATGGCCGGCTGGCCAACGTTGCTCT
Organism: Dactylorhiza incarnata; assembly: GCA_033032865.1. Lineage (NCBI taxonomy): Eukaryota > Viridiplantae > Streptophyta > Magnoliopsida > Asparagales > Orchidaceae > Dactylorhiza > Dactylorhiza incarnata. The sequence continues at coordinate 2,290,902 of JAWHQI010000340.1, read as the reverse complement.
CCCATATGGTTGGGTGGCCCTGGTGGGGCTGCTACGTACCCCGCCGCTTGCCCCATTGGATGAAGTCGTCCTCGTTCCGGTCCGTTGCCCAATTGCTGTCCGCCGCCCCATGGGTTGGCCATGGGAGGCCTTTCTTGCCACGGGTTGCCGTTCCCGCATCTTGTAGGCGGAGCCAAAGCTGGTGGGGGCGGGAAAATTCCGGCCATGTCTCCATCAATAGCTCTCCCAGATTTACTGACGAAACAGTGACATTCAACGCAACCTCGCACGGATGATATTTTACTTATTTTATGAATGTTATTTTGCTTGGTGATTTATTTAGGAAAATATTAATTTGATTTTTGAATATGGTATGTAAATATGAAATTTGGCATGCATGAATAATTTTTTGGCCTGCATATATCTGCGACCTGCATATAGCCAAAACCGGCCTGCATTTAACATCGCTCTATTTTTATAAGGGTCATATACAGAAGTTATGTTATTCCATGAAGAATGATGAGAAGAGGAAATAAATGATGGAGATCGACAACGCGAACTTGCAGTGGAGTACGAGTTTTGGGCCCGTACAGGGTCGATTGGCCACCTTCCATATTTAACATCTCTGGATCGACGATCCGACTACGCGGATGCGTCTAGATTTTTGTTTACATTTTTTTTCATATATTACTTTATTATTTTCATTCGTTATTTAGTGTGATTGGGCACTTGACACTATAGGTCACTCATAGTCGTTGATATCGGGGTGTCCTAATATTGTAGTATTATAAATAGTAGTAAGGGGGCAGCCACCATCCTCATTGCTGATTTTGGAGAAGAACATTTCTAGAATTCGGCGATCCTCTCACGGTGACGACTTCGTGAGGCCCTAGGTGATGACTCCTAGGTATTTCCCCTCTTCCTTTTTTATCCCCATCCATAGCCGCAACCTTTTCCCCTCTCCACAGCTTCCTCGAAATCCCACCATCAATCCTCTGCCCTACAGTAACATCCCTGTAAATCCTTTGTTTCTACAGTAACTCCAAGCCGTTTTCGTGAGTCACCGACAGTTCCAGGTAACTCACGATCCCATCTCCTTGTTTCAGACTGCAAATCCTCGCATTTACCTAGTAGAAGAGTCGTCGGCTCTTCTAGGAATTTCTTTTCCCGCCTCCTACCTAAGCCCTACCCGCCCACTAGCCAAACCAGACGTCGCCTTATCCAAACAAATCCCCCTGGCTCTTCCTGGACGCCATTTCCCCCCCCCCCCCCCCCCCCCCCCCCCCCCCCAAGAAGATTCAAGAGTCCCTCCTTACAGCAACCCGCCCTTCTCCAGTATTAGGATTGTCGACGAGTGGTAAGAAGTATTGTAATAGTACTCGCTCCAGGCTAAGTGAGCCACCCAAGACTTAGGATTATCCCCTATCAAACATCGCAAGTAAATCTCGATTGTCATGATCATGATCTGTGTTTGTCCATCTGACTGTAGGTGGTATGCGGAAAATAATGCCAACATAGTCCCACAAAGACAGAATAACGTGCACAGAACCGATCGATAAGCATTGTGTTACGATCTGACATAATGTACTTGGGGATCCCGTGGAGGCGCATGATGTGCTCGAGGAAGTAGTGCGCCACACTACCTGTTGTGTAGAGGTGGCTCAAGAGTATGAAGTGTGCTCCCATCGAGAAGCGGTCCACCACAACAAAAGTACAAATTTGCCCTGCTACTGTGTCAAACCCTCAATGCAATCCATGGAAATCTCGGCCCAAATCCGCGATAGAATATGGAGACGTTGTAAGAGCCCTGTTGAATCTGCATGTTGGCTCCTTTTCTGTTGGCAGACAATGCAGGTGTGCACTGACTTCTTGACCATGCCTTTTAAGCCCTCCCAGAAGAATTTTGCTTATACCCTATGTAGTATCATTTCCACACCCTCATGAGTAGGTTGTGGATTGTGTTGATGATGAGCGGAACTAGATTTGATGTTGGCAAGAGATAGATTTTCCTGTTGAGTCGGATTTGCCCTTTTATGTAACTCCACTGACTAGGAGCCCCTCCCTCCTCTATGCACGTTTATATCGTATTGGGAAAGAGTGTCTGTCGTTTTGTAGAGTTTCCCGATTCGTTATATTGTGAAGCCAAACCACATGAGTTGACTGATCCAGTGATGTTGTGGTAGGTGGTCAATTTCTGTTCCAGGAGGTATTTGCGGTTGTAGTGATTTGTCCTGGTGCTGAAATAATACCCCCCCCCCCCCTATTTTTACCAACCCGGCCAGTTCTCGTTCGTAAGCAGGAAACTTCATGTAATGCGGTGTGGCCGAAGAACGCAATAAGGTGCTCTTGCTGTTGTATCCATAACAATCCCTCTTCCATATGCGCAACTCCACCTTAGAGTCTTATGTGAAGTCGGGGAGCTGTTGGACTGGGGCCACCTTCCAGGCCAGGAACGCCTGTGTCGCCTCTGGTGTTCACGGTAACCCATTCTTCTTGAGCAGGCTCATCAAAGAGGCAATAATTATCTTGTAGCTCTGAATGAACTGTGGCAGTATCTTGACAAGACTAAGCAGCCATGCAATGCCTTTGCAGACTATGGTTGTGGTCAGTTCTCTATTGCGTCCAGTTTGTTAGGATTAGCTGAGACCCCCTAGCTATGGATAATGTGGCTGGATAATGTGTCTCACATAGGCCACCTACTCCTAGCCAAAGGTACATTTGGAGCGCTTAAAGAATATTTGATGGTTGTGGAGAGCTTCAAAGACCACTCATACATGGTGGAAGTCCTCGACCTGGGTTGAACTATAAATTAGTATGCCGTCAAAGAAAACCAGTACAAATTTACAGAGACCGCTTATTACCTCATTCATCGGTGTCTGCCAAGTCGAGGACGTGTTTGGTGAGCCTGAATGACATCACCAAAAACTCAAAATGGTCATGATTAGTTCGGAAGATCATCTTCTCCACGTCATCAACATGCATTTGAATATGGCAGTACTCGGATCACAACTCCAGCTTAGAGAGTAGGTGAGCTCCATGTAACTTGTCGAGGAGCTCATCTACTATCGGGATCAATAATTTATCTTTGATGGTTTTGGTGTTCAGTTCCCAACTGACCTCGCAAAAGCATTGTGATCCATCATACTTCTTGACGAGAAGGACAAGTGCCAAAAACAGGGATTGATTGGATAAGATAATCACATGTTGCAACATATCCTGCACTGCCCCTCGATCTCATTCTTTTGAAGGAAAGGTATCGGCATGGTTGTACGGCTACCGGTAACGTGCCTTATACAAGATGGATGTTGCGGTCCTGAGACCTCGGCTGGGAAAGGCCCATTGGGTCCTCGAAAAGTGGGGCATGCTCATCCAATAAGCCCTCCAAAATCCATTGTTGTAAGATCGAGGGTTGAATAGTGGCTAGGCATTGGAAACTCTTTCTCTCCTCGCCTAACCAGCATACTCGATAGGACTGTAACCAGGTGAGAACGGTGACATCCCACACGATCGGGCCCAGGGTGCGAAGCCAATGAACTTCCTGCACGTATGCCCGGGCTTGGTAGCCTTTCGCTATTGGAACGATCACGTGCATTCCCTCCCTGGACAGGATGGGTAGTTCCAAAGCTAGAGCAACGGTCTCCCTAATGAAGTTATGGGTGCTGCCTGAATCCACCAAGACCTTAATGGAGCAGTTGGCAATCTGAGCCTGTAACTTCATCTTATGTAGGCTTTGTGCATCCATCATTACATGATGAGAGATCCCTAGCTCATTTTTCTGAGTGGGTATGCGTCCCGCTTATCTTCCACTTTTAACCAAAAAAAAGCTTTTTTTGTGTGCATACGCCTCATTATAATTGAAGCTTGTCCCTTTTGCACACATTCCGCCATCTCCTTCGGTGACAGACAGTGAATGAACATGGGGTAGGATCGCAACGGTGGCCCCGTCGGTCCGGGAGTTGGTGCCTTGGAGGTGGTGGCATTTGTCAAAAATCGCTGGCCCAATCTAACTAAAGGCAGGGATTGCAAATCCACACCGAACTCATTGTCATAGTGAACTCAGGAAGATCCTCAAACTAGACATCCAAACAGAGGCGCTTCTGTGGTCTCGTTGTGAAGGTGGAAATATGTTGATTAGGTCGGATGTTGGGCACATGCGAGAGAAGAGTCTCCCAAAGGCTTACCTCGCATTGGGAGCCTGAAATGCATGTGACAGTATTGCTTAAAGTCGCCCAATGCCATGATTTTCTATGTCCAAGCGTAAGAAGCACATTTGTGTGTGAGAGAGAACTTAGAGAGATAAAGAGAGTTGGATTATTTCATTTCATGTCATTCTCATGACCCAAGGGGGTCGGTCTTTATATAATATTATAAATGACTCAACAAGACTCAACTCATAATGACTCATGATGACTCGACTCGATAACAATGACTTGACTCGATAACAATGACTTGACTCGATAACAATGACTTGACTCGATAACAATGACTTGACTCGATAACAATGACTCGACTAATACACTCGGCTCTATACAACTCGACTCAATACATAAAGACTAAAAATAGTATAACCGCGAGAAAACTGACAGCGTGGGACCCCTAACAGAGATCCACTTCATGCCTTATGTCCTTTGGTTGGCAAAGAACTACTCTCTGTGTTGTTCTCATGACCCTCCTCCCTCCATGGCTATTGCTTTTAGTCGCATCGCGGTGAAATTTGATGCTACCGCACTCCGTACTAGAGTGGAATGAGCTTCTCCATGCAAGCCAAACGATCGGCCAAGGACGGCTGTCGTCGGTTATCAGTTGTGACAAGTTGACCCATCATCAATTTATTCATCTATTCGAACATAGCTTCCATTGGCTCGTTGGATCCTGTCATGGTTGGCTCTAATATCAAGTCATCATAGACTCATGCATAGGATCAGGTTGTCGAATGGGATGCGACGAAGGAAGTCGTTGAGGATGGTCGTGGATGATTGTTTCCCATCGATCCTAGATGTCGACCTATGTGGATAGAGTATTGGAGCCTTTTCGCGGCATTCGAAGCGGGGGCGTTGAGCATGATGAAGGAACGGAGCAGACTCAAATCCTAACGTGATGGAACCATAGGGCACCCACGGTAGGATGGATGGGCCGCAGTCCGATGCGGTGAAGCGCTATGGCAGTGCTGAGAACAACAACTGACCGGTAGCTAATTCCCGCAAGTCTAACAATGATTAGGCGGTAAGCTAGTTGTGCTCGGGTATGGCCTAGGAGGCTGTACAACGTGGGAGAAGGGGAGATCGGTGGGGGACGGAAAGGAGTCATGATGAAGGAACAACGCGGAGTCAAATCCTTGCGCGATGGAACCTCGGGGCATCCATGGTAGGGCTGGATGGGCAGCAGCCCGGTGTTGGGAATAGCGGCTAATGGGCAGCTGAGTGCCTCAACCTTAGCAGCGGCTGGGTGGGACACTGGCTGTGCTCGGGTATGGCCTAGGAGGCCATACGAAGTGGGAGAAGTGGTGAGTGGGTGGGGGGAGGAAGAGAGAGAGCCCTAACCTCTATTAATGCCAAAATAATATTATTACTCAACATGCCCAACTCTAAACCTAAGCTGGGTATAAATACAAAGTTCAGAATGAAGGAAAGAACGTATTGTTTGGACCAACCTGGTCCTATAAATAAATGCTACATATAAATGTGGAATAAAAATCCGTCTTTGGCGTAACTACGTGATGTATTCTAAAATTCCGAAATTGATTTTAATTAATTTAATTTGAGATCCTATTAAGTTTGAGGCCCTAGCAAACTCTCGATGTGAGTTTAAAATGTAGTTGGAGCAATCTATTTTAAATATTGAGGCGCAATTTAAACTCTCACGGATAATTTAATGCTTTAAAAGGCCTAGGGGTTGCAAACGCGCAAAAGATGCTACCATTCGAACATAATATGAACAACAACAACAACAACAACAGCAGAACCCATATAGTCCCCAATCATTGGGGGTATGGGCGGGGGAAGATTGGAAACAGACCTAACCTTTGGCACTATGCACAAAGTGGCTTCTCTCAGAGGAGAAAGACCTAACCTTTGACAATAAATGCACAAAGTGGCTGCTCACAGAGTACCACTGAAATAGTGGCCCCCTATACCGTCGCGTTTGCTGTGGAATCATGCCCTCAAATCAAAGCCAAAGACATCAGAGAGGGCAGACCCAAGAATTCATTTTGATTTATGCGCACATAACCATGCTTCCTTCATTTAGCATCCAGAGCATTGGTGAAGCACAATAGAACATAATATGAACATGAGTCAAAAATTCCACATGCAGGAAATTAGGTGAATGAAATTGACGACAAACATGAAATAAAGTTAACTTAGGCAAGCAAGCTCCGATTTGCTAGTATAATAATATGCTTAGTTGTATTTGATCTTTAAAGTCGGAGCTTGCTTGCCTAAGTTAACTTTATTTCCTATTTATCGTCAATTTCATATTCGCGAATTTCATTCACCTAATTTCCTTCCTGTGGAATTTTTTACTCATGTTCATATTATGTTAGAATGGTAGCACCTTTTGCGAGTTTGTAACCCCTAGGTCTCTTATTACATTAAATTATCCGTGAGTGTTTAGATTCGCCACAATATTTAAAAAAGATTGCTCCAACAACGTTTTAAACTCACATCGAGAGTTTGCTAGCGCCTCAAACTTAAAAGGATCTCAAATTAAATTAATTAAAATCAATTTCGGGATTTTAGAATACATCACTACGCCTTGTCATCCAACTCCCTCCTACCATAATAGCGCTCAATAAATGTGTCTGTGATAATTCTAACATATAAAGTGCAAACCGACATGTCACGGTTATTCAACATCAGCAACCTCAATTTATTTGAGATAACATCACAGAACTAACTGAAACACTTTTGGAAAATAAAGCCAGATTCTCCTAAATTTATTTCCCTGTTTTGCATTTTGATATTTTCTACCACGACAAACTAATTTGCCTGATAGTATCCCAAAGTCTTCTGATGTTCTTTAATCATTCCTTACATACAGATTTTTCTCCTTCATGTATCTTCTTTCAGGATGTTTGTGTTCCTTTATCAAAACTTGCGGAGTGCATATCAAAATCTAAAGAAATTTTGGATGCATCCCAATTGCTGTGGTATGCTTTTTGTTAAGATAATTTTGAACAATTAAGAGTTTGTTATTGTAGCGGTTGCAATTCTTCTTGTTAAGAGGCCTGAAGGATGCTTCTGGTGGGAGACTGACCTTTTTTCAGTGGTATCCCTCCTTATCTGTATGCAAATTTTGCTTTCTGCAGCACAGTGATTGCTCATGCTGGGGATGGAAATTTTCATACAATCATCTTATTTGATCCCGAGCTGGAAGAACATAAACTAGAAGCGGAGAAGCTAAATCACTTCATGGTTCACACAGCTTTGTCAATGGAAGGTTCTCTATATAATTTTGGAGTTATATGAAATATAAGCACCATATAAAATTTCAAGCACGTCCATGAGAAGAAATTTTTTTTTGGCATAAATGGATATGCTTTTTAATTAAGTCTACCTAGAGAAAGCCTATGGCCATAAGAAAACCTCATAATATTGATACTCTTACATATTGTTGAACAGGAACATGTACAGGAGAGCATGGTGTTGGCACGGGTAAAATGAAAGTAAGTTCTCCGGGCTATCAGTCTTTTTGGTTAATCAGCAACCCTATTATTGAGGATAGGGTCTTCTCCAAATACATATATTTACACTTTTGCTATCTATGCTATGGAAAATTTGCAATTTAAATAGGATTAAACCATGGATTGAAAAATAGTTGTAATTAATATTATCAAGTCTTCATATTTGTAATACCCACTTGGGGGTATTATTGTCTTTTATATCATTACTCATGTATATGTTGATAGGAGTGCTCGAAGCATCCGAGTGAACATCAAGTTTGGAATGAACTACCCGTTGCCCACAGCGGGGGTATTTATAGGCGTAACCTTAAATCCCCGACGACCCGTTAACGGACCCGTTAGGGTTCCGTTAAATATACGATACAAGCGCTAAATATACCTTAACATTCGCCTCCTATATTGTAGCAATTGTATCACATAACAGGTTAAACAAAGCATATAAGTTAGATAACGACAGAATGAGTTTCAGATTAAAATTAACAAGAGTTTTAGATCAAACATCTAAACTCAAACAGGTTCCAAACATGCAAAAGCAAAAGCAGAAGCAAGAACAGTAATCTGATAACAAAACTCAAACAGGTGACGGGTCGGTCTACTCAAACCGCAGATCATCTCCATCCATGTCGAAATCCACTTTCTCTCCTCCAGACTCCAATTGATCTGCATTTAAACATTTGAATGTCATGAGAACAAACTCAATGAATCCATACATATGCATATCAAAAGTAAAGTGATTAGTTCTTACAATTTTGAACATAATACTCTAACTAGGAAGAAAGACTCACAGGTCCGCAAAATTAGAAATTTGGTTTCATAGAACCAAGCTATGTTCCTTCGATTATTAAGATTATTACCAAACGTTTCACAATTGTATTATATCATCAAGTTTGGAATGATATAACAAGCTGTGACCAATATATCATCAAGTTTGGAATGATATAAGTAATGATCATAATATCAGGACGCATATCAGCAACTTTAGTATTCGTTTTTGGAATGATACCCAATTCAGCCTTTGAAACGAAATAGTTGTGTAAGTCATCAAGTTTGGAATGACTAGCAACTAAACAATCTCGGGCTTTCATCAAGTAACATCTAGAATACTTCAGTGTACTCAGTCTAGATGCGTGAATGTAGGCAGAATCGGTTTTAAAATCTTAAACAAACATAGGTATTAAGTCCCACTAAATAGACTTTAATCACATATCCCCCGATGTTTTAGATGTAAGAACCTTGCATAAGCCCTTGGTAAGGACATCTGCGACATTGTCTTTTGATCTCACGTCCAAGAGGGAAATGATCCCTTGACTGGTGAGATAGGTCAACCAGGCCTGTTTCATCCGTAGTTGCCTTCGCTTACCATTGAACAGGGAATTAGTTGCAATGGTTTTTGTGGCTTGATTGTCACAAAATATCGAGATAGAGTTCATTTTCAGACTCGTCATTGGAATATCCATAACCAAATCTCTGACCCACTCTGCTTCTTCGGCAGCTGAAGCAAGAGCATAGAGTTCGGATTCCATAGAGGATAATGCTATACACGTTTGCCTCTTAGATTTCCAAGCTACTGCGGCTCCTCCTAGGGTAAACACATAACCACTAGTGGACCTACTATCACCAACGTCTGAGCACCAGGAGGCGTCAGAATACCTTTCAAGCACAGGAGGGTGTCTACTGTAACATAAAGCATACTGCGCAGTATACTTTAAGTATCGCATTAGCCTTTCCAAGGCGTCCCAGTGGTCCTTTCCAGGGTTACTAGTGAATCTACTCAACATGCCGACCGTAAAGGCTATGTCGGGTCTAGTACAGGTAGTAGCATACATGAGACTGCCAATGAGTTTGGAGTAATCCAACTGTCTAATAGGTGAACCGTCATGAGTCTATTATTATAGTCGTATGGAGTCTCAATGTTCCTGCACCTATCATAACCCCACTTCTCTAGTAGAGTTCTGATGTAGTGACTCTGGCTGAGGGTGATACCCTTATCCGTAAAGGTCACTTCCATGCCTAGGATGGTCTTCACCACACCTAAGTCAGTCATGCTAAATTTTGACTTCAAGGTAACCTTAACGTCTTCCACCTCAGACTGATCGGTACCCAGAATTAGCATGTCATCAACATACAAGCAGATTATAGCGACAGAGTGAGGACTTGTCCGTATGTACAGACATTTATCTGAAAGGCTGGATTGGAAATTCAGGCCTTTTACGCAAGTGTCAAACTTCTCGTGTCATAGCTTTGGTGCTTGCTTCAATCCGTAGAGTGACTTTATCAACTTACAGACCTTGGTTTCGAGACCTTCTACGACGAACCCTTCAGGTTGACGCATGTAGATCTCTTCAGTTAGATCTCCATTTAAAAATGCAGTCTTAACGTCCATCTGATGAACGACGAAACGTTCAATAGAGGCGATAGCGAGAAGAACCCTGATCGTTGCAATGTGACAAACAGGTGAGTATGTATCAAAGTAGTCAACTCCACTCACTTGAGTGAAGCCTTTGGCAACTAGACGAGCTTTGTACTTAGCTATACTCCCATCTGGATTCAGTTTCTTCTTAAGAACCCACTTGCTCCCAATGGTTTTAGCTCCTTTGGGTATGCCAACTAATGTCCAAGTGTGGTTCTCCATGAGAGAGTGCATCTCATCATCAATGGCCTCTTTCCATAACAGGGAATCCCTAGATCGCATCGCTTCCTGATAGGTGGATGGATCAGCTTCAACGTGGTAAGTCACAAAATCTGTACCGAAGCTCTTAGGAACACGTTCCCTATTAGATAGCCTTGTGGACTCTAGTGCACTAGTGTGAACTGGCTCAGTGTCAGGGAGTCGTAGTTCCGTCCCAACGAGGGTATCAGAACTGGTGTCTGGCAGACCGGGAAGAGTCAAGTTCTTATCTCTAAGAAACTTGTCCTCAAAGAACACAACATCTCTAGACTCAATGACCGAGTTGGTAGAGAGATCTAGAAATCGGTCTGCAGCACTATCCACCGCACATCCTAAGTAGACACAAGTGGTCGTCTTAGGTCCTAACTTAGATCTCCTTATGTCAGGTATCCTAACATAGGCGATACAACCCCAGGTTTTGAGGTGATCAAATCGGGGCGGTCTCTTAAACCAAAGCTCATAAGGGGTTTGCTTCAATTTAGCACGAGGAACCATATTTAGGATGTGATTCGACGCGAGGGCTGCTTCTCCCCAATAAGCGGCAGGCATACCGGCAGTTAACAACATAGAATTCAACATTTCTGTTAAAGTTCTATTTTTCTGCTCGGCAATATCGTTTGACTGGGGCGAATAAGGGGCAGTGGTTTCAGGTATTATGCCATTGCTGGCAAGAAAATCCCTAAACTCACCCGAGACGTACTCACCTCCTCGATCACTCCTAAGTCGCTTAATTTTCAAATCCAATTGGTTCTCAACCCTATTTTTGAAAATTTGAAATTTTTCAAAAGCTTCATCTTTTGATTTTAAGAGATAAATGTGAGTATATCTAGAGAAGTCGTCGATAAAAGTTATCAGGTACTTCCGACCACCACGTGTGACAAAACTCTTATAGTCACAAATGTCGGAGTGTATCAACTCTAGTAAACGTGTACTCCTAGACACCTGACTGAATGGTGTTCTAGTTATCTTAGTTTGAGCACATATCTCACATTTGTCAAACTTGGTTTTAGTGTCTAAGGGAATGTTATGAGTTCGAGCTAGCATGAGTAGTTTTCTATAATTGACATGTCCTAGTCTTGCGTGTAAAGTCTTAGGATCTATCAAAGTAGAACTAACCTGATTGACTACTTCGTTTGCTAGACTCAACCGATACATTCCGTTGACTACGTACGCGCAACCAAAATAATGTGAGTTAACCATTAAGGTCACCCTACCACCACTAATGTTAAAGAACATACCCGCATCGCTTAACAAACTAATGAATATTAAATTAGCAGCTAATGTAGGAATGTATTTAACATCTTTCAAAATTAAATGCGTACCTGACGAGAGTAGCAGATCCACGGTCCCTGTCTGGAGTACCTCAGCAGTGGCTCCATTTGCCACTGTAACTGTCTCAGAGGCTGGAGTGGCATCCTTCAACAGAGCGGAGTTGTTGCAGGCGTGGCAGGTCGCCCCCGAATCCAACCACCAGTCAGTACTGACCTGAACGTTCCCAACCTTGGCAACAAGGTGAGAGGGCGCAGTCTGATTGAGCATATGAGCTCTGTTATCAGGCTTTGGTGGGTTAGCATCGGGCTTCTTGGGTTGCCTGCAGTCAGAAGCGCAGTGACCCCTTTTATTGCAGTTGTAGCACTTGCCTTTGAACTTCTTGATCTTCTTGCTGGTGTCTACTACTGCGGGTGCACTGGAGGGAGGTCGAGTCCGATCAGATCGAGGCTTCCTTTTCGGGTATGTGATCATATTAGCAGCAGATTGCTGTTTGCTCACCACCTCCTTTACATGCCTTGTCCGATTCTCATCCTCAATGCAGATAAATCGCTTGAGTTCTTTCAGACTGACCTGAGTCTTCTTGCGATACATCTCCGTCTTGAAAGAGTACCGCGCGGAGGGGAGCTTGTAGATGATGGCACCAGCAACGAACCCATCTGGCAGAGGAACACTTTCAATGTTGAGCTTGGCCACCAAATTTTCCAGGTCTACAATCTGGGGAAGGATTTCTCTGTCCTCAGAGAATGTGAAGCATCCGAGTGAACATCAAGTTTGGAATGAACTACCCGTTGCCCCCAGCGGGGGTATTTATAGGCGTAATCCTAAATCCCCGACGACCCGTTAACGGACCCGTTAGGGTTCCGTTAAATATACGATACAAGCGTTAAATATACCTTAACATATGTATGAGTAAAGACCTTAGTTCTCATTATTCTAACCTAATTTCTCATTCAACTTGGTATCAAAGGCACTGTTTCCTCTCAAGCCGTTGCTCGTTCGTTCCACCGCTACTCCTTCCCCTCGCCGTTTTGCGTCTCCTACAGGCATGCCGAGCCCGCGCGGTCGAGAGGCGGACGGCCTCTCTGCCGTTCACTGAAGGAGTCGACGCCGCCGACTTCTGATGGCGCAGACCGCAACGTCGTCGCCCATTGTTGCTTCCTCAGCCTCGATTTCCTCTGAGCGGGGCTCTATTGGACTCTGTCGACACCGCCTGGTTTCCCCTTCCGCTGGTTCCCTCTTAGCGGTGCTCCTTCCGCTGGCTCCGCCTAGTTCCTTCTTTATTCTGCCATTTCTGCTGGAGATCCGCTAGCTACTTCTGTCATTCTGCTGGAGATTATGGAGCATCTGGAGCCCATGGATCTTCCTAGTTTTTGGAACCAGTTCAGTTTTTTTTTTTCAGATTCCAATTTTTTCAGCTTCAGATTTCCAGATTCCAGATTCTCAGTTGGGTGCTATTGAGTGCTTCTTAGATCTCTCTCGGATGCCTGCGTTTCTACGCTTCTCTCTTCGCTCTGTTTGTTCGACCTATAGTGTTTTTTTGTTCCATTAAGTTGTGCCAACATGGGCGATTCTTCCGCTTCGTCGCTTAGTGTGTTGATGCCCCAGATGAGTGACCCTCAGAGGACTCATGGCCGCACTAGCTCATTGAAGATTACCAATGTGCCTCTGGATGGAACAAATTTTCTCGAATGGTCTCGTGCTGCCCAACATGTGATTCGCCACCAAATGTTCGGATACATTGATGGGACGGTCACGGAGCCACCCAAGACCGATCCTTTTTGGAAGCGTTGGGATTCTGAAAATTCCTTTGTCCTCTCCTTGCTTTTGCATTCTATGTCCCGAAAGGTATATCAGATCTATATGTTGATGGACTCTGCTTATGAGATATGGAGTAGGACACGTGAAACCTACTCACAGATTGGCAGCTCCACTCAGATTTATGATCTCACTTGTCGCATTTTGGAGCTGAGGCAGGGATCTATGACCGTTTCCTCATATTTTTCTGAATTCGAGTGAATCTATCAGGAATTGGATTACTTTGAGTACTTTACTCCTGCTTGTGCTACAAATGTGGTTCAGTTGCAAAAAACGGAAAAACGCTACCGCCTTCATGTCTTCTTGATGGGTTTGAACATGGAGTCGGATCCGGTTCGGACGCATATTCTACATCGCTCCCCTCTCCCTTCCCTTCGGGAGGCATTCAGTATGGTTATTGGGGATGAAGACCGTCAGAATTCTCTTAGCATGATTGTTCCCCATGATCGCTCTGCCTTGACTAGTGTGGGTCGGGGAACCGCCAACAACACCGGCTACATTGCCCCTACTTGTGATTATTGTGGACGCAAAGGACATATTCGGGATTTGTGCTTCAAACTCCATCCCCATCTTGCTCCACCAAAACGTGGTCGTGGTCGTGGACGTACTCCAGGTCGCGGGGGCTCTCGATCGGGTGTTCCGAGGCTTCATGATGTTGCTTATTCTACAGAAGTCTATGAGGAGTCTTCCTATGCTCCTTCAGGAAACTTTGCTGCACATGAATTGGATGCTCTCATACGGCTCCTGCATTCCCAGCCAGACATAGTGGCGCAAGACGGTCCTATGTGAAGGGGAAATAATGAGTGTAACTCCTATGTGCAACCATACATGAGTTCCGATGACTTTTGAATTTGCAATAATTTTCTTTATAACTCAATTACGAATAATAAACCAGAGCAGTTAAAGCATAAAAGGAAGGAAACGCGGGAGAGAGTATAAATGCAAGAGCACACAAAAATAAATTATTAGACAAATAGCAAATTACGAAGACTCGAAATTTTGAGTGCAACGATTACAAACCAGCATCTCGCAAGTGGAGAATTAAACAAATATTCAACTAGAAATTCAACAAACAAACCTTGAATATCACAACTATATTGAGGGAGGGCTGGGGAGAAATCTACGGAGATCCGTGGAGGAGCTGAGTTGAGTTCCGGGATGGATTTGGAGCCACCGGGTGAGTGTCAATTTGCTGGCCAGCACTTGGGAGTGCTGGGATGAATTCCACCAAGGCCTGGGGTGAACGGGCTGCTGCTGTTAAGTGTTTTCCAGGGACGCTGGACAGAATTCTGGAGGCAGACAGGGGGCTGTACAGCATGCACATGGTGGCTGGAAGCTGAATTCAGAGAAGGGGGTGGCTGGAAGGTGGTCTCACGAGAGGAGGTGGGGGTTGAGGGAAGAGGGAGGTGTGGTTTAGAGAAGGGGGGAAGCCTTGCTGAGTGGATGGAGGGGTCTGGTTGGGAAGGTGGCTTCACTGGAGAGGGGAATAGGAGGGGGTAGTTAGCAGAAAGTTTAGTGGGTCCACGTTAGAGGTCTGAGAGGGAAAATAGGGAAAAGGGGGGTTAGTTAGCAGGAATTTTGGTGGTTCCACTTGAGAGGGAAAGTGGGAGAATAGTGGGGGGAAGAAGGGCCGGCTGTAGGGGAGATATGGGAGTAGTAGGGGCCTAAAATTTAGGAATAGATCATAAATTCTAGGAAATTGTGGAGTAGTGGGTAGTTATGGGTAGTGGGGGAATGGGCTGGCTGGAGGATGGACGGAGGTGGCCAGGGTTGGCCGGTGGTGGCTGGAAGTGGACACCGGTGGTGGTGGTGGCCGCCGGACAATTTTCCTGCGATCGCTGGAAAATCAAATATGGAAGAATTGAAGGGGAAAACTGGGGGAAATCAACGGGGGTGGCTGGAGAATGATTATGGTTGTACAACCCTCATTCTCCGAGGGTGGACCCCCCAAGGCCACGTAGGCAGAAGTCAAAGTCAAAGAGGTCAACACAAAGACCGGCAGTTCAAGGCAGAAGTGGAGAAGACCTCGGCGAGTAAACAGCCAATACTCGCCAGGCTGGCGAGCATGGAACAGAAGACCTAGCGAGTATTGGCCCGGCGTGTGCGAGCAGTCCCCAATACTCGCCAGATGGGCGACTATGGCATGGTACTCGCCGAGTAACCCATAGTCGCCGGGTCGGGGGGTGGGCTATAAACCCCCCCCCCCTACCCCTTGGTTTTCCTATAAATAGGACCCCAGGGGTACTTGGATTGGCACCTGGACTTGAGCTTCTGGAACCCCATTTCCGAATTCTTGAGCCCGTCACCCCTGCTTGCTAGCCAAGTCGGTGCCTTCCTCGTACCTTGCTCGGCCATTCTTTGGTCTTGGAGGGGAAGTCTCTTCGGAGCTTCTGGGTACGTGGTGGGACCTCCCTGCCGCAGCACCTGGGGTCCTGTTTGTTGCTCTTCTAGCTTCTTCGTCGTTGCCAGCCAAGCCATCTCGTCGGGCTGCTGGGCGAGTAGCCTCCGGCTGCATCGGTCCGAATCTTGAGGTCAGGATTTTCCTGGCGTCAACACTTTGGTGCGGTGAGCGTGGACCGTAGTCGTTGGAAGAAAGTTCAGTAAGAAGGCGAGATGGTCGTAGGTGGCGACCATGAGGAGGAGGTCGGCAAGTCGACGGGAGCTGGCAGGTTCGTAACGCTGGAGGTTTTCGAAGCCTTCGCGCAGCGCATGGAGGGAGCCATGCGAGCAGCGCTTCAGCCGCGCGCTGAGGTCACTGCGACCTCGCCGCATCGCCCAGTTCCGTCCGAGGGAGGGAGTCCCCCTCGGCGAGCAGGAAAGGAGCACATGGAAGACGAAGCCGAGCGACCAAGGAGGTCGCAATTCTACCAGCCAACCTCGCAAGGTATTCGCTTCCGCGAGCCGTGCGAGCAGGGGAGGTACCCGGATACTCGCCCATATGGCGAGTATGGTGGTGATACTCGCCAGGTCGAGGATCGTCGCCGGGCAGGAGGGAGGAGCCCCTTCTGCGAGGAGATTCTCGCCGCGCCCGTGCCAGAAGGATTCAGGGACCCAGCCTTGAATTACTATTCGGGCAAGGAGGACCCCGTCAGGCACATCCAATGGTTCGAGGATATAGTCTCTATCCGAACCATGTCGGACGCCTTCAAATGCAGGTTGTTTGCCATTACCTTCCGAGCAAAGGCCTGGGACTGGTTCCACCAGTTGCCCGCAGGCTCAATCTATTGCTTCGAAGACCTGTGCCGTGGGCTGACGACCCGGTTCGACACGGCACGGAAGCTAAAGAAGGAGGCCACGGCCCTGTTCTACCTCGTGCAAGGGCCGGATGAGGCATTGGGCCCTTACATCGAGCGCTTCCAGGAGGAGGTTCTGCAAATCCAGGAGGTAGATAGCAACATCCTGTTGCTGGCCCTGACATTCGGCATCAGTCAAGGCCTCTTCAAGTTGGAACTCAGTGAGAATCCTCCCTACTCCTACGACAACCTCATTCAGAGGGCCAATAAATTTGTCCGGGGAGAAGCCTCCAACCCCGACTTCTTGGCAAGGTTGGCGCGGGTGACCAGGGGCGATCGTGGAGAGAGGGATGAGATCCCTGGAAAAAGAAAGAGGGAGGAGCCCCGAAGGGAGGAAAGGAAGTGGCCAGAGCGACAAGAGGAGAAAAAGAAGGAGGAGCTCAGGAGGAAGGAAACCGGGAGGATCGTGGAGAGAAGGCCCGTTGAATCCCCTGAGCGTCAGGAGGAGGGAAGACGCTACCAGGTCCCCGTCAACCGACCACCTTGGAGGCCGGCTGGACGGCACCAGCGTCAAGACCAAAGGGGGAGGTCCCCGGAAAGAAGGCCCTTTCGCCAGCCAGAGAGGCGTCAGGAGAGGAGAAGAGATGAAGCAATGGCGGTAGCCGGGCGAGGCCGCCGTCAAGGAAGGAAGAAGCAGAAGCCTAGGAGGCGTCAGGCAGAAGAGGTTCCCCTCTACTGCGACTTCCACCAGGTGGCGGGGCATGCTATGGCTGCCTGCCCAGACTTTTGGGAAGCCCGGAGGAGGCTGGCAGCAGGAGAGGCTGGAGGAGAGCAGAGGAGGATAGAGGCCCCTGCCGAGCCGCAGGCAGGGCAGGCCGCAGTCGTTCGCAGGAGGAACGAGGATCGGGTCGACCAGGGAGGCCGGGGAGACCTGGGCCAGGGAGGCCGAGTTGGAGTAATCCATGGGGGAGCAGGGCTGGAGGCTTCCCGCAAGGGGAGCCTTCATCAGATCTACCGCAGGAGTGTCGCATCGACCTCGCAAGCACCACCCCCGATGGAGGAGATTACTTTTTCCGAGGAGGACATGCTAGGGAACGAGAATCCCTTCCATGATGCCCTCGTGATTCAGGCCGCGATGGAGGACTTCACCGTTGATCGAATTCTGATCGACAACGGTAGCTCTGTAAACGTCATCTTCAAGGGGACGTTTGACGGACTGGGAGTCAAAGCTGCCAGAGTTCGAGCATCTGATGGTCCCCTCTTCGGCTTCTCCGGAGAGAAGAAGGAGGTAGAAGGAGGAGCAGATCTCCTGGTAACACTCGGTGGCACCTCCATCAGCTGTCGATTTGTTATCGTCGACGCCCCGAGCTGCTACAGGGCTATCTTTGGGAGGCCGCTTCTCAACGCCTTCAAAGCCGTCCCATCCTCCTACCATCAGTGCTTGAAGTACTGTAAAGGAGACGTCCAGGTGAGGATCAGGAGCGATCCAAGAGCCGCTAGGGAGTGCTATCTTAGCGCCGTCAGTACCATCAGCTGGATGGCTGACGCGGAAGAGTTCGGAAGAGTGTTGGAGAGCCCGGCCAGGCTGGAAGTGGCTGAAGAGGTCGAGGAGATCGAGGTACTCTCTGCAGCGGGAGTGCCGGGGCTGCTGAAGATTGGCGGGTCGCTGAAGACCGAAGAGAAGATCGAGATGGCGGCGTGTCTGCAAAAGAACGTCGACATCTTTGCTTGGAGCGCAGCCGAGATGCCAGGAGTCGACCCTGAGGTTGCGTGTCATCGCCTCAACCTGGATCCCACTGTCCAGCCCGTCCGCCAGAAGAAAAGGAGAACCGCCACCATCCTCGCCAAGCCAATTAGGGAGGAGGTTAAAAAACTGCTCGATGCAGGGTTTGTGTCAGAGATCCAGTATCCAGGCTGGGTCTCCAATGTTGTAATGGTGGCAAAGGCGGGGGGAAGCTGGAGAATGTGTGTGGATTTTTCCTTAATGAATAAAAGCTGCCCGAAGGATTGTTATCCCTTGCCTCGAATCGACGCGCTGGTTGATTCAGCCGTCGGTTTT
This sequence comes from Dactylorhiza incarnata, assembly GCA_033032865.1. NCBI lineage: Eukaryota > Viridiplantae > Streptophyta > Magnoliopsida > Asparagales > Orchidaceae > Dactylorhiza > Dactylorhiza incarnata. The sequence continues at coordinate 2,272,195 of JAWHQI010000340.1, read as the reverse complement.
TCTGTGATGAGTTTCCTTGATGCGTTTTCAGGATATCACCAGATCCGGATGCATCCCCCCGATTGCCGCGATGTCTCCTTCATCACCGACGATGGCTGCTACAGCTACAAGATGATGCCCTTCGGTTTGAAGAATGCGGGAGCCACCTATCAACGGATGATGGACCATATTTTCAAGGAGCAAAAGGGGAGGAACCTGGAAGTGTATGTGGACGACCTCTTGATCAAAAGCAAGAGTGTCCAGGAACACATAGCCGATCTGGTAGAGACCTTCGCGACGCTAAGAAGATTCAAGATGAGGCTCAATCCGACGAAGTGCGTCTTCGGAGCAGGCAGGGGAAAGTTCCTGGGACATCTCCTTACTCCGAGGGGAGTAGAGCCTAACCCCGACAAGGTTAAGGCGATCCTAGAAATGCCGTCCCCGAAGACGATGAAGGAAGTCCAAAAGTTGACAGGAAGGCTGGCGGGACTTAGCCGCTTCCTCTCAAAAGCCGGAGAGAAGTGCTCTCCGTTCTTTAAGACGCTCCGCAAAACAGAAAGCTTCGAATGGACCGAGGGATGCGAGATAACATTCGGAAGGTTGAAGGAGCAGTTGACTCAGACACCTCTCCTTCAGAGCCCAAAGGAAGGCGAAGACCTGCTCATCTACCTGGGAGTGGGAGCAGAGGCAGTTAGCTCCATCTTGGTCCGAGAAGAGGGGAGGAAGCAGCTACCCATCTACTATGTCAGCCGGGTGCTGAAGAAGGCGGAACTAAAGTATCCAATCCTGGAGAAGCTTGCCTTCGCCTTGGTGGTGTCGGCGCGGAAGCTCCGGCCTTATTTTCAGGCTCACTCCATCCGAGTGGTAACTGATCATCCTCTCCGCAATGTCCTGGAGGGAGTGGAGCATTCGGGGAGGTTGGCGAAATGGTTGGTAGAACTCAGCGAGTTCGACATTTCCTTCTCTCCCCGAGTGGCGATCAAGGCCCAGGCAGTAGCAGACTTCCTGGCTGACTTCTCGGTGGAAGCAGAACCCGGAGAAGAGGTGCTCAACCCAATCCCTTGGAAGATGTTTGTTGATGGAGCTTCGGGCAAAAGTTCCGTGGGGGTGGGCATCGTGCTCGTCAGCCCACAAGGAACGAGGATCGAGCAAGCCGTCGAGATCCTCTTCCCCGTCACAAACAACCAAGCAGAATACGAGGCCATAGTGGCAGGCCTGCGCCTCGCAAGGGAGCTAGGGATCCGTGATGTCCGGGCTTTCACGGACTCGTTGGTGGTCGCGTCACAAATCCGAGGAGAGTTCGAGGTGCGTGACACCACCCTGCAGAAGTACTTGGTAAAAGTGAAAGGACTGATTGGAGGCTTCCAGTCCTTCTTCGTCGAGCATGTGCCAAGAGAGGAGAACTCGGCAGCAGATCGCCTCGCCAAGTATGGGCCGAGGGCCGGAGGAACTATCACCGAATTATTCCACCCGTCCATTGAGGAGGGAGAGATGATGGAGATCGAGCAACGCCCCTCGTGGATGGATTCCTTTGTGACGTTCCTGGCCAGCGGTCAGCTCCCAGCAGACGAAAGGGATCAAAGAAGGTTTCGGTACAAGGCGGCATACTACCTCCTGCAAGATGGAGAGCTGTACCGTAAAACCATCTCGGGTCCCCTGGCCAGATGCGTTTCTGAAGACGAAGTACCCCGAGTGTTGGAAGAGATCCACTCGGGAGAGTGTGGAAGTCATTCTGGGACTCGCACTTTGGAGCAGAGGGTATTAAGGCATGGTTACTTCTGGCCTACTATCCGGAAGGATGCTGAGATCTTCTCGAAGAAGTGCCAGAAGTGCCAGCTCTTCGCCCCCCTTCAGTTGCAGCCGGCCCAGCAGCTCCGATCGATCATCTCCCCATGGCCGTTCGCCATCTGGGGGATGGACTTGATCGGCCCTTTCCCTCAAGCCAGTGGACAACGAAAGTTCGTTCTCGTCATGATCGACTACTTCTCCAAGTGGATCGAGGCCAAAGCCCTGGCCAAGACTACCTCTCAAGTCGTGAAGAACTTTATCTGGGGAGAGATCGTCTGCAGATTCGGGATCCCTCTCGCCATCATCACCGACAATGGTCCCCAGTTCGCCAGCTTAGAACTGGAAGACTTTTGTAGGCAGCTAGGAACCGACCTTCGGTTCGCCTCCGTACATCACCCAAGGAGCAATGGCCAAGTGGAGGCCGCCAACAAATTGATCATCAACCTACTGAAGAAGAAAGTGGAGAACCTAAGAGGTAACTGGGCAGACCAGCTCCCCTCGGTCCTGTGGGCTTTGAGGACCACTCCTAGCTCAGCCACAGGGGAAACGCCGTTCAAACTCTCTCACGGGTCGGAAGCTCTCATTCCAGTAGAGTTCGAAGTCAGAAGCCCAAGGGTGGTAGCCGCGGAAGACGGAACCGAAGAATGGCGACTAGAGAACGAAGAGGTTCAGAAGCTATCTCTCGACTACATCGAGGAACTCCGAGATTTAGCTTCAGTCAGGCAAGAGGAAATCAAGCGCCGAATGGCGAAACATTTTGACAAAAATGTCCGCCTCAAGCACTTCCAAGCAGGTGACCTAGTCCTGAAGAAGGTGGACGCAGCAGGAAGGTCCGCCGCCGTCGGGAAGCTCAACCCGAACTGGGAAGGACCTTTCATCATCCAGGAAGCACAACTAACAGGAGGATACCGCTTGCAGAACCAGGAAGGCGAGCTGCTAGGGAGCACCTGGAGCGGCGATGACCTGAAAAGGTTTTATCCCTGAGGGGGAATGTGTATACCCCATCCTTGTAAATTCATTTCTTTGAATAAAATCTGCATCTCCCTGAAACATGGGACGAGGCAGCTTCTTTCGCATCAACAAAGTTTTCATAATAAAGAAGTCAGGTGAAGTCAACCTCCACGCTAGGTTGGAAAATGAGCCTCCGACTTAACCCTCGTAAAAACTCAGAACGGATGATGGGACAGTGCCTCGGGTGTGCGTTCCCTTAAGACCAAGCCTCTGCAATGACGGCCGAGATCAGCTCCCCCCTTGCATGTTGGCCGCGGTTCCCACCGACTGCATTTCTCGTCCGACTGTAGAGATTACCAGGAAGAAGTCTGGACGCCGACCTTCCGATTCGGCGAAGGGATGATCGATTTCACTAGCTCAGGGAACCCTTGAAAAAAGGCGTCGTGTACCCTCGAGAGCTAAAAAGCTCACAGCAAAGCATTTCATTTTCTAAATTATTGTGTTAGATCATATGAGTTATTGTGCCTAAAGTGTGCTTAACTCCTTGCTAAACTCAGTGAGCAACAGGAAGCAGGTCTGATCCACATCCAGCATCCAAGTAGGATGGAGGCCTCGGGATGGTGTGTCCCCTTGGATCTCCCCGACTGCCACTCCCTGCTTGACGTCGTCCTACATCAACATTCGCCGCCGCAGGTTGGAAGACGAGCCTCCGACTTGACCCTTGTAAAAACTCAGAACGGATGATGGGACAGTGCCTCGGGTGTGCGTTCCCTTAAGACCAAGCCTCTGCAATGACGGCCGAGATCAGCTCCCCCCTTGCATGTTGGCCGCGGTTCCCACCGACTGCATTTCTCGTCCGGCTGTAGAGATTACTAGGGTAAAGTCTGGAAGCCGATACTCCAACTTGATTCGACCGGCCAAAGGATGGAGATCTCGGGAGGGTGTATCCCCTTGGATCTCCCCGACCGTCATTCCCTACTTAACGTCACTCTTCGTCGACGTTCCGGCATCCAAGTAGGACGGAGGCCACGGGAAGATGTGTCCCCCCAGGCCTCCCCAACTGCCCTTCCCTATCTCTTTCCCCTTCAAAATTTATTGAACGAGTCTGATGAACTCTTCACCAGGTACAGAGCGAGGCCTTGAGAGCATGTGTCCTTCGGAACCCTCCAAGTCGCCTCCACAGCTCGACTCCACCAAGGGAGATATTGAAGAGTGCGAGTATACATGCGCGAGTACCTAGGCGAGTATGCATGTGCGAGCATGATGTGCGAGTATACAGGTGCGAGTATACACGTGTGAGTATACACATGCGAGCATGCAGGAGCGAGTATGCAGGCGCGAGCATTCACTCCCGCCTCGAGCCTAAGAGCCTAGCGAGCACTCAACCTCGCCTCGAGCCTAAGAGCCTAAGCGACATTCAAGACAGGAAGTAAGGCAGAAGAAACAGGCGAGCGAAATCTTGTCCCTTTTTTCTTTTTATATCTGGTATAAATTACAAAAGAATCTTCAAGATGTTTACAAAAGGTCGCCGGGCGAGCAAAAAGGGAGCCCAGGCGACTAGGCGACGTCCTCGCCCAAAATGTCTACATCTGGCTCGTCGCCCCCATCATCGTCGCCATCATCAGCATCATCATCTTCATCCTCCTCAGAATCGTCATACTCGGCATCACTGGACGGCGGCGAGGATGCTCGCAAAGGGGAGGAGGACTCCTCGGCGAGCAGCGCCGGGATGATGTCCTCCACCCTCAACTCCATTGCGGCCGGCTTCAGGAGATCATCTGCCTTCAGCTGACTCAGGATGACGGTCCCCGTAGCTCGTGCGATCTCTCGACGAACTCGTGGCATGTCGTCGCCATGCATCCGAATCTGCTTACCGACCCTAGAGGGGCCCGCCACCGCTGGCCGTTGCTCGGCAGGCCGAGTTTCCAGCTCAGCGATTCGCACCTGGGCGGCCTCCAAGGTTTGCCGAGTATCCTCCAGCTCCTTCTCCAGCTGGGACATCTTTGTCGCCATCTCCACCTCGGCGACCTTCAAAAGCAGGAAGACAAAGTCAGTAAGTTATTCGGCAAAGGGGCGACTATCCCGGAGGCGAGTATCAAAGAGAAGCGAGTACCTCATGCTCCTTCGCCTTGAGCCCCATGGCGATCATCTTCTTTGTACTGATCCGGATGGTCTCCTCGTACTCCAGCAACCTCCTCGCCGTCGAATGAGCCAGCTCGGCAGATCGCAGCGGGGATCGCGAGGTTTGGTGCGCCAGATACTCGGAGGATTCCTCCCGCAGCCTCTCCGCGTCCTCGCGACCATAGACGGCGTGGAGCACGTCAAAAGCCTCGCCTTGATCCTCCCAGTCCTCTGACCAGGGCGGGAGGTTGGAGCTCAGGGACACCACATGGTCGCCCTCCGACCAGGCGACTAGGCGGCGTCCATAGGCGTCCTCGCCACGAACACCCAAGTTGAAGTTTGGGTGGGTATAGGGCTCGCCGGCCTCAGAAGGATCCGCCTTCTTGCCCTTATCCTTGTGGGCGAGCTCCTTCTTCTTCCTCGAGGGCTCGGAGTGCTCGCCCCTCTCCTTCCGCTTCTTCAGCGGCCCAGAGCCTTCGCCGGCGACCAGGGTCTCATCACCTCCCGGCGACAAGTCGATGGGCGAGTAGGCCCCATCCCCGCGAGCAGAGGTCCCTGTGCCTCCCTGGGTGGAAGTAGTCGTCTTCACCACCGCGGGAAGAAGCTCGCGCGGCAGGACGTGGACTGCTGCAGGAAGAGAAGTGATAAATCCAGTTAGTCGCCAAGTGAAAGATGAAGAACGAGTATTGCGAATACTCGCACAGTAGATTACCTTCGCCTACGAAAATCTCGGCGAGCTCATCAACTCGCCTCCTCCAGTGCACCACATCAAGACGGCGATTCTTGAAGGACTCGAGCAGCTTCACGCCACCCTCGCTTAGGAAGGAAGTCCCGAAGACGCTCTCCGGTGGCTGGAAGGATTTGTCGGGGATCGCTTGAAAGTCGCCAGAAATGACGACTAATCGCTCTCCCCAGCGATGATTCTTGTTCGCGGTGCCGACCAGCGTGCAGACGTGGCTGCAGAAGAAGATGACGCCCTCGCCTGTCGCCATGAAGTTGAATACTCGCCGAAAGACGGAAAGGTCGAAGGCGATCCCCTGGTCGCGCAAATAGCAGAGGAAGCCCACGATCATCGCCACCCCGTTAGGGTTGATCTGGGCAGGGACTATCCCAAAGTAGCGGAGTATCTGGGAGAACTCCGTCCACAGTGGTAGTCGCAGGCCCACCTCGAAGTGGCGAGTAGGGAATACTCGCCCATCACCCAGAATGGAATTTAGTCGTTCTCCCTGGCGAGGAAGCCTGGCGATGTACCCGGGCGGGAGATACTTCGCCCTGACGACCTCCAACTCCTTCTCAGTCGTGATCGACTTCTTGAAGGTGGTCGCCGCAAAGTTCTGGGCGTGATTGGCACGCCGGATGGTCGCCTCATCGGCCATCTTTTGAAGAAAGTGAAGAAAGACGAGTATCCAAGAAAGCACGAAGAGGAAAGGGAGACGGAAGATACTCGCGCGAGAGCTCAGAAGATCGCCAAAAGCGTATTTAAGACTCACCCCCCCCCCCCTATTTATAGTGGTCGGGTAGCTTGGCGTATCGAGCACGACAGCGCGATTAGGAATAAGGGGGTGGCGAGTATTACGTTGTAATCGCCAACTCAGCAACGCGCGTCAGCAAGAAGTCGACCTCCTAAGCGAGAAGACCTGCAAGGAAAGGCGCGGAAAAAGCTCGCTATGCATAAGGCGAGGAACAGATAGCTACTCGCCAAAATAAAAGAAGATAGAAAAAAAATCAAGATAAAATCCATCACAGAAAGAAGAAGGCAGAACAAGTAGTAAACGACGAGTTTTCTAATACTCGCCGAAATAATATTCCATCAAATCAGGCAATAGTTCAGCAGTGCAGAGCTACTCGCCAAAAGGCGACATAGCGTAGAAAGAAGAAAAATGGAGAAAAAGCAGCGTCTAGGGAGGTGCTTGGAGATTCCCTTGAAAATCCGGAGGCTGAGGATGTCGCCCAACGAAGCCCATGCTGCGAGCACGCTTGAAGTGCTCAAAGGCCAGAGACATCGCGTCCTCGCCCTGACGCAGTTGGTCTTCGATCCTCGCCAGCCGACCAACCGAGCCCATGCTCGCGCGCATCCCCACCAACTCGTCATGATGCAGCTGTTGGCGATGCTCGATCCTCGCCAGTCTGCGCTCCAGGTCGCCAACCGTATGAAGGCGAGATTCTGCACCAGCCAGGCGAGTATTGAACTCTTCCAGCCGCGATACTCGCACCTCCAGCTCGGTCAAACGACGATGAGCGTCAGAGCTCGCCAGGCGCTCAACTCGCGATTCAACCTCGGACAGACGGCGATGAGGCTCACAAATCGCCAGGCGCTCCAGCTTGGACTCCAGCCCCAGAATTGCGCGAGTAGCCCTCTCCTGGTACTCGCGAGAAGGAAGCCCGACCGCGTCGATCAAGGCTCCAATGGGGGTATGGGCGCGAGCTGCCAAAAAAGGTAAGAGTGTTAGAACTTAGATGACGAAGCAAAAAGCGAAGTGAAGACAGTAGCGACTATTGAAAATGACGACCAAATACCTGGCCTAGGACTGCATGAACGACGGCGAGGAGAGACCCTTGCCCGGCGAGGAGATGTGCTGCGATGATGGTCGTCTCGCCGCGAAGAGCCCCCAATCGCCGGATCCCGGCTGGAAGGCGCGTTCCCCCGACCGCGATTATCGCCTGGTCGCCCTCCCCCTCTGGGAGCGAAGAAGCCCGAAGAGCCCCCAGTCCCGCCACGGCGCGAGGATTCGCCCTGGTGAGTCGAAGGTATAGTAGAAGTCGAAGGGCGCTGATCGCCCTGAAGGGTAGCAGAAGGAGGAAACGAAGGAGGTGGCGGAAGTCCACCTGCGGGCAGCTGCGAGCTGCTCGCCGTCTCTACAGATTGAAAAGGCGGTGGAGGCGGAGGCACGATGCTCGCAAAAGGAGCATGTTGCTCGCTCATCGGCCTCTTCTCCAGCGAGGAGCTGTGAAGAACTCGCCCTGAGCGACCTCCACCCCGAGGCGAGACCATGGGCGACGACCTCAGAGGAGCTACGTCCAGAGGACCCTCCTGAGCGCCAAGGGTAGACGACTCTGTTAAAACAGAAAAGGGGCGATTAACTCTGCAAAGCAAGACGAAAGAAATCAAAACTTGACAATGGCGAGTATATTACTCGCACCTCGCACAGGAGCGAGATTCTCCGGCAGATTCTGGGTCGAGGTCTCGGGAATGCTCGCCCCCTCGACGACCTTAGAAGTAGGAGGTTCCGTGACCGGCGAGTCGCCCTCATTGGAAAGTCCCAGATCGTCCAGCAGCTGTTGGTGTTGGTCGCCCAAGGGAGCGGCGACCTCCTCCTCGGCGGCTTTCTTCTTTTCCTTCTTCTTCTTCTTCTGGGCGAGCCTCTTCCTCTTCTTAGAAGATGGAAGGTCGCCAGATGTAAGATCTGGGTGAGGAGGGAGCGAAATACCATCAAACAGGCCGACAAGACCAGCCATGGCCGCCTTAGCCTCAGCAGCATAGTCGCGCACCATCTTGAGCGAGTTCAGAAAGGGCGTGCCGTCAGAGACCCTTGCCCCTCTATTTATAGAGTTCGAGCGTCGACCAGCGAGATGCCGATTATCAGCTAAATACTCGCCCATAAGGCTGCTCTTCGAATAAGGGTTGGATGATTCTTTCCGAGCAACTGCGTTACTCGCAAAGAGCGGGGATTGTGTACAACCCTCATTCTCCGAGGGTGGACCCCCCCAAGGCCACGTAGGCAGAAGTCAAAGTCAAAGAGGTCAACACAAAGACCGGCAGTTCAAGGCAGAAGTGGAGAAGACCTCGGCGAGTAAACAGCCAATACTCGCCAGGCTGGCGAGCATGGAACAGAAGACCTAGCGAGTATTGGCCCGGCGTGTGCGAGCAGTCCCCAATACTCGCCAGATGGGCGACTATGGCATGGTACTCGCCGAGTAACCCATAGTCGCCGGGTCGGGGGGTGGGCTATAAAACCCCCCCCCCCCCCTACCCCTTGGTTTTCCTATAAATAGGACCCCAGGGGTACTTGGATTGGCACCTGGACTTGAGCTTCTGGAACCCCATTTCCGAATTCTTGAGCCCGTCACCCCTGCTTGCTAGCCAAGTCGGTCCCTTCCTCGTACCTTGCTCGGCCATTCTTTGGTCTTGGAGGGGAAGTCTCTTCGGAGCTTCTGGGTACGTGGTGGGACCTCCCTGCCGCAGCACCTGGGGTCCTGTTTGTTGCTCTTCTAGCTTCTTCGTCGTTTCCAGCCAAGCCATCTCGTCGGGCTGCTGGGCGAGTAGCCTCCGGCTGCATCGGTCCGAATCTTGAGGTCAGGATTTTCCTGGCGTCAACACTGGTGATCACCGAAGTTAAATTTAAGGGGATTTTGAGGGGAGATTGGGACTGTTTTGGGGGATTTAATGGGGAGGAGATGGGGGAAATGTAGGCTGCTGTTGGTGGGTGAATGGGAGGAGGAAATGGAGAGGAAATGGGGGGCCGGCTGTAAGGTGGAGAGAATCTGGGCAGGGGGAAAGGGCTTGGCAGTGGAATGGAGGGAGGGAAATAGTGGTGGCTGGCTGTTTAACTGGGAGGGCTGTTGTAGCCGGCCAAAGAAGATTGGAGGGGGAATCAAGGCTTCATGCCAAGGATGGATGGGAGGGGGAGGACCAAGGTTTCACGCCCTGGCTCGGCTTCGACACCGAAATGACCAAAGATTAGGCTTCTATGCTCCAATCTTCAATGCCCCTAAATGAGAGTCTTCACCCTCAATATATAGACACTAGGGGCCATCATGGACGGTCATGATTCTCCGATCATGACGGTCCGTAAATACATGAAAATAAAATCACAAAAATACAAAAAAAATAACTAAACTTCTCGGATCGTCGATTCACATAAAATAGACGATTCTGATCATCGTGTAAGTCGATGTATGCCGCGATCTCCAACACACTGCCTCCAGTGTTTCTACTTCATTTGCCACTGCAGTTAGTCCCAGTGCTCATGTTGTCACCATCACTCCTTCTGATTGGATCGTTGACTCGGGAGCCACCAATCATATGACCGGATTCTCCTCAGGTTTTGTTTCCTATACACCTTTGTCTGGTAAGGGTAAGGTGATCTCTGTCAATGGCGTCTTGTCCCCCGTTGCAGGCTAAGGACACATTTCTTATTCTCTGCCTATTTCCCTTTCTTTTGTCCTTCGTGTTCCCTCTTTTTCCCGTAATTTACTTTCGATCAGCAATATCACCAAATCTCTTAACTACTCGGTAACTTTTTTCTCCTGACTATTGTGTTTTTCAGAAATTGGGTACGAAGTGGAACATTTGCAGTGGTAGGAACCGCGGTGGCTTGTACTACCTAGATTCTCAGCTACCATCTCAGGCTCTTTCGTCTACTACTGTTACTGCTGTCGGCGTTCAACGATGGCATCTGCGTCTCGGACATCCCTCTCCTCTTTATCTTCAAAAAATGTTTCCTTCTTTTATGCCTTTTATTAAATCTCTCTTGTGATGTTTGTGAAATGTCTAGACATGTTAGGCATACCTCTTCGCATTTATATTCTCCTAATATCAGTCCTTTTGTTGTTATACATTCAGATGTTTAGGGGTCATCCCCTATTTTATCTTTATCTGGTTTTCGTTAATTTGTTACCTTTATTGACTGCTTTTCTCGAACGCTTGGGTCTATCTTTTAAAGAAAAAAAATGAAATTTTTTCTTGTTTTCAAGTTTTTCATAAAGTGGTGCAGACTCATTTCAAAGGTAATATGTGTGTCCTTCGTAGTGATAATGAGGGGGATATGATGATCATGGTGTGTTTGTTCTTATCTCACCAGTCATGGTATTTTACATCAAACCACCTGCGTTCACACCTCTACCCAAAATGGAGTTGTTGAACGGAAAAACCGGCATCTCCTTGATGTTGCTCGCTGCTTTCTCACCACTATGCATCTTCTTACATCTTATATGGGAGATGTTGTTCTCACCGCTTCTCATCTCATCAATCGTCTACCTTCACGGGTTTTAGACTATATTATTCCCCTTGCCCGTCTCTCCACCACTTTTGTTGGTCATACCTCTCACTTGCCACCTCGTGTGTTTGGGTGTGTGTGTTTTGTTCATGTTCATCAGCCTCATCGTGCAAACTTGATCCTCGGGCTCAACATTGTGTCTTTATTGGCTATTCCTCCACCACGAAAGGATATCGGTGTTACCACCCTTCATCCCAATGTATTTTTTGTACCATGGATGTTACCTTCTGTGAGGAGGAATCCTACTTTCTGGATCTGACTCACACCCTTCATCCCAATGTATTTTTTGTGCCATGGATGTTACCTTCTGTGAGGAGGAATCCTACTTTTTGGATCTGACTCACTCCCTTTGGCAGGGGGAGATTGGTGACAATGTATCTGGTACCTTTATTCCTTTACCTTTCATTCCTCCTACTCATACTATTCCCTCTATTCTAGCAACGACTTCACCCAGTGTCCTCCATCTCTGATTCCTCTTCCTTTTGTCTATCACCGCTGACAAACAATTAAACATGTCACTATCGCTCTACCTCTACCAGTGCTTGCTTCTGACTCAGATTTTGGTGATGATATACATGTCTCACTTGCATTGCTGAAAGGTAAAGCGATCGGCATGCAACACCCTATTTTCAACCATGTTTCTTATCAGCATCTTACTCATGCACATCAAACATTTGTTACATCATTATCCTTGATTACCATTCCCAAGATGTGGCAGGAAGCTTTAGGTATCTCTGCATGGACATGTGTTATGGAGGAGGAAATGTCAGCCTTGGACAAGTCACATATGGGGCATCTCTTCCCTTCCTCTTAGGAAGAAAGCTATTGGTTCGAGGTGGGTGTTCTTCGTTAAACAAAACCAGAATGATATGGTTGAACGTACAAGGCACGACTGATAGCTCGTGGATACATCCAGACTCTAAGAGTGGACTACCAGGAGACCTTTGCTCCGGTGGCAAAGATTGACTATATTCGTGTTCTTTTATCATGTGATGCTTGCTTGGGCTGGGATCTTCATCAACTAGATGTGAAAAATGTTTTCCTCCACGGTGAGCTAAATGAAGAAGTATGCATGCCATTCTCTCCTGGGTTTGTTAAAAACAAGAAGGGCTAGTGTGTCACTTAAAGAAGTCATTATATGGCCTGAAAAAGACACTCAGGGCATGGTTTAGCAAGTTTTACAAGGTCATGCTCAAGTTCGGCTACAAGCAGGGACAGTTGGATCACACCATGTTCATTCGAAGACGTGATCAAAAAATCGTGGTTCTCATTGTCTACGTAGACGACAATGTGATCACAGGTGATGACTCAGAGGAAATTGCAAATCTCAAGGCACACTTGTCTGCAGATTTTGAAGTGAAGGATTTTGGGAGACTATGATACTTTCTGGGAATTGAAGTGACTAAGTCAAATCAAGGTATCTTTATATCCCAGCGCAAGTATGTCTTGGATCTATTAAAGGAGACAGGTATTCTCGGTTGTGTCCCGGCAAACACTCCTATGGAGGAGAACCATAAGATTGATGAAGACAGTGATGGTGACCAGATAGATAGTTCGAGTTATCAGGGATTGGTTATGACTCATATACCTATCTCACGCGCGTCCCGACATTACATATGTTGTAGGTATCTTGAGTAGATATATGCATGATCCCAAGATCAAACATCAAGAGGTCGCATATCGTGTCCTGCGGTACTTGAAGAAGGCTCTTGGTCGGGGACTTCTGTTCTCTAAGAACAATCACTTGAGGATCGAAGTCTTCACTGTCACAAATTGGGTTGGTAGTCATGATGACAGAAAATCTACAACGGGTATTGTACCTTTGTTGGGGGAAATTTGGTAACTTGGCGAAGCAAGAAGCAGAATGTTGTAGCCAGATCAAGCGCGGAGGTTGAGTACTGGGCAATATTTCAATGTCTCTGTGAAGGGTTCAGGAGCATGTCCCGCTCTCCTTATATCGTGACAAGGCTGCTATTAGTATATCACATAACCTTGTACAACATGATAAGACTAAGCATGTTGAGGTGGATCGACACTTTATTAAAGATCATTTGGACAAAGGGAATGTGATCACTCCATTTGTTCATTCCAAAGATCAACTCGCATATGTTTTCACCAAAAGTCTGGGATGTCATGTGTTCACTGATGATTTCCACAAGCTAGAGATGACGGATATCTTTCGTCCGACTTGATGGAGAGAGCTGTAATTAATATTTTCAAGACGTCATATTTGTAACGACGTATATCTTTCGTCTCATTCAACTAAAATTGCATCAAGGTTGCTGATATATTTGGTCATTTTGTGTGGCCCTACATTTAGGACCTTTCAACATTTTGTATGGCCCTACATTTAGGATCTCTTTCAATTAGGAAGTTTCTCCATGTTAAAATTGTCGTATATGATATTATCTGCTTTATTAAATATAGGCAATAACTATATGCAGGCCGACTTCAGCTATGTGCAGGCCGTGCAATTTGAAAATGACTATATGCAGGTCAATTCCTGAACGGGTTCACACTTCCTATAGGTTTATAGTTTGGCTTGCATTTATCCTTGGACTGCATACAGCAGAAACTGCCATGCATATAACATGACCCTAAATATATATATATATATGTCGAGTTACTCGGTGACTCCCAATAAAAAAAACATCTCCATCCATTCAGTCAATCTGCATCACCCCCACCCCCACACCATCTCTCCCCCTCTCTCTTCCTCATTCTATCTCCCCCCTCCCCACTCCTCTTTCTCTCTCCCTCTCTCCTCCCTCCCCACCCTCTCCTCTTTCCCTCTCTATCTCCCTCCCCTCTCTCCCTCTCTCCTCCGTGTTAAAACTGCCTTACGTGTTACTATCTACTTTGTTAAATATGCCAAAGTTACCTAGTGACTCCCTCCATGTTAAAATTGCCTTACGTATTACTATCTACAATCATATATGCTTAATGTTTTTAGCAAAGTATTTTTGCTATAGCAAAACTTATATGGGCTCATATGAAATCAAGTTGAGGAATAATACTTGTCATTTAATATTTGTACATACTGATTATACTAGTAATTTAAAATAAAAATAAAAATATGAGTGCAATGTGTTTGGATTCTTTTATAAAGTTTAAAGGTACAGCTAATATTTGTTGCATAAATATTGTTCTTGTTGGAAAGTAGAAAGGATAATAACTGGTGCAATTTATTCTTCCACAATATGGCTAATTTATAAGACTACAAGAGGACTCACAAACCAAACTCATGATGTGGGACTAAACCCACACATATATAAATACCTAAATATTAATACTTCCAACACTCCCCCTCAAGCTGAAGGGGGACCCTTCAGCTTGGACATATCAAATAACGACAATGGAGGTAGGCAATGCGGGACAAAACATCAGACGAGACACCGGGGGAAATTCCAAACCGGGGAATCAAGCCGGGGACATAGCCACACACGACGCTGACCCACACACGACGTGGACTTGCTGGGAAACCGGTCAACCAACATCACCTACACACACAATATGCGAAAGAGAACGAAAGGTGTGGAGCAAATCATCAATCGGGCAACCGGGGGATCCGTCGGGGATAATCCGCACAAAAAATGGTCCCTCACGACACAGTCCCTCACGACACAATCCCGCACGATACGGTCCCACACAACACAACCCAGTGAGATTTAGAGCACCAAAATCAATCGCTTCCCCAACACACGACCAATCGAAAGAAAACATGGGGAGACACATATGACATAAGCCTAGAGACCGTGTGGAACGAAAGCGAAAAAATCGGGAAAGATCATCCGAGTCACCTTCCTTCCAACACTTCCCCTCATGTGGATAACACGTGCATATAGGCATAACAAGACGATACGAAGCAAATACTAACAATAGACAATTAAAAAACCACATACAACGATCAAAAAACAACACAACTTCAACTTTGGCGAGAGATCAGCGCCCTAGAAGGGTATGCGGCCGCTGGAATCGACTGGAAGGAAGCTTGAGTACAAATCAGGAGGCCGGAGTACACCAAAGGATGAGAACACGCCGTGGAAGGAGGCAGACAGTAGGATTTCTTCTATGGAAAAAGCGGCAGAATAGGCAGAGGAAACGATCGTCGAGATTGGGAGCAGTGGGAGACAGTAACAGCGACGAGAACAGCAACCAGTCGACGGGATCGTTGTACTAGAAGCATCGTCGACTGAGAACGATGTCAGAAGCATCGTGAGAATGGATCGTCGACACCTGAAGGAGTGGTCGGTGAAGGGTCGGAGGCAGCACGATGAGATCGACGCAGGATCGTCGACTGGAGAAGGAAACTTGGCCTTCGTCGATCCAAAGCAGGGAGAACGACGCCAGGAGAAGCCAAACGCAGCAGCTGAAGGTGTCGTCAAGAAGCACCAGGAATCACTTCGACGGGCCTTCTTGATGGGATCGACACAAGAGGCAGACACAAGATCGACGACGGGAGAAATAGACGGGGAGGAGGAATCGGGAAGAATCGAGAGAGGAAGCCACCGTGAAATGTACGTTGCCCATAATTAGGGCAACCAAATTTCAGGGAGGAGTCAATTCCAGCTCTAATACCATGTTGGAAAGTAGAAAGGATAATAACTGGTGCAATTTATTCTTCCACAATGGGGCTAATTTATAAGATTACAAGAGGACTCACAAACTAAACTCATGATGTGGGACTAAACCCACACATATATAAATACCTAAATATTAATACTTCCAACAGGTCTATAACAACTTGTTATGATATGTCATAATTAATTCATTATATGTTAGGGGGTGTCATGATGTTAATGGATGTCATCATTATATGTTAGGGGGTGTCATCATTACTCCTTTATCTAGTTAATAGGAGCTATAGGCCTCGAGCCCTGGGCCTAGTTCATCATTGCTAACTAGTATTAGGTATCATTATTGTTGTTTGTCTTTTATGTGTTGTAAAGCCAATTTTAAGGCATATGTATGGGTGTATCCGTGTATGAAGTAAGAAGAAATCTAATTCCCTTCTATTGTGTGAGATTTTGGTGGCTCCCTCATCTAAGCAACTCAGCATAGGCAGTCGCGGTCAAGGGCACCGTAGTATCCTCCACCACCGTCATCTCCGACTCCGACCACTGCTCCGGACACCGCTCCGAGTAGGGTTGTAACACAACTCTTTGGTTCATTGAAGGGCTTTAGGAAATAAATTACCGTGAATTGAGCTGCAATTCTCCGAATATATTAGATTAAGCTTAATAGTGTGTTTTAGATATTGAGGAACATTATAATTACCTTCCTTCGAAGAGCACTACAACTATGATTAATGTTTCTAAGGGTTCATTTGGTTCCGCGTTTGCGGGCGGCGTTTGCGGCGCGTAATCAAATGCGTGGTGGAGGTGTTTGCGGCGTCTCCACCCGCCGCGCGTGAGAAACGCCGCCGTTTTCCGCGTCTGGAACCCCCGCTCCCTCCCTCTGGTTGGAATACTGTGTTTCCTCCCGCCTTCTCCGCCCGCCACCGCCGCGCCAAATAAAGCCTTAATTAAAAATCACTATCATCTCATAGAAACACAATTAATTGTCCGATTTGATCCTTGTTGTACACCCGTAAAGGCCTTAGGACGCGTCTAGAGAAAGCCCCGCAAAAGAGAGGTGGGGTCAACGGTCAAAGAGCGCACAAGCCACAGGTATGTACGCTGCCGCGCGCACGAAAGTGCGCGGTAGCGCGCAGGCTGCACCCCCGCCGCGAGGGAGCGACCCGATCGCACCCCGACCGCACCGCCCTTCGGGGTACGGCCCGGCCGCACCCCCCAAGGGGGCGCGGCCGGCCGAGTCGCACCCCCCCCCCCCCCCCACCCCACCCCAAGGGGGTGAGGCCAAGCCGCACCCCCCAAGGGGGTGCGGCCCAGCCGCACCCCTTGGGGGGTGCGGCCCCGGTCGCCCCCCCCTTGGGGTGCGGCCAAGCCGCACCCCCCCCCCTTTTTTTTGGGGTGTGCGGCCGTGCCCACCCCCCTTGGGGTGCGGTCCGGCGCCCTTATCCTCGCCGAAGGTCCCGATCGTTCTTTAGGGGGCGACCCCCCGATTCGCCGTCCGCCCGAGGTGCCCCCGCGGTTCGTTACGCACTCAGAACGCTTCAGCGCTAGCGCGCGCTCAGAACGTTTCTAAGCGCAGTCAGGAAGCCTTCTCACTTTTTGTCTTTCCGGCTTCTCACTTTGTCTTTCAGGCTTCTCACTTTTTGTCTTTCAGGCTTCTCACTTTTTGTCTTTCAGGCTTCTCACTTTTCAGGAACGGCCAGTCGCCTTTTTCACCTCCAACGGAACTGCCCGAACTGCCCGAGCCGCCCAAACTGCCCGAAGGGCAAGGTGGTCATTTACGAAAAATGGCGATCTGTGTGCCTCAAATCGGAAAATATGATTTGTCCACCAAGCATTTATGGAAACTGCCAACGGCAAAATTACCGGACCGCCCCGGCTAAAGCTATAAAAGGAGCCCCAGGGCTTCATTTGAAAGGACCTTGACTTCTGGACCCGGGAGAGCTCCTTGCAGACTTTCGCGGAATTCTCCTTCGGCGCTTGAAGATCTCCTTCGTGGACTTGAAGATCTTCATCATCCCGAAAGGCGACCAGCCTTCTCACTTTCGTTCTCCAGCATTCTCAGAAAGAAAAGGCGACCAGCCTTCTCACTTTCGTTCTCCAGCATTCCCAGAAGGAAAAGACGACCAGCCTTCTCACTTTCGTTCTCCAGCATTCCCAGAAGGAAAAGGCGACTAGCCTTCTCACTTTTGTTCTCAGAAGGAAAAGGCGACTAGCCTTCTCACTTTGGTTCTCAGAAGGGAAAAAGACTTAGTTTTTCCGAGAGGTGGCCTGTCACCCTCGGAGTCCTCTCTCTCTCTCCATCATTGTAACGAGCAGCGGCCTGTCGCGCTCGAGTTCTAGCGACCAAATTGTAACCCCCCCAGAAGATAGTGAAGTTTGGTCGGCACAGCTCCGGCCGCGTGGTTTTTTACCCTTTCCGGGTTTTCCACGTTAAAAAGTCCCAGCGTACTCGACAAATCTCTAATTGACTGTTTCCGCGCTTAGTTCGCTCACGAGCTAAGGTGGTTCAAGTGGACCGGTCTACCAAGAGCCCTAAGCGTTCCGCAACAGTTTGGCGCCGTCTGTGGGAAAGTTCCCAAAAAACTCTTTAAAAGCCAACTGCCATGGCAAGAAAGAGTGCTCGCACTACTGAAGGATCGATGTCGGAAGGGCGTGTCGACCCAGCTCCCTCCCACTCGCTTATCAATGCACCTCCCGCGGGGGAGGCACTACCTGCACCCGCAGCAGGGTTGGAGGTGCGCATGCAGCAGATCGAAGAACATCAAGCTGAAATGTTGGCCCTCGTAAGGAATCTTGGGGCTCCTCAAGTTCCGATTCAACCGCCAGCTCTGAACGCGCCACCGCCCCCAGTTCTGAATCATGCCCCGAACGGGGAGGCCGTCCAGGAAGACGAAGCTTCAGAAGGATTCTCCAGCGCGGCGAGCTCCGCTCGCCTTGACCCACCAGCTGGAGGCCCAGAAGCCGACCGCCGCCACCACCGCGGAAGAGCAGCCCCAGAACAAGCGGTGGAAAGAGCTACGCGAGAAGAAATACGCAACATGATAGAGGAAGAGTGTGCCCAAGCAGGACGACGCGCCGCTCTCGCCCGGCGTCCCGCACATCACGGCTCTCCGCTATCACCTCAAGTCTTAGCCCATCCAATTCCTAACGGCTTCAAGCTTCCCAACATCGAGACGTTCGACGGGACGGACGATCCGTTGGAACACGTCAACCACTTCACTACCGTCATGAGGATTTACAGCGCTCCTGATCAGCTCCTTTGCCAGGTATTTCCGGCAACCTTGAAGGGACAAGCGCGCACTTGGTTCCATTCCCTGCGAAATGGGGCCATCAACAACTTTACGGAAATGGCGCAGCAGTTCGTGGACCAGTTCATTGCCAATCGCCGAATTGTCCGGGATCCCTCCCATCTCTCAGGGATCCGCCAGAACGACGGAGAGACTCTCAAAGATTTCTTCCGACGCTTCACCACCGAGGCCCGGCAGATCCCAGGAGTTGACCCCGAGCTCCTGCGAGGTGTTTTTCTAGGAGGACTCCGCCCAAGTGGCTTCTACTCGGCCCTCATGAGGGAAACCGTACCAAGTTACCCCGACCTCGTTCATCGGGTCGAAGCGCAGATAGCCGCAGATGAGGCCATCGAGGCGCACCGTCGGCAATTCGAAGGAAGCCAAGGAAGAAAGAGGGGATCAGATCAAGCCCCTCGCGAGCGGGAAGAACGTCGCGGCGAAGAGCGTCGCGGCGATGAGCGTCGGCGTAACCCCCAAAGGGATCTGGGACCACAGCCACCCAGGACCTACACCCCGTTGAACACCACCAGAACGAATGTGCTCTACGCCATCCAGAATAACCCCGAGCTCCGCATGCCCCGGATACCCCCGCCAAATCCAAGGGGCGACCAGTCCAGATACTGCGAGTTCCATCGGGGAACTGGGCATACCACCGAGGAGTGCACCAGACTCAAAGACGAAATCGAGCGCCTCGTCCGCCAGGGACTCCTGGGAAGATTCTTACAAGGCCAGATTCCCAATCAGCCCCAGCAACCTAGGGGTGCAGGGGAGCAGCCCCCCGCTCCCCGAGGAGCGGGTGGAGGAAGGCCGATGGAAGGAGAAATCGAGACGATTGCTGGACCCCCCGTCTTAGCATCACAGATCCTCTCAATTGCCCAGCCCGTAAGAGACCGCGAAGACAAAAAACTCAAGCAAGATATTACGATAGCTTTCGGAGATGAAGACTTGCAAGGGTTGCGGCTTCCGCATCAGGATCCGCTCGTGATCAGCGCAGGGATCGGGGATCCCTGCTTCAAGGTGAAGAGATTACTGGTCGACAACGGAAGCTCAGTCGACGTCTTGTTCCTCTCCACTTTGCAGAGTATGAAGCTCACGAAAGACCAGCTTAGTCCTGCGGCCGGGCCCGTCTACGGCTTCGACAACAGACCTGTCCCGGTGCAAGGCATGATCATTCTCCCAGTCACATTGGGCGAATTTCCGAGGCAGTCAACGCACAATATCCAGTTCATGGTGGTAGAGTCCACCTCCGCATATAATGCCATCTTCGGGAGACCGCTCCAGTCGATCTTCGGGGCAATCCCTTCCATTCCACACCTAGCTATGAAGTTCCTCACTGCCGCGGGAATAGAAGTCGTAAGAGGAGACCAAAAGGCAGCCAGGACCTGCTATCTGAAGCAGGCCCAACCAGTAAGGGCGACCGCTCTCAACATCAATAACTTCGACCTGCGAGACGAAGCTACTTTGCAACGAGGAGCGCCCGTCGAAGGGCTAGTAGAAGTACCACTTTCCCAACAAGACCCGACTCGAACTGTTCAGGTCGGGTCACTCTTGACGCAAGAAGAGCGAGAAAGGTTCACAACCTTCCTGCAGGAGAACGAGGACATTTTCGCTTGGAGCCCGGAAGACATGCTCGGGGTAGATCCTGACGTTATCTATCACTCGCTAAACATCAACCCCGCCTGCAGACCTGTGATTCAAAAGAAGAGGAACTTTGCCCCCGAGCGTTTGAAGGCAATCGAGGAGGAGGTAGCTAAGCTCCTGGAGGCACGATTCATACGCGAAGCAGAATATCCCACGTGGCTCGCTAACGTAGTCATGGTGAAAAAAGCATCGGGAAAGTGGCGAATGTGCGTCGACTACAGCAATCTGAACCAAGCATGTCCGAAGGACAGCTTCCCCCTCCCGAGGATTGACCAGCTCGTCGACGCTACGGCAGGCCATGAGCTGCTCAGCTTCATGAATGCTTATTCGGGTTACAACCAGATAAGGATGAACCCCGCGGACGAAGAGCACACCGCCTTCCGCACCGACCGAGGAGTCTACTGCTACAAGGTGATGCCCTTCGGCCTTAAAAATGTCGGGGCCACCTACCAAAGGCTGATGAACAAGGTCTTCAAGAATCTCATCGGAGAAACGATGGAGGTTTACGTAGACGACATGCTAGTAAAGAGCGTCCACAGGCGCGACCACTTGGAAGACTTGGAAAAGTGCTTCCAGCTTCTCCGTCGCTTCCAGATGCGGCTCAATCCCAGCAAGTGTGCGTTTGGTGTGACGGCGGGGAAGTTCTTAGGTTTCATGGTAACCCATCGGGGAATTGAGGCCAACCCCGAGAAGATCAAGGCGTTGGAGGATATGTCGCCACCTCGCTCAATTAAGAAGTGCAACGCCTAAACGGGAGGATCGCTGCGTTATCCCGTTTCCTATCACGAACGGGAGACAAGTACCTCCCCTTCTCCAAAATTCTCCGGGGAGCACGCCATTCGGGTTTCCAGTGGACGGACGAGTGCCAAGTGGCCTTCGAGCTTCTCAAGCAATACCTGGCCTCGCCACCGCTTCTGTCAAAGCCCACCCCCGGGGAAACTCTGTTCCTGTACCTGGCCGTGTCGCCTACGGCTCTTAGCTCGGTGCTCGTGAAAGACGAAGGAGGAGTGCAGCGACCAATCTATTACCTCAGCAAGGTCCTCACCGACACCGAAACCAGATATCCGGCAGCAGACAAGACAGCCTTGGCTCTTGTTTTCTCAGCTAGAAAGCTTAGACCCTACTTCCAGGCTCATGCGGTTAAAGTATTGACGCAACTCCCATTACGGACAATCCTCCAGAAGCCGGAAGTCTCGGGGAGACTTGTAAAGTGGGCCGTAGAACTCAGCGAGTTTGACATTCAATTCCTGCCTCGGCCCGACATCAAGTCACAGGTGCTCGCCGACTTCGTGGTGGAATACACCATCCCGCCAGAGACAACCCTCATCAAAGACACCACCAGCCCCCGTTGGACCCTCTATGTCGACGGCGCCTCAGGAGCTGAAGGGGCCGGAGCAGGATTGCTCCTCATAAGCCCCGAGGGATCACCCTGGATTACGGACTCCGGCTGAAATTCCCCGCAACAAATAACATTGCAGAGTACGAGGCACTGATCGCTGGTCTCCGACTCGCCATCAACTGCAAAGCTGAGAACCTAACGATTTACACAGACTCCCAACTCGTGGTCTCGCAGGTTGAAGGAGACTACGAGGCTAAAAGCGAACAGATGGTAAAGTACCTCGCGTTCGCAAAATTACTTCTTCAGAAGATCGCATCGTATCAGATTCTACACATCCCCCGAGAGCAGAATTCCAGGGCGGATGCTCTATCCAAGCTCGCCACTTCACCCTCCAGCTACCAGTCTCGAAGACGCCGAATCGAGGAAGTCGTGATCCCAAGCATTCAAGGACCATGGGAAATCGCAGCCATCCACCAGGAAGAGTCATCCTGGACGACCCCATTACGAGCTTACCTCGAGCACGGGCACCTTCCCGAAGATCGCTTAGAGGCGCGAAGACTACGAATGCGGACGACATCGTTCACTATCATAGACGAGGAGCTTTGCAAACGGGCATTCTCAGGTCCATATCTAAAATGCCTACCGGCGGGCGAGGCAGACTACGCCCTCAGGGAAGTACACGGAGGAGTCTGCGGAGAGCACTTAGGCGGGAAGGCATTGGCGCGGAAAATACTGCGTCAAGGCTTCTATTGGCCGACGATAAGGAAGGACGCGGCCGACTTTGTCCAAAGGTGTAAAAGCTGTCAGCTGCACGCCAACATACCTCATCAACCCCCGGTCTCACTTTCCACGCTGCAGAGTGCGTGGCCATTCGCACAGTGGGGGATCGACCTCCTCGGTCCCCTACCCCTAGCATCCGGGCAGAGGAAGTTCATCATCCTAGCCATCGACTACTTCACCAAATGGGTGGAGGCGGAACCCCTAGCCAAAATCACGGAAGAAAACGCCAAACAGTTTGTCTGGAAGAACATTGTCTGCCGCTTCGGCATCCCGGCTACGATCATTGCCGACAATGACACTCAATTCACTGGGAAGTCCTTCACCAAGATGTGCGAGGATCTGAAGATCAACCTACGTCACACGGCCGTGGCGCATCCACAAACCAACGGACAAGTAGAAGTCACAAATCGCACCATCCTCAAAGGATTGAAGACACGCTTGGAAGAAGCCGGGGGACAATGGGTAGACGCGCTCCCAAATGTGATGTGGGCATATCGCACAACAGAGAGGACTCCTACGGGGGAGACGCCTTATAACCTCTGTTACGGAACCGAAGCTATCATCCCCGTCGACATCGACGTTCCAAGTACTCGAGTGTTAACCTTCGACCCCAGCAAGAATGATGGACTGCTCCGAGAAAATCTCGATCTAATCCCAGAAGTTCGGGACGGCGCCGCTCACCGTGCGGCACTCTACCAAATGCGTGTAGCCCGGACCTACGACAGGGGGGTGAAGCCCAGACCAATCAACGTAGGAGATCTCGTCTTACGCAGCATCGAGGCAGCCGGCAAAGGCCCCCAAGGAGATAAGCTCTCGCCGGCCTGGGAAGGCCCGTACGTAGTCACCACAGTCGTGAAACCCGGAACATACAGGCTCAGGACGGCGGAAGGGAAGACTTTGTCACGCACCTGGAACGCTCAAAACCTGCGCCGCTTTTACCAGTGATCCAGGACCTCTACCATGGGCTAAGCCACGAGCTCAAACTCGTGCAAACTTATCTTCAATTTTTGTACCAAGCCGCGAGTCCCGACTCGTACGAATTTATCTTATAATTTATGTAAAAGCCGCGAGCTCAGACTCGTGCACCTATCTTCTATTACGTATTATGTAAAAGCCGCGAGCCCAGACTCGTGCACCTATCCTATATTACATAAAGTTGTGCGTCAATTGATTTCTTACTATAAAACTATATTTTGACACTTGCATCTACTTAAGAAAAATCTTTGTAACGAGGCCCTGCCTCGGGGGCTTTGCACCGCCGTCGATTGAAGGTTCGCCCTTCTCCTCCGCCGTCGAGTCTCAGCGTCGTAGGGGCCTGCCCCCCTTACGTTCGCCCCCGGTTTGAATACACCAGCTATTCACCGACCACTTCGGGGCCCTGCCCCGGGGGCTTTGCACCGTCGTCGATTGAAGGTTCGCCCTTCTCCTCCGCCGTCGAGTCCCGGTGGCGCAGGGGCCTGCCCCCCTTGCGTTCACCCACGGTTTGAATACACCCGTTATTCACCGGCCAAGCCGCGAGCACAGACTCGTGCAAAAAAGCCGCGAGCACAGACTCGTGCAAAAAAGCCGCAAGCACAGACTTGCGCAAGCTAATTTTCTATTATGTAAAAGCCGTGGGCTCAGAACCGCGCAAGCTAATCCGTTATTTTGCAGAAACCCCTCAGCCCATACGGATGTCAATACCGGGCAGCAAGCCCGCAACGACCTCAGAGAACCAACACCCTCCGACATCAACTCCTACCCAGAAAGCGCCGCACAAGGGGCAATGGATAAAGCCGCCGCGGAAAAATCAAAACCTTCGAACTCCTCGCTCTGGAACTCGGACTCCGAAGGTTTGGGGGGCTTATGTTGTACACCCGTAAAGGCCTTAGGACGCGTCTAGAGAAAGCCCTGCAAAAGAGAGGTGGGGTCAACGGTCAAAGAGCGCACAAGCCACAGGTATGTACGCTACCCCGCGCACGAAAGCGCGCGGTAGCGCGCAGGCTGCACCCCCCGCCGCGAGGGAGCGACCCGATCGCACCCCGACCGCACCGCCCTTGGGGGTACGGCCCGGCCGCTCCCCCCAAGGGGGCGCGGCCGGCCGAGGCGCACCCCCAGGGGGGTGCGGCCCAGCCGCACCCCCCAAGGGGGTGCGGCCCCGGTCGCACCCCCCTTGGGGTGCGGCCAAGCCGCACCCCCCCCCCCCCTTTTTTTTGGGGTGTGCGGTCGTGCCCACCCCCCTTGGGGTGCGGTCCGGCGCCCTTGTCCTCGCCGAAGGTCCCGATCGTTCTTTAGGGGGCGACCCCCCGATTCGCCGTCCGCCCGAGGTGCCCCCGCGGTTCGTTACGCACTCAGAACGCTTCAGCGCTAGCGCGCGCTCAGAACGTTTCTAAGCGCAGTCAGGAAGCCTTCTCACTTTTTGTCTTTCCGGCTTCTCACTTTTTGTCTTTCAGGCTTCTCACTTTTTGTCTTTCAGGCTTCTCACTTTTCAGGAACGGCCAGTCGCCTTTTTCATCTCCAACGGAACTGCCCAAGCCGCCCAAACTGCCCGAAGGGCAAGGTGGTCATTTACGAAAAATAGCGATCCGTGTGCCCCAAATCTGAAAATATGATTCGTCCACCAAGCATTTATGAAAACTGCCAACGGCAAAATTACCGGACCGCCCCCGGCTAAAGCTATAAAAGGAGCCCCGGGGCTTCATTTGAAAGGACCTTGACTTCTGGACCCGGGAGAGCTCCTTGCAGACTTTCACGGAATTCTCCTTCGGCGCTTGAAGATCTCCTTCGTGGACTTGAAGATCTTCATCATCCCGAAAGGCGACCAGCCTTCTCACTTTCGTTCTCCAGCATTCCCAGAAAGAAAGGCGACCAGCCTTCTCACTTTCGTTCTCCAGCATTCCCAGAAGAAAAAGACGACCAGCCTTCTCACTTTCGTTCTCCAGCATTCCCAGAAGAAAAAGGCGACTAGCCTTCTCACTTTTATTCTCAGAAGGAAAAGACGACTAGCCTTCTCACTTTGGTTCTCAGAAGGGAAAAAGACTTAGTTTTTCCGAGAGGTGGTCTGTCACCCTCGGAGTCCTCTCTCTCTCTCTCCATCATTGTAACGAGCAGCGGCCTGTCGCGCTCGAGTTCTAGCGACCAGATTGTAACCCCCCAGAAGATAGTGAAGTTTGGTCGGCACAGCTCCGGCCGCGTGGTTTTTTACCCTTTCCGGGTTTTCCACGTTAAAAAGTCCCAGCGTACTCGACAAATCTCTAATTCACTGTTTGCTCGCTTAGTTCGCTCACGAGCTAAGGTGGTTCAAGTGGACCGGTCTACCAAGAGCCCTAAGCGTTCCGCAACAATCCTATTGTTGAAACGATAGTTTTTAGAAGATTCTTTAAGGGAATTGTTATAGACACCTCTAATTTGGCTATTGGCACCACAAATAGTTTTAATTACACCATAAATTAAATCCTCCCAAAATAACTATTGGCACCAGCCTTTTTCGCACCCCACCCGATGCCTCCCCCGACCCCTTTCGCGATTCCTCATCCACGCCGAGCTCCTCCCCAACGCCAGCGCCGCTACATCCAATCGACGCGGTTACCTCCATTCCCCCCTACGAAGGTCTTGCAGCCGGCATCGGCAACCATAGATCTACCCCGACGCGGCAACCCTAAATCTACCCCGACGCCAGCGCCGCCTTCAACAAAGTGTCATTAAAATCTATAAAAATCTCTTTTTATCTTATTTAATTTGTGGTGCCTATAAAATTTTTGCGGTGCAATTAACATTTTAGGATGCCTTTAGCATAGTGTGATGTCTTTAACAAAATGGTGTCAATAGCTAAAATTGTGGTGCCTATAACAATTCCCTTCTTTAAAGAATGGATAAGAAGATTTAGAGTTTGACACAAGCTGAGGTTTTACATTTTTTTTTTAAATAATACCTTAAAACCGCATCAAGGAGTCCCGTCATCACCTGTCATATCTCCTCTGTGGCTGCCTATTCTCCATTAAACCTGATTTCAAATTGTTGAATCTCGCTATCACTTTAGCATAGTGTGGTGTTTTTAACAAAATGGTGTCAATAGCTAAAATTGCGGTGCCTATAACAATTCCCTTATTTAAAGAATGGATAAGAAGATTTAGGGTTTGACACAAGCTGAGGTTTTACATTTTTTTTTTAAATAACACCTTAAAACCGCATCGAGTCCCCTCATCACCTGTCATAT
Source organism: Dactylorhiza incarnata (assembly GCA_033032865.1). NCBI lineage: Eukaryota > Viridiplantae > Streptophyta > Magnoliopsida > Asparagales > Orchidaceae > Dactylorhiza > Dactylorhiza incarnata. The sequence goes on along the minus strand of JAWHQI010000340.1, from coordinate 2,245,541 downwards.
CTCCTCTGTGGCTGCCTATTCTCCATTAAACCTGATTTCAAATTGTTGAATCTTCGCTATCAGTCTCGCTCTCAAATTATAGATCTTTCTTAGATTTTTGGCCCTACTGTAGGTTGCTAAACTTACTTTCATATTGCTAAACTTCCATTTCTTCCACGTCAGTTTTATGAACATTTTCTTCTCCCCAAAAAAGCATCCCTCTCTATCAGGGCTAAATTGTTTGTCTATTTCCGCTAGCCTGATTTTTCGCGCATGATTGATCTAAAATACAGTCAGTATTTAATATGATCGTAGTATACAAATACGGCCATATATTTTCATTGATGATCACGATCATACGGCTCTATTTGCTTCCGTACGGTGATCTTTTTTATCACCGCGCGTTACACGTACGTAAGTATCTCTCCTCTATCAGACCCATCTCCAATCTGAAGGTAACATATTATATCCCTCTTTGGGTTTCGGACGAGCGGTAACATATCTTTGTGTATGTCATGAGGATATATATTCAGTTATTCACTTGTTATGAGGAGAATATACTCCATTGGATATTTGGATTAAACCTTCTTTGCTTCTCTTATTTACCTATTTTTAGGCCATGCTTTGTTTTCTTTTCAATCATATTGATTCAATACAGAAATCATCTACTGTTAGAGTGAAGAGGCGGCCCTATAAGGCTATAAATACCCACATTGCTGCCTCATTCTTGCTATGAGTAGCCAAGTTGGTATAACTATATCAGTTTGGCCAAAACGATGGTGGAGATCGCGAACACGGTGGTTACGAACTGTCGTCCGTTTGGCGCGGCACTTTTGCTCCGGTAAGTTTGGACAAAACGACGGTTATGACTTATCACGAAGAAAAAAAAACTAATTTTGTACATAAAAATGGATGAAGTTCCTTAGGCGAGTTCAGGCGTTCACGAATGATGGTTCGTAACCACTACGTTCACAATCGCCACCACCGTGCCAAACGGACCCTAGAATCACAAACCCGGCTCAATGTTTCCTAAACTCAATTTTATTTTAGTTGGAAAAAACTTGTCTAGCCTACTCAGATATCATATTAGAAGATATGCATACAACCTAAAAGGCTAAAATCATTTTTAAATGCAAAAAAGTTATATGAGTTTCACTTTGTATGATTATATATTGAAGTAAGAGTTGCTTCCTCATTTTTGTTTTGTGATTGTAGTATCTTGAGGAAGAGCTTGGCATGGGGGCATTGAAGACCATGAAAAGAATAAAAGCTGCTTTAGATCCAAACAACATCATGAATCCTGGGAAGATCATTCCTCCTCATGTCTGCATATAATGTTTGCCCAACTCATGTATTTTTGGTTTTGCGAGGCACTGAACTTTATGCTGTTTATTTACTGCTTCTATGTATAATGAATATCAAATTTCTGGTGGTCGCTGAAGTTTGACTCGGCGGGGTGCTCAAGTTCATCTCTTTGGGATCCTGTTGCGCGGGCGCACGAGTGTTTGACGGAGCAGTGTCCCTTTCGATGGTGGTGATGCTGGATGGCGCTCTCGCTGGAAGCTGCGGTCACAGAAGGCCTGCCTCAAAGAACTATTTTCGTGCTTACGATCATAAATAATGTTCAAATTGTTTTCCTTTTATATTTCCGTTTTTGTCCGTCGTAAAACTCTTCTTCTATTTTGTTTCGGTTCAGCGTAGGGTCGCATTGCTTGATTTTGTGTTTACTGAATCTGCGACGGTTCAAGGTGCCGGGTTTTTTAAGAGCTGCGGGTCAATTTGACGGCCCACCCCATGCTTAAAAAGGAGGAGCTGTGTATTTTAGTGATTCCAGCCGCCTACTTGTTCTCTATATTATACTCTATATAGCTTTAGCCTTTACTGCCAAACTAATAACGGGATTTAAGAGGCTGATTGTCATCAACAAGCATGAATAATTAAATGGCGGCGAGGGATTTGGATGAGGCTGGTGCGAACTGTATTGCACCGGATCCTGGATAGTTTGCTTGGCAATTTCTTCATTCTGCAGTGGTCAAAGGTTTAATCCTGAAGTAATCAAACAGTTTTAAAGCAAGGGTCTAGATAAGGCTTATAATAAGTCTTTGACTTCGTCTCTGTTTGGCGTGGCATTTTTGCTCCGGTGAGTTTGGACAAAAACGCTATTGTCATAGAATGTATGTTGAATGTATGTTTGACATGACAATGGTTATGACCAAAGAAAAGAAACTAGTTTTAAACATAAAAGCCGATGAAGTTCTTTAGGTGAGGTCGGGTGTTCATGAACAATAGTTCATAACCACGTTCATGACCGCTAACGCTGCACGGAGCCTTCATCACAAAGGCTGTGTTGGGAGTTTTTTTTTTTCACGGTAGGAGGTTGTTGGCGTAGATTTGTAATATTTAGTCAATTACATGTTCATTTGGGAACCCGTTGACTGCCAGAGGCAGACCGCATGCGGGGGCTCCAGACTGATTGGCGCCACGCGACCATTGCCGTGTTGGGTGTTTGGTGAGAGCTCTGGTCGGCCTCTGATGGCCACCGTGCCCGAGCCGGGACTTCCGCCAAACACCTTACAAAAAGTGGTTCCTAATATCAAGAAGAAAAAAATCAAACAAAACTAGCATAAAATTTTACATAAGAAAAACTTAAACCACAAAAACTGATGAAAAAATCCAACAATTTCATTCACTGAAACCAGAAATTCAACATATTACAATTACAAACAAACACCAGAACACAGATAAAAGAACATGAGCAGAGAAGACATGGAGGAAAAGATAAGGGCTCCGTTTGGAGGGATTTATTTTCACCGGTCAAGCGGTTACGACCGCATGAACCGGACCTTAATTAAGGTCCGGTTCATGCGGTCGTTGTTGAAACTGATTTCTCGGTCTCTCGTAGAGCTCGGGGCCCTCACCGAGACGAGGGGCGGCTAGTCCTTACTAATCCCTCGAGGAGGGTAGGCGGAAGATTAGGAAACTGACTAAGACCTTAGTCACAGCGAGGAGGTCCCTCCACTAACCCGGAAGATCGTTGAGCGCTTCCCCTCCCAAGCCAAAGCTGAGACTCGGGCACCTTGGAGAGCTCTGAAAATGCTAACCAAAGGAAGCCTAAGGAGAGGGAAGCTGAAGTGAGATCCTCTCCAAAGGTGCCCTTGAGGTCCTATTTATAGATTTTCTGATCTGGCCTGCAAATAGCAGGATTCTGCCTCTTGATTTTACTATCCGCACCTCAAATGGGTCTGCTAACAGCCAAACTCCGCTGTTTGGAGAGGCTAAAGGCAGACCACCAAGGGTGACAGGGTAATTTGGCCGATTCCTAGCGAACACTTGACCCGCTCGCCTCCTTGCGAGCACTTGGCGAGTTCTTGACTCGCCGGCTTCCTAGCGAGCACTTGGCGAGTTCTTGACTCGCCGGCCCTTCTGGCTCGCTCGTCTTTGGTTGCCCGTTCTCTCGGCGAATATCGGGGTTGTACACAATCCCCGCTCTTCGCGAGGCTTTTCAGGCTCGCGAAGAATCGTCCAACCCTTGATATTCGTCGGCCCCTCGGTGACGTGGCGAGAATCTTTCGGTGGGTCCCACGCCTACCACTATAAATACCACTCTCCTTGGCTGTCATTCGAACTTTTCATTTTTCTCTGGCTTCTCTTACTCGGTCTCTCGCCCCCAACGCAATGTCGAAAAAGGATGAGATGCTGGCCCGCCTAAAGGCTTCGCAGGCGGCCCAGAAGGGGAAGACCGCTGTCATCGCCTCCTGGAATTCTCCGCGACGCTCTCCGCCTCCTCCTTCCCTAAGGACGGCAAAGGTCGTCCGGCGCCCGGCTGGTGGGGGTGGGTTTTACTCTTCGCCGCACTCTCCGGATGACGAGCGCGCCTCTCAGGTATTATCGCCCAGTTGCTTATTTGGTGCTCTTCCTTTTAGTCCTTACTTATCATGTTCGCAGAATGATCCTCCGGGCGAGAACGAATCGGGAAGGCCAAACACGGAGATCCATCTCTCCTCTACGGATGGGGGTGACGTTCTTCTTGCGGATATGAGGGCCGTTGATAGACAGGACTCGCCTTCGCAACGAGGTGAGCGAACTACCTCATTTTCCCTTACGTTCCTTGACTCGCTAAGCCGTACTTACTTTTCATGCAGTGTCTTCCCTCGCGGCACCAGAGGATCAAGTTCCTTCTCCAGCGAACTCGCCCCCTATGCCGAATCAAAAGATCCCCACTCCTGGATTCGGCGTCCTGGGTCAGAGGAGCCCAGGAGGGACGTTGATTGTCGAGCCTGGACTCGGCTCCAGACCCGCGCTCGCCCCTGGTCTGGGTAAGGTCCTCACCCCTGCCTTTATTGAGGCATTCCGGGGTCAGCCGGGCAACTCCCGCCAGCGGCCCAGTACTCCAATTCCTCCACTGGGTTAGAATGTTGTCACTGAGTGTTGGTCTTCTCTTTGCCGTTGATTCCTACTTCGCAGGTAACTCGACGACCCCTCTCTCCGAGTCAGAGTCTGGAGCGCTGGAGATGTCTCCACCCCCTTCGCCGAGCCAGGTCGCTGACTTTTTGGGGGATCCCAGCGATCCTGAGCGAATGAAGAGGCGGGTCACAGAGATATTTCAGAAGCATACCACCCTGCTAAGGGATCTACACGAGCAGAATCGGTTAGACCGGCTCGCCAATGAAGAAAGGTTCGCCGCGATGGAGGACGCCAACGCGCGCGTTCTCGCTGAGATACGACCGACCGATCAGGGCGACACGACCTCCCCCGGGGTGTATATTGCTCGCATCGATGACTACATGCGGCTGACGAGCCAGGCGAACAGGTCACTCCGCGAGTATCACTACCCGCGAGTCCCCCCTCGCTCTGGTGTCCGGGGTCGCGGTCGCTGGAAGTGGTTGCGATATTGAGGATCTTCGTATTGCTTTTCTATTGTCTTTCTCCCCCCCCCCCCCCCCCTCCTCTTCATTAGGAGGGGTCGCGAACAATCTTTATGAGTTCTGTAATAACAGTACTCTGACTCGCTTGCGAGCCTCTTATATTTTTTTTACTTCTTATCTCGTTCTTTTTCTCCGCTTGGTTTGCTCTTGTGTGAATTACATCTCTATTACTCGCACTCGCGCACCTCCCTTGCTTTTTCCCTTTATGATTCATGGTTTTTAGTGTTAGCTCGCCAATGGGGAAAAGCTTTTAACAGGTTGTCGACTCGCAGGGAGCGAATTGGATCCCTGGAGGCGGGAGAGTACCGCGCGGATCCGCTATCCGCAGATAACGACGCTTCGGCTTCTTCCCGCCTTCCTTATTCCTATAAATAGCCGATCGTTTTTCTTTTCAACCACCGCATTTACTGTTTCCTCCTCGCGCTCTTTCTCTTTCTGTTTCTCTCACAGATTTTAGCTCGTCTTCGCGACCTTTGTGACTCGGCGGATCACACACTACGGTTGGCGAGGCGGAAACAGAGGGGCGAGCCAAGTGCGCCAAGGCCTTCCTCAACGACATTTTCTACTGCGCCAACCTCACGAAGGAGGAATATCGAGCCGCCGCTGACCAGTTCATCCACTCCGGTTTCGTGGCTTGCTGCCCTACCGATAGGGATTCCCTCAGCGACCCGCACCCGGACGAGCTCGCAATTCCTGTCGCCAATTTCGAAAATGGGTTTCGACTCCCTCTCTGGCCGGAAGTGCGCCAGGTATTATTTATTTCTCATCCCTGGCTTCCCTGAATTGCTTTGCGAACAGCGCTTAAAGTTTGTCGGCTTCACCAGGTGCTAAAGTACTTCGGCGTCTTGCCGAGCCAGCTAACGCCGAACGCGATCGCAGTGGTGGTCGCGTTCGCCAGTTACCTCAGGGCGGAGAGGATCGAGTTCAGCCTGCTCGCCTTCCGCAAGATCTTCTCATTTCGCGCGAACAGGGACGGAACGGCTCACTTTGCGAGCCAGCATGTTACCGTCTGCGAGACGGTGAACAAAACTCATTACTGGACGCAAAAGTTCATCCTGGTGAAAGGTCCCTTCGGCAACATCTCTTACACCCCTGTCCAGCGAGACGAGGCTGCCTACCGCCCTCCGATCTCGCTAGGCGGTTGCGGCGCGGCACTGTATCAGTTCCTCAAAGGAAAAAACTTCGAGGTCGCCTTCCTCCGAGAGCGAGTGGACCTCCTTCCACCCGTCCTTCCGGGAGAAGGTTTTGCTCGAACTCACCCACTTTCTTAATCCTCTTTCTTTTGATCGTCTAACGCTCGTTATCTTTGTAGGAGAACGCAATCTTCCCCTCAATCCGCCTCATGCGCCTCCCTCTTCTCTTTCTCCCGGCTCGCTCGCGCGCGTGGCCGCCGAGGCCTGCCGCGACGTCCCGAGCTCCTCATCGAGAAAGAAGCGTCCTCCCCCCCAACGCCGGCCTACTTCGCAGGGGGAGGGGAAGAAGGCCAGGAAGACTCCCTCTGCTGTCAAGGCGAAGGAGGTTGTGGACCTGTCTGAGCCCGACCTACCCTCTCCTTCTGCGGATCAGGAGCTCGCCAAAGAAGGGGGCGAGCCAGGGAAAACTGTTTCCCGGCCCAAGCCGTCGAGCCATACTAATTTCGGGCTCGGCATGAAGCTGGTGGACGCGGTCGGTGAGCCGGTGCTCGCGTGGGACCCTGACCAGAATAAGATCGCATGCTCCTCTCTGCTCCCTTCTTGGGTAGAGGATGGTAAGGCCGGGGGTGAGGCGTTCGCGCTCGCCTTTGGTCTCTATGGTCGCGAGGACGCCTCCCTTTTTCGATCCTTCATGCTGAGGGGGGTCGTGTACGAGGCGATGCGAGCCCAGTTCCGGGCGATGGAGCTAACTCACATGGTGGGTCGTCGGTACCTCACGGCGGATAGGGAGATCAAGGAGCTCAAATTCGAGCTTCAGAAGTCCGCGGATGAAGTCACGGAGCTTAAGGGGAAAGAGGCCTTGTCAGAGGGCCTCCTCGCCAGCCTTCAAGGCGGGCTGGTAAGTATTGCTCGGTGGAAGTCTCTTCCAGTTTGGCTTCGTTCTCCTCTCGCTAACCCGCCTCTTGCAGGATGCCGAGTCCGCCAGTCAGCTCCACGCGCGGATTGCTGACTTGGAGTTGGAGAACACTTGTCTCAAGGCCCAGGTCCACGACCTGGCCTCGGCGGTGCTACCTCCCCCTCCTCCGCGAGCTGGGACTCGCGGTCAATCGCGGGAAGAGAAGAAAGCCGACCGCAAGAGGTCGATGGAGATCGCGGAGCTTGTCCTCGACATTCTCAAGGGAGCGGGCATGATCATCCCCAATGCCATGGAGTTCACCGCGGAGCAAGTCGTTCCCGACTTGTTCGCGCCCATCTCCGAGGCGGAGGGTCGAGAGAGCGATTGAAGAGCTGCCCGGCGAGCCGCCTTGATTTTTCTTCTTGTTAATGATGTAAAAGTTTTCCTTTCTTTTTGTTTCCGGCGAGACCGCCGCCGAATTGTAATCTTTTGTGAGGAACGAAAGGGAACGTTTTATCAATCTTTTTCTGTGTTATGTTTTATTCATGGTTCGCACGCAGTCTTTTCCATTGTGCCCGTGAGGCCCCTATCTTTTTATGTTCGTGTATGTGGATCTTCATTTAGCGCTCGCGCTCGCCCCTATTTTGTTGGCGGCCTTTTCTCGTTGTATTATATCTGGGTCGCTCTCGCCTACCTCATTCGCACTTGCCACTGGCGGGTTCCCGCCGATATCCGCGGTTCGTCGCGAGAACGGACTCCTCCCGGGTCATTTTCCTTATTCGCTTCGATACCTTTTGCGAGTGACCTTGCGAGCCATCGACTCTATTATCCTGCCGCGAATGATCCTCGTGCGCGAGCGGACCTCTGGTCTCGCCTTGCCCGGGTCTTGGGGTCGCTCGCGAGCCAGAATCCCCGGCATGAGTATCTTGTCTTACCTGCTCAACCCACGTACGACTTTGCCGGCTTCTCCAGAGATCAACCGGAACCCCCCGTCTAGTGAGAGCCCGGGAGCGGAATCGATCTGGGGCATTCTAGCACCAATACTTGTCACCTTGCCAGCCTCTCCAGAGATCAACCTGAACCTCCCGTCTAGTGAGAGCCCGGGAGCGGAATCGATCTGGGGCATTCCAGCACCAAGACTTGTTACCTTGCCAGCCTCTCCAGAGATCAACCTGAACCCCCCGTCTAGTGAGAGCCCGGGAGCGGAATCGATCTGGGGCATTCCAGCACCAACACTTGTTACCTTGCCAGCCTCTCCAGAGATCAACCTGAACCCCCCGTCTAGTGAGAGCCCGGGAGCGGAATCGATCTGGGGCCTTCCAGCACCAACACTTGTTACTTTGCCAGCCTCTCCAGAGATCAACCTGAACCCCCCGTCTAGTGAGAGCCCGGGAGCGGAATCGATCTGGGGCATTCCAGCACCAACACTTGTTACTTTGTCGGCCTCTCCAGAGATCAACCTGAACCCCCCGTCTAGTGAGAGCCCGGGAGCGGAATCGATCTGGGGCATTCCAGCACCAACACTTGTTACTTCGCCAGCCTCTCCAGAGATCAACCTGAACCCCCTGTCTAGTGAGAGCCCGGGAGCGGAATCGATCTGGGGCATTCCAGCAGCATCATACCCAACCTTTGTCACGTCGGCACGGCAGTAGTTATAAGCGTCATAAGAAAGGAGCAAGGCGTTAATTAAACAACATAATAAAGCACTCAAGGGTAAAACCTTTTCAAATCATCCCCACTTCGGGCTCGGTCGAGGGGTACCCCTTCCACATCCTGGAGATGATACCCTCCCGACTTGAGCACCCTGCTTACAATATATGGACCCTCCCATTTGGGGTTAAGCTTACCCACCGTGGCCCCTCTGCCGGCCGCGTCGACCTTCTTCAGGACTAGATCTCCTTTCTGAAAGTGTTTTATCCGGATATGTTTGTCAAAATATCGAGCCATCCGCCGCTTGACCTCTTCCTGTCTGACGGTGGCCAAGTCTCGGAGTTCTTCCACCAGGTCCAAGGACAGTCTCTGCTCCACATCGTTACCTTCTAGCCACTCTTCATCCCCCTCGCTCGCAGCGATCACCCGGGGGGTTTTTACCTCAAACTCTATGGGGAGAACGGCCTCGGACCCGTGAGAGAGCTTGAATGGAGTCTCCCCGGTGGCGGTATTCGGAGTAGTCCTCATGGCCCAGAGGACGGAGGGTAGCTGTTCCACCCAGTTTCCCCGAAGGTTCTCCACTCTCTTTTTTAATAGGTTAACGATTATTTTGTTCGCCGCCTCCACCTGCCCATTGCTCCTCGGGTGGTGGACCGAAGCGAACCTGAGGTCAATGCCGAGCTGAGTGCAGAAGCCAACAAACTCTTCACTCGCAAACTGCGGCCCATTGCCCGTCACTATAGCTAGAGGGAGTCCATGCCTGCAAATTATTTCCCCCCACACAAAATTCCTTATAACCTGAGAGGTTACCTTAGCAAGTGCTTTCACCTCTACCCACTTGGAGAAGTAGTCGATCATGACCAGCAGGAACTTTCTCTGGCCGCTGGCTTGGGGAAAGGGACCGACCAGGTCCAGCCCCCATATGGCGAAGGGCCAAGGAGTCGTGATGGTCCGGAGTCTTTGGGCTGGGAGGAGCTAGAGCGGAGCGTAGAGCTGGCATTTCGGACACTTTCTTGCGAACTCTGCCGCATCCTTGCTGAGAGTGGGCCAGAAGTAGCCTTGCCTCAATACCCTCCCTTCCAGGGTCCGACTCCCGGAATGACTGTCGCACTCCCCGGAGTGGATTTCTTCCAGCACTCTCGAGACCTCCTCCTCGGAGACACAACGGGCCAGGAGTCCCGAGAGGGTCTTTCTATATAGCCCCCCTGCATGCAAGGAGTAATAGGCGGACTTATACCTGAAGCGCCTCTTGTCCACGTCCTCTCCAGGGAACTGCCCGGAGGATAGGAAGGTGATGAACGGATCCATCCACGAGGCTCTTCGATCCACCTCCATCAATTCTCCTTCCTCGATGGAGGGCCGGAAGAGTTACGAAGTCGTCCCTCCCGCTCGAGGACCAAACTTGGCTAAGAGGTCCGCCTTGGTGCTCTCCTCCCTCGGCACGTGCTTGATGGAGAAGGTGCGGAACTGCCCGATGACCCCCTTAACCTTTTCCAGGTATAGTAGGAGGGTCGGGTCCTTTGCTTTGAATTCTCCCTTGATCTGGCATGCTACCACCATGGAGTCCATGGAGACCTCCACGTCCTGCACACCCAGTTCCCGGGCCAGCCGAAGGCCCGCTATCACTGCTTCGTACTCAGCCTGGTTGTTGGTGATTGGGAATTAGATGTTTAAGGCTTGCTCAATCTGAGTCCCCTGAGGACTTACCAGGACTATTCCCCCTCCATAGGAGTATTTTCCCGACGCTCCGTCCACCAACATCTTCCATGCCTCTGGGGGAGGTGGCTCGTGCTCCCCCACTTCGGCTGCGTAGTCGGCCATGAAGTCTGCCACCGCTTGAGCCCTGATGGACGTCCTGGGCACGAACGTGATATTGAATTCACTTAACTCCACGAACCACTTTGCCAACCTTCCTGAATGCTCCACCCCTTCCATGATTTTACGGAGCGGGTGGTCCGTCACTACCTTGATTGAATGAGCTTGAAAGTAAGGCCGGAGCCTCCGGGCTGACACCACCAATACGAAGGCCAACTTTTCCAAGATCGGGTACCGGAGCTCTGCCTTCTTCAGCACTCGGCTGACGTAGTAGATAGGGAACTGTTTCTTCCCCTCTTCCCGGATTAACACGGAACTTACTGCTTCGGACCCTACCCCCAGGTACAGGGATAGGTCTTCTCCTGGCCTCGGTCCCTGGAGCAGAGGGGTTTGGGTGAGCTGTTCTTTCAGAGTCTGGAAGGACTTCTCGCACTCCGGGGTCCATTCAAACTTCTTGTTTCCCCGCAGCACTTTGAAAAAAGGTGCACACTTCTCTCCCGCCTTGGAGAGGAACCTGCTGAGCCCAGCCAACTTCCCTGTAAGGCTCTGGACCTCCTTTGGATTCTTTGGTGACCCCAACTCCATTACTGCCTTAACCTTATCCGGGTTGGGCTCCACCCCCGCGGGGGTGAGTAAGTGGCCTAGGAACTTTCCTCGGCTTGCCCCGAAGACACACGTCAAGGGATTGAGTTTCATCTTGTACCGCCGCAAGGTCCCGAACGTCTCCTCAAGGTCTTGGAGGTGAGACCCAAGGTCTCGGCTCTTCACCATGAGGTCGTCAACATAGACTTCTAAATTTCTTCCTTTCTGCTCACGGAAAACTCTATCCATCATCCTTTGGTACGTAGCCCCTGCGTTCTTGAGCCCGAAGGGCATCATCTTATAGCAATAACATTCATCCCCCGTGATGAAGGAAACATCCTTGATGTCCAGGGGGTGCATGCGGATTTGATGGTAACCTGAAAAAGCATCTAAGAAAGACATTACAGAAAAACCAACGGCTGAGTCAACCAGCGCGTCGATTCTGGGCAGGGGGTAGCAATCTTTCGGGCATGATTTATTAAGAAGCGAAAAGTCGATACACATACGCCACTTACCTCCTCCCTTCCTTACCATCACTACGTTGGAGACCCAGCCTGGATACTGGATCTCCGATACAAAGCCTGCCTGCAGGAGTTTGCCTACCTCTTCGCGGATGGGTCCTTCCAGCTTGTCTGCGACGGCCCTCCTCTTCTGACGGATGGGGCGGGCGCCGGGGTCGAGGTTGAGGCGATGGCAAGCCACATCCGCGTCGATCCCGGGCATTTCCGCGGCGCTCCAAGCGAAGACGTCCACGTTCTTCTGCACGCAAGCCAGGATCTCTGCTTGATCTTCCGGGCTGAGTTCTCCGCTGACCCGGACTTTTTCCACCACCCCCAGCCGGGTGGTGACCTCGAGTTCCACGATCTCGTCCACAGCCTCCAACCGGGACTGCTCTCCCCAAGCCCTCTCCTCTTCGGCACAAGTGGGAGCCTGGGTGTCCTCCTCGACTTCCTTCTCTATCACCATCAGCTCTTCCGCCCCTCCCTCCTGGGCCTTCTCTTCTTCTCCCTCTCCTTCCGCCCGGGGTACTTCAGCTACCCCTTCCTGGGCATGGATTTCATCTCCCTCCGTCTTCTCTTCGGCTACCTCCATGCTTCCGACTTCGGTCGCCTCCTCTATCATCCTATCCCACTTCTCAGCTTCTCCCATCCAGGAGATGGTGTTGACAGTCGTTACGTAGCACTGTCTTGCCGTCCGAAGGTGGAAGGGACACAGCGGAATGCGCTGATGAGTGGCCGTCCAAAGATAGCGCTGTAACTGCTTGGGGCGTCCACAATGACAAAACGACAGTTTCGGGACTGCCCACCCAGGGTCACATGAAGCCCTACTCCCCCTTCTACTTCCTTCCTCTCCCCCGAGAATCCAAACAAAGGGCCATCTGAGGCCAACACCCTCCTAGGCTCCACCTCCATCTTGTCAAACGCCTTCTTGAAGATGACGTTGACCGAACTTCCGTTGTCCACTAGGATCCGGGAGACGGTGAAGTTCTCGATCGCCGTCTGGATGACCAGCGCGTCGCAGAACGGGTCCTCGTAGCCCGGCATGTCTTTCTGAGTGAAAACGATTTTTTCGGCCGGGGGTGGAGCGGTGGATGTCGAAGCCACGCTTCGGCGGTAGATGGTATGGAGGCTAGCCTTGCGGGTCGCCTCCACCCCTACCCCCCCCCCCCCCCCCATGGATCACCCCGATCCCTCCTCTACTTCCCATATCGGTTCTATCCTCACACCTTTCCTCCTCCTCCTCTCGAGGTTCAACCTCCACGATCCTTACTGGCTGCTGCTGTGGTGGCGCGGGCGCTCTGCCCCTCTTCACTTCTAGGAACTCCGGACAGGTGTCCGTTGAGTGACCTTCCACATCATGGAAGATACAATATGGCAACGCCACTTCCCTTGCCTCGGCCTCTGCCACCCTATTCCTTCTCCTCCTAGCGGCTGCCGCTTCCGCCTCTCCTCCCCTTCCCCTTCCTCTTCCTCTTCCTCGTCCAATCGCCATGGCCTGTTGGGGAGGGGGAGGCACTTGCATCGGACCTTGCCTCCACCCCAACTGGGGGGGGGGGGGCCTCCATTGACCTCCGACATGGTTACCCCTTCCTGGGTCGTAACCTCTTCCTTGTTCTTGCACTCCTCCCCCTTGCGGCCTCCATTCTCCCTCCGGGGCCCGGGGCTCTTCCCTTCTCCTGGCCTCCTGCTGCCTCACCTCCGGCTCACTGAGCTTTGCTAGCCTCCTGGTGAGCTCCGAATTGGCTTCCTCACTTGCGACTTCCTCCGACACCCTCTCCATCAGCTCTTCAAAGGAGACGGGGGCTTTTCTCTTCAGCGCCATCTTGAAGAAACTCTCTTTCAACCCGACCGTGAAGGCGAGTTGGAGTGCAAACCCAGGCATCTCCTGAGTGAGCTGTACTTCCTCCTGGAACCGATCGGCATACTGAGCCAGCGACTCCCTGAGTCCCTGCTTCACTGCGAAGAGGGAATCAGCGTCCTTCTTCCTCTTTTTTGAGGTCGAGAACCTCAGCAAAAAACTTCGGCGCAAATCTTCGAACGAGTAAATTGACCCTGCTGGGAGATGGTGGAACCAGTCCCTGGCCTTCTCCTTGAGGGTGACGGCAAAGAGCCGACACTTGAAGGCATCTGACATCGGCCTGATGGAAACCGAGTCTTCGAAACTCTGCAGGTGCTGGACAGGGTCATCTCTACCGTTGTAGTACACCCGGTCCCATTCTCCGAATCCCCCAGGGACGGGTGCGGAAAGCACCAGCTCGCAAAAGGGGCTTCCCCCTCCTGTCACTCTTCCTGGCTCCACTCGCCCCCCGAGCTCGCTCACCAAACTTGAACTCGCCGGGATTGTGCTCGCGAGGGCGGTGCTCGCCGGAACCACCCCGACCGTCGCCGCTTCCTCTTGGCGCGCACTCGCCTGCGTCGCGCCCGCTGGGACGGAGCTCGCCAACACTGAGCTCGCCGGCACGGAGCTCGCCGGACTGGCGAACAACACTCGCCCTTCTCTGCTCTGACCTAGACCAACGGCAACTTCCTTTCCAGCCCTTCCCCCTGGTGCCTCCTCGCCGACTGTTGTGGGGGGAGGGGGCGCCCGAGGGGCTGGGGTCGCAAACTCATTTCGTAGAGCCGACACCGTGAACCCCAAGGTGTTGAGCACCTCCTTTCTGAAATCCGCGAGCATCCTAGCCATCGCCTCCTGAGGAGTCTCGCCGAACTCCTCGCCCTGCTCCTCATCTCCCGCCATAACCCTTCGCTGGAATTTTCTTGAACCAGCCACGCTCCACGCTCACCGCACCAAAATGTTGAAACCGATTTCTCAGTCTCTCGTAGAGCTCGGGGCCCTCACCGAGACGAGGGGCGGCTAGTCCTTACTAATCCCTCGAGGAGGGTAGGCGGAAGATTAGGAAACTGACTAAGACCTTAGTCACAGCGAGGAGGTCCTTCCACTAACCCGGAAGATCGTTGAGCGCTTCCCCTCCCAAGCCAAAGCTGAGACTCGGGCACCTTGGAGAGCTCTGGAAATGCTAACCAAAGGAAGCCTAAGGAGAGGGAAGCTGAAGTGAGATCCTCTCCAAAGGTGCTCTTGAGGTCCTATTTATAGATTTTCTGATCTGGCCTGCAAATAGCAGGATTCTGCCTCTTGATTTTACTATCCGCACCCAAAATGGGTCTGCTAACAGCCAAACTCCGCTGTTTGGAGAGACTAAAGGCAGACCACCAAGGGTGACAGGGTAATTTGGTCGATTCCTAGCGAACACTTGACCCGCTCGCCTCCTTGCGAGCACTTGGCGAGTTCTTGACTCGCCGGCTTCCTAGCGAGCACTTGGCGATTTCTTGACTCGCCAGCTTCCTAGCGAGCACTTGGCGAGTTCTTGACTCGCTCGCTTCCTAGCGAGCACTTGGCGAGTTCTTGACTCGCTCGCTTCCTAGCGAGCACTTGGCGAGTTCTTGACTCGCCGGCCCTTCTGGCTCGCTCGCCTTTGGTTGCCCGTCCTCTCGGCGAATATCGGGGTTGTACAGTCATAACCGCTTGACCGGTGAAAATAAGTCCCCCCAAACGAAGCCAAGTTCATTCTCATTTCTAGAACACATTACATTTAGGCTCTGTTTGACATTTTTGCCCCGGTGAGGTCGGCGTTCCTAATCATCACCGCCGTGCCAAACGGAGCCTTAGTTCTATTCACTTACATTTCCTCCTCATCTCTACCGCATATATAGCAGTCCCGGAGGACTGCTAGAGTTCTGCACAACCATAATTTCAGAGTCTTTTCCTCTTCTTCTTCCTGTTTAAATGCAGAAGTGATTCGGCTTCGGCTTCTCTAACGAGGATTAACTTCTCAACACAGATAGCCATCACTGCGCAGCAAGGAGAACGCATTAGAAAACATAAGGTACCAAGGCCTTGACATCTCTGGGAAAATCCTCAAATTTACTGATGTACCACTGCCTGGTCACATAACTTCTTCCCAGAAGATAAGCAGCGGTGCCCAGCGCGAAAGAGAAAGCATAAACAGTTTGTGAAATCAGAGAGATTCCAATGAAATCTACAATCTCAAAGAGATAATGGGGGCAGACCACCAATCCAAAAAGGCCTCCTTTGGGAATTTTGTAAACCTTCTCCCCTTTTCCCCTGATCTTCGAGAGGAGGTAATGGTGATAGAAATTCCCCCAAATTCCTACAAGAAAGAGAAGAATTCCGACGTGTTTTGAATCAATTGCAGGCTCCGGCATGATTTGGGCGAGATGCTGAGAGTAGATGATGGTCGTTGTAGAAATGAAATAGCTTGAGGAGACTAAAATGGCGACGTCGAGGATCATCGGCCCGCTGTAATGGTGAAGAAATAAGACCTGCGTGTATGTAGATTTCGACCGTTACAACTTCATCATTCAAATATTCGTCGGTCATAAGAAGATCAAGGGAAAAAAGTTGTCTTCTTTTACCTCAAGGACCCTCTTGGTGAAATGGAGAGCGAGAGCGCCGGCGACGAGCTGTGCCCTAACACCGGCGACGAGGCCGGAGACGGCGAATGGGGCGGCGAGAGCGGTGGCCATTGCTGGAGCGCAGGCCAGCAGCGCCCCCGCCCTGCTCGATATCCTGATTCGCCTCACGCCGAGGCCGAGGTCGCCGGCAGTGTCGGAGAACTTGGAGTAGGGGAGGTGATGTCCAATGATCTCCGAGGCGCCGGTAATCACCATCGACGTGAAGCTTATCACCGACATCGCCGACACGAAAAATGACGCCGGCGGCGGAAAGAGGAAAGTCTTCAGAAAAGACATTATTTCCTCTCTTTCCCTCCCCCTTCCAGGAAGAAAACTTTGTTTTCGTAAAGAAAACTGAAGTGATTGTTAGATTCTTCTTTGAGAATTTTTTTGGCATTATCTTTTTGGTCCCGCTTTATTTTAAGCTCGAAAATAATTATAAAAAATTGAAAGTTTAATCAAAATAAAATTAAAAATGTAAATTAATTTTTATTTTCGCAAACTAATCCCTGTGAGCCTTTGTTGGCGTCCAGGGATACTCCGAGCCCGACTACATCAAATCGAGTCCCGGCAGGGGCGGATCCAGAGGGGGGCCCGAGGGACACGTGCACCCCCATTATTTTTCAAAAATGTTAGTGGATTTGGATTCCTCTCGTCGAGACAATGAATTTTGACTACTTATATGTCAAAAACGGTGGCCAGATGAGGAAGAAACGGCTCTGATAAGATGGAAGCGTTCTCACGTCACGTAACTAGTTTGTTTTGGGACAAATATTGGTTATTCGCGGACCAAAGTTGGCTATTCGCAGACCAAGTTCAGCTATGTGCACCCCCAAAATTAATTTTCAACATGTGACTCACGACCCCCTACTCACCCCGCTAGCATTTGTGTTTTGAAATTTTTTGTGCACCCCCATTTATAATTTTCTGGATCCGCCACTGAGTCCCGGGCTCACCAAATTGTCGTCGTCCGCTCCTCCAAGCCCGACAACCTCAATAATCCTCTACCCGCCGGCATTCGATCGTTTAAGCTTAAAATCCGTCCGCCTCTACAATCCTGAGCCCGTCGACGACATTTGATCAGTTAAGCTAAAGATCAATCCGCCTAGTCAAGCAAGCGAAAACTAGCTCCTCTATCATCACTGCCCACTCCTCCAAACCCGACTAAAATTTTGTACATATTTTGTCTACTTTGGTCTGCGGATAACAAATCTAGCTCCCTATTAGAATTCCCCTTTTTAAGTTAATTTATGTTTTCTATAAGCAAAACAGTTAGGACTGTGAAATAAAAGATGTGTATGATGTGGAAATTTTGTTCTCTTTGAAGTTATATTAATTGGAGATAAATTTGTTTAATATATAATTTTAAAAAAACATATCAAATTGCAGTCATTCACTAACGAAAAATTTGTAGGTGAGTTACTCTCACCTATGAGAGGAACTCATCTAGCCGTTGATCAGAGATCATACGATTGTATTTTTCTAAATAATCTTGTATTTATAAATAATAAATACTGTCAGTATTTTATATACCGTCTAATTTGAGATCATACGGCTATATTTCTCTCCCACCTAGTTCTAGGTGAGAGTTGCGCACCTAAGTTTCTCTCTTCACTAATTGTTTAGTCGGCAAAAGGGGAAAAAAATCAAGCCTTTCTACAAAATGAGCATTCTACCCTTAGATGGCCAGTCAACTATTGCACCTTAACTTAAGGTTTATGGTTTAGAGTTTAGAGTTCAAGTGACATTTCACTCGATCTTAATCACAGCTCAACGGCTGATTCTTCAACATATTCGGGCATCCACTTAGTTTTACTCATAACCGCCTAATCTTTATAAATATATGTATAACTCACTTATCTTTTTCACCATATATCAGGGGCGGATCCAGGAATTTCAACAAAGGGGGGCCAGGCAAAAGTAGCGGAGAGATGGTATTGGTCGGCAAGGCCGGTAGAACAGGGGTCGATAGAGCTGTAATGAGTCGCGGTGGCGGTGCGTCCGTGAGAGAAAACTGCGGGCTAAGTATTTCTTCTTGTGCATAGGGGAGTGTTGTACTCTGTGCGCTATGGAGTCTTTGTTTGTTGTTCGGAGGCTGGAGGGGCGCGCTCTGCTCGTCTTCTAGTCTGTGATTTGCTTCCTGTTATACGCGGAGAAGTCTGGAGTGGAGGACTTGTCGTTGAGTGGAAGGCACTACGTTTTGTGGCGAGGTGCGTGCAGGGTAGAACGTGCGCAGGGTGGAATGTGCGCACTGTGGAACGTGCGCAGAGGCGCGCGAAGGAGATCGAAGATCTTCGAGTGATCTTCGAAGACGCTTGAAGACCTTCGAATGATTCTTCGAAATCGCAAGGAGAACTTCGAGGGAGTTTTCTCGTGCGTAGGAGGATAATTAAGTGGGAGGAGGAGAAGATGGAAATGAAGGAGACCCTAGGGTTCTATTTGTAGTGTTTGAGGGTGGTTATGGTGGTTACGCGGTTATCCTCATACCATAACTACTTTATGTGATCGATATACACACACCAGCTATCTTATGGTTTAATGTGCGTATTTTTAGGAGGCTTGTTATACGCACACCGAATATTAAAATCGGTTATGCGCATCCCCCATGACGGGTGGTTATGAGTTGGTTAATCAGCGATCGAACGGTGGAGATTAAGCGATCGATGACCAATGGCCCGATTAGAGGAGGCATGTCCGGCGGCAGCGAGGGGGCCGATCGGCGGTGAAACGGGGGTAAGGGATGGCCGGTTGGCCACGAGGCTGCAGTGGTCGGTCGGGGACGAGGCCGAATGCGTGCGGTTGCGTAGGTACGGCGCCGGCCGGCCGCAGGCGTGCAGTCGCGAGGCGCTGCGGCGGCCGGCCTGTGGGCCGGGCGCGGGCCCTCGCTGCCGCATGCGTGCAGACACGAGGCGCGGCGGCGGCTGGCCGGGAGGACGGACGCGGGCCCTCGCAGTAGTAGGCGTGCGGCCATGAGGCGGGGAGGCGTCCGGCCGGGAGGCCCGTCGCGGGCCTCTGGCGGCTGCGAGGCGTGGCAGAGGCCGGCCGCGAGCCCTTGCGGCCGCATGCGTGAGACACGGTGGCGAGGCGGTTTCGTGCCGCATGCGGCGGTTGGGGGCGGTTCCAATCATGGGGTTAGTGGGGTTGAGTTAACCTCAC
The DNA here is from genome assembly GCA_033032865.1 of Dactylorhiza incarnata. Taxonomy (NCBI): domain Eukaryota; kingdom Viridiplantae; phylum Streptophyta; class Magnoliopsida; order Asparagales; family Orchidaceae; genus Dactylorhiza; species Dactylorhiza incarnata. The sequence goes on along the minus strand of JAWHQI010000340.1, from coordinate 2,226,433 downwards.
TTAGCCCCCTGACCCCCACTAAATTAGTGTGGGGTGCGGGGATTCCGACTATTCGCATCCCAAAAATCCCTATAAATTAAGACTTTGGCTACTAAGAACGTAACTTAGACCATTTTATGATCTACCCTCGTCACACAACCTATAGAAAAACCACAAAATGTCTACATCATAATTGTAAAGCTTACTGAGGCATATTTTTTAAATAGTAAAAAAACTTGGGTTCAGATACCGGACAAGAATCCATGTAAGTCGGTATCTGGGACCCGGACCTAAAAAATTTCGGTGAAAGTCTCCCCTGCAACCATAGACTTTTTCCCATTTTTATGTTAAGCCCAAACCTGAGATGCTGCTTATGCTAGCAGTAGTATGCTACCCACGACTGTATAAAATTCAAAATATAACTATGATAATGTTAAATATATAATGATATTTTATTTTACGTAATAAATAAATAATATCTCTACTATACGGACTGCGGATATACCCTCCTAGCTCCCCTCCCTCTCTATGGAGAAATTTTTCCATCAGGTCCCTGCAGAGAGATATTTTGGCACGGGTGAGTTCATAATAGATCATCTCGCGGGCCGGAGCAAATATATAGCCATATGATCCATGATTTCAAAGGTGTAGATTATTTGCAAAAATATACTATCCTATGTGTGATATGGACGTATTTTAGATCAATCGTGCTGGGGCCAATACACGACGGGTTCAGAGGGTCGCGCATGATGATCTAAGGTGCATCACACACACCAACTATATATATATACGAGCATCTTCGCACGGGCTACGCCCGTGCTCGATGCTCTCGGGCGGCCTTCGGCCGCATCTAGGCGGGCTCCGCCCGCCCCCGGCAGGCTCCGCCCACTACGCCTATGCTCGATGCTCTCGGGCGGCCTTCGGCCGCATCTAGGCGGACGGAGCCCGACGGGGTCACATATATTATGCCCCGGCAGTGTCCTGGCGCACCGCCGCTCCCGCCGCTCGTGAACCACCGTGCGCATTGCTCCCCCATCCCGATTTTGTCGTGCGCAGCAGGAGTTGGAAAAAGAAATCTGAAATCATTTTGAGGGTCCATGTTAACATAGACCATCAAACCACCTCACAGTTCAACACAAATTGACTGAATGGGGTATCCAATGCATCAAAAAATGAGTAGGAAAATAAGGAAAATCGCTAGGGCCATCCCTATTACAGCATGTGACATATTTGGAAAGAAATATGTATAAAAGTATGCGAAAGAAAGTCCATCAATACTCAATACATCATCAAACTCATCGAAAGAGATTTAAATTTTGGACCGAACTCTATGAAGGTCGAATACACACAGTCATGTTGAAATTTGACTGATGAAATTCCTGCACATTCCATACAATGGCAACAGAGCTAGGACTCAAATTGTGAAACGGCATAATGATCATGTACATAGGTCCTCTTTTCCTACATGGCTGCTTCTTTTCCAACATGGTTGCTCCATAGCATGGAAAATCTCACACCATTAAAGCCAAATCCAATAATGATAGGAAGAAAATGGAAAGTTTCTTAGCAAATGTTTATAAAGAACCCAATCCATTGCAGTACAACCATTGATTCCAGCATGATAGCACATATTTATGTACATGCAGGTACTGGAAAGCTTCTTAGCAATATTTATATAAGAATAAACCAATACACGTATATGAAATCTTTTGTTGATGCCAGAAGAAATGACAGTGGTTCTTCTCAAATGACTTCAATAAAACAATTTGCACGTGTTTCCATAACCATGATAAAATTAGCTATAATACCTGACTTCATAAATATTGTAGAAAATTTCAAATATTAGTTCTACTCTACGTAGATTGCAATGTGTACTAAACCCACGCGTGGGATTGAACGACGGGTGGCATGCTCAATTAGCGGTGCTTTTGTAGCATGTGTTCGTAGGTCTCCACATGTTCCGGCTAGCATTGACCGCTGCCGAGAGTACATACAACTCGGCCTCCTCGACGAATCCCTGCAATCCATTTATTTTCTCAAAATGAATGAATAAAACTAAATCAAAACATGATTTCCATCGAACCAATAGCCGAATCCCTGCAATGCATTTATTTTGTGGCATACTTTTTTTTAGCAAATAGATCCGAAAGAGTCTTAAGAATCCTTGGTGATGGCGGCGTAATCTTCATCGACACTCAAAATTGGTTGTGAAGTAGTAAAATCAAGTGATACTAAGAAATAAACTCAAATTATTGAAACATTTGCTTAACCATCAAAAACACCCTCAAGTGAAAGGTCCATAATAAAAATCAAGTGATACTAAAAAACATAACTAAAATTATTGATACATCCTTCGTGATGGCTGCTGAAAGAACAATTCTCATAGCTTCAGCAAGTATTTCAATAACATCAACATCTTCAAAAATTACCAAATCTTGCACAACAACCTCTTCAGCCCATTTTGTAGATACCAAAAACCAGGGAAATTTAAATAAAATTTGATTTGAAACCTAATCGCAGGATAATCTTATAGTTTGATGTGGCAATGTACATAGGATTGAAATGATATTTATCATGCCTGTACATAAATCATGAGATAATCTTATATTATTCCATCCTGAGATCTCCATTTAGAGCCTGTACAGTGAGTTTATCCTGGATAAATTTCAATTCCAATTATGGATGCCTACCACTTTAAATCAGTGTAGAGCTTCCAAATCTGTCATTAATTGGAATTGTCATACATGCTTGTACATAAATCTGGATGCCTAATTGCATGATAAGACATAATTCTGGATGCTCACAGCTTCTGGATGTATTTGTCCAGAATTTTAGAAATAATGATTATCGACATATTGTACAGGTACAATAATGATTATATTTGATGTAGCATTGATGTTTCATATATTTCTTTTATATTGAATATATATAATTACCAAAACTTCAAGCGGCGTGAAGGAATCCTGGAAGAGAACCGAACGTGGACTTCAAAGCAGCCGTGGTGGTAGATATGCTAAGTCCACTGAGCAACACGGAGAAATAGTAGTACTGACACATTTCAGGCGGGACATCTTGTGTGCACGCAACCTCATCGCGTTCTGCGAGCGTCATCTCTGACAAAGATGAAGGAGCTGACATCGAGATTTTTGAGAAAATTCAGAGACAGCAAAGCGGAGGGCGATGCAAACGGCAGGCGCACAAATGAATGTTGGCGTACGGGAAAGGAGACAACGGAAAGACAATGTTGTTTATGTATAGGGAGCTGAGGATGACAAAATAAGAGAGAGAGAGAGTTAATAATTTAAAGGAGAACATGTTTTTATGTACATGACATAACGTAATAGTAATAATAGAAGCACTGTAATGAGTAGTAGCAGAAACTGTTGATGAGCATAAAGAGATTGAGAGCAACGAAAATGCAGTGGCGGGTCGGCGAGAAAGTTTAGTCGACCTACCGGTATGTAAGTGAATGTGTAATAGCAGAAGAATTTTTCTCGAAGCTGCATGTCGCCAGAGGGGGTCGTACAATTTTTTAACATCAGACAGCTGTTGTATGAGAAATATTATAGGAAATATCAAATAACGGCACAGTAGTAGGCGTTGGTAAAAGAACCTGTACAATAGTTAATAATGTAGTGATACGCACTATGAGGCAAAATTGTAATGACGAAAATTATAATACCTGAGGAGTTATCACAGAAGCAATGATCGGCATTTTGAGTGCATGCAGAACTTTACAGCGTAGGGTGTCATTCAGTGCAGATGAATTTGATTAAGTGTGTTGAGACTGTGAAGGTAGGAATCATGTGAACAAAGCAGAGTAGTACTAATATACATGTAGAAGTACAGAACAGTAGGAAGGGGGCAAAGCGAGTGCACCTGTAGTACAGCTTTGGAGAGCAGTTCCTCAAATACAACATTCGTAGTGTAAGTGCCATGATGTCCACTGAGGGCACCATTTCTCACTAAAAGTTTTGTGTTTGATGCAGCAACTCCCCGCGATAAAGCCACGTAAAGTTGGCCATGAGTAAAAACAGAGGAAGGTAAGTAGATACCAACTTCATTGATTGTCTGACCCTGAGATTTGTTTATGGTTAAAGCAAAGCTCAAACGGATTGGAAATTGCTTGCGAGTTAACTCAAAAGGCATTTTTATATCTTCAGCATTCTTCAGGGGCATACGGGGAAGGAAAACTGATTTCCCTTTATGTTGTCCCGTAAGTATTTCTGTTTCAATGACATTGTGTGAGAAATGGCGACAGAGCAGACGTGATCCGTTGCAAAGACCAATCCGAGGATTTAAATTTCGGAGTAGCATGACGGGCGCACCTTTTTTCAAGGATAACTTGTGCGGTGGCAGATTGCCCGGTGATATGATATTCAGAAACTCTTCTGGGTATAGATTATTTGTATCGTCGTGAACAGAATCAAAGGAGTAGTATGTGACCTCATCGCCTGGGAAGAATGTGAGGCAGCGCTCATTTAACTGCGTAACATCATCGTTTAATGGTGTCAGCAATGCTCTGTTTGCCCAGTAATTAGGGATGTGCATGTGGTTCGTAATGTCTGAGAAGTTGGTGTTGATTAGAAAATCTATTGAACGTTCATCATCCCATTGAATAACCATTGAATCAGGCAAACGAATCAGATCGTCCTGAAATATTCGCTCGTCACCATTCCCAACTCGAAGCAAAAACTTAGAGAAAGCTAGATCGGATGAAGCGCGCATATTTTCAGTTAATGACAGTAGTTTGATAGTTGACCATAAAGGTGAGTCAACAATGCACAGTCGAGGAGAGAGCATTCGTTGAAGTAGAGGGGTTACGTGCAGTATGCAGGGTGACGGGGCGGAGGCAGAGGAGGTACAGTAGAGAAAACAATGTATAGATTGTAGCGGATTGTTTGTTGAAGTAAAAGTCAGGGCACCGACGTGCTCTGGAGAGCCAAGATAGTAGAAAGAACGCAGGGAGAGACGGTCCACAGTAGTAGTGAAGATCTTGAAGAGCACAGTACAGAGGAGGACGTCAGTATGCGTAAAGCAGTGTGGACACGCAGACAAATAAGCAGAAGCGATGATGCGTGAGAAGTTAAGTGTATTACTAAATGGAGTAGTACAATGCACAGTCGAGGAGAGGGCAAATATTGTAAGGAAGAAGAACAACATATTGTGGGCTGTGTACACGGAGGCGTAGGTGGGCACATCAACTGGACTTAGCAGACGCAGTGCTGTGTGGAGCGGGTGACAGATGTGTTGTTGGTGCAGCAGGAAGCGTACAGCAGAGAACGCAGCATAATTACACCTGCAAAAGAGATTGATGAGTATGAGGAGCAATGGCATGTAGGGTGAAGGGGAGGCAGAGTTGAAGTGGCAGCGATGAAGTAATGGTGGGCAACAGTTTAATTGTAAGGAGGAAGAACAGCGTATTCCATGCGGTGGAGGCAGATGCGTACGTGTACACATCGATTGGGCGTCGGAGACGTAGCGGTGTGTGGAGTGGGCAGTAAATGTGTTGTTGCTGCAACAGGAATCGTAAAGTAGAGAAGAGTTTGTAAGTACACTCGTAGAACAGAATGATGAGTATGAGGAGCCGTGGACTGTAGGGTTAGGTGGAAGCAGAGGTGAAGCGGTGGCCATGCAGTAAGGGTGGAGGTCAGTTTAATCGAAGCATGTATACATTAGGATGAGATGTTGTAAGCAGTGAGTTGACACTAAGGCGCAAGAGTATTTGACATGTATACAATATTCTCGCGAAATATGACAGATGTGACGTGATATTGAGGGCGAGAGCTAATGAAGTAATGTGGGAAGGAAATGATAAGGTAATGAAGTATGCAAATTTCTGCAAATCAGTACTCACCTAATAATAGGAACCCAAACAATATTTATGTAACTACTATGTGCTGCTAAACATGAGCAGAGAAGTAAGCAAATAAATAACAGAAGTGTCAACATATCTGGAAATAAAAAGTGGAGCACAAAAATGTCAGCGAGCTGTATAACAGGAGCACAAACTGTAACAACTCGAGTAGTAACAATCATTTTATTTCAGCAGTGTAAGTCAGTGTATTGAAGTAGAGGGGTTACGTGGAGTATGCAGGGTGACGGGGCGGAGGCAGAGGAGGTACAGTAGAGAAAACAATGTATAGATTGTAGCGGATTGTTTGTTGAAGTAAAAGTCAGGGCACCGACGTGCTCTGGAGAGCCAAGATAGTAGAAAGAACGCAGGGAGAGACGGTCCACAGTAGTAGTGAAGATCTTGAAGAGCACAGTACAGAGGAGGACGTCAGTATGCGTAAAGCAGTGTGGACACGCAGACAAATAAGCAGAAGCGATGATGCGTGAGAAGTTAAGTGTATTACTAAATGGAGTAGTACAATGCACAATCGAGGAGAGGGCAAATATTGTAAGGAAGAAGAACAACATATTGTGGGCTGTGTACACGGAGGCGTAGGTGGGCACATCAACTGGACTTAGCAGACGCAGTGCTGTGTGGAGCGGGTGACAGATGTGTTGTTGGTGCAGCAGGAAGCGTACAGCAGAGAACGCAGCATAATTACACCTGCAAAAGAGATTGATGAGTATGAGGAGCAATGGCATGTAGGGTGAAGGGGAGGCAGAGTTGAAGTGGCAGCGATGAAGTAATGGTGGGCAACAGTTTAATTGTAAGGAGGAAGAACAGCGTATTCCATGCGGTGGAGGCAGATGCGTACGTGTACACATCGATTGGGCGTCGGAGACGTAGCGGTGTGTGGAGTGGGCAGTAAATGTGTTGTTGTTGCAACAGGAATCGTAAAGTAGAGAAGAGTTTGTAAGTACACTCGTAGAACAGAATGATGAGTATGAGGAGCCGTGGACTGTAGGGTTAGGTGGAAGCAGAGGTGAAGCGGTGGCCATGCAGTAAGGGTGGAGGTCAGTTTAATCGAAGCATGTATACATTAGGATGAGATGTTGTAAGCAGTGAGTTGACACTAAGGCGCAAGAGTATTTGACATGTATACAATATTCTCGCGAAATATGACAGATGTGACGTGATATTGAGGGCGAGAGCTAATGAAGTAATGTGGGAAGGAAATGATAAGGTAATGAAGTATGCAAATTTCTGCAAATCAGTACTCACCTAATAATAGGAACCCAAACAATATTTATGTAACTACTATGTGCTGTTAAACATGAGCAGAGAAGTAAGCAAATAAATAACAGAAGTGTCAACATATCTGGAAATAAAAAGTGGAGCACAAAAATGTCAGCGAGCTGTATAACAGGAGCACAAACTGTAACAACTCGAGTAGTAACAATCATTTTATTTCAGCAGTGTAAGTCAGTGTATGTCAAAAGTGGAGTATCAACATTCAGCAGTTGTCAATTAGATAAAACATTGAAATGGAATTACTTTCATAAGATATGTTCTCAGTACGCCTATATATGCTATGGTTTCTCAAAGATTTCTATTGGTCTTCTTAGAGCAGGTGAATAACTTGATGGTACAATTTTTTTCAAAGGGCTTAATACTACTGGGAAGCATCAGTGGCCTAGAGATAAGAAAATTAGTAAACCAACAATGTAAATCGCATTGGAATTTAGAGTTTATACATCTTGTTCATGTAAGTAAATGTTTGAAAGTAAAAGCAATTTGGAAGTAAATAGCTGAAAATCTATAAGCCCCGCCTCTCTAAGAAGCCAAAATATCAAAAAACAATAGCACACTGACTGTGTTTCTCGTAATGTTTTAAAAATTTGTCGCTGGAGCCGGATTCATATATGTAAAAACATTTCTATTGCTAATACAATATAGTTGATTAGTAAAGAGTAAATCTACTATTGGTATGACAATTTGATGGGAGTCGTAGTTCTCGAACGGGCAAACCCGTATTGGATTGGGAACGTACGATATGTTGATTTTCATTGTGCGTTTTTTTTTTCAAAGGGCTTAATACTACTGGGAAGCATCAGTGGGCTAGAGATAAGAAAATTAGTAAACCAAGAATGTAAATCGCATTGGAATTTAGAGTTTATACATCTTGTTCATGTAAGTAAATGTTTGAAAGTAAAAGCAATTTGGAAGTAAATAGCTGAAAATCTATAAGTCCCGCCTCACTAAGAAGCCAAAATATCAAAAAAAAAATAGCACACTGACTGTGTTTCTCGTAATGTTTTAAAAATTTGTCGCTGGAGCCGGATTCATATATGTAAAAACATTTCTATTGCTAATACACTATAGTTGATTAGCAAAGAGTAAACCTACTATTGGTATGACAATTTGATGGGAGTCATAGTTCTCGAACGGGCAAACCCGTATTGGATTGGGAACATACGATATGTTGATTTTCATTGTGCGATCAAGAAGAACAACAACAACAGTCAAGCCTTTATGTGAGCATAGTGGGGTCGGCTATATGGATACGCTATCGCAATTAAAAAATGGAAGAATGGTTTACAAAAATAGCGGAAGAGACACGCAGCCCCAAGGTTTTCCTCCCTGAATCAGCACCGGATCCACTCATATTACAATTGAGCAACAGAACATTAATGAGAACATGTTTACCTGGAACTGCAGCTTGAAGTTTGATGACCATAATCGCAGTAGGATGCAAATTTAATGATATAAAAACAACATAATCGCAGTAGGATGCAAATTTAATGATATAAAAACAACTCTTTCAATTTCATATCAACGACCATGGTGATAAAGGCACGTATGCATAAGGAATGATGAACGCCAATTAATTTATAAATGCAGGGCTGCATAGATAAGATGCCATTAACAGATGCGTTAAGTATGCAATCGGCATGACGTTGGCATTGAGGAGGGAGTACAAATCATTGACGAATAAAACGTTAAGGAAATGTAAATAAAAATTGTGAGGATAGTAAGAAGTTGCGTAATGATTTGGGGCTGGAGCAAAAAATAAAACACTGAGAAGCTCAACACACAAAGAACTGTACTGGTATAATGACCCCAAAAAATAGGATGTAATTGTGATGGTCGGTGGAACTGTTTATTGTTATTGCTATTAAAATTACACCGGTATTATATTTGTCCTAATGATTTAGTGTTGTAGGTTGTTGTAGTTACATTTATGGTGGATATGAAGCAGTGCATAATGGATGATAGTAAGTGTGGTAGGCAGATTAGTTTTTTCGCAAGACATCATTTAATGGAGAGCAGTAAATTAGAGCAGAAGCAGTAAAGAAGTAGCAGCAGAAAGCAGAACACAAATGTGTAGATAAGCTTATGAGCAGCTGAAGCACATAATATTTAGCATGGCTTACTATTGAGCATGGAGTAACAGTCATTGATGAGTAGAACGTTGAGGAAATGAAACGGAAATTGTTAGGATATTAGAAAGTTGCATAATGATTTGGGGGTGGGGAAGAGAAAGTGAGAGATTGAAAGTAAGGATGTGTAAAAAATTTTTGGTCGAAGGTAGCAGGTCAGTAGAAATTGTAGGCTAGAAGGTAGCTATAATCTGTGCGGCATAAATTATCTTGGGCCCAAAATCCTCCGAAAAGTAGAGAAAGCTAAATTGAAGAAGAGGAGACAATGGGTATACCTGGGTATGTGAGGAGGTGCTGCAGTGGCGTTGAAGATGAAGAGCAGCAATAGAAATTGTAGGCTAGAAGGTAGCTGTAATCTGTGCGGCAGAAATTATCTTGGGCCCTAAATCCTCCGAAAAGTAGAGAAAGCCAAATTGAAGAAGAGGAGACAATGGGTATACCTGGGTATGTGAGGAGGTGCTGCAGTGGCGTTGAAGATGAAGAGCAGCAACGGGGCAGCTCTGTGGTCAGCCCTGAAAAAAAAAACAGAAATTAGGGAAGAGGAGAAGAGGGGGGGGGGGGGGGGGGGGGATGAAGAACGGCAACGGAAAACAAAGCGACCAGGGATGAAGATGCGAGAGCAGGATCTTACCGGATGACCGATTCGCAGGGAGGAAAGCGAGCGATTGGGGGTCGATGTCGCCGGAGGGGATAGCAGCAGGGCACCGTAGGGGGGCGAGGCGAGGGCGAGGAAAGCTGCGGAGGCGTGAATGGAGAGCCGGACGAAGAGCAACGGCGACGATGTGAGTGCATTGAGAAATGGAAGATGGCCCGGAAGAAGTAATGGAGAGTACAGCTGGCGCGAAGAAGAGCGGTAAGCAGGTTGGTGTCGCTGCTACAGAGGAGGCGGAAGCGGCGTCGTCGAAGAAGAAGAGCGCTGCAACGCGTGTACTGGTGACCAGCGCGTCTCTCCCCTCCCTCTCTTCCCACTCTCTCTCTCCCGCTCTCTGTCTTCCCCGCTTGGCGCATGACCTTTTTGTCTTTTACCTAAAACGAAAGATCTTTATTAGATATATATATATATATATATATATATATATATATAGAGAGAGAGAGAGAGAGAGAGAGAGAGAGAGAGAGAGAGAGAGAGAGAGAGAGAGATTTATAGATAGAGAGATTATAGATATAGCAGTTCTTCAAAGGAGTGGAGAGGAAGGGCCGAGGGGAGAGAGAGAGGATGATGTTGTTGTTGAGGGCTTTCATCTTTCCGGCGCCGTCATCACTATTCGTTTTGGCAATGTCTGTGATAAGCTTGACGTCGTTGGCAAACGCCGGCGCGTCGGAGTTCATGGGGCGTCATCACCTCCCCTACTCCAAGTTCTCCGCCGTCGCGGGCCAAGACGCGAAGCAGAGGAGGATATCGAGCAAGACAGGGATGCTGTTGTTGTACGCGCCGGCGATGATCGCCGCCGCCTGTGCCGGCGTATGCGGCTTCGTTCACGGGCTACGGTCACAAATTGTGGCCGGGGCACTCGCCGTCCATTTCGCCAAGAGGTTCTTGAGGTAAAAAAATAAAAATTTATAATTATATATATATATATGTATATTTGGATGAGAAAAAGTGGGAATCTCCGCCGCTCTGGTCAAAAACAGTTTTTTGACATAAGACTCCGTTTGTTTGCTGCCTCGTTTTTGATCCGGTGAGTTTGGAAGAAAACGTTAACGTTGTAGAACGTATATTTGAACATAAAATGAATAGTGGTTTCATTTATTGATGATTAAAGGAAAAAACAAGTAACAATCATATATATTAGGCGATTATATGACAACCAACTACTCAAAACTTCTAGAACCCAAGTCTAAACAAGAACAGAATTCTCGAGATACCAAACTATCCAGGGAAAATCGATGCGCAGAATTGTGTAGGATGGGACGAGGCGATGAACACATAGTGTATATTTTCTTTTGTCTTTGAGTATGTCATCCCCTAACGTCTGTGGGCTCATCATGTTACTCCTCAACAATATCAGATATCTCCTGGTTAATTAGTCTCCCCCACTTGCTCCTCTACAATGTCATCCATACCGTTGATCGTCACATCCAAATGTCCACCATATCACTATCATCATATGCAGCATAATCCGATAATGGATCCGGAAAATCCGCCAGAGGGATAGAGATACCCGAACACCACACGGCGGACCGGACAAAGCGCGCCGTCATCGACGGGAAGACAGGGTAGATCGCAAATCTGCAGGAAAGCAGTCCTCGATAGGCACGTGAAGATGGAGAGATTACCTCCAGCACAAGCTGCCCCACTTGCGTGACAATCACTATAGGTGGAGGGGGGCACAGAATCAACCATAGCAACCGACAACATATGGGTTGGAGAAATATCCTCAATTACATGACTGGAGCTGAAACATCAACTACTGGAGCTGGAACAACGAAAACAACATCAGCAACAACAGGAGCTCGAGCTGAAACATCTCAACTACTGAAATGAATAGTATCCATTTGTTTCAAACGAAGAGAATCTCCATCCATCCAGATTCCAAACCTATCTTCTCCCACCTCCGGCTTCAAAAATATTTGATGGGTTCCCCCTCTACTTATGGAAAAGACCGTAACCACCGCACACCGGATCCCATCCCCGCACGTCAAATCTCATTACCGCACACCGGATCCCGAAACCACCACACGCCGAATCCCACCTTCGCGCACCGGATCCCACTCCCGCGCATCGGATCCAAACCACCACGCGCCGATCCAAACCACCTCGCGCGGGATCCCAACCGCCCCGCGCGGGATCCCAACCGCCCCGCGCGGGATCGCAACCGCCACCAACCGCCGTCGGCCGACCGCCGCCAACCACCGGCCGGCCACCGCCGGCCGACCGCCGCCGGCCGGCCGCCACCGGCCCTCCGCCGGCCGCCACCGGCCCTCCGCCGGCCAACCGCCCCCGGCTGGCCGCCGCCAACCGCCGGCCGGCACCGCCGACCGCCGGCCGACCGCCGGCCGGCCCCCGCCGGCCGGCCATCGCCGGCCGGCCGCCGCCGTCGCCCCCTTCATGGCTGGCGGCCCCGGCCGGCCACCCCCCGGCGGCCGGCCACCCATGGCCGGCCCCTCGCGTCGCCGCCCTTCGCTCTCCACCGTCGGATCCCTCCAGGCCCTCACGGCCCTCCGATCATCTCGCGCAATCTCGGCCCTCCGTTTGGTGGTTATCCGCGATAACCACCGTAACCACCGTAACTTCCACCCCCCAAGCCTATAAATAGACCCTCAAGGGTCTTCATTTGGATCTCTCATTCTCTCCCAGACTCTCTCTCTCTTCATTTCCTCTTCAGAGCTTCTCTCTCTACATTCCGCCACTTTGCCACTTCATTTTTACTAACTGACAGTTTCCTCCTGCGAACGCCTCTCACCTGAGAAGAAGTGCTGCGCCATTCAAGGCGAGCACCCCGAACCCGAACAACAAAGCCAAGGTGCTCCGCGAAGTGCTCACCCAGCCAGTGCGCAGCCGCACCAGACGCGCAGCAAGGCGCTCAACTCCTAAGCGGTGGCCTGTCACCCACGGAGTTCTTTCTCTCTCTCTCCCATAATTGTAACGAGGCGCGGCCTGTCGCCCTCGCATTCACCAAGAAAGCACTGTAACAGCATAACATAGTGGATTTCGGCCAGCACCGCCCTGGCCACGTGGTTTTTCACCCTTTGGAGGGTTTTCCACGCTAAAGTTCTGTGTGTATCATTTTCAGCATTTACTCTCTGCAACATTCTGACTGTGTGCGCGCTCGACCGCCCGGGCTAAGATGGACCGAATCGAAACCGGTCTACCGAGGGCGTTGGGAAGCCGCAACATAAAAGTCAGAAGTTTCAATTTTTCATCTTCCTAATTAGAATAAACAAATGCACCCATACATTAAAATAATTAAATGCCTTGTTCAACAGTTCATTTTAAAAAAAAAAACTAATGCACTTCCAATAGTCCTATTCAAAAAGCCCGATCGGGCCGGGTTGGGGCCAGGCAGATCGGGCCCGGGCTTCTTGCCAACCGGGCTCGGGCCAGACCACCTAATCAGCCATGGATATAGGTGGAGCAAGTTCACCAATCAGAGTGAAATAGCACATATCATGCTCGTCGTGAGGGTAGAATGCTGACCGTCGGATTGGGGATCGGACAGCGAGCATACCATCTCACGCACCATGCTTGCAAGGAAAGATGAGTCTTTAGTAACATTTGTTGTACTGAGTTTACCTTTTTTTTTAATTTATATTTGTAAGATTCATTAAAGTACGGGCAGAGCTCGTTCATGCCCCATGAGTAGCCCGTGCGCCCGAGAGCAATTGGGCACGAGCGAAACCCCGGCTGATAGTGTATGTGTGTAATGATGCGCTGACGGCAAATTAAATCTATATGTGTACAGGTCTTATTTCTTCACAATTACAGCGGGACGATGATCCTCCGCGTCGCCATTTGTATATCCTCGAGTTATTTCCTTTCTACCATGACCACCATCTACTCGCAGCATCTGGCCAGCCAAACTACGGCGGCGGAGCCCGCCTTCGATTCGAAACCCGCCGGAGTTCTCCTCTTCGCGGTAGGCGTTTCTGGGAATTTCTATCACCATTATCTCCTCTCGAAGCTGAGGAAAAACGGCGAGAAGGCTCATAAGATAAAGAAGGGGGGCTTTTCGGATTGGTAGTCTGTCCTCTCTTTGAGATCATCAGTTTTGTCGGAATCGCTCTCATGTCGCAAACAGTTTACGCTCTCTCGGTCGCCCTCGGCACCGCCGCATATCTCTCGGGAAGAAGCTGGTCTACCAAGCAGTGGTACTTCAATGCTTTTAAAGATTTTCCTAGAGACCGAAAGGCCTTGCTACCCTATGTTTTTTGATATATCTATGCTTACTATTTATAAGAGAAGCCTGCATTTCACCCTTGCGGTGGGACCCTTCTCCAGACCATATTTAAAATAATATAGGTTTTGCGCGTTCGGTCGGCACGTGCGAAGCCCAGTGCAACTGCTAGTGTGCATATATATACAATCTTCTTGTACTACATAAGTGCGTGCCATACATGCATGCTAGATAATTAGATTTCTATTTCAGTGAATGATGCAATTAATTAGGGCAATGTTATAAGCAGGACATTGTTATTCACAGTCTAATGTATTTAAGTGTTTTTAAGACTGCGAATAACTATTTTAAGTGTTTTTAAGACTGTGATTAGTCATCGTAGGACTGCTAATAACATCACCCATTAATTATGAGCTTAATTATTTTCATGACTTCTGTGGATTTAGGCAGCTTCTTATATGCATTTCAAGTTAGAAGAGGAAGATCTAAAACAGGAATATCACTCTATTAGGTGTTGGAGGTCATTCTATAATTAGGTGCACTACTTGACTTGAGTCGAGAGAGAGAAAGCGTAGAAGAGATCTGTGTACGCGAGAACCGGCCAATTTGAAGTACGTCAAGTAGTGCAGCGCAATGTGTGGCTAGCAAAATAAACAATTCAATTATTCCTCAAATCCTAAATTCAAATATGATCTGATGTGTGGAGCGATCACGCGCGTCTGTGATCCATGAATTAATTCTCCCTCTAAATATTTGAATTTCCTCCCGAATGTTTTAGTTTGTTGTTATCAATTAAGGTGAAGCCCAAATACTAAGCAACACAAAAGCCCAAGAAAATATATTTAAATATGACTTGTTATATTATGCCTGAATTATATTACAGCATTTAGGACCCACGACGCCACTTGGAGGAGATTAGTGGTTCTTTTGGCGCGGTATTATTTTTTCCGACTTCAGACAAAAATATAATCATCATAAAATGTGTTTGTCATAACATTACAATCCTGTATTTGGCGAGTCGACCCACAAGTATCGACGAGTGGACCTGAGTTGGAGCGAGTGTGGGTTCCTGCGAAATACAACACTCGATCGCGGGGTGGTTAGGATGAGGGGCGAATCCCGTGACTCATAAGGGGCTCGTCGGTCCTAGGAAAGGAGACAAGAACCACGCACCGTTGTGAGAAATTTAGCCCCTGACGGTAAAGACGAGCGAGTGCGAGCGCCCAGCTCGGTAAGAACATTCGACTCTCTGGGCGAGTGCACCAAGGGGAATCACTCGCCGAGTTTTTTGTTGGTCTGTCTCTAGTAATTTCTAATAGCAGGTTTTTGCTATCCGCGGACCATTTGTGATGCGGTTAGGAGAAACCAAAGGCGGAGGCCCTTATCCGTATGCCAATTTTAGAATCTTATAAATAGACCCTCATATGCATCTTAGAAATGGATCCGAATTCTGGTTTCTATAGAGATCTTTTTCTTTCCAGCTCTCTGGTTTTCTGAGGTGCCGAGCTCAGATAAGATTGTCTTGCGAGTGCCCTCAGTTCCTAGTGCCTGATCGTTAGTTCTCGCTCATTAGAAGTAAGGATGAGCGACACCCTTCTTGGGGTCCGAACCCCGTGGATTGAATTTTCGGTTCCAACAAATCAGACGTTCACGAGTGACGATTCATAACAACTGCTTTCGCTACCGCCACCATCGTGCTAGACGAACCCTCTAAAATTGCAGTGTTTCTCGAATTTTATTTTACCGGGGGCTTTATTTTATTTTTGGTTCAATATTTGCATTGATTAGAATATTGATTGCTTGATATTAGAAATATACATTTATTTATTTATTTATTCTTAAAAAGATGGAGTTTGTTAAATTCATTTTTAGAGTTGTATGTGGGAAGGGTTATGATAAATTGCAATGACTATGAAACGTCATGTAAAATTTTTGTGAAGCATTGTATACGATGCTAAGTGTTGTATATGCTGTGAAGTGAAGTTTATATTTTAGGGCAAATTTTTTATGCCGCATTTATATTATAGAGAAGAAAAATATTTGATCATCTGTAAATTTCAAAAGAACTATGGTAACTTCTAATTTTTCATAATGAGACATTTGACTTCTTACAAATTCTTTTGACATGAGGTCAAATGTCTCGGTATGAAAAATTAAGAATTACAACAGTCCATTTAAAATTTATAGAAAATCACATGTCTTTTCTCTACAATATAGGAATGCCACAAATGCTTTAACAAATTCATATAATAGAGTCATTAAAAGAATGCAATTATAAGTGATAATATGATCATATAAATATACATCATGGGCTAAATACTAATCATCTGAAATGCACGACTTTTCAAGAAGAAAGACTAGCACATGGGTGAAATTTTTCGGTTCCATAATGAATTTTTCAAATCGCTAACTCAATTTACTAGAAACTTCGAATTATAAGTGTATGTTTAGCATGGTGGTGACCGTCATGAATTTATTGATTATGAATCATCGTTTGTGAACGTCCGACCTCACCAAAGGAACTTCCTCCATTTTTATGTTCAAAACTAAATTTTTTTCTTGATGGTGAACATAATCGTTGACACGTCAAATACATATTTCATGACTGTTATACCATCCATAAAGGCCTTGGGGTGCGTCTAGAGAAAACTCCACTGAAGAGAGATGGGGTCAACGGTCAGCACGCAATCGCTCGAATCGAAGAAACCGAGCCCGCCATTTCCGCCGCCAACCGCCAGAAACAGAGCGCGCGAAGAGCAAACCGCAAGCGCGTGCGCTACCGCATGCATGGTAGCGCACGGACAGCGCCCCCCGTCGCGGGAGAACGGCCCCGCCGCACCCCCCTCGGGGTGCGGCTCGCGCGGAGCTGCACCCCCCTTGGGGGTGCGGCCCAGCCGCACCCCTCAAGGGGTGCGGCCCTGTAAGACCCCAAATGGCATGTGCACCCAAAATACTAAAAATGAGCATGAACTGAAATCAGGGAGCTAGCGCCCGGCGCTAGCGATAGCGCCGGCGGTAGCGTTTCGAGAACTCCCGAGAAATGGTCCCGAGAAATCGCGAGAAATGGTTCCGAGAACTCCCGAGAAATGGAGCAGGCTGAAACAGATGAGCTAACGCCAGGCGCTAGTGCTAGCGCCGGCGGTAGCGTCTCTTAGCGGTACCGACTCAGGCTAGCGCCAGGCGCTAGCCACTAGCGCCGACGGTAGCGGGAAAATCATATATTCTCCAAAAGCGGACTCTTTTCCCATTTCTCTGCCTTTTCCTGATCTGAGAGCTGAGAGGAGAGCTGAGGGCAGAGGTTTGGGAGCAAGGAGGGAGATCCGTTGGAGTTGAGCTTTCGTCGTGCCAGGAGGGAGTTGTGAAGAAGCGTCTGCGTGCGTGTGCCACCGCGGATTCCAGCCATCTCCCTCTCACTTCTATGGCACCGAAACTGCCTACAAGGGTAATGAATCTCCTCCCTAATCCTTGGACATGTACGTCCTTTGATTTGCATGCGTTTTGGAATACTTCTACTAATTAGTAGATCGACTATTCCGGTGGGTTGAAGTGATTTCCCCACAACTTGCATATAGAGTCCGAAACGGTATTACGGACATAGGCATGCTGTGTAAAGCTCATCCGGACAGTTCGAGCCGGATTGGTGATGCTTAGTGCGTGTAAAGTGCCGGAAATAATTCCGTGTACGTGCTGTGATGCGGGTCATGAGTACTGTTTTGTACAAAAATAGGACCTGAAGGTGTTTCCCAGGTTGTACCCGAAATTTGGTGGCAGAACTGAGTTCTGTCACTAGCGCCGGGCGCTAGCGTTAGCGCCGGCGGTAGCTCCAGGTGAGCTACCAGTGTTGATGTCTGGAGGTGGTTTCCCAGAGGTGGCAGTACAGATTTCTGTTACCAGTGCCGGGCAGAACTAAGTTCTGTTGCTAGCGCCGGCGGTAGCGCCCAGCACGCAATTTGTGTGATTCAGTGTTACACAATCCCCGCTCTTTTCGAGCGTGGCTCACGCTCGTTAAGAAATGTACAACCCCGATATTCGCCGAGTACTCCCAAGGATCCGGGGGAGGCAGTTTGGTAGCCTCGAACCACGCAGAAAGAGCGGCAGGGGCGGAGAGGGGGAGGGGGTCTCGCCCCCCCCCCCCCCCCCCCCCCCCCCCCCCCCCCCCCCCCCCCCTCTCGCTCAGGAGGTTGGGGCGGTGAGGGGGAGGGGGTCTCGCCCCCCCCTCTCGCCCAGGAGGTCGGGGCGGAGAGGGGGAGGGGGTCTCGCCCCCCCTCTCGCCCAAGAGGTTGGGGCGGAGAGGGGGAGGGGGTCTCGCCCCCCTGTCGCCCAGGAAGTAGGGGCGGAGAGGGGGGAGGGGGGTCTCGCCCCTCCCTCTCTCGCCCAGCAGGAAGGGGCGGAGAGGGGGGAGGGGGGTCTCTCCCCTCCCTCTCTCGCCCAGCAGGTAGGAGCAGAGAGGGGGAGGGGCGGTTCGCCCCCACTCTCGCCCAGGGGAGGCCCCCCTCGTCCAGTTTACTATTCGCAGTCCAGTCTGGCTATTCGCAGTCCAGTGGTCTGCATTTAGCGTTTCAGAACAGCGGGATTCAGCTATCCGCAGCCAAATTCAGGGGCATTTTGGTAATCTGGCTGACCAGTTTTTGGCTATTTGCAGCCCAACTTCAAAAATCCTATAAATAGGACCAAGGGGCACCATTTGGAGAGATCTCTCATCCTAGGCTAGCTCTCTCCTTCCTTCTCTCCCTCCCCAAGTCTCTCTAGGGGGTGAGGAGAGGCTCCAGTGGTCCCCAAGCTTAGTAGTGGCTTGGGAGGGGAAGTTCCAAGGGGACTTCCGGGTATGTGGCGGGACCTCCCCACTAAGCCCTTGGTCCAGTTTTAGTTCCAACACCTTCAACCTAGAGCTCTCCCTTGGGGGGAGTAAGGGTTGGTCGCCCCTCAGCCTCGCTGAGGGCCCCGAACTCCACAGAGACCGAGTTGTCGGTTTCAACATTTTGGTGCGGTGAGCGTGGAGTGTGACAGATTCAAGAAACCCTCAAGATGAGCTCCATGGATGGAGGTGGAGGAAGTTCCGACCCAGGTCACTCGCAGCCCCCGGTGGCTGGGGTGACGTTGGAGATGTTTGAAAATCTCAAGCGGGAGGTCATGCAGACCTTGCAGGTAGCTTTCGCCACGATAAGCGAAGGCAGGAGAGAAAGTGGTCCGGAGGCCTCACCTCAGCAGGTTGGCGAGAACACCCTCGGCCAGCCATCCAGGAAGGAGGTGCCGGAAGGGGGCGAGTGGGGAGGTCCTCGACCCCCACTCGCCGAGACCCAAGTGGGCGAGTGGGGAGGTCCTCGACCCCCACTCGCCGAGACCCAAGTGGGCGAGTGGGGAGGTCCTCGACCCCCACTCGCCGAGGCACAAGGGGGCGAGCGGGGAGGCGCCATGCCCCCACTCGCCCAGCCCCAAAAGGGGGCGAGCGTGGGAAGTCCTTTTTGTGAGCAGATCCTCTCAGCCCCGGTTCCGGAGGGGTTCAAGGGGGCGAAGATGTCTCACTACTTCGGCAAGGATGACCCCGTCTTGCACCTACAGTGGTTTGAAGACATGGTCTCCATCATGCCCATGTCGGCCGCTTTCAAATGTCGACTCTTCGCGACAACTCTGAAGGAGAAGGCTAGAGATTGGTTCCACCAGCTCCCTGCGGGATCCATCTATGCCTTCGAAGACTTGCGCCGAGTTTTCCTGCTACACTTCTCGACGTCAAGGAAGAGGAAGAAAGATGCCGAAACACTTTTCAAGATCAAGCAAGAGCCAGAGGAGTCGCTGGCTCACTATCTGGAACGGTTCAGGGAGGAGGTTCTCCTCGTCCAAGTGCCCGGGTACACCCTCAAGCTCGCCTTCACGGTGGGGCTGCTGGAGGGTTTCTTCAAAATGGACCTCAAGAGAAGAGCTCCGTTGTCCTTTGAGGAGTTGATGGAAAGGGCGGCCGAGGAAGTTGAAAGTGAGGAGGCCAACCCGGAGTTCACAAGAAGGCTGGCCAAGTTGAGTGAGCCAGAGGCAAGGCAGCAGGAGGGGAGAGTAAAGGCCCCCAAGAGGAAGTTCGACCAGGAGGAGGACAACTTCCAGGAAGAAGAGACTGACCTCCCAGGGTGGAGGCAGGAGTCGAAGGCGCCCTCTCCACCACCCCAGCAAACCATGGCAATCGGTTGAGGAAGAAGGAGGAGAGTCAGAAAGGCAGGCAGAAGAGGAAGAGGAGGGAACATGGTGGGGTTGCCTTACTGTGACTTCCACGAGGAGGAGGGTCACGCGACATCCATCTGCCCTCAGTTCTTGGAGTTAAGGGAGGCGAGGGGTCCAAGGCAACAACATCAACAACCAGAAGAGACAGAGGAAGACCAGACCTGGGAGTAGGAGACCAAGTTGGTTTCCATGCTTAGTTTTTTCTTTCTATACCTAAGTCCATGTAAGATGATGTTTTGTTCCTGTGCTTAGTTTTCTCACATGTATTAGGAGGATTAATATAATGAAAATGTTTCAAAAGTACTTAGCCTCGATGCTGGCCCGCTGACCAGGCTCCCACCTAGCTGGCAGGGCCGGGAACCGCTCGATGGCATGATGTTTCAAAAGTACTTAGCCTCGATGCTGGCCCGCTGACCAGGCTCCCACCTAGCTGGCAGGGCCGGGAACCGCTCGATGGCAGGATATTTCAAAAGTACTTAGCCTCGATGCTGGCCCGCTGACCAGGCTCCCACCTAGCTGGCAGGGTCGGGAACCGCTCGATGGCAGGATGTTTCAAAAGTACTTAGCCTCGATGCTGGCCCGCTGACCAGGCTCCCACCTAGCTGGCAGGGCCGGAGACCGCTCGATGGCAGGATGTTTCAAAAGTACTTAGCCTCGATGCTGGCCCGCTGACCAGGCTCCCACCTAGCTGGCAGGGCCGGGAACCGCTCGATGGCAGGATGTTTCAAAAGTACTTAGCCTCGATGCTGGCCCGCTGACCAGGCTCCCACCTAGCTGGCAGGGCCGGAGACCGCTCGATGGCAGGATGTTTCAAAAGTACTTAGCCTCGATGCTGGCCCGCTGACCAGGCTCCCACCTAGCTGGCAGGGCCGGGAACCGCTCGATGGCATGATGTTTCAAAAGTACTTAGCCTCGATGCTGGCCCGCTAACCAGGCTCCCACCTAGCTGCCAAGGCCGAGAACCGCTCGATGGCAGGATGTTTCAAAAGTACTTAGCCTCGATGCTGGCCCGCTGACCAGGCTCCCACCTAGCTGGCAGGGCCGGGAACCGCTCGATGGCAGGATGTTTCAAAAGTACTTAGCCTCGATGCTGGCCCGCTGACCAGGCTCCCACCTATCTGGCAGGGCCGGGAACCGCTCGATGGCAGGATGTTTCAAAAGTACTTAGCCTCGATGCTAGCCCGCTGACCAGGCTCCCACCTAGCTGGCAGGGCCGGAGACCGCTCGATGGCAGGATGTTTCAAAAGTACTTAGCCTCGATGCTGGCCCGCTGACCAGGCTCCCACCTAGCTGGCAGGGCCGGGAACCGCTCGATGGCAGGATGTTTCAAAAGTACTTAGCCTCGATGCTGGCCCGCTGACCAGGCTCCCACCTAGCTGGCAGGGCCGGAGACCGCTCGATGGCAGGATGTTTCAAAAGTACTTAGCCTCGATGCTGGCCCGCTGACCAGGCTCCCACCTAGCTGGCAGGGCCGGGAACCGCTCGATGGCATGATGTTTCAAAAGTACTTAGCCTCGATGCTGGCCCGCTGACCAGGCTCCCACCTAGCTGGCAGGGCCGGGAACCGCTCGATGGCAGGATGTTTCAAAAGTACTTAGCCTCGATGCTGGCCCGCTGACCAGGCTCCCACCTAGCTGGCAGGGACGGAGACCGCTCGATGGCAGGATGTTTCAAAAGTACTTAGCCTCGATGCTGGCCCGCTGACCAGGCTCCCACTTAGCTGGCAGGGCCGGGAACCGCTCGATGGCATGATGTTTCAAAAGTACTTAGCCTCGATGCTGGCCCGCTGACCAGGCTCCCACCTAGCTGGCAGGGCCGGGAACCGCTCGATGGCAGGATGTTTCAAAAGTACTTAGCCTCGATGCTGGCCCGCTGACCAGGCTCCCACCTAGCTAGCAGGGCCGGGAACCGCTCGATGGCAGGATGTTTCAAAAGTACTTAGCCTCGATGCTGGCCCGCTGACCAAGCTCCCACCTAGCTGGCAGGGCCGGGAACCACTCGATGGCAGGATGTTTCAAAAGTACTTAGCCTCGACGCTGGCCCGCTGACCAGGCTCCCACCGAGCTGGCAGGGCCGGGAACCGCTCGATGGCCATAGTGTTTTTCCCCCGAGGTGGCTACGCTAGCCGGGCTCTCACTAGTCGGCAGGGTAGGAAGGCCCCTCGGAGAGGTTAAGTGTTTTTTCCCCCGAGGTGGCTCCGCTAGCCGGGCTCTCACTAGCCGGCAGGGTAGGATGGCCCCTCGGGGAGGTTAAGTGTTTTTCCCCCGAGGTGGCTCCGCTAGCCGGACTCTCACTAGCCGGCAGGTTAGGAAGGCCCCTCGGGGAGGTTAAGTATTTTTCCCCCCGAGGTGGCTCCGCTAGCCGGACTCTCACTAGCCGGCAAGGTCGGAAGGCCCCTCGGGGAGGTTAAGTGTTTTTTCCCCCGAGGTAGCTCCGCTAGCCGGGCTCTCACTAGTCGGCAAGGTTGAGGGACCCCTCGGGGAGGTTATGTATTTTCCGAGATATCACCGATAATCGGGTTCCCAGCGACACTCGTCGAATATGCAGGGTTGGACATTTCTTTCCGAGCGTGAGCCACGCTCGAAAAGAGCGGGGATTGTGTACAACCCCGATATTCGCCGAGTACTCCCAAGGATCCGGGGGAGGCAGTTTGGTAGCCTCGAACCACGCAGAAAGAGCGGCAGGGGCGGAGAGGGGGAGGGGGTCTCGCCCCCCCTCTCGCCCAGGAGGTCGGGGCGGAGAGGGGGAGGGGGTCTCGCCCCCCCTCTCGCCCAAGAGGTTGGGGCGGAGAGGGGGAGGGGGTCTCGCCCCCCTCTCGCCCATGAAGTAGGGGCGGAGAGGGGGGATGGGGGTCTCGCCCCTCCCTCTCTCGCCAGCAGGTAGGAGCAGAGAGGGGGAGGGGCGGTTCGCCCCCACTCTCGCCCAGGGGAGGCCCCCCTCGTCCAGTTTACTATTCACAGTCCAGTATGGCTATTCGCAGTCCATTGGTCTGCATTTAACGTTTCAGAACAGCGGGATTCAGCTATCCGCAGCCCAATTCAGGGGCATTTTGGTAATCTGTCTGACCAGTTTTTGGCTATTTGCAGCCCAACTTCAAAAATCCTATAAATAGGACCAAGGGGGCACCATTTGGAGAGATCTCTCATCCTAGGCTAGCTCTCTCCTTCCTTCTCTCCCTCCCCAAGTCTCTCTAGGGGGTGAGGAGAGGCTCCAGTGGTGCCCAAGCTTAGTAGTGGCTTGGGAGGGGAAGTTCCAAGGGGACTTCCGGGTATGTGGCGGGACCTCCCCACTAAGCCCTTGGTCCAGTTTTAGTTCCAACACCTTCAACCTAGAGCTCTCCCTTGGGGGGAGTAAGGGTTGGTCGCCCCTCAGCCTCGCTGAGGGCCCCAAACTCCACAGAGACCGAGTTGTCGGTTTCAACAAATGTCCTGGGGACTGGATATATAGTAGATAAAGCTGTGGAATTTGCAAAGCCCAGCTTTAAGTGTCGGGCACAAGGTGACGCTTACCCGTATCGTGCAGAGTTGAATCGCGATAATTGAGCACGAGCCTAGCTGATCCGAACCCGCCCATAGTAGTGGTGAAGAGGTCACCCCTCGGTGCACCGGACTATGGAAGAGTGCCGGAACTTCGTGTGTACGGCCTAGCTCAATTTGCTTGTCTAAGTTGAAATAGGACTTAGCGTAAGGGCGTAACTCAGGGAGTATGCCAAAGTGTGCCTTGAGAGCACGAAGCGGGTGGCTTGGTTTGCCTCCGTTGGTGTTGTTTGCGGATATATATATATGCTGCTGACTCTTACTTGCAGGGAAGGAGCACCGCCGCCCCGAATGTGGGGCGGGGTCATTATAAATCTTGGTCAGCTAAAGCTGACCGGTTGCTAGTTTTCCCACCAATTGGTGGATTTGCTTATACAGGTCCCGATGAGACTAGCGGGAGATAGCGGGCTGAAGCCCCTGCTGCTGTGTTGTGCTGGTCCTTGAAGGCCAAAGCTTTTGTTTACTTTTGTTCATGTATGGCCGGCCTGCGTGCCGATGTCTGGAAGCCACCTTTTTGATGTAAACAAACAATGTAAATAACTCTTGTTTTATTTCATTCCTAGTTGTAAAGTGGACTTGTTATGAACTGGTTTTAAATAAAAATAAATATGCTTCCGTTATGCGACTCTGATGCTGAGATAGTTATATTTGTAACTGTTTAGACACTAATTCTCGTAACGCGCTCTTCTGTTCGTTTCATATGGCGTGGGGTCCCGACCGGACCTACTGTTATATGCTATGTAACATGGAGGTGTTACAAATTGGTATCAGAGCCAGGTTTCGATCCTGGGACCTGTGGGTTATGGGTCTCGATCCCTTTCCGTTTGAATTCGTGGTCGAATTCTTTTAAGGGGTGGTGAGCACGTGTGAGCGTCGCTTTTAACTCATATAAATAACCAGTTTTGTCCACTTTGGGAATGAATTACATGTATATGTGTAGCATTCAGATGGAACTTCTGTGTTCCTTTATTGCGTTATGCTATCTCGTAGTCGCTAATTATGTTTTGGGTACATATATAGACGACTGGGAGTGGAGCGGGGCCTTCTCGACCCCCTCGTTCGACTGCAAGCAGTGCACCAACTTCGGTGCCGACTCCTCCTTCAGCTAAAACAGTAAGGATGATTGCTGAGACAGTATTTGCAATGTTCACTGCGCAGCCAGGAGGGCATGTCCTTGGACAGCCTCCTACCCCTGGAGTGGCTCCAGTGCAGGCTCCAGCAGCTGAACCTCCAGTGCAGGCTCCAGCAGCTGAACCTGAGGTGGAAAGGCCAGTGTCGTTGAGGGCACGAAGAGATCCAGATCAACAGCTGCAATACTTTTTGAGTTTCCACCCTCCCACGTTCACGGGGGCAGGAACCCCGACACAAGCAGAAGATTGGCTGTCAAAGGTGCGCAAAACCTTGAAGGCCACGGACATGGAGGAAGGACAAAAAGTGACTTTGGCAACCTTCCTACTAGATGGGGAGGCGCAGCTGTGGTGGGATGAGTTGGAGATACATCAGCTAGCGGGAAGGCAGCTGACCGATATCTCTTTTGATGAGTTTTCCAAACTGTTCTTGGAGCGATATCTTCCTCAGGCCCAACAGATAGAAATGGAAAACCAGTTCAACCGTCTGACTCAGGGTGATCGTACTATCGATGATTATCTGCATGAGTTTACACGGTTGGGTTGTTATGCAGGCGTGACATTTGCGGATGAAGCGCGTAAGACAAATCGGTTTTACGAAGGCTTGCGAGAGGAGTTGTGGTTTCTTCTGATGGGGCCAATGACGCAAGGGTTTATGACCCTGGTCAACTCAGCTCGTTCTTTAGAGAAAGACATGAAGCGGTCCCATAGTAGGAAGGAGCTAGCAGTAGTCAAGCCAGAGTTCAAAGTATCGAGCTCGGCAAAGTCGGGGCAAGGCAAATGGAAGAAAGGAGCGCGACCGTCTGGGTCAGCTCAATCTTCAGCATCGGGAGTGACTGGGCGAGGCCCAATCATCTGTTACAACTGCGGCAAGCCGGGACATATAGCACGTGACTGTCGTAGTGGGAAGAAGCTAGTTGCGGCCTATGCGGCAGAGAAAGGGAAGGCGGCAGAGTCAACCGCATCCCACGCTGCTCCAGCCCAGCCTAGAGTTTACTGTTGGATCGGTAGGCGCCCTTAGAGGGGGGGTGAATAAGGGTTTTAAAGATTTTAAAACTATTTTGATTATTTTAGAAAAAGCTTTAAATATGATAATAAAGAAGATCAAGTAAAGTAAGAATAGAGACATGATTTTATTAACTTGAGAGACATGATTACAAAAACTTGATCTCTTATGAAAGCTAAAAATCAAAGCTAAATAGAAAAGAAACCTTTTGGTTTTCTATCCCGACTCGCTTCCCCACGAACCGGTGGCCCTAGCCTTATCCACCCCGGATTCGGCCTCAAGCCGCTCTAGCCAATCCCTCCCCGGATGTGGCCTCGAGCCCCCTAGACCTAGCCTAGATCTAGTCGCCAACACGAGGCGATTTTCCCCCTAAGTCCTACACAGACCTAGTCGCCAACACGAGGCGATTTCACTAATCGTTTACAAAGTGGAATATGAAATAATAATAAAGAAATATGAACTCCCTCAAGATGGACTTCTGAAGTTGGAGACGAAGATCCGCCGTTGAATAAGCGTTGTAGAAGCGGACTTCGATCTGATCTGGCGTGACGAGATTCTCCTTCAGAAGTTTTGTAGAGCTTCGCTAGCACATCAACTTTCGGCCAAGATAGCCTCTGGAATTCTGGCACTCAATATATCTCTCTGATGTGTGTATGAAATGAGAGGACTTGGGTCCTTTTTATAGACTAGCGCTAGCGCCTGCGCTAGCCACTAACGCCGGCGCTATCCCATATTAGGAGACTTTTTGCGCGGCAGAATCTTCAATCCGAGGCAACAATTCCAGCATGCCTTCTGTGCATCGAGCTAGCGCCGGCGCTATCCACTATCGCATGCGCTAGTGATTAGTTTGGAGTTGATGGCTCAATTTCGGGGGCAACCACCATATGTAAACCTTGAGTCATTTTGACCTGTTATCCTGCACACTTAGATCACACAAGATTAAATACATACATAGGATTTGTTATTCTCAAACCTAGGAGATGCGGAAGACCGTGTTCCAACAAACTCCCCCTTTTGATAATAACAAATCCATTAATGATAAATCAGAGCATTAATCTAAATAAGCATGAAGAAACATATTTGTGTGTGTGTGAAAAGGATGACTTAGGATAAATAATGATTATAGCATTTTAGTATTGCTCCCCCTAAATACATGCTCCCCCTAAGTGAATGCTCTCCTAATATGTTCTTAACTGAATTAAGCATGTTAGATATGTTATCATGGTTAGTTCTCCCCCTTTTGCATTTTATCATGTTAGTTCTCCCCCTTTGTTATTAGCAAAAGCGGGTAGGGAGACACCACTTCAAACTGTAATAATACGGTTAATAGGCATGATCAAGCTTTGAGAGAAGGAAATGATAAGGAGTTGTAGAAATCTTTTTATTGAATTAGATTAGAGTTTGAGTATCTATATTGTCATAAATAAGAGTTTTGTAGCATAAACACAAGATAAAAGCAAAGGTGCGGAAGACTTAAAAGAAAACATCTTGTATAAGAAATGATAATTCAAAAAATAATGGAGTTTTCATTTCAGAAAGAAGATGTTTTGTACATCAAAGGTTAAACAAGAGGTTAATTTCACCAATGAAGAAACCAAGCATGAATAAATATTATCACAAGAGAGATTACGACAATGTTATGGTAATTCATAATTTCAAAAACAAACTAAACATCGTAGAAATCATGCTAGGTTATCTAGTGCATTTTATAAATAAAGAGTAAGTATAGAATTAGCATTAGGATCCAATACTTATGAGAAGAAGTGTTATGGAAGATAATGATGTGCACAAGTGTATTTTGGATAAAGTGAACAAGTGTGTTAACAAAAAATACAAGATAAATATAGAGTAAAGTGCACAATAAAAACACAAATAATTTTACTTCCACACACTTTTAAGCACAAATTAAAATGTACAACAACCAAGGTGTTTTGCACACACAATGCTTATGAAGACTTATCAGGGTGCAAAGTAGTGCTTGGGGGATCACACAAGTTAATTTCTCAAGGTTGATTCTTTTTGTTGTGATCCTGTGTACTTAAGAAGAAGTGGTTTTATTTTTAAAATGAAGAGTTTGCACAAGACACTTTACTAATCTATCCAAGGTGCTCAACCCCACAATGCTTATTAAGACTTATCAGGAGGTTCAAGTAGTGCTTGGTGGAGATGACTTTGTCAAGGTTATGATGAGTTTGATTTGAACACAGTTCTCCGATTACACTTGTTTTGCAAACACTTTAAAGAAGAAATTTCAACCACTCTTCTTAATATTTAATAGTGCAAATAAATGTTGTGTAGGTAAGATACTTGTGCAATTTTAATTTTATGTACAATTACAATATATTAGCAAGCATTCTTAGATTAAGAAGCACAAGTAGACTAAGCCAAAAGGTGAGTGAAATAATATCATTATCAAACATAAAACATTTACTCATACTTAGAGACATGCTAAGCTTAGTCCTACACAAACTTTTCTAGTTATTATTGATGCACATATTAATAGATAGATCAAAGCATGATAAAAACAATGTTAAAGAAGTTTGAAAAAATAAATTGTAACATTATAGAGACTCTAAAGAATAGATTTAAATCATGCTTGATGTTCATAAAAAAAGCATACAAAAATTTTGGATTTGGTTTCAAGTTTTATGTTTTAGTATTTTGATTTTAAAAAAAACTTTAAATAAAAGCAAAACATATTTTTGGTTTTTGTCTTTTGTAATTTTATATTTGATTTTAGTAAATGACAAAAGCTTTTAAACAAGAGCAAAACGTATTTTTGAAATTTTGTCTTTTATAGTTTTGTTTTTGATTTTTCAAAAAATAAAATTAGTGGTGCAAAAACAAATAGTACATATCTATTAACATAATTTTAGGAACTTTTCAAAATTTTAAAAATGCAGAAAATCAGAAAGTCACGCTAGCGCCGGCGCTAGCGCTAGCGCGGAATACAGTACACGATTTTCGAGGAGTTTAAATTTTTTGATTGTTGATCCTGATTAGGTGTCCCAATAGTAGTTTAATGCTGAAATTTTCGATTTGTAGGAGGTGTTTTCGATGGTGAAAAATGCAAAAAATTGTGTTTTGTGAAAGTGTTTTAACTTGTAGACCTAGAATGGAGTGACGATTCTGCTTGATTTGATATCAAGATGATTCAAAGGTCTAAACTAGAAATAAATCACAATATACACCAACCATTATAATATAAATTGTCATCAGTTAATATATCAATTATAATTCACATAATTGTGATAGGAATAATTGTTTTTAGATGACTTTTGATATGACTTATGATATATGATTTTCGCAAAGAACATCAATAGAACATGGTGGTGCATGTGAATTCAATATTCATTATGTCGGTAAATTCTTTCAATACATTTTAGTGATTTTCTTTTAGTTAAGAATTTTGAATATATATATGTGATTTTTGATAGGTGATAGTGATGGTTTAGATCATGTTTGACATCAAGGAGTGAACACAATATAATTTTTTGTTGTGCACAAAGACAACCATATTGAAAGTTGAGCTTTTATTTAGATCTTGAATTTTCTTTTAGATCAAGTTATTTCACTAAACCACTTGTTGGTGAAGGCTAAGAATCTTAATAGCCTAATAACCAGATTTAATTTGAAATATCTTATAGCAAATTTAGAGTTTGATTCATATGGATAATATAAGATATTTAGAAGCAATGGATATAAGAATGAAAGATAGGTCATCAAAATAAAATATGATTTTGAATTTTGATCAATTTGATTTTATAAACATATTAATCTTTTAAGAGATAAAATCATATTTTCAATATTGTATAGGATGACCACGACATGATAGTTCAAAAGAAAACAAAAAGAAAAAATAGAAAAGACATTAAAGCACATCATGAAGTAGAAATTTGTATATTTCAATTTGTAAGGTTTCTACTTCATGCATTTGATGATACTAGTAGATGAGAGATTTGGTTATCCAAAGGGAACCAAGTGTAACGGTTCCTTTAGGTACCCAAATATAGCGTGATAATCTTTGGGGAGACAAAGATGAATGAATTTTTCAAGTGGAGTTAATGTTTCATTTTTTATTTTGGGTCTCCATTCATATTTTGATTTAATATTATGCATCAAATTTCCATATTCATTAAACTTAGGTTTAAAATAATAATCACTTTTGAAATTATATTTCATAGAAAATTTGTGCACATTTGAATTTAATTTGGGAGATATATAATGAGGGCTAGAGTTTATTATGCTTTTATGATTAAATATTCTACTAGGTGCATGTTTAATAGATTTTATAATACTAGTAGAAGACTTACACATTTTAGATGATAAACTAGAAATAAAAGATTTTTTATCACTTGTAAAATTTTCCACAAATAGTTTTAGTGCTTCTAGTTTATTAAATAAAATATTATTTTCATTTACTAATTTTTCATTATGCTCTTTTGAAATTAACAGTTCTTTTTCAAAATTCTTGAATTTTTCTTTAATATTATAACAATCAAAACAAGGCTTTGAAATTTCAATTAAAGAGCATGATGGAGATTCAATCACATCATTTTTGGATTCTACATTCACATTTGCCTTCAAAGTTTTATTTTCGAAACGTAGTTTTGCATTAGCCCTTTTTAATTTCTTAATCTTACGTTTCGTAATTTGTAGCAATTGTAGCGTAGAAATTGAATTGCAAATGATAAGGGATTTTGATTTCCTTACAGTGCTATTGGAAGAGGCAAAATTTGAACTAATAGTTCTTTTGACATCCTTTTGGCACTCCTCTTCCATTGATGCCATATCATCATCCCTTTCGCTTGATGTGACTTCCATGGATCTATCATGTGTGGAGCTTTCTTGAATACCTGTGCATGCTTGCATATTCTCTGGTTCTTGTGATTGTTCCATACCTACAGAAGGAGAATCATAAGTTATTTCAAGAAATTTCCACATCTCGTATGCAGTAGGAAAAGTATGAATGAGTTTGGAAATATTATGATCTAACGCACAAAATAGACTATTCATAGATTTTGCATTTAAAACCATTTCATTTTTATTTAACACGCTAGGTGGTTTTTTGATAGCAATATTCCAAACTTTTTCATCTAAAGCTTTAAGAAAATTTTCCATTAATATTTTCCATCCTTTAAAATTTCTTCCTTCAAATAGAGGTGGTGCTAGTGATTTTCCTTCTTCATAAAAATTTACCCCACTAGTAGAAGCGAGATCATGAGACCCCATTATTCCCGGTTGTTAAGCCGATTTGGAATAACCTAGCTCCGATACCACTTGTTGGATCGGTAGGCGCCCTTAGAGGGGGGTGAATAAGGGTTTTAAAGATTTTAAAACTATTTTGATTATTTTAGAAAAAGCTTTAAATATGATAATAAAGAAGATCAAGTAAAGTAAGAATAGAGACATGATTTTATTAACTTGAGAGACATGATTACAAAAACTTGATCTCTTATGAAAGCTAGAAATCAAAGCTAAATAGAAAAGAAACCTTTTGGTTTTCTATCCCGACTCGCTTCCCCACGAACCGGTGGCCCTAGCCTTATCCACCCCGGATTCGGCCTCAAGCCGCTCTAGCCAATCCCTCCCCGGATGTGGCCTCGAGCCCCCCTAGACCTAGCCTAGATCTAGTCGCCAACACGAGGTGATTTTCCCCCTAAGTCCTACACAGACCTAGTCGCCAACACGAGGCGATTTCACTAATCGTTTACAAAGTGGAATATGAAATAATAATAAAGAAATAAGAACTCCCTCAAGATGGACTTCTGAAGTTGGAGACGAAGATCCGCCGTTGAATAAGCGTTGTAGAAGCGGACTTCGATCTGATCTGGCGTGACGAGATTCTCCTTCAGAAGTTTTGCAGAGCTTCGCTAGCACATCAACTTTCGGCCAAGATAGCCTCTGGAATTCTGGCACTCAATATATCTCTATGATGTGTGTATGAAACGAGAGGACTTGGGTCCTTTTTATAGACTAGCGCTAGCGCCTGCGCTAGCCACTAACGCCGGCGCTATCCCATATTAGGAGACTTTTTGCACGGCAGAATCTTCAATCCGAGGCAACAATTCCAGCATGCCTTCTGTGCATCGAGCTAGCGTCGGCGCTATCCACTATCGCCTGCGCTAGTGATCAGTTTGGAGTTGATGGCTCAATTTCGGGGGCAACCACCATATGTAAACCTTGAGTCATTTTGACCTGTTATCCTGCACACTTAGATCACACAAGATTAAATACACACATAGGATTTGTTATTCTCAAACCTAGGAGATGCGGAAGACCGTGTTCCAACATTTACAACCTCGGCCAACAGGAGGCCATCAAACAGAACGATGTGGTGACAGGTATGCGATAGTATATAGCTTTTGTTGCTTTTTATACTTCATACCTTATACATTGTTTGGTAACCATTGATGTCCTAGGCTTTGTCCTGATCTTTAACTATCCGGCAAGAGCACTATTTGACACGGGTGCTTCACATTCCTTTATATCGGAGGCCTTCATACAGCAACTTGGAGTGCCTTCGGCGTTTAGACAGGAACGATTAGATGTGATGCTACCCAATGGGTGTTCGATGCGCGCGGATCAAGGTTGTGTAGTAAAGGTACGAATAGGGAGTCAAGACTTTGATTTGGAAGCACTGATACTACCGCTTTCGGAATTCGATGTAATCTTTGGTATGGACTGACTGTCAGCGCAGCAGGCCTACATTGATTGCACGTCTAAGGAGGTCACACTGGGGCGGAATACCGAACGTACAACTACGTTTGCTGGTTTGCGTGGATCGAGTAAGACACTGATGTCTGCTGTCCAAGTGGTCAAGGCGGTTCGGCAAGGTGCAGAGTTATGTGTTGTGCTAGTGGGGGCTGCAAAGCCTCAACCCAGTTTGAGTGATGTTCCTGTGATTTCAGAGTATCCAGATGTGTTTCCGAAAGATCTTCCTAGGGGTCCACCTCAGCGAGAGATTGACTTCACTATAGAGCTGGTGTCAGGTGCAAAACCTGTTTCACGCTCTCCGTACCGAATTGCGCCAAAGGAGATGGCGGAATTGAAAGTTCAATTACAGGAGTTGCTAGAGCGGGGTTATATACGTCCAAGTACCTCCCCTTGGGGTGCTCCGGTCCTTTTTGTGAAGAAGAAGGACGGAAGCCTGCGTCTATGCATTGACTACCGAGAATTGAACAAGTTGACCGAGAAGAACAAGTATCTGATTCCTCGAATCGATGACTTATTCGATCAGCTAGTTGGGTCAACGGTATATTCAAAGTTGGATCTCAAGTCCGGCTATTACCAGTTACGAATTCGGGATTGTGATATCCCTAAGACAGCATTCAGTACTCGCTACGGACACTACGAGTTTACAGTGATGTCGTTTGGATTGATGAATGCACCGTCAGTATTTATGGATCTGATGAATAGGACCTTTCGAGCGTGCCTTGATCGGTTTGTCATTGTCTTCATTGACGATATCTTGGTGTACTCTCAGTCTGAAGAAGAACACGTGATTCATTTGCGTGAAGTTTTGGAAATCCTGCGACGTAGTCAACTATATGCCAAATTCTCTAAGTGCGAGTTCTGGCTAGCCTCAGTGGCATTCCTTGGTCATGTTGTTAGTGGCGAGGGTATCGCAGTAGATCCGGCAAAGATTGATGCAGTCCAGAAGTGGCCCGTTTTGGCGACAGTAGCGGAAGTCAGGAGTTTCCTTGGACTTGTCGGCTACTATCAGCGCTTCGTGGAGAACTTTTCACGGATCGCTCTACCTCTCACCACCTTGACGAGGAAGGATCAGAAGTTCGTTTGGTCACCAGAGTGTGCACGGGCTTTTGAGGAATTAAAGAGGCGTCTGACCACAGCACCAATTTTGTGTTTACCATCTGGTGCAGAGGGTTATGAAATTTACAGTGATGCGTCAGGGAGTGGCTTAGGCTGCGTACTTCTTCAGCACGATCAAGTAATAGCTTATGGCTCTCGTCAGTTGAAAGTGTATGAGCGGAATTATCCGGTCCACGACTTGGAATTGGCGGCCGTGATTTTCGCTCTAAAGCTGTGGCGGCACTATTTATATGGTGTGAAGGTTGACATCTTTACAGACCATAAGAGCCTTAAGTATTTGCTAAATCAGAAGGAGCTCAACATGCGATAGCGAAGGTGGATGGAGTTCCTGGGGGACTACACTTTTGATATACACTATACTCCCGGGAAGGGAAATGTAGTCGCAGATGCTTTGAGCCGAAGGGCTTATGCACAGGCCAACTGGATTCATATGTATGATCCACGTCTGATCAGGGACTTGAAATCCTTGGAGATCTCCTGTGTAGAGAGGAGTTCTAGTGCGAATGCGTGCTTAAACTGGACGGAGGTGCAGTATGACCTCGCGGACAGAATACGACAGGCCCTGGAGCTTGATTCGAGCATGCAACGCTATTTGGCAGAGTCTGGGGATGGGACTGCTGCAGAGTTTGTGATGGACGATGGTCTGATGTGGAAAGATGGTCGGTTGTGCGTCCCAAATGTGGGTAAGTTGCGGG
This sequence comes from Dactylorhiza incarnata, assembly GCA_033032865.1. Lineage (NCBI taxonomy): Eukaryota > Viridiplantae > Streptophyta > Magnoliopsida > Asparagales > Orchidaceae > Dactylorhiza > Dactylorhiza incarnata. Next base: position 2,191,939 of record JAWHQI010000340.1, on the reverse strand, counting down.
AGGAATTAATGTACGAAACACATTTTACCAAATACTCAATTCACCTAGGGAGCACAAAAATGTACCAAGACATGAAAAAGCTGTTTTGGTGGCCGGGATTAAAGAAAGACATCGCCTTGTACGTGGCAAAATGCAAAACTTGCGCACTGGTGAAGGCGGAATGTCAGAAACCTGGAGGTTTTCTGAAGTCGTTGCCTATACCGGAATGGAAATTTGATGACATTTCGATGGATTTCGTGCACGGTTTGCCGAGATCACAGAGTGGGAATGATGCCCGTATGAGTGATCGCGGATCGCTTGACAAAGGTAACCCACTTTATTCCAAACCGGAAGGACGATTCAGTTGAAAAGTTAGCAAAACTTTATGTTGATAGCATCGTACGATTGCACGGTGTGCCCCGTAGCATCGTCAGTGACCGAGATGGGCGCTTCACTTCGAAGGATTGGAGGCTAATCCACCAGTTGTTAGGTACAAAGCTGAAGTTTAGCACTGCCTTCCACCCTCAGACGGATGGACAGACTGAACGTACGAACAGAACTCTGGAGGATATGCTCCGAATGTGCGTCCTGGACTTCGGTAAAAAGTGGGAAGATCATCTATTCATGATCGAATTCGCTTACAATAACAGCTATCAGGCAAGTATAAAGATGACACCCTTTGAGGCCCTCTATGGTAGAGCTTGCCGCACTCCCTTATCTTGGGCAGAGACAGGTGAAACGAAGCTGTTTAAGCGAAAGAAAGTCGAAGAGGCAAATGCGGCTATTCAAACAATCCGTGAGAGATTGTTAATTGCGCAAGATAGGCAGGCGAAATACTACAATGCCAAGCACAGAAACGTCGAATTCACCGTGGGCGACTGGGTTTATCTCAAGATCAAACCTTTCAAGGGTGTGTACCGGATTCGGCGCTTGAAAAAGCTGAGTCCAAGATACCTTGGACCGTTTGAGATACTGGAACGTGTTGGCGAAGCTGCCTATCAACTCGCTCTTTCGACAGAGTTGAGTGGTTTGCACGATGTATTCCACATATCAGTATTGCGGAAAGCTGTACCAGAGCCTAGCCAAGTGCTTGTGGCTAGTCAGGTGCCGGTCGATGATGGGTTGAAGACAAAGGTCATACTTATTAGCATCGAAGACACTGAGATCAAACAGCTACAGAATAAATTGATCAAGATGGTCAAATTCCGCTGGAACAACTGCGGTCGTGAGGAACTTACATGGGAGCGCGAGCAAACTATGCGTGAGGAGCTCCCCGAGCTGTTCCTTTAAGGTACAAATTGTATTTTGTATCGTTTTGATTATTTGCACTATTAGAATTTCGGAACGAAATTCATTTAAGGGGGGAAGAATTGTAAGACCCCAAATGGCATGTGCACCCAAAATACCAAAAATGAGCCTGAACTGAAATCAGGGAGCTAGCGCCAGGTGCTAGCGATAGCGCCGGCGGTAGCGTTTCGAGAACTCCCGAGAAATGGTCCCGAGAAATCCCGAGAAATGGTTCCGAGTGAAGGATTTCATGTGCATCGGAAGGGCAGGATTTTAAAAAAAATTTAACACCCAAAACCAAACGACACACGGGAACGGATATCTCATAAACGATGCAACCCAATAAACCCTAACTCATCACATCTAATCCATCACATGCGTTAGGAATTGTACCTCTAGAGAATGAAATCTCTAGGTGAAGAGCGGAATGTCGGTGACGCTACGAATTGATTCCGTTTACAACGGACTCCTTGAGAACTCTAGGTTCACCTTGAACCCAAACAGCCGCACCAAGCTCACTCTTGATCGGAGGATGAGGTGGATCTTCCTTAGACAACAAAAGCCCTAGCTGGATCCGAATCGGGAGGCCGAAGTTTGCTGTCGGAGAGAGCGCAATTCCGGCGACAGCAGGGAGACACGAAGGCCACCTCCAGGAGCTGTCGGAAAACGCACTCACCAGGCGACAGCTGGAGAGAAGCCGGCCGTCCTTCGTTGGGTGCTGTCGGACACAGTCGAGACCTACGACAGCAGGGAGTTCCGGCGCAGGGGAGCAGGAGGACCTCTGCCCTACAGCCCGGCCAACGAAAATGGCAGGATCGCCGGAGAAGGAAGCGAGAAGAGAAGGGTCGCCGTGACCTTTCGCGATCTTCGTGCGGCGCAAGGTTCGGCCAGGCTCCCGATTCTATTTCTTTTTTCTTAGGGTTTGTCTTCTCTTATTCTTAATATATATACACACACATTCCTAATAAGAGTAAATGAGGCTAAGCGCACACCAAATGCTAAATTGCATTTTGATGCTCTCATTATTAACTTCCATATTCGTGTCTTTCCCGTCTCCAAATGTGAGAGCGAATATGTGATTAATTTTGTGCTTATAAAAGACGCAGCGTACGTTTTCTTTTATACAGCTTCGTCATCAATTGACGCTCATATAAATGCAGAAAATAATGTTGTCTAACTGTGTCGATTTACGACGACACGCATGTGCGCTCATCTCATATATTAGGCACTTATGTTACTAACGCCAATATATCATATGAGCCGACATGAGGCTGTTACTATTCATTTGGTGTTACCTTACAGAGAAACCATGGCGTCGAGGCGGCGAGATGATAACCTTTATCATAATCTATAAGAGACTTATCACGGCATTATAGACGCCTCAATGACATAGTTGCAAGGTTCCTAAAAGGGATGACCTGTGTCTATCCGTGTCACATGATATCATAAATATTGTGTGAAAGTGGTCCGTGTCAGTTTCACACTATATTTGTCTTCCTTGGTCTCACAAGTGAGTTGTATTTATAACTACGTTAGTTATAATGCATGCTACACAACCTCGCCTTGCCAAGGGGCCCTGACTATATCATTACCAAAATATTTTGGGGACAAACCGATATTTCGATGTGCACATTTTCTACGCGCGAGTATGAACAACGAATCATAGTATTTATTCCCATCATTAGATGGTATTCAACTACAATCACATTGCTCACACCGACGCGCTAAATCTACACTTCTCATATCTCAATGATAGACATGTTGTAAACATTATTGACACTTAACACATTCCACATAATGTTACAACATAAATTGGGTCAATTTCAATATGTATGAAGTTATACACATATATACTCATATGATTAAATGATAACCACTTATTAACATTTATAGAACTCAAATGTACTTTAATCCATATGACAATCTTAGATCGGTAATCATTGTTCCTCTTTGATTACCACGATTGTGAAAAGCATGAGATTACATGACTCTATAAATCATGGTTCTATGGTTCAAGACCAAGAGCATCTTCCCAAACCTTACATGATACAAGTCACACAATCAAGGAACAAAATGTTACAATATTCTACAATACATTCTAAAATGTTACAACATTCTAGAAACATGAACATACAGTAAAAAATAGGGAAAGAGACAACTTTTAAAACACCACTTCCTTTAGTCTCCCACTTATTTTTAAAGTTTCTCAAACATTAGAAACTACAAAAGAAAGGAGCAACCTTTGAAATCACTCATCAAGCCACTCCCCATGGTCTCGTAACCCCATGGATTCGAAATGAATTTCACTCTTGGCTTGAGATAAAGGTTTGGTGAAAGGATCAGCTGTGTTGCTGCTAGTGTCTATCCATAAAAGTGCAATCTTCCCTTCCTCGATGAAGTCCCGCGTCACAAAATACTTTCTATCCATGTATTTCGTCTTGTGATGCGACCTTGGCTCCTTAATTTGAGAAATGGAGGCACTATTGTCGCAAAACAACTTCAAGGGGGCTTCACTTGATGGAACGACTCCAAGTTCTTCGAGGAACTTCTTTATCCAAACTCCCTCTTTGCTGGCTTCCGCAGCCGCCATGACTTCTGCCGCGGTGGTTGAGTCGGCGGTCGTTGATTGTTTCCAACTGCGCCAACTCACGACCCCACCATTCAGAAGGAAAACGAATCCATACTGAGATTTCCTGTCGTCAGGATCAGTCATGAAACTAGCATCCGTGTAGCCTTCTACAACTAGTTCCTTACTCCCACCAAAAACAAGAAATTTATTCTTGGTCCTTTTCAGGTACCTAAGAATATTTTTTTTACAGCGGTCCAATGATTAGGACCGGGTGAAGCTTGATGTCGGCTCGTTATGCTTAGAGCATATGCAACATCCGGTCTTGTACAAGTCATGGCATACATGATGGAACCTATGGCGGAAGCATAGGGAACATTCTTCATGTATTCAATGTCTGTGTGCGTTGATGCACATTGAGACTTTCCCAACTGTAAAGACGTCTTCATTGGCACGTTTCCCTTCTTAGAGTTTTCCATGTGAAACCTTTCTAAGACTTTGTCAATGTAAATACTTTGACTTAGGCCAATGAGACTTCGAGACCTATCCCTATATATCTTAATCCCCAAGATATATTGGGCTTGTCCCATGTCCTTCATTGAAAAAATTGTTTTCAATGAGTCTCTTGTTTGTTCCATTAGAGGTATATGATTGCCCATTAATAATATATCATCTACATACAATACCAAAAATATGATGTAACTCCCACTAGCCTTCTTGTATACACAAGATTCTTCCTTGCTTTGAATGAAACCGAGGGCTTTCACCTCATCGTCAAAGCGTTTGTTCCAACTCCTTGCGGATTGCTTCAAACCATAAATGGCCATTAGAAGTCTACATACTTTCTCGATGTTGTCCGGATCTTCAAAACCTTGAGGTTGCACCATGTACACTTCCTCAACTAGTTTTCCATTTAGGAAAGCTGTTTTGATATCCAACTGCCATATTTCATAATCGTGGAAAGCGGCGATTGCCAACATGATCTGAATTATTTTGAACATTACAACCGGCGAGAAGGTTTCATCGTAGTCAATCCCTTGGACTTGACTAAAACCTTTTGCCACAAGCCTTGCTTTATAGGTTGTCAGGTTCCCATTCATGTCCATCTTCCTCTTGAAAATCCATTTGTTTGGAATGGCTTTCTTTCCATAAGGAAGGTCAACCAAGTCCCATACTTGATTGTCATACATGGATTGCATTTCGGATCTCATGGCCTCTAACCAGGCCTCTGAATCTTTCCTTCCTAATGCTTCTTCATAGGTTAGGGGATCTTTAGTGTCTATTATCAACACGTCATGAAAACCCATGTAAAGGTCGGGCTTTCTTCTCACCCTTGTAGACCTTCTGAGTTCCATTTGCTCATTCTGTTCACCTTGAGGCTCTCGAATTTCTTCTACTACCTCTTGTGCAATCAATTCATGTTCAGCATGAGCCAAGCAACCGCCTTGTGGCGTATTGTGAAACTCCTCAACACAAATTTGTGGAGGTGGATTATCCACACTCCCACTGAGCAAAGGAACCATATGTGATAACTCGTGATCATCTCGAATTTCAAAATTCAACTCATGATCACTACTTTGTAGGTCCTCTTGAGTTTCCTCAAGTGTTATCCTACGATCACATCCTTTAATTCTTTCGAGAAAACCCTTCTCTAAGAATGTAGCACCTTTCTTTACGAATGTAGTATTCGTCGCCTTGTGCCAAAAACTATACCCTTTGGTTTCTCTTGGGTATCCTATGAAAAAAACATTTGTCCGCTTTGGGTTCCAATTTTGTCGATTGCATTCGATTTGCAAATGCTTCGCAACCCCAAATTTTAATGAAAGATAAATTAGGCGGTTTTCCAAACCGTGCATCGTATGGAGTTTTGTCAACAGATTTTGTTGGAGCAATATTTAAAGTGAGAATTGCATAAAGAAGTGCATGACCCCAAAAATATAAAGGTAGATCGGTCTGACACATCATGGAACGAACCATGTCTAGCAGGGTTCGGTTTCTCCTTTCGGAGACACCATTCCACTGCGGTGTGCCAGGTGGAGTAAGTTGTGGTACAATACCATACTCCTTCAGGTAAGTAGTGAACATGTTGCTCATGTACTCACCTTCACGATCGGTTCTCAAGATTTTAATTCTCTTGTCAAGTTGGTTCTCTACTTCATTTTTGTATTCCTTGAATTTCTCAAGGGATTCACTTTTATGCTTCATGAGATAAACATAGCCATATCGGCTATGATCATCTGTGAAGGTAATGAAGTACCTATAACCTTCTCTTGCACTTGTACTCATTGGACCGCACACATCTGAATGTATCAGTTCCAACAAGCTGTTCGCTCTAGCACCTTTCTTGCCGAAAGGTGTCTTGGTCATTTTCCCAGTTAAACATGATTCGCATGTCCCAATTGCATCTAAATCAAATGAGTTCAAAGATTTGTTTGATGCAATTTCCTTATGCGTTTCTCGTTTATATGACCAAGACGATGGTGCCATAAGAGTGTTTTGTTTATATGAGATATCTTGAGTCTTTTGTTATTGACATTCATAACATGTTTATCTTCCATAATATTAAGCAAATATAATCCATTAGAAACGAAAGCATTTGCGTAAATTAAACCATCCTTCTCAATTGTCATTTGTGAATTTTCAATCACAAAACGAAAACCTTCTGCATCTAAACATGATACAGATATAATGTTTCTCAAAATGGAAGGGACTTGATAAACATCTTTCAAAATTAAAACTAAACCACTAGATAAATGAGGTGCCAACTGTAACCGCGGAGATTCTTGCACCATTCCCGACCTTCAGCACAACCTCTCCTTTAGAGAGCGTTCTTCTATCCCTTAGTAACTGCATATTAGAAACTAAGTGAGCACATGATCCGGTATATATTACCCAATCAAGGATAGTTGTGGTTAAGTTTAAATTCAGTTCAATAACATATATACCTTTAGGGCGCTTGCGTTCGATCTTGCCTTCATCCATGTCCTTTTTGTACTTGGGGCAGTTCATCTTGTAGTGTCCCTTTTCATGACAATGGAAACACTCGGTGAGATCTGTTGGAGAGTTCTTCACCTTGCTTCCCTTGGAGTTGCTCACATGAGCTGCTCCCTTATTGCCTTTATAGGAGGAACCTCTACTTGCATTTGCACCTTTGCCTTTATTTTTAAAGGGCTTCTTGCTACTTGATGCAACGGCCAAGACAGTATTCGCCTTTGTCTTGCCCATATCTATCTCAGCTGTCTTGAGGGCGTTATGGAGCTCATTCATGATCATCTTCCTTTCACGCATATGGTAATGCATTATGAAGTCCTTGTAGGAATAAGGAAGCGACCCTAGAATGATGTCCTCAGCTATGTCATCAGGAAGTTGAGAATTCAGCTTCTCCAATTTCTCCAGATAACATTGCACCTTAAGGAAGTGCACTGAGACCGATTCACCCTCCATCATTTTGCACCTTGTGAGTGCTATGGTGGTCTTATAGCGCTCCTTTCGGGCACTATCGGTGAACATTTTCTCAAGTTGTGCTATTATTTCCTTAGCAGGGGTATCGAGAAATTTTCTTTGCAATTGATCGCCAATACTGGCCAAGATCAATGTCTGCACGACACGCTGTTGTTCATTCCATTTATTTTGTTCCTCCTTTTCAACATCGGTTGGTTTGCCTTTCTCCTTTTCTTCTGGGCAATTTCCATCCAGAATTTGTTGGAGATTTTCCAAACGCAACACAATGTTCAACTTGAGGATCCAATCAGAATAGTTTGAACCATCATTAGCAAGGGGACTTTTATCAATCATGGAACGCAGAAAATTTGGCAGGGTTGACATGATTCTAAAAGAAAAAAGAGGAAAAACATTTTACTTAAAGTTCATTAAAAGAAACTGTTGTTATGTTAAAAGAAATATTAACACAACTCAGCACAAGATCCTTTCCAAACAAGCGGACTCATCCATTCGTTTGTCCAGGTAGGTACAAGCACCAATCACAACCTTTAAGCGAAGCTTAACTCTTGTGACTTTTGAACAAAATCATTATATGTTTTATATTAAAACCAAAATAATTTATAAAACCCTTTTCCAAAAGATTCAAGCCTAGATCTTGAAAACTTTGTTTAAGAAAACTCATTTTATTGGCCAACTAGTGTGGACGTGGTATTCCCATAAGAAGAACAAATTGTGCCTCACACAGATTTAGTCTCCTGTGGCCTAATACCATGCTCACACACGTTCCACCATATCTGGTGATTGGAATCACACTCATGCTCATCCAAAGTCACTAGCTTAAGTGGATAAAATGAGAAGGAAAACATCTTAAATTTTTCAATTCACATTCCTTTAAGAAATGGAGGGAATTAGAATATAGCCTAACTCACGACATTCTAATAAAAAATATTACATCCATCACAAACAATTACATTCCAGAGTTTGCAAAAGGAAATAAAGGAATGCCAAAGCAGGAGAAAAATCGCTAGCCGGGACCCTAACATTGGATAAGCTTGTGTACACAACCCAATATGATTCATCTAGATAATTTTTAAATCCAGAAAAAAATAATCTCCTCATAATCCATACTAGGGTGGATTATGTAATATGAATCAATGGATTTGGACATAGCCAATCCAAACTATAAGGCACCGAGACTAGCAACAAAAGAGTTACAACGCTATGAGATATCAAACCTAGCTCTGATACCACTGAAGGATTTCATGTGCATCGGAAGGGCAGGATTTTAAAAAAAAATTAACACCCAAAACCAAACGACACACGGGAACGGATATCTCATAAACGATGCAACCCAATAAACCCTAACTCATCACATCTAATCCATCACATGCGTTAGGAATTGTACCTCTAGAGAATGAAATCTCTAGGTGAAGAGCGGAATGTCGGTGACGCTACGAATTGATTCCGTTTACAACGGACTCCTTGAGAACTCTAGGTTCACCTTGAACCCAAACAGCCGCACCAAGCTCACTCTTGATCGGAGGATGAGGTGGATCTTCCTTAGACAACAAAAGCCCTAGCTGGATCCGAATCGGGAGGCCGAAGTTTGCTGTCGGAGAGAGCGCAATGCCGGCGACAGCAGGGAGACACGAAGGCCACCTCCAGGAGCTGTCGGAAAACGCACTCACCAGGCGACAGCTAGAGAGAAGCCGGCCGTCCTTCGTTGGGTGCTGTCGGACACAGTCGAGACCTACGACAGCAGGGAGTTCCGGCGCAGGGGAGCAGGAGGACCTCTGCCCTACAGCCCGGCCAACGAAAATGGCAGGATCGCCGGATAAGGAAGCGAGAAGAGAAGGGTCGCCGTGACCTTTCGCGATCTTCGTGCGGCGCAAGGTTCGGCCAGGCTCCCGATTCTATTTCTTTTTTCTTAGGGTTTGTCTTCTCTTATTCTTAATATATATACACACACATTCCTATATACACTACGTTAGTTATAATGCATGCTACACAACCTCGCCTTGCCAAGGGGCCCTGACTATATCATTACCAAAATATTTTGGGGACAAACCGATATTTCGATGTGCACATTTTCTACGCGCGAGTATGAACAACGAATCATAGTATTTATTCCCATCATTAGATGGTATTCAACTACAATCACATTGCTCACACCGACGCGCTAAATCTACACTTCTCATATCTCAATGATAGACATGTTGTAAACATTATTGACACTTAACACATTCCACATAATGTTACAACATAAATTGGGTCAATTTCAATATGTATGAAGTTATACACATATATACTCATACGATTAAATGATAACCACTTATCAACATTTATAGAACTCAAATGTACTTTAATCCATATGACAATCTTAGATCGGTAATCATTGTTCCTCTTTGATTACCACGATTGTGAAAAGCATGAGATTACACGACTCTATAAATCATGGTTCTATCGTTCAAGACCAAGAGCATCTTCCCAAACCTTACATGATACAAGTCACACAATCAAGGAACAAAATGTTACAACATTCTACAATACATTCTAAAATGTTACAACATTCTAGAAACATGAACATACAATAAAAAATAGGGAAAGAGACAACTTTTAAAACACCACTTCCTTCACCGAGAACTCCCGAGAAATGGAGCAGGCTGAAACAGATGAGCTAACGTCAGGCGCTAGCGCTAGCGCCGGCGGTAGCGTCTCTTAGCGGTACCGACTCAGGCTAGCGCCAGGCGCTAGCCACTAGCGCCGGCGGTAGCGGGAAAATCATATATTCTCCAAAAGCCGACTCTTTTCCCATTTCTCTGCCTTTTCCTGATCTGAGAGCTGAGAGGAGAGCTGAGGGCAGAGGTTTGGGAGCAAGGAGGGAGATCCGTTGGAGTTGAGCTTTCGTCGTGCCAGGAGGGAGTTGTGAAGAAGCGTCTGCGTGCGTGTGCCACCGCGGATTCCATCCATCTCCCTCTCACTTCTATGGCACCGAAACGGCCTACAAGGGTAACGAATCTCCTCCCTAATCCTTGGACATGTACGTCCTTTGATTTGCATGCGTTTTGGAATACTTCTACTAATTAGTAGATCGGCTATTCCGGTGGGTTGAAGTGATTTCCCCACAAATTGCATATAGAGTCCGAAACGGTATTACGGACATAGGCCTGCTGTGTGAAGCCCATCCTGACAGTTCGAGCCGGATTGGTGATGCTTAGTGCGTGTAAAGTGCCGGAAATAATTCCGTGTACGTGCTGTGATGCGGGTCATGAGTATTGTTTTGTACAAAAATAGGACCTGGAGGTGTTTCTCAGGCTGTACCCGAAATTTGGTGCAGAACTGAGTTCTGTCACTAGCGCCGGGCGCTAGCGTTAGCGCCGGCGGTAGCTCCAGGTGAGTTACCAGTGTTGATGTCTGGAGGTGGTTTCCCAGAGGTGGCAGTACAGGTTTCTGTTACCAGTGCCGGGCAGAACTAAGTTCTGTTGCTAGCGCCAGGCGCTAGTGCTAGCGCCGGCGGTAGCGCCCAGCACGCAATTTGTGTGATTCAGTGTTACCCAATGTCCTGGGGACTGGATATATAGTAGATAAAGCTGTGGAATTTGCAAAGCCCAGCTTTAAGTGTCGGGCACAAGGTGACGCTTACCCGTATCGTGCAGAGTTGAATCGCGATAATTGAGCACGGGCCTAGCTGATCCGAACCCGCCCATAGTAGTGGTGAAGAGGCCGCCCCTCGGTGCACCGGACTATGGAAGAGTGTCGGAACTTCGTGTGTAAGGCCTAGCTCAATTTGCCTGTCTAAGTTGAAATAGGACTTAGCGTAAAGGCGTAACTCAAGGAGTATGCCAAAGTGTGCCTTGAGAGAACGAAGCGGGTGGCTTGGTTTGCCTCCGTTGGTGTTGTTTGTGGATATATATATATATATATATATATATATATATATATATATATATATATATATATGCTGCTGACTCTTACTTGCAGGGAAGGAGCACCGCCGCCCCGAATGTGGGGCGGGGTCGTTCTAAATCTTGGTCAGCTAAAGCTGACCGGTTGCCTGTTTTCCCACCAATTGGTGAATTTGCTTATACAGGTCCCGGAGAGACTAGCGGGATGTTGGAACCCGGATACCGGTCCAACTTGTTCGAGACTGGGGGAGTAGCTTGAGTTACTTCTCTCTTCGTCGGATCCCTAGAACTAAATATTCCGAGCTAAGAACTGACCCTCACGGGTTGGTAAGTAGCTCCCTAAGAATGACCCACTGGCTGCAGCGAGGAGGTCCCGCTACTAACCCGGAAATCTAACTTGATTCCCCCTCCCAAAAACCAGAAGCTGAGCCTGTCTCAGACAGCACAAGGAAGAAAGCACAGGCTCTCTCAAGGGGGGTGAATCTGTGCTGATCTGAGACATAATGGGTCCTATTTATAGGGAAAGACTTCTCAGGGGTAGAATGGTCCGGATGACCTGTGGATAGCGTAACTCCGCCTTACTATTTTACTAAACGCACTCCAAATTGGTCTGCAGGTAGCCAGACTCCGCTGTCCCGAAGGGCTATAGGCAGACCATCAGGGGCGCTCAGATGATTCTACTCCCCAGAATTTGACTCTACTCGCCAAGGGAGGCACCGGTCTACTTGCCAAGCCTCCTGACTCTACTCGCCCGGAAATGGGTCCACTCGCCTGGAGGTGTCGGCCTACTCGTCGGACGCCCTCAGATCTACTCGCCAGGGGGTGCCAGCCTACTCGTCGGATACCCTTGGCTCTACTCGCCAGGGGGCCGGTGCCAGCCTACTCGCCGGACACCCTTGGCTCTACTCGCCAGGGGGTGCCAGCCTACTCGTCGGACACCCTTGGCTCTTATCTGTCGAATAAGGGTTGTACACAATCCCCGCTCTTTGAGAGCTCGTTAGAGGTCGGAAAGAAGAGTCCAACCTACTATTCGGCGGGGCTGCGCGCTGACAGGGCCTTCTTCTATAAATAGGGTGAGGGTGTGCCATGATCCCCTCATTCCAAGATGTCTTCTGACTCGATTTTGGGGTCGCCGCCGCCAGCGGAGTCCACTCCCTTGAGGGAGTTTCTCGCGGACCCCCCTGCCTTCAACGAGGAGTCATGGACTCGCCTGATGGCCGTCCTTCGGGCCCATGATTCCTTCTTGATGACTATGCCGCCAGCCGAGGTGAAGGCCCAATTGGTCAACCTGGGTGATCGCCTCGCCGAAGTGGAGGGACTTCACGACAACCTGCAGGGTGAAGACGGCCTACTTGGCCGGATGGATGATGCGGAGGCGAGGTTATATGAGGTGGAGACTCGCCAGAAGGCTACCGATGACGACCTTCATCGCTTTGCTCAGGTGGCGGGCACCGTGGGGGAGGCCTCCCTTTTGGAGGAGCACATTAGGCGAGGCGAGGAACACATCCGCCAAAGCGAAGGGATCCTGGAGAGGGCTCGCGAAGACTTGCGTGCGGCCCAAGGAATCGCTTGGAGAGCTCGCCACCCCCAACGCCCTCGCCGTCGGGGTCGCGGTCCGGTGCATCATGGTTGAGATCTTCAGGGATAGTCCCTGTTCTTTCTTTTGATTTTTTTTGAGAGCCTGCTCAGCAATCTAACTCGCGACCCACGGGTCCTTGTAATCCTCAGGCGTCCTTTTATGTCCCTTTACTTGTACTCGCGCGGGGCGCCCCAAGAATGTTTATCATATATTTACATGTTCTTTTTGTGCTTGTGTGGTATGCTTCCTTCGTTCGTTATTCTTCCCTTTTCTGATGGGCATGCGTTCTTTCTATATCTATTCGCTGCTTAGGGCCTACTCGCCACGCTAGATGATCTGCTCGCTCGCGGTTAGGCCTGGGGGCAGGGTCTATAAATAGAGGGCCCTCCTGCGCTGGTAGGTACGCTTCCCTACCCTTCTCAGGCATCCTGTCTCTGAACCTCCTCCACAGAATTCCCTTGCTCCTACTCGCGGCCCGCTATGGTGAAAGAACCATCCGAGGAGGGGCGCGCCTTCTGCGTCCGCAATTTCAGGACGCACAACTTTCCCAGCTCGCAGACCCTCGGCGAGGAGTTGGCGGATATCGAGAATCGTTATCTGCCCCCGGGCTACACCGCGAGGCGGCCAGGACCGGGCGAGTTTCTCAACTCGCTGTATAGTGGAGAGCTCGCCCTTCCCTTGGCACACTTCCAGGTAGGGTTGAGGCTGCCCCTGTGGCCTGAGGTTCGTCAAGTCTTCCGGTATTTCGGGATGATCCCTGCGCAGGTCAACCCCAACGCGATCAGCGTCCTGGTCGCTTATGCCTGCTACCTCCGCGGAGAGAAAATAGAGTTCAACCTCTCCACCTTCCGCAAAGTGATGACCCTGAAGGCGACCAGCGACGGCACCTTGTTTTTCACCATCGTGTGCGTCAAGGTTGCCGAGACCTTCAATAAGGTCCACCATTGGACGGACAAATTCGTCCTGGTGCGGGGCGACTACGGCAACATTCCCTTCGCCCCCATCCAGAAGACGGAGGCAGAGTACCGACCGCCTCGCCTGAGGGGAGACGCGCTCGAACTCTACCGTTTCCTGAAGGACAAGGTCTTGGACGTCGTCTTCCTGCGGCAGGGCGTGGATCAACTCGCCTTCGTTAATCCGGGAGCGGGTAAATCTTACTCGCCTCGCGGCATTGATCATCTGTTCCTAGTGGGGGTGGTTACTAACTGTCTCGTGTTTAAATGCAGGAGAGCGCACCGTCCCCCTCCTACCCCCTCATGATGCTTCTCGGCAACGGTCAAGTGAGCCTTCCAGGGAGGGGTCTCTCGCAGGGGTGGTGGTCACGGTGGACACCGAACCGACCTCGCCGGTGGACAAGGGCAAGGGGCAGGTAGATCCCGAAGCCGCCTCGGCAAGCGAGCCGCGGCCAAAAAAGCGGAGGACAGGGGGTTCTTCCTCCCGCCTTCCGGCGAGTCCCCCCCCCCCCCCCCCGATCCTTCCACTCACCCGCATTACGGGCTGGGGATGCGGAGTAAGGACTCCCGGGGTGACCCCCTCATGATATGGGATCACGAGGCGAATCGGGTTTCCGTGAGTGCGCTCCTCCCTTCTTGGGAGGATTTCGAGGAGGTCGGCGATCAGGCGTTCAATCTGATCTTTGGGTTGTACAGGCGAGATGACGCCGAGGTACTCGCGGAAGTTCCTATCTGCGAGTTGGCCAACCTAAGTTTCCGCTCCGCCATCCGGACAGCCGAGCTGATTCATCAGACCGCGCGGCGAGGGATTCAGTCGAACAGGCGGCTCCATGACCTGGGCGCCGCCCACGCGGAGTTGGAGAAGAAGATGATTGAGAGGGATAGGGAGATAGCAGAGCTCCAGGCCAAGGGGGTTCCCCCTCCCGAGGTATTTAGCCCGCCTCGCCCCCGTCCTACTTGCTTAATCTTGGGATTGGCTAATGTCTCGTTCCTCAGGAGGCCGCGGTGGCGCTAGTGACGCGGATATCAGAACTGGAGGAGCAACTCGTCGCCTCGCAGCGTCAGGTCGATTATCTCGGTAATCGCCTCGCCGAAGCTGAGTCTGAAATAGAGGAACTTCGCCACCCCAGCCGGGGGGAGTCGTCGAACGCGCCAACCCTCCACTTTACCCCTGCTCAAATCGCTGAGACGCACCGGAAGCTGGCGATCGCGACCGCGGTGTTCGTGCGGGAGCGCCTCCGGCGCCGCTTCATGCTTACTGCTGATGGGGCCCAGGTTGATCTCGCCACCCTTCTTCCAGAGTTATACCGCGAGGCGGTGAATCCTGCTCCCACCGAGGCCCAAGATGAGAACTCCTCTAGCGGGTCAGAAGAAGAGGGTCCGGACGTCTAACCCTTTTGGATTTGTAACAATAAACTTATCTGGGCGTGTTTATTTTGGGTGTACTCGCCCTTCTCCTCGTATTTGCCTTGATGCGTTTTGCTTTGTTTTATTCTGTGGTTATGTCGCTCATGCTTAGGATCAATTTTTACGCATACGCATTTTCTACTCGCCCTTAGGGTGTACTCGCGCGTGACTGTGACTCGCACAGGAGGGTTCTTTTATAGATTCGGCGCCCAGGCCCCCCTTCCCTGGTCACTAAAGCGAGGAGGCTGGCGGAAGACTCGCCGCTCTGGTTGCTCACGCGTTCGCACTGGGACTTCCTGCGAGGCGGTAAGATGGCGGCGGTGTCGGACTCGCCTCGGAGGGATGTTGATACCACTCGCCTCGCCCACCTGTTCATCCTCCCCTGAGGTGGTAACAAGGTTCTAGTACACTATAGGGTACAACCCTCACTCGAGGGGGCAAGTAGTCAGCCTGCAGGGGAGGAGCCCAGTGCTACGACCTGGTCTACGGCAACAACATATCTCGAGGACTTAGAACTCACTCGAGGGGGCAAGTAGCCGGCCTGCAGGGGAGGAGCCCAGTGTTACGGCCTGGTCTACGGCAACAACACATCTCGAGGACTTAGAACTCACTCGAGGGGGCAAGTAGCCGGCCTGTAGGGGAGGAGCCCAGTGCTACGGCCTGGTCTACGGCAACAACATATCTCGAGGACTTAGAAATCACTCGAGGGGGCAAGTAGCCGGCCTGCAGGGGAGGAGCCCAGTGCTACGGCCTGGTCTATGGCAACAACACATCTCGAGGACTTAGAACTCACTCGAGGGGGCAAGTAGCTGGCCTGCAGGGGAGGAGCTCAGTGCTACGGCCTGGTCTACGGCAACAACACATCTCGAGGACTTAGAACTCACTCAAGGGGGCTAGTAGCCGGCCTGCAGGGGAGGAGCCCAGTGCTACGGCCTGGTCTACGGCAACAACACATCTCGAGGACTTAGAACTCACTCGAGGGGGCAAGTAGCCGGCCTGCAGGGGAGGAGCCCAGTGCTACGGCCTGGTCTACGGCAACAACACATCTCGAGGACTTAGAACTCACTCGAGGGGGCAAGTAGCCGGCCTGCAGGGGAGGAGCCCAGTGCTACGGCCTGGTCTACAGCAACAACACATCTCGAGGACTTAGAACTCACTCGAGGGGGAAAGTAGTCGGCCTGCAGGGGAGGAGCCCAGTGCTACGGCCTGATCTACGGCAACAACACATCTCGAGGACTTAGAACTCACTCGAGGGGGCAAGTAGCCGGCCTGCAGGGGAGGAGCCCAGTGCTACGGCCTGGTCTACGGCAACAACACATCTCGAGGACTTAGAACTCACTCGAGGGAGCAAGTAGCCGGCCTGCAGGGGAGGAGCACAGTGCTACCGCCTGGTCTACGGCAACAACACATCTCGAGGACTTAGAACTCACTCGAGGGGGCAAGTAGCCGGCATGCAGGGGAGGAGCCCAGTGCTACGGCCTGGTCTACGGCGACAACACATCTCGAGGACTTAGAACTCACTCGAGGGGGCAAGTAGTCGGCCTGCAGGGGAGGAGCCCAGTGCTACGGCCTGGTCTACGGCAACAACACATCTCGAGGACTTAGAACTCACTCGAGGGGGAAAGTAGCCGGCCTGCAGGGGAGGAGCCCAGTGCTACGGCCTGGTCTACGGCAACAACATATCTCGAGGACTTAGAACTCACTCGAGGGGGCAAGTAGTCGTCCTGCAGGGGAGGAGCCCAGTGCTACGGCCTGGTCTACGGCAACAACACATCTTGAGGACTTAGAACTCGCTCGAGGGGGCAAGTAGCCGGCCTGCAGGGGAGGAGCCCAGTGCTACGGCCTAGTCTACGGCAACAACACATCTCGAGGACTTAGAACTCACTGCTCGATGCCTGTCTCCAAGGTGATGAGATGGTATATGTTTGCCATGGAAAGTGTTATTATTTTCAAGCATATCAATGATCGACTAAGTATTACATTAATCCTAGGAGTAGAAACGTTTCAAGTCGTCTCCACTCCACGTGTTTCCTAAGAGTTCTCCCTCAACGTTCTGCAGGCGGTACCCGCCGGTTCTCAACACCTCGGACACGATGTAGGGGCCTTCCCAATTGGGATGAAGTTTGCCCACCGCTGCGGATCTTCCTGCGGCGTCCACCTTCTTGAGAATCAGGTCTCCCTTGGTGAACTGCTTGACTCGGACCTGCTTATCAAAGTGCTTTGCCATCCTTCGCTTGATCTCTTCTTGTCGGATTGTGGCCTGGTCGCGAAGTTCCTCCACGAAATCTTAGGCGAGTCGCTGCGCCCCTTCGTTCTCGAGTCTCCACCCTTCATCCCCGCCTTCTGCCGCTACCACCCTGGGACTCCGGACTTCGAACTCTATCGGGATGAGAGCCTCCGATCCGTGTGATAGCTTGAATGGTGTTTCGCCGATTGCCGTGGTGGGGGTGGTCCTCAGGGCCCAGAGGACCGAGGGGAGCTGCTCCACCCAATTTCCCTTCAGGTTTTCTACCTTCTTCTTGAGCAGGTTGAGGATGACTTTGTTGGCTGCCTCAACCTGGCCGTTGCTTCGCGGGTGATGAACTGAAGCGAAGCGGAGGTCGATGCCAAGTTGACCACAGAAATCGGTGAGCTCAAGGCTTGCGAATTGCGGGCCGTTATCGGTGACGATGGCGAGGGGTAGGCCATGTCTACAAACGATCTCCCCCCAAATGAAGTTCTTCACTACCAGGGAGGTTGTTTTTGCCAGGGCCTTCACCTCCATCCACTTGGAGAAATAATCGATCATCACCAGGAGGTATCTCCTCTGCCCGCTTGCCGGGGGGAATGGTCCTACCAGATCCATCCCCCAAATGGCGAAGGGCCAGGGGGTGGTGATTGACCGGAGACGTTGGGCTGGCTGTAACTGGAGCGGGGCATAGAGTTGGCACTTTGAGCATCTCTTTGCGAACTCTACGGCGTTTTTCCGGATGGTGGGCCAAAAGTATCCCGCTCGGAGTACCCTCTTCTCTAGGGTTCGGCTTCCCGAATGACTGCCGCACTCTCCTGCGTGAACCTCCTCCAAGACCCGGGAGGCCTCCTCTTCGGACAGGCACCTGGCTAGGGGACCAGATAGAGTCTTCCTGTAGAGCACCCCGTCAGTTAGTAAATAATAAGCGGACTTATACCTGAACCGTCTCCTGTCTTGAACCTCTGCGGGTAAGCATCCTGTGGTCAAGAAGGTGATCAGGGGATCCATCCACGAAGCGGGTCGGTCGATGTCCATCACCTCTCCCTCCTCGACTCCAAGAACTCAGGGCACGTGGCCGTCGCGTGGCCCTCCAACTGATGGAAGTCGCAGTAGGGCATCGCCCGACGCTCTTCTCCACCTCGAGGCTGTCGCGGCCTTCCTCCTCTTCCTCGTCCTCTTCCTCTCTTGATCACATTAGCTTCTCTGGGCGGTGTTCGGTTTTGCCTCCACTGGCCTTGCCTCCGCTCGGGGGAGTGACAACGGTCTCGTCGCTCCAGGGAATACCTCCCTCCCGGTCTCCCTTGGTAGCCCCCTCCAGCAGGTCTCCAGGCCGGCCGGCGGGGCGGAGCCTGGAACCTCCTCTCCTGATCTCGCTGATCCCGGTTCTCCCGGTACCCTCCCTCTTCTCGCCTCCTCGGCTCACTCCTCTTCTTGGACTCGCGCCGGCCGCTCCCTCTCCTTCTTTCTCCCCTCCCTCCAATCTGGCTAACTTGGCTACGAACTCTAGGCTGGTTGCCTCCCCCGCGATCTGCCTTCCGGCCCGATCGACTAACTCCTCGAACGATAGGGGGGGATTGCGAGTGAACTCCATCTTGAAAAACCCTGGCTGCAACCCCAGCTTGAATGCCAAGATCAGGGTATGTCCAGGGACCTCTTGGACCAGGAGGATCTCCTCCTGAAAGCGATCCAAATACGACCCGAGCATCTCCTGGGGTCTCTGCTTGATAAGGAAAAGATCTTCTGAACCCTTCCTCATCTTCTTGGACGTGGAGAAGCGGAGCAAATAACTTCTGCGCAGGTCATCGAACCCGTAGACGCTTCCTGCCGGTAACTGGTGGAACCAATCTCTGGCTTTTTCCTGGAAGGTTATGGCGAACAACCGACATTTGAAGGGATCCGTCATCGGCTTGATGGAGACCATATCTTCAAACCACTGCAGATGCTTGACGGGATCTTCTTTCCCGGAGTAGAAACTCATGGCGGGCTCCGTGAATCCTGCAGGAATGGGAGCGGACAACACCAACTCGCAGAACGGACTGCGCGGGGCGAGCTGGCGGATGGGACGAACTTGGTCGTACTCGCCCTCTGACTGGCGAGTCTCCGTCGGGCTGGTAAAGAGCACTCGCGCGCGGAGCGGCTGGTCTTCCTCCCCTAGGAGCGCTTCCCTGCCGAGGCGCTGACTAGGACCTGCCTCCGTGGGCGAGGCGACTGCGACAGGGGGGGATACTCCCACCTCGGCGCGAGGCGTGAGTAAGCTCCGGATGGTATCCTCCATCGCCTTCATCCCCTGCTCGAAGACACTCTTGTTCACGAACTCGCCCGAAGGCAGCGAGTTCCCCTGGCCGGTTCTCAGCTCGTCACGTTCAGTCATGGGATCGTCAGATGAGATTTTCTTCTCTCGCTATAGTCCACGCTCACCGCACCAAAAATGTTGGAACCCGGATACCGGTCCAACTTGTTCGAGACTGGGGGAGTAGCTTGAGTTACTTCTCTCTTCGTCGGATCCCTAGAACTAAATATTTCGAGCTAAGAACTGACCCTCACAGGTTGGTAAGTAGCTCCCTAAGAATGACCCACTGGCTGCAGCGAGGAGGTCCCGCCACTAACCCGGAAATCTAACTTGATTCCCCCTCCCAAAAACCAGAAGCTGAGCCTATCTCAGACAGCACAAGGAAGAAAGCACAGGCTCTCTCAAGGGGGGTGAATCTGTGCTGATCTGAGACATAATGGGTCCTATTTATAGGGAAAGACTTCTCAGGGGTAGAATGGTCCGGATGACCTGCGGATAGCGTAACTCCGCCTTACTATTTTACTAAACGCACTCCAAATTGGTCTGCAGGTAGCCAGACTCCGCTGTCCCGAAGGGCTATAGGCAGACCATCAGGGGCGCCCAGATGATTCTACTCCCCAGAATTTGACTCTACTCGCCAAGGAAGGCACCGGTCTACTTGCCAAGCCTCCTGACTCTACTCGCCTGGAGGTGTCGGCCTACTCGTCGGACGCCCTCGGATCTACTCGCCAGGGGTTGCCAGCCTACTCGCCGGACACCCTTGGCTCTACTCGCCAGGGGGTGCCAGCCTACTCGCCGGACACCCTTGGCTCTACTCGCCAGGGGGTGCCAGCCTACTCGTCGGACACCCTTGGCTCTTATCTGCCGAATAGGGGTTGTACACGGGAGATAGCGGGCTGAAGCCCCTGCTGATGTGCTGTGCTGGCCCTTGAAGGCCAAAGCTTTTGTTTACTTTTGTTCATGTGTGGCCGGCCTGCGTGCCGATGTCTGGAAGCCACCTTTTTGATGTAAACAAACAATGTAAATAACTCTTGTTTTATTTCATTCCTAGTTGTAAAGTGGACTTGTTATGAACTGGTTTTAAATAAAAATAAATATGCTTCCGTTATGCGACTCTGATGCTGAGATAGTTATATTTGTAACTGTTTAGACACTATTTCTCGTAACGCACTCTTCTGTTCGTTTCATATGGCGTGGGGTCCCGGCCGGACCTACTATTATATGCTATGTAACAGGGAGGGTGTTACAGGCCCTGCGGCCCAGCCGCACTCCTTAAGGGGTGCGGCCCAGCCGCGCCCCCTCGGGGTGCGGCCAAGTCGCATCCCCCGGGGTGCGACTCAGCCGCACCGCCCATAGGGTGCGGTCCGGCCCCCCTCCCCTCGCCTTTTTCCGCAGGGGGGCTCGCAAGGGGCCCTGCCATAGTCGCACCCCCTTGTCAGGTGCGTCGGATCCCAATTTCTATTTGGGGCACAACTCCCCGCTCCACCGTTCGCTCAGAACGTCTCCGTGCTCACGCGCGCTCAGAACGCTTCCGAGCGCGCTCAGAACGCCTCCGCGCTCACGCGCGCTCAGAACGCCACCGCACTCACGCGCGCTCAGAACGCCTCCAAGCGCGTTCTAAGCACTTCCATGTTCGTTACGCGCTCAGAACGCCTCCGCGCTCACGCGCGCTCAGAACGCCTCCAAACGCGTTCAAAGCACTTCCATGTTCGTTGCGCGCTCAGAACTCTTCTGAGCTCGCTCAGAACGCTTCTGAGCGCGCTCAGAATGCCTCCGCGCTCACGCGCGCTCAGAACGCCACCGCGCTCACGCGCGCTCAGAACGCCTCCAAGCGCGTTCAAAACACTTCCATGTTCGTTGCGCGCTCAGAATGCTTTTGAGCGCGCTCAGAACGCCTCCGCGCTCACGCGCGCTCAGAACGCCTCCAAGCGCGTTCTAAGCACTCCCATGTTCGTTGCGCGCTCAGAACGTTTCTGAGCGCGCTCAGAACGCCACCGCGCTCACGCGCGCTCAGAACGCCTCCAAGCGCGTTCAAAGCACTGCCATGTTCGTTGCGCGCTTAGAACGCTTTTGAGCGCTCTCAGAACGTTTCTGAGCGCGCTCAGAACGCCCCCGCGCTTACGCGCGCTCAGAACGCCTCCAAGCGCGTTCTAAGCACTCTCATGTTCGTTGCGCGCTCAGAACGTTTCTGAGCGCGCTCAGAACGCCCCCGCGCTCACGTACGCTCAGAACGTCTCCAAGCGCGTTCAAAGTACTTCCATGTTCGTTGCGCGCTCAGAACGCTTCTGAGCGCGTTCAGAGCATTCTCACTTTTTGTCTTTTAGGCTTCTCACTTTTTGTCTTTCCGACTGTCTCACTTTTCGTCTTTCAGGCTTCTCACTTTTTGTCTTTCAGACTTCTCACTTTTTGTCTTTCAGGCTTCTCACTTTTTGTCTTTCAGGCTTCTCACTTTTCAGGAACGGCCAGTCGCCTTTTTCGCCTCCAACAGAACTGCCCGGACTGCCCAAGCCGCCCAGGCTGCCCGAAGGGCAAGGTGGTCATTTACGAAAAATGGCGATCCGTGTGCCCCAAATCGGAAAATATGATTCGTCCACCAAGCATTTATGGAAACTGCCGATGGCAAGATTACCGGACCGCCCCGGGCTAAAGCTATAAAAGGAGCCCCAGAGCTTCATTTGAAAGGACCTTGACTTCGGGACTTGGGGAGAGATCCTTGCAGACTTTTGCGGAATTCACCTTCGGTGCTTGAAGATTTCCTTTCCGGACTTGAAGATTTCCTTCATCCCGAAAGGCGACACAGCTTCTCACTTTTGTTCCCCGGAGCAGCTCACTTTTGTTCCCCGGAGCAGCTCATTTTTGTTCTCCGGAGCAGCTCACTTTTGTTCCCCGGAGCAGCTCACTTTTGTTCTCCACATTTCTCAGAAGGTGAAAAGACTTAGTTTTTTCCGAGAGGCGGTCTGTCGCCTTCGGATCTCTCTCTCTCTCTCTCTACTACTGTAACGAGCAGCGGCCTGTCGCGCTCGAGTTCTAAGTCTCACTTTGTAACCCCCCTGAAGATAGTGGAATTTGGTCGGCACAGCTCCGACCACGTGGTTTTTTACCCTTTTCGGGTTTTCCACGCTAAAAAGTCCCAGTGTACTCAGCAAATCTCGAAATGACTGTTTGCGCGCTTAGTTCGCTCACGAGCTAAGGTGGTTCAAGTGGACCGGTCTACCAAGAGCCCTAAGCGTTCCGCAACACCACCCTTGCTTACCACATATGCTCGCTCTTGACGCCGTCGTCGAACGTATGCTAGCCCGCCATCGCATGCCTGCTCATCTGCTTTCATCGCTCGTCTGCTTGCCTGACGCTGTCGTCGCACATCTGCAAGCACACTGACGCCGCCCTACTTCTGCTAGCTCGGGCGAATCTCATAAGTCTCCACTCCGGTACTTATTTTCTTTAGCTTGATCGATCTTCCGGTGATTCAAAGGTTTTCCTCCAAGTCTACTATATCTTTTAACATGATTTATCTCCATTCAAATGAAGCGTTTTCTTTAACACGTGTATTCTAAAAGATATTTAGTCTTGTAATATACGACTAATATTTAACATTTCCAATTGCGGATAAAATTTTTAATGATTTTTTGAGTTACAATTAACAATGAGTGTGAAGCCAATTTTGAGCTATGATTAAACAAGGTGATTGTTATCCGCACTACAGTTTTGGCTATCCGCACTTTTTTTGAATGAGTTATTACGCGTCTTTTGGAAATACGTCTTGTACATATATTTTTAGGAAAAATGTTCAACAAGAAAGTTGTAGGGACGAGATCTACAAATTTCGTGTTGAACATTTTTCCTAAAAATGCATGTACAACCAAAAATTCGCTATAGTTACGCACATATTTCAATCAGGGCGGCAATACGTCTTGTGCGTACATTTTTAGGAAAAGTGTTCAACACGAAAGTTATAGATCTCGATGAGATCTACAACTTTCTTGTTGATCATTTTTCCTAAAAATGCTTGTACAAGGCGTATTTCTAAAAGGCAAGTAATAACTCATTCAAAAAAAGTGCGGACCTTAAACAATCATATTTTCTTTTTTTATCGCGCCCGATCTTTTTTTAATCAAAAGCCCGTGACACGTGCTCACAAATTTCGCTTTCATCTGTGGCAATGGGCGGCTAAGATTTCATTACGCGGTTAGGTGCCCATGTGTCGGCATGAGAAATCGGATGGTGAATGTCTCCGGCACGATATTTGGTCGACTCCCGATTTTTGCTGTCGTCGGAGACCGCGACGGGAAATGTCTTATA
Organism: Dactylorhiza incarnata; assembly: GCA_033032865.1. Lineage (NCBI taxonomy): Eukaryota > Viridiplantae > Streptophyta > Magnoliopsida > Asparagales > Orchidaceae > Dactylorhiza > Dactylorhiza incarnata. The sequence continues at coordinate 2,168,003 of JAWHQI010000340.1, read as the reverse complement.
GCACGAACGATGCCAATAATTTGGGCGACGATGAAGGGAAATTTTCAAGTCTGCCATTGATAATTAACTCTTCAAATTATATATTTTTATATTTATTTATTTTTCTCACATGATGTAACGCTCACTAATTATTATATTATATGTATAACGGATAATTAATTATGATTATAATATAAATGGTAAATTTGTATTGAATTGCCATAATAAATGAATACGAGTTATTATTTATGATTATATGACCAGACATGAATAATAATTAATAAAATTAATTATTAGTGTATATATTTTTACTATGTCGCCTCATGTAAATTATTTGATTTATAATATGTATTTTTTTCTGATGTCATATTAGAACTGGTGCACATATGATTTATACAGGGTATTGATAAATAGACACTCTATTTGGCTATTTGGACCCATTTTTTTTAAAAATTAGGGTTTTTTTATAGGTTCTAAATAGCTATTCGGACCCTCTTCTTCCTCCAGCCGCCCGAACACTGTTCACGCGAAAGACATTTCCGACCTTCTTGCTGTCCACCCGGCCCTCTATTCCGCCGCCGCCGGGCCTTTTGCCGGCCGGTGAGAAAGTTTTTTTCCTCCTTTTCAACTTCTGAGGCTTACTCATTGATCTCCGGTGAGTTTATTTACTATATTTCTTTCAAAAAAATTCTACTATTAACTCTAGATTTCTCAAATCGCCATGAAAATATTATTGTAGGTTTCGAAATCATTCACTGTAATTTTAATCTCTCCGGTGGATCCCCATTGTGAGTATTTCTCCACCATTTCTCTCAACTCTCTAATATTTTTTAGTTTCCTAAATGATGAATTTTTTTGTTTAGGGTTTGATTGCTATGAACTATTTCTCTACCATTTCTCTACTATTTTTTTATTGTAAATTACTCTAAAATATTAAGGTTTTGTTAATTTTTTGCTCAAAAAATTCTTAAATTTTTAATGAGGTCTATAAAATTTCTTTATTTTTTAGGTCAAAATGAATTCAGATGATATTCCTTTGTTATAAATATATTTACTTATGTATATGCTAATTGATGTTCAATTCTTCTTTTTAGGTGATTTGAGAAACGGCTACAACAATCGACAACTTCTTCATATTCTGAATTAGAACTTCTTAAGATTGCAAATACATATTTCAATGTTTTTTTTTTGAGAAAGATTGCTATATATTATGCCTACTTCTATCTATAAAATCAATTAATTTTATTTTAATTTTGGGTACAAATAGCGGTGTGGTGTACAATTATAATTTTATGGTGTCCGATTAAAATTGAGGTCCAAATAGCCAAATATAACGTCTATTTATCAATACCCTTTATATATTGATTTCTAACGCGTGATACTATTCTTTTAGTTAGGCCAGAGCCGTTAGACCTAACTTGCTCGTGTATTATATTAGAACTTATGCAAAAAATATAAGCCAATTGACTTAGCTCTTGTAGAGGAGCTCGAGATCAATATTAAGCACGATAATATATTAATTTCTCAACATAGAGTTCACTCTAAATGCATTTCTATATTTTCGAAAGCATTTATATATATAGCTCTTCAATCTTGATCGCATGAAAACGAGAGCGAGCGAGAAAGTTCATAAAGTCAACACACATCAATAATCGTTGATAAGACATAAACCAATTGTATAACCCTCATTCTTCGAGGGTAGGCTCATTCAAAGCCACGTAGACTGAAGTCAAGGTCAAAAGGTCAACACAGAGACCAGCAGTCCAAGACATGAACAGAAGAGACCCTGGCGAGTATGCAGGTCATACTCGCCAGGTAGGCGAGTATCAACCAGAATAGCTCGGCACGCGCAGGAAGCAGCAGACGCCCTGGACGAGTATTGACCCGGCGTGTGCGAGCAGCACCCAATACTCGCCAGATGGGCGACTATGACATGATACTCGCCGAGTAACCCATAGTCGCCGGGTTGGGGGCTAGGCTATAAAAGGCCCCCTCTACCCTTTGGTTTTCCTATAAATAGGACCCCAGGGGTACTTGGATTGGCACCTGGACTTGAGCTTTTGGACCCCGATTCCCGAACTCTCGAGCCCGTCACCCTTGCTTTCAGCCAAGTCGGTGTCTTCCCTGTACCAAGCTCGGCCACTTTGGTTTCGGAGGGGAAAACTCTCTCGAGCTTCTGGGTACGTGGTGGGACCTCCCTGCCGCAGCACCTGGGGTCTGGTTCGTTGCTCTTCTAGCTTCGTCGTAGTCGCCAGCCAAATCATCTCGTTGGACTGCTGGGCGAGTAACCTCCGGCTGCATCGGTCCGAATTTTGAGGTCATGATTTTCCTGGCGTCAACACTTTGGTGCGGTGAGCGTGGACCGTAGTCGTTGGAAGAAAGTTCAGTAAGAAGACGAGATGGTCGCAGTTGGCGACCATGAGGAGGTAGTCGGCAACTCGTCCGCGAGTGGCGAGTTCGTTACGTTGGCAGTTTTCGAAGCCTTCGCGCAGCGCATGGAGGGAACCATGCGAGCAGTGCTTCAGCCGCGCGCCGAGGTCACGGCGACCTCGCCGCATCGCCCAGTTCCGTCCGAGGGAGGGAGTCCCCCTCGGCGAGCAGGAAAGGAACACGTGGAGGATGAGACCGAGCGACCAAGAGGTCGCAGTTCTACCAGCCGACCTCGCAAGGGATTCGCTTCCGCGAGCCAGGAGAGCAGGCGAGATACCAGGATACTCGCCCATATGGCGAGTATGGCGGTGATACTCGCTAGGTGGAGGATCGTCGCCGAGTAGGAGGGAGGAGCCCCTTCTGCGAGGAGATCCTTGTCGCGCTAGTGCCAGAAGGGTTCAAGGACCCCGCCTTGAATTACTATTCGGGGAAGGAGGACCCCGTCCGGCACATCCAATGGTTCGAGGATATAGTCTCTATCCGAACCATGTCGGACACCTTCAAGTGCAGGTTGTTTGTCATCACCTTCCGTGCAAAGGCCTGGGACTGGTTCCACCAGTTGCCCGCCGGCTCGATCTACTGCTTTGAAGACCTGTGACGTGGGCTGACGACCCGGTTCGACACGGCCCGGAAGCTGAAGAAGGAGGCAACGACCCTGTTCTATCTGGTGCAAAGGCCGGACGAGGCGTTGGGACCTTATATCGAGCGCTTTCAGGAGGAGGTTCTGCAGATCCAGGAGGTGGATAGCAACATCCTATTGCTGGCCTTGACGTTCGGCATAAGTCAAGGCCTCTTCAAGTTGGAGCTCAGTGAGAAAATCCTCCCTACTCCTACGACAACCTCATTCAGAGGGCCAACAAGTTTGTCCGAGGAGAGGCTTCCAACCCTGACTTCTTGGCAAGGCTTGCACAGGTGACCAGAGGCGAGGAAGGAGAGAGGGATAGGATCCCTGAGAAAAGGAATAGAGAAGAGCCCAGGAGGGAGGAGAAGAAGAGGCCGGAGCGGCGGGAAGAAAGGAGGAGAGAAGAAAAGAAGAGGGAGGAGCCCAGGAGGAAGGAAGCCAGGAGGAGCGTTGAGAGGAGACCCGTCGAGTCCCCAGAGCGCCAGGAGGAGGAAAGGCGCTATCAGGTCCCCGTCAACCGGCCACCTTGGAGGCCGGCTGGACGGCACCAGCGTCGGGACCAAAGGGGGAGATCCCCAGAGAGAAGGCCCTTTCGCCAGCCGGAGAGGCGTTAGGAGAGGAGGAGAGACGAAGCGATGGCGGTAGCCGGGCGTGGCCGCCGTCAAGAAAGGAAGAAGCAAAAGCAGAGGAGGCATCAAGCAGAGGAGGTTCCCCTCTACTGTGATTTCCACCAGGCGGAGGGGCATGTCATGGCTGCCTGCCCAGACTTTTGGGAAGCCCGGAGGAGGCTAGCAGTAGGAGAAGGTGGAGGGGAGCAGCGGAGGATAGAGGCCCCTGCCGAGCCGCAGGCAGGGCAGGCTGCCGTCGTTCGAAGAAGGAACAAGGACCGGGTCGACCAAGGAGGTCGGGGAGACCTGGTTCAGGGAGGCAGAGTCGGAGTAATCCATGGGGGAGCGGGGCTGGAAGCTTCCCGCAAGGGGAGCCTCCATCAGATCTACCGCAGGAGTGTCGCCTCGACCTCGCAAGCACCACCCCCGATGGAGGAGATCACCTTTTCTGAGGAGGACATGCTAGGGAACGAGAATCTCTTCCATGATGCCCTCGTGATTCAAGCCGCAGTGGAGGACTTCACCGTTGATCGAATCCTGATCGATAACGGTAGCTTCGTAAACGTTATCTTCAAGGGGACGTTTAGCGGACTGGGAGTCGGAGCAGCAAGGGTTCGGGCAGCTGATGGTCCCCTCTTCGGCTTCTCCGGAGAGAAGAAGGAAGTGGAAGGAGGAGCAGATCTCCTTGTAACACTCAGTGGCACCTCCATCAACTGTCGATTTGTCATCGTCGACGCCCCGAGCTGTTACAGGGCTATCTTTGGGAGGCCGCTTCTCAACGCCTTCAAGGCCGTCCCATCTTCCTACCATCAGCGCTTGAAGTACTGCAAGGGAGATGTCCAGGTGAGGATCAGGAGCGATCCAAGAGCTGCGCGGGAGTGCTATCTCAGCGCCGTCAACACCATCAGCTGGATGGCTGACGCAGAAGAGTTCGGAAGGGTGCTGGAGAGCCCGGTCAGGCTGGAGGTGGCCGAAGCAGTTGAAGAAATCGAGGTACTCTCCGCAGAGAGAGTACCTGGGTTGCTGAAGATCGGCGGATTGCTAAAGACGGAGGAGAAGATCGAGATGGCGGCGTGTCTGCAAAAGAACGTCGACATCTTCGCTTGGAGTGCCGCCGAGATGCCAGGAGTCGATCCCGAGGTTGCATGCCATCGACTCAACCTGGATCCCACGGTCCAACCCGTCCGCCAGAAGAAGAGGAGGACCGCCACCATCCTTGCCAAGCCAATTCGGGAGGAGGTGAAAAAACTGCTTGATGCAGGCTTTGTATCAGAGATCCAGTACCCAGGTTGGGTCTCCAATGTTGTATTGGTGAAAAAAACGGGGGGGGGGGGGGGGGGGGGGGGTAGCTGGAGAATGTGTGTTGACTTTTCCTTGATGAATAAAAGCTGCCCGAAGGATTGTTATCCCCTGCCTCGAATCGACGTGCTGGTTGATTCAGGCGTCGGTTTTTCTGTGATGAGTTTCCTTGATGCGTTTTCAGGATATCACCAGATCCGGATGCATCCCCCCGATTGCCGCAATGTCTCCTTCATCACCGATGATGCCTGCTACAGCTACAAGATGATGCCCTTTGGTTTGAAGAATGCGGGAGCCACCTACCAGCGGATGATGGACCACATCTTCAAGGGGCAAAAGGGGAGGAATCTGGAAGTGTACGTGGACGACCTCTTAATCAAAAGCAAGAGCGTCTAGGAACACGTGGCCGATCTGGTGGAGACCTTCGCGACGCTGAGGAAATTCAAGATGCGACTCAATCCAGCGAAGTGCGTCTTCGGAGCTGGAAGAGGAAAGTTCCTGGGGCATCTCCTTACCCCGGAGGGAGTAGAGCCTAACCCCGACAAGGTTAGGGCGATCCTGGAGATGCCGTCCTCAAAGACGATGAAGGAAGTCCAACGGTTGACAGGAAGGCTGGCGGGTCTTAGCCGCTTCCTCTCCAAGGCCGGTGAGAAGTGCTCTCCATTCTTCAATACACTCCGCAAAACTGAAAGCTTCGAGTGGGCCGAAGGATGTGAGACGGCGTTCGAAAGACTGAAGGAGCAGTTGACTCAAACACCTCTCCTTCAGAGCCCAAAGGAAGGCGAAGACCTGCTCATCTACCTGGGAGTAGGGGCAGAAGCAGTGAGTTCCGTATTGGTCTGAGAGGAAGGAAGGAAGCAGCCTCCCATCTACTATGTCAGTCGGGTGTTGAAAAATGCGGAGTTGAAATATCCGATCCTGGAGAAGCTCGCTTTCGCCCTGGTGGTGTCGGCGCGGAAGCTCCGGCCTTACTTTCAAGCTCACTCCATTCGGGTTGTGGCTGATCATCCTCTCCAAAATGTCCTAGAGGGAGTGGAACATTCTGGGAGGTTAGCGAAATGGTCGGTAGAACTCAGCGAGTTCGACATTTCCTTCTCCCCTCGGGTGGCGATCAAGGCCCAGGCAGTAGCAGACTTCCTGGCTGACTTCTCAGTGGAAACGGAGCCAGGAGAAGAAGCTCTCAATCCGATCCCATGGAAGATGTTTGTGGACGGAGCTTCGGGCAAAAGTTCTGTGGGGGTGGGCATCGCGCTCGTCAGCCCACAGGGAACAAGGATCAAGCAAGTCGTCGAGATCCTCTTCCCCGTCACAAACAACCAAGCAGAGTACGAGGCCATAGTGGCAGGCTTGCGCCTTGCCAAGGAGTTGGGGATCCGTGATGTCCGGGCTTTCACCGATTCGATGGTGGTCGCGTCGCAGATTCGAGGCGAGTTCGAGGTGCGCGACGCCATCCTGCAGAAGTACTTGGTAAAGGTGAAAGGGCTGATTGGAGGCTTTCAGTCCTTCTTCGTCGAGCATATGCCGAGAGAAGAGAACTCGGCAGCAGATCGCTTAGCCAAGTATGGGCCGAGAGCTGGAGGAACTATTACCGAACTCTTCCATCCATCCATTGAAGAAGGGGAGATGATGGAAATCGAGCAACGCCCTTCGTGGATGGATCCCTTTGTGGCCTTCCTGGTCAGCGGCCAGCTCCCGGCGGACGAAGGTGATCAAAGAAGATTTCGGTACAAGGCGGTGTATTATTTACTACAAAACGGAGAGCTGTACCGCAAAACCATCTCAGGCCCCTTGGCCAGATGTGTCTCTGAAGACGAAGTACCTCGAGTGTTGGAAGAGATCCACTCGGGAGAGTGTGGAAGCCATTCTGGGACTCGCACTTTGGAATAAAGGATCATAAGGCAAGGTTACTTCTGGCCTACTATCCGGAAGGATGCCGAGACCTTCTCAAAGAAGTGTCAGAAGTGCCAGCTCTTCGCCCCTCTTCAATTACAGCCGGCCCAGCAGCTCCGATCAATCACCGCCCCATGGCCGTTTTCCATCTGGGGGATGGACTTGATCGGCCCTTTCCCTCAAGCGAGTGGCCAGAGGAAGTTCGTTCTCGTCATGATCGACTATTTCTCCAAGTGGATCGAGGCCAAGGCTTTGGCCAAAACCACCTCTCAAGTCGTGAAGAACTTAATTTGGGGAGAGATCGTTTGCAGATTTGGAATCCCTCTCGCCATCGTCACCGACAACGGTCCCCAGTTTGCCAGCTTGGAATTGAGGATTTCTGCAGGCAGCTGGGAACCGATCTTCGATTCGCCTCCGTACACCATCCCAGGAGCAATGGTCAAGTGGAGGCCGCCATGTAACATCCCCCAGACAGCTAGACCCCCCAGGTGAATGTGTCATGACAAGGTCATGACAAGGCCTTGGTAGTGTATAAATCCCTTAACTTAGGCAAGATTAGGGTTGAAAGTGTCTTGGACTGCAAATAGCAATTTCCAATTACCAAGCTTAGGGTTGGACTTTAGGGCCTCAACTTAATCAATTGACCCCACCATAGTATCCCTAACCCTTTAGGGGCCCCCTTAGGGCACCAAGGGCACATTGGGGTCAACCAAAGAGGCTAAATTGACCAAAGTCAACCCTAACCCTAAATTGTTCAAGGTAGCCTAATTAGAGTCAACTGACCTCCTCCATGACAAATTGACCACTCCTCTAGGTCTAAAATATCATAAGAAACCTAGTAGACCTAAAAGCCCCATCATGGGACCCCCAGTAGTGCAAATTGACCAAAATGCCCCTTTTAGGTCAAAATGGCAATTCTTCACTAAGTGCCCTAATTGACCATCACCATGTTAAATTGACCCTACCCTTAGGGTTATCATATCATAGGGGACCCAGTGGACCAAAAAGCCCCATGACTGGGTCAACCCTAGGGCTCAATTTGGCCAAAGACAACTTAGCCTATTTTGGTCAAATCAGCTTAAATTGGGTCAACTAAGGCTCATGTGACCAAATTGACCCCACCAGTAGTTTCTAAACATAATTTGGAATCCAATGGACCCAAAAGCCCCATCCTAGGGGCACCCAATTGGTCAATTTGACCAAAAGTCAAATTTGCCCAAATTAGGTCAAATCACTTGGATCTAGCCCAATCCCTTTGGGCTAAGCCCAAATTGATCACTTGACCAGCCTAGTAGACTGATAACTAACCTAGGTGAGAGAGAAAAATCGACCATGATGAGTAGGAGAGAGAAAACCCATTTTTGGGGAGAGAGAAAGAGGGGGAATTAATGGGGAGGAAGAAGAAACCTTCAATCTCCCCCCCATTAATGGTTGCATTCATCTCCTCTAGGGGAGATGAGGAGTTTCCAATAGTTTCCAGGAGGAATTGAAGGCAGGGGGGATGTATTGTGGCCGGCCATAGGAATGCCAAGGGGCCCTTAATGGCTTTTAGAGTTAGAACCCTCCTCCCATTAAATTGACCCTCCCATTAGCTTCATAATGGAGAGAGGAGTTGAAACCCCCCCTTCCCCGAAAGGATTGAGCTATCTGTGCAAGGATTCGGATGGTACCAAAATCTCCAAGGAGGAGCAATGGTGGTCGACGGTCGGAGCACCTAAAAACCCCAAGACAGGTCTGGTTCTCCTCCCTAGCCTCTGTGGTGTAGATCTCAATCGTCGGTGGCTCGATTCGTGGCCAATTGGCCGTGAATCGAACCAGCCAAGCCACCCGTAGATCGGGTTGGGCTTCCTCCTACAGAACCCAATTCCGGCCACCTCCGGCCGATCAAACACCGTTCATCATCGGCCACCACCTCAACGGAGGTGGTGGTGGCGTTGGTTGGCCGGGGCGGCGCTCAGGTGGCCGGGAAATCAAGATCAAAGTCGCTCCAGGCACGGTGAAATCTGGCCGTAGGCGCATCGGGGAAGACGATGGATTAGCCGTCCGATCCTGCGCTTAAAACAAATCAGAAATTAATATTTATTAATTAATAGTGTTAGTTATATGTTGATTCTAGATTTAATTATCGAAATTATTTAGAGGTCATTTCAGAGAAAATGCCCAACATGAAAGTTGTAGGCCTTGACCCCTAGGATCATACAAAATTGACCTCACCCAATTATAAGTCCTGGTTTGTCCTCAACACCCATTTTGGTGCAAAGATTGACTGAAATTTGAATGGGTGCCCACACCAAACCACTAGTCTAAATGACTTGAAATTTGGACTAGTAGTGAGTCATGCCTAGGACTATAACATATCCAAAAATGAGAATTTTTGGAGAACTTTTTCCTAAAGTTTTTGTAGAAATTTAATAATCCTTGCATAAATTATTTGGAGGGTAAAATGACCTCCAATCACCACCAAATTTTGGTGGGGTGTTATTAGGGTCATGATAAACCCCTGGTTAAAATCTCAACTCATTTGGAGTTCATTTGGTTAGGTAATCATTAGGCCAAAGATTTGTCCATTAAGGGGAAATTTGTGAATAAGGGCTATTTGGGATTTTTCATGGTCAAACCACCTCCTATTGGAGTAGAATTTTGGCCACTGCCCTAATATCACCCAAATCACCTCTGAGAGAGTTATGGGGTCATGGGGAGTTGGTTTGCCCTAGGACATGGAGTTGGAGCACATTGGGGTGCATTTAGTCAAGTAGTGATCCATTGGCCAAATGGGTCCATAGAGACTTGAGTCTTCTTGGAAAGGTCAGTGAGATCAATTTGAGACCCCATGAGGAAGTTTGGTGAGCATTGGAGTTGATTTGCTCAAGGCCATATGTTTGATCCCTATGGAGTGGAATTTGGGGTTGTGAAGGACATAGGAGAGTTTGTCCTTGGAGAAGGGTGTATTGGACTCCACTGAGGTCTATAAGTGTTGTGACACCCTCACAAGAAGTTTGGGTGGATTTGGAGAAGTTTTGACCCTAACCCTAGGTTAAACCCTAAGGGGTGCATTTAGAGGCCAATGAAGGAAGAAGGATCAAACCTTTATGGTTTGTCATGGAATTTTGGGGAGGTGGTCATTGTGACCAGGGAATGCTACTGTGAGAAATTTGTGGGGTTTGGAGTTGCCAAACCTAGGTAATAAATCCTTGGGTAGATTTGTAAATATTTAGGGTTTTGGGATTTAGGAAGAAATAATACTAAATGATTAACCATCTTCTGTCACTAACTTAGTTTGGATGTTATTAATACCTGGAGATTCTATTAGAATCATTGGAAAACTTTTGGAGGTCCAAATTGTAATTATTCATATTGTTCACAAGTTTGGGATGAACAATTTTAGGGTTTTAGTTTTCTGTAATTGCATGAAACATTTCTGGATGACATTTCATACCATTATGAACCCACAATATTTTTCTTATAATTTATGGATTAATATTTTTGGTACCTCTAGTTCAATTTGGAATTATTTGCAAATATATCCTTGGTGGAAATTACAATTGTAGCCTTTATGGTACATGGTCAAACTTGGTAGGGCTGAATAGATTAGTATGAATCACCTCTGTATAAATTTTCATAAGGTTTGGAGTTCATATGAGGGTACCTCCTTTGGAATTTATTGGAAATAAATGGGTTTTGGAATTTTTAATAATAGTAGATCTTGCTGGAATTCCCTACAAATTCATATCTACTGATTATTAGGTACCCTTGATTTATATAAAAAGTTAGGTAGGCATTGGAAGTCAGAAGAGTGCACTTGTAGTTCAAACCTTAGAAAGTTGTATTTTTTGGAAAATTATTTTAAATATTAATAATGTTGGGAAAATTGTGAGACTCTGGAATTGACCTTAGATAAGTAGCATGGACCCCCAATAAAGATATTGTGTCATAGAGTTGATTATTTAATGTACCTCCCTTTATGAGCATCAAAACATTAAGGATGGTCTGCGTTTAGCAAATTGGCAATTTTAGGGTTATAGGTCAAATTGGGGTATATTGATTGGAGATATGAGAGTTTAATGGTGATCATATGACTATGTGAGGATCCCTGGAGTTAATTAAGGTTTGAAGAGTCCTAGGGTGGTGGGGTGCCACCCTTGGGATAGGTCGTTCTGGGGATTGACGAAAGTTCGTCTTTTCCCTTTAGTGCCTTTAAACACTTAGGTTTGAACCAGGTAAAGCATTAAGAGGGTTTCTTATGGGTAGTAACCAATAATACTAAGTGACTTGGGAAAAGGAACTTTGGGGTGTCATCCCATTGTAGTTCCTAGTACCGTAGCGAGCCCCTTACAGGGTAACTCTCGGGAAGTTCAAGACTAACCCTAATTTATAGGAATAAGACATTAACTAATTAATAACACACCCCGTGGTTTCAGGAGTTTAGTTGGTTTGTTGCTGCGAGCGGTAGGCTCGGTGGTGGTGATAGCGGATTGCTGTGAGCTTGTGACTCAGTGGTGTTTGATGGCGGGCAGGTTAGCCCGGGGAGCTTATGGCTCGGAGGTAGGAAGTAGAACATGTTGCATGTGCATTGAAGGTGGTGGGTCTTCGGTATTGGACGATCGTTCACACCGACGTCAATACATTGACTCGGCAAGTGTGGTTTTACACTTAGCCTTGAAAGTCTGGCGGTCCAGTCAGCAAGAGTACGCAGACGCTCTGCGGGTTTTGTGGAGGCGTACGATAGGTCTAGGTTAGGTAGTGTGAATACCAACCTAGAGGTGGGCGAGGCCCAACCCACCGCTTTCGTTTGCCACTACGGGAGTATCCTGGGAGTCTAGCTCGCTCCAAAAAGGGGGAACTAAAGGTCTATGCGCATAGAGTCGTAGTGAGTGAGTTGCACTGTATGAACATAGCATAACAGCATACTTTGCATGTCATAGCATAAACATTGCATTCAACCTACCCCTAACGTATAAGTCGGTTATGGGACTTCTTATACGGTAGGCCCTGCTAAACGACCCCTTGGTCTATAGGTTTGTATGGGCATTCCTATAAATCAATGGTTACTTTTCTATTGCTATTGTATTTACTTACTGCACTTTACTTATTCTTTACCTGCTCTTACTATGCCCTTTACTGCTTCAGTTGTATATATACACATGTGTAGTGTAGAAACATTTCATGTACCACTGTCACCTGCTCTTTGTTATACCCCCTTGCTGTCCTCCACTTCATCCTCCCGCACGGTGCCTAGGAGCCATTGGAGGTGGGGTGGGGAACATAAGGCTTAGTCTTTTTTACTAACGGTCGGTGGACCATATCATTTTAGGAGATCGAGGAGACGTAGCAACACCAGTGGCCGGTGTAGACGGAGGCGGACCAGTGCAGCTCAGGAGCACAGGATTCAGGACCAGTGAGTGATTAGGAGTTAGCTTCTGAGTGATCTTGTAGTGAGGACATGATGTATAGGGCACGAGCCCTTTATTATTGTACCCCTTGTAATCATTTATTCAGTTATATCATGTGGACATTTATATTTCATGTTGATTCTGTGGACTTGTCTTCTTTAATGTACTTTTCTTCGTGATCGATTTGGCCGGCAGGATCGGCGTTTTGTAGTGGAGACCTTCCCAAGTGAAGGTGTCACCGCAAAACGGCGGTTCTGGGCCTAAGACCCGGTGGTTTTTGCAAAAAAAAAGGGGTCTTACAAGTGGTATCAGAGCAAACCTCGATCCGAAGAAAAGAAGTCCACAAACCCTGGGCCACCCCGCGCGAGTTTAGTTTGAGGACAAACTAAGCAGCGGAAGCAGTGGTGTGCCCATATGGGGAAATCACATGAAAAAGCCCACTTTTAACTGAATCTTCTTAGTTATTTTCCCTACGAGCGTCAAGTTTTCTTTTGTAGCCTGCGGCGAACCCTGCCCCCAGCAGTGAATACCTCCGGCTACAAAGATCTCTTTAGATAGTCTTTAGTCAATGAGTTAGACTCAACCCCACTAGGACACGTGACTTACTAGGACAATTTATACCATGACCTAGTCTGAAATAGACCGTAAGTACAACTTTTGGTGAAGGTACGAGGATACCCAAAAGCGGCTAGAGAAAGAGAGATTGACACATAAGCAGAATGGTGTGAGACTTGTAGACTTAATCCTCGTATCCGTGACGTGATTACATTAAGACAACCATCATGACAAACACCAAGGGTCGGATAAGAATTGAAGCTCAGAAGGGACCCGTTTGGGATTTGATGACATGTTGACCCTGATAAGGTTGTCATAGAAGGTACCTAGAAGAGTCTAAGGTGTGGAGTACACCAGTAAGCCCCAAGATAGAACCCCAAGTCTAAGGTTTTATGCCCTAGAATTGTTTGCATATATAACTTGGTGATATTGAAGATACTCAGCCCAAAATAGATAGTGGCTTATCTTTTGTTTATTGGGGGCTTGTCCTTTGTTTATTGGGGCGTACCTTTTGTTTATTGGGCAAATTATCGACGGACTTAGACTTCCCTTAGACCTAAGTGTAGAACTTTTGTGTCGTGAACATAATGATTTTTTATGTCGATCTTACTCAATGTTACTTGAGAGAAGATGAGACGGTGTAACAGTACGTTTGGAATGATGACCGGTAGAAGTACCAGGGCAATGGATAGACATCATTTGGGTTGGACAACAACTTGACCTTCATTGAATCATTGGAAATGTAAAGTTGCCAGGATTAATCATTTAAGGATGTTGATGTCCTAGTATAGAAGTTAAGGGCGGAAATTAGATCTTACAAGTTGTAGTTAAATTTGAAAGTTCTTGTGGTTGGGGGAAATTCGGAAGTGATCAACTTATGATTTGTTAAAATCACGCCCCGTTATGGTTGAAAAATTTTATCTACAATAATAGCTTTATACCTTGTGAACTTTGATGATAAATAACCAGAGATCTTAGACGATGACTTATTGGATTTAGAATCTAGTGTTTGAGTTTACTATGATAATAACGATCTAAGTTTATCATGCTATGGACCATTTGAGAGTAATCAAGACTAGCATAAGTGGAAGTGACAGGATTTTGGAGAAATAAACGTGATGAGATTTCCTTGATGAAATTGAATTGTGAAAAACCCCAAGGTATCAAAATTTTGTCGTTATGAATAGAATTTCATGTAGAAAGTGATTGAGAGTCATCTTATCATTATGAGTGGTTAGTATATACTCATAAGGGCCCACAAGTGCACCCTCAGTAATATTTAAGGATGATTGGGACGCTAGATGATACGTCTTTAATGTATATACGCAAGTATACGTACCAGCTCAAGTAATATAATAGTGAGTTAAGATCGTTCCCTCGGAGAAGTAAAAACTCTAACGCTTATGAATATTAGTTTACTCTTTTCCTTAAATCCAAGTTAAGTAATTCGATTGGTTGGACGAAACTAATTTGCAGAATATTTAAAACTATTTTTTTTTTTTGAATACTAAAAGTACTTAAGTTTTTTTTTTATCAACCCTTAGAGAAATGAATCTTGTATATCGCTTTCCTAGATCTGTTGTGATATTTGCTAAATATACCGATGCATTTTATTTGTTTTACTATCTTGCTCGATTAAAAACTATGAATCATAATCTCTCGATCTATGAATTCCCATAACCTAGATTTCGCTAGTTATTTCTAACTTAGAAAAATGCAAGGTGAATTAATTCGCTCAAACCGCTCATGCTAATAAGGTGATGGAACCTCTTCCTCTCTCCTTTATTATATCAAAGTTATGATGCAAACACACCGCTCCTCTCTCGAATCTCGCGGCGTAGTATAAAGGTAAAAGATTTAAATTAGATAACTATGCGACTCATCTCTCGAATCTCGCCACATAACATTAAGTATTTATCTTAAATAAATCGTGATTCATCTCTCGAATCTCACCACGAAATGTTGAAGATAAACATTATTCAAATCTTTCGTAATAAATCATAACATTGATAAAGATAGCAAACCAAGAAATCATACGGAAAAATTATAAATTAAACATCACAACAAAAACTAGTACTCACGACATACAAGATACGAAGAATTAGTTCATGATTCTTGAAATGAAAAACCAAATTGAAAAGATCTTACAAGACATTGTTCGGATCCTAAATATTAGCGCAGGAATTCGTCCTCTTTTTTTGCCAAATCCGCTCAAATCTGTATTCTCTTTATTCTTCCCCAAAAGGCTCTTCTTTTCTTTCCTCTTTCTCTCTCTCTAAAAAGTATTTCGTAACTCTCCCTTGAAACTGCTGAAATCCTCCTTTTAATATCTCGCTACAGTCCAAACTCTGAAAGGATGTGTCCTTTCAACAAGGATCCGCAGGTTTTCTTTTTAGTATTTCGAGAAATGTTGTACTTTCGGTTCAGAAAATTCAATTTAAACCGCTATGTTACAACCCGGTTATGACCAAACTGCTCCATTCTTTCCAGCAATATAATTCCAGCTTAAATTTGTCCGTTCTTTCATGGATTTTTCGCACTCCTGCACAAATATGCTGCTCGTTTGCTGATAAACTGTCCACAATTACAGATATGAGATATATTAGTGAATTCATCATTATATTTCATATATTTTCTCAATATTTACTAAAATAAGGGAGTTAATAACTTCTTTTTGAGAAGTTATCACACCCCCACACTTGAGTCCTTGCTAGTCCCTAGCAAGAATTAACTCAATTCTAACAAACAAATATGCAAACTTCTATTGAAACAAGGCACGAATCATTTTCTTTACATATATCAACTTAGGCTTACCTAAGTATTTCAAATTTAACAAAAACAGATCTCTTAAAAAATAATTTCACACATTCTCAAATCTGTTAGTTAGATAGCAAGTAACACTCTCTCAATATTTCTAGTGTTGTGTGTGTTCTTCTCTAAAATCATTCACTCTCAAACAACTTAACTCATTAAACATACTCATAATTGAAAATGATAAGAATATGCCTAGTCTTTGTTTTAGCCTCCACAAGAGTTTAATAGTTCAATTTGATAAGAAATCATAGGAGCATACAAAATGGATGACTTTGGCTTGATGAAGACTTTGTGGATAAATTTTGATAGAGAGCGGAATTTCTCTAGTTAAAATTCTTAATGACTCTCCATACTTTGAGGTTTATTTCTTTAACCATCATCAATTTTAAGATCATAGTTGGGATCATTCCAAGTAGGTGTACACACACTTAGGCCACATATCACTATGTCATTATACATTTTTTTTATAAGTTTCTTTTACTTTATGATCATAGTTGGGATCATTCTAAGTAGGTGTACACACACTTAGGCCACATATCACTATGTATTTATACATTTTTTTATAAGTTTTAAACCCCCAAAGTCGGAAAGTTAACTAAGAAAGAACTAGTGAAATTATTGAAAGTTGTGTTTGGACAAATGGTATCAAAATGATAAATTCAAGCTCAAAGACTGATGGATAATCAAGAATAGTTTTGTGGTGTGATCTGATCCAAAGGTGAACCTACTCATTGTTATCAATTAACTACACACTCTACGTTTTAGCTTACGACATTGACTTAGTTCTTGCTTATCCTTCCACAATTATGTTAATAGGTTAATAACATTATTTTGTAGAGAGCAAAAATTTTTTAGAGAGTCTAGTGCATAATTGAAATGCTTAAGAGAGTTATAAACGCATCTTACTAACGTTAAATTCATTATGTGAAATTTCAATTTTAATTAATCTGCCAATTAAAGTTACATGAAATTACTTAGTTAAGCCGTCTGGTGATAACACAATGAATAACTTATTGAAATGTGCCCAGAATAGAAGTTTTATAAGTGAAAATAAACGGAGGATAACTGACGTCACCCCCACACTTAATTAGCTGCTAGACCCTAGCAGAGACCTTATGGAGAATGTAGTGAATTAAATAAATTTAAATAAGAATCTAAAGTAAATTTTAATTGAAAATACAATACTCCCCTGTAAATTTGGCAGGAAGGATGCCCATTGCACGTGTGGCAGCCTTTGGTAAGGTACTTATTCATAGCACAATAAGAACTGCATTTAGTGGAGCACAAAAATAGTAAAGCAAGAAGTGTGATAATGCTAACATAAGAGAGTAGAAAATTCTTATAGCACACTTCATAATTCACGTACTTGGCATCAAAATTAAGATAAGACTTATGCAGATATAAGCAGCACATTCCAAATCATTAAATAGCTAGCAGTCAATCAAACAACTCAATTGTCCACATTGTCAATTCTTTTTATTTATTTAATTTTTGTAGTGGGAATGTATTCTTAGGAGTGGAACACAATCCAAAACGTTAAGTGACAATGTATGTAAGTCACGAAATCATGATCAGGGAAAATCAATAACACTGTTATTGTTGTAAAGAAACTAAAATATCAAATATTATTTTTAAACAAATTAATTGCAGCATAACATCACATATGAATAGCAAGATAGCATGACATTTGAATAGCAGGATAAGGGTAGCAGGGCAGTAATAGCAGCATATCATCAAATAAGAGGAGCATGAAAGTAATTGCAGGATCCAAGTAGAAGTAGCATAGTAACATATTAGGAGTAGCATATAAGTCTTAATAATAACAAAATAACAAAATATTAATCCACCGTTTTCTGATTAAAGCAATAACTAAGGAGAGCTAAGCATCGGGCATCTCGTCATCCATGCCGTGGGCTTCACTAATATCGATCCGCTCGCCATCTGGATAAAGCAAATAATCTTGCTGATCAAATCTCGATTTGTATTGGTAGACGGTCTTCACGGTATCCAAACCAGCATCCTCCATGAGTCGTGCTTGATTCCGCAGAAGATCATCACATTTTTCATTAATGAGTAGATGACTGAATCGCTGATAACATTTCATATATTCCCTTTCTTCTGTTGCGTTTACCATATTATCAATGATCTCTGATAAATCAACCTGTGCTGGTGCGGTGGAAGAAGAAGGAGTACTCGCAGCGGGCTTGGGGAGGGGATCTGTATTTCCTGCAGGAGGCGGTGTGCTCTCTAGAAAGTCCGAACTGTCCCTAATATTGTTGTTTATTACTACCTTAGTAATATGGTGTCCGACTCTTGTAATTAAGGTTTCCTTGTCTCCCCACATTCCACTAACACGGCAAAGTTCAGTTATTAGAGTAGGGAACCATAATTGCAACCTATCCATAGCAAGGATTCTCTTCTGAAGTTGATCTGATATTATTTTCCCAACATCAAAATGAATGCCCTTTAAAATGCAGTAAATTAAAATGGCACGGTCCATAGCAACGCGTGTAGTGTTTTTGGTAGGGATTACGCTTGTGTTAATGAATAAAAGCCACACCTTGGCCTCCCGCTTTAAACTATTAGCTTTCAAATTAGCACCTTCCGTCGAAATCCAGGCCGAGTCGACATTATTACAAATCTCCTCCGCAATGACGGACGGTGGGGTTGTTGCTTGTACTCGCAGATACTCTTCTTCATTCGGCACCGTCATTCCAAAATAACTATTAATCGCCTTAGCGGAAAAATCTACGGAATGACCTCGCACATAAATTTTTCTCTCCTCAACGGTCAGTGCATTAGCATAAAATTCATAGATCCAAGGCAACACTGCTTCCTTACGGGGGTGACAAAAAGATTCCCACCCAAAATCTTTCATTTTTGTGACATATTCCATACTCCATGCCCTCTTTTCGATCTCAAATCCTCTTTCGAAAATGAAAGGCTTATCATGTAAACCTTCATATCGCTGTTTGGCTTCATCATTTACAAATCGAAAATCCTTACGAGGACTTGGTGTGGATTTGCTCTTAGCTTTTCGCTTAGAGGACATTTTCTGATATATTAAAAAAAATTGATACTAGTAAAAACTCTAGAATATTTCAGGATTTCATCATCTTTTTGTAAGGAAGAAGGTTTGTTGCGAAATGTTACCGACGCAGAGGTGAAATCGACGCCGCCTGGTCTGGAAGAGAACTCGAATGGTGACGCCGCCGCGTTGCGAAGAGTATCCTAGCGCATAAGCTTCACCTTCGTACGAGTAGTCGCCGCTGTGAGTAGTCCTGCGCAGCGTTCCGTCGGGAGGGAGATAGGGATTCGCAACAATCGAACCAGAGGTTGGGGAAGGCAAATAAGCCCTAAACCGGATTTCTAAAGTCTTCATATATCAAATGTTGGACCGGCGGTTTACTCCAAGAGGTTTGACATGTTTTATCAAGCGGTTCGAATAGTTTACAGCTGCCAGCCGGTCAATTTTAGACATTTTACCTTGGACCGACGGTTTACTCCATTTGGTTTAACAGGTTATATCCAGCGGTTCGGGGAGTGCCAAGTCGCCAGCCGGTCAATTTTATACCTGCTATAGCTTGAACCGGCGAACTCGGTTTGCCTTTTTATTTAAAATTATTTAAAAAAAATTTTGCTTCTTCTCTTAGTCAAAAGAACAGAGAATAAAAAGTTAGAACCTTGGTTGCAACCATGTCATTACATTTTAATGCAGAAAATTTTTATGGACATTCCTACGCATGTCTACCTTTAACCTTTATAGATACTACTTACTTAATTAATTTTAGTTGGGTTGCCTCCCAATTAGCGCTTGATTTAACGTCTCGGCTAGACTCAGCCATTCTTTAGACAGATAAGTTCGTCACCATCACTTCTCGCGGCTCGTTGTTATGAAAGTAAGCCTTAAGTCTTTGCCCATTTACTTTGAAAATAGAACCGTCTTTGTCATTACAAATGGAAACTACCCCAAAAGGATGGACTTCTTGAACTCGAAACGGACCGGACCACTTGGATTTCAATTTACCCGGAAATAGTTTAAGGCGAGAATTATAAAGTAATACTAATTGATTCGGAATAAATTCCCTCTTTGCTATGCGAGCGTCATGCCATTTTTTTGTTCTTTCCTTATATAATTTTGCACTGTCATATGCATGAAATCGCATCTCATCGAGTTCATTGAGATAAAACAACTTATTCTTACCGGCTTCTTGATAATCAAAATTTAATTTTTTTGTAGCCCAATAAGCTTTATGTTCTAACTCGACAGGGAGGTGGCAAGATTTTCCATAAATCATCTTGTACGGGGTCAGTCCTATGGGCGTCTTAAATGCAATTCTGTACGCCCACAACGCATCATTCAATTTCTGCGACCAATCTTTCCTAGTGGCACTTACCGTTTTCTCTAAAATGGATTTAATTTCCCTGTTGGAAACCTCGGCCAGACCGTTAGTTTGGGGATGATATGCTAAAGCGATCTTATGCGTCACTCCGTACTTTCTTAGTAATGTTGTAAATTGTGAATTACAAAAGTGGCTTCCGTCATCACTAATAATCGCTCTAGGTGTACCGAATCTTGAAAAGATATTAGTTTTTAAAAATTTTAATACGACCTTGGCGTCATTCTTGTGCGTAGCAATAGCTTCGACCAACTTTGACACGTAATCGACTGCTAATAGAATATATAAGTTGCCATCCGAGTTAACAAATGGGCCCATAAAATCAATCCCCCAAACATCGAAAATTTCAACCTCTAAAATGGTATTCATTGGCATGCTCGCTTTACGACTCAGGTTTCCTGTTCTTTGACATTTATCACAACTCTTCACAAATAAGTGCACATCCTTAAATAAGGTGGGCCAATAAAAACCCGACTCCAGAACTTTTGTCGCAGTCCGATCTCCCTTAAAATGTCCTCCATAAGGTGATGAATGACACTTTTCTATGATACTAAGAACCTCTACTTCAGCAACACATCTCCGGATAATTTGATCCGAACAAATTTTATATAAGTATGGCTCATCCCACAGGTAATATTTCACCTGCTGGAGGAACCTTTTCCTTTGTTGATAGTCCATATCCGGGTGCACTATATTACTAACTATGTAATTCACATAATCAGCATATCATGGTATACTACCCACAGAGACAGCTAATATCTGTTCGTCCGGGAAATTTTCTCTTATCCCTACTTGTTGATTCCTCTCATCGCTTTGTTCTAATCTCAATAAATGATCGGCTATTTGATTTTCCGCTCCTTTTTGGTCTTTGATTTCAATATCAAATTCCTGAAGTAAGAGCACCCATCTAATTAGTCTAGGTTTGGCGTCTTTCTTCTCCAAAAGATATCGGATCGCCGAGTGATCCGTATAAACTATCACTTTGGAATTTATTAAATACGAACGGAACTTATCGAATGCAAATATTACGACTAATAGTTCCTTCTCGGTTGTGGTGTAGTTTATTTGTGCATCAATAAGTGTTTTGCTAGCATAATATATAGTATGAAAAATTCGATCCCGTATTTGTCCTAAGACAACTCCTACGGCATAATCGCTAGCGTCACACATAAGAACAAAAGGTGACGACCAATCCGGTGTTGTGACAATAGGTGAAGAAACTAACTTGTGCTTTAATGTGTCAAAAGCATGCAAACAATGATCATCAAATAAGAATGGAGTGTCTTTTTCTAACAAGTTACATAAAGGTTTTGATATTTTAGAGAAATCTTTAATAAACCTTCTATTGAACCCAGCATGGCCCAAAAAGCTACGAATGCCCTTGACATTCTTAGGGGGAGGAAGCTTTTCTATAACTTTTATTTTAGCCCGATCTACCTCCAGACCCTTGCGTGATACTTTATGGCCTAAGACAATTCCCTCTCTCACCATGAAATGACACTTTTCCCAATTTAGCACTAAATTTGTCTCAATACATCTTGTTAATACTTTCCTAAGGACTTCTAAACAGCAGTCGAAGGACTTCCCAAACACTGAGAAATCATCCATAAACACCTCTATACCGTCATCCATTAAATCGGTGAAAATAGATATCATGCACCTTTGAAAAGTGACGGGTGTATTACATAATCCAAATGGCATTTTGCGAAACGCAAACGTACCATAAGGACATGTAAATGTGGTCTTTTCTTGGTATTCCGGAGCAACCATAATCTGATTATAGCCGGAATACCCGTCCAAGAAACAAAAATAATCATTTCCCGCCAACTTGTCAAGTACTTGATCAATAAAAGGTAATGGGAAGTGATCCTTCCGAGTTGATTTATTTAGTTTCCTATAATCCATACATATTCTCCAACCGGTAACCGTCCTAGTTGGTATCAACTCGTTGTTATCATTTTTTACCACCGTAATTCCTCCCTTCTTCGGTACACATTGTACCGGACTTACCCACTTGCTATCCGAAATAGGATAAATAATGCCTGCATCTAACCATTTTATTATCTCTTTCATAACTACTTCTTTCATAGGTAGACTAAGCCTACGTTGATGTTCAATTGACCCTTTAGCCTCATCTTCTAATATGATTTTATGCATACAAATCGAGGGGCTAATGCCACTAATGTCTGCTATAGTCCATCACATGACCTTTTTAAATTCTTTCAAAACAAGAAGTAGTTTTTCTTCATCTTCAAATTTTAACGATGCATCAATTATTACCGGAAGAGTATTTTCTTCTCCAAGGAAAGCATATTTAAGATGTTCCGGAAGAGGTTTCAAATCTAAAGTTGGAGGTTCAATAATTGAGGGTTTCATAATTTTTGGTTCACTTGACCTAGTTATAGATTCAAAATTCCTAAAGATAGGCAATTTATAATGGGATTCTAAAACTTTAACGCATTCATCCAATTCTAAATCATCATCCCACTCTTCATTTGTCAAAATTGTGAGAAGTCTTTGTTCTAGGTCATCATCATTACCCTTAATTAATTGATTTTTAATCTCCACTTCTTCAATAGAGTAACAATCTTCTTTTTCATTTGGAAATGCCATAGCTTTTAGGATATTGAATGTTACTTCCTCTTCATTAACTCGCATAGTTAACTCTCCTTTTTGTACGTCAATTAAAGTCCTTCTGGTTGCTAAAAATGGCCTCCCTAAGATTATGGGCACATCCTTATCCTCTTCCATGTCCAACACTACAAAATCGGTCGGAAAGATGAATTTCTCCACCTTAACCAATACATCCTCAACTATTCCCTTAGGGAATGCTAAAGTCCTATCGGCTAATTGGAGAGTGAGAGTTGTTGGAGTTATCTCTCCTAGACCTAACTTTGTATATATAGATAAGGGCATTAAATTAATGCTTGCACCTAAATCACATAATGCTCTCCCGACAAATTTTACTCATATGGAACAAGGTATGGTAAAACTACCGGGGTCCTTAAGTTAATGAGGCAATTTCTTTTGCAAAATTGCACTACACTCCTCCGTTAATGCAACTATTTCTTTATCTAAAAATTTTCTTTTCTTCGATAAAATATCTTTCATAAACTTGACATAACTAGGCATTTGCTCTAATGCCTCAGCAAATGGAATATTAATTGTAAGTTTCTTAAAAATTTCCATAAATTTTTGAAATTGTTTGTCAAGTTTTATTTTATTTAATCTTGATGGAAAAGGTGGAGGAGGGTAAATGATTTCTTTCTTCTTATTATTTTGTGGATCCACTTCCTCCGGCTCCTTAATTACTATAGACTTTTCTTTCATAATTGAATTTTCTCTTATCTCTTCTTCCCTTAACTTCTCTAGTAATCCATCCCCACTAGAGATCTCTACCCCACTCCTTAATGCAATAGCTTTACAATGATTATTTGGTTCTTCTCTTATTGGATTAAGTGTGGTGTCAGATGGTAGCGATCCTATTGTTTTTTGATTTAAAGCATTGGCCAATTGGCCAATTGTGGATTCTAAAAATCGGAGTGAAGACTCAATACCACCCATCCTAGAGTCATTCTTTTGAAACAAACCTATAATATACTCATCAGTCAATTTCCTATTATTGGTTTGTTGATTAAGCATTTGGGTTGGTATAGGATTAATATTTTGATTAAAACCTGGTGGTTGAATTGCATTTTGTGAATTTTTCCAAGAAAAATTAGGATGATTTCGCCAATCTGGATTATAATGATTTCCGAAATTTGAAGGTCCTTGCCTTTGTTGGCCTCCTAGATAGTGTACTTCTTCAGTTACTTGGTTTAATTGTTCCACTGTCATTGGTGCACTTGTTGAAGGGGTAGATAGAGAAGCTAACCTCTTATTTATTAAATTAAATTGAGTGGTCATTTGGGCTGCTAATGAAGTGAATTGATCTACTTGATGAATACCGGCTGGTTGGTTATTACCTTGCCTTTCGAATGCTTGGTAATTGTTGGAAGTAAGATCTTCTAAAATTTCCATAGCATCTTCTGGATATTTCTTTAATAAAGACCCTCCCGCGGCTCCGTCAACTAGGATCATCGTAGTGGTTTGTAAACCGTTATAAAAAGTGGTTACTTGTTGGTGTTGGGCCAACCCGTGATGCGGACACTTCCTAAGCATCTCCTTAAACCTTTCCCACGCTTCATAAAGTGTTTCGCCATGATTTTGGACGAAAGTGGTAATGTCCCTAACCAACTTAGCTGTTTTAGAAGGGGGGAAATATTTATTCAGAAATTTCTCTTCCAATTGATCCCACGTAGTGATGGAACCAGGTGGTAGAGAATCAAGCCAGTCTTTAGCTCTTCCCTCCAAAGAAAATGGGAATAATCTCAATTGAATAGCTTCATCTGAAGCCCCATTTACCTTGTACATATCACAGATTTCTAAAAATGTTCTTAAATGAGCGTTTGCATTTTCATGATTTAGACCACCAAACTTGTTATGTTGTACTAATTGCATTGTGGTAGAGTCTATTTTAAAATTATTAGCGGCGATTGTAGGTCGCGCTATACTAAATTGCAAACCTCCTCTTAACGGTGTGTTATAGTCTCGACAAGTCATTCGTGGTGCAGCATTTTGAATATTATGACCATTGTGTTCGACTTGACCATTAGGATCCACCTGACCCCCATGATCATTTTCATTGCCTTGCTGATTATCATCCATCTCTTGA
The DNA here is from genome assembly GCA_033032865.1 of Dactylorhiza incarnata. NCBI lineage: Eukaryota > Viridiplantae > Streptophyta > Magnoliopsida > Asparagales > Orchidaceae > Dactylorhiza > Dactylorhiza incarnata. The sequence continues at coordinate 2,143,302 of JAWHQI010000340.1, read as the reverse complement.
TGAATAATAGTGCTTGCTCTAACAGTTTGCCTATTCCGTCTACAAGTACGTTCGATTTCTAGATTCAAAGGTAATATATCAATGTTACGCAATCGGGACATACACTAGACAAAAAAAAATGCAAAGTAAAATAAAATAACGACTTGGTCTCTAATTACTAAGAGTTCGCTAATATCGTAAGAAATAAACCGTTAGATAGCCACTTCCCCGGCAACGGCGCCAAAAACTTGATACGCCTTTAGTGTATATACGCAAGTATACGTGCCGGCTCAAGTAATATAATAGTGAGTTAAAATCGTTCCCTCGGAGAAGTGAAAACTCTAACGCTTATGAATATTAGTTTACTCTTTTCCTTAAATCCAAGTTAAGTAATTCGATTGGTTGGACGAAACTAATTTGCAGAATATTTAAAACTAATTTTTTTTTTGAATACTAAAAGTACTTAAGTTATTTTTTTTATCAACCCTTAGAGAAATGAATCTTGTATATCGCTTTCCTAGATCTGTTGTGATATTTGCTAAATATACCGATGCATTTTATTTGTTTTACTATCTTGCTCGATTAAAAACTAGGAATCATAATCTCTCGATCTATGAATTCCCATAACCTAGATTTCGCTAGTTATTTCTAACTTAGAAAAATGCAAGGTGAATTAATTTCGCTCAAACCGCTCATGCTAATAAGGTGATGGAATCTCTTCCTCTCTCCTTTATTATATCAAAGTTATGATGCAAGCACACCGCTCCTCTCTCGAATCTCGCGGCGTAGTATAAAGGTAAAAGATTTAAATTAGATAACTATGCGACTCATCTCTCGAATCTCGCCACATAACATTAAGTATTTATCTTAAATAAATCGTGATTCATCTCTCGAATCTCACCACGAAATGTTGAAGATAAACATTATTCAAATCTTTCGTAATAAATCATAACATTGATAAAGATAGCAAACCAAGAAATCATACGGAAAAATTATAAATTAAACATCACAACAAAAACTAGTACTCACGACATACAAGATACGAAGAATTAGTTCATGATTCTTGAAATGAAAAACCAAATTAAAAAGATCTTACAAGACATTGTTCGGATCCTAAATATTAGCGCAGGAATTCGTCCTCTTTTTTTTGCCAAATCCGCTCAAATCTGTATTCTCTTTCTTCTTCCCCAAAAGGCTCTTCTTTTCTTTCCTCTTTCTCTCTCTCTAAGAAGTATTTCGTAACTCTCCCTTGAAACTGCCGAAATCCTCCTTTTAATATCTCGCTACAGTCCAAACTCTGAAAGGATGTGTCCTTTCAACAAGGATCCGCAGGTTTTCTTTTTAGTATTTCGAGAAATGTTGTACTTTCGGTTCAGAAAATTCAATTTAAACCGCTATGTTACAACCCGGTTATGACCAAACTGCTCCATTCTTTCCAGCAATATAATTCCAGCTTAAATTTGTCCGTTCTTTCATGGATTTTTCGCACTCCTGCACAAATATGTTGCTCGTTTGCCGATAAACTGTCCACAATTACAGATATGAGATATATTAGTGAATTCATCATTATATTTCGTATATTTTCTCAATATTTACTAAAATAAGGGAGTTAATAACTTCTTTTTGAGAAGTTATCACTAGACGATTTGATTAGTTCCATCAATAGTAAGAACTAGAAAAGTTGTAGATTGGAGACGATTGATTACTCGGACGTACCTGAAAGAGTAAGAATTTGAACATGTGAAAGAAAACTTTAGAGGCATAAGAGTTTGCCCAGGTTAGAGTGGAAGTTCGAGGATAGATTGACCAAGGTAGCTAGGTCACCCCGGTCAGGATAGATGATACGACGGTACGAGTCTTGCAGCGCAAGAAGATTCCAGAGGTTAAGACATGTGGCAAAATTGGGGTCAGGAGGAGCACAACTTGGAGCCACTAGAGCTGGTGTGGCAGAGATAGTCCGTGCTCTCCGAGCCAAGAATAACTTCAATTCTTAGGGGAGGTTACGTTCAGTCACTCTCGGTGAGAACCCCGCAAGCTTAACCTGAATTTCGAGGACGAAATCATTTTTTTTGTTTATTGGGATTTGTAACATCCCTCAGACAGCTAGACCCCCCAGGTGAATGTGTCATGACAAGGTCATGACAAGGCCTTGGTAGTGTAGAAATCCCTTTAACTTAAGCAAGATTAGGGTTGAAAGTGCCTTGGACTGCAAATAGCAATTTCCAATTACCAAGCTTAGGGTTGGACTTTAGGGCCTCAACTTGATCAATTGACCCCACCATAGTATCCCTAACCCTTTAGGGGCCCCCTTAGGGCACCAAGGGCACATTGGGGTCAACCAAAGAGGCCAAATTGACCAAAGTCAACCCTAACCCTAAATTGGTCAATGTAGCCTAATTAGAGTCAACTGACCTCCTCCATGCCAAATTGACCACTCCTCTAGGTCTAAAATATCATAAGAAACCTAGTAGACCTAAAAGCCCCATCATGGGACCCCCAGTAGTGCAAATTGACCAAAATGCCCCTTTTAGGTCAAAATGGCAATTCTTCACTAAGTGCCCTAATTGACCATCACCATGTTAAATTGACCCTACCCTTAGGGTTATCATATCATAGGGGACCCAGTGGACCAAAAAGCCCCATGACTGGGTCAACCCTAGGGCTCAATTTTGCCAAAGACAACTTAGCCTGTTTTGGTCAAATCAGCTTAAATTGGGTCAACTAAGGCGCATGTGACCAAATTGACCCCACCAGTAGTTTCTAAACCTAATTTGGAATCCAATGGACCCAAAAGACCCATCCTAGGGGCACCCAATTGGTCAATTTGACCAAAAGTCAAATTTGCCCAAATTAGGTCAAATCACTTGGATCTAGCCCAATCCCTTTGGGCTAAGCCCAAATTGATCACTTGACCAGCCTAGTAGACTGATAACTAACCTAGGTGAGAGAGAAAAATCGACCATGATGAGTAGGAGAGAGAAAACCCATTTTTGGGGGAGAGAGAAAGAGGGGGAATTAATGGGGAGGAAGAAGAAACCTTCAATCTCCCCCATTAATGGTTGCATTCATCTCCTCTAGGGGAGATGAGGAGTTTCCAACAGTTTCCAGGAGGAATTGAAGGCAGGGGGGATGTATTGTGGCCGGCCATAGGAATGCCAAGGGGCCATTAATGGCTTTTGGAGTTAGAACCCTCCTCTCATTAAATTTACCCTCCCATTAGCTTCATAATGGAGAGAGGAGTTGACCCCCCCCCCCCCCCTTCCCCGAAAGGATTGAGCTATCTGTGCAAGGATTCGGATGGTACCGAAATCTCCAAGGAGGAGCAATGGTGGTCGACGGTCGGAGCACCTAAAAACCCCAAGACAGGTCTGGTTCTCCTCCCTAGCCTCTGTGGTGTAGATCTCAATCGTCGGTGGCTCGATTCGTGGCCAATTGGCCGTGAATCGAACCAGCCAAGCCACCCGTAGATCGGGTTGGGCTTCCTCCTATAGAACCCGATTCCGGCCACCTCCGGCCGATCAAACACCGCTCATCGCCGGCCACCACCTCAACGGAGGTGGTGGCGTTGGTTGGCCGGGGCGGCGCTCAGGTGCCTGTGAAATCAAGATCAAAGTCGCTCCAGGCGCGGCGAAATCTGGTCGTAGGCGCATCGGGGAAGACGATGGATTAGCCGTCCGATCCTGCGCTTAAAACAAATCAGAAATTAATATTTATTAATTAATAGTGTTAGTTATATGCTGATTCTAGATTTAATTATAGAAATTATTTAGAGGCCATTTCAGAGAAAATGCCCAACATGAAAGTTGTAGGCCTTGACCCCTAGGATCAGACAAAATTGACCTCACCCAATTAGGAGTCCTGGTTTGTCCTCAGCACCCATTTTGGTGCAAAGATTGACTGAACTTTGAATGGGTACCCACACCAAACCACTAGTCCAAATGACTTGAAATTTGGACTAGGAGTGATTCATGCCTAGGACTATAACATATCCAAAAATGAGAATTTTTGGAGAACTTTTTCCTAAAGTTTTTGTAGAAATTTAATAATCCTTGCATAAATTATTTGGAGGGTCAAATGACCTCCAATCACCACCAAATTTTGGTGGGGGTGTTATTAGGGTCATGATAAACCCCTGGTTAAAATCTCAACTCATTTGGAGTTCATTTGGTTAGGTAATCATTAGGCCAAAGATTTGTCCATTAAGGGGAAATTTGTGAATAAGGGCTATTTGGGATTTTTCATGGTCAAACCACCTCCTATTGGAGTGGGATTTTGGCCACTGCCCTAATATCACCCAAATCACCTCTGAGAGAGTTATGGGGTCATGGGGAGTTGGTTTGCCCTAGGACATGGAGTTGGAGCACCTTGGGGTGCATTTAGTCAAGTAGTGATCCATTGGCCAAATGGGTCCATAGAGACTTGAGTCTTCTTGGAAAGGTCAGTGGGATCAATTTGAGACCCCATGAGGAAGTTTGGTGAGCATTGGAGTTGATTTGCTCAAGGCCATAGGTTTGATCCCTATGGAGTGGAATTTGGGGTTGTGAAGGACATAGGAGAGTATGTCCTTGGAGAAGGGTGTATTGGACTCCCCTGAGGTCTATAAGTGTTGTGACACCCTCACAAGAAGTTTGGGTGGATTTGGAGAAGTTTTGACCCTAACCCTAGGTTAAACCCTAAGGGGTGCATTTAGAGGCCAATGAAGGAAGAAGGATCAAACCTTTATAGTTTGGCCTGGAATTTTTGGTAAGTGGTCATGGTGACCAGAGAATGCTATTGTGAGAAATTGGTGGGGTTTGGAGTTGCCAAACCTAGGTAATAAATCCTTGGGTAGATTTGTAAATATTTAGGGTTTTGGGATTTAGGAAGAAATAATACTTAATAATTAACCATCTTCTGTCACCAACTTAGTTTTGATGTTATTAATACCTGGAGATTCTATTAGAACCATTGGAAATCTTTTGGAGGTCCAAATTGTAATTATTCATATTGTTGACAATTTTTGGGATGAACAATTTTAGGGTGTTAGTTTTTTGTAATTGCATGAAACTTTGTTGGATGACATTTCATATTATTATGAACCCACAGTATTTTCCTCATAATTTATGGATTAATATTTTTGGTACCTCTAGTTCAATTTGGAATTATTTGCAAATATATCCTTGGTGGAAATTACAATTGTAGCCTTTATGGTACATGGTCAAACTTGGTAGGGCTGAATAGATTAGCATGAATCACCTCTGCATAAATTTTCATAAGGTTTGGAGTTCATATGAGGGTACGTCCTTTGGAATTTATTGGAAATAAATGGGTTTTGGAATTTTTAATAATAGTAGATCTTGCTGGAATTCCCTACAAATTCATATCTACTGATTATTAGGTACCCTTGATTTATGTAAAAAGTTGGGCAGGCATTGGAAGTCCGAAGAGTGCACTTGTAGTTCAAACCTTAGAAAGTTGTATTTTTTGGAAAATTATTTTAAATATTAATAATGTTGGGAAACTTGTGAGACTCTGGAATTGACCTTAGATAAGTAGCATGGACCCCCAATAAAAATATTGTATCATAGAGTTGATTATTTAATGTACCTCCCTTTATGAGCATCAAAACATTAAGAATGGTCTGCGTTTAGCAAATTGGCAATTTTGGGGTTATAGGTCAAATTGGGGTATATTGATTGGAGATGTGAGAGTTTAATGGTGTTCATATGACTATGTGAGGATCCCTGGAGTTAATTAAGGTTTGAAGAGTCCTAGGGTGGTGGGGTGCCACCCTTGGGATAGGTCGTTCTGGGGATTGACGAAAGTTCGTCTTTTCCCTTAAGTGCCTTTAAACACTTAGGTTTGAACCAGGTAAAGCATTAAGAGGGTTTCTTATGGGTAGTAACCAATAATACTAAGTGACTTGGGAAAAGGAACTTTGGGGTGTCATCCCATTGTAGTTCCTAGTACCGTAGCGAGCCCCTTACAGGGTAACCCTCGGGAAGTTCAAGACTAACCCTAATTTATAGGAATAAGACATTAACTAATTAATAACACACCCCGTGGTTTCAGGAGTTTAGTTGGTTTGTTGCTGCGAGCGGTAGGCTCGGTGGTGGTGATAGCGGATTGCTGTGAGCTTGTGACTCAGTGGTGTTTGATGGCGGGCAGGTTAGCCCGGGGAGCTTATGGCTCGGAGGTAGGAAGTAGAACATGTTGCATGTGCATTGAAGGTGGTGGGTCTTCGGTATTGGACGATCGTTCACACCGACGTCAATACGTTGACTCGGCAAGTGTGGTTTTACACTTAGCCTTGAAAGTCTGGCGGTCCAGTCAGCAAGAGTACGCAGATGCTCTGCGGGTTTTGTGGAGGCGTACGATAGGTCTAGGTTAGGTAGTGTGAATACCAACCTAGAGGTGGGCGAGGCCCAACCCACCGCTTCCGTTTGCCACTACGGGAGTATCCTGGGAGTCTAGCTCGCTCCAAAAAGGGGGAACTAAAAGTCTATGCGCATAGAGTCGTAGTGAGTGAGTTGCACTGTATGAACATAGCATAACAGCATACTTTGCATGTCATAGCATAAACATTGCATTCAACCTACCCCTAACGTATAAGTCTGTTATGGGACTTCTTATACGGTAGGACCGCTAAACGACCCCTTGGTCTATAGGTTTGTATGGGCATTCCTATAAATCAATGGTTACTTTTCTATTGCTATTGTATTTACTTACTGCACTTTACTTATTCTTTACCTGCTCTTACTATGCTCTTTACTGCTTCAGTTGTATATATACACATGTGTAGTGTAGAAACATTTCATGTACCACTGTCACCTGCTCTTTGTTATACCCCCTTGCTGTCCTCCGCTTCATCCTCCCGCACGGTGCCTAGGAGCCATTGGAGGTGGGGTGGGGAACATAAGGCTTAGTCTTTTTGACTAACGGTCGGTGGACCATATCATTTTAGGAGATCGAGGAGACGTAGCAACACCAGAGGCCGGTGCAGACGGAGGCGGACCAGTGCAGCTCAGGAGCACAGGATTCAGGACCAGTGAGTGATTAGGAGTTAGCTTCTGAGTGATCTTGTAGTGAGGACATGATGTATAGGGCACGAGCCCTTTATTATTGTACCCCTTGTAATCATTTATTCAGTTATATCATGTGGACATTTATATTTCATGTTGATTCTGTGGACTTGTCTTCTTTAATGTACTTTTCTTCGTGATCGATTTGGCCGGCAGGATCGGCGTTTTGTAGTGGCGACCTTCCCGAGTGAAGGTGTCACCGCAAAATGGCGGTTCTGGGCCTAAGACCCGGTGGTTTTTGCAAAAAAAAAATGGGGTCTTACACGCCAACAAGCTGATCATCAATCTGCTGAAGAAGAAAGTCAAGAACCTGAGAGGTAATTGGGCGGACCAGCTCCCCTCGGTCCTTTGGGCTTTGAGGACCACTCCTAGCTCAGCCACCGGGGAGACACCGTTCAAGCTCTCTCACGGGTCGGAAGCTCTCATTCCAGTAGAGTTTGAAGTCAGAAGCCCAAGGGTGGTAGCCGCGGAAGACGGAAACGAAGAATGACGATTGGAAAATGAGGAAGCCCAGAAGCTGTCCCTCGACTACATCGATGAGCTCTGAGACCTGGCCTCAGCTAGGCAAGAAGAGATCAAGCGCCGAATGGCAAGACATTTTGACAAAAATGTCCGCCTTAAGCACTTCCAAGCAGGTGACCTGGTCCTAAAGAAAGTGGACGCGGCAGGCAGGTCAGCAGCCGTCGGGAAGCTCAACCCGAACTGGGAAGGACCCTTCATCATCCAGGAAGCTCTCCTGACCGGAGGGTACCGCTTGCAGAACCAGGAAGGCGAGCTGCTAGGGAACACCTGGAGCGGCGATGACCTGAAAAGGTTTTATCCCTAAGGGGAATGTACATGCCCCCTTCTTTTGTAAATTCGTTTATAAATACAAATTTACGTCTCCCTGAAATATGGGATGAGGCAGTCCTTCCTATCTCAGAAAAGTCTTTTAAGGAAGAAGGCCGGTATAGTCGATCTCCACGCTAGGTTGGGAAATATGCCTCTGACTTAACTCTCGTAAAAACTCAGAACGGATGATGGGACAGTGCCTCGGGTGTGCATTCCCTTAAGTCCAAGCCTTTGCAATGATGGTCGAGATCATCTCCCCCCTTGCACGTTGGCCGCGGTTCCCACCGACCGCATTTCTCGTCCGACTGAAGAGATTGCCAGGAGAAAAGTCTGGACGCTGACCTCCCGATTCGGCGAAGAGATGATCGATTTAACTAGCTCAGGGGACCCTTGAATAAAGGTGTCGTGCACCCTCGAGGGTTAAAAGCCCATAACAAAGCGATGCGTTTCCGATTATTTCCTCCAATTGTGTGAGTTAATGTGCTCAAATGTGATTAAACTCCCCGTTTAATTGTTGAGCAACAGGAAACAGGTTAGGTCGGCATTCAGCCTCCAAGTAGGATGGAGACCTCGGAATGGTGTGTTCCTTTGAAACCTCCCCAACTATCAGTCCCTACTTGACGTCATCCATCGCAGACGTCCAGCATCCAAGTAGGATGGAGGCCTCGGGATGGTGTGTCCCCTTGGACCTCCCCGACTGCCACTCCCTGCTTGACGTCGTCCTGCATCAACATTCACCGCCGCAAGTTGAAACACGAGCCTCCGACCTAACCCTCGTAAAAACTCAGAACGGATGATGGGACAGTTCCTCGGGTGTGCGTTCCCTTAAGTCCAAGCCTCTGCAATGACGGCCGAGATCAGCTCCCCCCTTGCACGTTGGTCGCGGTTCCCACCGACCACACTTCTCATCCGACTGAAGGGATTACCAGGGGAAAGTCTGGAAGCCGGCATTCCAACTTTGGGAAAGGGCAAGACTGATTCGACCGACCGAAGAATGGAGACATTCCGGCATCCAAGTAGAATGGAGACCTCGGGATGGTGTGTCCCCTTGGACCACCCCGACCGTCATTCCTTACTTGATGACATTCTTCGTCGACATCCGGTATCCAAGTAGGATGTAGGCCTCGGGAAGAGGTGTCCCTCCAGACCTCCCCGACTGCCATTCCCTATCTCTTTCCCCTTAAAAATCCATTGTTATTAAATAATTCTAAATAAACTCTTCACCAGGTGCAAGGCAAGGCCTTGAGAGCATGTGTCCCTCGGGGCCCTCCAAGTGCCCCTCACGACTCGACTCAAACAGAAGGAACCATTGAAAAGGCGAGTATGAAGGTAATACTCGTCGTAATCCGGCGAGTATATACGTGCGAGTATACACATGCGAGCATGCAGGTGCGAGCATGCAGGTGCGAGTATGCAGGCGCGAGCACTCAACCTCGCATCGAGCCTAAGAGCCTAGCGAGCATTCACTCCCGCCTCAAGCCTAAGAGCCTAGCGAGCACTCAATCTCGCCTCGAACCTAAGAGCCTAAGCGACATTCAAGACAGGAAGTAAGGCAGAAGAAACAGGCGAGCAAAATCTTGTCCCTTTTTTCTTTATATATCTGGTATAAATTACAAAAGAATCTTCTAAGGGCTTACAAAAGGTCGTCGGGCGAGCAAAAAAGGATGCCCAGGGCGACTAGGCGCCATCCTCGCCATCAATATCAGCATCTGGCTCGTCGCCACCATTGTCATCATCCTCGTCCTCGGAATCATCATCCTCGGAGTCACCAGACAGCTGGGAAGATGCTCGCAAGGGAGAGGTGGACTCCTCGGCAAGCAGCGTCGGGATGAGGTCCACCACTGTCAGCTCCATCGCCGCAGGCTTCAGAAGGTCGTCTGCCTTCAATTGGCTCAGGATGACAGTCCCCGTTGCTCGCGCGATCTCCCGACGAATGCGAGGCATATCATCGCCGAGTATCCTAATCTGCTTGCCGACCCTGGAAGGGCCCGCCACCGCTGGCTGTTGCTCGGCAGGCCGAGTTTCCAGCTCAGCGATGCGAACTTGGGCGGCCTCCAGGGCCAGCCGGGTGCCCTCCAGCTCCTTCTCCAGCTGGGAGGTCTTCTTCGCCATCTCCACCTCGGCGGCCTGCAAAAAACGAGGAAACACAGACGGTAAAGCAAACTATTCGGCAAAAGTTGCGAGTATCCCAGGAGCGAGTATAGAAGTGATGCGAGTACCTCATGCTCCTTCTCTTTGAGCCTCATGGCGATCATCTTCTTGCTTTGGGTCTTGATCACCCCTTCATACTCGAGCAATCGCCTTGCTGTCGAATGGGCCGGCTCGGCAGATCGAAGTAAAGAGCGCGAGGTCTGGTGAGCCAGATACTCGGCAGAAGCGTCCGGCAGGACTTCGGCGTCCGCGCGACCATAGATGGAAAAGGTCACGTCGTAAGCCTCGCCTTTGTCCTCACAGTCCTCCGACCAGGCGGGGAGGTTGGAGCTTAGAGTCACCTCGTGGGCACTCTCCGTCCAGGTCACCAAGGGGCGACCATAGATGTCCTCGCCACGCCTGCCGAGGTTGAAATTTGGGTGGGCGTAAGGCTCGCCAGCCTCAGAAGCGTCCGCCTTCTTGTCAAAGTCCCTGTGAGCGACCTCCTTCTTCTTCCTCGAGGGCTCGGAGGACTCGCCCCTCTCCTTCCGCTTCTTCGAAGGCCCAGATCCTTCGCCGACGATCAAGGGCTCATCGCCTCCTGGCGACAAGTCGATGGGCGAGTAGACCCCATCCCCGCGAGCAGAGTTCCCCGCACCTCCCTGTGTGGAAGCCGTCGCCTTCACCACCACGGGAAGAAGCTCGCGTGGCAGAACATGGACTGCTGCAACAAGAAGAGAGATAATTCCAGTTAGTCGCCAAATTGAAGACGAAGAACGAGTATCGTGAATACTCGCGCAGTAGGTTACCTTCGCCTGAGAAAACCTCAGCGAGTTCATCTACTCGCCTCCTCCAGAACACCACATCAAGGCGGCGATTCCTGAAGGATTCGAGCAGTTTCTCGCCACCCTCGCTTAGGAGAGAAGCCCCGAAGACGCTCTCCGGCGGCTGGAAGGACCTGTCGGGAATGGCTTGAAAGTCGCCAGTGATGACGACTAGTCGCTCTCCCCAGCGATGATTCTTATTTGCTGTGCCGACCAGCGTGCAGACGTGGCTGCACAGGAAGACGACGCCCTCGCCTGTCGCCATAAAGTGGAATACCTGCCTGAATATGGGGAGGTCGAAGGCGATCCCCTGGTCGCGCAGATAGCAGAGGAACCCCACAATCATCGCCACCCCATTGGGGTTGATCTGGGCAGGGACTATCCCAAAGTAACGGAGTATCTGGGAGAACTCCGTCCACAGTGGTAGTCGTAAGCCCACCTCGAAGTGGCGAGTAGGGAACACCCGCTCGGTGGTCAAGACGGTGTTTAGTCGCTCGCCCTGGCGAGGAAGCCGAGCGACAAACCCTGGCGGGATGTACTTCGCCTTGAAGACCTCCAAATCCTTCTCAGTCGTGACAGACTTCTTGAAGGTGGTCGCCGCAAAGTTCTTGGCGCGATTGGCACGCCGAACAGTCGCCTCGTCAGACATCTTGGAGGAGAGAAAGGAAGAGAGGCGAGTATCAAAGAAGACAAGAAGAGGGGAGGAAGACGGAAGATACTCGCGTATGAGTTGGAAGGTCGTCGAAAGCGTAATAAATACTCACCCACCCCCCCCCCCCCCTATTTATAGTAGTCGGGTAGCTTGGCTTATCGAGCACGACGGCGCAATCAGGAATAAGGGGGTGGCGAGAATTAAGTTGAAGTCGCCAACTCAACAGCACGCGTCAGCAAGGAGTCGACCTCCAAGGCGCGAAGACCTGCAAGAAAAAACATGAAAGAAGCTCGCCATGCATAGGCGACACGCAAACAATACTCGCCAAAATAAAAGGAGATAGAAAAAATCAAGACAAAAAATCCATCATAGAAAGAAGAAAGCAAAGCAAGTAATGGAGGGCGAGTTTCCCATACTCGCCAAATAATATTACATCAGAAAAATTTAAGTGTTCAAGAATTACAGGGATACTCGCCAAAAGCGACATGACATGGAATGAAGAAAATAAAGAAGGACAACATCTAAGGAGGCGCCTGAATATTCGCCTGAGGATCCGCAGGCTGAGGATGTCGCCCGACCCAGCCCAAACTGCGAGCTCGCTTGAAGTGCTCGAAGGCTACGGACATCGCATCCTCGCCCTGCCGTAGCTGGTCTTCAATCCTCGCCAGCCGACCGACCGAGCCCATGCTCGCACGCATACCCACCATCTCGTCATGATGCAGCTGCTGGCGATGCTCGAGCCTCGCAACTCGGCGCTCTAGGTCGCTAACGGTGTGAAGGCGAGATTCTGCACCAGCCAGGCGAGTATCGAACTCTTCCAGCCGAGATACTCGCACCTCCAGCTCGGTCAAGCGACGATGAGCATCAGTGCTCGTCAGGCACTCAACCCGCGACTCCATGTCAGTCAGGCGGCGATGGGGCTCGCTGACCTCCAAGCGCTCTAGCTTCGCCTCCAGATCCAAGATCGCGCGAGTGGCCTTCTCCTGATACTCGCGAGAAGGAAGCCCGACGGCGTCAATCAAGGCTCCTATAGGAGTGCGAGCACGAGCTGCAAAAAAGGGTAAAAATATCAGAGCTTTGACGACTAAAGGAACCGAGTGAAGATAATGGCGACTATCATAAATGGCGACCAAGTACCTGGCCGAGGACTGCGAGAATGACGGCGAGGAGAGCCCCTGCCTCGCTGAGGAGACGTGCTGTGATGATGATCGCCTCGCCGAGCAGGATGGGACCCAGCGGTCTGATCCCGGCTAGGAGGCGCGTTCCCACGACCACGACTATCGGATGGTCGCCCTCCCCCCCCCCCCCCCCCCGGAGGAAAGAAGCCCGAAGGGCCCTCAGTCCCGCCACGGCGCGAGGATTCGCCTTGGTGAGTAGAGGGAGCGGTCGAAGTCGAAGGGCGCTGCTCGCCCTGAGTCGTGACGGGAGGAGGAAAAGGAGGAGGTGGCGGAAGCCCACCCACGCGCAGCTGCTCGCTGCTCGCTAACCCCGAAGAATCAAGAGGCGGTGGTGGCGGAAGCACGCTGCCCGCCAGAGGAGCCCGTTGCTCGCTCATCGGCCTCTTCTCCAGCAAGGAGTTGTGGAGAACTCGCGTCGAGCGCCCACCACCCCTAAGCGAGACCATAGACGACGATCTCAGAGGAGGCGCGGCCAGAGGCTCCTCCTGAGCACCGATGGTGGACGAATCTGCGAGCATAGAAGAAACATTCAGTAACTCGGACCAAGTCGAGGTCAATCAAAGAAGGTGGCGAGTAGGTAGCTCCCACCTCGCGCAGGAGCGGGATTCTCCGGTTGATTCTGGGTCGAGGTCCCAAGCATACTCGACTCCTCGGCAACATTTGGAGCAGGAGGATCAGCGGCCGGCGAGTTGCCTTCGTTAGAAAGCCCCAACTCGTCCAGCAGCTGCTGGTGTTGGTCGCCCAAAGGGGCGGCGACCTCCTCTTCAGTGACCTTCTTCTTCCCTTTCTTCTTCTTCTTCGCGAGCCTCTTCCTCTTCTTAGAAGCGAGGAAGTCCTCAACCCCGTGACCTGGGCGCGGAGGGAGCGAAGAACCGTCGAACAGGCCGACAAGACCAGCCATGGCCGCCTTAGCCTCTGCAGCATAGTCGCGTATCATCTTGAGCGAGTTCAGAAAAGACCTGCCATCAGAGACCCCTGCCCCTCTATTTATTGAGCTCGAGCGTCGGCCAGCGAGATGCCGAGTATAGACCAAATACTCGCCAGAAAGACAGCTCGTCGAATAAGGGTTGGATGATTCTTTCCGAGCAACTACGTTACTCGCAAAGAGCGGGGATTGTGTACAACCCTCATTCTTCGAGGGTAGGCCCATTCAAAGCCACGTAGGCTGAAGTCAAGGTCAATGGGTCAACACAGAGACCAGCAGTCCAAGGCATGAACAGAAGAGACCCTGGCGAGTATGCAGGCCATACTCGCCAGGTAGGCGAGTATCAACCAGAATAGCTCGGCACGCGCAGGAAGCAGCAGACGCCCTGGACGAGTATTGGCCCGGCGTGTGCGAGCAGCACCCAATACTCGCCAGATGGGCGACTATGGCATGATACTCGTCGAGTAACCCATAGTCGCCGGGTTGGGGGCTAGGCTATAAAAGGCTCCCCTACCCTTTGGTTTTCCTATAAATAGGACCCCAGGGGTACTTGGATTGGCACCTGGACTTGAGCTTTTGGACCCCGATTCCCGAACTCTCGAGCCCGTCACCCTTGCTTTCAGCCAAGTCGGTGTCTTCCCTGTACCAAGCTCGGCCACTTTGGTTTCGGAGGGGAAGACTCTCTCGAGCTTCTGGGTACGTGGTGGGACCTCCCTGCCGCAGCACCTGGGGTCCGGTTCGTTGCTCTTCTAGCTTCGTCGTAGTCGCCAGCCAAATCATCTCGTTGGACTGCTGGGCGAGTAGCCTCCGACTGCATCGGTCCGAATTTTGAGGTCAGGATTTTCCTGGCGTCAACACCAATGACCGTTGATATGACATTAGCAGAAATGATATACGATAGTTCATAAGAGTTTGTACATCCTCGATGTACGCCTTTAAGATGTTAATTTCTCAACATAAGACTTCACTTTAAACGCACTTATATATTCAAAAGCTAGCATTTATAGCTCTTCAACCTTGATCCGCATGAAAATGAGAGCGAGCGAGAAAGCTCATAAAGTCAACATACATCAATGATCGTTGATAAGATATACACCCATGATTGTTGATAAGACGTTATCAGAAATGATATATGAGAGAGTTCATAAGAATTCGTACATCCTAGATGGACACCTTGAAGATATTGCCTTGCTCTAAGAAGCTACAAGAACATCTCGGTCATCCTCAACAAAAGAGTGAAAAGAAGAGCTCGGACTCCAAACCTTTTCCCTCACGCAGAGGGAAATGGATGAACAACTTGTCCAAAAGAAGACATACACGAGATCTCTAACTTGATAGCGACAAATTCTTTTCCTTAAGCTTCATATCAGATAGCCCGATCAAGACTTCTTTGAATCGTCAAGTACTCTCTTGAATAATGACCTCACTTGACTTTGGTGCTGAAATATCAACGATACCCTGATATTATCGAAGTTGAAGACGAACAACTATGAAATATGGTACATGATCCTCTGACTTGATTGTGACAAAACCTTTTCCTTAAGTGTCCTATTGGATAGCCCGACCGAGCCTCCTTTGGATCGTCGAGTATTCTCTCAGATAATATCCCCGCTTAACTTTGATACTATAATATCATATTTTGGGTTTTATACTCTTATCAATTGTTTGGAGAGAGAGGGGCGAATGGCAAAAACAATCATAAATTATGTAACGAGTTGAGAAATAAAAATAATTAGGCAGCCCTTGTTACTTTGACAATTTTACCATTACACTTGGGTTCCGCTTGGTACGGCGGTGACGATCGTGAGTGCGATAGTTATGAATATGCGTTCGTGAACGCCTGACCTCACCTAAGGAACTTCATTCATTTTTATGTTCAAAACTAGTTTTCTTTTTGATGGCCATCACAACATTATTGATTAATTATAATTATAGATATTATAATTATAATTATAGATATTATTTAACCAATCCCGGATCTATTATAATTATAGATATTAATTATAATTATAGATATTATGATTATTTATTTATTTATTTATTGCGTTGCTGCGACGAAATGCAGAACTTACTCGTCATTATTAATTTAAAGTACAGGATAGTTATATTTCTTATTTTCCATGATGTTCATCAAATTCAAATTAATATTATTAATATTTTGCACATTTTAGACAAGTAATAAATCCTCGGAAGCTGCGTTGTGGGGCACATGTCGTGCAGTGGCATTTGGTAAATATTTGCGTGTATCAGAGTAATTTAGAATTCTTAGGAAAAGCATTACACGGAAATGTTTTCCTTATATTATTCCCGCTATGGAGAGTTATTTTTGAGCAAAAGTTGACGCCCGCGATATCCAAGCGGATAAAAATCAAGAGAGAGAAAGAGTTAGAGAGAGAGAAGAGAGAGAAGAGAGAGAAGAGATCGGAGATTTGTTCTTTTTTAGTGTTTCGAATCCTACAGTTTACCTACGCGGGATTTTGGTCATTTTTCTTCTTCTTCTTCGATTGCGGGCGTTTGAATTCTTGCTGTAGCCTGGAATCGACTTTTCCACCTTTGGATGCCGGTCTGGGATCCATGGATCCGGCGAGTCCGACCGGATGCTGCAACTGCGGCTGCCCCTGCTGCTCCGCGACCACTGCTCTGACCTATCGTCGATCCGTGAAGCGCAAGGCCGATCTGCCGGTCCGGGATGTGCCGCCGCCTGCGGATTTCGCTCGCGTTGAGGTCGAAAACGAGCTTTCCGCCCTCCGAGAAACCCTAGCGAGCCAGCAGGGGGCTATACAGGAGCTCTCTGTGGAGCTCGAGGAGGAGAGGAAGGCGGCGGAGACGGCGGCGAATGAGACCATGTCGATGATCCTTCGTCTACAGCGAGAGAAGGCTGAGGTTCAGATGGAGTCGCGCCAGTTCCGTCGATTCGCTGAGGAGAAGATGGACCACGACGGCCGCGAGATCGCCGACCTTGAGGACCTCCTTTTCAAGCGAGACCAGGAGGTGCAGGCGCTTTCCTACGAGATTCGCGCTTACCAGCACCGACTCCTAAGCCTCGGGGTCGACGTCGAACACGACCATATTTCCCTCAATTCTTTTACCGAAGACCAATTTGATGTCCCAGCGGATGGCGGATATCCATCCCTGCGCTGCGATGCCGTCGACGATTGCTACGACGACGGTACCTCCGATATTGAGCATCGGATCCACGAGCTGGAGAAGAGCCCCACAAGCGCGCGATCCAAATCCCTCAAACCACCGCCGGGGCATCTTCGCCGTTTTTCAGCTGAAAACTCATCATCCTCCATGCCCCATGAATCCTCGGAAATGGTTAATGGAAACGGAGATGTGGAAGACGACGAGACTGACCGGATCTACACGATCGATGCAGTTCATGGATTTACGGTTGCGAAGGAAGGGAGTGGTCAAAAGGGAGGATTAGATGGTGGAGAAATAGAGGAGGGCGACATAAAGAAGCTGTACACGAGGCTGCAGGCACTGGAGGCAGACAGAGAGTCCATGAGGCAGGCGATCATCTCAATGAGGACGGAGAAGGCACAGCTTGTGCTTCTCAGGGAGATTGCGCAGCAGCTCAGCAAGGATGCTAAGCCAGAAAGGAGGGTTGTCAAGAAGAAGCCATCCTTTTTTGGAGTATTTTCATTTGTGTCTTTTATCAAGGTATGTTTTCTTTTCTTTTGAGCTTTCTGTGTTACTTCTTCAAGCTTGTCTTGTTTCTTGGGTTTATGATATTTACTAGAAAACTTTGGATTTGGGTTTAATGTGCATATATGTTATGGAGAACAAGAGAAATCTGGCTTGCATTTAACCTCCCAAAGGTAATATTAGCATGTCAGATGCAAAGACAACTCCCTGCATTCACTAATGAAAATCAATCACCTTATGAGAGCTCTGAGATACTCTTCCCATTTGCAATAACAACATTAAAAGTTGAAATTGAAATTAACTTGCACTGTAATCTACTCGCCGCATCAATGCCCAAAAAATTATGAGTGCTGCCGAGTCGATTAGAATGTTTATAGGGTGGCCTTGATAAGAGGCAGTAACACGCATCGAGTCATTGAATCATGATTATGCTTTAGAATCTCCAATTCGTTTTGCAGTTCCTTAGATCGAGTCGCATCGGACGCTGACATCTTCACACTTCCTGCATCGTTCGCTCTGATACCAGTGATAAGATATCTTTCCAAAGAAACTTAAAACAGGCAATTCAACAAACGGTTACAGCATAGATCTTATGAAGAACAAGGAACATTCATGGATCGAAGTAAAATTTGTATTTATTGATCAACTGGAACACAAGATTCGCCCTAAGAGGTTGATGGTTTCTTCTTTGAACAGACGAACTAAGAAGCAGAGGTAGAAATATTCCTCCAGCTTCGACAGACAAAAAGGAAAAGAGCAACCACAAGCAGAACTCTAAAAAATGACAACTTTCTCTCCGACCACCAACTATTTATAGACATATTAAGCTGCGGTTTTACAAAGCTACCCTTGCTCACTAATGACCATCTAACCTCCAACCGACTTCCCATCACTGCCAAATATGAATCAGCTCAGCTAACGGCCTGTATGCGTATCCAGAATGCATCAGAATTTCTTAGCAATGAACTTTCTTGTTTCCTGTTAAGGTAATTTTTTTTCTTAGTTGTGTTATAGATATTTAAAGAAATGGAGATGGCTGTTTTATGATATAAGCATTTCAAATGTTGGTTAATAAAATGCTGTGATGAAGAGTCAGTTATTCAGTAAGTTAATAAGGGTATATTTGTCATTTAGCTGATCTTTTAGCAGTATAAATACAGTGAGGAATGAATAATATGGCCCTGTTTAGGTGGGTGGCGGCGGTTGGAGATGTAGATAGAATGGAGTTTGTAGACGTGGGTCCCTCCCTACGGTTAGATTTAGGCATAAAACAATGTTTTGGGGATCCACGGTTTAAAGTGGAGGTTATCCAAACGAAAAAAAATAAAGTTTGCATTTTTTCAAAACCACAATGGTGAAAAAATGCACAAACAAGCAGTGCCTATGAATCACTATTAGTACCTTCCTCCTTGCGATTCAGATCTTGGGACCTCTTCTTTAGAAGATTTCTCATTGCTTTCTGTTTAGGAATTATACATGATTCTTTAGGAATACTTCTCGACGTGCACCTACAAATACCATCATATCAAGTGGTATCAAAGGTCGTATATTCTAGGGAAAGAAATTTGGGAGGGCTTCAAACAATTGTGCAACATGTGATTTGACCTGCCACAACGAACAAACCTGCTTGGTGAATTGATCTCTCTTTAAAACAAACATGGTTGATAGAAGAATATTTACAAAAAAAATTCCGAAACAATATTAGCGCCTGTCACCTCAATTCTACCGGAGCAGGAAGTGCTCTTTTTCACTGTGGATCTGCTAGATAGATTACGCATCGACATGGTGTTGGAGCACCCGTAGAACCTCAGGTTGACAATGAGCCTTGCTCGCGTCGGCGACCGACAATTGTAAATGGATTGCACTCTCGCCGTTGACGGACGATGCTTATGCTAGGATAGTAGTGGGGAGGATTTCAACCATTATACGGAACAAGGAACCGATGGCCCACTATATCACCCATCATTAAGAAATTAACTTGCGTAGGCATGGCAGACCGACGAACCCCTCTCCTTTCCAATTATCATCTACAACAAACTTGTGGGAATTAACCAAGAGTTGCAACAACATGACGTCATTATTGCAACTACACAGGAGCACTTCTTAAAAGCTTAGACATGCATTAAAAGATTTCCGAAGGTACCGCAAATTGTGTATGGCTGAACCTCCGAAGGTACCGGTACAATATCGCCAGTCACTCTAGCACATAAGCTCTCAGTAAAGTTCTACCACCCATACAAGGTGATCGAGTGCATTGGCCAAGTCACCTACTCACCTATCGCTTGACCCTGTGAGACAAAATTTCACTTGTTCATTCTCATCTCGTCCCCCCCCCCCCCCCCCCCCCCCCCCCCCCACACACACACACACACACTCTCCTCTTGTCCTCGTAAATCAGTACAATACTTTAACCTTAACGGAGGGTGCGTAGTTCCAATGCCATATCAAATCATGTGTGCTTCCATCAACATGGAGAAGGAGGAACTACTAGTTCAATGACATAACTCGTCTGAAGATATGGCTAGGTGGGAAGATCGCAATGAGTTCTAGACGTTGTATCTAACTAAACTGGACAGGCTCGATTTGGAAAAGGGAAGAGATGTTATAGATACCTTTGTTGGCCACACTTTTACAAGGAAGAGGAAGACAGTCCTGGAGCTATCAAGTCCATGACGAGCTGGTTGGCCAACTCTTTCTTATTTGTACTATTTTATATTAAGGACATTGAACTCTTTCTAGTATTAAGCCCTAGAGCTGATCAATTATGTGTACCCATGAAAGAAGTGATTTCTCCTCTTCTCAACTCCTCACCTCTTCTCTAACCCTAAACCTCTATTGTCCTCTCTCTACCTCTCTTCATATCTAGAGGTTCATAAGCAAAGAAGGAAAATGCGAAGGCATGTTCTTTTGATCCCATCTTACCATGATCGGTGATGCGATTCTTTGTGAAAGGCCATATCGTATTTGTTCTCCTAATTCTAAGCCTTTTTTTCTAAATAGTTCTCATTGAATATTAGTATGTAAAATATTTAACTTCCTTAGGAAAATGTAGAGTAAGAAGGTCAAACATCTTGGTGTTCTTCTGCTTATCTTTTATATTATTGTTTTACATTTATCTGTATATTTGTTCTATTTATGTTAGTAATTTATGCTGTACTGGAGAACCAGCCCCCCTTTTATCCCAGTTCATCTATAAGGTGTATGTAGATATTCGCTTCATAATGTTATCTTTGCTTCCACTCTCATTGCGTATGAGAACTGTTTTTCTGGTTAGATTGCGTTATGTTGGGTTAAACTACTGAACATCCTTTATTATAAGTAAATAAGTTAATGCCTGAAACAACTAGTTTACTTTTAAACTGCAAAATCATATGAAAAATAAAAGTTTTATCTTTCATGCATGAACTATAGGTTATGCCAAATTATGAACTGCAAAACTCAGCACTCCTTCCAAAAGCCTTCACATTTTTCTCCTCTTGTATTCAAGTTTGACCTACAAAATTATTTCAAAGGGAGAGTAAAATTGAGCCTAATACACCAATGATCAAATCCATTTTCAACTTGGAAGTTGGATCCTTCACTTAGTATTGCTTCACCAACCCAATTTTCTATTATTCGATGTAAAAATTAGACACAATATTGTCATGTGCATTAATAATTAACTGCTTTGACACATTAATTATTATGCTCATAGTTGAAGCTTTCTTGGGATTTTTGTTAATGTTGGACTACTTTGGGTTTAGGTTTCCTAATGCAAAATTACATTGCGTGTGTAAAAGCTTCACAAACTCATTTAATTTGTAATTCAGAAATCATTAATTAAGCAATTGATTGCACTTCAGATACATTTTCGAAAATATGAAGAAATTCCCCGTAAGTGATAATTTAATAGTCATCTTCTTTGAAGTAGTTTGTTGAAGTTCATAACAATCAAACAAACAAAACTACTACTAAAATTTAAGAACGAGGTACAAGAAAATTACCAATAATGGTATAAGCAGTCAGGTTCTCCGCCTACAAGAAATTCACTTTTTACCAATCTCGAAATGATCGATCAAGAATTCAATGAAGATCAGAAGACTTCTCGTCCAGTCATCCGAGAAGAAGCAAATCTCAATCATCAAGCATTGTTTTCGAGCAAACCTTGAGCCAATTTATTGGTTTTGAACCGTATGGATAAGCTATCTAGAATCGGCTGCAAGCAATACAATGGAAATAACAACATAATTGACTCCAAACTCATCCCAGCACAAAACAAGGTGTTTTAAATGTAAGATATTTTCAAATTTGCGTCACAGTTTGGTCCAAATTTCTCAATTCTGTACCGTAAATCTGACTACCCGCCTACTCCCAGTAGTGTAGTTGGGACATAACATTCATCTGATAGTAACATGTCATATGCTTATGTTCTCTAATTCAACTTACAATCAAATCTTATGTCCAACCTATGTAATGATTTAAATGCATTTCATATGATATAATCATCTTCATCATCAGCATATGTGCTTCGCCTTAATCCCAACTATTTAGGACATGACCATATGAACCCTTTCTTCTCCATTGTCTCCAATAATCATTTGGGTAGGTGCACTGCTGTGACACTGTTTGTTGACCTTGCTGCTGTTAAATTTACTTTTTTTTGTAAAAATTATTAAATTTTATCCTCTTTTGCTTTAAATCAGTTGGTCATGCCCTTTCTGTTCTGGACGAAGAAGACATCTCGGAGCAGGTAATCAAGCAATATAGCCTTCAAGGTCTACAAATTTCGCCCTTGTTCCTACGCTCAAAGATAGATAGTTTTGCCATCACGCCTCGTAACATAGTAAATAACCCCTTGCTCGTTGTTGAAATTGCCAGGTACACCTTTGGATTATCAAGCAGCAATGCGGGGTTATTGCAGATCCTTGACAAATCGCCATGGATGGTTCACTCTAGATTCCTCACGAGAACGGCTATTAAATATCGATAGCAGAAACCAAAATGTTTTGTTTGGCATGCCCAGCTGTAACTTATGGAAAACAATATTGATTGGTGCATCTGGTTTTGATTGGGAAATTGTTTTCGTGTTTGAATCCCCTTGTTTTTTTTCCAAATTACCTTTTAAGGCTTGGCGCACCGGTTGAGGTGTTGCCGTGTGACCCTGGGGTCACGGGTTCAAGTCCCGGAAGCAGGCTCTTGCAAAATGCAGGGTAAGGGTTGCGTACATTTCACCCTTGTGGTGGGACCTTTGCTGCGCGGGGATGCTTTGTGCACCGGGCTGCCCTTTTTTTTAATCTTTTAAGGCTTGGTGGGGAAGATTTGTATTTGGCCCCCAGTTTGCTGTACATAGTATGCTATGATTTGTTTGTATTGGAGGCATCTGTTTTGGGTGTATTTAGGAAGTTTATTGTGCTAATAACTTTGTAAAGCAATGAAGCATGAGACATGAGTTGTCAATTTGAAGCAGCCTTGCAGCATTACATAAGGCTGAAGTGATATTTTTTTAGCATATTTACTGTTTTTGGAAGCCACTTTGTGCATTTATTGTCAAAGGTTAGGTCTTTCTCCTCTGAGAGAAGCCACTTTGTGCATAGTGCCAAAGGTTAGGTCTGTTTCCAATCTTCCCCCGCCCATACCCCCAATGATTGGGGACTATATGGGTTATGTTGTTGTTGTTGTTGTATTTACTGTTTTATTTATTTGCTTTCTACGAGGCCACATGATTATGATTTTTTTTCTAC
Organism: Dactylorhiza incarnata; assembly: GCA_033032865.1. Classification (NCBI taxonomy): domain Eukaryota; kingdom Viridiplantae; phylum Streptophyta; class Magnoliopsida; order Asparagales; family Orchidaceae; genus Dactylorhiza; species Dactylorhiza incarnata. Next base: position 2,120,351 of record JAWHQI010000340.1, on the reverse strand, counting down.
ATTAATACATGTATTAGTTAGTAGGAAATTAAATTATTATGCCACAGGTTTTAGTAAAGCATAACGCCGCTTGTGAGATGGTATTTGCATTTCAAGATGCTATGATGATTATTGTTGTACAACTCATATTTTTTGGAGGTAGGACCCACTCAAAGCCACGTAGGCAGAAGTCAAGGTCAAAAGGTCAACACTGAAGTCAACATGAGTAGTCGATAAGTTCGTCGAACGCAGCCTTCCAGAGTTCGTCGAACGCAGCCTTCCAGAGTTCGTTGAACGCAGCATTAATATCAGACAGAGCAGCAGGATCAGGAGATTTGGTCGTGCGAGTAGGAACCCGGCCATGCGAGAAGGAAAGGCGCACCGGAGCTCGCAACCCGGCCGAGCGAGAAGGACATAGGACTGGACATTCTCGCCTATAGGCGACTTACACCAACCAACTCGCCAGCTTAGGCCGAGGTCCTCACCTACTCGCCTGTCTATGCCTTTGCTAAAAACCATCTCCAAGGGGATCAGGGATAGTCGTTTGCTTCCTCTCCCTCAAGATTTGTCTATAAATAGACCCCCAGGGTACCGGGAATGACACTTGTCAAAAATCAGAGCTTCACCCCCCTTACAGGCGAGAATCCTCCCTAGCCAGTGCCTTCCTAGTACCAAGCTCGGTCATTCGTGATTTTGGAGGAGAAGATTCCTTTGAGCTTCTGGGTACGTGGTGGGACCTCCCTGCCGCAGCACCTGGGGTTGTGTTCCCTGTAGTTCGTTCGTCGTAGCTAACCAAGATTTCTCGTTGAACCGTTGGGCAAGTAGCCTCCGGCTGCATTGATCAGAATTTTGGAGCCAGGATTTTTCAGGCTTCAACAATTGTAAACAACTGTGATGTGTTTGCTTTATTTATTTATTTTTAAAATCATAATCTGCATTCAATAAATTATATATATATATACTAGCAGCTCCGCACGGGCTTTGCCCGTGCTCGCTGCTCCACGGCAGCCTTCGGCCGCTCGGCGGCCTTCGGCCGCCGCTCCTCGGTAGGCCTGAAACTGGTGCGGTTTGGTGCAGTTTGAGCCCAAACCGCAACCAAACCGTAAGGGGCGGTTTTTGATGGAAGAAAACTGCACCGCAACCAAACCATGCGGTGTGGTTTGACATTGGTGCGGTTTGGAGTCGGTTTTAGCGGTGCGGTTTCAGTTTTTGTACCGTTATATTATTCATTTTAAATTTTAAGCACATATTTGTATGAATTATTTTGTGTTATAAATTTTCAGAGCATAAATTCCTTCCAACTACGGCAAAATGCATTGTGTACAACCCTTATTCTCCGAGGGTAGGACCCCCCCCCCCCCCCCCCCGAGGCCAGGTAGGCAGGTCAAAGTCAAAGAGGCAAGACAAATCAGCCAGCAGGAGCAAAAGAAGGTTGGCGAGTATTGGCTAAATACTCGCCACAAGGGCGACTATGGTCGAAGATACGTACCGAGTATCCCGTATGTCGCCCCAAAGTGTCCGGCAACTACAGAAGACCTGAGCGAGTATCAGCCAGGCTTGTGCGAGCAGTAGCAGATACTCGCCAGATGGGCGACTATGGTCGAAGATGCTCGCCGAGTATCCCATATGTCGCCAGGTCAGGGCTGGGCTATAAACCCCCCCCCCCCCTACCCCTTGGTTGCCTATAAATAGGACCCCAGGGGTACTTGGATTGGCACCTGTGCTTGAGCTTCTGGAACCCCATTTCCGAATTCTTGAGCCCGTCACCCCTGCTTGTTAGCCAAGTCGGTGCCTTCCTCGTACCTTGCTCGGCCATTCTTGGTTGTGGAGGGGAAGACTCCTTCGAGCTTCCGGGTACGTGGTGGGACCTCCCTGCCGCAGCACCTGGGGTCCTGTCTGTTGCTCTTCTAGCTTCCTCGTCGTTGCCAGCCAAGCCATCTCGTCGGGCTGCTGGGCGAGTAGCCTCCGGCTGCATCGGTCCGAATCTTGAGGTCAGGATTTTGCTGGCGTCAACACTTTGGTGCGGTGAGCGTGGATCGTAGTCGTTGGAAGAAAGTTCGGCAAGAAGGCGAGATGGTCGTAGGTGGCGACCATGAGGAGGAGGTCGGCAACTCGACGGGAACTAGCAGGTTCGTGACGCTGGAGGTTTTCGAAGCCTTCGCACAGCGCATGGAGGGAGCCATGCGAGCAGCGCTTCAGCCGCGCGCCGAGGTCACTGCGACCTCGCCGCATCGCCCAGTTCCATCTGAGGGAGGGAGTCCCCCTCGGCGAGCAGGAAAGGAGCACATGGAAGACGAAGCCGAGCGACCAAGGAGGTCGCAATTCTACCAGCCAACCTCGCAAGGTATTCGCTTCCGCGAGCCGTGCGAGCAGGGGAGATACCAGGATACTCGCCCATACGGCGAGTATGGTGGTGATACTCGCCAAGTGGAGGATCGTCGCCGGGCAGGAGGGAGGAGCCCCTTCTGCGAGGAGATTCTCGCCGCGCCCGTGCCAGAAGGATTCAGGGACCCAGCCTTGAATTACTATTCGGGAAAGGAGGACCCCGTTAGGCACATCCAATGGTTCGAGGATATTGTCTCTATCCGAACCATGTCGGACGCCTTCAAGTGCAGGTTGTTTGCCATTACCTTCCGCGCAAAGGCCTGGGACTGGTTCCACCAGTTGCCCGCAGGATCCATCTTTTGCTTTGAAGACCTGTGTCGTGGGCTGACGACCCGATTCGACACGGCCCGGAAGCTGAAGAAGGAGGCAACGGCCCTGTTCTACCTCGTGCAAAGGCCAGATGAGGCACTGGGACCTTATATCGAGCGCTTCCAGGAGGAGGTTCTGCAAATCCAGGAGGTGGATAGCAACATCCTGTTGCTGGCCCTGACATTCGGCATCAGTCAAGGCCTCTTCAAGTTGGAGCTCAGCGAGAACCCTCCCTACTCCTACGACAACCTCATTCAGAGGGCCAATAAGTTTGTCCGGGGAGAGGCCTCCAACCCTGACTTCTTGGCAAGGTTGGCGCAGGTGACCAAAGGCGACCGTGGAGAGAGGGATGGGATCCCTGAGAAAAGGAAGAGGGAGGAGCCCCGAAGGGAGGACAGGAAGTGGCCGGAGCGACAAGAAGAGAAGAGGAAGGAGGAGCTCAGGAGGAAGGAAACCGGGAGAATCGCGGAGAGAAGACCCATCGAGTCCCCTGAGCGTCAGGAGGAGGGAAGACACTACCAGGTCCCCGTCAATCGGCCACCTTGGAGGCCGGCTGGACGGCACCAGCGTCAGGACCAAAGAGGGAGATCCCCAGAGAGAAGGCCCTTTCGCCAACCAGAGAGGCGTCAGGAGAGGAGGAGAGATGAAGCAATGGCGGTAGCCGGGCGAGGCCGCCGTCAAGGAAGGAAGAAGCCGAAGCCTAGGAGGCGTCAAGCAGAAGAGGTTCCCCTCTACTGTGACTTCCACCAAGTAGCGGGACATGCCATGGCTGCCTGCCCAGACTTTTGGGAAGCCCGGAGGAGGCTGGCAGCAGGAGAAGCTGGAGGAGAGCAGCGGAGGATAGAGGCCCCTGCCGAGCCTCAGGCAGGGCAGGCTGCCGTCGTTCGAAGGAGGAACGAGGACCGGGTCGACCAGGGAGGTCGGGGAGACCTGGGCCAGGGAGGTCGAGTCGGAGTAATCCATGGGGGAGCAGGGCTAGAAGCTTCCCGCAAGGGAAGCCTCCATCAGATCTACCGCAGGAGCGTCGCCTCGACCTCACAAGCACCGCCCCCGATGGAGGAGATTACCTTTTCCGAGGAGGACATGCTAGGGAATGATAATCCCTTCCATGATGCCCTCGTGATTCAAGCCGCAGTGGAGGACTTCACCGTTGATCGTATTCTGATCGATAACGGTAGCTCTGTAAACGTCATCTTCAAGGGGACGTTTGACGGACTGGGAGTCGAAGCTGCCAGGGTTCGGGCACCTGATGGTCCCCTCTTCGGCTTCTCCGGAGAGAAGAAGGAAGTGGAGGGAGGAGCTGACCTCCTTGTAACGCTCGGTGGCACCTCCATCAGCTGTCGATTCATCATCGTCGACGCCCCGAGCTGTTACAGAGCCATCTTTGGGAGGCCGCTTCTCAACGCCTTCAAAGCCGTCCCATCCTCCTACCATCAGTGCTTGAAGTACTGTAAGGGAGACGTCCAGGTGAGGATCAGGAGCGACCCAAGAGCCGCGAGGGAGTGCTATCTTAGCGCCGTCAGCACCATCAGCTGGATGGCTGACGCGGAAGAGTTCGGAAGAGTGCTGGAGAGCCCGGCCAGGCTGGAAGTGGCTGAAGAGGTCGAGGAGATCGAGGTACTCTCTGCAGCGGGAGTGTCGGGGCTGCTGAAGATTGGCGGGTCGCTGAAGACCGAGGAGAAGATCGAGATGGCGGCGTGTCTGCAGAAGAACGTCGACATCTTTGCTTGGAGCGCAGCCGAGATGCCAGGAGTCGACCCTGAGGTTGCGTGCCATCACCTCAACCTGGATCCCACTGTTCAGCCCGTCCGCCAGAAGAAAAGGAAGACCGCCACCATCCTCGCCAAGCCAATTAGGGAGGAGGTTAAAAAGCTGCTTGATGCAGGTTTCGTGTCAGAGATCCAGTATCCAGGCTGGGTCTCCAATGTTGTAATGATAGCAAAGGCGGGGGGAAGCTGGAGAATGTGTGTGGATTTTTCCTTAATGAATAAAAGCTGCCCGAAGGATTGTTATCCCTTGCCTCGAATCGACGAGCTGGTTGATTCGGCCGTCGGTTTTTCTGTGATGAGTTTCCTTGATGCGTTTTCAGGATATCACCAGATCCGGATGCATCCCCCCGATTGCCGCGATGTCTCCTTCATCACCGACGATGGCTGCTATAGCTACAAGATGATGCCCTTCGGTTTGAAGAACGCGGGAGCCACCTATCAGCGGATGATGGACCACATTTTCAAGGAGCAAAAGGGGAGGAACCTGGAAGTATATGTGGACGACCTCTTGATCAAAAGCAAGAGTGTCCGGGAACACATAGCCGATCTGGTCGAGACCTTCGCGACGCTAAGAAGATTCAAGATGAGGCTCAATCCGACGAAGTGCGTCTTCGGAGCAGGCAGGGGGAAGTTCCTGGGACATCTCCTTACTCCGAGGGGAGTAGAGCCTAACCCCGACAAGGTTAAGGCGATCCTGGAGATGCCATCCCCAAAAACGATGAAGGAAGTCCAAAGGTTGACAGGCAGGCTAGCGGGTCTTAGCCGCTTCCTATCAAAGGCCGGAGAAAAGTGCTCTCCATTCTTCAAAACGCTCCGCAAAACAGAAAGCTTCGAGTGGACCGAAGAATGTGAGATAGCATTCGGAAGGCTGAAGGAGCAGTTGACTCAGACACCTCTCCTTCAGAGCCCGAAGGAAGGCGAAGACCTGCTCATCTACCTCGGAGTAGGAGCGGAGGCAGTTAGCTCCATCTTGGTCCGTGAAGAAGGGAAGAGGCAACTACCTATCTACTACGTCAGCCGGGTGCTAAAGAAGGCGGAGCTGAAGTACCCAATTCTGGAAAAGCTTGCCTTCGCCTTGGTGGTGTCGGCACGGAAGCTCCGGCCTTACTTTCAGGCTCACTCCATCCGAGTGGTAACTGATCATCCTCTCCGCAGTGTCTTAGAGGGAGTGGAACATTCAGGGAGGTTGGCAAAATGGTCGGTAGAACTCAGCGAGTTCGACATTTCCTTCTCCCCCCGAGTGGCGATCAAGGCCCAGGCAGTAGCAGACTTCCTGGCTGACTTCTCGGTGGAAGCGGAGCCAGGAGAAGAGGTGTTCTATCCGATCCCATGGAAGATGTTTGTGGACGGAGCTTCGGGCAAAAGTTCTGTGGGGGTGGGCATCGTGCTCGTCAGCCCACAGGGAACAAGGATCGAGCAAGCCGTCGAGATCCTCTTCCCCGTCACAAACAACCAGGCAGAGTACGAGGCCATAGTGGCAGGCTTGCGCCTTGCCAAGGAGCTAGGGATCCGAGATGTCCGGGCTTTCACGGACTCAATGGTGGTCGCCTCGCAGATTCGAGGCGAGTTTGAGGTGCGCGACACCATCTTGCAGAGGTACCTAGTAAAAGTGAAAGGGCTGATGGGAGGCTTCCAATCCTTCTTCGTCGAGCATGTGCCAAGGGAGGAGAACTCGGCAGCAGATCGCCTCGCCAAGTACGGGCCAAAGGCCGGAGGAACTATCACCGAGCTGTTCCGCCCGTCCATTGAAGAGGGAGAGATGATGGAGATCGAGCGACGCCCCTCATGGATGGACCCTTTTGTGGCATTCCTAGCCAGCGGTCAGCTCCCAGCAGACGTAGGGGATCAGAGAAGATTTCGGTACAAGGCGGCATACTACCTCCTGCAAGGTGGGGAGCTGTACCGCAAGACCATCTCGGGCCCCCTGGCCAGGTGTGTTTCCGAAGACCAAGTACCCCGAGTGTTGGAGGAGATCCATTCGGGAGAGTGTGGAAGTCATTCTGGGACTCGCACTTTGGAGCAGAGGGTCTTGAGGCATGGTTACTTCTGGCCCACTATCAGGAAGGACGCTGAGATCTTCTCGAAGAAGTGCCAGAAGTGCCAGCTCTTCGCCCCCCTTCAGTTGCAGCCGGCCCAGCAGCTCTGATCGATCATCTCCCCATGGCCGTTCGCCATCTGGGGGATGGACTTGATCGGCCCTTTCCCTCAAGCCAGTGGACAACGAAAGTTCGTTCTCGTCATGATCGACTACTTCTCCAAGTGGATCGAGGCCAAAGCCCTGGCCAAGACCACCTCTCAAGTCGTGAAGAACTTCATTTGGGGAGAGATCGTCTGCAGATTCGGGATCCCTCTCGCCATCATCACCGACAATGGTCCCTAGTTCGCCAGCTTAGAACTGGAAGACTTTTGCAGGCAGCTAGGAACCGACCTTCGGTTCGCCTCCGTACATCACCCAAGGAGCAATGGCCAAGTGGAGGCCGCCAACAAATTGATCATCAACCTACTAAAGAAGAAGGTGGAGAACCTAAGAGGTAACTGGGCGGACCAGCTCCCCTCGGTCCTGTGGGCTCTGAGGACCACTCCCAGCTCAGCCACAGGGGAAACACCGTTCAAACTCTCTCACGGGTCGGAAGCTCTCATTCCAGTAGAGTTCGAAGTCAGAAGCCCACGGGTGATAGCTGCGGAGGACGGAAGCGAAGAATGGCGACTAGAGAATGAAGAGGTTCAAAAGTTATCTCTCGACTACATCGAGGAACTCCGAGATTTAGCTTCAGCCAGGCAAGAGGAGATCAAGCGCCGGATGGCAAAACATTTTGACAAAAATGTTCGCCTCAAACAATTCCAAGCAGGTGATCTGGTCCTGAAAAAGGTGGACGCAGCAGGAAGGTCTGCGGCCGTCGGGAAGCTCAACCCGAACTGGGAAGGACCTTTCATCATCCAGGAAGCACTCCTAACAGGAGGATACCACTTGCAGAACCAGGAAGGCGAGCTGCTAGGGAGCACCTGGAGCGGCGATGACCTGAAAAGGTTTTATCCCTGAGGGGAAATGTGTATACCCCATCCTTGTAAATTCATTTCTTTGAATAAAATCTACACCTCCCTGAAACATGGGACGAAGCAGCTTCTTTCACATCAACAAAGTTTTCATAATAAAGAAGTCAGGTGAAGTCAATCTCCACGCTAGGTTGGAAAATGAGCCTCCGACTTAACCCTCGTAAAAACTCAGAACGGATGATGGGACAGTGCCTCGGGTGTGCGTTCCCTTAAGACCAAGCCTCTGAAATGACGGCCGAGATCAGCTCCCCCCTTGCATGTTGGCCGCGGTTCCCACCGACTGCATTTCTCGTCCGACTGTAGAGATTACCAGGAAGAAGTCTGGACGCCGACCTTCCGATTCGGCGAAGGGATGGTCGATTTCACTAGCTCAGGGAACCCTTGAAAACAGGCGTCGTGTACCCTCGAGAGATAAAAAGCTCTCAACAAAGCATTTCATTATTGTGTTAGATCATATGAGTTATTGTGCCTAAAGTGTGCTTAACTCCCTGCTAAACTCATTAAGCAACAGGAAGCAGGTTCGATCCACATCCGGCATCCAAGTAGGATGGAGGCCTCGGGATGGTGTGTCCCCTCGGATCTCCCCGACTGCCACTCCCTGCTTGACGTCGTCCTACATCGACATTCGCCACCGCAGGTTGGAAGACGAGCCTCCGACTTGACCCTTGTAAAAACTCAGAGCGGATGATGGGACAGTGCCTCGGATGTGCGTTCCCTTAAGACCAAGCCTCTGCAATGATGGTCGAGATCAGCTCCCCCCTTGCATGTTGGCCGCGGTTCCCACCGACTGCATTTCTCGTCCGGCTGTAGAAATTACTAGGGTAAAGTCTGGAAGCCGATACTCCAACTTGAGACGAGGAGGAGACCGACTCGACCGACCAAAAGACAAAGGCATCCAAGCATCCAAGTGATAGGATGAAGGCTCCTGGGTGTTGTGCCCCTGTGGGATCGACCCGGCGGCCTTTCCTTACTTGACGTCGGCCTTTGAAGGTAGCAAGCATCCAAGTTATAGGATGAAGGCCCTGGGAGTTGTGTCCCCGTGAGACCTGCCCGGCTGCCACTCCTTACTTGGCGTCATTCTCCGTCGACATCAGGTTTTAGAGTAGTAGGGAGGCCTCGGGATGATATTCCCCCAGGGCTCCCCGACTGCTAAACCTTACTTCTTACTTCCCTTGAAGCGCTCCTTAGATTCTTGCTTAAAAAACCTAACGAAGCTCTTCAACTAGGTGCAAATCAAGGCCTCAAGCTGAAGTCTGCGGGTGCGAGTATGATGGTGCGAGCATGCTTGGCGAGTATGCGGGTGCGAGTATACATACTCGCCGAAATCCTAGGAGCCTAGCGAGCACTCAAACTCGCCTCGAACCTAGGAGCCCAAAGCAACATATAAAGCAAGGAAGTAAAAGCACAGAAGGAAGGAATAAGCGAGTAAGAAACTTGTCAAAATTCCTTTTCATTTTTACAAAAAAATCTGTACATGCTGCAGGTGTACAAAAAGGTCGCCGGGCGAGCAAAAAAGGAGCCCGGGCGACTAGGCGACATCCTCGCCATCAAATATCTACATCTGACTCGTCGCCGTCATCATCATCGTCATCATCATCGTCATCATCATCATCATCAACCTCATCATCGTCGTCCTCGGCATCGCTAAGTCGCGGCGATGATGCTCGCAGGGGGGAGGTGGACTCCTCGGCGAGTATGGCCGGGATAAGGTCTCCCACCGTCAATCCCATAGCCTCCGGCTTCAAAAGATCATCTGCCTTCAACTGATTTAGGATGACCTCTCCTGTTGCTCGCGCGATCTCCCGGCGAATATGGGGCATGTCGTCGCCATGCATCCTGACCTGCTTGACGAACCGATGAGGGCCCGACCCCGCCGGCTGTTGCTCGGCAGGCCGAGTTTCTAGCTCGGCGATGCGGATTTGGGCGGCTTCCAAGGCCGAGCGAGTATCCTCCAGCTCCTTCTCGGCCTGGGACAGTCTCTTCGGCGATTCCAGCTCGGCAGCCTATAGAAGACAAAAAGAAAGAAGGTAAGCTTGACATCGTATAAAGAGGCGAGTATTCCAGAAAGCGCGAAAAGTCGCAAAGACGAAGTACCTCGAACCCATTGATCCTCTCCGCCATGGCGATCATTTTCGGCCCCTGCACCTTGATCGCCTCCTCGTACATCAGCAGCCGCTTCGCTGTTGAATGTGCGAGCTCGGCAGTTCGCAGGATTGAGCGCGAGGTTTGATGAGCAAGATGCTCGGCAGAGGCCTCCTGCAGCAGCTCGGCGTCAGTACGACTATAGATCGCATGAAGCACATCGAAGGCCTCCCCCTTGTCCTCCCAGTCCTCGGACCAAACGGGGAGGTTCGAGCTCAGAGTCACCTCGTGAGCGCGATCAGACCAGGTCACCAATGGGCGACCAAAGTCGTCCTCGCCACGGGTGCCCTCGTTGAAGAAAGGATGGCTGCTCGGCTCGCCAGCCTCCGAGGGATCCGCCTTCTGTCCCAAATCCTTATGGGCAGTCTCCTTCTTCCTTCTCTTGGGCTCGGGAACCTTGTCCTTTACTATTCGCCTCTTCGAAATCCCGGCGACATCCAGATCGTCGCCTCCTGGCGACAAGTCGATTGGGGAGGAGTCCCCAACCTCGCGCGCCGAGGTTCTCGCACCCCCTTGGGCGACAGCGGTCGCCTTCGCCGCGAGAGGAAGAGCATCACGCGGAAGAGCCTGCACGCCTGTAAGAAGATCGAAGATTAGTCGCCAGAACGAAGCCCTAGGGCGAGTATGTCTGATGCTCGCACGAAAGATACCTTCCCCTGGGCGAACTTCCGTGAGCTCGTCTACTCGCCTCCTCCAAAGTATCACGTCGAAGCGACGATTCCTGAAGCAGGCGAGCAGCTTCACCTGGTCCTCGGTGAGCCAGGGAACCGTGAAGACGTTCTCTGAAGGTTGAATGGGCGAGCTGGAGATGCCCGCGAAGTCGCCCTCAATGGCGACTATCCGCTCGACCCAGCGATGGTTCTTATTTGAAGTCCCCGCCAGTGTACAGACGTGACTGCACAAGAAGATGACGCCCTCGCCAGTCGCCATGATGGTGAATATTCGCCTAAAGACCGAAAGGTCGAAGACGATGTTCTGCTCCCGAAGGTAGCACAGGAACCCCATGATCATCGCCACTCCGTTGGGATTGATCTGGGCGGGCACTATCCCATAGAACACGAGTATCTTCCGAAACTCGGGCCATATGGGAAGTCGCAGGCCGACCTCGAAGTGTCGGATTGGGAAGATCATCGCCATCTGCGAGGAGGTGTTTAGTCGCTCAGACGGGCGAGGAAGCCTGGCGACATATCCTAGAGTCTCGAACTTGGAGTTGAACTCGTCCAAGTCTTTCTGATTCGTGATCGGCTTCTTGAACGAGCTCTCATCGAAGTTTTTCGCATGGTTAGCTCGCCTGATGGCCGCCTCGTCGATCATCTTGGGAAGAAAGGGAAGAGAGCGAGTATCGTAGAAGGGCGAGGATTGGAAGCCTGGAAGATGCTCGCTCAAGGAGGCTAGAGATCGCTAAAGGCGTATTTAAGACTCACCCACCCCCCCTATTTATAGTAGTCGGTTAGTCTGGCTTGTCGAACACGACGCCGCGAGCACGACTAGGGGTGCCGAGTATCTAAGAAAAGTCGCCCAAAGTTCAGAGCGCGCCAACCGCCGACCTACATCTAGCGAATACCTACATCACAGAAACACGAAGAAGCTCGCCAAAATATAGGCGACATTCAAACAGATACTCTGCAAAAAGGAGATAGAAGAAAAAGCAAAACAAAAGAAGATCAAGTAAAACAAAGACAAGATTGAAGGGCGAGTATTCGATTACTCGGCAAATCAACACTGCTTCAAATAAATCGTTCAAAACATTCAAATAATGCTCGCAAGGAGCTACAAAGCTACATGGAAGATAAAGATGAAGAAGAGCAGCAGCTAGGGTTGCGCCTGGATGTTCGCCTGGGGATCCTGGATCTGAGGTTGTCGACCGGCCCAGCCCATGCTGCGAGCACGCTTGAAATGCTCGGAGGCCACGGACATCGCGTCCTCGCCTTGTCGCAGCTGGTCTTCGATCCTCGCCAGCCTCCCCATCGAGCCCATGCTCGCGCGCATCCCGACCAGCTCGTCATGATGCAGCTGTTGCCGATGCTCGATCCTCGCCATCCTGCGCTCCAAGTCGCTGACAGACTGGAGGCGAGCTTCAGTACCCGACAGGCGAGTATCAAACTCCTCCAGCCGGGATACTCGCACCTCCAAGTCAGTTAGGCGGCGATGAGGGTCACTAGCCGCCAAGCGCTCAACCCGCGACTCCACCTCAGTCAAGCGGCGATGAGGTTCGCAGATCGATAGCCGCTCTATCCTGGATTCCAAGTCCAAGATAGCGCGAGTAGCCTTTTCCTGGTACTCGCGAGGAGGGAGCCCAACGGCATCGATCAAAGCTCCCACCGGAGTATGCGCGCGACCTGCGAAAAAAGGCAAAAAGGGCTAGAACTTCAGCAGAATTCAGAAAACAGTGGCGACTATCCGAAGGCAGCGATCAAATACCTGGCCGAGGACTACGAGATCGTCAGCGAGGAGGGCTGCGAGATCGTCGGCGAGGAGAAGACCTTCCTCGGTGTGGGGAGGAAGAACGATGGACGCCATCTCGGCGAGTAGAGTGGTTGCCGGAATGATCCCGGTTGGAGGGCAGGTCCCCTCGACCGCGACCATCTCCTGGTCTCCCTCCACCCCTTGGAGCGAAGAAGGCCGAAGACCCTCCAGTCCCGCCCCTGCGCGAGGACTCCCCCTGGTGGGAAGAGGGAGCAGTTGAGGTAGAAGGACGTTGATCGCCTGGAGGATTCACTGGCGGCGGAAGTCCAGGAGGAGGAGGCGGCAGCGCGATCACAGGCAGCTGTGTGTTGCTCGCCGGCTCTGGTCGCGAGTTAGGTGGAGGAGGAGGCGGAGGAGGAGCGATGTTCGCCATAGGAGCCCCATGCTCGCTCATTGGCCTCTTCTCCACAGAGGAGCTGTGGAGAATCCTTACCGCGCGACCACTCCGAGACCCACCCTCAGGCGAGATCATCGGGGATGATTGCAGCGGTATTGCAGCCAAAGGCTCCTCCCGAGCCTCAGTATTCGGCGGATCTACAGATAGCAACAAAGACGTCAGAATGTCGCCGGAAGACAGCATAGATCGAAAAAGGGCGAGCAAGGAGCTCACCTCGGGCAGGGGGAGGGTCCGGTTGGGTTTGAGTTTGGGTTTCATCCCTACTCGCCTCCGGGGCGACCTCTGCCGAGAGAGGAGCAGGGGGGAGAGCAGGCGAGAGCCCTTCGTGAGAGAGGCCCAAATCCACCAGCAGCTGCTGACGCTGCTCACTCAGAGGATCGGCGACGTTCTCCTTAGTCGCCTCCTTTTCTCTCTCTCTCTCTTCTTCTTCTTCGCCGCCCTCTTCCTCTTCTTGTTCGCGAGGAAGGCGTCTACCTCGGCGTCCATGCGAGGAGGAGGAAGGGGCACGCCGATCAGATTCGCAAGGTCGGCCTTGGCCTTTTTAGCAGCCTCAGCAAAAGCTAGCGACATTGTGAGCGAGTACAGAAAGATGGTTCCATCAGAGACCCCCCCCCCCCCCTCCTTTATATAGAGTCCAGGCGTCGGACAGTCAAGATCCGAGTATCTCCCTATACTCGCCAAGGCAGAAGCTCGTCGAATAACGGTTGGATGTTTCTTTCCGAGCAACTCCGTTACTCGCAAAGAGCGGGGATTGTGTACAACCCTTATTCTCCGAGGGTAGGACCCCCCCCCCCCCCCCCCCCCCCCGAGGCCAGGTAGGCAGGTCAAAGCCAAAGAGGCAAGACAAATCAGCCAGCAGGAGCAAAAGAAGGTTGGCGAGTATTGGCTAAATACTCGCCACAAGGGCGACTATGGTCGAAGATACGTACCGAGTATCCCGTATGTCGCCCCAAAGTGTCCGGCAACTACAGAAGACCTGAGCGAGTATCAGACAGGCTTGTGCGAGCAGTAGCAAATACTCGCCAGATGGGCGACTATGGTCGAAGATGCTCGCCGAGTATCCCATATGTCGCCAGGTCAGGGCTGGGCTATAAACCCCCCCCCCCCTACCCCTTGGTTGCCTATAAATAGGACCCCAGGGGTACTTGGATTGGCACCTGTGCTTGAGCTTCTGGAACCCCATTTCCGAATTCTTGAGCCCGTCACCCCTGCTTGCTAGCCAAGTCGGTGCCTTCCTCGTACCTTGCTCGGCCATTCTTGGTTGTGGAGGGGAAGACTCCTTCGAGCTTCCGGGTACGTGGTGGGACCTCCCTGCCGCAGCACCTGGGGTCCTGTCTGTTGCTCTTCTAGCTTCCTCGTCGTTGCCAGCCAAGCCATCTCGTCGGGCTGCTGGGCGAGTAGCCTCCGGCTGCATCGGTCCGAATCTTGAGGTCAGGATTTTGCTGGCGTCAACACATTGTATGAAACATTTAACTAATTATATTTATGCATATTCCACTAATGATATTTCTAAACACCAAACTTATGAAACATTTTACAACTATTGTACAACCCTCATTTTCCGAGGGTAGGCCCATTCAAAGCCACGTAGGCTGAAGTCAAGGTCAAAAGGTCAACACAGAAGCCGGCAGTCCAAGACACAAGGCAACTCAGCCAGCAGGAGCAAGGGGCGAGTATGGCGAGCAAGGGGCGAGTATGGCGAGCAAGGGGCGAGTGTGGCGAGCAAGGGGCGAGCAGAGGCGAGCTTGGGCGAGTATCTCGCGAGTATGGGCGAGTATCTCGCGAATATGGGCGAGTAGCCTTTGTAACTCGCGAGCAAAGGCGGTATCCTCGCCTGGACCCCCCCCCCCCCCCCCCCCCCCCCAAGGATTTCTCTATAAATAGCCCCCCAGGGGTACTAGAAATGGCACTTTTGGAAGTGGTCGAGGTCTCCCCAAGCTGGATACTCGCCAAGTCCATGCCCGTCTAGTACCTCACCCAGCTTTTGGTTGCGGAGGGGAAGTTTCTCCCAAACTTCCGGGTATGTGGTGGGACCTCCCTGCTGGAGCACCTGGGGTGTGCTTAGTCATTTTCTCTCTCCTATTTTAGCTATCCGAGCCGTGGAGTTAGACCGCAGGATCAGTAACCTCGGACTGCATTGATCCGAAATTTGGAGTCGGGATTTTCTTGGCGTCAACACTTTGGTGCGGTGAGCATGGATCGTAGTCGGAGGAAGAAATTTTTGCGAGAAGGCTTCATGGCTTAAGATGGCGAGAAAAGATGGTTTGTAAATTTCAACTCAATAACATTTGATTCAGATTGTTCTTGTCGAGGATTTGAAACAAGAGGTCTTCTATGTGAACATATTTTAAGAGTATTCAATTTAAGGAATGTAAAACAAATTCCAATGAAATATGTGCTAAAACGATTCACGGTTGATGTAAAAAAGGGCATGTACCTTCCGAATATACCATCTATTGCAGAGCATGATTCGAACCATATATTCAGGAACCACCTTATGCGTTCTAGTTACAATTTAGCAACTCGCATTGAGAACTGCAAAGCGGCCAAAATTCATGTTATGAATGTTATGAATGAGTTGTTCAAGTACACTGATGAGATGGTGGATAAAGATGAAAGGCAAAAGAAAGGACTTGTAGAAGAGCAAAATTCTAATAAGACACCAACTCTTCGAGATCCACCTACCAAGAGGCGAAAAGGTGCAAGCAATGCACGTCATAAAGACCATTGGGAACAACGGACAAAGAGTACAATTAATATTTATAACTTTCATTCTAAAGATAAAAGCATTTATTATTATAAATCATTTTTACAAGATGATTTATAAGGTTCATTTATCTAAATGATTTTCGACATGTTGCAGGGAAAAAAACTTCTACGCGAAAAAAGGATATCATTGTTGGGGAAGAGCCTGGAACGAGGACTGAGTTGAACTTAATGGCAGATTGTAGTTACAACAGACCATCAACGCCACCTGGAGGGTCCAATTATTTGCAAATACAGGATGACTACCTCACCAATCCTACTACATTAGCTTCTTTTTTTAGTTGAATTCTGCAGGAGCAAGGATTTTTGCAATGGATTTCGGGGCGAACTTCACATTCTGAAAAAACAAATTGTCTTTATGTTATTATCTCTCTTAAATCAGTATTGTGGATTTGTGATGTCTCTCATCCTAAAACATACCATGATATCATACCAAAAAAACTGAAAAAGTGACATGAAGGTTTGCTGATTAAAGTTACAGTTCTACATTACATGTTTAATTACAATTGTAAAGCCGGCCTATAAATATAAAGTTATTTGTTCATTACAGTTTGCCAAGCCGGCGGCCCGCGTTCGTCGAACACCGACCCGCGTTCGTCGAACGCGTGAGTGCATCAATTTCAAATACTTTCACTACTCAACTAACTTTAGCAATTGTTGCAATCAAATAAACTGCAATGTACTAATGGAGTTACAGATACACAGAAAATAAATAGCAAGAACTGAAGAGAAACATGTTAATTTTTGAACTGTCATTTACTTGTAATTCTAGACTGTAAGTTATAACTGTAATTGAAAAGGTATTTACAACTTAAATTATAATCTGTTATTTTTTACCCGGACTTTAAAAGTATTTTGTACAATAATTTAGCAAATAAAGGTACGAAGAAAAGAAGTGACGTGAAGGTTTGCTGATTATAGTTACAGTTCTACATTACATGTTTAATTACAACTGTAAATGATACTATAAATATAAAGTTATTTGCTCTTTACAGTTTGTCAAGCCGGCAGCCCGCGTTCGGCGAATGCCGGCCCGCATTCGTCGAATGCGGGAGTGCAGCAATATACTTTTACTAATCAAGTAACTTTAGCAATTCTTGCAATCAAATAAACTGCAAACTAAGGGAGCTAGAGATACACAGTAAAATGGCAAGAGATGAAGAGAAACATGTTAATTTTTGAACTGTAATTTACTTGTAATTCTAGACTGTAAGTTATAACTGTAATTGAAAAGGTATTTACAACTGAAATTATATTTCAAAAAAAATGTACCTGTTTGTTGGACTTTAAAAGTATTTTGTACAATAATTTAGCTAAACTTCTACATGGTATGTAGTACACACAAATAAGTTCAGAAATAATTGTGTAAGACTTAGTAAAGTGACAAATAATACCTAATTGTATGTAGTACACACAAATATTTTACTTAAACAGTAAATAATTGTAGCAAAAATTGTCTCCAGGACCATTAAGTGGTACGCTATACGTACACAATATTTTCTCCAAGATAAGAGCATGCACCATGTTCAAATACTTTTACACGTCAAGAAATTTAAACAAATGTTTTAATTAAATCAACAGCAATTTCTGCACGAAATATTGAGGTCTGAGTTGGCCAATCATTGCATTCCTCCCATGACGTTTCTTGTGTTGATACAACTGCCTCCATATATTTCACAACAAATACTCCGCAGTCATCACCATTTGCCTGTTGAGGCAAGCCAGGAACCTCTACAATTGGCCAATTTGTAATGCCGGCTGGGAGTGCTGTCTTTGCGTCTTCATGGAGTAATTGTACCTGCAACACAACTCTGAATTTAAATAAAAAAACTACTAATATTAAAATCAATTCAATGTTAAACTGTAAAAAGCTTACCAATGATGATAGGCCTGTTAGGTGACGCTTACTTTTCATGGAGTCATAAAACTCCCACTTACATTCCTTTAAGCGACACACCAGCAAAGCCCAATGATTGGTTAGGTGGCATGGCATGATAATGAGTTCATGGCTTTTAACACTTGTTGTTGTTAAATGGTTGATTAAGCACTTAGTGTTTTGCGTATTGATTCTCCTATAATACTGTTTTCAATGTTAGAAAACTAAAATGCAAATTGTAATAAAAGTTCTAATTGTTAAATGGTTGACTTACAGCGTAGTCCGACGATACATAGAGAACTTTTTTACACTCCCCTTTGACAGTTTGATTCTGGATTTTAGCTGCAATGCATACGCATTCAAATGTGTATTGTGTAGCCACCGACCTTTCAGTAGGTCATCCATTGCTTCTCGAGTTATCACGATATTTCCACACTTGAACACAGTGTCGCTACTGAAAATAGCAACCAAAAAACATTAGTATGCAAAAATGGCATTTTTAGAGAATATTGCGAATGTGTAACGTTCCTACTGGATAGTAGTACGGGACAGTATTTTTTAGTTGAAATAGAGATTGTAAATGTATTCATAGTTTTATTTACAGTCGTAAAAACATATGTATTTTACAACTGTAAGTGTATTAAAAAAACACTTCTCAAAAAGTTCATCTTAAAATGATCATAAAAGTTAAAGAAAGAAATTATTCTGTAATTTATAATTTAAAAAGCAATGTATTTTGCCCTACAAATACAATCCGTGCACCATCCTATAAAAACGTTACCTTACAAAATAGAAGAGCGATATTACCTTTCTGGGAATGTTTTCATCATAATATCTATAACGCCACGCGACGAAGCCGATATATATGATTTGCCCGGGTAACTATCCTCCTCTCTTACCTCATCTTTGACCTTAACTTTCCCTTTCATAGGGCTATTGGATAGTTTTTTCTTTCTAGAACCTCTGGTCTTTACATTTCTTACCAAACTACTAATAAGAAAATCATCCTTATCATTCTCAGATTCTATTTTGACTATAGATCTAACTTCTTTCGGAGAAGAAATGGGTGTTGGAGGGTGTGTTTCTTGTTGTGGTTGTGGTCCACCATAGGAATTTGCTTCCAATCTTTTAAACCATGATTCACAATAATCTTTTATTGAATCTACACCCCTCTGTACTTTCGCTTTAATAAATGATTGGAGCCGGACCTCTAGTCCTCCCCAACCCTGCTCAAATAATGAGTTCTCAGCTTTCCTCATCTCTTCCTTCTTGACCTCCTCTTGGTCAATTCTCTCCTAGCTTTCCTCAACATTTGGTTTTGTGTTTTAGCGGTAAGTCTTTGTTCTTCAGTAGTAAAAATATAATCTTCCATCTCCGCTTTTAACTCCAAATTATCTTTACCATTGTCTACCCCACCCTTCTTCTTCTTCACTGTTTCGAAATCAGAATCGTCCTCTGATTCCGCAAGTAAACATTCCTCATTTTTCATAATCTTCTCAAATTTTCGTTTAACCTACAGCACAACAACAACATATGTTTACAATACAAAATAACAAATCATATTACTATTACAAGGGATTTACATTTGTAATAACCTCATTTGTTTTCTTTAGTTGACTAAGTAGATTGAAACAAAATTCCGCTCTGTAACTTTTTTTATCTGACCACCTACATATCCTAGGTCTCGCCAAATCATTCACAACTATCTGAACGTTAGTGTGCTCATATAGCCACACCTACAACCAAAAAGGGCATTAATACAAAATCATAAAAAAAAATGCATTTAATTTCATCCTGCTTACCAATAAGACAGTTGCACAACCCTCTAAGTATCCCAGATTTACACCCACCTTTTTGACTACACTAGCTTGATTTAAAGAATCAACCTGTGATAGTAAAAAGCTGTGTATTGCCTTCGGCCAGTTGTACTTTTGGAAGTCCGATAAACCATGAATTCTGTACAATGAAGCTGAGATCTTCATCCCTTTCAGCGGAAAAAAGAAAACATTCACCAGATACCTTATCAAAGCATCCACTCTCCTACTCTCCAACGTCGGAGACCAATCATCAATTGCGAGATTATTCATCTCCTCTATTAAATCTTTATGTGTTAAATCTGTGCAGGGTAGTCTATAAAAAGTAATGTCTAATCCACGATTTGGTAGACCCAAAATCAAGGCCACCTCGTTAACTGTGAAGTTCAAAGAGTAATTTCCTATCGTAAAGGATTGTCTGTCCCTATTGAAAGCCCTTACTAGAACATAAAGCAAGGGAATGTTTTGAGGCAAACTAGGCATTTCAAATATTGGGAGAACACCTACTTCCCTCAAAATATTCTTAGAATCCTCCTCCAAAACTTCCAACAATAGACGGGCATTAATTTTGAAAGTGGAAACTGCACATCTAGAGTTCAAATAGTTGCTCCCAGGCACTACAACAAAATTTAAGAATTAGCATATATAAATCCAAATAAAACCACATACAATGTGTAATTAAACTTACTTTTCGTCCTTGAAACAAAGAACAACTTGGAATATTTATAACCTTAGCTGTGAGGTCACCTATTGGCAAAATGTTTTACCTAAATACAACCCTAAGAAGCAGATAACCATAAGAAACAAATGATAATATTACCAAACAATGAACCACACTAAACATAAAAGTTAAAAAAGATAAGTTGTAATTACAACTGCCAACAAAAATGTAATTACAACTGTAATTAAACCTAAAATTCTGGTTGTAATTAAAAACATATTTTCACTAGTACTAATTAATTTAAATCCAACTGAAATTATACCTAAATACACAACAGTCAGCATATACAAAAACGCAAACAAAAATATGTACATTAAATGACTTACAAATGATAACAAAGGATAAACAATCAACTGTAATTCATCAGTATAGTTCATCATTTAACAAATTAAGCACTTACAGTCCAACTGCAAGTAGAACTGTAAATCAAACTGTAATTATAATTGTTCAACTGTAAGTCCAGCTGTAATTGTAAATGTAAGCATATATAAATGACCAAACACAAACATTTATAAGTATTGAACTGCAAGTCCACAGTAATTATAAGTGTATTTTGTACTGTAATTAGGGCATTTGAATCCAACTGTAATTCATCAGTGTTGAAACCGAGACTTGCGAACAAGACTTAGTCTCTGTGGAGTTCGGGGCCCTCAGCTAGCCGAGGGGCGACCAATCCTTACTCCTCCCAAGGGAGAGCTCTAGGTTGAAGGTGTTGGAACTAGGGACTGGACCAAGGGCTTAGTGGGGAGGTCCCGCCACATACCCGGAAGCCCCTCAGGAACTTCCCCTCCCAAGCCACTACTAAGCTTGGGCACCACTGGAGGATCTCCTCACCCCCCTAGAGAGACTTGGGGAGGGAGAGAGAGGGAGAGAGCTAGCCTAGAATGAGATCCTTCCAAATGGTGCCCCCTTGGTCCTATTTATAGGATTTCTGAAGTTGAGCTGCAAATAGCCGAAAACTGGTCTGCCAGATTACCAAATCCCGCTGTTCTGAAGCGCTAAACGCAGACCGCTGGACTGCGAATAGCCAAATTTGGACTGCGAATAACCAAAACTGGACTGCGAATAGCCAAATCCCGCTACTCTTGGGCGCTAAACGCAGACCGCCTACCCGGCAAGGTTCTGGGCGAGCCGGTGGCCTCCCGGCTCGCCCCCACAAGGGTGTGGGCGAGCCGTAGGCCCCCCGGCCCTCCCAGTTCGCCCCCACAAGGGTGTGGGCGAGCCGGAGGCCTCCCGGCCATCCCGGTTCGCCCCCACAAGGGTGTAGGCGAGCCGGAGGCCTCCCGGCCCTCCCGGTTCGCCCCCACAAGGGTTTGGGCGAGCCGGAGGCCTCCCGGCCCTCCCGGCTCGCCCCCACAAGGGTGTGGGCGAGCCGGAGGCCTCCAGGCCCTCCCGGCTCGCCCCCACAAGAGTGTGGGCGAGCCGGAGGCCTCCCAGCTCGCCTCCACAAGGGTGTGGGCGAGCCGGAGGCCTCCCGGCCCTCCCGGCTCGCCCCCACAAGGGTGTGGGCGAGCCGGAGGCCTCCCGGCCCTCCCAGCTCGCCCCCACAAGGGTCTGGGCGAGCCGGAGGCCTCCCGGCCCTCCCGGCTCGCCCCCACAAGGCTCTGGGCGAGCCGGAGGCCTCCCGGCCCTCCCCGGCTCGCCCTCACAAGGCTCTGGGCGAGTCGGAGGCCTCCCGGCCCTCCCCGGCTCGCCCTCACAAGGGAACAGTCCTGGGATGCGCCCCTCAGACTCGACTCCCTCCAAATGCTCACCCCTCCTCCCGAGGTCGCGTCATTTGAAAATATTGGGCCTAAAAATATCTTGGGCCTCGGGGGCCCACTCGGCGAATACAGGGTTGTACAATCAGTACAGTTCATCATTTAACAAAGTAAGAAATTACAGTCCAACTGTAAGTACAACTGTAATTATAAGGGTGTTATGAACTGTAATTTTGTTAAGGGCATTTTAATCCACCTGTATTTGTTTACTGATGAACTAATGAACTTAACTTTATACATTCCAACTGTTAAGTTCATCACTTAAGTTGATCAGTTAGTTTCTCAACAAATTAAATTCCAACTCTAATTCTAAATGTAATTCAACTGTAATTCTAAATGTAATCCAACTGCAATTCTAAATGTAAGCCCAAACACAAACATTTACAACTATAATTCTAAACTAATCCAACTGTAATTCTAAATGTAAGCATATATAAATGACCAAACACAAACATTTACATTCAATGAATTACAAGTAATAACATTACTTGAAAATGAACCATAACAAACAGATAAGTTACAACTGGAACGTTTAATTGAGTTGCTATAAAAAAAACTATTGGCTGTGATGTCACCTATTGGCAAAATGTTTTACCTAAATACAACCCTAAGAATCAGATAACCATAAGAAACAAATGATGACATTACCAAACAATGAACCACACTAAACATAAAAGTTAAAAAATATAAGTTGTAATTTCAAGTGCAAACAAAAATGTAATTACAACTGTAATTAAACCTAAAATTCTGGTTGTAATTACAAACATATTTTCACTAGTAGTAACTAATTTAAATCCAACTAAATACACAACAGTATGCATATACAAAAAAACAAACAAAAATATGTACATTAAATGACTTACAAATGATAACAAATGATAAACAATCAACTGTAATTCATCAGTATAGTTCATCATTTAACAAATTAAGCACTTATAGTCCAACTGTAAGTAGAACTGTAAGTCAAACTGTAATTATAATTGTTCAACTGTAAGTCCAGCTATAATTGTAAATGTAAGCATATATAAATGACCAAACACAAACATTTATAAGTATTGAACTGCAAGTCCAACAGTAATTATAAGTATATTTTGTACTGTAATTAGGGCATCTGAATCCAACTGTAATTCATCAGTACAGTTCATCATTTAACAAAGTAAGAAATTACAGTCCAACTGTAAGTACAACTGTAATTATAATGGTGTTATGAACTGTAATTTTGTTAAGGGCATTTTAATCCACCTGTATTTGTTTACTGATGAACTAATGAACTTAAAGTATATATTCCAACTGTTAAGTTCATCACTTAAGTTGATCAGTTCATTTCTCAACAAATTAAATTCCAACTCTAATTCTAAATGTAATTCAACTGTAATTCTAAATGTAATCCAACTGCAATTCTAAATGTAAGCCCAAACACAAACATTTACAACTGTAATTCTAAACTAATCCAACTGTAATTCTAAATGTAAGCATATATAAATGACCAAACACAAACATTTACATTCAATGAATTACAAGTAATACCATTACTTGAAAATGAACCATAACAAACAGATAAGTTACAACTGAAACGTTTAATTGAGTTGCTATAAAAAAAACTAGCTAAAATTTTGTTTCACACTAACCTAGTTAGAACTTCAAATATGGTACAAAAATGAGCTTTAAACAACATTTAATGCAGCTGGAAGGTGAACTTACAACTGGAACATTGACTGGAGGAGAGAACTTACAATTGACGGCTGGACATCTTGGAACTGCAATCATGAAAAATGAATTGTAGATGAATGCTAGCAGAGCCTAGGTAAGTGTAAGAAATATTTACATAGGAGGTTCGATCAGCCGGAAGAGGTGATTAGGCCTGGCGGAGAAACAAGCTTGAGTTCCGCACGGAGTTGGACCTGCAATAGGAGATAATGTAGGTGATGATTAATGTCGCCGGAAAAGGTCGGAGCGTACAGTCATTAGACGATAAATAAGCTACCGACCTTGGCGTTTCGTTTCGATTTCCGGCGATGATCCAGCGTCGCTGCAGGCTAGGTTTACGGTCGAGAAGCGAAACGCCAAGGTCGGTGGAGGAGCGAAACGACAAGGTCATTACACCTAGAAACGCCGAAGTAAGCAGGGCCTACCGGTGTGCCGAAGTATGCAGGAGCGAAATGCCGACTCCAGCTGCAGCGGGTAGCGAAACGCCGAAGAAGGGGGAAACGGAGAGAAAAATAAAGCGGGCAGCGAAACGCCGAAGAAGGGGGAAAGGGAGAGAAAAATAAAGCGGGCCCCACGCTATTTATTTAAGGACCATTAAATAGTACGCTAAACGTACACAACATTCTCTCCTGATAATAATAGAAAAGAGGATTCCTATGGTACTATACTGCCCACGTCAATCATCCATATTGTGATGATAAATAATCCCCGTACATTCTCCATCTATTCATGCTTCCCCCGCGTTCATACAGTCTCGGATAACCAGAGCAGAGAGACTGAAGAGGGAGGGGGGGAGGGCGGGAGGGAGGGATGTCGTTTCTAAAGGCTTTGCTCTTTCCGCCGCCGCCTTCAATCTTCGTCTCGGCGATGACGGTGATAAGCTTAACATCGCTGGCCATCACCGGCGCCTCGGAGGCAATGGGGCGTCACCTCCGCTACTCTAAGTTCTGGGATGCTGCTGGCAGTGCCGGCCTCGGCGTGAAGCAGATCAGGATATCGAGCAGGGCCGGGATGTTGCTGCTCTATGCTCCAGCGATGGTCGCCGCAGTCATCGCTCCGTTCGCTGTCCCCGGCCTCGTTGACGGCGTTAGGTCACAGCTTGTCACCGCAGCTGTCGCAATCCATTTCGCTAAGAGAGTACTTGAGGTGAATATTCTATTTTAGGTTTGTTTTGTTATAATCCCCCGATCTTTCGATTTTGCCGCCAATTTCTATCTGCTATTTGTTGGTGGTTATCGGAAGAGTTCTTGAACGTTAAGATCCCTAGCCGCTTTCCGCGAATTAAACCCTTTGAATCGCCACAAGGAACAGTGAAGTTCGAAGGAGATGTGGTGTGGTAGCATTGTCACCGGCGTCGGTGAGGAGAAAAATTGTTTCTCTCCCGTTCAATTTTTCCCTTCCCCAGGATTTGATCGGATAATCCGAGTCCCTTGTTCGTGTTTGCTGCCATCTTTTTCATTCTCTACTTGTTTGGTTGGCGAATGTCATCGGAGAAGGAGCGGTTACTGTTTAGCTGTCTGCCGTGGGATCTTTCATACCAATGATTATTGTGGTGTTACGATTAACGGGGCTCATCCAACGGCCTCAGAACAGGTGACACCATCCAACGGTGCAACGCTTAACAGCGCAAAAGAAGGATCCACGGCTACAAATCATCCAGGAATAATCAACGAAGATCCAACCAACAACAAATCCACGGATCACGAAGCCCAGTTCATCATAGACCAAGGAATCCCAGCCATTTAAATAAGCCAGCGGAACAGTTAATGCCAGCGCCGCAGTCATCAGAGCCCACGCCTTTGTTATATTAATTTTATATTCCCAAAAGTACTGTGTTTCATTTAATGCACCGCACGCGACCAAGCCTGCTTGTAACGGTAATATGAAGGCTATATAATGCCTTATGTATCTGTATTATGGTTTTTTAAGCATGAAATAGTAGTTTCCAATCTCTCTATTCTCCTTTCCCCGTCGTCTCCCTATCCTCCGGCCACCTCTAGGCCTTCATCTGAACCACCCCAGCAGGACCCTAACATCTTGGTGCTCTCCTTGAGTCTGTTACTCAACATGGGCGACGGCCTCAGATCCATCGCCGAGCTCAAAGCGGCCATTCAAGCGGAACAAACCAGCCGAACCAGCCAGATAGAAGACATACACCAGAGGTTTACATTGGAACTAAACCAGCAAACACAGCAGATGCGCCAGTTCTTCTCCACAGATATGCAAACCAAGGAGAACTTATTGGCTCGACAAATCCTCGAAACCAGGGAGCACTCCACCGACCACGTTACGGACCAGATCGCAGCTCTGCGCCGGGACATACTTACACATTTTGAAACACTCAGCAAACAAGGAACGCCGGCCGACCAACGACCGATTATCATTGAAGAGGCCCTCAGTAATCAACCTCGCCACATGGACAACCCTCCGGCTCAATCAATCCAAGGAATACTAGGAGCCGCACCGGTCATTGCAACCACCCAGGTAGTTTCTCAACGACCCGGTAACTTAGAAATTACATGCCCCCGGTTTTCGGAAGGGGACCCCACGGACTGGCTTTATGAACTTAAACGCTATTTTGAATATAATGAGATTCGCGTTCAAGACTATTTACTAATTGCTGCATTTCATCTAGACAAACCTGCTTCAAAATGGTACCAAACCACCTTAGAAGATCACCCCGCACTAAATTACCAAATGTTTATCGATGCAATTCAAAAAAGGTTCGGCCCCTCACCCTATGTCAAACCAGCCGGATTGCTAACCAAGCTCCAACAATCAACCACGGTCCTCGCGTATAAAAAGGAATTTGAAGAATTAATAACTAAAGTTCCGGGTCTCACACCCAGTTTCATCGCCGATATGTGTCTCGGGACTAAAAGAGAATATTAGGGGACAAGTCATGCTGGCACGACCCACCGAAGTGCATGATGCGTTCGCCATTGCCCGAATGTATGAGGACCAACAAGCCCTTACCTTCAAAACCCGCACACCATACCAAAACAACACCAATCCATATCTAGGCCACAAGCCCACACATAACTTCACACCCAATAATAATAAACCAAAGTTCCCACCAATTAAACGACTCTCACCGGCTGAGCTACAAGCCCGTAGGGAAAAGGGTTTATGCTATAATTGCGATGAACACTACCATGCAAACCATAAGTGCAAAGGTAGAGGCGTCCTCCTCTATCTAGGAGGGACAGAAGAATCGGACGACGAACTTGACGACCCACCCGATATAGAGGGAGATGAGGGAGATCCCACAACACCCATTTGCCTACACGCCTTAACAGGAGCTATCCCGGACCACGGGTTGAGGATGACCTGCCACATTAATGGACAATCCTTAGAAATTTTTATCGACGGAGGAAGCACACACAATTTCATATCCCGACGGATGGCGACTTATCTTAAATTACCCATACTCCACATCAATGAATTCCCGGTTTTCATGGGCAATGGCTCAACCGAAACGTGTAAAGGGAAGTGCAAAGACACCCAGCTGCTCATCCAAACCAACAATTATAAAGCTCACTTATATGTCCTCGACATCGAAGGCACGGATCTCATCTTAGGGCAAAGGTGGCTAAAAACGCTTGGTCCGGTAACCACCGACTACACCAAACTCACCTTGACCTATTCCAATTCCGGAGGACAAGTGACCTTAGAGGGACACCACAAAGGGACCCATGTTGGACAAGTTTCATCATCGCAGCTTCGAAGGATGATTGCCCTTAAACCCTCGACACTATGCCTTATAATGGGTAACCAAATAACAGCCACCAAAGCTTCCACTGTCCCAGATTTAAAACACACCTTACCCCCACCAATTTACAAAATAATTAAAACTTTCGGCCACTTATTTGAGGAACCCACAACATTACCGCCCTCACGAGATATCGACCACCAGATCAGCCTTATTCCGCAATCAACCACACCCAATTTAAAACCCTTCCGATACCCATACCACCAAAAAAACGAAATCAAAAAAATGGTGGATGAAATGCTCCACAACGGCCAAATCCGACCATCCACTTCAGCTTTTAGCTCACCAGTCATATTAGTGAAAAAGAAAGACGGCACCTGGGGATTCTGTGTCGACTACAGGGCCCTCAACCAACTCACAATTAAAGATAAATTCCCCATACCTACCATTGAGGAGCTACTCGACGAATTGCACACCGCACGTTTTTTCTCTAAAATCGACCTCCGATCCGGCTATCACCGGATACGGGTCGCCGAGGAAGACATTAACAAAACAGCCTTCCGAACGCACCAAGGACATTATGAGTTCGTCGTTATGCCTTTTGGCTTAACGAATGCCCCCTCAACATTCCAGTCACTAATGAACTCCATATTCCGACCTTACCTCCGTAGGTTTATCGTGATTTTTTTTTATGACATTTTAATCTTCAGCCCTACCGAAACGGACCATCGAGACCATCTCCGAACTACCTTACAGATTTTAGAAGCAAATAACCTTTTTGTTAAATTATCCAAATGCTCCTTCGCCACCCCAGAAATAGAGTTCCTGGGGCATACGATTAGAGCAGGACAGGTTCTACCAACCCAATCAAATATTGAGAGTATTAAACATTTTCCTGTACCAAAAAAACAACGAGACGTACGAGCTTTTTTAGGCCTTACAGGCTATTACAGAAAATTCATACAGGACTATGCCAAAATAGCTTTTCCTCTCACGGAACTCCTCAAACGCCAGACATTCTCCTGGAACAGTAAAGCCCAAGACGCCTTCGAGCAACTCCGAACTAAACTGATCACATATCCCATATTAGGCCTCCCCAATTTTCAAGAACCATTTATTTTAGAAACTGACGCATCCGGCACCGGCATCGGCGCAATACTAAAACAAGCCAACCAAACCATTGCGTATTTTAGCAAAAAATTATCCCCCGCAATGCAAAAGAAATCTACATACAGTCGCGAAATGTTTGCTGTTACGGCTGCAGTCAGTAAATGACGTCAGTACTTACTGCGACATCAATTCACCATACTCACCGACCACCAAAGCCTCCACCATTTGCTGACACAACAAATACAAACCCCCGAACAGCAAACATTTCTATCCAAACTATTAGGATATGAATTCATCATTAAATACAAAGCAGGAAGGAAAAATCAAGCAGTTGATGCCTTATCCCGATTGCCAGAACAACCAACAGAGCAAACCTATGGCAGCCTCAACACCCTTACCACCATCCACTCCTCCTTATTAGACGAGCTAGCAGATGCCTACCAATAAGATGACATAGCCAAAAAAATACTCACAGCACCACAGTCCTATCCTAAATGGAAAATAATAGGCATTCCAACATAAAAACTAAAATTCTAAATGAGGCTCATTCGAGCTTAAGGGGAGGGCATTCAGGGATCTGGGGCACAATACACCGGATTCAACCCCAATTCTTTTGGCCTAAATTGAAACAGGACGTCACCACCTTTGTTAATCAATGTGACATATGCCAAAAATCTAAAGCCACCAACCACCCCCCTTACGGATTACTACAGCCTCTCCCAATCCCCAGCAGAATATGGGCAGATATAACCATGGATTTCATCACTAACTCCCAAACTCCAAAGGTTACACAATCATACTTGTCATAGTCGATAGACTCTCCAAAGCCGCGCATTTTGCCCCATTAAAACATCCCATCTCCGGGCCTAGTGTGGCCACAGAATTTTGGGGCTGTGTAGGCAAACTACACGGCTTACCCGAGTCCA
This sequence comes from Dactylorhiza incarnata, assembly GCA_033032865.1. NCBI lineage: Eukaryota > Viridiplantae > Streptophyta > Magnoliopsida > Asparagales > Orchidaceae > Dactylorhiza > Dactylorhiza incarnata. Next base: position 2,091,458 of record JAWHQI010000340.1, on the reverse strand, counting down.
TCATCTCAGATCGAGACACGATTTTTTTAAGTAACTTCTGGACAGAACTCTTTAGGCTACAAGGCACTCATCTAAAATACAGCTCTTCGTATCACCCCCAAACGGACGGCCTCACCGAACGGATTAATCGATGCCTAGAACAATACCTTCGAGTTTTCTCACATGAACACCCAAATAAATGGACTGAGTTCTTAAAATCCGCTGAATTTCATTACAATACCTCGTATAATTCATCGACCAACATGACCCCGTTCGAGGCCATGTTTGGTCGACCACCTCCTGGTTTGCTCCCTTATGTCACAGGTACCACCAGCAACGAAGCCGTGGAAGATACCCTACAAACCAGAGAGGAATTACTTCACTGCCTTAAACAGAATTTAACCAAGGCTCAGCACCGGATGAAAACTCAGGCCGACAAAAAAAGGAAAGAACTCAAATTGGATCCAGGCGACTGGGTCTTGCTCAAATTACACCCCTACTGGCAGCTCACTATGACCCAACCAAGAGGAAGAAAATTGGGACTCAAATACTATGGGCCTTTTCAGGTCACAGAGGTCATCGGAGCAGCGGCGTACCGCCTGCTCCTCCCCACCGACTCCAGAATACACCCTGTCTTCCACGCATCCATGCTCAAGCCATACGTCGGTGATCCACAAAAAAAACCCATCAATTTACCTGCCCTCAATTGGAAGAACAATCCTCTTCACCCACCTATGGCGGTCGTCAGCACACGCAACATCATCCGACAGGGAGAAAATATTAATCAAGCACTGGTTCAATGGGAGGGATTGCCGCCCACCGACAGTACCTGGGAGGACACATCAACATTAGACGCGCTCCTCCAGCTAAACGCAGCACAACAAAATGGGAACCACAACAACACACTACAATGGTCCAGGAAACAACAACGAAATCCATGCCGAGATTCCGCATCAACAACGCCGGCCACAACAAATTGGGGGAGAAAACAACAAAGAACAGCCGCCACAAAATCACACGCAGGAGAAAGAGACCACCTACCCTGCAGCCCCCGGTCCTCAACACGAACAGTGAGCGGCAGCCCAGATCCAGGACCCTCACATCACAAGAACATTACTGCTTCCTCTGAAGTTCCTACCAAGGACCACCAGGCCACAGCGCCGGCACCTCCACCGTCGCAGAACGCCATACCTCCCACCCACCCAGAGCTAACCATAGCACAACAAAATCAAAATGAAGACGCTGGGGACAACGTCTTGAAGAAGGGAGGTGATGTTACGATTAACGGGGCTCATCCAACGGTCTCAGAACAGGTGACACCATCCAACGGTGCAACACTTAACAACGCAAAAGAAGGATCCACGGCTACAAATCATCCAGGAATAATCAACGAAGATCCAACCAACAACAAATCCACGGATCACGAAGCCCAGTTCATCATAGACCAAGGAATCCCAGCCATTTAAATAAGTCAGCGGAACAGTTAATGCCAGCGCCGCAGTCATCAGAGCCCACGCCTTTGTTATATTAATTTTATATTCCCAAAAGTACTGTGTTTCATTTAATGCACCGCACGCGACCAAGCCTGCTTGTAACGGTAATATGAAGGCTGTATAATGCCTTATGTATCTGTATTATGGTTTTTTAAGCATGAAATAGTAGTTGTTTCCAATCTCTCTATTCTCCTTTCCCCGTCGTCTCCCTATCCTCCGGCCACCTCTAGGCCTTCATCTGAACCACCCCAGCAGGACCCTAACACATGGTCGCCTCTACTTCTATCTTCCTTCTTGCTAGCGAGTTCTTTCATCTTTTTTCCCGATTTATCAACAATGATAAACCCTAAACTTCAGGAGCGGTGAGGAAGACGGTGTCTACTTGTGATGCTATTTTTTCCCCGATCATCTGATACGTTCCCAAATATTTCTGAGCGGGAAAAGCTGAAGTCTAAGGGTCTATTTGCGAGAGCTCTTGCGGATTGTAAAGTTGCTAATCGCACAGAGCTCTTTGAGAACCTGTTTTAACAAGCTGCAGATTGTTTGGAGAGTCTGTGTATAATTGCTGATTAAACATTGATTTTTCATTTTTATGGTCTGTTTGGGAGAGCTGCTGCAGATTGAAAAGTTGCTGATTGAACAGAGCTCTTTAGACAGAGCTCTTTGTGAAGCTGTTTTGAGAAGTTGCGGGTTGTTTGGATGGTCTGTGTATAAGCGCTGATTGAATAGAACTCTTTCAAATAAACTGTTTGGTAGAACAACTTTTTGAGAACTGTTTTTTTTAAACGAAAATACTGAAATATAAATAAAATTAAATATTACAAAACATGTGACTCCCAACTCGCTGCGATTCCTCCATCCCTTGATTTCCCCATTGTACTATAAACTCAAACATAACAATTAACATAATAACAAACAATCAAGTTTTTCCAATATAACAATTTTTAATTCCTCCATCACTTGTTAAAAACACCAACATATACACGCATATACACACACATACACATACACATACACACATATACACATATACACACATATACACACACATATACATACACATACACATCCACAAATCCAAAACACACATAATAATCTGGAAAAACACTAACAAATACCCAAAAATTCAAACAAATTTAACCTAAAATCCAAAACATCCCCCTAAACAAACACTAGCAGATATTCAAAAATCCAAAAGCCTAACACAAGTAGAAATTAGACCCGAGAAGAACGGGAATCGGGTGTCGTCGGAAAACTGGAGATCTGTAGAAATCGCCGTTGTCGCCAAAGATCTGGAGGTCGTTGCTGTCGCCGGAGAGTTGGAGAAGTCGTCGATGTCGTCGGAGAAGGGGAAGAAGATGCGCGCAGGGAAGAGGTCGTCGGGCTCGCTAGAGATCTGGAGGAGGTCGTTGCTGTCGTCGGAGAACTGGAGAAGCCATTGCTGTCGTCGGAGAAGGGGAAGACAATGCGCGCAGGGAAGGGGTCGTCGGGCTCACGAGAGATCGGGAGCGAAAAAATATGTGAGAATCGCTTTTTAGGGAGCTATATGCGGCCTCATATCCGCTTCCCAGAAGCTGCCCAAAACCGCAGTTTTAGATCCGCGCTTTTCGGGAACGAATGCAGCCAAACGGTTACAAAACAGCTCCAGCGGTTGGAAAATAGATTTTCCATCCGCTGGAGCTGTCCCAAACAGGCCCTAAGTGTTTGGTAGAATAGCTTTTTGAGAGTTGTTTTACCTGATTGGTAATTCATGCTCAATGTTGTTACATAGTAATAATAATAATAGTTATAATTATAATAGTTATAATACTTCCGGCGATGAAGAGCTAATAACACTCTCAAATCCGTTGTGAATAGATTTTTGAACCGCAAAAGCATGTCCCTTGCAGCTTCTCAAAATAGATCAAAAACGTGGCTCTATGAAAGGTGATTTTTTAGAAGCTGGACTAGAGAGCTGTCCCAAACAGAGCCTAAGAGCAGGAAAGTGATAATATCAAATTTCTTAAGAAGAATCAAATACCAAAGTGTTTATGAATCACCCAAATCAACACTTAATTATGACGAAGAAATAGGAATTACAGCCAACCACTATCTTAAGGAATGTTTCCTGAACAGACAGTTACAGGGAGGATAAACAGTGCATGCTTAACGTCAGAACAAAAGGGAAAAACATACGAAACAATTCAACACAAAACATATCATAATAAGAACATCCCAACCCAGCCTTTTATATAGACTAAAGTTTACTAAGAAAACTGAGAGATATAAACTAAAGTTTACTAAGAAAACGGAGGCTTCTCCGACACTCGCTGCGTGGGGATGCTTTGTGCGGCGGGCTGTTTTATTTTTTTTATTTTGTATTCGAAATATCGTTTTATGAATTTCATTGTGTTCATAGTTATCATAAATTTCCTCTTATTCTAGGATTTAGCGTACGAAAGAAAACTGAACATATCTTCATCTCGTGCTATTTACTAGTTTGGTCAAAAAGAAGATCCTTGGAGTATTCTCTCATGCTATTTACTAGTTTGCCTGCTTATATAAGGCTATTCAAAGGATCCTGATTTTCTTGAAAAAATCAATCCCTGAAAGTCCAGAAAAATTGGTATGTTCTCTCCTCGTGGGTTCCACCATCTCTGAAACGGAAATTTTTTGGTACGTGTAACGTACCGTTCTATATGTGCGAGAATAAATAGCATTTTTTAAGTCGCGGGACCCACCTAACTTTTCTCCGCCTCTGCTCGAAAATTTCCTCTCCCGCCGAAGGCACGTAGAAGACGATCGTAACCTGCGCTCTATCATTAGAATCTCCTATTTTTCCTTCTGAAATATGATTGTGACCGCAGAAGACGATCTTAAAGCAGAGAGAATTTTCCCTCTAGAAGAGGTAGTTCAGTCTATTTATTTATTGATTAGAATCTCCTATTTTTAGAAGTTTTGATGTCTCTATCATTTCGTCTAGTCTGACATTGCTCGATTCTAAATCAAGCAATATAGGGTTAAATATAGATCAAGTTGGTATCAACTATCAAGGCATCAATTCTTGGTGCATCGCCGCAAAAATGGTGGAATGCTACCTTTCTTTTGACCGGTGAGTGTCGTCGGAAAAGTGCGGTTGTTGTGTAGTTGATTGCGAGTTCTTTCATGGGGTTTTTGTTATTGTTGTTGCGGTGGTGTTGTTCTCAGGCGACGTCTGCTGTAGTGTTGCACTCCGTTTTATGCTGATTCCAACCGCATGGAGGAAGCTTCATTCAAAAATATTGTTTTATCTCCATCTCCAATGACCGCTCACCCAAACAGACCTTCAGTGAAGTTTATGTTTCCATTCTTTTATATTTGGCACGATTCTTATGGAAATTGTTGTGAGTGCGCATTTTATTTGCAAGGATTCCTGCTCCTAATTAGGAGACATAGCTGGAGGGAGGTTGAGGAATTGAGGTTGCTGTAGGGCATTCATCCAGTCAAGGGTTTTGAATATAAAATGGTTTGCCAAAAGGTGAGAGGGAGCAAGCACAACATAAAATATTATTGCCCGGTCCAACGGAGAAAAGTTTAGACTTTTTCTCATGACCGATATATTATACAAATGCAGGACCCCGGTGTGCAATTGCAATTGCTATGTGGTCTTTCTTGGTAGATCTCCCTTTTTAGGTTTGTCTCCAAAGGGATTTGAAAGAGCCATATGGCCTCGTTAGGTTTCTTTAAATACCCTTATTATGCTTCCTTTTCAGAGTGATCTACTACTCTTCTACATGCTCAACCGCGCCGTTATGATCTTAAAGGTCCTCGCTAACAGAATTTGCATTCATATTTAGACCATCTATCACGGTATTCAGGATATTAGGAACCTCTTCCTGTTCATCATCATCATCAAAAGCAACGTACTCCGACTTAAAATCGAGCAACCTAATCAGCACGGGAGATTGTTAACAAGGTGCATACATGGATCCGAAATTGTCGGATACACTGTCCTCAGCAATCCTGCAGTCATCACAATCTGTGAGGCTGTCAAACATAGGGCTAACGATGTGTGAGCCGAATATGGGGGGTAGAAATGACCCCAATCACTACACCTGCCTCAACCACCGGGCTCATATCGATGTTCCCTACAATGGCATAGTTATTCAAATCATTAGAAGCGGACGGTGGACAGACCTGAGCAACCCGGGAACATAAACCTGTCTAACCAGTACGGTTTTGCAAACAGCGTTGCTAAACACTGTCGGGAATCGGGATAATATTTGGAGTCACCACAAGATCTGCTGAACCATTTTAGAGTAGACAACACAGAGCGAGACACGATTTTCTTGCGGTTACAATGAGAAATAACATGGCCCTGTTTGGATCCCCTTGAAGAGATGAGAGGGAGCGGGACTTAAGATTCATTTTGACACAAAACTTCGGCCCGATCCACATGTGTACCCAATAACTTATGAGAATCCAAACAAATTAACATTCCAATAGGCTTTACCAGAATCCGAGTATGGCTGCATCAAAACAGCGAAAAGGGAGCCCCCAGATAATAATCCAAGCTGCCGTAATATTTGGTTCCTTAGCAGGAGTGTAATCGGGAGACCACCACATGGACCGAAAGAGAGAACTTGTATTCACCGAGAATTTTTTCTTTATAAATATATGATAAGAAATCAAATTTTTTACAGCTATATCCAGACCTCCCATAGTAGTAATTAGTACACCATTTACTTTTTTTAGTGTTGGTGTCAAAGGAGATAAAATGTCAGACATCACTTTCATATATCTACTGTCCTGCAACGATTTAGGCTCTGTTTGGAGGAGCGTTTTCTGAGTGTTTGGATTCAGCGTTCGCTGAAAGGTGCGTTTTTTCTTCTTCTATATGCTGAAAGGTGCGTTTTTTTCTTCTTCTATATGCTGAAAGGTGCGTTTTTTTCTTCTTATATACGCTGAAAGGTGCGTTTTTTTTCTTCTTATATGTGTTGAAATGTACTTTTTTTTCTTGCATACGCTGAAAGGTGCATTTTTTTCTTTACTTTTATGTAAGAGTATCCTGGTAATTTGCTTGCAGACATGTCGTTTTGATATTGCGCGGCTGTGCACAAATGCCAAAAGAAAAAATATTTTTTTTTTATTTTGAGTTGTGGCACAGCCTCCAAGACCTTAGACCTTGATTTTGAGTTATGCACTTTTAGCTTATTAGCTGCATTGCTTAATGCTTTGTGCCGGTTCAGTTTACGGTTCGTCTGCGTCATCTTTTTGTAAATTATTATTTTTGGCTTCGTTAAGATTTGAAAAACATATATATCCGTAACAAGCGCTAACAACATCTTGCTCTGTCGAAATTGACTACACGCAGGTCTTATTTCTTCACAGTTACAGCGGGCAAATGATTCTCGACTCGGTCATTTCAATATACCTGAGTTATTTCCTTTTCGCCGTGACGATCATCTACTCGCAGCACCTCGTCCATAATACGGCAGAACCCGCGGTCAATTCAACATATGCGGGTGTTCTTCTCTTTCTGGTTGGCATTTCCGGGAATTTTTATCACCATTATCTCCTCTCGAGGCTCCGGGCGAAAGGCGAGAAGGTCTATAAGATGCCGAAGGGGGGCCTTTTCGGATGGGTGATTTGCCCCCACTATCTCTTTGAGATCATCATCTTCATTGGAATCTCGCTCATGTCGCAGACAGTTTATTCGTTCTCCTTCACCCTGGGCAGCATGGCGTATCTACTGGGAAGGAGCCACGCAACCAGGCGGTGGTACCTCGCTAAATTTGAGGATTTCCCCAAAGATGTGAAGGCCTTGATACCTTATATTTTCTAATCTGCTCCTGGTGCCCGCCGCACCGTGGGGTTATCTGATGTTTATATTTGTGATGTGGGATTTCTCTTTTTGTGAATGAAATTGGGATTTCTCTTTTAGGGTTTTCTTATAATAATAATAATAATAGGGGTTGATTGTTAATGAGGACCTTTGTTTTTCTTGTACCTTGCAATGCAATGATGAAGAGATATAAATGCATGCGTATATTTGAATATTAAAAATATGAACTCTCTAAATCCATCCACATAAAAACACAATGCTCGAGCTCTCATAAAATTATAAAAGGGAAATGTTATAAGCAATCAAATTACCGCTAAACGCAGTCCATTAATATTCGCAGTCCAATGAATTAAAGTGTTTTTAGGACTGTGTTTTAAGTATTTTTAGGACTGCGAACATAGGAGTGCTAATAACAACGCCCATTACAAAACTCCTTGCTTTTCCGTTAAAAAGTGTGAGAAATGCCTGCGACTTCATCCTTCCATTGCCCATAGGTTTTTATTTGATATTCTATTAGGCCTCCCGTGTTGAATAGATTTGTGGCAAAACTATTGGAGAGAGCGAAATAACTCAGCTGGATTGTGTGCTTGAATCAAACCGCAATATCACAATTCTAGAAATCAGCTCGAAATAAAATATGACCTGTTATTATGCTCGCCGTCTACGCTCATTAGGCTCTACACAAGCAAAACTAATAATCAATCCAGTTATCAAGCCAAACACTCTTCGCAATAACAGCCCTAATGTCAGCCATGCCCGAAAATACGTATTGATGGAGACGGGGCATAACAAGGGAATGCCTCTACACAAATCCCCTTTGAGAGTTTAACTAAACACCATCAAAATTTATTTGCTTTGGCAGAAATTCCAGCACTCTTTCAGCAAATAAGCCATACATTAATTATTATTTGCCCAAGTGCTGGAATCTATGAAACAAATGGTGATTTAGCATCCCCCGTCCCAACAAACATTATATTTCCATTCTCACCGTCAGAATCGACAAAATCTTAGAATGGCAGCAGGTCGTTTGCACGCTACAATATTTAGATATACAGGCTCCATCATTCACCAATAAACATTTCAATAAATTCCGTTGCAGGCAAAGACAATAGCACGAGTCATATTTCGGCGACATAAGCTGTGTAAGAACCCTCGCAGGAGTACCTGAGGCGCTTCAAAGAAGCAAATTGCAGGCGCGGGTCCAGTGCAGCTTCCGGAAGGTGCAGTGCATCGCCGCTTGCCGGCAACGAAGAATCGGAGTTTCCGACCTCGTCTGTTTTCCGACAGAGCGGTTCCAGAGCAACGTTCAGTCCATTTGACAATGGCTCTGTTGTGAAACTGTGTGGAGAAAAGAAATAAGCTGAATAACAAGTCAAAATCAGTTGATGATAAAGAGATTTGAATAATGTCATGTGAGGAAATAGAGAGGGAAAAGAATGGTGGCTTACAAAGATTCAAAAGCCCTGCCATCGGCGCTCATTGCCGCGCAGAGTCTGCAAATAACCCACGGGGGTAGAACCGCGTCCTTCACCTCTATACTGTAGCACGTAGAACCTGTGGATACGCCGAGAGCAGCAGCGGCGTCGTTCTCATCTGCATCAGAGCCGCTTGAGGAAAGAATGACCGCATCGGCTCTTTTAATCTCCTTGCATTTCACCTATGCACGTGTAGAGGCAACTAGAAATGTTAATGATAGGACGGATAGCAAAAATATAGGTTCACTTTATACATGACTAAACGAATTAGACACATCCGGCGACTAGGCTTGCAACAAAATAGGACAAGTCGTGGGATAATATTGAAAGCCCGACCTCACCCCCGGAACCGTATCCTCGTTTAGATTCAGAAAGGGGGTTTTCTGAGGCCGCGGTGGCGACCGTTGCCGATCTTAATGGATGTTTTACAGGAGTGGCCTTCTTTCCCGAACGCCCGGGAGCAAAAAAAACGGCCTAAAAAAGGAACCTTAAGGAGTGGCCTTCTTTCCCTAACGGGAGCAAAAAAACAGCCTAAAAAGACCCTAAGTCTTACGAATTGGCTGCCCTACTTGTTAGATTATATGCCTCTTGACTTTGATCGGAAGTGTTTAACATATATCTGCTAATACTTTAGTGACACAACACTCAGCCTTTATCCCACCATAGTGGGGTAGGCCATAATAAAAGGGCAGCCCGGTGCACAAAGCATCCCCGCGCAGCGAGGGTCCGGGGAAGGGTCCCGCCACAAGACATGTATTGTCTTTAGTGATAGTGCTAATATTCTACATTATATCTTAATAACTTATTGTTCCTTTTATTAGCCAATATCTAAGACATGTGTTGTTGCTACAGACATATACTCTGTGAAGCAAGAACTACAGTGGAAAAACAGGTAGTTTTTATAATGGCAGCTTGTTTGTCATAATTTGTGTCAAGTTTTTATAAGTTTTACAGCTACAAAAAAAAGATAAATAAATAAATTACCTCAGGAATACAAAGAGACGCATTGGGGAATGGGCAAGGTGCGTACAGAGCAGGAACATCGGTGCGACTTGAAGACTTGTGGAAAGATCTGCGAAAAAGAGGAAGGAAAATATGAGGTCAATACAAAAAGTAACAAACAGGCATCAACCTATAAAATGCTGAGTTATGAAGAGCAACCCCACACCCCTCCATAGATACATATATACGCATAGATATAGGCACACACATGCATGATATACAAGCACACATTATACATATACATGCATAGATATACATCACACAAATATTCAATCAATCAATTAATTTTGACGTATAATTAATTAAATAATATTAATTTTAAAATACTAGCACATTTAACCTCAATTAAGCACAAACATCCGAGATTAATAATTATGCGACGATTGCAAAATAAATTGAGAGTGCGCTGAAATTAAAATGTGGGGCGAATAAATAATGCATGTCAAAATAAAGAGCCCAAACAAAACTAATGAGTCAAATATCACTAGCAATAAAGACTGCATCAGTACAATGTAAAGGAAAATGAACCTAAAATGCAAACTCACCGAGTAATTAACGTCGTCGATGGAAGAAGATTTGGTGGTTGTGGAAAGGTGTGGTGAATGTCGGAGAAGTACAAGGAGGCTATGAAATGAATGTATGGAGCTGTAGAAGGTGGGTTAAGGGGTTGGGAGGGAGTGGAATGGGAGGAAAAGGTGCCGATGTAGGTGGGGTAGCTGTAGAGGGTGCGGGGGGAGGGCACGGTGGAAGGGCAAGGGTGAGGGGAGTCTGGCGGTGGCTATAGAGGGTGCAGGGGGAGGGCACGGTGGAAGGGCAAGGGTGAGGAGAGTTTGGCGGTGGCTATAAAGGGTGCAGGGAGGAGATGCGCGACGGTGGATAACTGTGAGAGGGCTGGCGGAGACTGAAGAGAGTGCAGGGAGGTTGTGGAGGGACTGGAATGGGGCTACGCGAGGGGAATAGTAAAATCCGGCGGCTGGATGGGAGGAGGGTAGGAAATCCGGCGGCTGGAGGGGAAGAGGGAAGGAAATCCAGCGGCTGGATGGGAGGAGGGAAGGGAATCCGGCGGCAAGAGGGGAGAAAGGAAGGGTATCCGGGAGCGAGAGGGTAGGAGGGGAGAGAATTCGACGGCTGGGAGGGGTTCCCGTGGACGGAAGGCGGCGAGGAAGATGGCAGGAGGCTCGAAAGTGCAGGAGAACGGCTAGGGAAGGCTCGTCGGAGGCTATGCGGGCACTGGGATGCGAAGGCGTCCGCACCCCCGGAGGCGGTAACCTGCGGCGTCGCACCGAGAGCAAGGATCAAGCGACTCTTCACATAAGGCCCCGATATCTCGATCTCCTTGCCCTACCCGACTGATAGCATGACATAGAGGGGGGTTGGTTAAATGATCTGATGCCCAAATCGACCGATCGGATTACGTAACCTAATTCCCAAAATATACATCCCAAAAATAAATATAAATACATGAAAAAATGCAGAAAATGAGCCGGATGCTATCACGGACTTCGGTCGTTCATCTAACTCTCCAAAATTGTCGATCCAGTCAACTCCTCTAATGTCACGCGAATGATCTCCATCAATCTTCCCAATTCAGAAACATTCATCTCCGATGAATGAATACTACATGCTTCCAATGCAAACTAGGCAAGACTCTCTGTCTTTCCAAGCAAGAAGCGTTTCTGTAAAAGGTCATCATGCTGATCACGTAGCCAAGGGCCCCACGCACATAACAAACTGTCGCAGAGCTGATGGGTATGGATGTAGTGAAGGCTGAATGTGCGGGAGAGGCCGTGGTAACAATGGAAATTGAGGTTGAAGGGGAAGGCTAACGGTCCAAAACTAGGTGGCTTCACATTTAGAGTCAAGTTTTATACATTTAGTACAAGATGAACACATGTATTCCTAATAATATCAAGCTCGAAGAAATTTGACTCAGACTCTCTCATGATTTCGGTCTAGACTTCAATCTGAGATACATATTGAGTTGACCTATCACTACTCAGAGTCTCTCGAGCAAACATACAAGCTCACCTTTCATTATGAGCAGTCCTTGAGATCTGCTAGAATTGTTCGAGTGGATTCACACCCTGACCTCCCTAGTATGAGACTATGTCATTCTGAGTCACCACTATGACTACTCGTGCCCTATCAGACACGATAAAAGTGATACTTGAGATTGATTTCTCTCACCCATATGAGGTACTTAGTCCGATGAGTGGTCCGTCATTTGATTCTGACTCATTTCTTGTGACCCCGACTGAGAGTGAGTCTGAGCGATCTATTGATCTTATAGTATTGCGTCCTCTCCTTACCCCCTACATTGACTATGTTATTGCCCCGATCATAGACTCGCCTTTGAGTGTGTGTTCATCGGTGTCCCTCCTCATCATAGTGGCGAGTCACGTCCCGATTGAGAATCAAGAACATAGTACTGACTTAGTCGTGGAGGTCTCTCCTACTCTCGAGAGCACTACTATTACTGACGGTACTCATCTCAAAGATCATCATGCTACAAAAATTTTATATGTTAGTTGCTTAACCAAACAACTTATATTGTAGTGTCACATTTTTCATCTCATTGTATTTTCAAGACTTGGTGAGCAGGAAGATGATTGGTGAGTGGACAGAGTCGGGGGAATATATTTGATGGACCCAAAGAAGGCGATGCATGTGAACAATGCAAGATGACCTGAGTTTATGGGATCACAGATTGAGACATGTGCCTCTAAGGGTTTTGAAATCTATGTTTTATGGCATCACAAGTAAGCATAATCAAAATGAATCCTTTGAAAGGTATAAGGCCAAATTGGTGGCTAAAGTCTTCACTCAGATTGATGACATTGACTAAAAATAAACATTTACTCCCTTTGCCAAATTGACTTATTCATACTCCTTTCCATTGCAACTGAACAACCATGGATCCTTCATCAATTGGATGTCAAGAATGAGTTTTCATATGAGGATCTTCAAGAAGAGGTTTATATGACACCTCCACCAAGCTTCTCGTTACCCATGTCTAATCATTTGTGCAAGTTAAAAAAAATCTATTTATGGTCATAAGCAATCTCCTTGGGCCTAGTTTGAGAAACAATGTACTAAACTTCTACAACTTAGCATTTCTAAAAGTATCTATGATCACTCTGTCTTTATCTACGAGAAGAATGCCTTCCATACGTGATTCTTATTGTGTATATGAATGACATCATTCTCACTAGCTTCAGTGTTAGTCATATTTTTGAAGTTAAAATGGCTTATGTCCACCTTCGATACTAAAGATCGTGGTGCTCTTCGATACTTTCTGGGGATAGAAATGGCTTGGTCTACAAGGGGAATCTCTATTTCACGACGGAAATATGTTCTAGACCTCCTAAAAGAGACAAGGCATGCTTGTGCTAAACCTGTGGAGAATCCTATTGACTTGAAATATGAGATACACAAGCAAGATTCTCCAATTCTGACACAAAATTTGAAGTTTCAAATGATTAGTAGGTAAATTGATCTACTTGACTATAACCAGGCCTGATATTGCATTTGTAATATCCATGGTAAGTCAATATATGCATGTACCAAAAGTTCATCATATGAGGTTATTTTGAGGATAGTGAAATACTTAAAAGGTTCACCAAGGAAGGGAATTATGTATAAAAATCAAGGACACTAGAATATATCTGGGTATTGCAATGCTGACTGGATTGGATCATCCAATGATAGAAAGTCCATCAGTGGATACTGTATGTTCTTTGGAGGGAATCTCGTTTCTTGTAAAAGCAAGAAATAAAATGTTGTGGCACGATCATCAGCAAAAATTGAATATAAAACTATGACCACGACCACTTGCAAACTAATGTGGCCTAAATCCATAACTAAAAATTGGTTTGAGATCCACGAATCTGTCTTTATATTGTGACAATCAATTTACTATCCATATTGCCAAAATTCTTGTTGTCCATGAAAGCATCAAGCATATTGAGGTGGATTGTTATTTCTTGAGAGTAAATGCCAAAATAATAACTTCCTTTGTTACTTCTCAAAATCAACTTGCAAACATGTTTACTAAAGCTATATCTAGAAGAGGGTTACAAGACAATGGTATCAAATTGGGTATTCATGATCTCTACAAAATTAGCTTGTGATGGGGTGCTGAAGATAATATTCAAGCTAAATGGGACCCACATTAGTGTAGTATCTATTCAAGAGAGCTAATTAGGGTTAAAAGGTAAAAAAAAAGGTGGATATGCAAGGCGTGAGAAGTTACGACTGTGATCCCTACCAAGATTCGATCGACTAGGTATTTCTCCTCTCTACTACATAATATAGCAAGGTCAAGTTTGCATGGCCTGGAAGATCAAACACATTTATGTTTCTCAAATCTGCTCAAGACGATACTGATATAATGGAAGTTGAAGAGAGCCAACCAAAACAAGTTTATCAGTAAATTTGGATACACTAGAGACAACCACCTCTCATGAACGAAGGTTTAAAGCATAAGAAATCAGTTGCTTATATATCCATCACCATCCCGTTATAATCATTTATGCCCCTGGTTACTTAATTGTTTCCATGCACCAAAGGAAATATGTTATTTTACCTATAATTCAACAGAAAGTCATATAAACCATGAACATTGTTGTTTCCGGTAAATGCTAGGAGAGATTCAGGGCTATTGTCTATTCCAGAAACAGAATCTTGATGATAGGCCTGCACAACATAAAACAGTAAACAAAGCAAAGCATAAACTCATAGAAAACTGATTTAAAAAGCAACCAAATAAACGGGGAACAGAAAATGGATAAAAACCTGCCCCAAGTTTCGGTGTTGAATCTCAGACAGTTCAGCCAGATCAGCCTCAGTAGCGTGTTCAACTTCAACACGACAAAGAGGCATGGAGAAACAAACATCCTGCTTTCCAATTACAGAAAAAAAAAACTAAATGTAAGATTAAGTGGATACCGCAAACAGGTATGACAGAAACAATTCATAACTTTAAGACATTTAAGATATTATAAACTCATCCATGCATAATAAAATTTTATTTCAAGTACAAAATCCCGGTTTTGAAATTTTAAAACTGATAGTTGATGCATGGTAAAATAAAATATGATGAATATATGCATAGTAGTAAATAAGATCAGATCACAAGAAATTATTCTTGCAGTAGTCAATTTTCAAGATTGGAATCGATGATTTAGAAGTGTCATAATTCAAAAAGCTGCATTTAAACGTTTTAAATAAAATAACTTAAGGTTTTTCATGGAAGTATGAGTATCGCAAATAGCACATGCATCCAGAGCATGGATGATAGAAAGTAAAAAATTAATCATCCAGAAATTCCAGTAGTATTGATTCATTTTTACCCAAAGTGATGCCATTGTACATTTTGATAATCAGACTTGATGCACAGTAAAAATGACAAGATTAGTACATGATACTCCTGCCAAGTACCAGTTTAAATTTTGACATATAAGATCTAAGAAAAAAAATTAACGCCAAGTACCAACTATCAACCTCATGTCACGAATGAAATGTCATTCCATCATCATTATCTTCAAAAGTCACACTTAAGGGGCATTACAATTTCAGGTACCAAGGCTGAACCAAGTATGTAGGATTATAATGATAAAGATGATGGAAGAACAAACAGAGTCATTCCAAGATAAATCTGAGGTCAATTTTGAGAGAGAAAATATTGTGCACAAAGAACACACTCAATTATACAGAACAATGTCAATGAGTTTTTTCTCCAAACTATAAGGTCCCAGCCTCCCAGAAAATGTTGACTTATATGAATATTTTCTTACAGTGTGTATAATTTATTTCCATATTTGGAATGGTGATCGTAGTATCAGGATACATGGAATTGTATTTAATTTAACAAAATAACAAGTAAAGCTTCTACATGGCAGCTTGATCACGGCTTGCTAAAAGAAGGCAAATACTTTAGCTTTTAAAAAGGGTTTCAAAATTTAGATACTGTTTCACCCATGTACCCAGGCTACAACAATTCATGCAGAAAAAACTTTTGTTTTTTCTTAGTTAGACGTATACCTTGAGAAAAAATGTGAGCGTGCTGGGTGGGGGGAGGAACTTACAAGATCGTTGAGCATGGATCGTAAACCGCGAGTAGATTGTGAAATATAAGCACTGCAAGATTTTCTCTTTCCAAAAAGTTTGTTGCAAATGAATAACACAACGAATTGTGAGGTAAAAACTGCATATTGACAAAAGGAAAATAAGAATACGCAATGTAAAGTTGTAAACATATACTTATTGGAAAAAGAAAAAGCAAAAGAGTATTAGAAAACAAAACAAATTTTATGTGTGCACCGTTTACTCCAGGCTTTAAAAACACAAAGCAGTGAATCAGTATTTAGTAAAACAATCTGATGCAACACTCAATTTGCTATTCAAACACTCAGTTTAATGCGCGGCAACTGCAAATTTAGGGTTTAGGGTTTGTGCGAATAGGGGACCAGTCAATGATGGCATGGAAGCACGCAGGAGTAGGGTGAGTTAGCATCAGCAGTAGGGCGGCTAGCTGTCAGTGGGGTGAGGAGGTTGGTGGGGAGTGGTGTCAGCAGGAAGCAAGTCCTGCCGACAGGAAAGAAGGAAGACAGTTAGAGGAGGGGAAGTGTTTGCACCTTGTTCAGGCTAGGGCTTCAATATCGTAGTGCGATCGACGACTCCAACAGAATTCAAACCACTGATTTCCTATAGTTCTCCATACTAGCGTATAAATGAAGAACTAAGCCCCAGGGCATCAATCAATTGATCCCGATATCCACTAAAAACTCAAAATGCATGTATATATATATACTGGTGGTGGCAAGAATATAACCATATGGGTCTCAAATGAAATTCCTCTGCTCAATTGGTACGGACGGTGACGGAGACGGCGAGGGGCGACCGCCGGTGTGGCGGGTCATTGGAAGGAGGGAACACAGCACGCGCACCGAGGCATGAGGGCGGCGCTGTATTAATCCTTTATTATCGCACCATAATATTGTATTTTCCTTTTATGCGCCGGGGAACCCTTGTTTTTGGGCATGCTAAATTATTATTGTCTTGAGATTTCTCTCATCTTCCTCCTCCTCTTCTTTTCTCTCCCCCCCCCCCCCCTCCTAATTTCTCTCCTCTTGAAACCCTAGTCTAACAAGTGCTCCAACCTGCCCTCTTCCGGCCGCAGTCTCCGCCGCCTGAATCGTTACAGCGCTCACTCCTCTCCCGCTCGCCGATCAGCCACCGCGCATCACTCCAACGATCGGGTTTCCGCCGATCAGCCACCACGTTTTTCTTCCGCGATCGGGATTCCGCAAACTCCCGCGATCGGGTTTCCTCAGGCGGATCTCCGCCGATCCACGGCTCCGCCATCCTCAGCAACGCCGGCCCGTGCGCCGATCTCCCACTGCAGCCCTGCCGCCTGCACCTTCTCGCGTGCATGCTCCCCCCGCCTGCGATCCATGGGCAACCCGGACTCCACGCCCTCGCTTCCGATCTCCGATCCGGCAGTCCTCCGCCGTTTGGAAGACCACGATGCCTCCTCGCCTCCCTCCAAGCACTAGTCCTCCGCATGGACTCCAAAATTGACGCCCTCCACGTCGGCCTCCCCTCCCCGTCCGCCACCTCTAATGTCGAGTCCCCTTCTATCTTGGGCACCCCTCCGAACATCTCTCCGCCCGCTACCGCTCCTCTTTCCACCATTGATCGGCATGGAAGGCTCCGCCCTCCACTGGGCCTGATGGCTCCGTCAAACCAACCCGACACTGCAATGGTCGGCCCTCCAACAAAACCTCATCAGCCGCTACGACAACCGCTACTCCGACACCGCCGTGGAGCGGCTCTGCGGCATCCGCCAGACGGGCACCCTTGAAGACTACTCTGATGAGTTCATCGCCCTCGCCACCCACGTTCCCGGCTTACCGTCGGACCACTACCGCAGTTTCTTTATGCATGGGTTGCGCCCACACATCCGGGCACGGGTCCGAACCCATCATCCTCCCTCCTTGACGGAGGCCATGGATCTCGCCCGCCTGGTTGACGCGAAATTCTATTCTCTGCCGCCCGAGCCGGGCCGACCACCCCATGTCGCCGCGCCGCGGCCAGCACCTCGGCTTCTACATTTCCCTCGTCCCCCACCACTGGAACCCCCACCCGGACCGGGACGGGCCGCAACACCGTCGTGCGCTCCCCGGCCCCCAACCCATCCATGGCTCTCCAATCAGGAATACCACGACCTGCGATCTAAGGGGCTCTGCTTCCGATGCAAGCAGCCGTATACACCGACACATGATTGCCCGCTCAAAACCCTTCGGGTCCTCATTGGCGAGGAGGAACCGGAGGTGACCTTGGCCGATTTTGAGGCTCTGGAGGCCGACACCACCACCGAGGATCCGCCCGAGGCCACTTTTCACCGCCTTGACCTTACGTTCTTGCGGTCGGAGGAATTTCGGGCCCTCAGACGATGAAGATGCGGGGACTTTTCCACGGAACCTCGATAGTCGTTATGATCGACAGTGGCGCCAATCACAATTTCATCTCTCATCTTCTTGTGGACCGTTTGTCCCTCCCGGTGCAAGACGCCGCTTGCTTTACAGTCTGCCTTGGCGACGGCCACCGACGAGCTACGGGAGGACTCTGGGTGGGCCTTACTCTCACGCTTGGACAGAGACCCTTCCAGGCGGATTTTTACGCTTTTCCTCTGGGCGGAGTGGATATCATCCTTGGCATGGCGTGGCTCCGGACTCTCGGAGACGTCAGCGTCAACTGGAACCGTATGACGATGCACTTCCTTTGTGGGGGCACGCCCTGTCTTCTGCAAGGCGAGGCCTCCCTTCTCCGTCGAGTTGTCTCCCTTCAGTCTCTGCAGAAATCCTCCGTGGAGTGGGCGGCCGCCTTATGGTACATAGCGGACACAGCCGGTCCACCACCTCCACCCGCTCCAGCACTACATGTCATCCTGGACGGCTTTTCCGGATGTCTTTGCCGACGGGACACGTTTCCCCCCACTTCGACCTACAGATCATCATATTCCGCTACGCGAGGGGGTGACCGGCATCTCAGTCCGCTCGTACTGTTACGGCCACGCCCAAAAGGGCGAGATCAAGGGCGCTCGTCCGCGACATGCTATCCGCGGGCATCATCCGCCCCAGTGGCAGTCCCTTCTCGAGCCCCGTCCTACTGGTTCGAAAAAAGGACGGGAGTTGGCATTTCTGTGTGGATTACCGGGAGCTCAACAAGGCTACGATCCCTGACAAGTACACGATTCCCGTCATTCGGGAGCTTTTAGATGAGCTGCGCGGCGCGGTCTTCTGTTCTAAGCGAGACCTTCGGGCCGGCTACCACCAGATACGGGTACGTGAGGAGGACGTGCCCAAGACGGCGTTCCGCACCCACGACGGCCATTATGAGTTCTTAGTCATGCCTTTTGGCCTGACTAACGCTCCGCCACCTTCCAGGCGACCATGAATGACTTGTTCCACCCGGCGCTGCGCAGGTACATATTGGTATTCTTCGATGATATTCTTGTGTACAGATCATCCTGGCAGGCTCATTTGGATCACCTTCACGCCACCCTCACCACCCTCCGGGAGAACGCCTTCTGCGTGAATCCCAAGAAGTGCGTTTTCGGCCAGACGGAGGTCAGCTATTTGGGTCATACAATTTCGGCCAATGGGGTGGCCATGGACCCGGAGAAGGTGCAAGCCGTCCTTCAGTGGCCCACTCCTCGCTCCCTCCGCAACGTCCGCGGGTTCTTGGGCCTCACCGGCTATTATCGTCGGTTCATCCGGGATTACGGCAAGCTCGCGAAGCCGCTCTCGGAGTTGCTGAAGAAGGAAGAGGCTGGAATATTTCAGTGGACATCCCTAGCCGAAGGGGCCTTTCGGGCCCTTCAACGGGCTTTGAGCACCGCCCTCGTCCTCGCCATGCCAAACTTTTCGCAGCCTTTTGTGGTAGAATGCGACGCCTCAGGCTCCGGAGTCGGCGCAGTTCTGATGCAGGCCGGGTAGCCTATAGCCTACTTCAGTCGGACGTTCGCCTCCACCGTTCGCCCCCGCTCCGCCTACGAGTCCGAGTTGATGACCTTGGTCCTCTCTGTCCAGCACTGGCGTCCATACCTGCTGGGCTGCCACTTCACCATCCGGACCAAGTACGAGGCCACCTTCCCGGAGGGTCTCCTTCATCCTCTACCCACCCCCACTCAGGTTTGGGAAGACATTTCCATGGATTTCATCTCTCGCCTGCCGCGATCCAAGACTTGGGATTGTATTCTGGTGGTGGTAGACCGCCTGTCCAAGTATGCTCACTTCATCCCGCTCCGCCACCCTTTCACAGCCCCTCTTGTCGTTGTAGCTTTCGTCGATGGCATTGTTCGCCTGCATGGGATTCCGCGCTCCATTGTCAGCGACCGCGACCCACTGCTTATCAACGCATTCTGGCAGACTCTCTTCAGGATGCAGGACACACAGCTACGCATGAGCACGGCGTACCACCCGCAGACAGATGGCCAATCTGAGGTCATGAACCGATGCCTCGAGACCTACCTACAGTGTTTTGTGGGCGTAGTGGCTATCTTGGGCAGAATACTCCTTCAACACCTCTTTTCACTCCGGTACCGACATTACTCCGTTTGAAGTCGTCTACGGGCGACCCCCCCCCCCCCCCCCAGTCTTGAACCGCACCCTTCCGGGGGAGTGCGCGGTGGCGACCCCCCCCCCCATCTTGAACCGCACCCTTCCGGGGGAGTGCGCGGTGGCCGCGGTGGACAGTCTACTTCGAGATCGGGACTCCATACTCCAACGGCTTTGCCAGCACCTTCAGCACACCCAGGATCGGATGACGATCGCAGCCAACCGCCATCGCCGCGACGTTCAGTTCAGCGAGGGGGACTCTGTCTTCCTCAAATTACAGCCGCACCGCCAAGTTTCGGCGGCTTCACGGACCCACTCCAAGTTGGCGGTCAAATTCTATGGCCCCTTCGAGATCCTTGCCCGAGTAAGCACTCAGGCCTACCGCCTCCGCCTTCTGCCCGAGAGTCGTATCCACCCGGTATTCCACGTGTCACAGCTCAAGCGGGTGATTGGCGATCATCCGGTTGAGGGGGCACTTCTACCACCGGATCCGGGCACTACCCCGCCAGTAGTTCACCCCCAGCGCATCATCGACACTCGCACGGTACGTCGCGTGGACCAGGCAGTGGAGCAGGTTTTGGTTCTGTGGCAGGGCCTTCCAGACTCAGAGGCGACATGGGTCGACCGTGCCGAGCTGCATCAGCAATTTCCAGATTTTTCCTTGGGGACAAGGCAAATTTCCCAGCGGGCGGCATTGTTACGGACGGTGACGGGGACGGCGAGGGGTGACCGCCGGTGTGGTGGGTCTATCGAAGGAGGGAACACGGCACGCGCGCCGAGGCATGAGGGTGGCGCTGTATTAGTCCTTTATTATCGCACCATAATATGGTATTTTCCTTTTATGCACCTGGTAGTATATAAGCCCGGGGAACTCTTATTTTTGGGCATGCTGAATTATTATTGTCTTGATATATCTCTCATCTTCCTCCTCCTTCTCTTCTCCCCCCCCCCCCCCCCCTCCTAATTTCTCTCCTCTTGGAACCCTAGTCTAACATCAATGATGTTGATCCCCTCTCTAACTATAATCAAAAGACATGGATTGTACTTGATCATACGTAATTTTATTAATAACACCGCTACCAATATACACAATGTTTTAAATGTGCTCAAACATGACGCCGACATATAAGTTTTGAGGGCAAAACAATATTCTTTTCCTTTAAAAATATAGGATATGTCATTTAATAAAATATAGAACGGTGATTTTCTCCAATATATAAGTCAACGCGACTTTTGAAAATATCGTCCAAAATTTTATCTAAGTTATGTTAGCAATATACGTAAATTGCGAATTGCATTATATATATTTAAATCGATCAGACTTATTGTTTCGTTCTCTTTCATATGTGTTACTCTTACAATAAAGTTTGAATAATCATTTCACACTATACATTTGTTAATTTATATTAAACAAAAAAACATTCTATATATTATTAATTAATGATTTTTAATTTTAACATAATTTATTAAGCGAAGAAGGCTTATTATCAATCAAGATATTTAACTTTAAATCGTATTTATTTGATATAACTCATAGTGTTATCTAAATAAAACCATTGTACAATGCAAAATATATTTCAGGGTTTAATCTATACTTATTTTGGATACTTGTTAGTAGTAGTCTAGTGTATTACTATTATTTTGTTTAGGATACTCTTCTACTTTATTTCTGGATATACATTATTCATTGATTATCTACTTATTATGCTAATTTTTACACTTAGAATACAAAAGTATACTTCACACACTTTTATTTATGAGAAGTAAATTTGATATTTTAAATTATCAATGGTATGTCTCTGACATCATATATACATCTTTTAAAATCCAATCTAACATGTCGCCGACATCCGATATTTATAATCTTGAATATACATATGATATTTATATCCTTGCATATACATTTGCAACATCCATCGGAAGGAGGCTTCAAAATGTCATCATGGAAGAGTCAACTTTACCTTAAGAACGATCATTCAATTGGGTTAGGGAAAATGTAATGTTGAGACCCTTAATCGAAGAAAACTTGTGTCTAACTGTAAGCAACACGTGGCATCACAATCATATAGTCGGGGTCTACCATTGAGCACATTTGCAATACCTATCAGAAGAACGCTGAACCACGTTATATCCTCAAACAACACAAGACTAATCGATATAAGGCAATACTACATGACATGTATCACAATTTTATCAACCCAATCAACTCTATTAGGATGGGAATGCATCATGGCTTCAAAATCATATGATCTAGCCCCCTTTTAGCCATAAAATGGACACAACTTTCGATGTCAATCTCAAATTCATAGGCACCAACAACACTAGAAAAGTACGAATAGAATATAGGCGCGCATCTCCAAATCTCATTTAGTCAGGATGTGTCAATCTCTAAGAATCTATCTGCATCACCTCTCAGCCCTCCTGAACCACCAATATATCTTCCTTGGGATCTTTATATAGTAAGAGTTAGGGGTCTATCTCACGATAAATCAGTAGATTCCTTGTACAACCCTCATATTTCCCGAGTTGGTGTGACCCGATCCGGATGGGACCAAGACAGTGAAGATGGTCGAAACAGGCAAAATGACCGCGCATAAGCGGTCGAGACCAATCAAGGCAAAGAGAGGCCGCAGAGGAGGCAAGGGGAGCACCCGCTCCCCCGACTCCCTTCGGGCGAGTGGGAGGGACCCTCCCACTCGCCGGCCACCTTGGGGGCGAGTGGGAGGGGCCCTCCCACTCGCCACCCCCTTTGGGCGAGTGGGAGGAAGTCTCCCACTCGCCCGGCACGTTGGGGGGAGGCCGGTATGGCCCCCCGTGAGGGGGAAAGTGGGCATCTCGAGCCCCACTCGCCCCCCCCCCCCCCCCCCCTCATGTGTTGATTGTTCATGGTCATGGTCGGACTGCGGATAGCAGAATTTTGGCTATTCGCAGTCCAATTTTGGCTATCCGCAGTCCATTTTTGGGAAAGTCTTGAAAAAAGACCCACATGGGCACCTTGGGAAGGGTTGGTCACTACCCCCCCCCCCCCCTTGCGTGTGTCTTGTGAGCAAGCACCCCCCCTCCCTTGTCATCCTTCAGCTGACAGTGAGGTGGTTCTTAGTGCCCTCCAAGGTGCCCAGACTCAGCATTGGCTTGGGAGGGGAAGTTCCGAGTGGGCTTCCGGGTGTGTAGTGGGACCTCCACGCTGAAGCTTAAGGGGTCTGTCCCTAGACTCTAGTTGTCATCAAGCCCGCTTAGGTCAAGTAAGGGTTAGTCGGAACCCCCTTTCGAACGCTGAAACCGGGAAACTGGTTTCAACATTCTGGTGCGGTGAGCGTGGAAGCGACTAGTTCGGAAAACTCTGAGCCAAGTCTCATGGCTGGAAGCGACGAGTTGGGAGACCCGCCTCCACCTTGCGAGTATGTGAAGAAGAGCGACTTCGACGAATTCAGCAAGAGGATCCTGGAGTTCATGCAGGCCGCATCCTCCGCTCGCGGCGAGTGCTCAACACCACCTGCACCTAGGATCCCCTCACTCCCCCTAGTGGAAGTGAGAAGCAGCCAGCAAGAGAAGGGACCAGCCTCGGAGGAGGGCTTGAGCCTCCAGGCGCGAGTGCTCTTCAACAGTTCGCCCCGGACTAGCTGCCCCGGCGGGGAAGCGATGGGAGCGCCTCCCCCCAACCAAGAAGAATGGAGAAGCCCTTTTTGCGAGCTGGTCATGTCGGCCCCTGTTCCAGATGGGTTTCGCGATCCTGCCATGTCCTACTACGAGGGGGATAGCGATCCCCTCCAGCATCTTCAGTGGTTCGAAGACATGACCACGATCAGGCAAATGTCGGACGCCTTCATGTGCAGGCTTTTCGCCGTCACGTTCCAGGGAAAGGCGAGGGATTGGTTCCACTCACTTCCGGCGGGAACCATCTACCGCTTCGAAGATCTGCGTCGAAGTTTCTTGTTAAGGTTCTCTACCTCGAAGAAAAGGAGGAAGAGCATGGAGGCCTTGTTCGCAGTCAGGCAAAAGCCAGGGGAGACGCTGGCTAGCTACATGGATAGGTTCCAGGCGGAGGTCCTTCTTGTCGTCGAAGTGCCCGGGCACACCCTGCAGCTAGCCTTCACCCTTGGGCTGCAGCCTGGGCTGTTTCGGATGAGCCTGACTCGGGACCCTCCCCTGTCTTTCGAAGAGCTGATGAAGCGTGCTGATCGTGAGACCGAGTGTGAGGCTACCAATCAGGAGTTCGTGGCTAGGTTAGCCGAGGTAGCAGAGGAGGAAAGGAGAGAGCATGGAGGAAGAAAGAAGGAGGAAGTGAGGAATCAGGGACAACAGGGACCTCCCGTTGGGCAGGAGCAAGGCTGGAAGTCGCAACCGACAGCCGCCCGACCAGCTTGGAGGTCACAGGTTGGTCCCCCTCAGGGCCAAGGGAGGGGCCACTTCCAAGGAGGGGGTTATCAGGGGAGGCACGGGCGGTTCCACCCGGCGGGGTGGCAATAGAATTCGGGGCCGCTGCAAGTCCAGCCCCTGCAAGCCATGGCCATCGGCCGGAAGAAAGGTGGAAGGAAGAGGGAGCGTTGGGAGAAACGGGGGGGGCGAGCTGGCACTGCTATACTGTGAATTCCATCAGCAAGAAGGTCACGCGACCGCGGCTTGCCCAGAGTTCCTCGAGATGAGGGAAGGAGGAAGAGCCCCAGCAGGGGGGAAGCAGTTGTGTCTGGAAGGACCGCGGGCAGGGGAGAAGGGGAAGAACAAGGAAGAGGATGATCCGTGTGAAGAGAGGGTCGATGTAGGGGCCCTGGGAGGGATCGGGGTCATCCACAGGGGAGCAGGCAAAGAGGCCACCCGGAAGGGGAGCCTCCACGCCATATACCGTCGGAGCATCGCTTCGACCTCCCGATCCCCACCTCCAAGCGAGAAGATTACCTTCTCAACCCAAGACCTGCCGGCCCATGAGGACCCCTTCTGCGACGCGCTGGTCATCAAGGCGGCAATCGAGAACTTCACCGTCTCCCGAATCCTAGTCGACAACGGGAGCTCGGTGAATGTGGTGTTCAAAAAGGCATTTGAAGGGATGAAGGTGGAAGCAAGGCGAGTGCTGGCATCGGATGGACCACTCTTTGGATTCTCCGGGGAGAGGAAGGAGGTGGAAGGAGGAGTCGAACTCCTCGTCACCCTGGGGGGAACTTCAAAGAACTGTCGGTTCGTCATCGTGGATGCGCCGAGCAGTTACAACGCCATATTTGGGTGTCCCCTCATCAGCGCGTACAAGTGCGTGCCCTCCTCCTACCATCAGTGCTTGAAGTACAACTCCGAGGAGTTCCAGGTGAGAGTCAGAGGAGATCCCCGAGAGGCGCGCGAGTGTTATGTTACTGCGGTCAACACGGTCGGATGGATGCAAGCAGCTGAGGAAGTGGAAGAAGCGATGGCAGAGATGACCAAGGAGCAGGCAGCCGAGTGAACCCGGAATGGGCAGGGTGTAAGGAAGTGCTCAGGGAGGGGCGAGGTGTAACGGCGTGCCCAGATAGGGGCGAAGTTTAATGAAGTGCCCGGATGGGGCGAGATGTAAAGAGGGCCCAGGAAAGGGCGAGGTGTAACAGGGTGCCCAAGAGGGCGTAGCGTAGGCAAGTTGTAATAGGTAAAAACTATGAATGAGAAAGGGGTTCTGGAAAGATGTCCAGGTTCAAAATCCCTGGCTAGGGACCCTCCGCCGGGCTAAGTCATGCCGGTAGATGAGGGACGCATCGGGACAACCCACTGCTTGGTAATTGGATTGGGAAGGCGTTGAGTTCCTCTGCCTCCAGGTGAAGGTAAGCACCTAGGACGCGGATGGGTACTTCCACCTCCAATCGGTAATTGGGTTGGGAAGGCGTTGAGTTCCTCCACCTCCAGGTGCGCTAAGCATCAAGGACGCGGATGGATACTTCCACCTCCAGTCAGATTGGGAAGGCGTTGAGTTCCTCTGCCTCCAGGTGAAGGTAAGCACCTAGGACACGGATGGGTACTTCCACCTCCAATTGGTAATTGGGCTGGGAAGGCGTTGAGTTCCTCCACCTCCAGGTGCGCTAAGCATCAAGGACGCGGATGGGTACTTCCACCTCCAGTCAGATTGGGAAGGCGTTGAGTTCCTCTGCCTCCAGGTGAAGGTAAGCACCTATGACGCGGATGGGTACTTCCACCTCCAATCGGTAATTGGGCTGGGAAGGCGTTGAGTTCTCCACCTCCAGGTGCGCTAAGCATCAAGGACGCGGATGGGTACTTCCACCTCCAGTCAGGCTGGGAAGGCGTTGAGTTCCTCTGCCTCTAGGAAAGCTAAGCCCCTAGGACATGGATGGGTACTTCCGCCACCAATGAGATTGGGAAGGCGTTGAGTTCCTCTGTCTCCAGGTGAGTTGAGCACCTAGAACGTGGATGGGTACTTCCACCTCCAGTCAGGTTGGGAAGGCGTTGAGTTCCTCTGCCTCCAAGTGAGCTAAGCACCTAAGACGTGGGTGGGTACTTCCACCTCCAGTCAGATTGGGAAGGTGTTGAGTTCCTCTGCCTCCGGGTGAAGGTAAGCACTCAGGGTACAGGTGCGTACTTCCACCTCCAATCGGTAGGATCCCAGACTAAAAAAAAGGGGGGGCCACTCCCCAGACTCAGTCATGTCGGCAGACGGGAGACTCAACGGGCCAGTCAACCACTCGGCGATCGATTCGAGTAAGGTATCAAGTCCTCAAGCAGTAAAGGGAGAAATACACGCAGGCTTGAAGAAAAAAAAAGCAAACACAAGAAGTACGTAGATCCCATGAGGAACGGGGGAAAAGAAGAAGTCACAGGCCACCCTCACGACCGTGGAGAGTAGCCGCCGATGCTAGGGGCGAGCCGGATCGCCCAGGTGAAGGAAAGAACTCAGGCAGGATGTCGCTGGCGGAGACCCCCCTCCAGCTATCTCGAAGAGCATCCACGTCATGGAGGCGACTCATCATGGCTCGGGCCGTTGACGCCATGATTCTCCTCCGACCGCGCTCGACTTCAGCAGGTCGAGGTGGGACCGGCATCCCCGCCCTCGAAGGTGCACTTCCTTCCCCTCTCCCTTCCCTTAACTGCCTATGAGCTTCGGCAAGCTGAGCCCTCAGGTCTTGCACCTCCTGGTCCGACTCCTCACATCGTCTCCTGAGCGAGTCGGCGGCACCGGGTCCCTGCAGGCCGGCAAGGCAAATGAATTAGAACCTACGAATAAGAAGGAATTAAAAAGAGAAGGAAAATTCGTTAAGGTGGGCATAAACCAAGCCTCCGGATGACTCCTCCAGGAGTCTCTCAGCAGTGGCCAAGCGAGCCGCATGGTCGGTGGCCTTCTCTTCTGCATCCAGCTTCGACGCATCCGCCCGCATCGACCTGAGCGATAGACTAAGACCTCGGCGGGCGGCCATGTGGGAGAGCTCGGTCGCGCGGAGCTGGGCTTGGGAGCTCGCATACGCAAGGTCACGCATGGACATCTCCTTGTAGGATGCAGCGTCCTGCCAACCGTAGATGCCATAGATAAAGCTATGTGCCGCGTCGTCGATGACGTCCCCCTCGACCCACGAAGGTCGCTGGGAGGAGAAGGAGACCCGGTTCATCGCTTCATCCCAATGGATGACGGGCTCGCCGAGAATGTCCGTGGCCTTCCCCCCCCCCCATCTCAAAGTTGGGGTGGTTGGCCAACGCATTGGGGTCACTCGGTTCCCCCCTCTCCATAGCTGGCGCCCCGGAATTCCTCCGGCAGACGACTTTCCCTCACCGCATCCTCGGTCCCTTCGGAGGGGAGGAGGGCACACCCTCCTCTCCCACCAGTTCCTTATCCTTCCTCTGCCTTGACCCGGACACCTTCGGAGCCGAGGCAGAGGCAGTTGCGACCTCCCCGACGGGCCCATGGGCGAGGGAGGAACTTCCCCCCGCAAAGGGAAGGTGTCGAGGAAGGGACCGTTCACCTGCATAAGTTAGGACGGGTTAAGCAACCATAGGAAGAAATGAACCATAAAGGAGACGAGTTGGTGAAGTCCAAGTACCTGTCCCCGGCTCCACGTAGGTGAGCCGATTAATGTTCCTCCGGAGGTGCTCAACCTCGAAGCTCGCGCCCTTAAGGAAGCGGTGCAGCTCAGCAGCCTCCCCACGTAGCGAGGGGGGTCTGCAGACCTTCTCAGGTCTCTGAGTGGGGGAAAAAGGGATGCCGCCCAGGTCACCCCGAACGAACACAAATGAGTCGTTCCAGTGATGGACCTTGTTGGAGGTCTCATGCACGTCCACGTGTGTGCCGGTCAGGAAGCAAACCCCATCGGCGGTTGCTCGGAAGACGAAGACCTTGCGGAACACGCTCAGGTCGAACACCACCCTCTCCTCCCGCAGGTAGCACGCGTAAGCTGTCAACATCGAAATCGCATTCGTGTTAACTTGAGTCGGGACTACGCCGAAGTAGTCCAGGAACTCCTTCACCTCAGGCCACAAGGGCAGCCGTAGCCCAGCCTCAAAGTGAGGGAGGGGGAATGCAAGCCAATCATCGTAAAAAGAGTTGATGGTCTCAACCCCTGACGGGCGCCTGCATGACCACCCCTCGGGGAGGTAGGAACTTCGGAAGGCCGAGAGATCCTCCTTGGATACCTTTCCCGCGGGGAAAGAACACCCTGAAAAGTTGGCCGCGTTCTGCTCCCGGCCATTCCTCTTGACAGGTGGGCGGTTGGATGCCATCTTGCAGGAGTGAAAGGAAAAGGTAGAAGCTGGCTATGGGAGGAAGGCAAGGCAAGGGGAGAGAGGAAGGTGAGGATCTAGAGGCAGAAGGGGGTGTATTTATAGGGGGGATAAAAGAGAAGGCGAGTGGACCGTGGGTCCATTCGCCCAAGGGCATGGAGGGGGAGCGGGCCGGGTGGTCCACTCGCCCCGAGCACAGGCGAGCGGACCTTGAGGTCCACTCGCCCGGTGCACGGGGGTGGACCTCATGGTCCACTCACCCGGCAGAGGAGGGAGGGCCCTGCGGTCCTCTCGCCTGGTGTAAGGATACGGACCGAGGGGTCCCCTTCACCTACGCCTCCCCCTGACACCACCCGACCGCTTCGTCCCGGATCGTCCTTTCGAGGCCTCTATCTCCTGCCCGTTAGTCAGCTGTTCCAGCATCATTACGATCACCATACATGTTAATTAACCAAAAGATAGCAACCCAAGCGAGACATAAATCAGCAGGGTTATTAAAGCAAACGTAAGGGAGACATAACGAAACAAACAGTTCGGTCGCGAAACAGACGAACTACTATGGCGAGCCGATCCTTATTATTACATAACGAATAGTAGATCCCCGAAAAAAGGGTAACTAGCGCGCCGTCCACTTCCAGTAGCCCTGGTCCTGGGTAAAGGGGACCCCCCCCCCCCCCCCCCCGCGCGTGGATTCAAAGCATGCCTTGGCTGAGGAGAGCTCCTCGCCCACGGTGCGCACGGAGGCCTCCACCCGGCGAAAGTGATCCTCGAACGGTGTCGTCATGCCCCCTGAATGCGAGCCGGACCTCTCCCCGTAGGAGGTTGAGTTCAGCCTCCAACCTCTCGACCCGACGCTCCAGCACACAAACACGGGCGAGGGGGTCGGGTCCGGAAGACAACCTCCCCTCCCGCAGCTCCTGGGTAAGGGTCTCCAAGCGGCTCAGACGCTCGAAGACGTCGGATCGGTCCTCGACGGGCTCCATGACTGCAGTAGGAGAGCGGGTGGCGCCGAGACTTCCCTTCGGGTCGATTGACCCGTCGAGGTCTGGTTCCCTCCAGCAGAAGAGTCATCGTGAGCAGTCGAGAGGACAGCAGGTTCCCGAGCGAGAGAGACAGGGCTCACCCGAGCGTCTGCGCCCGTTCCCTCTACCATTCTTCGGACCCCCTCGAGGTCCTCCGCGAGAAGCTGTGGGCAATTAAGAAACACGTCACCATAGTCATGAATAATCGCAGGTGTGAAATAGAGATAAGGGGAGAACCGATACCGTATCCATATCCAGGCCTCGGACGAATTCGGTCGCCCCATGAGAGGATGACGACGCAACCTCCTTCACCAACTCGGGGCGGGGCTTCTTCCGAGGTGATCGCACCGCGGACCGGGTAGGAGAGGACGAAGGGCCATGCATTAAAGCTTTAAGCTCCGTCAGGTCGGACGAAGCCTTCCCTGCAAGAGCCTTGATGCGAGCCCTGAAGTCTCGAGGTGGATCCATCTGGTTCAGGAGGGGAAGTAGGAGGAACTCTCAGGAATGGTGCTCCTCTTGCCTCCCTCTCCGAGGGATTTTATATAGCCATCGGGTGGAGCCCTCCAAAGATTCCCCCCGGGCCCCACCTACTCGTCCAATAGGTGGGTTGGACTTTCTTTCCGAGCTTGGGACAAGCTCGCAAAGAGCGGGGATTGTGTACAACCCTCATATTTCCCGAGTTGGTGTGACCCGATCCGGATGGGACCAAGACAGTGAAGATGGTCGAGACAGGCAAAATGACCGCGCATAAGCGGTCGAGACCAATCAAGGCAAAGAGAGGCCGCAGAGGAGGCAGGGGGAGCACCCGCTCCCCCGACTCCCTTCGGGCGAGTGGGAGGAGCCTCCCACTCGCCACTCACCTGGGCGAGTGGGAGGGACCCTCCCACTCGCCGGGCGAGTGGGAGAGGCACTCCCACTCGCCAGCCACCTTGGGGGCGAGTGGGAGGGGCCCTCCCACTCGCCACCCCCTTTGGGCGAGTGGGAGGAAGTCTCCCACTCGCCCGGCACGTTGGGGGGAGGCCGGTATGGCCTCCCGTGAGGGGGAAAGTGGGCATCTCGAGCCCCACTCGCCCCCCCCCCCCCCCTCATGTGTTGATTGTTCATGGTCATGGTCGGACTGCGGATAGCAGAATTTTGGCTATTCGCAGTCCAATTTTGGCTATCCGCAGTCCATTTTTTGGGAAAGTCTATAAATAGACCCACATGGGCACCTTGGGAAGGGTTGGTCACTACCCCCCCCCCCCTTGCGTGTGTCTTGTGAGCAAGCACCCCCCTCCCTTGTCATCCTTCAGCTGACAGTGAAGTGGTTCTTAGTGCCCTCCAAGGTGCCCAGGCTCAGCATTGGCTTGGGAGGGGAAGTTCCGAGTGGGCTTCCGGGTGTGTGGTGGGACCTCCACGCTGAAGCTTAAGGGGTCTGTCCCTAGACTCTAGTTGTCATCAAGTCTGAGTCTCTTAGTTCCTAGCAACCGGTCACGGGTCTAGGCTTAGGTCAAGGAAGGGTTAGTCGCAACCCCCTTTCGAACGCTGAAACCGGGAAACTGGTTTCAACATTCCTCATGGGGCACAAGGTCATTACATGTCGTCTACTCTGGCACCTAGCACATAAAGGTGTGGGGACACTCGTGAAGGTTGCCTTGCATTTCGTTTATATGGGGGCACAATTAGATGCACGCCTTCAGGAAGTAGAAGCACGCTTTTAGGACGCCAGCACACGTCATCGAGACGACATGACAATCCTCACCACGAAGGTTAATGGACTGACAGACGCACCTCCCGCTGTTACCACCCCACCCACGGATCACGCCAGCAGCAGTGAAGTCCCGCTACCGCCGCAAATCCGCCACGAGCCACCAACACCGACCCTCCTACGCTCTGAAACCGATATACTGTCGCGCTATACCCGGTTGGAATTCTTCACCTACATCTTAGTTATTAAAGGCGCAAGGCGCGCAAAGGCGCAAAGAGATCTTGGAGCCTAGGGGCATGGCTCAAGGCGCAGGCGCGCGCCTGACAAAGACAAGGCGCAACTATATTCGGTTTAAATTATCTGCATCAAACATCACTTCATCTTCTTAATCAGATTTTTCATCTATTCTACTCATTAATAATTCATTACTATCATTTATATCTCGTAAAAAATAGAATCAATGTGATCACTTGCATCATATCTAAGTCTCAGCGCTCAATTATGTTTCGCAAACATTTAATCATGCAAAAAAAATATTTAGTTCTTACATTTATTTTTTCTTTATTTTGAAAAAAAAAATATAATAGAAATTGCACCTAGACGTGTCTTTTATGCTCCAAAGGCACAAAAAAGGCGCACAAAGGCGCAATCCTCTAAGCCTAGTGAGCCTTGAGCCTTAGGCGCGCATGAGGCGCGCCTTTAACAAACTCCTACAACTGAACGACTTCCTCTGGCCTCATTCCAGCTTCTCGACTCGGCTTTTGCTTTGGGTCACACGTCTCCTCACTAATCAGTCGAGTCCGACGTGGGACGACTTCAAGTGATTTTGCAACCTACGTTTCGGCCCTCCCATCCGCAGCAACCCACTAAGTGTCGTTACGATACTACACCATATGGGCTTCGTGGGCAATTATCTGGATAAATTTCAAGACATACCGCACACATCACGCTTTCCCCAGAGATGCAGGTCGCTATCTTTACCGCCGGACTTCGCGATTGCCTGCGACTTGATGTCGAATTTGAGGCTCCTCCAGACTTAGTGACTGCTATGAGTCTGGCCAGGCTATATGACCGTCACCTCCACTGGTGCAGGAGGTTTCGAGGGTCATCCAAGTCTGACATTTATTTCCATTAAAAGTATGTTGTAAGTCCTATTTAAAGGACACTAGGGGTCTTGTATAAGTAAGCAACAAAATAGTCTATTTTCCCAAACCCTAAAAGAGATCTTGGAAGCTCTCTCTCTTGAGCATGCCCCGCTTAGACAGCCGCGGTCAAGGCTCCGTGGTATCTCCGAAACCGTCATCTCCACCTCTGACAACCTCTGAGTAAGCCCATAACACCTGCACTAATCTACATACGTCGGAGTCGGGGATGATCATCTGATAGACAATCAGAACAGATAGTCGTGTTCAGCACGACGACAGAATACTTTTATGTATTTTATTTATTGTATTTTTTAATGTAAGTTTAGTGATTTATGATTCGAACGATCTTAGTCATCTGTAGTGGGTTCTAAGTATCTAAATAGGAGTTGGGATGATTTCCAGACACCTCATCATTTGGACAGAATGTCGGGCTTTAGCGGTCATCCCACAATGCTGATTTTGACACTTAGTGCCGAAGTCAGGGTAACTACTTTTCCCCACCATCCCACCACCCGCAACTACCCTCCCACTCAATAAAACCATCACAATTTCCTCGCACCACTCAATAACTACTATAACCACCTCCATTCCAAAAACCACTATAACTACCTCATCACTACCAAGAACCACCTTACTACCCATAAATATGAAATTTCCTGCAAAAAACTGTCCATTAACCCCTCTCCAACTGCATGAAGCATCCCTCTTAACCACCACTCCCCACTAAATAACCCCCAATTTCACAAAATTTCCCACAGGAATTGCATTTTCCTACTGCTGAACCTCTCCAGCCCTTTTCTTCCTCGACCTGATGCTGAAATTCAGTAAGCACACGCATCTTCGATCTCCTCCTACAATTCCTGCACCACTAATTCACTCTCCCAGTAATGGGTCAGTCCCAGCACCCCTGGCCCTTATACAGTCTTCCGTACCACCCAGGTTCCCCCTCCAGCCCCCCAAACTCTTTCCAGCATTCCTCCCTCATCCCATTAGCCACATGCAAACTACCGAGTCCTCCAATTGCTACAGAACTCCAACCAGCAGTCAAAATTGGTGCAGGATCACATTCAATCAGCTGTCCAGCCACAAAAATCAGTATTACCCAGACTAGGGTCTACTATTGCTTGTGTAAATTCTAAATAGAAATCAATATTGCTTGTTGTTGTTGCTTATTTGGTGAATGAACATATAATTTTGGAGGTTATTTCGTACGTATTTGTCTAAAGTTTGTACTAATTGTGGGGTTTGTTCATTTGGTATTAAATTGAAGCGCTTGCTCTCTAATGTCTAATCTCTAGTGTAAATGTTTGTGAAACTAAAAATTTCAAATTTTATAGTAATTAAACGTTGGACAATCACATGTATTTCGCATAATTCTTAGATTCGTAGGGCGCTACACTTACACTCATTCACTAAAATCTCCGTAAGGTATACACTCACTGTATTTGTCATGCGTCAGTTTGGTATCAAAGCCCTAAATTCGGACTTAGGCTTCGTTTGGCGCGGTGGTGACGGTCGTGAATGCCGTGGTCATGAACCGTCTTTCGTGAACGCCCGACCTCACCTAAAAACTTCATGCATTTTATGCTCAAAACTAGTTTATTTTCTTTATAGCGGTCATAACCTTTGTCTTGCCAAACATACATCCTATGATAATGACGTTTTTGACCAAACCCACCGGAGCAAATAAGCCGCGCCAAACGAAGCCTTAGTCTATGATACATGGGGCTAGAGTTCATAGATCATCCATGACATTGCATAGTATACATTGTTACTCCTATCACCTATTTGAGGAACCATAGTCCATCTGCACTAGATCCAATAGAGCCATTCCAAAGAGACCTTTGTATTATTATGATGATCATTATTGTCATCACTAATCAATCATTCGTTTATAAAATTCGTGTTAACCCTTTGACACAATTTGATTCTTGTAGATGTGACTACTACGATGAGTATCATGGATCTCATAAAGACTATTATAAAGATGATATCACACATAGAGTTAGGCTAGATATGTCATCCTTTGACAATCCATTAGACTTAAAGGCGCATACATATTGGTTATTAAGCATAGAAGAACGTTTTAATTGGTATGAGGTATCTGATGAGGGCAATGTTATATTTGATAAGTTGAAGCTTCAAGGTCAAGGTAAGCTTTATTGAACTGACCTTGAGCATAGGATTGGGCGTAATGGTCTTCGCCCCATATCCCGATGGGCAGACATGAAGCAAGTATTGAGGAAATTTCTTTCGTTATTCACGCTCACCGCACCAGTCCTGGAAGCAGGCTTTTGCAAAAAATGCTGGGAAGGTTTACCTACATTTCACCATTGTGGTGGGACCCTTCCTCGAACCCTCGCTGCGCTGGGATGCTTTGTGCACCGGACTGTCTTTTTTTTAAATCCAATCGGAATTAAGTTCTTGATCAGTTACACGACCTTTAGCAAGGGACTATGTTTATTGTCTCAATTATATGATTCGATGCCACGAGTTAGTAATGAGAAGTAATATTTAGGAGGAACCCATTGCGTCAGTTTCTCAATTTCGATCTAGAATTCCAACAAATTCGCAAAGAGCTGACTTTTCATCACTTAGATAGAGTCTATCAATCAGATATTTTACCAAGCTCTACATTACGAGTATTATCTTAGATTCACTAGACTGAGACGAGTTGATATGCATCTTGACCAGTCCACGACTAGAGAACTTTCCCGGCCATAGACCTTTAGCACTTGGTTGAGACCACACAAACACGACATCACAATCCACGGTTATATGGTTCTCCCATTATGATGATATTCTACGTGATATCTTCCAATATATAGGACAAGTAGTGAAATGGTTCCCTATGTGGAGTCTACTCCTCGATGGTGAGCATGAGCTTACTCCTGACTCGATAATGTATAATGAGATTCTACGTGATATCTTCCAGGGTATAGGATATAGTGTTGCGGCTACTGAGATTATTTTTTAGAGCGGCATGAGTAGGCAATAGAGTTAGGCACGACGGAGTGTATATTGTGAGGCTATCGAACTTGGCTATCCCATCTTGAGGATATCTCCAAGTTATCTCAAGAATATTTCACTTAAGCCTGCATTATGAGTGTTATCTTAAATCCACTAGACTGAGATGAGTGTATATTGTGAGGATATCGAATTAAGTTAGACCCTTGTGCCTAACTTAGTTATCCCACACTTAGGAAATTACTACGTACTCAACACTACGTTCGTTATCCTCAGGGAGGGATAACTTGGAGATAATATTGATATCCAAGATTGGTATCCTAATGTCGATGTCTCAGACATTCATTTGGGTGATCTACGCCTTCACGACGGAGTTTCCTATATACCGTTTGGCGAGTTCCTAACAAGTCACATCCCTTGAGAAACATTTGGTACGTCATGTGCTCAGAATTTAATGATGATATCCCATGTAAGTATATAGGTATTTGTCACACACTCGATGAGTATTTCCACACTCCACTTTCAGAGCTCTCTGATAAACCATCACTCATTAGAGATTTACCCTCCATTAGTGAGTCAGTCCAGGTTGAGAGTGATTTCGATGGCTCGGGGATTATCATTATCAGCACACTACGTCATATTCGACATATTTTAGTATCATATTTAATTGTCGATGTCATGGGTGATTATTTGAGTGATTATCAAACTCGTAATGAAATATTCTATAGCCCGCCACCTGGGCCTCCTGATCATGTACTCCTTTTAGGAGTATGATATAGCACCATAAAGCCTCAGTTAAGGAGTTAGTCATATCAATTGTTCATCATTCATATCAATTTCATGACTACTTACATATATTGCATGGCTCGTATGTGTTCTATGGTTCACATTTATTGTATGCTTTGACTCATTTGCACAAACTGCATAAAATTGTCTGAAGTAAGGTTGCAATAAGTAATGAAAATTATAAAATTTACAAAAAAGAGGAGCATTAAAGAAGTCAAGTGATGGTTAGAATTAAGACTGGGAGGTTCCCTCAAGAAGCGGCAAGAAAAATAAATGTTAGGTGAACAGGTCTCCATACAGTAGTACAAAAAACTAGGTCGTATACCTACGAATTAAATATTTATAAGAGTATAGTAATTTGTCATGTATTCAATATTGAGATTTGATTTCATCCTATGAGCCTCACGAGTATTTGAGCCCATTCTCTCATACTACCCCTGAGTCTCAGCCATTAGCTATACTAGAAACTCCCTCTCAGTTTCTAGTTCAGTCTATTAACCAGCTACTAGCAAACTCACGTGTTCTTATTTCAGTACCAATTCCTCTTCAGACACCTGAGAGCATACACCCTTTCACTAAGACCACAAACATTGTGAGCCATGACACTTCAATGGCACCAAATGGCTACACAATACGATACCAGGTTCAATTGAGGGAGCTACCCACTATTGATGATACTCGGATGGAACCAGAGGAGCTCGACTTACTTACCCCCTTGAGTTCATAGAGAGTATGATCATTTTCATTCATCGGGGAAGAATACTCTCAAGAATGGTGGAATTGATGGGAATCGTGGATCGAGTACGGGCCAACACTTATCAGAGTCTGCAAGAGTCTACATATACCGAAGGCGGGGATAGAATCGTCATATAGACAATCCAAGCTGGTAATAGCGTTCAGAGCAAGATGGTAATCGCATTCAGAGCAATGACAACATACTCTTATGTATTTTAATTGATCTTGTTCATCTGTAATGGGTTTTAAATCTATAAATAGGGGGTCTAGGAGTTGATTTTCAGACACCCTGGAATTTGGACAGATTTCGAAGCTCTCGCAGTCACATACCACGGTACCGACTCCATGATCACTTGGTTCTTAAGCCAAGTAACAACTTTTTCCCACCATCCACCACTCATAACTACCCTCCCACTCCATAAAAGATCATAACTTCCTCCCACCACTCAATAAATACTATAACCACCTTCTCACTCCATATGGCGGTGGGGTGTAAATGAGTGTACTCTGTTAAGAAGAACTCGCATGGAATTGTGGAAAGATGTAAAGCCAAACTAGCCACCAAAGGATACATACAAACTCCTGTAATTGACTACTAGAAAACCTTCGCTCCAGTAGTCAAGATGAACTCAATTAGAGTCATTTTGCCTTGTACAGTTGGTGAAGGGTGGGACCTTAACAAGCTAGATGTAAAAAATGCATTTCTTCATGGTGATTTGAAAGAGAATAAAAATGTCACTACCACCAAGCTTCGCTTCTAAAGGATCGAAAGGCAAAGTCTGCAAGTAAAAGAAAGCTCTCCACAAACTAAAGCAATCTCCACATGTCTGGTTTGGTCGGTAAATTTTGGTTACAAATAAAGTCATCTTGATCATACATTATTTATAAAACATAAGCAAGGGAAAGTGAATATTCTCATTGTGTATATTGATGATATAGTGATTACCATTGACGGTGCTAAACAAAGACAAACCTTTAAAAAAACTTGCAAAGGATTTTGAGGTTAAATACCTCGGAAATCTTAGATATTTTTTGGGTATCAAAGTGGCAAAATCAAAGCATGGGATTTTCATCTCTCAAAGGAAGTATATTCTTGACCTCCTTGAACAAAGTGGAATGAGTAGGTGTAGACTTGTAGATACACATATCGAAGTAAACCATACATTGGGAAGGGACGATGGGAAAGTTATCCAAGATATAATTAGATATTGAAGATTGGCGGGGTGTCTAATCGACCTATCGCAAACCATACCTAACATTGCACATGTTGTTGTTGTTAGTTAGCACTCACTGAGGACCAAACATCTCAATGTTACCCATAGGATCCTGAGATACCTAAAGTACTCACTGAAAGGGGCATATTGTACACCCCAAATATAGAGTTAAAGATTGAAGTGTACACTGATGCAGATTGGGTTGAGTCAGTTGATAACAGGCGTTCTATCTCTAGGTATTGTATTGTGATTGGTGAGAACCTGGTCGCGTGGAGGATCAAGAAGCAACAGATTGTAGCTCGATCTAGTGCGGAAGTTCAGTTCCAGGCTATGGTTCACAAGATTTGTGAGGAGCTATAGCTCCGCTCGTTGATGGGTGACATATGAGGAGGGGCCTCTCAAACGCCTTTGTGACTGAGTGGAAATGCCTTTGTGAACACTATTGGCAAGTTGGGTATGAACAACATTACCAACCAAACTTGAGGGGAAGTGTTAGCATTATGAGTCCCTTGGGGGCATTACTATTATTTCTCCTTGTATGTGTCTCTCTTATATATAGGAGAGATATGTATATTTAATCAATGAAATATTTTCTCTCCTTTAACCAACAAAGGATAATAATAACACTTGGATCATAAAACCCTTGTAGATTCTACTTTGACTTGTGGTTGAGGAAGTTGAGGCTTGGGGTTGCTAGCTTCTTTATTGTTTTTCGGGGAATGTCATATGTTACTTCTGATGCGGTGACCTATATTGGAAGTTTGTAAAGTTGTCTTGACATCTTCCTAACAGTTTAAAGGTTTCTTAAGCTATCTTTACAACCGTGTCTTCGAAAGAGAAGTAATATACTACAATCAAATAACCCTCACTATCGTTGGTCGTAATCCACCAACAAACTGTGAATATGATGGATCATTTTCTTAGATGTTGAATCAGACTTTCAGTGGGCTAAATTGTTAGCTCTTTGAAAATGAGATACATGTGGCTAGAAATCCGAGAGGGTAAAAGGAGAAGGGAGAAAAAGGGAGGAAGAGGGATAACCCCTAGGATTCCAAGATTTTTAATTCCACCAAGATAACCAAAATGCATGGCCCAGCGGGTTAGTCCACTAGAAAATGTTGTCTTTAAGGCAGGGCCGAAAATTGAGCATGGAAAAAAGGCTCATCAACCCATGCGGACTCCGATGGTGGACAATCACGCCAGTGCACCAAGACTTGCTCGACTAAGGACTCTTCTCGACTGATAGTATGTGAGTCTGTGATGAGATGAGGGAGGTAGTCTGGCAAGGTGAGCATGAGAGCTAATGAGAACAGAGACGCCTCGACTGGAAGATCTCTAATAACTTGTTTTAACTGAGAGACGTGAAAAATCGGGTGTATGCGGTTGTCTGGAAGAAGACGGAGATGATACGCTTAAGTGCCAACCTGTCCAACAATCTCAAACGGGCCGTAGAACTTGGTCGCTAACTTGGCGTGGGTCCACGGGGTCACTACAATCTGGCGGTGCGGCCGAAGTTTGACAAACACGATATCGCCATCAGTGAATTGGACATCGTGGCGATTGGCAAAGACAACCATCTGGACATGTGCACGCTGAAGGTGATGGCACAGCTGGAGGAGTATGGAGTCCAGATCATGGAGCGGATCAGACAGAGACACCATGACACATTCACCGAGGAGAGTGTGCGCGAGGGATGGTGGGGGTCTAACATAGACAGACTCGAACAGAGTGGTGCAGGAACTGGTGTGGAAAGAGGTGTTGTAAGAGTACTCGGTCCAGGAAAGATATGAAGTACGAGTACATTGGAGGACAACCCTCTCTCTTCGTGTTCGTAACGTAAACAATGTCTGATTAAGAATACAAGGGTTCAATTTTGGTCAGTTTAGACTTGAGCCATACCAAACCAAATGTACAGTTTTGATATGGCCTAAACCGAATCAAACTGACCACGCATTTCAGTTCAGCTAAAACTTCCTTTATCAAGGTCGATTTTCAGTTTATAACAGCAATCCAGCATAGTACAATCCATGCATAATATTATCTCCTGCTTCCAGTTTACAACCACCACCGATTGCTATATCACGACCCTTGTAATCTCAAATGCAAAAATTGATTAATTTGAAACCTAGAAGGCAGTCAAGAATGAAGATTGAAGCATCCAACATCCATAGGGAAGCACAATTTTACAAACATCATTGAAATAGCATTGTGAATGATCTGTATATAACTACAAATATCAGATCACATAATGGAATCAGATCATAAGCTTGCAACGATTCTAAAGCTGTTTCCAGTCCACTGCTACTACGTCCATTACAACATGTGGTATCATGGAGAATGTGCTGATCATTTTTTGCATTTTAGAGCTACCTTTATCCAGCAATGGCTGCAGCAAGAGCATGAGCTATTTATTATGTATAATTATCTGATCATTATAGTTTTTGACCAAAATTATACAATTGAACTACTGTGGCATTGCCAACTAATTTTTGACATGAATAGGTAGTTAAAGACATTTTTAATATCTTTTTCAAAATACATAAAACTGATACAGAGACTCGTTAAATAATGTAAATTTTTAATTACACTAATAAAAACAGTTGAAATAAACTTTCTTGATCAAATAAAGACCAACAGCATTGTCAACATTCATTTTCAGCTGGTCATTAAACACCAAGTATTGTAAATGGATCAGAACAGCATAGGGTGTAGTTCGATTTTCACCTTTCCTAAAGCTGGAAACAAACTACAACAAAAAAATCTGATTTATTAATCACCTAAATCCAAACCGAACTGGACTGACTTGTTTGGCTCCGAAATCAGTTTGGTACGGTCGTTACAGCCTATTTTTTAAGTTTTCAGATTTTTGCCCTCTGCTC
Source organism: Dactylorhiza incarnata (assembly GCA_033032865.1). Lineage (NCBI taxonomy): Eukaryota > Viridiplantae > Streptophyta > Magnoliopsida > Asparagales > Orchidaceae > Dactylorhiza > Dactylorhiza incarnata. The sequence goes on along the minus strand of JAWHQI010000340.1, from coordinate 2,049,976 downwards.
CTATATCCAGTGCTCATGCATCCTTTATTCCTATGTCCTAATCTTTTGGAAGAAATCTTTAAAAAATGGAAGTTGCATCCCTTATCATGTAGTCCCCTTAGGATAATTGATAGTTTTGCCACGTTCTTACATTTTGTCCGCAATGTGAGGGCTCCTCATCAAACCAGGTGTCTACCATAAGAATTTGTTGGCAAGGGGAAATTTCAGCCATGTGGAAGGTCTTAACCTTAGCATTCTTGGTGGGTATTCATTATTACAGTTGGAGATGTGTTTACGCATATGCAACCTCTTTGGTTGTAGTATTGAACCTCAATATGGGTAAGGTTTCCTTGATAAATGTAGCCGTCTCTAACAATTGCACAAACATATCTTTCATGTGAATGTAAAGCCATTAGACTTGATTTTTTGAGAGTGTGACGACAGTTAACGGGGGGTTTGGATTTGGTTCCGTAACGGAAACAGAAAAGAAACTAAACTAACTATTTGGGTCGCAATCACCGCTTCGCACCACCACGGGTCGCAAGCACCGTATCGCTCGTTGCACCTTGCAAAAGCAAAGGCCAACAATGCGGGTCACAAACCTCCGTCTCACTTGTTGCAGTGTGCAAATTTAACGGTCAACCTCACGCCTTGCCGAGCTTGTGTCTAACTCGACAATGCAGCCCTGGCCTCTCTCACACAACCACAATACAAGCACAAACACAATCACAATGAAGAAAAACACAATATCAATACCTTAACCAAAGCATCCACAAAGTAAGATAAATCTACGAACATTCATACCCAATGGTCATGGCGCATGAGCGTTTTAGAGGAATCACAGTATTACAACAAGACAAACTAAAGGTAGAAGCTAGGGACGAGTTTACCATCCTCTAAGCACTGAAACGGACGAGAGTCTCTTCCTCGGAGTTATAGGGGATTCCGGCTGGTCAACCGTCCTCTTCCTCTTCCTAATTGGTTGTTTCCTTGATCCGGAAGGAGTTGTCACCTCCTTCTAGACAAGTCTTCTCCCACGTCTATCCTTTCAACGCTTAGGGCTCCAAACTCAAAGAGCTCCAATGGAACACCGTTGATGCATTCCCTTCCTTTAGAAAGCTTGGGGATGTTGGAGAAGGCCCTAAGGAAGAAACCCTAGAGTTTTGGGCGTGAAAAACTTAAAAACTACGGACTGGATCGGGCTCTCCCGGCTGAAATCGCGAACAACAATTATATAGGAAAAACAGGGCGCACGCGCGTGCGACACAAAACGCATGCGTGTGTAAGTCAACGGGCAAACAAAATAGGGCACACACACAAATGTGCGCGTGTAGAAAACGCGCGCGCAAATTCAGATCATCCAAAACAGAGAAAATGCACAGGAAAGGCGCACGCGCACAAATGTGTGCACGAGCACACGTGATGCAGGACGGCGCGTAGGGTTTGCGTGCCTGTCGGCTATTTCTAAGAAACCCTAAATGCATGCAATTTAAAAAATTGAAATTTGAGCGGGCGTGCACGAACTTTAAGAAATTAAGCAACTAGATTTTTGTAAAGCATAAAATTACTATTTTGTTTAAAATGAAGTTTCTTGAAATATGATTCAATTCTAAATCCGGGGAAGGAAGTTCGCAACTTTCGTTTCGTTCCCCTTGTTGTAGCAAACGGAAATCGTGAACTCCAAATACGTTTCCGTTTGGAGTTTTCGACGTAGCGTTCGCTGACAAAATCCGGGCGAAAATCCACAATGAATCTAATAACCTAAAGAGGAAATATAGACGCACACAAAGGAGGAGGAGGAAGCAAGTTACCCACGGAAAGAGGCGTCTTTCCATATATGAAGTCGATGGCGATCACGCGAGGAACTGCTCGTTACTTTCGATCTCCCGCTCCGTGGACGGCCGTTGCGCACAAGGGCACCACGGAATAAATTCGCTCACTCTCACACTAAGTGGTTCCACGGAATCTCAAACACTCACTAGTGTAAGGAGGCCACAAACTAAACAACCTAAACTCACTCACTTTCTCACACGAAAGTGGTTCCACGTAATCTCTAACACTCACTAGTGTAAGGAGGTCACAAACTAATAACCTAATTTCTCGGTCACTCTCACACTCGAGGTGGATCCACGAATTCTCTAGTGCGTGAAATGGGAGACAGTACCCATTGCAGCAACACTCAAACAGCACACATACAACTTAAAAGAAAATCCAACAGTAAATATGATGATATTGTTCATCAATTTTCTTTAACATGTTCAATTCCACTATTCACCTTCTCCTACGGGAGCAGGGAGCACACAGCAGCACAAACAAAAGGAAATTTAAACTCTTGCCTAAATAAAATCAGCCCTTCTTCCCCAAAACGGAAGCAATTAATAACTATACTAAAACTGATGGAGGCTAACAAACATACATCACCACTCTCAACAGGGAAGCCCTTTCTAAACACTGTTCACCTTCCCTGTCAGGAACGTAAACAGCAACAGCAACTTGACTATTCACCGTCTTCCTCTACTCCATCTGGACTCAAACGAAAATACATAATAATCAAACTTCAAGATCTCCAACATTCCTGTCATCGGAGGGGAAACTCACCGCAAAACAGATTCAATCTTTCGTTCTTCACCACCTCCACTCACCGCCATCTCCTCCTCTTTTATAAACAGCAGCCATCGCCAGGAACCTCTCTTGGCGTCATCGAAGAAACGGCATGGGGGGAGTTGCCTTCAACCGTCGGAGAGGGGATCGTGGGATGCGGGTCGTCTCCTGGAGTAGCGCCTACGGCGGAAGCAGCGCACGCGTGCGGTTTCGTGGTCGAGACAGGGAGGTGGATCGGCGTGGGCTGAACCGGGAGAAAGGTCTTAAGCATTTATATATATATACATATATAGGTATTATATATATATATTTAATAGATAATACTTGTTTATATATATATATATATATATATATTTGTACAGATTATATATATATATTTCCACACACACAAAAAAATATTCAAATTACACAAATTACAAAAAGGCCAAAGTGATAAAAATAAAATGGTAGACTCGGGGCCGATAGTGGTCCGGTCGGGTGCGGCGGCGGGTACTTTTACGTCGACCTGGTCGGGGCCGGTCTCCACCAACTCTCCCCCCTCTCGAAATCACTCATCTCTGGTGAGTGCTCCGTGTGGTAGTGAGGTAGAAGATCAGCATTCATACGTTGTAACTCCTCGGCCAAGACACAGCTGGTCTCGGTCTCTGGTCTGCCATGCCAACGAACCAAGTATCTCTGAAAACCACCATCAGTAGTGGTCACTGTCTCATCATCCAATATCTGCACGGGAACCAGTATCTGTCGCGAAGTGTGCTAGCGGCTCTGGGAACTGGTATGACAGAATCACCTGGTGTCTCATACTCATCCTGAAAACTGTCAGTGGAAAAGGGTAGAACTGCAGATGGTGTGTCAGTAACTGAATGAGTGTCGGTATGTCCTAAATGTGGCTCATCACTAACACTCACCAACCCAGAAGAACCAAATGGAGGAGAAGACAATGGAAAATCTAGAGACTCGTGTGGATATTCGTGGAATAAAGTCAGATCGGCTACGTTAAAAACCGGATTTGCTCCCCAAATGGAAGACGTTTCAAGTTCATACGCATTTTGCCCAATCCGCCTTACTACTCGAAAGGGTCTAGTTCTACTGTCAGCTAACTTCTTTACGGTACCCGAAGATAACCATTCCGGATTTAGCCGAACCATTACCAAGTGATCCATTTTGAAACTAGTAGCTCTTTTATGCCTGTTAGCTTGAGTTGCCTTTAAGTCAAAAGTACTATGCAATTTCCGCTCAGTTTTCATGTAAATCATGCAAATGCAAAGAAATGAACTAATAACACGACTGACTCCACAAACTGAAGGCTTTAATTACTAACAGCAACTCCTGAGATAGGTACATGATCAGGAGGCTCCGAAGGTGGGTCATAAAATACTTCATCGCGTAGGTGATGAACACTCAAGTGAAAATCAGAGACATCAGTGATACGATGTGTCAACATGGTGTGCGAACTGTCTCTACGAGTGCGGGTGATAAAACATAAAATCAACGAATCAGTGAGTCACCCTCAAACTTGATTGTGTAACTAAGGATAAACACATCCCAAATGTGTGGTAAACCCATATGTGGTTCTTCTGGGGGTTCACCGGAAGGGGTATAATAAAATTCATCACAAATGTGACGAGTACCAGTGTAAGCTCTAAAAATATAGGGAGTGCTCTCATGTAAACGATAATGCACATGAAACGTGACAGTCACGACAAATGTACTAAGGAACTGTGTGGCATCAGGAGGCTCACCAGGTGGGACATATGAAAACTCATCGCGAATATGATGGTCTTCAAAGTGATAACCATATGCACTGATAATAAGACGCGACTCTAGAATGAAGTGAGTAGATGTTACGTCCCATAACTCATCTAGAGTGCGAGTAATCAAGTGTTTACGATCAAGCCTCACTATATAGATGTCACACTCAAAATCATCTATTTGAGGCACTATCGACATCAGGAGTGATAATGGAGCAGGTATCCATGTCTTGGAATTCATAAGGGTATTACTCACAGGTATCTCAGCTATACATGGACGAGGTGGTTCATCTGGAGGCTCAATAGGAGGATCGTCAAAGAACCCATCAGTAGAGTGATGGTCCTCCAGAAGTAAACCATCAGAAGGGGTTGTGCTCCCGGAAAAGGGAGAGGTGACACCCTCACTACAAAGCTCACGACTCTCAATCGTGATGTGACTCGGTGTGCTATCGGGTGAAGTGTGCGAAAATTCTTCACTCAATAGAGAATCTAGAATCTCGGGTGAAGTATGTGAAAAGTTTTCACTCAATATAGATATAGTTTCTATGGTGGTCTCACCAAGTGGGGCAGACTCTCGTGGGGGTTGACTCCACACATCCTGTACTAGAATATCAGGCAAAGTGGGTGAAGTTTCCCTGCCTTGGGAAGAGGAGTGCTCTCGTCGACCCTTAATGGACACCAACATGTTCGTTTTCGGAACGCTAGGAGGATCACAACGTGTAATGTAATCTAGACGAGGGTGACCTCTACAAGATTCTTGAGGGTAATCGTGATGATCGTCCATAACATGATCATGTCGTGCTCGTGGTTGGACGTGGGTCCTACGAACATGTGGGGGTGGTCGCGCATATAACGACTCAGTTTCCTCATATAAAGGTGACGTGTAGTATCGGTAACTGGAGTGATGCTGAACTCTACCCTCATAATATGGTGTCGATGGATCAACAGGATCCACCCGATTGCGGGCTCCATGGGGGTGGGTGTAAATGGACTCGTAATCCTCAAATAAAGGATTTCTCCAATGTGTAGACCCTTCTAGGTAGTGGTGTGGGGTTTCGGGATGGGGTCTAATGGAATGTCAATCTCGAATGGGAGGTGGCATTGAACCTCGAAGGGGTACCTCTAGACTATTCATCCTACCACTAAGGTTTTTAAATCTTTCTCGCACTTGATAGACACTCTCGGTTAACGTTGTCATTTGGTGGGCGAAGGGTAGAAACCATGGGGGTGCTTCATTACCTTCGTCTCCGTAACTCGGGTGACCACGTTCAATTTGACGCATCTCACTAACCTATCACTACACAGATGCATGCACGACACACAAGTAAGATGGATGATTAAAAAAATAAAAACTTTTTTTTTTAAATTAAATGCTATGCGGGTTCCTATTCTACGCAGGGCGGATTTCGAAACTTAGAAAAATTTTGGAACCTCGCTTTGATACCAAATTGATGCAGGACGGCGCGTAGGGTTTGCGCGCCTGTCGGCTATTTCTAAGAAACCCTAAATGCATGCAATTTAAAAAATTGAAATTTGAGCGGGCGTGCACGAACTTTAAGAAATTAAGCAACTAGATTTTTGTAAAGCATAAAATTACTATTTTTGTTTAAAATGAAGTTTCTTGAAATATGATTCAATTCTAAATCCGGGGAAGGAAGTTCGCAACTTTCGTTCCATTCCCCTTGTTGTAGCAAACGGAAATCGTGAACTCCAAATACGTTTCCGTTTGGAGTTTTCGACGTAGCGTTCGCTGACAAAATCCGGGCGAAAACCCACAATGAATCTAATAACCTAAAGAGGAAATATAGACGCACACAAAGGAGGAGGAGGAAGCAAGTTACCCACGGAAAGAGACGTCTTTCCGTATATGAAGTCGATGGCGATCACGCGAGGAACTCCTCGTCACCTTCGATCTCCCGCTCCGTGGACGGCCGCTGTCGCACAAGGGCACCACGGAATAAATTCGCTCACTCTCACACTAAGTGGTTCCACGAAATCTCAAACACTCACTAGTGTAAGGAGGTCACAAACTAAACAACCTAAACTCACTTTCTCACACGTAATCTTTAACACTCACTAGTGTAAGGAGGCCACAAACTAACAACCTAATTTCTCACTCACTCTCACACTCGGGGTGGATCCACGAATTCTCTAGTGCGTGAAATGGGAGACAGTACCCATTGCAGCAACACTCAAACAGCACACATACAACTTAAAAGAAAATCCAACAGTAAATATGATGATATTGTTCATCAATTTTCTTTAACATGTTCAATTCCACTATTCACCTTCTCCTACGGGAGCAGGGAGCACACAGCAGCATAAACAAAAGGAAATTTAAACTCTTGCCTAAATAAAATCAGCCCTTCTTCCCTAAAACGGAAGCAATTAATAACTATACTAAAACTGACAGAGGCTAACAAACATACATCACCACTCTCAACAGGGAAGCCCTTTCTAAACACTGTTCACCTTCCCTGTCAGGAACGTAAACAGCAACAGCAACTTGACTATTCACCGTCTTCCTCTACTCCATCTGGACTCAAACGAAAATACATAATAATCAAACTTCAAGATCTTCAACATTCCTGTCATCGGAGGGGAAACTCACCGCAAAACAGATTCAATCTTTCGTTCTTCACCACCTCCACTCACCGCCATCTCCTCCTCTTTTATAAACAGCAGCCATCGCCAGGAACCTCTCTTGGCGTCATCGAAGAAACGGCATGGGGGAGTTGCCTTCAACCGTCGGAGAGGGGATCATGGGCTGCGGGTCATCTCCTGGAGTAGCGCCTACGGCGGAAGCAGCGCAAGCGTGCGGTTTCGTGGTCGAGACAGGGAGGTGGATCGGCGTGGGCTGAACCGGGAGAAAGGTCTTAAGCATTTATATATATATATACATATATAGGTATTATATATATATATAACAGATAATACTTGTTTATATATATATATATATATTTGTACAGATTATATATATATATTTCCACACACAAAAAAAAATATTCAAATTACACAAATTACAAAAAGGCCAAAGTGATAAAAATAAAATGGTAGACTCGGGGCCGATAGTGGTCCGGTCGGGTGCGGCGTCGGGTACTTTTACGTCGACCTGATCGGGGCTGGTCTCCACCAACGCGCGTGTATAAAAAACGCGCGCGCAAATTCGGATTGACGAAATAGAGGATTTACGGGAGAGAAAGGGGCGCACGCACGTGCGTGAGCAAGTCATTTTGACAGTACCTCTCTTGTAAATCACCAAAAATCCACACCTGCAACATAAAATCGTCCAACCAGTCCCAAGCAACAATATAACTCAGATTGAGCAATAATCACACATAACCGGCACTAGAATGGATGAAAACAGGAGTAAACACAGGGTGAAACACTATAAAGAAAGCACGTATCAGAGTGTCATGCTCATCACAAGTGACATACTGACTTCCAATTGTAATGCAAGATAAAACTGAGGAAGAAGATGAAATGTTATAGCGACAGACAACTGCTACTAAAGGGAATGGGGTATTGTTGTGGTTATTGTCCAAGAGGGAGTAAGGTAGTGTTGCCAGTCGTCGTCCAAAAGGGAAGATCGAAGATGGCTATGGGAATTATTGTCGAAGGAGTATTTATTTCGCCGATGGTTAAAAATACAGGAGCAAGTTGAGTTCTAAAACTTTTGATGAAGTGTATCAGACCAGCTGAGAATTGTTGTCATCAAAAGTTATGGTATCGAACCAAGAAAGAAGGCCATGTTTTCAACTGTGGAGGAGAATATTGGATTTTGGGACGCTACTAGGTTGTTATTGAAGATAAGAGAATCCCAAAGAAATTGTTGAGTCAAGGGAAGTGTGGTCGAAGGCAGAGGTAAATTGTATAAAAAGTGTTAAGGGAAGTTTCGTGGAAAGTAGATGGCAGGTCACATAAATGTAGTCGCCAAAGGCATAAGGAGAATCGCAGAGAAGACAGAAGCCCATTCCCTTAAAAGTGATGCATCAAGGGGATACCACATTGAAGAGGGTGATTTAAGGGATGTTGCTGTAAACAAAGCGCTCAGAAGAAGCCTGAGAAAAAATTTGAGTCTCTCGATCTACGGAATGAAGACGAAGAATTATTGCAGTTGAGGCTGAGGGTTGTCATTGTGTTAGGGAGCTGAAGTTGTTAACAGAAGGAAGAAGTTGTAGAAGAAAAAACAGAAAAACCTCGACTTGACGAAAAAAAGGAAATACAAACGAAGTTGAAACTACTGTGGAGCTGCAAAATAACTGCTAGAACAAAAATGAAACTCTTAAGCTTGTGGGTTAGTTCTTAGGTCATTAAAAGGCATGATGTGGTTAAATACCATTGAAGCGAGATGCTATGGGCTTGGGCTTGAAGGAATGTTAACTAGTGGGCTGCTTCTAAGGGCAACAACAATCAACGAAGTGTTTTTAATCCATTGCTTGCTCAAACCATGACTTTAAACCCATAGAATAAGGAGATCAAAGTTCTAGAGAAAACTTTCATTCAACATCCAAAGGTGTGGTTACAAGAGGCCAAAGCCCATATTTATAGAAAAACCTTGGCCGGGATTACAAGTAAAAAAAGTGAAAAAACAAACAAAAGCAAAATTACTTAAATGTTTTATGGTAAACTGTTACGAACGAAGTGGGAGGGAGGGAGAGATCTAAAGAACTAGAGAGACTAGGGTTTGAAGAAGAAGAGAGAGAGAGCAATACCTGCAGATATTCTTGCATAACCCCTCCACAAGAGGATCCGGGTATATTTATACCCGGACCAAGGCCGGCCGGCCAAGGGGGCCGGCCGGCCCAATTGGGGCTGAACCAGGTGGGTTCAGCCCCCCAAGGGCCGTTATTAGAAAATGGGGGCTGAACCAGTTGGTTCAGCCCCGCTGTCGCCTTCGGATCCGTCCGGGGGCGTAACATTCCCTACCCCTTCAAGACCCAGCTTGTCCTCAAGGTGGGAATTTGGTGGCTCCGTCTGTTCCGGCAGGTCGATCCAAGCCAAGTCCCTTTGTCTCCGCAGCCTCTCCAAACCACAAAGAGAGTCCCCTATCACCGGTGAGATTCTGACTCCATGCAAGCAATATTCATTCCCATCCTTAGAAAACTCCATAGTCAACTTGTCCCAATCCAGAGTGACCCTACCCAGCTGTCGCAACCAGTGGGCCCCCAGAATCACATCGGACACCCGAATAGGTAATAAATAGATATCCATCTTGTCAGCATAGCCCTGCACACTGATCCCCACGTCCTGAAGCACTCCTTCACACTGCAGCTCATGTCCACTTGCCACCACAACCTGGGAAGAGGCGTCCTGGATGATCGCGTGCCCCAGCCTGTGTGCCACTGTCGGACTGATGAAGTTATGTGTACTCCCACTGTCAATCAAAATGGACACCTGCTGTCGGCCGATCCACCCCGCAATAGTCATAGTGGGCGGTGTGGTGTCTCCTGCCATGGTCAGGGTCGATACCCCGTACTCGATTGTATCCAGCATGTGTTCCTGTTCTCCTCCTTCTACATCTGGCATCTGATCGTCCTGCAGCATGTAAACCTGAATCATCTGGCATTTGTGGCCTGGGGTGAACTTCTCATCACAGTTGAAGCACAACCCCTTTTCCTTTCGTGCTTGCAGCTCTGTCCATGTCAATTTCTTCACCGTCGCCCGTTCTGTAGTTGCTTGATCCTTTTTGGTGTCGGGAAGGTGTGTAGCAGTTCTCTTAGTGTCCCCCCTGAACTTCTGTCGATTGAGGCGCTCTTCTTGAATTCGGGCCAAGCTGATGGCATGTGTCAAACTGCGCGGCATATAGGCATGCACCTCATCTCTGATGTCCTCCTTCAGTCCGGAAATAAAACAACTCGTTAATGTCCTCTCGCCCCACTGCACCCTGTTTGCCAACCTCTCAAACGTTGTCCTGTACTCCATCACCGTCCCTTTCTGGCGCAATTTCTGAAGAAGAGCCTCGACGTCCTCATACTCAAGTGGACCAAAGCGGGCGGTGAAACCGTCGACAAACTCGGGCCACGACGCGTGATCCCGTCCCCGAAGGAACCATTGTGTCCACTGGTATGCGTCCTCTTCGAGGTGGAACGACGCTAACTTGACCCACTGTGCCTCTGGAATCTCCTGATAACTGTAGAACAACTCAGCCTTTTGGATTCATTCGAGCGCATCGCCTCCTTTGAACTTAGGGTAGTTCATGCGGGTAACCTTTAGCGCCATATAAGCTCGTGGTAGTTGTTGCCCAGGTCCACCGTACTCTTGCCCGTGCCCATGCGGTCGTCGTCGGTCAGCGGCCGCATTTGGGTATCCCCAATCCTCTCCATAGGGGTTTCCCATTACTGGCGGCCTAAACCCCCATCCGCCTCCACCTCTGCCGCCTTCAGTGTGTCCCGGTCCTCCTGGAATGGGAAGGAGTCCATCCCGATGTGGGTACCCCACCCCTCTGAGTCGTCGGTCCTCCTGGGGCCCCTCCCGATAAGGGAGAAAGTCGTCAATTCGGCCTATCTCGGTTGGCTCGGGCCCGAAGGGCGGTCGTCGTGGGTCTCCTGTCCTTTCGATGTCGATCCCAAGCCCCCCATTTACGCTGGAGACCCGATCATGATTCTCCCTTGCCCCACCGTCTGCGTATCCCGCAGTTGCGGGCAACGGGGGATTTGGAACTGCACTGGTTTCGTTCACAGCACCTTTGCCCTTAAGGTGTTGAGTCAACAGATTCTTGATTTCGTCGAGGCAATCATCCAATTTGCCCTCCAGTCGTTTTTCCGAGGCTTGTAACTTCCCTACAAGGGCTGTCACTGCGTCGGCTAGCCCGATGTAGTTCTCTTCAAGAGTTGTTAGCCGAGTAGATTCCTCCTGGTTGCGAGTCACCATGGACTTGGGGTCGGCGGAACCAGACACTGGAAGCGCTGGAGCACAGAAGCCCGAGGAGCAGGCGGCGGCCTGGAGCAGCAGGCGGCGGTCTCTGGAACAGCAGGCGGCGGCACTGGAGCAGGCGGCGGCTGAAGGCGCTGGAGTCGGGATCGAATCGCGGAGCAGTCGGCGCTGGAGGCGCTGGAGTCGTCGCTGGATCGGGAAGGCGGTGCTGGAGTCGTCGCTGGATCGGGAAGGAGTCGCTGGAGCAGGATCGGGAAGGGTCGGCGCTGGATCGGGAAGGATCGGGAAGGAGACGCTGGCGCGGGATCGGGAAGGGTCTGTCGCTGGAATCCCAGTGGATCCGGAAAAAAAAATCGAGGAGGACGAAGCCTCTAATACCAATTGTTACGAACGAAGTGGGAGGGAGGGAGAGATCTAAAGAACTAGAGAGACTAGGGTTTGAAGAAGAAGAGAGAGAGAGAGAGAGAGAGAGAGAGAGCAATACCTGCAGATATTCTTGCATAACCCCTCCACAAGAGAATCCGGGTATATTTATACCCGGACCAAGGCCGGCCGGCCAAGAGGGCCGGCCGGCCCAATTGGGGCTGAACCAGGTGGGTTCAGCCACGCTGTCGCCTTCGGATCCGTCCGGGGGCGTAACATAAACATTGACTGTAACGTAATAGCCATATCATCAGAATACTACACCACACAAATACATATCAGAAGAGTCTTATCAAATAAATATATTAGGAAAAAGTTAATTCTGGCAAAAAGGAAATTTACTACAATTGCAGAAGATTATTATTTCATAACATGTAATGCTCAATAAATTAAATAGAAAGAATTCACAAATTTAGACAAGGGAAAGATAATTAGAGATCACACAAAAAATTCCTCAAGGAGAAAACCAATGAGATAGAACAAAAGGACTTACGAGCTTGTCAAACAGGCTCATATATAATGAATATAACAAATTAAACAAAACATGAAACATAAGCGTATGTACAACTTCATAGATGTCGTAAAAGTAGCACTTTATCCAATGAAAAATATAAAACATTAAATATCGACCATGACAGGATATTTAAAAATCATAACAATGAATAAAATATTGCAGTATAATCAAAAGCAATACATTATGTTCACAAGTCCACTGACTACAATATCTAGAGGAATAATTTACAAACCGTAAAACATGCTACAAATGCCCTTCCTTAGCATGAAGTAGAGATTTCGAAAAGAATCCTCCCAGTCTTGCTGCCTTCTTAGTAGAAAATCTGTTTCTGCGTGATTAAAAAAATATATCACAAAGGCAGCTTAAGCAGAAGATAAACAAAGGTTGGTAAGTGGAAAACCTCCTTTTGTAGCAGACATGGCCATTGCAGTGATGATGGAAGAAGGTAATGAAGATTGTGGAAACGCCCAAGAATGTAAAGATTTAGAATACATGATTTCAGAAGTTGTACTGAATTCTGATGTGCAAGAACGTTGATCCATGTTGAAAGAATACTTATAAGTGTGTGAATCAATTCCAAAAGCAGCAGGGGTTGCATTTAACCTTTGACACCTAAAGAGGATTGGTGGTTAGATAAGCAATCCTTACATGATTTATACAATAAATGAAAATGAGTAACATAGTTGATATTAAATTGACAAAAAAATTGTAACTAGGATGGAAAATGAAGCTTGGTCAGTAATAACTGAGAAATCAATCACAATTATAAAAGAGAGAAGACCATTTCCAAATAATACTTTAAACAATAGATCATCATCAACTCTTAGCCCAAATATTTGGGATCGAATCCTCATTTTCATGGCAAGTGATGTCTGAGGTGTTTCAGCTAAACTACACAAATAATCTTGAACTTTCATCCATCTTATTCTTAGGTTGCCCCTTAATCGTCATAATCATCTTAAAAAAGCATTGACCCAACGATTAGGAATGGCCCTTAATAATCAGTACTTTCCATTTGTTCCTAATCTAGTATTGCATAAGGTGTTAAAACATAGACTACATAAATCATCTTCAATAAACTTCATGCATGTTACCATTGTTTTACTTGCATTGTCTATCTTGTGCGCTTTCTAACCTTCATTTCAATACAGTTTCACCACTCTTCTATTGTAAGCATTGGCTAATCATTTTTTAAGTTCATGCACAAACAATTATTTCCGCACAACATTCGGATCCATACAACATGGTCAACATAATAGTAATTTAATTAAATTTATTTTTAACTCTAGAAAGTATCCTCTTATCAAGTGATACTCCCGGGCACTTCTACATTTTAACAACTTAAACTTAATCGTAGAGATTATATTTTAATTGGTCACCATTTTTGAATGGTGACTTTAGGACCCAACTAATCATAAAAAAAGCCCAAATATTGATCGGTATCCTAGAAATGGATTGCATCACGAGTCAATGGAGGATCAAATCCAAGAAGATGGCTCTTCCTTTTTTCCTTCTTTGGTGATTATTGTGATTTCCTATGGTGTATAATTAAGAGAGAGAGAGAGAGAGTATGTGTCACGGAAGGGGACGGCGTGAACATTGAAGGTGCTAACACGACCTGGCGAGTCTATTCACGAAGGAAGCCGATCGGAGCATGACGATCAATGGCGGGATGCTTCTTTAAAATGTTATGCTAAATGTTGTTTATCGTATTTACTAGTTTTCCATTACGGGTGATATATATATATATATGCATATATCCATGTCTTGTATTATTATTATCTTGGACTTATGTTTTGGAATTGAAAGAGCCTTGGGTTGGCTAAGAGGATTATCTCTAGAAAGTATCTCTAGAATTATCTCTATTCGGTTTGCCCCCTCTCTCGTTGATACCCTATGTAACGGCCCGTAGTCCGCACAATCACCTAATATAACTTACTTAACATAAAACCATCATCATAATCATCACAATGAGCTGTACATGACATCACCACCAGATATCTGATCACTTAAAATTAATGAAACATTAACAGTTTGTAATTATGAAACGTTCACAGTTTGTAATAGTCGTACGTGGGCCTTCTATACAATGTAGTCATACAAAACATACGTGCATAAACATGATTGTTCATAAGCATATAATTGAACATTCGCCCTACAGGGCAACAAAAGAGAAAACTCCATGCTTGCAAGCATCATCTTCATCATATAATAACTTAGCGCTGGCTCGCTTGCAATTTACCTTTACCTAAAATATTTGAAATAGCAACCATTAGCCTTTAAGAAAGACTAAGCGAGATTCTAAATTTTTAACCTGCTATACATGCAATTCAAAACGGTATATAACAATATGCGTAATCATTAAGCTGTGAACTATAACATTGGCTATATGCGTATTTCATTATGAGCAGTATGAAGTAACAGTGAACAATATAAAGCTAAACAAGTTTAAGCAGTACAGAACAGTAGTGAACATGCTATCATGTGATATCTCATATATGAGGTAGTAGTAAGTAGGCTATCATAAACCATATCATATACTGTAATCATGAGTAAACTTTTAGAAAATGCTAAGGGCAATTGAATTGAAATTCTTTTTCATTTCTCTTTTTCTTTGGGCCCGACCCCTCTGGGTCCTGTATCCAAGTCAGTGCGTGCACACGCGTTTCCGCCTACGGCCGACTGACTTGGTAAACCATCATTCTTTTCGTGTCATTTATGCGCATTCATACTCAATTAAGTCCTTAACATTCCTACGTGTCGACATGTTTTCCTTAATATAACACGTTTTCCTTAATATTTCAATGATCTTTTCATACACAACATATTCTTATTCTTGAGAAATACCATGGCAATAAAGTGAAAATAGCTGAAAATAAGCATAAGTTAAAACGATAGTTCTCACATTGGGATTTTTGTTGCAATCGTCACGCCTTATGTCATCGCCGCAATTATCATGAGATGTCATCCGTCGCGATATCTGTTTAGCAATCGTATTAATAAAAGGCATATTTATCGGGGTTGCATCTTTCAATATCTACGACATTGACAACTAAGGGTGACGTAAATCTCTTAGGAATTCTTTATAGAAGAAACCCTTGAAACGAAACAACTAAAGTCAAACCACCGTCTCTAAAGAACAATAATCAGCCAACAGGGAATGTCAATTCCTCAAATCATACATAAAAAAGTCACTGGACAATTCACATCAAGCATAAGGATCCAATTTAAACTTAGTAGCAGCAGCCGGTCCTATAGGGAAATTAATCCCATAGCTTAGGACAGAATTAGCCAGCCAACAGGGACATCAACAAAGAAGTAAGGGAACAAGAGAGTGAACCACAAAGATAACAGCACAACCTGTATCAATCCAAACACAAAGAACAAGCAGCCGGGCTAAACATCAAAACTGGATTGACTCATGCAACAGCCAACTTATAAGTAAAATCCCAAAACAATTCACTAGCAGCTATCTCTTAATGGACAGAGGGAAACATCATAGATAACTGAAACTGCAGCAGCCAATATAACAAGATTTAAGCTAACAGTTAACTGGGACTGCAGTAGCCGACCAACAAGGAGCCAACGAACCCCCAAAAGATGAAGAGGCAGCATAAAAGGAAATCATAAATCTCCCCATAATAATTTCCGGTTTATCCCAAAACAAGCCACCATTGAACAGATACAGGAGAAAAGTCCAACCATCCCTAATTCTCTCCAACCAGACAACCTTCTAGCAGAAATATAAAAGGAGAAGAAAGATCAAGAAGCTCACAGTGCTTTGAGGCAAAAGACCAAGTTCCGTTTTCCCCAAAAACCAAAATCCGACACAGCTCCAGCTCAAGCAAAGCCGCAAGCTGTGATTCCTTACCCAAGATCCTTGAACAGAGCCCCGAAAGGGACAGTTCTTCTGTGAGATTCAGAGAAAAAGAAGGAGAATGGAGAATATCGGCGTCGTGCCCTAATGCGACTCCGTCGAGAAAGGGAAAAGTGAAAGATCGGTTAAAAGGATAAGGGAGAAGACCTCATATACAATCCACCGCCTAATAATGATGTTATACGCAGCCCAAAGTATAAGTCAAGCCCTCATTAAAGCAGCTAACATTAATAGCATATATTTATAATAGCATTCCATTGTAACCATGAGGCAACAGCTAATCGCACACCAATTTCAGTATACTTTCAATTTTTCATCATAGGGGATATTAAGTTATCACATATTCTATTTAGTACTTATCATCATAGGGGATTTGAATTAGCACATAAAAATCATTATTTGGAGATATTTGTAATAACAACGTAATAACAATAATAAAATAACTTACGGGAAACGTCGTGCGTCACAATTCTTCCCGCCTTATAGATTTTCGTCCCTTAAAATCGAATCAATGCGTTCTTCAAATAAGTTAGGAAAAAGTCCTTTCATGGCGTCTTCCCGTTCCCACGTAGCTTCATCTCGAGGATGACCTTTCCACCATACATGGACGAAGTTAACATCTCGGTTTCTCAATTCCTTACTTTGCCGACCAATAATTTGATATGGTTCTGTTGGACTAGATAAATCAGCTTCGATCTGTATATTTGCAGTCGGAACAATCTCTTCAGGATTACGAATATATTTCCGCAGTGTTGACACGTGGAATACATCATGCAACCTCTGTAATTCTTCTGGTAGTTCTAAGCGATAAGCTACTTCACCAACTCGTTCAATTATTGGAAACGGTCCGACATGTCGGGGACTGAGTTTCCCCATTCGTCGGAGTCGTGACACTCCTTTGAACGGTTTAATTTTTAAGCAAACCAGATCACCAACCTGGAATTCGACAAAACGATGTCTGGCATTATAATACTTTTGTTGACGATCTTGGGCCACTTTCATTCTTTGCTGAATAAGAACAATCTTCTCGTGCCACTTATCGACCTTCTCTTTATTGTATAATTGCCTTTCACCATCTTCCGCCCAACTTAAGGGTGTTCGACAACGACGGCCATACAACGCCTCAAATGGTGTCATCTGAATAGAAGATTGATAGCTATTGTTGTACGAGAATTCTACCAGTGCCAAGTATTTCTCCCATGAACCTTTAAGGTCCAGCACTACCATACGTAATAAATCTTCTAGGGACTGTATAGTTCGTTCTGACTGCCCATCTGTTTGGGGATGAAATGTTGTACTGAATGATAACTTCGTTCCCAAACGCTTATGAATTTGTCTCCAATTATCGGACGTGAACCGACCATCTCTATCAGAGATAATCGTTCGAGGAATTCCATGCAGTTTTACAATTACGTCCATATATAGCTCATTCAATTTTTCAGGCGGCCCATCTTGACGAACAGCTATGAAGTGAGCGTTTTTTGTAAGTCGATCAATAATAACCCATATGCCGTCATGACCTTGTTTGCTACGAGGCAATGCAAAAACAAAGTCCATAGCAATGTCTTCCCATTTCCATTCTGGTATTGGTAGCGAATGAAGGTAGCCTCCAGGCTTTTGATGTTCAGCTTTCACTATTTGACAAGTATGGCAAGATGCTATATACTTTGTCACATCTTTCTTCATTCCAGGCCACCAGAAGTCTTCTTTTAAATCATGATACATCTTTGTCCTACCCGGATGAATTGAAAACGACGTATTATGAGCTTCATATAAAATATCTTTTCGCAAAGTATCCACATCCGGAACACACAATCTTTCATTCATTAACAACAATCCATTCTGTTCTGTGAAGTTTGGCAGATCCTCATGTTTTACCTTTTCCATCACTTCTACTAAATACTCATCCTTTGGTAAGGCCGCTACAATTCTATCTTTTAATGAATACCTAATCTGCATCTGAAATACTTGTGACTGTTTCTCCTCTGTGGTAAAAATAGGAATTATCTCCCTCTTTTCCAACTCCCGCATGAGTTGTACATTGTACACTTTCATGGTAGATAACTCCACAACATTCTTACGGCTTAGTGCATCAGCAACTACATTTGCTTTTCCCGGATGATATTGAATATCCACTTCGTAATCTTTAATAAACTCTAACCAGCGCCGCTGACGAATGTTTAGTTCTTTCTGCGTGAATATGTACTTCAAGCTTTTGTGGTCTGTAAAAATTTCACATCGCACACCGTACAGATAATGACGCCAGATTTTTAATGCAAAAATCACCGCGGCCAATTCTAGGTCATGCGTTGGATAATTCCTCTCTGCATCCTTCAACTGACGAGAAGCATAAGCAATTACTCTTCTGTGCTGCATCAACACGCAACCTAGACCTTTGTATGATGCGTCACTGTAAATTTGAAATCCATCGGTGTCTGAGGGTAGTACTAATACAGGAGCAGTGGTTAACCTTTCTTTCAATGCCTCAAAAGCAGACTGACAAATTTCGTTCCACTTGAAAGGAACATTCTTTCGCGTTAATTGTGTCAACGGTAATGATATTTTCGAAAAATCTTTGACGAATCTTCGATAATATCCTGCCAATCCTAAGAAACTCCGTACTTCTGTCACACTCGTGGGTTGTGACCAATTAAGAACTGTTTCAATCTTCGCAGGATCAACAGATAAACCTTGTTCTGATATGACATGTCCCAAAAACGATATTTCCTTCAACCAGAATTCACACTTTGAAAACTTTGCATAAAGCTGATTCTCTTTTAACCTCTATAATGCTAGTCTCAAGTGTTGTGCATGCTCTTCTTCAGAAGTCGAATAGATTAAAATATCGTCGATGAACACGATAATAAATTTATCCAGATAATCCTTAAAAATTCGATTCATCATGTCCATGAATGCAGCAGGGGCATTCGTTAGGCCAAATGGCATTACCACAAACTCGTAATGTCCATACCTTGTGCTAAAAGCGGTTTTGAAAATGTCTTTCTCCTTAATTCGTAATTGATGATAACCTGATCTCAAATCCATTTTTGAGAATACTTTTGCATTAACCAAGTGATCAAACAGATCGTCTATACGTGGTAGAGGGTATTTGTTCCTTACCGTCAATTTATTCAATTCTCGGTAATCCACGCATAAACGTAGTGTTCCTTCTTTCTTCTTTACAAATAGCACTGGTGCTCCCCACGGAGATGAACTTGGTCGTATAAAATTTTTATCCATTAGTTCTTGCAGTTGACATTTTAATTCGGCTAATTCTTTTGGAGCCATACGATATGGCATCTTTGCAACAGGTCTTGCTCCTTCTTCTAACTGAATTTCAAACTCAACTTCTCGTTCTGGAGGAAGTCCCGGCAATTCTTCAGGAAAAAGTTCTTGGAAATCACGTACCACTGGAACAGTTGTGATATCTTTCTTTTCTTCTGTAGTTACTTTAACCATTACCAGAATAGCGTCGCATCCTATTCTGATTTTCTTAGAGGCTTTTAACGCTGAAATTAACATGTTAGACACTTCACCTAGCCCTCGGAAGACAATTATCCTTTGATCTGCACATGTCACTGTAACTTCCTTTTGTTTACAGTGAATAATGACTTCATGCTGGACCAACCAGTCCATGCCCAAGATAAGATCAAACTCGGTTAGTGGTAAAACCACTGCATCTACCGTAAAGTTTTGATCGTTCAATTCAAACGCAACTACCGCTCGGTGTTGTGAGGGAACTATTTGATTATTTGGTAAGGTGATATGCAGAATATCCCGTATTTTGTATGGTTTTGCCGAAATGGGACTTAATATAGCAGTAGATATAAAAGAATGGCTGGCACCAGTATCAAATAAAACTTTCAGTAGTTGATTACCCGAATAGATCATACATGTCACCACGGTATCATCTGCCATAGCTTCTTGCTGACTTAAGTTGAAGACACGGGGCTGAACGCGACGTTCCTCCACTGATGTTCCCACTGGGGCTGAGGTAGAAGCAAGGGACTCACTCTCCCTGGATACATTCATCTGATAAATTTTCTGACCTGGGGGAGCTGGAGCCCTCCTCGGTTCATTTCCTCCTTCTTGCCTTCTCGGACATTCATTCTTTCGGTGCCCGGGCTGGAAACATATATAACAAACATTGCTCCCAGCTAAGCATTGTCCCTTATGGGCTTTCTCACACTTACCACTCCTCTGCTCCTGACTTTGAGACCGGTTCACACTACTGCTCTCTGCCGGACGAGGTCGTTTTCCGGAATCACTGGTTTTCCACGAAGTAGTAGATTTTGACCCTTTACTCGACGATTCAGGAAACCCCTGAGATCTCTTCTTTATCATTTCCTTCCTTCGATATGTCTTCTCGGCATCAATCTCCATTAGCCGGGCTTTTTTGAACTAATGCCCCGTAGTCATGGATTTCAAGTGGGATTAGAATAGCTCATATACTGTCCCGCAGTCCTTCCTGAAACCGTCGACACCTTTCCTTTTCGTTGGGCACAAATGCTTCAGCATAGAAAGCTAGATTTGCAAATTCGGTCTCGTACTCGAGCACGGAGCGGGGACCCTGAATTAGACGTAGAAACTTATCTTGCAAGAGCTTCTTTTCTGACTCAGGTACAAACCATCCCGTAAATTCCTGAATGAAGGTAGCCCAGGGAATACTTACTTGCCCCCGACCCGCCAATCGTCCACGAACGTTGATCCACCACCGTTTTGCCTCCCCTTCAAGCAAGAAAGTAACTAAACCCACCTTTCGATCGTCTGGGCAACGCATTACCTCTAAGACAGTTTCGATGCGAGAAATCCAGTCTTCAGTCTCGAGGAGAGACAGACCCCCACGGAACACCGGTGGTTTCAGGTCCAAGAACTGTTTCAAGTCAACATCCATCTGCCTTTGCTGCACTGACCCTGACGGTACTACAACATGTACGGGAGAAGGAACACTACATACCATTTGTATGGCCTCTGTTAGGATGCGGGCAAAATCTGTTAACTGAGGTTGTGCCTGCTGCTCCACCTGAGGATGCACCTGCGGTGGAGGGTCCTGAGGTACATGTCCCGTCTCTCTACTCGCAGGAGTAGCGTCCTTGCAAACGAAACAAATACTGATTAGTTTGCATATCCGTACTAGACAAGCAAAATATATGTCATAAGTTCACTAATCTTATGGTGTTGTGACGCATGTACATACTCATTGCGGCCAGGCTTTGGGAAACCTGGCTCTGATACCACTAAATTGTAACGGCCCGTAGTCCGCACAATCACCTAATATAACTTACTTAACATAAAACCATCATCATAATCATCACAATGAGCTGTACATGACATCACCACCAGATATCTGATCACTTAAAATTAATGAAACATTAACAGTTTGTAATTATGAAACGTTCACAGTTTGTAATAGTCGTACGTGGGCCTTCTATACAATGTAGTCATACAAAACATACGTGCATAAACATGATTGTTCATAAGCATATAATTGAACATTCACCCTACAGGGCAACAAAAGAGAAAACTCCATGCTTGCAAGCATCATCTTCATCATATAATAACTTAGCGCTGGCTCGCTTGCAATTTACCTTTACCTAAAATATTTGAAATAGCAACCATTAGCCTTTAAGAAAGACTAAGCGAGATTCTAAATTTTTAACCTGCTATACATGCAATTCAAAACGGTATATAACAATATGCGTAATCATTAAGCTGTGAACTATAACATTGGCTATATGCGTATTTCATTATGAGAAGTATGAAGTAACAGTGAACAATATAAAGCTAAACAAGTTTAAGCAGTACAGAACAGTAGTGAACATGCTATCATGTGATATCTCATATATGAGGTAGTAGTAAGTAGGCTATCATAAACCATATCATATATTGTAATCATGAGTAAACTTTTAGAAAATGCTAAGGGCAATTGAATTGAAATTCTTTTTCATTTCTCTTTTTCTTTGGGCCCGACCCCTCTAGGTCCTGTATCCAAGTCAGTGCGTGCACACGCGTTTCCGCCTACGGCCGACTGACTTGGTAAACCATCATTCTTTTCGTGTCATTTATGCGCATTCATACTCAATTAAGCCCTTAACATTCCTACGTGTCGACACGTTTTCCTTAATATAACACGTTTTCCTTAATATTTCAATGATCTTTTCATACACAACATATTCTTATTCTTGAGAAATACCATGGCAATAAAGTGAAAATAGCTGAAAATAAGCATAAGTTAAAAAGATAGTTCTCACATTGGGATTTTTGTTGCAATCGTCACGCCTCATGTCATCGCCGCAATTATCATGAGATGTCATCCGTCGCGATATCTGTTTAGCAATCGTATTAATAAAAGGCATATTTATCGGGGTTGCATCTTTCAATATCTACGACGTTGACAACTAAGGGTGACGTAAATCTCTTAGGAATTCTTTATAGAAGGAACCCTTGAAACGAAACAACTAAAGTCAAACCACCGTCTCTAAAGAACAATAATCAGCCAACAGGGAATGTCAATTCCTCAAATCATACATAAAAAAGTCACTGGACAATTCACATCAAGCATAAGGATCCAATTTAAACTTAGTAGCAGCAGCCGGTCCTATAGGGAAATTAATCCCATAGCTTAGGACAGAATTAGCCAGCCAACAGGGACATCAACAAAGAAGTAAGGGAACAAGAGAGTGAACCACAAAGATAACAGCACAACCTGTATCAATCCAAACACAAAGAACAAGCAGCCGGGCTAAACATCAAAACTGGATTGACTCATGCAACAGCCAACTTATAAGTAAAATCCCAAAACAATTCACTAGCAGCTATCTCTTAATGGACAGAGGGAAACATCATAGATAACTGAAACTGCAGCAGCCAATATAACAAGATTTAAGCTAACAGTTAACTGGGACTGCAGTAGCCCACCAACAAGGAGCCAACGAACCCCCAAAAGATGAAGAGGCAACATAAAAGGAAATCATAAATCTCCCCATAATAATTTCCGGTTTATCCCAAAACAAGCCACCATTGAACAGATACAGGAGAAAAGTCCAACCATCCCTAATTCTCTCCAACCAGACAACCTTCTAGCAGAAATATAAGAGGAGAAGAAAGATCAAGAAGCTCACAGTGCTTTGAGGCAAAAGACCAAGTTCCGTTTTCCCCAAAAACCAAAATCCGACACAGCTCCAGCTCAAGCAAAGCCGCAAGCTGTGATTCCTTGCCCAAGATCCTTGAACAGATCCCCGAAAAGGACAGTTCTTCTGTGAGATTCAGAGAAAAAGAAGGAGAATGGAGAAGATTGGCGTCGTGCCCTAATGCGACTCCGTCGAGAAAGGGAAAAGTGAAAGATCGGTTAAAAGGATAAGGGAGAAGACCTCATATACAATCCACCGCCTAATAATGTTGTTATACGCAGCCCAAAGTATAAGCCAAGCCCTCATTAAAGCAGCTAACATTAATAGCATATATTTATAATAGCATTCCATTGTAACCATGAGGCAACAGCTAATCGCACACCAATTTCAGTATACTTTCAATTTTTCATCATAGGGGATATTACGTTATCACATATTCTATTTAGTACTTATCATCATAGGGGATTTGAATTAGCACATAAAAATCATTATTTGGAGATATTTGTAATAACAACGTAATAACAATAATAAAATAACTTACGGGAAACGTCGTGCGTCACACCCTAGGCGGTATCAGAGAGAGAGAGAGATGGAGAAACAGAGAAAAGAGAGTGGGAGTCAAGCGTCGGCTCCTATCTTGGGGTGTCGTCGATTGAGAGGAGAGAGTGAAGTTTTAAGGCAAAATCTTTTTTACAATTTCATCCAACACAGTTTAAGAACTCGTGGCATTTTACAAAGAAGCTCGTACAAAATAAAAATTGTGGAAATAAATTTTGAAAACATTAATAAAAAACTTCCTTGAGCTCCTCGTTACAAATCGAGCCATAACATGTCAATAGTTTGTCGAAGGTGTTGCCGATTACAGAGCTGGCATCAATGAGTAATCTTGTGGAGTTGGAACCACAATTGTCAAAGAAAAGTGTGTTTGGGAAGAGAGCATTCATAATCTCACAAAAGGGAAAGAGGAAGAATATTCAAATTCTCGCTTGCTTCATTCTTCCCCTAAGGGAGTCTTAAATACACTTACAATGACTCTTGATATTAATGGGTCAACTAACAACCCAAATTAATGACAACTTATCAAAATACTAATACTCATACTTAAAATAAAATACATAAAATGGAAGTGCTTGGAAAATTAAATAAGTAAATGCCCACGACAACACTTTCCCTTCAAAATGAGTTTAATGTTATGGGTGTGACGACGTCAGTTATCTTCCAATTTATGTTTTGTTATTTTTATTATGTTATTTTTTAACAATATTGTGTCCATTGTGGTAAGCCCAAATGGGGGGCATGTGTGAACTTAAATATTAGCGGGCTAGGCTACGTAGAAAGGAAGCAAGAAATCAGAAATTAAAATCCTCTCTCTCTCTCTTATCTTCTTTTCTGTCTTATCTCTCTCTCTCTAAAACCCACGGACAAACCGTGAGTTGCCCTAGCCGCTCCCTCGCAGGTAGCGCTCCCGATCGACGCCGCTGCTCTCCGTGCTTTTGCCGCTCCCGACCATAGCTCCTCCACCACTCACGAGGTCCAAGGGAAAGGGGTCTAACAACTTGGTATCAGAGCAGGCCGTCGGCTCTTCCTCCGGCTTTCCCTCCGACCGCACAAATCAGCGTCGCCGATCCTGCGAGCCCGTCGTTTCCTCTTCCAACAGTCTGTGCGCCCCCGAAAACCACCCCAGCCCCGCCGCTACTACCCAGCAGCACCCGCAACCCCTGCTCCCAGCCCCGTGGCCCCTGTGCGCTGCTCCTTCTCCCAGCCCAGCGACCCCTGCTTCAGACACTTCTGCGGCCACCGTCCCTCCTCCCAACCCCGCAGCAACAACTCAGCGGCTCTTCCCCTCAGTCGGCCTACTTCCAACACCGCCGGCAATTTGTCCACCTCGATCACTGATGGCGGACGATGCTCCCTCGCTCGCCGAGAAAATAGCACTCTTCCAATCCATGTTTGCAACTCAGAACGCCAAAATGGAAGCCCTCAACGCACGCCTGGATTCCCTACAGGGGACGCCTTCTCCTCCACCTATGAACCCGACTGATCACCCTTCGACAAGCCGCGTGGGCTCCACCGCTCCTGTAGGCGCGGACTACCCCGCCAACGCTCGATCTCTCTGGATGGACTTTCCGATCTATGATACTTTAATTTTCCAAGCACTTCCATTTTATGTATTTTATTTCAAGCTGGGATTGGACCGGCTCTTCTTAACCAGGCTCAAGGGAAGTGAGGAGGAAGCCTTGGTGCCTGGCGAAAGCGAGTTCTTCGCTACGCGCCTTTCATAAGAGAAGGCAATTGCCCGTGTAAAGGCGTTAGCTCTCTTTAGATTGATGCCCGAGATCATTTCTTTTAGAGGTCACTGCAGGGGGTATCGCCATTCTTGCAGTGCTTCTTCCTGAAAACCTGGTTGGAATGGAGGAATTCTCGTATAGTAATCATTCCGCTTATTTGCTATCGCTCGCCTTACGACATAGAAAGACTAGAAAAGAAAAGAATTTTGAAAGCATATAAGTCGACCCGGTCGTACCGTTCTTCCTTCCGTTCCAATTCTTCTTATTTGGCTTCCATTGTCTTGCTTCACTGCTTTTCCTGTTGATGCTTTGACGGGGGGCTTTCATGCCGATTCAAAATGCTTTCTCATGAGAATATGAAAGATCTCTTTTGTGTCCATTCAACGAGACGAGCACGAGACAGTGCTTTCCGATTCGATCTTGTCTTCTTCCCAGGTGGTGCGGTTGGGGAGTACAGTAGAGAAGGCTCGTCGAGACCTCGATACTGGGTCGTTCCAAAGTGACTTGCTATTGCTGCTGCAGTGCATCTTGTTCATCATCCAGGAACCATCTGTGAGGGAAAGAATTTTGACTTCTTCCTCTAGAAAGTCTATTCTTCCTCGGCTGCTCCTCCTTGATGCGGCCCCTATTCCTTATAGGAATTCTTGGCCCCAACCTCTCATCCCAGATCTGTCTCTTCCTGCATTTGTGTAGCCAGCGTTTTCTCAAGCCCACGGAGCGGTGCTTCGGAAGACGCTTTCGGGCCCAAATTCCAATGAGTGGTCGACAAAACTTTCTTAGTAGAATTTCGTCCGCTGGCTCCTGTTCGGGCGTCCTCTTTTCACAAGAAGACCTTTGTGTGTTGTGAGATACTTCGGTTCGGAGCTTTTCAACAGACGGGCATAATCTTGGCCTATTGAATGAGCAATTCAATCCAAAAAAGATCGTAAATTAGATGCTATCAATCGAGATTTCGTTTCTCTTATGAGAAGAATCCGACGATCTGAGTTCAAGCCGTTGGAATAGGTTCGACAGTAGATCACAAGTGCTTGGCAATCTCATTTATCTAATGAATGGAAGTCACTATAAGAAGGGTAAAGCCCTGCATGCACTCCCCTTCTTCTCAACAGGAATCTTGAGTCAGACCGGATATTAGAACTGTCAGAGCTGATTTGTCTCAAAGAGGCTTTTGACGGCGCAGAGAAGGAGAAGAAAGTAAGAATGCCAGCCGATTGGACCGATGGGAAGGTCAGGAGATTCTGATATGAAAAGGAAGGCGGCTTGGACAGTTGGACAGCTTGAAAGAGGCTTGGCCGGCGAGGAAGGTTCTGAGAAAGCATACTACGAATTTGCTCTTCTTTTTCTCTTTTCTGAGCAAAATTCTACTTTCTTTTCTCTCGCTCCGCGCAACTATGATCTCTGAGCCTATTGAGATTTCTATAAGCTCACATCCTTCAGACCATATTGAGTTCGCCTATCGGCTCCATTCCTTGCTATGACTACGCCCCGGGGATTAAGAAAATCGGACCCATCGGCCTAGCGGCCTCATGGACTAAAGTCCCGTTCGCCTATCGTTTCTACTTGGCCTGTAAGCAAAAACCAACCGAACCGCCAAACCGAACCAAACCAAACCAAACCAAACCGCACGGTTTGGTTTGGTTTCAGTAGGCCACGGTTCGGTCACGGTTTTGATTTTAGAAAAACCATACGGTTCGGTTTGGTTCATGGTTTTATGTGGCAAACCGAACCAAGTCGAACCGAACCATAGTGAACCAAGCAGAGTCGCCGCTCCTCATCCCGTCGGGCGCTGGCCACCACGCTCATCGCAGGTGAGCCCTCTTCCTCTTCTCTGTAATCAGCTTTCATTGTTCATATTATCTTCTAGACTCATTTCACAGGCAAGCCCGTCCAGCACAGATCTTGCTTTTTGTGGCACTTGATAGAGTAATTTTTGTCCTATGAATACTTCTCTAATCTAGATCTTTCTCCAAACAAATAATGTTGATGAATATTTCTTTTTCCATTCATGTTTTCAGCTTGAATAATAATATATCTAAGTTGTCTACTTTTTTTTATATATTATTAGTTAATTAAAAGATTTGATTTTGGAGTCCTGAAATGGTTAGGTGATAGGAAATTAGGAATTGTGTTCATTGTTCAGGCATCACTTGCATCACATTATTTAATTCATGTTTTCAGCTTGTATCACATTATTTAAACCACCAAAACCGAACCGAACCGAGTCGAACCATTCAGTTCGGTTTGGTTCGGTTTCAATGTTTTGGCGGTTCGGTTCGGTTCCAAATTTTTGGAACCACATAAGGGTGGTTCGGTTTACAGTTTTACTGAAAAACCAAACCAAACCAAACCATTACAGGCCTAGTTTCTACTGACTCTGAGTCACTATCGTGACCACTTGTTCGTTTCGACCGACTACGTCCCCTTCTTCTCCTGTTCGTTTCGACCGACTACGTCCCCTTCTTGGATTGTTCGCCTATCGGCTCACCGACTTCGTCCCCTATCGGCTCACCCACTTCTTAACTAGCGCTCGCCTCACTCAATCTTCAAGATTTTTCATATTATGAAAGATGAACTCCATATGGGTTCAATATGAAAGATGGAATCTTCACCTACACCATAACATTCCTTCCTTCATTACTCAGGAAGAGATCATTCCTTCCGGAAGAAGAAATTTCACATTTTCATCCCTTTTTTCTTTTGAGTAGTCTGGATGGAATCCCCAACTACTGAATGTTTATGTGTCTTCCCGTGTCTTTGACTTAATTACCTGTTGGTTGAACTGTCGTCAGGAACAGTTATGAATAGAAAAAGGTGGTGTTCGTTGTCATCTGTTGAACTGTATGGAACAGTTATGAATAGAAGGAAAAGGCGGTGTTCGTCGTCATCTGTTGAACTGTCAGAAGAAACAATTCTGATCAGGAAGAGGAGGTCTAGTTTTTCGTGTCAGAAGCTAATGATGATGAAAACAACAGCAATGAATTTCCAAAAAAGAATGGTAGGATTGACGAAATCAAAAATTGGGTTGTTGTTTCTAAGGGGTTCTTGGTCAGTTCGACATTGTCATAGTGATAGTGGTGTTGGTGTTTCTCAAAAAGATCTTTTCTATCCTGATTGGAATCGATTAGAGCATCTCATTTCATTAGAGAAATGCCATGATCCCTATCCGGAAGAATCGCGGAAGTTGGATTTAGACATCCGTATCTAGTCAGTATCCTTATTCTGAGCTTTGCTGTAATGAGGCTACTCATTCATTCTCACTAAAGGATTGGCTCGTTCTTTGACTCTTTGTTATGTTATCAAACAGGAAACTGGGGATATTCCCACTACAATAGTCTAGAATACCTGGTAGATGATGCGTATCTCTTTTGACTAAATCGGAAACTGGCGCTGTCTCGCAGGCAGAAGGAATGTAACTAGACGCATTTCTGCCGTACAGAAGTAGCTCGATAAGAATCCCCCATATAGTGAGCTTATAGAAATAGGCGAAGAGTCTGAAGAGCTGATTCATTGCTGCGTAGCTGCGAAGTAGCTGAATACCGCCGCCTTTACTGGGTATACGGAGTATAGGTAGCGGCGAAGTAGGTATTAAGATAGTCGGCTTCGGCTTCTTTTCTGCTCTCAGTTCTGAAAGTTCTACTAGGGCTTCGTAGCTCACTTTCCTAAAGAGTCAATTTGATCCTAAAGGATCATCAAATCAAGGGTTCCCAGAGAATACCGCCCCGTGGGATCGGGCAAGCCATCCACTCCCTTGTCTCCTATCCCTTATTCCAGCTTCCTCACTTCGGAAAACCAAAGAATAAATAGCCTGAAGTCGCTTCTCGTTCCGCGGCTATGTCCGATAAAGAATCGATGAACTTGAAATGCACAAAAATGCACTTTTTTCTATAAGGAATCTTTTGACCGGCTAGAAACACAGGGTCTGCAAGAGTCTTTACATAGCCTAAACTTAGATCTTAGATCAAGAATAGACTGTAAAGGTAAAGGTCCATATGCCAATTAGAGCCAATAAGAGATCCGGACAAATCTCGAAAGAGAAAGTCAACCTAGAAGGAAAGAGTCTGCTTTGATAGGCATAAAAACACGGGGACAGGCTAAGCTAAAGTAGCTCGACCAACCCTAAGATGAGAGGACTTGGCTGACCGATGTTGATGAAACTGTTCACTAGCCAGAAGAAGCTGTTAATGAATTGATGAGATCCTGATTATCCTTTCTATCCTATTTCCATAGAATGAGAATCGATTACTATACGATTGATTAAACTAAGAAAAGCTGACCGAACGTTTGTTTATCTGGTTCGGAAAGAAAAGACGACGCTGACTAACGGACCCTGGTTTAGAAGCTGGCGCGATAGGACCAGACCAGGAGTTGTGGAAATGCAAGGAAGCAAGGAGAAAGTCCACTCATATTCACTCCTAAGACGAGAATTGTTCTATATAACTATTCGATAGTGGGTGGTGAAGTGAAAGTCTCGGGTGAAGCAATGAAAGCATTTGCAAGCACAACTGTGAAAGAAAAGAATATTCTAATAGCTACTCGTTTTGATGTAAAAAGTCTCCCGGGAATAACCATTGATGAAGAGAGAATTGTATCATCTACTGGAGGTTTAGCCTTGAAAGAGGTTCCTAAGAAACTTGTAGTGCTAGGGGCTCTGGCTACATTGGTCTTTAAATGGGTTCTGTTTGGGGGCGCCTTGGGTCAGAGGTTACTGTTGTTGAACAGACATTGTTCCAACCATGGATGGTGATGAAACGTTCCCTTGATAAACAGAATCATGACAGGTTGTGTCTCACAGGAAATGGGTTCCCTTGAACCAGCAGCTGGTGGTGAGCTGACCACTCTTGAGGCTGATGTTGTTCTTGTTTCTGCTGGTGGTGAGCTGACCACTCTTGAGGCTGATGTTGTTCTTGTTTCTGCTGGTAGAGTTCCATTGACTGCTGGACTCCAATTGGAGAAGATGGGGTTTGTTTTTTCGAAAATACTAATACTCATACTTAAAATAAAATACATAAAATGGAAGTGCTTGGAAAATTAAATAAGTAAATGCCCATGACAACACTTTCCCTTCAAAAATGAGTTTAATGTTATGGGTGTGACGACGTCAGTTATCTTCCAATTTATGTTTTGTTATTTTTA
This sequence comes from Dactylorhiza incarnata, assembly GCA_033032865.1. Taxonomy (NCBI): domain Eukaryota; kingdom Viridiplantae; phylum Streptophyta; class Magnoliopsida; order Asparagales; family Orchidaceae; genus Dactylorhiza; species Dactylorhiza incarnata. The sequence continues at coordinate 2,019,407 of JAWHQI010000340.1, read as the reverse complement.
TTATGTTATTTTTTAACAATATTGTGCCCATTGTGGTAAGCCCAAATGGGGGCATGTGTGAACTTAAATATTAGCGGGCTAGGCTATGTAGAAAGGAAGCAAGAAATCAGAAATTAAAAACCTCTCTCTCTCTTATCTTCTTTTCTGTCTTATCTCTCTCTCTCTAAAACCCACGGACAAACTGTGAGTTGCCCTAGCCGCTCCCTCGCAGGTAGCGCTCCCGATCCACGTCGTTGCTCTCCGTGCTTTTGCCGCTCCCGACCATAGCTCCTCCACCACTCACGAGGTCCAAGGGAAAGGGGTCTAACAACTTGGTATCAGAGCAGGCCGTCGGCTCTTCTTCCGGCTTTCCCTCCGACCGCACAAATCAGCGCCGCCGATCCTGCGAGCCCGTCGTTTCCTCTTCCAACAGTCTGTGCGCCCCCGAAAACCACCCCAGCCCCGCCGCTACTACCCAGCAGCACCCGCAACCCATACTCCCAGCCTCGTGGCCCATGTGCGCCGCTCCTTCTCCCAGCCCAGCGATCCCTGCTTCAGACGCTTCTGCGGCCACCGTCCCCCCTCCCAACCCCGCAGCAACAACTCAGCGGCTCTTCCCCTCAGTCGGCCTACTTCCAACACCGCCGGCTATTTGTCCACCTCGATCACTGATGGCGGACGATGCTCCCTCGCTCGCCGAGAAAATGGAACTCTTCCAATTCATGTTTGCGACTCAGAACACCAAAATGGAAGCCCTCAACGCACGCATGGATTCCCTACAGGGGACGCCTTCTCCTCCACCTATGAACCCGACTGATCACCCTTCGACAAGCCGTGTGGGCTCCACCGCTCCTGCAGGCGCGGACTACCCCGCCAACGCTCGATCTCTCCGGATGGACTTTCCGATCTATGAGGGTCGCGAAGACCCTCTTCCTTGGCTCACCCGCTGCGATATTTTCTTCGCCAACCAATGCACGCCGGAGGAAGACCGCGTCGGCATCGCCTCCTTCCACTTACTTGGGTCAGCGCAATTATGGTTCACTCAACTAATGCGCGAACACCCCCACACATCGTGGGCGAACTTCAGTGTGGCATGCACCTTAAGGTTTGGTCCTCCTCTACAGGGAAACCCACTCGGCGATCTGGTGAACCTCAAAAAGGACGGTTCCATTGATAACTATCTCGAACAATTTCAACTTCTAATGTCTAGGGCGACGTCAGTCCTACTGGAACAGCAAGTGCACCTCTTCACTGTCGGCCTTCACGAGCGTTTACGTTGGGATGTGGAATTTCTACTGTCACGTGATCTCACAAAAGGGAAAGAGGAAGAATATTCAAATTCTCGCTTGCTTCATTCTTCCCATAAGGGAGTCTTAAATACACTTACAATGACTCTTGATATTAATGGGTCAACTAACAACCCAAATCAATGACAACTTATCAAAATACTAATACTCATACTTAAAATAAAATACATAAAATGGAAGTGCTTGGAAAATTAAATAAGTAAATGCCCACGACAACACTTTCCCTTCAAAAATGAATTTAATGTTATGGGTGTGACGACGTCAGTTATCTTCCAATTTATGTTTTGTTATTTTTATTATGTTATTTTTTAACAATATTGTGCCCATTGTGGTAAGCCCAAATGGGGGGCATGTGTGAACTTAAATATTAGCGGGCTAGGCTATGTAGAAAGGAAGCAAGAAATCAGAAATTAAAAACCTCTCTCTCTCTTATTTTCTTTTCTGTCTTATCACTCTCTCTCTAAAACCCACGGCCAAACCGTGAGTTGCCCTAGCCACTCCCTCGCAGGTAGCGCTCCCGATCGACGTCGCTGCTCTCCGTGTTCTTGCCGCTCCCGACCATAGCTCCTCCACCACTCACGAGGTCCAAGGGAAAGGGGTCTAACAACTTGGTATCAGAGCAGGCCGCCGGCTCTTCCTCCGGCTTTCCCTCCGACCGCACAAATCAGCGCCGCCGATCCTGCGAGCCCGTCGTTTCCTCTTCCAACAGTCTGTGCGCCCCCGAAAACCACCCCAGCCCCGCCGCTACTATCCAGCAGCACCCACAACCCCTGCTCCCAGCCTCGTGGCCCATGTGCGCCGCTCCTTCTCCCAGTCCAGCGACCCCTGCTTCAGACGCTTCTGCGGCCACCGTCCCCCCTCCCAACCCTGCAGCAACAACTCAGCGGCTCTTCCCCTCAGTCGGCCTACTTCCAACACCGCCGGCTATTTGTCCACCTCGATCACTGATGGCGGACGATGCTCCCTCGCTCGTCGAGAAAATAGCACTCTTCCAATCCATGTTTGCGACTCAGAACGCCAAAATGGAAGCCCTCAACGCACGCCTGGATTCCCTACAGGGGACGCCTTCTCCTCCACCTATGAACCCGACTGATCACCCTTCGACAAGCCGCGTGGGCTCCACCGCTCCTGCAGGCGCGAACTACCCCGCCAACGCTCGATCTCTCCGAATGGACTTTCCGATCTATGAGGGCCGCGAAGACCCTCTTCCTTGGCTCACCCGCTGCGATATTTTCTTCGCCAACCAATGCACGCCGGAGGAAGACCGCGTCGGCATCGCCTCCTTCCACTTACTTGGGTCAGCGCAATTATGGTTCACTCAACTAATGCGCGAACACCCCCACACATCGTGGGCGAACTTCAGTGTGGCCTGCACCTTAAGGTTTGGTCCTCCTCTACAGGGAAACCCACTCGGCGATCTGGTGAACCTCAAAAAGGACGGTTCCATTAATACCTATCTCGAACAATTTCAACTTCTACTGTCTAGGGCAACATCAGTCCTACCGGAACAGCAAGTGCACTTCTTCACTATCGGCCTTCACGAGCGTTTACTGTCACGTGATCTCAACACAGCTATGAGCCTTGCCAGGGCTTGTGAACGGCAACTGCTATTAGATCTCCCACCTTTGGGACGTCGTGACTATCAGGGCGCTTACTCTCTAGCCAATTCGCCTGCCAAGGCTCCATTCCGGGATGATCCACCGCGACCTACTGTCCGCCGCCGTTTGTCCAGCTTTGAGATGAGCGCGCGTCGTGAGAAAGGCTTGTGCTACAATTGTGATGAACACTTCACACCGGGACATCGATGCAAACACTTATTTTGGCTCGAAGTAGATGATCCTCCCAGTGATGACGCAACAACGGGAGAACACACCGCGATACCATTCGATCCAGCTTGAGGACAAACTGTCTTCCGGCGCGGGCGCCGATTTTATGGGCGTGACGACGCCAGTTATCTTGTTATCTTCCAATTTATGTTTTGTTATTTTTATTGTGTTATTTTTTAACAATATTGTGCTCATTGTGGTAAGCCCAAATGGGGGGCATGTGTGAACTTAAATATTAGCGGGCTAGGCTATGTGGAAAGGAAGCAAGAAATCAGAAATTAAAAACCTCTCTTTTATCTTCTTTTTTGTCCTTATCTCTCTCTCTCTCTCTAAAACCCACAGACAACCCGTGAGTTTCCCTAGCCGCTCCCTCGCAGGTAGCGCTCCCGCTCGACGTCGCTGCTCTCCGCGCTTTGCCACTCCCGACCATAGCTCCTCCACCGCTCAAACTCAAAGAATGATCAATGACCATGTACGACCTGAAATAATTCCATCTTCATTTGGGTCATCTACCTCTAGCCAAACAAGCTTCTTGTAATGAGGTCCTTTTGTAAATGGTTTGTAGCAATTAAAACACAATCCTTTTGCTTTGGTGTCCATGGTGTGAGATAATCGCTTGACATTCGGGGAAGGTATTTTCTCAAGTCCAGCAGATTTATTGCTCTTGGTGGTATCTATGAAGTAGTCACCTTGGTTCATGAGTAATTGATGCACACAAATTCGAGCCAGACTCATGGAAGAAAACAAGCTTATTGAATTCTCGTACTCAATGTCTAAGCACAATCGTCCATGGAGTCATGATGTGAACATGTCCGCATGTTGCTCTAGTAGCACTGAAGTAGTGTGAGCAAGGAGAACTTGAAATCTCTCATGATAATCTCTGTCAAATCCAATCTGTCGTAACAAGATCGATTCCCCAAAAAGTTTCTTCGTGATGGGGGACTCAAACGCATGTTGGAACATTTTTCAAAACTCTTCTTATGACATTTGGATTATCCATCTCTAAACGGACAAGCCACAATTGAACTGCTTCACGAAGGTGGAAAGAGGCCAGGCTAATCCATTATGTTTGTGATGGTGTTGATTGCCAAGTAAATGTTTGCACTAAGCTATCTATTTTAGTGGGTGTTCCTTGTCATTCTAGGTTGGACATGCCAATTTTCCATTGTGAAGGACGGCATTTGCTTCTCTACGCGCATAGGTTGAAATATCAGATTATGTGAGGGGTACTGAAGGACCATAATTGTTGTCCGCTTGTTCGTGCATCAGGAAACTAATGTCTTGGACGATCAGTGTAAGATTGTCGATCTTTGTGGAGAATGTGTCAATAATTGTCTAATATCACGTGTAAGCTTCTTGATGTCGTATTTCAAGAGTTTCTTGAGCCACCATAAAAGTTTTGATCTCCATGAGTTGCAATATTAGATTGTTGGAATTGTTCATGATGTTGAGAGAAAAACTTGTAGTGCTCTAGAATAGGATTGGGTTGCGAGATGATTCGACGTACTAGAACAGGAAGTCAGTGGGTCACTTCTTATTCCATGTGATTTGCAGTGATTCCCTATACGATTCATACAATAATAAAACGTCATTTTGTTTTGCTGTCTTTTAAAATGAATTAATTAATGCAAACTTGCCCATTCTGTTATTGGGACAAATTGAAGTTTGATGAAAAAAAGGTGGATGACAGACAACTTGAGTAACATCGATTGCAAGGAGATTCGAAAGTTGTAAGGCTCAATGTTGACTGGAAGGAGGATCGTTGCACGCGCTATACGATAAGAAGAAATGTTGTTCTTTGCGAAGGAGCACTCGGTCGACTCCTGCAGGGAGAGGGGGGCACGAAAGGATTCTGAAGGAAGAAGCATCATTCTTGTGGTTTCAGCAGGTCTTATGCCAAAGATTCTTCCTGTGGAGATACGATGATGGAATGTGTTGGGCTCGAGCCTACTTGGATTGATCTTGAGGAGAGAAATAAGGAAGCCTAATGGGCATGTGTTGTGCATGTGCGAGGGATCATGCTTGGAATCAGCGACCCGCTCTGTCACTTTTTGCGCGAAGGTGGGCACAAGAGGACTTATGGCAAAGGCCATTGGATTCGTTGGGTTGTGGATGCATCAGTAGGAAAGTGCCATACCGTGAGGTCGGTCGGCAGTGAAGATGGAGGGAGGAGGAGGCTCTGATACCACAATTCCATAAAAGGGAAAGAGGAAAAGAACTTAAATTATTACTTTCTTCATTATTCCCCTAAGGGGGTCTTAAATAGACTTGTAATTGAAATGAATGGATATACAAACAACCAATATTAATTAGTTGATTAATCAAAAGACTAATACTCGTACTTAAAATATAATTGATAAAAAATGAAAGTGCATAAAAAGGTAACCTAATGAATGTTCATAACATTTTTATGCCTTTATATTTGCTTGTAACATAAAACCCCCACAATGAACACCAAATTTTTGCACATCTCCTTTTAAGCCCTTCCAAAAGAAGTCAGGTCGTATGCAATGGAGTCTTCTAAATCGATTCATGTATAATGTTATGAGAAAGAGACATGATAGTGGGTATTAAGGGCGATGTTGGTAGTAAATAAACTTTCCCATTGTAATGCATTAGGGCCTTTGTAACCTTCCACTGACTTGATGTTTAACCCCAATGTATTATGTCGTGCAATTAAAAGCGCGGTGGACAACACACAATCTCCTCTCTAAGTGTGTCAAAGAGGTTGACTGCTCTGAATTGCACATAACTATGTTTGATCCTCATTTCGTTGAGACAAGGAATCAACAACCTTATGAGATAACATGCGTTGTATTTCACAATGAAATCAAATCCCAAAAGCTTGTCCGCCAAATTTTGTTAACAAGCAGTTGTCAGTTTTTGCCCTAACATATAGTTTGTACTGATTTCACACAAAGGAACTGCATGCCCTATAAATAGAGCCTCCACTGTTGAATGGCATTAGCTACACCATCCATATTTTTCGTACGTTGAAAACTTCCGATAGTGAGCAACAAGTTTACGGCTAAAAAAACAATCATATGTTCATGCTATTGTAAAATTGTACCAATGTTGCAATTGGATGAGCCGCGTTTCAACTGGAATTCCTACTGAAAATCGAGTAAACGAAGAACGAGTACATTGAAAAGAGCGTCTTGCAAAATGTAGATGTGTTGTTCATGACAATTGAAAAGAGCCCTTCGCCCCTTCCTAAAGAGAATGATATGTGAAATTGTGATGATGACATAATCAGTGTTGAACTTAGGGAAACCCAATGAGTCCTAGGAAAACCTGACATGTCTTGATTGTTTATGATTATGGCCAGTCCTTCATTGTGTTGATTTTACTTGGGGTCGTTGAGACTCCCCCCGACAATATCTCCTAAATAGGTGAGATAATCGATGTTAAACATATACTTGTCTCAGCGAAGAAAAAGACTATAGGCCCTGATCAATTGTAGTATTGTCGCTTGTCGGTAGGTGTTACAGATGCTTCATTCTCTTCTTGTTGTATATAACGATGTCTTTAAAAAAATCAAAATAAACTTTATTAAATGAGGGTGAAATACCTCACTCATTAGCAACTGAAAAGGTGGATTGCGCATCGGTAAGCCCACAAGGCATAAATTGGAACTTGAAGTGACCATAATGAGAGGGAAAAATCATCTCTATAACATTGGGATGCATCGCACTTGATGGTAGCCGAAATGGAGGTCTAGTTTGGTGAATATGCATGTGTCAGGAACTTCATCTAGTAGTTCAACAAATACTGGAATTGGAAATTTGTCAATCACGATCAAATCATCCCGTTAGCAATTGTGTGCGCATAAACATCATGTTCCCCCCATTTGATGAACTGCATGGGTGAGAAGGGTGATTAGCATGGCCTAACGAACCCTTGTTGGAGTATAATTGACGCAGGGCATGTCGTGTGACTCGGGTGTGCTGACTCTAATGCGAACCTAAGTGGATGTGACGTGAATGGACTCAAATAAATGTGACCTAAATGAAATGCAAATGGATTTTAAAACTTTTACTCGGAAAGAAAATTTTGCGGTGTTGGTTTTATAAGCAAGGCAAATTAACCCAAGATGAATAATAATTTTCCGGCATACAAGCTAATCATGCTGACATTCACGCAAAATGCTTTTACGACAACTTCCACGATTAGGCTTTGCAGGAACAAAGAAAATAGGCAAAATGCCTAAATCAGTCCCTATAGTTTATGTAGAAGTTGAAATTGGTAACTAAAGTTTCAAATGATTGAAATTGGTCCCTATATTTTTAAACCTTTTTGAAATAAGTCCTAAATCACTTTTCCATCCATATATTTAACGTTTTCTATAAGTTTGAGTGATGAGTAGGATGATGACTAGGATATTTGATGACTAGATTTTATATACTAATTATTTATTTTATTTAGGTGTTATTATGTGCTCAAATGGTGTACTCTTTTTCCGATTATAGCATTTTTCTGATTAAAAAATTGCATAACTCAAATGGTTTCCCGCGCTCCGGGGAAGGCAGGGGAGAGGAATCGAGGGAGAAATGTCTTGATGAGGCGGCACTGTGCGAGAAAAAATTGGAGCGGGGCTGATGTTGTGAAGGTAACCGGTAGGGTTTCTGTATTAAGATAAAATAAAAAAAGTAAATATTTATCCCAAGCCGTACAAAGAAATAAAATAAATGAAAGGAAATATATAATCTAATCATCAATGTCCTACTAAGCAGCCACTTCATCAACCAGAAATTAAGGGGACGTTAAAAATGTAGACGGAAAAGTGATTTAGGACTGATTTCAAAAAGGTTTAAAATCATAGGGACTAATTTCAATCATTTGAAACTTTAGGGACCAATTTCAACTTCTACATAAACTATAGGGACTGATTTAGGCATTTTGCCAAGAAAATAAGAAACAATAACACTAATGAATCGAAATACCCAAACATATGAAATGTTTTCTCGCATTCAATAATGTAATAATTAAATCACAGTACAGCGATACTCACGTAGCAATAGAGATCCGGTGGCGAACACATAATGTTGGATGGTTGTCGTGGGGGAAAAGTTGGTGGCGGCTGGATATGGGGGGAAGAGGGCTGCTAGTTGGAGGTTTTGAAGTGGAAAGAGTGCTGGGTTGCAAAGAGGGAAGGTTGTAGGATGTTAGGACCCCTGGAGGGTTGGCAACAGGCGAGCAGCACTGGGAATAAGAAGGGGATGTACAGTAGCTGGCGAAAGCTTAATGTGGATCCACGATATAGGGAATGAAGGGGGGATGAAATACGAGGGCTGGAGCACAGAAGATTGTGGGCGGAGGCTACGGCTTGGCTGGTGATGTCGAGCAGAGGAGGGAAGGTTTGATGTGGAGGGGTGGTCGACTGGGAAGATGAACGGAGGGAGAGGCGGTGTTGCCGAGAGGTTCTGGACGCGTCGATGGGGAGAGGCGAGAAGGATTTGTGATGGATGCTGGAGGAAGGCGATGACCGATGGAGGACGTCGATGATGGGAGCAGTTAATGGTGAAGAAGTAAGCGAACAGGAGGATTCATCCCTTGCGTCACTGGTAAAGGAGTTGAACAGTGGCCAAAACGACGGAAGCGGGAGGTTTTCCCCAATCGTGCGACTTTGATGGATAAATCGTGGGATAAGAGGGAAGTTTTACGGGAAAATAGTGAACGGAAAATACAAAAATGAAAATGGACCGGGACGTCGCAACCTGGGGTCTCGCAGCGTCACATCACGACTGATTGCCAGTCTGAATTCCCTCACAATACAAGCAATATGACCATAAACTGCAGCACCCACCTCTATTTATAACAAGGGGCGGTTGGGCACCCGCGTGTACGGCTATAATTGGTCGTTACGCCCGAGGCCCTAAAATACTAAAAACAAATCCAAAAAATAAAATAAAATACATAAAAATAATAGTGCGACGAGCTGGACGCGCTCGCGGTCTCGGATCGTCGATCCGATCATCGTCTCATGCGCGAATATACAAAAGTGGGCCCCGCCAACTAGTGACCCGTAGTCTGATGGTGATCCCCATCAATAATGTTATGCAATTTTCGTCCTTCTAGCGAAAAGGGTAGTGATAGGGTCGCACAGCCACTAGAGGGGTGCCAAATATTAAGTGGACGCAAAGATCTTGTTGTTGCAGTATGGAAGGCTCTTGGGTACCGCAAAGACATCAAAATAAGACGAAGTTCCCCATCAAATTAGTGGTTGGGTTTGCCCTTGAAGTGCATGCACCCGTAAAAGAGAAGAGCCTCACCATGCATGGTGACTTGCATGCCTGCCAACTGAAATGAACTTGTAAATTATGTGAAATATGTACAATGATGTCAACTATGTTCAATCATTTGACACTCAAAACATGTTGAATCAATCCAACAGAACGACAAAGATCAATGAGAAACAATCGTCGAAGACCAATATCTGAATATCATCACAAAAGCCTGGCATAATTACTTTCTCGTTGTTGGCCCCTACAACATGCACACCCCGTCGAGACCGGACAGGTAAATCAAAACTTTGAGTGACTCTGCAATGATAAAGTTATGTGTGCTTCCTGAGTCCACTAGAGCGAGCAACAGTTGACAAGTAATGGATGCTCAAATTTGCATAGTATTAGTATAAGACTTTTTTACTCTTGACATGGCAAGGAGAGAAATCTCATGATCCCTTGGTTCTTATTCATCTTCACAGTCATCCAACTCTAGACAAAAGATTTCTTGCATTGATGACCCCCTACGAACAACTCGTCACAATTAACATAAAGCCAACATATGTGTCGGTAAGCCATGTCTGTCATGTACAACTTCTTAACATAAGTAGGAGTCTTCCCTGTCTCGATGAGCTACTCTTGTGGGCATCCCTTGGAGGTGCATAAGTGCATTTGGTCTTGGGTTAGGCCATTGTCGTCGTACTGTTGGTTGGTGATCCATCTATAACTGACGATCACATATTTGAGCGAAACTCATCGTTGTAATCAAATTCAGAAAATTCTGAATTTTCATGTATGGGGAGTCATTTCTAGAGGCCCGTAGTGAATATTGGAACTTGCTAATCCACTCATATTTAAGTGGCACGGGCTAGCAGCGTCTGAAACTGCTTGAAATACTCATGAATTGAACTTTTTTGTAATCAAATTCTAAAACTGCTTGAAATATTGGAACTTGCAAATCCACTCATCATTGAAATCAGCTGTCCCAAACGATTATTGTGGAGAGGACATATCATAGGTTGCAGAAGTGCTTAAAATTCTCCAGTCAAGTTGGGATATTTCCTTAGAAGTTGCAAGTACCACACCTAAGTTGATGCCCACCATATGAAAAGTGGTTAGCCCAATCCAATCGAACCACGATGTTCATTGATTGAAGAAAAATTGTTCAAAGGGTGTGAACCACTCTTACGAGTCATATTTTGTCTCGAAAGGAAGAAAGTCCAATTTTACATAGTGTGGCACGATTCCACCTTCCCCTCGAGCCAAAACATGGTCGCATCGAATAGTGGATTGATGTCATTCAAAAGTTGTTGGATGTTCCCATCCATTTATGTTCTATGACGGAGCAATTGAAGATGTCGATCTCATGACACTCCTAGTGGGGTGTATTGTCTGAGCAATTGGGGAGCCATAAGAATTTAGTGGGAGCGAGGGGCAAATTGTGCACTAAAGCACGTTGGAGTCGAATGCAATGCTTGTTCGTTGGGGCCAACTGCTCTAGCCACTTAGATGTTTGCTCGATTCTATACGGGAGGTCCTTACGGGGGAACTTCAACCAAGGCGACAACTTGTCGAGATTCACTAGTAACGGAATCAATCAAGACCTTGACTAGCATCTTCTTAAGTTTTCCAATTGGATCCACATCACTGGCCATGATGAATAGCTTTGATACCATTGTTGATGTGTTCATTGAAAATGGATCGTGACCCGGGTCAGTGGAGGATCAGATCAAAGAAGATGACTCTTACCTTTTCACTCCTTCCTTGGTGATCCATGTGATTGCTGATGGTGGGCAACTGAGAGGAAGAGAGAGAGAGATGGATAAATATGGAAGAACAGAGGGATGAGAGTCGGCTCATAGATTGAGGGTGTCATCGGCCAAGAGGAGAGGGAAATAGGGTAAAATATTTGTTACCATTTCATTCAAACACTCTAAATACACATGGAATTTTACAAAGAAGCCCTTTACAAAATAAAAATTACAGAAATAAACTTCAAATATAGAAAATAAAGCAAAAATATTAATAAAACCCTCTTAGGCTCCTATTCCTTTCTTCTTGCTTGTGAATGTGGGACCCCAAAATGCGACCGAAACAAATACATCCAAGGATATGTCATCGATTTTGATATCCAGTCATGAGTCCAAGGATCCCACAACTATAGTTGATCTTAAGACAATGCCAAGGAAATTGACACCTCTATCATTTTTGGTGTTGCTGCTAACCACTTAATTTGTACTCAACATTTTTCAATATTAGAATCTATCAGGATTAACAAAAAGCAAAAACAACACCGATTCATTGATCATGGAATCTGCTTAGGAATGCCAACCTGAGACAATGTTGTTGATATTGGGATCATGCTAGATTGCTAGGCGACTCCCATTCTAACAATGTTGTCTTGCATAAAAGTTAGTTCATCCACATGAGTAATATGGAGAGAAAGAAATTCTAACAAATCATAAATGATATTAAAAAAAAGGGGGGGGACTTTAAAAAGTTCATACAGTCATACCTAAACATGCAAAAATAAGATAGGCATCATTGTGATTTGATACTATCAAAGCATTGCTGAGAGAAAGTAGCAAACAAAAATAGAATCAAACTAAAGAGCAAAACAAGCTATAGCATCAATGATAAATTAAGAAAAATTTGAAGTGTGTGATAAGATGAAATGTGCATGTGAAGACTATTGGGTGGTAAAAATATACATCGATATCTAAGTGGCAGAAATGAGTATGTTAAGCTGAACGTGTGCCAAAACTAGGTAGTATAAACTAATGAATGATTATATTAGATGAATAATCATAGTGACATCGGAAAATAAAATAATAGAAAACAAACATAAGTGGTTTAGATATGTACAATAAATGATAGAAAATGCACTGAATAAATGAGTAAATAGAGCTAGCATCAAAGGATTAGGAAGGAGAAGGGATAGACATAGATAGGGCTACTTAGGCTATGTTTGTTTGGACAATTTTTTCTTCGTTTTGTTTTTCAAAAAAGGCGACCGCAATCTTTTACCCGTTTGAATAGCCTCCATGTAGAACCACCAATCCCTCAAAACGTCGTGTATGCATGACTCCAACTATAGGGAGGGAGCTCCATTCAAGAACATTGTTTTATCTTTATCTCCAACCGCTCCACATCTAACCGCAACGACCCACTCAAATAGGCCCTTAGATTAAAGTTGTTCAAGATAATTTATGCAATTTAAGTTAAAGACCAACACAGCACTAAATAGGAACGAATGAAAATAGAGAATTTATGAAGCCCCCTAAAATGTCAGGATAAGGTTATTGAAAGATGATGATAGTACCATATGAGAATTTGAAATATTATTTTAATATTACTAGCTATTACAAAGAAACTCCCCTCCTTATACAGAGTAGAGGTGGAAGAATTTACATTTGGTGACATAGGACTAAAGACAAGAAAGAGAAAAGAATGAACAATGAGCTCCCTTTTGTGCTTTTTACAAATGGGCTTGGGCAATGGGCATTAATGGTGACGATAAATAAACATTATTACAAGTGTCAATTTCATCAATTATTATATTAATCCTCGTACCTCTGTGAATCACTTGATTAAGTTGTTTAATAATAATCTTATGTTGGAGTTGTTTTAAAATATAGATTGCCTCTATTCTACCAAGGCGACAGCCTTACTTCACAAGTACATTTCAACGATCATGATTCATGAAAGCTAAATCAAATCTGAGAAATGGAGGTGTTGAAAAGTAATGAAAAACAAAAAATAACAATGCCAGAGTATGTCAATCATGTTATGTGACGCAACAAGGAATCAACCTCGGGTTTAAGACGCAAACCAAACAGATAACGAAAAATAATATTAACAGACAAAAGCAACAAAGTGAACAGGTCTTTAACAAACAAAATTGTGATGGCATGAACCCATGACATTATTTCAGCCTCAATGCAATTTACTATATAAAGTCAAACACCATTTAGGAAACATAAGATGTAATGAAATAGAATCTACAAGTACCAAAAAAAGGTAAAGCTGACCTACCATTTTACTGAAGATGATGAGATCAATCTCAAGGTAGTTTTTAAAGTAAAATCTAGAGGAGCCTTTTGTCCTGACATGTCAAATTCAGGAAATATCTTTCTTGCAGAAGTTGAAGGTAGATCATAGTTTTTGCCAGAAGCATCATTGAAAGAACTGTGTATGGAAGATTTATGAGGAGCAACTAATCCTTTTAGCGCTTTTTCCTATCAAAAACGTAAAGTGGATAGAATAACACTGATAGTGTATTAAAATATAAAATATCATAAACCTTGATACTCACCATATCAACTTTGGTAGAATCTGATGGTTGCTCATTACCTAAGTGGATCTCAACAACATTACGCAATGCACTCTGGCTACACTTCTCAATTGTCCTAAATCCTTGGTCATCTGTGGCTTTGTTAGAAGAGTCAGAGCACTCCAATTTTGTAGATGCATCAATTTTACCACTATAATGAACAAAGAAATGTGTAAAATAATAAATCAATTCAATAATGATGAAAATTCCCAAGTTGCCAGCCACCAATTGCATCTTAAGAGTACGGAATAGATGAAGATGGTACCATAAAAGTGTAGTCATGTTCTCAAGTTTAAAATTCTCAGCAACACAGGGATTATCAAGGTCACTTGGAATTTCAACTCTGGATTTGGCATCCTGCTTTTATAGTGAAGATGGTTTTAGATAGAAAAAATCACCATAAGGAAATTTAAGTAGACTAGAGACAAATATCCAAAGGGTCGGTTTGGTTGGATGGAATTGAGGCTTCGAAATTAGAATTGGAGTCCAATCTAGATGAAAATAAAAATCCAATTTTAATTTCAAGGCCCTAATTATGTCCAAACGAACGGGTCATAAATGTTAAATAGCAAACTAAATTGGAATAGAAGTCCTAAATAAAATTGATTGAAAATGCTCTCACCTTAACTTTGTCTTCTCCACGCAGTACTCTAAATATATCACTTGATTTTCTTATGGGATACACTTCATCAACTCGGATGTTAATATATTTAGGAACCTTCGCAGATTCTGGCTTTTTAAATCCATTTTTCATTCCGCTGTTGCAGCAATAGAAGAAATGTTGTTGTAAACATAAAACAACGGCATAAATAAATTTTTTCTAAAATAAGATCAAGGCCAATTATACAGGGACACCTTTCCAAGGGAGGTCTGGTAGCCAATTTATCAACTGAGAGGGTTCCCCCATTCTTTCGCTTGAGCTGTTCGCCCTGAAAATGCATGAATGTGCATTGAAGCGCAATGCAGATTGGATGAACAAGGGCAACAACAGTAATGATAAATCATGTGCAACGAGCTAGTAACAATATTAAATAACCCATAAAGTCATAATTTGGAATGCTCAGTAATGAAAGCAAAGCAGAAGGAAGAATACACTCACCCTCAGTTCAGACGGAGTCTTCCTTTTCATTGTCAAGCCACAGTGAGGTCTCCCAAGTGGAAGAGCACTAGCAGAGGTCGATGAATCAATAACAGCAGCCTTCGCCATCAGACCGAGCTTCTACAGAATCATCTCCATTGCTCCACTAATAAATTTTTGATTTAAATTATGCTGGACAATCAATTCATTGAAATCTAAGTACGGCAACAATAAAAGGAACGAAGTAGATCAAAAATCTACGAAACACAAGAAAAAAAGAACCCTAGGGCTCCGTTCGTTCGGACAAGGGACGAACCAGATCTTGCGACATAGAAAAATCAGCTCCTGCGACAGGGAATAGCCTAGCGCCGGCGCAGAGGAGAACTTCGATCTTTGACTGCGCCGGCAAGGAGGAGAAGCGAACCAGCGAAATGGCGAGGAGGAGACGCGCGGCCTTCGGCTGCGAGCTAAAACCGACGGGAGGTAGATTTTGGGTTTAGCGATAAATGCCCCAAACGAACGTCGTTGGAATTATGATTACCAAACTCTAATTCCTTCCTCCTTCCTCCTTCCTCCGAAAACCCACCAAACGAACAGAGCCCCACATGAGCCTTGTCCCACTCTACAGTGACGAGCGTAGCGATTGCATGGCAGTAAACGAAGAGCACAGTTGATTAAACAAAATTAACAATAGACGGCAGGCCATCGAAAACAGTTTGAGAGTAATACCAAACAAGAATGTGCAAGTCCTGTCTGAGGATAGGAGTGGGAGGACGATTCGCCGCAGCAGGCTTCAGAATCTAATACGATTCTAAATGATCCTGGCACAGGAGAAAAATATGAGGGCGATTCGCCGCAGCCGGCTTCAGAATCCTCGCACAGAAGAAGAAGAAGATGAGGGTTACTTCTCAGAATCTTGCCCTCTCTTTGCCCTGGAGGAAGAGGGGGAAGGGGGAATATTTTGGTGGGAAATTGGAATTTAATATTTGAAGGCCGCTGTTAATCGCACTGCAGTTAGCGTTAATCGCACTGCAAAAGCTTTTAATTTTAGGTCATATTATTTTCCTAACCGAACGGCTTTTCCCGCACTGCACATCTCCAAATTTCTAATCCACCGCTCGCTGTTTCTCGCGACCCCGCCGCGCTTCTTCCAGATCTCCGGCGGACACGGACCACCGGCAAAACCAGCGTTCGATCGCGCTCATCCCTGGATTCCATCGCTCATCCCTGGATCGGATCCCGTCGCTCATCCTACCAAAAATCTCGAGCGTTTCAACGTTCGATTGCCGGCGATAAAACCTAGTTTAATTACCAAGAGTTGCATAAGTAGAGGTTGACCGGCCATCATCGGAGTTCCGCTTACCAGTGAAGATTGCCGGATTGTTGTGAAATTGCCGAAACCATCCGCCGCTACTGTGAGCACAAGCTGCGAGCTGATCATGAAATTTATACTCCCATCATATTCAATACAAATTTTTAATTCTATGTATTATTTATTTGCTTTGAATGCCATGATGTTTTTGTAATCTTGTATTGATTAAAAATGTGGTGGATCCAGAAAATTAGAAATGAGGGTGTATGATCAAAGAAAAATTTGTAGGTGAGAAACTCTCACCCAAGATCATGGTGAGAGGAGCTCATCTAAGCCGTTGATCACAGATTATTTTTCCTAAATACTCTTGTATTTATAAGTAATAATAATGTCAGTATTTTATATACCGTCCGATCTGAGATCATACGGTTGTATTTCTCTACCACCTAGTTCTAGGTGAGAGTTGCGCACCTAAGTTTCTCTCATGATCAAATACGTATCACGATAAACATCAACATAAATTGCCAAATGGAGCCTTAAGCTCCACATAAACATCAATATAAGCTAAGGGAATATGAATCGATCACTTGGTTCTATTAAAAAAATTTGCATGTGTGTGCAAATGCGTATCACGATGTCACTTACAATACATTTTGGTAATCAGGCTGCAGTGATATTACTCAGCACATATATTACAACCGCACAAATTTCAACTGGGATGGTACAATTGCATGATGTTGAAGGAAAGGAGGTACCCAATTTTACTTTTAAAAAAGTATACTCCTAATTAATTGTACTTCTATGTTTATTTAACAATTTCTTTTTCATTTATGTAGATGAAAAAATTGAAGGGAAGGAGACATGAAAGATTTAAAAAGGAATAAGAAGTTAGATGATGTTTTTGTAATCTTCATTTGATAAATTTTATGCATTTTAATATTGTTTTATGTTTCTTTTTTCATTTTGATGAACGACTATGTTTCTAAATATTTAACAAAATCAAAAATATATTGGTGTGCAAATAAGAATTGTTGCGGGACGCTTAGGGCTCTTGGTAGACCGGTTCACTTGAACCGCCTTAGCTCGTGAGCAGGCTAAACGCGCAAACAGTTAATTAGAGGTTCGTTGAGTACGCAGAGACTTTTTAACGTGGAAAACCCGGAAAGGGAAAAAAACCACGCGGCCGGAGCTGTGCCGACCAAACTTCACTATCTTCTGGAGGAGTTACAACTTGGAAGCTAGAGCTCGAGCGCGACAGACCGCTGCTCGTTACAATATTTGGAGAAAGAGAGCTTCGAGGGTGACAGGCCACCTCACGAAAAAACTAAGTCCTTTTCCCCTCAAAGACTGCTAGTCGCCTTTCTGGAATTGAGAAGGCTGGTCGCCTTTCCCTTCTGAGAACTGCTTGTCTCCTTTCGGAATCGAGAAGGCTCGTCGTCTTTCTCTTCTGAGAACTGCTTGTCGCCTTTCGGAATCGAGAAGGCTCGTCGTCTTTCTCTTCTGAGAACTGCTTGTCGCCTTTCGGAATCGAGAAAGCTCGTCGTCTTTCTCTTCTGAGAACTGCTTGTCGCCTTTCGGAATCGAGAAGGCTCGTCGTCTTTCTCTTCTGAGAACTGCTTGTCGCCTTTCGGAATCGAGAAAGCTCGTCGTCTTTCTCTTCTGAGAACTGCTCGTCGCCTTTCGGGAAGATGGAGATCTTCAAGTCCCGAAGGAGACCTTCAAGTCCCGAAGGAGACCTTCAAGTGCCGAAGGAGAATTCCGCAAAAGTCTGCAAGGAGCTCTCCCGGGTCCAGAAGTCAAGGTCCCCTCAAATGAAGCCATGGGGCTCCTTTTATAGTTTTTGTCGGGGGCGGCCCGGTAATTTTACCGTTGGCAGTTTCCATAAATGCTCGGTGGACGAATCATATTCTCCGGTTCGGGGCCCTCGGATCACTATTTTTCGTAAATGACCACCTTGCCCCTCGGGCAGCTTGGGCAGTTTGGGCAGTTCTGTTGGAGGTGAAAAAGGCGACTAACTGTTCCTGAAAAGTGAGAAGCCTGAAACCCAAAATGTGAGAAGCCGGAAAGACAAAAAGTGAGAAGCCGGAAAGACAAAAAGTGAGAAGGCTTCCCGACTGTGTTCAGAAACGTTCCGAGCGCGGGTTAGCGCTGAAGCTCCCCAAATGCGCGACGGGCCCCGGGAGATGCCTCGGACGGACGGTGAATCGAGGAGCCGCTCCATAGCGAGCGGTTGAAGTCCTCCGGAGAGGAGCGGGCGCCGGACCGCACCCCTAGAAGAAGCGGGCACGGCCGCGCACCCCCGAATAGGGAGGGTGCGGATCGGCCGCATCCCAAGGGGTCGGTGCGGCTTGGCCGCACCCCATGGGGGGGGGTGCGGCCCGGCCGCACCCCTTGGAGGGTGCGGCTTGGCCGCACCCCACAAGGGGTGCGGTTTGGCCGCACCCCACAAGGGGTGCGGCTAGGCCGCACCCCTTGGGGGGTGCGGCTTGGCCGCACCCCCTTGGGGGGGTGCGGCTTGGCCGCACCCCCCAAGGGGGTGCGGCTGGGCCGCACCCCTTTGGGGGTGCGGCCTGGCCGCACCCCCTTGGGGGGGTGCGGCTTGGCCGCACCCCACAGGGTTGCGGCTGGGCCGCACCCCTTGGGGGTGCGGTTTGGCCGCACCCCCTTGGGGGGTGCGGTTTGGCCGCACCCCTCAAGGGGTGCGGCCGGGCCGCACCCCCTTGGGGGGTGCGGCACCCCCTTGGGGGGTGTAGCCGGCTCGTTCCCCCTTGGGGGTGTGGTCGGCCCGTACCCCCCTTGAGGGGTGCGACTTGGTCGGCCATTCTTCTTGCGGGGAGGGGTGCAGCCCGTGTGCTGCCGTGCGCTTTTGCGCGCAGTTGTGTACATATCTGGGGCTCGTGTGTGCTTCGGTCGCTACCCCCATCTCTCTTCTGCGAGGTTTCCTTTGGGCGCATCCTGAGGCCTTCACGGGTATACAACATAAGCCCCCCAAACCTTCGGAGTCCGAGTTCCTGAGCGAGGAGTTCGAAGGTTTTGATTGTTCTGTGGCGGCTTTACACATTGTCCACTGTGCGGCGCTTTTCGGGTAAGAGCTGATGTCGGAGGGTGCTGGTTTTCCGATGTCGTTGTGGGCTTGCTGCTCAGCTCTGATATCCGCATGAGCTGAGGGGTTTCTGCAAAATGACAGATTAGCTTGCGCGGTTCTGAGCCCGCGGCTTTTACACAATAGAAAATCAGTTTGCGCAAGTCTGTGCTTGCGGCTTTTTGCACGAGTCGGGCTCGCGGCTTGGCCGGTGAATAGCGTTTGTATTCAAACCGTGGGTGAACGCAGGGGGGGCAGGCCCCGACGTCACCGGGACTCGACGGCGGAGGAGAAGGGCGAACCTTCAATCGACGGCGGTGCAAAGTCCCTGGGGCAGGGCCCCGAAGTGGCCGGTGAATAGCTGGTGTATTCAAACCGGAGGCGTTCGTAAGGGGGGCAGGCCCCTACGACGCTGGGACTTGACGGCGGAGGAGAAGGGCGGACCTTCAATCGACGGCGGTGCAAAGCCCCCGAGGCAGGGCCTCGAAGTGGCCGGTGAATAGCTGGTGTATTCAAACCGGAGGCGTTCGTAAGGGAGGCAGGCCCCTACGACGCTGGGACTTGACGGCGGAGGAGAAGGGCGAACCTTCAATCGACGGCGGTGCAAAGCCCCCGAGGCAGGGCCTCGTTGCAAAGTTTTTCTTAAGTGCGTGAAGGTGTCAAAACATAGCTTTTCAATAAGAAATCATTTGGTGCACAGCTTTATGTAAGATAAGATAGGTGCACGAGTCTGAGCTCGCGGCTTTTACACAAATTATAAGATAGATTTGCACGAGTTAGGGCTCGCGGCTTGGTACAGAAGTTGAAGATAAGTTTGCACGAGTTTGAACTCGTGGCTTAGTACATGGTAGAGGTCCTGGGATCACTGGTAAAAGCGGCGCAGGTTCTGAGCGTTCCAGGTACGTGGCAAAGTCTTCCCTTCCGCCGTCCTGAGTCTGTATGTTCCGGGTTTTATGACTGCGGTGACTATGTACGGGCCTTCCCAGGCCGCTGAGAGCTTGTCTCCTTGGGGACCTTTACCGGCGGCCTCGATGCTGCGTAGGACGAGATCTCCTACGTTGATTGGTCTGGGCTTCACCCTCCTGTCGTAGGTCCGGGCTACACGCATTTGGTAGAGTGCAGCACGGTAAGCAGCGTTGTCCCGGACTTCGGGGATTAGATCGAGGTTTTCTCGGAGCAGTCCATCATTCTTGTTGGGATCGAAAGTGAGTACTCGAGCACTCGGAACGCCGATGTCGACGGGGATGACAGCTTCGGTTCCGTAACAGAGGTTATAAGGTGTCTCTCCTGTAGGAGTTCTTTCTGTTGTGCGATATGCCCACAATACATTTGGGAGCGCGTCTACCCACTGTCCCCCGGCTTCTTCCAAGCGTGTTTTCAGCCCTTTGAGGATAGTGCGGTTCGTGACTTCTACTTGTCCGTTGGCTTGTGGATGCGCCACGGCCGTGTGGCGCAGGTTGATTTTCAGATCCTCACACATCTTGGTGAAGGACTTCCCAGTGAATTGAGTGCCGTTGTCGGCAATGATCGTAGCCGGGATGCCGAAGCGGCAAACGATGCTTTTCCAAACGAATTGTTTGGCGTTTTCTTCGGTGATCTTGGCCAGGGGCTCTGCCTCCACCCATTTGGTGAAGTAGTCGATGGCTAGGATGATGAACTTCCTCTGCCCAGATGCTAGTGGTAGGGGACCGAGGAAGTCGATCCCCCACTGTGCGAATGGCCACGCACTCTGCAGCGTGGTAAGTGAGACCGGGGGTTGATGAGGCATGTTGGCGTGTAGCTGACAGCTTTTGCACCTCTGGACAAAGTCGGCCGCATCCTTTCTTATTGTCGGCCAATAGAAGCCTTGACGCAGTATTTTCCGCGCTAATGCCTTCCCGCCTAGGTGCTCTCCGCAGACTCCTCCGTGTATTTCCCTGAGTACGTAGTCCGCCTCGCTTGCCGGCAGGCACTTCAGATATGGGCCTGAGAATGCCCGTTTGTAAAGCTCCCCGTCTATAATGGTGAACGATGCAGCCCGCATTCGCAGTCTTCGCGCCTCTAGGCGATCTTCAGGAAGGTGCCCTTGCTCCAGGTAGGCTCGTAATGGGGCCATCCAGGACGACTCCTCCTGGTGGATGGTTGTGATTTCCCATGGCCCTTGAATGCTTGGGATCACAACTTCTTCGATTCGGCGTCTTCGAGACTGGTAGCTGGAGGGTGAGGTGGCGAGCTTGGATAGAGCATCCGCCCTGGTATTCTGTTCTCGGGGGATGTGTAGGATCTGATATGACGAGATCTTCTGGAGAAGCGACTTTGCGAATGCGAGGTATTTCGCCATCTGCTCGCTCTTAGCCTCGTAATCTCCTTCAACCTGTGAGACCACGAGTTGGGAGTCTGTATAAATCGTTAGGTTCTCAACTTTGCAGTCGATAGCGAGCCGGAGACCGGCGATCAGTGCTTCGTATTCTGCGATGTTATTTGTTGCGGGGAACTTTAGCCGGAGTCCGTAATCCAGGGTGATCCCTTCGGGGCTCATAAGGAGCAATCCCGCTCCGGCCCCTTCAGCTCCCGAGGCGCCGTCGACATAGAGGGTCCACCGGGTGCTTGCGGTGTCTTTGATGAGGGTTGTTTCTGGCGGGATGGTGTATTCTACCACGAAGTCGGCGAGCACCTGCGACTTGATGTCAGGGCGAGGCAGGAATTGGATGTCGAATTCGCCGAGTTCTACGGCCCACTTTACAAGTCTCCCCGAGACCTCCGGCTTCTGGAGGATCGCCCGTAATGGGAGTTGCGTCAATACTTTGACTGTGTGAGCCTGGAAGTAGGGTCTGAGTTTTCTAGCCGAGAAGACAAGAGCCAAGGCTGTCTTGTCTGCTGCCGGATATCTGGTTTCGGTATCGGTGAGGACTTTGCTGAGGTAGTAGATCGGGCGTTGCACTCCTCCTTCGTCCTTCACAAGCACTGAGCTAAGAGCCGTAGGCGATACGGCCAGGTACAAGAACAGAGTTTCCCCGGGGGTGGGCTTTGACAGAAGCGGTGGCGAAGCCAGGTATTGCTTGAGAAGCTCGAAGGCCACCTGGCACTCGTCCGTCCATTGGAAACCTGAATGTCGCGCTCCCCGGAGGATTTTGAAGAAGGGGAGGTACTTGTCTCCTGTCCGTGATAAGAAACGGGACAGAGCTGCGATCCTCCCGTTTAGGCGTTGTACTTCCTTAATTGAGCGAGGTGGCGACATATCCTCCAACGCCTTGATCTTCTCGGGGTTGGCCTCGATTCCCCGTTGGGTTACCATGAAACCTAGAAACTTCCCCGCCGTCACACCAAACGCACACTTGCTGGGGTTGAGCCGCATCTGGAAGCGACGGAGAAGCTGGAAGCACTTTTCTAAGTCTTCCAAGTGGTCGCGCCGGTGGACGCTCTTTACTAGCATGTCGTCCACGTAAACCTCCATCGTTTCTCCGATGAGATCCTTGAAGACCTTGTTCATCAGCCTTTGGTAAGTGGCTCCAGCGTTTTTAAGGCCGAAGGGCATCACCTTGTAGCAGTAGACTCCCCGGTCGGTGCGGAAGGCGGTATGCTCTTCGTCTGCGGGGTTCATCCTTATCTGGTTGTACCCTGAGTAAGCATCCATAAAGCTGAGCAGCTCGTGGCCTGCCGTAGCGTCGACGAGCTGGTCAATCCTTGGCAGGGGGAAACTATCCTTCGGGCAGGCTTGGTTCAGGTTGCTGTAGTCGACGCACATTCGCCATTTCCCCGAGGCCTTCTTGACCATGACCACGTTGGCGAGCCATGTGGGATATTCTGCTTCGCGAATGAATCGTGCCTCCAAGAGCTTAGCTACCTCTTCCTCGATTGCTTTTAGGCGCTCGGGGGCGAAGTTCCTCTTTTTCTGAATCACGGGTCTGCAGGCGGGGTTGATGTTTAGCGAGTGAAAGATGACGTCGGGATCTACCCCAGGCATGTCCTCCGGGCTCCACGCGAAAATGTCCTCGTTCTCCTGCAGGAAGGTGGCGAACTTCTCTTGCTCTTGTGATGTCAAGAGTGACCCGACCTGAACGGTTCGAGTCGGGTCTCGCCGGGAGAGCGGTACTTCTACTAGCCCTTCGACGGGCGTTCCTCGCTGCAGAGTCGCCTCGTCTCGCAGGTCGAAGTTATTGATGTTGAGAGCGGTCGCCCTTGCTGGCTGGGCCTGCTTCAGGTAGCAAGTCCTGGCTGCCTCTTGGTCTCCTCTTACGACTCCTATTCCTGCGGCGGTGGGGAACTTCATAGCTAGGTGTGGAATAGAGGGGATTGCCCCGAAGATTGACTGGAGCGGTCTTCCGAAGATGGCGTTGTAGGCGGAGGTGGACTCTACCACCATGAACTGGATGTTGTGCGTTGACTGTCTTGGAAATTCGCCCAACGTGACTGGGAGGATGATCATGCCTTGCACCGGGACGGGTCTGTTGTCGAAACCGTAGACGGGCCCGGCTGCCGGACTAAGCTGGTCTTTGGTGAGCTTCATACTTTGCAAGGTGGAGAGGAACAAGACGTCGACCGAGCTTCCATTGTCGACTAGTATCCTCTTCACTTTAAAGCAGGGATCCCCGATCCCTGCGCTGATCACGAGCGGATCCTGGTGTGGAAGCCGCAACCCTCGTAAGTCTTCGTCTCCGAAAGCTATCGTAATATCCTGCTTGAGTTTTTTGTCTTCGTGGTCTCTCGCGGGCTGGGCGATTGAGAGGATCTGCGACGCCAAGACTGGCGGTCCGGCGATTGTCTCGATTTCCCCTACCATCGGCCTTCCTCCACCTGCGCCTCGGGGGGCAGGGGGCTGCTCTCCTGCCTCCCTAGGCTGCTGGGGCTGATTGGGGATCTGGCCTTGTAAGAATCTTCCCAGGAGTCCCTGGCGGATGAGGCGCTCGATCTCGTCTTTGAGCCTGGTGCACTCTTCGGTGGTATGTCCTGTTCCTCGATGGAACTCGCAGTATCTGGACTGGTCACCCCTCGGATTTGGCGGGGGTATCCGGGGCATGCGAAGTTCGGGGTTGTTCTGAATGGCGTAGAGCACGTTCGTTCTGGTGGTGTTCAGTGGGGTGTAGGTCCTGGGCGGCTGCGGTCCCAGATCCCTTCGGGGGTCATGCCGACGTCCGTCGCCGCGGCGCTCCTCGCCGCGACGATCTTCTCGTTCGCGAGGGGCTTGATCTGTTCCCCTTTTCTTTCCTTGGCTTCCTTCGAACTGCCGACGGTGTGCTTCGATAGCCTCATCTGCAGCTATTTGCGCTTCGACCCTGTGAACAAGGTCGGGGTAGCTTGGTACGGTTTCTCTCATGAGAGCCGAATAGAATCCACTTGGGCGGAGCCCTCCTAAGAAAACTCCTCGCAAGAGTTCGGGGTCAACCCCTGGGATCTGCCGCGCCTCGGTAGTGAAGCGTCGGAAGAAGTCCTTGAGCGTCTCTCCGTCGTTCTGGCGGATCCCTGAGAGATGGGAGGGATCCCGGACAATTCGGCGGTTGGCGATGAACTGATCCACGAACTGCTGTGCCATTTCCGTGAAGTTGTTGATGGCCCCATTCCGCAGAGAATGGAACCAAGTGCGCGCTTGTCCCTTCAAGGTCGCTGGGAACACTTGGCAGAGGAGCTGATCAGGAGCGCTGTAGATCCTCATGATGGTGGTGAAATGGTTGACGTGCTCCAAAGGGTCGTCCGTCCCGTCGAATGTCTCAATGTTAGGAAGCTTGAAGCCATTCGGGATTGGATGGGCTAGGACTTGAGGTGACAGGGGGGAGCCCTGATGCGCGGGGCGGCGAGCGAGCGCGGCGCGTCGTCCTGCTTGGGCATACTCTTCTTCGATCATATCACGGATTTCTTCGCGTGTAGTCCTTTCCATTGCCCGCTCCGGGGGGGCTCTTCTGGGATGGTGGCGACGGTGGTCAGCTTCCGGCCCTCCAGCCGGCAGGACAAGGTGAGCGGAGCTCGCCGCGTTGGAGAATCCTTCTGAAGCCTCATCTTCCTGGACGGCTTCTTGGTTCGGGACAAGGTTTAGAACTGGGGGTGGCGGTGCGTCTGGAGCTGGTGGCTGGACCGGAGCCTGAGGAGCTCCGAGATCCCTTACGAGAGCCAACATCTCGGCTTGGTGCTCTTCGATTCGCCGTATGCGCACTTCCATCCCAGCTGCTGGCGCAGGGAGTGCCTGCTCTGCGGGTGGTGCGTCGATTTGCGAGGGAGAGGGAGCTGGTTCGACGCGTCCCTCCAGCGCTGATCCCTCCGCAGTGCGGGTACTTTTCCTCGCCATCGCGGTTGACCTTCAAAAAGTTCTGGGAATGTTCCCACAGACGGCGCCAAACTGTTGCGGGACGCTTAGGGCTCTTGGTAGACCGGTTCACTTGAACCGCCTTAGCTCGTGAGCAGGCTAAACGCGCAAACAGTTAATTAGAGGTTCGTTGAGTACGCAGAGACTTTTTAACGTGGAAAACCCGGAAAGGGAAAAAAACCACGCGGCCGGAGCTGTGCCGACCAAACTTCACTATCTTCTGGAGGAGTTACAACTTGGAAGCTAGAGCTCGAGCGCGACAGACCGCTGCTCGTTACAATATTTGGAGAAAGAGAGCTTCGAGGGTGACAGGCCACCTCACGAAAAAACTAAGTCCTTTTCCCCTCAAAGACTGCTAGTCGCCTTTCTGGAATTGAGAAGGCTGGTCGCCTTTCCCTTCTGAGAACTGCTTGTCTCCTTTCGGAATCGAGAAGGCTCGTCGTCTTTCTCTTCTGAGAACTGCTTGTCGCCTTTCGGAATCGAGAAGGCTCGTCGTCTTTCTCTTCTGAGAACTGCTTGTCGCCTTTCGGAATCGAGAAAGCTCGTCGTCTTTCTCTTCTGAGAACTGCTTGTCGCCTTTCGGAATCGAGAAGGCTCGTCGTCTTTCTCTTCTGAGAACTGCTTGTCGCCTTTCGGAATCGAGAAAGCTCGTCGTCTTTCTCTTCTGAGAACTGCTCGTCGCCTTTCGGGAAGATGGAGATCTTCAAGTCCCGAAGGAGACCTTCAAGTCCCGAAGGAGACCTTCAAGTGCCGAAGGAGAATTCCGCAAAAGTCTGCAAGGAGCTCTCCCGGGTCCAGAAGTCAAGGTCCCCTCAAATGAAGCCATGGGGCTCCTTTTATAGTTTTTGTCGGGGGCGGCCCGGTAATTTTACCGTTGGCAGTTTCCATAAATGCTCGGTGGACGAATCATATTCTCCGGTTCGGGGCCCTCGGATCACTATTTTTCGTAAATGACCACCTTGCCCCTCGGGCAGCTTGGGCAGTTTGGGCAGTTCTGTTGGAGGTGAAAAAGGCGACTAACTGTTCCTGAAAAGTGAGAAGCCTGAAACCCAAAATGTGAGAAGCCGGAAAGACAAAAAGTGAGAAGCCGGAAAGACAAAAAGTGAGAAGGCTTCCCGACTGTGTTCAGAAACGTTCCGAGCGCGGGTTAGCGCTGAAGCTCCCCAAATGCGCGACGGGCCCCGGGAGATGCCTCGGACGGACGGTGAATCGAGGAGCCGCTCCATAGCGAGCGGTTGAAGTCCTCCGGAGAGGAGCGGGCGCCGGACCGCACCCCTAGAAGAAGCGGGCACGGCCGCGCACCCCCGAATAGGGAGGGTGCGGATCGGCCGCATCCCAAGGGGTCGGTGCGGCTTGGCCGCACCCCATGGGGGGGGGTGCGGCCCGGCCGCACCCCTTGGAGGGTGCGGCTTGGCCGCACCCCACAAGGGGTGCGGTTTGGCCGCACCCCACAAGGGGTGCGGCTAGGCCGCACCCCCTTGGGGGGGTGCGGCTTGGCCGCACCCCCCAAGGGGGTGCGGCTGGGCCGCACCCCTTTGGGGGTGCGGCCTGGCCGCACCCCCTTGGGGGGGTGCGGCTTGGCCGCACCCCACAGGGTTGCGGCTGGGCCGCACCCCTTGGGGGTGCGGTTTGGCCGCACCCCCTTGGGGGGTGCGGTTTGGCCGCACCCCTCAAGGGGTGCGGCCGGGCCGCACCCCCTTGGGGGGTGCGGCACCCCCTTGGGGGGTGTAGCCGGCTCGTTCCCCCTTGGGGGTGTGGTCGGCCCGTACCCCCCTTGAGGGGTGCGACTTGGTCGGCCATTCTTCTTGCGGGGAGGGGTGCAGCCCGTGTGCTGCCGTGCGCTTTTGCGCGCAGTTGTGTACATATCTGGGGCTCGTGTGTGCTTCGGTCGCTACCCCCCATCTCTCTTCTGCGAGGTTTCCTTTGGGCGCATCCTGAGGCCTTCACGGGTATACAACAAGAATATTGCTTGCGGATAGCCAATCCTCAAAATTGTGCTTGCAGTTAGCCGTTAGTGCGGATAGCCAAATTTGTAGTGCTAATATTAGCGCCCTATTTGAATGGTTCCATAATTTTTCCCAACTTGGTTTGCCCCTCTCCTTCCCGAAGGACGGCTTATGTAGTAATTTTTATGTGTGTTTCTTCCACCTAGTTTTAGATGTGGAGTACGATCTGGCATTCTAAGGCGGAGCTGTTTTCGCGGAATACTAAAGTATTCTAAAAATACTGTCAGTATTGACAAATACGACAGTATTTCGATCAATCACGTTCTTTTTGCAGGAACCAAGGGTTTGACGTGCGCGAGCACCGTGGTCTTAGGTGAGAGAAACCACCTAAAATATGCCCTTGTTTGAGAGGGTGGCGGCATTTCGATAGGGCAGCTAATGCACGATCACCACCGATGGCTTTTATACGTTGGTAGGGGGCGGTGATTGGAAACGCCGGGAAAAGGCGGAAAACAAACGCCAACAGACCATTTATCAATCAGCCGGAATAAAAAGTGGGACTTCATATTCTCGAGGCACAATTATAAGGCCAGGATTTAAGCAGCTTTATCGAACGTCTGATAATAAACCTTCTGGATGCACCAGATACATCCACGTGTACATACAACTTCCGGATTGAGCCACATGGAAAAAGCAACCGGCTAATTTTTAAGTATTACCGTAAATAAAATGTATTTAGGCGGAATTATGCCTATAAATAATGATTAACTCAGTATCACCCATGCGGCGTCAATCCTTGTTATCACCTATGCGGCACTTGTACAAAAAAGAAAAGTAATTCATTGCGTGCTCAGAATCCTATACGTCTGTTTGGGAGAGTTGTTGCTGATGGAAAAGTTGTTGATCGAATAGAGCTTGATATGCACTCATGGACTTATAGGAATTCTGGGGTGCGGTTGGAGAAAGCCCCACTAAGTGGGAGTGGGGTTAAGAGTCAAACTCATGACCGTAATTCCGCCGCGCGCATATTTCGCTCCGTGAGCGGCGCCAGGCGAAACCAAAGCTGCACCCACCACTGAGGTGTTGCTAGTCCGCACCCCACTAAGTGGGGTGCGAGCCTACATCCCACTCAGGTGGGGTGCGGATAGCCTACATCCCACTCCGGTGGGGTGCGACCAAACGACACCCCACCTTGGTGGGGTGCGGCTATGAAGCACCCCATGGTGGGGCGCAATCAAGCCCTCCCCGGGGCTCGCGGGGATGTGGCCGAAACCGCACCCCTCCTGTCTGGTGCAAGCGGAACCCGTTTTCCCCTGGGGGTGATTCCCGCTTTATGAGTAAGCGCGATCGTCGGAAGCCGCAACTCGCCCACGTGAAGACTGCATTCCAGCAATACTCACCCGTTCACTACAACCGCTATGCGCTCGTTGTGCGCCCAGAACACTTTTGTGTTCATTGCGTGCTCAGAACGCTTCCAAGCGCGCTCGGAACGCTTCCGTGTTCGTTGCGCGCTCAGAACGCTTATGAGCCCGCTCAGAATGCTTCTGAGCCCGCTCAGAATGCTTCTGAGCCCGCTCAGAAGCGTTTCCGCGTTCCCGACGCGCTTGCAGTTAACCATTTTTCTCAGATTTCAGGACTCGATCGTCGCCTTTTCACCTTCAACGAAGCTGCCCGAACTGCCCGAAGGGCGAGACGATCATTTATGAATAATGGTGATCTGTGTGCTCTGAATCGGCCAATGTGATTCGCCCGTAAGGTGGTTACGGTGGTTACGACGGCGAAATTACCGGGATACCCCCGGTCAAAGCTATAAAAGGAGTTCAAAGCCTTCATTTCAAGACACCTTGTCTTCTGCACCCAAGAGAGCTCCTTTGAAGATTTCTCTGAAATTCTCCTTCGGCGCTTGAAGATCTTTTTCGTGAACTTGGAGATTTCCTTTCTCCCGAAAGGCGACTCGGCATTCTCACTTTTGTTCTCACCAACATTCTCACTTGTGTTCTCAGAAAAAAAAAGACTTAGCTTTCCGAGAGGTGGCATGTCACATTCAGAGCCCTCTCTTTCTCTCTCTCTCTCTCTCTCTCTCTCTCTCTCTCTCTCTCTCTCTCTCGCTCTTTACCATTGTAACGAGCAGCGGTCTGTCACGCTCGAGTTCTAAGTCTCTAATTGTAATCCCCCAGAAGATAGTGGAAGTTGGTCGGTGTAAGACCCCCCCTCCCCAAACTGAACCGGGTTCAGGGAGGGGGGATCTTACTGCCCAAGGACGGCCACTATCGACGCAAAATCTGGAACGCAATCGCAGGGCGACACCGCAATGCAATAATGTCGAGATAATAAAAAGGGTAAATCCAAGGCAGAAGAAAATACGAAATTTCATGGAATGTAAATAAACTCCTATGAATGGAGTAGAACCCCTATGAACGGAGAGAAAGCAGAACCTCCTCCTAAGAACGGAGTCGACGTTGAAGCCTCCTGTTATGGAGTGATTGGACTACTAACCCTTTATTTATTTACTGCTTTTTCTGTACCTTCAATTCTCCAGCCTCGTACTGGTCCTTATTTACTGCTTTCAGTATTTTCAATTATCCAGTCTCGCACTGGTCCTTATTTACTGCTTTTAGTATTTACAATTCTCCAGTCTACACTGGTCCTTATTTACTGCTTTCAGTATTTTCAATTCTCCAGTCTCGCACTGGTCCTTATTTACTGCTTTCAGTATTTCCAATTCTCCAGTCTCGCATTGGTCTTTATTTACTGCTTTCAGTACTTTCAATTCTCCAGTCTCGCACTGGTCCTGATATTTCGGCCCCTGCTTCCGGCCTTTCTTACTGCTTATTCTGCACTTTTTATATTTTGGTGTTAACCGCAGTTCTACGCTGACAAGCGGTGCTTCTCCTCCTTTCTGTGAGGCCTTAGTTGGGGTAGACCCGGAGTTGAGTCCCTCCTCCTGAGTCAGCCCCAAATAAGGAGCCCTCCTACCGCCGAGCCTCCCGGTCACGGGTCGAGTAAGAATGTCGCGTTAAGTTTTAAAGCGCTTGCTCTGTGATGAAGCTTGCTTTCGAAGATTGTTTTGGAAGTGGCGGGTCGGTCACGCCCGCAGACCGTTCGTATCGGTGCGGGTGGGGTGACGACTCATGGCGACAGGGAGATGTGCACAGCGGTGATCACCACTCTGAACCCGCAGTTTGCCTCCGCTGGTCGGCCTAAACCTCGGAATCGTCGGATGTCGCTCACATCCAGTTAGTATACCTTGTTGTACGAGAGGGCCTGAGTGATACGGTACGACTACATTCAGAAGTGGCAGGACTGGCCACTGTCACCGACGGCCACATCGGTGAGAACCGCGGGGTTCGCTACCCTGCTTGAAGCAAAGCGGTCCAAGCTGTGTCGACACAGAGTCTTTGTGTGTGCAGGTTTGAACACTTGAGCGCGAGTGTGTGCAAATTAGAGTTGCCTTTATTACATACTGCGCGTTAATGTTATCCCGCGGAAGTTTTGATGGGGTAGACCCTATAAATATATGTATATATGTGTATATGCATACCTGTTGCTAACTCTCTACTGTGTTTCGGCTATATAAGTTCTTGTACTCTAGCCCGCCCCAGGATACGGATCTGGGGAGGGGATGTGTTTTCTACTTAGCTCTGTGACTAACGGTTATTTTTATAACCAATCACATGAGATGAGACAGCACGAAGCCCCCACACCGCAGGATGAGATACCAGCCTTAGAGATGGCCCGACTGAATACTCCAGTCTCGCCCCTTGTCTTCCGCGACGTGAGTCCTAGAGTGTAGGACTAGTTTAAGAGCACTTTGCATTAGTCATGTGTAGCCCCCGAGGCAGATGTACTAAACAATGGGCTTCAGCCCCTTTTGTTATGTAATTAGAAGCTGTGTGCTAGTTTTCCTATTTCTAATACTTCCGCTGTGTGAATCTGATGTGATGTTGTGATTCTTGTGCCTGACAAAGCGACCACTCAGCGCTTGAGAGGGTGGCACGGGTAGTGCTAAAATACCTTAGTAAAACACTTAGTCGATTCCTTAGATCGAATACGCGTAATTTTACTACGCCGCTAAAATACGCGTCGCGAGGACGCCGATTCATTCCCATTAATTTTGCTCCCCTTTCGGGCGTTTATTTTGCTTATGAAAGCTTTTAAAGGACCAAAAGAAAAGCTTAAAACTTCAAATTTTGATAGTATTTGCAAAATACCCTAAAAGTAGAGCCTATAATTTTTGATGATTTTTCCCAACTCTTTTGGCTTTTAAATTTCTTAAAATAAACCTTTTATAGGGTTTAAAAATAGTAAAACACTTCCTAAAAATCCCAGAAAATTACAGGAGCTGCCCCTCAGAGTGGGGCACATTTTTCACTGTGGAAGTTTTTTTCCAAAACTGCCCCATTTTTCCTCAGAAAAATGGGGAAGTGGAAGGGCAGTTGGGGTGCGGATAGCAGGAAGGAGAGGGGCTGCGGGTGCTGCATCGCGCGCCATCCTGGGGCCCCCACAGTGAATCTGCGGCGGATCCGTTGTGGGGGGCACACAAGTGGAGGCGAGGGGCGGGAAACGAGGTAAGGGGAGCCGCGCGATTTCCTGGGCCGAGTTTGTGTGTTTCACATTTCGTGTGTTGCACTGAGGGGGTCTGCATAGTCCTAAAATGGCATACTCTCCATACGACCTCGGGTGGAAGTGGGACAAGTTCTATTGCACTTGTATCGGTCGTACGAGTCTAACGAAACTGACGGAAGTTAGATCGGAGTTCGTTTGGCCACTATCCCTCAATAGTGTGGTAGCGGCGCACAACGATACTTAAAATGGTCGTTTTCTCTAAATGACATCGGATCGAGGTGCAATGAATTCCGTTGCACTTGTATTGGTCATACGAGTCTAACGGAACTGACGGAAGTCAGATCGGAGTTCGTTTGGCTACTATCCCACAATAGTGTGGTAGCGGCGCACAACGATACTCAAAATGGTCGTTTTCTCTAAACGACCTCAGATCAACGTGCAACGAATTCCGTCTCGTATTGATCATACGAGTCTAACGGAACTGACGGAAGTCAGATCGGAGTTCGTTTGACTACTATCCCACAATAGTGCAGACCTTCTAAAGCTGGCCAGCTAGCTATAGTTAGCTTTTTTTTCACCTTATTTTATCACTTAGCTATAGTTAGCTACTTTATTTTTTTTTTGCAAATTCACTTCGCTTTAGTTAGCTACTTTAAAATATTTTGGCAAATCCACTTAGCTATAGTGATTCAACCATCAATTCCAAAAAAAATGAGTGATTCAATGCTTAAATTTACGAATTCATGGTGGCCAATTGATACAAACTCGTACATTAGTTACACATCATCCTCGTTGTCGTCATCTTCCAATTCAAGAATTGATTCTTCGCCCTCCGCATCAGATCTCACAAAGCGATCATCATCGTCATCATCGTCATCATCGTCATCACCGTTGTCTCCCTCGTTCGACATTGGGGGTCGATTTGGAAGAAGTGTCTCCCAGATGCCACCAACGTCACTAACAACTCACGGATCCGTGGGTATGAGATGTTTGTTCAACTTATTGAACATAGCAACCTCTACTAGACCTGGGCGCAGAGTTGACCGTTTAGGCGCTAAAACGTCGTTCATTCCACCTAGATCACACTCCAACCCTCCAGATGAAGCTTTGTTAGCAAGAAATGCTGAGGCAGTCATAGCCAGGCATGACATTTCGGCCCTCTTCACATACCACCAGTTTGGCAGGTCAGAAAAATTTTCAAGACCTTCTTTGCGTTCGAGAGATCTTAGTTTCTCGATTTCTTCCTTCACGATCAATTCAGGCGTCATTGCGACATCGACGCTCACACCGGCATCGATATGAAGCATTTCTGCCAACAAATCATCACTCTCATTGGCGCGAGACCGTTTTGCTGCAGGAAGCTGCTCCTCTTCCATCTCTTTGTGTAATGTGGATTTTGCAATCCTCTCGGCATAAACACTGAGTGTTTCCCATGTGAGTGTTTTAATGAATTCAAATAAAGCATTTCTTAGAGCGGTCACGTTCCAAGCTAGAGGGATATCAACATTATTGATATGCATTTGATCGATCTGATTCTTGATCAGACCACCAGCACTAAGGTCGGGACATAAAAGAACCTGCATATCAAAAAGATAGCTGAACTTGAAATCATTTGCCGTCAAGTTGTTGTTGAGTACTTTCATCTGCACCCTAGAGTCGGTGCCAGTGTGACCATACACTTCGGACGGGTAGCGGAGGGCCTTCAATGGGTGGTACCGATCGTAGTAGCGCTCTGACATCGCGGCTCGCAGTAGTTCGCGTACGCGTGTGCTACGCGGATCAAGATCTTCGACACTGCGGGATGGTGCATCTACTACAGGTGCGCGTGCGTTACGCATAAGAAGAGCAGACCCATCAACGGGGTTTGGGTCATGAATTTTTTATGGCGCACATGAATTAAGCACATTAGACAAGTTGCTCGCCATCTTGATATAGACATCAATAATGACAAATGTCTTCATCTTCTGGGCCAAAACTTGCACAGCTCGAATCAGAACAATGATTGATCGAAACTCGAGGAGAACCTCCTTATCACCTAGACAAGAGAATACTCTGCCTTTCCGACGGAATGCCTCTTTCAACTGGGCGAAACAGATCAAAATACGGACGAGCACGTCGTCGATTGCACTCCATCGATGGGCAGGTGAGTTTTTCATCTTGATAAGATAATTGAAAGATTCAAACATGAGAGCGTCAAGCAGTGCCTGCAACTCTTCACTTTTGTTGACAGCTTCTGCAATTTGCCGAACTTTCTTGATAATTCGACGCGCCTCTGGGTTCTTACTGTTTGTCGTCGTCAAGCACGTTCCAAACGCATCAGACAATGCAAGATGTGCCAAATGGGAGATACACCACTCACGCAGCGTCGGGGAGACAATCTCGAGGGCTCGTTTAATGTCCGAACCAGAATCAGTAGCACTCGTAAGCACGTCTTAGGCCATAACAATGTTGTACTCCTCCATGATGGCTCTGACCCACTGAATAATAAGATCTGAGGCACGTTGCATACAACGCTCATCTGTAGTTGGAGCATAACGGCGGACCGCCACATTCCAACTCCGGTCCTGGCCGTGAACGATGTAGCTGATCCTACACGCCACATACTTTTGGTTGGAGAATTTGTTTCTGTACAAATCGATATTAACTGCCATGAACGAGATACACCACTCACGTGTCGTTTGGATGTCAACACGAATCAAATTCTTTGCATAAATATACTGCTCAACCATGAGTTTTGGAACATTGATATTCTTCAGACCACCATCTCCTATAGGTAGTCTGCCGGCCACAATCTTCCATCTATCAGTGGTGAATGCATTAAATGGGATGGAGTGCTCGGTGGCCCATGCAGTAAGCACGTACTGTAAAACATTAAACATGTATTCAGTTAAACAAACTTTACGTTAACTTAGAAATCTTCAAATATACCTGAAACCAACGCGTTGGATTTGCTAAGAATGATTCTTGAGAACATTCCAGCTGCTCTTTAATTTTTGCAATGTTCGCATTGACGGTCATCGTCTTTTTGGACAAGACAGCATGCAATTGATTCAAGTGGGTCGTTGCATTGCTGGTGGATGTCTGGGACATTTTAATCCACATTTGTTTGCCCTCTTTAACGCAATTGTCATGCAAACAGAGAAACCAACGTCCGCCTTTGCAATCAAAAACAATAACGCCGGCCTTCCATAAAATGGAAGATGCGTTCCTCGGCTTAGCTTCAGGTATGACTTTTCCGACAGGCTTGACGCTCACTGTCTTGAAAACCACGGGCTCCTCTAGAAATTTTTCGATTTGCTCGGAAATGGTTGTGTGACATGCATCATCCTCAAACAACATCAAATTTTGTGAACTCATACCACAATCTACAATAAACATGACCCTTCATCATTAACACGACCTATCAAAATCTATATGAACTTTATGTTTGACTCTAATGCTAAATCAATATTATAAATACTTGGATATTTAAAGGGAGTTTAACAAAAACACACAAAAAATGAACAATAAACGGAGAGCCCTAGCAAAGGCGGCGAAGAGGCTCAGGAAGCTTGATGTTGTCGGTCGGAGAAGCTGCGGCAGGATGGACGACGATGGGTTTCGACCTGGAGAAATTAATGGAGAGCCCTAGGAACGACCGGGAGAGACGACGCCGGTTTCATTCTCTGCGAAAAAAACGAGCCCTAGCGTGGTATTTGTTTTCGACCCGCGGCTACTTCTGTTCACAAACACGGGCCGGCCGGCTACCCAATGTAATAACGCATTAAATTGATAGACAGACCATAACTTCTACCCAAATAAAAAAATATCGCATTAAATTGATAGACGTGTAACACTTATTTTGGTACACTTGTACGGTTGCCTGAAATTTAATAGGATCATATTTTCAGCTAGCTACAACTAACTATAATTAGCTATTTTACAAAAAAATATAATTTGCACTTAGCTATAGTTAGCTATTTTTTATTTTTTCGCAAATGTTACTTAGCTATAGTTAGCTAATTTAAATTTTTTTGGAATATCCACTTAGCATCGGCTAGCTGGCCATAACTAGCTGTCTGCGTTGTACCCACTTAGTTAGCTGTCCGAGGTCTGCAATAGTGTGGCAGCGGCGCATAACGATGCTCAAAATGGTCGTTTTCTCTAAACGACCTCAGATCGAGGTGCAACGAATTCCGTTGCACTCGTATTGGTCCTACCAGTCTAACGGAACTGACGAAAGTCAATTCGGGGTTCGTACGACCACTATTCATAATAATGAGGTAGTGATGCGCTACGACACTCAAAATGGTCGTTTTCTCTAAACGACCTCGGATTGAGGTGCAGCGAATCCCGTCGCGCTCGTATCGGTCCTACCAGTCTAGCGGATCTGACAGAAGTCAATTCAGGGTTCGTAGCACATAACCCTATATCGGGTTATTTCTACCGTTCGGGCCTACTTTTATTGGGCCCACTAGGGTCTAGTGACCCAATAAAAGTCGGGATGTTACAGTCGACACAGCTCCGACCGCGTAGTTTTTTACCCTTTTTGGGTTTTCCACGTTAAAAAGTCTCAGTGTATTTAACGATTCTCTAAGTGATTGTCAGCGCGCTTGGTTCGCTTCAGAGCTAAGGTGGTTCAAGTCGACCGGTCTACCGAAAGCACTCAAGCGACCCGGAACAGTTTGGCGCCGTCTGTGGAATGGATTCCCAAATACTGTGCAAAGGCCATCCGAAGACAGCATCCGCTTTGCCCCAGTTCACGGAACCAACAGGAACGAACACCCACCATGTTGAAACTGTAACTTGGTCTCTTGTGGAGTTCGGATTCCCAAAAAAGGGGTGACCTCACACTTACTTCTCTCAAGGGAGAGCGCTAGACTAAGAGCTTAGGGAACTAGGAACAGGACCAAGGGCTCAGCGAGGAGGTCTCATCACACACCCGGAAGGTATTAGAGAGCTTCCCCTCCCAAGCCAATGCTGAGCTTGGGCACCTTGGGGCACTCTTACCCAACCAATGAAACCTAGGGAAAGTGTAGCCCAAAAAGAAGTGTCTCCCCAAAGGTGCCCCCCTTGATCCTATTTATAGATTTCCGAGTTTGGTCTGCCAATAGCCTGAATTTGGCCAAAGAGATTATAAAAATACCCTCAGGTTTGGCCTGCTAACAGCCAAATCCCGTTGTTCTGAGATGTTATATGCAGACCATCAGGGCATCTAGGTAAATTCATCCCTCTAGCCCACGATGTGAGTGGCTCATGAGGGAAACACTCGGTCTCTCGTTGGAAGGTGGAGCCTGGGCGAGCAGGGGTCGACTGCCTCCCCGCTTGCCCCCCTCTTGGGGCGGGGCGAGTGGGGGGTCGGCTGCATCCCGTTCGCCCCCCGGCTGGGGCTGGGCGAGTGGGGGGCCGGCTGCCTCCCCGCTCGCCCCCCTCTTGGGGCTCGGCGAGTGGGGGGTCGGCTGCCTCCCCGCTCGACCCCCTCTTGGGGCTCGGCGTGTGGGGGGACGACTGCCTCCCCGCTCGCCCCCCTCTTGGGGCTGGGCGAGTGGGGGGCTGGCTTCCTCCCTGCTCACCCCCCTCTTGGGGATCGGCGAGTGGGGTGTCGGCTGTCTCCCCGCTCGCCCCCTCTTGGGGTTGGGCGAGTGGGGGCAGGTTGCCTCCCCACTCGCCCCCTTTGGAGCTGGAAGAGTGGGGGCAGGCCGCCTCCCCACTCCCCTAGTGATCTCACCCTTAAAAAGCATGACCCGCGCTCCTCGGACTTGAGCCCACACATGAGCTCGCCCACCCCTCTCGCATGGGGGAGTGCTTCCTAAAAAATATTGGGCATATGACATGCTGGGTCCCGGGGGCCCACTCTGCGAATACAGGGTTGTACACAATCCCTGCTCTTTACGAGCGGGTCATACGCTCGAAAAGAAAAGTCCAACCTTGCATATTCATCGAGTGCCGCTGAGCGGAGTTGAGAAGACTCTGCACCTCCCAAGAGCCCTGCTCAGCCGAAGGTGCAGAAAAGACTCGGGAATTTCTTTCTGAAATGTCTATCTCGTGTCATCACCCGAGTGGCCTGCTCACCCAACCGGCTAATGAGAGCCCGGTTGGCAGAACCATCTTGGGGCAAAAATTACATAGCCTCCCCGAGAGGTCAACCTGCCCTGTCGGCTAGTGAGAGCTCGGTCAGCGGAACCATCTCGGGTCAAAATTTACATAGCCTCCTCGAGAGGTCAACCTGCCCTGCCAGCTAGTGAGAGCCCAGTCAGCTGAACCATCTCAGGACAAAAATTACATAGCCTCCCAGAGAGGTCAACCTGCTCTGCCGGCTTGAGAGAGCCCGGTCAGTGGAACCATCTCAGGACAAAAATTACATAGCTTCCCCGAGAGGTTAACTTGCCCTGCCGGCTAGAGAGAGCCCGGTCAGCGGAACCATCTCGGGACAAAAATTACATAGCCTCCCCGAGAGGTCAACCTGCTCTGCCGGCTAGTGAGAGCCCGGTCAGCGAAACCATCTCGGGACAAAAATTATATAGCCTCCCCGAGAGGTCAACCTGCCCTGCCAGCTAGTGAGAGCCCGGTCAGTGGAACCATCTCGGGTCAAAATTTACATAGCCTCCCCGAGAGGTCAACCTACCCTGCCGGCTAGTGAGAGCCCGGTCAGCGGAACCATCTTGGGTCAAAATTTACATAGCCTCCCTGAGAGGTCAACCTGCCCTACCGGCTAGTGAGAGCCCGGTCAGCGGAACCATATCGGGTCAAAATTTACATAGCCTCCCCGATAGGTCAACCTGACCTGCCAGCTAGTGAGAACCCGGTCAACGGAACCATCTTGGGACAAAAATTACATAGCCTCCCGGAGAGGTCAACCTGCCTTGCCGGCTAGTGAGAGCCCGGTCAGCGGAACCATCTCGGGGCAAAAATTACATAGCCTCCCCGAGAGGTCAACCTGCCCTGCCGGCTAGTGAGAGCCCGGTCAGCAGAACCATCTCGAATCAAAATTTACATAGCCTCCCCCAGAGGTCAAGCTGCCCTGCCGGCAAGTGAGAGCCCGATCAGCGGAACCATCTTGGGTCAAAAATTATATAGCCTCCCTGAGAGGTCAACCTGCCCTGCCGGCTAGTGAGAGACCGGTAAGCGGAACCATCTCGGGACAAAAATTACATAGCCTCCCTGAAAGGTCAACCTGCCCTGCCGGCTAGTGAGAGTCCAGTCAGCGGAACCATCCCAAGGGAAAATTACTTAGCCTCCCTGAGAGGTCAACCTGCCATGCCGGCTAGTGAGAGTCCGGTCAGCGGAACCATCCCAGGGGAAAAATTACTTAACCTCCCTGAGATGTCAACCTGCCCTGCCGGCTAGTGAGAGCCCGGTCAGCGAAACCATCTCGGGTCAAAATTTACATAGCCTCCCCGAGAGGACAACCTGCCCTTCCGATTAGTGAGAGCCCGGTCAGCGGAACCATCTCGGTTCAAAAATTGCATACCCTCACCGAGAGGTCAACCTGTCCTGCCGGCTAGTGAGAGCCCGGTCAGCGAAACCATCTCGGGACAAAAATTACATAGTCTCCTCGAGAGGTCAACCTGCCATGCTGGCTAGTGAGAGCCTGGTCAGCGGAACCATCCCAGGGGAAAAAATTACTTAGCCTCCCTGAGAGGTCAACCTGCCCTGCAGACTAGTGAGAGCCCGGTCAGCGGAACCATCCCAGGGGAAAAATTAATTAGCCTCACTGAGAGGTCAACCTGCTCTATCGACTAGTGAGAGCCCGATCAGCAGAACTATCCCAGGGGGAAAATTACTTAGCCTCCCTGAGAGGTCAACCTGCCCTGCCGACTAGTGAGAGCCCGACTTGTGGAACCATCCCAGGGAAAAATTAACTTAGCCTCCCTGAGAGGTCAACCTGCCCTGCCGGCTAGTGAGAGTCCGGTCAGCGGAATTATATCAGATCAAAAATTACATAGCCTCCCTGAGAGGTCAACCTGCACTGCCGACTAGTGAGAGCCCGGTTAGCGGAACCATCCCAGGGGAAAATTTACTTAGCCTCCCTGAGAGGTCAACCTGCCCTGTCGACTAGTGAGAGCTCGGTCAGCGGAACCATCTCAGGGGAAAAATTACTTAGCCTCCCTGAGAGATCAACCCGTCCTGCCGACTAGTGAGAGCCCGGTCAGCGAAACCATCCCAGGGGAAAAATTACTTATCCTCCCTGAGAGGACAACCTGCCATGCCGGCTAGTGAGAGCCCGGTCAGCGGAACCATCTCGGGTCAAAAATTACATAGCCTCCCTGAGAGGTCAACCTTCCATGCCGGCTAGTGAGAATGCTCACTTTTGGAGATTGTTCTACTCCTGTCGCTTGACTCTTCTTCTATGGAGCACTGGACTCCTCCCCGGACACCCATACTGACCCTGTCCTCTCATTCGTCCTCGGGTGCTTCAGGTTGAACTTCTTTGCCCTGCTCCGGTCGCCGCCGCTATTGATGTTGTGCTTGATCTCTTCCTCCTATGTGATTCCTTCTTCTTCTTTGGCCGATCGCCATTGTTTGTTGAGGTGGGGGAGGGAGTGCCTTCGGTCCCTGCCTCCACCTTGGGGGGTCGGGTCTCTCCCCTTGGAAGTTACCCTCTCTTTGGTCAAACTTTCTTTTAGGATCTTCCATGCCCCCTCCTTGTTGCCTTGTCTCCGGCTCACTCAACTCGGCCAACCTTTTCGCGAACTCCGGGTTGGCCTCCTCTCCCTCAATTTCTTCCGCCGCCCTTCCCATCAATTCTTCGAAGGATTGGGGGGTCTTCCGCATTAAGCTCATCTTGAAGAACCCCTCCCGCAGCCTCACTATGAAGGCGAGCTGGAGGATGAACACGGGCACCTCCTGGATGAGTATGACCTCTTCCTGGAACCTATCCACGTAGCGAGCCAGCGACTCCCTCGGCTCTTGCTTAATCTTGAAGAGTGCATCGACATCCTTCTTCCTCTTCTTCGACGTCAAGAAGTGCAACAGGAAACCTCGACGCAGATCCTCGAAGGCATATATAGACCCCACGGGGAGCTGGTGGAACCAGTCTCTCGCCTTCTCTTTCAGGGTGGTAGCAAAGAGTCGACACTGTAAGGCATCTGACATATGTTGGATCAAGACCATGTCCTCGAACCACTGCAGGTGCAGGACTGGGTCATCCTTGCCGATGTAATAAGACATCTCCGGCCCCCTGAACCCCTCCGGAACCGGGGCCGAGAGGATCAATTCACAAAAGGGACTTCCCTCCCCGGCTCGTCGAGTGATTCGCTCTCGCAGAGTCAGCTCACATACCTCTGCACTCGCCGAGCTACTGAATAGCTACCGCCCGGGGAGGTCTCTCCCACTCGCCTCTGCTCGACCCCCTTTGGGGCGGGGCGAGTGAGGTCCGGATGCCTCCCCGCCCGCCTCCGTCAGCACCTCCTTCCCGGGTTGCCGACCGGGAGCATTCTCGCCTATCTACGGGGGCGGGACCACTGGAACTGTCGGTGTCTCACACTCGCCCCTCATGGAGAAAGCCAACTGTAAGGTCTGCAGGACCTCCCTCTTGAAGTCTTCGAACATTTCCATCGACACCTCTTTCGCGGGTGGCTGTGAGTGGCCCTGGTCGGATCCATCTCCTCCACCTCCAGCCATGGATCTCAGCTTGAGATTTTCTGTGCTGGTCACTCTCCACGCTCACCGCACCATAAATGTTGAAACAGGAACTTAGTATCTTGTGGAGTTCGGGATCCCAAAAAAGGGGTGATCTCACCCTTATTTCTCTCAAGGGAGAGCGCTAGACTAAGAGCGTAGGGAACTAGGAACAGGACCAATGGCTCGGCGAGGAGGTCCCACCACACACCCGGAAGGTCTTAGAGAGCTTCTCCTCTCAAGTCAATGCTGAGCTTGGGCACCTTTTGGGGCACTCTTCCCCGACCAAAGAAACCATGGGAGAGAGTAGCCCAAAAAGAAGTGTCCCCCATAGGTGCCCCCTTGGTCCTATTTATAGATTTCCGAGCTTGGTCTGTCAATAGCCTGATTCTGGCCTAAGAGATTACAAAAATACCCCCATGTTTGGCCTGCTAACAGCCAAATCCCACTGTTCTGAGATGCTATATGCAGACCATTAGGGCATCCAGGTAAATTCATCCATGTAGCCCACGGTGCGAGTGGCTCATGAGGGAAACACCCGGTCTCTCGCCCCCCTATTGGGGCTCGGCGAGTGGGGGCCGGCTGCCTCCCCGCTAGACCCCCTCTTGGGGCTCGGCGAGTGGGGGTCGGCTGCCTCCCCGCTCGCCCCCCTCTTGGGGCTGGGCGAGTGGGGGGCCGACTGCCTACCCGCTCGCCCCCCTCTTGGGGCTGGGCGAGTGGGGGGTCGGCTGCCTCCCCGCTCGCCCACCTCTTGGGGCTCGGCGAGTGGGGGGGGGGGGCTGCCTCTCCACTCTCCCCCCTCTTGGGGCTGGGCGAGTGGGGGTCAGCTGCCTCCCCACTCGCCCCCTCTTGGGGCTCGGCGTGTGGGGGGCCGGCTGCCTCCCCGCTCGCCCCCCTCTTGGGGCTCGGCGAGTGGGGGGTCGGCTGCCTCCCCGCTCGCCCCCTCTTGGGGCATGGGAGTGGGGTCCGGCTGCCTCCCCACTCGCCCCCCTCTTGGGGTTGGGCGAGTGGGGGCAGGTCGCCTCCCCACTCGCCCCCCTTTGGAGCTAGGCGAGTGGGGGCAGGCCGCCTCCCCACACCCCCTAGTGATCTCACCCTTAAAAAGCATGACACACGCTCCTCGGACTTGAGCTTACCCAGGAGCACTCCCACCCCTCTGGCCTGGGGGAGTGCTTCCTAAAAAATATTGGGCCTAATGACATGTTGGGTCCCGGGGGCCCACTCGGCGAATACAGGGTTGTACACACCAGGAACTTTCTGACGCACACAGTTCCTCCATTCCGGTAAACTCGATAAGTAAAGCGCTTCTCGCTGCGCCCATCTTGCCTCAATGGCTTGGCATGGCTGGCAAACGGACTCCCCCAGCAGCGGAGCAGGATTCGAATAATGTCACATTCCAGCCAGAGCAATCCCCTCTGTCAAGATTGATCCTGGCGTATCCCATCCCATCGTGGCTAAAGCTCCCACGCTGTAAAGAGTTTCACGGAGCAGAAGATCCGTACGAGCATGTTAACTACTTCCTAGCTGTCATGGGGACGTTCGGGCTTCCAGATTAAATCAGCTGCAAAATCTTCGCAGAAACAACTACGCGGAGGTGCTCTCACCTGGTATCAATCCCTAATCGGGGGAATACTCCACAACTTCACTGAACTATCCCAGTTGTTCACTGGATGGCACGAAGGATGCACGCAGAGAATCCGAGAAGACAACCCAGTGTGGGGAGAACTTGAGTTGGCCGGATCTCCCCGTCCAGGACAAGAAGAGCATGGCAAGCAGCAAAGAAGAGACGATGCGAGCTTCCATCGACAACATCCTCGTGGGGGGCTGGATTTCACCTTACACGTAAGCATCGACAACCTGGCCTGCGAATTAAGAAGAGCGTTGATAAGCCATCGCATCTCATTCAACATCTTGTTCATGGCAGTCGTGATACAGCTCAAGCTCCTCGGCGGAAACCCCAGGCTCAGAGCCAGCGACATAGAACTCCCGGACGGAACGACGATACCCACCATAGGGGTTATCGTTCTCCCCGTCCAAATAGGAGCATTCCCAGAACCGGTCCAGTACGACGTCCAGTTTGTCATCACATAAGCAAATTCACGATGCGACGCAATATTCGGGAGCGTTCTAGTTGACGCCTTAC
Organism: Dactylorhiza incarnata; assembly: GCA_033032865.1. Lineage (NCBI taxonomy): Eukaryota > Viridiplantae > Streptophyta > Magnoliopsida > Asparagales > Orchidaceae > Dactylorhiza > Dactylorhiza incarnata. The sequence continues at coordinate 1,975,737 of JAWHQI010000340.1, read as the reverse complement.
AACATGACACGTCCATGGCTGGTCGCATGGCTAGCAAAGGGAAAAACATTAGAAACTCGATTTGCGGACTCAACGCTGCCACTGCCGGTCTTCCTTGAGTCACCTACGACCCATCGTCGAGTTCGAATTCCGAGAAAGACGAAATGCAAGAGAGCCGAGCAACCCCTGCGCCAGTAGCGGAAGATAGTCTACCTACGCCCGAAAGTCCACAACAGCCCGAAGTCACAGGTTGAAAGAGGAAGGGACAACAACAACTGCTCGTGAAAGCCGGTCGGCCCGACCAGGGTCAATCGGCTTGCTCCCGGGGGCTGGCTAACCGAAGAACTCGGGTCTACACCCCGTTAAATGCCTCCCGTGAGCATATCCTGTCCATGATCTACAACAGCCAGATCGTCAAATGGCCAAGACCGCTCCCCAGAAATACGGGAGATCAATCCCTCTTTTGTGACTTTCACAGGGGATTGGGACACCGTACAAGGCAATGCCTCAACCTGAAGGATGAAATCGAGCGCCTTGTCCAGTCAGGGCACCTGAAGATCTACCGCCAAGCAGCTCAGAAACAAGCAGTTCGAGGAACGGCAGCGGGAGGTCAGCCACCAGAGTGATCATGCCACCACTGCGTTTCATACAGGATGATCGAATGAACTCATGCAAACACCACTCAAAAGCGCCAAGAACCGAGCAAGGGAGTCTGACGCTATTTACGCCCTCGTTTCATTTGTAATCGCTAACCCAAAAGCCGCAAGACTACACTTGCACATATATTTATGTTCGTTTCAATTTAACGTATCTTACTTATTCTTAACTCTACTAACACTTTGGGGCCTTGCCCCCGGGACTTTGCAACAGGGTAAACAGAAGACGATAAAAGAAAACAAAGATACAGAAAATAGGAAATACAGGTATCAATCCTCGGCCGCCTCCGAGCGATCATCCTCAAGCAGCGGCTCCAGCTTCCTCTCCACCATACAGAGGGTCTTCTGCACGCCCCGCTGAAAGGCCACCTTGCACTCATCCTCAAGCAGCGGCCCCACCTCCTTAAGCATAATCTCGACACGAAGCTCCTCCGAAATCTGGAATCGCTCCTCCACAAAGGCTAGTGAGTCTTTGTACTCAGCCACCCCTGCCGCCTTGGTCTCTTCGATGCTCTGATCGGCATGCGACAACCGGTCCACCTCGCTCCTCAGGAATCCCAGCTCTCCCTTCTGGCAAAACATCTCCCCCTAAGCCTCCGACAACTGGCGAAGGGCATCATGAGCAAGCGCCTTGTCACCACCATACTCCGCCCGCAACCTCTCAACCTCTGACCGGGAGGAAGAAACGAAAGACTCCAGCTGCCGAATATGGGTCGAGTCGCGATCCCTCTTCTTCTTCAAGGCAGCCAAGTCACTCTTCGCCACACGCAACTCCTCCTGAAGAATAAAGTAGTCATCCTTAAGACCCACATAACAGTTGTTCCATGTAAGAGCGACACTAGTCAGAGCATCAGCCTGTGAAAAGAGCAAACAGTCAGAATGCGTCAGCAATAAGAAGAAAACCAGAAATGGAGGAAGAAGATTCTACTCATGGGAGAAGTCATCGCCTGAAGAGAGGAAGAAACTCGTCTCGCCAGCGGTAAGGGAGGAGGCGGCGACAAGTCTCCCTGCGGTACCTGGTCGGCAGTAGGAGAACCTAAGATCTCGACGTCGGGATCATCTGGAATCGGCTCCGCCCTGCGACTACTCGGACCCGCCTCATGATCATGACTTCTAGGTACTGGCGGAATGAACCCCGGACAAGGACCCTGTGAAATTTTCCGGACCTTGTGAGAGCAAGCAGGAATAACAACTAGAGATGCAAGCCAAACAACCAGAGATAATATTCAGGCAAACAAGATTCTTTTATTGATAGCAACACTTCAATTACAGGGCAAGACATGCTCGACGAGACATGATTTCGTCAGCACAAAACTTCAAAGAGAAAAAACAGAAACTGAAGATAACTGAGACCGCACGGTCTCTTGCCGAACTCAGCAGCTCGCCAGACCGCTGCTGCCAGACCGCAACCGCTCCCGATCTCGAAACACCACCAGACCGCTGCACCAGACCGCTCCTTTGCCGATCTCCTGATTCCCGAACTCCAGCACCACAACTCCAAGCCGCAAACCGCCCGAACACTTTCAGAGGAAGAGGTGATCGCTGCTGCCTGCACTATCCGCAGAAGCTGCACAAAGAAGAATTCAATCAGAGACCGCCCGGTCAGATAAACACAGACCGCAGGAACTAGGCAAACTCGGCTTACACTTGGTGTGTTCTGATTGTTGCTACAGTGGCTCCCTATTTATAGGCGTGAGACCTGATCCAGTCACCACCCTATGAGATAGAGTCACCACCCATCAGACCGCGCGACCTTACCGGTCAACCCGCGCGATCACTGCAACCCTCCTGCTTCATTTTGGTGAGCGCTGACTTCTCTCCAGACCGCGGGAGATCGCTACTCCCTTAGTTTGAGCACGACTCCACACGGAGATCGCCAGACCGCCTAGAAGTCGCCCACCACCTGTGTTCGCCTGAGACCGCAAACACAGCCAGCTCGCCCTCCGGTCTCCTCCTGAGACCGCGAACTGAGACCGCGCGACTAAGATGACTTAGTCCGCGAACTCCTTCAGAACCCTCTGGAAAGCCACCAGACCGGATTCAAGAGCCAACCCGTGCGGTCACGCCAGACCGGCACGTCCTTGAAGAGAACAACTTGTCACGCGGTCAGAGACAGACCGCGCGACCCTGAGGAAGATCACCCGTCATGCGGTCACAGCCAGACCGCACGACCTCCACCTCCAGCAGCCCTTGGACCAGGCCAGCGGTCAACCCCGGAAGCCGCAGCTGACCAATAGAACAGACCGCCATTGTCAGACCGCCAGACCGTGCGGTCACGCCAGACCGCCCGGTCTCCTCCCAGACCGCCCAGGTCCAAAAGCCTCCTTCACTTCCACTTCAATAATTTCAACACTCCCCCTTGAAGTGGGAAGTGGAAACTAGCCCAAGTAGCTCCCTTAGCCGTGTGAACGGCCCCTTTGCCAGCGCCTTTGTGAAGATGTCTGCGACATTGTCCGCACTCCGCACATGCTCGACCGAAAGAGATCCCTCCAGCACCTTCTCCCGTATGAAGTGATGCTCGATCTCAATATGTTTGGTCCTCGCGTGACAAACTGGATTGGTCACCAGTTTGAGAGCACTCTCGTTGTCACCGCGTAGCAGAGTCGGCTCCCGAACCTCTTTGTGGACGTCTCCCACCAACCTCCTAAGCCAGATGGCTTCCTGAGCTGCCAAGGCCGAAGCCTTGTATTCCGCTTCTGTGGTGGAGACCGATACGGAATCCTGCTTCTTGCTGCACCGTGATATAGCCGTAGGGCCCGCCATGAAGACAAATCCAGATGTCGACTTCCGATCATCAGAATCTCCCCCGTAATCAGCATCCATGTATCCATGCACTTCGAAGCCCGCATCCCTCCTGTATAGGAGACCCATGTCTGAGGTCGCCTTGACATACTTCAGAATGTTCTTGGCCGCTAGCAGATGAGGTATCCGTGGCTCCGCCATATACCGACTCACCCTGCCTACTGCATATGCAATATCTGGCCTCGTGATCTTCAGATAGATCAAGCTCCCAACCAGAGCTCGGAACACCAACGGATCTTGCATGATCCTTCCCTCATCCCTCCGAAGCTTCATAGCCTTCTCCAGAGGTGTGGAAGTGCACTTCCCTCCCTTCATGCCGAACCGCTCCACGATCCGCTCCGCATATCCGGCTTGGGTCACCAACACTCCACCTTCCTTCCTCTGCACCTCGAGTCCAAGGAAATGGTGAAGTTCACCTAAGTCCTTCATCTCGAACCTGATAGACAGCTCGGCCCGGAGCTGTGCTACATCCTCCTTCGAGTTCTCCGTCACGATCATATCGTCAACGTATAGCAGCACGATGACCTGAAGCTCCCCGCTCTTCTTGACGAACAAGCTCGAGTCTGAGTCTGAAGCAACAAATCCACAGAATAGGAGATATTCTGCGATCTTCCCGTACCACGCCCTCGGCGCTTGCTTCAACCCATACAGGGCCTTCTTCAGCTTGCAGACATGCTCCGGAAGATCTTCAGACACAAAGCCTGGTGGCTGAACCATAAAGATGTCCTTGTCAATCTCGCCGTACAAGAAAGCGTTCTTGACGTCGAGCTGCCAAATCTCCCATCCACTGAACGCTGCCAAGGCAATGATGAACCGAACTGAAGTCATTTTGGCCACCAGACTAAAAGTCTCTTCATAGTCTTCACCGTATTGCTGCGAGAACCCCCGAGCTACAAGACGAGCCTTGTAACGCTCGATACTGCCGTCAGCTTTCTTCTTCAGTTTGTAGACCCATTTGCATGTTACAGGAGTAGTGCCCTTGGGCTTGGGCACAAGAGACCAGGTCTCATTCTTCTCAAGAGCTGCCATCTCTTCTTGTATTGCAACATCCCACTCCTTCACGCCTTGGGCCTTCTCAAAGCTTGACGGCTCCCTCTCATCCAAGGGACCAGTGAAGAAACATGAGACAAAGCTCACTGCGTTTCCTCCTGTATAGCGATCAGGGGCAACGATTGCTCGCTTCGACCTTCTCAGCTCCTTCCCCTGAACCGCATTATCTCCAGCTGCTTCTTCCCTAGCTCCACTTCCAGACGTGCTAGGAGCATTGCTCCCCCTGCTCCCTGAGCCAGAAGCCCCCGTCTCGGAACTAGAAGGAGATGGACCACCTGGTGACACAGGTAGCTCCACCTGAAGATTTTCCACAGCTTTCTCCGGCACTTCCACCCTGCTTTCTGGTAGCTCCACATCAGAAGACCCCTTGTAAGATGTCACCTCATCGAACACGACGTCGCGAGATACAACAAATCTCCGCGTCTCTGGGTCCATGCACTTCCACCCTTTCTTCCTCTCATCGTATCCCACAAAGACTAGCTTCCTAGCTTTCGCTTCTAGCTTTGTCCGAAGAGCATCTGGGATGTGCACGTAACAGGTGGAACCGAACACCCGAAGGTGTGCCACGCTTGGCTTCTCCTTGAACATCATCTCATGCGGGGTCAACATGTTGATGGGGCTCAGAGGCATCATGTTGATGACGTAAGCAGTACAAGACATTCCCTCCGCCCAAAAGGACTTTGGGATACTCTTGGCATGAAACCAACACTTGCAGGTCTCCGTCAGATGACGAATCTTCCGCTCTGCAACCCCATTCTGTTGTGGAGTATGCGCACAAGTGAGCTCCCTCCGGATGCCCGCCTTCCTGCAAAAACTGGAGAACTCAGCAGAGGTGAACTCCCCTCCGTTGTCCGTCCTCAGCTTCTTGATCCGCAGATTCAGCCGACCCTCCACGAGCTCCTTGAACTCCACAAACTTGGCAAACGCCTCCGCCTTCTCCTTCAGGAAATATACCCAGACATATCTGGTGTAATCATCGATCAACACCAGCATATACCTGCTGCCTCCGAGGCTTGGGGTAGCAGTTGGTCCCATCAAGTCACCGTGGATGCACTCCAACGGCACACTACTCCTTGTCTGCGACTTGTCAAACGGTAGTCGATGAGACTTGCCGAACTGACATCCTGCGCAAACATGACCTTCTCCGTAGGAAGATAGACTTGGCAGGCCCTTGACCAGACCTCTCACCGCCATAGCTTTCAGCTTGTCCATCCCTACATGCCCCAACCTCTCATGCCATATCACGGCACCATCATTCGTCTTCATCTTGTCAACGTAGGAACTTGTCGACAAAACGAACAAGTCCTTCGCCCTTCTCCCGACATGGACGACCTCGGCCTTCACGGCCTCTACATTTCATAGAAATTTCACTTCTGTCGGGCCGAACAGAACGTGATACCCAGCGTCAACAGCGTTGGTCACGGAGAAGAGGTTTTTCTTCATTCCGGGCACATGATAGACACTCTTCAAAGTAAGTGGCCCTCTATCACTGCCCAAAGAAACAACCCCCACCTTCTCGACTGCATGCACAGTATTATCTGCAGTAATAATAGCATTGTTACCTGTGTACGGCTCCGCTGAAGAAAGCTTCGACTTGTCCCCGGTGAGGTGATGACCACACCCCGAGTCCACGATCCAGTCCTCCTGATAGTTGATAGGAGCCGAGGCTCCAATAGAAGCCGAGAAAGCTCCTCCCCATCCTCCATCAAAGTGCCTGGCCGGTGCTTCCTCCTTCTCAGCAGCATGCCCTGGCTGAGTATTCAGCCTGCAGTCCTTCTTGAAGTGCCTAACCTTCCCGCACTTGAAGCATTTGAGACCTTCCTTCTTCTTCTTCTTCCCGTCAGCCTTGGGAGCATACCCCCTTTCCTGCTGCCCAGAAGTTGAAGGCCCATAGCCTTCCGTGGTCTTCTTCTTCTTCTCCCACTTCTTCTTCCCTGAGAAGAGAACCTCGCCATCTCCCCCAGTCACTGACACCCCCGCCATCTGCCTTGCCAGACTTTCCTGCGAAGCTAGCAGATTCTCCAGCTCTAGCAGAGACGGCTGATTTGCCCATCCCTGTACCGATGTCACAAAGGCCACATATTCCTTCCGCAAGCCGCGGATGATGTGCCTCTTCAGCTTCGCCTCAGAAATTGGCTCATCAGGATCCAGTGCTGATATCTCAGCGCAGAGATTCTTCATCTTCAAAAAGAAGTTCGAGATAGAAAGATCACCTTGAGCTGACCTCGCCAGCTCATTCTCTAAGAACTGTAGCCTTGCTATATTCTTTTTGTTAAACAGCCCATCCAGGGCTCTCCAGATCTCAGCAGCTGATCCACACCCCAAGATGTGATCAAAGAGATCAGGTGAAATGGCACGCTTCAAGGTGAACTCGGCCTTGGCGTTGGTCTTCCTCCATGCCCTCACGGCCGGTCCATTATCACCTCCTTCTACTGCCTTCACCTCTTCTGTTTCATCTCCTCCTACCACCTCCCAGAGGTCCTCACCCAGAAGATAGCTCTGCATACACGACTTCCACTTCTTGAAGTTAGTCGATGTAAGCATCTCAATACCAAGACCTCTTGCAAAACCACCTTCCATTGCTCTTCCTCTAGTTCCTTCTTCACAAAGGCGATGACTACTCTAAGTTATTCACTGCTCTTTCAACTCCAACCTCGCTTTGATACCATGTGAAATTTTCCGGACCTTGTGAGAGCAAGCAGGAATAACAACTAGAGATGCAAGCCAAACAACCAGAGATAATATTCAGGCAAACAAGATTCTTTTATTGATAGCAACACTTCAATTACAGGGCAAGACATGCTCGACGAGACATGATTTCGTCAGCACAAAACTTCAAAGAGAAAAAACAGAAACTGAAGATAACTGAGACCGCACGGTCTCTTGCCGAACTCAGCAACTCGCCAGACCGCTGCTGCCAGACCGCAACCGCTCCCGATCTCGAAACACCACCAGACCGCTGCACCAGACCGCTCCTTTGCCGATCTCCTGATTCCCGAACTCCAGCACCACAACTCCAAGCCGCAAACCGCCCGAACACTTTCAGAGGAAGAGGTGATCGCTGCTGCCTGCACTATCCGCAGAAGCTGCACAAAGAAGAATTCAATCAGAGACCGCCCGGTCAGATAAACACAGACCGCAGGAACTAGGCAAACTCGGCTTACACTTGGTGTGTTCTGATTGTTGCTACAGTGGCTCCCTATTTATAGGCGTGAGACCTGATCCAGTCACCACCCTATGAGATAGAGTCACCACCCATCAGACCGCGCGACCTTACCGGTCAACCCGCGCGATCACTGCAACCCTCCTGCTTCATTTTGGTGAGCGCCGACTTCTCTCCAGACCGCGGGAGATCGCCACTCCCTTGGTTTGAACACGACTCCACACGGAGATCGCCAGACCGCCTAGAAGTCGCCCACCACCTGTGTTCGCCTGAGACCGCAAACACAGCCAGCTCGCCCTCCGGTCTCCTCCTGAGACCGCGAACTGAGACCGCGCGACTAAGATGACTTAGTCCGCGAACTCCTTCAGAACCCTCTGGAAAGCCACCAGACCGGATTCAAGAGCCAACCCGTGCGGTCACGCCAGGCCGGCACGTCCTTGAAGAGAACAACTTGTCACGCGGTCAGAGACAGACCGCGCGACCCTGAGGAAGATCACCCGTCATGCGGTCACAGCCAGACCGCACGACCTCCACCTCCAGCAGCCCTTGGACCAGGCCAGCGGTCAACCCCGGAAGCCGCAGCTGACCAATAGAACAGACCGCCATTGTCAGACTGCCAGACCGTGCGGTCACGCCAGACCGCCCGGTCTCCTCCCAGACCGCCCAGGTCCAAAAGCCTCCTTCACTTCCACTTCAATAATTTCAACAGACCCCCGTTCCTAAAGACGATCTTCCTCTTCTTTCCGCGGGCCAAAGGAGCAACAACAACACGCTCAGCATCCCAAGAGAGTCCCACCGAGAGGAATCGTCTCTCCTCCACACAATCAAAAATACAATACAGGGCCTTCGACAACCCATCTTGACCAGAGAAACTAGGAAGCGGTAAGAACTCTCCTTCCCGCCCCGTCTGCAGGCGACAACGACCCAAAAACGCTCTCCACAACTCTGGCAACTCCCAGCGATTCTGAACATACCCAAAAAGGGTATTCCCGTGCCGATAATCGTTCTTCTCCCAGAAGCGGAACCAACTCTTGTTACTCCGAACCTCGATACGACCCCCCGGGTCGGTAGAGACCTCACATCAATCCTTGAACATTTCCAAAGAGAATCGTGCGTTGTGCTCCCGGAAAAGCACGATCATCCCCATAATCCTCGCCATCCTGACCGGAGTAAACTGAGTGATCGGAACGCCGCAGAACTGAAAAATCTATATCGCCTCATCCGAGGGAGGCAAGCGAAACCCGAATTTCAAACAATTCTCAGAAAGAGTCATGAAACCGGACGGCGGGTTCTGGCGCGTTCATCAGCCCGAGGAATCTTCACCTCTATACTGGACGGCAATTCAAGTCGCTTGCGCCACATGTCAATCCGCGCAGCATCAAGAGTTGAGCGAAGATGCATCGGCCGCGACTGGTCGCCTCGCTTCAAGACCTGAAAAAAACAAACAAATTAAAATTCCTGTGAAAACTACAAGTGAAATGATGCGATTACGGCAAGTGCACCGGTCGCGTGCAAGTAATAGTTGGGAGCCAACTCCCCAGATATCGATCTCTCAGGGAATGCAGGTTGTGGTGATTGTTACGACGAGTAAAAGAAAGTAAAAACAAGGGCGTTGTGATTGGTGTCCTAAGCTATTGCAGAAATAAGAGAAATGCGGGTCAAAACTCCGCTTCGCAAGGCGGGATGGATGCAACGGCCGCAATGTCATGCTTCGATGAGCGGGTGAACGAGAAGGCTAGCGGATGAGGTTCGTAAGCACCTCATCACGGAACACGCAACTAGCAATTGCTAGTGCGGAACACTACAAAGCGGTGGAGTGAATGGGGGACTACGACGCTCCTCAAATCTCATAAACCACACATGATCTCACAAACATGAAATCATATTAACTAAAACACAGAGTTTATGAACATCATCCACAATAACAAACACATACAAGGAAAACTCTGAAGCAAAGCGAAGGGGAAAAGAGGAAACCGAAGCTCGAAGACTATGCTGAAGATTCTCGGCCGGAATCGTAGGGTTGTCAAACCTCGTCCGTGCTCGGTCTTCAGTTGCGTCCGGGGTCCGGAGGAGTTGTCACCTTCCTCTACTATTACCTGTCTTCTTCGTGGTCTAGCTCGAGGTAACTCTTGTTCGACACCTTGAATGCAGCAGAGACTTTCCGTCTATGACGTTCTTGAGCTCAAAGATGATGGAGGAGGCCAAGGAGAGAGCTTTGCCAGAAGATTTGCAAGCCAAAGGTCACCGGAGCTCCTCCTAGGTCAAACAGTGGTGGAGCGGTGAACTAGGCGAAAATGGCGGGCTTCTGAAGCTTTTCCCGCGGGGGGCTCCTGATTGCAGCAAATTTCCTGCCTTAAATACTAAAAGGTCAGAAATTTAGTCACGCACGGGCGAACGCACAACCGTGCGTTGCCCGTGCATTATTTAACGAATAAACTGGCTTGAGGGAGAAGCAGCAGTGCCCGTGCATTTAACTCACGCACGGGCGAATCCGCCCGTGCGCAAAAATGCACGAACAAATTCAGATTGGCTAAAAACAGTTGAAACAGGTGATCGTGCGTTTCCTTCGCGCACGGGGCAAATCCGCCAGTGCGTAAAAACGCACGAACAAATTCAGATCACAGGTTTTCTCCCCAGATGAAGGCGCACGACCGCAGTCGTCCGTGCGTCAAGAAAATGCACGACCGTGCGATATACACAATCATGATTTCTGGGCAAAAGGAGATGATCCAACCACCTGCAAGCACATCAATCCAACTGGGAATACACCTCCAGCACCAATCAAACATAGAAAAGGGATTGGGGAGCACAATGTGCTTACCCCCAATAATACGGAGCGCAAACGCACGCCAAAATGGGCTTAAAAGGAGCACAAAGCACGCAAGTGCGCATGAATGAGCATAAGAGAAATATATGCAATAATAGCTCAAAAATGACGCACATGAGAGTGAAAACTAGCCCGGATGAGTCCATCAAAATGTATATAAATGAGACTCATCACACCCCCAGACTTAACCGTTTGCACGTCTCGGGCAAACTACTCAGCTCTCCGGTCAGAGCAATTGGGTGTTAAAGTGAATTTGAGCGGTGGAGATCCATGCGAAGTCGCATGCTCACGTACGTAGAAATACGTTAGAATAGAATTTAACTCAAGATTATATTTAACTATTTCTAGAACAGAAATTTGAATCTAGTTTACTCGGATGGTGAATCCCGGTGAGTCTTTCGGTCGCGCACAAGGGACAATAGCGTGACTAATGAGTAGAGTATTACTCGAATCAAAATTCGGAACAATCTCCTAAGAAATCCATCAAAGTCGGTGTCCATAGGCTTGCGCATTCGCACTCTCTCCACTGCATGAGATGACTCATATCTAAAATCAATAGAACTTATAGGTTAAGATTTGGCTTAGGTTTAGTTTAGGTTAGATAAGTAGAAGAACGATGGGCATCACACTCAACATAACCTGAGCACTTAAGAGTATAAAATCACCAATACAACAATTTCAAGAACCACACAACACCCCCCAGACTTCAACTGGACACTAGGTGTGTGCTAAGCCGACCATACATTGTTTTGTCGAGAGATTGTATTAGAAAGTTCTTTTTGCACAATTATTTTGTATTCTCTCTTCTCGACAAATATATCTTTTGTAAGCACTTCATAAACTTCTCATTTAGCTTTCTCAAAGCTACCATACACATCAGAGATAACACCAAACGTGATAGATATATAAATTTCTTTCAAACTCATTTGTTGGTGCGAATATAGGTTTGGCCGTATGGCTTTGGTGAAATTTAAGTGGAGCTAAACAAGAAGGATAGGTGGTCTCAAGTGGGCTTGCAAGGGTGATTACATTGGTTAGGATTTCAAAAACACAAACGGATCAAGAAACGGCCTACATCACGCTTTATAACGAGTTATTCAACGCAATCGTTTCAAGAGTCACCTAGTGCAAGTTCTAGCCACCGAGAAAGGTTATCATTCCTTCCGACCTTTAGTAATAAGCTACTACTAATCCTGCTACACTCGACCCTATGCTACCGTTGGATTCACCGAATTCACCACTAGAGTAAAATAAATTGCAACTACTATAATAGAAATAATTAAATTATAACATTGAATTTTATTCTACTCTAATTGAATTTCTATGCGTGACGGGAGCACTCGACTAAAACACTACTCGAGTCAACATTTTTCTTCACCCCTCACTCCTACACTAACAATCCAATTCTTACAAGCGGGAAACCTCGCAGCAATACCCAATAAGCGCGTGCGATCAAGTACGCGTGAACTAGGTGCAAATTAATGTATGCAATGTGTGCAACAAAATTGAAAATCCTAACTCAGTACATTCTAACATGCTATGCAAAGTGTGTGCACGTGCATAACTCGATCTCTCCCCCAGACTTGATCAAAACCATATAAAATAAAGAATTCATGAATAAGGAAAATAGGGGTAGAGTGGACCTATGCTCACGAATGAGCATGCCAGAAGTGCGGCAATTCCATCTTTAAATTTCTCCTTCCTCATCCCCAAGCGAGAGCTTAAACCTGCGATGTTATCATAAAGCAAACAACAAAACATAATAAACAAAAAATTTGAACGAAAGTTCGGAACCGAATGGTTCCCCCATGGGTTGTCTCCCAAGAAGCCCTTTTGTTTAATGTCCTTAAGGTGGACCAAATACCTGTATTAGCAGATTATAGAATTGTTCACGCAAAATTAAAGAGAGGAGATCATCCAAGTCTACGTAGTATTATTACACAACCATATGGAGAAATCAATTATATGTTGATTTAAAATAGTAACTGCAGATAGAAGAAAAAGGTCCGGAGACCTGGTAGTAGGGGTGGAAATTAAGTGGGATGCTCAGCCTCCAACCCCAAATCTCCTCCTTTTTCGCTCTCTTCTTCTCCTCCATAATTATGTCTTCAAAGAAAAACCGTTTGCCCCCTTGTAACCAATCCTCAAGGGGAAGCACCAACGATGATGAGGAAACAAGATGTTCCTTCACTGTACCTTCCTCATCCCGCCAGGCTTTCGGCTTCTCCATGCATAAGGTCTGATCAACCGGAGGAAGGGCATCCTGCATCCTTGTACATAAAGAAAGGGGGTCAGGAAATAAATTGGAAGAAAAACTAAAAGAAATCTCATCTGAGGGGATAATCTCGGCTTCATCCCCCATAGGGTGCGACAATGACAAACTGATGATATTATCGAAGATTTCACTAGACTCAACAACGCATGCAATGGCCTCCTCTATAACTTGGACTTCCTCGCACTGGACCGAAATGGTTGCTTCAGCACAGTCGAGATTGTCCTCCTCTATGAGAGTGGGCACGACACTGCGCAGGTCTGCAACATCCTGCAAATTGACCTCAATGATAACACCAGAAATAGATGTAGTTTCGTGTGTAGTGGGAGAAGACGTGCTTCTTAAGAGTTCGGGCTCACTTTCCACATAAGGGCACAAATCCACGCAAAGTGGTACATGAACCGAAGAGGTATGGGGGGGGGGGGGGGGGGGGCGCATCAGAAACAGAGTCATGAGGGACACTGATGCACGTTTCGATTCCAGAGCCTTCAAGAAGTGAAGGTGGAAGTGACACGTAATCAGAGGAAGGAGTTGTGCTCGCAGAATTCGAAGATGGGACGATCCGGATATCCAACTCATCGTCATCCGCCAATTGGCGAAGATAATCAGCACAGTCCTTCAAGACATGCTCTCTACTTTTGCAAAATAAACACTGCTTTACCGGCTTCGCCGGCACCAAAGGTGCGACAGCCGCGTAAAAGTGCGACAACGGAGGCGCAGTAGCGTAGCCAAAAGATTTATGGGCTTCGTACGGTTTCTGAACAACACCATACTCTTTGGGACACCTATCACTGGCGTGGGATGTGTCCCCACACCAACGACATCGGATATTCAAATGCGTCCACATGATACAGAAGAAGAAAATAGTATGATAAAGAATAAATTAAAAAGAATAAAAGACTCAATCGAAAATAATCAATTCACAACCAAAATCTCATCACGCCTGCACTCCCCGACAACGACGCGAAAAACTTGATGCGATTACGGCAAGTGCACCGGTCGCGTGCAAGTAATAGTTGGGAGACAACTCCCCAGATATCGATCTCTCAGGGAATGCAGGTTGTGGTGACAAGAAAATAGAGTGAGGTGATTGTTACGACGAGTAAAAGAAAGTAAAAACAAGGGCGTTGTGATTGGTGTCATAAACTATTGCAGAAATAAGAGAAATGCGGGTCAAAACTCCGCTTCGCAAGGTGGGATGGATGCAATGGCCGCAATGTCGTGCTTCGGTGAGCGGGTGAACGAGATGGCTAGCGGATGAGGGTCGTAGGCACCTCGTCACGGAACACGCAACTAGCAATTGCTAGTGCGGAGCACTACAAAGCGGTGGAGTGAATGGGGGACTACGACGCTCCTCAAATCTCATAAACCACACAAGATCTCACAAACATGAAATCATATTAACTAAAACACAGAGTTTATGAACATCATCCACAATAATAAACACATACAAGGAAAACTCTGAAACAAAGCGAAGGGGAAAAGAGGAAACCGAAGCTCGAAGACTATGCTGAAGATTCTCGGCCGGAATCGTAGTGTTGTCAAGCCTCGTCCGTGCTCGGTCTTCAGTTGCGTCCGGGGTCCGGAGGAGCTGTCACCTTCCTCTACTATTACCCGTCTTCTTCGTGGTCTAGCTCGAGGTAACTCTTGTTCGACACCTTGAATGCAACGGAGACTTTCCGTCTATGGCGTTCTTGAGCTCAAAGATGATGGAGGAGGCCAAAGAGAGAGCTTTGGTGGAAGATTTGCAAGCCAAAGGTCACCGGAGCTCCTCCTAGGCCAAACGGTGGTGGAACGGCGAACTGGGCGAAAATGGCGGGCTTCTGAAGCTTTTCCTGCGGGGGGCTCCTGATTGCAGCAGATTTCCTGCCTTAAATACTAAAAGGTCAGAAATTTAGTCACGCACGGGCGAACGCACGACCGTGCATTGCCCGTGCGTTATTTAACGAATAAACTGGCTTGAGGGAGAAGCAGCAGCGCCCGTGCGTTTTACTCACGCATGGGCGAATCCGCCCGTGCGCAAAAACGCACGAACAAATTCAGATTGGCTAAAAAACAGTTGAAACAGGTGATCGCGCGTTTCCTTCGCGCACGAGCGAATCTGCCCGTGCGTAAAAACGCACAAACAAATTCAGATCACAGGTTTTCTCCACAGATGAAGGCGCGCGACCGTGCGATATACACAATCATGATTTCTGGGCAAAAAGAGATGATCCAACCACCTGCAAGCACAACAATCCAGCTGGGAATACACCTCCAGCACCAATCAAACATAGAAAAAGTATTGGGGAGCACCATGTGCTTACCCCAATAACATGGAGCGCAAACGCGCACCAAAACGGGCTTAAAAGGAGCACAAAGCACGCAAGTGCGCATGAATGAGCATAAGAGAAATAAATGCAATAATAGCTCGAAAATGACGCACATGCGAGTGAAAACTATCCCGGATGAGTCCATCAAAGTGTATATAAATGAGACTCATCATGAAACCAGGAAAAAATCTGATATCTCGCAAACAAGTGCACAACCCGGGAGTGGTCGTTGCACGTTGGGGTGTGGCAAGGCCGCACCCCCCTTTAGAGGGGTCAGCCGCCGCCTCCGGACGGGAGCCTGTCGGGCGCGCGCCGCCCGCCCGCTCCCAAACGGAAGCCGTCCGGTCACCCGCAAAGGGGTGCGGCCAAGCCGCACCCCGCGTTAGGGCGGCAGGGTCGCACCCCCGTCAAGAGGTCGGCCGCCCGCAAGCGGTTGGCCACGTGTTGGCCACCCGACCCCGCGCGTCGGTGTTGGGTATTGTAGCTACAATTACATTGATTTGAAGAAGTGTTCCCGTGAACTAAGTTGAATTGAGATGTATTTGATGTTGTTCTCTAGTTATGTGTTTGCAGGTCTTAATGCTAAGTGCACACCAAAGTCAGGTTGCAATGGATCACCAAACACAGTTCTAAACAGTGTAATCCCTCATTGTGTAGAACAAAGTGTTGGTCCATGTGTAATCTCTCTTTTGGGGTATACTTCATATACTCATAACTGAAGGTTTTCAAGCTGAGTCAATTCGTCGAGATGTCATGTGAACTACCGACGAATCCAGACAGAAGCCAAATTTCCAGTCTGAAGAAGAAATTTCTGTGGCTAAGTCAATTCGTCGAGATGTCACGTGAACTCCCGACGAATCTCGATGAATCCAGACAAAAGTCAAAAAGACAGTCTTGTGAAGAAAAATCTGCAGCTAAGTCCATTCGTCGAATGTTCTCGTGAACTCCCGACGAATCCCGACGAATGAAAACAGAAGGTGTTTTTCACGGGTTGTTCAGTGTTTTTTCTGTGGCTAAGTCAATTCGTCGAATGCTCACGTGAAGTCTCGACGAATGACGGACAGGCGGATTTCAAATTTTAGTTTCGTTTTCCAAAATTAGGGTTGGCCGACATGTACAGTACACGTGGCGACCCCTCCTTGTCTGTCGCCCGAGCCGTTGGAGATTTCCCTATAAATAGTCTTTTATTTTAGGGCAAATACGAGATATCTCTCGATTGTTAAAAAGAAAAAGAAGAAGCCAGCCGTCTTCTTCCTCGCGTGCTGGAGAAGTTTTCTGAGATCTAACTTCTGCGCCTCTCAAGTTTCGTTCTTCAGCGGTGCTAAAGTCTTCTCAGATAAGAAGGCCTTTGATCAAGTTGCTGCTCTCAATATTGAAGATCTTTTCGATTTAATCAAAGGGCCTACTCAGATCAGGTGATTTAAGCCGCAACTAGACACTTTCAATTGGTATCAAAGCAGGTTGCGGGTTCGAGACCGGGGGGGCACTGATAATTCCTGAAATTCTCTCTACCTGTGTGGGTCCTGGCGGGTCAGGCGGCCGGAGCTATGTGTCAAGCCACCTCTGAGCCATGTGGTGCGCCACCTCTGAGCCATGTGGAGCACCTCTGAGCTTGCGGGTCGTGCTGGACGCTAGGGGGGATTGTTGGGTCCAGCGTTCCTTCACTTGACCCGTAGCGCCTTTCCGTTGATATAAAGATCAAGTTGCGCCTTCACCAACAGTCCGGGCTTTTGGTGTAGTTGGTTGCGCTGGGTCCTCTCAGTCGGCCACTGGCATGCCGGCCGCCCGCCGCCCGACACCCGACCGAACGTGTCTGGGAGGAATCGCACACCCCCGCGACCCCCGACGCGCCACCGTTAGCATCTCCGGCGAACCCCGCGCACCGACAAAATTGCCCCGACATAATTGCCCTCTCCCTCATTGTCTCCGCAAAAAAAATAACTACTTACCTCCGGCATGGTGGGGTACGACACGCGAGAATGGCAACGATCCGAACAAATGCGAGCAAGACAAAACCTCCACACTCCCCCACCGTATGATTCAGACTCTGAAGGTTTAAGGCTTATGATATGCACTTCTAGGAATTTCGGGGTGCGGTTGGAGAAAGCCCCATTAAGTGGGTGTGGAGTTAGTGTGTACAACCTTGTATTCGTCGAGTGGGCCCCCGGGTTCTAGGGTGTCGCTAGGCCCAATATTTTTAAGAGGCACTGTCCCAGGAAGGAGGGGCGGGCGGGCTCAAGGTTATTCCCATAAGGAGGGGTGGGCCGGGGAGGCGGGCGGCCTCCCGCTCACCCAGCCCCGTTAGGGGGGCGAGCCGGGGAGGCGGGTGGCCTCCCGATCGCCCAGCCCCGTTAGGGGGGCGAGACGGGGAGGCGGGCGGCCTCTCGATCGCCCAGCCCCGTTAGGGGGCGAGCCGGGGAGGCGGGCGGCCACCCGATCCCCCAGCCCCGTTAGGGGGGCGAGCCGGGGAGGCGAGCGGCCTCCCGCTCGCCCAGCCCCGTTAGAGGGGAGAGCCTGGGAGCCGGGCGGCCTCCCGCTCGCCTAACCCCGTTAGGGGGGCGAGCCGGGGAGGCGGGCGACCTCCCGCTCACCCAGCCCCAGTAGGGGGGGCGAGCAAGGGAGGCGGCCTACCCCCTCTCGCCCATTCCCAAAAAGAGGAGGTGGCTTGCGTTTAACGTCTCAGAATGGCGGGATTTGGTTGTTGGCAGGCCAAACTGGGGGGTATTTTCGTAATCTCTTAGGCCAGAATCTAGCTATTGACAGACCAAACTCGAAAATCTATAAATTGGATCAAGGGGCACCTTTTTGGGCATCACTCTCTTTGGGCTACTCTCCCCCTAGGTTTCTTTGGTGGGGGAAGAGTGCCTCCAAAGGTTCCCCAAGCTCAGCATTGGCTTGGGAGGGGAAGCGTTCTAAGATCTTCCGAGTGTGTGGTGGAACCTCCTCGCTGAGCCCTTGGTCCTGTTCCTAGTTTCTCAAGTCTTCGGCCTAGCGCTCTCCCTTGAGAGAAGTAGGTGTGAGGTCACCCTGTTTGTTGGGGACCCCGAACTCCACAAGAGACCATGTATTGGTTTCAACATTTATGGTGCAGTGAGCGTGGAGAGTGACCAGCACATAAAATCTCAAGCTGAGCTCTATGGCTGGGGATGGAGGAGATGGACCCGACCTAGGCCACTCGCATCCGCCAGTGGCTTTGGTGCCGATGGAAATGTTTGAAGGCTTCAAGCGGGAGGTCCTGCAGACCTTATAGTGGACTTTCGCCACGAGAGGCGAATGCGAGGGAGGAGGCGGTTCGGAGATCCCACCCCAGCAGATGGGCGAGAATATTCCCGGACGACAACCCGAGAAGGAGGTGCCGACGGAGGTGAGTGGGGAGGCATCCGACCCCCACTCGCCCAGCCTCCAGGGGGGGGGGGCGAGTGGGGGGCGGCCTGCGCCCACTCGCCCAGCCCCAAGGGGGCGAGTGGGGAGGCGACCCAAGATGACCAACAGTTGCAAATTATTTGATTAACATGAAAAAGGTCTTATACTTATGTTGCATCATAGTAAAGAAAAAAAATAATATATGACAGTGGACGAGTGAATGAAGAATGCACAGATAAAAGACACTATTGTTTTCAATATAAGCCCGCTTAAATATCCGTAGTAAGTTTAAATAACGAGATTCGATGTAAAAGCTATGAAGATCATATGAATTATAATTCATGAAATACTTATTGCTAAGACAAAAAGGAGAATGTTATGATGGGTATGTAACATTGAAGGAAATGAATAAGCAAAGTAAAGACTATAATGAATTGTAATTTCACTTTCACTCTATATAGTATATCTTGGATTTCGGCCGAATCGTTGATATGTTATATGGATTTGAAAGAGGTGTTACAAAGATAATGTTAGAGAGATAAAGGAAAAGAAACAAGATAAAGAATTACAACATGGTAAATATCTGACCCTTAGTTCACAAAAAGTTTAAGGGGTTGAAAAATTAACTTCGAGTTACACATCATATTTTGTTGTCATGGAAACACTATTAAACACCCGTAGAAAGGTTACATGAAAATATTCATTGTCAAAGCTTTGAGATCATTTGCAATCCATAGATAAGGAAAGGAATGTGGATTGAAGTTTATCTTCATCTTATATGGCATATAACTGAAATAAGGTCACCAAATACGTTGTTTCGCTATTATATACTGACTTCGAGGAATGAGAAAGTAAGTAATACGTTATAAACTATAATTGAAATCATGATTGAGATACAACATGAATAAGAAAATACGAGGCTAAGGGAAAACGAAAGTTAACCGACACTCTATATGTTAAAGATCGTTCTGCAAAAAGTGTTAAAAAGAGCGCACAATAGGTTAAGGAGATACGAAAATAAATCAACGATTGAGAAATTTGACCGCAGGATATGACTATACATAATGAACGTTCTAATGGTGCTTCGGAAGGAATTGACATAGCAAGGAAATGTCAAAATTGTGCAAGGAATGAGAATAATGATAGGTGATGATATGTGAGTAGGAAAAATGGTAACGTGAAAGATCGCAATGTGCATATCATGATGTTATAGTTACTAGTGGTTACAAATGATAAGATAAATCATTAATATTCCTTTAACGTGAAAAGTGAAATATATTCTGATATATGTATAAAGATAAAAGTCCAAACATTGAACGAAGAAAGAAATATGAAAGTGTTTCACGAAAATGTTTTAACTGAAAGGTGCTACATGCTTCATGAACACTAAGTTTCTTTTATAGTTAATTGTGGCGGTTTGTCAATCGCTAGAATTGTAGGAATTTAGAAAAACGAGAAAGCGAGCGAATGTTTGAATGCATGGAAAAGTAAATAACATGATTTTTAAGAATCGATATTGTGTCCTATTTTCGAGGACGGAAATTCCTATAAGAGGGGAAGAGTTTGTAACGACCCAAATTTGCTAATAAAATGAAATAAAAGTTCATCCCATATGATGAAAATATAAATCAGTGTCAACTAGGCGTATCATTGCCAGTTGAGTATGAATTTCTTTGATGTTTTGCGGCGCTCGAAATTTTTAGCGGAATATGAATTTTATCCTATAACACGTTGAAAATCTATATAAAGATATATTTGTATATTGGCAAAGCTTTGGGATGGTTGTATTCATCTGTTATGCTGGACCGGTTGGCTTGGAGCTACATATATTAATTACTAATGTTATATTAAGAAGTAACTGTTAAAGTGGTGCACCTTGGTGTGCTGTTAGAGAGGCATTTCATGTAGTTGGTGTGCTAATAAGCAGCTTGGTGTGCCAATAGGAAACATGGATGTATGATTTAAGCGGTGGTGTTGAGCGGTGGTAAGGGAGAGGACAGACTTAAAGCAAAAATCGAGCATCTTATTCTAACATTCCCGCACTCACCGCTCGGCCTTCCTCCGACTCTTGCCTAGGGCTCGCAGAAGGCGCTCGATTTCTCCTCTTTTACCTTACCGATCTTCCTCCTTCTGGATTGGAATTCGACGGGAGAAATCCCCCCAGTTGTGTTGGTTTCTTACCCTAGCCGGCGGGTTGAGGGTTATGCATATAGTTCTCTACCCTAGGCCGGCAGACGAAGAAAAAATGTTGCGTGTATCCCTCATTGTAAGCTCTCCTCCCTTTTCCTCTGTAAGTCCTTCAGGTCTTCTTACACTTATGATTTGGAGCTTGAGATTTCTGGAAGAATTAGATGGGGTTATTGGATGAGTTTAGGGTTATGGTTTTACTGCTATTTGATTTACATATGTCTCCTGGCCGGGTTTTATGATGGTGGCTGTTAAAGGCTTTTGATTGTTTGTCCTTTATGAACTTAGTACTATGAGGGGGGATTTTTGTTGTTGTACCAGGCAATTGCTGCTCCTCTTTTATGTTATATTTGCTGGGTCAAATCCTTTTTATTCATAGTCAGTTATGGGGGGGGGGGGGTCCTGTTAACTGAACTTAGTGAAGGGGTATTCCTATTATGCTGCCATCATCTTCAGCTATATCTATGGTTCAGTTTCCTATGTTCTTATTGTTGTTTGGATGAGAGGAATGGAAAGACAGTATTGTTGTTAGGAGCTTTGGGCTTTGCTTTACCTAGTAACCACTACTAATTTCTTCGTCATTCAATTTTATGAGAAAAAAGGGTTTTTGAACTTGATTCTGCATATAGATTTGGCTTGCCTAAGCTGCACCAGCTATTTTATTAGCAAAGTTCCGATTACTGTTTACTGCTTTTTCTTTTGGGCTTTGCTTTGCCTTCTGGCAGGCTGTTCCGATTACATATGTAAAACAATGGGTTGCTTGGGTTAAAACATCGATTTGAACTTGTTTCTTTTATGGTTTTGTGAAACTAGAGGACTGGTTACTAGCTACCAAATGATGTCAACTTAATAGGCAATATTGTCGCTATAGCAAGATGCAACCCCGATATAAATGACCCTAAATGATACGATTCTGATACAGATACCGCGAAGGATAGATAGACATGACAATGCTATGAACACTTTTACATATGCACTCTTATTATACTGAATGTTAAAGGCATAGTTGATATCACTGCTACTTATTGTCGCTATATTGTATGGCCTTGATTAAGGCAAACAGACGAATCACATCTGAGGGGATTATAAACTGTATAACTCACTATTATGAAAACGTGTCGACACGAGGTTATATTACGGGCGACTTGAACTGCATGCACATGAATGATATGAATATGATGAATTGCCAAACCAGTCGAGTCGAAAGGCATAAACGCGGGTTGACCGTACTGATTTTGGAACATGATGATCCTTCGGGGTGGGCCCAAAATATGAAATGTAAATGATGAATATGGATTCAATCGCCCCTAATATTACCTAAAGAATGAAACATTCATGGAAATACATATTTGTAAGGTTACATGGGTACATTGATAAATGCTTATGAACATGAAAACTGACATGATGTTATGTATTTGTACTGCTTCCATGATATAGAAACAGTTATGATGCTTACTTATACTGCTTCCATGATATAGATACAGTTATGATGCTTGCACTGCTTACATGTTCCATAATTTATATGAATGCTATTGTTTCATAGTTGCTTATTGTTTTATGATTACTAACATGTTAATATAGTTATATGCTTCATAAGTTCATTGCTGAGACAAAAAAATGGTTAGTATGTAAAATATGTTTTGAAATGCGTAAGTTTTTCTAATTATATACAGCAATGAAAGAGGTATATCCTCACTTAGTCATATTTTTATGACTAAGCCCGTCGTCAATTTTGTAGGTAACGGAAGTGACTTGGGTTACGCAAAACCAAAAGAACTGATTATGGTAGGGCAGAAAAGATACGGGTCAAAAAAAAATCCAAGGTATGAAATTATATTTATTATTATGTGTTTTTATTTTGTATTCACTAGCCGTACTTCAGCCTGGGACACATGTTATGAACATAGCTGAGATACAAATGTATGTGTGGTCTAAATGGGGGCCTCACAGAAGAAGGATGCTGATGCACTCTTCAAGATTAAGCAAGAGCCAAGGGAGTCGCTGGCTCGCTACGTTGGCAGGTTCCAGGAAGAGGTCCTCCTCACCCAGGAGGTGTCCGGGTTCACCCTCCAGCTCGCCTTTATAGTGGGACTACGAGAGGGGATCTTCAAGATGAGCTTAAAGCGGAAAACCCCATGTCTTTTGAAGAGTTGATGGAAAGAGCGACGGAAGAAATTGAGGGAAAGGTGGCCAACCCGGAGTTCGCAAAAAGGTTGGCCAAGCTGAGTGAGTCGGAGGCAAGACAGTATGGAGGGGGCATGGAAGATCCCGAAAGAAAGTTTGACCAAGGAGAGGGGAACTTCCAATGGGAGAGACCCGACCCCCCAAAGTGGAGGCAGGGACTGAGGGCACCCCCTCCACCGCCTCAGCAAGCCATGGCGATTGGCTGAGGAAGAAGGAGGAGAGCCAGGAAAGCAGAAAGAAGAGGAAGAGGAGGGGATAGGGTGACGCTACCCTACTGTGACTTCCATGAGGAGGAAGGTCATGCGACGTCCACCTGCCCCGAGTTTTTGGAAATAAGGGAGGCAAGGGGTCTGATGCAACAACAACAACAACCGGAGGAAATAAGGGAAGTTTCAAAGTACTTAGCCCCGATGTTGGCCCGCTGACTAGGGTCCCACCAAGCTGGCAGGGCCGATGATCGCTTGGTGACCGGAAGTTTTAAAGTACTTAGCCCTGACGTTGGCCCGCTGACAAGGCTCCCACCAAGTTGGCGAGGCGGGGAGTAGGGCGGTCTCTCACGCGCCCAGCCCCAGTAGGGGGCAAGCAGGGGAGGCGGGCGACCTCCCGCTTGCCCAACCCCGGGGGGGGCGAGCCGGGGAGGCGGGCGGCCTCCCGCTCGCCCAGCCCCGTTAGGGGGCGAGCCGGGGAGGCGGGCGGCCTCCCGATCGCCCAGCCCCGTGGGGGGCGAGACGGGGAGGCGGGCAGCCTCCCGCTCGCCCAACCCCGTTAGGGGGGCGAGCCGAGGAGGCGGGCGGCCTCACGCTCGCCCAGCCCCGTTAGGGGGGCGAGCCGGGGAGGCCGCGTGGCCTCCCGCTCGCCCAGCCCCGTGGGGAGGATCAGGGGAGGCGGGCGGCCTCCCGCTCGCCCAGCCCCATTAGGGGGCGAGCCGGGGAGGCGGGCGGCCTCCCGCTCGCCCAGCCCCGTTAGGGGGGCGAGCCGGGGAGGCGGGCGGCCTCCCGCTCGCCCATCCCCATTAGGGGGGCGAGCCGGGGAGGTGGGCGGCCTCCCGCTCGCCCAGCCCTGTTAGGGGGGCGAGCCGGGGAGGCGGGCGGGCGGCCTCCCGCTCGCCCAACCCCAGTAGGGGGCGAGCAAGGGAGGCAGCCTGCCCCCTCTCACCCAACCCCAAAAAGAGGCGGCGGCTTGCGTTTAACGTCTCGGAATGGCGGGATTTGGTTGTTGGCAGGCCAAACCGGGGGGTATTTTCGTAATCTCTTAGGCCAGAATCTAACTATTGGCAGACCAAGATCGAAAATCTATAAATAGGACCAAGGGGGTACCTTTTGGTGCATCACTCTCTTTGGGCTACTCTCCCCCTAGGTTTCTTTGGTGGGGGAAGAGTGCCTCCAAAGGTGCCCCAATCTCAGCATTGGCTTGGGAGGGGAAGCGCTCTAAGATCTTTCGGGTGTGTGGTGGGACCTCCTCGATGAGCCCTCAGTCTTGTTCCTAGTTTCTCAAGTCTTCGGCCTAGCGCTCTCCCTTGAGAGAAGTAGGTGTGAGGTCACCCCCTTTGTTGGGGACCCCGAACTCCACGAGAGACCAAGTATTGGTTTCAACATAGTGGGGTTAAGAGTCAAACCCATGACCGAAATTCCGCCGCGCACACATTTTGCCCCGTGAGCGGCGCCGAGCGAAACCAAAGCCGCACCTCACCACTGAGGTGTGGCTAGTCCGCACCCCACTAAGTGGAGTGCGGATAGCCTACACCCCACTCTGGTGAGGTACGACCAAACCGCACCCCACCTTAGTGGGGTGCAGCTATGAAGCACCCCCATGGGGGTGCGGCCAAGGCGCACCCCATGGTGGGGTGCGGCCAGGCCACACCCCCCATGGGGGTGCGACCAAGCCCTCCCCGGGGCTCGCGGGGGATGCGGCTGAAACCGCCCCCCCCCTCCCCCCCCCCACACACACTGTTTGGTGCAAGCGGAACCTGTTTTCCCCTCGGAGGCCCCGGTTCCCGCTTTCTGAGTAAGCGCGATCGTCGGAAGCCGCAACTCGCACACGTGACGACTGAATTCCAGCAATACTCACCCGTTCACTTAGAACGCTCTGCGCTCGTAGCGCGCCCAGAACACTTCCGTGTTCGTTGCGTGCTCAGAACGCTTTCGTGTTCGTTGCGCGCTCAAAAGCGTTTCCACTTTCCTGACATGCTTGCAGTTAACCATTTTTCTCATATTTCAGGACTCGCTCGTCGCCTTTTTCACCTTCAACGAAGCTGCCCGAAGTACCCAAACTGCCCGAACTGCCCGAAGGGCGAGACGGTCATTTATGAAAAATGGTGATCTGTGTGCTCCGAATCGGCCAATGTGATTCGCCCGTCAGGTGGTTACGACGGCGAAATTACTGGGCTACCCCCGGCCAAAGCTATAAAAGGAGCCCAGAGCCTTCATTTCAAGACATCTTGCCTTCTGCACCAGAGAGAGCTCCTTTGAAGATTTCTCTGGAATTCTCCTTCGGCGCTTGAAGATCTCCTTCAGGGCTTGTTGATCTCCTTCGTGGACTTGGAGATTTTCTTTCTAACGAAAGGCAACTCGGCATTCTCACTTTTGTTCTCACCAGCATTCTCACTTTTGTTCTCACTATTGTTCTCTGAAGAAAAAACTTAGCTTTCTGAGAGGTGGTCTGTCACCTTCGGAGCCCTCTCTTTCTCTCTCTCTACCATTGTAACGAGCAGCGACCTGTCGCGCTCGAGTTCTAAGTCTTTAATTGTAATCCCCCAAAAGATAGTGGAAGTTGATCGGCACAACTCCGACCGCGTTATTTTTTACCCTTTATGGGTTTTCCGCGATAAAAAGTCTCAGTGTACTTAACGATTCTCTAAGTGACTGTCAGCGCACTTGGTTCGCTTCAGAGCTAAGGTGGTTCAAGTCGACCGGTCTACCGAAAGCACCCAAGCAACCCGCAGCAGAGCTGATTGAACAGAGCTCTTTGAGAAGCTGTTTTGAAAAAATTGTTGTTGTTTGAAGAGTCTGTGTATAAGGCTCTGTTTGGAGCAGTTGTTGCTGATTAAAAAGCTACTGATTAAACAGAGCTCTCTGAGAAGCTGTTTTGAGAAGCTGCCGATTGTTTGGAGAGTTTAGGTAGAACTGCCGATGGAACAGAACTTTTCCAATTGAGCTGTTTGGAAGAACAGCTGTTGAGAGTTGTATTTTTTTTTCTTCAAAAATAACAGTTTTTAAATTAAAACACTAAAATATGTAAACACAGCACAATAATAGAAATTGTTCTCCAACTTTCTAACCAAAAAAGTACAAGTTCTCTAACTTTTCAATAATAAAAGTACAAGTTCATAACACAATAAACATAAATAAGATTTCTCGTCATCTTCATTTTCTTCAATCTTTTTCACCTGAATAAGAAATAAATTTGATATTAATAAGAATTTCAATCTTTTATTTTTTTCAAATTCATATGTATACACACACACACATCCATATGTATTATGTATATACACACACATACACACAACACATCCATATACACACACACACATACACACAACACATCCATATGTACATACACACACATACACGCAACACATCCATATATATACACACACACATACACACAACACGTCCATATGTATACACACACACACACACATAGACACAACACATCCATATATATACACACACACATACACACAACACATACATATATATATACACACACATACACACATACATATAACTATATATATGCACATATACATATATTTATACAAACATACACACAACACATCCATATACACACACACACATATGCACAACACATACACATACACACATACATATACATCTTCAAACACATACAAATACATATACATCAACACACACATACATATATATTCATACAAGCACAATTGGGAATCAAAAAAACAAATGTGTGTATACCTATGAATCAACACACACATAGACAAACGATAGGGATCGGCTGTGGATGCTAGGGCTCCGAAGAAGAAAGGATAGGTCTCGTTCGTGGATGCTGGGTCTCGGTCATGGATGATGGGGCTATGCCGAGAAGCAGATCTGGGACTACGGGACGTCGGGGAGAAGAAGCCGGCTCGGAGGAGAAGCCGAAGAGAAACGGCTGTGGAGACGCCGACGATCGGGAGCGAGAGAGGGCGAGGCGCTGGGAGCGGCGGACGCAGGATCGAGAGAACGGGATGAGACGCGCGGATGAAAAGCACGAACGCACGCCTCGCGCTGAGTTTGAAATACCTCTATTATCCGCATATTTACAAACCGCGCTTCTCGCAGAGTTGGCAAAACAAACACTTGAAAATCGCGTTTGCGGTTGAACAGCGAATTTTGGATCCGTAGCCGCCACCCCAAACAGAGCCTAAGTGTTGATGAAACAGAGTTTTTTCATTTAAGACTGTTTAGTATAACAGCTTTTTGAAAGCTGATTTTTTTTTTCAAAACTGCAATATCGATAGAGATACCATTAAACAAAAATTTGAATAGTGATATCATCAAAACTACAATATTTTTTGTAGTGCTGGCTAATAACATTAATAGAGATACCATCAAATTGAAATTGAACAGATAAACAGAAATTGAACAGACATACACACATAAATTGAACAAGGCATACATACAGAAATTGAACAGAAACAAAATTGAAGAGACAATGGGTCTATATTACTATTGACATAGATCTTGCTAATAACACAGAAATTGAACAGATGGGACTTCATTTTGTTTTGTTTATACATTTATTTTTTGTGCACATTTTCATCAAACTCAAATTGAACAGACAAACAAACAAAAATTAATTATTGTTCCTATAGGCCATCAGTTATCATCCAAAACAAAAATTTGTTGGGAAGGAGGGGGAGGGGGAGAATACCTGCGATTGGAAGCAAAACTGCAAGGCCGAATCTCTGATCGGCAAGCTTGAAGGAATTTCTGAGTAGAAGGAATCGAGCGCAGAAATAGAGCGACTAGCGCATCAAAATTTAGGAGGAATTGAGTGTTTTGCCTACCCTGGCTAGGGCAGCCGACTATGGAAGCATGAGGACGGAAGAAGAAGGGTGACGAGTCGGATGAACAGGACGACGATTGATGAGCAGTTAGGGATCGGAAAGAGGAGAGGCTCGCTGTCGCCGAAGATCTGGAAGAGGACGGTCTGGCGCCAGAGAACGGAAAGCGGACTAGGACTCTCAAAAGAGTCTACGTTGCGCGCTTCCCGGGAAAAGCCCCACGGGAGCGATAGGCATTCGAGTTAATTTATGAGAGTTGATATTAGCAGTCCGGAGCTGGCTATTCGCAGTCCATCACTATTCGTAATCCATAAATTTTATTTGTAATCCAAAATTATATTTGCTCCCCACTCTCAACCCAAATAAGCGAAACACTTGGTTGATTTATTATGTACTAGAAGCCTAGAAAAACATCTTAAAGAGTAAAACAATTTTTAAACCTAGAAGGAAAGTAAGTTAAATGACATGCATAGAGGAATTAACTCTAAACTCGGAGCTATTAGAGCGGGATCCACTTTTTGGGGAAGAGGACGGAATAGCGGATCGCATGCGTCTCGCTAGGGTTCGGGAACGAATCGCGTGTGGGCTGAAGCTTTCCGAATAGACATAAATCTGCGGGTATTTGAAAAGTGATGTTCGGACAGTTGTGCATCCAAAAGAAATAAAAACAGCGGCTGTGGTTGGAATGCACCTTTTCCCTCACAATCGTTGTCGCAAACAGAGCCAAAGGGGTCTGTTCGGTGCGGCAGTTGCGGTTCACATGAAATATAAAATGCCCTGCAAGAACAGATGCGTGAACGTGGGGGAGGGGCTGCGATCCAAAATAAGGCTAAAAACGCCAAAAAAATGTATTCTGCGGTGGCGTTTTCGTGCCCCAAACGTCCAACGCTCTGCAGTGGCGTTTCTATAAAAGCCACCGCAGCTAAAATGCCGCACCAAACGGGGCCTAAATCTCTTTTCATTTGGTAGATGCCCTAGCTTCCATAACGACATCTGTAGAGTTCTTCTCTTGTTGCTCCAACACTTGCAAAGCCGAGAAAATGAAAAACTCTCGGAGACTGCTTCCCATCTCAAACCACTACGGTAAATTAAGGCTCCGTTTGGGGGGACTTATTTTCTCCGGTCAAGCGGTCACGACCGCATGAACCGGACCTTAAATTAAGGTCCGGTTCATGCGGTCGTGACCGCTTGACCGGAGAAAATAAGTCCCCCCAAACGAAGCCTAAATCTCCTGCTTCTGAGATTCAGTAAAATCTCTCTTCTCTAGAGTCACACTTGCTTGAGCTAAAGCAATCACACTCAAAAACATTTTGTGTAAAGGGTTATCAGACTCTCCCATCAAAAGTGTCGATGTGATTAGTGAACATCCAGTGTAAAAAGTTTAGATTGGGTTGGAGTCTCCAGAAAGAAAAAAAACTCTTCTTCATGTTCAAGAGATGGTGAAAACACACTCATTGTGGAAGAAATGACGTACCCACAATATTACAGAATCTCCATAAAACCTAAAATTGTCTGGATGATCTTTTTTCATGCATTCATTTCTTATCTGCTCTAAAATTTATGCTCTAGTTTATTGTTGCATTGTGAACTTATAATTACATCATACAAGCAGAAATAAAGAAGAAAGTTCATTCACCACAATATCACATAAGTGAAAAGAGCGCTCGAAGCATCCGAGTGAGCGTCAAGTTTGGAACTACTTTACCCGTTGCCCCCAGCTGAGGTATTTAAAAGCGTAACCCTAAATCCCCGACGACCCGTTATGGGTGCTTTAGCGGACCCGTTAGGGTTCCGTTAAAGACCCGACATAAATGTTAAATATACCTTAACAATCTTCTCTATTCACCACCCTCAAGATAAGTATTCAATTAATTAATTCCACAATTTCATTTGCTTTTGTAATTTGTCCATTACGGATCAATTAGCTTGCGTGATTTGGAGTGGAATTTGACCTCTCACAATTTGCGGACGTCTTTCTCGATGTTGATTTCAAGAGGTAACCTCTTTCCTTTTATCCCGCCTTCGCTTATTCTTGACTCTTGCGGAGGCTCTTGCGGCTCGTCTCACGGTTGATCTTGATGTGTCGCAGGGTTGGGTGCTGATGGGTCCTCATCTATTTTGTAGAGAAATCCGGGTTGCATTTAGCCAAAATCCCAACTCCCCACTAAGATGGTGGGGGCATGGGCAAGAAAGAGGAGGAAACCGCCCGTAACCACTAAAGAAACCGCCGCAACCACCGCACGGAGCCGCACACAGCATCACACGCGGCCACAAGGCCGCGCGGCACCTCACGGCCGCGCGACACCGCCCGGCCGCGCGGCATCCCGCGGCCGCGCGGCGTCGCAAGGCCGCGCGACCGCGACACCGCGCAGCCGCGCAGCGCCGGGCGCGGCCGCCCGACACCACGCGGCCGAGCGGCACCCCCGGCCGCGCGGCATCCCGCAGGCGCGCGGCCGTACGGTGCCGCGCGCCTAACTCTGTGCGGCACCGCACGGTGCCGCGCGCCTAACGCCGCGCGGCACCGCGCGGTGCCGCGCGGCACCGCGCGACGACACCGCGCGGCGACACCGCGCGGCGACACCGCGCGGAATCGCGCGGCGACGCCATGCGCGGTACCACGCGCCCGGCACCGCGCGGTGCCGCGCAGCGACACCGCGCGCGACACCACGCACCCGGCACCGCGCGGTGCCGCGCGCCCAGTGCCGCGCAGCGACACCGCGCGGTGCCGCACGGCGGCACCGTGCGCGACACCACGCGCCCGGCACCGCGCGGTGACGCGCGCCCAGTGCCGCGCAGCGACACCGCGCGCGGCACCGCGCGGTGCGGCACGACGGCACTGTGCGCGACACTACGCGCCCGGCACCGCGCGCCTAGCGCCGCGCGGTACCGCCCGGCACCTCGCGTGGCCGGGTGGTGGGCGCGGTGCCGGACGGCCTCCCTCGCCGCCGGGCGCACTCTCCGGCCCCTCTCGTCTCATCCCCGGCCGGCCTCGCTTGACCAACGGACGCGCTTGCCCGACCTCTCCCACCTCATTCGGTGGAGAAGACGAGGCCGATCAAGGCAAATCCCGCTAAACCTGTAACCGCCCATCATGGAGTGCAAATAGTGAAACTCCCCATCATGGGGTGCAAATAGTGAAACTCCCCATCATGGGGTGCAAATAGTGAAAATCCTCCAACATGGGGATATAAATGGAAAAAACCTTCATCCGGTCTGCGTCTAGCAAATAATATGGTTACGGTGTGCGCGTAACCGTATCCATCATATGAATACATATCACCACCAAACTATACAAATTGGTGTGCGCATAGCCATATTCATGGTGAGTGGGCATCCGGTCTGCGTCTAGCAAATAATATGGTTATGGTGTGCGCATAACCATATCCATCATATGAATACATATCATCACCAAACTATACAAATTGGTGTGCGCATAGCCATATTCATAGTGAGTGGGCATCCGGTCTGCGTCTAGCAAATAATATGGTTATGGTGTGCGCATAATCATATCCATCATATAAACTCATATCATCCTAAAAACTATACAAACTAGTGTGCGCATAGCCATATTCATGATAAATGTGCATATAACACATAAATTGGTTATGGTGTGCGGATAGCCATCCTAACCACCATAACCGCCCTAACCACCCTCAAAAGCTATAAAAGGAACCTCATGGCTTCATTTCAAAGGACTTGGAATTTTCTTCACGGGAGAGAGCTCTCTGGAATTCCTTTGAAGATCTTCATCAGCATTCGAAGATCTCCTTCGGAACTTGAAGATCTCCATCAGCATTCGAAGATTTCCGTCAGAACCCGAAGATCTCATTCGGAACCCGAAGATCTCCTTCAACGTTCGAAGACCTTCATCAGCACACGAAGACCTCCTTCAACCTTCGAAGTACTCCTTCGTCGCTTGAAGACCCCCGTCGCCGCTTGAAGATCTCTTGCAAACTCTGAAGACTGCTCAAGAAGAAGAAAATACTTAGTTTTTCTGAGAGGTGGCCTGTCACCCTCAGAAGCCTTCATTCAGATTACAATTGTAACGGGAGCGGCATGTCGCCCCTGATTCTCGCACCATTACTTGTAACGCTCCACCATATAGTGAAATTTGGTCGGCGCTGATCCGACCACGTGGTTTTTCACCCTTTCCGGGTTTTCCACGGTAAAAATGTCCTCTTGCCACCTGTTCATTCTCTCTGTGACTGTTTGAGCGCTCGGTTCACTCACGGGCTAAGACGGTTCGATTCGCCTGGTTTGAAAGAACGTTGAGCGACCCGCAACAGGTGCAGTTAATTTTGAGGGTGACTGTGCAAATCTTATTGGTAATCTTATGGAGGGTGAGGTGCTAGCTTCGTTGGATTGTCCTATTGTTCAGGATATCCTTGTGTCTCTTCGGGATGTGGTGTCTTGTGATTTCTCCTTTGCTCGTCGAACTGCTAATCAGGTGGCTCATGCTTTGGCGGCTCGTTCTTTTCACGTGACATCGGAGTTACCCTCTGATGTACTTGACTTGATTTCCATTGATTTGAATTAATGCATAGCTATTTGAGATCAAAAAAACCTCGGCAATAAGATAATAAGAGAAGTTTTTATGAGAATTAGTTGTTCTTTTAATCCCTTCCACATGTCGTCTCTCTCCTCTCCGGCCACCCCAGACCTTCTTCCTTATGAATTGTTGTTACAATTTGGTGGCCTCGTCTTGCCATAAACCTATGGTCGTCAGAAC
This sequence comes from Dactylorhiza incarnata, assembly GCA_033032865.1. Taxonomy (NCBI): domain Eukaryota; kingdom Viridiplantae; phylum Streptophyta; class Magnoliopsida; order Asparagales; family Orchidaceae; genus Dactylorhiza; species Dactylorhiza incarnata. Next base: position 1,943,190 of record JAWHQI010000340.1, on the reverse strand, counting down.
TCAGTCCCACGACGAGAACCATCGTTCGTTGTGATTCTAAACATGCCTGATTTCTCTCATCCCATCATTGTGGAGTGTGATGACACAGGCTCGGGCGTCAGTGCGGTTCTCATGCAGGTCGGGCGCCCCATTGCATACTTCAGCGGGTCTTTTGCATCCACCATTCGGTCTCGCTCCGCTTACGAGAACAAGTTGACGGAGCTTGTTCTGGCGGTTGAACATTGGCATTCATATCTTTTGAGGTGGCACTTCATCGTTCGTACGAACCATCATAGTCTTCGGTACCTTCTAAGACAGAAGATGACTATCCCTTCGCAACAGCTTTGGGTGGCAAAGTTATTGTGCTATGACTTTACGGTTGAGTTCCGTTCAGTCAAATTCAACTTAGCGTCGGACGCCTTATCTCGTCAGACAACATCCACGGAGTTGTCACCCATATCACATCCGGTTTGGCAGTAGACAAATACTTTACAGAGGGAGGTGGAGATTGACCTGGCCTTGGGCGCCATTACGGAGAGCTTACGGGCTGATGCTGACGCAAGTCCCCGTACACCTTTTTTGGGGGTCGTCTGTTCTATCATACTTTTTAAAGCCGTGAATTAAAAAATCATCCGAGGCAAATATTAACCGCTGCCATCGGCAAATATTAACCGTTGATTCCTCCATCATAATCTCGGATCCACCTAAATAAATAAGGGTGATGTTATATACAAACCGCTTTTGGCTATATACAAACCCTCACTATATACAAACCAGTACAAATATAGTTTTGTTATACACAAACCTAATGGTTATATACAAACCAATACAAAATAAAAAAAAAATTAAATTTTTTTATTAGCTAAAAACTTTAAAATTAAAGGTGACTCAAAAACAATTTCCTCTCATCAAAATAGAAAGCATGCAATATCAATTATATTCGTTGTTTCAAAACATTCCAATTACAACGAGTAGAGACTTGGAATCGCCTTCATGTTACAACCCCAACATTTTGGATTGTGTTCGAAAAGTTAGATATTACAAAACCTGAAAATACCTGCACAAGGAAAATAAGAAATCATGTATTTTTCACAACAAATGATCATTTATAAGTACTATTTCATCATTCTCACCTTCAAGAACCCAAAAAATTGTTATATGTTTATGAATACATATAGTTCTCTTGAACCCAAAATATTGTTAGATCCTGTAATCCACACACAAAAATTAGAAACATACAAATTTACTAAATATAAAGTAAAAATATATATATTTTTGCTAACCTTTTGAGTTAGAAGATGTCCACATTTACTATCTCACTTGACGGGCGCATTTGTTGATTTGGAGTTGGTAATCGAGATCTGTATATTTCCTCCCATTTGCTTGCTATTGGATCATGATGTTGTCTCCAATAAGAAATAATATGTGGTAGAGGACACCCTTCGTGCATCACCAACTGTATGAAATGATTTCCATCTATATAACCCATTGCAACTAACCGTTGTGAAGGTGGCGGTGGCGAATTCATTGGAAGAAATGTGAGACTTTGAACTTTAGAAATTTTGAAGTGGTCTTACACATATTTTTCCTCACTTGTTTAGGATTGTCACGATTATATCCAGCTCTATCACATCCCAAAAGAACACGTGGTCGTGGTCTACCTGTTACTTTATCAGAACCTAATATTGTCACAACATAACTCAAATTATATGCAACTTAGGGGAATGTTGCGAAATCGGGTCTCCGAAAGAGGGATGTTCAGAGCTCACATAAATGGAACAAAAAAATATATTCAATAACAGTTATCTAGGGTTTCCAAGAGAGAAATAAAAAGGAAGAAAATGGATTTAGGATTTTAGGAAAACCTTGCATCCATGGCCAAATGAGGAAGCACTGGAAAGGGAGAGGTCGACGACCATGGCTTCACCGTCGGCCATGGAGAGGAGAGGCGGCGGCGGTTTCATTTTTTCGTGTGAATCGTCGGCCATGGCTTCTTCACGGTCGCAAATGGCGTCTTCAAGGTCGGCCATGGAGAGAGCTCGCCGGAGGGGGAAGGAGGCTCGCCGAATGGGGAGGGAGCTCGCCGGAGGGGGAAGGAGGAGGGGCGGCGCTGGCGAAGAAGCTTCGATGGAGACGGAGAAGGAATCGCGGCAGCGCCTTTTTTTCGAGCGGCTGGAGGATCGGGTGGAGGAAGAACCGAAGAATAGATTTTAGGTTATATTTTAGGGTTTTATTTGGTTTGTATTTAGTGTTTTAAAACACCTAAAATAATGAAATAAATTGGTTTATGTATAGCCATATTTGATTTGTCTATAACATCACCCATAAATAAATAAGATGGTTAAAAACTAATTGGCTTCAAAAAAAACCCTACCATCTCTTCCCATTCCGCGCAGCCGCCGAAACTCCTCTGCCGCGAAGCCCTCGAAAACCCTCTACCGCGCATCCCTCAACTTCGCTCCAGCAATCTTCTTCCAGCCGCTCCATGGACGCATCGATCTTCAACAACCTGTGAGGACCTCCGCCCATCGCCTGTGAGGACCTCCATCGCCTGTGAGGACCTCCGCCTTCTTCAACCTCTTTGATTTCACAGTCCATCTCAGTCAGTTTTCTCTTACTATGAGATTTTTATTTCACTTTTCATTCGATTTCAGTTTTCCTTAGATTTCAGTTTTCCTTTAAGCCTCCTCTTCCGCTACATTCCACAGATCTATTTTATTACGGAACCATTTCAGATGGTTTCCTCTTATTTTTGGGTTTCTACTCCACTTTTTCTTCGCCTGTGAGGACCATTTCAGATAGTTCTCTTATTTTTGGGTTTCTATTTCAATTTGTCTTCGCCTGTGAGGACCTCCGTCCTTTTCAGTTAGTTTACTCTTTCTTTTCACAGATCAACTCTTTTTTTTACTCTTATGTTTTTATTTCAGTTTTTTCCTGCGATTTCAGTTTTCGTTTAGACCTCCTCTTCCGCTACATCTAACACATCTATTTTTTAAGAAACCATTTCACACAGTTTTCTCTTATTTATGGATTTTTATATCATTTCTTTGATTTCAGTTAGCGTTTCACCCTCCTCTTCCGCTAGATTTCAAAAATCCCTTCCTAGGGAACCATTCCAGTTAGTTTCCTTTTTTTCTTTTTCATTTATGTTTTTATGAACAAGAAGTATTTTTATGAACAAGAAATAGCTGCTACATATCATGGAAAAATTATATGCACCATGTTAGATTTCACAGTTATTTTTGTAGAGATCAATTTCAGTTAGCTTCCACTTAGATACTGTTTTTTGTTTCAGTTTTTGTTGAGATCAAAGCAGATTACTTCAAACTGTTTGTTTTCTTCCCTACACTCCACTTTTCAGACCACAGCTGCTAACTGTTTTACAGATTTCATTTTAATTTGTCAACTGGCCTCCTCTTGGTGAGATTTCAATTACCTGAAATCATTTTATGTTTACTTGGCTCAAGTTTACCTCCTGAAGATCATTATATGCCCCATTAATTAAAGGTTTAAATAGCTCTAAGATCAGTAGCTTATAATTTAATTCATTCCCGTTAAATTTTTTTTTGCCCGATCTGGCTGCAGGATGCCAACTAAATATTACTCGATTTTTGCAGTTGTTGAAGAACTATCTTAGATTCAAAGACATCATGCAGCAGTATTGATGTTAGAGCTAGAATTTGTTGTTAGAAACAGGATGCAATATGGACCTTCATGTACAGCATTGATGTTAGAGCTCAAAAATTCTTAGAGCATGATGTTGTTAGTCTTCTTATTAATGATAAACCCAAACAAATTTGTTTATGAAATGCAATATGGACCTTCGTGTACTATCCATTTTAGAATTCTGTCTTTGCTTCACCATCAAATAGCTTTACCGAAACCTATTAAAATGTTAAATCTGATTATGATACATTAAGCATTCTTCATTTCCAAGTTTTTACTACAATCTGCCTTTAATCAAGGGTAAATCCAAACAGTTTTGTTTGTGAAATGCAGGCTCCAGGTCACTACGGCGTGTGGAAGAATTGCTCTGTCATCGATATCGATTGCTCTTCACTTGAGAACAATCTGAATTTTCACATAGGTAATTCTTTGCTCATGTTCCATGATTAAATCACGCGCGTGCCTTAAGTACTTCCTTCCTCGCATCTTCCTTGACTGAGATGCATAATTCTTGATTTGGGGTCTAATATTTTTATACAAGATTTTTGAATCAGTTTTGATTTCAATTTCAGCCCTGTGAAAGTTTCAGTTTGGGTATTCTGGATAGTTTTATTAGCTTCTGAATTCATATCAGAACCATTAGCAATTTTCTTCGAATATGTTCGTTTCAATTTGTCGCCCATGCTTATAACTCCAAAAAACAAATTTTTTTGGGGATTTTACTTCAGAGATTGTCCATTATAAGAATCACGTTATAATACATCTACGAGTACCATTTTTATCAAATATGATGTACCATTTTTTCTCGACTAATTATTTATGTTTGCACATTTGTTTCATTAAGGTTCTGAATTTTATGTTACCAACTACTTTTACATTTCTTTATTAATGTCATTTCCCTCTTTGGCCTTATTTTTGTTATGTGATCGATTCCTCTAATTTTCCTTCATAAATTGAGTGTCAGGTTGAGAAAACCCTCATTTGTGGTTTCATAGCCACCAAAATCATGAATGAAGGAAGAAAGGGGAAGGAGACGTTTGTGGCTACTATTTCAAATTTCTCCAAGCTTGCACCATGACTGTGATTTCTCTGTTTTTAAGGGTTTTACACTACCGCCCATAATTGTGAATTTTTCTGATCTCTACAACCGAATATTTCATTCGGGTTCCTAGCTATACATATCTGTTATTTCTTAATTATGTCTAACAAACCTCCAATCAATTTGCTAGAAAGAAGTGAGCTTTGTTGGGCAAATTCCAATCAATAAAACAGAGTGATATATCTTAATTAAATTAGAATCAGATTGTTTGGCTGTCTTATAATGTTCATATCCTTTTGTTCTATATCCTCTATCTTTCAACAACTTAATTCTTTGAAACATACGTGGTACTACTAAAACTATATACATGTTATGTCATTGCAAGCTGTTTGAAATAATTAATGAAGCATATTTCATGGTTGTCTTACAAAAAAAGACTATTGTTTGATAAATAGCCAAAATTTATAATATTATTGAACAGTGTTATATGATTTAGTGTATTTGGTGTCTTCAAATCTGTATGCATTGCCTAAATTTTTTGAAATATGCCATTTTTTGTGCAGTCTATCTATGCCATCAAACCTCAACATGACTTTATTTGTATCTTCGTAGGAGTTAATATCAGCATGGAGACGGTTAAGGTCGGTCGGACCGTGAAGGATGTGTCTCCACACGAATTCGTCAAGGCGTATTCCGCCCATCTGAAGAGATCTGGCAAGGTTTGACAACTCTCCATTTCTTTATCTTAGATCTCAAATCTTCACATCCCTCTAACTTTTCACCACTAACAACATTTCATATGTTAAATTTTTCTTTCACAATTTGGATCACGTTTGCGAAAGTCTCAACTCAACCTCAACATGACGTTTGGTGCTAGACAGGGTGTTGATGTATAGATAACTCCTTCATTTTGCAATGGTTCATGATAATGTTAGAAAATTTTACTTAGGATGTGGTTATCAGTTAGGAACTGATTAATCGATCAACATTTTGTTGTTATTGAATACTGCTCTTGATTGTCCCATCCATTTTGTTGAATCAAATGTACCAACACTTTTTAAACAGTAGAAGATATTTTGTTGATTTTGCTGATTAATGATGCACTCTTTGTGAAGTCTGAACTCAATCTCAACACCGTTCTTTGTAGCTTGTGAAAATCTCAACTCAATCTCAATATGGTTCTTTGTAATTGAATAAATTAGGCTATGCCTTCTATTATATCTTTCTGTTTGTATATTGATCAGTATTGGATTCATGTTGTCCGACTCCATCCAGTACCATACAAAGTTTGAGTGATCATATATAGTGTCACATCAATTGATATTGAATCATCAATGAATTAGTTGATTATGAGCTGCTTACATCAATTATATTTCTATCATTTTTTACGCTTTTTAGACCTTAATTTTATTTAGATTGCCTAAAACACATTATTGCACTTTGGTAGTTAGGTATTGATTCTTAAGCGTTTGAATTTGTGGTCACTCGTCATTAGGAATTTGTTATTTGAAATGTCAAACTTGCACATTTTTTTGTAACAAGCAAGGCTTAACATGCAATAAATATGATTTATATGCTCTAAAATTTGTAGGGAAACTATTTAAGACCTTGCAAAATGTTTGGCTATTGGTTTTAGATTGTGACTTGAAATATAGGATGTCGTAAGAAGTGAAAGAAGTGATAACAACCGAACGACGTGGAAACATAAATGTGAATTTTGACACATTTACACTCTACTGCTCATCCTTACTGGCTTGAGTGGTGTTTGAATGAGATTTTCATGCATTTATCTGTTCTCCTATGCTCCACAGCATAGAAGCTATGTGGTGATGATCTTATCTTTGAGTATCCATTATTAGAGGACTGACATTCTCCATGGAATTAGTACCTCTCATATTTTTGCTGATATATTTTTTCCTATTAATTTATGTTTAAAGCTTCACGCAAGGTTCATTTATTTGAAAAGCTGATGGTCGTGGTAGTTTCATTTTTGTTGTATAGATAAATCCTATAAATTGCTATACTAACACGATCGTCCAATGAGTGGAAATTTGATAAAGCTAAATAAGGGTTTATGGTGACTTGGGGTTTATTAAGTACTAGTGGCATATCATTAACCCATCTTAAATTCACTTTAAATGGCAGACCAAAAATTCATTTGAAAGAGAATTTCACTAATGTACTGTCACTTTTATACTATCCTACCTTTATAATCTTTATTACTACTATCCTTGTTTTAGTTTTTCTCTATATTGTAATTAATGTATGTTTGGACCAACGGAAACTAGCAAGACTGCTATTACCGATCATGTTTGTGCATATTAATGAATCTGCAGTCGCATCTTCTGCGAAAACTTTCATTAAGCGGAACCCAAATAGTTTGGAAAAGACTGTTGATGATGATTGATACCTTCTGCCTAAAATATTTGATTGCCGGCTTATTATACTTTTAGGCTTAGTGCTATTGGTACCACGCGGATACCGGAGGGCGTTAGGGGAGGGCGTCGGCTAACGGAGGCGGCTAGCGCACGGCGACAGGCGGGCGGTAGCGAGTAAGAACGAGAGAGAGATAGAGTTAGAGAGTGAGAGAGAGGAATAGGGAGAAGACAAGGGGAGCAGCCCCAATTTTGATAAGTGATCCAAAGATGCAAGCTAAACCTAAGGTGATCCCTTATATAGGGGGAACCCACCTCAAATCCAAAATGTCAAATAAACAATACAACAACTCATAAAATAAAATAAGATAGCAAGTAGAAGGACCGGGTTGGATCCTAGAGTGTCTCTGCCGAACCGCCCGGTTCGGTGCGGCTCGTTCCGCCTTGTGTTCCCTTGCCGTCTCGCGTCCTCCTTGAGTATACTTGCCACTCTGGTTCTTCGGCCTGGGCGTCGATAACAATACCCCCGTCTAGAAAATTAGCCTTGTCCTCAAGGCAATAGTCTGGAAACTGACGACGGAAGTCGTCCCGCAGTAGCCAGGTCGCGGCGGTGATGGGGCGGTCACGCCATGCGACACGTATCTCCTCTGGCAGAGCATCTCCCGGGTTGAGGTGGCGCCGATCCACGATGGAAGCCGGGTACATGGGTGGGGAATCGGAGTGCTCAATATCGGCCGGAATGTGATCGGTGACTGGGTGGTCGCCGATCACGCGGCAAAGCTGGGAAACATGGAATACTGGATGGATGCGACTATGGTCCGGTAGGCGCAGACGGTATGCGACGGCTCCAATGCGGCTGATGACCTCGAAAGGCCCGTAGAAGCGAGGGGCCAACTTGGGGCAGGTGCGGCGGGCCACTGTCAGCTGGCGGTATGGATGAAGTTTAATGAAAACATGCTCGCCCACCTGAAAGGAGAGATCGCGTCGCTTCTGGTTAGCGAATGAGAGCATTTTCGTCTGAGCACGGCGCAGGTGGTGTTTCAGGCTATCCAGAATCACGTCCCGATCGTACAGATGATCTGCTAGGCTGGCCACGGGGCATTCGCCCGGAAGATGTCGTAGAATCGACGGAGGGGGTCGGCCATAGACCGTCTCGAATGGCGAGGTGTTGGCGGAGTGATGGTAGGCGGTGTTGTACGAGTACTCCGCCCAACATAGCCACTTTGCCCACGACCCGGGTCGCTCACCGATGAAGCACCGTAAGTATGTCTCTAAACAGCGGTTCAGCACTTCGGACTGCCCATCCGACTGGGGGTGATATGCTGTGCTCATCCGGAGTCGAGTGCCCTGCAGGCGAAACAGCGAGGTCCAGAAACTGCTGAGAAAGAGAGGATCTCTATCACTCACTATGGAACACGGAAACCCATGAAGGCGAACTATCTCAGAAATGAAATAGTCGGCCACCGTCGCTGCTGTATAAGGATGCCGGAGTGGGACGAAGTGGGCGTACTTCGTCAGGCGGTCGACCACCACCAAGATGCAATCAAACCCGTTCGACCGTGGCAGACGGGTGATGAAATCCATCGCTATGTCTTCCCAGACCCGCTCTGGAATCGGAAGGGGCTGCAGGAGGCCGCTTGGGAACAATGTCTCGTACTTCGCCTTCTGACACGGCAAACAGGACGCCACGTACGCCTTCACTTGGCGGAGCATGTGGGGCCAATACAAGGAAGCGGCTATCCGCCGGTACGTCCGAAATGCCCCAGCATGGCCCCCCGATGGGGTAGAATGAAACTCGGCGAGAAGGAGCGGAATGCGGGAAGACGAGGCGGACAGCACAAGGCGGCCCCGATGGAACAGTCGGCCCCCGAGGAGAGTATAGGGCGGCCGGGCCGCTGGGTCGGCGAGTAGGGCTGCACAGATCGCTATCAAATGTGGGTCGTTAGCCGCCTCCTGCTGAAGAATGGCCTCGTCCTCCCAAACAGGCCGCGAGATGGCGGCTAACTCCGGAGCTTGGGGGTGGCGGGAGAGCGCGTCTGCCGCTCTGTTGGTCTTGCACGACCGGAACTCATAGCCGAGAAGCTTGGCTACCCAAAGCTGCTGCGTCGGAGTAGCAATTTTCTGCTCAAGTAAATACCGAAGACTGTGATGATCGGTGCGAACGATGAAGGGCCGACCGAGCAAATACGGCCGCCAATGTTGCACTGCCAAAACCAAGGCCATAAGCTCATTCTCATAAGCTGATTTGCTGCGCACCACTGCCGAGAAAGCGCGGCTAAAGTAAGCCACCGGTCGACCGGTCTGCATCAGAACGGCGCCGACGCCAGAGCCGGAGGCGTCGCATTCCACTATGAACTGCTGGCGGAAATCCGGCATGGCTAAGACCGGCCCTTGGATCAGAGCTGACTGTAACGCGGCGAAGGCCGCCATGGCGGCCGGAGGCCACGAGAACGGCCCGTCGTCGGGGGACTTGAGCAGCTGTGTGAGAGGGCGGGCCAACCCGCCGTAATCCTGAATGAAGCGTCGGTAATATCCGGTGAGGCCAAGGAAAGCCCGGACGTCACGGATGGACGTTGGGGTTGGCCACCGAGTCACTGCATCGATCTTGTCCGCATCCATGGCGACGCCACGAGCGGAGATGGTATGCCCCAAATAGCTGACCGTCGTGGCACCGAAGGTGCACTTCTTCCTGTTGACGGTAAGGTGGTGGCGGCGAAGAGTAGAAAATGTCTCCCGCACATGGCGTAGATGGTCCTGCCAAGAAGTACTAAACACAAGGATATCATCAAAGAAAACTAGCACGTGCTTACGAAGGACCGGGCGGAATATGTCATTCATGGTGGCTTGGAAGGTGGCCGGGGCGTTGGTGAGCCCAAACGGCATTACCAGGAACTCGAAATGGCCGTCATGCGTCCTGAAGGCCGTCTTCGGCACGTCTTCCGTCCGGACTCGAATTTGGTGATAGCCGGCGCAGAGGTTGAGTTTGGTGAAGAAGGCGGCGCCATGAAGCTCGTCCAACAGTTCCTGGATGACAGGGATGGGGTATTTGTCGGGTACCGTGGACTTGTTGAGCTCCCGGTAGTCCACACAGAAACGCCAACTGTCGTCCTTTTTGCGTACCAACAGCACCGGGCTGGAGAAGGGACTAGCACTGGGCCGTATGAGGCCCCCCAACATCTCTCGCACGAGCCGCTCGATCTCGTCCTTCTGCGCGTGCCCGTAGCGGTAGGGACGGACTGACACCGCCGCTGCCCCTGGTTTGAGGATGATGACGTGATCAGTCGGCCGCGATGGTGGGAGGCCGGGCAAGGAGTAAACAGTTCTGGAAAATCAGCGAGAACGGTGTCCATATCCGCGACGGTACAGTCGGCCGATGGAGGGGATGGCTGGACCGTCCATAACCATGCGGAGAAATCAATGTCGGTGACGCGTGTCATTGCCCGGAACGAGACCGGCGAGCGAAGAAGCGCTGAATCCCCCACTAAACGGCAAGGTTGACCCTCATGCAAGAAGGATATGGTCATGGAGGCCCAGTTGACGCGAACGTCACCCAACGTCTGTAGGCAAGCGACCCCCAAAATGGCGTCGAGACCGCCCAACTCGAACAGATAGAAGTCGGTCGTAACCGTGCAAGGCCCCAAGGACAAGGTGACGCCTGCGCACTGTCCCAACGCCGGTCGGCGGCGGCCATCCCCCAGGCAGACGGAGAAGTCAGGGGAGGGATCGTAAGACAGGCCTAGGTCCCACGCCAGGTGGGCCGACATGAAGTTGTGGCTAGCACCACTGTCAATCATCACCACCACGGATCGATCCTGGAGTGTGCCGACCAACTTCATTGTGCGGGGGCCCGTAAGGCCGCCCACCGAATAGAAGGGTAACTCCAGGACATTGAGTGGTGCCGGCTCCGCGTTCGCAAGCGGAGAGTCGTATGGGGGTTCGAACAGGGATGGATCCTTGGGCACGTCGTCGCCATCACTATCCACAAAAATGGCATGGAATTCCTTCCGCGCATGTGTTGTGGCGAGTAGGGTTGGCGGCAACGGAAGCATAAACCGCGACGGCGGAGTTCGTTGTAGTCGACGCGTGGCGGAGCATCCGTGCGGGGCGGCTGGCCGTGTCCCGGAGGGGCCACCCTAGGGCCTGTGGTATGCGCCGGAAATGGCCGATAGGCGGGGGCGGTGGTCGGCCCCTGGCCCAAATCCGCCTCAACGGCCCGCGCAAGCTCGAGAGCCTCGGAGACCGTGTGGGGGTGGTGCGTGCGGAGGCGAGAACGGATGTTCGGGCGGAGACCTTGCAGAAAGAAGCCCAAATAATGGTCGGGCGGGAGGCCCAACACTTGCGTGACGAGCGCAACGAAGTCGTCGATGTACGCATCCACGGTTGTCGACTGACGGGCAGAGCAGAGCCGCTCGATGGCGGAACCGGTGTAGCGGGAATCGTAGCGAGTAATCATTTCTTGCTTGAACTCGGGCCACGGGATGAGAGTCTGGATCTGACGGAGCCAGCGAGCCCAATGGAGGGCTGAGCCGTCCAAGCCGACCATGGCGGTGCCGACGCGATCCGCCAGGGGAGTGCTGTTGAGGTCGAAATATTGTTCCGCGCGGGCAATCCACCCCATCGGATCCGTCCCGGAGAAGGATGGTACGTCTTGCGCGAGTGGTGGTCGGAATGCGGTGGGCGGCGGCAGCGCTGGAGTAGGCGGGTATGGGGTTGGCGCTGGGAAGAGCGGCGCGATCGGTGAGGGTGGCATCCCGAGCACCGACGTGGTGTCCGGCGGGGACGCAGCCGTGAGCGGTGGCGGCGGCATGCTCGGCGAGGGCAGAAGCTTGTCCAGGCGAGTGACGAGCGCGTCAAAGGACGACTGGAGGGAAGGGAGTTGGCCGGCCTGGAGGGCCAGCTGGTTGTCGTGCTGTGCGAGGGTGTCGGCGACGGGGACGACGTCGTCAGCGGGGTCGTTCGGATGCAGGCGGGTTCCAGGTGCCATCGCGAAATCCGGCGGCTTGACCTAAGCGGGTGGACGGGGCAGGTCGGACCAGTTGGTACCACGCGGATACCGGAGGGCGTTAGGGGAGGGCGTCGGCTAACGGAGGCGGCTAGCGCACGGCGACAGGCGGGCGGTAGCGAGTAAAAAGGAGAGAGAGGGGGAGGTCGGGAATAGAGAGAGAGAGAGATAGAGTTAGAGAGAGAGAGAGAGAGGAATAGGGAGAAGACAAAGGGAGCAACCCCAATTTTGATAAGTGATCCAAAGATGCAAGCTAAACCTAAGGTGATCCCTTATATAGGGGGAACCCACCTCAAATCAAAAATGTCAAATAAACAATACAACAACTCATAAAATAAAATAAGATAGCAAGTAGAAGGACCGAGTTGGATCCTAGAGTGTCTCCGCCGAACCGCCCGGTTCGGTGCGGCTCGTTCCGCCTTGTGTTCCCTTGCCGTCTTGCGTCCTCCTTGAGTATACTTGCCACTCTGGTTCTTCGGCCTGGGCGTCGGTAACAACTATAATACTGTTATCATAATTGCGCGTCCTTATAGTTTCACTAGAGTAAAAAGTCTTGGTCCAGCGTTGTTATATTCCAGTATTCATGTATACTTTTGTGATGATTTTTCAAGGGCTTCTTCCAATAAAACATATGGGTGAATGTGTATCAACTACGTAATCTAAGTTCTCTAAATTTTTAACTCGTAACACCATGTGATTAATATCTTGTATGATTACCATCTATAGCCTTATCCCATTAATACTGAACTTGTTCATGGATCATCGTTCTCTCTTTCCCCTTCGCCATATTTTTCTCGTTGAGTACTATAGACAGATTATGAACACAATTTGGCTAGAATAAGCTTGTGGTGTTGTGCTTTGCATAAAGTTAGTGCACAAAAAATTAATTTCTATGGACAAGCATCACTGGTCCCACAACTCTAAATCAAAAGTTCATGTTGAAAAACCTCAGAAAGTGACTGGGAGACATTTACTATTTAAAACTGGCATAGTGGTATAAACTAAAATTGAAGGTTGCATCAGGGCCATGTGACTTTCATTTGTTAAATTTAGTCGTTCACTCGTGTAGGAGCCAATGAGTTCAGCTTGTGATTTTGAGCAAGGATATAATGTGCTTCGAGAATTTTAAATGATAGTTGTGAGTGTTCAAGAGAAACCAAGCGTACACTACTCTACTAGCTCGGGTTAGTTTTATGATAAGATATAATTCAGTGAATAGATGGTGAAGTAAGTTGGAATACTCTAGGAAAGAACTAGGTAGGTGGTTTGATTGCTAAGGGTTTAGGGTTTTAGGAATACTCTAGGAAAGAACTAGCTAAATCTTTGGAGATATTATTACACGAAACAAGAAATTTAACAAAAGATGCATAACAACTTTATTTGAAAACATGGACAGTAATAAAGGTCTTGCACTGGGAAGTTGCAGAAATACTGAATCAACAACACAAAAAGTGCTGCAATATTTCATTCTCATGCTGTGTAAGGATCATTTTATTTATGCTATAATACCAAATAACAGATTGTCAGTAATATCCTATTAGAGAAAGTAAGAGAAGAGGTGGCTTCAAGAAGATGCAAGGAAAAAGTTGGAAGCAACAAAAATAGTTAAGGAGCAATCATTAACTGACTCTAACTCAGCAGAGTTTGTATCTTGTTCTGTGACAATAGTTAAATTTTGAGCTTGATTGCAATTGAGAATCTGATCAAAGGTTAGCTATATAAGGTTTCACTAATGTTTGGAGTTGTCTTCCCTTGTTGCAACTTTGAAGAGATCAAATTCTGTTTTCTTGGGGTTAAATTAAACAAATGCGTGGGGGATAAGATGCTGCCTGGTTGGACCAGACAACATTAAACAAATACGTGGGGGATAAGATGTTATGTAGGGGATAAGATCTGCCTTGGATGAGTAATCAATTTGTTCATTATCCATGTCTTTATGTATTTATGATTCTGACACTTTTTGGCTGTTTTTCTGATCAATATCCCAGTTCTAATTCCCATCTAGAATTGTAAAGAATAATGGCATGCTTTGCCAATTTATTTGTATCAAGTAGTTTAATATACTTCATTCCGATACTAAACTGCAATGAGAAACTACAGTTCATGTGGGAACGTTTTATGCTATCTTCTATATATGCTGAAGCATATGAGCTTACTTTATTCAATTCAAGTATGGAAGTGGAAGTACTCTTCATTTAGCTTCACCTCTTTTGTTTATGATTCAATGCATATTTAGCTGTTGTTTGCTTTATTCTTTACTATTTTTGGTGTGCATGGATAGATTTATGCAATCAATACATATGTTTGCATCAAAGTGGCTACATGTATGCATGTCAATATGATGCTGATGCATATTGTTCACCAAAATATTTGATATTTGTTTTATATTTATATATTTTTCAATATGAGATCATGTCCTTGCTACTGTATTTGAACTTGCTAGCAGCCAGTTGTGCATGATGTTTCCCCATGCATTAATAAGGGTCGCAACAGCTTCCGGGATAGAAAATCTATGCAACAACACTATGACTCGGCTACATCATTAATTTCTTTTCTACATATTGAGGATCCTTCAGTAGTTTTAATTTGCAACATTATAATTATTGCAACTTAATTCTAATTGTCTTCTAAAATCAATTTCTTTGGGCTTCATCCCTGGAAAAAGTTTATCTACCAAATTAAATAATTCATTCAGTTTCTTTGTTTCAGTTCCAGTTAATTACTGACTCATCAAGGCATGCCAAACATTGTTACAGCAAAAAATCATTATATATTAATAAATGTATGGTTTTTACGATTTAGCAACTCAAATATAAATAACCCCAAGTTCCGATATTAAAAACAGTATAAAACTTTGATAAAAAACATTAGAAATGGCTGCCATAAAGTTATACTATCCCCTTTCTTGCTTTTTGAGTTTCTCCTGACAAAGTTCTTAAATAGAAGCAATAAATCAGAAACTATCAATCAACAAACGGAGAATGAAAAGAACAGAGAGCACTAAAAATTTACTGGAAACAGAGCTGATGCGAAGCAACAGGTTTTCTCGAGATCCCACACTTGAAAGCCTTATCCACTATGTCTGGTTGGATTCGCCACTGATCCGTGGTGGAAAGGCAAAGTGGGGTGTAGACTTCTGCTTTATCTTATTGCATCAGACCTTTCACCCCTTGAACATATTTCTGCCTCAGTTTCTCTGCAAAAACGCCTTGTCAACGGAACCATGTCTATTAACCCAAGTTGTTACATCGGTATTTCACTTTGCCGGCATCCTCCTCCTTCAAGACTTCTTATAGCCAACCTTTATTTTGATTGTTAGTCTTAGTTTTGTACTGGTCTGATTTAAATGCCCAATGTTACATTACTCCCCGTGTATGTATATATAATCTTTTGGCTATTTGCTCCAAATGAACAGATTGAACTTCCTCATTGGACTGATATTGTGAAGACTGGAAGATTCAAGGAACTTGCTCCCTATGACCCAGATTGGTACTACATTAGAGCCGGTAATCAACCTCTCATTTCGTTTTCATTTCAGCGGAAATTGTTGCCATTTCTCCATCAACATTACCGATTACATCATCATCTAAGTCAGCATCCATAAGAACCATGTTCATTCTATGTGGCAGCTTCCATGGCGAGGAAGATCTATCTTAGACAGGGCATTGGAGTTACCCGCTTCCAGAGGATCTATGGAGGTCGCAAGAGGAACGGCAGCAGGCCCCCTCATTTCTGCAAGAGCAGCGGCTCAATCGCACGCCACATCCTCCAGCAGCTCGAAAAGATGAATATCATTGAAGCCCACGAGAAGGGGTCAGTATTTTTCGTCTTCAGCAAATCATATGAAACTATTTAACTACATTTATTCGTCGATCATTTCGCTATTTTGCATCCTTGAAATGAAGATGGAAGTTGCTCATCGTATACTTTTGTTCGGCAGGGGAAGGAAAATAACTTCTCAGGGCTGCCGGGATCTCGATCAAGTCGCAGGCCGCGTCGGTGTTGTGGCATGAATGCTCTCGAGGGTTCCCCGGCTCGTCGGCTATTAGATTCTGAAATTTATTTTCTGCGAATTTTGCTCGTCATTTTGTTGTGTTTCTAAACACTATTTAAAGACCCTGTTCTTCTGCAGTTTTTGGCCTTTTAAGTTCGTTCTGCGCCCTGCTGTTGTTCACTTTTGAAAATTGATAAAAACTTGTATAATGCTGTTGTTCTTCTGCAGAATTTCCGCCGCGGATTGAGAATCAATTCAACAATCTTGCCTGTAGTTTCTGGCAAGATGGAGTGTTAGAGCCTGCTGTTTGCTAAGAAAACGCAAGTTATTTATACATATATAATATAAATTATAAATCTATTGTCTATTTATTAGTATTATTTCACGTGTTTTGGGTCAGGTTATAATAGGCTGAATCAATGACTTTTGGTTTAATGATTTTGTTGAAAGCTTAGTATTGTATGTATATATCTTGAATTGCTAACAAGTCGTCGAAAGGCTCTATCTTCATATCATTTTAGGCTCTGTTTGTTTGGGTGTTTTTGCTCCATCTCCATTTTGGGAAAACGTCGTCAGTGCTAAAAAAAAAAAACTTTTGGTAACCCTCTAATTCCCACCGTCACCGCTCCAAAGCGCTATCTTTGCCTTTTTTTTTCCCACATTGCATTACCTTGAAGTACTCATAGTTTCCTACGTGTAACACTCTAACATCTGAGTTTATATATTCGAGTAATTTCATATCGAGTTGGCATCAAACTGGCAAGTTTTTCGATCTTTGTACATAATATTGTAAAAAATGTGTCTATGAGTAGACATGCGAACACCTTTATCTGACCTCCCATAGACTCAATCTAGGAAGTCCAAACAAGTCTAGTAATTTAAATAGAAGACTCAATTTAGAAAAAACTATAAGTAGACTCAATCTAGTAATTTAAATAGAAGACTCAATCTAGTAATTTTTGACCAACATTTCCGATTCTGTGCTCTTCCTCCTCTGGGAACGGGATCTTCACCTCTTCGGTCCCAAATCATAAAATCTCGAATATTATAGCACCAATTGAATTATATAATGAGATTAAATACTTAAATAAACATTCTAAACACTAATTTGAAACACACATCTAAGAGTATATTTGCTCAGCATGGCAAACACAAGTGTAGTTGAGCTCATTAATTTGCTCAGCATGAGAACTAAACAAAATATCAAATAAATATTATTCATTTAATAAGTAGCAAGAAAAAAGATAAATAGAAAAAACTATATTAATAACAGTAATTGAAAGGCATGAGTCTACCAATCACAGTCTTCCATTTCTCTATCCATTTAGGCAAAACTATGAAATAGGTCCTCAAACTCTACATACTTTTAGAAATAAGTCCCTAATCTTTTTTTTTTGAGTTGAAATTAGTCCCAAAACTTTGATAATTGTTTGAAATTCTTCATTCAGTTAACTTTATTAACGGAAATAGGTCATTCCGTTAACTCTTCTCTTCCTCATCGTCGTAGCCCTCCTCTCCCTCCTCCGATAATGATGTTTCTCTGTACATCATCCGCTGCTTGCTCCAGTCCGGCTATCTCCCCCGGCCCATGTCAAAGCTTGGTCCTCTGTTGTCTAGGGTTTTTGTAGTCATGGAGGAAATTTCTTCTTATTGGGAGGAGGATGGGATGCGGGAAACCATATACTTGTAGTCAGATGAGAGCCTGGGGTTCTACCTCCTGCCATCGGGAAGGAGTGAAGAGATACCTTGAGTACCTACGAATCATTTCAAAAACTCCATAGAATTCGCTTCTGAATTCTTCATATGGATTTTTTCCTCCATGTTAATGGTGTTGGGAACTGGAGAAGAGTGTGATGCAGCTAGCAGATACTGCTTGCTGTCATGACATTTACTCTGTTTTGATTTCATGCATTTGTTCTTATTCGTGTTGGTTCTTTAGACAAGCTCTTTTTCTTATGAACGTTGTAGGCGTAAATGTTTTTTCCTCATACGCCTATTGCTCCATCCGCTGCCCGAGAAGGGAGAGGAGGGCAACATCGTTTCCGGGCCGGAAACATCAACGTTGGCGGAGGGAGGGTGTACGGGATAAGATGATGATAGAGGAAGAGGGGAGTTAACCGAATGATCTATTTCCGTTATTAAAGTTAAAGGAAGGACTAATTTCAACAATTATCAAAGTTTGGGGACTAATTTCAACTCAAAAAAAGATTAGGGACTTATTTCTAAAAGCATGTAAAGTTTGAGGACTTATTTCATAGTTTTGCCATCCATTTATGTTCTTACACATGACCAACTACTATATATCTCTACCATATATAAAGAAATATCAAATTCATGAATTTTAAACTCATTGAAATGATTACGGCCGTCGAATCTGACGTGATATTTCATCAGCCGTTAGATCAAACCGCTACCTCTCTCCACTTTTTGTAGGTCTCCTAAACCTACTAGGGGGCAACCTAAACCGACTAGGCGACGACCTAAACCTATTAATTAGAGGGTGACCTAAAAAATTATGTTAAAATAATTGAATTTGAATCAGGTACCGACAACAATAATACACTGCGCGGCGTTAGCATATAGCCCGCACGATGAAGCCTCGCAAGTTGTGTAGCCCGCTCGGAATACATCATTTTTCAATTATTGATTGCCATTTTTTTTAATTTATACCGGAATAGATAACTTAATCCCATGATGTGAGACTAAATTTGAGCAAGATTAAATAAATTAAAATAAAAAGCAAATAGGCGCCGGCAGACGAGACTCGATCCGCCGACCCCCACCTTTACTAATATTATTTATAACCGCCAGGGCGGGTGCCTGCCCCGATGCGGCCGAAGGCCGCCCGAGAGCATCGAGCACGGGCTTAGCCTGCAGGGGGCGGGCAAAGCCCGCTGTCGCCGGCCGAGTACTATCGCGCTTGGCCGTATGGGCGGAGCCCCGTGTCAGACACTCGCGCGCGTGTGTGTATATATATATCTTAAATGAAATTCACATGTTCTCAAGAACAAATAATTAATCAATGCCTCCGTAATATTCTTAAAAATGACCGTCACCATCCAAAATTCCCACTTCCCTCCTCCTTCGAATCTCTAATGCCTCTTCTACAGCGACTGTACATGCAGTGCATGGTCACATTTGTCCACTATAAACTATACGGATAAAGTCATTGGAAAAGTCAACGTCTTAATTACCCAAGAAAATTTCATTATTCAGAGTCAGAGGTGATCTCAGATTTAACTTCTATAAAATAATCTTTATCATGCAATATAATATGTATATATATATATAATGTATTCATGAGCATGTTTCATGTGAGTACTATATTTAATTATTAGCTTTTAAGTTCCATTTAATTAAACTTTATTATTTTATGTTCAAAAACTAGTTTTATTATTCATGAGCATATGTTACATTATATGATTGCGTCGTTTTTGTCCAAACTCACCCGATCAAAAACGCGGCGCCAGACGTAGCCTATATCTTCTCATAATTTTTGAAAATATATACGATGGATAATTAATTCACGATAGCTCAAAATTCGTCTTATAAAGTTGATTATTTATCATATTTTTTAAAATTAACTACATTTTTACAAAATTTCATCAATGATACTAAAATTAAGCAAATAGTTTAAATTAATTAAACTTCAAAACATATGTTTTATCACAACACAGATGATCCCTCGTTCACGGTATACACGTAGTATGGAAAAAATATTAAATTACTTCTTTTTCTAATCCATTTGTATTCTCTCTCCTCTATCTCTCTCTCTATATAAATGATGTATGAGTAGATATGTACAGAAGGAGCCAGTTTCATCTATCTACATATATAATTAGTCATCTCAACAATATAAAAATGCCTTCTTCAAAGGCTCTCAGTGTGGCCAAGCAGTACTCGTTGAAAGAGAAGTCGAAGCGGCTGGCGGCTGGTCACGGATTATCGCCGGCGATCATCGGAGTGATTGCGCCAAAAGTAGTGCATGTGAGCCCTCGGGATTTCATGCAGGCGGTGCAGTCTCTGACAGGCAAGCCCTCGTCGGAGAAAGTTTATGCGCCGGTATTAATGGCGGAGAAGACGCGTCCTTCTTATTCTTCCCTCTCTACTGGGTTTAGCCGACCGTTGCTGGATATGAATGTCGCTTGTGAAGATGTGGACATAGATATGTAAGCTACCTTGCAGCTGGGGAGTGACGAAGAAAACATATATAACTGCTCGTTTATAAAGAAATATGAATGACTTATTAATTTCAATTCATGTTTTTTAAAATCATAAAATAAATCATGTACATTCGATCACAAGATCTAATCCTGATGCTGGACTGCAAATATCATTTCGAAGCAATTCCCTCTCCCTCCCTCACGCTAAATTCCCCAGCCCCCCTATGGCTAAAACAGAAGAGAGAAAAAGTGAGTGAGAGAGAGAGAGAGAAAGAGAGGAGGGAGGGAGAGAGAGTGGGGAGGAGAGGGAGAGAAAACCGCAAACATAGCTCTCTGAGCCCATAGTACCACAATCTTGAATACATATCTGATGGGATGGGACGACAATGATTGCGGTTTTCTAACTTACAGAGAAAATTAAACTGGTTTTCTCTCTAAAATTTCTGTGTATATATACATATATATATATTATATTATATAAACGTAGATTAAGGCTGTGGAATTAATGTTGAACATAATTGTAAGTTTGTATTAGTTTTAGTTCGGGTCATTTGTATGTACATGTGTAAAATATAGATATCATTCCTAAATGAGTAAAAGTCATATTAGTCATGTAGGTTTCAAGTCAAATTAGTCTTTAAAGCTTTAGTTGTGTTAAAATATTTCTTAAATTTTTTATCTATGGACTTTTTTAGTTCTTAAATTGCCTTTTTTTCGGGCGGAAATGGAATTTGTCAATTTTGCCTAGATTTTTCCACCTCGAATTTTTACCTCCGGAGCTATTCTTTCTCAATTCCATTCTCTTACCCGCTGTTTGCGCTCGACGTTTACCACCTCTATCTTTTCGTAACTCCCAACCACAGCACGTCTGCCCCATTCCCGATCGATCGTCGACGCCTTCCCACTGCTCGTTAGCTAACGTCATCAACGTTGGAGATCCCATCCAAGGCTCCGACGGCCAGTTCTCCTCCATCTTCCGCTTAGGATTTCGACATACGAGTTCATTACTTACTGTTGAGACCGACGATGTCATCGCTCCTCCTTACTCGCTACATGCTTACCTGACTCCGACACATCATCCAAGATGCTGGAGACCTCATGCGAACCTTCCTCAGTCGACCTCTTCGCCGCCAGTCAGCACCACCAGCTCCTTCAACTGCCCTTCCGGCCATCTGCGATCTCCCAAAGCCCGTCTTCCATCTACCCTGTGACATGAGATCGCTTCGCAACCTCAGTCTCTCCGGGAACTTCACCGGCCGCCTTTTCCTTTCTCCTCTCCATTGAAATTGTCGGCGTTGAAACCAATTTCTTGGTCTCTTGTGAAGCTCGGGCCCTCAACAAGTTGAGGGGCAGCTAGCCCTTACTGATCCCTCGGAAGGAGAAGACTGAAGATTCAGAACTAGACTTAGACCTTAGTCGCAGCGAGGAGGTCCCACCACAAACCCGGAAGATCGTTGAGCGCTTCCCCTCCCAAGCCAAAGGTGAGACAGGGCACCTTGGAGAGCCGGAGAGCTAAACCAAAGTAACCTAGGGAGGAAGAAGCTCAGAGTCTGAGATCGGACTCCTCTCCCAAGGTGCCCTTCAAGGGCGTGGATTACAACCATGAGGCGGGCCACGACCCCTCGTTGAAACCAGGCGGGTCTGCGAGTAGCTCCCTCAAGGGCGTGGATGCCCCGAGCGGTGGCGACCCCAACAGCGAGTTCGTAGGCAGCAGGTGGCCGGAAGAGGTGGACCCATGACTATTTGAAAGAAGAAACCAGGCAGCGAAGATAAGTGGCAGAAGGGAAAAGAGGTAATGAGGTAAGCGGGGCGAGTACCTGCAGGAGCGTTGTCTTCCCGCTGAAGCCATAGCGAATCCGCCCTGAGTCCTCCGGTAGAGGAGGGTAGGCGGAGGACCACGCTTGTCCCTCCGTTCAAGGGACCCATCGTCAAGGACTTTCCCCCAGAAGTGGGGCGAGCAGGTTGACCTACCCTGGACAGATGTTGAGACATTTGCGAGGGGGATCAGAGCTAAGCCAGCTCGCCATGGGACCGAAGGGGACTCGGTATCTAGGCCCCTCGACGACGCCACAGTGAGTTATTCCGGCTGCACCTGGCGACTAGAAGGCACTTTAGAGAGCAAAGAGTTAAGAAAGGCTCAATTTAGTCAGGCGAGAAAGCAGTACCCGTACCTGGTACCACGACTGGGCGAACAGGAGGGAGCGGCGGAGCGCCCACATCAGCTGGAGGCAATCCCGCATCCCCTGTAACGACCCAACCCCGACTCCAATCGGGACAACGTCCACCGAAAGCTCCATCGGGACTCAACTGGCGACGTTACCGAGCTGCAACCCAAGCACCCCAACCCCTCTCCAGCCCACTGACGGATTGTTGGTGGCCACAACCTCCCTTTGATGATGCAAACTCGATAGTTAAGCATGCACCACGGGGACTTCCCAGGAGGTGACCCATCCCAGTACTGCTCTAGCCCAAGCACGCTTAACTATGAAATTCTTCCACTTCTCATCACCAACTGAGCAGCTTGGGCTGCAGCCCGGCGGTGCGTGCCAGTTCATGCTCCTTCTGGCCGATCCAGGGTG
Organism: Dactylorhiza incarnata; assembly: GCA_033032865.1. Lineage (NCBI taxonomy): Eukaryota > Viridiplantae > Streptophyta > Magnoliopsida > Asparagales > Orchidaceae > Dactylorhiza > Dactylorhiza incarnata. Next base: position 1,920,393 of record JAWHQI010000340.1, on the reverse strand, counting down.
GGACGGCCTTGGGCGTGCTGCATCATCAGTCCTCCCTCACTATCCGCAGACCAGCATGAGCTGCAATTAGTATTTACAAAAAGTCGCGAGGAGCTGTTCGCAGACCATTTTGGTTTGCATATAGTAATTTGGTCAAGACGGAGGAAGCTACCCGCAGACCTGTAGGACTATTTTGCCATCAGGAGAATTTGCCTATAAATAGGACCCATTATATCTCAGATCAGCACAGATACACCCCCAAGAGAGTCCGAGCTTTCTTCTTTGCGTCCTCGTGCTATCTGAGACAGACTCAACCTTTGGTTTTTGGGAGGGGAAATCAAGTGAGATTTCCAGGTTAGTGGCGTGACCTCCTCACTACAGCTAGTGGGTCATTCTTAGACTACCTATCGCCTTGTGAGAGCCAGTTTCCAACTCGGAATACTCAGACCTAGGAATCTGACGTAGAGAGAAATAACTCAAGCCACTCCCCAAGTCTTGAACATAATTGGACATGTATCTGAGTTCTAACAATGACATGAGTTAAAATAGGTGAAGTGGCGATCACAGTCGGTCTCACCTCGGCCACACGCGCTTTCCACTCACCCACTTTAGGTTACGATGGTCGCGCAAAGTACACAGCCTGCGACAAGGACGAGCATGAAAGAATACTATCCCTCCCTATATATGAGTGTGAGCACCAATACCCAAGCTAAAGTACTCGTCGGGTCGAGGGGTACAATTAATGTCGAAATCTCAATAAAATTAACACCCTGAAAGCGGAGCGAGTACATGGGTCTCGCAGACATCTCGTGGGTCTGGTACTAAGCGCACTCGCAGAATCTCGAGTGTCAAACTTTTTCTAACACAAGTCTTTTCGTTGAATGGTTGCGAGCGTAAGAGGCTGCAAAACCTAAGTCTCGCAAGTTTTGTAGGGGCGAATCCAACGTCTCGGCAAATTATCTAGCCTCTAAGGCCGACTCTTGGCGTGTCCAAGAGACTAAGACGAGTCACTATCCAAAAAAGAGATGAGATGCAAGAACGAAAGACTTCGAAAATTTCACATATAATTCATCAAAACTGTTTACAAAGTCCTTGGGCCTCGCCCTTACGTACATAACAAAAAAAAAGCAGGAAAGGGTCCTAAACTAAGAGGCTGGCGGTTCCTTGGAAGATTGGCCCGGCTAGCCTTGTCGCTCGGAGAGAGGGGCAAGTAGGCGTGCTCGCCAGAGGCTCCGCGGGCTCGTAGAATTTGGGATTAACATCTCGGTAGTGACGGTCTCCCACCCCTCCTGCAATGCGTCGAGGTTACGCAACATCTCGAGCGCGTTCTCCGTGTACTGCACGATCATGAGTTTGCGAGTGCTTTCAACCTCGCGCGGGGTGAACTGCAGCAGCTTTCTGCCCTTGGAGATGGACTCGCCGCGCTCCATTGATGGCACCTTCACGGGGGCCCCGACGAGTTGCGCTTTGAAACCTTCCACCTCCACCTCTAGATCGCAAATCCACGCCCTCATTCGGTCATTCATCTTAGCATCTTGTAGCGAACTCGCGTGAGAAGTTGAACGAAAAGGGAGTTGAAATTAATATAAGGGAATGAAACATACCACTGGAGGCCTTAACAAGAAGCCTCTCGGCGAGTCCCAGCCGTGTCTCAAGGTCTTCGGCTCGTTCCTCTGCGAGCTTCCTCTTGGCCTCAGCGGCGAAATACTTCTCGTTGAAGCTCAGCCCGCGGCGCGACGTCATGTGGGAGAGTTCAGCAACACGCAAGTGGGCCCGCGAACTCTCATATGCGAGCTCTCGCAAGGTCACTTTCTTGTAGGCGGCCGCATCCTCTTATTCCTCCCTCCTGTACAGCCCATTTGTAAGGGTGTAAGCATCCTCGCCGGATTGGCCACGCCCAGCCTAGAAGGGAAGGAGTGAGGAGACGGAGACCCAATTATCCTTGTCCTCCCAGGCGAGTAGAGGGTTTCCCACATTATCCTGGGGCCTCTGCCCCAAACTGAAGTTAGGGTGCGAGTCTGACACCTCCGACTCGCCCTCCCAAGTCGCCGGCGCAGACAGTCATGGCAGCTTTTGCGATGGCGAGCTGAGAGGCCAGGGTCCCCTTACTCGCATATGGGGGGTTCACAGGGATTTGGCGCTCGCCTGCAACAAGAATAAAAGATGTAAGTTATACCTCTAAAGGGGGAGCAGAAATATTGAAGCTAGGCGAATGGAAGTATACCTTCCCCCGGCTGCACGGTGGGTGGGGGGGGGGGGGAGCAGTTCGAGGTTGCGGCGCAGATAGGCGACCTCGAAGTTCTTTCCGGTGAAGAACTTGTGCAGTTCCACTACCTCGCCGTCCACTCGAGGGGCTCGGTAGGTCGACTCGTCCTTCTGAACCGGCGAGTACAGAATGTTGTCAATGTCCCCCTTTATGAACAGGAACCGATCGTTCCAATGGTGGACTTTATTCGAGGTCGCAGACTTTCAGTTGCGAGCCAGTTAGGAAGGCGACCCCGTCTGAGGTCGCCCGGAAGATAAAGTGTTTGTGGAAATGGTGATGTTGAACTCCACCTTTTCCTCGTGCAGGAAGCATGCAAGAAGGAATTGAGGAGGGTTTTCGGTGCTGGTGTGCGGCTTATGGTTTGCTCGTAGAAAAATTCGGAATTAATTTTAGATGAGGATTTTAAGTTATGTTGGTGTGCGGATAGCCATTTTTGGTTTGCCCGTATTAAAATCGGAACTAATTTTAGACGAGGATTTTAAGTTATGTTGTTGTGGGAATAGCCGTTTTTGGTTTGCCGTTAACAATTTCCTTAAATTAATCTCGAGGTGTTAAGAGGACAGAGGAGAGTGCATATTAGTAATTTTAAAAAAATGATTTTGTTTTTTAAATTCAAGATATTGACCCATAAAAGCATATTTTTGAGGTCCTAAATTCTATGGCCAACATTAATTGTCTTCCTATGTTAGAAATTTTTGAAGTTCTCCTTGTTAGAAATTTTCCATTGAGTGGACTCAATTCATCGAGACGTCCCGATAAAGTCGTACGTGAAAATTAGAATCTATTCGGACTCCTATGAGCGTGCGTTAATTTAGTCGCGCGAACGGTCGAAGCCTGTGATAGGTGGGCCAGACTGTCTCGTAATTTTAGTCGCGGACCCGGTCTCACCCTTGGCATATAAAGGCATGAAATTAGATCCTAATTTATTTATTGGATTTAATTTATTTGGTCATTAAATTATGGAGTTACGGGATTAATTGGCCCTATATTTTTGTAACTGCCATGGGCTTCCCTATTAAGCCCTAAACCAAATATTTATTAGCTAGTCTGCCATGAACAAGATGTGAAAACCCGAGCCCTTCTCTCTTCCTTTTTGAGTAACCGCAAAAGCCCTTTTTTGTCCTCTTGGATCGTTGGCTAGGGTTTTAGGGATCTCGCCCTCTCCATGATCGAGAAGCCAAACGCCGATACTGTGGATCATCTTCTTCATCCGGATTCCTGCAAGGATCGGCGCTACATCCCTACATCTCCATCGCGGAAACTGCCGAAGCTCCATCGCCCGGCTCTGGGAGCAGATCTATCGATCTAGGCAGGCGGCATCTTCATCGCTCAAGCATAATCCATGGCCTCCTTCAGGGCATGCAAATCTGAAGGCTGATCTTGCACTGACTTCTTCATCAAGCTTGCCTGCCAAAGGATTTGGCCCACTTCAGATTTCTAGAGGCTTTGGAGGAAGGAAGCGCCTGCATATCTGGAGATTCAGATCCGAACTGAGAAAGCTCTAGGCTTACTGAACAAAGTCTTGCATATTTCTCAGCAAACCGCTCACTAGATAAGTTCTATAACTGCAGTTTTAATTCCAGACTTGTTCCCTTAAATTACTAAGGTAATCTCACTCCTTTATTACAGGAGATTATATCTATAATCACAACCTTCATGTGCAGGACTTTATCTGATCAAGATTTATATATATATATATATAAACCTTTTGATTATGCACCGTGAAGTAAACTCATGAACTGTGATTGTGATTATACATATATATATAAATGTATGTCTTTGATTTCATTCTCAGGTTTCTTGATCCATACATCGCTGTTGTGTTAATCATTTCCTAATGAAGAAATCAGGACATTTCGCATACTTGTATACTTGAAGGAACAGCTAATGTGGCAGATTTTATCAGAACTTGAGGAAAAGAGTGGTACAAATAATTCCGCACATCAATTACTGTTTTTCTTTTAGTTCTGCTTTATTTGCGTGTTCTTGTTTACTTGGAAAATTAATCATGCATAAATGCTCCAATAAAGACTAGTAGATTTTGAATAAGACGATCCTGCATCTGTATCGTCGCTACATTCAGTGTTTTGTGTTGTCCTAAATTTTCTTCGATAACACAATTAGGCGTAGCGACACCTTAATTTTTCTATCAGTTGGTATCAGAGCGAACTTATTTCAAGTCTATTAGTCTCATTAATTATTTGGAGTAAGATTATTTCTAATTACCTACATAAAGAACACCAAATCGAAAACCCATTTCGTTACAGAAAGATTTCCTTGGGTCAGCTGCGCAAACTGCTCCTTCATCTTCTGACGAGCTGACATTGGCAGATACCAATTCTGGAATCCGCCGACAAACTCTTGCCATGAGATATTGGCCGCCTTTTTCTCATGTAACTCAATCCGCTTGTAATTATCCCACCATGCTTCAGCGTCTTTTTCCAGGATGAATTCGATCAGGGCGGCTCTCTTCTCCTCTGGGCATTCAATGCCCTCGAAGACTCGCTCTACTTGGCGGAGCCAACCTTCCGCAACTAGTGGGTTGGTTGATCCTGCGAACTTGGGTGGACTTGCTCGTAAAAAGATCTCCATCCATCTTATGGGCCGTCCTAAATCCGTGTCAGGTCCACGGACAGTAGGTGTGGCCGCCCCTCGCTGCAACACTTCAGTTAGCGTTGCTATTAGCTGAGTGGCAGCATCCAGATTTGTGTTAAGCGGTGGGGCAGGCAGTCCTTGAAGGTGACTACCATCATTGGTTTGTTCAGGATTAAACGAGTCAGAATGTCCCTCCGTCATATCTGAAATGAAAATAGATGGCCTTAAAATTCCAACGAGTTGAAGCTATAAACACTCGAAACCCACACATTTAATTAATGTATGTTTCATGATTAACTCGCAATTTCTAGCTTAAGTAGCCCATTGGCCAGGTAAGCGTAAGGTCGGTGGTCGCACTATGTACCGTTATACACCACCTTCCTTTCGGGGGATACTAGCTCACCCCTAACCACTTTCCTAGACACCAATTAGACAACTTAAACTTTGAGTTTGCAAGCACAATGCTTTATTATACTTGTCTTTACCCTGATCTTAATTGTGTCTACCCCACTCAAGTTAACTAACTTATGTTCATGAGGTCTAACCCTAAAATTTTATTTATTTCTGTTCTTGCTGTGTAACCTGGCTCTGATACCATCCTATCACACCCTGGCCCGGTAAGCTCGAGTTAACGAGGCGGGAACAGTAATGCGATTTAAGATCTTTTGCCATTACACAAAACAAGAGCAAGAAATAAACACATTTTATTCATATTTTATAATTTACAGGTACAACTTGCCACACATACATATTTTTGTCTTTACATTTTTACATGATACATAATGTGTAGTAGTCTTCCTCACTGTGCCCTTTCGTCTGCATCCCCGTGGGTACCTAAAAATATTTAGTAGGCTGGTGAGCATCTTTGCTTGCTCACCTCTGGAAGAATAGCACAATATTTATGTATGCAATGCACAGTATATAAGCATGATTTTATAACGGAAGCATTAGACAAAATAAGCATATCAACATATTTCTAGTCACAATTTTTATATATTTTTCTTCTAGAAAAATAGCTCATTTATTAGTTAGCGCTTACAATTCGCCGGTTGGCCTAACCGGAGGCTCACTGCCTTCACAGACTCAATTTGGGACCCAATATGTCCAGTGGATAGCGAATCCACCGACAGAGGTTCAGCTCACACAATATGCGTCTGGGACTAGACCACAAAATAGTCTTTAAGGAGCGCTACTCCTTTCACTTTATGTATCCGCAGACAAGACCACGACACAGTCTTTAGAAAGCATTACCTCCTTATATCCCTTGAGTTGAATACCAAGCTAACATATTCGTGCACGTTATCCCATATTAATAATCATATTGCACAAACACATCTTAAATTATCATTATCATTCTCATCGCAAAACGGACTATTATTACCCAATAATCAGTCTAGTCGCACAGACCTCGTTGGACTGATTTTATAATAACTTAAGTCCACCATTTCATAGTTGCTATGCGCGTAATTATTCTCCAGATATTATAATTATTTTCGTATTATCGTGCATCGGCACGTCTAAAATTATTAATCTTGATCGCAACCCACTATAAATTAGTCTGATCGCAAGGACCCCATTTGACTGAAATAATATTAGTTCGATCACATAATAATTTTATACACGTGAATTAATTACGTAAATAATATATTTTGCACGATAATTACAGAAATAATTTCTTCTTCCAACATGCATGCAGTACGCAACTCGGGATCTCATTATCACTTGAATACAAGCGACTCAATCTTTCGTCATGCCTAGCGAGTTATCTTACTTATTTCGGCAGCATTTAGGTATAAAAATTACCCGTAAAAACTACGAAAAATAATAACTAGCGAGACATAAATATTGCAGTATTTTCCACCTACCTCAATATTCACGCTCCCAAATCTGAGCTCTGAATCTTCCCTTAGCAAGGTTGGCACTTCGGCAGCACTCCGACAATTAACTGGGCGCACGCAGAAAAATATTATTTTGGCGCCACTTTCGCAGCACCTAGAAAAGGCTTCGTCACAAGAAGAGGCCAAAAACCAGCTCTCAAGCTCCTCCCGAAGTTTCCCCGAAAGTTCGGCAGCGATCCGAAGCTTTCTCTCTCCTCCCTAACACCTTCTCTCTTAATTTCCCGTCGCCTAGAGCTGAGTTGGGATGAAAGAACTCTGCCATTAGATGGGTATTTATAATACCTTCGTAACGCCACCAAAATCGCCTCAATCCGAATTCTGTAGCTCCCAGAAACGCGAAAATAGTGAAATAAAACAAAAATGTCGCTTTCAGCATTCTGGATGGGCGACACGTGGCCTGTACGTGCGCCACGTGGCGCCCATCCGGGCAGCCGTGTGCTGGGCACGGGCAGGCGTGTGCCCAGCACACGCCTCTGGCCAATGGCGCCACGCCACGTGGCCAGGCGTGTACCACTCGCGTGTGGTGCGCTCCTGGCTCGCCACGTGGCTGCCACGTGTCGCCAGATGGCGCCGGTGGCTGCCACATGGCGCTCTCTCCTCTCTTTGGTCCAATAGGGTCTCTTTTTGGGTCCCGAAAATTCTGAAAATAGCTATCCTAAGGTTTTTCGACATTCCGGACCCGATTCCGCTCTCTGTTTTACCAAATTTCGAGCGGTTGTTGCCCGATTTGCACATATTTCATATATGCTCCGATTTTAACAAATAAAATATCGTTTTTAATAGATTTCGATATTCCGGGTCAATTGGCGGACTCTGTTTCTTGAAATTTGCGCCGGTTGCACCGAAAAACGTGCTTTTTTTTTTCTGACGAACTCAGATTTTGACAAATAATATGTCGTTTCTTATGTAATTCGACGTTCTGAGTCTAATGGAGGACTCCGTTTCTCGATATTCGTGCTGGTTGCTCGAGATTCGTGCCGGTCGCACCGAAAATCGCACTTTTTCGCACGAACTCCGATATCGACAATTAATATGTCGATTCCTATGTTATTCGATGTTCTGAGTCCGTTGGCGGACTCCGTTTCACGAAATTCGTGCTGATTGCTTGAAATTCGTGCCGGTCGCACCGAAAATCGCACTTTTTCGCACGAACTCCGATATCGACAATTAATATGTCGATTCCTATGTTTTTCGACCTTCTGAGTCTAACCGCGGGCTCCGTTTTATGAGATACGGCTCCGTTGATTATTGAATGCTCAATCATGATTATTAATCCATAATCAATATTATTTAACGTTAATCGTAATTACAGGATATTACATGGACCGTAGCCGGTGAAGGAAAATCTTGAATTAGGTTCGATGACAGGAGATGGGGGGAATGGTTCTGACTCAGGTCACTCGCAGCCACTCGCGACAGGAGAGTGGCTGGAGATGTTTGAGAAGTTCAAGCGAGAAGTCCTGCAGACAGTTCTCGCAGCAAGGAGCGAGTGCGAGACCCCGGCAGTCCCCGTGGTTCCACCCCTGCAGATCGGCGAGAACGCACCAGGGCAGCGGCCGGGGAAGGAGGTGCCAGCAGAAGGAAGTGCGCGAGATCTTCCGGGGCGGCAGCTGTTCAGCAGTCCGGCGAGTGCTGAGGTGTGCGAGTTGGGTCCGCGCGAGAAGACCATTCACCGAGCAGGGGAAGGGAGGCCCTTTTGCGAGATGATCCTCTCGGCCCCCGTGCCAGAGGGGTTTCGTGGGCCGGAGATGTCCTACTACACTGGCAAGGAGGATCCAGTCGTGCACCTGCAGTGGTTGGAAGACATGACATCAATCCTTCCCATGTCGGATGCTTTTCAATGCCGACTCTTCGCAACCACCCTGAAGGAGAAAGCAAGGGACTTGTTCCACCAGCTTTCCGCGGGTTCCATCTACACGTTCGATGATCTGCGCCGAGGCTTTCGGCTTCGCTTTTCGACTTCAAAAAAGAGGAAGAAGGATGCGGAGGCTCTCTTCAAGATCAGGCAGAGGGAGGGAGAGTCCCTGGCACATTACGTGGATAGGTTCCAGGAGGAGATACACCTCGTGCAGGAGGTGCCGGGATTCTCCCTCCAGATGGCGTTCATCGTAGGGTTGTGAGATGGGTTCTTCAAGATGGACCTGAAAAGAAGGCCTCCTTCATCCTTTGAAGAATTGATGGAGCGAGCAGCAGAAGAGATTGAAGGGGAGGCGGCCAACCCAGAGTTCTATAAGAGGTTGGTAAAAATGAGCGAGCCCGAGGTGGGGCAGCAGGAAGGAAGAAGGCGAGATGAACCCAGGGGTCAAGGGTTCGAAAGACCGCCTCAGAATTGGAGGAATCAGGAGCCCAACAACAGGTTGGGCTGGAGGCACCAGGAATGACCAGCGAGAGGTCAGGAAGAGGGATACCAAGGAAGAGAAGCGGGAGGAATGAATCCGGGGTGGAGGCAGGGTCCCAGACCCCCTCACCCCCCAAGGGAGCAAGCTATGGCAGTAGGCCGAGGAAGAGGAGGCAGAGGAGCAAGAGGAGGAAGAGGAAGAGCAGGGAGAGGGGGCAGGGTGGCGTTGCCTTATTGTGACTTTCATCAGGAAGAAGGTCACGCGACCGCCACCTGCCCAGAATTCTTGGAGATGAGAGAGAGAGGTCAGCCACGGCGGCAGCAGACCAGGATCGAGGAAATGCTCCCGGAGGCGGAAGAAGACCGATGCGAGGACAGGGCAGATACAGGAACCAGGGGGGAATCGGGGTGATTCATGGAGGGGTTGGGATAGAGGCCTCTCGCAAGAGAAGCTTCCAGGCGATGTTCTGAAGGAACGTCGCGTCGACTTCCCAGACCCCACCCCTCACGGAGAAGCTCACCTTCTCCTCGGAAGACATGCCAGATTATGAGGATCCATTCTGCGACGCCCTGGTGATTCAGACGGCGATTGAAAATTTCACGGTCTCCCGGATCCTGGTAGATAACGGGAGCTCAGTGAACGTGATCTTCAAGAAGGCCTTCGACGCAATGGAGGTGGAAAAGAAGAGGGTGCAGGCCTCTGACGGACCGCTGTTTGGTTTCTCAGGAGAGCGGAAGGAGGTCGAGGGAGGTGTTGGTCTCCAGGTGACGCTAGGAGGAGTCCCAAGAAACTGCCGGTTCGTCATTGTGGACGCTCCGAGCAGCTATAACGCCATTTTCGGACGACCCCTCATCAGCGCCTTCCGGTGCGTGCCCTCATCGTACCATCAGTGCTTAAAGCTCCATAGTGGAGGAGTCCAGGTCTGCGTGCGAGGAGATGCTAAGGTGGCGAGGCAGTGCTATGTGACTGTCGTCAACACCATTTCTTGGATGGCGGATGCCGAGAAGATGGAAGAGGAGATGGCGAGGCCGGATGGGCCAGGAGAAGAAGTGGAGAAGAGAGAAGTAGGAGGAGAGGGCGATGCCCGAGAGGAGAATATGGAGGTCGCTCGCGAGGAGCAGGAGGTCGAGTGGATGGAGGTCGCTCGTGAGGAGCAGGAGGTCGAGTTGGTGGAGGTCGCTCGTGAGGAGCAGGAGGTCGAACCTGTGGAGGCGGAAGGAGTCGCAGAGGAAGAGGCCCGGGTAGAAGGGCAAAAAGCAAAGGGCCAATGGGAAGATCCAGCCCGGCTCGAGGCGGAAGAAGAGGTGGTGGAGATGGAGGTCCTCACCCAGGAGGGGAGGGTGAAAGAGGTGCGGATCAGCGGGGGCCTCGGCCCGGAGGACAGGGTGAAGATGCTGGAGTGCATCCAGAGGAACGTGGATGTCTTCGCATGGAGCGCAGCTGACATGCCAGGCATCGAGGCGAACGTGGCTTGCCATCGTCTCAACCTCGATCCAGAAGCCCTTCCCATCCGGCAGAAGAGAAGGAACTTCGCCAGCAAGCTCGAAGGACCCATCCACGAGGAGGTGGCAAAACTCCTCGAAGCAGGTTTTGTATCGGAGATCCAGTACCCAGGCTGAGTCTCCAACGTCATAATGGTAAAAAAGGCCGATGGCCGCTGGCGTATGTGTGTGGATTTTTCATTGTTAAATAAGGCCTGCCCTAAGGATTGTTATCCCCTGCCTCGGATCGACGCGCTGGTTGACTCAGCCGTCGGTTTTTCTGTGATGAGTTTTTTGGATGCTTTTTCAGGTTATCACCAGATCAGGATGCACCCCCCGGACGTCAAATACGTCTCGTTCATCACCAGGGAGGGATGCTACTGCTATAAGATGATGCCCTTCGGGCTGAAAAATGCAGGAGCAACCTACCAGAAGATGATGGACCGGGTATTTAGGGAGCAAAGGGGAAGGAACCTGGAGGTCTACGTGGATGACCTTATGGTGAAGAGCAAGTGCGTGAACTCTCACATCCAGGACCTCGAGGAGACCTTCGCCACCCTACGCAAGTACAAGATGCGCCTGAACCCCCTGAAGTGTGTGTTCGGGGCCAGTAAGGGGAAATTCCTAGGGCATCTTCTCACCCCTTGGGGGGTAGAACCTAACCCGGACAAGGTTAAGGCCATAGTGGAGCTGGGGTCGCCGCGGAACACCAAGGAAGTTCAGCGCTTGACCGAAAGACTCGCGGGGCTGAGCAGGTTTCTCTCCCGAGCCGGGGAGAAGTGCTCCCCCTTTTTCAAAACATTACGAGGTAACCAGAAGTTTGAATGGACAAAAGAATGCGAGGAGGCCTTCCAGGCCTTGAAGAGCCAACTCACCAAGGCTCCGCTGCTCCAAGGTCCCAAAGAGGGGGAAGATCTATATCTATATCTCGGGGTTGGGACAGAGGTCGTAAGCTCCGTCCTGGTTCGGGAGGAAGGCAAGAAGCAGCTGCCCGTCTACTACGTGAGCAGGGTCCTGAGGGAAGCAGAGCTTAGATACCCAATTTTGGAGAAGTTGGCCTTTGCTCTGGTCGTCGCAGCAAGGAAGCTCAGGCCATACTTCCAGGCCCATTCAATTCAAGTAGTGACGGACCACCCTCTCCGCCAGATCTTCGAAGGAGTGGAACACTCGGGAAGGCTCGCAAAATGGTCGATAGAGCTAAGTGAATTCAATATTATCTTCGTCCCTCGACTATCCATGAAGGCGCAGGTGGTGGCTGATTTCATGGCAGATTATGTGGCCGAGATGAAGGAAGACGGAGCCCCTCGTCACGTTCCGTGGAAGCTGCTGGTGGACGGGGCTTCATGCAAGAATTCACTCGGAGGAGGGGTGGTGCTGGAGAGTCCCCAAGGAGTAAAGATCGAGCAGACACTAGTGATACACTTCCCAATCACCAACAACCAGGCGGAGTATGAGGCGGTGATCGCCGATCTACGGTTGGCCCAGGAGCTCGGAGTCCATGACGTGGAGGTCCTCACCGACTCAATGATAATAGCCTCTCAGATCAGGGGAGAGTTCGAGACGAGGGAGCCGACGCTCATAAGGTACTTGGACAAAGTGAGAGGTCTCGTGGGAACGTTCAAAACTTTCTCCATCCGGCACGTCCCTCGGGAGGAGAGCACCCCGGCGGATTGGTTGACCAAATCCGGTCCTCGAGCCGGGGGGACCCTGATGGACCTATTCCGCCCTTCGATTGAGGAGGGAGAACTCATGGAAGTAGAGAAGCGGCCCTCCTGGAAGGATCCCTTCGTCACCTTCCTTGCGACAGGAAAGTTTCCGGAGGAGGTTCCGGACCAGAGGCGCTTCCGATATAAGTCCGCCTACTAAGTGCTCCACGAGGGGGACCTGTATCGGAAGACCCTCTCGGGCCTCCTGGCCCGATGCGTTTCAGAGGAGGAGGTCCCAAGGATCTTGGAAGAAGTCCACTCCGGCGAGTGCGGCAGCCACTCGAGGAGCAGGATGTTGGAGGCAAGAATAATGAGGCAGGGGTACTTCTGGCCAACCCTAAGTAAAGACGCGACAGCCATCGCCAAGAGGTGCCAGAAGTGCCAAATGTTCGCCCCGCTTCAGCTCATGCCAGCTCAGAGGCTAAAGAGTATCACGGCGCCCTGGCCATTCGCCATATGGGGGATGGATCTGGTAGGACCCTTCCCCCAGGCTAGTGGGCAGAGGAGGTTTCTCCTAGTAATGGTTGACTACTTCTCAAAGTGGTTGGAGGTCAAGGCGTTGGCTAAGGTCACCTCCCAGGTAATCCGCAACTTCGTATGGGGGGAGATCATTTGTCGACATGGGCTTCCACAGGCCATAGTCACGGATAATGGTCCGCAGTTCGCAAGTGAGGAATTCATCAGCTTCTGTGGCCAGCTGGGGATAGACCTTAGGTTTGCATCCGTTCACCATCCCAGGAGCAACGGGCAGGTGGAGGCGGCAAACAAGGTCATTATGAACCTGCTCAAGAAGAAGGTGGAAAACCTGAAGGGCAATTGGGTGGAACAGCTTCCATCGGTCTTGTGGGCCCTAAGAACTACCCCCAACACCGCCACGGGAGAGACCCCTTTCAAGCTCTCTCACGGCTGCGAGGTCGTCATCCCCATAGAGTTCGAAGTTATGACACCACGGGTAAAGGCCGCCGCAAGCGGAGAGGAAGATTGGAGAGCCGAAAACGAGGTGGAGTTGCGGCTCTCCCTCGACCTCATCGAAGAAGCTCGAGACCTGGCAGCCGTTCGCCAAGAAGAGGTCAAGCGGCGGATGGACAAGTATTTCGATAAGCACGTCAGGGTCAAGCAGTTCGAGAAGGGAGATCTGGTGCTCAAGAAGGTCGACGCAGCCGGAAGATCCGCCGCGGTGGGAAAACTCAACCCCAACTGGGAAGGTCCCTATGTCGTGGAAGAGGCACTAAAGTCTGGGGGGTATCGCCTTCAGAATGTGGAGGGCCAACCTCTCAGCCACACATGGAGTGGTGACGATCTTAAACGTTTCTATCCCTGAAATTATGTAATAAAAATATTTTGAAATAAGTGTTTTGTTTAACATATATGTTTGAGATTGATACTGCAGCTTGTAGGAAAAAACTCGAACGCTCTAAAAGTGGCCCCGAGCAGACCCGCTGTCCAAGCTCTCATCTAGCTGGCAGGTCCGAAGGCTCACTCGGAGGCAGGTTCTATGTGAAAGAGAAGAAGGCCCCGAGCAGACCCGCTGTCCAGGCTCTCATCTAGCTGGCAGGTCCGAAGGCTCACTCGGAGGCAGGTTCTATGTGAAAGAGAAGAAGGCCCCGAGCAGACCCGCTGTCCAGGCTCTCATCTAGCTGGCAGGTCCGAAGGCTCACTCGGAGGCAGGTTCTATGTGAAAGAGAAGAAGGCCCCGAGCAGACCCGCTGTCCAGGCTCTCATCTAGCTGGCAGGTCCGAAGGCTCACTCGGAGGCAGGTTCTATGTGAAAGAAAAGAAGGCCCCGAGCAGACCCGCTGTCCAGGCTCTCATCTAGCTGGCAGGTCCGAAGGCTCACTCGGAGGCAGGTTCTATGTGAAAGAAAAGAAGGCCCCGAGCAGACCTGCTGTCCAGGCTCTCATCTAGCTGGCAGGTCCGAAGGCTCACTCGGAGGCAGGTTCTATGTGAAAGAGAAGAAGGCCCCGAGCAGACCCGCTGTCCAGGCTCCCATCTAGCTGGCAGGTCCGAAGGCTCACTCGGAGGCAGGTTCTATGTGAAAGAGAAGAAGGCCCCGAGCAGACCCACTGTCCAGGCTCTCATCTAGCTGGCAGGTCCGAAGGCTCACTCGGAGGCAGGTTCTATGTGAAAGAGAAGAAGGCCCCGAGCAGACCCACTGTCTAGGCTCTCATCTAGCTGGCAGGTTCGAAGGCTCACTCAGAGGCAGGTTCTATGTGAAAGAAAAGAAGGCCCCGAGCAGACCCGCTGTCCAGGCTCTCATCTAGCTGGCAGGTCCGAAGGCTCACTCGGAGGCAGGTTCTATGTGAAAGAGAAGAAGGCCCCGAGCAGACCCGCTGTCCAGGCTCTCATCTAGCTGGCAGGTCCGAAGGCTCACTCGGAGGCAGGTTCTATGCGAAAGAGAAGAAGGCCCCGAGCAGACCCGCTGTCCAGGCTCTCATCTAGCTGGCAGGTCCGAAGGCTCACTCGGAGGCAGGTTCTATGTGAAAGAGAAGAAGGCCCTGAGCAGACCCGCTGTCCAGGCTCTCATCTAGCTGGCAGGTCCGAAGGCTCACTCGGAGGCAGGTTCTATGCGAAAGAGAAGAAGGCCCCGAGCAGACCCGCTGTCCAGGCTCTCATCTAGCTGGCAGGTCCGAAGGCTCACTCGGAGGCAGGTTCTATGTGAAAGAGAAGAAGGCCCCGAGCAGACCCGCTGTCCAGGCTCTCATCTAGCTGGCAGGTCCGAATGCTCACTCGGAGGCAGGTTCTATGTGAAAGAAAAGAAGGCCCCGAGCAGACCCGCTGTCCAGGCTCTCATCTAGCTGGCAGGTCCGAAGGCTCACTCGGTGTCAGGTTCAAAATTCTCAAAGGGTGACCTCAAGAGCACTCGCATTGACCACGCGTAGGAGAGATGACCTCACTTCACTTTCATGACTACCTAAGCGAGACCCAGGTTTGGGCGAATGGTAAGGAGGTGCGAGTGGGGCAGGCCGCGGGAAGGAGAAGAGGGGTGACACGCCTAGGTCATCCTCGAGCCTTCGCTAGGTGACCGGGACAGTTGCACTACAGCTTAAACGTCCTAATGAGCCTAGCGAGATATAGCGGCGAATGAGAAAGAATTAACGTCCTAATGAGCCTAGCGAGATATAGCGGCGAATGAGAAAGAATTAACGTCCTAGCGAGCCTAGCGAGATATAGCGGCGAATGAGAAAGAATTAACGTCCTAATGAGCCTAGCGAGATATAGCGGCGAATGAGAAAGAATTAACGTCCTAGCGAGCCTAGCGAGACATAACAGCAAATGAGAAAAAAAATGGAGAGCACAAAAATGGAGAGCACAAAAATCGTGATCAATATACATATCTTTCAAGGGCACTCGCCCCGTTCATGATTACATTCAAAAGATTTTAAGTAAAAGACGGCAAAAAAACACAGGGCCCATCTCAGGGGTCGGCAGGCTTCCCGCCAGAAGATCTATCGCTCTCGCCTGAATCCGGTAGAAGGGCGTCTTCTCGCGGCTCGCCATCCTCATCTTCCGGGAAGGGGATCGGAATGAAGAGCTCGGGGACGACCTGTCGGGCAGAGAGGCATTCAGCCTCTTCCTTCAGGTACCCAGCCTGCCGCAACACCTGCAGCGCGTGCTTCACGGCGCTCTGGGCGTTCTCCTGCATCAATTGCTCCAGCTCGTGGTGGGGGGTAGAAGTGCCCCCCACTCCCCAAGGCGAGTGCCGAGACCTCGGCTTCTCGCGACCGCTGGGCCTCGGCCCTAACCAGCCGGACTTCTTCCTCAAGGACGGCCACCCGAGCACGAAGCATCTCGGCAACTGTGGTGTCCTAAAAATAATAATAAAGGTGGTAAGAAGAAAGTACATCAATCGGCAACAAGTCACTCGCGAGAAGGGATAAAGTATATACCTCCGCAACGGGGCGGCTGGCGAGAAGGGTTTCCGCAGCTGCCAGCTTCGTCCTGAGTTCCTGCGCCTCGGCAGAAACGATGGTCCTGGACTCCTCAACCTCCGCCAAGCTCCGCGCCAGTTTGATGCTCCGGCGCGAAGACATATGCGCGAGCTCGAGCGCCCGCAGCATGGCCCTGGCGGTCTCATGGGCGAGAACCTGAGTCGTCTCGGCATCATAGACTTCAGCATCCTCCCGGCCGTAGAGGGCATACGCGATGGCATAGGCCTCATCACTGGCGAGGTCGCTCTCTATCCACGATGGGTGAAGGGTGGAGAGCGAGACCCTGCTGACATTCCTGTCCCACTTTACCAGGGGAGCCCCTGAGGGGTCCACGTACTTCTCACCGCTGGGGAAGTTCCGGTGGTCCCTGGGCAATGGAGGCGACGGCAATGACGATCCCGCGCGAAGGGTGGTCTCGCCTGGCGCACCCACCCCCGGGGTCTGAGTCTGAGCACTCGCCCCTGTGGTCTCGTCCACGACCCCCTTCCCCTTGGCGGAGGGGGGATTCTTCGATTTCTTGGAGGAAGAGGAGGTCAGCGCCCCAGGTTTTCGCTTCTTTCCGCTGGGCTTGGAGGAGGAGGGTTCCTCCCGATAGGCATCCGCTGCAGCCTGTGCGAAGGACACGGAAGCCCCAGAGGGACGCGGCGGATGAAGGGGGAGGCTACGCACGCCTGCATAACATTGCGAATGATTTAGCGAATGGTATGAGAGTCACAAGATCAAAACGAACGAAGTCCCAAAAACTTACCCTCGCCCTGCGGAATGAGCGGGAGCGAGTTGACGTTTCGCCGGAGGTAGACGAGGTCCAGCCCGTGCTCCAAGATGTATTGGTGGAGTTTGGCCTCGTGCCCCCCTAGGGTCGGGGGGGGGGGGGGGGGGGGGGGGGGGCGGAAGGTTGACTCCTCCTCCTGCACCGGGGCGAGAAGTGTATTTCCCAGGTTCCCGCTGACAAAGTGGAAGCGCCGAACCCAGTCGTGGTTCTTATTCGGGAGCCCATAGTGCTTGAGCGGGTTCAGACCCGAGAAGAATGAGATACTGTTGGTGCAACGAAAGGTGTAGAGCTTGCGGAAGACAGGGAGCGAGAACTCGATCCCCTCTTATCGCAGGTAGCTCGCGTACCCGACCAACATGGCGATGGAATTGGGGTTGAGCTGGCCGGGCACGACTCCATAATACCTGAAGGTCTGGCGGAGTTCCGGCCAGATGGGAAGGCGAAACCCCACCTCGAAGTGCTCTAGCGGGATCGCGAGAGCACAGGGCGAGATGGAGTTTAGGCGCTCGTCCGGCCTGGGCTTTCACGCCTCGAACCCAGGCGGGATGTAATCCGCGACCGCAGTCAAATAAGCCTCGTCGGAGAGGTCGCATGAATCGAAGGTGTGGTTGACGAACGCGCTGGCGCACCTGGCCCTGCCTTCCGCATCGCCACCCATGTCGCGAATGACGAAGGATAAGAAAGCAGCAGAGAAGAAAGAAGCGCGAGTGCTAACGCGAGGAAAGAGAAGGAGCGGATTGTGAGGTAGTGAATACGGTGGTTTAAAGGCCTATTTATTGAGGGGCTAAACGACGTTTGGGCTTTCGAGGTAACGGGTGTGCGGATAGCAGTCGCGCCTTCCCGACGCCTCGGAACCCGGGCCGACCCCTCTCGCCCAGTAATGACAAGTACCCTGTGGCTATTCGTTCATCGACTACGCGAAAGAGGTTAAGAAAACATTCGGCAATAGTAAAGCATTCGGCAATACCCAAGCAAGATATAGGAAATAAAGGATAAAGAATAGAGCATTCGCAAAACACATGACATAAGATTATTACAAACAGAAATAAAAGTTCAGCATCCACGCTACAGAAAACAGAAGAATTACAAGAAGGGCGAATGAAGACTGGCTCAATACTCCTCCCAGACCCACCGACCTCGCTTTCGCGACCCCGCTTCCAGGGGCATTCGCGGACGGAAATATGCGAGCATGTTGGTGATCTCATGGGAAGCCAGCTGGAGTTGGTCCCGGGCTCGCGCGGCGTGTCTTTCGGGAGACAACTCCCCTCCTTCACCCCCCAGGCGCTCCACCGTCGCGACAATGCGCGAGTAGTCCCGCTGGAGGTCCTTTAACTCACGCGCGACTCTCAGCCGCACGTCGTCCACCTGGCCGGCGACATTTCGCTGAATGTGGATGAGCTTCCCCAAGACCTCCGTGATCCGCTCCTTCAGGGTCGCGTGACCTGAGGAGTCACCCAGAAAGTCAGCGAGATCCCCAGGGGAAGGGAGAGGCGAGAGCATCCCCTCTCCCCCCTCGTAGTAGGAATCAAAGGGGGAGGCTTCCCGATAGCCTGCGAAATCACAACTAGGTCAGTAGTGGTAAAATATGCGAGTGCGATAGGGGCAGGTGAGTGAACTGACCTGGGGTGGGGTCCTTGTGACCTGAAGGACGAGACGAATGGGGGTGCATTCCAAACAGCCCGGCGGGAGGTAGGACCTTTCCCTTTCCAGGACGGTAGGGCTGTGAGGTAAGAGCTGGAGCATCCGCAGGATCATCCGCACGGCCCTGATGACCGGATCCCTTCTGGGGAGATACCCTCGGCTCATCCGCAAGAACGGAGGGGTTCCGCAGCGGAAGGTTGGGGTCAAGGGCTACAAAAAACAGTGGTCAGCAGCGAGCATCATGAAGGACGAATCAAGAGGGTTCGCAACTTACCGGACTGCAATGTGGTCTCGCCCGGAGGGGGCGGAGGAGCAAGGTCCAGGTCTGAAGGAGGCCTCTCGTTCGCGAGAGGTGGCACCACGACACTGCTCGAGGCGGCCCCGTGGCCGGTCTCGGGCATCGAGATCCCCTGCGAATGGTCAAAGCAAAGGCGGGGTAAGGGGAGGAATTAAACAGAGGGACGAGAGGAACCCTCATACCTGCGTCCCGGGGTCCGGAGGATTCCTCGCCGGAAGAATATCCGCCGGTGGAGTGTTCGCCGGTGGAGTACCCGCAGGAGATTCCGAGGCAGTCTCTCCTCTCTGACGATTCAGTCGAATCGCCTTGGCTCGACGCGAGACGTAGGGGGCACTCGGATCCCGCTTAGACAAAAGCCAGGGAGCAAATTTGGCTGCCTTGGGGGCAGTTACAGCTTGGGCTCCAGGAAGTTCTGACATGAAGAGATATATATAGGGCAACGGTGGGACCCACAGAATCTTGTGAGTCCAGTCAGCAAGCACTCACCGAATGCAGGGTTGGACTGTTCTTTCCGAGCGTAGTAACCGCTCGCAAAGAGCGGGGATTGTGTACAACCCGTATTCGCCGAGTGGGCCCCTCAAGTCAAATGGCGAGACCTGGGTCAGCCCGATCATCCGCCTCGGCTAGGAGGTGGAAGTACCCCCGGTTTGGTGGGGGTAAGGTGCGGAAGAGAAGGGGCTAGGCGAGTGGTGCTCTCACGGACCACTCGCCCGGAAGCGTGGGCATTCGCCCAGCTAGGCGGGTGCCCAGCGAGTGGTGCCCTCACGGACCACTCGCCCAGGATGATTTGAGGGGGATATGACCCTGATACCCCTGGTGGGCTGCAAATAGCCCTTCGGAACAGCGGAGTTAGACTGTTAGCAGACCAATTTGGGGTGCGGTTAGTAGAATTAAAAGACGGATTCATGTTATTGTAGACCAGCCTAGAAAAGTCTATAAATAGACCCTTAAGGGCACCTTGGAGGAGATCCGATTTGAGAGAATCCTCTCCTCCAGGCTAGTTTTTGGTCGGCTGCTAGTGCCCTCCAAGGTGCCCGGTTGAGCTCTGGTTTGGGAGGGGAAGCTCTCTAAGATCTTCCGGGTGTGTGGCGGGACCTCATCGCTTCAGCCTTGGGTCTATTTGTATTCTCACATCCACCGTCAAGAGAGTCTAGTGAGGGAGAAGTAAGCATCGGCTACACCCCCAGTGGGTCCGAACTCAAGAGACCTGTTGCAGGTTTCAACACTCCCAAAGGAGGTGCTTGCGCAATAGGTTCAGAGGGATACACTCGGACATTTGGACGGTAGTGCGGGGCTCTAGTAATCTATTCGCCCAAAGGTGGTAGATCAACGAAAAGCTCAAGCGTAACTGTTGCTCGTTCGTGTGTGGAGAATTACTAATTGCGTGGCGCGTAGTCTGCCCAAAGGTGTTGCCCGCTGACGCGCCTGGATTCTCCGTTTAGTGTGCTATTTAGGGTTTTTAGCCACTGTTGCTCTATTTGTCAAATCAATTTTTATTTTCTCTCTTTTTAGTCACCTTCATCGTCCATAAAAATGTTAGACGACCATCAAATAATTCATTGAGTCGAACTTCGAAAATTCTATATTCGACATTAAGTCTACACCACATAAGGTAGATACAGAAATGGCCATGAATACCAACCAACATGCAGCTCTTACAGTGACCGTCACTCAAGCTGGTAGAGATCACTATGATCTCATTACCCGATGTGTTGCTAATGAAGAGAAATTAAAGAACAATGAGACTCACATCGCAATACATATAATCAAACCCTCATTTAAGAAGAAGTCCAAAACTCCCTATAGAGCTCATGAGGGACACGCTTCAGATACTAGGGACACTACTGAAAAGAAGCCTCTCACTTGCTTCTTCTGTAAGAAGAAGGGACACGTGAAGATGGAGTGCATAAAGTTTAGAGCTTGGATTGAGCGGCATGTTTTCACTCCTAAAGTTAGCCCTTTGGCATTAGTCCTTTGTGAGTCCAATTTAATTAAAGCCCCGTCCAGTTCCTGGTGGCTTGATAGTGGAGCAACGAATCACGTTGTTTTCACATTGCATGGATTCATTAGAATTTAGAAGGAGGAGGCCAAATAAGGGTGAGTGTAGACTCACGGTAGGCAACAACGCTGAAGTAGAGGTGGAGTTTATAAGAGACGTATGTTTAGTTCTAGCTTCTGGTTATGAACTATATTTAAGAGACATTTTCTATATTCCTTCATTTAGAAGGAACTTGATTTCAGTCTCCGCATTAGATAAACTTAATTATGGCTTTAACATTTTGGGTGGTTCAATTAATATTTCTTTTGAATCACAAGTTATTGGCCAATGTACTTTATCTGGCAGATTGTATAGTTTATGTCTAGCTCATACAAACATTTATGCAACCTCCTTTAATGTAAAGCGCGTTGCCAGTAAAAGACCACTACTTAAGGAAAAATCATTCATGATGTGGCATAAACGTTTGGGCCACATTTCTAGGGAGAGAGTAGAGAGATTAATGAGGACAATATTCTCCCTACTCTTGACTTCAGCGACCTAGAGACATGCGTCGATTGTTGTAGAGGCAAGATGTCCAAGATCAAGAAGAAGGGCTCCACACGTAGTCGTGATTTATTAGAGGTTATTCATATAGACATTAGTTGTCCTTATTCCACTACCCTCTGCAAGAACACTTACTTCATTACCTTCATAGATGACTACTCCCGTTTTGGGTATTTGTACTTAATTAAAGAAAAGTCTGAATCTCTTGACAAATTTAAGATTTTCAAGACTGAAGTTGAGAAACAAATAGGGAAAGTCATCAAGATTGTTAGGTCTGACAGAGGTGGCGAGTATTTTGGCAGACATGATGCCTCCGGGCAACATAAAAGGTGCGTTTGCCAGATACTTGGAGAGTTGCGGCATTGTTGCCCAATACTCCATGCCGGGTAGTCCTGAGCAAAATGGTGTGGCCGAAAGGCGTACTCGCACCCTTAAGGAAATGATGAGGAGTATGATGAGTAGGACTAATCTTCCTGAGTTTTTGTGGGGTGAGGAACTTAAGACTGCGGTGTACATCCTTAATAGAGTGCCTTCGAAGTCAGTACCCAGAACACCTTTCGAGTTGTGGACTGGTAGACGACCCAGCCTTAATCATTTACGCGTTTGGGATTGCCCTGCAGAAGTCCGTTTATATAACCCATCGGAGAGTAAAATTGCCCCTAGATCTTGTCGCTGCTATTTCATAGGCTACCCAGATCATTCTAAGGGATTTAAGTTTTATTCCCCTTTAGGAGGACCCAGAATAGTGGAATCACAAACAGCTAAGTTCTTAGAGTTAGATGTTGCTGACGAACCAAGTTGCTCTCGCCCAATCAGTGTAGTCGAGGAGTTCGTGCTCATTAATTTGACTGTGCCCTTATTGGAGAGCCATGTGGTGCCTGAACCAATGATAGAACCTGTAGAGGAAGTGGAACCGGTTTTGCCACCGATTCCAATTGAGATTCCTCCACAGATTCAGGAGGATCGTCCGCCCGCTTGGAGATCCATTAGGCAGAGGAGGCCAGCGATTTCCTCAGACTATAAAGTTTACCTAGGCGAGAGTGATCTTGACATTGGTCATGTAGTTGACCCAGTGACATTTGAGGAGGCTGTTTCTGGACCTCAAACTGATCTGTGGTGGGAGGCAATGAAAGACGAGATTGAGTCTATGAAGCCGAATAAAGTTTGGGAGTCAGTTGAGTTACATAAGGGTTGCAAACCCATTGGTTCTAAATGGGTGTTTAAGACCAAAAAGGACTCCAAAGAGAAGGTCGAGCGGTTTAAAGCAAGACTGGTAGCCAAGAGATTTACACAGAGAGAAGGTATTAATTATAACGAGACCTTTTCTCCTGTTTCCTCTAAAGACTCTTTTAGAGTAATAATGGCGTTTGTAGCTCATTATGATTTGGAGTTACACCAGATGGATGTTAAGACCGCATTCTTGAATGACGATCTTGCCGAAGAAGTCTATATGGTACAGCCCGAGAGATTCAAGTCCGGTCATACTGACCAACTTGTATGTAAGCTTAATAAATCCCTATATGGTCTGAAGCAAGCTTCTAGACAGTGGTATTTAAAATTTGATGAGGTTGTCACTTCATTTGGTTTCGAAGAAAATAAGGTAGACCGTTACATATATCTCAAGATCAGTGGGAGCAAATTCATCTTCTTAATTTTATATGTAGATGACATTCTGCTTGCGAGTAATGACTTGACGCTATTGCATGAATCGAAGCAATTTTTGTCAAAGCATTTTGATATGAAAGATCTTGGAGAAGCGTCTTTTGTTCTAGGGATTGAGATCATTAGGGATCGATCTCATCATACATTAGCACTCTCTCAGAAAGCCTATATAGAGCGTGTACTTGAGAGGTTTAATATGCTCGAATGTAAGCCTGGAGATGTACCTGTGATTAAGGGTGATAAACTGAGCTTGTCACAATGTCCCAGGAACGATACAGAGAGAGAGTGCATGAAGGATATACCTTATGCTAGTGCGGTAGGCAACTTAATGTATGCCCAAGTCTGTACTAGACAGGACATTGTCTTCGCAGTAGGACTTCTAGGCAGATATCAGTCGAACCCAGGACCAGCTCATTGGGTTGCTGCTAAGAAGGTCATAAGGTACTTAAAAGGAACAAAAGACTTTAAGTTGGTCTACCATAAAGTTCAAAAACTTGAATTGGTGGGTTATACAGATTCTGATTTTGCTGGGTGTGAGGATGATAGGAAGTCTACTTCAGGATACATATTTAAGTTTGCTGGTGGGGCCGTTTCGTGGAAGAGTGTTAAACAGACACTCATTACTTCATCCACTATGCTCGCAGAGTTTGTAGCTCTCTTTGGAGCTTCTACTCACGCGGTGTGGCTTAAGAACTTCATTACAGAGTTGATGGTCGTCGATTCTATAGCTGGACCCATTCAGTTGTACTGTGATAATATATCTGCAGTTATGTTCTCAATGAACAATAAAAGTATCACAGGGTCCAAACACATGGAAATTAAGTTCTTAACCGTTAAGAAATTTGTTAAGAAAGGTGACATTATAGTGGAGCATATATGAACAGATGATATGATAGCCGATCCGCTTACTAAAGGACTTCGCCCCAATATATTTCAAAAGCATGCCTACAGTATGGGGCTTATGGAGTCAATTGATATGTTAGATTAGTGGGAGGCTACATAATGCTCCAATTCATTCATCTGTTATTTATTTTTGCACTTTGATTAAATTCATGAATAATAGTTTGAAATCAAATATTAAGTGAATCTTCATGTTAAATATCATTAAGTTTCGATATTCATAAATTTTGTGATATATCACACTTCATGTAAAAGACTTGGACGAGTGTCAGTCTGAGCATAAGGCTTAGGGCACTTCATTTTATTTTGTAAAGCCTTGGTATGTCTATGTGACACATTAAGTAAAATCTTAAGATAATGACATACATGTTCTTTCGAACACTTAAGGATTTCTCGTAGCATGGTTTAGTGCATTCATTAGAGAAATCGGTTGACCACCATATTAGGACAACAACTACATGTGTATACACCTTTTCATTATGTTGTTCTAAAAACTCTAATCGCGCTTTGTCCATGTCGATTGAATCCGTAAGCTGCTGTGACCATGGAAGGTCCCGTGTCGCTCAATGATGCGGTTGCCGCCATGATTCAGAGTGAAGGATTTGATTGGACCGGATTGACGTGGGAGCAGACTCTTAATATCGCGTTCGCTAATGGTACCCTTAAGTTTAGTGAAGATTTTATACGGAACGTTATAAATTACGATGAATACAAGTCCAAGTGGGAGAATGTTAGAAATTTTCCATTGAGTGGACTCAATTCATCGAGACGTCCCGATAAAGTCGTACGTGAAAATTAGAATCTATTCGGACTCCTATGAGCGTGCGTTAATTTAGTCGCGCGAACGGTCGAAGCCTGTGATAGGTGGGCCAGACTGTCTCGTAATTTTAGTCGCGGACCCGGTCTCACCCTTGGCATATAAAGGCATGAAATTAGATCCTAATTTATTTATTGGATTTAATTTATTTGGTCATTAAATTATGGAGTTACGGGATTAATTGGCCCTATATTTTTGTAACTGCCATGGGCTTCCCTATTAAGCTCTAAACCAAATATTCATTAGCTAGTCTGCCATGAACAAGGTGTGAAAACCCGAGCCCTTCTCTCTTCCTTTTTGAGTAACCGCAAAAGCCCTTTTTTGTCCTCTTGGATCGTTGGCTAGGGTTTTAGGGATCTCGCCCTCTCCATGATCGAGAAGCCAAACGCCGATACTGTGGATCATCTTCTTCATCCGGATTCCTGCAAGGATCGGCGCTACATCCCTACATCTCCATCGCGGAAACTGCCGAAGCTCCATCGCCCGGCTCTGGGAGCAGATCTATCGATCTAGGCAGGCGGCATCTTCATCGCTCAAGCATAATCCATGGCCTCCTTCAGGGCATGCAAATCTGAAGGCTGATCTTGCACTGACTTCTTCATCAAGCTTGCCTGCCAAAGGATTTGGCCCACTTCAGATTTCTAAAGACTTTGGAGGAAGGAAGCGCCTGCATATCTGGAGATTCAGATCCGAACTGAGAAAGCTCTAGGCTTACTGAACAAAGTCTTGCATATTTCTCAGCAAACCGCTCACTAGATAAGTTCTATAACTGCAGTTTTAATTCCAGACTTGTTCCCTTAAATTACTAAGGTAATCTCACTCCTTTATTACAGGAGATTATATCTATAATCACAACCTTCATGTGCAGGACTTTATCTGATCAAGATTTATATATATATATATATAAACCTTTTGATTATGCACCGTGAAGTAAACTCATGAACTGTGATTGTGATTATACATATATATATAGATGTATGTCTTTGATTTTATTCTCAGGTTTTCTTGATCCATACATCGCTGTTGTGTTAATCATTTCCTAATGAAGAAATCAGGACATTTCGCATACTCGTATACTTGAAGGAACAGCTAATGTGGCAGATTTTATCAGAACTTGAGGAAAAGAGTGGTACAAATAATTCCGCACATCAATTACTGTTTTTCTTTTAGTTCTGCTTTATTTGCGTGTTCTTGTTTACTTGGAAAATTAATCATGCATAAATGCTCCAATAAAGACTAGTAGATTTTGAATAAGACGATCCTGCATCTGTATCGTCGCTACATTCAGTGTTTTGTGTTGTCCTAAATTTTCTTCGATAACACAATTAGGCGTAGTGACACCTTAATTTTTCTATCACTCCTCTCTACTCTCCCAATCCCTCTCTTGGAGAAGCAAATAAAAAACTTAGCCGCTAGCGAAATTTTTTGAATTAAATAACATATTGTGAAACTTTTTTGAATTGATCGACTCGTAAAACTAGCAGCTAGCCCTCTTATATACGCGTGCATATTTGTTTGACTCTCGAGCTAAAAAAAATACTCGTTCTCTGATAATAATAGGACAATGTTATAAGCACACCAGTTTTGGCTATTCACACACCAATTTTTATGAGTTATTACACGTCTTTTGAAAATACGCTTTATACATGTATTTTTAGGAAAGACGTTCAACACAAAAATTGTAGATCTTGTCGAGATCTACAACTTTCGTGTTGAACACTTTTTCTAAAAATGCACGCACAAGGCGTATTGTCGCCTTGATCGTAACTATAGCGAATTTTTGAAAATACGCCTTGTACATGCATTTTTAGGAAAAGTGTTCAACACGAAAGTTGTAGATCTCGACGAGATCTACAACTTTCGTGTTGAACACTTTTCCTAAAAATGCATGTACAAGGCTTATTTTCAAAAGGCGCGTAATAACTCATAGAAATTGGTGTGTGAATAGCCAAAACTGGTGTGCTTATAACATTGCCCTAATAATATTAACCATATGGCATATATGGGCAATTTTATAATGTATTAAGAGTGTTTTAAATTGCTTGGGAAGTTTTACATAGTTTTTTGTTTTCCCATTTCTTACAATGTTAATTAATTAAGCTGATTTAATTAATTATAATAAAGGTGTGCATATTAAAAAGAAATATTATAACATAGATGATAAGTGGTTGATATGATGATGTCATTGCTTGCGTCAGCTTACTTAATATTATAACAAGACTATAAGAGGTGGGTAGAGGAGAGGTTGCTGTTTTATATTGAGCGGATAATAAAAATTAGACATATTGATATTTTATTGAAATATTTATAATAGGCAAAAAAATGTGATTTCAGTCCCCTAAAATTTGGTAGATTTAAGAAATTAAGGCTCTGTTTAGGGGGACTTATTTACACCGGTCAAGCGGTTACGACTTACGACCGCATGAACTTCGGATCCAACGCCGTCGTTTCTGGCCCAATACCTTTTCCACTCCCATCAACCGCGGTGATCCAACACTTATAGTCGCCGCCACTATACTTTGCAAATGTTAGGAACTAAAAATCTAAAAAATACTTAATTTCGTAAAACATCCAAACATTAGCGACTAAAATCACATTTTTGCCTTTATAATATATATAAATAGTCGTGCACAGGATTCTCCAGTACCCCGATGCGACCGTTAAAAATTGAAGAGATAATGACATATTTTTAAAATACAATGATAATATATAAATCTTAGTAATGCATGGGAAACACCATCAACATGTTTTAATTAACCACCTCGAACATCATCCACTGCCTGTGATTAGGGGTGTGCGCGGTGCGGTTTGATGCTGTTTTGGCCCAAATCGCAACCGCACCGCAAGGGCGCGATTTTTGCCCGAGCAAAACCGCACCGCATCGAAATTATGCGGTGCGGTTTCGGTTTGGTGCGGGTTTTTGCGTTGCGGTTACGGTTTCGGTGCAGTTTTTTAACATGTGATATACATAAACACTAAAAAGATAATGTGAGGTGAAATATGATATAAAATTTGAGAAAAAATATAGTTATATGAGTTATACTATCATAAAACATGTGTAATACATATAGTTTTAAAATATAAATACCACAAAATCAACCATGAGTTAAAAATAGATCTTTAGATATTACAATTCTCATGACATGATCAAAAGCCGCACTGCACTGAACCGCGCTCAGTTTGTACAAATTCAAAACCACACCAAAACTATGCGGTGCGATTTAAAAATCGGTGCAGTTTTGGCACTTTGGGCGTTTTTTGCGGTTTGTGGCTTTTTATGCTCACCCCCACCTGTGATGCTTCTTTGGTTGCAATTTGATGTGGTAAATTCAACTTATGCTTCGCCTTGCAGTTCCAAATCGTAGAAGGTTGAAGTTGTTTTCAAAGGCAATCTTTTCGAACATCGATCTCAGCAGTGACAATCATATTAGCGCATTTGGCAACATCTCCTCGGCGACTAAGTTTGAACACTGAGGATGATGGGAGTTGAGATGGCATCGGGGGCGAAACGACATCTGAAGTTCAATCATGGAGACCAAAAACATATACTTTGCAACTGTTAGGGACTAAAAACATCAAAAAAATACTTAGGCTTCGTTTGGTTGGGTGGTGGGACGCCGGTGCTGGAGCAGCTGCCGCCGTAAGGCAGGAAAACAAACGCCTCAGAGGCGCGCGCGGCGGTGTTTACTCCCGCCCTCCCTCTGCGGAACGGAGAAAAGGTGTCGTTCCCAGCCGCAACCCTCCCCCTCTGGTCCCAACCTCCAGCGGCGTACGCTCCTTCTCCAGACGCACACATGATTCTCCCGTACAATTGTCATTCATTATCTCATAATCTTTTTTTGTGTCGTCAAATGCAAAACATAATAAAAATTGAAGGGATAATGGGATAATTTATAAAATACAATAATAATAAATAAATAAAAGTAATTAAAAAAACTTGTAAATTTAAAATAAAGGATGAGTAAAATTGAAAAAAATGAATGTTCTACGAAATGGTGATTTTTACTTACATAATAGCATAAATGTACAACAAGTATTCAACAAGTACAGTACGGGTGACATAGAGTTGATCATTGATCCCAATACAACATCTCGACCTTGGCTTGGGAGGGGGAGTTCCTATATATATATACTCTTGGGTGTGCAATGAGACCTTCATACCGGGACACTTGGATCATATTCATGAACAGTGCGGACCCTCAATCTCTCTAGTTCGTTACGTGCTAAACCCAAGGCCTGCAGCACGTAACCTCCGATTATTCTTTCGGTCCAAACAAAGTGAGACGAGATCTTGACGCCAACAATATTCACTTAAAACTTTGCATTGTTTTCGTTAAAAAATAACATGACCTGTACTGACAAATCAAAAGAATACAATAATAAAAGTTTAATAAGAAATGGAATTTGAATAAGATGTATGATCACTGCTCTAAAGAAGTTGCAACACCCTTCGACATGATTTTCAACCAATTCTCATTCCTTCAAAGCAGGGGCGGACCTAAACAGCGGCACACCCGAGCAAGTGCCCGGGTATGATTTTTGGGAGAATATTAGGTGTAGCTAGCTGCCTTACCCTTTACGCTCAAAAGCTACATGATCGAAATGATGGCAATTGAAGTTCTCTGTCTTCCGCCAGCTCAAAACTTAGAAGTCAGAACTCAAAAGTTGTCTAACTCTAGCTTTAACTCTAGCTCGCCCCTAGCTCTACAGCTCTAGCCCTAGCACTATGAGCACTCTAGCTCGGCCCCGCCTCCATGATCACCCGGGAGCATGAGCACTCTGCCCTCCGTTGTCCATTGGCGTCCCGGCGTGGCTCCGTCAAAGTTCTTCCTCGAAATCGACCCGCCGACAGCATGGTCTCCGAAGCTAAGGATACAATCATTTCAATCATTTAAATATAATGAGTCCTAAATAAAATGGACATTGTTAATATTTCAATAGAGATTTGTTTAATTAAATTTTTTAAGTGTGCCAGAGTAGAAATAAATTTCTAGTTCCAAAATTTTTGATCTCAAAAATATTCATTTTGTTAGATTTGAAGTGAGCTAGCGTCAGCGCTAGCTCCTACTTGCCACCCCCCCTTGTTTTGCCTATAAATAGAGGGGTACCACCCTCTAAAAAGTATCGATTCTGGATCTGGCGAGTATCATCAACTTTGAGCGAGTTAGAGATACCAGAGCGCCACCAGGAGAGCATCGGACTTGGAGTAAGTTCGGCAGGCGAGCATCGGACTTGGAGTAAGTTCGGCCAGCTCCCTTGAGCGAGTAGCGAGCAATGGAGATACCGTCGACGCTAGTGCTAGCGTGCGCGGTAGCGACAAGAGGCGAAGAGGCGAGCAGCGAGCTTGCGAGTAGCTGGGAGTGCGAGTACCTACTCGGGAGATAGCGCCCGACGCTAGTGATAGCGCTCGCGCTAGCGAGTATTGGAGGAAGCGACGCGTGGCGAGTACGCGAGAAGCTTGGAGTGCGAGCAGCGAGCTTGCGAGTTGCAGAGCTAACGCCCGGCGCTAGCGATACCGTCGGCGGTAGCGAGGAGCGAGCTTCTGTAGCGAGGAGCGAGTATCACCTGCGCGGTGTGCTACGGAGGAGAAGCGGACCTTGTCCGTGATCAAGTCTTACTTTCTATTGGCTGTTATGATTCAAGTTGGATGCAACTTGTATTTAGCCGTGTTCAGTTGTAACTAGCTACCAAAATTAGTATTGTGAAAGCTTGTGTTCATCTTTGGTGTCCTTATTCTCCTGTTGGTTGACGTGTTCTTCCGACTTCAAAATATTTCACATAGTATCAGAGGGATAGTGGGAACAAGGACGAAGCAACCAAGATGGACGGCGGAGGAGGGTATGCTAGGGGACTTGGCATTGAGCTGCTTACTCAAACCAACTACAAGAAGTGGATGTCTTGTATGAAGAGCTACCTTCTTGGAGAGGATCTCTGGGAGGTTATTGGTGGTGGGGAGCAAGAGGAAGTAGTAGCTGCCGGTGATAATGGTCCAGCTGTGAGAGCTTGGAGGAAGACCAACGCCAAGGCGGAGTTCACCTTGAAGAGAGCCATATCACCTGACTTGTTCGACCACATCATAGGTTGCAAGTCAGCGTCTGCGATCTGGATAGCCCTCGATGGGTTATTCAACAAGAAGAATGTGGCGCGACTACAATTCCTGGAGAATGAGTTGGCGAAGTCGACTCAAGGCGAGATGGCGATATCCACCTTCTTCCTGAAGGTGAAGAACCTATGTGGAGAGATCTCGGCCTTGGATCCTGAAGAGCCAATATCAGAGGCGAAGTTGAAGCGACACATACTTCGAGGCTTGAGGAGGGAGTATGTCCCCTTCGTTACTTCCGTGCAAGGATGGGCTACTCAGCCCTCCCTTCTGGAGCTAGAGAACCTGCTATCGTCACAGGAGAGCTTGGCGAAGCAGATGGCGGGAGTATCCATCTCAGGAGGAGATGGCGAGGCCTTGTTCTCAGGAAAGAGGAGATCCTGGGACAAGAGAAAGAAGAACTCCGGAGATGGACCTTCAACGTCCTCTCAGGGAGATGGGGGGAAGTTCCTCCCTGTGCGTGATGAGAAGGGGAGATCCCTTTGCTTTGCCTGTAAGAAGTATGGGCACATGGCAAAGGACTGCCGGTCCAATCTAAAGGCCGGTCATGCTGCTAACAAGGAGGGAGATCACCAGAGAGGTGGAGGAAGAGGTGGAGGTCACCAGGGCGGTGAGAGGGGGGACAACTGTTTCCTGGCAGAGATGACTACAACGTCAGTCGATGTCTTAGCCTCCATCAACCTCGAGAACGACTGGATAGTGGATTCCGGTTGCGGGCATCATCTCACTGGAGATATGTCCAAGTTCGACTCCTTGAAAGCGTATGAAGGAACGGATGATATCATCACTGCGGATGATACGGTACATCCCGTGGAGCGAGAAGGGAAGGTGTCCCTTGGGAGTAGAGAGAAGCCAGTGACACTGAAGAGTGTGTATCACGTGTCTGACATGAAGAAGAACCTCTTCTCGGTGGCTAATGCCGTGGATGCTGGATACCACGTGCTATTTGGACCGAAGGAGGTGAAGTTCTTGAAGAACCTATTGTCTGTCGATGCTGACGTCACGCTCACCGGGAGAAGGGTGAATGATTTGTATGTTCTGTCTGCAAATGCCTACGTGGACAAGCTAAAGACAAACGACAGCGCTGTGATCTGGCATGAGAGGCTGGGTCATGTGGGGATGGACAAGCTGAAGATGATGGCGGCAAAGGGCCTAGTGAGTGGCCTGCCTCATCTCTCTTCCTACGACGACGACCATGTGTGCGACGGATGCCAATATGGAAAGTCACATCGACTTCCATTTGACAAGTCGGAGACAAGGTGTAAGGCACCTCTTGAGTGCGTACATGCTGATGTTATGGGGCCGTGCGCCACCCTTACTTATGGAGGCAATAAGTATGCGCTGGTTCTGGTGGATGACTACACCCGCTATACGTGGGTATACTTTCTGAGAGAGAAATCAGAAGTATTCAGCAAGTTCCTCGAGTGGAAGGAGCTTGTGGAGGGGAGGCTGAACCGCATAGTGAAGAAGGTGAGAAGCGACAATGGAGGGGAGTTTACCTCCAATGAGTTTGCTTCTTTCTGCAGGAGGTTCGGCATTCGGCGGGAGCTCTCCTGCGCTCACACCCCGCAGCAGAATGGGGTGGCAGAGAGGAAGATCCGCCACCTGGTGGAGACTACCAGGAGTTGGCTACATGCCAAGAGCATCCCAAGGCCTTATGGGCGGAGGGAATGGCATGTGCTACTCATGTGATCAACAGGCTACCTCTGAGTCCTAACAGGATGGTGTCTCCACACCAGCTCATGTTCGGGGAGAAGCCTAATGTGGGTCACATGAAGGTGTTCGGTTCTACCTGCTTCGTGCACGTCCCGGACGCTCAAAGAACCAAGTTGGAGCCGAAAGCGAGGAAGTGTATCTTCATCGTCTACGATAAGCGGAAGAAGGGGTGGAAGTGCATGGATTCGCAGACCCACAAGTTCGTCGTCTCGCGCGACGTAGTGTTTGACGTACTGGTCTCATACCAGGGAGTCTCTTTAGTGGAGCTGCCGGAGAGTGGAGAAGCTAGCATGGAAGAGGAGTGGGTCACTAAGGACCCTACTGTGGAGTTGGAGTTATCTCCAAGTGCTCCATCGCCATCTGGCTCAGGGGGAGCTACGAACTCAAGAAGCAGGGAGAGCACCACTTCAGGAGGAGTTCAGAGAGGAGCTCAGAGAGGAGCTCAACCAGAGGAGTCTACCGGAGTGGTAGATAGTGACCAAGCCTTGAGGAGGTCGAAGAGGACCATCGTCCCGCCTGCTCGCTATAAGGAGGGGAACTTCGTGAGTTTGGTTTCCTGCTTCTTTGCAGGACCACTCGATGAGAGGGAACCTGCCTGCTTTGAGGATGCAGCTGGCATCAAGGAGTGGGACGCGACCATGATCGAGGAGATGGAGGCCCTTGAGAAAAATGAGACATGGGACCTGGTTCCCATGGTGGAGGGCATCAAACCTGTCACATGTAAATGGGTGTACAAGGTTAAGAAGAGAGCTAATGGAGAAGTGGAGCGGTACAAGGCGAGGCTTGTCTGTAACGACCCAAAACGTGAAGCGACCCAAAAAGAAATAAATCAATTTATCGTGCATGTCACGTAATTGTGTCGATGGAACGAATAGTTATTGAAATGTTACTGAAATTGGTGTGCCAATAAAATTAAAATTTGAGTATAAATTTAGGTGCTAATAGGAGGCTTTGGTGTGCGTATAGTGAGATTTAAGAAATTGGTGTGCATTAAGAAATGTCGCCACAAAAATTGTGTACGATAAATTATAATATAAGTTATTATTGTTTAAAATAGCTGATAAGTAATTTAGCATTGGTGTGGAATTTCAATGTATTAAGAGTTTTAGAGAAGAAAGATTGGTGTGCTAATAGTTGTTTTGGTGTGCGGATAAAGAAGTGGTGTGCTGGTAGTAACAATTGGACTTGAGTTCATTTGGTTTATTAGGCGGTGGATTTAAGCGGTGGACTGAACCGACCGTCTCCTTAAAGCAATATCGAGCCCCCCTTTACCGTCAAATCCCGCACGCGGGTTTTCGGAACACCCTTCCTCGCCGCTGCTCTTCCACGCGACTGCCCTCCCTCTCGATCGATCGGATAGCAACAGGGAGAAAACTCCTCTCTACTAACCCTAACCCTAAGCCCTCCTCCTAGTCAGTGCGCTAATGGTGACCTATCGGCGCTAACAGTGAGAGATCGGAGGAACTAATCCCTAAAAGCTTTGGTAATTCGCACTGTAAGTTCTTCCTTCCAGCTACTGATAGTATCAGGGGTCTATCCTTCTCCTTAGGGTGAAAATGTTGGAGTCATATTTCTTCAGCTACTTCCCACTGTAATCTCATTTCCATGAAGAAATATGGCTGCCTTAGGTTCGATTTATGGAAATATAAAAAGGAAATTTTCAGATTTTGAGTTGTATATTTGGAAAGTTCATATGACTGATTTTGGGGATTTCATTTGAATGTTGGTTGGGATTTATAGTCCTTATTTTAGAGTTTTAAATCATGGAGTGTGATGCATCTATGTATGACTGCCTTAAGTTGGATTGCATGTAAGCTTATTAAACATTTCCAAGAAGAAAATTAATTGAGAATGATGGAGGAAAAGAGAACTAGCTGCTATACACTTGGATATGTTTTAAAGATACTTTTATGTACTAGATTTCATTCAGTGCAAGTTAATCGAATTTTGATAACAGATATCATAAACGAAAAGATGACTGCAAATGCTAGATATGACGAGAATTCAAAGAACGGAGAAAACAATGTGAGTACTTATTTTTTTAATTATGCCTAGTTTTGAATATTTTGAATATACACATGCTTATATTTCATACTGAACATATTTTAGAGAATGTGCATGTACAAGAAATTGAAATTGTTTGCATTTAAATAATTACTTTATTGATATGTCATTCTTTACTTGAATGCATTTATCTACTGCAATTTGAATTCGATGATGACAGATGAATAAAACTTCTGATAATTGAAAGTGACTCATAAGAGATATGAATTGAAATGAGTAAGAAGAAATATAAGAATGAACGAATATGAACGTGAATGAATAAGACTAGAACATACGACGAAATGAACTTGAAAGAATATAAGAATATAAAGAACTGTATGCATATTGATATTTCTTGTTTGCATGTACAGCAGTTAAAGAAGTATGTTATTCACTTAGTCATATTCGTTATGACTAAGCCCGTTGACTTCATTTTTTAGGAAGATGCACATTTCCTGAAGACTCTTAAGAAATCAAGTGGTTCAGAGAGGAAAAGAAAAATAAAGATCAGGCTAAGGTATGAAGTTTTTATTATGTGTTTTATTTTGTATTCACTATACTTACTTCTAGAACATCCTGACATAAATGAAATGAAAATAAGTTTTGATACAGATTTTATGTGGGGTCTGAATAGGGGCCTCACATTGTCGCTCGAGGCTTCTCTCAAACCTACGGAGAGGACTACGAGGAGACCTTTAGTCCTGTCGCAAAGATGACGTCGGTGAGGACGATCATCGCTCTGGCGGCGTGCCGAGGTTGGAAGCTGTGGCAGCTTGATGTGAAGAATGCGTTCCTGTATGGAGAGATTGACAAGGACATATTCATGGTGCAACCACCTGGATACGTGTCTAAGTCTCAGCCACATCATGTCTGCAAGCTGAAGAAGACCCTCTACGGGCTGAAACAGGCGCCGAGAGCCTGGTATGGGAAGATTGCGGAGTACTTGCAGTTCTGCGGCTACGATGCCTCAGACTCAGACTCCAGCATGTTCGTGAAGAAAAGTGGAGGTCTTCACGTGCTGGTGTTGCTATACGTCGACGACATGATCGTGATAGGGAACAACCCTGAGGAGGTCGCGGCGCTGAGACATCAGCTTTCCATACGATTCGAGATGAAGGATCTTGGTGAACTGCACCATTTCCTTGGCCTCCAAGTTGAGAAGAGAAGAGACGGACTGTATGTTTCCCAGAGGGCATATGCCGAGAGGATCGTCGAAAGATTCGGCATGAAGGAGGGGAAGAGCAGCTCCGTTCCTCTGGAGGCTGGGCTGAAGCTTCGGAAGGAAGAAGGGAGGATTCTTCCTGATCCGAAGATCTTTCGGGCACTGATGGGGAGTCTTATCTACCTGACTATCATGAGGTCGGACATCGCCTTTGCTGTCGGCCGAGTTAGTCGGTATATGCAGGAGCCGCGGAAGCCTCATCTGGAGGCAGCCAAAGGGATACTGAAGTACGTGAAGGGCACCCTTGAGATGGGGTTGTCCTATGAAGAGATGTCTGTCTTCAAGCTGCACGGGTACACGGATGCAGATTACGGAGGTGACGCTGATAATCGCAAGTCGACATCAGGTTACGTGTTCTTGTGTGGAGCAGCTGCTATCTCGTGGTGTAGCAAGAAGCAGGACTCTATTTCCCTTTCTACCACGGAGGCCGAGTACAAGACGTCGTCCTTAGCAGCTCAGGAGTGTGTCTGGCTAAGGAGACTAGTGGAGGATGTGGACGAGGAGGTCAGCGGACTTACTGTGCTACGCGGGGACAATGAGAGTGCATTGAAACTGGTAACCAATCCAGTGTGTCATGCAAGAACCAAGCACATTGAGATCGAACATCACTTCATCAGAGAGAAGGTGCTGGGTGGCTTGATCGCTGTGGAGCATGTGCGGAGTGAAGACAACCTTGCGGATATATTCACGAAGACCCTATCTGCGGGGCCGTTCCGGAGGCTTCACTCGTTGCTTGGAGTTGTTCCCGGAGTTCACTTCAAGGGGGAGTGTTAGATTTAAAGTGAGCTAGCGCCAGCGCTAGCTCCTACTCGCCATCCCCCATTGTTTTGCCTATAAATAGAGGGGTACCACCCTCTAAAAAGTATCGATTCTGGATCTGGCGAGTATCATCAACTTTGAGTGAGTTAGAGATACCAGAGCGCCACCAGGCGAGCATCGGACTTGGAGTAAGTTCGGCAGGCGAGCATCGGACTTGGAGTAAGTTCGGTCAGCTCCCTTGAGCGAGTAGCGAGCAGTGGAGATACCACCGGCGCTAGTGCTAGCGCGCGCGGTAGCGACAAGAGGCGAAGAGGCGAGCAGCGAGCTTGCGAGTAGCTGGGACTTGGGAGTGCGAGTACCTACTCGGGAGATAGCGCCCGACGCTAGTGATAGCGCTCGCGCTAGCGAGTATTGGAGGAAGCGACGCGTGGCGAGTACGTGAGAAGCTTGGAGTGCGAGCAGCGAGCTTGCGAGTTGCAGAGCTAACGCCCAGCGCTACCGAGGAGCGAGCTTCTGTAGCGAGGAGCGAGTATTGGAGCGAGTATCACCTGCGCGGTGTGCTCCGGAGGAGAAGCGGACCTTGTCCGTGATCAAGTCTTACTTTCTATTGGCTGTTATGATTCAAGTTGGATGCAACTTGTATTCAGCCGTGTTCAGTTGTAACTAGCTACCAAAATTAGTATTGTGAAAGCTTGTGTTTATCTTTGGTGTCCTTATTCTCCTGTTGGTTGACGTGTTCTTCCGACTTCAGAATATTTCACACATTTAGATCTCAAAAATTTCTAGCTTCAAATGTTAAAATATTAATTGATATTTTCAAATGTTAAAATATTAATTGAAACTAGTCATAAAAATAATCTCAACGAATATAAAATTAAACATGATTAACAAAAATAACACAAAAAAATTGTGTATAATAAAAGCACGTGTGATCTTCGAGTAGATATCGACGAATGTCGAATAATATCGACTAATATAAAAAACATCGTTGTGCATCCAGAGGCCAGGAAAGCTGATATATGCTCTCAGCGAAAGGCGAAATTTCACGCGCTCATATGTTGTTTATGTATATTTTTATGTTTCTTTCAATATAATACGTAGGAGTGAAATGATTTATATGCTCATACAAGTTAAAAGAGTTTGACATCTAAAATTATTTGTCTTTCTATGAACGATTTTTTCTTTAAATATTTGAGTGTTCTCCAAATAATTTTAATTTTTCATATAAATTAATCATATAGAAGCAAAACACCATAAAAGCTTCATAAAATAATTATCTTTAACTAGTGCCTGACACAGGGCTCCTCCCCTATAGCTAAGCGTGACAGTACCCAGCCGGCGACAGCGGGCTTCGCCCGCCCCCGATGTGATGTTGTCAGTCTGTCTTCGTCTTCGGCCACACATATCCAGAACTGTCGTATGAACGTATTCAATAGCCGAGGCTCTTAACATGGAAAAAAATTTTTGTCCGATAGGCGGACCTAAAGGAAGGTCCGCCTATCGACAAAAAAATTGATTTTATTCGTATTAAATTTTTTTTTTTTCTAAAATAAATTATTAAATATTGCTTAGAATTTTTTTATCTTTATTTTAAGATCTTATTTGCCTATAAAAAATGCTTTTTTTACAAAAATTCGGTCGGATATTGCGATTTCTAAAATCCGACCGGATATGATTTTTGACTTTTTTTAAATCATGAATTTTTCTGGCCGTCCGATGTGGGAGAGA
Organism: Dactylorhiza incarnata; assembly: GCA_033032865.1. Taxonomy (NCBI): domain Eukaryota; kingdom Viridiplantae; phylum Streptophyta; class Magnoliopsida; order Asparagales; family Orchidaceae; genus Dactylorhiza; species Dactylorhiza incarnata. The sequence goes on along the minus strand of JAWHQI010000340.1, from coordinate 1,882,001 downwards.
ACAGTCTGCTTTCAATCGGACCTTCCTCTATTTCTCCTTAACATGCACGAGGAGTCAGAAATAGCAAGAGCATGTTTAATTGTCGGTGATCATATTCAAAGATGAGAATCTGACACGTCACCATGACCAAATAATGCCCACGTTTTAATTAGACTTATAATATCACATAATTAATTAAGAGAGGGAATTATTATGAATGGACGGCCGTGATCTTTTCAATGGCTTTGTAATTTCATTAAATTGTCTATATATGACTATTTACCGGGACCTTCCCTTTATGTCTGCTAAATTATAGATTGCGCCACTCTTATTTTTTTAATTACAAAACAGCTAAGATTATGGCTTTGTTTGGGGGGAATTATTTTCACCGGTTACGGCCGCATGAACTGGACCTTAATTAAGGTCCGGTTCATGTGGTCGTAACCGTTTGATCAGTGAAAATAAGTTCCCCCAAACGGAGCCTATATGTCATGAAAAAATACGCCTAGAAGTTTACTTAAATGAGGTATATATGAACAGCCGTGGATGACCACAGCCACCGTGGACGAGGACGTGGCCATCCTGGCCGCGGAGGCTCACCTCCCAACATGCCGTGGCCCGGTCCGCCTTGGGTCGGTCCTTGGCCCCAATGGCCACAACCATGGGCTACTCCTCCCTGTCCGTACCCCATAGCTCCGTGGCCTCGACCTCCTTCGCCACGGACCTCTTCCTCCAATGTTATTGGTCCCCGCCCTCATGCGCTCCACGCAACTGCCGCGCCGGAAGCTTCTTACTATCCTACAGACATCCCCTCTGCTATGCAAACTCTCACTCTCCAACCACCGAACGAAAATTGGTACATGGACACTGGTGCTTCCTCTCACATGACTTCTAGTTCGGGTAATCTCTCTTCTCTTTTTCATTCGAGCATTCATATAAATCTATACTTGTTGGTAATGACAACTACATTCCAGTTCACGGTCTCGGCCACTGCACCCTACCGCCACCTAACCCCTCGATGACCCTCACTAACGTTTTCCTTGTTAGTTTTTGTGAAGTGAGCTAACGTCAGCGCTACCACTAATGCCAGCGTTAGCTCCACCTTCTCAAAAACTTCCCTCTTTTGTCTATAAATAGGAGGGGTATCCCCCTTTAAGAGCATGCATTCTGAAAGTGGCTAGTATCATTAACTTTGAGCGAGTTTGAGATACCAGAGTGCTACCTGGCGAGCATCGAACCCGGAGTCAGTTCGGCAAGCGACCTATGGAGAGTTTTTTGATCGCAAGTTAACGCAGAGCGTTGGAGTTAACACCATGCGTTAAGTTGGCGAGTAGCGAGCTTCGACTAGGAGTGACTAGCAAGCTTTGAGTGCGAGCAACGAGCTTGCGAGTAGCAGAGCTAACGCTGGACGTTAAGAGTTAACGCCGGCGATAGCGAGCAACGAGTATCACCTTCGTGGTGTGCTCCGGAGGAGAAGCGGACACTGTCCGTGACCAGTTCCTTTACTTCTATTGGCTGTTGTGAATCAAGTTGGATGCAACTTGTTTTCAGCCATGTTCATTTGTAACTAGCTACCTAGAGTTATTATTGTGAAAGTTTGAGTTTCTCCCTTGGCATCCTTATTCCCTTGTTGGTTGACGCGTTCTCCCGACTTCAAATATTTTACACTCCTTGCCCCCCATCTTGTCAAAAATTTGATTTCAATCCGTCAATTCACCAAAGATAACAACTGTTCCGTTGAATTTGACCCTCTTGGTTTTTCTGTGAAGGACCTTACGACGGGCACAACTCGCATGCGATGTGACAGCTCGGGTGACATGTACCCAGTCTACCCGACCACTACTTCCATCCCGGCCGCTCTCTCCGCTGTCTCCTCCACCACTTGGCATCACCGACTTGGGCATCCAGGGCATCCCGTCTTCAATATCCTTCGGCAACATCACCATATCGCATGTCCCAACCGCACCGGCAGTCTGCTTTGTCAGTCGTGTCAGCTTGGCAAGCATATTAAACTACCGTTTATTTCATCTGTATCCTGTACTTTTGCACCTTTTGATATCATTCATAGTGATGTTTGGACCTCTCCTGTTATGGGCAATAATAATTTTCGCTACTATGTGTTTTTTTTGGATGACTATACTCATTTTGTTTGGGGTTTTCCTCTTGCTCACAAATCTCAAGTATTCGCTACGTTTCTCACCTTCCGCACTTACATACGCACCCAATTTGAAAGAGACATCAAAACTTTCCAATGTCACAATGGTCGTGAGTACGATAACACGCTATTTCACACCATATGTGCCCAACACGGCATGCAACTCCGTTTCTCTTGCCCTTACACGTCTTCACAAAATGGCAAAGCGAAACGCATGATTCAGACACTCCACTTCGGTATGCAGCTCTCTTCGTCCCCGTTGGACAAGCTTGTCCTTTACACGAATGCTGATTGGGGCGGGTGCCCCGACACTCGCCGTTCCACCTCCGGATATTGTGCCTTCTTGGGTGATAACCTCATCTCTTGGTCCTCCAAGCGCCAACCAATCCTCTCTCGCTCTAATGCCGAGGCGGAATACCGTGGAGTTGCCAATGCCGTCGCCGAAGCTTGTTGGCTACGCAACATTCTCCTTGAGCTACAGTGCCCGCTTCACTCAGCCTCCGTTATCTACTGCGACAACGTAAGCGCTATCTACCTCTCCGGCAACCCCGTTCAACATCAGCGTACAAAATATATTGAGATGGACATTCATTTTGTGCGCGAGAAGGTTGCTCTTGGCCACATTCGGTTTCTTCATGTTCCCTCCGCCTACCAGTACGCTGACATCTTCACCAAGGGCCTACCTCGCAAGATATTCCAGGACTTCTGAACCAGTCTACGCGCCCGCGAAGCTGTCGCTACGACTGCGGGGGCGTATTAGCTGGTCCTTTTTGGGTAATCCGGTTCAGCCGGTTCATCTTTGTATATAGAGCATGGGTCCTTTGTAATTGGATCAAAGAAAGATTATCAAGTTTACATTTTTGTACATTGATATAATGAAACAAAAAATTACATGATAGTTTTTTGTAATTTCAAAAATTAGAAGGGGTGCAATCTGTAATTTTGCAACATGTAGTTTTTTAATTTCAAAAATAATAATAGGGTTAATTGTTGGGCTAGAGAGCACGCAAGCCCGACCAGAGCACCTGCAAATTAGTTCGAGCAAGTACCTGCACGACCACTTAGCGGTATGCCGATACACAACCAAAACACAACACAAAATAACAACAATAAAAGTGACACAGAGATTTAACGTGGAAACCCAATAGGATGAAAACCACGGGACAATCAGAGTCCAACCCGGAAAGCTGACACTAATAATGTGTAAAACAAATAGGCAATTACAAAGCTTTCCCTCCTCGATCCACACATGATCTTCACCAACTTCGCACCACACAATATTACATAATAAACAGTAACAGAAAAATTGCAAGTTACCGACAGTGGCGGACGAGACGGATTACACAAATCCTCTCCAAGATGCCTTTTCAAATCCTTGCCAAAATCTGCTCAAGATCGAATCCGTGTAGGCGAACTATTCCTCATCAACGTCGTAGAGACGTTCAGAAGCTCTCCCCAAACTAAGACGTTTGTCACAAAGGCCTCACTAGAAACTCTTTCAATGAGATGGGAGAGAAGTGGATTACTTACCCCTCCTCCTTCATGCCTATTTATAAGGCTAAAACTAAGGGGTAGATGGTGGTAGATAGCATGTGGAGTAAGCTTCCTTGAAGCTTCCTTGAAGCTTCCATGAACCTTCCATGAAGCTTCCTTTGGCCACCTTCCTAAAAGCTTCCTTCAAGAGCACATGTTGATTTCATAGTCTACGACGGCTACCCATTTTCACACTTGACATAAAACACATGGTTGAAAAGCATGGTCAAAAGGTGGCTAGTCTTTTTCACACTTAGGAGAAAATTATCTCATCATTAATAACTAATTCGTATTAATTAAACGTGAAATTATGAATATAGATGAATAAAGTTCTTTCCGACTCCTAGAGTAATATATAGATTAATTAGCCAAAATTACAATTGCATTATCGGCCCAATAGTTCAACCAAAGAAATTTTTGGGGTCCAACCAGACCACTAATTAGACCATGAAAAGTGGGCTAGACCTAGATATTTTGGGTTGACTTTGGTAAATTAATTTCGCAAAGCAATTAAATTTAATGGACGGGCTATTTAGCTTAGAACTAAGGGCTTGTTTAAAGTTTAGGGTTTTGAATTTAGGGTTGACTTTGACAAATTAAGCTTGCAAGTCAATTGAGATGAATTGTGTTGACCCAAGGTCACTTATGGGCAAATATAAGGTAATTGAATAATAAGGTTCATCCATAGGCCAACTAAATTTACACAAATGACTGTTATGCATGCTTAGGTCATGTGCCAATTCGCCCTCCAACGACGGGTCAATGAAATCATAAAGGAGCACGCTGAGTCAACTATGTTCAGTATTTGATGGCTGAGGCTTTGTTAAGTTAACCAGCGCAATTATTTGTGTCAGTTTTTTCCGTACTGAACGGGACCGCTGGATGCAGGTCATGTGACCAACACGAGAATGCCGCGTAAAATTATATTCCGCTCGACGCAGTACCCACCGTCCAGTTCCAAACGGGACCGGACCTAAAAATCGCCCTTTAACTAGGGCATATATCGAGACGACTAGGACTCTATCAAACCAACTAGGGCCTATATTGAGTCAACTAGCATCATATCTATTGCGGAAATACGAGAAGAATGAAATACGAAACAGAAAATAAATAATCATATACGACACAGATTTACATGGTTTACCTCAAGATAAGCTACGTCCACGAGCCATAGCAGTGAGATCTTCACTATTCAGAACAAAGGTGGTTACAATGAGTGGACGAATTTCAGAATACAGACACATAATACAGAAAACAGAATGTCCAAACTCCAGAACGATTGCTTCAGAACCCACCAAATTGCCGCACGCAAGACAGTACGATCAGAATTTTATATTGACACGCCCTTGGCATACGCCCGGCGTACCTCGGGTCGTGCCCCCCGAAACATCGCGTCTCTGCCTTCTGGATGGATCCCTTGCCTTCCGGAACAGTTACAACCGTACACGCCCTAGGCACATGCCAGTTTGCCTAGAAAAATAAAATTGGCCAAGACCGCAGGCCTGGCCCCCGCGGGTCGCATTCAACATTGATCATGGCCTTTTAGGTTAGGATTGAAAGCAAGATCCTATATCAAATCAACTTAGGGAAAGTGCCAATGCTGACTAAACCAATTCAACTCAACAGTCATTCACTATACCTGTCTTCGTCGTCAACCATTTACTAGGTCTGCTGTGATGACCAAAAGGCTGATTAGGTCACCCATGACCAAGCTAGGTCAACTGTGATGACGAAATTTTCGCAGGGCAAAGATATAATCACAAAACTGTGAAGTTTATGAGAAGAACTAAATCGTCTGAATTGGGGATGACGACGACAACCACGCCGAAGAAGTTTTCGCCAAACGGTGTAAATCAGATTCATTTCTCCCAATATTTAAATGCTATCTCCAATCAATCTTCTTGTCTTCTACTCAGAAAATCAAAACAGACATTTTGAAATGAAAAACTAAGCTCTGTTTGGGAGGTCGCTCGGTGGAAAGGGAGCAAGCTCCGCCGGAGAGATGGGAGCAAACTCCACCGAAAGGCGGGAAAACAAACACCCAGCTCCGCCGGCTGAAATCGCACCAGAAGGCCGCCAGCCTCATTCCTCCCAATATTTAAATGCTATCTCCAATCAATCTTCTTGTCTTCTACTCAGAAAATCAAAACAGACATTTTGAAATGAAAAACTAAGCTCTGTTTGGGAGGCCGCGCGGTGGAGAGGGAGCGAGCTCCGCCGGAGAGATTTCTCCGTTTTGAACAAACACCCAGCTCCGCCGGCGTGCGTTGGCTGAAATCGCACCAGAAGGCGGCCAGCCTCCCAAACAGAGCCTCAGAGAAACCAGGTGCAGCAAACTCTCCCGCTGGGGAAATTCGTAGGCACGAGTTGCCTCCGATGCTTATGTTTAGAGGGCCAAACAAGTATTTTGACGTCATTACTGCATAATTTTTGGATCGCCAAGAAAAAAAAATCATATTGGTAAACGCTCGCATGGTATTGACATGCTAATCTGTCCTCAAAGTGAGTCCTTTTAATGGATTTTCAACATATCGGCTGTCTTATTCAGAGCAGAGTGTAAGTGTGTTTTACTGAAGTTCAGCCATATTACGATCTCTATTTCTCTCCTTCCTCTCCCTTAACTATTACACATCTATACTTAAACCATAACCACATGTAATATATTTGCTTTTGATTACGGTAGAACAGGGCATAAGCTTTGAGATTACTGGTAAAGAGAACCCATTTTCAGGAATGTATTCAGAAAAATCAGGCAAGGGATCGGAAAGTCTTTAGCTCCCCCCCATTCCTTAATTCATTAATGATTTATGAGGATAGAAAATCTTGCATATGCTGTACACCAACTGGAGCTTTCCACTCCATTAAGCAGCAAAACAGAGCTTCCTTCACTGACAATATCTAGACTCCCCCTGCTCCTCCTCATCTCCCTCATAAGCCACGTTGATGTCAATCAAAAGGTGAGAGCACGGCAGAGCGGAGGGGGAATCATCGGCCGCAGTCGGGGATTGCTTCCCGGTTAGAAGCTGCACCAGCCTCCTGAACTCCTGCGGCTGCGCATGTATGATCCTCGCCGGCTCAATCTGGACGATCACCGGCTGCCGCCTGTCAGCGCCGGACGGCTTCAGATTCTCCCTTGCCACTCTCAGAGTTGCGTGAGATGAGGTTGCCGATGCCTTGGAGAAGGAAGGAGGCATTTTCCTCTGCTTTTTTTGTATGCACGTATGGGAACATATGCATATGCAGCTATATATATATATTTAAGTAATGGAAAATGAGAGAGGAAGACGACAGAGGAAGAGGTTATGAGAAGGAAGAAGGCAGTTTCCTCCGAGTGAGGAGTGCAGGGCAGGGCAGGGCAAATGTTAATGTATGTTTTCAGGGGCTGTCAATGGGAAATTAGGAAGCTCGATTGGTCAAAGCCTGCACAGGTTAAAAGAGTCGACACGGAAGGAGGAAGAAGAAGAGGGGCAGGAGTGAGTGTGAATGATGACAGCGTGCGGGACATTTTTTTAAGCTGTATTTTAACTATTTTCATATATTTTTTTAATTAATTATATGGTGGTGGCATGACCGTAAATATAAGACCATGGGTGCTCTGGTCCTACAATTTTGGATATGATCAACAATTATTTGTATTTTACTTTCCTTTTCATTTTCCTCTCAATTAAAAATAAATTCTCAATAAATATAGAGCAATGTTAAATGCAGGCCGCGGATATATGCTGCAAAAAAATTATTGATGTAGGCCAAATTTCATATTTACATACTATATTCAAAAATTAAATTAATATTTTCCTAAATAAATCACCAAGCAAAATAGCATTCATAAAATAAGTAAGTAAAATATCATGCGTGTGAGAGAGAGAGATCGCCGCCATCGCCGAAGTCGCCGACGTCGCCGCCATCGCCGCCATCGCCGACGAGGTCGTGATCGCCGCCATCGCCGCCATCGCCGACGAGGTCGTGATCGCCGCCATCGCCGCCATCGCTGTCATCGCCGACGACACCGCCGACGTCGCCATCGCAGCCATCACCGACGACGTCGCAGACGCCGCCATCGTCGCCATCGCCGACGACGTCGCGGACGCCGCCATCGCTGACGACATCGTCATCGCCGCCATCGCCGACGAAGTCGCCGACATCGCCGCCATCGCAGACGACGTCGCCGCCATCGCCGCCATCGCCGACGAAGTCGCGATCGTCGCCATCGCCGCCGTCGCCATCGCTTTAGGCCAGTTGTAATATAAAAACACATCGGACTCGGACAAACGAGTAAACTCCTTGGGGACACGGTTGCATGGAAGGAAAAAATACATAAGATTAAACTACTCGAATCATTTTTCCTGAAGTTTTAAAAGGAAAAATGATATTTTTTTTTTAAAACTGTGGCCTGCATATAGCTAAAACTGGCCTGCGTTTAACATCGCCTTTTTTAAAAAATTGTGGCCTGCATATAGCCAAAATTGGCCTGCGTTTAACATCGCTCTAAATATATTTTACTTTCTTTTTCATTCTCCTCTGTTTTTTTTTTGGTATGCACGTAGGGGGTTTTAGAGCTTGAGGAGGAATAGACAGATTCGCGCCGGACAATGAAGGCAACATAGACTTACTTTGTGGGAGCAGGTTAGTTTCTCAGCAATGGTCGGGGAGGCAACGACATGCCACGACCTTGCTAATAAGCTCGTGCGCCCATCTAACTTTCGACCTTACCAATAAGCTCACGTCACGACCTTGCCTCCATGTTTGCGCCTCCCGCAACCATCTAACTTTCAAAATTATAATTGCACTATCTCAATGTTTACATTTCATAACAACCATGTACAAAATGACCCCCCTTCAAGATTTACTACAAGAGGGTATTTTTGTGCATGAATGTTATGAAATGTAAACATTTCGGGGAGGTTTTTTGTAATTTTGAAAGTTAGCGGTGTGTAAGCTGTAATTATGTAAACTTTTGAGGGGAAGTCTCCCTAAATAACCTTATAAATATATAGAAATGATCCGATGTCTGAACAAATTAGGAAGGTCTGGCACAATGAAGAAACCTTTAATAATTACATTACATTTACAAATGTCTGCTCATGAATGGAATGCTAACATGCATGTGTCTCATGGATCAGTACAAGACACTGCCTCTTAAAGCAAAACATGAAGAAGCCTACCATCCACTGTTGGTGCCGAAATACGCGGCTTCGAACACAAGTTTGGCGTGATTTTTATCATAAATTTTAATGATTTTGAAAATTTTAAACATTTTTATAAAGTGAAGCAGATTCCAATGACGGCCGCGCGCATAATGCAGTAGACACCTTGAAGAGGCATTCTGCTGAACGACAACAAATTGAGAATGTCCACGTCATCCGACATCACGCCCCCTTGTGGGAGGAGATGTGATGCAGATTATCCGGCCCAACAGACCGGTTGAAGAAGAATTCCAGTGGCACCACGAGAATTCTTATGCAAAACCAAAGTGTGCACTTGATATGAAGTGAGTGGAAGTAAAGTAAGAGGATTGATATTGGCTATATACAAACTATAACTAAATGCAAATAGGAAGAAAATTAAATTTGTTATATGCATACATAATTGTTAAAATCATGGAAGAGAGCACGATTGAGATGAAAGGGAACAAAGACGAGCAATTCATCATCAACAAGAAGCCATTCGTCAAGAAATAGCTATGGCAATTCAAATATTCCTCAAAAGATCATATTTTTGCCTTAAAAATTGTGGAAAGTAAAAACAGAAGACTTCATGAATAGGAGAAGCAAATCTTCCTTCAGCCAAAAATGGCCTCTTTCTCCAGGGATGCCACAAGACTTCCATGGGGACAAATAGTTTGCCAAATCTGCCTCGAAATCGCATGAGGGAGGTCGCAAATGGCTCTGGATGGCAGGCTCCAGTGACATTGCAAGCTACAACGAGATACAGGGCACGGGAGAATGTCTTCAATCGGCAAAAAAGAGACCGTCGCAAGCTCGCCGAGACGAGGTCTTCGCCGGAGAAGAAAACTCACGAGGCCTTCGCCGGGAAAAATGATTTACTTTTTAGATGACCATAAATGTTGTGTTTTTTTTTATTTCTGTTTAGCAAGAGTTGTTCCACCTATAATAGTGCCCTGGAAATGTGATATCTAAAGTAATGGAGCATAACTTCACTAATCTTAAAAAAAATTTGCCTAATTTTCTTAGAAGCATAAAAAAGTATTGGGAATACTATGGTGATTTTGAAAGTGAGATGGAGAAAGTTCATACGAAGCGAAAGCTATGTTAACATGTGCAAACATCTAAAGATACGAAGCGAAAACTATGTTAACATGTGCAAACATCTAAAGATAAGAAGCGAAAATTATGTTATAAACATGTGCAAACATCTAAAGATACGAAGCGACAACTATGTTAACATGTGCAAACATCTAAAGATACGAAGCGAAAACTATGTTAACATGTGCAAACATCTAAAGATACGAAGCGAAACCAATGTTAACATGTGCACACATCTAAAGACGTGAATAAAAAAAATAACGCAAGTTTGAAAATATTGCGATTTTTCTTTTGTATAAAATATGATTCTATATTAAGATTTTTAATTTGTAAAAAAATATGCATTTTAGCATACAAATCAATTTCGCATCTTGTTGTAGGACCGCTACACGTATAAAAAAATTTCCGCCTATACAAAAATTATATATATATATATATTGCATATTTAATTTTGAGAGTTGATATTAGCAGTCCGGAATTGGCTATTCGCAGTCCATCATTATTCGTAGTCCATAAATTTTATTCGTAGTCCAAAATTATATTTGCACCTCACTTCTATCCCAAACAAGCGAAACACTTTGATGATTTATTAAACACTAAAGCCAATGGAAACATCTTAAAGACCCTAAAATAATTTAAATACCTACCAGAAAAACAAGTTAAATAGCATGCATAGAGGAATTAACTCTAAAACAGGTTAAATAGCATACAAACCTTCCTCTAATCAGAAAAGTGACTATTTTTTGGAGATTTTTGCTGGATAATTTCCTTCTATTTTGAAGAAAGTGAATCTAAGAGGAGGAAAGACGACGCGGACGATAGAATTACCGCAAGAGTTTAGGTAACGCGAGAAGAGAGATGGAGATAAGGAGGTTATTCGATGGGATGCGATTATCGAGAATTGGACTGCGAATATAATAAAAAAATTACAATTTTGGGGGTGTGAATTGCGAGAATTGGACTGCTAATATCATTTCTATTCATTTTTCTCCAATTGACGGAGTGCGAATAATGTTTCCTCTATTGCCCTTGGCGGCAAAATGGATAATTGAATAACCGCGGGGACCACGGCGCACATGTGCCCATACAAGCCCAGCGTGGGCCAGTCGCCGCCCGTATCAAAAGGATTTCACGGACCACCAATAGTTGTGGTGGGTATATTATTTGACGCGATTAATAAATTGTTGAGGGTATTTATGTAAAAGTGCATTAAAAAAATGCTTGAACATAATTAATATATCGAATTAATATTTGCCCTGAGGGCTGAGAGTACATATTTTCACATGTACAAATAATTTCAGATGGATAGATCAATGATTGGGTGGGTCTATTTTTTTTTGTTCTTAAAATTTACCCATATAACTGTTTTTATTATTTATTAATATTTTTATTTCCTTTCTCCTATCTTTAAAATTTTATTTACTGCAATTATATATATTATTAATATATTCCTCTTAACCGTTTTAAATTTGAAACTTGGAATTTAGTAAATATATATTTAATTAATTACACATTTTTATAGAATAATAATTAACAGCAGCTTCCTCAATCCTCAGCTCCTCATACACAATTTTCTATTTGAAGTAAATAAATCTACACCGTAATTATAAATGTTTTATTTCTTAATAATAATATAAGAAACAGTTTTCTTCCCGGGGCATTCCATATTTCCATCTAACCGCCGCCCAAGTCCTTCCTTCCCCTACACAATATTCTTCATCTCTCAAGATTCCAATAAAACCAGGAAGAGATCAACCAAGAGAGAGAGAGAGAGAGAGAGAGAGAGAGAGAGAGAGGATGGACAGCTCCGGATGCATTGGAGTGGTGGCGGTGGTTGCCGTCTCCGGCAGCTTGGCCATCGTCGCCGTTCAAATTCATAAGCGCCTCTTTTCCGATTTCATGAAGAAAGTGGAAGCAGAGCTTGGTAAAGCTTTACCAATACTACGCGTTTCTCCTTTCTTCAATTTTCTTCCTTCAAAATTTATTTCCGTGCATCATTGGCGCTGATCTTGCCCTTTTCTCCATTTAATCGTTTGTTTCCCCTCCTTTTTCAATATTTTTCTCCCCTGTTTTTTTACAGAAATTTCCAATCTTTTACCTTGCTCTGTTTTAGTTTCTTCCCGTTTTTTGCTTGGGTATTTGGTTTGTTCGTCCGGTGGCAGATCCGCAAATTTCCGCTCCTTGCTCTCTATTTCCCTTTCGATAAAAATGTAGTTCCTCGGAATAACGCAATTGCTCAAAGAAAGATCATCTGTATACAGATTTAAATTTTTTAATTTAAACTTTCCCAACTCGTTGGAGAAAATTAGGCTGACTTTCGTTGCATTGTTCTCTTCTATTTAACTTTCTCTGTTCTCCATTATCAGATAAAATTTTAAATTCTACAGCTGGCCATTTGAAGTTTTTTTTTTTTTTTAAATAACATTTTGATTTTTGTCTTTTTTTTGTTATTGCTTAGAATTATGAGAGTAGTAGGACAAATTTATGTTGCATTGGGTGTTTGGCTTCCCTCCCAGTGTTCTTCTCTGTTCCGGTTTTCCCCACCCTGTTCTTCGAAGCTATGTTTTTCTCTGTTCTCTTAAAGTTGGGCATCTTTTTAAATTTGCAGGCGCGGCGAAGCTCAGCAGGCCGAAGAAGAGCAAGAAGAAGAAGGTTAGGTTCGCCGCCGACGTGATCGAGCCGTCGGCCAACAACAAGGAGTACCGGAAGAGGAGATGCGGCTATGCTGTGGACGGGATCCCAGGGATGGCGACTAATGTATGATTTAGCTCGATAAACTCCGTCCACTGTGTAAAGTTTCTGGTGCTCTTTTCTGAAAAATTTTTCCCGGGACAACGCAAGTTGGATCTCTGTAAATGGTGTTTGCGTGTCGTAGGAAAAAGAAAATCCTGAATTTGGTCAAGGTTTTGTTCGTAGGAATTGTTGAAAGGGGCTTTTTTGCTTAATGTCGCTGAAATGCCTAACTTTTTTTTGGTCATTGATATGTGCAAACCTATTTTGGCTAGGTGCAAACCAATTTGTAAAATAAAATAATATTTAATAAATATAAATGTGTAGGCGTTAAAATTAGGAAGGGGCAAACCAAAACCTAGCCGTTCCGCCTCTTCCTCTTCGCGAAACCTTGCCGCTCACTGCTCAGGCTCGGCATTCTCCTCCAGGCATCGCGAACGGCGGCGTTCAGCGCACAGCGGTTCAGGCTCGAGTCCTCGACATTCTTCTCCTCCTCCTCCTCCAGGCATCGCGAACGGCGACGTTCAGCGCACAGAAGTTATAGGCTCGAGTCGCTCTTCCAGGCTTCCAGCCATTCTCGCCGCTCACTCGCTCAGCCTTGGTTCTCCACTTCAGTACTTCACTGTGAGCATCTTCTCCTCCTCCTCCTCCTTTCTTCAGTTGATTTGAACTGAATCAGTACTTCAGAACTTCAGAAGTGAATCAGTGAATGTTTCAATCAAAGCTTATAGCAAATCAAATCGCTGTTTGCCTGTTTCCATTCAACAGATCTATGAATTCAAATGATCCTGTTGAGGAATGTTTTTTGATTCATGTTATATTCAACTTAAAAGTAGCAATGGAATGATTATTTGACTCATGGAGAATCCAATATTTCTGTAGCATTATAAAACCTATAACTTCAGTGGAAATATAATGAACAGCACTGTAGGACTGAAAGTCTGGAAGCTAGATAGATTATGGATTTTAGATCGAGTTTCTTTTAATAATAAAAAAATTTCACAACATATATTTCTGAATTCATTTTGTGGCTCTCCAAGACTGTTTTCTTGTATTGCCTGAAATTTAGATTGCTTCTTTTTTTTTGGTTTTTTATGCAGATTGTTTTTATTCGGACAATATGAAGTTGTTAACATGCGGTGAATCATCCGAACCTATTGAATTGGATGTCGGTATTCATTTCATTACCTCCCAATGTTTTGATTCTAAGGAGGAACTTGTTTCATGGGCTCAAAATATAGCAAAGGGATTGGGATTTGTCTTGACAGTGCAAGGTTCGGACAAGATTACCAGTAGACTTAAACCGAGAGTTATGTTGGGATGTGACAGAGCAGGTTATTATCGGGAAACACAGCGAGCTAAAGGATGGGTTAGAAAAAATATGCGTAAAAGTAGTTCAAAGAGATGTGGATGTCCTTTTTCAATAAAAGGTCAAAAAAATGTACATGTGGATGAATGGAACGTTGAAGTAAAGTGTGGATTACACAACCATGATATGGTCCATCTAGAAGCGCATTCATATGCAGGTAAACTTAGTGAAAATGAAGAAAATATTGTGGAGGAAATGTCTGTTGCAGGGGTAAAACCTAGGAAGATTTTATCAGCATTGAAAAAAAAAGATAGTTCTAACACTACAATTATGCGAACTATTTATAATAAAAGAGCAAAAATGCAAAGAATGGAATTGCATGGTAGTACTCAAATACAGTTTCTATACAAATGTATCACTGATAGTGGCTATGTTAGTCATAACAAGGTCAATGGTGAGAGTAATCAGTTGGAATGTCTTTTTTTTGCTCATCCTGTATCAGTTCAGTTATGCAAAATGTTTCCATGCGTGTTTCTATTGGACTGCACATACAAGACAAATAGATACAAATTACCATTACTGTGTATAGTGGGTGTCACTTCGACCAACCGTTCTTTTTATGCAGCTTTTGTGTTCATGTCTAGTGAAGTACAGGCAAGTTACATATGGGCGTTACAAGGTTTTAAAAGTATTTTGGACCAAGACAAACTGCCCGGTGTAATGGTAACGGATCGAGAAATAGCCTTAATGAATGCTATTTCCGTTGTCTTTCCGAAGACAAAAAATATTTTATGCAAGTTTCACATCAGCAGAAATATATTGGCCCATTGCAAGAGGGAGTTCAAAAAAGGTAAAGAGTGGGAGAAATTCATAGCTACATGGCACCTATTAGTTGATTCTCAAATCGAGTCAGAATATTATCATAATTTTCTTATGTTGAAAAATGAGTATGAGAAAAGTTACCAAAAAGTTTTTTCTTATATCGTTACAACTTGGTTAACGCCATATAAGGAATATTTTGTTTCAGCTTGGATAGACTTGCATCTACATTTGGGTAATTGTACAACAAATCGTGTTGAGGGTGGTCATAATCAGTTAAAAAGATTTTTGGAAGTTTCAATTGGCAACCTAAGCACTATTTGGACAACTTTTGATCATATGATTAAGTTACAGCACACTGAAATTAAAGCCTCATTTGGACAAAGTACCATACAAATTAACAAGAAGTTTAGTACTTGTTTGTATTCCGATTTAGTTGGACGGGTTTCATTCACAGCTTTGGAACTCATTAAGCAAGAAGAAATTTTAGCAAGGTCTGCTCAAGCCTCATTTGGAGAGTGTACACATAGGACAAAAAATACGTTTGGATTACCTTGTGCACATGATTTATTGCCTTATATAGCAAAACATAATGTGTTTCCATTGTGGATGATACATGACCATTGGAAACAACTTATCTTGCATGAAATGAAAGAGAATGAAGACATTAAACATGAGGAAAATGTTACTACCGAAATAGATGTGGAAGTTGAAGGCATCCTTAGAAGATATAATAGTACCTCCGAACTTCAAAAACAAGAAATAAAGAGAAAACTTCGCGAACTTATGGATCCTTCTAGTACCCAAACTATTGAACCTTCTATACCGGCTAAAACAAAAGGCCGACCAAAAGGGAGTTACAAAAAATGTTCAAGTGATCATAAATCGACGAAGCGGGATCCCTCCCTATTTGAACATGTTTTGATGAGTGAAGAATTGGCACTGAAAAGTTCAGCTCGTCCTCCGAAAAAAGATGATAGAAAAGAAAATAAAATGCTAAAAGTTGTCCGAAAAGAGATGCCACCTTACATATCAGAGTATATTACTGATGTCGTAGATGTCAAGGGAGATGGACATTGCGGTTATCGTGTAATTAGTAATGGATTAAATATGGGTGATGATTGGTTAAAAGTCCGTATTGATCTTTCACAAGAACTACAACAACATGAAGTCTTATATGAGGAAATCTTTGGAAAGACAAGGAGATCTGAATTGCTAGAATCACTCGATTGCACTGTTATTCCTGCTCCTTTGGACAAGTGGATGACGATGCCGGATATGGGACTGATTATTGCATCTTGCTACAACATTACATTTGTCCATTTCAGTAAGTTTCAGTCTTTTACATTTTTTCCGTTGCATTCAGCACCGCCGATGTTCCGGAGAAAAATATTCATGGGATTAATTCATGGAAATCATTTTGTGCAACTAAATATGCGTGATGACACACCCTTACCTCCAACGATATCTATTTGGAGGAGGTATCATGAAGAAGTTGCTGATGAATGGTGAACATTTCATATTTTGTTCATTTTGTAGTTTCAATAAATACATATAATATGTTAACAACTGCTAATGTACATTTGTAGGTACAAAAATGATTGAAGAGGTTACTCTAACACATTTCTCGAACACTAATTGAACCACGCGAGGTACTATCAAGTTGACACATTAACATTGCAAATACATAACCATATATGTTCTAAATCTTTGACTATTTATGCAGATGGATGCAACAACTCATTCCAACGATTCCGACTCATTTTGTAGTTTTTGTTTACAAAAATTTTGTACTTTTGCCGGATATGGGAATGATTATTGGCGAATATTAGTGAAAATTTTGATAAAAAAAAAAATTAGCGATTTTTTTGGTTTGCACGTAATAATTTGGTTTGCACATATAATTTTTTGGTTTGCTCGTAAAATTGGTTTGCACCTAGCCAAAATAGGTTTGCACATATCAATGACCTTTTTTTTTTGTAGAAAGAGAGCTCGAATGAGAAACTTTCGTAGTCATTTCTAACTAGAGTAGTTTTGATCCTCATTCGAGCAAGATAAATCCCCCGGCGATCACAAATTTGGCGATAACGCAGACGCGAAGACTCGAAACCCAGGAAAGCACATCAGAAATATGCGCAGCCCGAGCATCCATGCACGAAGCAGACACACGAAACCATTGAATCACGGTCGTCGAGCACACGGTACCCAGCCAAATATTCATTCATCAGAAGGTATATAGGAACCACTATTATAAATATGCTATAAATGTTATGAAATTATGCATTAAAGTATCTCATGGAGAAGCTCTAGGGGGTATTTCCTAATCTAAGAGTAAAAAAATATTATAGCTCTCTCCGGAGGGCACGAAGTTTTTAAACTTTTAACCCTTAAATGAGGATTCATGTCCCACCATAAGGGTGAAATGCAGGTAAACTTTGCCATGCATTTTTGCAAGAGGCTGCTTTCAGAACATTAATTAATTATTCGTACCAGGCATTGTTATAATCCAATAATCGAGCACACGGCTCGGCTTATTTGCTCCGATGAGTTTGGACAAAATCGTCATTGTCATAGAATGTATGTTTGGTATGACAAATGTGTTGAGGTATATTGAAATATCGGGTTAACGGATGCTTAGCGGTAGGTTAGGACCAGTTAGGGATCCACGCACCCGCCGGGGAATTAGGGTTTGCCTATAAATACCCTGCTAGGGGCAACGAGTAGAGTGTTCCAAACTAGACACTCACGCGGATGCTTCGAGCACCATTCTAACATTCTCGAAGATCTCTCGTTCCCGAGTGCGTTTTTTCCCCGTAACCGTCACTGTTGTTCTCTTGATCACGATCTCCATCGTTGTTGATCCCGTCGATCGAAGTGCAAGGCTGCCGTTTTATCCATCGCTGTGAAGGAAGAACGTTTCTTGTGCGGGTAAGTGATCGGAGCCAAGGAGGAAGGATCCCTGTTCGCGTCTCTAGTCGGAAGAACCGTCGCCGTCGAAGGGAGATAGCGTAACTGCAGTCGCCGCTCTGCGATTTTCGCTGTCACCGCAGCCGCCGCTTCTGCCGCTGCCGTGGGTTCTTCCCGAGATCGACGGCCAAGTAGGCGCTGTTCCTCCCGTCGTCGTCTTGTCGACACCTGAGGACATTCAGGAACGCAGATTGGAGAAGCCCAGCCGCTCCCTGTCGCATAAACTGCGTCGTGGATCTGTGAAGGAGGGCTCGTCACCGTCGACCGCTGCCGCCTCGCTGCCGCAGTCGTCCAGTCGCGCCGGTCCAGTGTTTGTGTCGATCCAGTGACGCAGGTGCTTCTCAACGCAGGGGCTTCTCGACGCAACGTTGAATAGGCGCTCAACCATCTCGACGCAGGTGCTTCTCAACGCAGGGGCTTCTCGACGCAACATCGAATAGGCGCTCAACCATCTCGACACAGGTGCTTCTCGAAGCAGGAGCTTCTCGACGCAACGTTGAATAGGCCTGCCTTCTCGACGCAACGTCGAATCGACCTGCAGTTCTCCGCTGTCGTTTTTCCGACAGCACTATCGGAATTCCGACAGCACTGTCGGATTTCCGACAGCTCTCTCCCTCTTGGTGATCCAGTTTCGATTATTTTGGTTCCTGGTAGTTGTTGTCTTCAACGATTTTGTTCAACCGGAGAAAAGGAGCACATTAATTTTTTGGATTGGATCCGAAGATTCCTTGCCTCCACGGGTTTTCAGGTGACCTCTTTTTAGATTTCTGCCCGTAATTAATTTGCTAGTGGATTTCACGTATTTGGAAAGAGACACGATGTCGAAGGGCTCTACTCCTGTTCCGATGATAAAATTGGAGAAATTCTCCAATTCTGAGTTCAGTGCTTGGAAGAGGAACACTCAGTTTGGCATGAAGTACCTGAACGTGTTCTACACCATTCAGACTGTACGTGCTGAGGTTCTTGGGATAGCTGGAGAGACTCAGTGGGTGGTCGATGAAGATTTCTGCCGTGACTACTTGTTGAACTGCTTTTCCAACAAGCTTGCTGAGACGTACAACAAAATGAAGACCGCCAAAGAAATCTGGGATGCTCTGGAGGAGCAGTTCAAGGAAGAGAAAAATATGTCCAAGACGCACCTAGTGGACAAGTTCATGGCTTTCACCTTCACTGAGGAAAAGGAAATCCTTCCACAGGTGGCCGATTTTGAGAATCTAGTGGACAAGCTGAACAATGAGAACATCCCTTTGCCTGATGGTTTTATTGCAGGAGCTATAATCTTCAAGCTCCCGTCGGCGTGGTACTCCTTTAAAACGGAGATGTATCGGAAGAAAACGCAGGTCAGTCTTAAAGACCTCAAGCGCTTCATTTGCATTGAGGATGAGAACAGGACTAGACACGCTAGGGAGACTATTAGCAAGCAGTCTTCTGCTGCCAACATGGTCACGCATCCTAAGCGGAAGTTTAAGCCCGGAAAGACTAGACTGTTACCCACTGCACCTGCAGTTGTGGACACGCGCAAGAAGGCGAAGAAATTCAAAGGCAAGTGCTACAATTGTAACAAGTGGGGTCACTGTGCTTCCGAATGCAAGCAGCCCAAGAGAGGAGATCCTAGTATACCAAAGCCTGATAATAGGGCCAATATGGTCCATCAGACTACGCCCACCGACTTTGTTGCCATGGTCGGTAACAGACAGGCCAATACAGAGTGGTGGCTAGACTCAGGTGCTACTTGTCACGTCTGCAACAATTCAGCGCTTCTGGAGGATGTCACTGCAGTCCGAGAGACTGTTACTGTTGCTGATGGAGGAGTAGCTGACGTGCTGAGGGTCGGCAATGCTACATTGACGCTCTCCTCAGGTAAAACTCTTACTTTGAAAATTTTTAAATTTATACCATCATTAGCTGACAATTTAATTTCAATTAGTTTGTTATGCGATGCGGGTATGTCCTTTAACATTAGTGGTGGTCGAGTAACGCTTATAGTTCACTCACACTACTTTGGTTGTGCGTATGTCGTCAACGACATGTATAGGTTGAGTCTAGCAAACGAGGTAGTAAATCAGGTTAGTTCTAATTTGATTGATCCTAAGACTTTACATGCAAGACTAGGACACGTCAATTATAGAAAACTACTCCTGCTAGCTAGAACTCACAACATCTCTTTAGACACAAAAACCAAATTTGACAAATGTGAAATCTGTGCTCAAACTAAGATAACTAGAGCACCTTTTAGTCAGGTTTCTAGGAGCACACATTTGCTAGAGTTAATGCACTCCGACATATGTGACTACAAAAGTTTTGTCACACGTGGAGGTCAGAAGTATCTGATAACTTTTATCGACGACTACTCTAGATTCAGTCACATTTATCTACTTAAATCCAAAGATGAAGCTTTTGAAAAATTCCGTATATTCAAAACTAGGGTTGAGAATCAACTTGACATGAAAATCAAAAGGCTAAGGAGTGATAGAGGTGGAGAATACGTCTCCGGGGAGTTCAGAGATTTCCTTGCGAGCAATGGCATCATCCCTGAAACGACTGCTCCTTATTCCCCCCAATCCAACGGTATTGCTGAGCGGAAAAATAGGACTTTAACAAAAATGTTGAATTCCATGATGTTGACTGCTGGCATGCCTGCGACCTACTGGGGTGAAGCTGCCCTCACGTCTAATCACATTCTTAATAAAGTTCCCCATGCCAAGTTGACTAAGACACCCTATGAACTTTGGTTTAAGAGACCTCCTAGCTTTGACAATCTTAAGACCTGGGGCTGTATCGCTTATGTTAGGATACCTGACCTTAGAAGAGCTAAGATTGGACCTAGGACAAATACGTGTATCTACCTAGGATGTGCAGAGGATAGTGCTGCAGACAGATTTCTAGATCTATCAACAAACACGGTAATCGAATCTAGAGACGCTGTCTTTTTTGAGGATAAGTTCCTTAAGGATAAGAACCTGACGCTTCCAGGTCTACCAGCAACTAGTCTTGAGCCTCCCGCTGAGCCAAGTCAACGTAACTCTGACACTGAGCCTGTCGACACGAGTGGTTTAGATACCAGAAGGTTATCTAGTAGAGAGAAAATGCCTAAAAGCTTCGGTACAGACTTCGTGACTTACCAAGTTGAAGCTGATCCATCCACCTATAAGGATGTGATGCGATCTAGAGACTCTCTATTATGGAAAGAAGCCATCGATGAAGAGTTAAACTCTCTCATGCAGAATAACACGTGGACATTGGTTGACTTGCCCAAAGGGGCTAAGACCATTGGAAACAAATGGTTCTGAAGAAGAAGCTTCATCCTGATGGGAGTATTGCCAAATACAAAGCACGTCTAGTTGCAAAAGGCTTCACTCAAGTGAGTGGAATAGACTACTTTGATATATACTCACATGTTTGTCACTATGCGACAATTAGGATACTTCTCGCTATAACATCTTTTGAACACTTTACAGTTCATCAGATGGACGTCAAGACTGTATTTCTTAATGGAGATCTTCGAAGAGATCTACATGCACCAACCTGAAGGGTTTGTGATAGAAGGTCTAGAAAATAAGGTCTGTAAGTTGATTAAGTCACTCTACGGATTGAAGCAAGCACCTAAACTGTGGCACGAAAAATTTGACACTTGTGTTAAAGCTATGGGTTTTAAATCCAGCTTTTCAGATAAATGTCTGTACGTTCGTACAAGTTCAACTAAAGTTGCAATTATATGCTTGTATGTTGATGACATGCTAATTCTGGGCACTGATCAGTCTGAGGTGAAAGACGTGAAAGCTTCCTTGACGACACAATTTAGCATAACTGACTTAGGCGTGGTGAAGACCAACCTAGGAATGGAAGTGAACTTCACTGACAAGGGTATTACCCTCAGTCAGAGTCACTATATTAGAAATCTACTTGAGAAGTGGGGTTACGTTCATAGCAAAGGTAGTGAGACTCCATACGATTATAACAATAGACTGACACCGAATGAAGGTTCATCTATTAGACAGTTGGATTACTCCAAACTCATAGGTAGTCTCATGTATGCTACAACCTGCACTAGACCTGACATAGCCTTTACGGTCAGCATGTTAAGTAGATTTACGAGTAACCCTGGGCAGGACCACTGGAATGCCTTAGAAAGGCTTATGCGATACTTAAAGCACACTGAAAAGTATGCTTTATGTTACAGTGGACATCCTCCTGTACTTGAGGGGTATTCTGACGCCTCCTGGTGTTCAGAAATTGCTGACAGTAGATCCACTAGCGGTTTTGTATTTACCCTAGAAGGAGCAGCAGTAGCTTGGAAGTCAAAGAGGCAGTCGTGCATTGCACTTTCCTCTATGGAATCAGAACTCTATGCCCTCGCTTCAGCAGGAGAAGAAGCTGAGTGGATAAGAGATCTGATCATCGACATTCCAATGACGAGTCTGAAAATGAACTCTATTTCGCTATATTGTGACAATCAAGCCACAAAGACCATTGCAACAAATACGTTGTTCAATGGGAAGCGAAGGCAACTAAGGATGAAACAGGCCTGGTTGACCCATCTCACCAGTCAGGGGATAATCTCCCTATTGGACGTGAGATCGAAGGATAATGTAGCAGATGTCCTTACCAATGGCTTATGTAAGGTTCTAACACATAAAACATCGGGAGAGATGGGATTAAGGTTCATTTAGTATGACTTAATACCCTGCTTATGTTTTAAATCTTAGAACCGTAGTCTTCTTACATTCGAGCATCTAGAATGAGCACACGGAAGTATTCCAGATGCTATCTGATGAAAGCCAGAGAAGGATAGTTGTCAGTCATTCCAAACTTGATGACTTGCGCAATTATCTTTAATTCAAAGGCTGATTTGGGTATCATTCCAAAAACGAATACTGAAGTTGCTGATACGCGTCCTGATATTATGATCATTACTTATATCATTCCAAACTTGATGATATATTGGTCACAACTTGTTGTATCATTCCAAACTTGATGATATAATACAATTGTGAAACGTTTGGTAATAATCTTAATAATCGAAGGAACATGGTTTGATTCTTTAAAATCAATTGTCTAATTTTGTGTAAATTGGATAGAGATGCTGATATGTGATTCTTTTCTTCCTGGTTAGAGTATTACGTTCTTTTACTGCTAGAACTATTCACTTTACTCTTGATTAGCAAATGTTAGAATTCATAGAGATTTGTCTCATGACATTCTTATTATGTCTGTTTGCAGATCACATGGAGATTGGAGGAGAGAAAGTTGATTTCGAACCAGATGATGATGATCTATTGTTTGCATAGATCACTGTTCATTTATCTGTTCTTTGAGTATTTTTCCAGCTTTGCTTACTGTTTTCTTGTTTGGAGCATTGTGTTTGAGTTTAGATATTGCATATTTATGTTTCTGGAAAACTCATGTTTGTCGTTATTAACTCTTGTTTAATGTAATCTGTGATGTGACCCCGATATTTACAATATAGGAGGAGAATGTTGAGGTATATTGAACTATCGGGTTAACGGATGCTTAGCGGTAGGTTAGGACCCGTTAGGGATCCACGCACCCGCCGGGGAATTAGGGTTTGCCTATAAATACCCTGCTAGGGGCAACGAGTAGAGTGTTCCAAACTAGACACTCACGCGGATGCTTCGAGCACCATTCTAACAAAATGTTACTATCATTACCAAGAAAAGAAACTAGTTATAAGCATAAAATGTTTGGTATGACAATGCCGTTTTTGTCCAAACTCACCGGAGCAAATAAGCCGAACCAAACGAAGCCAAATTTGTTGGATATGAGCAGACGTGTGATTAGTGCACAGTGCTACACTAGTTTTTCGATGTGAGACAATTCTCAACTCGATTAAAATATAATTTTCAAGTTGATTGTAAAATTAAGAAAAATCCAACAGATAATTTTCAGCAAATTGAATCATTTTTGGTTTATCAAATATATAAAATTCATTACTTGAATTTAAACATGTCACACAAAAGCAATTTAGTGTTCAGATCGTCAAAACAATTATCTAGTTTAATAAGTTGTAAATCAATGAATGCATAAAATAATTCTACGGGAAAAATTTGAAAATCGGTGATAGATCAAGATAAAAAAAAATTAAAGCAGATAAAATCATTGACGGTGAAGAGCCTGGGGATCTGCGAAGAGCCTAAGGATCTGTTTGGTGCAGTTTTTTTTGCTCCGGTGAGTTTGGTCAAAAACATCACAGTCATAGAATTTATGTTTGTCATGACATCGGTTATGACTGCCACCAAAAAAAAGAAAACTAGTTTTGAACATAAAAGTGGATGAAGTTCATTAGCTGAGGTTGATACAAATGACGGTTCATAATCACCGTATTCGTAACCATCACATTCGTGCCAAATGGAGCCCAAGATAATCCGTGGAAAAGTGAAAAGCCCCAAAAAAATTCTGGATTTCAACTGAAACAGCTCCAGAATTTATATATACATATATATATAAATATAAAAAATAATTTGGATGGTCATGATCTGAAGTAGGATCATCAGATGAATGTGAGCCCTTGAATTTCAGTCTCGGCTTGACACGGCGGCGGCATTCGTGAACGCGGTGGTTTTTAACGTCGGACCTCACCTAAGGAGCTTCATTTACTTTTATGTCCAATTTTCTTTTTTCGGCGGCGGTCATAACCGCATGTCATGCCAAACATACATTTTATGATAGTGACGCTTTTGTCCAAACTCACCGAATCAAAAGCGCACGTCAAGCGGAGCCTCAATCTCTCGTATCTAAAGAAACGCGTGATTTTTTTGCGCATTCACATTACCATCCAACATTATTATTTTAATAATGTAAACAAGATATTTTCATTACTTAAAATGCAAATAGGGGATGAGGCTCAGCATGTTCCAATCAGCTTGAATAAGAAAATATTTTGCTACAATCAACTTGAACATTAAATAATAATAATAATTAACCTCAAACCTTCGACATAGAAGTTTCGGAGCGAGTAACTTTGTCAAGGCGCCGACAATTTTCCTACAATAATTTTTTTTCTTGCGTGTACGCGATGTTTCTGTAGTGTAGGCTTTTTTGTTGCGCTTCTTATTACGTTGAGTTTGTTGTACAACCCTCATATTTTTCGAGTCGGTGTGACCCGACCCGGGTGAGACCGAGACAGTGAAGGTGGCCGAAACGGGCAAAATGTCTGCGCAGAAACGGTCGAAACCGATCGAGGCGAAATGAGGCAGCGGGAGAAGCGGGGGGAGCATCCGCTCCCCCGACTCCCTTCGGGCGAGTGGGAGGAACCCTCCCGCTCGCCCGGCACTCTTTGGGCGAGTGGGAGGAACCTCCCACTCGCCAATCACCTTTGGGCGAGTGGGAGGGGCCCTCCCACTTGCCGGCTCTTTGTGGGGGGAGTGGGAGGAGCTCTCCCACTCACCCGGGCGAGTGGGAGGGGCCCTCTCACTCGCCGAGCGAGTGGGAGAGGCACTCCCACTCGCCGGCCCTCCTTTGGGGGCGAGTGGGAGGGGCTCTCCCACTCGCAGCCCCCTTTGGGCGAGTGGGAAGGACCCTCCCACTCGCCCGACATCCTTGGGGAGGAAGGTAGGACCTCCCGTGAGGGGGAGGGGGGGGGGGGGGGGGGGGGGGGGGGGGAGTGGGCGCCTCGAGCCTCACTCGCCCCCCCTGCGTTGATCATTCAGGGTCATGATCGAGCTGCGGATAGAGAAATTTTGGCTATCCGCAGCCAAATTTTGGGAAATCTATAAATAGACCCCTATGGGCACCTTGGGAAGGGTTGGTCACTACCCCCCCTTGCGTGTGTCTTGTGAGCGAGCACCCCCCCCCCCCCCCCCCCCCCCCCCCTCCCTTGTCATCCTTCAGCTTACATTGAGGTGGTTCTTAGTGCCCTCCAAGGTGCCCAGGCTCAGCATTGGCTTGGGAGGGGAAGTTCCGAGTGGGCTTCTGGGTGTGCGGTGAGACCTCCACGCTGAAGCTTAAGGGGTCTGTCTCTAGACTCCGATTGTCATCAAGGACAATTCTCCTAGTTCCTAGTAACCGGTCAAGGGTCTAGGCTTAGGTCAAGTAAGGGTTAGTCGCAACTCCCTTTCGAACGCTGAAATCGGGTAACTGGTTTCAACATTTGTCATTTAATTTCTCTACGTACTTATTATCGTATTGATGTATACATGTTGATCGAGCGTAGTCATGAAAACTAATTTTGATCGATTTGATGTATAATGCATATCCTCATCAAGCTTCACATACATTATTCTTTACCTTTAAAATCTTATTCCCTTGATTTTAAAAGGAATTTTACATTTTGTACATCACACGTATCAAAATTTTAAGGATCCCGAACACCAAAACTCCATGAAAAAACTAGTCCAGAGAACGTATCATCTAATAAGTACTCCTACATGCGGGGCACTGCGCATTCCTACACTTATCAAGCTCCACAATCACCACTGAAATCTCTACCGAGTTTCAGACACAATTTATATCGATCTTCTCTCTTCTTTTTTCTTTTCTTCTTCGGATAGCATTCTACTGACATATGGTTTGCTGTCGCTCGGTCCCTAAATTTTTTAGATTAAAAGTCATTAGTCATAAAAATCAAGTTATAATTTTACATCATATCTTCAACCACTGTATATGTAAATACAAAGGATTAGTAGCAATGTGTATTAAATCATTAATTAGTAAGACACACCTGATCCCGACTCTTAAACATTTAGCTTAGCTTAATTAGCCTCATAATTACTCTATATATTCTTAATTTATCTGATAAAGTCATTCTTAGTAATAATGAGCGCTACCAAAAATAATTAAATTTTAAAAGAGAAAAAAATCACGGCACACGCTTAGAGAAAAAAAGGTGCATTTTGGTGGGTTGACCATATAGTTCAAAGTCAAATCTGTCATGCAAAAATGGTCAACGTCCGGCTTCTTGTATCTACTCTCGAAATTTTAGCTTAGTCTGACTTTTCATCTTTGCTTAGAATGAGAATTTTATGTATATATTAAATCATATTTCTTTACTTTTAAATTTTTTTCTACAAAATATTAATCTTTGTATTTTCACGCATATTACAATTATATTTGTAAAAAATACGGCTGTAAAATCATGCATCACGATCGTAAAATGACATTACGATCGTATTTTTATTTTCCGATCGGAATGTCATTTTACGACCGTAATGCATGATTTTACGACAGTAAGTTTTCAGTTATAATCGGATTATGGGTAATATGGTGCTTAAAATGAGCTTAAAAATACGAACATTAATATATATTTGTTTTTTTTTGTAAAATTATTTTGTTATAAGTCAAAATGTGATTTGATGCATAAAAATCACATTGGCGCACAAAGAGGAGTGAATGTTGGACGCACCGAAAAGTTTCCCTCAGATTGAGGGTGCATGGAGGAATTTCAACAAGCGGGGGTCAAACATCATCTTTTTCCAGCAAAAAAAATTTGAACATCTTCATCGTATCGAACTATTTCTCTCTCACCCGGACATATTTTTGATGTATAAGTAGTCAAAATTTATAGTCTCAACAAGAGTAGTAATCAAAATCCACTAACCATTTTTCAACCCGCTTTGATCAGGACCGTGAAATAAATCCCCTCCATTTCGTCAGAAATGGAGAGGAACCTAATGCCTTAGATCCGCCCCTGCTCTCATTTACAGGAAATAGAGAACAATTACAAATTGTCGTAATCATGTGATCAATGCATGTGTTCGTTCCTAGTCCTCGCATGTGTATAGCCAAAATTACGAGCATTGACCGTCATCTAGTCCGCCGCCAAATTACGGTCGTGCCGGCTAATTCGCTACACATGCCGATAAAGAATGATTCTCAAATAGGTATTTTTTCGGTCGGTGCCTCGACTTTTCTGACATTCCGGGTCCGAGTTCGTTTTTCCAAACTTTCCCGCCCATGCGCAAAGGATGTGTTCCATCTAACATGCTGTCACTGGCCCGGATCTTTAGGGTTTAATTTTAGGGCGTTTATATAAGCAGACTATCTCTCTATACGTACCCGATAGTCCTTTCGGCTGAACTCCATCGACAACCCCTGACAACCCACTTGTCGTACGCTGCACCTCCTCTCTTGCCAGCAGTCGGAATCGCCTGTCGACAGCCCAGGCGCTGAACTCCTGCACTCCAGCCGGTCGCTCCAAGCCGGCAAGCGGTGGAGATCCTTCTCTCCCTGCTCGCTCCGCTTCATCCACGAGACGAGGGAAAGCCGTCGAAGCCCGCGAGCAGCACATACATTTTTAGTTATATTTGTGGGTTTTAAATTTTTTTATTGTGATCTGCAAATAGTGTATAAATCTATAAATAACCGGATGAGAAAGAGCTAGAGGTCTGCTTATATAATTGATAGAAATTTTCTCCTCAAAAAGTGACCCATTCCTCTTACATTAAATAAATAAAATGGATAAACTTATGATTAGTTTTTTTTTTAATTTGGTTTGCTTTATTGATAAACTTATGATTACATTTAAAAAATGGATAAAATGGATAAACAATTGAGTATGTTTGAAGCTGAACAAGGGCCCATTTTAATGGCCCTTCATTATTGGAGGCCCAATAATGAAGCCCAATAATCCCCTCCTTACATAAGTATTAAGATTCATTTTGTTGTGCGAAATGATGCGAAAAACAAAATCACACAACCACAAACAAAAGAACACAGTGTGATTTACGTGGTTCGGCGAGGAGCGCCTATGTCCACGCGGAGGGGCTATGCATTATCACTGGTAGGGAAGAAAAGAAGAGGCCAATACAAATACTACAACTCCACACAAATGAGAACTCTAACCCCTTCTATTTACATGAGAAATTAGGATAACCCCCAAAAGACAAAAATACCCCTCATAAACCAACACATTTCTCATTAATTTTTGTACATCAAAGAGCCCAAGCACTAAATATAATATGCTCCAAATGCAACTATTAAAATTAACTTCATTTATAGTTTTAATAATTAAGCGGGTCGTTAAAGGAGTAGTTATGAAAAGTGGACGATGGTTATCAAGCAGTTATTGTACAACCCTCATTCTCCGAGGGTGGACCCCCCCAAGGCCACGTAGGCAGAGGTCAAAGTCAAAGAGTCAATACAACAGTCAAGCCTAGGAGCAGAAGATACCCTAGGCGAGTAGGGGTGCACTCGTGCGAGTAACTCGGATACTCGCCAAAAGGTGGGCGACCATAGGTGATACTCGCCCATCTGCCCGGGGAGATCGCTTCAATGTCGCTAGTCGTCGGGCAAGGGTTGGGCTATAAAACCCCCCTACCCCTTGGTTTTCCTATAAATAGGACCCCAGGGGTACTTGGATTGGCACCTGGACTTGAGCTTTCAAAACCCTGCTCTTGCATTCTGGAACCTGTCGCACTTGGCCGCTACTCCCGGTACTAGCCAAGTCGGTGCCTTCCTCGTACCCTGCTCGGCCGTTCTTTGGTCTTGGAGGGAAAGTCTCTTCGGAGCTTCTGGGTACGTGGTGGGACCTCCCTGCCGCAGCACCTGGGGTCCTGTTTGTTGCTCTTCTAGCTTCTTCGTCGTTGTCAGCCAAGCCATCTCGTCGGGCTGCTGGGCGAGTAGCCTCCGGCTGCATCGGTCCGAATCTTGAGGTCAAGATTTTCCTGGCGTCAACACTTTGGTGCGGTGAGCGTGGATCGTAGTTGGAGAAGGAAAGTTCAGCAGGAAGCCGAGATGGTCGTAGGTGGCGACCATGAGGAGGTAGTCGGCAACTCGACCGCGAGTGGCGAGTTCGTGACACTAGCGGTTCTCGAAGCCTTCGCACAGCGCATGGAGGGAGCCTTCGCGCAGCACATGGAGGGGATCTTGCAAACAACGCTTCAGCCGCGCGCCGAGGTCACGGCGACCTCGCCGCATCGCCCAATTCCGTCCGAGGGAGGGAGTCCCCCTCGGCGAGCAGGAAAGGAGCACGTGGAGGATGAAACCGAGCGACCAAGGAGGTCGCAATTCTACCAGCCAACCTCGCAAGGCATTCGCTTCCGCGAGCCGTACGAGCAGGGGAGATACCAGGATACTCGCCCATATGGCGAGTATGGAGGTGATACTCGCCAGGTTGAGGATCGTCGCCGGGCAGGAGGGAGGAGCCCCTTCTGCGAGGAGATCCTTGCCGCGCCAGTGCCAGAGGGGTTCAGGGACCCCGCCTTGAATTACTATTCGGGGAAGGAGGACCCCGTCAGGCACATCCAATGGTTCGAGGATATTGTCTCTATCCGAACCATGTCGGACGCCTTCAAGTGCAGGTTGTTTGCCATCACCTTCCGTGCAAAGGCCTGAGACTGGTTCCATCAGTTGCCCGCCGGCTCGATCTACTGCTTTGAAGACCTGTGCCGTGGGCTGACAACCCGTTTCGACACGGCCCGGAAGCTGAAGAAGGAGGCAACGACCTTGTTTTATATGGTGCAAAGGCCAGATGAGGCGTTGGGACCTTACATCGAGCGCTTTCAGGAGGAGGTTCTGCAGATCCTGGAGGTGGATAGCAACATCCTGTTGCTAGCCTTGACGTTCGGCATAAGTCAAGGCCTCTTCAAGTTGGAGCTCAGTGAGAATCCCCCCTACTCCTACGACAACCTCATTCAGAGGGCCAATAAGTTTGTCCGGGGAGAGGCCTCCAACCCTGACTTCTTGGCAAGGTTGGCACAGGTGACCAGAGGCGACCGTGGAGAGAGGGATGGAATCCCTGAGAAGAGGAAGAGAGAAGAGCCCCGGAGGGAGGAAAGGAAGAGGCCGGAGCGGCAAGAAGAAATGGGAAGAGCAGAGAAGAAGAGGGAGGAGCCTTGGAGGAAGGAAACCAGCAGGAGCGTGGAGAGAAGGCCCGTCGAGTCCCCTGAGCGTCAGGAGGAGGGAAGGCGCTACCAGGTCCCCGTCAACCGGCCACCTTGGAGGCCGGCTGGACGACCCCAGCGTCGGGATCAAAGGGGGAGATCCCCGGAGAGAAGGCCCTTTCGCTAGCCAGAAAGGCGTCAGGAGAGACGAAGCGATGGCGGTAGCCGGGCGTGGCCGCCGTCAAGGAAGGAAGAAGCAGAAGCCGAGGAGACAGCAAGCAGAAGAGGTTCCCCTCTACTGTGACTTCCACCAGGTGGGGGGACATGCCATGGCTGCCTGCCCAGACTTTTGGGAAGCCCGGAGGAGGCTAGCAGTAGGAGAAGGTGGAGGGGAGTAGCGGAGGATAGAGGCCCCTGCCGAGCCTCAGGCAGGGCAGGCTGCCGTCGTTCGAAGGAGGAACGAGGACCGGGTCGACCTGGGAGGTCGGGGAGACCTGGGCCAGGGAGGCAGAGTTGGAGTAATCCATGGGGGAGCAGGGCCTGAAGCTTCCCGCAAGGGGAGCCTCCATCAGATCTACCGCAGGAGTGTCGCCTCGACCTCACAAGCACCGCCCCCGATGGAGGAGATCACCTTTTCTGAGGAGGACATGCTAGGGAATGAGAATCCCTTCCATGATGCCCTCGTGATTCAAGCCGCGGTGGAGGACTTCACCGTTGATCGGATTCTGATCGACAGCGGTAGCTCTGTAAACGTCATCTTCAAGGGGACGTTTGGCGGACTGGGAGTCGAAGCAGCAAGGGTTCGGGCATCTGATGGTCCCCTCTTCGGCTTCTCCGGAGAGAAGAAGGAAGTGGAGGGAGGAGCAGATCTCCTGGTAACACTCGGTGGCACCTCCATCAGCTGTCGATTTGTCATCGTCGACGCCCCGAGCTGCTACAGGGCTATCTTTGGGAGGCCGCTTCTCAACGCCTTCAAAGCCGTCCCATCCTCCTACCATCTGTGCTTGAAGTACTGTAAAGGAGACGTCCAGGTGAGGATCAGGAGCGATCCAAGAGCCGCTAGGGAGTGCTATCTTAGCGCCGTCAGTACCATCAGCTGGATGGCTGACGCGGAGGAGTTCGGAAGAGTGCTGGAGAGCCCGGCCAGGCTGGAGGTGGCCGAAGAAGTGGAAGAAATCGAGGTACTCTCCGCAGCGGGAGTGCCTGGGTTGCTGAAGATTGGCGGGTCGCTGAAGACCGAAGAGAAGATCGAGATGGCGGCGTGTCTGCAGAAGAACGTCGACATCTTTGCTTGGAGCGCAGCCGAGATGCCAGGAGTCGACCTTGAGGTTGCATGTCATCGCCTCAACCTGGATCCCGCTGTCCAGCCCGTCCGCCAGAAGAAGAGGAGGACCGCCACCATCCTTGCCAAGCCAATTCGAGAGGAAGTTAAGAAACTGCTAGATGCGGGCTTTGTATCAGAGATCCAGTACCCAGGCTGGGTCTCCAATGTTGTAATGGTGACAAAGGCGGGGGGGGGGGGGGGGGGGGGGGTAGCTGGAGAATGTGTGTGGATTTTTCCTTGATGAATAAAAGCTGCCCGAAGGATTGTTATCCCTTGCCTCGAATCGACGCGCTGGTTGATTCAGCCATCGGTTTTTCTGTGATGAGTTTCCTTGATGCGTTTTCAGGATATCACCAGATCCGGATGCATCCCCCTGATTGCCGCGATGTCTCCTTCATCACCGACGATGGCTGCTACAGCTACAAGATGATGCCCTTCGGTTTAAAGAATGCGGGAGCCACCTATCAACGGATGATGGACCACATTTTCAAGGAGCAAAAGGGGAGGAACCTGGAAGTGTACGTGGACGACCTCTTGATCAAAAGCAAGAGCCTCCAGGAACACATAGCCGATCTGGTGGAGACCTTTGCAACGCTGAGGAGATTCAAGATGAGGCTCAATCCGGCGAAGTGCGTCTTCGGAGCAGGAAGGGGAAAGTTCCTGGGACATCTCCTTACCCCGAGGGGAGTAGAACCTAACCCCGACAAGGTGAAGGCGATCCTGGAGATGCCATCCCCACAAACGATGAAGGAAGTCCAAAGGTTGACAGGCAGGCTGGCGGGTCTTAGCCGCTTCCTCTCAAAGGCCGGAGAGAAGTGCTCTCCATTCTTCAAAACGCTCCGCAAAACAGAAAGCTTCGAGTGGACCGAAGGATGTGAGATAGCATTCGGAAGGCTGAAGGGGCAGTTGACTCAGACACCTCTCCTTCAGAGCCCGAAGGAAGGCGAAGACCTGCTCATCTACCTAGGAGTAGGAGCGGAGGCAGTTAGCTCCATCTTGGTCCGGGAAGAGGGGAGGAGGCAGCTACCCATCTACTATGTCAGTCGGGTGCTGAAGAAGGCGGAGCTGAAGTATCCAATCCTGGAGAAGCTTGCCTTCGCCTTGGTGGTGTCGGCGCGGAAGCTCCGGCCTTATTTTCAGGCTCACTCCATCCGAGTGGTAACTGATCATCCCCTCCGCAATATCCTGGAGGGAGTGGAGCACTCAGGGAGGTTGGCGAAATGGTCGGTAGAACTCAGCGAGTTCAACATTTCCTTCTCCCCCCGAGTGGCGATCAAGGCCCAGGCAGTAGCAGACTTCTTGGCTGACTTCTCGGTGGAAGCGGAGCCAGGAGAAGAGGTGCTCAACCCAATTCCTTGGAAGATGTTTGCTGATGGAGCTTCGGGCAAAAGTTCTGTAGGGGTGGGCATCGTACTCGTCAGTCCGCAGGGAACAAGGATCGAGCAAGCAGTCGAGATCCTCTTCCCCGTCACGAACAACCAGGCAGAGTACGAGGCCATAGTGGCAGGATTGCGCCTTGCCAAGGAGCTGGGGATCCGTGATGTCCGGGCTTTCACGAATTCAATGGTGGTCGCGTCGCAGATTCGAGGCGAGTTCGAGGTGCGCGACACCATCTTGCAGAAGTACTTGGTAAAAGTAAAAGGGTTGATTGGAGGCTTCCAGTCCTTCTTCGTCGAGCATGTGCCAAGAGAGGAGAACTCGGCAGCGGATCGCTTAGCCAAGTATGGGCCGAGGGCTGGAGGAACTATCACCGAGCTATTCCACCCGTCCATTGAAGAGGGAGAGATGATGGAGATCGAGCAACACCCCTCGTGGATGGATCCCTTTGTGGCATTCCTGGCCAGCGGCCAGCTCCCAGCGGACGGAGGGGATCAGAGAAGATTTCGGTACAAGGCGACATACTACCTCCTGCAGGATGGGGAGCTGTACCGTAAGACCATCTCGGGCCCCCTGGCCAGATGTGTTTCTGAAGACGAAGTACCTCGAGTGTTGGAAGAGATCCACTCGGGAGAGTGTGGAAGTCATTCTGGGACTCGCACTTTGGAACAGAGGGTCTTGAGGCATGGTTACTTCTGGCCTACTATCCGGAAGGATGCTGAGATCTTCTCGAAGAAGTGCCAGAAGTGCCAGCTCTTCGCCCCCCTTCAGTTGCAGCCGGCCCAGCAGCTCCGATCGATCATCTCCCCATGGCCGTTCGCCATCTGGGGGATGGACTTAATCGGCCCTTTCCCTCAAGCAAGTAGCCAGAGGAAGTTCGTTCTCGTCATGATCGACTACTTCTCCAAATGGATCGAGGCCAAAGCCCTGGCCAAGACCACCTCTCAAGTCGTGAAGAACTTCATCTGGGGAGAGATCGTCTGCAGATTCGGGATCCCTCTCGCCATCATCACCGACAACGGTCCCCAGTTTGCCAGCTTAGAGCTAGAGGATTTTTGCAGGCAACTAGGAACCGACCTTCGATTCGCTTCCGTGCATCACCCAAGGAGCAATGGCCAGGTAGAGGCCGCCAACAAACTGATCATCAACCTACTGAAGAAGAAGGTGGAGAACCTAAGAGGTAATTGGGCGGACCAGCTCCCCTCGGTCCTGTGGGCTTTGAGGACCACTCCTAGCTCAGCCATGGGGGAAACGCCGTTCAAACTCTCTCACGGGTCGGAAGCTCTCATTCCAGTAGAGTTTGAAGTCAGAAGCCCAAGGGTGGTAGCCGCGGAAGACGGAAGCGAAGAATGGCGACTAGAGAACGAAGAGGTTCAGAAGCTATCTCTCGACTACATCGAGGAACTCCGAGATTTAGCTTCAGTCAGGCAAGAGGAGATCAAGCGCCGGATGGCAAAACATTTTGACAAAAATGTCCGCCTCAAACACTTCCAAACAGGTGACCTAGTCCTGAAGAAAGTGGATGCGGCAGGAAGATCAACAGCCGTCGGGAAGCTCAACCCGAACTGGGAAGGACCTTTCATCATCCAGGAAGCACTCCTGACAGGAGGATACCGCTTGCAGAACCAGGAAGGCGAGCTGCTAGGGAGCACCTGGAACGGCGATGACCTGAAAAAGTTTTATCCCTAAGGGGGAATGTGTATATCCCATCCTTGTAAATTCATTTCTTTGAATAAAATTTACATCTCCCTGAAACATGGGACGAGGCAGCTTCCTTCACATCAACAAAGTTTTCAAAATAAGGAAGCCAGGTGAAGTCAATCTCCACGCTAGGTTGGGAAATGAGTCTCCGACTTAACCCTCGTAAAAACTCAGAACGGATGATGGGACAGTGCCTCGGGTGTGCGTTCCCTTAAGACCAAGCCTCTGCACTGACGGTCGAGATCAGCTCCCCCCTTGCACGTTGGCCGCGGTTCCCACCGACTGCACTTCTCGTCCGACTGTAGAAATTACCAGGAAGAAGTCTGGACGCCGACCTTCCGATTCGGCGAAGAGAAGATCGATTTCACTAGCTCAGGGGACCCTTGAAAAAAGGCGTCATGCACCCTCGAGAACTGAAAAGTTCGCAACAAAGCATTTCACTTTTAATTATTGTATCGGACCATATGAGTTAGTGTGCCTGAAGTGTGCTTAACTCTCTGCTAAATTCATTGAGCAACAGGAAGCATGTCCGATCCACATCCAACATCCAAGTGGGATGGAGGCCTCGGGATGGTATGTCCCTTTAGACCTCCCCGACTGCCACTCCCTGCTTGACGTCGTCCTGCATCAACATTCACCGTAGCAGGTTGGAACACGAGCCTCCGACCACACCCTCGTAAAAACTCAGAACGGATGATGGGACAGTGCCTCGGTAGTGTGTTCTCCTAATGCCAAGCCTCTGCACTGACGGCCGAGATCAGCTCCCCCCTTGCATATTGGTTGGTCGAGTTACCCTCCGACCGCATTTCTCATCCGACTGCAGAGATTACCAGGGGAAAGTCCAGAAGCCGACATTCCAACTTGGGAAGGGGCAAGACCGATTCGACCGACCGTAGAGTGGAGACACTCTGGCACCCAAGTAGGATGGAGACCTCAGGACGGTGTGTCCCCTTGGGCCTCCCCGACTGTCGTTCCCTACTTGACGTCATTCTTCGTCGACATCTGGTATCCAAGTAGGATGAAGGCCTTGGGATGATGTGTCCCTCCGGACCTCCCCGACTGTCATTCCCTACCCCCTCTCTCATAAACAACTCCCTTACGTAATTTTAATGGGCTCTTCACCAGGTACAGAGCGAAGCCTTGAGAGCATGTGTCCCTCGGGACCCTCCAAGTAGCCTTCACAGCTCGACTTCACCAAGGGAAATATTGAAGAAAGCGAGCATGTAAGTGCGAGCATGACGGAGTACTCGGTCTCGATGTATGTGCGAGTACCTAGGCGAGTATACATGTGCGAGTATATAGGTGCGAGCATAGTAAGTGCGAGCATGCCAGAGTACTCGGTCTCGCCCCGAGCCTAGGAGTCTAAGCGACATTCAAAAAAGAAAGCGAGCATCGAAGAAAAGGGCGAGCAAAATGATTATACTCATTCACTATCATAAATACATATACAAAAAATGCTTTGCAGATTTGCAAAAGGAAGAAAGGCGACTATGAATCCTCGCCACCATCCTCGCCACCATCATCGCCGTCAGGATCGAGATCTTCCACATCATCACCCTCATCCTCAGAATCGTCGTCGTCAGAATCGGTGGATGAAGATGGGAGATCTCGCATGGGGGAAGTGGACTCTTCGGCGAGTAATGCCGGGATGATGTCCATGACCGTCAGATGCATTGCCTCCGGCTTCAAGAAGCCATCGGCCTTCAAGCTGCTCAGGACCACCTTCCCGGTTGCTCGAGCGATCTCCCGTCGGATATGCGCCATATCATCGCCGACTATCCGGATCTGCTTGCCCACCCTGGAGGGGCCCGCCGACAAAGGCTGTTGCTCGGCAGGCCGAGTTTCCAACTCAGCGATTCGCACTTGGGCGGCCTCCAAGGTTTGCCGAGTATCCTCCAGCTCCTTCTCGGCCTGGGACAGCCTCTTTGCCGACTCCAGCTCGGCAGCCTGCAGCGAGCGAAAAGAAGAAGGTTTGTTTAAATAAGTTTGCAAGGTAGCGAGTATCCCAAAACGCGAGTAAAGTCGCATTGGTGAGTACCTCGAACTCCTTAATCCTGTTCGCCATGGCGATCATCTTCGGGCCCTGCACCTTGATCATCTGCTCATATTCGAGCAGTTTCCTCGTCGTCGCATGCCCAAGCTCGACAGCCCGCAGGTTGGCTCGCGAGCTCTGATGGGCGAGATATTCGGTCGAGACCTCTTGCAAGGATTCGGCGTCCGCACGACCATAGAGGGCGAACGAAACGTCGAACGCCTCGCCCGCATCCTCCCAATCCTCCGACCAGGCGGGGAGGTTGGTGCTCAAGGTCACTTCATGGGCTTGCTCAGCCTAGGACACCAGAGGGCGACCATAAGCATCCTCGTTGCCCCCACCTTCACCGAAGAGAGGATGGCCGCTAGGCTCGCCCGCCTCCGATGGATCGGCCCTCGCTTTCAGGTCCCTCCTGGCGACCTCCTTCTTTCTCCCAGGCTCGGCGGACTTTGCCTTGGCTTTCCTCTTCTTCGAGGGCCCAGCATCATCGTCGGCGACCTCCTGATCATCGCCGCCGGGCGACAAATCAACCAAGGCAGGAGTCCCCGCCTTCGGCGCCAAGGGAAGAAGCTCGCTCGGCAAAGAGCGAGTAGCTGCAACAAAACATAAAGAGAAAAACGTTAGACACCAGCTGAAGACGAATTGGCGAGTATGACCCAATGCTCGTTTAGGCGACTACCTTCACCAGGGAACACCTCCGCGAGCTCATCTACTCGCCTCCTCCAGAAGACGACATCCAGCCGGCGACCTCGGAAGCTGTCGAGTAACTTCTCCCGGCTTTCCTCCAGGTAAGGAGGGGCGAACGCACTCTCGACCGGCTGGAAAGAGGAAGTCGGCACGACGCCAAAGTCGCCCTTAATGACGAATATGCACTCCGTCCAGCGATGGTTCTTGTTCGCCGTGCCGACTAGGGTGCAGACATGGCTGCACAAAAAGACGACGTCTTCGCCAGTGGCGCCAAAGTGGAATACTCGCCGGAAGACGGAGAGATCAAAGGCGATCCCCTGATCGCGCAGGTAGCAGAGGAACCCCACGATCATCGCCACTCCGTTTGGATTGATCTGCGCCGGGACTATCCCGTGGTAGCGGAGGATCTGGCAAACCTCCGGCCACAAGGGTAGTCGCAGGCCGACTTCAAAGTGGCGGATGGGGAAGACCAGCTCGGCCGCCGAGAAAGAATTCAGGCGTTCATCCTCACGAGGAAGCCTGGCGACATATCCCGGCGATAAATACTTGGCGGAGAACTCCTTCAAGTCGCTCGGCCGAGTAATCGGCTTCTTGAAGGAATTTGCCTCGAAGTTCTTCGCGTGACTTGCACGGCGAATAGCTGCCTCGTCAGCCATCCAAGAGTGGAAGGATTGAAGAAGCGAGTAGCGAAGTGGCGAGGAGAGGAGTAATCGAGAGATAGTCGCTAGAAGAAAGGGAAGATCGTCCAGAGAGTAATAAATACGTATCCACCCCCCCTATTTATAGTACTCGACAAAGCTTGGCTTCCCGCATACGCCACCGCGAGCGCTAGTAGGAGGTGGTGCGTATCGAGGAAAAGTCGCCAAAACCTAGGGTGCACGTCAAATCACTGATGTCGAACGAGCGAGCACCTGCATCGAATTTTTAGGCTACTCGCAACATCAACGCAACATTTAACAAATACTCGCGGAAACAAAAGACAAAAAAGAAAATCAAGACATCACAGCAAGCAGGAAAGACAACAAAGGCGATATTCATACTCGCCAAATAACAAATTACTTGAAGAAATCAAATAGTTCAGAATTACAAACATTTGCCAAAAGGCTACAAGCGACTACAAAAGGAAAAGAGGGCAGGATCCTAGGGGTTCGGCTGAGCGTCGGGAAGCTGCGGTTGTCGCCCAACCCAGCCCATGCTGCGAGCCCTCTTGAAATGCTCGAAGGCCACGGACATCGCATCCTCGCCTTGACGCAGCTGCTCCTCCATCCTCGCCAGGCGACCGATGGAGCCCGTGCTCGCACGCATCCCCACCAGCTCGTCGTGGTGCAACTGCTGGCGATGCTCCATCCTGCCCACCCGGCGCTCCAGCTCGCCGACAGATTGAAGGCGAGATTCTACACTAGCCAGGCGAGTATCTAACTCTTCCAGCCGTGATGCTCGCACCTCCAGCTCGGTCAGACGACGCTGGGAGTCAGCAGCCGCCAAAAGCTCTACTCGCGCCTCAACCGCGGTCAGACGCCGATGAGACTCACTGATCGCCAGCCGCTCCAACTTCGCCTCCAAATCCAGGATGGCGCGAGTAGCCCTCTCCTGATACTCACGAGAAGGAAGCCCGACGGCGTCGACCAGAGCCCCGATGGGGGTATGAGCGCGAGCTGCAGAAAAAGACATGAAAGCAAAATCTTAGTGACGAGTAGCGAGAAGACTCTTCTTGGAAGATACTCGGAAAAGCAGCGACTCCATTTACCAGGCCGATAGGCATCACTCCGCGAGTCGCGGCGA
This sequence comes from Dactylorhiza incarnata, assembly GCA_033032865.1. NCBI lineage: Eukaryota > Viridiplantae > Streptophyta > Magnoliopsida > Asparagales > Orchidaceae > Dactylorhiza > Dactylorhiza incarnata. Next base: position 1,842,567 of record JAWHQI010000340.1, on the reverse strand, counting down.
GGACTCCGAGATGGTCGGCGAGGAGAGCTCCTTCCCCGATGCGGGGACGGACTGCGACGAATGCCATCTCGCCGGTTCGAATGCGACCCGCCGATGTGCTCCCTGCTGGAAGGCGCATCACCCCGACCGCGACCATCCACTGGTCGCCCTCCCCCTCTGGGAGCGAAGAAACCAGAAGATCCCGCCATCCCACCTCGACGCGAGGACCCAGCCGGATGAGCGGTGGGAGCCGAAGAAGACAGGAGGCGGCGATCATCCTGCATGTCGGCCGGAGGAGGAAACGGAGGAGGTGGAGGAAGTTGGTCCGCAGGTAGTTGCGAGCTACTCGCCACCTCAGGTCGCTGCAAAGGCGGTGGCGGCGGAGGAGGATTGCTCGCTGAAGGAGCCCTCTGCTCGCTCATCGGCCTCTTGTCTACCGCAGAGCTATGAAGGATCCGCACCGATCCGCCCCGGCGAGTTCCTCCGCCAGTCGTGTGCGGGACCATAGGCGAGGATCGTAGAGGAATGGCGCTCAGAGACTCCTCCCGAGCATCGGCGAGAAGCGGATCTGCGAAATAGTACAGAAAACGTCAGAGACCAGCCGACACTTGGGCGACTAAAAAAAAGTGGCGAGTAGGTATCTCTCACTTTGCGCAGGAGTAACTTCAGCTGGATCTTGAGCCGAGATCCCCGCAGTACTCGCCTCTGGAGCAGTATTCGGCGAAGGAGGATCAGGAGCAGGCGAGCCACCTGACTGGCCGAGACCCAAGTCGGCGAGCATCTGCTGAGTAGTGCCGACCTGGGAATCAGCGACATTCTCGGAGGCGTCGGCACTCTTCTTCTTCTTGTTCTTTTTCTCCTTCTTCTTCTCCAGGCGCTTCCTCTTCCTGGAAGCGAGAAAGTCTTCGAGCTCGGCATCGCGAGCAGGCTTCCGCAATGGCGGCAGCAGACTGGCAAGCTCGGCCAAATCCGCAGCAGCTTCCTCGGCAATACTACGCGACATCTTGAAGCGAGAACAAACAAAACCTTGGCGTCAGAGACCCCTCCCCCTCTATATATAGGGCCGGGGCGTCAAAACAGCGGGATGCCGACTACACACTAATACTCGCCCAGAAGACAGCTCGTCGAAAAAGGGTTGGATGGTTCTTTCCGAGCAACTGCGTTACTCGCAAAGAGCGGGGATTGTGTACAACCCTCATTCTCCGAGGGTGGACCCCCCCAAGGCCACGTAGGCAGAGGTCAAAGTCAAAGAGTCAATACAACAGTCAAGCCTAGGAGTAGAAGACACCCTAGGCGAGTAGGGGTGCACTCGTGCGAGTAACTCGGATACTCGCCAAAAGGTGGGCGACCATAGGTGATACTCGCCCATCTGCCCGGGGAGATCGCCTCAATGTCGCTAGTCGTCGGGCAAGGGCTGGGCTATAAAAACCCCCCTACCCCTTGGTTTTCCTATAAATAGGACCCCAGGGGTACTTGGATTGGCACCTGGACTTGAGCTTTCAAAACCCTGCTCTTGCATTCTGGAACCTGTCGCACTTGGCCGCTACTCCCGGTACTAGCCAAGTCGGTGCCTTCCTCGTACCCTGCTCGGCCGTTCTTTGGTCTTGGAGGGGAAGTCTCTTCGGAGCTTCTGGGTACGTGGTGGGACCTCCCTGCCGCAGCACCTGGGGTCCTGTTTGTTGCTCTTCTAGCTTCTTCGTCGTTGCCAGCCAAGCCATCTCGTCGGGCTGCTGGGCGAGTAGCCTCCGGCTGCATCGGTCTGAATCTTGAGGTCAGGATTTTCCTGGCGTCAACAGTTATTATTTGAGGTTATTGATATCTTATCAAACACCGTTTGTAAAAATCCAGCTCGTGGAGTTCATATTAAGTGGGTGTTCGGATTTGGGTATGGGCAGAGTATATTGGCCCACCGAGGCAGAAGTCATGGTCGAGGAAGATCGAATGAGAAGGTGATAGCTACAGCTCGGAGGTTTTGCCGCACACCTGGGAGCTGAGTGTATTGGAACTCCCCCTCCCAAAATAAATGATGTGCTAGTTGAGGGGGAGAGGCAGGCTTGAGAAGCGCGCTGGAGAGCTCGCTATTCCTATGCGAGGTCCTCAGGATCTTGATCGCACTATCTGATATTGCTTGGAAGTGTCTCTTTCCCTTGATTGCGGGTTGTATTTATTGATGACGGCATGGAGTACCACGCGACCTGAGGGTGGGTCTTTCCTTAACGGGAGGGTTAACTTGATAGCTGACGAGTTGGGTGAGTTGGTCTCTGCTACTGACAAGGTGATATTGGTTTCCAGCGTGTTGACTGTGGACTGAGCGGGAAGTGATTGTGGGCTGGCTGCAAGCTTACGACGAGCTAGTATCTAGCCTATTGTGAGATCGTGGCGGGCTGATATATAGCGAGCTTATATCGAGTTCATGACAGGCTGATAGCGAGAGTATAGCAAGATCAAGGCGGGCTGATAGCGAGACTATACCAAGTTCGTGGCAGGCTGATAGTGAGCTTATTAGGAGCTTACGACGAGATGATAATGAGCCTATTGCGAGCTAGTGGTGGGCTAATAGCGAGCTTATGGGGAGCTTACGGCGGACTGATAACGAGCCTGTATCGAGCTTATTAGGAGCTTACAACGGGCTGACAACAAGCTTATAGCGAGTCCATGGCAGGCTGATAACGAGTCTATAACAAGTTCGTGGTGAGGTGATAGCAAGTCTATTGCATGCCAACTCTCTGGGGGGTATTTTGGTAATTGTTTCACCGGGCTTTCTCAGGTTGGCTCCGCTGAGTACGCACGGGCCATACAAAAGGCTCTCAGTGTATAGGCAAGAATCTCAATTTAGGGTACTCTTTGTACGAGTAGAAATTAAGTTGAGTGGTTGGAATTGATAATTAATAAATAAATTCAGGGTTGTTCTGATGGAAGAAAATGGGTCGGAATTCGAATTGGTCCAATTCCGTGGCTTAATTTTCAAAATGACCGAAGTCCAACACTTTTGAGTTATCGCAGGTTTTCGATTCCGAAAGCTTCCATGCACCGAGTCCTGATCGTGCCTGCAGCTTCCTCTTCGATCTGTCGGTGATGACGCCTCTTTTTTCTTCTTCAATCAGCTCCCTCCCCAAATCCGCCCCTTCTTCTTGCCCTCCTCGTCTTCTTCGTCTTCTCCAAATCGTCGCCTCCAAATCCACACTTCTTCTTCTTCATCTTCCCCCTCTTCTTCTTCAATCCACCCTCTCCAAATCCTCCCTTTATTATTATTATTATTATTATTATTATTATTATTATTTAGTTTTCTCCGCACTAATTAATATCTTTTTTATTTTCTAATTATATCTTTCACGTGAATTTCACGATCTTTCTGCGGTCAACGAGTTATTTGATACTTCTCAATCTCATGCATCTCAGCCACATCATGCTGACGTGTAAAACAATTTCTTAGACGACACGCATCCAATATATATATAATTAATAAAGAAGCAAATTAGAAGGAAATGCGTCGACATGATATGGAATTTCATAGTTAAAAAATGGACTTAATTAATTAATGCACGCTAAACTAAAAGCCAGAAGGTTAGTATATTACGCTACCGTTAGTTTATTAACCATTAAAATTATAAAAATGATATTTAGTTGAACTCTTTATAACTGTAGTAATAATTGAAATTATTATTTTATTTATTTTAATCAAATAAAATTAATTTTACCAGTAAATGATAAAAAAACTGTTTGTTAAATCTATAAACTAACTTGATCTAATTTAGGCTCTGTTCGGGGCGGCGCTGGAAGTGAAAAAACGCTTTATTTTCATTGTCACCGTTCTTTTTAGATTGTTTGTATGAGAATCATTTTCAAGAATTAAATATGTTTTGGGGTCTTTTTGAGCAGTCTGTCACGGACTTGTCCCCTTGACAATGTCGCGTGCGGTCTTAGCTCCTTTCCGCGCCCTTCGCAGTTAGCTAAGTCAGCCTTCTCAAAAAGACCCCAAAACAATAGAGATGAGATTCATGCAAACAATAGAGATGCACATCACAATAGAGCAAGCCGGGCGGCCTGAGCCTTTTTTGCGGTCTGTGCGGTCTCTGCTTTGGCAGACCGCCAGTTTCAGTTTTGGTGTGTTTGTTCTTCTCATCTCCGTGATTCTTATGAATCATGTCTCGCCATGTATACCTCGCATTGTAAAGCAGTTCTGTTTCAATAAAAATTTCTTGTGTTGTTGTTTTGGCATTGTGGTTGTTTGGCTATAACTCTTGTTGATACAACTCCTGCTTACTCCTAAACGGTCTTTCAAAAATTTTATCAAAGTATTGGTGCTGGAATGCCCCAGATCGATTCCGCTCTCGGGCTCTCACTAGACTGGGGGTTCAGGTTGATCTCTGGAGAGGCTGACATGATGTCTTCATTTCTTGGCAACACGTCCGCAATGATAGGAGGCACCTCCTCCCTCGTGTCAACATCTTCCTCCTTTATGGTGGCCAAGTATGTTGGTTCACCTTTCTTGAATCCTTTAGCCAACTGCATGGCCGATAACTGTTTCGGCCCCTCTTTTGCTGGTCCTTGCACCGTAGGAACCATGCAAGCGTTTCCTTCCTCCAAGATGCAAACCGAGCGTTGTGCCGGCACGACGATGGCTTGCATCTTCTCCAAGAAGTCCATCCCAAGTACGACCTTGAAGTCATCCATGGGCGCGATTGAGAAGTCCACCCGGCCCTTCCAGGTGCCCATGCATAGCTCTACATGGCGTGCGACTCCTTCAAGTGGTTTTGCCTGACCATTCACGGTCTTGATCCAACCTCCGCCCTTCACAACCTGCAAGCCCAACCTCTTGGCTTCTCCTTCGGTCATGAAGTTGTGTGAAGCTCCTGTGTCGATCAAGGCTTTGTAGCCTTCCCCTTGACGACCGCTTCCACATACATCAGCCCCTTGCTTGATGCGGCTTTCGTTGGTTGCACGTTCAAAGCATTTAGTAATTGCAATGAACTCATTTGAGAAGTACCTTCTTCGGGTGGAGTAGTATTCTCCGCCATAGCTGCCAATGACCCGAGCTTTGGACAGCTGCTCATAGGATGTGGCCCCTTGCACACATAACATCCGTCTTTGGGTGCGAAGTTCTTCTTCCTTTCCTCGAATTCCTTCCTTGGATCGGGTAAAGTCTTTGATCCTCCTTTGAAGTGCGCCGACTTGTTGTCTCGCTGGTCTCCCCCACCTTTTCCATAGCCCACCTTGTCCTTCTTTTCCTTGATAGGATTTGGTTGACGCTGGAACTCAATAAGAGACTCGGCGATGGCAATAGCATCTCGGGTGGTCCTTGGGTCCTTCCTCTTGACCTCTTGTTTCACCCAATTTTGTAGCCCATCGATGAAGTTGAAGAGAAGGATATGTTCGGGGACATCGAATACCTGGAGTGATAAAGCGGTGAACTCCTTGACATAGTCTCCGATACTTCCCTTTTGCCTCAACTCCCTAAGCTTTCGCAAGTTTTCATCCTTCACATTCTCGGGGATGAAGTTCCTTCTTAACTCTTGCTTGAAGTCCTCCCAAGTATCGATCCGGTAGAGTCCCTTTGCAATATCTGCTTGGATTTTCCTCCACCACAAGGAAGCAAGGTCCTCCAAGTAATAACCAGCATGGCGTACCTTTAGTGTCTCGTCTGTGATGTCATATCCTTCCAAGTATTTCTCCATGTGCCAAAGGAAGTTCTCCACCTCCAACGCATCTCGCTTTCCCGCAAACTTCTTGGGTTTGGGCACATCAAGCTTTGCATTTACCATGGCTGCACCATTCCCACCATTTCCACCATTGGTAGCACCTCGCCTACGCAAGTCATCCACTTCGTTTTCAAGACTTGTGAGACGCTCTTCCAAGTCGCTAATGATAGTATCAAAAGCGCCTTCCAACTTGCCCATAGTTTGCTCCTTGAGAAGTTCAATATCCGTCTGCAACTTCTCTTGTTCAACATGGAAAGTGTCAAAATACTTACATATTTGATCAACTTTTCGATGAAGAGCAAGATGCGCTTCTCGTAAGGCTTCAAATCCGCTGGATCAACCATGTTTTGCTCCGAGCTGGAACCATCGCGACCCTTGCTTTGGTCCCTCTTGTTCCTCCTATCCCTTTTCTCCTCGGCTGCCCTGCCGCGCTCATCAATAACGCTTGAGTTGTTGTTCCCTTCCAAAGCCATCTTACTCCTTGCACGAACCACGAACTCGAGTCGAACCTCGCTTTGATACCAACTGTCACGGACTTGTCCCCTTGACAATGTCGCGTGCGGCCTTAGCTCCTTTCTGCGCCCTTCGCAGTTAGCTAAGTCAGCCTTCTCCAATACTAATCGTGGCAAGATGAAGATGAGTAAGTGAGCACTTGAAAGGGAGAGCAAGAGAGCAAGAGTGAAGAAAGTAAGAATGCTTAGATTGCTTGAATTCTTGGATGATTTACAAATGAGGGGATCTCCCCCTTATATAGGCCCCCAAGGGGTTTTCCTCCAAAAGATGGAAGGATCTAGAATTCTCTACCTCTTTCTTGTATCTACATCTTTCAAGAATCTTCTAGACTAATCTTTAGAATTTTATGTACAAGAATATTCTCCAAGATCCTAGATTTCTCTAGAAGTCTCCAGAGACTAACCCCAAGTCGTGACAAGTCGGTTCAACATGATTATCTAAAAAACGTTAATCTGATTTCATCGTTTTCTTTTATATTGTAGCTAGGGTTTACGAAAGTCACGCTCATTCATTCACAATCCGTCTCTTTTTTCTAGCCGCTGCAAATATTTCTTCTCACATTCGTGATTCCTCACTAATTCGCTATCTTTGCTTCTTGTCGTTGACCTTTTGTAATCTGTTTATTTGAAATTTATATGATATTTACTTATAAAACAATTTTTAATATTAGAAAACTAAATAAAAATACTAAAAAATTATTTTTACAAACAAAAAATGTATTTTTTTTATAAAAACACTTAAATGAAGTTTTGTCAAATAGTCTACAACTTTTTTAAGATAACATTCTAGACACTTTCCTACCTTAACATTTTCAACCACCACCTCAAACAAAGCCTTAATTAAAAATAATTACATTTATTTAAATAGTATAAACAAATTTGGATAACTTTGTATAATACCACAAATGACACAAACTTTATTTAATGGCAATGGCTCCTTGCAATTATTACATGATCAGGACAATCCTACTACATTTATTGGATAATAATTAATTAAATAGCCCTAGGCAAGCTCCATAACGAAATATTAATTAGCTCGTTCAAGAAAAAAAAAAGAGAGATTATACAAATTATTTGGATCCAACGGCCATAATTAGGGGTTAATAACAATTGTTGCGGAACGCTTAGGGCTCTTGGTAGACCGGTTCACTTGAACCGCCTTAGCTCGTGAGCGGGCTAAGCGCGCAAACAGTCAATTAGAGGTTCGTTGAGTACGCAGAGACTTTTAACGTGGAAAACCCGGAAAGGGTAAAAAACCACGCGGCCGGAGCTGTGCCGACCAAACTTCACTATCTTCTGGAGGAGTTACAGCTTGGAAGCTAGAACTCGAGCGCGACAGACCGCTGCTCGTTACAATACTTGGAGAAAGAGAGCTTCGAGGGTGACAGGCCACCTCACGAAAAAACTAAGTCCTTTTCCCTTCAAATACTGCTAGTCGCCTTTCGGAAGCGGGAAGGATGGTCGTCTTTCCCTTCCGAGAACTGCTTGTCGCCTTTCGGAATTGAGGGGGCTAGTCGCCTTTCTCTTCTGAGAACTGCTTGTCGCCTTTCGGGAGCGAGAAGGCTAGTCGTCTTTCCCTTCTGAGAACTGCTTGTCGCCTTTCGGAAGCGAGAAGGCTAGTCGTCTTTCCCTTCTGAGAAATGCTAGTCGCCTTTCGGAAGCGGGAAGGATAGTCGCCTTTCCCTTCTGAGAGATGCTGGTCGCCTTTCTGGAATTGAGAAGGCTAGTCGCCTTTCTCTTCTGAGAACTGCTCGTCGCCTTTCGGAATCGAGAAGGCTAGTCGCCTTTCTCTTCTGAGAACTGCTCGTCGCCTTTCGGAATCGAGAAGGCTAGTCGCCTTTCTCTTCTGAGAACTGCTCGTCGCCTTTCGTAATCGAGAAGGCTAGTCGCCTTTCCCTTCTGAGAAATGCTAGTCGCCTTTCTGGAAGATGAAGATCTTCAAGTCCCGAAGGAGATCTTCAAGTCCCGAAGGAGATCTTCAAGTGCCGAAGGAGAATTCCGCAAAAGTCTGCAAGGAGCTCTCCCGAGTCCAGAAGTCCAGGTCCTTTCAAATGAAGCCATGGGGCTCCTTTTATAGTTTTTGTCGGGGGCGGCCCGGTAATTTTGCCGTTGGCAGTTTCCATAAATGCTCGGTGGACGAATCATATTCTCCGGTTCGGGGCCCTCGGATCACTATTTTTCGTAAATGACCACCTTGCCCCTCGGGCAGCTTGGGCAGTTTGGGCAGTTCGGGCAGTTCTGTTGGAGGTGAAAAAGGCGACTAACTGTTCCTGAAAAGTGAGAAGCCTGAAACCCAAAATGTGAGAAGCCGGAAAGACAAAAAGTGAGAAGCCGGAAAGACAAAAAGTGAGAAGCCGGAAAGACAAAAAGTGAGAAGCCAGAAAGACAAAAAGTGAGAAGGCTTCCCGACTGCGCTCAGAGACGTTCTGAGCGCGCGCTAGTGCTAAAATGCTCTAAGTGCGTGACGAATTGCGGAGGCGTCCCGGCGAAAAGTACGCCCGCGAGGGTTTCTCGCGAGCTTCCCCCCTATTGGGGAAGACGGATAGGCGGGCGGCTGCACCCTGCGCGGAGAGAGGGGCGGGCGACCGCGCCTCAAGGGTGCGCGACGCGACCGCTCCTCGAGGGGGCGCGGCATGGGCGCGCCCTAGAGGAGGTGCGGGCCGAGCGCGCCTCGAGGAGGGGCGGCTTGGCCGCTCCCCAAGGGGGCGCGGCCAAGGCCGCACACCGGGTGGGGCGCGGCGTGGCCGCACCCCGCGCGGGGTGCGGCTAGGCCGCACCCTGTGGGGTGCGGCTAGGCCGCACCCTGTGGGGTGCGGCTAGGCCGCACCCCATGCGTGGGGTGCGGCTAGGCCGCACCCCATGCGTGGGGTGCGGCTAGGCCGCACCCCATGCGTGGGGTGCGGCTTGGCCGCACCCCGCGCGGGGTGCAGCTAGGCCGCACCGTGGGGTGCGGCTAGGCCGCACCCCATTCGTGGGGTGCGGCTTGGCCGCACCCCGGGTGGGGCGCGGCCGAGGCCGCACCCCGTGCGGGGTGCGGCTGGGCCGCCCCCCTCGTGGGGTGCGGCTGGGCCGCACCCCATGTGCGTGGGGTGCGGTTCGGCCGCACCCCAAGGGGGTATGGCCAAGCTCGCGTCCTGAGGCCGCGCCCCCTTGGGACGCGGCGCGGCGGCGAGGATCTTTCTCGTGACGCGAGAGGGAGTCTCGGCGGTGCTCGCGGCGGTTTTGCGCGTTTTATTCCTTCTGCCGAATCAGGAGGGGAAGAGTTTTTGGAAACACCCGTTCTTGGAAATATCCGCCTTTGGAAACGATCCGTCTTTGGAAATGATCCGTCTTTGGAAATATCTTGCTGCCTTTTACGAACATCCCCGCCAGATACTTTTATAAATACTAGACTCTTATCATGAGTACCCATCATAAGCCCCCCAAAACCGTCGGAGTCCAGAACTTGAGAAGGAGTGCGAGGGTTTTTTGAACGTTTGCGTGTTGGAACCGGTTTGGCGTTGAACGATGGTTGGGGTAAGTAGATTTTTGCCTTTAACTTTTTGAAAAAAGGAGCGGGGAAATCAAACGGCCAGCGGCGGACGAGGGGGCGCGGTGAGCGGTGTGCGAGCGGCCGGTGCCCGGGCACCCTTGCGCGCGGCCGGAGCGGTCGAAAAGGCGATGCCCAGGGGTGACCGCGCGCGGCCGGAGCCGGCGGTGGGGCGCCCGGCTGGCGCGAGCGCGCCCCTGCGCGCGCGTGCGGCCCCATGCGCACGGGCGCCGCGGTGCGCGCTCCTGCGCGCGGGTGCCGCGCGCCCGCGCGCGTGCGGGTGCCGCGCGCCCGCGCGCGTGCGGCCCCTTGCGCGCGGGCGCCGCGTTGCGTGCTCCCGCGCGCGGGTGCCGCGCGCCCGCGCGCCCGCGCGCCCATGCGCGCGGGTGCCGCGCTGCGCGCCCGCGCGCGCGGTGCCGCGCCGCGCGCTCCCGCGCGCAGGCGCTGCGCGCACGGGCCCGTGCGCAGGTGCCGCGCTGCGCGCTCCCGCGCGCGGGCGCATTCGTGCGGTCGGTGTGCGGTGAGATGACTCGTGGTCTTTTGGATTTTCTAGTACGGCTCATTTTTATGTGTTTGCTCTTCCTTGCAGGCTTCGAAGCGGGGCGGCCAATCAAGGCCGATGCGTTTACGCTCCTCTCTAGATAGCGCGCGAATCGAGGTGTGGCGCAAGCGGTTTGGATTGCCTCCGAGTGTCGAGATTAAGATTCCAGGGGCGGAGGAGCGTGTTCAAAATCCGCCTACGGGTTACATAACACTCTCCGAGAGCTGCCTGAAGTCTGGATTCCGAATTCCTCCACCGGAGGAGGCTATTGAAATATTCCGGTTCTGCGGCGTCCCGATCACCCAGTTCACGCCTGCTGGAATGGCGAATATCATGGGGCTGGTGGTGCTTTTTCGGGAACACAGTACGCGCTTTTCACTTGAACTTTTCAAGGATTGGTGTGAGGCTACAACCGACTTGGGCGGACGGATTGAGGTGCGGAGCAACAAAAGTTGGTTCCACTTTGGCGAGAAGGCGGATTATCGCCACGGGAATACTCTTTATGGATATGTTCGGAATCGTTGGGAGCTACCCGAGCTTTGGAGGTCGCTTCCTGGACGCTGCCGCCGACTGACCGGTCGGGAGGACGAGTTCTTTCCTCTCCCCGGCTTCCCTGGCCGAGATGGGCTGTCAAAAGCTTTGTTCAGTGTGTACAACTGTGTGGAGGAGAGTCGGTTGCTTGCGGTGGGGCTTTCTTGGGATCCTGAGCGGGAGGCTGCGGTTCCCCTGGAGCGTGGGAAAAGGAGAAAGATTGTTTTCAGGAATGGAACTCCTAGTTCGGGCTCTGCTCCGCCGGAGCCTAGGAGCCACGATCATGAAGCTGGTCCGAGCCGCCGTCGGGGGGAGCCGATTGCTCCCGACCCGGAGGTCGAGATTCTGGCATCCCCAACTGCTGAGCAGGTTGCGCAGGGAGACTTGCCGCCACCTCCCCCTCATCCGCCGTCGCGGCGAGTTTCCTCGTCCCTCCAGGCGATGACTTCTGCGGTAAGTCAATCTTTTCTTGTCTGGGTCTTGACTTGTCTCTGCCATTGTTGTTCGTGTTTCCTGATTGTTTCCTTCGTGTTGGCAGGCGAACGCTCTGACCAACGTTGCCCTCACGTGGAACGACTGCTATGTGGGCCTTAAGGACAGTTACATCTCTCTCCAGGAGGAGCTGAGCGTGGTGAAGAGGGACATGTCTGCTTTACAGAAGAGGAGGGATCGCGATCTGTCCCGCATTAAGCAGCTGGAGGCGGACCTTTCTTCTTCCCAGTCCGAGGTTGAGAAGCTGCAGGAGGCGTATGGTGGAGATAAGGCGCTTGCCCAGGACGCGCTTCGCCAGCTATCTGAGGCCCAGGGGGAGATGTTTCGCATGGAGGGGGAGCTGGGCTTTCTTCGGAGCGAGGTGGAGCGGCTGTCGTCGGTCGAGCGCAGCCTTGAGGACGCTAAGGCGGCCGGAGTTGCCGAGTTCCGAGACTCTCTTGCTTTCGTTGAGGAGCGGTTCCAGATGGCGGAGGAGATCCGTGCCGAGGTCATGACGAAGGAGGTCGAGCCCCTGTTGGAGGACGAGCGTGAGGTCGCCTTCCAGCGCGGTATTCAGAAGACCCTTCGCTTGGTGGGGAAGAAGTTCGGGTGTGACACTGCTGGTCTTGGAGCGGGAGATCTTTCGGAGGATGAGTGCTCGGACGCGGCCGAGGATTGATGCCGATCGCCCACTATTTTCTTGACCTCCGTGCTGTTGTTTGCTCGTGTGTCGTTCTGAGTTTTGTTTGCATTTTGCTTTTCCGCTTTCTGTATGGTTGTCTGCTTTGCGCGCAGCGTCGAGCTGACGCGGCTGTATCCTCTTATTGAGTTCGTCGTGTTTACTTCTTCGCATGATTCTGCTTATCCGGTTGTTAGTACCTGCATAGTTTGGTTGTTTTCAAGATGAGTTTTGCACGAGACGGAGCCCGCGGCTTTCAAATGAATACATATATAACGAGTTAGTTTGCGCAAGTCTGTGCCTGCGGCTTTCTTGCACGAGTCTGCGCTCGCGGCTTTAGTGCACGAGTCTGTGCTCGCGGCTTTAGTGCACGAGTCTGTGCTCACGGCTTTAGTGCACGAGTCTGTGCTCGCGGCTTTAGTGCACGAGTCTGTGCTCGCGGCTTTAGTGCACGAGCCTTTGCTCGCGACTTTTTGCACGGTTCTGTGCCCGCGGCTTTGGTGCACGAGTCTGTGCTCGCGGCTTTGGCCGGTGAATAGCGGGGGTATTCAAACCGGGGGTGAATGCAGGGGGGCAGGCCCCTACGACACCGGGACTCGACGGCGGAGGAGAAGGGCGAACCTTCAATCGACGGCGGTGCAGAGTCCCCGGGGCAGGGCCCCGAAGCGGTACCTGCAGTAGAATGGATTGGAGCAAGTAGGATTTTATTAGAAAATTAATACTGATACATTCGCAAATGCAGCCTTGCGATACGTTTTTGATACAGGCTTTCGAGAAGATGGCGTCGAGCCTTGCTGGCGCTGCGTTTGTCCGAATCTTCGTAGTTGTTCAGCTTGGTGGGCAACGGCGGCCCGGAGATTGGCCTTCGCTGGCCGGCGTCTTTTTGCGGAAGGCCTCCAGGTATCCTAGCTGGATAAGGCGTTCGATTTCTTCTTTCAGTCGGGCGCATTGCTCCGTTTGGTGCCCTCGGCCCTTGTGGAAGTGGCAGAATTGAGACGAAGCTCCCTTGTGCAAGGAGAGCTTCCTGGGCCAGTGGATGAGTTTGCTATGACAGATTACGGACAATATATGCTCGCGTGGTGTGTTTAGCGGGGTGAAGTTCCGAAGGCCTTGACTTGCTAGCTCTCGGGAGCGGTCTGCTTGGTTCTGAGTGGGCAGTTCGGCTTCCTCAGGCTGCTGTTGCTGTCCCTTTCTCTTGCGGACTGAATCGAGGGGCGGCGGGTCTGTTAGTGTCTGAAGTTTTTCTTTTCCAGCTATCGCAGGAGCTGTTTGGCCTTCTCGTGAACCCTGTAACTCGGCCCTTGATTTTGGCGACGGGTTGCTGCTGATCCAGGAGGGCCAAGGGGCGGTCGTGCCGAGACTATGCATTGCGCTCTTGATGGTATTTCCTTTGCTAGCCATGCGTCCTGACATGGAGACGTCGTGGTCCATGGCGTCCAGTAGGAGGTTCCCGAATATTGCGTCGTAGGGGGAGTCCGCTTTGGCGACAATGAATTGTACGTCGTACTGGATCGGTTCAGCGTGTGCTCCTACTTGGACGGGGAGGGTGATGACGCCTACAGTGGGTACCGTGGTTCCATCTGGGAGCTCTGCTTTGCTAGCCCTAAGCTTGAGGTTCCCGCTTAGGAGCTTGAGCCGAACTATTGCTGTCAAGAACAGGACGTTGAAGGAGATGCGGTGGGTTATCAGCGCCTTCCTCAGCTCACAGGGCGGACTCCCTATGCTCGCATCCAAGATGAAATCCATCCATGCGCAGGGGCGTTCTTGGTGAAAATTTGGGCCGACTTTTTCTGATTGCACGCTCCGTTCCCCCCCTCCTAAGTGGGGTTGTTTGCTCGCACCGGGCCTATCTCCTTCCTGGATCTTTGCTGAGTAGGACTCATGTTGCTTGATGAACAGTCGGGATAACTCGGAGAAACTATGGATCGCTCCGTTAGGCAGGGATTGATACCAGTGGAGAGCGTCTCCACGCAGCGTTTTGGTGAAGATTTTGCAGCTAGCTGGGTCGGGAAGTCCGAGCTCCCGTGTTATTATCAGAAAACGATTAACGTGCTCATATGGATCTTCTGCCCCGTGGAATTCCTTGTTGTACGGGAGCTTTAGCCATGACGGAACTGGGTACTCCAAAATTGACTTGGAGAGGGGTGATCGCCTTTGTTGGCATTGGTCATTGCTCGAATCATGCCCCCCTGCCGAAGGGGCCGGTTTGCCTACCGACTCCGGCCAAGGGGGCCGGATGGGTGCTGCGGCGAGCGCTCTCTTCGTCTGGCTTTCTGGAATCGAGGAGCTGTATGCGTCGGACAGTTCAGGGGAGATGTCCACTCTTGCTGGCTTCGAGGATTCCGGCGAAGGGGGGATTGCGCTCGGGAATCCTTTGCTTCGGATTTGGGAACCCATTCCCACAGACGGCGCCAAACTGTTGCAGAACGCTTAGGGCTCTTGGTAGACAGGTTCACTTGAACCGCCTTAGCTCGTGAGCGGGCTAAGCGCGCAAACAGTCAATTAGAGGTTCGTTGAGTACGCAGAGACTTTTAACGTGGAAAACCCGGAAAGGGTAAAAAACCACGCGGCCGGAGCTGTGCCGACCAAACTTCACTATCTTCTGGAGGAGTTACAGCTTGGAAGCTAGAACTCGAGCGCGACAGACCGCTGCTCGTTATAATACTTGGAGAAAGAGAGCTTCGAGGGTGACAGGCCACCTCACAAAAAAACTAAGTCCTTTTCCCTTCAAATACTGCTAGTCGCCTTTCGGAAGCGGGAAGGATGGTCGCCTTTCCCTTCCGAGAACTGCTTGTCGCCTTTCGGAATTGAGGGGGCTAGTCGCCTTTCTCTTCTGAGAACTGCTTGTCGCCTTTCGGGAGCGAGAAGGCTAGTCGTCTTTCCCTTCTGAGAACTGCTTGTCGCCTTTCGGAAGCGAGAAGGCTAGTCGTCTTTCCCTTCTGAGAAATGCTAGTCGCCTTTCGGAAGCGGGAAGGATAGTCGCCTTTCCCTTCTGAGAGATGCTGGTCGCCTTTCTGGAATTGAGAAGGCTAGTCGCCTTTCTCTTCTGAGAACTGCTCGTCGCCTTTCGGAATCGAGAAGGCTAGTCGCCTTTCTCTTCTGAGAACTGCTTGTCGCCTTTCGGAATCGAGAAGGCTAGTCGCCTTTCTCTTCTGAGAACTGCTCGTCGCCTTTCGTAATCGAGAAGGCTAGTCGCCTTTCCCTTCTGAGAAATGCTAGTCGCCTTTCTGGAAGATGAAGATCTTCAAGTCCCGAAGGAGATCTTCAAGTCCCGAAGGAGATCTTCAAGTGCCGAAGGAGAATTCCGCAAAAGTCTGCAAGGAGCTCTCCCGAGTCCAGAAGTCCAGGTCCTTTCAAATGAAGCCATGAGGCTCCTTTTATAGTTTTTGTCGGGGGCGGCCCGGTAATTTTGCCGTTGGCAGTTTCCATAAATGCTCGGTGGACGAATCATATTCTCCGGTTCGGGGCCCTCGGATCACTATTTTTCGTAAATGACCACCTTGCCCCTCGGGCAGCTTGGGCAGTTTGGGCAGTTCGGGCAGTTCTGTTGGAGGTGAAAAAGGCGACTAACTGTTCCTGAAAAGTGAGAAGCCTGAAACCCAAAATGTGAGAAGCCGGAAAGACAAAAAGTGAGAAGCCGGAAAGACAAAAAGTGAGAAGGCTTCCCGACTGCGCTCAGAGACGTTCTGAGCGCGCGCTAGTGCTAAAATGCTCTAAGTGCGTGACGAATTGCGGAGGCGTCCCGGCGAAAAGTACGCCCGCGAGGGTTTCTCGCGAGCTTCCCCCCCTATTGGGGAAGACGGATAGGCGGGCGGCTGCACCCTGCGCGGAGAGAGGGGCGGGCGACCGCGCCTCAAGGGTGCGCGACGCGACCGCTCCTCGAGGGGGCGCGGCATGGGCGCGCCCTAGAGGAGGTGCGGGCCGAGCGCGCCTCGAGGAGGGGCGGCTTGGCCGCTCCCCAAGGGGGCGCGGCCAAGGCCGCACCCCGGGTGGGGCGCGGCGTGGCCGCACCCCGCGCGGGGTGCGGCTAGGCCGCACCCTGTGGGGTGCGGCTAGGCCGCACCCCATGCGTGGGGTGCGGCTTGGCCGCACCCCGCGCGGGGTGCGGCTAGGCCGCACCGTGGGGTGCGGCTAGGCCGCACCCCATTCGTGGGGTGCGGCTTGGCCGCACCCCGGGTGGGGCGCGGCCGAGGCCGCACTGTAAGACCCCCCCCCTCCCCAACTTGAACCGGGTTCAGGGAGGGGAAATCTTACTGCCCAAAGAACGACCACCCAGCGCTCTCAGGGTGGCGACGGCCCACCCACTCAAGCGCTGAGCGGTCTCTTTGTCAGGCACAAGAATCATCACATCACATCAGAACGCATAGCGGAAGTAATCAACGAAAGCTAGAAACTAAGCACACAGCTTATACTTTACATATTTAAGGGCCGAAGCCTAATGTTTACAAACGTGCCACGAAGGCTACATCGACTAAACAAAAAGGGCCTAAGCCGGTCCTATACTCTAGGACTCACGTCGCGGAAGACAGGGGGCGGGGTCGGGAAAGTCGCACGGATCATCTCCAAGGCTTCCCGGTCAACCTGTGCTGTAGAGGCGTCACGCTGTCCCGTCTCCTGTGATTGGTTATAAGAAATAACCGTTAGTCACAGAGCTAAGCAGAAAACACATCCCCCTCCCCGGATCCTTATCCAGGGGGCGGCTAAAAGACAGAATTGAAATAGCCGAGGCAAAGAAAGGGTTAGCAGCAGGATATCATATATATATACACATATATATATAGTTATAATAAGCGGGGCTCCTGCCCTAATAACCACAACTGCGCAGAATATTAAATCTATAATCCTATCGCGCGCAAACACACACCCAGGTGCTCAAGACCTGTACTCACACAAAAACCCCGTGTCGACACAGTTTTTTGACCGCTTTTGTTCAAGCAGGAGAGCTAATCCCGCGGGCCTCACCGATGTGGCCGTCGGTGACAGTGGCCAGTCCTGCCACTTCTGAATGTAGTCGCACCGTATCATTCAGGCCCTCTCGTACAACTCAGTGTACTGCATGGATGTGAGCGACATCCGGCGAACCGATTTTTTAGGCCGACCAGCGGAGGAAATATTGCAACTCAGAGGGTAATAACCCACGGTGCCCCTCTCCCTGTCGCCATGAGTCGTCAACTCACCCGCACCGGTACGAACGGTCTGCGAGCGTGACCGACCCGCCACTTCCAAACAATCTTCACCCGCTTAATTTAAACGCGCCTTAAGGCTACGTGGCAATTCTCACTCGACCAGCCGCATGACCTTGGACCGGGAGACTTAGCGGTATGAGTGCTCCTTGCTTGGGCTAACTTGGGAGGAGAGACTCAACTCCGAGTTTTCCCCAACTAAGGCCTCGCCGAAGGGAGGATAAGCACCGCGTTTGTTGCCACGGCAGCGCTGCACTAGTAAATGGATTAGGCCGAAGCATGGGCCAAATGTATAAACAGAAAAGTAGGCCGAAGGCAAAGGCCATGTGATAACAGAAAAGTAGGCCGAAAGCAAAGGCCATGTAATAAAACAGGAAAGTAGGCCGAAAGCAGAGGCCATGTAAGTAGGACCAGTACGAGACTGGATTTAAATGAAAGTACGGAATGTAAATGCGGGGGGACCAGTACGAGACTGGATTTAAATGAAAGTACAGGATGTAAATGCGGGGGACCAGTACGAGACTGGATTTAAATGAAAGTACAGAATGTAAATGCGGGGGACCAGTACGAGACTGGATTTAAATGAAAGTACAGAATGTAATTGCATAAGAGGAAATGGTTAGTAGTCCAATCACTCCATAAGAGGAGGCTTCGATCGACGACTCCGTACTTTTATTATCGTCGCGGCGGGAATTACGTCTCGGCGCCGCGTCGCGACGTCGTTCCGAATTTTGCGTTGTTTTTCCGAGCTTAGTCGGTCTTTTAGCTTACTATGCATAATTTAGGGTAAGTAAATAAAATACGCGTCGAGGGGACGCCGGATTATTTTTAATGAGTTTCGCTCTTTTCCGGGCGTCTATTTTTGTTTGAAAAGGCTTATGAGGGGTCAAAACTCAAGTCCACACTCCCTACTTTTGATAGTATTTGTAAAATACCTATTTTTAGTGCCCCTGATTTTTTTGGGAATTTTGGGGGCTCAATTGGGTATTTTAATACCTAAAATACACTTTATAATGGGTTTTAAAAATAGTAAAACTCCTCCTAAAAATCTCAAAAATTTACAGGAGGTGCCCCTAAGGGTGTGGCACATTTTTCATTTAGGAATTATTTTCTGAAAAGCCCCCATTTTTCCTCAGAAAAATGGGGAAGTGGAAAACCATTTGGGGTGCGAATAGAGGCAGGGAGGGGCCAGGGGGTGCCGCACCGGGCGCGGTCCTCGATCCCCACAGCGGATCCACAGCGGATCCGCTGTGGGGGGCGCATAATCCCACGCGGGGGCGGGAGTTAAGAAAGCGGGAGCCGCTGATCTCCCGGGGGAGATCGTGCGGCTCCCGTCGCTCCCGATGGGAGGCGGCCGCTGCCGCCGCCGGCAGCGGCCGGCAGTGGTTGGCGCCGCCCCCGGCCGGTGCGCCGGGGGCAGGCGACCAATCCGGCGGTGGTCCGGCGGCCTGGCGCCGCCGGCCATCGCCGGGGTGCCTGCAGTAAAGGCACGGGGGCGGTGGCGGCCCGCATGCCTACTGCATGCTCGCCGCCACCGCCTCCTCCGATGAGGTGAGGTGGGGGAGTGCCCCCGGCCGGTGCGCCGGGGGCCGGCGACTCCTCCGGGGGTGGTCCGGCGGCCTGGCGCCGCCGGCCACCGCCGGGGGAAGGAGGGATAGGGGCGGGCGGCAGCGGCGTGGCCTGCATGGGCCATGCAGGCCTGCTGCCGCCGCCCCTGCCGTCGAGGGGGGCGTCGGCGCCGCCCCCAGTCGGTGCGCCGGGGGCCGGCGCCAACTCCGGTGGTGGCCCGGTGGCCTGGCGCCGCCGGACCCCACCGGAAAAACGGGCAAAGAGGGGGCGGGAGGCGCGGCGCAGCCGCACCAGGCCGCGCCGGCCTGGTGCGCCGCCGCCGCTCTATGCGCAGCCCTTCCCGCCACCCCTGGTCGGGGCGCCGGGGAGGGGGCAGCCTTCCGGCGGTGGCCCGGCGGCCTGGCGCCGCCGGCCGCCGCCGTGGGAGGGAATAACTCCCTCCCAGGAAGCTCGGGGAGGAGGGAGGAGGCGCGGCTGCCGCCGGCTGTGCCTGCCGGCGGCCTGAGGGCCTCCTCCGGGAGGTAGGGAAGGGGAAGGGGGGGTGGTGTTCTACCTGGAGTGGGGGTTGGTGGCCGGCCATGGGAAAGGAGGAGGAGGTGGCGGCTGAGTTGGCTCCGGCGAGGGGGTGGCCGGCTGGGTTGGCTCCGGCGAGGGGTGGCCGGCTGGGTTGGCTCCGGCGAGGGGTGGCCGGCTGGGTTGGGGTGCTGGCAGAGAGGAGCTGAGAGGGAGAGAGGGAGGGGTGGTGTGTGGGGGGAAATGGAGGGGTTGCCCCTCCTTTTATAGGAAGGAGGGGAGCCCTCTCCCCCTCTCCCTCCCTTCCACGTGTAGGAAGGGAGGGTGGGTGGGGGGGAGATATTTCTCCCCCCCCCCCCTCCCCTCTTTCCTCATGTGAGTGAAGGGAGGGGGAGATATTTTCTCCCCCCCCCCCTTTTGCTTCCTCTCTCTTGCTTATTGACCTAAACAGGGGAGCCCCCTTGGTTTGACTGGGGTCCATCTAGGTTCTTCGGGGTTGACTCCGGATTCGTGTACCCTGTAGCTTATATGTTGCATTGGGGTGGTCTGCATAGTGCCCTAATTGGTATATTCTCCACACAACCTTGTATCGAGACGCGACGAGTTCTGTCGCGCTTGTATTGTTCATTCGAGTCCAACGGAACTGACGGAAGTCAATTCGGGGTTCGTACGGTCACTATTCATAATAATGAGGTAGTGGCGCGCTACGATACCCGAAATGGTCGTTTTCTCCAAACGACCTCGGATCGAAGTGCAACGAATTCCGTTGCGCTCGTATCGTCCATACGAGTTCAACGGAACTGACGGAAGTCACTTCGGGGTTCGTACGGCCACTATTCATAATAATGAGGTAGTGGCGCGCTACGATACCCGAAATGGTCGTTTTCTCCAAACGACCTCGGATCGAAGTGCAACGAATTCCGTTGCGCTCGTATCGTCCATACGAGTTCAACGGAACTGACGGAAGTCAATTCGGGGTTCGTACGGCCACTATTCATAATAATGAGGTAGTGGCGCGTTACGATACCCGAAATGGTCGTTTTCTCCAAACGACCTCGGATCGAAGTGCAACGAATTCCGTTGCGCTCGTATCGTCCATACGAGTTCAACGGAACTGACGGAAGTCACTTCGGGGTTCGTACGGCCACTATTCATAATAATGAGGTAGTGGCGCGCTACGATACCCGAAACGGTCGTTTTCTCCAACTCGGCCTACTTTTATTGGGCTCATTAGGGTCTAGTGGCCCAATAAAAGTCGGGATGTTACAATCCAATAAAAATAAAGAGATTTTCGTCCCCGAAAATTGGCTAAAGTAGGGGTTTAAAGGATGTACCTGGGGGAAGAGCGTTGGGTATTTCTCTCGTACGAGCGTCTCGGGTTCCCATGTGAACTCTTTACGTCCACCGTTTGACCATAAGATCTTGACCATTGTGACAGTTTTGTTCCGCAGCTCTTTGATCTTGGAGTCCACTATCTTCACAGGTTCGAGTCGGACAGATCGGTCGGATTGTACTGATGTTGGTGGTGTGGGAAGGTGCTGCTCTGGTTGGCGTAGAACACGTCTTAGCGAGGAGACATGAAATACGTTGTGGAGGTTCCTTAGCTCAGCTGGCAGGGCTAATCTATAGGCCACCGGGCCAACTCTCTCGATGATTGGATACGGGCCTAAATAGCGGGGGTTCAGCTTTTTCTGCCTCTTGATTCGTGATATCCCATGCATAGGTTTAATCTTTAAGAAAACCATATCTCCGACTTGGAATTCCACTGGTCGATGACGTGCGTCGTAATACTTGGCCTGCCGACTCTGTGCTTCTAACATACGTTCCCGGATTAACCTTATCGCGGCGGTGGTATCGTCGATGTAGGTGACTCCCAAGGCTTCGGGATCCTCGTCCTGTGCCCAAGATAGCGGAGTTCTACAGCGTCTTCCGTAGAGGGCTTCGTAAGGCGCCATCTTGATGCTTGCCTGGAAGCTGTTGTTATAGGAAAATTCAACAAGAGGTAGCAACTGCTCCCAGGGTTCGTTGTATTCTACTATGCAAAGTCGGAGGAGGTCTTCCATCGTCCGGTTCGTTCTTTCTGTTTGCCCGTCAGTTTGGGGGTGGAAGGCGGTGCTAAATGCCAATTTTGTTCCTAGATAAGCTTGCACTCTCCTCCATTCCTTTGATGTGAAGCGCCCGTCGCGGTCCGAGACGATCGATTTGGGTATCCCATGGAATCGGACTACCTGTTCGATAAATAGTCGGGCCAATATGTCGACGCCATCGCCTTGTCTGTTTGGAATGAAACGAGCCACTTTGGTGAGTCGATCTACTACGACCCATATCGAGTCGTTTCCTGCACGGGATCGAGGTAAGCCATGGACGAAGTCCATGGAAATATCCTCAAATTTCCATTCTGGGATTGGCAGGGGTTGTAGTAGACCTCCTGGGCTACGACATTCGGCCTTGACCATTTGGCAGGTCTGGCAGTGCGCTACGTAATCGGTGACGTCCTTCTTCATTCCTGGCCAATATAATGTTCGTCGCAGGTCCGTATACATCTTTACTACTCCCGGATGTATAGAATACCTGGTTTGATGTGCTTCGCGGAGGATCTCTTCCCGGATTCCTTTTACAGCAGGGATAAATATGCGGTGCCTGTACTGTAGAATGCCATCATATAAGTTGTAGTCTTCTTGCGCACCGTGTTGCAAGGATTGAATGATCGGGGCTGCTTCTAAGTCGACCTTCTGGGCTTCTCGTATTCTATCCCTAATGTCGCACTGTATCTCCATCCAGTAGAGGTGAGCCTGGTATTCCATTGGGTTCCTGCGGGTAACGAGGATGATATCCAAGTCTGCTAAGGACTTGATCAATTCATCTGGTATCATCTCTAGC
This sequence comes from Dactylorhiza incarnata, assembly GCA_033032865.1. Lineage (NCBI taxonomy): Eukaryota > Viridiplantae > Streptophyta > Magnoliopsida > Asparagales > Orchidaceae > Dactylorhiza > Dactylorhiza incarnata. The sequence goes on along the minus strand of JAWHQI010000340.1, from coordinate 1,820,481 downwards.
CAGCTGCCGGCCATTGAAGTCTGCCTACTCAAGGCGTCTGCAACTTTATTAGCCTTGCCAGGATGATATTGGAGAGCGAAATCGTAATCGCATAAGAACTCCAGCCACCGGCGCTGTCGAAGATTTAGCTCCTTCTGGGTGAAGATGTATTTGAGGCTCTTATGATCGGAGAAGATCTCGCATCGCACACCGTAAAGGTAGTGCCTCCAGACTTTTAACGCGAAAACTACTGCACCCAGCTCTAAATCGTGGGTAGCGTAGTTTAATTCGTGGGGCTTCAATTGTCGGGAGGCATAAGCGATTACCTTTCCGTGTTGCATTAGGACGGCTCCCAATCCCTTTAATGACGCGTCGGCGTAGATCTGGAAGCCTTCCGTTCCCGAGGGGAGTGTCAGAATCGGTGCTGATATTAGCCGGTTCTTGAGCTCGATGAAGGCTGCTTCGCATTCAGGCGACCACCTGAACGCCACGTCCTTCTTCGTCAGGGCGGTAAGCGGGAGTGCTATCTTAGAGAATCCTTCTACGAATTTTCGGTAGTAGCCGGCGAGGCCAAGGAAACTCCGGATGTCTGCGGCCGTCTTAAGTGGCGGCCAATCTCGTACCGCTCGTACCTTATCTTGGTCTACTGCTACTCCGTTCTTATTAACGGTGTGTCCAAGGAAGCCAACTTCTTCCATCCAGAACTCACATTTGCTGAACTTCGCGAAGAGTGAGTGCTCCCTTAACTTGAGCAGTACCATTTGAAGGTGCTTGGAATGATCCGCTTTGCTCTTCGAGTAGATGAGTATGTCATCTATGAAGACTATCACAAAGTGATCTAAGAAGGGTTTGAACACCGTATTCATCAGAGCCATGAAGGCGGACGGAGCATTGGTCAAGCCGAAAGGCATTACCATGAATTCGTAGAGTCCATAGCGGGAGCTGAATGCGGTCTTGGGGATGTCTTCTTCCCGTACTCTGAGTTGATAGTATCCAGACCTTAGATCCATCTTGGAGAAGACTGATGCGCCTTGTAGTTGGTCGAATAATTCATCTATTCGGGGCAGGGGATAAGTATTCCGGGTCGTGAGCTTATTCAGTTCCCTGTAGTCCACACAGAGACGTAGGGATCCATCTTTCTTCTTAACAAATAGTACTGGGGCTCCCCAGGGCGAGGTACTCGGGCGAACGAAACCTGCGTCTACTAGCTCTTGTAGTTGAATCTTAAGTTCAGCTAGTTCTCGCGGGGCCATTCGGTATGGAGCTCGAGACACAGGTCGGGCTCCATGTGTAAGCTCAATTTGGAAGTCCACTTCCCGTTGCGGGGGCAACCCGGGAAGGGATTCCGGAAAGATGTCTGGGAAGTCCCTAATTACAGGTACCTGTGCAAGTACCTGCGTATTACTGTCCATCTCGAAGTATATTAGATATACTTCGTCCCTTCGCCGAACTGCCTTGACTGTTCGTGCGGACGTTAGAACGATGCGAGCGACAGATGGTATACCTGCTAGTGTGATTATTTGCCCATTCGGGTTCCGGAGACGAATTTCTCGAGTCGAACAATCAATTTGGGCGTTGTGCTCGGCCAGCCAATCCATCCCTAGAATGATGTCGAACCCGGTTATCGCCAGAATGGTTGCGTTGACTTCGAATTCTGCGCTTCCAAGCATTGCTTGGAAGGAACATTTTTCCGTGGATGTCATATCCGATCCATCCGGGAGTCGTATTCGTATTGACATCCCGGATGAACGTACAGTGTTTTCCTTGTCGGCGATGAAGTTCTGTGCGACGAAGGAGTGAGTGGCACCGGTATCGAACAATGTTTTAGCGGGATGACCTTCTACCAAAAGCAAGCCTGATGATATATATATACTATGATTATGAAATTTTTACAGGTATACAACAAAAGGCCAGATCATATATATATCACTATCACATATATCTAGGATAACGTAACTACTGGAGGTAGATACCTATCACTACATCGGGTGCCGGGCCGTGCTGGAGGTCCAGAGCGTATGCCTCGAGGGGTGCTGCTCTGCCCTGCCTATCCTGGCCTCTCCTGCCTGCGGGCGGTCCTCTGCGTCTACCGCGTCCTCGGCCTCTCTCTACGGCTCCCTGCACGGCTCCTAGGCCGGGCCTGCCTACTGCCTGGGGGCAAAAGGCTCGGATGTGCCCGGGCTGCTGGCATAAGTAACAGTTCCCTGTGAAGGGACCATCTCGTCGAGCGGCTGGGGCAGGCTGAGGTGCTGGGGCTGGTGGTGCTGGTGCTGGGGGTGCCGGTCGGGGCTGGGGTGCTGATCGGGGCTGGGGTGCCTGCCTAAATGGGTGGGGACGCTGACGCTGTCTCCTGACCTGATCCTGTCTGCGTGGTCCTGCTCCTCTCTCTCGACCCTGAGTCCGGGGAGCTGCTACGTGTCCCCTCCGCTGCTGGGCCACCATCCGCTGATCCGTCTCCAACGCGGTGGCATGTGAGACGATGGTGTGGAAGGATGCCTGAGCGATCATGATCAGGGCCTGGCGGAGATCATCTCGTAACCCTCGGTAAAACCTGGCCGCCCTATCCTTATCTGTACCTGCTAAGGTCCCGGCGAAGCGTGCTAGGTGGATGAACTCTCTCTGGTAATCCGGAACCGTCCGATCTCCCTGTCGGATCTGCAGAAATCGCTCCTGGAGTGCCATCCGGTCCGCATCTGAGATGAAGTGCTCCAAGAAGGCCTCGGAGAACTCCCCCCAGAGAATAGTGCTGAGCGGTCGCCCTCTGAACGTAATGCGGCTGGCGGCCCTCCACCAATCTCGGGCGTAACCCTCTAGCATAGTAACCACTAAGGACACGGCGGCTATGGCGGGGCACATCATCCCGACTAGGAGCTCCTCCACCCTCTCCACCCACTCTTCAGCCTGCATGGCTGACTCGGTACCTCGGAAGGTGGGGGGCCTTAGCCCCCGAAATATCGTCAGGAGGTCGGTGGGTGCGGTGGCCTGCTGGGGTGGCCGTGAAGTGGCTGTCTGGAACGCTGCTAGCAAGGCTATCAAGGTCCCTCCTAGCTCTGTGTCCCGAAACGGAACTGTGGCTGGAGTGGCTGAGACTGGTGGTGGAGTAGTAGGGTGGTACTGATCCTCAGAGGAGGACCTCCCGTTGCTCGACTCCGGTATCTGGAGAAGTAACAATACGTATATCAGAACTTGCAAAAGTAGGGGAATTTTGCAGGACTGAAACGAAACGAAAGCGGAAAGCGTGCGGGTGTACTACCGTGCAGTCTCGAATCCTTAACTCTATACCTAAAGGGTCTACCAGGCTTCCGCTGCGTGGTTCGTCCCGAACCAAGGAACGGGAACGGGGACGCGAGGATCGACAGACTGCTCCATGTGGTCGGATCGTGGTAGCTCTGATCCATTTGTAAGACCCCCCCCTCCCCAACTTGAACCGGGTTCAGGGAGGGGAAATCTTACTGCCCAAAGAACGACCACCCAGCGCTCTCAGGGTGGCGACGGCCCACCCACTCAAGCGCTGAGCGGTCTCTTTGTCAGGCACAAGAATCATCACATCACATCAGAACGCATAGCGGAAGTAATCAACGAAAGCTAGAAACTAAGCACACAGCTTATACTTTACATATTTAAGGGCCGAAGCCTAATGTTTACAAACGTGCCACGAAGGCTACATCGACTAAACAAAAAGGGCCTAAGCCGGTCCTATACTCTAGGACTCACGTCGCGGAAGACAGGGGGCGGGGTCGGGAAAGTCGCACGGATCATCTCCAAGGCTTCCCGGTCAACCTGTGCTGTAGAGGCGTCACGCTGTCCCGTCTCCTGTGATTGGTTATAAGAAATAACCGTTAGTCACAGAGCTAAGCAGAAAACACATCCCCCTCCCCGGATCCTTATCCAGGGGGCGGCTAAAAGACAGAATTGAAATAGCCGAGGCAAAGAAAGGGTTAGCAGCAGGATATCATATATATATACACATATATATATAGTTATAATAAGCGGGGCTCCTGCCCTAATAACCACAACTGCGCAGAATATTAAATCTATAATCCTATCGCGCGCAAACACACACCCAGGTGCTCAAGACCTGTACTCACACAAAAACCCCGTGTCGACACAGTTTTTTGACCGCTTTTGTTCAAGCAGGAGAGCTAATCCCGCGGGCCTCACCGATGTGGCCGTCGGTGACAGTGGCCAGTCCTGCCACTTCTGAATGTAGTCGCACCGTATCATTCAGGCCCTCTCGTACAACTCAGTGTACTGCATGGATGTGAGCGACATCCGGCGAACCGATTTTTTAGGCCGACCAGCGGAGGAAATATTGCAACTCAGAGGGTAATAACCCACGGTGCCCCTCTCCCTGTCGCCATGAGTCGTCAACTCACCCGCACCGGTACGAACGGTCTGCGAGCGTGACCGACCCGCCACTTCCAAACAATCTTCACCCGCTTAATTTAAACGCGCCTTAAGGCTACGTGGCAATTCTCACTCGACCAGCCGCATGACCTTGGACCGGGAGACTTAGCGGTATGAGTGCTCCTTGCTTGGGCTAACTTGGGAGGAGAGACTCAACTCCGAGTTTTCCCCAACTAAGGCCTCGCCGAAGGGAGGATAAGCACCGCGTTTGTTGCCACGGCAGCGCTGCACTAGTAAATGGATTAGGCCGAAGCATGGGCCAAATGTATAAACAGAAAAGTAGGCCGAAGGCAAAGGCCATGTGATAACAGAAAAGTAGGCCGAAAGCAAAGGCCATGTAATAAAACAGGAAAGTAGGCCGAAAGCAGAGGCCATGTAAGTAGGACCAGTACGAGACTGGATTTAAATGAAAGTACGGAATGTAAATGCGGGGGGACCAGTACGAGACTGGATTTAAATGAAAGTACAGGATGTAAATGCGGGGGACCAGTACGAGACTGGATTTAAATGAAAGTACAGAATGTAAATGCGGGGGACCAGTACGAGACTGGATTTAAATGAAAGTACAGAATGTAATTGCATAAGAGGAAATGGTTAGTAGTCCAATCACTCCATAAGAGGAGGCTTCGATCGACGACTCCGTACTTTTATTATCGTCGCGGCGGGAATTACGTCTCGGCGCCGCGTCGCGACGTCGTTCCGAATTTTGCGTTGTTTTTCCGAGCTTAGTCGGTCTTTTAGCTTACTATGCATAATTTAGGGTAAGTAAATAAAATACGCGTCGAGGGGACGCCGGATTATTTTTAATGAGTTTCGCTCTTTTCCGGGCGTCTATTTTTGTTTGAAAAGGCTTATGAGGGGTCAAAACTCAAGTCCACACTCCCTACTTTTGATAGTATTTGTAAAATACCTATTTTTAGTGCCCCTGATTTTTTTGGGAATTTTGGGGGCTCAATTGGGTATTTTAATACCTAAAATACACTTTATAATGGGTTTTAAAAATAGTAAAACTCCTCCTAAAAATCTCAAAAATTTACAGGAGGTGCCCCTAAGGGTGTGGCACATTTTTCATTTAGGAATTATTTTCTGAAAAGCCCCCATTTTTCCTCAGAAAAATGGGGAAGTGGAAAACCATTTGGGGTGCGAATAGAGGCAGGGAGGGGCCAGGGGGTGCCGCACCGGGCGCGGTCCTCGATCCCCACAGCGGATCCACAGCGGATCCGCTGTGGGGGGCGCATAATCCCACGCGGGGGCGGGAGTTAAGAAAGCGGGAGCCGCTGATCTCCCGGGGGAGATCGTGCGGCTCCCGTCGCTCCCGATGGGAGGCGGCCGCTGCCGCCGCCGGCAGCGGCCGGCAGTGGTTGGCGCCGCCCCCGGCCGGTGCGCCGGGGGCAGGCGACCAATCCGGCGGTGGTCCGGCGGCCTGGCGCCGCCGGCCATCGCCGGGGTGCCTGCAGTAAAGGCACGGGGGCGGTGGCGGCCCGCATGCCTACTGCATGCTCGCCGCCACCGCCTCCTCCGATGAGGTGAGGTGGGGGAGTGCCCCCGGCCGGTGCGCCGGGGGCCGGCGACTCCTCCGGGGGTGGTCCGGCGGCCTGGCGCCGCCGGCCACCGCCGGGGGAAGGAGGGATAGGGGCGGGCGGCAGCGGCGTGGCCTGCATGGGCCATGCAGGCCTGCTGCCGCCGCCCCTGCCGTCGAGGGGGGCGTCGGCGCCGCCCCCAGTCGGTGCGCCGGGGGCCGGCGCCAACTCCGGTGGTGGCCCGGTGGCCTGGCGCCGCCGGACCCCACCGGAAAAACGGGCAAAGAGGGGGCGGGAGGCGCGGCGCAGCCGCACCAGGCCGCGCCGGCCTGGTGCGCCGCCGCCGCTCTATGCGCAGCCCTTCCCGCCACCCCTGGTCGGGGCGCCGGGGAGGGGGCAGCCTTCCGGCGGTGGCCCGGCGGCCTGGCGCCGCCGGCCGCCGCCGTGGGAGGGAATAACTCCCTCCCAGGAAGCTCGGGGAGGAGGGAGGAGGCGCGGCTGCCGCCGGCTGTGCCTGCCGGCGGCCTGAGGGCCTCCTCCGGGAGGTAGGGAAGGGGAAGGGGGGGTGGTGTTCTACCTGGAGTGGGGGTTGGTGGCCGGCCATGGGAAAGGAGGAGGAGGTGGCGGCTGAGTTGGCTCCGGCGAGGGGGTGGCCGGCTGGGTTGGCTCCGGCGAGGGGTGGCCGGCTGGGTTGGCTCCGGCGAGGGGTGGCCGGCTGGGTTGGGGTGCTGGCAGAGAGGAGCTGAGAGGGAGAGAGGGAGGGGTGGTGTGTGGGGGGAAATGGAGGGGTTGCCCCTCCTTTTATAGGAAGGAGGGGAGCCCTCTCCCCCTCTCCCTCCCTTCCACGTGTAGGAAGGGAGGGTGGGTGGGGGGGAGATATTTCTCCCCCCCCCCCCCCCTCCCCTCTTTCCTCATGTGAGTGAAGGGAGGGGGAGATATTTTCTCCCCCCCCCCCCCCTTTTGCTTCCTCTCTCTTGCTTATTGACCTAAACAGGGGAGCCCCCTTGGTTTGACTGGGGTCCATCTAGGTTCTTCGGGGTTGACTCCGGATTCGTGTACCCTGTAGCTTATATGTTGCATTGGGGTGGTCTGCATAGTGCCCTAATTGGTATATTCTCCACACAACCTTGTATCGAGACGCGACGAGTTCTGTCGCGCTTGTATTGTTCATTCGAGTCCAACGGAACTGACGGAAGTCAATTCGGGGTTCGTACGGTCACTATTCATAATAATGAGGTAGTGGCGCGCTACGATACCCGAAATGGTCGTTTTCTCCAAACGACCTCGGATCGAAGTGCAACGAATTCCGTTGCGCTCGTATCGTCCATACGAGTTCAACGGAACTGACGGAAGTCACTTCGGGGTTCGTACGGCCACTATTCATAATAATGAGGTAGTGGCGCGCTACGATACCCGAAATGGTCGTTTTCTCCAAACGACCTCGGATCGAAGTGCAACGAATTCCGTTGCGCTCGTATCGTCCATACGAGTTCAACGGAACTGACGGAAGTCAATTCGGGGTTCGTACGGCCACTATTCATAATAATGAGGTAGTGGCGCGTTACGATACCCGAAATGGTCGTTTTCTCCAAACGACCTCGGATCGAAGTGCAACGAATTCCGTTGCGCTCGTATCGTCCATACGAGTTCAACGGAACTGACGGAAGTCACTTCGGGGTTCGTACGGCCACTATTCATAATAATGAGGTAGTGGCGCGCTACGATACCCGAAACGGTCGTTTTCTCCAACTCGGCCTACTTTTATTGGGCTCATTAGGGTCTAGTGGCCCAATAAAAGTCGGGATGTTACACGCACCCCGTGCGGGGTGCGGCTGGGCCGCCCCCCTCGTGGGGTGCGGCTGGGCCGCACCCCATGTGCGTGGGGTGCGGTTCGGCCGCACCCCAAGGGGGTATGGCCAAGCTCGCGTCCTGAGGCCGCGCCCCCTTGGGACGCGGCGCGGCGGCGAGGATCTTTCTCGTGACGCGAGAGGGAGTCTCGGCGGTGCTCGCGGCGGTTTTGCGCGTTTTATTCCTCCTGCCGAATTAGGAGGGGAAGAGTTTTTGGAAACACCCGTTCTTGGAAATATCCGCCTTTGGAAACGATCCGTCTTTGGAAATGATCCGTCTTTGGAAATATCTTGCTGCCTTTTACGAACATCCCCGCCAGATACTTTTATAAATACTAGACTCTTATCATGAGTACCCATCAACAATTTATTTTATTTTAATGATTAATATAATATGATAAGATTTTCTCATCAATTTAACTTCGGAGAACTATCTGAAGTTGTACTTTTAGAACAACAATAGCTTGTAGTAGTACTCAGTATTACTGAGAATAATATCCGCCTGTTAAGCAAAAATGGCATTAAGGCTCCGTTTGGCACGGCGGTCGTAACCGTTTAACTTTAGTTCGTGAGCACCTGATCTCATCTAAGAAACTTCATCAATTTTTTTGTTCAAAACTACTTTTCTTTTTTGATGACTGTCATAACTGTTGCCATGCAATGGCCAAATGTTGAAGCCAGGAAAATTTTAGGCTCTAAAATTCGGATCAATGCAGCCGGAGGCTACTCGCCCAGCGGTCCGACTAGACGGCTTGACTGACAACGACGAAAGGGCTAGAAGAGCAACAACATGCCCCAGGTGCTGCGGCAGGGAGGTCCTATCACGTACTCAGAAGTTCAGAAGAGACTTCTCCTCCACAACCAAAGATGACCGAGCAGGGTACGAGGAAGACACCAACTTGACGAGTAGCGAGGATGACGGTTGTGAGTGACGGTCAAGAATTCGGGGGGGGGGGGGGGGGGGGGGGAGGGGACAAGTCTTCGAAAAAGGGGTCCCGAAAGCTCAGCCAAAGGTGCTAATCCAAGTACCTCTGGGGTCCTATTTATAGGAAAACCAAAGGGGAGGGGGGGGGGGCTATTTATAGCTCAGCCCAACCCCGACGACTATGCGATATTTGAGGGGATCTCGCCCAGCTTAGGCGAGCATCGCCTATAGTCACCTACCTTGGCGAGTATGAGGGCAACACGCACATGCTCGACTATACTCGCATAGACCTTTTACTGCCTCTGCTTGTTGAGCCGTCTTCAATATTTGACTCCTATCTTCTGCTTTGACCTTTTTTCCTACGTGGCTTGAATTGGATCTCACCCTCAGAGAATATGAGTTGTGTTGAAGTCAGAAAAATCCTAGGCTCCAAAATTCGGATCAATGTAGCCGGAGGATACTCGCTCAGCAGTCCAACGAGATGACTTAGCTGACAACGACGAAGAAGCTAAAAGAGCAACAAACAGGACCCCAGGTGCTGCGGCAGAGAGGTCACACCACGTACCCAGAAGCTCAGAAGAGACTTCCCCTCCACAACCAAAGAATAGCCGAGCAGGGTACGAGGAAGGCACCGACTTGGCTAGTACTGGGAGTAGCGGCCAAGTGCGACAGGTTCCAGAATGCAAGAGCAGGGTTTCAGGAGCTCAAGTTCGGGTGCCAATCCTAGTACCCCCTGGGGTCCTATTTATAGGAAAACCAAGGGGTAGGGGGGGTTTTTATAGCCCAGCCCCTGCCCGGCGACTAGCAACATTGTGGCGATCTCCCCGGGCAAATGGGCGAGTATCACCTATGGTTGCCCACCTTTTGGCGAGTATCCGGGCTACTCGCACGAGTGCACCCCTACTCGCCTAAGCTTTCTTCTACTCCTGCGCTCGACGAACCCTCTGAAGGCTGCGTTCGACGAACTCTGGAAGGCTGCGTTCGACGAACTCTGGAAGGTTGCGTTCGACGAACTCATCCACTACTCCTGCTGGCCGACTTTCTTGGCATCTCGGACTGTTGACTTCTGTGTTGACCTTTTGACTTTGACCTCTGCCTACGTGGCTTTGAATGAGCCCACTCTCGGTGAGCGTGGATCGTAGCCAGAGGGAGAAAGTTTGGTAGAAAGGCGAGATGGTTGTAGTTGACGACCTTGCTGAGGTAGTCGGGAAGTCGGCCGGTGGTGGCGAGTTTGTGACGTTAACAGTCTTTGAGGAATTCGCGCGGCGGATAGAAGAATCTTTGCGAGCAGCTCTTCAACCTCGCTCGGAAGGAACGACGACCTCGCCTCATCGCCCGATTCTGACCGAAGAAGGTGGTCCCTCTCGGCGAGCAGGGAAGAAGCATGGAGAGGAGCTGGAGCGACCAAGGAGGTCGCAGTTCTACCCGCAAGTCTCGCAGGGAGCTGACGGAATCCGATTCCGCGAGGAGAAGGAGCAGGCCAGGTACTTCGGTACTCGCCAGGTTAGCGAGTATGGGTGCGATACTCGCCGAGAAGAGGGTCGTCGCCAGTTTGGTGGGAGGAGCCCATTCTGGGAGGAGACCGTTGCCGCGCCAGTGCCCGAAGGATTCAGGGATCCCGCGATGAATTACTGCTCGGGGAGAGAAGACCATATCTGACACCCCCATTGGTTTGAGGATGCAGTCCCCATCCGGACCATGTCGGACGCCTGCGGGGAGCTTTTTGAAAGGGTCAATCAATTCGTCCGGGGGGATGCCTCGAATCGTGGCTTCCTGGCCAAGTTCACCCAGCTGACCAGAGAGGAGGAAGAGGAAGAAGAGACGGTCCCTGTAAGAAGAAAGGAGGAGCCCCAGAGATCGGAGAGGAGGAGGCCGGAAGAGCGTAGGCCGGCAAAGCGCAGAAGAGAGGAGCAAGGGAGACAGGAAGTGGGAAGACCCTTTGTAACTCCGGAACGGCTAGAGGAGGGAAGAAAATACCAGGTGCTGGAGCAGCAACCGGGTCAGGGAAGGAGATTCTCCACGGAGGGGAGGAATCGTGGTAGGCAAGAAGGACGTAAGGAGGAAGGATGCACGGAGTCGATGGTAGTTGTCCGTCAGGGGAACAGACGTAACCGGAGGAATAGCCGGATGAGGAATAGGGATCGGGTCAACCAAGGATGTCAAGAAGGGATCAAGGCCGGAGAGGTATGTAGGAGTTAGTTTTGGAGAAGCGGAGCTCGGAATTTCCACCAGGCCTACCGCCAGAATGTCTCTCCGACCTCTCAAGCGCCACCCCTGCTGGAGGAGATCACTTTCTCGGAGGAGGGCATGTTAGGAAATGAGAATCTCTTTCGTGATACCCGTGTGATTCAAGCGATCGTCGAAGACTTCACCGTCAACCGAATCCTGGTGTGCAATGGGGGTTCGGTCCGTGTCATTTTTACGTCGTTTTCAAGAACACGTTTGACAACCTGGAAGTCGAGGCGAGCAGGTTGATGGCCTCGGACGGTCCGCTTTTCGTTTTCTCAGGTAAGCAAAAGAAGGCGGACGCGGCAGGAAGATCAGCCGCCGTCGGGAAGCTTAATCTAAGACGGGAATGGCCCTTCATCATCCACGAGTCATTAGCAACTGGCGGATATCGCCTGCAGAATCACGAAGGGGAGCTGTTGGAAAATACTTGGAGCGACGACAACCTAAAAAGGTTTTACTCCTGAGCGGGAGTATGTACATCCCACCCTTGTAAATTTATTGTTCATAAATAAATTCATCACCACCCTGAAACATGGGGTAAAAAAGGTTTTTTTTACATTAACCTCAAATTAAAAATGTGTTTTCAAGTAAAAGAAGAAGGCAGGCGAAGCCGATTTCCGCGTCAGGTTGGGAAACGGGCCTCCGACTTGATTCTCGTAAAAACACAAAACGGATGATGGGATGGTGCCTCGGTAGTACATTCCCTTAAGTCCAAGCCTCTGCAATGACGGCCGAGATCAGCTCCCCCTTGCACGTTGGTCGCGGTTCCCTCCGACCGCACCTCTCACCCAACTGGGGAGATTATCAGGAAGAAGTCTAGACGCTGACCTCCCAATTCAACGAAGAGATGATCGACTTAACCAATGAGGGGATCCTTGAATAAAGGTGTCGTGTACCTTCAGGGGCTAAAAGCCCATAGCAAAGCGATTCGCTTCCGATTGTTTCCACTAATCGTATGAGTTAATGTGCTTAAGTGTGCTTGATTCCCCATTTAATTGTTGAGCAAACATGAAGCAGGTTGGGTCGGCATTCAGCACCCAAGTAGGATGGAGACCTTGGAATGTTGTGTTCCCTTGGAAGGTGCTCCTTTGGAACCTCCCCGATAGTCATTCCCTACTATGTCGACCTCTTCAACAGCATCAACAAGAGCAGCAGGATAGAGACCTTGGGATGTCGTGTTCTCTTGGAAGGTGCTCCTTTGGAACATCCCCGATAGTCAAGAGACCTTGGGATGTTGTGTTCCCTTGGAAGGTGCTCCTTCGAAACCTCCCCGACAGTCATTCCCTACTATGTCGACCTCTTCAACAGCATCAACAAGAGCAGCATGATAGAGACCTTGGGATGTTGTGTTCCCTTGGAACGTGCTCCTTTGGAACCTCCCCGACAGTCATTCCCTACTACGTCGACCTCTTTAACAACATCAACAAGAGCAGCAGGATAAAGACCTTGAGATGTTGTGTTCCCTTGGAAGGTGCTCTTTTGGAACCTCCCCGATAGTCAAGAGACCTTGGGATGTTGTGTTCCCTTGGAAGGTGCACCTTCGGAACCTCCGCGACAGGCATTCCCTATTATGTTGACATCTTCAACAGCATCAACAAGAGCAGTAGGATGGAGACCTTGGGATGATGTGTTCCCTTGGAAGATGCTCCATTGGAACCTCCCCGACAGGCATTCCCTACTATGTCAATCTCTTCAACAGCATCAACATGGAGGTACAAGATGAAGTCTTAGAAGTGCATATATCAAAGATCCTTCTTCATATGCAGGTGCGGGTATGACGATGCGAGTATGCGGGTGCGAGTATATATGGGCGAGTATCCAACAAGCGAGCAACTAACGTGCGAGCAAGGTATGATCGTCGTCCGCAGTATCCTATCTCGTCTGTGCTTAATCGCCTAGCGAGCACTCAACCTCGCCCAGAACCTAAGAGCCTACTCGGCATAATCACAAAAAGAAGAAAAGCAAGAAGCGACTACAAAAGGCGAGCAAAAAATTGTATTCATTTGCTTTCATAAGTACATATACAAAAAATATTGTACAGATTTGCAAAATGGAGCCAGGCGACTATTCATCATTATCGCCACCATCCCCGCCATCTGTGTCGACATCTTCGCCATCATCACCCTCGTCCTCAGAATCGTCATCTTCGGAATCGGTGGATGAGGATGAAAGATCTCGCATAGGGGAGTTGGACTTTTCGGCGAGTAGTGCCGGGATGATGTCCATGACAGTCAGGTCCATTGCCTCCGGCTTCAAGAGGCCATCGGCCTTCAGACTGCTTAGAACCACCTTCCCGGTTGCTCGCGCGATCTCCCGGCGAATATGCGCCATATCGTCGTCGAGTATCCGAATTTGCTTGCTAACCCTGGAGGGGCCCGCTGACGAAGGCTGTTGCTCGGCAGGCCGAGTTTCCAGCTCGTCTATGCGAACTTGGGCGGCCTCCAAGGTTTGCCGAGTATCCTCCAGCTCCTTCTCCAGCTGGGACACCTTCTTCGCCATTTCCACCTCGGCGGCCTGTACAGATAAAGACAACGGTTAGCAAACATCGATCGGCGCGAAAGGCGACTATCCCAGAGATCAGAAAAGCGACGAGCGAGTACCTCATGATCTTTCCACTTGGTGGTCTCCAGCCCAATGGTGATGAGCTTCTTGCTCTGCACCTTGATCACCTGCTCGTACTCAAGCAGTTTCCTCGCCGACGCATGACCGAGATCGGCAGCTCGCAGGTAAGCTCGCGAGCTCTGGTGCGCCAGATACTCAGCAGACACGTCTTGCAGGGATTCAACATTTGTGCGACCATAAAGGGCGAACATGACGTCGAACGCCTCGCCAGAATCCTCCCAATCCTCCGACCAGGCGGGAAGGTTGGAGCTCAAAGTTACTTCGTGGGCCCGCTCAGCCCAGGACACCAGAGGGCGACCATAGGCATCCTCGCTGCCCACACCCTCGCCGAAGTTCGGGTGGCCGCCGGGCTCGCCAGCCTCCGAAGGATTCGCCTTCGCCTTCAGGTCCCTCCTGGCGACCTCCTTCTTTCTCGCAGGCTCGACGGACTTCGCCTTAGCCTTCCGCTTCTTTGAAGGCCCGGCGCCATCCCCAGCGACCTCCTGCTCATCGCCACCTGGCGACGAGTCGATCAGAGTAGGAACCCCTGCCTTCGGCGCCAATGGAACAAACTCGCTCGGCAAGAAGCGAGTAGCTGTATCAAGACAGAAAGCAAAGACATTGGTTATCAGTTGGAGACAAATTGGCGAGTATGACCAAATACTCGCTCAAAAGACTACCTTCACCCGGGAACACTTCGGCGAGCTCATCTACTCGCCTCCTCCAGAGGACGACATCCAGGCGGCGACCCCGGAAGCTGTTGAGTAGCTTCTCCCGGCTCTCCTCCAGATAAGGGGCAGCGAAGGCGCTCTCTGCCGGCTGGAAGGATGAGGTCGGAACGACTCCAAAGTCACCCTTGATGACGACTAATCGCTCGGTCCAGCGATGGTTCTTGTTCGCCGTGCCGACTAGTGTGCAGAAATGACTGCACATGAAGACGACGCCTTCGCCAGTGGCGCCGAAATGGAATACTCGCCGGAAGACGGATAGATCAAAGGCGATCTTCTGTTCTCGCAAGAAGCAAAGAAAGCCCATGATCATCGCCACTCCGTTTGGGTTGATTTTGGCAGGTACTATCCCGTGGTAGCCGAGTATCTGGCAGACCTCCGACCACAATGGTAGTCGTAGGCCGACTTCGAAGTGGCGGATGGGGAATATCAGCTCGGTCGCCGAGAATGAGTTCAGGCGCTCATCCTCGCGAGGAAGCCTGGCGACATACCCTGACGACAAGTACTTAGCAGAGAACTCCTTCAGATCGCTCGGCCGAGTAATCGACTTCTTGAAGGAAGTCGCCTCGAAGTTCTTCGCATGACTTGCACGACGAATAGCTGCCTCGTCAGCCATTCAGGAAGAAAGGAAATGAAGAAGCGAGTATCAAAAAGGCGAGGAGTGGAACAATCGGCAGATACTCGCTGGGAAGAAAGGAAATCGTCAAAAGCGTAATAAATGCGTACCCCCCTATTTATAGTACTCGACGAGACTTGGCTTGTCGCGTACGCCGCCGCGAGCACGAGTAAGGGGTGGCGAGAATCGAGGGAAAGCCGCCAAAACCAAAGACGCACGTCAAATCACCAGCACTGAGCAAGCGAATACCTGCATCAGATCACTAGGATGCTCGCCAAATCGACGCAACATTCAACAAATACTCGCGGGAAAGAAACAAAAAACAAAAAAAGTAAATCCAGACATCACAACAAGCAGGAAAGAAAGCAAGGGCGATATTCATACTCGCCAAATTAACAATTTATTTGAAGAAATCAAATTATTCAGAATTACATATCATTCGCCAAAGGGCGACTAGCTACTACAAAGATAAAAAAAGACAGAATCATAGGGGTTCGCCTGAGCATCGGGAAGTTGTGGTTGTCGCCCAACCCAGCCCATGCTGCGAGCTCGCTTGAAATGCTCGAAGGCCACAAACATCGCATCCTCGCCTTGTCACAGCTGTTCCTCCATCCTCGCCAGGCGACCAACCGAGCCCATGCTCGCACGCATTCCCACCAGCTCGTCATGATGCAACCGTTGGCGATGCTCCATCCTACCAACCCGGCGCTCCAGATCGCCGACAGACTGAAGGCGAGATTCTGCTCCCACCAGCCGAGCATCGAACTCTTCTAGCCGGGATACTCGCACCTCCAGCTCGGTCAGGCGACGCTGAGAGTCAGCAACCGCCAAACGTTCGACTCGCGCCTCCACCGCAGTCAGACGACGATGAGACTCGCTGATCGCCAGATGCTCCAACTTCGCCTCCAAGTCTAGGATTGCGCGAGTATCCCTCTCCTGGTACTCGCGGGAGGGAAGCCCAACCCCGTCAATCAGAGCCCCGATAGGGGTGTGAGCGCGAGCTGCAGAAGAAGACAAAAAGCAAAGCCTTAGTAGCGAGTAAACGACAAGACCCTTTTTTGAAGATATTCGGCAAAGCAGCGACTCCATTTACCAGGCCGCTGAGCATCATTTCGCGAGTCGCGGCGAGGACTCCGAGATGGTCGGCGAGGAGAGCCCCTTCCCCGATGCGGGGATAGACTGCGATGTCCGCCATCTCGCCGGTTAGAGTGCGATCCGCCGATTTTCTCCCTGCTGGAATGCACATCACCCCGACCGCGACCATCCGCTGATCGCCCTCCCCCTCTGGGAACGAAGAAGCCAGAAGACCCCGCCACCCCGCCTCGGCGCGAGGACTCGGCCGGATGGGTAGTGGGAGCCAAGGAAGACAGAAGGCGACGATCATCTGGCATGTCGGCAGGCGGTGGGAAAGGAGGAGGTGGAGAAAGTTCGTCCGCAGGTAGCTGCGCGCTACTTGCCACCTCTGGTTGCTGCAAAGGCGGTGGCGGCGGAGGAATGTTACTCACTGAAGGAGCCCTCTGCTCGCTCATCGGCCTCTTCTCCAGAAGAGAGCTATGAAGGATCCGAACCGCGCCACCACGACGAGAATCCTCCCCAGTCCAGGGCGAGATCATATGCGATGATCGCAGAGGAATAACGCTCAAAGGCTCCTCCTGAGCATCGGTAAGCGGCGGATCTACGAGATAGTATAGAAAGCATAAGAAACTCACCAGAAAAACTTAGGTGACTAAAACTTGAAAAGTGGCGAGTAGGTAGCTCTCACTTTGCGCAGGGGGGACTTCAATTAGATCTTGAGCCGAGATTCCAGCAGTACTCGTCTCGGGAGCAACGTTCGACTCAGGAAGATTAGAAGCAGGCGAGCCGCCCGAGTGGCCGAGACCCAAGTCGGCGAGTACCTGTTGGGTATTGCCGACCAGAGAATGGGCGACATTCTCAGAGGCGTCAGCATTCTTCTTCTTCTTATTCTTCTTATCCTTCTTCTTTTCGAGGTTCTTCCTCTTCCTAGAAGCGAGGAAGTCCTCGAGCTCGGTGTCGCGAGCAGGCTTCCGCGACGGTGGCAGCAAACTCGCAAGCTCGGCCAAATCAGCAGCAGCTTCCTCGGCAATACTGCGTGACATCTTGAGCGAGATCAGAAAAGACGTGCCCTTAGAGGCCCCTCCCCCTTTATATATAGAGCCAGAGCGTCAACCAGCAGGATGCCGACTATCAATCAATACTCGCACGAAGGCCTGATCGTCGAATGACGGTTGGATGATTCTTTCCGAGCAACTACGTTACTCGCAAATAGCGGGGATTGTGTACAACCCTCATTCTCCGAGGGTGGGCCCATTCAAAGCCACGTAGGCAGATGTCAAAGTCAAAAGGTCAACACAGAAGTCAATAGTCCGAGATACCAAGAAAGTCGGCCAGCAGGAGTAGTGAATGAGTTCGTCGAACGCAGCCTTCAGAGAGTTCGTCGAACGCAGCCTTCAGAGAGTTCGTCGAACGCAGCCTTACAGGGTTCGTCGAACGCAGCCTTCAGAGGGTTCGTCGAGCGCAGGAGTAGAAGAAAGCTTAGGCGAGTAGGGGTGCACTCGTGCGAGTAGCCCGGATACTCGCCCAAAGGTGGGCGACCATAGGTGATACTCGCCCATTTGCCCGGGGAGATCGCCTCAATGTTGCTAGTTGCCGGGCAGCGGCTGGGCTATAAAAACCCCCCTACCCCTTGGTTTTCCTATAAATAGGACCCCAGGGGTACTAGGATTGACACCCGAACTTGAGCTCCTGAAACCCTGCTCTTGCATTCTAGAACCTGTGCCGCTACTGTGAAATTAACTACATTCTGCTTGTATGATCACGAATGTGCATCTGTGTAATAATGAGATTAGGCCTCTTAAATATGTAGTCAGGACTCTTAAATAAATTACTAATAAAGTAAATTTGCTTCAACAAGTCCTGACTACACTCTGCTCGTATGTTTTAGTAACAATTTATACTAACGGAACCCCACCAAACGACGTCGCCGGACGTCGCCGGAGAAGGAGAAGAATTACCGGATCTCCCTATCTGAACGATCTGGGAGAGGGAGGAATATCTCCCTGTCTCGATGTGCTTGATGACGCCGGAGGAGGCGGAGGTCCGTGCATATAAATAAATAAATAAATATATATATATAAATATAAATAAGTAAATATATTTATACCTGGCCATTAATGCACTACCAGTTATGACAATCCGTGGCAGGGAACACGGGAGGAGTAGCTGTGGCAAGGCGGCACTTTTTCGGCCGTCCTATTAATTAAATAATGCTCTAATTTAATAATTTCCACACTTTTTTCTTATTTTTTTTTATAATTAATTTGTTTTTATTACACCCAATCATAATTGCATCCTCCTGCCCGCTTAACACATATATTTATTAAATATATATAAATATTTCACTACCTGCTGATTATTGTAAACGCAATCACTATAATCCAAAAATCCCCCGCTTCTTCCCCTAAACCCTAATTAACACTTAAATGCTCTCTCTCTCTCTCTCTCTCTCTCTCAAACACACATTCTCACACTTATCTGCTAATGTTTCACACAAATTTCCGGCGACTAATCCGCCAAGAAATCCCCGACGTCGAATCCAGCTCCAACCAGCAGCGGCTCCCTGGAATCTTCAGGGAAAATAAGAGCAGCAGTCAGAGCGAGGGTACCGGCAATTGGGGCTCCAAGGATGATCCGTGCCAGTCATTGGATTTGAGCATCGGCGATAATGTGGCGGAAGACCGGTTACCCAGCTGCTGAAGCAGAGAGAATCGACGGCACCGTGACCAACTTCACATCGCCGGCGGCAGAGTCTCCGGCGATTCTCTGCCAGCGGGAGCCGGTGACACCGAAGGATCCAAAGAGGAAGGGCATGCGCATCGCTGAGGTCGTCGGCGGGAAGACGGCGGAATGCGCCGCGATCTTCTGTTGCTGCCCTTGCGGCATCGCGAACCTCTTTATCCTCGCAACGGTGAGGCTTCCGGCGGGGCTCTGCCGTCAGGCGCTCCGGAAGCGGATCATGATCCGACGGGAGAAGAAGAAGGCGGGACTACTCGGATCGGCATCGGACGGCGGAAGCGGCAGCGGCTCATCGAAGGAGGGATCGGCCACCGACGACGAGTTTGCTGAGTTCAGCAGTACGCAGGGAGGGGTTATGATGGTTGTTGGAGATCGGTGGCCGGCGAGGTCGCCGACGGCGGAGTTAATCGAGCTCGAGAAGGAGGTATGGTCTAAGTTTTACCGCAGCGGATTCTGGCGAAGCCTCTCCCAGAAAGGAGAGAATCTCACTAACGGTGTAGTAACGAGGACGTAACGGAGTCCTACTCTTTTTTTTTTTTTATAATGGACGGACTTTATAATATGCTCAGTTAATGTGTCATTAGTGTTAGTAAATTATGTTAGCGAAATTATTATTTTTTGAGTTCAGTGTTGGTTTGAATTCCCCCCAAAACACCAACCTTTTAAGAACCGGTCTAGCTAGACTGGGCGGTCGGGCCATGAACCGGCCGATCAATCGGGCCTTGAAAATAATTATTTGTACACCGTACGATTGTTGACCTTCCCAATCAGGTCAAAGTTCTCACGGCTCACAATCCTAAACAGAATATCCACCGTTAGATTACGAGTGTTGAAAATGGCAATCGGTCTCTTGAGTTCGGATCCATCGGGGGTGTAGCCTGCACCTACTTATCCCTCACTTACGCTCTTGACAGTGGACAAAGAATTAAGACTAGATCCAAGGCTGTAGCGAGGAGGTCCCGCCACACACCCGAAAGATCTTAGAGAGCTTTCTTTCTCAAACCAATGCTCAACCGGACACCTTGGAGGGCACTAGCAGTCAACCAAAACTTGCCTAGAAGGAGAGAGCCTAAGAGATCGGATCTCCTCCAAGGTGCCTTTAAGGGTCTATTTATAGATTATCTAGTCTGGACTGCAAATAACGTGAATCCGTCTTTTGGTTTTACTAATCACACCACAAATTGGTCTGCTAACAGCATAACTCCGCTGTTCTGAAGGGCTATTGACAGCCCACAAACGGTATCTAGGTCATTTCCCCCTCAAAACCTTCTGGGCGAGTGGTCCGTGAAGGCACCATTCGCCAGGCTTCTCGCATACTCGATTCTGCCGAGCGACTGGTCCTTGGAGGCACCACTCGCCTAATCACCTGGCCTGTTCGGCAAGTGGGACTCCACCCTACTCGCTTGGTCTTCCGCGCACTTACCCCTCTGAACGGGCGAGTGCCTTGCGAATGGAACTCGCACTCGCCTGGAGGCTCTCCTGCCTCTTCAGGCCTGGAGTGCTCTGCCTGACACGGATCTTGCCTCTTGACCCCCTTTGGACCTGAGGACCCACTCGGCAAATACGGGGTTGTACAACGAGTATACGGCCAGATTTTCTCTTGCGCCTAGATATTTCTCCTAATTAAGGGGGTTTTGCACATTGCAACTTAAGATTTATTTTTTGCACTTTGCATCTCACAATCTCTTTAGTAGAGCATCTCGCACCCTCATTTTATTCCAGCCACTCTTTTAATTTCAAAAAATAATTTTATAATAAATGAAGGGAATTGTTAAAAGCACCGCAGTTTTGACTATGCGCACCACATTTTTACGCATCTTTTGGAAATACGCCTTGTACATGCATTTTTAGGAAAAGTGTTCAACACGAAAGTTGTAGATCTCGTCGAGATCTACAACTTTCGTGTTGAACACTTTTCCTAAAAATGCACGTACAAGGCGTATTTCCAAAAATTCGCTATAGTTACGCCCATGTTTCAATCAGGGCGGCAATACGCCTTGTGCGTGCATTTTTAGGAAAAGTGTTCAACACGAAAGTTGTAGATCTCGTCGAGATCTACAACTTTCGTGTTGAACACTTTTCCTAAAAATGCATGTACAAAACGTATTTTCAAAAAACGCGTAATAACTCGTACAAATTGCGGTGCACATAGTCAAAACTGCGGTGCTTTTAACAACTCCCTAAATGAAATGACTATTTTAGATATTTGAGTGTCTCCTGTCTTCCGCAAGCTCCATGCGAACCTTCTCCCCGGCAACCTCTAATTATTGAGTATAATATATCCATAGTAACTATATTTATTAAATCGATGCCTCAATTTTAGGCGATTGTTATCCGCGCTACAGTTTTAGTTATCCGCACTTTATTTGTATGAGTTATTACGCGTCTTTTGGAAATACGTCTTATGCATGCATTTTTAGGAAAAGTGTTCAACACGAAGGTTGTAGATCTACCGAGATCTACAACTTTTTTGTTGAACAATTTTCTTAAAAATGCATGTACAAAACGTATTTCCTAAAATTCACTATAGTCACGCACATATTTCAATCAGAGCGGCAATACGTCTTGTGCGTGCATTTTTAGAAAAAGTGTTCAACACGGAAGTTGTAGATCTCGATGAGATCTACAACTTCCGTGTTGATCACTTTTCCTTAAAATGCATGTACATGATGTATTTCCAAAAAGCACGTAATAACTCATACAAAAAATGCGGATAGCCAAAACTGTAGTACGGATAACAATCACCCAATTTTATCCTTAATTTTATTGCTGATTTGAAATAAGTCCATATCAAATAATTTATCACAAAGTATAATACAATCTTTACTATATAAAGCCAGTTAAAACGTGAAGAGGATACTCTTGACTGTATTATAAGTATAATACTATATATATTACTACGATGCAAATATACATTTAAGATATAATCTTAGTCGCGGGCGCGGCTGAGGTATTATTGCAGCCGCATGAGAGCTTCCTCTGCAGAGTCACTAGTATTTAGATCATTACAACAAAAATTTCTCAAAAAATTCATATTCATAAGGGTGACTAAATTTTACGCTGGACAACCTATTTAAATCATTGATTTGATAAATTATTATTTTACTTATTTAAAATTGAGGATATTACCCGAGAGTCTAAGAGTGGAGACCAATATAACAACTTTGCCCTTCGAGGCTTCATTAATGATTTAGATCGTGATTTCAACTTCAATATTTTATTCACCACTTTCTAGTTTCTCCATAAGAAATAATTAATTATTATGTTAGAATGTTATCTCTATCTATCATTTATTTCTAGTGAAATTTGAAAATTACAAATACCCTAGAAATTACTACTATGTTTCCAAAATATTCTAGAAACTACTATTCAAAGAATATGCATAAATATTAAATACAAATAAAAGAGGATGGTCAAAGATATTTTGGTGATAACATTAAGAATATATACATTCAAAACTGTGTTCATTGATGATGAATAAAACAACAATGAAATTATTAAAAATAAAAATAAAATATACTTTAAATAAAACTGTCATTTTTAGATAATCAATTTTGTTCCATGTAAGAAATGTATCAAAGATATGTTTAAATTAATAAAAATAGTATGACAAAATACTATAATAAGAGTTGATGCCTAATAATTACAGAAATGTAGCAGTAATGAAAATCACTGAAAATATTTTGCATAATTTACATTTAACAAGAGTGAGCAAACAAACAAACAAACAAAAGATCATAAAATCACTATGATTTCACCCCAATTCTAGATTATAACAACATACTGAATAGCATAAGAATCCTACAATGCACAGAAAAATCTGCTTCAAGAAAAATATCAAAAATATTTCCACCTGGCACAAATTAAAATAATTTTAAAAAAAACTGGCAATTATTTTTCAGGTCAGTTGGCAAAAATATAGCAAGAATGAGATAATTTCATAAGCAAGAGGCCTCTATGTTCTCTGAATAGAAAACATCCTGAGAGAAATGTATAGAATCAGGTTTCACATTTTTAAACTAGACTATATTTCTATAATCTCTACCCCAAATCTTTACATACTCTTGCAGCCTCAAACCTATCAGAAGAATTTTTTAAATAAAAAACCATAACTATGCCACCCACAAAAAAACCCATTATCTTGTGTGATCAAAGCTTCAGGGCCTCCCTAAGACCAAAACTCTCATTTTTGTGCAAACCTCTTTTGCCAAACCCGGTGTTACCCATCTGCATCATCGCGACGAATTCGTTGTAATCGATTCGTCCATCCTGCAGAAAAGATCGAGTAAATATCAGCCGATGAAATCCCTATGTTGAATATGACTAGGCATCACTTGGTATTGCAATCATTTTACCATTACAAAAAGGAATATTTATGAGAGTTTGCATAATCACAGAGACCTCCAAAGTTCTTTTTTTTTTCGTACATGCATGTAACAACGCGAACTCAGAGGGGAGGTTTCTGTAATCACGCAAGTTTGGAGGGGAGTCCCGGTAAATAATTATTATAAAAATACCGAACAATATTAAGTGATACCGGCACAAAACATCTTTCTCAAGATCTATAGAAATAAAGAGGCAGCTCACATTGTCTTGATCCACTTCGAGGATAATGTCCTCCAATCTGATGTCTTGAATGCCAAAATCATCGCAGGCATGTTGAAGCTCATCGCGAGTAATGTAGCCACTGCTATCCTTGTCAAAATACGAGAAAGCCGCAAATAGGTGGTCCTCGCGATCGATTTTATTTAGATGTAAAGTTGCAGCTATGAACTCGCCATAATCAATCGTGCCGCTGTTATCAACATCGGCCTACAAAAATCCACCAGAGAGATTCAATTAATTTAGCAAATACCACGGAAGTGGCCCCAGGTTTGCACATACTTTGTTCATTTTATACTAGGGGCAAGGTGTCCCACCTTCCACAGTATTCGGTGACGAAGATATTTTCGGGCACAATATGACGGTGAAAGTCATCGCGTGCCTGAAGGCTATGATGACTTTGAAGGTCTCATCACACAATATAAGAATTCTCTTCATACATAATATGGATGAAACAATAAGCAAAAAATAGCAATAATAACACATAAATCATTGAGCACATTTTTCACATGCCTCGGACTCGAAAACTAATGCCTTCCTCATCCTCAACAACCTTATCAACTTGTTTAGGGACTGCTCTGTGAATCCTCATTCTTACACTAAGGGCCCGTTTGGTGTGATGTTTTTGCTCCGGTGAGTTCGGACAAAAACACCACCATCATAAAATGTGTTAGGTATGACAATGAAAAAAAAACTAATTTTGAATATAAAAGTGGATGAAGTTCACGACCGTCTCTAAGCCGGGTTGAGACTTGAGAGGTTTAAATCAATCTTTAAGATTTGTCTTTTATCCTAGTACTAAGTTTGGTTGAGAGGTTTAAATCAATCTCAAGCTTTCCTTTATCCTAGTAAAGCTTAAATTTCGGCGCTTAGATCGAAACATGAGTTTGTCAGTTGTTTAAACCATT
Organism: Dactylorhiza incarnata; assembly: GCA_033032865.1. Classification (NCBI taxonomy): domain Eukaryota; kingdom Viridiplantae; phylum Streptophyta; class Magnoliopsida; order Asparagales; family Orchidaceae; genus Dactylorhiza; species Dactylorhiza incarnata. Next base: position 1,796,306 of record JAWHQI010000340.1, on the reverse strand, counting down.
ATCTAAATATTATATCAATTATATTGATCGCGGAGACCCTATTTGACCAGGCAGTAGCGGGCAGTTGTTGAACCACACCGGAGAGGAGCCAAACGATGGAACGAGCGATGAGGGTTCCTGTAAAAAGCATTAGGCCAATTTCCGACGATTTGGCGCCTCAAGTGGCAAATTGCAATTTACACGCCACGCCGTTCATGCCACCTTCCAAAATAAGGCTCAAGTAATACATACAGGTGTAAATAATCAGATTAATTAATTAGTTGTATTAAGCACCTCAATTAGAAAGTATGTTGATCTATTAGTACTTCTAATGTACCTTAATCATTATCCAATCGATTAATTTATTAAGTTGATTAGAATTAAGCACTCACAGAATTTTTTTATTAGTAACACAAGATTACACCTAGTTAGTTCAATTATCTAATCAAATAAAATTAATTAAACTAATCTAATAACGAATGAGTAGTAACAATTGAATTAAGCAAATTAAAATATACTCATCATAGTTGACATATCACTATTAATTCATGATCAAGCTTAAATTTTGTCTTCCACAAGCACACAATAGCATATTTCAGCTTAAGTTATTTTATCCAAAAATGGCTTAAATTCGCACAAACCTAAGCCCCAGCGAAGGTATTTATATCTAAAACCATTAATAATGTGTGAATGCATATTTGAGTATGATTTCTCTTCAGCTTAATACAAGAAACATGATGAATATAAGAGATATTTGGAGGAAGAAAAGACATACCGCTTGCATGAGAGCTGAGATTTCAGACTCCTCCATGTTTGCACCAACTCTTTCCAGTCCAGCCTTCAGTTCTTCGAAGGTTATCTGGCCGCTGTTGTCAGCATCTATCATCTTGAACATTTCTTTTAGACCAGCAATCTCATCCTCTGAAAGGCTCTCCGCAATTATCTGAATGAAGGAAAACCACATGAAAATTTGAACGAGAAATGGTGGATTTTTATTCAACTAGTGCGGGGCATGATGTCCCCGCAATGAAAATCTCTGTTCATTGATAGTACACTGGCAGACTAGTGCGGGTGTACTCCAGCTGATTGTTTTAAATTACATCTTTAACTACTATATACAAGAAGTTGCCTTTGGTGCAACATTCAAAATTGCCAAGTATAGTCTCATTTTTTTACTCCAATGACTTAACATATATTATGAAAAAATGGAAATTCATAAAATATAATGGCTATTTGTGTAATTACACTATATCCCTATAATTAAAATAATGGTGGAAATTCATAAAATCCAAAAGCTTCTTAGTAGACCTCCTACACCTACTATGGTAGGTAATCATTAGACCTATTTTAAAATGATTTTTTGTTAAAATATAAATATTTTTGAAAAAATAATAATTATAAAATATTAATTAAATTTTTTGTGCGGTCATTTTGAGTGCTCATATGTATATGTTGTGGGCGCAACCGGCTTGATGCGGGTGCAGCCCAGAGCGTCATGGGCGTAGCCCGCCGGGGGCGGGCGAAGCTCGCCGTCGCGGGCCGGGTACTATCGCGCTTGGCCGGGGGCGGGCGAAGCCCGCCGTCGACGGCCGGGTACTATCGCGCTTGACAGTAGGGGCGGAGCCCGTGCCTGTCACTCGTGTATATATATATATATATGTACTTTATGTTTTTCTATTTTATTTTATTTAGTTTTCTTTAAATTATTATTTCATCCAAATGAGTTTTCTTTTATAAAGGTATAGAAAGTTGCAATTATAAGAACACATCCAAAAAAAATTGTCCTCCATAGAACACTTCAACCAAAATTAGTTAAATATAAAATGAAATTTTAATCCACTTATGATCAAGGTTGTCAGGATCGAGATCCCAGGTAGGATCGCTTTCTGGCTGGATCGGATCGGATCGTGGGATCGGATCGAGGATCGTAAGATTCTACAAAAATCATAAATTATAACGTAAAATATGTAAACAAATTTTTTATCATCCAAGTACACACAATTAACACATTAGAAACTATAAAACTAATAAACAGTCCCAAAACTAGTTTGTCTCCGTTTGATTTCTTTTTAACAGTTATTATTATTTTTTTGTATAGAAAATTGGCATAAATTATTTGTTATTTGATGGGGCTTTCTGTTTTAATGATAATATAAATTAGGCAAAAATATAATATCAGTCCCAAAACTTTGCATGTTTTTGAAAATCAACCACAAAAAATATTAAATCTCTGATTTTTGAAGAGCAGAGCGGAGTTAAAAAGCCGGCAACAGAAATTTAAATAGAGCAGTGCTTCAAAAAGCCGGCAATCTGAAAATTGACCGCAATACAAACAAGCACGAAGAACTACAAACAAGCAGTAATTCAGTCTGTTAATTCAAAAATCAGAGTAGTGCTTCTGCTTTTGATTAACAATCGGAAAACAACAGAAATTTTCAGATTGCTGGGGCTTTCTGTTCAAAAAATGTTGATCAACAGACTGCATAAGAAATTAACAGCTTCAAAATCGGAAAAACCATTCTCAGAAAGCTCGAAGAAATGGATTATTTGCTTAAAAATGGAGGGGATATCGCATTAACTAACTCTACAAGAAGGCGAACTCCGCCGCTGCTGTAGCGCTGAAGCTGTCTTCCCTGCCGTGAAGCCAATGAAACCATTCTTCCTAAATCCTTCAGATTCCCAGCTAACAAATCTCGCTCTCTTTTCATTATTGATGAAGCATATTTTTTATCTACGATCGGATGGAGGAGTTGTCGCGAGGAGACGGATTAGGGCAAGAGGAAGAGACGGAATGAAAAATAAAACTCGCAGCGACATAATATATCGCAGAAACAGGAAACCGATCCGGATCGCTGTAGAATCGCGTTCCTACGATCCTACGACTCAGGAGCGCGATCCTGCGCGCGATCCTACTAAAACCGATCCAGCGAGCGATCCGGATCGGTTTTAGGATCCCGGATCGTAGGATCGTGCGATCCTACGATCCGGCGCACTTACCGACGTCGCCGACCAACTGAAGCCGCCTGATGCCATCTATGTTATTTTTATATTGCACTTTTCAATTCAGTTGTTTGTGCTCACTTGTAGTAAGCCCAGGTGAGGGGCGCGAACTCTATAATTATGTTTTGACGTTTGGACCAAGCCGGTCCGGTTTGGTGGTGTTGAACCTATAGGGTCCGGTTGGGTGTGCTGGGAAGAAGGAAGCAAGAAATTATCTCCCAATCCCTCTCTCTCTCTCTCTCTTCCCCCTTCGTCCGACTAACCGCGAGTGCCCTAACAGCGCCGCCGCTATCGCGCTCCGCTTGTGTACCGCCGGCTACCGTCTTCTCCTCCCCTCCTCTCTTCTCTTGATCCTCCTCTCCCTCTCACGGCTCCCCCCCCCCCCGCGCGCGTTCTCCCTGCAGTCACGACGGCCTTCACCACAGGTTCTTCTGAACCGTGGGGTTCATCTTCCTCCTCGGGTCCTCTCACACGATCAAGATCAGGGGGCCATAACAACTTGGTATCAGAGCTAAACGCCGGGATCTCCTTTCCCGGCACCTACCGCGCCGCTCTCACAGGATCTCGCCGCCCGCCCGCTCCGATTCCGCCCGCAAGAGACAACACCGGGCTGCTACCCTCTCCGGTTCTTTCCCCTCTTCCAATGGCTGAAGGTGGTCCTTCCCTTGGCCAACTTATGGAAATGATTCTGTTTATGTTTGCCACGCAAAATGAGAAAATGGAGGCCCTCAATGCGCGTTTGGATTCCGCCAACGGGGTACCACCGTCCCCGCCATACCCCGCCGCAGCCCCGCCCGAGAGCCGGATGGACTCCACCCCGCCCTCGCGCGGCGACCCTTACACCAACAATCGCTTCGTCCGGATGGATTTTCGCCTCTACGAGGGGCGCGAAGACCCCCTTCCTTGGCTAACTCGTTGTGACTTCTTCACTAACCAACACACTCCTGACGTGGAGCGTGTGGGCGTCGCCTCTTTCCACCTCCTCGGCCCGGCGCAACTGTGGGTCACACAACTTCTCTTGGAGCATCCCACCACTTCGTGGGCTGAATTTCGAGCCGCATGCTCCCTCCGTTTCGGACCGGCGATGTCGGGCAACCCTCTCGACGATTTAATTGCTCTCAAGTACACAGGCTCCATCGACACTTATCTCGAACAATTTCAGTTGCTGCTCTCACGTGCCACGACCGTGTTACCAACCCAACATGTACCATTCTTCACCGCAGGCTTGCCTGACCGGCTTCGTTGGGACGTGGAATTTCAAAAAAAAAAACGGATCTCTTGACGACTATGAGCCTAGCCCGTGCTTTTGATCGGCGCCTCGCATTGGATGCCCCGCCTTCGGGCCGCCCTCGACCATCCCCCATCTTCCAGCGAACACCGCAACCGGAAGGAAACCAGCAACCACGGTCTTCTTTCCGCCGCCGATTGACCCGGCCGGAGATGACGGTCCGCCGCGAGAAAGGCTTATGTTTCAATTGTGATGAGTTATACTGATGGGGGACCATCGACCAAGCACAAGGCGGGTCCCGCTTTCGTCTATTCGCGCCGGAAGACTAGGTCGACTGACGATCCGACCCCGCGGTTGCGTCCGGATGCGCGCCGTGAATCGTTTTCATATATTAGTTCATGTTATTTGCTTTTATTTTCATGTAATCGGCACACGGAACCCACGGCCAATCATAGCCGTTAATTCCGGGTTGCCCTAATGCTTTAAACATTATAAATAGGAGAGTTTGAGGCTGGGAATAGATCATTGCTGGTTTTGGAGAAGTATTCCCGGAACTCTGTGATCAAGCCCCGGTGCCGACGCCGTGGAGCCCTAGGTGTTGACTCCTAGTGGTGGAAAATCATCCCCAAGGTAACCCTAACCCTTCCCCTCCTTCCTCCAACATCTCCGGCCATTCTCCCCTCTTCTACAGCCGCTGAACCCCCTCCCCTTGCCGCCGACCTGCTGTTGGACAGCCCCTCCAGCAGCGCCTTCCTCCAACCGCCAGCCCCGCCCTCCCCTCCTACAGCGCCGCCGCCCCCTCTCCTTTATTTCCCGCACAGCCACCACCCTCCAACCCCCCCACCGATCACTCCTCCTTGATCCCTACCTACAGCCGACCCCTCCATTCCCCTCTTCTTCGTGGAACCACTTCCTTATATCCCCAAAATCCAAGATCAATTCAGATCTAGGGTTTCCCATCCCCGATCCGCTATTCCCTCCTCCGTTTACCCCGTCGTTGCCCGGATCCGATCCCTAACGTCGGATCTACCACTCCCGCGACCGGATCCGCCCGTATTCGTCCGGATCTATCCGTTTTCCACCGTGGACAGCCACCGTCCATATTTCCGGACCCGGATCTACTCCCATAACCACCAGATCTTCCCCGCCTCGGACATCTCCTTTATTTTGTGGTTTGTTTGTTGTATGGATGTTTATTTTCAGCATTGATATATTGTTTGACTATCCTATTTGTTAGAGATATTGGCTTGTGAAATTTTGTGTTGTTAGAATTTTGATTGCAGGAAGGAACAATCGTTTAGCGCTTATTTTCTGGCCCTCCGTTTGGAGGAAAGCCGTGCTTAATTGCTGGAAATGGAAAGTTGTTTTTTGCTGAATTATTAATGCGTGGGTTATGTTTCTTCCATAAAATAATTTGTTGCGCAGAAATTTGCATTTTCATATAGTGTCACCCGTGTCCACTCACCTTAGTGAGCCTACTTAGCATTGCACGCACCCTACCCTACATCAGTTGGTATCAGAGCCCAGGTCGGGCCATCTTGCATGCTCCGTAGTGGTAGGACATTTAGAAGCATGGTAGATCCGCAAGTCACCGACGAGCGAGCGGCCGGTTCGAATTCGAGCGCCGCCACCACGGATTTTGAGCGCCTTGTGTTAGACCGTTTTGATGCCTTGGGTACGCAGTTCACCAACATGCGTCGTGACTTCGCCACAGTGAACCAACGTGTAGATCGGTTAGAAAATGTTAGGAATATTCCGACACCCCGCGACGAGGAGATTGAGGACGACCCTGACAATCCTCCCCATCGAGATCAGAGGGATAGGGTCGATCCACCACCGGAAGACCATTATCGTCGTGATATCCCTTATCGAGCCCCACCCCCACCGGTGAGGAGATACCCTGATCTTGCGACTGAGCGTCGTCAGGCCCCAGTTCGTGACCGACCCCCACGTCAGCGAGATGAGTATCGTGTGCCGCGACAGCCTCGTCTTGACCCCAGGGACCGGGCACCCCCGCTTGATCGTCGTGACCGTTACCGCGATGAATACTATCCTCCGGGCCGAAGAGAGCGTGGCCCTCAGCCTGCTCGATACGACGCCTATGATGACTATCCCGAGGATTACCCTGAACCACGGAGAGGCGACCACCAGTTTGATATCACTCGTCGTATCCGCATCGATGCCCCATCCTTCGATGGGCGCTTGGATCCGAAAGCCTTCAGCGATTGGCTTTTGGATATGGACCACTACTTCGAGTGGTACGAGATGAGTGACGAGCGCTGTGTCCGCTTTGCGAAGATGAAACTGATCGGGCAAGCAAAGGTGTTCTGGATCAGTGTTGAGAGGGCCCTAGAGCGAGACGGCTATTATCCTATTTCCAGTTGGGAGGAGATGAAGGATAGACTGAGAGAGAAGTACCTCCCCACCTCGTACCGTGACCAGCTGTTCGAGCAACTGCAGAATTTACGACAGGGGACGCTTACTGTTGCAGAGTACATGACCCGCTTCGATGAGCTGATGGTTCGGAGCGATATTGCTGAGGAGCCTATTGCCACAGCATCCCGATTCAGGGCGGGCCTCCGCGCCGATATCCGGAGAGAGCTGATTCCCCACCATCCTGAGAGTGTCGATCAGATTTTCCAGCTTGCTCTCGAGTTTGAGCAGTACCTCCGATCGTCGAGCACGAAGCAGTTCCCCGCACGAGCTGATTCGTCAACCTTCAGGAGACCCGCTCCACCCCAGACCTCCGCGGCTACACCTTCTCGCACCCCCACCGATGCGAGGGGCAAGGTCGTGACCACTGATGGCCAGCAGCCTGGCGGTATTGTGTGTTTTAGATGTTCCGGCAGAGGACACGTGGCGGCGCGGTGCCCCACGCGGAACCTGTTAGTTGAGGGCGAGGAGCAGGATTTAGACGACGACGAGGATGCCCCTGAGGATGTCAGGGCCACTGTGGAGGATGGTTGGGAGAGCGATGCTGAAAAGTCACTAGAGCTTGGAGTGATTAGGCGCCTCCTACACACCCCACGTGTTGATGAGGATTGGCGCCGCACCACCATCTTCTACACCTACTTTCCCAGTGCAGGCGGTCCCTGCAAACTGGCCATTGATGGTGGGAGCTGTGTCAACATCGTAGCCCAAAAGGGCTTAGAGCGTATGCAAGTGAAGGCGGAGCCCCATCCACACCCTTATCGGGTCGTTTGGGTGGACAAGACCGCGATTCAGGTGACTCAGCGATGCCTTGTCCCCATTCGGTTAGCGACCTTTGAGGATCACGTGTGGTGTGACGTCATTCCCATGGACGTTGCCCACGTATTATTGGGGCGACCTTGGCTGTTCGACCGCGATGTCACGTGTTACGGCCGGTCGAACACGTTCTCATTTTATGATAAGGGCAAGAAGATTACGCTATCACCTACCCGACCCAAGGAGAAATCCAAGGGTCCGATTGAGCCTTCTACGAGCACCACGTCGTCGAGACCGTTACATCTCCTGCGATGTAGTGAGTTCCTGCGGGAGAGTGTGGACTCGGGCATGTTCTACATTGTTGCTGCCACTATGACTTCCGACAGTCTGGCGACGACCCCTGATCTTCCCCCGGAGATTCAGGCCCTCCTTGAGGACTTTGCTGACATCATGCCAGAGGAGCTACCTGACGAGCTCCCTCCATTACGCGATATCCAGCACGCGATCGACCTAGTCCCGGGAGCCTCTCTCCCCAACCTACCACATTATCGTATGAATCCCGACGAGCATGCCGAACTCAAACGGCAGGTTGACGAGCTACTCCGGAAGCAGTTCGTTCGAGAGAGTTTGAGCCCCTGCGCCGTTCCCGCCCTTCTTACCCCTAAGAAGGATGGCAGCTGGCGCATGTGTATCGATAGCCGTGCGATCAATAAAATCACGGTGAAGTACCGGTTTCCCATCCCTCGACTCGATGATTTATTAGATACCATGTCAGGCGCCCGGATCTTCTCCAAGATCGACCTACGGAGCGGGTACCACCAAATTCGGGTTCGAGAGGGCGACGAGTGGAAGACCGCCTTCAAGACGAAGGATGGCCTTTATGAGTGGTTGGTCATGCCGTTTGGGCTGTCCAACGCCCCAAGCACGTTCATGCGTGTCATGACCCAGATCTTACGGCCTTATATGGGCAAGTTCTTAGTCGTGTACTTCGATGATATATTGATTTACAGTCTGACCCAGGGCGACCACCTAGAGCATTTGAGACTCCTCTTTGAGACCCTTCGTGGTGAGAAGCTATTCGTGAACCTGAAGAAGTGTTCCTTCCACGCCGAGTCTGTGCAGTTCTTAGGTTTTATCGTATCCTCCACGGGAGTGTCCGTCGACCCTGAGAAGGTCAGATCCATTCGTGACTGGCCCTTACCGTCGACCATCCACGAGGCCCGTAGCTTCCACGGGTTAGCGACCTTCTACAGGAGGTTCGTTCAGGGCTTTAGCACGATCATGGCTCCATTCACGAGTTGTTTGAAGAAGGGCGAGTTTCAGTGGACCCCCGCGGCCACTCGAGCGTTTGTGGAGATTAAGGAAAGACTGACCACAGCTCCGGTTTTACGACTTCCTGATTTTGGCAAGGCATTTGAGGTTGCGTGTGACGCCTCTGGAGTGGGTATCGGTGGCGTCCTTAGCCAGGAAGGACACCCGGTCTCCTATTTCAGCGAGAAACTAAATGAAGCCAAGCAAAAATATTCCAACTATGATAGAGAGTTTTACGCGATTGTCCAATCGTTGCGGTACCGGAGGCACTACCTACTGCCCCGAGAATTCGTTCTCTACTCTGACCACCAAGCGCTACGATACTTAGACTCCCAGAAAAAGCTTGGACATAGGCATGCGAAGTGGGTAGAATACCTCCAGGACTTCAATTATGTTCTCAAACACCGAGCGGGTGTCGAGAACAAACCCGCTGATGCGTTGAGTCGGCGGGTCACTTTACTCCAGACTCTGAGGGCCCACGTAGACGGACTCGAGCGGATTATAGCTGATTATCCAGGGTGTTCCGACTTCGGTGAGATATACGTCGCTCTATCTCGAGACCCACCAGATTTTGTCGATGGCTTCCAGATTTGGGAGGGCTACCTCTACCGGGGCTCCCACATATGCGTCCCCCGTACATCGTATCGTGACTACTTGATTTGGGAACTCCATGCGGGTGGGGCCGCCGGGCATTTCGGCAGGGATAAGACTATAGCTATTGTCGAAGATCGATTTTATTGGCCGGGCCTAAAAAGAGACGTGGCTAGAGTAGTCCGACATTGTGGCACGTGCCAGACGGCTAAGGGAACTAAACAAAATACGGGTCTATATACACCCTTACCCGTCCCTAGTAGGCCGTGGGAAGACATTAGTATGGACTTTGTCCTGGGATTGCCACGCACAGTTCGGAAACACGATTCCATCTTCGTGGTAGTTGACCGGTTTTCGAAGATGGCCCACTTCATAGCGTGTTCCAGGACTGCTGACGCTTCGCGGGTAGCTTCCATTTTCATTCGGGACGTCTTTAGGCTCCATGGCCTACCGACATCCATAGTGTCCGATAGAGATGTTAGGTTCGTGAGCTACTTTTGGAAAACTCTATGGCACAAAACAGGCACTACCCTTAAGTTTTCGTCTGCATATCACCCACAGACAGACGGACAGACCGAGGTCGTGAACCGTAGTTTAGGGAACCTGCTTAGGTGTCTTGTGGGTGAGCACGTCGCGAGTTGGGACTCCATCCCACCCATTGCTGAATTTGCCTACAATAGTTCGGTTAATCGGTCCACCGGTCTGAGTCCGTTTCATGTAGTCTTAGGGTATGAGCCCAAGAAGCCTATTGACCTTCTCCCTTGCCCACTAGAATCCCGTCCGAGTGAGTCCGCCGAGTCATTTGCACGTCATTTGCATGAGTTACATGAGTCAGTCCGCCGACAAATTATTTTAAGCAATGAAAGCTATAAAACCCATGCAGATTTAAGCAGGCGAGAGCAGGTTTTCAAGGAAGGCGAGCAAGTTATGGTCCGAATCCGAGCGGAGAGGTTCCCGCCGGGGCATGCTAAGAAATTACACGCTAAGCGAATGGGTCCCTACTCGATCATTAAACGAATCGGCACTAATGCTTACAAGCTAAATATCCCTGCAAGTATGGGGATCCATCCGGTATTCAATGTTGAAGACCTAACTCCTTACTATGAGCCCCGCAAGTATTTGGACCCGAGTCGGGATGATCACCGTCCCTCCACTCCACCATCAGCTGCAGCCCCTTCCGCCTCACCTATGCCCCCACTTACCGCGTCCCCAGCTGTGAACACCCCTGAGAGTCTTCCACCTTTGGTGACACCGTCTGCGCCCCTGATCGCCCCGGGATCCACCTTGCGAGAGAGTGAGGAGTGTGTTACAGACATTGTTGCTCATGAGTACGTTCCTACCGCCACTGGATTCTCTTGCCGCTACCTGGTTCGTTGGCGAGGCCGCCCCGCCTCTGATGACACGTGGATTCTACCTACGGAGCTGGATCGGCTCGCCCCCGGACTTCGACATCAGTACGATCGTCTCCATTCATCGGAGATGAATTCTTTTCAGTCGGGGGGAGTTGATGGGGGACCATCGACCAAGCACAAGGCGGGTCCCGCTTTCGTCTATTCGCGCCGGAAGACTCGGTCGGACTGACGATCCGACCCCGCGGTTGCATCCGGATGCGCGCCGCGAATCGTTTTCATATATTAGTTCATGTTATTTGCTTTTATTTTCATGTAATCGGCACACGGAACCCACGGCCAATCATAGCCGTTAATTCCGGGTTGCCCTAATGCTTTAAACATTATAAATAGGAGAGTTTGAAGCTGGGAATAGATCATTGCTGGTTTTGGAGAAGTATTCCCGGAACTCTGTGATCAAGCCCCGGTGCCGACGCCGTGGAGCCCTAGGTGTTGACTCCTAGTGGTGGAAAATCATCTCCAAGGTAACCCTAACCCTTCCCCTCCTTCCTCCAACATCTCCGGCCATTCTCCCCTCTTCTACAGCCGCTGAACCCCCTCCCCTTGCCGCCGACCTGCTGCTGGACAGCCCCTCCAGCAGCGCCCCTTCCTCCAACCGCCAGCCCCGCCCTCCCCTCCTACAGCGCCGCCGCCCCCTCTCCTTTATTTCCCGCACAGCCACCACCCTCCAACCCCCCCACCGATCACTCCTCCTTGATCCCTACCTACAGCCGACCCCTCCATTCCCCTTTTCTTCGTGGAACCACTTCCTTATATCCCCAAAATCCAAGATCAATTCAGATCTAGGGTTTCCCATCCCCGATCCGCTATTCCCTCCTCCGTTTACCCCGTCGTTGCCCGGATCCGATCCCTAACGTCGGATCTACCACTCCCGCGACCGGATCCGCCCGTATTCGTCCGGATCTATCCGTTTTCAGCCCTCCTCCTCCGTTTTCCACCGTGGACAGCCACCGTCCATATTTCCGGACCCGGATCTACTCCCATAACCACCGGATCTTCCCCGCCTCGGACATCTCCTTTATTTTGTGGTTTGTTTGTTGTATGGATGTTTATTTTCAGCATTGATATATTGTTTGACTATCCTATTTGTTAGAGATATTGGCTTGTGAAATTTTGTGTTGTTAGAATTTTGATTGCAGGAAGGAACAATCGTTTAGCGCTTATTTTCTGGCCCTCCGTTTGGAGGAAAGCCGTGCTTAATTGCTGGAAATGGAAAGTTGCTTTTTGCTGAATTATTAATGCGTGGGTTATGTTTCTTCCATAAAATAATTTGTTGCGCGGAAATTTGCATTTTCATATAGTGTCACCCGTGTCCACTCACCTTAGTGAGCCTACTTAGCATTGCACGCACCCTACCCTACATCATATACACTCCCACTCATCGGTGCAAACACCTCTTTTGGTTAGAAGTCGACGACCCAACCGAGGATGATGACGATGGCTACGTCAATACAAGTACCCCTCAACTATCCCTGCATGCCTTAGAAGGGCCACAGGAGGGCTGCACCATTCAGCTTTTCGTGACCATCATGGGGACCGCACTCCTCGCTCTTTTGGACACGGGCAGTACTCATAGCTTCATCCGCAAGGACCGGGCCCTCCAACTTCAACTTCCGTTCATGACGCGCAGCCACGTCATGGTCGCAGTGGCCAATGGGCAACAAATGTCGTGTCCGGGAGTCTGTCGCCGCGTAGCTTTTGACGTGGACGGCTCTCCTTACCAGATGGATCTCTTTCTCGTTGATCTTCGGGGTTTTGACATCGTACTTGGCGTGCGTTGGCTGTGCACTTTGGGGCCACTTACATGGGATTTTGACCGGATGACAATCTCATGGCGCGCGGGCTCGCGGGTAGTTCAGTGGCAAGGACAAAATCCACAGCAGTCGCCGTTCTCTTTCCTAGCCCATACCGAGCAGTTGGAGACTCCCCTGCATTCGGCGGAGGATCATCCCGCGGCTCTGACGACCCTTCTTCAGTCGTTGCCGGAGCTTTTTAGTCCGTGCTTGGGTCTTCCCCCTAGGCGGCGGCAGGACCATCGCATTTGCCTCCTTCGGGGAGCGGCTCCAGTGGTGGTACGCCCTTACCGGTACCCCTTCCTCCAGAAGGACGAGATCGAACGGCAATGCGATCTCCTCCTCCAGCAGGGTCTCATTCGGCGCAACGTTTCCCCTTTCTCTTCTCTGGTGCTGCTGGTGCACAAAAAGGACAGCACATGGCGCATGTGTGTGGACTACCGCGCCCTCAACGCAATTACAGTTAAGGACAAATTTCCCATTCCGGTGGTGGAAGAGCTGTTGGACGAGTTACATGGCGCATGTTATTTCTCCAAGCTTGACTTGTTCTCCGGGTACCATCAAGTCCGCGTGTCGGAAAAGGATGTGGAGAAGACGGCCTTTCAGACGCATCACAGCCACTTTGAGTTCCTTGTTATGCCATTCGGCCTAACAAACGCGTCATCCACGTTTCAAGCGCTGATGAATGAGGTATTCCAACCCTTCCTCCGCAAGTCCGTTCTCGTTTTTTTGACGATATTTTAGTGTATAGTAAAACTTGGGAGGACCACCTACACCATCTCCGGGTTGTTCTCTCTATGGCCCACCGGCACCACTTCATCTTGAAGCCGTCGAAGTGCTCATTTGGGCAACGCTCCATCACGTACTTGGGCCACGTGGTGGATCATTCAGGAGTGTCGGCCGATCCGGCCAAGCTCGAGGGAGTGGCGTCAAAATATCACCGACCTCCGCGGATTTCTCGGCCTCACGGATTACTACCGCCGCTTCATCCGCGACTACGGTGTCGTGGCCGCACCTCTGATCAGTTTACTGCTGAAGAACGCATTTGTGTGGGCGGACACCGCAACCGAGGTGTTCCATGCCCTCCAGGCTGCCTTGCTGTCCGCTCCCGTTCTCCGGCTTCCGGATTTCACAGTGCCATTCCTAGTTGAGTGTGAAGCTTCCGGGTTAGGCTACGGGGCAGTGCTGCAATAGGAGGGTCATCCCGTTGCGTATTTCAGCCGTCAAACGACCATCCACCACAGGAAGATGTCGGCCTACGAACAAGAGCTCATTGGGCTCGCCAAGGCAGTTCAGCATTGGCGGCCTTACTTATGGGGCCGATCCTTCATCGTGCGGACAGACCACTACAGTCTCAAGTATCTCTTGGAGCAACGCCTCACTACCGTGCCACAACAGAGATGGGTTAGCAAATTACTCGGGTTCGACTTTCAAGTGGAGCATAAGGCGGGATCCCTCAACCGCGCCGCCGACGCGCTCTCACGCCGGGACACACCTACGACTGCATCCATATGTGCCATCTCCTTTCCTACGGCCGACCTCCTCTTCTTGCTCCGACAGGAGGTCCATGACTCTCCCAGTTTATCCGAGCTGCTGCACAGGGCGGAGCAAGGGCTTCCGGATGCAGAATGGACAGACCGCCAGGGGCTCATCTATTATCGAAAACGGCTCTATGTTGACTCAGCATAACCCCTCATCTGCAAAATCGTGGGTGGCATCCATTGCCGCATCCATGAAGGAGTTCACCGCACTCTCCAGCGTCTCCGAACAGAATTTATTGGAAGGGTATGCGCCGACACGTCCACGAATTCATCTCCACATGCGCCATCTGTCAACAAAATAAGGCCGATCACCTCCTGCCGGCGGGATTGCTTCAGCCTCTACCCATCCCTACACAAGTTTGGGCGGACCTTTCTATGGATTTTGTGGAAGGACTTACTCCGGTTCGCGGCAAATGCATTTTGATGGTCGTGGTGGACCGGTTCTCAAAGGGAGCCCATTTCATTCCCCTAGCTCGGCCACTCGTCGCAGAGCACGTGGCCCGCGTCTTCTTCCAGGAGATTTTTCGTCTACACGGCATGTCGGAGACGCTTGTCTCGGACCGGGACAAAGTATTCACGAGTAGCTTTTGGCGAGAACTTTTCTCCCTTAGCGGCACCAAATTGGCGTTTTCGTCCACATACCACCCCCAGTCGGATGGACAGACCGAGGTGGTCAACCGCACCTTTGAGATGTACCTACGATGCGTGACCGGGGACCGGCCGCGGGAATGGCCGCGTTGGCTACCGTGGGTGGAATATTGTTACAACACGGCATACCATACGACTTTGCAGACCACACCGTTCCGCCTCATCTATGGTCGCGACCCCCCCCCCCCCCCCCCCCACACCCACCAATTGTCCTACATGGGTGGTTCGGCTCGCCTAGCGGCCATTGATCAAGAGTTGGAGGATCGCGACACTTTCTTACAGGCCGCCCGGGATCGCCTGCTGCAGGCCCAACAACACATGGAGGTTTACTACAACCGTGGGCATAGAGATCTCACCCTTGCGGTTGGAGATTGGGTTTGGGTGCGGCGTCGCCCCTTTCGGCAAGTTACAGCGGTCCGTCCCCCTTCCAACAAGTTGGGCCCTAAGTTCTTTGGCCATGCTCCTCTTACTATCCTCCGAAAGCACTTCTTGATTTTCTGTTTACTGAGTTTCAATGTGAAACTTGCATTTACGGCAAGCAACATCGATCTACCTCCCCCCTAGTTATTCTCGGAACTCTGCTCTCTTTGACTTGGTTCACTCGGATATTTGAGGTCCATATAAAATTATTAGTTTGTCTGGTCATGGTACTTTCTGATTTTTATTGATGATCATTCTCGCATCACCTGGTTATATTTAATCTGTGATCGCTCTGAGTTATTGCGGTGCTTCCGCTCCTTCATCGTTGAAACTCGTACTCAATTCTTGAGCACCATTAAAATTCTTCACTGATAATGCTCGTGAGTAAATCAATCGCGAATTTCAGGACACCTGTAACCTCCTTGGCATTCTCCATGAGAGATTTTGTGTCTATACACCACAACAAAATAGTGTCGCCGAGCAGAAGAATGACCACCTCCTGAAAGTTGCTCGCTCTCTTATGTTTCAGATGCGCGTTCCAAAGCAGTATTGACACTTTGTTGTTTCCACCGCGAGCTATTTAATTAATTGCATGTCATCGACTGTCCTCGACCTTGCTACTCCCTTCTCCATTTTGTATCCTTCCACACCTTCCTTCTCCCCCCTCCTCAGGTCTTTGGAAGTGTCTACTTTGTCCACCATCTCGAGCCTCATGTCAATAAGTTGGCTCCTCGTGCTACCAAGTACATTTTTGTTGGGTACTCTCGTACACAGAAAGGTTATGTGTGTCATTCTTCTAATACTGGGAAAACGATCACCTTTGTGGTTGTTACCTTCTTTGAGGATCAACAGTTCTACTCAGCATCTCCTGAAGCTAATTCTCACAATGCTCTCCCACGTCCGGCTATTCCCACTCACACTTCTCCTCCCTTGCTTCCTACACCTCCTCCCTTACTCCCCCTACACCTCCTCTTTGAGGATCAACTGCTCTACTCAGCATCTCCTGAAGCTATATCTCGCAATGCTCTCCCACGTCTGAATGTTCCAACTTACACTTCTCCTCCCGTGCTCCCCTCTCCCCCTTTACTCCCTACACCTCCCATGCTCCCCACTCCTCCTCTACAAGTGTACACTCGTCGTCGTCCTCGGTCTGATGCCCTGCGACCATTTTGGTCTACTGATGCTGCTCCACGGACCGTTGACCCGCCTACGGCTCCCTCCCAAGCTGTGGTTTCTTCTACCGCTCACCCTCTCTCTAATTATGTATCCTTACACCGCTTCTTTTCTCCCTTGCGCAGGTTTGCGGCGGCTTTGTCCTCTATTTCCACCCCGTCTTCTGTGCAGGAAGCTCTTCAACATCCGGGGTGGAGAGCGACAATGGATGATGAAATGGCAGCTCTCTGAGCCAATCACACATGAGACCTTGTTCCTTTTTCCTCCGGATCAACACAGTGAGTTGCAAGTGGGTATTCACCGTGAAGCATCATCTAGATGGGACTGTTGACCGCGTCAAGGCTCGTCTTGTTGCCAGAGGTTTTACTCAACAACATGGCCTTTGTATAACCCGTAATTCGTCAAGATCAGAAATGTCTAAGGAAGACACTTCAGGAAACCACCTCGCCAGGCGGCTATTTACAGACCTCGCCAGAAGGTATTCGCAGACCTCGCCAGACGACTATTCGTAGACCTCGTCTGGGAGATCTCATCCAGCAGATCTCGTCCGGGAGATCTCGCCCAACAGATCTCGTCCAGCCGATCTCGTTTGGGAGATCTCGTCTGGCAGATCTCGTCCAGGATATCTCGTCCAACAAATTTCGTCTAGCAGATCTCGTCCAGGAGATCTCGTCCAACAGACCTTGTCGCCATGTGGCTATTCGCAACCCATCTCGCCAGAAGGCGTCTATTCACAGCCCATCTCGCCAGAAAGAGGTTATTCGCAGGTCACCCCTAGATTTGCCTATAAATAGGACCCCAAGACACAAGAGAGAAGGTGATTTTACCCTCCTCAAGGTTCCCCTTGGCCTTAAAGCTCGCCTCTCTTGTGCCTAGCTCAGCTTCCTTTGGAGGGGAAGTTCCTATACACTTTAGGGTAAGCAGTGGGACCTCGCTGCAGCTCGGGGTCTAATTTATAGTCTTCATTCGCCCGGGTCGAACGCTAAACAAGTAGCCTTTGGTCACCCTGTGGTCCGAACTTTTGGGACCAGGATTTTATTGGTTCCAACAACCTTGATTATGAAGAGACTTTTTCTCCGGTGGCAAAACTCAACACCGTTCGTGTCCTACTCTCACTTGTCGTTCATCGTCATTGGCCGCTCCATCAACTTGACATTAAAAACGCTTTCCTTTACGACGATCTTGTGGAGACTGTGTACATGCAGCAACCTCCTGGTTATACAACCACGAGGGAGTCCCTTGTCTGTCATCTGAAAAAATCTCTCTATAGCCACAAACAGTCTCCACGGGCATAGTTTGAGAAATTTAGTAGGGTGGTTCGTGAGTTTGGCAGCAGACTTCTCCCTATTTATTCGACAACGTAAACGTGGCTTAGTGATTCTTCTAATCTACGTTGATGACATTCTTGTCATTAGTGATGATCTTCCTGACATCACCCAAATCAAGCAACATCTTGTCTCTCACTTTCAAACTAAGGATTTGGGACAACTCCACTACTTCTTCGGAATTGAGGTAGCCCGACGACCTGATGGTCTTGTCTTGTCTCAGCGGAAATATTGTTTCGATCAACTTCACGATGTAGGCTATTTTGGATGTAAGCCTGTGGATACACCTATGAATGTAAATCATCAGCTTCGTGCTCATGACTCAGATTCTGATCAACTTCTCCCTAATCCGGAGTATTATCGCCGCTTTTTTGGCAAGCTAATCTATCTTACTGTCACACGACCCGACATTTCCTTTGCGGTCGGTGTGGCTAGTCACTTCATGCATACCCCTCGGGTCTCTCATCTTCAGGTCGTTGAGTGTATTCTTCGATACTTGAAGAATGCTCCGGGGCAAGGGTAGGTATACAAGTCTTCTACCCCTCTGTCTCTCATTACATATTGTGATATTGATTACGCTGGGTCCCTGGACGATCGTCAGTCCATGAGCGGTTACTACACATATTTTGGCGCGAACTTGGTTACTTGGCGAAGTAAGAAGCATACTGTGGTTGCTCAGTCTTCAGCTGAAGCAGAGTATTGCTCCATGGTGGTCGTCGTCTCAGAACTTACATGGCTAGAGAGTCTTCTCAATGATTTAGGTGTTAAACTTCCACCCCCGGCTGTTCTCTTTTCTGATAGTAAAACTGCTATTCATATCGCCGAGAAGCCGTGTTTCATGAGCGAATGAAACACATCGAAGATGATTGCCATTTTGTCCAGGAAAAGGTCCAGGCTTCAAAAACTAATTTTACGACATGTGCGGGTTGCCGATCAAATCTCCGATATTTTTACTAAGGCCTTGTCTCGCCCACTATATCAACAATTCCTCTCCAAGCTTGACGCCTACGACTTGTACACCCCAGCTTGCGGGGAAGTGTAACAAAATAAATAAAACCCATGTATTTAGGCCCATAAGGCCTCTCTCCTCTAGCTCTTCCTTTAGTCCCACATCTTTAGTTTGTATTTAGCTTTCTCTCTCTCTTTCTATAAAAGGAGACTCATTGTACAATGTAATAGTTGATTTTTCATTAGAATAATAAACTCTTGATGATGTAGGGTAGGGTGCGTGCAATGCTAAGTAGGCTCACTAAGGTGAGTGGACACGGGTGACACTATATGAAAATGCAAATTTTCGCGCAACAAATTATTTTATGGAAGAAACATAACCCACGCATTAATAATTCAGCAAAAAGCAACTTTCCATTTCCAGCAATTAAGCACGACTTTCCTCCAAACGGAGGGCCAGAAAATAAGCGCTAAACGATTGTTCCTTCCTGCAATCAAAATTCTAACAACACAAAATTTCACAAGCCAATATCTCTAACAAATAGGATAGTCAAACAATATATCAATGCTGAAAATAAACATCCATACAACAAACAAACCACAAAATAAAGGAGATGTCTGAGGCGGGGAAGATCCGGTGGTTATGGGAGTAGATCCGGGTCCGGAAATATGGACGGTGGCTGTCCACGGTGGAAAACGGAGGGGGAGGGCTGAAAACGGATAGATCCGGACGAATACGGGCGGATCCGGTCGCGGGAGTGGTAGATCCGACGTTAGGGGTCGGATCCGGGCAACGACGGGGTAAACGGTGGAGGGAATAGCGGATCGGGGATGGGAAACCCTAGATCTGAATTGATCTTGGATTTTGGGGATATAAGGAAGTGGTTCCACGAAGAAGAGGGGGATGGAGGGGTCGGCTGTAGGTAGGGATCAAGGAGGAGTGATCGGTGGGGGGGTTGGAGGGTGGTGGCTGTGCGGGAAATAAAGGAGAGGGGGCGGCGGCGCTGTAGGAGGGGAGGGCGGGGCTGGCGGTTGGAGGAAGGGGCGCTGCTGGAGGGGCTGTCCAGCAGCAGGTCGGCGGCAAGGGGAGGGGGTTCAGCGGCTGTAGAAGAGGGGAGAATGGCCGGAGATGTAGGAGGAAGGAGGGGAAGGGTTAGGGTTACCTTGGGGATGATTTTCCACCACTAGGAGTCAACACCTAGGGCTCCACGGCGTCGGCACCGGGGCTTGATCACAGAGTTCCGGGAATACTTCTCCAAAACCAGCAATGATCTATTCCCAGCCTCAAACTCTCCTATTTATAATGTTTAAAGCATTAGGGCAACCCGGAATTAACGGCTATGATTGGCCGTGGGTTCCGTGTGCCGATTACATGAAAATAAAAGCAAATAACATGAACTAATATATGAAAACGATTCGCGGCGCGCATCCGGACGCAACCGCGGGGTCGGATCGTCAGTCCGACCGAGTCTTCCGGCGCGAATAGACGAAAGCGGGGCCCGCCTTGTGCTTGGCCGATGGTCCCCCATCAACTCCCCCCGACTGAAAAGAATTCATCTCCGATGAATGGAGACGATCGTACTGATGTCGAAGTCCGGGGGCGAGCCGATCCAGCTCCGTAGGTAGAATCCACGTGTCATCAGAGGCGGGGCGGCCTCTCCAACGAACCAGGTAGCGGCAAGAGAATCCAGTGGCGGTAGGAACGTACTCATGAGCAACGTCTGTAACACACTCCCCACTCTCTCGCGAGGTGGATCCCGGGGCGATCAGGGGCGCAGACGGTGTTACCAAAGGTGGAAGACTCTCAGGGGTGTTCACAGCTGGGGACGCGGTAAGTGGGGGCATAGGTGAGGCGGAAGGGGCTGCAGCTGATGGTGGAGTGGAGGGACGGTGATCATCCCGACTCGGGTCCAAATACTTGCGGGGCTCATAGTAAGGAGTTAGGTCTTCAACATTGAATACCGGATGGATCCCCATACTTGCAAGGATATTTAGCTTGTAAGCATTAGTGCCGATTCGTTTAATGATCGAGTAGGGACCCATTCGCTTAGCGTGTAATTTCTTAGCATGCCCCGGTGGGAACCTCTCCGCTCGGATTCGGACCATAACTTGCTCGCCTTCCTTGAAAACCTGCTCTCGCCTGCTTAAATCTGCATGGGTTTTATAGCTTTCATTGCTTAAAATAATTTGTCGGCGGACTGAATCATGTAACTCATGCAAATGACGTGCAAATGACTCGGCGGACTCACTCGGACGGGATTCTAGTGGGCAAGGGAGAAGGTCAATAGGCTTCTTGGGCTCATACCCTAAGACTACATGAAACGGACTCAGACCGGTGGACCGATTAACCGAACTATTGTAGGCAAATTCAGCAATGGGTAGGATGGAGTCCCAACTCGCGACGTGCTCACCCACAAGACACCTAAGCAGGTTCCCTAAACTACGGTTCACGACCTCGGTCTGTCCGTCTGTCTGTGGGTGATATGCAGACGAAAACTTAAGGGTAGTGCCTGTTTTGTGCCATAGAGTTTTCCAGAAGTAGCTCACGAACCTAACATCTCTATCGGACACTATGGATGCCGGTAGGCCATGGAGCCTAAAGACGTCCCGAATGAAAATGGAAGCTACCCGCGAAGCGTCAGCAGTCCTGGAACACGCTATGAAGTGGGCCATCTTCGAAAACCGGTCAACTACCACGAAGATGGAATCGTGTTTCCGAACTGTGCGTGGCAATCCCAGGATAAAGTCCATACTAATGTCTTCCCACGGCCTACTAGGGACGGGTAAGGGTGTATATAGACCCGTATTTTGTTTAGTTCCCTTAGCCGTCTGGCACGTGCCACAATGTCGGACTACTCTAGCCACGTCTCTTTTTAGGCCCGGCCAATAAAATCGATCTTCGACAATAGCTATAGTCTTATCCCTGCCGAAATGCCCGGCGGCCCCACCCGCATGGAGTTCCCAAATCAAGTAGTCACGATACGATGTACGGGGGACGCACATGTGGGAGCCCCGGTAGAGGTAGCCCTCCCAAATCTGGAAGCCATCGACAAAATCTGGTGGGTCTCGAGATAGAGCGACGTATATCTCACCGAAGTCGGAACACCCTGGATAATCAGCTATAATCCGCTCGAGTCCGTCTACGTGGGCCCTCAGAGTCTGGAGTAAAGTGACCCGCCGACTCAACGCATCAGCGGGTTTGTTCTCGACACCCGCTCGGTGTTTGAGAACATAATTGAAGTCCTGGAGGTATTCTACCCACTTCGCATGCCTATGTCCAAGCTTTTTCTGGGAGTCTAAGTATCGTAGCGCTTGGTGGTCAGAGTAGAGAACGAATTCTCGGGGCAGTAGGTAGTGCCTCCAGTACCGCAACGATTGGACAATCGCGTAAAACTCTCTATCATAGTTGGAATATTTTTGCTTGGCTTCATTTAGTTTCTCGCTGAAATAGGAGACCGGGTGTCCTTCCTGGCTAAGGACGCCACCGATACCCACTCCAGAGGCGTCACACGCAACCTCAAATGCCTTGCCAAAATCAGGAAGTCGTACAACCGGAGCTGTGGTCAGTCTTTCCTTAATCTCCACAAACGCTCGAGTGGCCGCGGGGGTCCACTGAAACTCGCCCTTCTTCAAACAACTCGTGAATGGAGCCATGATCGTGCTAAAGCCCTGAACGAACCTCCTGTAGAAGGTAGCTAACCCGTGGAAGCTACGGGCCTCGTGGATGGTCGACGGTAAGGGCCAGTCACGAATGGATCTGACCTTCTCAGGGTCGACGGACACTCCCGTGGAGGATACGATAAAACCTAAGAACTGCACAGACTCGGCGTGGAAGGAACACTTCTTCAGGTTCACGAATAGCTTCTCACCACGAAGGGTCTCAAAGAGGAGTCTCAAATGCTCTAGGTGGTCGCCCTGGGTCAGACTGTAAATCAATATATCATCGAAGTACACGACTAAGAACTTGCCCAAATAAGGCCGTAAGATCTGGGTCATGACACGCATGAATGTGCTTGGGGCGTTGGACAGCCCAAACGGCATGACCAACCACTCATAAAGGCCATCCTTCGTCTTGAAGGCGGTCTTCCACTCGTCGCCCTCTCGAACCCGAATTTGGTGGTACCCGCTCCGTAGGTCGATCTTGGAGAAGATCCGGGCGCCTGACATGGTATCTAATAAATCATCGAGTCGAGGGATGGGAAACCGGTACTTCACCGTGATTTTATTGATCGCACGGCTATCGATACACATGCGCCAGCTGCCATCCTTCTTAGGGGTAAGAAGGGCGGGAACGGCGCAGGGGCTCAAACTCTCTCGAACGAACTGCTTCCGGAGTAGCTCGTCAACCTGCCGTTTGAGTTCGGCATGCTCGTCGGGATTCATACGATAATGTGGTAGGTTGGGGAGAGAGGCTCCCGGGACTAGGTCGATCGCGTGCTGGATATCGCGTAATGGAGGGAGCTCGTCAGGTAGCTCCTCTGGCATGATGTCAGCAAAGTCCTCAAGGAGGGCCTGAATCTCCGGGGGAAGATCAGGGGTCGTCGCCAGACTGTCGGAAGTCATAGTGGCAGCAACAATGTAGAACATGCCCGAGTCCACACTCTCCCGCAGGAACTCACTACATCGCAGGAGATGTAACGGTCTCGACGACGTGGTGCTCGTAGAAGGCTCAATCGGACCCTTGGATTTCTCCTTGGGTCGGGTAGGTGATAGCGTAATCTTCTTGCCCTTATCATAAAATGAGAACGTGTTCGACCGGCCGTAACACGTGACATCGCGGTCGAACAGCCAAGGTCGCCCCAATAATACGTGGGCAACGTCCATGGGAATGACGTCACACCACACGTGATCCTCAAAGGTCGCTAACTGAATGGGGACAAGGCATCGCTGAGTCACCTGAATGGCGGTCTTGTCCACCCAAACGACCCGATAAGGGTGTGGATGGGGCTCCGCCTTCACTTGCATACGCTCTAAGCCCTTTTGGGCTACGATGTTGACACAGCTCCAACCATCAATGGCCAGTTTGCAGGGACCGCCTGCACTGGGAAAGTAGGTGTAGAAGATGGTGGTGAGGCGCCAATCCTCATCAACACGTGGGGTGTGTAGGAGGCGCCTAATCACTCCAAGCTCTAGTGACTTTTCAGCATCGCTCTCCCAACCATCCTCAACGGTGGCCCTGACATCCTCAGGGGCATCCTCGTCCTCGTCTAAATCCTGCTCCTCGCCCTCAACTAGCAGGTTCCGCGTGGGGCACCGCGCCGCCACGTGTCCTCTGCCGGAACATCTAAAACACACAATACCGCCAGGCTGCTGGCCATCAGTGGTCACGACCTTGCCCCTCGCATCGGTGGGGGTGCGAGAAGGTGTGGCCGCGGAGGTCTGGGGTGGAGCGGGTCTCCTGAAGGTTGACGAATCAGCTCGTGCGGGGAACTGCTTCGTGCTCGACGATCGGAGGTACTGCTCAAACTCGAGAGCAAGCTGGAAAATCTGATCGACACTCTCAGGATGGTGGGGAATCAGCTCTCTCCGGATATCGGCGCGGAGGCCCGCCCTGAATCGGGATGCTGTGGCAATAGGCTCCTCAGCAATATCGCTCCGAACCATCAGCTCATCGAAGCGGGCCATGTACTCTGCAACAGTAAGCGTCCCCTGTCGTAAATTCTGCAGTTGCTCGAACAGCTGGTCACGGTACGAGGTGGGGAGGTACTTCTCTCTCAGTCTATCCTTCATCTCCTCCCAACTGGAAATAGGATAATAGCCGTCTCGCTCTAGGGCCCTCTCAACACTGATCCAGAACACCTTTGCTTGCCCGATCAGTTTCATCTTCGCAAAGCGGACACAGCGCTCGTCACTCATCTCGTACCACTCGAAGTAGTGGTCCATATCCAAAAGCCAATCGCTGAAGGCTTTCGGATCCAAGCGCCCATCGAAGGATGGGGCATCGATGCGGATACGACGAGTGATATCAAACTGGTGGTCGCCTCTCCGTGGTTCAGGGTAATCCTCGGGATAGTCATCATAGGCGTCGTATCGAGCAGGCTGAGGACCACGCTCTCTTCGACCCGGAGGATAGTATTCATCGCGGTAACGGTCACGACGATCAAGCGGGGGTGCCCGGTCCCTGGGGTCAAGACGAGGCTGTCGCGGCACACGATACTCATCTCGCTGAGGTGGGGGTCGGTCACGAACTGGGGCCTGACGACGCTCAGTCGCAAGATCAGGGTATCTCCTCACCGGTGGGGGTGGGGCTCGATAAGGGATATCACGACGATAATGGTCTTCCGGTGGTGGATCGACCCTATCCCTTTGATCTCGATGGGGAGGATTGTCAGGGTCGTCCTCAATCTCCTCGTCGCGGGGTGTCGGAATATTCCTAACATTTTCTAACCGATCTACACGTTGGTTCACTGTGGCGAAGTCACGACGCATGTTGGTGAACTGCGTACCCAAGGCATCAAAACGGTCTAACACAAGGCGCTCAAAATCTGTGGTGGCGGCGCTCGAATTCGAACCAGCCGCTCGCTCGTCGGTGACTTGCGGATCTACCATGCTTCTAAATGTCCTACCACTACGGAGCATGCAAGATGGCCCGACCTGGGCTCTGATACCAACTGATGTAGGGTAGGGTGCGTGCAATGCTAAGTAGGCTCACTAAGGTGAGTGGACACGGGTGACACTATATGAAAATGCAAATTTCCGCGCAACAAATTATTTTATGGAAGAAACATAACCCACGCATTAATAATTTAGCAAAAAACAACTTTCCATTTCCAGCAATTAAGCACGGCTTTCCTCCAAACGGAGGGCCAGAAAATAAGCGCTAAACGACTGTTCCTTCCTGCAATCAAAATTCTAACAACACAAAATTTCACAAGCCAATATCTCTAACAAATAGGATAGTCAAACAATATATCAATGCTGAAAATAAACATCCATACAACAAACAAACCACAAAATAAAGGAGATGTCTGAGGCGGGGAAGATCCGGTGGTTATGGGAGTAGATCCGGGTCCGGAAATATGGACGGTGGCTGTCCACGGTGGAAAACGGAGGAGGAGGGCTGAAAACGGATAGATCCGGACGAATACGGGCGGATCCGGTCGCGGGAGTGGTAGATCCGACGTTAGGGATCGGATCCGGGCAACGACGGGGTAAACGGAGGAGGGAATAGCGGATCGGGGATGGGAAACCCTAGATTTGAATTGATCTTGGATTTTGGGGATATAAGGAAGTGGTTCCACGAAGAAGAGGGGGATGGAGGGGTCGGCTGTAGGTAGGGATCAAGGAGGAGTGATCGGTGGGGGGGTTGGAGGGTGGTGGCTGTGCGGGAAATAAAGGAGAGGGGGCGGCGGCGCTGTAGGAGGGGAGGGCGGGGCTGGCGGTTGGAGGAAGGGTCGTTGCTGGAGGGGCTGTCCAGCAGCAGGTCGGCGGCAAGGGGAGGGGGTTCAGCGGCTGTAGAAGAGGGGAGAATGGCCGGAGATGTAGGAGGAAGGAGGGGAAGGGTTAGGGTTACCTTGGGGATGATTTTCCACCACTAGGAGTCAACACCTAGGGCTCCACGGCGTCGGCACCGGGGCTTGATCACAGAGTTCCGGGAATACTTCTCCAAAACCAGCAATGATCTATTCCCAGCCTCAAACTCTCCTATTTATAATGTTTAAAGCATTAGGGCAACCCGGAATTAACGGCTATGATTGGCCGTGGGTTCCGTGTGCCGATTACATGAAAATAAAAGCAAATAACATGAACTAATATATGAAAACGATTCGCGGCGCGCATCCGGACGCAACCGCGGGGTCGGATCGTCAGTCCGACCGAATCTTCCGGCGCGAATAGACGAAAGCGGGGCCCGCCTTGTGCTTGGCCGATGGTCCCCCATCACTTGACCTTTTTATTTTCAAGTTGCACAGACTTAAGCTTATAACC
This sequence comes from Dactylorhiza incarnata, assembly GCA_033032865.1. NCBI lineage: Eukaryota > Viridiplantae > Streptophyta > Magnoliopsida > Asparagales > Orchidaceae > Dactylorhiza > Dactylorhiza incarnata. Next base: position 1,769,828 of record JAWHQI010000340.1, on the reverse strand, counting down.
TTCAATATCTCTTTGAATCTAAACCTTTTACCATTTAGTTTCATACAATTTTGTTAATCTTCTTATCCAAAAATCCAAATTTTCATGTAGCAAACATATTTATTTATTTTATCAAGACCATTCTTATATTCACTCACTTTTATAAAGGTTTATGATTGATTTAATTTTAACCTAATTGGCTGTAAATCTAATTTATGATCATTATAATCCATTTTATTTTTAGGCAAACTCAAAGTAGCTAACCTTAAAACAAAAATGGTAAATTGCATGTCATTTAGTTTACATTTATTAGATTCTTACCTACTTAATTTATCAAATTTTATCAAATGCCGATTCACCCATCTCTCAATACAAGCCAATCATGTGATATGAAAATTTATGAGTTTAGCAAACGAGAACAAGGAGAAAAGAAATATGTTATACCTAATCTAATGATGGAATTATTAGTTCACAAACAAACTATATCTTTTTTCATATTCATCTTCTTCATTAGCAAATTATATTCAAATAATTGATATATCAGATAAAAAATGTCATTATAATTCAAAAAGCTCTAGAAATTTAATTTACCCTGAGAGCCATTTTTTTAAGCTTGTTCATTGCCGAAAACTGTTTCAAGCGAGATAAGACGGCAGAATCAAGAGGTTTGTCAGGTGCCACACCCTCAATTTGCACCCAAGGGTGGCCTGCAAAATTATTAGCATGAAAATTAAAAAAACAATATGTAGGAATTCATGGATATTCACACAATACATCTTAATTTTCTTTTACAAATTGAAAGGCGGGCAAAATAAATAAATATCATACTATGTAACTATCTACAAGGGGAAAAAACTATCTACAAGGGAACTTACAGCTATGTTTTCACAATACAAAAGTTCAACTATTAACAATTTGAAGTAACATCTTTATACAAAATGCAAGCGGGGAGAGATAAATAAATAACAAATAGATGGTATGAGCAGGCTCCATTTTAAAATGATGTTTTCTCCATTTTTTATATTTTAATGAGGGGTCTTTTTGGAAAATAAGTAAATAAAAAGAAAATAATACACCATAAATAAGAAGAGTAGAAGAGTAAGCATTTATTAATTTCTTGAAAGTAACTTAAGATTAAGAACTCACTAAGAACTTCATGAGCTTTCAGCCTCACTTTAGGATCTCTCACAAGCATTCTCTTCACAAGATCTTTGGCGCTATCTGAGATGCTCGGCCACGGTTCAGACTCAAAATCAAGAGAACCATGTAGAACCTCCTCAAAGATACCATCCTCAGTCTCTAGATATTGAGAAAACAATTCGAAAGTGTCAGCTCAAAAGAGGATATTTCAAAATGAAATTGCGTAAAAAATAATTGTAGAAAACCAATGAAAAACACCATACCTGCCCAAAAAGGAGGAACACCACTAAGAAGGATATAAATTATCACCCCAGCACTCCAGACATCTGCCTCTGGACCATATCTCTTTCTTAAGACTTCTGGTGCGACATAGTAAGGACTTCCGACCACATCAGAAAACATTTCCCCTGAATACATTAATCATAAGACAAGAATAGAATTAAATGGATACATGTGAATGAAGATTGAGACATTGTACTCAAAACACACTAAAATCTAGTAAAACCATAGCACTAAGGGAGAGTGCATGTGTAGTCCACTTCTCATCATATAGTGTCAAACAGGTGACTCTCTATCATTGTTCATCTTACATAGAATTAGTCTTTAACATGTTAAAAAACATCCACAATAAATATTCCATTATCTAGATCAGAACATAAACACCAGTAGCCTTTTTATTACAATGTAGGAAAAAAAATAGACGATTTAAATTCGATATTCACAATCCAAAATTTAACTAGGTCTAATCACAGAAATCTTACTACACATTATCCTACTAACAAGGTAGGTTTCCACCTGAATGCATATGAAATTTACAGGACGAAGAATTACAGATGAAAAAACTCCACTTTTTTTATAAAAAAAATGACAGAAAACACAAGTAGGAAAACATACAGTTGATTTCAGCGAAAGATAAAGCTCTTTATTCCAATTTTATATGCTCAGATACATCCTCATTCTCCTTTTTTGCATATGAAAAGTTAGTTATGTTATACAAAATAGAAAGTGTCTTTTATCTAAACCTATCTCAAGTCACAACATAAAGAATTTGGAGGCTATTTCACGGGTTTTAGACTACAACTAAGTCAGTCTGTCCTATCAAACATTTTATTATTTCGAAGAAAAAGTTTAAATACTTGCATTTTGTCTATAACAATTGGTCTTGCAAATAAGGCATAAAAAGCCTTATGATAAATCTACTTTCACTTACATCGTAGTTTGATATAAATGCGAGCCTGAATCTGAATCATGCCATCTTCTATGATAATACTGCCTAAAACTAATATCACCCAATATAAGAACTCTATTTGCAGTCTTATAGAATCTTTTCAGGCAAGACTAATGATTTGCTATTTTTTAAGACTCTTCCAAGTCAACCTCATCAGATTTATGATGCCATCAGGGCATCAGCTAATAACACATATGTTTCTCCTGATGTTAAACACAAATATTTAAAAAACTTCCGGAATCCATTAAGGCAGAGTCACATCCATGCCAAATTCAGTACTATCAAAGTTCAAAAATTAAATCCGGGGAGAAATTACCAGGTTTGAAGAATACTGACAGCCCAAAGTCAATTGTCTTGATGGGAGATTCTTCGGAATTGTTAACAAAGAGAAAATTCTCGGGCTTAAGATCACGATGCATAACCCCCAAAGAGTGGCATGCCTCCACAACACCAGCAATCACCCTCGTAAGCTCCGCCGCCTTTCTCTCTGTAAAATGTCCCTTCTGAATGATCCTGTCAAACAACTCACCACCAGCACACAGCTCCATCACAAGATGAACAGCCACTGCATCTTCATAAGCCCCTTTGATCGAAATAACATTGGGATTTCCAGACAAGTGATGCATTATCTGAATCTCCCTCCTCACATCCTCAACATCATCTTCGGTGGTCAATTTCCTCTTCAAAATGGATTTGCATGCATATTCTTTATCAGTCATCCTCTCCACGCAGAGGTGTGTAGTACCAAACTGGCCTTGACCGAGTTTGCGTCCTAAACTATAAATGTCCTTCAAATTCCCGGTTTTATGCTTCAGAACAGAGCCAGCTTGCAGTCCAGCACTGGAGACTCTTCTCATATGGCGGGGCTTTTTTGTTTGCTTCTGTGGAGGTTGATCGGATTCAGAGTTCATCTTCACTTCTGGAGGTTTAGGAGGTTTGGGCTCAGTATCTGGGATCTTAACCGGCTCCGGAGGTTTATTTTCAGGGGGCGGTGGGGCATCCGGAGGAGAGTTCGCCTGAGCCCGTGAATTCTCATCGCTCGAACCGCCACCTTTCCCCTCAGTCATCACATCATCTTGAACTCGGCTGCGCCATAAACTTGCAGAAACGGATTCGAAGAGTCCATTCTTCGAAAACGTTGGACCAACACATGTGTTCCCCATCAGCTTCAATACTCAAATGTCTCTCCAAACTCTTCTCACTTCCAACAGCATCGGATTCCTTCTTCCCGGGATGCATTCACAGACGACTCGGAGGGAATTTCGCAGCCAGATTATCAAAATCTAATTTTTACAAGGAATTAAAAGAATTCGATTGGGGGAAAGGGAGAGATATCTGTATACCGTGGCGGTGCAAGCGCTGCTGATTTCCACACCTAAAAGTGCCAACACATGAATCGAATCCGGCAAAAATCCCGGAAAATCTATGCTGGAAAAGGAAAATCGTAAAGAGAAAGCCCTAGAAGATCCATTCCCCAACGTGGCGGAACTAATCCTGCACGGAATTTCAGAATTGAAGCGCACGAAAGGCGGGTATCTACGAAGCTCCTGAAGAAAAAATATAAAGAGAAGTGGTGGAGACGAGGCGGGGAGATTTAGGAGAGAAACGCTGGGAAACAAAAAGTGCCGGCGCGAAGAAGGTGACGATGGGCACAACGGACATTTTAACGGTCGATAACCGGTCTCATCTAGCCTTGATCTACCTCCTCTTTGTACGAGTCAAACAAACGCGTATTGAGGTTTGGAAGATGATGGAGATCGGGTCGATTAGGGTTTTGAACGATTCGGGTTGGGACGCCATGGAAAAGAGATGGGTGAGGATTGATGCGCCGTCGGACAATTTTAGGGATACGGCCGGGGTTTAGGGCGGTGGTCCTCCGCATTGTGCGCCGGATTTCTCCCGGTGGATGAAAGAAGCTCTTTTTGCCTCTTCAGTTGAAATTAGCAGTCTAATTCTCGCGTTATTCGCACCCCAAAAGTTGTAAAATTCCAATTATATTTGCAGTCCAATTCTGGCTAATCGCATCACATCAAATAACCTCCTCTTCATCTCTCTCCCGTTGCATAAACCCTAGCCGTAGTTCTATCGGTCGCGTCGTTTCCCCCCTCTTAGATTCACCCTAAAAAAAGGAAAATTATCCAACTAAAATCTCAAAAACTGTAGTCAGTTTTATGGTTCGAGGAAGGTTTGCATGTCATTTAACTTGATTTAGAGTTAATTCCTCTATGCATGTCATTTAACTTATTTTCTGCTAGGTTTTTAAATTGTTTTAGTCTTTAAAATGTTTTTCTGGGCTTCTGGTACTTAATAAATCAGCAAAGTGTTTCGCTTATTTGGGTTGGGATTGGGGTGCAAATATAATCTTGGACTACAAATAAAATTTATGGACTACTAATAGCGATAGACTGCAAATAGACAGTTCCGGACTGCTAATATCAACTCTCTAAATTATTTATATAGAGAGAGAGCAATGTTACATGCATGGTGATTTTGGCATGTAGGTCATGGATATATGTAGCAGTGCAAATGTGTTGAGCTTGACAAAATTCCTAATCTCGAGCTCGAGCTAAGCATTTCAAGCTCGAGATCGACGAGCTCATTTCGTCTAACTAGAGTTCGAGCTGAGGGTCTAATTATTGAGCTCGAGCTCGAGCTGCTCATGAGTTTTTTCTCTAATATTTTCATATTTCAGCTCGTTAGCCTTATTTTCTTAATATTTTCATATTTTCTTTAAAAAAATGCAAAAATAAAAAGCTCACGAGCAAAAATAGGTGAGCTTGAGCTCGGCTCGAAATCGAGCTCGTCGAGCATGAGCTCCACAGGCTCGAGCTCGAGTTTTTTTCGAGCTGGTTCATCGAGCTTTCGAGACGGCTCAACTCAACTTACACCCCTAGATATATATATATATATATATATATATATATATATATATATATATATATATATATATGCAGACCGAATAATTGTTCATGCAAGCCAAAGTTCATACCATATTTAAAGGCCAAAATAAGTTTGAAATCCTACTCTCCTTTGTGATTGTCCCATCAATGTGCTTGCTCTTCATCTTCAAAATCATGCTTCCCATAATTAATTAAGGAGCAAAACATTACAAATAGATGCACCAAAACTTATGTAGATCATATTTGAGGATAATTTTAAAGAAGAGCAAAAAAAATGATATTTGTGCAAGCATTGTTCAATGAATTTACGCTTCCTGGTTCGTTTTAGAAGTTCGGCGCCTCCGGAAAGAACAACCTGGCTACAAATGCTCAGGATGTTCTCCATCGAAAGGATCTCTCCGTTGGATCAGGTGCTGCCGCAATCATTTCCGTAGGCGGCGACCATAGGGCTCCTCTGGTGGTCAAATTGAGAACAAATGTTGACGCCATTCTTCTCCACCGGAATCACCACCGCAATTCTTCTCCACCGAAATCACCACCGCATCCCCACCGATTTTCCACATATCGCCGGCCGTAATGGCTGTTGGGCCATCATGTTTAGTGCACGGATTTGCCGGAGAAGGTAACAAGAATCGTCGTCAAAAATAGGAGAGAGAAGAGCCACGTGATTTTTATATATGCTTTCCTCCTCAGTGCTGACGCCGTTGGGATAATCAGATGGAGGGTCTACGAAAGAAGCATCAGAGGAGGGGAGGAGTCGTCTGAGCCGGCGAAGGTAGAGGAAGGAGGTCACGCAGAATGCGAGAGATGGGAAGGTCACGTGCAAACTCAGGCGGGCATTCATCTTATGAAAAAAAAATTAATTGATATTTGCGGTCTGCATGTAGCCAAAATAGGCCTGCGGTTAACACCCCTCTCTATTTATATCATAAAATTTAATATTTATATTTCTATATTAATTTTTTTATTCATTTTAAAATAATTTAATTATAATATCAATCTACCTAATTATCTATCCTAATTTTTTTGTCAAAATTAAATCGTTAAAATTAAGTTGTCAAAATCAAAATTTTAAATTTATATAATTATTATATTATCTAAACGTGGCTGTTAACTTCAATAAATAAACATGTCTTCCAAAGAAGAAGAATAAGAAGATCATTTAGGGGTGTCACGCGTGAGGCTGCGAGTCGCGGGAGTGTCGCCGTACTGTCGCGGCCGGAGTACTGTTGTGATACGAAAGGCCCCCGCCAAGCGCATAGTAAAATTAATTATTCTTATATATTTTAACTGCAAATCATTTTTTAACCGCAAATCATTAATTATTCATAGAAAATTAATTAAATTTCTAGATCCGCCCTGACTAGACCTATGATGCATGCGGCTCTCCGGGCAGACTGACCATTATGTACAAATTTTTGCGAGCATTCTCGTCAAGTATTCGACTAATTGTGTCTGAATGTTTCACGTAAACGTCTTTATCTTATCTTATTTATCGAGCAATCGTGTTTGTATCTGTATGTATGTGCTTACTTTTTCTTCCCCTACTTTGATTTTTTGCACAATAACACGTATATTGGAAACAAATGGAATTACTCACATTTCATTTATTTTACACCTTGCCTAATGGCTAGTACTCCAAAATGTATTATTATTATTATTATTATTATTATTATTATATTGGAAATACTAATATTATATTATTAAACAATACAGCTATACCGTCTCTGTACATGTCTCTAGTGTGAGCTCATATGTGAGTCATGTATGTGACTGAGAGTTGATGAAGTCTACTGCCAAATTTAAATGATTTATTATTATATATAAAAAAACGAGAGAAAAAAAAGAAAAGAAAAAGAAATCTTATATCTATATATTAATACAAATCATAATAGGAGAAGTTTATGGTTAATATTCATATCCACCATTTAACCCTCCAATTTTAATAAATTATAAAACCATAAATCTAGCATATATCAATATTGTGCATAATTTATTATTTGAATTTATAATTATATCCGTCGCTTGATGTCTCCTATGCAACGTTATTAATCCAGAAACACTTGGGCTCCGTTTGGCACGACGGTGGCGATCGTGAACGCCGTGATTACGAATCGTCATTTGTGAATGCCCGACCTCACCTAAGGAACTACATTCGCTTTGATGTTCAAAACTGATTTTTTTTTCTTTCTTGATGACAGTTATAATTGTTATGTTAAAAACTCATCGGAGCAAAAAACGCCGTGCAAGACGGGAAATAAATTTTATATACGTCCAACGCACCATGAGCATGAAGCGTTGGACGCTTTTTTTGCTCAAAATTACATTCATTTGGTTAAAGTTATATTTTTATTTCAAAATTATTTAAGAAATATAAATTAGGATATTTTTACAATCATTTTAAGTGCTCACATATCTATATTCTCAAATAAAACCAGTCCATAAAAATACAGTTAGATTTACAACTGTAATTTTCAGAAAAAATCAGTCGGAAAAAAATTGAATGATATCGTTTTTGCTGATTTTTGCTTGTTGGTCCTACAAATGGTTTATGATTGTGTTGATTATACATTTTTTACATGTTCTAAAATTATCTTGAAACTTGTTATTAGCAATTGACTCATGATTTATATTGTATTTCTAATTTTTCTACTACCCGGCAAAATTCAGGAGGGAACCTCGCGATGATGATTGACAGGATCAGGAACCCATGGAGATCGTGCAGGAACTCCAGGGCGCACGAACTCCAGGGTGAAGTTCAATCCAACGGCGCGAGACTCCCCAATTCTATCAATCCAACAGCTACCTGAATTTATCCGCTAGAAGACAAAAAACGAAAAGTAAAAAAAACTAAAATATATATAAAAAACAAGAGGGCTCCAACGGGCGAGATTGCACGAACTCAATCCAACGGGCGAGATCGTGCGAACTCCACCCCCCTGAAGTTCCCGCACGAACTCCAGGGGATCCGGATCCTGATTGACAGTGGTAGAGAAGAGGGGAGGAATTTTTTTGGTACATGTACCGTACCATTTTCTACGTGCGTGCATAAATACTCAATTTTCATAACGGGATCTACGCCATTCAGCCTGAAAATTTTGAAATCCCTCTCCGCTTCTCTTTCCCGTGCTGCGCCTGAAGAACTGCCCTAGCGGCGGAGAAAATTTGGCGGCGACTCCTATTGAACCGGGAATGATTTTGCGTCCTCTCTTTCAGGCTCCACGCCGACGAAGGAGACCTACATTTCATCAACGACTTTCGCGTCCTCTCCGCTCCAAGACGATGTCCCAGTTTTTTTCTGTTGCGACGAAAAGCCATTCTCCCGGTTCACAAGTCAATTTCATATAATAATGCTTTCAGAATTCATTGATGATACTTAGAAATGGTGTGGAACACACAAAAATTCAATCGAGATTAACAATCCAATTTGAGCTACCGCAGAATTAAGTTTTTTTTTTTTTGAAGAAAATTCACATTTAAAAATCATCCAACCCATTGTTTTGCAAACATAAGATGCGCTCCGTTTAACGCCAAATGCGGCCGTAGTTTAATAAATACGGCCGTATATCATCAAATACAAAAATAGTTTAACAAATACACTGCATTTATCGCCAAATTCAGCCGTCTAAGTACAAGAATGGAGTGCTTCGCCAAGAATCAGATTTGGATCGCCAAGGCGGTGTCGAGGAGATGTCGAACCGTTCTTGAGCTGTAAGGAGTACAGGAATGGAGTGCTTCGCCGGCGGATGTGCGGAACTCGGGCCAGTAAGCTGTAAGGATGAAGATGTTGTCGTTCAACTAGGGCACATTCGTGTTCACGACGTCGTTGATGCAAATGGTGCTCTCCCTAAACATTGAGCGGGAAACAAGTGCTGTAATGATTTCTCGTCGTGAGCTGAGGAAGCGCTCGCCAGAAATTTCCGCGGCTAGGGCACAGTCGCAGAGGCGAAGAAAGGGAGGGAGAGCAAGTCCAGAGAGAGAGCTCTGAAAATTTTCGGACGGAATGCATAGTAAGCTACGTCACACACGTACCAAAAAAAATTCTCATAAGATGGTGAATGATGCAGGGCAGGGATGTAAAAATGCTACTCTAAAGACTATGCGAGCCCTAGGTGTCGTGTCAGAGAATTGAACTCAATACAATGCACGAGAAGAAATTTTGAATTTTGGGCTGCGAATATCAAAATGCTGCACAAATAAGATTTTGTGGGTACCAAAATGCATTAAAACTTGAAGGTCGGGTACGTGTGACAACTGCCACTAGTAAAATAAGAAACATTGAAGGTTGGATGCCTGCATATTGGACTTGCTCGCGGAAAACATTGAACCTCTCAAATCTGCATGAATGCGACGGACTCGACCGTTTTAAAAATATTTCCAAGCACATAAATAACCAGTCAAACACTAAATGGTATGACAAATTTGAATGCTTCGCAGACGGATTCACAGTAACTCGAGCACTCATCAAACCTCGAAGAATTGCCGATAGTACTCATCGAGTCGGCTTTCGAATGCCAGAAGTTAGTCTGCGACAACTGCTTGAAGAAAACACATCAAAATATTCCAGGAGATTAGAGGTCCCTATGAGCACGCATAACTAGAACAGGGGTTATAACAGTTGAAAGGATTGATACACCGCTGAAACTGTGAAATATTTTGAAGTCGGAAGAACACGTCAACCAACAGGAAAATAAGGACACCAAAGATGAACACAAGCTTTCACAATACTAATTTTGGTAGCTAGTTACAACTGAACACGGCTGAATACAAGTTGCATCCAACTTGAATCACAACAGCCAATAGAAGGTAAGAACTTGGTCACGGACAAGGTCCGCTTCTTCTCCTGAGCACACCGCGCTGGTGATACTCGCCACTATCGATACTCGTCAGCTCGATAATCGTCACTTCGATACTCGTCACTTCGATACTCGTCAGCTCGATACTCGTCAGCTCGATACTCGTCACTTCCTCCAATACTCGCTACCCGCTCAAGGGAGCTGCCCGAACTTACTCCAAGTCCGATGCTCGCCAGGTAGCACTCTGGTACCTCTAACTCGCTCAGAGTTGATGATATTCGCCACTTCTGATAGTTATACTCGTCACTCTCAGAGTATATACTCGTCACTGTCAGAAGGTGTCAGGAGGTGTCTCTTTAGGGGGGGGGGGGGGGGGTACCCCCTCTATTTATAGGCAAACTCAAGGAAGGTGGTGAGTAGGAGATACTCGCCACTGGATACTCGCTAGCTGGATAGTCGCCACCTGGATAGTCGTCATCTGGATAGTCGCCACTTGGATAGTCGCCACCTGGATAGTCGCCACCTAGATAGTCGCCACCTGGATAGTCGCCACTTTCACAGCATATACTCACTTCACAAACATAACACTCCCCCTTGAAGTGAGCTCCGGGAACAACTCCAAGTAATGAGCGAAGCCTCCGGAAAGACCCCGCAGATAGGGGCTTCGTGAATATATCCGCAAGGTTGTCTTCACTCCGCACATGCTCCACAGTGATCAAGCCACTCAGCACCTTCTCTCTGATGAAGTGATGCTCGATCTCAATGTGCTTGGTCCTCGCATGACACACTGGATTGGTTACCAGTTTCAATGCACTCTCATTGTCCCCGTGAAGCACAGTAGGTCCGCTGACCTCCTCATCCACATCCTCCACTAGTCTCCTTAGCCAGACACACTCCTGAGCTGCTAAGGACGACGCCTTGTACTCGGCCTCCGTGGTAGAAAGGGAAATAGAGTCCTGCTTCTTGCTACACCACGAGATAGCAGCAGCTCCACACAAGAACACGTAACCTGATGTCGACTTGCGATCATCAGCGTCACCTCCGTAGTCTGCATCTGTGTACCCGTGCAGCTTGAAGTCAGACTTCTCTTCATAGGACAACCCCATCTCAAGGGTGCCCTTCACGTACTTCAGAATCCCCTTGGCTGCCTCCAGATGAGGCTTCCGCGGCTCCTGCATATACCGACTAACTCGGCCGACAGCAAAGGCGATGTCCGGCCTCGTGATAGTCAGGTAGATAAGACTCCCCACCAGTGCCCGAAAGATCTTCGGATCAGGAAGAATCCTCCCTTCTTCCTTCCGAAGCTTCAGCCCAGCCTCCAGAGGAACGGAACTGCTCTTCCCTTCTTTCATGCCGAATCTTTCGACGATCCTCTCGGCATACGCCCTCTGGGAAACATCCAGCCCGCCTCTTCTCTTCTCAACTTGGAGGCCAAGGAAATGGTGCAGTTCACCAAGATCCTTCATCTCAAATCGTATGGAGAGCTGCTGTCTCAGCGCCGCGACCTCCTCAGGGTTGTTCCCTGTCACGATCATGTCGTCGACGTATAGCAGCACCAGCACGTGAAGACCTCCACTCTTCTTCACGAACATGCTGGAGTCCGAGTCTGAGGCATCGTAGTCGCAGAACTGCAAGTACTCCGCAATCTTCCCATACCAGGCTCTCGGCGCCTGTTTCAGACCATAGAGGGCCTTCTTCAGCTTGCAGACGTGACGCGGCTGGGACTTGGACACGTATCCAGGTGGTTGCACCATGAATATGTCCTTGTCGATCTCCCCATATAGGAATGTGTTCTTCACGTCCAGCTGCCATAACTTCCACCCTCTGCACGCTGCTAGGGCAATGATCGTCCTCACCGACGTCATCTTCGCTACGGGACTGAAGGTCTCCTCGTAGTCCTCTCCAGAGGTCTGTGAGAAGCCTCGAGCGACAAGCCTCGCCTTGTACCGCTCCACTTCTTCATCAGCCCTCTTCTTCACCTTGTACACCCACTTGCAGGTGACAGGTTTGATGCCCTCCACCATGGGAACCAGGTCCCATGTCTCGTTCTTCTTCAGGGCCTCCATCTCTTCCTCCATGGCCTCGTCCCACTCCTTGATGCCAACGACATCCTCAAAGCGGGCAGGTTCCCTTTCGTCGAGTGGTCCTGCGAAGAAGCAAGAAACCAAACTCACGAAGTTCCCCTCCTTATAGCGAGCAGGCGGGACGATGGTCCGCTTCGACCTCCTCAAGGCTTGGTCACTATCTACCGCTCCGGTAGACTCCTCTTCTCCAGCTCCTTTCTGTCCTCCTCTAGGAGCAATGCTCTCCCTGCTTCTAGAGATTGAAGCTCCCCCTGAGCCAGATGCTCCTCCTGAGCCAGAAGCTCCTCCTGAGCCAGAAGCTCCTCCTGAGCCAGAAGCTCCTCCTGAGTTAGATGGCGATGGGGCACTTGGAGAAACCTCCAACTCCAAAGTAGGGTCCTCAATGACCCACTCTTCTTCTCTCCTGCTCGATTCTCCACTCTCCGACAGCACCACGGAAGAGACTCCCTGATACGAGATCAGTTCGTCAAACACTACGTCGCGCGAGACGACGAACTTGTGGGTCTGCGGATCCATGCACTTCCACCCCTTCTTCCGCTCATCGTAGCCGATGAAGACACACTTCCTCGCCTTCGGCTCCAACTTGGTTCTCTGAGCGCCCGTGACGTGCACGAAGCAGGTAGAACCGAACACCTTCATGTGACCCACATTGGGCTTCTCCCCGAACATGAGCTGGTGTGGAGACACCATCCTGTTAGGACTCAGAGGTAGCCGATTGATCACATGAGTAGCACACGTCATTCCCTCCGCCCATAAGGCCTTGGGAATGCTCTTGGCATGTAGTCAACTCCTGGTAGTCTCCACCAGATGGCGGATCTTCCTCTCTGCCACCCCATTCTGCTGCGGGGTGTGAGCGCAGGAGAGCTCCCGCCGAATGCCGAACCTCCTGCAGAAAGAAGCAAACTCATTGGAGGTAAACTCTCCTCCATTGTCGCTTCTCAGCTTCTTCACTCTGCGGTTCAGCCTCCCCTCCACAAGCTCCTTCCACTCGAGGAACTTGCTGAATACTTCTGATTTCTCTCTCAGAAAGTATACCCACGTATAGCGGGTGTAGTCATCCACCAGAACCAGCGCATACTTATTGCCTCCATAAGTAAGGGTGGCGCACGACCCCATCACGTCAGCATGTACGCACTCAAGATGTGTCTTACACCTGGTCTCCGACTTATCAAATGGAAGTCGATGTGACTTTCCATATTGGCATCCGTCGCACACATGGCCGTCGCCGCAAGAAGAGAGATGAGGCAGGCCATTCACTAGGCCCATTGCTGGCATCATCTTCAGCTTGTCCATCCCCACATGACCCAGCCTCTCATGCCAGATCACAGCGCTGTCGTTCGTCTTCAGCTTGTCCACGTAGGCACTTGCAGACAGAACATACAAGTCCTTCACCCTTCTCCCGGTGAGCGTGACGTCAGCATCGACAGACGAAAGGTTCTTCAGGAACTTCACCTCCTTCGGTCCGAACAGCACGTGGTAGCCAGCATCCACGACGTTAGCCACCGAGAAGAGGTTCTTCTTCATGCCAGACACGTGATACACACTCTTCAGTGTCACTGACTTCTCTCTACTCCCAAGGGACACCTTCCCTTCTCGCTCCACAGGATGCACCGTATCATCCGCAGTGATGATAGCATCCGTTCCTTCATACGCTTCCAAGGAGTCAAACTTGGACATATCTCCTGTGAGATGATGCCCGCAACCGGAATCCACTATCCAGTCGTTCTCGAGGTTGATGGAGGCTAAGACATCGACTGACGTTGCCGTCATCTCTGCCAGGAAACAATTGTCCCCCCTCTCACCGCCCTGGTGACCTCCACCTCTTCCTCCACCTCTCTGGTGATCTCCCTCCTTGTTAGCAGCATGACCGGCCTTCAGATTAGACCGGCAGTCCTTTGCCATATGCCCATACTTTTTACAGGCAAAGCAAAGGGTTCTCCCCTTCTCATCGCGCGCAAGGAGGAACTTCCCCCCATCTCCCTGAGAGGACGTTGAAGGTCCATCTCCGGAGTTCTTCTTTCTCTTGTCCCAAGGCTTCCTTTTTCCTGAGAACAAGGCCTCGCCATCTCCTCCTGAGATGGATACTCCCGCCATCTGCTTCGCCAAGCTCTCCTGTGACGATAGCAGGTTCTCTAGCTCCAGAAGGGAGGGCTGAGTAGCTCATCCTTGCACGGAAGTAACGAAGGGGACATACTCCCTCCTCAAGCCTCGGAGTATGTGCCGCTTCAACTTCGCCTCTGAGATTGGCTCTTCAGGATCCAAGGCCGAGATCTCCCCACATAGGTTCTTCACCTTCAGGAAGAAGGTGGATATCGTCATCTCGCCTTGAGTCGACTTCGCCAACTCATTCTTCAGGAATTGTAGCCGCGCCACATTCTTCTTGTTGAATAACCCATCGAGGGCTATCCAGATCGCAGACGCTGACTTGCAACCTATGATGTGGTCGAACAAGTCAGGTGATATGGCTCTCTTCAAGGTGAACTCCGCCTTGGCGTTGGTCTTCCTCCAAGCTCTCACAGCTGGACCATTATCACCGGCAGCTACTACTTCCTCTTGCTCCCCACCACCAACAACCTCCCAGAGATCCTCTCCAAGAAGGTAGCTCTTCATACACGACATCCACTTCTTGTAGTTGGTTTGAGTAAGCAGCTCAATGCCAAGTCCCCTAGCATACCCTCCTCCGCCGTCCATCTTGGTTGCTTCGTCCTTGTTCCCACTATCCCTCTGATACCATGTGAAATATTTTGAAGTCGGAAGAACACGTCAACCAACAGGAGAATAAGGACACCAAAGATGAACACAAGATTTCACAATACTAATTTTGGTAGCTAGTTACAACTGAACACGGCTGAATACAAGTTGCATCCAACTTGAATCACAACAGCCAATAGAAGGTAAGAACTTGGTCACGGACAAGGTCCGCTTCTTCTCCTGAGCACACCGCGCTGGTGATACTCGCCACTATCGATACGCGTCAGCTCGATACTCGTCACTTCGATACTCGTCACTTCGATACTCGTCAGCTCGATACTCGTCAGCTCGATACTCGTCACTTCCTCCAATACTCGCTACCCGCTCAAGGGAGCTGCCCGAACTTACTCCAAGTCCGATGCTCGCCAGGTAGCACTCTGGTACCTCTAACTCACTCAGAGTTGATGATACTCGCCACTTCTGATGGTTATACTCGTCACTCTCAGAGTATATACTCGTCACTATCAGAAGGTGTCAGGAGGTGTCTCTTTAGGGGGGGGGGGGGGGTACCCCCTCTATTTATAGGCAAACTCAAGGGGGGTGGTGAGTAGGAGATACTCGCCACTGGATACTCGCTAGCTGGATAGTCGCCACCTGGATAGTCGTCATCTAGATAGTCGCCACCTGGATAGTCGCCACCTGGATAGTCGCCACCTGGATAGTCGCCACTTTCACAGCATATACTCACTTCACAAACCTAACAGATGTTGGTTGTTTAGGTGGCCATGCTTGATGTTTGTTAGGCTTAGATCTTTACAGGTTCTCGATTCTAACACTTTTTGCTTCTAGAAAGAAGATTCGTGGTGAACATGACTCAGCCAACATGTATATTTTGGATGATTAGGAGATTTAAGTCGTGCTTGAGAGAGTGGTGGCGGCTGTAAATACAATTATGAAAAACACATGGCGTCTGGTTGGTGTGATCATGAACGTTATTATCTAAAACAACGTTTTAGACCAAAAGTCCGCCATGCAGACATGGTCGATCATCAATCTGGCCCAAAAGAAGCTGCTGTAGAAGTTCAGAACGCAGGTAAACCATCATCACAGCTTTTACTACCACAGTTTCACACCGGCACCGCCCAAACGCCAGACATCTCCTCTCATTCTCCACGACCTCCCGATAAAAACGATTCCCTCTCTGTGCATTCCGTCTCCGCCTCTGCCTATCTTGGTCGATGGGTATCCCGACGAGAGAAGGTTGTGCATCCCTCATCACCAACTGAGTTGTGGTGATGAGAGCCGTGTTTAAGGCTTCTCATCAAGGAGGTCGGGGGTTCGAAGCCACCCCTGCCTCAAAAACCCGCTGCATTGATACTAGGTACGGAGACGGGTTGAAGTGTATGAGTTGCAGCCCTGATAAAAGCCCCTGGTGGATTCCAGTCGGCCCTCTGGTGCGCCACAGCGCCAGGGTGCAGGCTGGCCGGCTAGGCAGAAGGGCTGACAACCCCTAGTGCGCCAGGGGGCCAGGCCTATCCTGCATCACACACTTTAACAACAACAACAACACTAAGCTCAAGCCTTTATCCCACCATAGTGAGGTCGGCTATATGGATCCTTCGTCGCCATTGCGCCCTATCTGTAATCATAGTCTCACTAATGCCTAAGTACATCATGTCTTTCTTTATAGTTTCATTCCAAGTCTTTTTTGGTCTACCCCTCCACCATTATACACACTTTAAGATTAATAAAAATATATATTATTTTTATATTCTCCCATTAAATGCCTTTAACATAAAACTTACTCTCATAATAGATTTTTCTTGTATTAAATTAAATTGATTTTTAAAATTAATGTAGTTCTTTTAAGCCTTTCATAATTCTCTGGCATAACTTGATTGTGTGACTCAAAAGTTTGATTCCTTTGTAATTAGCAAAATGGTCCCCATTGTTCTTGAATAAAAGGGCAGCCCGGTGCACAAAGCATCCCCACGCAGTGATGGTCCAGGGAAGGGTCCCACCCCATTGTTTCTTGAATAAAAGGGCAGCCCGGTGCACAAAGCATCCCCACGCAGTGATGGTCCGGGGAAGGGTCCCACCACATTGTTCTTGAATGATGTACTAAAATGTTTCTGGTGTCAACTCCAGACATGTCTTTTTAGTCTCCAAAGTTCCTGATACGGACCAACTCGGAGGTCGCCGGAGGTGGAGATGACGGTGGCGGAGATACTACGGAGCCTTGACCGCGGCTGCCTAAGCGGGGCGTGCTCGAGAGAGAGCTTCCAAGATCTCTTTAGGGTTTGGGAAATAGACTTTATTTCTTGCATGCCGATACAAGACCCATTAGGTCCTTTAAATAGGACTTACAATCGACACCAAAAAGGAAATAACACTAAAGGAAGTAACGACAAACTTGGACACACGACTAAAAAGGGCACGACACAAATCATGCGTCATATAAGGACACCTCTCTTATGACATAATAAATGCATATATGAAAATAAATAATAATAATAATAATAAGACCCATAACATCTCTCCCGGCCTTCAAATTGAGCTTGTCCTCAAGCTCGAACATTGTGTGGTTGGCCGAGTCTTCTGGTATCTTGATCTCCCGCCAGAACAATGTCCGATAGCACGTCATGGTGGCAGGGATGTCAGCGAGTATCGACTGCGTCGTCGGAAAAATGGGCGGCGAAAGGAATTTCTTTGGCGGGGCTGGTGAAGCGGTGTTCCGCAGCAACGGCAAGACGATTGAAGGAGCGACGATCGGCAGGAGGAACGGATCTGGCGGCGAGGTGGCCGGAGGTACCGGCGAAGCAGGGGCCGGCAAAGGAAGCTGTGGGATGTCGGCAACAGTGACTGACGAAGGCGACCCAAGGTGGGGCGGCACCCCCACAGGATATGATGGTGGAGGGGCAATCATCGCGGAGAATGTTGGTACGTTATCAGCGGGCGAAGAAGGTGACTGCATGAGGAGAGGCAGTGGCAGTGACGGAGGAAACTTTGGCGAGTAGGTGGCTATCAAATCATCAAGCTTGCGGAGGAGTGTGGACATGTCGTCCTGACGACGAGCGTCAACGTCCCGACGACGTGCGTCGAAAACCCGAAGGCGTACGTCCCAAGAGGCCATCATTTCCTCTATTGAACGAAGGGCAGCCATCTCCGCGACACTAAGCTTGCGGTCCATGATAATTAATTAATTAATCAAGAAATGATTAATTATCAAGAAATAATTGTCATGAATAATATATGGGGCTCAAGACAGAAAAGCGGGCGCTTTCTTTTCTTGTCACTCAACAGAGGACTAGGCTTGATGCGGCTGTAGATAGAATGTTTCAGCATGCCCGAATAGGAAAAAATGATTTTAATTGCAAGGGCCCGGTCAGAATAGGAAGAATTTAATCCCTATGCAGCCCCACGGGTGCGGCCGATCAAAACTGGAAGGCGCACGTCGGATAGAAAACGCGGAGACGGAGGCGCGTTGCCTTTTGTGATTATGGCGCGTGCTTTGTTGTCGCCGGATGCCGACGGACTGTTCTCCCTGCGGAAGGAGAGGCAGACGCATCTGCTGGAGCCACACAAAGATGCCGCAGAGGGTCGATTGGAGGAGGCGAGCACGCAGGTGGTCCGTGTGGTTGTATTGTCGTCGAATGGAGGCGTCGAGTGTGGTCGGCTTTCGGAAGTCACGTGCGTGCGGTTGACTGCGTCAATCGATGGCGTCGATCTCTGGCTATAGAGAGTGCCGCAGATTCGTGGTGGCCTGTGCGGACTCCTCCGAGGTAGAAGAACCGGTGGGGCCACGGAAAGAAGAGGGCTGGAGGAGCGTCTGGTGTGCGTTTTGGGATTGCGGCAGGGCTGTCGGTGGAAGAACAGTTTTCCTCTGATACCAAGTTGATAAAGACCAACTCGGAGGTCGCCGGAAGAGTAGCCGGAGGTGGAGATGACGGTGGCGGAGATACTACGGAGCCCTGACCGCGGCTGCCTAAGTGGGGCGTGCTCAAGAGAGAAAGCTTCCAAGATCTCTTTAGGGTTTGGGAAATAGACTTTATTTCTTGCATGCCGATACAAGACCTATTAGGTCCTTTAAATAGGACTTACAATCGACACCAAAAAGGAAATAACACTAATAAAGAAAATAACGACAAACTTGGACACACGACTAAAAAGGACACGACATAAATCATGCGTCATATAAGGACGCCTCTCTTATGACATAATAAATGCATATATGGAAATAAATAATAATAATAATAATAAGACCCATAATAGTTCCATTGAAAAGAATTGTCAAACAAACCATTGTATATTTCCCAATAACTCCATAAATCCCAAAAGGTATGTCATATGTACAACCTTTTTGCACCTTCTTCAAAGTTAATTTAATTTCATGATTTTAAATCAAATTATACTATCTTCTCTAAAACTCTCATCTAATAATTTCTCGAAATAGTATTTTCATCTTTTCTGGTTATCTTTCATCTTCAACAAAGATATTATTATCTTCATTTTTAATGCATCTAACTGAATTACTCCTAAATAATGGAACAATAAATTTATCCTTTTTTAAACAAGACACCTAAAACAGCCTTGGCTTCAGATTACAAGCGATGAAAATCATTGTTAATGCTATGATAAATTTTCGGTAGAAATCATGAACAAGGAAGGAGGTGATTCCTATGAAGTTTTTGGTCAAGCTACCCTAAGGAGCTCTTGTTGACTGCAATGTTCTGGACTTCCGTCGATGCTCTAGTCAGAGGGGAGAGGGAAATAGAACAAGATTAGGGAGGAGAGACCACACGGGTGGTGGATGTGCTCGAAGAGTAGGGCGTGGGAGTGAGCATGGAGTTAGAGGACGGAGGGGAGCATATATGGGGAGAGGCAAAGCAAATAGAGAAGGGAGATCCATAGTTGAGCATTTGTGGTAGAGAGGAAAGGGGTTGAGTGGGAAAAGGGCGCAATTCTAGATTATTGGATCGTCTTGACTGAGTGAAAAAGCGGATAATGGCAATTTAAAAGTCAAATGCGCAAATCACAGTCGGATTGCGATGATTTTAGACATGACTTTGGCCTTTGTTGGAATGTGTCAGCTAAATAATTGCACTAGCACCCGTAAACAAAATTTCTAAAAGCAGCAAATCAAAACGTAAAATCTAAACAAAGACTTGGTATTGTACCTAGATGGCCCTCGCTTCTTACCAAAATCAGGTATGTTATGGCGAATCACTTAGGGGTGATGTCCTAGCATACTCTTGCATACTTATCACAACAATGGGGTTAGGTCATGGAACACCATTTCTAAGCAATACCCTAGCACTAGCAAAATGACTTCCTAAATAATGTCAAGGCACCATAACTGCATGGTACCCTAAAGCTCTGGTAGCTGGTGTTGGCATTTGGCTTGACACCCAAGAAACTGATTCAAGATCAATAATAACATTAAACACTTATACCAGTATAAATAAATAAGAGATCCACCTAAAGGCATGTATCAACATCCTATAAACCAAATAGTTAAGGTTATATAGCATAAACAAATCTAATTAATGATAAGTTATACATAAAACAGAAAAGTTATCGGTTCAATTTTACCTACGTAAAGGTAATGGCATGATGATAGTTATCACCATATTGCAAGTTAGCTACTGTAATCAAAGCTTCTTCACTATCTCTTCAATTGCACGCTCATAGTATCTCATTCTCTGAGTTGCAATAATTGCAGAATCAAAATCCCGCTTGTCGAAAGCATCCTTGAAGGACTTCGACCATTCCTCGTGCTTCCTTCGGATCTAAATTGATGAAAAATAAATGTGGATATAAGGCGAAGATATCCGTAGAGGAAAAGAAAATAACTGTATAGATGTAGAAAGGATCATTAATATGATACATAAGGAGCAAGTAAAAAATGCTTCCATACCTGGGATTGAATCTCCATGAGCGTCTTCTGATCACTTGCTTCTTCAACAGCTTCTCGAACATCCATCATCTGCATTAAGGAAAAAGAATGCTGAACGTAACCGATTCAAGGAGTACACTGGTCTAAATATCATGATTGTAGGGCAGTAGATGTCTATAAAGAAAATCATTATTTCATAAAATAATAGAAATTATGGACAAATAATGACTACAAACCTCAGCTAGCAGCTCTGGATCTCCAATTGTTTTTTCCTCATCAACAAGAATACCAGCAAGTTGCAACTGTTACAAGGAAAAAAATCTCAGGTTGACACAGGATTAATGGTTACCAATTACCAAAACACAAATTCGAGATCATGAATTATGTGTTGGGTTACTTGGGTACTCATCAAATTTCAAACATCATTACTACAAAATGGAGGTCAGTATCATCATTTCACCATCATCGTCAATAGCCTTATCCCAACATTTTAGAGTTGGCTTTATGAACCTCAATTTTCATTTGTTCTGTCGAGATGCAACACCTGTTAAACCTAAACTATGAAAATCTTGAACAATCTTAACTCTACTTCTACCTAATCATTCCCCACTCTATATATATTGGTCTAATAAATGCATTTTTTAATCATCATTGTACATTTCTGAATTGTCTAAGTTTATTTTTATTATCTTATTTTCGATAGATGCCACTCACATTGTTTCTCCAGTAGAAGCTCTCATTAGCGGTTTATCTGCAGAGGTTCCCTCCTGCAAAGTCTTGTGGCATCTCTTGGTGGTGAAGGGATTACTGCTGGAGCTAAAGGTGGTGGGATGGTCGGAGGTGTGTCGGTGGTATGGCGATGGAGCTATCTTGTATAGACGGCGTCTGGGGTGTCCAGTGGCACAGCGCAGCAGTGATAACAAGGATTGGTATTTTCTCATTCATTTTGCTCATCACAAAAATCACTCATTCATTCTTTGTCATAAACTATTGATTGTTGCAGACATTACTTGAGAAATAGTTTCACAAGGTATTTCCTAACAAATGGTATTGGAATCGGGTTGAAGATCTATATGATCAGCAATAACAGTGATCGTCAATTCTCGGGCAGTTTGAGGTGGAGAGAATTGATGGTAAAAGAAAATGTACTGTGGAAGAGAAGGGTTAAAGATCTCTTGGTCCAACATGACCTTCGAAAGTCTTGTTTAGAAAATCCAAGAAGATGAAGGACATGAGGATGAAAAGTGGGAGGTACTAAAGCTGAGGACTACGAGTTTCATTGGGTTTTTTGTCGCTGACAATGTTCTCTTCAACATTATAGAGGAATAAATTATGGTTGGGTATCAAGGAAAGCTGTTGGGTATCAAGGAAAGCTGGAGAAGTTGTATACATCTAGGTTTATCACGCAAGGCTCTACCTAAACAAGCATATGTATGGACAAAGGATGATGAATGTGAAAACGTATTAGAACACTTGAATGTGTTCTACATTCTTTTGAACCATTTACAAATTATTGGTGCAAAAATAAAATAAGAGGGTAAAAATTGTTTCTTAGCTTGCTTCTAGCTTCGTACAAGCACATAGCGACTATTTCCGTATGGGACGGAAATAGTAAAATTGGAGGAAGCATTACTTCAATAAATTTTTTTTCCAAAAAATCATGCTTTTGATAATTGATAGAGGTGGGAGGAATATTTTGATAAGGGATTGTGAGAGACACGATCTTGATTGGCACTATGGAAGCAGAGCCACACATGTTATCCTTGCAAGGGATTAGATCACCTCAAAATTAACCGCTTGTAGCATGCAGATAAAATGAAGGATCATGAAGGTACAACAGTGAAGGCGCTTTGGCATGATGATAATTGTCATGATGTGCTTTCAATCTCTAGACATATTAGATCTACTCATAAGTTCTCTATATATTTTCTTAGATGGGTCTTATTTCAGTTATTTGAAAAAGAAGACTAGTACTGCTCACTTGAGTGTGAACTCAATTTATGAAATCGTTGGTGAAGGAACATATATTAAGATCATAAGATGATAAGATGCAGAATCACATGGTGTACAAACTTCATGGAGTACAGTATGTATCAAAGATGTGATAAATGTTAGATGTATTATGCATTATATTGTATATTATGGTGGTAGACTCTCTTAGGCTCACCTCTAGGTGTTGGGAACCCCTCTTGTGTATATATACATATGTATCCTTATTGTGGAATTCATTCATTCATTCACTCTATCATGGTATCAGAGCGATAAGCATTAGGGTTTTTTTTCGGCAGCCTGTCTTCCCGATCCCGCTGTTTTCCGCCGATCCCGTCGAGCTCATCTCCTTCGTCCTCGATCCCGCACAGCTACTCCTTCATCGATCCCGTGCTCCTGCTCCGATCGATCCCGTGCTCCTGCTCCGATTGATCTCGTGCTCCTGCTCCGATCCCGTGCTCCTGCTCCGATAGATCCCGCACCGATCGATCCCGTCTACTGCTCCGATCGATCGATCGATCCCGTGCTCCTGCTCCGATCGATCCCGCACAGAGCCGTTATCGATCTCGTCTCCTGCTTCCGATCGATCTCGTCTCCTGCTCCTCACCGATCCCGTCTACTGCTTCCGATCGTGAGCGGAGCGATCGATCCGTCTACTGCTTCCGATCAGTCACCGATCGATGGCTTCGTCTCAATCCTCCGCCTTCCTTCAACGGGCTGACGTCATCCTTGATGGGCGAAATTACAAAGCTTGGTCCGCCACGGTCGGTGTCATTCTCCGTGGCCTAGATTTGTGGGGTCACATTGACGGCTCTGTGCCTGCTCCTGCTCCGACGGTTACTGCTCCTGCCACCGACTCTTCCACTGTCAGCACGGCCGCCTCCGCCCAGGGCTCCGACTTAGCGCGATGGCGCTCTGACGACTCTCGCACGATTGTCGTGATCTGTCAGTCTTGCGAGCTTCCCATTCGGATGGCTATCTACGAGCTCCCTACGGCCAAGGCGATGTGGGATCACTTGCGCCGTCTCTATCAGCCGTCCAGTCAGGCCCTACGCTACTCTATGTTTCAGACCCTTGGCGTCTGCTACCAGCGTGATCGGTCTGTTCAGGCCTTCTTTGCCGAGCTCCTTGATCTTTGGCGTCAGTGCGACGAGATGGCTCCTTCCCCCTGTGCTACATGCCCTCAGTGTGTTGCTATCTCTCGGGATCGCGACTGTCAGCGCTTGTTTGAGTTTCTTATGCGCCTACGCCCCGAGTTCGAGTCCATTCGCGCTCAGCTTCTACACCGGCATCCCCCTCCGTCTCTCAGCGATACTTTGTCCTTGGTGGTCGCTGAGGAGACTCGCCTCAACTCCTTGGACACCGCTATTTCTCCTGGTGGGATGCCTCACGCTGTTCTGGCTGCTCCCCAACTTCCACCGCAGACATCTCTTGTTAGTGCTCCTCTGCTGCCCTCTTCAGGTTATAGTGCTCCGGTGCGCCCTGTTCCTCGTCCTCCGGCGCCCGTTTCGGCTCAGTCCAGTGCTCCCCGTCGCTCATCTGTCCGCTGCCACTACTGTCAGTGCCTGGGTCATATCAAATCTGAGTGTCGCAAGCTTCAGCGAGCTCAGCAGTCTGGTCAGCAATGTGCTCCCGGTGCTCCTTTCTCTGCTGTGGCACAGTCTCTTTCTATTTCTGAGCTTGCACAGCAGATTGCTCAGCAGCTCTCTCAGGGATCCCTGTCTCGCTCTACTGTCTCAGTTCTTTAACCGGATGCTTCTGATGCTTCTACCTCTCAGCTGCCAGCTTCCGCCCCTTCAGGTATCTCTTCCTCCGACTGGTTGCTTGACTCTGGAGCTTCTTTTCATATGACACATGATGCCACACACCTCTCATCCTGCCAGCCCGTTTCCCCTGCCCTTAGTATCATGGTAGCCAATGGTACTATTCTCCCCATTACTAGTCGTGGCCTCCTTCATACTAGTCATTTCCATATCCCCGACGTTGCCTACATACCCAAGTTATCCATGAATCTTATATCCGCCAGCCAACTCACATCTCATGGTTGTCTTGTTGTTTTTGATGAGTTTGTTTGTCGTGTGCAGGATCGTCTGACAGGGACACTCCTTAGAGTTGGCCGTCGCCGTAGTGGGGTGTACGTCCTTGATCGCCTCCATCTTCCTTCCACTTCGTCATCTCCGGCCGCTGTCACCTTTTGTCTTCCGTCGGTGGCCTTTTCTCAGTGGAATCACCGTCTTGGTCATCCCAGTGGCCCACGCCTTGCGTCGCTTATTAGTCATGGTTTTATGGGTCGTGTTTCTGTTGATCGATCTCATTCTTGTACGGGTTGTAAGCTTGGTAAACAGCTCCAACTCCCTTATCCGTCTAGTGAGTCAAGATCTTCGCGTCCTTTTGATTTAGTTCATTCTGATGTCTGGGGTCCCGCACCTTTTGTATCAAAGGGCGGTCATCGATATTATGTTATATTTGTTGATGATTATTCTCGTTACTGTTGGATTTACTTTATGCATGCTCGTTCTGATTTCTTCCAGATATATGCTACTTTTTCTGCTATGGTGCGCACCCAGTTTTCCGCTTCCATTCATATTTTTCGCTCCGATTCCGGGGGGGAGTATCTCTCTCATGCTTTTCGCGATCTGCTGACTACTCATGGCACTCTCCCCCAGCTTTCCTGTCCCGGTGCCCACGCTCAGAATGGCATCGCTGAAAGGAAGCATCGTCATATTGTCGAGACAGCACGCACTCTTCTTATCTCATCTCATGTCCCTCCTCACTTTTGGGCTGAGGCTGTTTCCACTGCTGTCTATCTTATTAACCTGCAGCCATCCACCTTCCTTCAGGGCCAGTGTCCTGGTGAGTGTTTGTACTCTCGACCTCCACGTTACACTCATCTTCGTGTTTTTGGCTGTCGGTGTTACGTCCTTCTCCCTCCACGAGAGTGAACTAAGCTCTCTGCTCAGTCCGTGCCATGTGTCTTTCTTGGGTATAGTACTGAGCACAAGGGCTATCGATGTTATGACCCTGTTGCTCGTCGTCTTCGTATCTCACGTGACGTCACTTTTGATGAGTCTCACCCATTTTTTGTGTCATTCGTCTCCTGTGCCCCCTGACTCAGTGCCTGTCTCCTCCAGCGAGGTCCCTGTGGATGACCCTCCTGCTCGTCGCAACCCACCTCGTGAGCGACGTCCTCCCGACCGCCTCAGTCTTGCTACACTTCCTCTGGACCTGCCTGCTCTCCCTGCTACCGCCTGTGGTACTCCAGAGCCGACTTCCTATCGTGAGGCTGCCCAGATACCTGAGTGGCAGACTGCTATGTCTGCTGAGTTGGAGGCGCTTGAGCACACTCGTACCTGGGAGCTTGTTTCTCTCCCCCCTGGCGCTGTTCCTATTACTTGCAAGTGGGTCTTCAAGGTGAAGACTCGCTCAGATGGTTCTGTAGAGAGGTACAAGGCCCGCCTCGTGGCTCGTGGTTTTCAGCAGGAGCATGGACGTGACTATGATGAGACTTTTGCCCTTGTTGCTCACATGACCACGATCCGCACTCTTATTGTTGTTGCAGCTGTTCGTCGCTGGTCTCTGTTCCAGCTCGATGTGAAGAACGCTTTTCTTCACGGTGACCTTCAGCAGGAGGTGTACATGCTCCCTCCTCCCGGTCTTTCCTCTCCTCCAGGACTTGTTTGTCGCTTGAGACGAGCTCTTTACGGGCTCAAGCAGGCGCCCCGCGCGTGGTTTGCTCGTTTCAGTTCGGTCATTACTGCCGCCGGTTTTCAGCCGAGCCCGCATGATCCAGCCTTATTTGTGCACTCCTCTTCTTGCGGCTGGACTCTTCTATTACTTTATGTGGATGACATGATTATTACTGGTGATGACCCTACTCATGTGACATTCGTCAAGCATCACCTCCAGCAGCAATTTCAGATGACTGATCTTGGACAACTGAGCTATTTCTTGGGCCTTGAGGTCACCTCTACAGACCGTGGTTTTCAGCTCTCTCAGCGGCGTTACACATCAGATCTTTTAGCTCGGGCTGCTCTCTCAGACTCTCGCACCGTGGACACCCCTATGGAGCTTCACCTTTAGTTACGACCGGATGATGGGGTTCCACTCTCTGATCCTACTCGTTATCGTCACATTGTCGGGAGTCTCGTCTACCTTACTATTACTCGGCCCGACATTGCATATGCTGTTCATGTTTTGAGTCAGTTTGTTGGTGCGCCCACCTATGTGCATTACAGTCATCTACTGCGGCTGCTGCGTTATCTCCGGGCGACGATTTCACATGGTCTCTTCTACTCCAGTAGCAGTTCTCTGCTCCTTCGTGCTTACTCGGATGCCACTTGGGCCAGTGATCCCGTTGACCGCCGATCTGTTACTGGTTTCTGTCTATTCTTGGGTACTTCACTTATTGCCTGGAAGTCCAAGAAACAGACCGGGGTTTCTCGTTCCAGTACTGAGGTTGAGTTGCGTGTCATGGCTACTACTACTGATGACATTATTTGGCTCCACTGGCTCCTTGAGGATCTTGGTGTTTCTTCTCTGGATCCCACTCCACTCCACTGTGATAACACCGGTGCCATTCAGATCACCTTGAATCCGGTGAAGCATTCTCTTTCCAAGCACATCGGGGTGGATGCTTTCTTCCTTCGTGAGCAGTATGGTCGGGGAACTCTTGCTCCTTCCTTTGTTCCTTCTGAGCAGCAGCTTGCAGACTTGATGACTAAGCCGCAGACTCGGTCTCAACATGCTTATCTATTATCCAAACTCTCGGTGTATGAACCCCCGTGAGTTTGAGGGGGGGTGTTAGATGTATTATGCATTATATTGTATATTATGGTGGTAGACTCTCTTAGGCTCACCTCTAGGTGTTGGGAACCCCTCTTGTGTATATATACATATGTATCCTTATTGTGGAATTCATTCATTCATTCATTCAATCAATAAAATCTAATATTGTTGGGCAAGTTAGAATATGCAGGTGTGTGATTTCAGCGAGTGGTGAAATTTTAAGAGCAACAAGTGGGTGTTGCAGTGACCAACACATTGTATTTGATGTATTTTCCACTTTGGTTCAACACACCCATAAACTAAACATCACAGTTTTATCAAATTTTCTGAGGTGATCTGCGAATACTTTTCAGGAGGTCACTCATCCTAAAATTACTCTGACATTAAGCTCACTTAACTGTAGAATTCCTAACAAAACTTCATCACTTGCTCTGAAAAAGCGTCTTTGATGTTTTGAGTATTTTTTTCTTAAATTCGGATGTGAGATTAAATTCATTCTTGCACCTCCTGCCTCCTAGAAGACTGTCAGGAGTTGTTTTTGTTCGACTTTAATGACCCAAAGACACTCCCTGCCCTTATTAGATCACCCACATCAGATCGCGCTCATCAAATTCAAATGTTACAGGCCCAACAACTTTTGCTTGGTTTGTCCTGAACTACAACATTGTACTGTTGGAGGTCCGGCTCTAATACCATCTGCAATGATCCAGCCCACAATAGCTTAGATATTATCCATTTATTTAGCTTAGCGCATACTAAGTTAATTCTCACAATTTTATAATTTCTCCTTAAGTGACTAACAAGAACTCGAGATGTCACACATCTCAGAATGATTCCCACCTAGAGCTCAATTAAATGTGGAGTTTCTAACAAAACCAAATTAACTATTTTTGAAAAGCATCTATGTTATTTGGGGGTATAAACTATTACTTAAGTCCAATAACTTCCCCAACAATTTTGATGTGAGATTCATTTCATTCATACACCTCCTTTGACATAAAAGTTTGTCATCCTAGAAGTCAGTAAGGAATTACTTTTTGTCTGGGCATGGCTACCCAAAACCACTAGTCACACTCATGAGACCGCCCTTACATGATTCAAGATGTTACATGTGCACTGTGCCACAAAGGAAGAGAAATAAGGCGGTGCTTACTAAGTAATAGGAACATTAAAAGGTGGTGTTCCTACAATTTCGGGGTGAAAGAGTTGGATAATTAAGATAGTTCATGTGCAGTGGTCAACCTTCTATGGCTAAAAAATGGCGAGTCACACTCCTTGACTTGGGAGCGACTACTACTATCTCAAAAATGTCTTGGAGTGGGCGATGTTGACGTTGTAGATACAAAGTGCAAATTTGAGCCTGACTCTACTTCTGGGTTGACTTATATTTAGTCGGTTGATGCCCTGAGGATAAGATTGTTTGAAGGTGCAGGCTGAAGTTTGCTTGTGTTCTCTCTGTGTTCAATAGAAATTTTGGGTGGTTCAAGGTTTCGGGATGAACAAATTGTGCTCCACCAAGTTTCCCATTATGTCTAGGAGTCATGCTGGAGTCTCCCCATCCTTAGTGTGTGGCAATAGCAGCCGATCAGAGGGGGGTTGAGTCGAGTGGTAGGCAGGTTATGTCGTTGTTGTATACATTTTATTTAATATATTAATTATTTATTATAATAATCTACATTTATTAGTTATTAATTTAATTATTGGTATAACAGATTATAATAAATATACTAAATCGAAATATTCTACCTTCAGAAGGAGTTTTTAGTTTCTTGATTTTGTTGTTTTAAAATTAAGACTTGAGTCCACATTGTTCTGAAATTTATCATAGGCGCTGCCCTGAAATTCGGGCCTACGCTGCCCACCTAATAATTAATAACAATAATAATAAGCAATCTCCTTTTGAAGGATTGAGATTAGTCTTATATGGATATACCTTCAAATACATATAGGTATAGGTCAGTGTGCGACCCAGCTGGACCTATCAACTGCCCCTTTGAAATTCGGATCAAAAGACTCAGAAATTTGGATCAAACAACCTTCATGATTTTGATGTTTTGACAGCATCCCCCCTTATTAATAACAAGATTACCTCTATTGGTTCTCCCCCATTGTAGTCTTGGCTTCTCATTCGAGATTCAGAGCCCAAGTCATCGCTTGGTGTAATACCAGAGAAGCCTTGAAAAAGTTCGAAGCAAGTGACTGAAGCTATCTATGAGGAAGTGAAGTCCTTGACCGCTGACAAAGTGAAGATTGTGGAAGAGGGAGGAAATTATAGTGTTTCTTATATGAAGGAAGAAGAGAGCAAGAGGGAACGAGAGTTTAGGGAGAAAGGGAGAAACTAGGGTTAGGGATTTAGAGAGGGAAGGAGGAATACCTGAGAATAATTCATCATACCCCATCAAGGAGAGCCCCGGGGTATTTAGAGGGCTGGCCGGCCCCCTCAAAAGGAGTTGCACCGTGTGAGTCAGCCCCTCCTGACTCCTTTTAATGATTGGGGGCTGAGCCGGTTGGTTCAGCCCCAAACGCGTGGTATGTATGAGAGTCCTCTTCGGGGGCATGTATGCCCTCTGATTCACCTGCCCGTACCCCCCCCCCCCCCCTCGATTCCTGTATGTACCCCGCTGCTCTTTGTTGCCCCATAGAGGGGGGGGGGGGGGGGGGGGGGGGGGGGGGGGGGGGGCATTCCCCCTTGAGCTACGACCGGGAGAAATCGTTCCCTTCCTTGTCCGCCGCCAATGTGTTGTCCTCCTCCGTAGATACCGGTCGGTGGTGGTCGCATGTGTCATTGATTGCCATTCCCGTAGGCGGTCTGAAGGCTCGTGGAAGGTGTAAAAGTCCAGCAACACCTCCAATCGTAGCGCCCGTAGTCCCGGTAGGTCGAAACTGCCCCACTGCGTGCTCGGGAGGGCGTCAAGTGGCCGTACGGCCTGTCTAGACCTCCAGCCCGGTGCGGACGACCCCGTCGCTGGCTTCGGCGGCCGTCATGAGGCTGTGCGGCCTGTTCTGGGTTCGCCCCAAGCCGTCGGTGGGACGCCCAGGCCAGGCGACCCGTCGAGTCCTCCTGTCGCAGGCATCGCCTGCGTTCCAGCCGATCGGTAGGGCTCCTGCTCGATCCATCCAGCGTGCGATCTTCCCGCTCCCTGCGACGCGACTGCTACGGGTAGATTCCGCCCGTCCACGGGAGCAGTTGGTGCAGCGGAGGCGGATCCGACGCTTTCGCCTCCGATCCTTCGTTGGTCGACGCTTTACCCTTCATATTTTGTGCTAGGAGGGTCTTGATCTCCTCCATGCGGGCGTCCATCCGTTCCTCCAATTGTTTCGTCGATGTCATCATCCTTTCTTCGATGGCCGCTATCGTGTCCGTCAACCCGACGTAGTTCTCTTCTAGGGTTGCCAGTCGGCCGGCCTCTTCGTGCAAGCGGGTGTTCACCATGGTCGCAGGAAAGAAAGCTCTGACACCAAATGATATGAACGAAGGAGAGAGCAAGAGGGAACGAGAGTTTAGGGAGAAAGGGAGAAACTAGGGTTAGGGATTTAGAGAGGGAAGGAGGAATACCTGAGAATAATTCATCATACCCTATCAAGGAGAGCCCCGGGGTTATAAATACCTCGGGGTTAGAGAGGGCCGGCCGGCCCTCTCAATAGGGCCTGAACCGTGTGGTTCAACCTCTCCTGGCTCCTTTTAATGATTGGGGGTTGAACCGGTTGGTTCAGCCTTGTTGCTCCGTGCAACCTCCTTCGGTCGTCGAGTGTATTTATGCCCCGAGAACCGCAGCGCGTTCGGGAGCATAACAGTTTCATTTGACAGAGGCTTCATCAGCAGTGTATCTACAATAGTTCCCTCCTGCAAAGTCGAAAGACAACCCGTGGTAGTGGCACGCCAACCATTGGGGTGGCAGTTGGTGGGAAGATTGGAAGTGTGTCAGTGGTGTGGCGATGATGGTCACGTGGCTGGTGGTGTGCAGGGTGATTGCAGCAACAGGTATTTTCTGGTTCATTTTGGTCAACACAGCAATCATTCATTTCATTCTTTGCAGGAGATTGTTGTCCTTGGTGGAGGCCACTCTTTGAGGAATAGTTTCAGCTTGATGTTTCCCAACAACATCATCACTACATTTCTGATGGTTCAACATAGTAAACCTCTCAAACTCAATATACCTTATCTTAATATAATTCTACTTAAATTACTTTCTAAGGAACTGTGCATATAACCATTTCAATATAAAAAAAGACAAGAAAAGTTGATGCTCTGAAGAACAATAGGTTATTCAAGAACTATATGCATCACTACATTGAAATTATGGAAGAAAACAGTGGAAAGAATCGAGAAAGCACCAAGTATAATGCCCTTGATAATGGTTCGCTGAGTGTGTGATATGCATCAATCACTCGAGCTGACTGCTCAGCTGCATACGATTTCTCTTTCTAAATAAAGGAACAAAATAAAGAATTATCAGATTTTGGTTCAGTGTAATATAAACAGAAAAAGATCAAAAATTCCCACTCATATTATGAGAATCTTCATACCTCAGATTTTGAATGAACCAGATCAGGATGTAGCTTCTTCTGCCATTCTTTATATATCCCTTCTAAGTTTTCACCCTTTAGCTCATATCTTTGCTCCCTGAGCAAAATGAATAACTTCAAGACTAATGTCAACCAGGCAACTCTATTCAAATAAAATTGAAGTAGCATCCAACACATTTAAATTCAAGAATAATCAAATAGAAGCCCATGATCACTATATGGGAGGAGTAATTATAAATTACCCTTACATGATATTTGAAATAGACATAAGCTCCATTTATTTCAAAAAGACACCTAACTCATGCATGGGAGTTATTTGCATATTTTTACAATAGTAATTGAATGGTAAGATAATATTCATGTGATGACTATGTGTATCTGTTATGAACGAAGTTCTAAAAGAGGGAGAAAAGAGGGAGAAAATTAATGGCGGCTAGAGAAAGATTAGGGTTAGAAGGAAGAAGATAGAATACCTTGATTATCAATTGCATAAGAACCAAAAGAGGGGCTCCAGGTATATTTATACCGGACCCCGGACCGGCCAGCAAGGGGCCGGCCGGCCCCAATGGGGCTGAACCGAAATCGGTTCAGCCCCCCTTGGGCCGATTTCAATAAGAGGGGGCTGAACCGCTTGGTTCAGCCCCGTTGTCGCCTTCGCCATGCCTTTGCCTTCGCTTGTAATGACGCCCAAATAGACGGACCTCGTCCGGGGGCGTAACATTCCCCTCCCCTTGTCCCCAAGCTGGTAGTCGGGGTAAAGCTCCCGAAACTCCAGCAGGTCCACCCAAGTATTGTGCTCGGGAGAAAGATCCTTCCATTTGACCAACAGCTCTGGACAGTACGCCGTGCCTCGACGCTTCCACTTGACCATTAGAATATCCTCAGGAATCGGGCGCAGCTCGCCCCCAGTAGTAGCTTCAGGCAACTCCGAGCTCGCCTGAACAGCATCGCCAATCTTCCGTTTCAGCAAGGAGACATGAAAGGTGGGGTGATTCCTCGACCCCTCTGGTAAAGACAAAGTGTAAGCGACGGGTCCGACCCGCCGTGTTGAAGGCTCCTTATCAAGGAGGTATGGGGATCGAATCCCAGCCTCAACAACCCGCCTCAATTAAACTGGTTGAGGAGACGGGTTGGGGTGTGGGGGTCGCGGCCCTGTTAGGGGCTCCGGATTGGGGGCCACTATGGATCATTGTCGTGGACCGCTTCGCGTGGTACGGTATTTGAGCAGCTGGTATTGCCCACCGGTACGGGTTAGGCCTTACCCCTAACATAAAAGTCCTAACCCGTACCGGTGGGCAATACCAGCTGCTCAAATACCGCACCACGCGAAGCGGTCCACGACAATGATCCATAGTGGCCCCCAATCCGGAGCCCCTAACAGGGCCGCGGCCCCCACACCCCAACCCGTCTCCTCAACCAGTTTAATTGAGGCGGGTTGTTGAGGCTGAGATTCGATCCCCAGACCTCCTTGATAAGGAGCCTTCAACACGGTACGGGTTAGGCTTCTGGTTCGTCCGCTGGGCGACGGACAGCTGCCGATAGGGACGAAGTTTGAGAAAAACCTCATCCCCCACCTGAAACTCCCGCTCCGTCCGATGCCTATCTGCCTGAGCCTTCATCCGATCCGGGGCTGCCCGCAGATTCTCCCGCAAGGTGGCTAGCGTGCGGTCACGATCGCGGAGTGCACGGTCAACGGCGGCCACCGCGGTGCTACCCGGCTCATAACTGCTCAGAGAGGGCGGCGGACGTCCGTACACCACCTCAAATGGGGTTAGCTTGCTCGCCGAGTGGTAGGACGTGTTGAAGCAGTACTCAGCCCAATGTAGCCAACTCGTCCAGGTACGGGGCTCCTCCATAACGAAGCAGCGGAGATATGTCTCCACGCTCCGATTCACGACCTCCGTCTGGCCGTCTGTCTGTGGGTGGTGAGCTGTGCTGAAGCGCAAAGAAGTCCCCTGCAAGCGGAAAAGCTCCCGCCAGAAGTTGCCAACAAAAGTAGGGTCCCGATCCGAGATAATTGCCCGAGGAATGCCATGTAAGCGCACATTCTCCCGAACAAACAAAGTAGCCACGGACTCCCCAGTGTACGGATGGCTCAGCGCAATGAAGTGAGAGTACTTGGACAACTTGTCCACAACCACCAGAATAACCGATTTACCCTTCGAGCGAGGTAGCCCGTCAATAAAATCCATGGAGACCGTATCCCAGACCTGGTGCAGAATCTCAAGGGGGGTAAGGAGCCCGGCAGGAGAAGTGGTCTCGTACTTTTGCCGCTGACAAACATCACATTGGCGAACAAACGCCTGTATATCCTTCTGCATGCCCTTCCAAAATACATTAGCCCTGACCCGCTGCAGAGTGCGGAGAACCCCAGCGTGGCCCCCCGTCGGCGTCGAATGGAACTCGTGCATCATCACCGTCCGCCAAGCGGATTGAGAAGGTATGACCACCCGTCCGTGGTAGTAAAGACGATCTTGTTGCAAATGATAGCCGGGTGGTCGTCCGATCGGCCCGTAAATCTTCCAGAATAACTCGTAACTCAGGATCCCGCAGTACCTCCTCCTGAATCTCATCCAAAGACTCCAACCGTGGTACAAATATGTTGGCCAACGCTCCCTCAGGCAACCTGGAAAGAGCATCCGCAACTAGATTGTCTTTCCCTTGCGGATACACAATCTCGTAGTCGTACCCCAAAAGTTTGGTCACCCATTTCTGTTGAAGAGGGGAGGAGACCCGCTGTTCCAAGAAGTGCTTCAAGCTCTGGTGGTCTGTCCTGATTTTGAAATGACGGTCTAGCAGGTATGGCTGCCACAGTGCTACAGCATGAATAATGACCAGCATCTCCTTCTCATAAGCCGATAGGCCCAATGTCCTGGGGGCCAAGGCTTTGCTGTAAAAAGCAATCGGCCGCCCCTCCTGCATCAAGACGGCTCCCAACCCTACTCCGGAGGCGTCCGTCTCCACGACGAACTCCTTGGTGAAATCCGGAAGTGCAAGGACTGGGGTAGTCGTCACCGCCTGCTTGAGCGCCTGAAAAGCCGCCTCGGACTCATCATGCCAAGAAAAGGCATCCTTCTGTAAGAGCTGTGTCAGTGGCCGAGCGATTTTCCCATAGTCACAAACGAAGCGCCTGTAGTAGCCTGTGAGGCCTAAGAAGCCCCGTAAGGCCCGAATGGTTTGGGGCTGCGGCCACGATACCATACTAGCAATCTTCTTCGGGTCCGCCTTAACCCCTTCCACGGAGACCAGATGGCCTAAATATTCAACTTCTCCCTGGCCAAAAGAGCACTTCGACCGTTTAGCAAATAACTGGTGTTTACGTAGGATGGAGAATACCTGAGCAACATGGTCCACGTGCTCCTCCCAAGTCCGACTGTAGATCAGAATGTCATCGAAGAAAATCAGCACGAAGCGGCGAAGAAGTTCTCGGAAGATTTCATTCATATTGGCCTGGAAGGTGGATGGACCACTGGTCAACCCGTTGGCCATCACAAGGAACTCGCAGTGACCATCATGAGTCCTGAAAGCCGTCTTGTGGATGTCGTTCTCCTTCATCAGAATCTGGTAGTAGCCGGACCGCAAGTCCAGTTTAGTATACCGGGTCGCACCATGTAACTCATCCAACAGCTCCTCTATCAGTGGAATCGGAAACTTATCCTTCAGCGTAATATTGTTGAGGGTCCGGTAGTCAACACAGAACCTCCATGATCCATCCTTCTTCTTGACTTGGATGATGGGTGCCGAGAAGGAACTCGTGCTGGGTCGGATTTTGCCCACATCGAGCATCTCCCGAACACTGCGCTCGATCTCTGCCTTCTGCATATGTGGATATCTGTAAGGTCGTACATTTGTCGGCTCTGCTCCAGTCTTGAGCACAATCTGATGATCACGGAACCGTGATGGCGGAAGTGTATGCGGCTCCTGGAAGATATCGGCATACTCTTCAACCAACGGCTGCAACTGGAGAGGTACCTCCCCTTGTCCTGCCTCATCTGACCTCACCCCAAGAAGAACGGCCATCAAACTCCCTGTCTCTCCAAGCTGTTGTAGGCTGCGAAGGCCAATTTCCTTCACGGGTGCTGACGTGATACCCTTCAAGCAAAACTGTCGCCCACCCTGCAGAAACTTCATCGTCATCTGATCCCAATCAAAAGTAACCCTCCGCAGTTGTCGTAGCCACTGAACCCCTAGAACCATGTCTGACTCCTGAATGGGTAAGAGGTAGATATCTGTGCGGCCCACGTAGCCTTGCATCCGCAACTCCACTCCCCGCAGAACGCCCTGGCACTGTAATTTACTGTCATCTGCTACCATGACCTGGAAGGCAGCCCCAGTATCCACTACGTGCCCCACCCTCTGAGCAACCTCCGGATGAATGAAATTGTGAGTGCTCCCGCTGTCCACCAGGATGGTCACCCGCTCCCGTCGGACCCTCCCCCCGAGCCGCATAGTGAGCGGTGGGGGGCTGCACCCCTCCATGGCATGCAGCGAGACACCAAGCTCCGTCAGGTCCAAGTCCCCTTCCAGATCCGGCTCCTCCGAACTCAACTCGTCCTCCTCCTCCTGGTGTAGCATAAACACCTGGACCTTCTGACATTTGTGACCCGGCGTAAATTTCTCATCGCAGTTGAAACAAAGTCCCTTCTCCTTCCGCGCCTGCAGCTCACCCCATGAAAGTCGTGTCACCGTCGGTTTCCCGGCTCCCACCGGCTCCCTCCGGCCTGGTGTCGGCGTGGTGGCAGGCCTCACTGAGTTGCGGGTCCGCTGCCTGTTGAACCGCTCCTCGTGGATGCGGGCTAAGCTAATGGCGTGGTTCAGACTCCGTGGCATGTAAGCATGAATCTCATCCCTCAAATGTTCCTTCAAGCCCGACACAAAACAGCTCTGAAGTGTCTTCTCCTCCCAGCGTACTTGGTTTGCCAGTTTCTCAAACTCTGTCCGGTATTCTGTTACCGTACCCTTCTGTCGAAGCTTCTGCAGAGTCGCCTCGACATTCTCGTACTCCAAAGGCCCGAACCGAGCCGTAAATCCCTCCACAAAATCCGTCCATGGCACATAATCTCTGTCTCTGAGGAACCACTGAGTCCACTGGAATGCATCACCCTCCAGATGGAAGGACGCCAATTGCACCCACTGCGCCTCCGGAACATCCTGATAATTAAAGAACAACTCGGCCTTGTGAATCCACTCCAACGCGTCCCCTCCGTGAAAACTTGGAAAATTCATACGCGTTAATTTCGGAGGGAGATACGCCCTTGGTGCGCCTTGTCCCCGCCAGCCTTGGTCATGACCCGCATCCGGGTGGACTTGGTGTTGTCCGACCCACGGTGCTCCCGGTCCCACATGGCCGCCGTGTCCAACCGGCCTAGGGTTCGGTAGGAGTCCCCCCATGCCTCCCGGAGGGAACCCCATCGCAACCGCACGGCCAAACGCCGGCACGTTGCCGCCTCCAGTCTCCCCGAGCCCTCCAAATGGCGGCCCGAACTCGTCGTGGCCCGTACGCCCCTATCCGACCCCGCCGTAGCCGGATCGGCCCCACCCGACGTCGCCTGGGCCGCAAAAGCCCCCGCCCGAGTCGCGGCCTGTGCCGACACCGCCCGTGCCTGTTGCGGCCCCGATCCCGCCCGATCGGCTTCCGCCGGCCTCGCCCAAGCCGCATGGCGGCTGCATCGACCCCGTCCAGGGGTTACGCCCCTGTCCTGCTCCTCCTTGAAAGCCCGGCGGAATTTCCGGGTGAGATCCGGAGTTATCGGATCCCGGATGCACGGATCCACCGTTCTCGTCGGCCGCCGGCGCTTTTCCTCTCAGATTTTGCACCAAGAGTGCTTTGATTTCGTCCATGTGAGCGTCCATGCGTTCTTCCATCGATGTCTTCATGTGTTCCAATGAATCGGACAACCCCGCAAAATTTTCCTCTAGGGTTTCCAACCGCGAGATTTCCTCTTGCGTGCGAGTGGTAACCATGGCGGAGGAGATCCTCTGATACCAAATGTTATGAACGAAGTTCTAAAAGAGGGAGAAAAGAGGGAGAAAACTAATGGCGGCTAGAGAAAGATTAGGGTTAGGAGGAAGAAGATAGAATACCTTGATTATCAATTGCATAAGAACCAAAAGAGGGGGTCCGGGTATATTTATACCGGACCCCGGACCGGCCAGCAAGGGGCCGGCCGGCCCCAATGGGGCTGAACCGAAATCGGTTCAGCCCCCCTTGGGCCGATTTCAGTAAGAGGGGACTGAACCGCTTGATTCAGCCCCGTTGTCGCCTTCGCCGTGCATTTGCCTTCGCTTGTAATGACGCCCAAATAGACGGGCCTTGTCCGGGGGCGTAACAGTATCTTTTAAATATCATTTGAGGATTGTGATTATACATTGAACTACAAGAGGTTATGCACAATTGATAAATAATCGCATGACACTTTTTGCAGTTATCCCCAAAAAATTAATTCTTCCAAACAGCAGACTTTCTGCAAGATTTAGATCCTCTTCAAATGCCAAGATAATTGCACCAGTTACCCATCTCAATCATTCAATCTATTCAGATAGCTGGGATTAACAATTAAAACGGTAATAGTCTTGAAAAAATTGGACATAATTAATCACCCCCATCTTAAGAGAATTAAATGGCTGGAGTAGGTAAATAAAACAGGCAGTATCCATGTTTATTTGAGA
The DNA here is from genome assembly GCA_033032865.1 of Dactylorhiza incarnata. NCBI lineage: Eukaryota > Viridiplantae > Streptophyta > Magnoliopsida > Asparagales > Orchidaceae > Dactylorhiza > Dactylorhiza incarnata. Next base: position 1,731,144 of record JAWHQI010000340.1, on the reverse strand, counting down.
GGATCTGAATCCTTCCGCCTAAGGCACATTCTCCTTGCACCACAAAAATGTTTATAATTTACTGCTACAAACTCATCATCAAAGTTCATCCATCTGCTTCCTACTAATCCCATATGATTGGAAGACAATCCATGCATTTGACATTTCCTTCAATATTTACTCAAGTTATTTTGAATCCTTCTTTAGGAGTTGCGGGACACATTCAAACAATATTCCATCAAAGCTACCAGCTTTCCTGTATATAAAGGTCTCATGGGAAACCTGACAGGGAAAATAGAAAAAACTACAAAATAAGAGAACCAAGATGAAAGCGCGCACCCACAAAGAAATAAACTTGCAAAGCATTCAAGAAAGATTTGGTAATGAACCTATGAAAAGTAATCCCACAGTGCTCTAAGAAGACCTACTGCCCAAATATCTGGAAGTAATCAACCGTCGAATCCACCGGCTGTACAGCTCTACAGGACACACAAGAGAGGAATGGACCAGCTGGTGGCGCCAGCTCACCGCATTTCCAGCAAACGAGACCGCCTCCATGACCCGGACAGGTGGAGTAGGGAGATCCAAAGTAAACTGTACATCTAGCAAACCGGAAGAGATGGAAGCGATGCAGCGAGCCATCGAATATCTTAGAATCGCGATGAAAGAGGGAGTCCTCCGAGGAAACCCTGCGAGGTGGAGGAAGGGGATGAAAGGCCTGAGCAAGGCAAGGGCGCGGTTGGAGGGCTCCATTGAGGATATTTGCGGCAGCGTAAAGCTTACTCCTATTCCACATTGGCACAGCTGCAGAAGGAAATGAATTTCACACCGGTTAAAGACAATTAAGTGTTGATGTTGAAATAACTATTGCTATATGACATATACTAGCAAACTCCCGGAGAAGTTATTTCTTCTTCATATTATTAAAAATGCAATCAATTTAAAGGAATAGTATAACATAAAGAAATAGTATAAGTAGCAGTTAATATTATTATAGAAATAAAATAAATATGAATAAAGTGAGCTCAAGAAAGATGGAGGCAAAGGAGCTTAAAATCTCAAAATTAAAAGCTTGATAGAACTAACTAGATACCACTACAGATCCATGTTCATGGCAGCAGCAATTCACCTCTATTCTAATTTCAACAGTCTTAATCAGATTCATGTAGGACAGGATGAGTCAATTCATCATTTCATATGCAAGGCTGGTAACGAATTAATCAAGAGCAATCACACAGAATTTACTGCAAAGTTTTTTTTTGCACAGTGGCGGAACAAGAATCATAAGAACTAGAATAAGAATGAGATACTGTTAGGTTTGTGAAGTGAGTATATGCTGTGAAAGTGGCGACTATCTAGGTGGCGACTATCCAGGTGGCGACTATCCAGGTGGCGACTATCCAGGTGGCGACTATCCAGCTAGCGAGTATCCAGTGGCGAGTATCTCCTACTCACCACCCCCCTTGAGTCTGCCTATAAATAGAGCGGTACCCCCCCCCCCCCCCCCTAAAGGCATCCATTCTGAAAGTGGCGAGTAGAGACTTCAGAAGTAGCGAGTATCATCAACTCTGAGCGAGTTAGAGATACCAGAGTGCTACCTGGCGAGTATCGGACTTGGAGTAAGTTCGGCAGCTCCCTTGAGCGGGTAGCGAGCATCGGTGACGAGCATCGGTGACGAGGATCGGTGACGAGGATCGGTGACGAGCATCGGTGACGAGCATCGGTGACGAGCATCGGTGACGAGCATCGGTGACGAGCATCGGTGACGAGCATCGGTGACGAGCATCGGTGACGAGCATCGGTGACGAGCATCGGTGACGAGCATCGGTGACGAGCATCGGTGACGAGCATCGGTGACGAGCATCGGTGACGAGCATCGGTGACGAGCATCGGTGACGAGCATCGGTGGCGAGCATCGGTGGCGAGCATCGGTGGCGAGCATCGGTGGCGAGTATCGGTGGCGAGTATCGGTGGCGAGTATCGGTGGCGAATATCGGTGGCGAGTATCGGTGGCGAGTCTGGTTTCCTACTTCTTCACAGGACCACTCGATGAGAGGGAACCTGCCTGCTTTGAGGATGCAGCTGGCATCAAGGAGTGGGACGAGGCCATGGAGGAAGAGATGGAGGCCCTGAAGAAGAACGAGACATGGGACCTGGTTCCCATGGTGGATGGCATCAAACCTGTCACCTGCAAGTGGGTGTACAAGGTGAAGAAGAGGGCTGATGGAGAAGTGGAGCGGTACAAGGCGAGGCTTGTCGCTCGAGGCTTCTCACAGACCTACGGAGAGGACTACGAGGAGACCTTCAGTCCTGTAGCGAAGATGACGTCGGTGAGGACGATCATTGCTTTGGCAGCGTGCCGAGGTTGGAAGCTATGGCAGCTGGACGTGAAGAACGCGTTCTTATATGGAGAGATCGACAAAGATATATTCATGGTGCAACCACCTGGATACGTGTCCAAGTCCCATCCGCGTCACGTCTGCAAGCTGAAGAAGGCCCTCTATGGTCTGAAACAGGCGCCAAGAGCCTGGTATGGGAAGATTGCGGAGTACTTGCAGTTCTGCGGCTACGATGCCTCAGACTCGGACTCCAGCATGTTCGTGAAGAAGGATGGAGGTCTTCACGTGCTAGTGCTGCTATACGTCGACGACATGATCGTGACAGGGAACAACCCTGAGGAGGTCGCGGCGCTGAGAGAGCAGCTTTCCATACGCTTCGAGATGAAGGATCTTGGTGAACTGCACCATTTCCTTGGCCTCCAAGTAGAGAAGAGAAGAGGCGGACTTGATGTTTCCCAGAGGGCGTATGCCGAGAGGATCGTCGAAAGATTCGGCATGAAGGAGGGGAAAAGCAGTTCCGTTCCTCTGGAGGCGGGGCTGAAGCTTCGGAAGGAAGAAGGAAGGATTCTTCCTGATCCGAAGATCTTTCGGGCTCTGGTAGGGAGTCTTATATACTTAACTATCACAAGGCCGGACATCGCCTTTGCTGTCGGCCGAGTTAGTCGGTATATGCAGGAGCCGCGGAAGCCTCATCTGGAGGCAGCCAAGGGGATTCTGAAGTATGTGAAGGGCACTCTTGAGATGGGATTGTCCTATGAAGAGAAGTCTGACTTTAAGCTGCACGGGTACACGGATGCAGACTACGGAGGTGACGCTGATGATCGCAAGTCGACATCAGGTTACGTGTTCTTGTGTGGAGTTGCTGCTATCTCGTGGTGTAGCAAGAAGCAGGACTCTATTTCCCTTTCTACCACGGAGGCCGAGTACAAGGCGTCATCCTTAGCAGCTCAGGAGTGTGTCTGGCTAAGGAGACTAGTGGAGGATGTGGATGAGGAGGTCAGCGGACCTACTGTGCTTCGCGGGGACAATGAGAGTGCATTGAAACTGGTAACCAATCCAGTGTGTCATGCGAGGACCAAGCACATAGAGATCGAGCATCACTTCATCAGAGAGAAGGTGCTGGGTGGCTTGCTCACTGTGGAGCATGTGCGGAGCGAAGACAACCTTGCGGACATATTCACAAAACCCCTATCTGCGGGGCCGTTCCGGAGGCTTCGCTCATTGCTTGGAGTTGTTCCCGGAGCTCACTTCAAGGGGGAGTGTTAGGTTTGTGAAGTGAGTATATGCTGTGAAAGTGGCGACTATCTAGGTGGCGACTATCCAGGTGACGACTATCCAGGTGGCGACTATCCAGCTAGCGAGTATCCAGTGGCGAGTATCTCCTACTCACCACCCCCCTTGAGTCTGCCTATAAATAGAGCGGTACCCCCCCCCCCCCCTAAAGGCATCCATTCTGAAAGTGGCGAGTAGAGACTTCAGAAGTGGCGAGTATCATCAACTCTGAGCGAGTTAGAGATACCAGAGTGCTACCTGGCGAGTATCGGACTTGGAGTAAGTTCGGCAGCTCCCTTGAGCGGGTAGCGAGCATCGGTGACGAGCATCGGTGACGAGTATCGGTGACGAGCATCGGTGACGAGCATCGGTGACGAGCATCGGTGACGAGCATCGGTGACGAGCATCGGTGACGAACATCGGTGACGACCATCGGTGACGAGCATCGGTGACGAGCATCGGTGACGAGTATCGGTGACGAGTATCGGTGGCGAGTATCGGTGGCGAGTATCGGTGGCGAGTATCCGTGACGAGTATCGAGGCGACGAGTATCACCAGCGCGGTGTGCTCGGGAGGAGAAGCGGACCTTGTCCGTGACCAAGTTCTTTACTACTATTGGCTGTTGTGATTCAAGTTGGATGCAACTTGTATTCAGCCGTGTTCTGTTGTAATCTTGTTGCCAAGTATATATTACAACTGTCTTTCTTCATTTTTGGTATTCTTGATTGGTAGCACACAAAAATTTCAACAGATACAACTTGCAAAACAAGCTAACTCTAAGAGCTCCTCTCCACATGAGAGATCACGAGACTTTCAAGATGATTTACTCAGACCTAAGCCTTCCCTTATATGGATGGGGAAGACATGACTAATAAGAGAAAAGGCTAAACTATTAATTGCATATTCATACTCAAAGATAACTAAAGATATGACTCCGGTCCTTCGCTAGCAATGGGTATATGCGGTGTATATGTATACACTCTTCCTGAAAATTGACCTTGATCCCAAGGTGGAGCTCCTGGAGAAAAAAATTGTGTGCGACCTCATTGTCCAGTGAAAGGTGGATCGTCTAAAAGGAAACCCCTTTTGCGCCAGACAAAGGCCGATTATATTTATCTAGATCATTAATAATATTGGTGGTTAGGGTGATTCAGACAATGAGTCGCTTGATGGGTCCAAATGATGAGTAGTTGATGTAGGATAAGTTGAAAATTAAAAAATACTGAGAATAAGGCTCCGTTTGGTGTGCCAGTGGCGGTCATGAACACGGTGGTTATGAACCGCTGTTCGTGAACGTCCGACCTCACCTAAGGAACTTCATCTACTTTTATGTTCCAAACTAGTTTCTTTTCTTGGTGGCTGTCATAACCATTGTCATGTCAAACATACATTCTACGACGGGGCATTTTTGTCCAAACTCACCGGAGCAAAAATGCCACGTCAAACGGAGCCTAAAGCTCATAGTGTTGATTGAGTTAATTGATTAGCGAAGGAACATTAAGCGATATTTTGGCTCTCCACCGACAAATTTGGCTCATAATAATCAGCAAATATTTAATTAATGGGAACAACAAAATGTTAATTAATTATATCGAGGATGTAATGATTCGCAAGCAAGCTTTAGTTTGTTCAATTAAATTCTTAGCATGAAAATATCGTAACTTAAAATGAGTGAGATTAATACCTTGCAAGAAAGCTTTCCGGGAACATACGACAAGAGGTCAGGTCTTAATTCAGTGTTGTCAGCATTGGATTTTTGTGGAGGGAAGAGGGCACTGATGAGCTGTTAGGACGGCCGGGTGGTAACAGGGAGAGTCTGTGGAGGTTGGTTATGAGGCAGGGAAGGGATTTGGGGCTGATGGGGTTCTCTATGTGGGAGTCGAGGAGGGCTAGGTCAGAAGTGTGGGAGCTGGGGTTGTCGGGGTCGAGAGAGGCTTGAGTGGGAGTAGTGTCGAAGAAGTCAGAAGGGGGAAGACGAACAGTACCGGGTCGAGAGGATTACTCGTAGACGCACTGGAAGCTTTCGGTCATCCTAACGGCCGCTGGAAGTTCGGCCCGATTGGAGGATGGCCGAGGATGGGCTGCCAGAGGCCGTTGGGTCCTTAGTGGAGGGGTCGAGGAGGGGTGTGGTGAGGTCGAGCACTCAAGCGATCGAAGAGGGAACTCTTCGTCGCCGACTGGAGAACCGAAGGCTGGCCCGAAACACAGTAGTTCTCTGTTCGGTTTATTTCCCTGCTCATTGCAAGTGGGTTTAGGGTGCATTTAGAGGCCTCTTTGTTTTGGCGGTAAAAGTTGGAGTGGTGGGAATGAGAGCGTTGACAATTGAACGGTAGGGATTGGAGGGGATGACTGAGTTCTAAAAAAAGGTCAAAATGGCGTTTTGGAGTGGTGGCGGTCGGAATTGAAGGGTTAGCAAACATTTTTTAACGGTGACTTTTCCCCCAATAAAGATGGAGCAAAAACGTCGAAACAAACAGATCCATAATAGCCTTGAAATAAAAATGGTTCAGGTTTCTAAACATTAGGGGCTTAGAGGAAACTTTAAAAACTCTTTTAAACGTGCTTATCTTGTCACTTCAAAACTGAATCTTATTTTTGATATAAGCAATTTAATCTAGAATAAATAATAATGATTATATTAATTTCATATATTTTAGCTAGCTTGCTTGTTTGCCTATCGCTAATACTTGCATTGACAGATGATTTATTTTAAAGATATATTTGTCGGTCAGACCAATAAGCTCAAACCAAAATGCAGCACGTGCGAAAATGACGCACAACTGGATAGAAAATAAAATATGTGCGTAAATAAAATATAACGGGAAATAAATTTGCAGAAAAGAACTCGACTCCGTCGAGAAAGATCATAAACCTGCAATGGCGAGAACTGGACGTAGACATCATAACTCGGTGGCACCGGCCCAAGAACAGACAAAAATACTATCCTTTCCAAGATATAAGATAACATTGATGGAACCCCGTGCGCATTTGAAATTCCCGTATATTTAATACTTGATCAATCTCCTCAACGGTAGGTATAGATTGAAGAAATGTAGTGAATTTAGTGTCATCATAAATGAAATCAGGAGGGTGAGTGGGAGAGAAATGTGGGGTTCCAAAAAAGGTATAAGATCGGTGATATTAAAGATGGTTGACATACCATATTTGGCGGGGAGATCAAGGAGATACACATTTTCACCCTGTCGCTTCTTTACCTGAAAATGACTAAACCGTCGTTGTCATAGTTTGTGATACGTGTTGGCGGGAAGGCTAAATTTTTCCTAAAAAGGCTAGAACTCAATATCCTTCTGAGAAATATAATTCTCGACGGTGTGCATTGGTGATAGCTTTATATTTCTTAGAAGATACTTGCAAATTGATGGCGATAATTTTATGCAAAGTTTTTAAGTAATCAATATAATATTGTACATCGAATAAGGTTTACTCACAAGAAGGGAGAGAGTGACGATCAAGTAGAAGTGGTATAGGATAGTCGTAGACGATTTCAAAGGGGGATTCGGTGGTGGAACGGTTTTTTGAACTATTATATGCAAATTCTGCTTGTGGAATGGTCAAATCTCATTGCTTCAGGTGTTCTCCTGCTAAGCATTTAAGAAAATTTTCTAAGCTTTGATTTAATATCTTGGTTTACCCATCCTTCCGGGGATAATATGCATTGTTATATTTAAATTTAGTTCCCATTTTATCCCATAAAACTTCAAGAAAAACTCATGAAACGACTATTCTGGTTGGATGAGAAAGTTCTAGGAACTCCATGCAAATGTACAATCTCCCTAAAAAGGGTATGCAATATTGGTGACGTCAGAGGTTTTCCTACAAGGTATAAAGTATGTCATTTTTGAAAACCTATCGATCATTACAACGATTAAATCGACCTTTCTTTTTGTTAGGGGTAGTTCTACAACAAAGTCCATGGACACCTCATCCCGTGGTTTCTCAAGGATGGATAAAGGGGTATAAAGTCTGTTTTTTGCACGGGTCCTTTATATAATTGACAGGTGGAACAACTCCTTACCAAATTAATAGCGACCTCTCTTATTTTGTGCCAATAAAAATGAGTAATATCAAGATCCAGAAGCTTGGATTGACATATGTGGCCTCCTAAACTTGATGAGTGAAGCTCCCGAAGTAAGGTCTCCTGTAGTGGGCATTCGTAGATATAGATACAGGTTCCATTAAATAAACATTCATTACCCAAAATATACTTGGTGATGGAATCAGTGCCACTAAATTGGCACGACCCAAATTATGTTGAAGTATGGGTCAGAAGGGTAAAGTTTCTTCAGGGACTCAAGCCTAAGATATGTGATTGTAAGATGACTAAGATATGTGCCCTACAGCTAAGTGCACTTGTTACATTGTTTGAAACACCATGTTTTGTTTTAAATGAAAAGTGAATTCATATAGGAAAGCAACCCACTTAGAGTGTCTACGTACTTTTTTATGTGAATTCAAATGCCTAAGTGCATCGTGATCAGTACTCATTATGAGTTCAAGTTGAATTAGGTTAGTGTGGTTAGTGACAGAAAGCTTAGACAAGGGCATATTGAACATCATATGTGGATTAGTTTTAGCCTCGTTCAATTTCTCACTGAAAAAATTGATGGGGTGTCCCTCCTGACCCAAAATGGCTCATATTACAACAATTGAGGTGTTGCAGTCTACCTCAAATAATTTTTTCAAAAACTGAAAGAGTTAGTACATGTCACTAGTAAGTTTGTCTTTCACAAGAGTGAAAGCACATTCTACTTCATTGGTCCAAATAAAATGACCCTTCCTAAGACAATCACTCACATAGGCTATATAAAATAACTAAAAGACACTAAGCCGTCGCTTGAACCTTTTCAGGATCTACCTTAATAGCATCCGTAAAAATGATGTATTATAAGAAGGTCAATTGATCGATCAAGAAGGTGCACTTCTTAATTTTTACGTATAATTTATTTTCTAGAAGGATTTGTAAATCTTGTCGAAGGTGACCTAGGTGTTGGTCGGGGTATGTGTTATAACTCAAAATATCGTTGAAGTAAGCGACCACACAAACTTCTATCAATGGGTGAAGGACTTGGTGCATTAATCACATAAAAGTACTAGGGATATTGGAGAGGCCAAAAGGCTTGAGAGGACACTCGTCTAGCCCTTCCTTATGTTTGAAAATATTTCTTAAAGTCAATCTTAGAAAAGATTTGTGATTCGCTGAGCATGCCAAGCATGTCATCCAGCCAGGGAATTGGAAAATGATATATTGTAGCAACTGGCAATTTAATTTATTGCTCGACTATCGACACACATGCACCAAGTTCTTTTTAGGAACCAAAAGTGCGAGAACAAAGAATTTTTTTTGAATATGAATGATATTTTTTAATACAAAATTAAAATAATTAAACACTTATGATAAGCCTGTATAAGCCAAACAATATAATATTTAATAATTTATCATCCCCTCGTCGGAACAAATCCATGATGAATCCTGCTTCTAGGAATTAATTTATCTAGATCTTGTTCTTAATAGTTGTAATGTGCACTGGATTTTCATTCTAAAATTTGTTGAATAGCATAGCTAATCTGAATAATCCACTGACCTCTTTCATCCAATGTCAAAGCTGATAATGGACTAAGACACGCATGGCAGCAGTTCTTTTACAAATCTTCATGTGTTAAGTTAAAGAAACAACATTAATGGTGGTCTAGCAGAAATGCAGAATGTAATCACGAGATTAAGAAAATCCATTTCTACAAAATTATAGGAAGAATAGCATCCAAAAAGGCAACAAACTGCTTCGTTTAGTGACCAAAAACATGGAAATTCTGGGAACAGGGGCAGTTTCATCTCACAATAGAATAATGTTGAAATAGAAAGAAGAAACGGGAAAAAGAAACTGACCTACGCTGAGATTTCCTTTCCTCGGTTGCAAATTGCTTCCCAATGGTGAATGACCGGGCAATGAAGCTTCAGATTCCTTGGTCTCAGGACAGAGCCGCAGTCGAAATGCTTCACAGTTCACATTCACAGATCTAAATGCTCGAAGACTCAAACAGATCGGAACACTCGCACTTCGCGTAGTCGCAATCGAGCAGGTCGGAACAGTCGGAACTCGGAACACTCGCAGTCGAACAGATCGGAAGAGTGGCGGAAGCCGGAACAGTCGGAAGTCGGAACACTCGCAGAGTCGCCGTCGCCGTCTCGACGAAAGAGAGATTCAGGGAGAGCGAAAAAAATGACCAGCCCCTTAGCGGGGAAGCGAAGTCCGATCAATCCAAAATAAGCAGGTGACGCACCATATTTCCCGCATGAACGAAATCCGATCCATCCAAAATAAGCTGGATAATTTGGAATTCGATCGTCCACTTATCAATAATCGTGCAAAAAGTAGATGAGCGGTCTCGATTTCTCCCGCGTGCATCTTTCTCTCTTTTGTGTTGAGCGCACAAAAAAAAAATTCCCCGCAGCACAGGTGGGTCCGCCTCTCCCTAACATGTTCCTTCTTAATCAAATATGTGACTTGTCGGTAGAGCTCCTCGTATTCCTCAGGACTCATACTAGTATGGGTAAGTGAGGAAGGCTAATACCAGATATGAGGTCAATACAATGTTATATATCGCGCATAGATGAAAGGTTTTTTGGGTAGTTAGTCTAGCATAATCATTAAAAACTCAAAAAATAAGGGGACAAAAGCAATTTTCATACCCAAGTGAAAATGACACGGCCATACCCAACTGAAAAATGAAGAAGACTGAGAGCTGAAATTGCTGGGAGATAAAACAAAAAACACAGGACAAAACAAATGCAGAATTGAGTGCGATGAACATATTCGCTAGCACAGTAGTTAGGTAACCTGAAATTGTTGGGATATGTGTGAAATATTTTGTAGTCGGAAGAACACGTCAACCAACAGGAGAATAAAGACACCAAAGATGAACACAAGCTTTCACAATAATAACTCTGGTAGCTAGTTACAACTGAACAAGGCTGAATACAAGTTGCATCCAACTTGAATCACAACAGCCAATAGTAGGTAAGAACTTGGTCACGGAAAAGGTCCGCTTCTCCTCCGGAGCACACCGCACGGGTGATACTCGCTCCGATACTCGCTCCTCGCTACCGCCGGCGGTATCGCTAGCGTCGGGCGTTAGCTCTCCAACTCGCAAGCTCGCTGCTGGCACTACAAGCTACTCGCGTGCTCGCCACGCTTCGCTTCCTCCACTACTCGCTACTGCGCGCGCTAGCCACTAGCGCCGGGCGCTATCTCCGAAGTAGGTACTCGCTCCTTTCTTCTCTACTCGCTAACGCAGGCGCTATCCGCTATCGCCGGCGCTATCTCCTGAGTAGGTAACTCGCCTCGCGAACTTACTCCAAGTTCGATGCTCGCCTGATGACGCTCTGGTATCTCTAACTCGCTCAAAGTTGATGATACTCGCTAGTTCCAGAATCGATACTCTTTAGAGGGGGTACCCCTCTATTTATAGGCAAAACAAGGGGGGTGGCTGTTGAAACCGATTTCTCGGTCTCTTGTGGAGTTCGGGGCCCTCACCGAAATGAGGGGCGGCTAGCCCTTACTGATCCCTCAGAGAAGGTAGACCGAAAACTAGGAAGATTGACTAAGACCTTAGTCACAGCGAGGAGGTCCCTCCACTAACCCGGAAGATCGTTGAGCGCTTCCCCTCCCAAGCCAAAGCTGAGACAAAGCACCAAGGGGAGACTCTCTTGGCCAACCAAAACATCTAAAGGGAAATCCTAAACCGAATCCCCCTCCTAAAGGTGCTCTCTTGGGCCTATTTATAGCGTTCCTCGTCCGTGTCGCCGATAGCGTAATCTCGACAAATAGTCTGACTATACGCAGCCCAAATGGGACTGCCGACAACGTAACTCCGCCGTTCTAAGAGTTAATTAACTGACCCTTAAGGTCTTCCCGGTAATTTCACCTCGGGGTTCCCACGGGGCGAGTGGTTCGTGAAAGCACCACTCGCCTACGATAAAAAATGTAAGCTACATAAGAGGGCATCACAGGCATTTTAATTTACAAGAGCATAAGCTCCATACTTCGGCTCGCAGGCCGGCAAATATAAATGAATAAGCCCTTCTCGGGGCGGCACAACTTTGGGCTTAAGCCCGCAACCCCCTGCTTGGTACTGCGACGCCTGTACGCCAACGTCTCGTCATGCGGTAGCAAACTGAACCTCGACCAATTGCAGCAAACTGAGCTATATTGCCCACACCCCTTTCCCGGGGCGGCGGCATTTTAATAAATACGAACAAATACTAAACACTTCCCCAGAGTCTTCTCCGGGGTCCCTAGAACATCACCAATCCGGCCCCCACGTCCGGACGGGCTTCACACAGAAACATCACCAATCCGGTCTACACACCCGGATGGGCTTCACACAGAAACATCACCAATCCGGTCTACACACCCGGATGGGCTTCACACAGAAACATCACCAATCCGGTCTACACACCCGGATGGGCTTCACACAGAATGCCTAAACCCGTACTCACACTTCCGGGCACTAATGCAATTAATAGCGGGGACGCGCACGTCAACCCGTCGGAGAACTCCCTTCCCCCACCCGTTGGTGGAGAGGGGCTTCCATGCAAATATGAGAATTGAAGGCTTCACCTGCCCGGGTTGAAATTCGTTACCCTTGACGCGTGCCTTGGCGGAGTCGTAAAGAACGATCACCACGGATTTAGTTTCCGCACACTGATCCGAGCTCCAAAACGACCACACGAACTCTTCCTCGCACTTGGCCGGCCAAGCTCGTGCTGCATGGCTGTTCACACTGCAACGGCCAACCTAAGGTGGGGTCGGGTCGGCCTTCTCCTGGTCGGCGGAGGCCGGGACTAAGAGAGGAGAGGCTCTGCTGCCCTCGCACTAGCCGACGGGAGAGGAGGTAGATGGGGCTCGGCTTCTTCCAGCAACAAAGCGAGGGAGAGGGAGGAGCTCGGCTCCTCGTCGACAAGAAAAAAGGAGAGGAAGAGGGGGGCCAGGCCCCTCGTGCCCTAGGCGGCGACGGGAAAGGGGGAAGGAGGAGACGAAGGCCTCTGCCCTTGTTCCCGGCCGACGAGGGAGAGAGAGATCGGGGCGGTGCCTCCTTGCGCGAACGAGAGGGAGACGAGGTCAGAGATCGGGAAGAGGGAGCGGGTCGCGCCTCTTTTGCGTGAACAGGGGGAGGGGACTTCGGCTCCTCTGGCTGGGAACGGAGAGAGGAAGGGGGAGGGGCTCGCCGGCTGCCTCCTTCCTGGCGCGAGACGGAGAGAGGAAGGGGGAGGGGGTCGGGGCTTGCCGCTGCTCCTTCCTGGCGCCCGAGAGAGAGACGAAGGGGGAGGGGGCTTTGCGGCTGCCTGCACGAACCGAGAGAGAGAGGGGGGCTGAATCGGGTGGGAGAGGAGAAATCCCTCTTTTCTTGTTTTAGTTTTTTAGGTTTTATATATAGAAAACCCTAGCCCATATTGGCTATCCGCAGCCCATATTGGCTATCCGCAGCCCATATTGGCTATCCGCAGCCCATCCTCTAAACGCACACCCAAACCCCGTTACTCGCACCCCACTTTCTTGTTTATTTACGAATATGGATCCTAACCGCACCCCGGCCAATGCTAGCCGACCATTGGACACCACGGGTCCGCGCTATCTGGGGAGGGTCCCACCCGACAGATACGGGGTTGTACACAATCCCCGCTCTTTGCGAGCGTGTCCTACGCTCGGAAAGAAATGTCCAACCCCAAGTATCCGGAGGGTGGGAGCCGACCCGAAAAAAAAAGGGGGTATATAATCATGTGAAAAGATGATCCTTCCCTTTTGTACTCATATTTGTCCTGACGTGATAACTTTTCCCTTTGTTGCCTTTTAAAATGATCATTTTGGTTGTCAACAACCTTGGTTCTGCATTATGCCTTCTTTTTAATGGTAGAAATATTATGCCCTTCAGGCTCTCAGAACGTCATGCCACTTAATGCCTATTAGCAAGCAAACTCACGAATCACAATTTAGAGCACAGTTCTTTTTACTGTTGCATGTTGCGTTATTCCGGAAGGGGCCTCAAGGATGATTGATGGTGCTGAGGAATAGAATGCTCACTATTATCTACAATGATTACATAAACAATCATGCATTGACAATTCGAAATGAATCTGATTTTGTTTATAAAACTAATCAAATGAGGTTGCGCCATTGCAGGATTTATTATCTTCAGCTTATGTTTTCAAAAACTATTCTTGAAGAATTTCGATTATCAGTGAAAACTATCAATTTATCAAGCGTAACTGATTCCTTATATGCTAAAGCCTTTGGGATCCACCACCGAGTGAGCCTACGGCCCTGCCAGCTAGGTGAGAGCCTGGTCAGCGGGTCTGCTCGGGGGGCACTTTTTCTAAAATAACTTTTCAAACCATCGACCCTCGAGGTATACCCACCCTACCGGCTAGCGAGAGCACGGTCCGTGGAACCGTATCGGGGACACTTTTCTAAAAATCAACTTTCCTGCGAATGTCTTCCAGCCCGGCCAGCCAGTGAGAGCCTGGCAGCGGGATCGCCCGAAGCAAAAACAATTCATCTCCACGAGGCCTTCCTGCCCTGCCAGCTGATAAGAGCCTGACAGCGGGATCACTCGGAGTAATTTAGGCCCTACTAGCCTTAGCATATACTATTATCTTGCTGCTTTAAAAGTACCCAGCTTGCCAGCCTCTCCAGAGATCAACCAGAACCCCCCGTCTAGATGAGAGCCCGGGAGCGGAATCGATCTGGGGCACTCCAGCACCAACATATCCAACCTTGCCAGCCTCTCCAGAGATCAACCAGAACGCCCCGTCTAGATGAGAGCCCGGGAGCGGAATCGATCTGGGGCACTCCAGCACCAACATATCCAACCTTGCCAGCCTCTCCAGAGATCAACCAGAACCCCCCGTCTAGATGAGAGCCCGGGAGCGGAATCGATCTGGGGCACTCCAGCACCAACATATCCAACCTTGCCAGCCTCTCCAGAGATCAACCAGAACCCCCCGTCTAGATGAGAGACCGGGAGCGGAATCGATCTGGGGCACTCCAGCACCAACATATCCAACCTTGCCAGCCTCTCCAGAGATCAACCAGAACCCCCCGTCTAGATGAGAGACCGGGAGCGGAATCGATCTGGGGCACTCCAGCACCAACATATCCAACCTTGCCAGCCTCTCCAGAGATCAACCAGAACCCCCCGTCTAGATGAGAGCCCGGGAGCGGAATCGATCTGGGGCACTCCAGCACCAACATATCCAACCTTGCCAGCCTCTCCAGAGATCAACCAGAACCCCCCGTCTAGATGAGAGCCCGGGAGCGGAATCGATCTGGGGCACTCCAGCACCAACATATCCAACCTTGCCAGCCTCTCCAGAGATCAACCAGAACCCCCCGTCTAGATGAGAGCCCGGGAGCGGAATCGATCTGGGGCACTCCAGCACCAACATATCCAACCTTGCCAGCCTCTCCAGAGATCAACCAGAACCCCCCGTCTAGATGAGAGCCCGGGAGCGGAATCGATCTGGGGCACTCCAGCACCAACATATCCAACCTTGCCAGCCTCTCCAGAGATCAACCAGAACCCCCCGTCTAGATGAGAGCCCGGGAGCGGAATCGATCTGGGGCACTCCAGCACCAACATATCCAACCTTGCCAGCCTCTCCAGAGATCAACCAGAACCCCCCGTCTAGATGAGAGCCCGGGAGCGGAATCGATCTGGGGCACTCCAGCACCAACATATCCAATCTTAGTACCGCAATAACTGAAAGCATAACAAATGAAAGCATGATGTTGATTGGATAACAAAATAAGGTTAAGGGTAGAATCGTTTCAAATCATCCCCACTCCGAGCCCGGTCGAGGGGCATCCCTTCCACATCCCGGAGGTGATACCCCCCCGACTTGAGCACTTCGCTTACAATATATGGGCCTTCCCAGTTGGGATTAAGCTTCTAAAACGCTATCAACTTCTCGACAATGGATAGGGTAAAATATCTAGGCATAACCCGGAATCTCATGAGAACGGGGCTCACAGAATGGGGCAAAATCGCAAGAGCGGCAGGATAAACAAAATCGGAAGCCTTGTGAAGCCAAAATCATAGTGCAGGCCGGACCAAGCCTTATTGAGCGCACAATTCTTGAACCAAGTAAAAAGTACTAACACCGCCTATTTTGTGATGTAAATAACTTTCTTCAACGTTAAGTGTAAAACTGGTCATAAGATCAAGTAAAACACAATCTGTATGGTTCTTACCCTTATTTTTGAAAAGAATTTACCTTAAATAAAAAAGCTTAGCAGTGGCGTCTGCAATTTTACTCTTCTTTGACAAAAAGCTCGGTTAATAAAATATTTGGGCTAGGGATTAGCGCATTTAACTTACTATCATTTTAACATTATCTGATAGGAACACATTTTTATATTAGCACAAACCATCATGGTCAAAATATTTGATGAAGTGGAGAAACACCACTCAACAACACCAAAAATATATCACCAAGTTTCTGGGATATGACTTGCATATGAAAAATGTAGTGAAAACAACGGTGCAAATGGTTTGTCAAGACAACACCAGGAAGTTGAGGCATGACGAGCGGCCCTAGTAGTTATGACATCTTATCTATTGCAAAGAATCAAACGTACATGAGGCTATTGGGGTCGCATTTTATAATAGAAGAATTAGTTAAGAGGAAAGAAGATAGTACATATAAGCTCGAATATCAGGGTGTTAATAGAGTGTTGAAGCGGAAGTGAAAGTTTGTAACTGGAGATGATGAAGTTAAGAAACTTTAATTACAGTTATATCATGACACTGGAATTGGCGGGCATTCAGGAATAACAACCACTTAATTGCCCAAACAACTCTATTATTGGAAGAAGCTCAAGGTCACATTTCACGACTATATCAGTAAATGCAATGTCTAGATCTCACTGGAAGGAAATAATCTTTGTTGTGGTAGACAATTTAAGTAAATTGACTCTCCCTATGATATTACGTCATCCCTATTTGGCAACAACCGTGGCGTAGAGCTTCCTGGACTTAACTGATACAAGAAAATAAAAGTTTTAAACACGATGTTTATAGATGTTCACAAGAAAACTCTGAGATGACAATGTCTCCTCCAAAATGAGCATTTATCCGGTTGAAGAGACTTTACATTTTCTTTCTTACTAAAAAAAAAGACGTTGAGCCACGAAACCTCTCAATGATTCACTTCACAACATTAGTTGCTAGTACTAGATCTCTTCGTCTTACGTCTAGAATTTCATTATGACGTATACTTGGCTTGTGCGAAAGTGAATGTCGTAGGGGAGAAAAAATGGTATATACACTTTCCGGGATCACTTCAAGTAGAAAAATACTCAGAAGAAGATTGCCACGTAGAACATTTCCCGGAACCTTCCTCCTGAAGTCCGCGAACATCCTCGGTGTTACCACCTGCGGTGGCTCGCTGAACCCCTCGCCTTGATCCTTGTCTCCTGCCATGCCTGCTCTTTGGGACTTTCTTGGACCAGCCACGATCCACGCTCACCGCACCAAAATGTTGAAACCGATTTCTCGGTCTCTTGTGGAGTTCGGGGCCCTCACCGAAATGAGGGGCGGCTAGCCCTTACTGATCCCTCAGAGAAGGTAGACCGGAAACTAGGAAGATTGACTAAGACCTTAGTCACAGCGAGGAGGTCCCTCCACTAACCCGGAAGATCGTTGAGCGCTTCCCCTCCCAAGCCAAAGCTGAGACAAAGCACCAAGGGGAGACTCTCTTGGCCAACCAAAACATCTAAAGGGAAATCCTAAACCGAATCCCCCTCCTAAAGGTGCTCTCTTGGGCCTATTTATAGCGTTCCTCGTCCGTGTCGCCGATAGCGTAATCTCGACAAATAGTCTGACTATACGCAGCCCAAATGGGACTGCCGACAACGTAACTCCGCCGTTCTAAGAGTTAATTAACTGACCCTTAAGGTCTTCCCGGTAATTTCACCTCGGGGTTCCCACGGGGCGAGTGGTTCGTGAAAGCACCACTCGCCTACGATAAAAAATGTAAGCTACATAAGAGGGCATCACAGGCATTTTAATTTACAAGAGCATAAGCTCCATACTTCGGCTCGCAGGCCGGCAAATATAAATGAATAAGCCCTTCTCGGGGCGGCACAACTTTGGGCTTAAGCCCGCAACCCCCTGCTTGGTACTGCGACGCCTGTACGCCAACGTCTCGTCATGCGGTAGCAAACTGAACCTCGACCAATTGCAGCAAACTGAGCTATATTGCCCACACCCCTTTCCCGGGGCGGCGGCATTTTAATAAATACGAACAAATACTAAACACTTCCCCAGAGTCTTCTCCGGGGTCCCTAGAACATCACCAATCCGGCCCCCACGTCCGGACGGGCTTCACACAGAAACATCACCAATCCGGTCTACACACCCGGATGGGCTTCACACAGAAACATCACCAATCCGGTCTACACACCCGGATGGGCTTCACACAGAAACATCACCAATCCGGTCTACACACCCGGATGGGCTTCACACAGAATGCCTAAACCCGTACTCACACTTCCGGGCACTAATGCAATTAATAGCGGGGACGCGCACGTCAACCCGTCGGAGAACTCCCTTCCCCCACCCGTTGGTGGAGAGGGGCTTCCATGCAAATATGAGAATTGAAGGCTTCACCTGCCCGGGTTGAAATTCGTTACCCTTGACGCGTGCCTTGGCGGAGTCGTAAAGAACGATCACCACGGATTTAGTTTCCGCACACTGATCCGAGCTCCAAAACGACCACACGAACTCTTCCTCGCACTTGGCCGGCCAAGCTCGTGCTGCATGGCTGTTCACACTGCAACGGCCAACCTAAGGTGGGGTCGGGTCGGCCTTCTCCTGGTCGGCGGAGGCCGGGACTAAGAGAGGAGAGGCTCTGCTGCCCTCGCACTAGCCGACGGGAGAGGAGGTAGATGGGGCTCGGCTTCTTCCAGCAACAAAGCGAGGGAGAGGGAGGAGCTCGGCTCCTCGTCGACAAGAAAAAAGGAGAGGAAGAGGGGGGCCAGGCCCCTCGTGCCCTAGGCGGCGACGGGAAAGGGGGAAGGAGGAGACGAAGGCCTCTGCCCTTGTTCCCGGCCGACGAGGGAGAGAGAGATCGGGGCGGTGCCTCCTTGCGCGAACGAGAGGGAGACGAGGTCAGAGATCGGGAAGAGGGAGCGGGTCGCGCCTCTTTTGCGTGAACAGGGGGAGGGGACTTCGGCTCCTCTGGCTGGGAACGGAGAGAGGAAGGGGGAGGGGCTCGCCGGCTGCCTCCTTCCTGGCGCGAGACGGAGAGAGGAAGGGGGAGGGGGTCGGGGCTTGCCGCTGCTCCTTCCTGGCGCCCGAGAGAGAGACGAAGGGGGAGGGGGCTTTGCGGCTGCCTGCACGAACCGAGAGAGAGAGGGGGGCTGAATCGGGTGGGAGAGGAGAAATCCCTCTTTTCTTGTTTTAGTTTTTTAGGTTTTATATATAGAAAACCCTAGCCCATATTGGCTATCCGCAGCCCATATTGGCTATCCGCAGCCCATATTGGCTATCCGCAGCCCATCCTCTAAACGCACACCCAAACCCCGTTACTCGCACCCCACTTTCTTGTTTATTTACGAATATGGATCCTAACCGCACCCCGGCCAATGCTAGCCGACCATTGGACACCACGGGTCCGCGCTATCTGGGGAGGGTCCCACCCGACAGATACGGGGTTGTACAGTGGCGAGTATGAGCTAGCGCTGGCGCTAGCTCACTTCAATTCTAACACTCCCCCTTGAAGTGAGCTCCGAGAACAACTCCAAGCAATGGGCGAAGCCTCCGGAACGGCCCCGCAGATAGGGGCTTTGTGAATATATCCACAAGGTTCTCTTCACTCCGCACATGCTCCACAGCGATCAAGCCACCCAGCACCTTCTCTCCGATGAAGTGATGCTCGATCTCAATGTGCTTGGTCCTTGCATGACATACTAGATTGGTTACTAGTTTCAATGCACTCTCATTGTCCCCGCGAAGCACAGTAGGTCCGCTGACCTCCTCGTCCATATCCTCCACTAGTCTCCTTAGCCAGACGCACTCCTGAGCTGCTAAGGACGACGCCTTGTACTCGGCCTCCGTGGTAGAAAGGGAAATAGAGTCTTGCTTCTTGCTACACCACGAGATAGCAGCTGCTCCACACAAGAACACGTAGCCTGACGTCGACTTGCGATCATCAGCGTCACCTCTGTAATCTGCATCCGTGTACCCATGCAGCTTGAAGTCAGACTTCTCTTCGTAGGACAACCCCATCTCAAGGGTTCCCTTCACGTACTTCAGTATCCCCTTGGCTGCCTCCAGATGAGGCTTCCGCGGCTCCTGCATATACCGACTAACTCGACCGACAGCAAAGGCGATGTCCGGCCTCGTGATAGTCAGGTAGATAAGACTCCCCATCAGTGCCCGAAAAGATCTTCGGATCAGGAAGAATCCTCCCTTCTTCCTTCCGAAGCTTCAGCCCAGCCTCCAGAGGAACGGAAAGTTGGAACTGCTCTTCCCCTCCTTCATGCCGAATCTTTCGACGATCCTCTCGGCATACTCCCTCTGGGAAACATACAGCCCGCCTCTTTTCTTCTCAACTTGGAGGCCAAGAAAATGGTGCAGTTCACCAAGATCCTTCATCTCGAAACGTATGGAAAGCTGCTGTCTCAGCGCCGCGACCTCCTCAGGGCTGTTCCCTGTCACGATCATGTCGTCGACGTATAGCAGCACTAGCACGTGAAGACCTCCACTCTTCTTCACGAACATGCTGGAGTCTGAGTCTGAGGCATCGTAGCCGCAGAACTGCAAGTACTCCGCAATCTTCCCATACCAGGCTCTCGGCGCCTGTTTCAGCCCGTAGAGGGCCTTCTTCAGCTTGCAGACATGACGTGGAAGAGACTTGGACACGTATACAGGTGGTTGCACCATGAATATGTCCTTGTCTATCTCTCTGTATAGGAACACATTCTTCACATCAAGCTGCCACATCTTCCAACCTCGGCACGCCGCTAGAGCGATGATCGTCCTCACCGACGTCATCTTTGCGACAGGACTAAATGTCTCCTCGTAGTGCTCTCCGTAGGTTTGCGAGAAGCCCCGAGCGACAAGCCTCGCCTTGTACCGCTCCACTTCTCCATCAGCTCTCTTCTTAACCTTGTACACCCATTTACAGGTGACAGGTTTGATGTCCTCCACCATGGGAACCAGGTCCCATGTCTCATTCTTCTCAAGGGCCTCCATCTCCTCGATCATGGCCGCGTCCCACTCCTTGATGCCAGCTGCATCCTCAAAGCAGGCAGGTTCCCTCTCATCGAGTGTTCCTGCGAAGAAGCAGGAAACCAAACTCACGAAGTTCCCCTCCTTATAACGAGCAGGCAGAACGATGGTTCGCTTCGACCTCCTCAAGGCTTGGCCATTATCTACCACTCCGGTAGACTCCTCTGCTTGAGCTCCTCTCTGATCTCCTCTCTGAACTCCTCCTGAAGCGGTGCTCTCCCTGCTTCTTGAGTTCGTAGCTTCCCCTGAGCCAGAAGCTCGTCTCGAGCCAGAAGCTCCTCCTGAGCCAGATGGCGATGGAGCACTTGGAGATAACTCCAACTCCACAGTAGGGTCCTCAGTGACCCACTCCTCTTCCCTGCTCGATTCTCCTCTCTCCGGCAGCTCCACTGAAGAGACTCCCTGGTATGAGACCAGTTCGTCAAACACTACGTCGCGCGAGACGACGAACTTGTGGGTCTGCGGATCCATGCACTTCCACCCCTTCTTCCGCTCATCGTAGCCGATGAAGATACAGTTCCTCGCTTTCGGCTCCAACTTGGTTCTCTGAGCGTCCGGGACGTGCACGAAGCAGGTAGAACCGAACACCTTCATGTGACCCACATTGGGCTTCTCCCCGAACATGAGCTGGTGTGGAGACACCATCCTATTAGGACTCAGAGGTAGCCTGTTGATCACTTGAGTAGCACACGCCATTCCCTCCGCCCATAAGGCCTTGGGAATGCTCTTGGCATGTAGCCAACTCCTAGTAGTCTCCACCAGATGGCGGATCTTCCTCTCTGCCACCCCATTCTGCTGAGGGGTGTGAGCGCAGGAGAGCTCCTGCCAAATGCCAAACCTCCTGCAGAAAGAAGCAAACTCATTGGAGGTAAACTCCCCTCCATTGTCGCTTCTCAGCTTCTTCACTCTGCGGTCCAGCCTCCCCTCCACAAGCTCCTTCCACTCGAGGAACTTGTTGAAGACTTCTGATTTCTCTCTCAGAAAGTACACCCACGTATAACGGGTGTAGTCATCCACCAGAACCAGCGCATACTTATTGCCTCCATAAGTAAGGGTGGCGCACGGCCCCATAACATCAGCATGTACGCACTCAAGAGGTGCCTTACACCTGGTCTCCGACTTGCCAAATGGAAGTCGATGTGACTTTCCATATTGGCATCCGTCGCACACATGACCGTCGCCGTAGGAAGAGAGATGAGGCAGGCCCCTCACTAGGCCCTTTGTCGCCATCATCTTCAGCTTGTCCATCCCCACATGACCCAACCTCTCATGCCAGATCACAGCGCTGTCGTTTGTCTTCAGCTTGTCCACGTAGGCATTTGCAGACAGAACATACAAATCCTTCACCCTTTTCCCGGTGAGCGTGACGTCAGCATTGACAGACGATAGGTTCTTCAGGAACTTCACCTCCTTCGGTCCAAACAGCACGTGGTATCCAACATCCACAGCGTTAGCCACCGAGAAGAGGTTCTTCTTCATGCCAGGCACGTGATACACACTCTTCAGTGTCACTGGCTTCTCTCTACTCCCAAGGGACACCTTCCCTTCTCGCTCCACGAGATGTACCGTATCATCCGCAGTGATGATAGCATCCGTTCCTTCATACGCTTCCAAGGAGTCGAACTTGGACGTATCTCCAGTGAGATGATGCACGCAACTGGAATCCACTATCCAGTCATTTTCGAGGTTGATGGAGGCTAAGACATCGATCGACGTTGTCGTCATCTCTGCCAGGAAACAATTGTCCCCCCTCTCACCGCCCTGGTGACCTCCACCTCTTCCTCCACCTCTCTGGCGATCTCCCTCCTTGTTAGCAGCATGACCGGCCTTTAGATTGGACCGGCAGTCCTTTGCCATTTGCCTGTACTTCTTACAGGCAAAGCAAATGGATCTCCACTTCTCATCGCGCGCAGGGAGGAACTTCCTCCCATCTCCCTGAGAGGACGTTGAAGGTCCATCTCCGGAGTTCTTCTTTCTCTTGTCCCAGGATCTCCTCTTTCTTGAGAACAAGGCCTCGCCATCTCCTCCTGAGATGGATACTCCCGCCATCTGCTTCGCCAAGCTCTCCTGTGACGATAGCAGGTTCTCTAGCTCCAGAAGGGAGGGCTGAGTAGCCCATCCTTGCACGGAAGTAACGAAGGGGACATACTCCCTCCTCAAGCCTCGGAGTATGTGCCGCTTCAACTTCGCCTCTGAGATTGGCTCTTCAGGATCCAAGACCGAGATCTCCACACATAGGTTCTTCAACTTCAGGAAGAAGGTGGATATCGCCATCTCGCCTTGAGTCGACTTTGCCAACTCATTCTCCAGGAATTATAGCCGCGCCACATTCTTCTTGTTGAATAACCCATCGAGGGCTATCCAGATCGCAGACGCTGACTTGCAACCTATGATGTGGTCGAACAAGTCAGGTGAAATGACTCTCTTCAAGGTGAACTCCGCCTTGGCGTTGGTCTTCCTCCAAGCTCTCACAGCTGGACCATTATCTCCGGAAGCTACTACTTCCTCTTGCTCCCCACCACCAACAACCTCCCAGAGATCCTCTCCAAGAAGGTAGCTCTCCATACAAGACATCCACTTCTTATAGTTGGTTTGAGTAAGCAGCTCAATGCCAAGTCCCCTAGCATACCCTGTGAAATTTTTTCGAATCTTTATGGAGCAAGCAGGAGCTAGTCAACTTAGAGATCAAAGCCAAAACAACCAGAAACAAATGAAGGCAAACAACAGATCTTTTATTGATAGCAGCACTTCAAAATTACAAGGCGAGGCATGCTTGACGAGACATGATTTCGTCAGCACAAACACAAAGGAAAGATACAAGTTGAAGATGACTTGAGACCGCTCCAGACCGCGCGACCTCCCTGCGACTTCAACACACTGCCAGACCGCAGCGCCTTGCCGATCACAGCACACCACCAAACCCGCTGCACAGACCGCTCCCTTCTTCCGATTTGCTGATTCTCCCGAACTCCAGCACCACAACTCCAAGCCGCAGACCGCCCGAACACTTTCAGAGGAAGAGGTGATCGCTGCCGCCCACACTATCCGCAGAAGCTGCACAAGAGGAATTCAATCAGCAGACCGCACGGTCAGAATAAACCAGACCGCAGGAAACAAGCGAACTCAGCTTACACTTGGTGTGTAATATTTGCTGCTACAGTGGCTTCCTATTTATAGGCACGGGACCTGATCCAGTCACCGCCCTATGAGATAGGATCACCACCCCCAGACCGCGCGACCTGATCGGTCACTCCGCGCGATCAGCAATATTACTTCTGCTTCATTTTGGTGAACCCGCCAGCTTCAATGTCGCTATGAGAGACCGCCACTCTCACAGCAGACCGCGACTCTCCAAAGAGATCGCCAGACCGCCCGAAGCCCTTCACCACCTGTGTTCGTTCGAGACCACGAACACAGCCAGTTCGCCATCAGACCGCGAACTCCTGTCCACATGCCGATCTCCTCCTGAGACCATGAACAGCAACCAGCTCGCATACCAGTCTCCTTCTGAGACCGCGAACTGTGACCGCGCGACTAAGTCCCTTAGTCCGCGAATACTCCCAGAAAGCCTGGTCAGCTACCAGACCGCATTCCGGAGAGAACCTGGAAGAAACCTGAAGATGATCAACCCACCACGCGGTCATAGACAGACCGCGCGGCCTCACCTCCAGCCGACTTGGTCCTATACCAGCGATCAAGCCAGGAGACTGCAGCTAGGCTACTACCAGCCAGACCGCAGAGGCAGACCGCCAAGTCGTGCGGTCACGCCAGACCGCCCGACCTCCGCCCAGACCGCCCAGGTCCAAAAGCCTCCAAACTTCCACTTCAACAATTTCAACACTCCCCCTTGAAGTGGGAAGTTGAAACCAGCCCCAATAGGCTCCTTAGCCGTTTGAACGGCCCCTTTGCCAGCGCCTTTGTGAAGATGTCTGCGACATTGTCCGCACTCCGCACATGCTCGACCGAAAGAGATCCCTCCAGCACCTTCTCCCGTATGAAGTGATGCTCGATCTCAATATGCTTCGTCCTCGCGTGACAAACTGGATTGGTCACCAGTTTGAGAGCACTCTCGTTGTCACCGCGTAGCAGAGTCGGCTCCCGAACCTCCTTGTGGACGTCTCCAACCAACCTCCTAAGCCAGATGGCTTCCTGAGCTGCCAAGGCCGAAGCCTTGTATTCCGCTTCCGTGGTAGAGACCGATACGGAATCCTGCTTCTTGCTGCACCATGATATAGCCGTAGGGCCCGCCATGAAGACGAATCCAGATGTCGACTTCCGATCATCCGAATCTCCCCCGTAATCAGCATCCATGTATCCATGCACCTCGAAGCCCGCATCCCTCCTGTATAGGAGACCCATATCCGAGGTCGCCTTGACATACTTCAGAATGTTCTTGGCCGCTAGCAGATGAGGTACTCGTGGTTCTGCCATAAACCGACTCACCCTGCCTACTGCATATGCAATATCCGGCCTTGTGATCGTCAGATAAATCAAGCTCCCAACCAGAGCTCGGAACACCAACGGATCTTGCATGATCCTTCCCTCATCCTTCCGAAGCTTCATAGCCTTCTCCAGAGGTGTGGAAGTGCACTTCCCTTCCTTCATGCCGAATCGCTCCACGATCCGCTCCGCATATCCGGCTTGGGTCACCAGCACTCCACCTTCCTTCCTCTGCACCTCAAGTCCAAGAAAATGGTGAAGCTCACCAAGATCCTTCATCTCGAACCTGATAGATAGTTCAGCCCGAAGCTGTGCTACCTCCTCCTTCGAGTTCCCCGTCACGATCATATCATCAACGTATAGCAGCACGATGACCTGAAGCTCCCCGCTCTTCTTGACGAACAAGCTCGAGTCTGAGTCTGAAGCAACAAATCCACAGAATAGGAGATATTCTGCGATCTTCCCGTACCACGCCCTCGGCGCTTGCTTCAACCCATACAGGGCCTTCTTCAGCTTGCAGACATGCTCCGGAAGATCTTCAGACACAAAACCTGGTGGCTGGACCATGAAGATGTCCTTGTCAATCTCGCCGTACAAGAAGGCGTTCTTGACGTCGAGCTGCCAAATCTCCCATCCACTGAACGCCGCCAAGGCAATGATGAACCGAACTGAAGTCATTTTTGCCACCGGACTGAATGTCTCATCATAGTCTTCACCGTATTGCTGCGAGAACCCCCGAGCTACAAGACGAGCTTTGTACCGCTCGATACTGCCGTCAGCTTTCTTCTTAAGCTTGTAGACCCACTTGCATGTCACAGGAGTGATGCCCTTGGGCTCGGGCACAAGAGACCAGGTCTCGTTCTTCTCAAGAGCTGCCATCTCTTCTTGCATCGCAACGTCCCACTCCTTCACGCCTTGGGCCTTCTCAAAGCTCGACGGCTCCCTCTCATCCAAGGGACCAGCGAAGAAACATGAGACGAAGCTCACTGCGTTTCCTCCTGTATAGCGATCAGGGGCGATGATCGCTCGCTTCGACCTCCTCAGCTCCTTCCCTTGAACTGCAATGTCATCCGCTGCTTCTTCCCTAGCTCCCCTTCCAGACGTGCTAGGAGCATCGCTCCCCCTGCTCCCTGAACCAGAAGCCCCCGTCTCGGAACTAGAAGGAGATGGACCACCTGGTGACACAGGTAGCTCCACCTGAAGATTCTCCACAGCTTTCTCTGGCATCTCCACCCTGCTCTCTGGTAACTCCACATCAGAAGACCCCTTGTAAGATGTCACCTCATCGAACACGACGTCGCGAGATACAACAAATCTCCGCGTCTCCGGGTCCATGCACTTCCACCCTTTCTTCCGCTCATCGTATCCCACGAAGACTAGCTTCCTTGCTTTCGCATCTAGCTTCGTCCGAAGAGCATCTGGAACATGCACGTAGCAGGTGGAGCCAAACACCCTAAGGTGTGCCACGCTTGGCTTCTCCGTGAACATCAACTCATGCGGAGTTAACATGTTGATGGGGCTCAGAGGCATCCTGTTGATGACGTAGGCTGCACAAGACATTCCCTCCGCCCAGAAGGACTTTGGGATACTCTTGGCATGCAGCCAACACTTGCAGGTCTCCGTCAGATGACGGATCTTCCGTTCTGCAACTCCGTTCTGTTGTGGAGTATGAGCACAAGTGAGCTCTCTCCGGATGCCCGCCTTCCTGCAAAAAGTAGAGAACTCACTGGAGGTGAACTCCCCTCCGTTGTCAGTCCTCAGCTTCTTCACCCGCAGTCCCAACCGACCTTCCACTAGCTCCTTGAACTCCACAAACTTGGCAAACGCCTCCGCCTTCTCCTTCAGGAAATATACCCAGACATATCTGGAGTAATCATCGATCAACACCAGCATATATCTGCTGCCTCCGAGGCTTGGGGTAGCAGTAGGTCCCATCAAGTCACCGTGGATGCACTCCAACGGCACACTACTCCTTGTCTGCGACTTGTCAAACGGTAGTCGATGAGACTTGCCGAACTGACATCCTGAGCAAACATGACCTTCTCCGTAGGAAGATAGACTTGGCAGGCCCTTGACCAGGCCTCTCACCGCCATAGCTTTCAGCTTGTCCATCCCCACGTGCCCTAACCTCTCATGCCATATAACGGCACCATCATTCGTCTTCATCTTGTCGACGTAGGAACTTGTTGATAAAACAAACAAGTCCTTTGCCCGTCTCCCGACATGGACGACCTCGGCCTTTACGGCCTCTACATTACGTAGAAATTTCACTTCTGTTGGGCCGAACAGAACGTGATACCCAGCGTCAACAGCGTTGGTCACGGAGAAGAGGTTTTTCTTCATTCCGGGCACATGATAGACACTCTTCAAAGTAAGTGGCCCTCTATCACTGCCCAAAGAAACAACCCCCACCTTCTCCACTGGATGTACAGTATTATCAGCAGTAATGATTGCATTGTTACCTGTATAGGGCTGTGCAGAAGAAAGCTTGGTCTCGTCTCCGGTGAGATGATGACCACACCCCGAGTCCACGATCCAATCCTCCAGATAGTTGATAGGAGCAGAAGCTCCAACAGAAGCCGAAAAAGCTCCTCCCCAACCTCCTTGAATGTGCCTGGCCTCAGCTTCCTCCTTCTCCGCAGCATGCCCAGCTTGGGTGGTCACCTTGCAATCCTTCCTGATGTGGCCAAACTTGCCACACTTGTAGCACTTCGGACCTTCACCCTTCTTCTTCCCGTCAGCCTTGGGAGCATACCCCCTTTCCTGCTGCCCAGAAGTTGAAGGCCCATAGCCACTTCCAGCGGTCTTCTTCTTCTTGTCCCACTTCTTCTTCTTCCCTGAGAAGAGAACTTCGCCATCTCCCCCAGCCACCGACACCCCCGCCATCTGCCTTGCCAAACTTTCTTGCGATGCAAGCAAGTTCTCCAGCTCCAACAGAGACGGCTGATTTGCCCATCCCTGCACCGACGTCACAAAGGCAACATATTCCTTCCGCAGGCCGCGGATGATGTGCCTCTTCAGCTTCGCCTCAGAGATAGGCTCATCAGGGTCCAATGCTGAGATTTCAGCACACAAGTTCTTCAACTTCAGAAAGAAGGTGGAGATAGAAAGATCACCCTGAGCCGACCTTGCCAGCTCATTCTCCAAGAACTGCAGCCTCGCCACAT
This sequence comes from Dactylorhiza incarnata, assembly GCA_033032865.1. NCBI lineage: Eukaryota > Viridiplantae > Streptophyta > Magnoliopsida > Asparagales > Orchidaceae > Dactylorhiza > Dactylorhiza incarnata. The sequence goes on along the minus strand of JAWHQI010000340.1, from coordinate 1,702,634 downwards.
TCTTCTTGTTAAACAGCCCATCCAGGGCTCTCCAGATCTCCGCAGCTGAACCACACCCCAAGATGTGATCAAATAGGTCAGGTGAGATTGCCCTCTTCAAAGTGAACTCTGCCTTCGCATTCGTCCTCCTCCAAGTTCTCACCTCAGCCCCATTATCCCCTTCCGGGACAACTTCCTGCGTCTGATCTCCTCCAACAACTTCCCAGAGGTCCTCACCTACAAGATAGCTTTGCATACACGACTTCCACTTCTTGAAGTTGGTCGATGTAAGCACCTCAATCCCAAGACCCTTTGCAAATCCACCTTCCATTGTTCTTCCACTGGTTCCTTTCTTCACAAAGGCGATGGCTACTCTAAGTTACTCACTGCTCAACCACTCCAACCTCGCTCTGATACCATGTGAAATTTTTTCGAATCTTTATGGAGCAAGCAGGAGCTAGTCAACTTAGAGATCAAAGCCAAAACAACCAGAAACAAATGAAGGCAAACAACAGATCTTTTATTGATAGCAGCACTTCAAAATTACAAGGCGAGGCATGCTTGACGAGACATGATTTCGTCAGCACAAACACAAAGGAAAGATACAAGTTGAAGATGACTTGAGACCGCTCCAGACCGCGCGACCTCCCTGCGACTTCAACACACTGCCAGACCGCAGCGCCTTGCCGATCACAGCACACCACCAAACCCGCTGCACAGACCGCTCCCTTCTTCCGATTTGCTGATTCTCCCGAACTCCAGCACCACAACTCCAAGCCGCAGACCGCCCGAACACTTTCAGAGGAAGAGGTGATCGCTGCCGCCCACACTATCCGCAGAAGCTGCACAAGAGGAATTCAATCAGCAGACCGCACGGTCAGAATAAACCAGACCGCAGGAAACAAGCGAACTCAGCTTACACTTGGTGTGTAATATTTGCTGCTACAGTGGCTTCCTATTTATAGGCACGGGACCTGATCCAGTCACCGCCCTATGAGATAGGATCACCACCCCCAGACCGCGCGACCTGATCGGTCACTCCGCGCGATCAGCAATATTACTTCTGCTTCATTTTGGTGAACCCGCCAGCTTCAATGTCGCTATGAGAGACTGCCACTCTCACAGCAGACCGCGACTCTCCAAAGAGATCGCCAGACCGCCCGAAGCCCTTCACCACCTGTGTTCGTTCGAGACCACGAACACAGCCAGTTCGCCATCAGACCGCGAACTCCTGTCCACATGCCGATCTCCTCCTGAGACCATGAACAGCAACCAGCTCGCATACCAGTCTCCTTCTGAGACCGCGAACTGTGACCGCGCGACTAAGTCCCTTAGTCCGCGAATACTCCCAGAAAGCCTGGTCAGCTACCAGACCGCATTCCGGAGAGAACCTGGAAGAAACCTGAAGATGATCAACCCACCACGCGGTCATAGACAGACCGCGCGGCCTCACCTCCAGCCGACTTGGTCCTATACCAGCGATCAAGCCAGGAGACTGCAGCTAGGCTACTACCAGCCAGACCGCAGAGGCAGACCGCCAAGTCGTGCGGTCACGCCAGACCGCCCGACCTCCGCCCAGACCGCCCAGGTCCAAAAGCCTCCAAACTTCCACTTCAACAATTTCAACATACCCTCCTCCGCCGTCCATCTTGGTTGCTTCGTCCTTGTTCCCACTATCCCTTTGATACCATGTGAAATATTTTGTAGTCGGAAGAACACGTCAACCAACAGGAGAATAAGGACACCAAAGATGAACACAAGCTTTCACAATAATAACTATGGTAGCTAGTTACAACTGAATAAGGCTGAATACAAGTTGCATCCAACTTGAATCACAACAGCCAATAGTAGGTAAGAACTTGGTCACAGACAAGGTCCGCTTCTCCTCCGGAGCACACCGCGCAGGTGATACTCGCTCCGATACTCGCTCCTCGCTACCGGCGGCGATATCGCTAGCGCCGGGCGTTAGCTCTCCAACTCGCAAGCTCGCTGCTCGCACTCCAAGCTACTCGCGTGCTCGCCACGCTTCGCTTCCTCTACTACTCGCTACCGCGCGCGCTAGCCACTAGCGCCGGGCGCTATCTCCGAAGTAGGTACTCGCTCCTTCCTTCTCTACTCGCAAACGCAGGCGCTATCTCCCAAGTAGGTAACTCGCCTCGCGAACTTACTCCAAGTTTGATGCTCGCCTGGTGACGCTCTGGTATCTCTAACTCGCTCAAAGTTGATGATACTCGCCAGTTCCAGAATCGATACTCTTTAGAGGGGGGTACCCCTCTATTTATAGGCAAAACAAAGGGGGTGGCGAGTATGAGCTAGCGCTGGCGCTAGCTCACTTCAATTCTAACAATAGGCAGAATCAAAGGTGAACAATGTTGAAGTAGTGAGGAAGTTGAATCAGAGGCGGAGTCCGAGCCTGAAGTTAAGTTAGGAGAAAAAAATACAGTTATTTTAGCAATTAACCACCTCTACAGGAGTAGAAAATCAGTGTGGTGAGAACTTCATATAGGCTAGGGCATCGGTATGGAGAGATACCTAGGCGATGGGATCAACGAGGACAGCTCAACGATTCCAGCGAGGGATCACCATCAATGATTGGAGTGAGGCGAGAACTTCATACGGGGTAGGGCATTAGCATGGAGAGAGGAAGAAGACATGAAGGAGTAGTAACAACTCATGATCACAGCCTTTACGCGTGCCCTTGTGGTCGTCTATCTGCATAAACGGGGGAGGTCGAAAGAATAAAAAGAAAGAATCAAAAGGTATAGTATGGGGAGGTGTTACCAAAATCAATGAGGCGAGAAGTTCAGACAGGCTAGGGCATCTGCATGGAAAGAGGAGGGAGACGCGAAGGAGAAGCGAGAGAATGAGGCCGACGAGCGCGAGTTTGAGGAAAGAGGGCTTTTCAGAGCAGGAATCTATTTTGAATTCAAATTAAAGTACCTGTAATGACCAATATTGAATTTGGAAAATGGATTAGATAGAGATGGATAGTTGAGATGATTTCAATGCCTTCTTTTTTCAAGCCATGAACATCTAATATTATTTCTTTTTAAGATCGTGTGATTGTGTGTGTGTGTGTGTGATTATGATTGTGTGTGTGTGTGATTCTGTGTGCGCGTGATTGTGATTGTGTGCGCGTGTGATTGTGATTGTGTGGTCTAGGCTACCTCACTCTTCTTCGCCTCTTCTTAGAAATTGGGACCCAAGATAAGCTATAGAATTTTTCTAGACGCTATGCTTTTAGCTTTAAATTATCCACTGTTCACCCGAGACACCAAATTCTCCATGCTTCCACCATCTATAAAAATGGAGCAAAAATGCTCCTAAATACGTGCGAATTGACGGCGAGGACATTTCAGAGGATTTATTGTTAGGGCAAGACTACGAGAGGCTAAAAGATAGGAAGATCTAGAGAAAGAGAGGGGGAAAACTAGGGTTAGGGTTGAGAAAGAGGAAGAAGACTAACCTTGTAATACTCATCATAACCCCAAAAGGGGGGCTGCCCGGGTATATAAATACCCGAGCAAGGAGGGGCCGGCCGGCCCCTCCAAGGAGGGCTGAACCCGCCTGGTTCATCCCTCAGCCGGCCGGTTTACTGCGTGGGGGCTGAACCGGAAGGTTCAGCCCCGTTGTTTATCGCGCCCTTGCTCCTCCGTACATAATGACGCCCCGTAAAGCGTAGCGGGGGCGTAACATTCCCCTCCCCATCAAGAACCAACTTGTCCTCAAGGTGGTAGTCGGGGTATAGCTCCTTGAAGTCGAAGAAGTCCACCCATGAATTGTGTGCCGGCGACATGTTCTTCCATTTGACCAAGAGCTCGGGCCGGTATTCCGTGCCCCGCGTATTCCACTTGAGCATCAAAATATCTTCAGGAAGCGGCCGCAGTTCACCTGCCGAAGTGACCTCAGGTAACAAAGTACTCGGTTGGACATGCGGCCCTACCTTCCGCTTGAGTAAAGAGACATGGAATGTAGGATGGATGCGCGAACCTTCCGGTAATGCCAGTGTGTAAGCCACCGGTCCCACCCTGCTGATAATCTGAAAGGGACCGTAGTAGCGCGGGGACAGTTTCTGGTTGCCCCGATGAGCAACCGACAACTGCCGGTACGGCTGGAGCTTGAGGAACACCTAGTCACCAACAGCGAACTCCCGCTCAGTGCGGTGCTTGTCCGCCTGGGCCTTCATGCGATCCTGGGCTAGTCGGAGGTTCTCCCGAAGTGTGACCAACATGCGATCCCGGTCCAGCAGAGCGCGATCGAGCGCTGGAAGAGCGGTGCTCCCGGGCTCATAGCTGCCCAAGGTCGGAGAGGGCTGCCCGTAGACCGCCTCAAATGGTGTCATCCTGCTGGCGGAATGGTATGCCGTGTTGTAACAATATTCAGCCCAATGCAACCAGTCCGGCCAGCTGCGCGGCTCATCCATCACAAAGAAACGCAGATAGGTCTCGACCCCACGATTAAGCACCTCCGTCTGACCATCCGACTGCGGGTGGTTGGCCGTGCTGAAATGTAAGCGAGTGCCCTGCAGCCGGAACAACTCCTTCCAGAACCCACTGACGAAGGTAGGGTCCCGATCAGAAATAATGGCGCGGGGGAGGCCATGCAGGCGAACGATCTCTCGAGCAAAGAGGGCGGCCACAGACTCCCCGGTGTACGGATGGCTGAGCGCCAGAAAATGGCCATACTTGGATAGCTTGTCCACCACCACTAGAATGACCGACTTCCCTTTAGACTTCGGCAGTCCATCAATGAAGTCCATGGACACCGTGTCCCAAATCTGCTGCGGAATCTCCAACGGTACAAGTAGCCCCGCCGGAGAAGAGGTCTCATATTTCTGGCGCTGGCAGATCTCACAGTGACGAACGAACTGCTGAATGTCCTGTCGCATGCCTGCCCAAAAAACGTTTGCTCGCGCCCGCTGAAGGGTCCGGAGCACCCCCGCATGCCCTCCTGTGGGCGAAGAGTGGAACTCATGCATCAACACCGTCTTCCAGGCTGAATCGGCGGGCACAACCACCCGGCCCCGATAGTAAAGCCGTCCATTGCACAAGTGATAGCCAGCTGCGACGGTCTCTCCCCGATGTAAAGCCTCCACCAACGGACGCAGCGTGTCCGATCGCCGGACCTCCTCCTGAATATCCTCCACTGAATCGACCAAGGGCCCCAAAATATGAGCGAGAGTAGCCTCTGGGAGACGAGAGAGGGCATCAACGACCACATTCTCTTTGCCGCGGCGATACACAATCTCGTAGTCGTAACCGAGAAGCTTAGTCACCCACTTCTGCTGTAGCGGCGAGGAGACCCGTTGGTCCAGGAAATGCTTCAAGCTCTGGTGATCCGTCCGGATCTTAAAGTGGCGGCCCAACAGATATGGTCGCCAAACAGCCACCACATGAATAATCGCCAACATCTCCTTCTCGTAGGCCGAGAGGCCTAAAGTACGAGGGGCTAAAGCCTTGCTGTAAAAGGCTATCGGCCGCCCTGCCTGCATCAACACGGCCCCAATGCCGACACCTGAGGCATCCGTCTCCAGAACGAACTCCTGTGTGAAATCCGGTAATGCCAGGACTGGCGTGGTGGTCATGGCCCGCTTGAGGGACTGAAATGCCTCCTCCGCCTCCTCACTCCAGGAAAAGGAGTCCTTCTGCAGCAGCTAGGTCAGGGGCCGAGCTATCTTGCCATAGTCCTGCACAAACCGCCGGTAATACCCAGTGAGCCCCAAAATACCCCGCAAGGCGCGGACTGTAACCGGTCGCAGCCAAGTCTGCATACTCTGAATCTTCCGTGGGTCGGCCCTGACGCCCTGACCGGAAGCCAAGTGACCCAAATACTCCACCTCCTTCTGACCGAAGGAGCACTTGGAACGATTGGCATAAAGTTTGTGTTGACGTAGTCGGGCAAGGACCTGCTCCACGTGGACCACGTGGTCCTCCCAATTCGCGTTGTAGATGAGTATATCATCGAAGAAGACCAACACAAATGCCCGCAAGAAATCTCTGAATATCTCGTTCATGTTGGCCTGGAATGTAGAGGGCCCTCCGGTCAGTCCATTGGCCATAACCAAGAACTCGTAATGGCCATCGTGAGTGCGGAAAGTCGTCTTGTGTATGTCCTCCTGTGCCATCAAGATCTGATAATAGCCGGAGCGAAGATCCAACTTGGTGAACCGCTGGGCCCCATGCAACTCATCCAGCAACTCTTCGATATGGGGAATCGGGAAGTTATCCTTGACCGTAGCACCGTTCAAGGCACGGTAGTCCACACAGAATCGCCAGGACCCGTCCTTCTTTTTGACCAGAATAATGGGAGCCGAGAAAGAACTCGTACTAGGCCGAATGATGTCGGCCTCCAGCATCCCGCGGACACCGCGCTCAATTTCTGCCTTCTGGATATGAGGGTAACGGTAAGGACGAACATTCGTCGGCTCAGCACCCGCCTTGAGCGTAATATGATGATCGCGGAACCTCGCCGGAGGTAAAGTGCGCGGCTCCTGAAAAACATCAGCATAATCAGTCAGTAGTAGTTGTAACTGGACTGGTACCTCCGCAGGCGTGGAATCACCAGTCTGGACCTCCCGAAGAATAGCCATCAGTTGTCCTCCGCTCAACCGCTGCATGCTGCGGAGAGAAACCTCCTTCATAGGAGACGGCGTGATGCCCTTCAAGCAAAACTGCTTCTCCTCGTGCACGAACTCCATGGTCATATGCTTCCAGTCGAAGGTCACCCGCTGTAACTGGCGCAACCACTGGACCCCCCAGCACCATGTCTGAGCCCCGAATTGGCAACAAGTAGACGTCAGTACGGCCCACATAGCCATGTATCCGCAGCTCTACGCCCTTCAGTACCCCTTCGCACTGCAGCTTGCTGCCGTCCGCCACCATCACGTGAAACGAAGCCTCCCTGTCCACCTCATGCCCCGCCCGTCGTGCCACGTCGGGATGTATGAAGTTGTGGGTGCTCCCACTGTCCACCAAAATCGTAACCTTCTCTTGGGCGATCCGGCCTGCCAGCCGTAAAGCAAGCGGGGGTGCACAACCCTCAAGAGCATGTAGGAAGACGCCGAACTCCCCCGACTCCTCCACGTCCACCTCCAACTCCTCATTTGGAGCCGGCTCCTCGTCTGCGTCCTGCTGCAACATGAAAACCTGTATCTTCTGGCACTTATGGCCCGACACAAACTTCTCGTCGCAATTAAAGCACAGACCTTTCTCCTTCCGAGCCGCCAACTCACTCCATGATAACCGAGTCACAGTCGGTTTGATACCCGCGGTTGGCTCCCGTCGTGCTGCTATGGCGGGGGCCGCAGACGGCCTACTCGTGGTGCGGGCTCGCTGTCTGTTGAACCACTCCTCCTGAATGCGCGCCAAGGTAATGGCGTGGTTCAACGAACGAGGCATGAGAGACTGCACCTCGTCACGAATGTACTCCTTAAGCCCTGATATGAAGCAGCTGTAGAGAGTCCTCTCCGACCACTGAACCCGGTTCGTCAACTTCTCGAACTCGGTGCGGTACTCCATCACTGACCCCTTCTGACGAAGCTTTTGAAGAAGGGCATCAAAGTTCTCGTACTCTAGTGGCCCAAATCTGGCCGTAAAGCCATCCACAAACTCTCCCCATGGCACGTACTCCCGTCACCGCAAGACCCCCTGCGTCCACTGGTAAGCGTCGTCCTTCAAGTGAAAGGACGCCAACTGCACCCACTGCCCTTCAGGCACCTCATGATACTGATAAATAAGTTCTGCCTTCTGGATCCATTACAAGGCGTCGCCGCCCTCGAACTCCAGAAAGTACATGCGAGTTAATCCGGGGGTCAAGCGTTGTGCCCCATGACCTCCTTCCCGTCTTGCGGGCTCACCTTGCTCGAATCCGTAGCCTTGATGCTGACCGTTTTCCCAAGGAGGGGGTTGTTGTTGTCCGCCCCACGCTTGGCCAAATCCACCCATGCCCGGCGGCCCAAACCCACGGGGAGGATGGAGAAGCCCTCCCCCTTGGTATCCCGCAGGATCTGGAGGTCGCCTGAGCCCAGCCGGCTCCTCCCAGCCTCGACGAACCCCAGCCGGCTCCTCCCAGCCTCAACGAAACCCCCCCGGCTCCTGCCAGCCCTGCCGACGCATTCCCTGGCCCGCACCGAGGTCGGAGAACCCTCCTGCTGCAGGTCCTGGCGCAATCGGCCCAGCCGAAGTCCCGTATGCGGCTGCCGAGCCCGCTGCTGCCCCGTATGCGGCTGCCGAGCCCCCTGCTGCCCCGTATGCCGCTGCCGAGCCTCCTGCTGCCCCGTATGCCGCTGCCGAGCCTCCTGCTGCCCCGTACGCCGCACTGCTAGGCCCTCCAGTGCCCTGCCAGCCCCCGCCAGGCGGAATCCAGCCCGTGCCAGGCGGAACTGCGCTCGCCCGCACGCGATCGTCGTCCGACAGACGCACACCGTCGACGCCTTGCGTGCCATTTGCCGCCAAATCAGCCCCCGATCCGGTCGAATCCTCACCCGCTGTGGCTTTCCCTTTCAACAAGGCCTTAAACTCCTCCATACGAGCGTCGATCCGTCCTTCCATGGCTGCCATAGAGTCGGTGAGGCCAACCATGTTTTCCTCTAGGGCTTCAATCCGTGAGGACTCTTCTTGAGTGCGAGTGGTCACCATGTCCGAGAGAAGGAACGGCTTTGATACCAAATGTTAGGGCAAGACTACGAGAGGCTAAAAGAGAGGAAGATCTAGAGAAAGAGAGGAGGAAAACTAGGGTTTGGGTTGAGAAAGAGGAAGAAGACTAACCTTGTAATACTCATCATAACCCCAAAAGGGGGGCTGCCCGGGTATATAAATACCCGGGCAAGGAGGGGCCGGCCGGCCCCTCCAAGGAGGGCTGAACCCGCCTGGTTCAGCCCTCAGCCGGCCGGTTTACTGCGTGGGGGCTGAACCGGAAGGTTCACCCGTTGTTTATCGCGCCCTTGCTCCTCCGTACATAATGACGCCCCGTAAAGCGTAGCGGGGGCGTAACATTTATTCCTTAGTTCCATAGAACGACTAACCACATGGGTTTAAGGGCGACTCTAGGGTGAGTCGAAGTAGTGGTCTCAACAGCAGATCTAGAAAGTCATTTTTGAAGGAAGGACTCAACTCGGTAGACCCTACTTGATACTTCACATAAGTCTCGAAAGTCATATAATTCAAGTTGCTCTAGACACCGTCATGCCATCTTCCTCACGTATATCTAATATTGATTGTAAAATCAAGAACTCGTTAATGTAGTAATCTATCGAGAGTCTATCTTGACGAAGGTTGCGGAACTTACGATACACATTTTGAAGGTAGTCTGATGGGACATGTCATTTTCAGAGTTGATTTTAAATGAGAGTTGATATTAGCAGTCCAATTCTTGCTATTCGCACTCAAAAAACTGTAATAATCTTAATTATATTCGCAGTCAAATTCTCGCTAATCGCACCCCATCAAATAACCTCCTCCTCTCCATCTCTCTCCGTCTGTTGCCTAAACCCTAGCCATAGTTCTATCGGTCATGTGTCTTTCCCCCTCTTAGATTCACCTTCTTCAAAAACGAAGGAAATTATCCAACGAAAATCTAAAAAAAATAGTTCGTTTTCTAGTTAGAGGAAAACTTGCATGTCATTTAACTTGTTTTAGAGTTAATTCCTCTATGTATGTCATTTAACTTGTTTTCGTGCTAGATTTTTAAATTGTTTTGGAGTCTTTAAGATGTTTCTCTAGGCTTCCAGTGTTTAATAAATCAACAACGTGTTTCACTTATTTGGGATGGGAGTGGAGTGCAAATATAATTTTGGACTACAAATAAAATTTATGACTACAAATAGCGATGTACTGCGAATAGCCAATTTCGGACTGCTAATATCAACTCCCTTTTAAAGTTTCGTTTGGGGGGACTTATTTTTACCGGTCAAGCGGTTACGACCGCATATTCGCTCTAACTGAACTCATCACATATTCGCTCTAAAGGGTCCGTTCGGATCGCGGGTGTTGGTTTTGAAGAATTGGAATTCAGTAAAACCAAAAACCAGCAGGTTTTGGTTTTCCTGAATTCCAATTATGTTGTTCGGCTGCAGGAAGTTTTTGAGCTGCAGGAATTGGTTTTGGGCAATTCAGCTGTTCATATCCAACAGGTGAATGTTGTCTTGCCGTCCTAAACCACCGATCTTCAACCACGAAGGAGGAAGGAGGAAGAAGCTACAGGTATTCCTAAACCTTACACCGCCGGCAGACCTAAAACTATGCATAGGAAGGAGGAAGCCACAGGAAGAAAAAGAGGAGGGGGTAGAAGAAGAGGAGGAAGAAGAAGAAGATGAAGAGGAAGATGCACAGGAAGAAGAAGAAGATGAAGAGGAAGATGACCTAAAACCTAGATTTTGAGGAGGAAGAAGTAGGGGTTTAGGGTTTCGGCGGAGAGGAAGAAGGTGAGGAGGAGGAAGATGATGAAGGAGAAGAGATCGACGCCCCGACGCGAACGGGAAGAATGCCGCGGGAACGGGAAGAATGCCGCGAGATCGACACCTTGCTTCATCTTCTGCTTCTGCGGGATCGACGCCGCGCGAACGGGAAGAATGTCGCGGGAAAAATCATCCGAGGAGGTAAGAATTCACGCTAGGCAAAAATGAAAACCCACGGTTTTCACCAATTCCATTTCTGCGGCGAATTCCGTCCATCCGAACAGTCTCAAATGATTTATTTAAACCAAAACCAAAACCAGAAGCCCAAATCCTTCGAACCGAACGCACCTAACTGAACTCAATCACATATTCGCTCTAACTGAACTTTAATTTAATATTGATATCCCAATGATGTTTGTCTTCCACAGTTCCGATAAGAAATTTTCATGGAACGTTTGGACCAGATAATTTCCCACAAGATGGAAGCTTTTCCATGAAGTACAATTTTTCAATTCCGGAAGCAGCACAAAATATGAGGAGCTCATCAAAACTTTTATCTCTCCAATATCTCCCTCGCTCATCAGCCGCCTCCACCGGCCTCCTCTTCTCCAGCGGCAAATCCTCCCGCCGCCGTCCTCAACGCCGGCCCTCTGCACCTCCTCCTTCTCTTTATGAAAAGATCACAGAGATTATTGCCGTTCAAGTTCTGGACAGTAACCAGGAATCCGCTACCTGCACACAAAGTGTTCGTCAAAATACCCGAGAGAGTATTGACATTTCTCATAACATCGAAACACCAAAAGCTCGGCCAGAAGTTTTGGATTTGGAAGAAGTTAGCACTATTGTTCACAAGGTAACCGAGATAATACGGGCAGAGAATACTCCGATTTCCTTGGAAAATCGATTGGATGAGCAGGCAATTGTGTATACTCCCGACATCGTGGAGAAAGTACTGAAGAGGTGCTTTAAAGTTGGCAGCTCGGCGCTCAGATTCTTCAACTGGATCAAGCTACAGCCAGGCTTTTTTCACACAACTGAGACTTACAATACCATAATATATATCGTCGGTGAAGCTGGAGAATTTGACTTGGTGGAAAAGCTGACAAAGGAAATGGATGCTGAGTTGTGCACAAAAGACATTAAGACGTGGACAATTCTCATTTCTCATTATACGAAAACGAAGAAGATCGCAAAAGCTCTCTGGATTTTCGAGGAGATGAGAAAAACAGGCTGCATGCCTGATAGCGGAGTCTATGAAGCAATCCTTAAAGGTCTTTTGGGGGCGAGGAAGGTGGAAGAGGCATTGGAGTTCTACAAAGAGATGGTTTTAAAAAAAATGAAAGTTGATATCAAGATATATGCCATGCTCATGGATTGCTTGTCAATTTATGGTGATTTTTACAATGCAAGGTTGGTTGGAGAAGATATGATGAAGATCGCAGAGCTTCCAAAGACGGAGGTGCATACCCTCATGTTGAAGAGCTTTTGTGTCTCAGGAAAAGTTGATGAAGCCCTTGAGTTGTTTACAGAGATGCGTGAGGGAGATTTATCTGTTGATTCGCGTGTTCATGAGGTGTTAGTGAAAGGGTTATGTAGATCTGGCAGAATGGATGAAGCTACGAAGATAGTTGATGATATGAAGCACCATTTGACTGTTGATAGTAGGATTTATGGGCTTCTGATTGATGGGTTCTTGAGAAATGGCAAAACTTGGAAAGCTTTGGACTTGTTGCATAGTATGAGAGAACATAGCTGCTCTCCATTGGCTTCTTCCTATACTCAAATAATCCAGTATCTCTTCAAATCAGGTCAATATCGAAAAGCATGTGAGATTTATGAGGAGATGATAAAAAATGGTGTTGAGATAGATATGGTGTCAACTACTGCAATGGTTGCTGGTCATGTGCAAAATAACAACATTTCTGAAGCATGGAAGATTTTCAATGACACGAAAAGGAAGGGCACTGTGCCTACTTGGAAAGCTTATTCAGTATTCATCAAAGAACTCTGCAAAGCTTCGATGCCTAATGAAGCTTTCAGGCTACTAAATGAAATGTCTGCTTCCAAGATAAATCCAACCGATCATATGTTTCGGTTGGTTATAAGTTCCCTATCGAGAAACGGTGAATGCGAGAAAGCGAGAATAGCTGAGCAGCAGTGCAAATCCTTCAGACTCAATTACAGAGAGAGCGGACAGTTACTCAATTTAGCTGATAATCAACCCATCCACGAAGAAGAGGAGTTAACTGTTTGTAATCTCCCACTAAACTCATCTCATGACAGTGATGTGGAAGAACTATGCAGAATCTTATCTTCCTCATCAAATAGTGATATTTTTGTACAACTTCTCGACAAAAGCACGGTTAATTTCACACCATCGCTTGTCGAGGAAGTTCTTCGTAGATCTCAGAGACATGGTCGTGCTGCTCTTCAATTTTTCTCTTGGGTTGGCAAACAACCTTATTACATCCATAACACCGAAACTTACAATATGGCTATCAAAATTTCTGGAAGTGGGAAAGATTTCAAGCATATGAGAAGTCTTTATCAGGAAATGAAGAGAAAGCGCATCACTGTCGAGCCAAATACATGGACAATCATGATATCTCAATATGGCCAAGCGGGTCTCACAGAGATTGCTTTGAACACCTTCAAGGAAATGAAATCTGAAGGTTGTCGACCAACTGGCAGCACCTTCAAGTATCTGATTGTGTTTCTATGCGGAAAGAAGGGTCGAAAGGTAGAAGAAGCAATCAAAATATTTCAAGAAATGTTGCCTTCAGGTTACATGCCCGATAAAGAGATGGTTGACATTTTTCTTTCTTCTCTATGTGAATCAGGAAAGTTTATAGAGGCCAGAAGTGCTGTTAAATCTTTATGTAGAAGAGGGTTTCAAAGCCAGATTGGTTATTCCATGCTCATTAAATCTTTATGCAGGTCAGGAAGAGTTGAAGAAGCCCTTATTCTGACAGAGGAGTTTGAAGAGCTTGGATTGAAAGTGGATCAGTACATGTATGCAAGTATTGTTCATGCACTTTTAAGAAAAGGAAGATTAGAGGAGGCATTAGATAAGGTGGAAGTCATGAAAAGAGCTGGAATTTCGGAGTCGGTACATATAAAGACATCATTAATTGTCCATTTTTGCAAGGAAAAAAAGATAGAGAAGGCAGAAGATATACTAAAGAAGATGAGAGAAGAAGGTTTAGAGCCAACTGTAATTACTTATTCGGCATTGATTAGTGGATATATGAACATGGGGATGATTTTAGAGGCTTGGAAAAATTTTCACCTTATGAAAATTAATGGTCCTTCACCTGATTTTAAGACCTACTCAATGTTCATTACTTCTCTCTGTAAGCAAGAGAGATCTGAAGATGCATTCAAGCTTATCCATGAGATGCTGGAGAGCCACATCATCCCTAGTGCAATCAATTTTAGAACTGTTTATTATGGATTGAATAGAGAGGGCAGGCACGAACTCGCTCGTGATGTACTTAAGATGAAGTGGAGTTTGAAAAGAGAGAGAATGCTTACAATATAAGATTCAGTTAATCGCATGAATGTTCTTCAAACTCGGAATGACTAAGAAGTTTAATTCGAGGGAGCAAGCCTCTCTTCGAGCCAAACATATTTGGGCTCGAGTTGAACGATTTGAAGCTTCTTTTAAGTTGCATTTGTACGATTAATAATGCTGCTCTAAATCATTTGCAGATTAACATGATCTTAAACTCAAACGAATTCGGTATGTGCCGCGTAAAACTCTCAAGAAAATGGGCAACATTTCAAATAAAGATGCACTATGTGGTGAATGTTGAACATTTGAAGCCAGTTGAACAATTAATGCTTGATGAAGGATCGGCTGAAGTCTTGTCGCCAGCCACATGAAGACATGATCAAAGGGGAGAAAAAATGGAGGAAGACACTTTACTTGAGAAGAATGCTACTTAGCATTGTTGAAGTGTCTTATCGAGTTGCCAAGAAAGGAGAAAATATATTGATCTCGATTTATTAGCTTTGTTTCTCACATTCGGTTAGATTCATGGGAGTAAATCCATTTCAGAAAATGGGAGCTATGATCAGTGGATCAAATCCGTAATCGTGTTCTGATTAAGGTGGAAGTCACCGAAGCCTTTGCACCGAACCTCTGGTTTTTCTTTAGGTTCCCTCCATCTAATATCTCAGTGTATCTGCGAATCAACTAACCAAGATGTTGTTTGATTAACTTGATGGCAATTCATGGAGTTGATGTTTCATAATTCGCACACAAGTAGCAGCCGTGAAGAACTGAAAATCTTTTCTCCCTTTTACTGTTTGAGTTCAGAGGGATTACTCTTTTCCGTGCCTTTATAGCTTTATTTTCATCAATTTGTGAATCAGATTTCACAGAAGCTATCATTTTCCGCAACTTTTTCTCTCTTCAGCAATTTGTAAAAGGCCTACATTTCTTGCTTTAATGATCTTATAAGTACATATGTCAGGAAAATTCATGCTTATGATTCATTCCTTCTCGCTTTAATTGTTTTATTGATCGAAGCAGGATTTGTGATAGTTATCAATGTCAACTTTGTTTTGTAGATGAAATCTTCAGTTATCTTTGGTTAGCCTCAAGCTCCAATTGCATGCCGATGATGCGGTTGGAAATTAAAGGTATGCGTTTTCGGTCCCCCGAGATTTATACTAAATGCACATAATATGCTGAGTATACTCTCAAGACACTCCTCAAGTGTCTAATACGTGAATTTCTTTCTTAATTGGGGCGATGCGAGAGTGAGCTATTAGGCCTAACCCAATCTTGCACAAGGCTATATGAGCTTCCTGGAAGCATGTTTAGTTTGAAGGAATGACAGTGTAGTTTACCTCATGACTTCATGTTAATTAGTTTTTTTTCTGGTTCTAATGTAATGAATATGTAAGTAGATTTATGTAGAAAATCTGAATGAGCTCATTTTTTTATTGTCAAATCTTAGTTAAAGTTGTGAAGAACTGGCCCGCCATTGACCTTTAGTTTTGTCACTGTTGCCCACAACGGTCTAATCACTAACCTTGTGCTTGTGGAAGCGTATTACTGTGCGTCCGACGCACACAGAAGTGTGCGCTAGAGTAAATCCGGCCGTAAAGGCGGTAATCCAACGGTTGAAATCAAACTGGAAATTACAGCCGTAATGCAAAATACGGCTGTAATTTCCAGATTGATTTTCAACCGTTGGATGGACGATTTTTACGGACGGATTTCTTCTAGCACACACTTCTTTGTGGGTCGGACACACCAAAAACTGGATCGTGCTTGTGACACGGTTGCTTTTTATGCCCTTTAATCTTTTGAAAACAACACAATATTGGAGGTCCTTTTATAGTAAAAGATTATAATTTTTGACTATATTGTTTTCTTTTCTTTTTTCTCGAGAATTTGAATATGAACCTGTTCTGACAATTCATCAAACTTGTTGACTTCAACACAAACTCTAATTATGCTTTATTATGCTCCGGGCTAATTCATTATGTTAATGTAGTGATATGTTCTATATTTTTTTTATATTTATGAAGAACCCGAAAGTCATATTTTTTCCAGATTACTGTCTCTCATCCTCTTTTGCAAAATTTTAAAATACCTTTAAATTCACTCTCGAACGGTTAAAAGCTTTAAATAATAATAACAAATGCTGGCATTTGTTTCCCTTGAGAATCATGAATTACCCGTGAAAATTTACTTATTGAAAATACTACTAAAAATATGGTTAAACTCAGTTTAACAGAGGCCTCTCTTCTAACCCAAGAATATTAAGATTGCGCTCCCTCCAATTACAACACGGAATTAATTTTGAGGTGGGATTAGGTTCATGATATAGTCATCGTACGTTTCGCACGGGTTGGACCTCATCGGCCATAACCGCTGGATCATGGGATTGAATCGGACTCGAATTCATTTGATGATCCTAATTCAGGATCACAACTAACCCAAGTTTTTCTTCTTCTTTTTATATGTTATATATAGATATAGATGCTGGTATACACTATCGACGCAGGACAAATCTATAGGTGTCAGACACGCGATTCCCTAACCCTAGATGTAATGTAGGCAACTACAAACAAATGCAAAGATCCAGGACAAACCCTGTAACGACATGAAAGCGCACACACAATCCGATGAATATGAACACCCACTGATGTAGGGTAGCCTACATGGGTGTATGACTTAGATGCAACCCTAGGTGAGGTGTAGTGCGGGAAAGTTAATTCTATTACCCTTGAACACTATATGTTACACACATGTAAGTCCCGATGGAGAAATCAAACCAAGCCATAAATAATTAAATCACGCGCAAATAATTTTAAGAGGTACAAAATTATTTTTTTAGGCAAAACAAGTTTAGGCTTTCCTCCACGTGGAGGGAGAAAGCAAGAGCGCACAAGCAGATAGATCCATGCAAATCCCAAGCAATCTCAAAACAAAATAATGCATAGAGAAATATCTTTCAAGAATGAAAGCGTCCAATTCACATAATAATATTGAAGGACACTACAAACACGACATTAATGGCGACTTACAATCATGAAAGGCTTCTACAGACGGCAAATCCGGTGGCTGGAGAGGAGGTTTTCGGGGGCATGGGAAGGAGACTTCGCTTGAGGTTGTTGGGGTGTTCGGAGGATGGAGGCCGGCGGAATTTCAACGGAAGTTTGGTAATTAAGGGTGGTAAGCGGTAAGGAGAGGGGATACAAAGGATGATAAGAAAATACTTAGGAGTCGTCATCTAGGGCTTCACAGAGTCGTCACCTAGGGCCTCACAGAATCGTGACTATGAGGAGATTGCCGAATTTTGGTAAGTTCTCTTTCTCCAAAATTTGCAAATATAAGTAAATTTTCTTTTACTGAAAGTAATGTTTTTGCTTTATATGGATGCCAGGAAAGGCAGCAGGCTTGATGTGATGGTCATGATAGAAGATAATAACAATGGAAATGATATAGAAATCATGAATCCACATCTGTACAAAGTTAAGGCCACCCTTCAAATTGCTTGATAAGCGCAGGCCCTATTTCTTTGGTGAACGTGGCGGGGTGGGACCCCACATCGCTGCCACGGGCGCGGCCTTTTCGCCCCGGAAGGTGAACTTATCATCCCGGCCTGAGAAGACCCAAAATATCTGGTTGATTTGTATCTATTCAATTTTAATTCTAAGGTGGATGTTATACTATGATTTGTGTACATTCATATTCATAATTGATAACTCTATGTTTTTTTTAATATTTTGATCGAAAGTACTAAAATATGTATCATAATTCTTCATATTTGATTAGTGAGGGTTTTTCGAGTTAGATTTTGATCATCTATTTGTTGTAAGGAATAAGAAACATAGCGAAGAAAATAAAGAGGGTATCGACGAAGACGACCGAGCCGAATCCGCGTGATCCTCCCACACCTGAGTTCTTCGAATATGCACTGTCTGTTTCAATCAGTCTCCAACCCTTCAATGGGCCGGGTTGCCTGTGAAACCGACCGAGGCTAAGATGCCTCTCCGCAAACCTCCAAACTAGTGCTTAACTCTCGATCTTGGCCGGTCGGCCTCGAACCACTATCATCGAACTCGTCCAATGAATCGTAACTTGCCTTTGTAGCTACTGAGCTACTCCTCGCTCCCTTGAGCCCTCACATGTTAGTTCTATTATTATTAATATGTCCGTGCGTGTCAGGACCGACTCGGAACGACCCGATGGGTTCCGTGTCACTAGGGTTAAGGGCACTACGCTGGAGATACTATAAATACCCATTCCACATGTTGATGAGGTATTGTGGACTATCTTGAGTGGAGCCTCGACATTCTCAAGATACGAGTTAGGGTTTCGTCTCCCGTCTGTCTCTCGTTCCCGTAGTTTTTCTGCCGCCGCTCCGATCGTGATTTTTGACGCCGTTCAATCGCTGAAGAATCGGAAGGAGGAATCTCGTCAGCATCGCCTAGATCGCAAGTCACACTGCCGATCTGCAGTTCGCTCCCGTTTCCCGATCTACAGTCGCTCTCGCTTCCCGATCTGCCGTTCGCGATTTCTGCATCGCCGTTCTCTATGCGATTTCTGCATCGCCATTCTCTGTCATCGCTGATCGCAAGGAAGAAAAGAGGTTCTTCTGTTCTCAATCGCAAGGAAGAAGAAGAGGTGCTTTCCGATCGAGGAATAGGAGAAGTAGCTCGCTCGCCGTTCTTGGCCTGTCGTCGATCGCAAGAGAGTAGTCCTGTCGTGAGAGTCTTGTCGCTGCTCGCAGGGAGGAGTCCCGTCAAGGAAGATCCTTTCGCTGCCAGACACGACCGCCTCCGTCCAGATCCGGCCGCCTCCTGACAATCAGATCTGGCCGCCTCAAGTGCAGATCATCTGGAATAGATCCAGATCCAGATCTTGCATGCTCTCCATCATCTGGAATAGATCCAGATCCAGCCGCAATTTTTTTTTCTTGTTCGCTCAGAGCTGTGTCCAGATTCAGATTCAGATCGAGATTCAGATCCAGCCGTAGATTTGTGCTGAAGATCAGGATTGTATTCACATCCTGTTTTGGTGGAAGCTCCAGATCTTGTTTTCTGGAAGAGGGAAAAGATCCTAATCCTCTTTGGATCAGGAACAGTGCCGATCTTCTTGGTGGGTTGATTTGCAAGTCCTCTGATCCAGAAGTTTGGAAACTCCATATAATCTGTGGAGCTTTTGTTGGTTTCCTGTCTTCGGCGACCGTGTTCAGTTGGAGAGGAGGAGCACACATACAAAATTTTCTAGATTGGATCCGAAGTTGCCCGATCGTCTTCGCGCGAATCAGGTGATTTTGTTTCAGTTTTCTGTTCTAGAATTTATTTCTGTTTTAAATCTAGTGCAATGACGCTGAAAAGTGCGCTCGATGTCGCTAAATTGCAGTCTTTTGACGCCACTGATTTTGTCAGTTGGAAACTGCATGTCCAACTAGGAATGATAGAACGTGGAATTTTCTACACTGTTCTTAGTGACTTCGCCACTACCCGTGAGGATGTGGATGAATATCAGTGGAGTAAAGAGGAGAATTTTTGCAGGAATTACCTTCTAAATTCCCTAAATTCTCGCCTTGCCTTGACCTACAGAACATGTAAGACCGCGAAAGAGATTTGGGCCCGCGTGAACGCTCACTCTCAGTTCCTAGAACTAGGAATTATGCGTCACAAGCTAAAAGACGAACAGTCTGAAACGGTCGATAATCAATTTGCGAGTCTAATTTTGAGCAAGCTGCCTCCCAAACAGAATACTGCAAACCTGGTGGTCGATACTTCTGATCTCAAGTCCTTTGTGGCTATGATCGGGAGCAATCACCGCAGTGCGTCTTCTGAGTGGTGGCTGGACAGCGGTGCTACCTGTCATGTCACAAATGACAGAGGTCTTCTCTCAGAGGTCAGAGCAGTCCGAGACAGAGTTGAGAACTGCAATGGAGGAGAGACAGTTGTCACTCATGCTGGGACGGCAAAGCTCGTCCTCTCTTCAGGTAAAATTTTAATTTTACAGAATGTTAAATTAGTTCCTAATTTAACCAAAAAATTAATTTCTATGAGTTTGCTAGATAAGTCCGGAATGTCCTTTACAACCATTAGCGGTAGAATAACACTGTCTGTTAATTCACATTATTTTGGTTGCGCTTACTTAATCAATGAAATGTATAGACTTAGCCTAGAAAACGAGTGCATACATCAAGTGAGTTCTTCTCTGTTAGATCCAAAACTACTTCACAATAGACTTGAACACGTTCACTACAAGAAGATGCGCGATCTAGCTAAGAGTCACAACATTCCGTTAGATTTCTCTATTCGATTTGATAGGTGCGAGGTTTGTGCCCAGACTAAAATAACTAGAAACCCTTACAAGACCGTTTCTAGGAGCACACAACTTTTGGAATTGATTCATTCCGACCTCTGTGACTTTCGGAGCCATGCCACTAGAGGGGGAAGGAAGTATCTAATTACCTTCATAGACGATTTCTCCAGATTTTGTCATGTTTACCTATTGAAATCGAAAGACGAGACATTCAAGACCTTCAAAATCTTCAAATCTCGGGTAGAAAACCAGTTAAATCTGAAGATTAAGAGACTTAGAAGTGATCGAGGAGGAGAATACACTACAACTGAGTTTAGGGAGTTTTGTGCCACTGAGGGCATAATCCTTGAAACTACAGCTCCTTACTCACCCCAATCAAATGGCGTTGCTGAGCGTAAGAATAGAACTTTAACAGAGATGTTAAATTCTATGCTCCTGACCGCTGGCATGCCCAATTCCTTCTGGGGGGAAGCAGTCCTTACTGCAAATCACATTCTGAATAGAGTGCCTCACTCAAAGCTCAGTTCTACTCCTTATGAGCTGTGGCACGGTCATCCTTGTAGATATGACACTCTTAAGACTTGAGGTTGTATCGCCTATGTGCGTATACAAGACCTTAAAAGATCTAAGGTGGGACCTAGAACGACAACCTGCGTCTATCTAGGCAGTGCAGAAGACAGTGCAGCTGATCGATTTCTGGATCTATCCACTAATTCAGTGATAGAGTCTAGAGATGCTATCTTCTTTGAGCATAAATTTATCAAAGATCATGGCCTGGCCGTTTCTGGATCTACTGACATGATCTCAGAGTCTACGGTAGAACCCGAAGCTGGCCCCTCTGGCACTGCTCCCCAACCTCTAGAGGTCGAACCTGTTCCTCTTAGAGTATCTACAAGAGATAGAATCCCTAAGGATTTTGGTGAGAACTTTGTCACCTACCACTTAGAGGATGATCCATTTTCCTACCAGGAAGCGATGAGATCGAGAGATGCGTTAATGTGGGCAGAAGCCATCGACGATGAGATGAACTCGCTGCTACAAAATAATACCTGGCATCTAGTGGACCTATCGAAAGGAGCTAAAGTCCTGGGATGCAAATGGGTACTGAAGAAGAAACTACATAGCGATGGGTCTATAGCCAGATACAAAGCACGTATAGTAGCTAAGGGTTATAAACAACAAGGGGGAATCGACTATTTTGATGTCTATTCACCTGTGTGTCACCTATCTACCATTAGAATTCTTCTAGCCTTAGCCTCTATTGAGAATTTCATCGTCCATCAGATGGACGTGAAAACAGCCTTTTGAATGGAGAGCTAAATGAAGAGATCTACATGGCACAACCTGAAGGTTATGTCCATAAAGATTTAAAGGATAAAGTGTGCAAACTCGATAAATCCATCTATGGGCTTAAACAAGCACCTAAGATGTGGCACATGAAGTTTGATCAAGTGGTAAAGAACTTTGGATTTCAGTCCAGTCTCTCAGACAAGTGTCTCTATTACCGCTCGATGTCAAACCAGACAGTCATCATATGCCTATATGTGGATGACATGTTGATCCTGGGGTCAACATAGCTGTCGTGAGGGATATTAAGTCCGCTCTCGCCAAAACGTTTGATATGATGGACCTTGGTCCCGTCGATACCCTACTAGGTATGAAAGTAAGAGTAGACAAGGGATGTGTCACTCTGAGTCAAGCTCACTACATAGAGCAGATTCTAAATACCTGGGGTTATAGAGATTGTAGGCCTGTTGAAACACCCACTGATCCGAACGTCAAGCTGAGTCCAAATGAAGGAACGAGCGTTGATCAAGTCAAGTACTCAAAGATCATTGGAAGTCTCATGTACGCCACAAGCTGCACTAGACCTGACATTGCTTTCTCCGTAAGCATGCTAAGTCGCTTTACCAGTAGTCCAGGCAAAGAGCATTGGGATGCCCTAGATAGGCTGATGAAGTATCTCAAAGGTACTAAAGACCGCGCTCTGTGCTATACTGGTCACCCTCCTACTTTGGAAGGTTACTCTGATGCCTCCTGGTGTTCAGAAGTTTCAAACAGCAAGTCCACAAGTGGATTTATATTCACATTGGGTGGCGCTGCAGTTACTTGGAAGTCCAAGAGACAGACATGCATAGCTTTGTCGTCTATGGAAGCCGAGTTATTTGCCTTAGCTTCAGCTGGTGAAGAGGCATGCTGGATCAGGAATTTGATCTTAGACATTCCCTTGTCTAGAGTTCAAATCAATTCTTTAAGCCTGTTCTGTGATAATCAGGCAGCAGTCCAAGTTGTGAAGAATGTCCTCTTTAACACTAAGAGACGACATGTACGACTGAGACACGCTCTATTGAATTATCTTAAAGAACAAGACGTTATTACTTTGGTCGATGTGCGATCGAAGGATAATCTAGCTGATCCACTGACAAAAGGAATGCCCCGAGACCGTTCAATCAAAACAGTGGGGGAAATGAGACTCAAAGCGGCTTGAAGCCAGTCTAAGTCCGAATGTTTTGATTCCTTCCTTTGTCAAATCTAGCATATTGTGCTCCGTTGGTGTTTTGGTTGCTGAGTACGAATTTCTGGTTGGTTGTTTTCATTCCACATTTGATGATAACAACCTCATCCAGATTCGTCTTCCTTAACTTGGAGGAGAGTGTTATTCCACATTTGATAACACGATCTAACTTGTTTTGGACCTTCTCCTGTTGATTGGTTCCATTCCACATTTGATGAGTTCCAATCAACCCTAGAAGAACAGTAACCAGGATATCACACATAGGAACACAGATATAGCTGCGTTATCCAGAAGTCTGAAATCGTTTCGTTTGGAAACAGTTATTAGATTCTGCGGTTAAACCTGAAATACTCTACCTATATCCTCTGAGCATAATTAAAGTACCACGTTCTTATATACAGAACTAGATACATGTATATTTTCCATTGTTGAATTCATTCTAAATGAAGTTCTCAGTTGGAAATTACAGAAAACGCTGATGCAGGAGGAGCACATGCAGACTGGGATCCTGAAAAGGATGATCTGCTGGATGATGGTTTCTAGAGTATCTGTTTGGTTTCTTTCTCTGACTTAGAGCACTGTTTAGCTCTCTTTACCTGTTTTGTTTGGACTATTTTCTACTCTTTGTTAGTCATGAGACATTAGGTCTTCTGGTACCTATCTCTTTGACTGTACTTTAATTCTGATGTGATGCTGCTTAGCTTATGTTCTATGCTTATGCGTGCATACATACTCTTGTTTCTTTCAGTCCAATATATTATAACAGGTACTTGTGGACACGGTTGTGTAATGAGTCGAACTGGTCGAACACTACACACACCAACCCTTTTCCAACGTCGGTATACGTGTCCGCGGACATAGGAGGAGATTGTTAGTTCTATTATTATTAATATGTCCGCGCGTGTCAGGACCGACTCGGAACGACTCGATGGGTTCCGTGTCACTAGGGTTAAGGGCACTACGCTGGAGATACTATAAATACCCATTCCACATGTTGATGAGGTATTGCGGACTATCTTGAGCGGAGCCTCAACATCACATACAACCACACAATCGCCGAGCACTATGACGCGAACACATTTTCCATTACTACGGGATAATGCTCCCGCAATGTCGCACTCTTGTCGTAGACGCTGCCCGATATACGAATGTGAATCTGAATTTGGCATCTATCTCTCCACCGTGCAGTGCATTGCATTAACACCACACTTTGCTCCCTCGCGGTCTTACCATCATTGCAACTTGTGCATCACTTATGATAACCGCAGTCCCAAAATTCCTCCCTCGCTCCCCCGAAATAACAACCCTCGACGCCACTGCCTCCAGAACAACTGGCGCACACAACTCACACCAACTCCTTAGCACGTAACACGCCATTCGTGCCCTTACTCGCACCACCCATGCAGTCAATTGTCAGCCGCCGACCGCTCGATCGCGCTACATTCTTGATTGAAAATCAATTAAATATCAAAGCATGCATAAAAAGCAACTTATATTACTATTAATTAAGGGATTTTCTTTTGACTCATGATATACATGCCTCATCCAAAATAACTTGTATCTTCAATGAAGAAGATGATGATTAATCATGGTAATAATGTATAAATATATTCTTCCTTGGCAATGAAAAATCAATAAAGATATAACTAATTAGTGTGATATTTTTAGATTTTTGAATGCCTAAAGCACGACTAATTAACAAATTATTTTACCTAAAATATGAAAATGTGCATGGTGGGCAAAGTTTTTCAATCCGCATCCCGGTGATTGCGCCGTGATCGTTTTGGTCGCGTTCTACAAGCTCTTGCTTTTTGTGTGTGTGTGTGGGGGGGGGGGGGGGGGGGGGGGGGGGGGCACACTTGAGTTGAATGCCACGCGCGCGAGTTCTTGATTGGTCTCAGACGATCTCTCTCGGGAAGGTACGGACCGAAAAATCTCGGGCATGGTTGGGTCCGGTTCAGTGGGCTTTGCATTGCTGATTAGTCTCGGACGAGTGATAGTGCACAAGGATCCGTGCGATCATGACATAACATGGTCGCCCGCATACTTATAGATCCGTGCGATCATGACATAACATGGTCGTCAATAGCACTTCATACATCTCGTGCATACATTTGGAAATTTACTACACTTTTTTCATAAGAGCTATTTGGTGTAGTCTGTAAGTAGTGTTTGAGGAGGAGCACTCTTGATCTCATGGTCAAATCTTATCATATATTTTAAATTATTAGTATATTATTTTTATTAAAAACTATTTAAAGAAATAATTCATTTTTTATTAAAAAAATTTAATGATCCAGATTAACCCGATGATCCTCCCCATTATACTACGATACCTAATTTTTTTTTCTTTTTAATATACTATACATTACTATAATAAGTTATTAACAACATGATGACCTTAATTTATTATTATTTTTTACGCCAGGGTATCGAATTTTCACGCCCTTCTCGGCTACACTAACAACATGATGAGACGAAATTAGAAATTCACAATTTATTTATATTTTTGTTTGATCCATATGATAAGTACTATATTTTCTCTCTATTAATTATTTTTTCAAAATAAAACATCACAACAGTCATCTAGATAGGGTTAAACTACATTAGCATATTCTGCATCAAAAAGTAAAAGGAGGAATTCAAAGGTAATTCATAGATATTCTTCCATGTATTATTATTGTTAAGCCTGTATTTTTTTCAAAAAAAATTTACAAAAAAATACATATATATATATATATATTGTGCAACCCTCATATTTCCCGAGTCGGTGGGACCTGACCCGGATGAGACCAAGATTACGAAGGCGACCGAGACGGGCAATACGATCGCGTGGAGACGGTCGAAACCGCTCAAGGCAAAGAGAGGCCGCGGGGGAAGCAGGGGGAGCACCCGCTCCCCCGACCCCCCTTCGGGCGAGTGGGAGGAGCCTCCCACTCGCCCGGGCGAGTGGGAGGGACCCTCCCACTCGCCGGGCGAGTGGGAGGAGCCTCCCACTCGCCGGCCACCTTGGGGGCGAGTGGGAGGGGGCCCTCCCACTCGCCACCCTCTTTTGGGCGAGTGGGAGGAATGCTCACACTCGCCCGGCACGTTGGGGGGAGGTCGGGATGACCTCCCATGAGGGGGAAGTGGGCATCTCGAGTCCCACTCGCCCCCCTCACGCGTTGATTGTTCATGGTTATGGTCGGACTGCGGATAGCAGAATTTTGGCTATTCGCAGTCCAATTTTGGCTATCCGCAGTCCATTTTTGGGAAAGTCTATAAATAGACCCCCATGGGCACCTTGGGAAGGGTTGGCCTCTACCCCCTCCCTCGCGTGGTCTTGTGAGCAAGCACCCCCCCCCCCCCCCTCCCCTGTCATCTTCCAGTTGACGGTGAGGTGGTTCTTAGTGCCCTCCAAGGTGCCCAGGCTCAGCATTTGCTTAGGAGGGAAAGCGCTCTAAGATCTTCCGGGTATGTGGTGGGACCTCCGCGCTGCAGCTTAAGGGGTCCATTTGTGGATTCAAGTGTTAACCAAGTCCGAGTCTCTTAGTTCTTAGTGACCGGTCAAGAGTCAAGGCTTGGGTCAAGTAAGAGTTAGTCGCAACCCCCTTTCGAACGCTGAAACCGGGAAACTGGTTTCAACATATATAAAGCCAAACCTTTCTCATTTTACTTCAGAATTTCCTGAAAGCATTATTTTTTTATGCTTCTCATTTATATTCTTCAACTTTCACTTTCACGCAACAATAATTTTGATCTTTAGCAAGATAAATATTACCGAAAACTATAAATTGTTCTCAAAACATAAATAACGTAACTATGAGTTTCACAGAGCTTCGGTTCAATTCCGGTGATATTGGTATAGGTGGTCGTCGATCTCAAAGGCCATCAACTCTATCTCAGATAACCAAAAATTGGATCAAGATCCACATAAGAAAGTTGTAGTCTACTCTTAATTAAGCTTATCTAAGGGGAATTTGTTCAACATTATAACTATATGTTAAATTTATGTATATTCTAGTTTGTGTGTATCTGTTCAATTAAAAGCGGGAGGCGCACACACGCACGTGCACGCGCGCACTCACCTTATACTTTTGAAATTACATAGTCAATCATATTTGAGTAATCATATATGATATAAAGAATATTATAGAAAATATGGTTCTTCAGGATTTTGTGTCCGTACACATACGTACGAGTCAATTACACAATTTAGTTCCATACATTGAAATGTAGAGTACAAATATATATATATATACATATATATATATGTATATATATACTATGTTACCTTTTTCAGAAAAACCCATTTGATTTT
Source organism: Dactylorhiza incarnata (assembly GCA_033032865.1). Lineage (NCBI taxonomy): Eukaryota > Viridiplantae > Streptophyta > Magnoliopsida > Asparagales > Orchidaceae > Dactylorhiza > Dactylorhiza incarnata. The sequence goes on along the minus strand of JAWHQI010000340.1, from coordinate 1,675,636 downwards.
TGAGCAGGGATGGCTTCATCACACTTTAATGGCTTGTTGCTATCAAGGGTTAATCCAAAATGAATGTGAGGAAAGTGTGCCCACTGCAAACATGAACAATGTTGCCGCTTTCATTTCAAACTCTACTACAATAATTATAATATATATATATATATTACTCAGACAATTTATGACATATCATTAATAATTGAAATACTATATCATTATATATATATGTGTGTGTGTGTGTTATTCATTTTTTTATTAATCTAACTCACTCTGAAATTACAAGGACCTTCCAATAAGTTTGCTCCATTTACATTACCCTCCTTCCATTAAAACTTTAAGTTAATTTGAGATTTCAAGATTACCTTTTGACTGGGGCGTCTTTTGCAAATTTGAGTTATCTCAAAGGGTAAACTTGGAAATAAAAAAAAAAGTAGTTTAGCTAATTCACAAAACACCTCCTTCCATTACAAGTTTACAACTCCCATCTATATTTCTAAATTATAAAATCTCTTCTATAACTTTGCTCCATTTACATAACTCATCCCCTGTATTATAATTAAAAAAATATTTTAGTTGATTTTATCCTTTAATTGTAACAAACTTATATGAGTGATTTTTGTAATGTTGAAACATAAATGTGAGAACTATGTAATTATGTGAACTCCCAAATAAAAAATCCTCATAATTCACCCAACATATAATTAATATAAGGAATAATTAACAGGACCTCCCCAGGAGTTTGCATAATTATAGGTTGCACCCCCTCTATCTTTCGAAATTACATTCACCTCCCCCTCTAAGTTTCCCCGGTTTACAAAAATGCCCCTTTCATTAGAAATACGGATGTATATGATTAAATCAGCCAAATTATTTCATGATATTTCAATTTTACTCTTTGTAATTATGACTCTACATTGAAAGTTGTGACCTTTTACTTTATGAAAAGTGATAAAATATGCCAACTAATTTTATGATATTCCAATTTTACCTTTTGTAATAACTCTACACTGAAGAGGGTGTGTTACATTTTACCCGTTGCAATGAATTTAGAATCATAAAAGAATAAAATTACAATGTCATGCAATAATCTGACTGATTTTATCACTTTTCATCCATATTTCTAGCGGAAACTTAGAGAGGAGGTAAATGTAATTTTGAAAAATAGATGGGAGATCATTTTTAATCACCTGCCCGGGCGAGCAAGCCCGCCCTCTCGAGTAAGCAAAAATGCTCGCCTTCTCTTAATTCGTATGTATTCGATTCACGTTTTAGTGATGAATATGTTATTAAGAGGGAGACAATGAGTCAATTAAGGTCTGGCTTGGGTGCACACTTTTTGCTCCATTCACTTACCTAGTAAATGAAGAAGTTCATTTTATTGAATTTTTGACGTTGGATTATTCATTTATGCACATATGCTTGTTATGGAAGTTAAATAGTAATTAGGGGGATAATATCTTCATAGAAAATATTGAAGGGGTTTTAATTTCAAAAGATAGAGGCTAGGGATGTAATTAACCCTATAACCATGCATGTTGGTTCTGGTTGGTTCGGATACGGATCCGACCCGGATCCGATCCACTATCTCTAGGTTTTATATTTAAAACCCGCAGCCATTTTTTCATCTCACCACGATCCAAGAAAAGTAGCCAACCCTCTTGTGTGAGTCTAGGGTAACCTGTTAAACCATCACACTCATTTCCATTCCAAAATCCGGGTCAAAGTTAGGAGAGGTGGAGCCTATTATAAGAACGAGTGAACCGTCTAGGTAGGTGGCGTGAGACTAATCTTGACATGCCTTTTTTTGTTCATGCTGGACCGTCCAACACGCCCCCTCAGCGTGAACCTTGCTATGATACCATATATATTAAACCAGCGCACTCATTTTCCATTCCAAAACCCGGGTCAAAGATAGGACAGGTGAGGCCTATATATTACAAGCACGAGTGGACCGTCTGGGTAGACGGTGTGAGACTAATCTTGGCATGCCTTTTTTTGTTCATGTTGGACCGTCCAACATAACCGCCCAAGAGGAGGAGCCGACAAGTGGCTTTGGAGGAGAAACTGAAAGAGCGAGTGCTCGAAGCATCCGAGTGAACATCAAGTTTGGAATGAACTACCCGTTGCCCCCAGCGGGGGTATTTATAGGCGTAACCTTAAATCCCCGACGACCCGTTAACGGACCCGTTAGGGTTCCGTTAAATACCCGATACAACGCTAAATATACCTTAACATTCTCCTCATATATTGTAGCAATTGTATCACATAACGGGTTAAACAAAACATATAAGTTAGATAACGACAGAATGAGTTTCAGATTAAAAACAACAAGAGTTTTAGATCAAACATCTAAACTCAAACAGGTTCCAAACATGCAAAAGCAAAAGCAGAAGCAAGAACAGTAATCTGAAAACAAAACTCAAACAGGTGACGGGTCGGTCTACTCAAACAGCAGATCATCTCCATCCATGTCGAAATCCACTTTCTCTCCTCCAGACTCCAATTGATCTGCATTTAAATATTTGAATGTCATGAGAACAAACTCAATGAATCCATACATATGCATATCAAAAGTAAAGTGATTAGTTCTTACAATTTTGAACATAATACTCTAACTAGGAAGAAAGACTCACAAGTCCGCATCTCTTATCTAATTTACACAAAATTAGAAATTTGGACCAAGCTATGTTCCTTCGATTATTAAGATTATTACCAAACGTTTCACAATTGTATTATATCATCAAGTTTGGAATGATACAACAAGCTGTGACCAATATATCATCAAGTTTGGAATGATATAAGTAATGATCATAATATCAGGACGCATATCAGCAACTTTAGTATTCGTTTTTGGAATGATACCCAATTCAGCCTTTGAAAAGAAATAGTTGTGTAAGTCATCAAGTTTGGAATGACTAGCAACTAAACAATCTCAGGCTTTCATCAAGTAACACCTGGAATACTTCAGTGTACTCAGTCTAGATGCGTGAATGTAGGCAGACTCGGTTCTAAAATCTTAAACAAACATAGGTATTAAGTCCCACTAAATAGACTTTAATCCCATATCCCCCGATGTTTTAGATGTAAGAACCTTGCATAAGCCCTTGGTAAGGACATCTGCTACATTATCTTTTGATCTCACGTCCAAGAGGGAAATGATCCCTTGACTGGTGAGATAGGTCAACCAGGCTTGTTTCATCCGTAGTTGCCTTCGCTTACCATTGAACAGGGAATTAGTTGCAATGGTTTTTGTGGCTTGATTGTCACAAAATATCGAGATAGAGTTCATTTTCAGACTCGTCATTGGAATATCCATAACCAAATCTCTGACTCACTCTGCTTCTTCGGCAGCTGAAGCAAGAACATAGAGTTCGAATTCCATAGAGGATAGCGCTATACACGTTTGCCTCTTAGATTTCCAAGCTACTGCGGCTCTTCCTAAGGTAAACACATAACCACTAGTGGACCTACTATCACCAACGTCTGAGCATCAGGAGGCGCCAGAGTACCCTTCAAGCACAGGAGGGTGTCCACTGTAACATAAAGCATACTGCTCAGTATACTTTAAGTATCGCATTAGCCTTTCCAAGGCGTCCCAGTGGTCCTTTCCAGGGTTACTAGTGAATCTACTCAACATGCCGACCGCAAAGGCTATGCCGGGTCGAGTGCAGGTAGTAGCATACATGAGACTGCCAATGAGTTTGGAGTAATCCAACTGTCTAATAGGTGAACCGTCATGAGGTTTCAATCTATTATTATAGTCGTATGGAGTCTCAATGTTCCTGCATCTATCATAACCCCACTTCTCTAGTAGAGTTCTGATGTACTGACTCTGGCTGAGGGCGATACCATTATCCGTAAAGTTCACTTCCATGCCTAGGATGGTCTTCACCACACCTAAGTCAGTCATGCTAAATTTCGACTTCAAAGTAACCTTAACGTCTTCCACCTCAGACTGATCGGTACCCAGAATTAGCATGTCATCAATATACAAGCAGATTATAACGACGGAGTGAGGACTTGTCCGTATGTACAGACATTTATCTGAAAGGCTGGATTTAAAATTCAGGCCTTTTACGCAAGTGTCAAACTTCTCGTGCCATAACTTTGGTGCTTGCTTCAATCCGTAGAGTGACTTAATCAACTTACAGACCTTGGTGTCGAGACCTTTTACGACAAACCCTTCAGGTTGACGCATGTAGATCTTTTCAGTTAGATCTCCATTTAAAAATGCAGTCTTAACATCCATCTGATGAACGACGAAACGTTCAATAGATGCGATAGCGAGAAGAACCCTGATCGTTGCAATGTGACAAACAGGTGAGTATGTATCAAAGTAGTCAACTCCACTCACTTGAGTGAAGCCTTTGACAACTAGACGTGCTTTGTACTTAGCGATACTCCCATCTGGATTCAGTTTCTTCTTAAGAACCCACTTGCTCCCAATGGTTTTAGCTCCTTTGGGGAGGTCAACCAATGTCCAAGTTTGGTTCTCCATGAGAGAGTGCATCTCATCAGCAATGGCTTCTTTCCATAACAGGGAATCCCTGGATCGCATCGCTTCCTGATAGGTGGATGGATCAGCTTCAACGTGGTAAGTCACAAAATTTGTACCGAAGCTTTTAGGAACACGTTCCCTATTAGATAGCCTAGTGGACTCTAGGGCACTAGCTAGTGTGAACCGGCTCAGTGCCAGGGAGTCGTAGTTCCGTCCCAACGAGGGTATCAGAACTGGTGTCTGGCAGACCTGGAAGAGTCAGGTTCTTATCTCTAAGAAACTTGTCCTCAAAGAACACAACATCTCTAGACTCAATAATCGAGTTGGTAGAAAGATCTAGAAATCGGTCTGCAGCACTATCTACCGCACATCCTAAGTAGACACAAGTGTTCGTCTTAGGTCCTAACTTAGATCTCCTAATGTCAGGTATCCTAACATAGGCGATACAACCCCAGGTTTTGAGGTGATCAAATCTGGGCGGTCTCTTAAACCAAAGCTCATACGGGGTTTGCTTCAATTTAGCACGAGGAACCATATTTAGGATGTGATTCGACGCGAGGGCTGCTTCTCCCCAATAAGCGGCAGGCATACCGGCAATTAACAACATAGAATTCAACATTTCTGTTAAAGTTCTATTTTTCCGCTCGGCAATACCATTTGACTGGGGCGAATAAGGGGCAGTGGTTTCAGGTATTATGCTATTGCTGGCAAGAAAATCCCTAAAGTCACCCGAGACGTACTCGCCTCCTCGATCACTCCTAAGTCGCTTAATTTTCAAATCCAATTGGTTCTCAACCCTATTTTTGAAAATTTGGAATTTTTCAAAAGCTTCATCTTTTGGTTTTAAGAGATAAATGAGAGTATATCTAGAGAAGTCGTCGATAAAAGTTATTAGGTACTTCTGACCACCACGTGTGACAAAACTCTTGTAGTCACAAATGTAGGAGTGTATCAACTCTAGTAAACGTGTACTCCTAGACACCTGACTGAATGGTGTTCTAGTTATCTTAGTTTGAGCACATATCTCACATTTGTCGAATTTGGTTTTAGCGTCTAAGGGGATGTTATGAGTTCTAGCTAGCATGAGTAGTTTTCTATAATTGACATGTCCTAGTCTTGCGTGTAAAGTCTTAGGATCTATCAAAGTAGAACTAACCTGATTGACTACTTCGTTTGCTAGACTCAACCGATACATTCCGTTGACTACGTACGCTCAACCAAAATAATGTGAGTTAACCATTAAGCCCACCCTACCACCACTAATGTTAAAGGACATACCCGCATCGCTTAACAGACTAATCGATATTAAATTAGCAGCTAATGTGGGAATGTATTTAACACCTTTCAAAATTAAATGCGTACCTGACGAGAGTAGCAGATCCACGGTCCCCGTCTGGAGTACCTCAACAGTGGCTCCATTTGCCACTGTAACTGTCTCAGAGGCTGGAGTGGCATCCTTCAGCAAAGCGGAGTTGTTGCAGACGTGACATGTCGCCCCCGAATCCAACCACCAGTCAGTACTGGCCTGAACGTTCCCAACCTTGGCAACAAAGTGGGAGGGCGCAGTCTGATTGAGCATATGAGCTCTGTTATCAGGCTTTGGTGGGTTAACATCGGGCTTCTTGGGTTTCCTGCAGTCAGAAGCGCAGTGACCCCACTTGTTGCAGTTGTAGCACTTGCCTTTGAACTTCATCTTCTTGCTGGTGTCTACTACTGCGGGTGCACTGGAGGGAGGTCGAGTCCGATCAGATCGAGGCTTCCTTTTCGGGTGTGTGATCATATTAGCAGCAGATTGCTGCTTGCTCACCACCTCCTTTACATGCCTTGTCCGATTCTCATCCTCAATGCAGATAAACCGCTTGAGGTCTTTCAGACTGACCTGAGTCTTTTTGCGATACATCTCCATTTTTAAAGAGTACCACGCTGAGGGAAGCTTGTAGATGATGGCACCAGCAATGAACCCATCTGGCAGAGGGACACTTTCACTGTTGAGCTTGGCCACCAAATTTTCCAGGTCTGCAATCTGGGGAAGGATTTCCCTGTCCTCAGTGAAGGTGAATCCCATGAACTTGTCCACCAGATGCGTCTTGGACATGTTCTCCTCTTCTTTAAACCGATCTTCCAGCGCATTTCAGATCTCTTTTGCTGTCTTCAATTTCCCAAACGTCTCGGCCAGTGAATTGGAGAGACAATTGAGAAGATAATCACGACAAAAATCTTCATCGTTGGTCCACTGATCCTCATCGTCTCCTCCCTTGAAATCTGCGAAATCAGTCTGCAGTGTATAAAAGATATTCAGATATTTCATACCGAACTGCGTGTTTCGCTTCCAGACACTGAACTCGGAATGGGAGAACTTCTCCAGTTTGATCATCGGCACAGGAGAGGAGAGGTTGTTGCCCTTCAAAAACGAGGCCATCTGGAGCACTGGATCGGTGGAGACGACGAAGAGGCACTGCACTGCAATTCACTGCACTAAAGCAGCAACTAGGATCGGCTGATCTGGAGAAGGCCGCACTGAAGAAAAACTGCGTTCGACGAAAACTGGGAGTTCGTCGAACCGTGGTCGACGAAAACCTGGGAGCTCGATGAACAGAACCTATGCGGCGTCCGATCGACGAACCAGCGAGAGCTCGACGAATGAGCGATCGACGAATGGCGGGGCGTTCAACGAAAAACTGGGAGCTCGACGAACTAAACCTGGGCGGCCTCCGATCGACGAACCAATGAGCGCTCGACGAATGAGCGTTCGACGAAAGGCGGGGCGTTCGACGAATTGTCCCTGGGCGGCCTCCGATCGACTAACTGGCGAGAGGTCGACGAATTTCGTATGACGAAAGGCTCCGATCGATGAATGAGCGGGAAAAAACTGCTTTCTCCTTCGTCGATGTGGGGCGGAAAATCAGCGGCGGTTGCGGCGGCGCTGCGCTGTACTGGCGCGACTGAAACGGCAGAGACCACAGAGAAGAGCGACAACTCCTCCTCCTACTGTCGATCGACGGCAGGCGGCGACATATCTTTGGCTAGCGGCGCACGCACAGATCTTCGACGAATTCTCCTCCCGATCTCCTTTGACAGCGGCGGAGATCTTCCAATCGACGACGGAGATCTGCAAGAGAGGACAGCGCGAACTCCTCCTTCGATCGGGAAGAATGAGGGCTCGTCGGCGACGCTGCAAGCAAGAGGGAGAGCGGCGACGCTGCACTCCTCCTTCGGTCGCACGAAGCAGAGAACGGCGAGGATCTACTTCGTCGGAGGGGAACGCGCAGGAGGGCAGGTCGGCGGCTCCTTCGGACGAGCGAGCGAGAGAGGGGCGACGGCGCTGTACGCGATTTCCTTCACGCGCGCGAGAGAGAGCGTCCGGAGAGGGGGGCTAGGGTTCACGAGCGGTTTCAACTTCGAGAATGAAAGAGCGAGTGCTCGAAGCATCCGAGTGAACATCAAGTTTAGAATGAACTACCCGTTGCCCCCAGCGGGGGTATTTATAGGCGTAACCCTAAATCCCCGACGACCCGTTAATGGATCCGTTAGGGTTTCGTTAAATACCCGATACAACGCTAAATATACCTTAACAGAAACACCCGCAACCTCTCTCTTTCTCTCTCTTGTTTCTCTTTGCTCGTGCGATCGGGGCAGCCGTCGGCCTCAAGGCGGATTGCTGGTCTAGGAGGGTGTTGTCACCGGTCTTGGAGGAGATAGCCGCTGGCGCTGGAAGAGGTGAAGTGAAGAAGGAGGTGGTGCCGTGGAGAAGAGAAGCATGACTAATTAGATCCGCGCTTGGATTCTCTCTCCGGTGGTGGCGTGGTCTCCGGTGGTAGCGCGGTTGAACGCAGAATTCGACATTGAAGGTTTTGGTGAATCTTGTGCGTCCGCTAGGCGGATTGCAGTTCAGATCTACTACTCTCCCATAGATCGTGCATGTCCGACGCATCCGCGTGCGTTTCATCGGACGGTCAAATCTTTTCTTTCATCCTTATTCTCAGTTATTTATATTGTTTGATTATGTATATATATATATTTATATATGTGTGTGTGGTTGTGCCTCAGCGGGTTTTGTCGAGTGCAGATTTGTGTCATGTTTGTGTTTTCTTGATTACCTGTGATTTTATAGATGTGTCTGTTACGTATTGGATTTTACAACAATGCAAACTTACAAGGAAGGTCCTGGGATATGTGTGTGTACAAGTGTGTGTGTGCGCGTGCGCGTGTGTCTATATATATTTCTTTTAATAAAAAAATTGTAACTTACATTCTTTGCTGCTGCACTAAAAGCTTCTCTGTGGGTAATTTCGGGATTATTAGCTTTAATTCTCTGGATCTCTTCCCTGTTCAAAAGTGTAGTAATTAGAAAATAATATATGACAAAATGTAGGGAACTGATATATGAATATTTATCATTTCTTAGTATGAAAAACTTCATTTAATTTACATATTCACATCATATATATATATTTAAAAGAAACTCCGTATAACTTTGGCTTAGTTTGGCGCGGCGATTGTGAACGTGATGGTAAAATCGTCATTTGAGAATGGGCATCTAAAGAACTTCATCCATTTTTTACGTTCAAGTGGATGAAATTTCTTGGATGGACGTTCATGAATGACAATTTTACCACCGCGTTCATGACCGCCACCACTATACCAAACTGAGCCTTTTGTGTCACGTTCTTTTTTAATCTAAAATAAAAAACCGCATAAACATTAAATCAAAGATAGTAGAGTCTCTGAAATCAAGAATATGAACTTACTTGATGAAGTTGTTATATGCTGAAGGCACTCTTGCTCTTTTTTCCGGTGCTAGTTTTAATTATCCCCCAAAAAGAAAAAAAAAATCAAGACAGGCATTAAAAACTATATTAATTTACAATAATAATCCTATTAATTAGTTTCGTTGTCTACCTACTTATCTATCTTAATGCATATATTATTATGTATGCCAAATCAACATTAATAAAATTGATGAGTTTAATGATAACTATTCAAAAATACAGCAGATATGCCTAATGACAGCCTTCTCGAAAGGATCGCTGACATGTCTAATAATAGTCTACAATAGTAAGTATATGAGCTCTACTAAAAACTTTTTTCATTTTATAAATTTTCATCATTATTTTTAATTAGTTAATAGAAATTATTTTACTAATCTATTGATTTATTTCTACCACAAGAACTATGAAGTAATAATCTTGTTGCGGAACGCTTAGGGCTCTTGGTAGACCGGTCCAATTGAACCACCTTAGCTCGTGAGCGAACTAAGCGCGCAAACAGTCAATTAGAGATTTGTCGAGTACGCTGAGACTTTTTAAAGTGGAAAACCCGGAAAAGGTAAAAAACCACGCGGCCGGAGCTGTGCCGACCAAACTTCACTATCTTCTGGGGGGTTACAATTTGGACGCTAGAACTCGAGCGCGACAGGCCGCTGCTCGTCACAATGATGGAGAGAGAGAGAACTCCGAGGGTGACAGGCCACCTCTCGGAAAAACTAAGTCTTTTTCCCTTCTGAGAACCAAAGTGAGAAGACTAGTCGCCTTTTCCTTCTGAGAACAAAAGTGAGAAGGCTAGTCGCCTTTTCCTTCTGGGAATGCTGGAGAACGAAAGTGAGAAGGCTGTTCGTCTTTTCCTTCTGGGAATGCTGGAGAACGAAAGTGAGAAAGCTGGTCGCCTTTTCTTTCTGGGAATGCTGGAGAACGAAAGTGAGAAGGCTGGTCGCCTTTCGGGATGATGAAGATCTTCAAGTCCACGAAGGAGATCTTCAAGCGCCGAAGGAGAATTCCGCGAAAATCTGCAAGGAGCTCTCCCGGGTCCAGAAGTCAAAGTCCTTTCAAATGAAGCCCTGGGGCTCCTTTTATAGCTTTAGCCGGGGGCGGTCCGGTAATTTTGCCGTTGGCAGTTTCCATAAATGCTTGGTGGACGAATCATATTTTCCGATTCGGGGCACACGGATCGCCATTTTTCGTAAATGAGCACCTTGCCCTACGGGCAGCTTGGGCGGCTCGGGCAGTTCGGGCAGTTCTGTTGGAGGCGAAAAAGGCAACTGGCCGTTCCTGAAAAGTGAGAAGCCTGAAAGACAAAAAGTGAGCACGCCGGAAAGACAAAAAGTGAGCACGCCGGAAAGACAAAAAGTGAGCACGCCAGAAAGATAAAAAGTGAGCACGCCGGAAAGACAAAAAGTGAGCGAGTCAGAAAAGTGAGAATGCTTCCGAACTTGATCAGAAGCGTTCTGAGCGCGCGTGAGCGCGGAGGCGTTCTGAGCGTGCTCAGAAGCGTTCTGAGCGCGGAGGCGTTCTGAGCGCGCTCAGAAGCGTTCTGAGCGCGCTCAGAAGCGTTCTGAGCGCGCGTGAGAGCGGAGGCGTTCTGAGCGCGCTCAGAAGCGTTCTGAGTGCGCGTGAGCGCGGAGGCGTTCTGAGCGAACGGTGGAACGGGGAGTTGTCCCCCAAAGGGGAATTGGGATCCGACGCACTCGACGAGGGGGCGTGAATACGGCGGGGTCCCCTACGAGCCCCCCTGCGGAGAAAGTGAGGGGAGGGGGCCTGACCGCACCCTAAGGGTGGCGCGGTTGGGCCGCACTCCGGGGGGATGCGGCTAGGCCGCACCCCAAGGGGGTGCTGCTTGGCCGCACCCCTCAAGGGGGTTGCGGCTTGGGCCGCACTCTCCAAGGGGTGCGGCTAGGGCTGCGGCTAGGGCCGCACCCCTTGAGGGGTGCGGCTAGGGCCGTACCCCTTGATGGGTGCGACTAGGGCTGCAAGGGCCGCACCCCCTAAGGGGTGCGGCTGGGGCCGCACCCCTCAAGAGAGGTGCGGCTTGGGCCGCACCTCTCAAGGGGTGTGGCTGGGGCCGCACCCCTCAAGGGGGGTGCGGCTTGGGCCGCACCCCTCAAGGGAGGTGCGGCTTGGGCCGCACCTCTCAAGGGGTGCGACTGGGGCCGCACCCCTCAAGGGGGGTGCAGTCGGGGCGCGGCCGGGCCGCTTCCCCGCGATGGGGGTTCTGCCCGCATGCTACCGGGAACGCGGTAGTGCACGCACCTGCGGCTTGCTCCGTGCGTGCCTTGACTTTGGCGGATGGCGGCGGGAATGGCGGGCTCGGTCTTTTCAACTCAAGCGATTATGCGTTGTCCGTTGCCCCCACCTTCCTTAAGCGGGGTTTCCTTTAGACGCACCCCGAGCCCTTTATGGGTGTGTAACATAAGCCCCCCAAACCTTCGGAGTCCGAGTCTCTGTGCGAGGAGTTCGGAGGTTTTGATTTTTCCGTGGTGGCTTTATCCACTGCTCTCTTCTCTGAGATTGTTGCTGGCTTGCTGTCTAGCAATGATACCTGAATAGCTTGAGTGCCTTTTGCAAAGTAACAGATGAACTTGCGCAGTTCTGAGCCCGCGACTTTTATATAATAGAAAATTAGTTTGCGCAAGCCTGTGCCTGCGGCTTTTTTGCACGAGTCTGTGCTCGCGGCTTTTTTGCACGAGTCTGTGCTCGCGGCTTGACCGGTGAATAGCGGGCGTATTCGAACCGTGGACGAACGTAGGGGGCAGACTCTTATGATGTCGAGACCTTATTGTGGTGGAGAAGGGCGAACCTTCAATTGTCGGCAGCGAGAGATTGTTGCGAGCGCGCTGCCTGGAGGCTGTCTCTGTTCATTAGCGCACTGCCTGGAGGCAGGTGCTGGTGCTGTTCATTAGCGCACTGTCCGGAGGCAGGTGCTGTTCATTAGCACACTGTCTGGGTGCAGGTGCTGTTCATTAGCGCACTGCCCGGAGGCAGGTGCTGTTCAGTAGCGCACTTCCTGGAGGCAGGTGCTGTTCATTAGCGCACTGCCCGGAGGCAGGTGCCGTTCATTAGCGCACTGCCCGGAGGCAGGTGCCGTTCATTAGCGCACTGCCCGGAGGCAGGTGCTGTTCATTAGCGCACTGCCCGGAGGCAGGTGCTGTTCATTAGCGCACTGCCCGGAGGCAGGTGCTGTTCATTAGCGCACTTCCCGGAGGCAGGTGCTGTTCATTAGCGCACTGCCCGGAGGCAGGTGCTGTTCATTAGCGCACTGCCCGGAGGCAGGTGCTGTTCATTAGCGCACTGCCCGGAGGCAGGTGATGTTCATTAGCGCACTGCCCGGAGGCAGGTGCTGTTCATTAGCGCACTCCCCGGAGGCAGGTGCTGTTCTTTAGCGCACTCCCCGGAGGCAGGTGCTGTTCATTAGCGCACTGCCCGGAGGCAGGTGCTGTTCATTAGCGCACTGCCCGGAGGCAGGTGCTGTTCATTAGCGCACTGCCCGGAGGCAGGTGCTGTTCATTAGCGCACTGCCCGGAGGCAGGTGCTGTTCATTAGCGCACTGCCTGGAGGCAGGTGCTGTTCATTCATGCAAGTGGATGTTTTACGTAGTTTTGGCAGCGCAAGATATGAGATGCGTGAAATAAGACTTTAAAAACTCTTAGTCGTGACGATAATTTACACAAAGTTCTTATAGAAACAAAGTTGATAGAATATTTCAGTGGCACAGGTAGAACCCTGCTAATAGGTATGAAGCATTCTCCCGGGATGACTGTCCTAAGGGTTGCCTCCCAGTACTTCTTGGTGAGGCGTTCGCTAATCTCCTGCTGGCTGAATCAGTGCCTAGCCTCGTAGGAATTTCCCCAATTTGCCTTGCTAGACGAGACGCTCGATTTCATCCTTAAGCTTGGAGCAGTTTTCTGTGTCGTGCCCTCGCCCGCGATGGAACTCACAATATTTTGTCTGGTCCCCCGCGTTCTTAGCGAGGGGTCTGGGCTTACGGAGCGATTCGTTGCTATCGCGGATAGCGAGGAGAACGTTAGTCCTGGTAGTGTTCAAGAGAGTGTAGCCATGGTGCTGGTGAGACCTTCGGTCTCGGCTGGGGTTGTCGTGATGCTTGTTGCTCTTGTTTGGAACTGTCTGCGACAGCGACTCCTCTTTCTTCCTCTTTGAGCTCCCCTCGAATTGCAGGCGGTGCGCTTCAATTGCCTCATCTGCTGCTATTTGGGCCTCGACTCGCTGAACGAGGTCAGGATAGCTTGGTACGGTTTCTCTCATTAGAGCTGAGTAAAAGCCACTTGGGCGGAGACCCCCAAGGAAGACTCCCCGCAAAAGCTCGGGCTCGACTCCCGAAATCTGTCGAGACTCAGAGGTGAAGCGTCGGAAAAAATCCTTCATAGTTTCTCCGTCGTTCTGGCGGATTCCCGAGAGATGGGAGGGATCTCGGACAATCCTACGATTGGCGATGAACTGGTCCACGAACTGCTGCGCCATTTCTGCGAAGTTGTTGATGGTCCCATCTTGCAGGGAGTGGAACCAAGTGCGCGCTTGTCCCTTCAAGGTTGCCAGGAACACCTGACAGAGGAGCTGATCAGTGGCGTTGTATATCCTCATGACGGTGGTGAAGTGATTGACATGCTCCAACGGATCGTCCTTCCCATCGAATGTCTCGATGTTGGGAAGCTTGAAACCGTTCGGAATTGGATGAGCCAGGATTTGAGGCGACAGTGGAGAGCCGTGGTGTGCGGGACGGCGGGTGAGAGCTGCGCGTCGTCCTGCTTGGACGTACTCTTCTTCTATCATATCGCGTATTTCTTCTCACGTGGTTCTTTCCACTGCTCGACCAGGGATAGCTCTTCCTGGGGGATGGTGATGGTGGTCAGCTCTTGGGCCTCCAGCTGGCGGGGCAAGGTGAGCGGAACTCGCCGCGTTGGAGAATCCTTCTGAAGCTTCGTCCTCCTGAACGACCTCTTCGTTCGGGGCATGATTCAGAATTGGGGGCGGTGGCGCGTTCAGAGCTGGTGGCTGAATCGGAACTTGAGGAGTCCCGAGATTCCTTACGAGAGCCAACATCTCGGCTTGATGTTCTTCAATCTGTTGCATGCGCACCTCCAGCCCAGCTGCGGGCGCAGGCGGTGCCTCTTCTACGGGAGGTGCATCGATAAGCGAGTGGAAGGGAGCTGGGTTGGCGCGCCCTTCCGGCATTGATCCTTCGGTAGTGCGAGCGCTCTTCCTGGCCATAACAATTGGCTTTCAGAGAGTTTTGAGAATGTTCCCACAGCCCGCGCCAAGCTGTTGCGGAACGCTTAGGGCTCTTGGTAGACCGGTCCAATTGAACCACCTTAGCTCGTGAGCGAACTAAGCACGCAAACAGTCAATTAGAGATTTGTCGAGTACGCAGGGACTTTTTAACGTGGAAAACCCGGAAAGGGTAAAAAACCACGCGGCCGGAGCTGTGCCGACCAAACTTCACTATCTTCTGGGGGGTTACAATTTGGACGCTAGAACTCGAGCGCGACAGGCCGCTGCTCGTCACAATGGTGGAGAGAGAGAGAGAGAGAGAGAACTCCGAGGGTGACATGCCACCTCTCGGAAAAACTAAGTCTTTTTCCCTTCTGAGAACCAAAGTGAGAGGGCTAGTCGCCTTTTTCCTTCTGAGAACAAAAGTGAGAAGGCTAGTCGCTTTTTCCTTCTGGGAATGCTGGAGAACGAAAGTGAGAAGGTTGGTCGTCTTTTCCTTCTGGGAATGCTGGAGAACGAAAGTGAGAAGGCTGGTCGCCTTTTCTTTCTAGGAATGCTGGAGAACGAAAGTGAGAAGGCTGGTCGCCTTTCGGGATGATGAAGATCTTCAAGTCCACGAAGGAGATCTTCAAGCGCCGAAGGAGAATTCCGCGAAAGTCTGCAAGGAGCTCTTCCGGGTCCAGAAGTCAAAGTCCTTTCAAATGAAGCTCTGGGGCTCCTTTTATAGCTTTAGCCGGGGGCGGTCCGGTAATTTTGCCGTTGGCAGTTTCCATAAATGCTTGGTGGACGAATCATATTTTCCGATTCGGGGCACACGGATCGCCATTTTTCGTAAATGACCACCTTGCCCTTTGGGCAGCTTGGGCGGCTCGGGCAGTTCGGGCAGTTCGGGCAGTTCTGTTGGAGGCGAAAAAGGCGACTGGCCGTTCCTGAAAAGTGAGAAGCCTGAAAGACAAAAATTGAGCACGCCGGAAAGACAAAAAGTGAGCACGCCGGAAAGACAAAAAGTGAGCACGCCGGAAAGACAAAAAGTGAGCACGCCGGAAAGACAAAAAGTGAGCACGCCGGAAAGACAAAAAGTGAGCGAGTTGGAAAAGTGAGAATGCTTCCGAACTTGATCAGAAGCGTTCTGAGCGCGCGTGAGCGCGGAGGCGTTCTGAGCGTGCTCAGAAGCGTTCTGAGCGCGTGCGAGCGCGGAGGCGTTCTGAGCGCGCTCAAAAGCGTTCTGAGCGCGCGTGAGAGCGGAGGCGTTCTGAGCGCGCTCAGAAGCGTTCTGAGCGCGCGTGAGCGCGGAGGTGTTCTGAGCGAACGGTGGAACGGGGAGTTGTCCCCCAAAGGGGAATTGGGATCCGACGCACACGACGAGGGGGCGTGAATACAGCGGGGTCCCCTACGAGCCCCCCTGCGGAGAAAGCGAGGGGAGGGGGCCTGACCGCACCCTAAGGGTGGCGCGGTTGGGCCGCACCCCGGGGGGATGCGGCTAGGCCGCACCCCAAGGGGGTGCGGCTTGGCCGCACCCCTCAAGGGGGGTGCAGCTTGGGCCGCACTCTCCAAGGGGTGCGGCTAGGGCCGCACCCCTTGAGGGGTGCGGCTAGGGCCGCACCCCCAAGGGGTGCGGCTGGGGCCTCACCCCTCAAGGGAGGTGCGGCTTGGGCCGCACCTCTCAAGGGGTGCGGCTGGGGCCGCACCCCTCAAGGGGGGTGCGGCTGGGGCCGCACCCCTCAAGGGTTGCGGCTTGGGCCGCACCTCTCAAGGGGTGCGGCTGGGGCCGCACCCCTCAAGGGGGCCGGCCGCACCCCTCAAGGGGGGTGCAGTCGGGGCGCGACCGGGCCGCTTCCCCGCGATGGGGGTTCTGCCCGCGTGCTACCGTGCACGCGGTAGTGCACGCACCTGCGACTTGCTCCGTGCGTGCTTTGACTTTGGCGGATGGCGGCGGGAATGGCGGGCTCGGTCTTTTCAACTCAAGCGATTATGCGTTGTCCGTTGCCCCCACCTTCCTTAAGCGGGGTTTCCTTTAGACGCACCCCGAGCCCTTTATGGGTGTGTAACAAATCTTATCATTTTCCCTTTAGATTACGGGTATGTTTGGGAGAGCTGCAGCGGTTGTGAAAGGTGTGACGTGGTAAATTGAGATTTGTAAATGGATTTGTGGGAAATTGGCTGTTGCAAATGAAGATTTGCTTGGATAATCTCTGTCTGCAGAGCTGTTTAGGAAAAAAATTTTGTGAACTGTGACAAAATAGCGGTGCGCGCGATATTTATGTTAAAAGAAATTGCATAGATTTTTTGCTAAACTGCCAGATCGATAAACTAGAATTATGAAGTAATAGAAACTATGTGGGGGTATAACTAATAGAAATTATTTTACTATTCTATTGAATATATATTTCGACAAGTAGAATTATAAAGAATTGAAGTAATAATCTTATCATTTTCACTTTAGATTATAGTAAATATTTTAGTTGTATATATTCAAAGTTTTAATTCCTTGGATCGGTATATTATTTGAATTTGAATTTCGGAAAACATTTAATTAAGGATGTAATTAGAAGGAAATCTTACGGGGATTAGGCAACATTCTCTGTTGACCATTTTCTGCTGCGTTGACTGCTGATGTTCTGCTGCATTCTGAATCAATAGACCCCAAATTATGCACATGGAGTTCTTGAGATTTATTAATGCCGTACTGTATTTTATTCTGCCTCCACAACGATTAATATATTCAGCATAATAAAAAAAGTGTTATATATATAATTAAGAATATGCATATATCTTCGCATTATCATATCATAAGCTATATATAATTAATATTGTGAATAAATTTAGTGATCTAATTATCTTACGGCTATGCAGCTTGAAGCTTTAACTCTATGCTTGATTATATATTGTTACAACTTTAATGTTGCGAAAAATGTGAGTAGATCGATCAAGCAAACATAAAATAAAAGCATAGAAAACACATTTACATGGTTCACCCTAAGATGCGCTATAAAAGCATTTTAATTTAATTAATCAAAATTAGTGAAAAACATAGTAAATTAATATGCATAGAAATTAATTAATAATGACCTGTTGATCTTGCAGAGTCGTGATCATAGTCTGAAGCAAACCTGGCATGTCCACCGATAAAAGGTTGCCGCAATGTCCGCATCTTACCGTGACAGCATTAAATATGTTGTTGCTCGGCACATTCACCTGGAATTAATTAATATCTTTATATATAAACCTTGGTTAATTAATAAGTAATACAAACTAGTAGTTATGAACCGTCGTTGGAGAACGCCCCACCTCACTTTTATGTTCAAATCTAGGCTCCGTTTGGCACGGCGGCAGCTAGCGGTTGTGGACGAGGTGGTTAATTATGAACGGTCATTCTTAGGTTCACTTTATACGTTCATAATCATTGTCGCGACAAACACACATTCTACGAGGATGAAATAAGTTTTTGATCTCCAAATTCACTCAGACTCTCTCTCTCTTTTTCTCTCTGGAGATTGAAATAAGTTTGGTGTGGTATTTTGGCAGCAGATGAAGGGAAGCTGGGCTGTGCCACTAATTAATTATACAGTGAAAGGGAAAAAAAAGGCGTGGACTTGGAATTTAAAAGCCTGGCTGCACATCTATATGATCTAGCTAGTCTTTAAACGCGCGACTTACTTTAAAATGTGAAACCAAAAAGGAAAGAGAGTGGCATCGATCTTTTTCAGATAAAAGTGAGTGTCACTAGCTACTTCGTCATTTCCCCCCACTGCAACCTCTTCTGTTATAAGTACTGCCACGCCTTTCTTTCTTTCACAACCAGAGCAACATTAATGGCGAAATGGAGAGAGAGAGAGAGAGAGAGAGAGAGAGAGAGAGAGAGAGAGAGAGAGAGAGAGAGAGAGAGAGAGAATGTGTGTGTGCACCTGTGTGTGGACTGTGGAGTGTGCATGTAAAGAGAGAGAGAGAGAGAGAGAGAGAGAGAGGGAGAATGTATGTATGTGTACGTGTGTGTGTGAAGAGAGAGAGGGAGAATGTATGTATGTGTACGTGTGTGTGTGTGTGTGTGTGTGTGAGAGAGAGAGAGAGAGAGAGTGTATGTGTACGTGAGAGAGAGAGAGAGAGAGAGAGAGAGAGAAAGAGAGAGAGAGAGAGAATGTATGTATGTGTGTGTGAAAGAGAGTTAGTGTTAAAATTGAAGTGAGCCAGCGCTAGCTCCTACTCGCCACCCCCCTTGTTTTGCCTATAAATAGAGGGGTACCCCCCTCTAACGAGTATCGATTCTGGAACTGGCGAGTATTCTCAACTTTGAGCGAGTTAGAGATACCAGAGCGCCACCAGGCGAGCATCGAACTTGGAGCAAGTTCGCGAGGTGAGTTACCTACTCGGGAGATAGCGTCGGCGCTAGTGGCTAGCGCTCGCGGTAGCGAGTATTGGAGGAAGCGGCGCGTGGCGAGCGTGCGAGTAGTTGGGAGTGCGAGCAGCTAGCTTGCGAGCTGGAGATCTAACGCCTGACGCTAGCGATACCGCCGGCAGTAGCGAGGAGCGAGTATTGGAGCGAGTATCACCTGCGCGGTGTGCTCCGGAGGAGAAGCGGACCTTGTCAGTAAAGAAAGCCTGATTGTATTATTAAATTTTCTGTTAACTAATACAGGGCTGATGTCCTTTATATGTAGGGAGGACCGGATAAAGAGAGTAGAAAAGAGAAGATGTTTTAAAAGAATAAAAATATTAAAATACAGCCTAACAGATAAATGTGAAGTTTTTTGGACCGATGGAGCACCAAGACACGAATATCAAGGACGAACACAAACATTTCTCTTTGATTACAAATGAAGGTTACAAGTTTACAAGACTGAATACAAGTTGCATACAACTCGATCGATTTACACCAACCAAATAGAAGTAATAATAACTGGTCGCGGACGGTGTTTGCTTCTCCTCCACAGCACACCACACATATGCTATAATGCTACTCACTGCTCGCTATTGCCCGACGTTAACTCCTAACGCCCCGCATTAGCCTACTCGCAAGCTCTATGCTCACACTCGCATACTTAACGCCCGACGTCAACTCCTAACGCTCCGCGTTAGCTCGCGAGTACTCTCTCTCAAAGGACCTTCTCTAGGTCACTCGCCGAACTCACTCCGAGTTCTCTACTAACCCGCTCAAATCAATCTCTCTCTCTAGGGGCCGGGAGGGAGGGTCTGCCCTCCTATTTATAGAAAAATGAGAGACCTTCTAGAAGCCAAGCTAACGCCGACGTTAGCTACTTAACGCTAAATGGGCGTTAGCTCACTTCAAAATCTAACAAAAAACCAAAAAATAAATAGCCATCAAAGGGTCATGCAAATGTTTACGAATAATTACAGATTGCACCCCTATAATTAAACTATAAATGTTGTGGAATATATAGTTGGATATATAATTTACGAATAATTACCAAAAATTCTCATGGAAGATAGCATAATTACAGATTGCACCCCTATTATTATTGAATTTACAAAAAATCTTGCATTAATGTTATGAAACATAACATTTACCTCCCAAGAAGTTCATATTTCATAACATCCATGCACAAAATACTCTCGGAAAATGTACTCCGAAGGGGGTATTTTTGTGAATGAATGTTATGAAACGTGTATTTCAGGGGAGGTAAATGTTATGTTATGTAACATTGAGGGGGAGGTGTTTTTGTAATTTCAATAATAAGAGGGGTGCAATATGTAATTTTGCAAACTTAGAGGGGAGGTCCCGGTAAATGCCCCTATAATTTAAATTAAAGAGGTTTTGGCTAGAATTTAACTTAATATGTACACAAGTCAGGAGTTCTAACCATAATAAAATTATTATATACCAACTTTATGTGTCTTAGCTTTGTGTTTAATTTGTCTATTGTTGAGGTATATATGTGATAACATGATTTAGGATTCCTTTCTTTGGTGCGGCATTTTTACTCCAAGAGTTTGGACAAAATCTCTACCGTCATAAAATGTGTTTGGCAACCATTGTCAGCCACGGCGCCACAAAGGGAAAGAACTAATTTTGAACATAAAAGCGGATGAAGTTCCATAGGTGAGGTCCGGCGTTCACGAACTGCGGTTCATAACCACCGCGATCACGACCGTCACCGCGATCATGACCGCCACCGCTATGCCGAACGAACCCTTATTCCCACAAACTAAATAGAAAATATAGGTTTTTTTATTGCAATGCCGAGGGTTGACCCTCCCCCACAAACTTAAGATTTTTTTTTCTGAATATGAATTTGACCATCAATGTGTTCCATCTATCATTTATTTTCTTAGTTGCCGCTCTCTAGCTAACAAGTAGTATCAAAGTTAGTTGATTTTTGTTACAATTATTAAGCGAAAATGTTAAAGAAGTGAAGAGAGAAAATTGATTTACATAAATGTTTGTTGTTATGTTGTTTATTATAGATGATGATCAAATTAAGTGAATTAAGAATGGTTGACACAACCAACATTATTTCAAATAATATGTTCACTAAGCCTATATAGCATATATATACATATTCCCTAAGCTTGATATTGTGCATTTTTAGCGCTCCCGCCCTCCCGTTGGAAGCCGCTATACGCATAGTTTTTGAATGTTCCATATATTCAAAAGAATATTTTGGCAATTTCTCCTATTCTAGGATTATTATTTAGGGTAGAGAGAAAAAAAAAACAAAATTATTCATATGGCAATATAAATCAGAACTGATTGGAAGGCCAGGTGGATCCTATATATTGGCTAACTAATAATGCTACCTCTTTTGGACTTGTGTATTTCTCATTTCACAAGCTTAATAATTGCCTCTATTACTCATGTCATAAACTAATTTGAGTTAAATTTGTCTTAATTATTAAATTAATTACCTACTACCACTCTATATACATAACAATATATGCAATTAAAACAGAAAGATAGAAGTTTCTTCTTGCAAAATCAATTCATGGAAATCATTTATTGCAAAAAATTATTACTAATAGCTCATGATTTCAATAACGAATTATAACTATCGTTACGGAAGACTTATTTTCTATAGGAAAATCATACATCGGAAGATCTGGAACCCCGGGAAAATTATTAATTTCTAGGGATTTGGGTGGACCTGAAATTAATATACTGCATATAGGGAGGGGAATCAAGCAACATATATGACATGTCGAGTTTTGCACTACAACACAGGATTAGTTGTGGCTTTAAATTAAGGGGTATATCTGAAGAGTTTTTTATCTACGAATAATTCAGGCTTGACCTTCCTTAGAAAGATCCCCGCTTATGTTAATTAATCGTGTTTAATTTCTTGGGACACGACTCTTGTAATTGTTATGGAGTGGCTTGGGCTATCCCCCACACTCATGCGCCCTTTATTACCTTTTTCCTCATAAAATTCATTGGGGGTGTGTTACGGAAACGAGAGTAAAGCGATCAAACAGACAGAAAATGAAAAACATAGAAGATACATATATATTTACGTAGTTCGATCACCCTAAGATGGCTACGCTCACGGGCAGCAGCAATTCGTTTTTCCCCAGATCAAGAACAAAGGCGGTTACAAAGTGGGCGGATTTTAAATTTCGAAATAACCCTAAACCCTAAAACGACATTCGGTGGAACAAGGAAATAAGAGAAGAAAATGGATAAACAGATATATTATACGAATAAAATCAAAATATATACCAATGAAATCATTCTATATTATAAATTATACGAATAATGTGTAAATTAACATCAGTAGTTAGGGTTCTATTTCTTAGAGCAAATATCTAAGCGTTGGCATGTTTTAATTTAAGAAGACTTGAATCTCAGCGCCCCTAGCCTCAACATTTAGCAAGCAATTTTAGCCGAATTTTTTAGAGAGAGGAGAGAGAGAGAGAGAGAGAGAGAGAGAGAGAGAGAGAGAGAGAGGGAGATCAGATCTAGAAAGAATGTCATAGAGAAATAGAGAAAGATAAAATTGTGTGCATAGAGAAAGGGAGAGAGAGAGAGAGAGAGAGTAAGTGGGAGAGCGACTAGAAAGAATGTGTGAGAGAGAGAGAGAGAGAGAGAGAGAGAGAGAGAGAGAGAGAGAGAGAGAGAGAGAGAGAGAGAGAGGAGAATTAGAAAGCTTGGTAGATACATAGAGCGAGCTGGAAAAGATCAAAAAGACAGTTTTTATGTTGCGTGAGAGAGAGATTGAGAGAGAGAGAGAGAGAGAGAGAGAGAGAGAGAGAGAGAGAGAGAGAGAGAGAGAGAGAGAGAGAAGGAGAGAGAGAGAGAGACCTACCGCAAGGATGGTATTGCAGAATCTGCAGTGGACATAGTAGAGTTGCTCGGGCAAGAGTTGGATGAGCTGAGTCGACATTTCTGCTCTGAATTCAAGAAGAAGAAGAAGAAGGAGAAGGAGAAGGAGAAGATGAAGGAGAAGAAGAAGGAGAATTTTATTTGCGAGTGGAAGAAGGATGTGAGTGGGTGAAATCACATACACACAGTGACACAGTAGTATTATTACTGGCATCAATGGTGGTGGAAGAAGGATGTGGAAGCTGATTATGATGATGAATGAATGATGAGTGGGTTGGACTGTTGAATTTTTGAGTTTGCTATCAATCAAGTGTACCAACGATGAACAAAGAAGGCTATATTCCAACTACACAACCAAATTAAAAATAAACACGGCTGAATACAAGTTGCATCCAACTTGAATCACAACAGCCAATAGAAGGTAAGACAAGGTCACGGACAAGGTCCGCTTCTTCTCCCGAGCACACCAGGCTGGTGATACTCGCTCCTCGCTGTCGTCGGGGCGATATCGGCTGTCGCCGGGCGATATCTCTGATCCTCGCAAGCTCGCTGCTCGCACTCCAGATACTCGCAAGCTCGCTGCTCGCACTGCAGGATACTCGCACGCTCGTCGCGCACGCTTCCTCGCTTTCTTCACTATCGCCTGGGCGATATCGGCTGTCGCCGGGCGATATCTCCACTACTCGCTACTCGCTCAAGGGAGCTCGTCGAACTCGCTCCAAGTCCGATGCTCGCCAGGTAGCGCTCTGGTATCTCTAACTCGCTCAGAGTTGATGATACTCGCCACTTCTGATGACTATGCTCGCCACTTTCAGAATTGGTATTCTTTAGGGGGGGTACCCCTCTATTTATAGGCAAAAGCCTACTCGGCGGCGAGTAGGATACTCGCCAGCTGTCGCTGGGGCGACAACCACTGTCGCCGGGGCGACAACTCACTTCAAAAATCTAACACTCCCCTTTGAAGTGAGCTCCGGGAACAACTCCAAGCAATGAGCGAAGCCTCCGGAACGGCCCCGCAGATAGGGGCTTTGTGAATATGTCTGCAAGGTTGTCTTCACTCCGCACATGCTCCACAGTGATCAAGCCACTCAGCACCTTCTCTCTGATGAAGTGATGCTCGATCTCAATGTGCTTGGTCCTTGCATGACACACTGGATTGGTTACCAGTTTCAATGCACTCTCATTGTCCCCGCGTAGCACAGTAGGTCCGCTGACCTCCTCGTCCACATCCTCCACTAGTCTCCTTAGCCAGACACACTCCTGAGCTGCTAAGGACGACGCCTTGTACTCGGCCTCCGTGGTAGAAAGGGAAATGGAGTCCTGCTTCTTGCTACACCACGAGATAGCAGCTGCTCCACACAAGAACACATACCGTGATGTCGACTTGCGATCATCAGCGTCACCTCCATAGTCTGCATCCGTGTACCTGTGCAGCTTGAAGTTAGACTTATCCTCATAGGACAACCCCATCTCAAGGGTGCCCTTCACATACTTCAGAATCCCCTTGGCTGCCTCCAGATGAGGCTTCCGCGGCTCCTGCATATACCGACTAACTCGGCCGACAGCAAAGGCGATGTCCGGCCTTGTGATAATCAAGTATATAAGACTCCCCACCAGTGCCCGAAAGATTTTCGGATCAGGAAGAATCCTCCCTTCTTCCTTCCGAAGCTTCAGCCCCGCCTCCAGAGGAACGGAACTGCTCTTCCCCTCCTTCATGCCGAATCTTTCGACGATCCTCTCGGCATACGCCCTCTGGGAAACATCCAGTCCTCCTCTTCTCTTCTCTACTTGGAGGCCAAGGAAATGGTGCAGTTCACCAAGATTCTTCATCTCGAAGCGTATGGAAAGCTGTTGTCTCAGCGCCGCGACCTCCTCAGGGTTGTTCCCTGTCACGATCATGTCGTCGACGTATAGCAGCACCAGCACGTGAAGACCTCCACTCTTCTTCACGAACATGCTGGAGTCCGAGTCCGAGGCATCGTAGCCGCAGAACTGCAAGTACTCCGCAATCTTCCCATACCAGGCTCTCGGCGCCTGTTTTAGCCCGTAGAGGGCCATCTTCAGCTTGCAGACATGATGTGGCTGAGACTTGGACACGTATCCAAGCGGTTGCACCATGAATACGTCCTTGTCATTCTCTCCATACAGGAACGCATTCTTCACATCAAGCTGCCACAGCTTCCAACCTCGGCATGCCGCTAGAGCGATGATCGTCCTCACCGACGTCATCTTTGCGACAGGACTAAATGTCTCTTCGTAGTCCTCTCCGTAGGTTTGAGAGAAGCCTCGAGCGACAAGCCTCGCCTTGTACCGCTCCACTTCTCCATCCGCTCTCTTCTTAACCTTGTACACCCATTTACAGGTGACAGGTTTGATGCCCTCCACCATGGGAACCAGGTCCCATGTCTCATTCTTCTCTAGGGCCTCCATCTCCTCGATCATGGCCTCATCCCACTCCTTGATGCCAGCTGCATCCTCAAAGCAGGCAGGTTCCCTCTCATCGAGTGGTCCTGCGAAGAAGCAGGAAACCAGACTCACGAAGTTCCCCTCCTTATAGCGAGCAGGCAGGACGATCGTCCTCTTCGACCTCCTCAAGGCTTGGCCACTATCTACCACTCCGATAGACTCCTCTGCTTGAGCTCCTCTCTGAGCTCCTCTCTGGACTCCTCCTGAAGTGGTGCTCTCCCTGCTTCTTGAGTTCGTAGCTCCCCCTGAGCCAGAAGCTCCTCCTAAGCCAGATGCTCCTCCTGAGCCAGATGGCGAGGGAGCACTTGGAGATAACTCCAACTCCACAGTAGGGTCCTCAGTGACCCACTCCTCTTCCCTGCTAGCTTCTCCACCTCCGGCAGCTCCACAGAAGAGACTCCCTGGTATGAGACTAGTTCATCAAACACAACGTCGCGCGAGACGACGAACCTGTGGGTCTGCGGATCCATGCACTTCCACCCCTTCTTCCGCTCATCGTAGCTGATGAAGATACACTTCCTCGCCTTCGGCTCCAACTTTGTCCTCTGAGCGTCCGGGACGTGCACGAAGCAGGTAGAACCGAACACCTTCATGTGACCCACATTGGGCTTCTCCCCGAACATGAGCTGGTGTGGAGACACCATCCTGTTAGGACTCAGAGGTAGCCTGTTGATCACATGAGTAGCACATGCCATTCCCTCCGCCCATAAGGCCTTGGGAATGCTCTTGGCATGTAGCCAACTCCTGGTAGTCTCCACCAGATGGCGGATCTTCCTCTCTGCCACCCCATTCTGCTGAGGGGTGTGAGCGCAGGAGAGCTCCCGCCGAATGCCGAACCTCCTGCAGAAAGAAGCAAACTCATTGGAGGTAAACTCCCCTCCATTGTCGCTCCTCAGCTTCTTGACTCTGCGGTTCAGCCTCCCCTCCACAAGCTCCTTCCACTCGAGGAACCTGTTGAATACTTCTGACTTCTCTCTCAGAAAGTATACCCACGTATAGCGGGTAAAGTCATCCACCAGAACCAGCGCATACTTATTTCCTCCATAAGTACGGGTGACGCACGGCCCCATCACGTCAGCATGTACGCACTCAAGAGGTGCCTTACACCTGGTCTCCGACTTGTCAAATGGAAGTCGATGTGACTTTCCATATTGGCATCCGTCGCACACATGGCCGTCGCCGTAGGAAGTGAGATGAGGCAGGCCGCTCACTAGGCCCTTTGCCGCCATCATCTTCAGCTTGTCCATCCCTACATGACCTAGCCTCTCATGCCAGATCACAGCGCTGTCGTTTGTCTTCAGCTTGTCCACGTAGGCATTTGCAGACAGGACATACAAATCCTTCACCCTTCTCCCGGTGAGCGTGACGTCAGCATCGACAGACGAAAGATTCTTCAAGAACTTCACCTCCTTCGGTCCAAACAGGACGTGGTATCCAGCATCCACGGCGTTAGCCACCGAGAAGAGGTTCTTCTTCATGCCAGGCACGTGATACACACTTTTCAGTGTCACTGGCTTCTCTATACTCCCAAGGGACACCTTCCCTTCTCGCTCTACGGGATGTACCGTATCATCCGCAGTGATGATAGCATCAGTTCCTTCATATGCTGCCGAGGAGGCAAACTTCGACATATCTCCTGTGAGATGATGCCCGCAACCGGAATCCACTATCCAGTCGTCCTCGAGGTTGATGGAGGCTAAGACATCGACTGACGTTGCCGTCATCTCTGCCAGGAAACAATTGTCCCCCCTCTCACCGCCCTGGTGACCTCCACTTCTTCCTCCACCTCTCTGGTGATCTCCCTCCTTGTTAGCAGCATGACCGACCTTCAGATTGGACCGGCAATCCTTTGCCATGTGCCCGTACTTCTTACAGGCAAAGCAAAGGTATCTCCCCTTCTCGTCGCGGGCAGGAAGGAACTTCCCCCCATCTCCCTGAGAGGACGTTGAAGGTCCCTCTTCGGAGTTCTTCTTTCTCTTGTCCCAGGATCTCTTCTTTCCTGAGAACAACGCCTCGCCATCTCCTCCTGAGATGGATACTCCCGCCATCTGCTTCGCCAAGCTCTCCTGTGACGATAGCAGGTTCTCTAGCTCCAGAAGGGAGGGCTGAGTAGCTCATCCTTGCACGGAAGTAACGAAGGGGACATACTCCTTCCTCAAGCCTCAGAGTATGTGCCGCTTCAACTTCGCCTCTAAGATTGGCTCTTCAGGATCCAAGGCCGAGATCTCCCCGCATAGGTTCTTCACCTTCAGGAAGAAGGTGGATATCGCCATCTCGCCTTGAGTCGACGTCGCCAACTCATTCTCCAGGAATTGTAGCCGCGCCACATTCTTCTTGTTGAATAACCCATCGAGGGCTATCCAGATCGCATACGCTGACTTGCAACCTATCATGATGTGGTCGAACAAGTCAGGTGATATGACTCTCTTCAAGGTGAACTCTGCCTTGGCGTTGGTCTTCCTGCAAGCTCTCACAGCTGGACCATTATCGTCGGCAGCTACAACTTCCTCTTGCTCCCCACCACCAACAACCTCCCAGAGATCCTCTCCAAGAAGGTAGCTCTCCATACAAGACATCCACTTCTTGTAGTTGGTTTGAGTAAGCAGCTCGATTCCTAGCTAGTCCTCTCGCATAACCTCCTCCGCCGTCCATCTTGGAAGACAACCTTGAACTTCGATAGCACGCGCTGCTTCAGCAACCTCCCTCTGATACCATGTTGAATTTTTGAGTTTGCTACCAATCAAGTGTACCAACGATGAACAAAGAAGGCTATATTCCAACTAGGCAACCAAATTACAAATAAACACGGCTGAATACAAGTTGCATCCAACTTGAATCACAACAGCCAATAGAAGGTAAGACAAGGTCACGGACAAGGTCCGCTTCTTCTCCCGAGCACACCAGGCTGGTGATACTCGCTCCTCGCTGTCGCCGGGCGATATCTCTGATCCTCGCAAGCTCGCTGCTCGCACTCCAGATACTCGCAAGCTCGCTGCTCGCACTCCAGGATACTCGCACGCTCGTCGCGCCGCTTCCTCGCTTTCTTCACTATCGCCTGGGCGATATCGGCTGTTGTTGGGCTATATCTCCACTACTCGCTACTCGCTCAAGGGAGCTCGTCGAACTCGCTCCAAGTTCGATGCTCGCCAGGTAGCGCTCTGGTATCTCTAACTCGCTCAGAGTTGATGATACTCGCCAATTCTGATGACTATGCTCGCCACTTTCAGAATTGGTATTCTTTAGGGGGGGGGGGGGTACCCCTCTATTTATAGGCAAAAGCCTACACGGCGGCGAGTAGGATACTCGCCAGCTGTCGCTTGGGGCGACAGCCACTGTCGCCGGGGCGACAGCTCACTTCAAAAATCTAACATGGACTACTTACTAGCTATATGCACGTACACCATAATTAACCCGGTCCCTCTCTTTCCTTTTTTTATTTCTTCAGACCACCATGTTGGGGTGGGATACTGACATTAATGCGCGCCTTCTTCAACATGCTAGCAGCGGTCAATAACTGCTTGTGTATCCAATTTCTCATCTACCTAACCTCCAAAATTGTGCTAAACTAGGCGGGCTATATGTTTAGGTCCATCAATATTTCTCTTTGGGGCAGTTATTGTACTACCTTTGACTGCTGACCGTCTATTAAGCTCCTTTCTGGGACTAAACTGTGGTACTAAACTCAGTGGTGATAAACTCAGTGATTGAGTAGTGGTGGTGAGAAACTGTGGTCCTAAATTTTATTTTGATTGGATCACACATGCATGACTTAATTTGATGACATTTTGGCCTAAAACTTAGTTTTTTTTTTTGAAAAATTAATAACCTCTGCGTGACTTTTTGTTTTTACATAACTACTTTCACAACAAAGATTATATGGAGCTTTATTAATTAAGCTGTTGTGGGGAAGATTACATAATTAAAAGTCCTGATGATAATCTTAGGTGTTATATATATATATATAATGATGAGTGTATGTATGAAAATGACAGTTCATTATAAGCTTACTGCAAAAAGATGGAACAGCTAGCAAAAATTTCATTAATTTGTCGGATGTGCATAAAGCTTTAGCTTTTGGTATAGTTATTCATTCTTCTTCTGCGGTACCTTTTCAGCCGTTGATGTGCCCTTTTTCCAACATTTGATGTATGGTCCATTTCATTCATAAGTCATGAATATAAGTTTCTTTATTCATTAATTATGATCATACCGAATGATCATGATGATCGTTGTTGAAACCAGTTTCCCGGCTTCAGCGTTCGAAAATAGGGGTAGGCAGCTTACCCTTACTTATCTCAGGTGAAGTCGGACGGCTAGTCACTTAGAGCCTAAGAACCTTTCTGCTGGTGGATTCAGGTGAAAACAGACCCCGCGAGCTGCAGCGAGGAGGTCCCGCCACTAACCCGAAAGACCCGAAGATCTTCCCCTCCCAAGCCAATGCTGAGCCTGGGCACCTCGGAGAGCACTCGCAACACCTGACCGTTGGCCGGAAAGACTTGGCGAACGGAAGGCAGGGTCACTAGCTAACCGAACACACTAAGGGGGGTGGGGGTAAGGAGATGTCTACCCTCCCCAAGGTGCCCCTGGGGTCTATTTATAGAATTTCTGGAAGTGGTCTGCGGATAGCGTGATTCCGCCTTTTGGAATGACTATCCGCAGCCCAAACTGGTCTGCCAACAGCGGAACCTTTTCAGCCGTTGATGTGCCCTTTTTCCAACATTTGATGTATGGTCCATTTCATTCATAAGTCATGAATATAAGTTTCTTTATTCATTAATTATGATCATACAGAATGATCATGATTGTTGTGAAATCGGATCGAGTTAAGCCGCGGTAGCGCAACGGAATTTCACGAATGAGCAAGAGCCAATGTCGCGCAAAATAAAATACGGAACGAGATTCTAGCATACGCAGACGACACAAAAGATTACGTGGTTCGGAGTATGAGACTCCTACTCCACGGGGAGAGCGCGCCGAAAGATCCACTATAAATACGAGAGTTACAAGATACAATAGTGAGACAAAAGATATAACGTGGTGCGTCCAGTAAAATCCGCCCCCAAACTGCACTGGTAGCAATTGCGAGCGATACCGATATCGCCGAGAGATGTCTCGCACTGCCACCGGGCCCAAGACTCGCCGTCGCTGCTTCCGCTCGCCTGGACCACCGCCCTGCTGCCGCCGCTCTCACCGGAACCAAGTTCTGCGGCTGTCGCCGGCATGGATCACACTGAGGGCCTCCGGCGCTGTTGAAGAACTCCTGGAGCCACCGCTGCCGCCGCCCGCTGCTTCCACCTGAAACAGCCCGAAAAGCTCCCTTGGCCTGAGGCCGCCTGTCGCCGCTGGACAGAGCCGCCGCCTCCTTGCCGCCGAGCTACTGGCGCCGCTGCTGCCGCTCACCTCTCTCAACTGCCTCCTCCCTCCTGCGGAATTTGCTTGGCGTGTGATAAACCGGATGGGGCAATCCCCATATATATAGGCAGAAGATATCAACCCCATTAAAGGAGATATCAATTTAATTAGGGGAGTGCCATAATTAGGCTCGGCCAAATAGGAAAGGCCACCCGGCTAAATAAGGAGATTTAGAATCCCCCCTAATTAATATTCATATAATAGGACTCCTCTCAATAGGAAACAATGGCCTCCCATGGATCGATGAGGTGGCATGATCTCAACGATCCGAGCACATAGATTAGTGAGGTGTCACAAATCCAACAAACTCCACCTTGACACCTCACCCGAACGTAACTCCACCTCCACCTTGGATCTCCCCTACCGGCGACTACGAACCCCCTTTCCCTGGGGTCTGACCACGATCAACGCGCATCAGAATGAGTCAAGTCAAGACCGCTCTTGAACTTGACTCCAGTCACTGGACTTCCTCGCAAGTCCGTACTAATATCCCTCCAGGATATCTCCCGCAACTTCCTGCCTCTACCTCTACCGAACTCCCTCAACTCCCGGTGGCGCACCCCGACGTGCTTCGCCCTTGCCCGATAGACCGAGTTTTTTGCAAGACGACTCGCACTCAACCTCTCACTGTGCGACTCCACCTTCTCCTGAGTGATCATGAGTTCCCTGGTGGGACCCTTGAGCCGGATGACTCCCTTTGCGGTGTCTGGGCTCTCCTGAGATGACTCTCCGCCCACGGATGCGAAAACTTTATCTCCGCCAAGGTCCTCCCTCTGCGCACCTCCCCTGGCAGTTGTGGTGCCAATCAGTCTATAGAGCGACCCAAAACGCTCTCCTCTCAAGACTGTCTGCGCGCCTCTCTTGACCTCCAAATATCCGCCGTTGCTGATAAAAGAATACCCGGCGGCCTCCAGAGTGCCTAACGAAATCAAACTCTTCCTCAAATCGGGCACATACCGAACGTCAGTGAGGGTCCTAACCACTCCGTCAAACATCCTGATCCTGATGTTACCGACTCCCGATATCCCGCACTCTGAAACATTCCCCATCCGAACTCGACCACCCTCACATTGCCTAAAGCTGGAGAACCACCTTCTGTTCGGGCACATGTGGAACGTGCATCCTGTATCCAAGATCCAGGAGCCTGTGGTCTCACTGCTGGGTGCAGCATGAAGGGCGTCGGCGTCGCACTCATCCTCAGATGCCACCGCAGCCAAATCTGGCGCATGTGCCTGCTCCTTGAGCTTCAACTTCGGACACTTGTCCTTCCAGTGCCCTTCCTCTTTGCAGTAGTGACACGTGTTCCGGCCTACGGACTTTACCCTAGGTCGGTCTTCCCACTTGCCTTTCCCTCTCGATCTACCACTCAATGTGTCCTTGCTCTTCACGAATAAGCCCTCGTCGGCCCTAGGGCCCGACTTGCTCCTCGTTTCGTTAGAGAGCAGCGTCGTCATCACTTCTTCCATCTTCAGGGTGTCCTTCCCATACAGAATCGTGGTGACCAGATGATCGAAGGACTTCGGCAATGAAGACAACAGGAGCAGAGCCTGGTCTTCCTCCTCGACCTTAACGTCCATGCTACGCAACTGAGAGATAAGTCTGTTGAACACGTTCATGTGCTCCAGTAACTGATTGCTCTCGGACATCCTCAAGCTGTACAACTGTCTCTTCACGTAGAGCTTATTCGTGAGAGACTTCGACATGTACAGCTCCTCCAATTTCTTCCACAGATCCTCCGTTGTCTCAGCGTCGACAACATTATACATCACTTCATCGGCTAGACTCAACTGAATCGTGCTTATGGCCTTCAGATCCAGTTCCTCCCATTCGTCATCCTTCTTTCCGGACTTCTCCTTGCCGAGGAGAGCCTTGTGAAGACCTTGCTGGACGAGAACGGCCTTTATGCGCTTCTGCCAAAGGCCAAAATCAATCTTGCCGTCGTACCTAGAAATCTCGAATTTTGCCGACATTGTCTTGCTCGCAGAGCTACTGGGCGATCAAGATGATATTCGCGGAATCGATCTGGGAAGGTAGGGAGCGGACCAATGTCGTCACCCACCGTTGACCCAAATCAGAAAACCGGAACGTCCAGACGATCACCCCCGCGGAACCTGGCTCTGATACCAATTGTTGTGAAATCGGATCGAGTTAAGCCGCGGTAGCGCAACGGAATTTCACGAATGAGCAAGAGCCAGTGTCGCGCAAAATAAAATACGGAACGAGATTCTAGCATACACAGACGACACAAAAGATTACGTGGTTCGGAGTATGGGACTCCTACTCCACGGGGAGAGCGCGCCGAAAGATCCACTATAAATACGAGAGTTACAAGATACAATAGTGAGACAAAAGATATAACGTGGTGCGTCCAGTAAAATCTGCCCCCAAACTGCACTGGTAGCAATCACGAGCGATACCGATATCGCCGAGAGATGTCTCGCACTGCCACCTGGCCCAAGACCCGCCGTCGCTGCTTCCGCTCGCCTGGACCACCGCCCTGCTGCCGCCGCTCTCACCGGAACCAAGTTCCGCGGCTGTCGCCGGCCTGGATCACACTGAGGGCCTCCGGCGCTGTTGAAGAACTCCTGGAGCCACCGCTGCCGCCGCCCGCTGCTTCCACCTGAAACAGCCCGAAAAGCTCCCTTGGCCTGAGGCCGCCTGTCGCCGCTGGACAAAGCCGCCGCCTCCTTGCCGCCGAGCTACTGGCGCCGCTGCTGCCGCTCACCTCTCTCAACTGTCTCCTCCCTCCTGCGGAATTTGCTTGGCGTGCGATAAACCGGATGGGGCAATCCCCATATATATAGGCAGAAGATATCAACCCCATTAAAGGAGATATCAATTTAATTAGGGGAGTGCCATAATTAGGCTCGGCCAAATAGGAAAGGCCACCCGGCTAAATAAGGAGATTTAGAATCCCCCCTAATTAATATTCCTCTAATAGGACTCCTCTCAATAGGAAACAATGGCCTCCCATGGATCGATGAGGTGGCATGATCTCAACGATCCGAGCACACAGATTAGTGAGGTGGCACAAATCCAACACATGATGATCGTGAATGCATGCTTAACTACGTACTTGCATCGCCCGGCCTAATCTGTGAAAGACAATTAATTCCTTCAACTATATTGATTATTCAATGCATGCATTTCTTTTTCCAACCCTAATAAAAAGTATATTATAATAATTTATTCAACTTTATATATATCTATACTATTTTATAAACGAAAAACACCATTTGGTGCAACATTCATAATGCCTATAATACCCTTACTATTTTTACTTAAACACTAACAAACATTCAAAATAATTTTAAATCTTTTTAAAACGAAAGGGCCCCTTCGTAAATACCTTTCTCCCGCTAAATCACATCACATCCCGTCTTTCCACATCCCGCCAGCTTTCCACGTCACGCCACCTACATCCCGTCTTTCCTCTTCTCCTCTGCATCCCGCCATCTAGGTCATTCCACCGAGAGCAAAACGCAACTCGACGGCGAACCCTCTGCGTGCAAAATCAGCAGGCAAATCCTCTGCCTCTCACGCTCAACTCGACGGCGACGCTCAACTCGACGGCGGCGACGCTCAACTCGACGGCGAATCCTCAAGGTTCTCAACTTTCTGGTTTCTGCGACTCCACTGAATGCTTAATTTCTGGAATTATTGTTTTGCAACTTCTCTAATGTCGGGAGGCATTCTTCCTCCTCAGAAATTTTTTGGAGATCCAAGTTCATGTCGCCATGAAAATCTTTCTTCCTTTGGGCCTTCTTCCATTCGGTTACTGATCTGGAACAGAGGTAACATCAGCCTATGGTAAAGCAGCTTTCCTCTTCTCCTCAAAGGGTCTGCACTTTGCATTTCTCCTCTCCGACACATTTCAATCTGTAATCTCGCAGCCTCGCCCTTCAATCCAACATCTTAAAAAATAACTAATCTAATCTTAAACTGAATGCAATCTTGCTCTTCCTTAAACTTCTGGAATTTTTCTAATCTTAAACTGAATGCAGTCTTGCTCTTACAACGCATTTCAATCTGTAAGCTTAATTTCTGGAATTATTGTTTTGCAACTTCTCTAATGTCGGGAGCATTCTTCCTCAGAAATTTTTTGGAGATCCAACTCCATGTCGCCATGAAAATCTTTTTGCATTGGGGCCTTCTTCCATTCGGGTACTGATCTGGAACAAAGGTAATATCAGATCTCTCCATTTATATTTCACTGCATTAGTCTATTACTTTAGGCTGTATAAGTATGCAGTTATTGAAAGTCATCTTTATTGATGTTGGACTATTAGGCAGATTGATCCAATTTTGCAATCTGTATTTATTCTCATTTATATTTACAGTTCTGAGCAGGTCCGCCTTATGTTTTTCTTACTCAATCTGTGCCATTAGTTGAAGCTTTTTTATAATTAAGTTTTCTTCGTATTCACTTGGTATTCATTCTTTATTTTGCCAGATTATCCAATTAATTTTTCTTGGTATTATATACATTTTCAACAGTTCTGTCTTATGTTTTTTTAAAAATGAAATTTTAGCATCAGTTGAAGCTTTTTTTATTCATAAGTTCTATTTAATTGAATCATGAATTGCAATATATTTTATGCAATGATATGCTGCGCCGGATGAACTTCATGATCCTCATTGTATTGCTTCAGTTGACATATGTGGATAATAGTTTTTGTCAAATCGACATATGTTGACAATAGTTTTGCCTAAGTCGGCATATGTATACAATAGTTTTGCTTCAACAGACATATGTTTCCAATTGTTGTTTACTTTGCTGCTTATTTCTACAAGTTTGTTCTGCCCCAATTACTATCTTATGGTTGTTAAGGAATGTTTACGATAGATTGCTCTAAAATCTACATTTCACAGCATCAGCGATGTCCAACGAAACACATACACAAGGGGCAATTGGTCGCAAACGCACAAGGGCTTCCACGTCGGGGACACCGCACCCTCCGCAAACGCTATTAGCAGCTTCCAACGCAATTGTAGAGAACAACCTTTATACGCTTGATTTACGTACAATTGTAGAGAACAACCTTTATACGCTTTTTTATGGTAGCGGGAATTTCTAATGCCTTTGATTTTATATCTCATTCATGCAATGCTAATTTAATTTTATGTAATTCTTAATACTCGACGATCTCATTCCCTTCCGGTGGGGTTTCTTATTTTCCATGTTCATAAGGTATGCTTACTCATCTTCCATCAATTCCTATTTGAAGTATAACAATTATGCACAAATTTAATTCTATGCAATTCTATATATGCAGGGACATGATAAATCCTAATGGTGCATCTCGCTTTCTTTGATTACTAAATTGTGGTATAATTTAACTTTGTTCAGTGGAAATTTGGTGGTATTTTTATACTATGTTATCTTCTTCCTGGACAATGTTTTGTTCTAAATTTTAATTATACATTGTTAGAGTTAGGATTTGAACAATTTTTTGGTTCGGTAGCCATTGGGAAGTTCATGTTAGGATTTGATTATTTTTGAATTCCTTTGATTCGGTGATGGATGATGTGCTGAATTTGCACTTACCGGAGTTTTTGAATTCACTGAACCCGGGCAATCTACCACCACATGATGAATGCCGCCCCCACGACGAATGTCGCACCCAAGACCAATATCACTGCTCACGACAGATGCGGGCGCAGCCCGCCCGAATGCGGGCGCAGCCCGCTTGAATGTCAAGCGGGCGAAGCCCGCTTGGTTACGGGCGAAGCCCGCAGCGACGCATCGAGAACGGGCGTAGCCCGTTCGAAGATGCTAGTATTTATATATATAAGATTATAAGGGAAGCCTATACTCTGATCTGGTATAATATTTAAGGTATCTATTTACCTATTTTCCAGTTTATTTTACAACTTTAAAGAGAAAATGACGAAAAGAACGTGTTAACTACACATGTATCTATATAATTATAAAATGGAAATATAAAATCAATTTAATTTACTAATATAGTTCGGATAATATTATATAATTTATATTTCTTGATCACATGCAACTAGTACTCATTTTTTACAATATATATTAAAAAAAAAAAGCAAATCAATCCCGGAAGTTTCAGGTCAATATCAAATTAGTACCTATAATTTTAGTTGTGTCAAAATAGTCTTTAAACTTCTCATGTACGTAAGAACAAATTTTAGCCCTTAATTGCACTCAAAATTAGGTCATGAAAATGACAAAACTTAAAAATTTAGAGACTAAATTAATGGTTTTTGTTCTTATAACTATCTATAAGAAAACTCACACGTTTAGTTTAATATTATGTATAATATATATACAATATGATATAAAATAATATATAATGGATCACTTTAAATAGATATACATAGGTTGATGTGAATGAAATAATTCGCAGCCAGCCAATTAAGCTCCTCCAATAACAAATTAAACAGTACTACTACTTATAGCTGGAAGAAGTTGGTCGGAAGGCCCACCTCCGACCACTTGCGGCGGTGGCGCCAGGCCATCTGACTACGCCCATTCAATGGCACTCAGGCGACTTGATGCATAGTCATGAAGGCACCAGTGCTCTGAAATCTGAATGAAGGGCGCCACCACCGGCCACCACCATTACTAGATAGCTGCAACCCTTCTTCTTCTTCTCCTTCAATGCGCGCGTCTGTGTCTGCTTCATGATCACCGCACATTATGCGCTGCATGTGCTTAATTATCAGATAAATCTAGCTATATGGAATTGCGTTGACCATATCCTTCTCCAAGTTGACTTCGCGGATTCGCATTAATTTATTTATACGCATGATCGCGGAAAAATGATGGAGACAGCTGTCCTCCAAGCTCAAAAAATATTTATTATTTGAAAGACCTTTAGAAATAGAACTAATTAATAATATCGATCCCCCCTCCATTTATCCCCAATTAATCGGACCGGGATCCTCTTCATTTGGGATCTTAAATGGAGGTCCATTTCATGGTCTAGATGCATTCTCAGTTGATCTAATGATTTAGAATTTTTTGAATAAACAAAAATATAAAAGGATGGGATTAGTGAACCCGTCGGATCAGCCTTAAAAAGATCTGGACCGTGAAATGGATACTATCCATTTCACTTGAAATGGAGAGGATCCTGGTGCCAATTAATCAGCTCGCTAACGACGGTATCGACCTCGCACAGGGGTGGGCCCCGTCATCCTCTCCATTTCTGACGAAATGGAGGGGATCCATTTCACGGTCCTGATGTAATATCACTTGATCCGACGGGTTCACTTTTTCCCAACCTTTTATAATTTTTTTAATCCCAAAAAATCTGCATCATTGGATATGTGTTAAAGTGCTTTTGGCCATTATATGATGAAATAGATCTCCTCCATTTCGTCAGAAATCCATTTCGTCAGAAATGGAGAGGATCCGGATCCCTAGGAGTATGGGGATCAACCCTCCGTGTCATTGCCTATAAATATGACCCACTCTCGATGAGGAAAAAAAAACCTCGGATCAACGGAAGATGACGTCCGACCGCAATAATTAGCTCTAGCTATATATTTATAGAGATGAAGGGAAATAATATAAAAAATGGTACAAAAAGCTTGACCAAATAATTAGTTCTAGCTATATATTTAAAAACGCATGCATGTTGACAAAAGAAGTTGAAGTTAAAAACTTAAAATGAAGCTGGAATATATATTAGGCTCTGTTTTTCGATCGTGCAGTTCCCGCCCGCAACCCGCTGATGTAATGTGAAACGGTCGAATACTCGCCGCGGGGATATGCCAAATGCCTCCTCCGCCTGATTGTGTCTGCGAATATGCTAAGAGTTCAGACGAGTAGGAGCGAAAATCTACCCTTATTTAGCATATCTACACAAGATTTCCAACCTTGTGTCGAGCCCAGAGCTTAAGATTTTGGGTTAAAAGCCCTTGGTTGTCACTGCCAGCAGGCAGTATAAGAATCTTCACACATATCGGCCGAGCTAAGTAAAGAAAACGCGAAACATAAGAAGGAAGAAACCTACTATTTTTCACCGAATGGCGGCAAAATTATCTTTCTGCCCCTCATCCATTACTCTATTTTCAAACCATTCATGGTTGATCTTTACCATGGCAGCAGTTAGAAATTCCATTCAATCTCAACACCAAAGCAAGAAATTACATACATTGAATCCAAAAAAGCACCGAATGTACAAAATCACTGTCCTTTCAAAATGCAATCAGAAAGCATACATTTTTGCCCAATTTAGATGAAATCATTGATAATAGACCTTTTTGTGTGCAGAGTGTTGAATATTTCGCATATTGTATGTTCGCACGTATCAGAGCCGACTCATTAGTGACCTATTAGTGGCGTGCCTACCTAGGGCACAGTTATACGTTAGAAGT
Source organism: Dactylorhiza incarnata (assembly GCA_033032865.1). Lineage (NCBI taxonomy): Eukaryota > Viridiplantae > Streptophyta > Magnoliopsida > Asparagales > Orchidaceae > Dactylorhiza > Dactylorhiza incarnata. Next base: position 1,636,653 of record JAWHQI010000340.1, on the reverse strand, counting down.
GTAGGGAATGAAGGTCGCAATTAACGACGTCTCCCTCTCCGATCAATAGAGCAAACAAACCTGAGAAAAAACAAGCCAACAAAACAAACACACAAACACAGAGATATACGTGGAAAACCTTCACCACTTGAAGGTCAAAAACCACGGGGCACGGCACAACAAAATCCACTATAATAAAATAAGGATTACAACGAATAATCTAGGTTTGCCCAAACCTAGATTGCCCACCGGATTTGACAAACAAATCCAACCTTCTCTCCACCACAAAGTTAAGTACACAACTTCTCTACAATAGGATAAACCCTACTCTCTTCCAAGCAAAATAGCAAGCGAAATGAGAAAGAGAACACCTTACGACGTAGACGAAGAAGCCCTTTGAAAACGGTGGAGAAATCTCCAAGCGAACCGGAGGAAACACCTCCTCTTTCCGGCAACGGCAACGGCACCGGCAACAAGCTCCAAATCAGCGGCGACGGGGGCAACAACCTCCACAAAGGGCAGCAACCCTCTCCTTCTCCAACAACAAGTCGGCGACACCTCCTCTTCCAGCGATAGCAGCGCCGACAAACTCCTCCAAGCAGCGGCGACAGCAGCCCCTAAGCGGCGGCGACAGCAACCTTCTCCTCCACGCACACCGGCGGCTCTCTCCAAGATCGAGAGAAAGAGGAAGGGGGCGGGCGGTTCTGAATCGAGAGGGAGAGAGGGGAGAAGAAGAGATTATATCTTCATCTTAACCCTAACTCCACGTTATTAAGCCAAAGAAAAAACCCTGTTCACGCCAAAACCGGTTCAGTTGAACCAGTCCAAAAACTGCCCAGAATTTTCTGTCCAAAATGCAAGGACAGAGCCTAGCGCGTTGCAACGTGCAATTTTCCCAGGTTGCAACCTAAAATCCTGCAAGGACAGAGCCTAGCGCGTTGCAACGTGCAATTTTACCAGGTTGCAACCTAAATTCCTGCAACACTAAAATTCACCAAAAAATTGCCCTTTAGGGGCTGAACCCCAACAAACTCCCCCTTCAGACCATAAAGGGGAGTCCTCCACCTTGACTCCATCAAGTGGACATCATGCCGATCGACTGTCGACAAAAATCATGCTTCTCCCTTGGGACAACCTTCGTCAACATATCCGAAGGGTTTTCATCCGTGTGGATCTTCTCCACCACCAACAGCTTCTCCTCGACTGCATCCTGAATCCAGTGATACTTCACGTCGATGTGCTTTGTCCTGGAGTGAAAGGCGGGATTCTTGGCCAAGAATATAGCACTCTGACTGTCACAAAATACTGTGTACACGTCCTGTCGGAGACCAAGCTCAAGCATGAACTTCTTCATCCAAATAAGCTCCTTTAACGCCTCAGTCAACGCAATATATTCAGCCTCTGTTGTCGACAAGGCCACACACTTCTGAAGCCTTGACTGCCATGACACTGCTCCCCCTGCAAATGTGACCACGAATCCAGAAGTGGATCTCTTCGTGTCAACATCTCCTGACATATCCGAGTCCGAGTACCCAATAAGTTCTGGTGGACCTCCACCAAACTTCAAGCAAAGGTCTGAGGTACCTCGGAGATAACGGAATATCCATTTCACAGCACTCCAGTGCTCTTTCCCTGGGTTTGCCAAGTAACGGCTCACCGATCCCACAACATGAGCTATGTCTGGCCTAGTGCAGACCATAGCATACATCAAACTCCCTACTGCAGATGCGTAAGGGATATGACTCATCTCTTCCACCTCCTCCTCAGATGAAGGACTTTGAGAACTAGAAAGTCTGAAGTGCCCGGCTAAAGGAGTAGCAACGGGTTTTACCTTGTCCATCATGAACCTCTTCAGCACTTTCTCCACATACTCAGACTGAGATAGCCATAGTTGACTGGCACTCCTGTCCCTGGTGATTTTCATTCCAAGAATCTTCCTCGCCGGTCCCAAATCCTTCATTTCAAAGGACTCACCGAGCTCCTTCTTCAACTCAGCTATGATTGCCTTGTCATCCCCGACAATCAGCATATCATCTACGTACAGCAGCAGAATAGTAAACGTCTTCTCCGTCCTCTTCACATACACGCAGTGATCAGCCCTGGTCCGTTGGAATTTGCTCTTCATCATGAACGAGTCAAATTTCCTATACCACTGCCTGGGTGTCTGCTTCAACCCATAAAGGCTCTTCTTGAGCCGACAGACCAGATGATGCTTCCCCTTAGCCACAAAGCCTTCGGGCTGCTCCATGTACAGCTCTTCCTCCAAATCACCATGCAAAAATGTCGTCTTGACGTCCATCTGCTCGACTTCAAGATCCATGGAGGCAGCCATACCCAACACCAGTCTGATAGAGGACATCTTCACAACTGGAGAAAAAATCTCATCGAAATCAATACCCTGTTTTTGACTGAAACCTTTCACAACTAGTCTCGCCTTGTACCTCGGCTGAGAGAGACTTTCATCCAACTTCAGCTTGAAGACCCACTTGTTCTTCAAAGCTCTCTTCCCTTTAGGCAATGGGACTAAATCATACGTCTCGTTCTTCTGAAGGGAGTACAACTCCTCTTCCATAGCAGCCGTCCAAGCCTCGCGATCTTCAGCACTCTGAGCCTCCTCATAGGACTCAGGCTCTCCACTATCTGTAAGCAGGATATACTCATGAGGAGAATACCTGATATTGGGCCTTCTGACCCTCTCAGATCTGACAGGAGGAACCTCCACCACAGGTGGCACATCAACTGGCAGAGCTCCCCCTACATCCGGGATCATCTCCTCATCAGGAATAAGCTCACCAACCTCCTCCTCAGCATGCCCATCATCAGCAACAGTCTCTACTGGCCCATCATCAACATAGGACCTCTCCTCCGTAGGTGGCAACTGTGGAACATGTGACTCCGCAGCAATCTGCTCACCAACCACTTGATCTTCAACGAAGATCACATCTCTGCTTCTGATCAGTTTCTTCTTCACGGGATCCCAGAGTCTATATCCAAACTCCTCATGGGGAAATCCCAATAAGATACACTCCCGAGACTTCTCATCAAGCTTCGATCTCTCTTCCTTGGGGACATGAACATGAACTTTGCACCCAAACACCCGCACATGTCCGTACGACACTTCCTTCCCGGACCAAACACGCTCTGGAATATCACCATTCAGAGGTGCCGAAGGAGACAAATTTATCAGATGAACAGCAGTTTGCACAGCCTCAGCCCAAAACTGCTTACCAATACCAGCTTGAGAAATCATGCATCTGATCTTCTCAACAATCGTCCTGTTCATCCTCTCTGCCAACCCATTCTGTTGCGGCGTCCTCGGGATTGTCCTTTCATGTACTATGCCATGCTCTTTGCAATAAGCATCGAAGGCACCGATGTATTCTCCCCCGTTGTCAGATCGAACTCGCTTTATTTCTTTTCCGGTCATCTTCTCCACCTTCGCTCTGAACTCTACAAACTTTGCTAGAACATCACTCTTCTGCTTCACAGGATATGCCCAGACTTTCCTGGAATGATCGTCAATGAACGTGACGAAATAAGCGGCTCCGCCCACAGACTTGGGCTCAATAGGACCACACACATCAGTGTGTATCAAAGATAGTAACTCCGTCTTCCTCTTTGGTTCAGATTCAGCAAAGGAAACACGTTTCTGCTTACCGGCCAAGCAGTGCACACACGTGTTAGGAATCCCTCCTGATAGCTCCGGAAGAACCTTGTTCTTCACCAAAATCTTCAAGCTCTTCTCACTGATATGCCCAAGTCTGTGATGCCATAACTCCATAGAGTCGCCCTCAGCAGCATTCACACTTGGACCACATATCTTGGCCTTAGTGCGATAAAGGCCACAACACTTCCTTCCTCTGGCTACCACCAAAGAGCCCTTCAGCAACCTCCAGGTACCTCCACCTTCAATGCTAGTGAAACCACCGTCATCAAGTCTACCAACGGAAATCAGATTCATTCTCAAGTCAGGAATATGCCTGACGCCCTTGAGAACAATCTTCCCAAGCTCAGTCTCCAAATGGACATCACCACTGCCAATAATCAACGACTCACCGGAATTAGCCATCCGGATCACACCAAGGTCTCCCGCAGAGTAGGTGTGGAAGTAATCCCGGTGAGGAGTGCAATGATAAGATGCACCTCCGTCCACGATCCAGTCCGTGTCAACGCATTCCTGACAAGACGACCCACTGCAATGCAAGCATAACGGCACAGCCTCCGCAATCGAAGTCGTCGCATCACCACTGGATTCTCCTGTCTCCTTGGTCATTCCCTTCAGGTCTCTTTTCATTTGGAAACAATCCTTCTTGAAGTGACCCTTCTTCTTACAATAGTAGCACTCGATGTCCTTCTTGGACTTGCCCCTAGACTTGCTCCTGGAAGTGCCCCTGTTCTTCACATCCTTCTTCACAGATCTACCTCTTCCTTCCATGAGGAAAACACCCGAACTGGAAGATCCAGAATCCTTCCTTCTCAATTCTTCGTTCAGGAGACAACTAGACACCATCTCCATGGTTACCACCCCATCAGGTGCTGAGTTGCTCAACGACACTACAAGAGTCTCCCAACTCTCCGGTAAGGAACTAAGGACCATTAGAGCTTGGAGTTCATCTCCCAAGGTAATCTTCATGGACTCCAACTGATTGATAATACTTTGGGCAAGGTTCAAGTGTTCAGTCATCTGCGAACCTTCCCGGTACTTCAAATTAACAAGCTTCCTAATCAGGAATGCCTTGTTGCCAGCAGTCTTCCGCTCATACAAAGCTTCCAGCTTTTTCCATAAGGCTTGAGCCGAGGACTCCGTGGAAACATGATGAAAAACAGAGTCATCAAGCCACTGCCTAACGAACCCTACTGCCTTCCGATCCATCTTCTTCTACTCTTCATCATCCTTAACTGAAGCCGGTCTCCCTGTCAACGGAGCATGGAGATCTTTACAATATAAAAGATCTTCCATCCGAGGCTTCCAGATGCTCCAATTCTTGCCATTCATACTGACCATCCTTGTGTTCTGTTCCATTGCTTTCTCAAACAACAACTGCTCTAACACGATCCGCAAGTCGATTTATTTCAAGGAATTAACAAGAGAGGATAGGGAGCGGACCAATGGTCGTCACCTACCGCACCGAGTTATAAACCAAGAAATAAAAACGACAAGCCAAAGAACCTAGCTCTGATACCACTTGTAGGGAATGAAGGTCGCAATTAACGACGTCTCCCTCTCCGATCAATAGAGCAAACAAACCTGAGAAAAAACAAGCCAACAAAACAAACACACAAACACAGAGATATACGTGGAAAACCTTCACCACTTGAAGGTCAAAAACCACGGGGCACGGCACAACAAAATCCACTATAATAAAATAAGGATTACAACGAATAATCTAGGTTTGCCCAAACCTAGATTGCCCACCGGATTTGACAAACAAATCCAACCTTCTCTCCACCACAAAGTTAAGTACACAACTTCTCTACAATAGGATAAACCCTACTCTCTTCCAAGCAAAATAGCAAGCGAAATGAGAAAGAGAACACCTTACGACGTAGACGAAGAAGCCCTTTGAAAACGGTGGAGAAATCTCCAAGCGAACCGGAGGAAACACCTCCTCTTTCCGGCAACGGCAACGGCACCGGCAACAAGCTCCAAATCAGCGGCGACGGGGGCAACAACCTCCACAAAGGGCAGCAACCCTCTCCTTCTCCAACAACAAGTCGGCGACACCTCCTCTTCCAGCGATAGCAGCGCCGACAAACTCCTCCAAGCAGCGGCGACAGCAGCCCCTAAGCGGCGGCGACAGCAACCTTCTCCTCCACGCACACCGGCGGCTCTCTCCAAGATCGAGAGAAAGAGGAAGGGGGCGGGCGGTTCTGAATCGAGAGGGAGAGAGGGGAGAAGAAGAGATTATATCTTCATCTTAACCCTAACTCCACGTTATTAAGCCAAAGAAAAAACCCTGTTCACGCCAAAACCGGTTCAGTTGAACCGGTCCAAAAACTGCCCAGAATTTTCTGTCCAAAATGCAAGGACAGAGCCTAGCGCGTTGCAACGTGCAATTTTCCCAGGTTGCAACCTAAAATCCTGCAAGGACAGAGCCTAGCGCATTGCAACGTGCAATTTTACCAGGTTGCAACCTAAATTCCTGCAACACTAAAATTCACCAAAAAATTGCCCTTTAGGGGCTGAACCCCAACAAGAAGTACTATATATATAAACCAATTTCAAATTTGATGGAGAATTGTAGAATACTATGAGCGCTCTAACAACATACTAACATGGAGGACATTCATTATACCTGTAATAGTTTGATGTGTGCTATAGTTGTGACTGAAACCCTAGAATGTAACACCACCACATGTTCTAATCAGCCCCCAAAATATCATTCAAGGGCAGCAAAATAAAATTTCATGATTAATGTCTAAAATTATTAAACTCTCGCCAATATCATTGTGAAGATGGATCGAAAGGGCAAGTGAGAGATGGGACAAAGTTTTTCGGTACCTTTTCGCGAGATAAAGCATTTATTGCTGATAAAAAGCAGTGGAAGAAGAGACCTCTCAGTCTTAGATCCGGGTCCTTAGTTGTCGGATCAAGCGCCCGCGGTGGAGCACGAGTTTTCAGTCCCTTTCGAGTTTGAGTAAACCAATGCCACGTTCGAGTAGAATTTAAAAAGTTGTTGATTTCGAGCTTGTTTATGCAAGTCTATTGCATGCTTCCGCAAAATAACTTGTAATCAATTACAATCAAGGCTATCCTCCATATGTGTGAATTGTGATACTCGCAAACCAAGTTTTGGTGCGCAGATAGCATTTTTTAAATGCTAATTTAGAGAATGCTCTTTATAGAATTATATAATTAAATGTCATATACAATCTTGAGTTGAATAGAACTAATCTAATGTAATGAGGTTTAGCGGCGCAGGCCAGTGGAGGAACACGAATTTTGGGCCCGTTCGGAGACGATTGCCACTCGCCATAAAGTGAGTCAACTTAGAGCCAATTAAAAATTGAATAAGTTTTGAGTATCAGACACACTCACCGGACTTGCTTGCTTACGGCCGCCCTCCCTATGGATATGGAAGGAGATGGGAAAATGGCAGCAATTAAGCCATGTAAAGTCCTACATGTGAAATATTTTGAAGTCGGAAGAACACGTCAACCAACAGGAGAATAAGAACAACAATAGATGAACACAAACTATCACAATAATTAATAACTCTGACAGCTAGTTACAAACGAACAAGACTGAATACAAGTTGCATCCAACTTGAATCACGACAGCCAATAGTAGAAAAGAACTTGGTCACGGACGATGTCCACTTCTCCTCCGGAGCACACCGCGCAGGTGATACTCGCTCCTCGCTACCGGCAGCGTTGACTCTAACGCCCAGCGTTAGCTCTGCTAACTCGCAAGCTCGCTGCTCGCACTTCTCAGCTCCCTAGTCGCCACTAGACGAAGCTCGCTACTCGCCACACTCAACACCCCGCGTTGGCTCCTAACGCCCGCGTTAACTCGCGAGTAGGTAACTCTCCCTAGGTCGCTTGCCGAACTTACTCCAGGTTCGATGCTCGCCAGGTAGCACTCTGGTATATCTAACTCGCTCAAAGTTGAGGATACTCGCCACTTTCAGAATGCATACTCTTAGAGGGGGGGTACCCCTCTATTTATAAGCAAAAAAGGGGGAAGGTGCGAGAAGGAGCTAATGCGGGCGTTAGCTTGTAACGCTGACGTTAGCTCAGCGAGAAGGAGTTAACGCCGGCGTTAGCTCTAACGCCGGGCGTTAGCTCACTTCAAAACTCAACACTACATAGTTGCACATGCGCATGAGTTAGGTGGGCAGAGGAGACTTAGAAACAAGTAGAGAAATGAAACTTGAAAGCAAATTCACCTTTGCTTCTTCTCAAACTAGGAAGGAAAGCTTGTCCTTCTGTGAAGATGGATGGTCAGCTAGCCAACCACGGCCACCGTCGACACACTTGTATATAGTTACACAAATAATACATGAAATTACATAGTTAGCTCAGAATAGGGCTAAGTCCAGGGGGCATTGAATTTTCACCAATGTTTGTGTTACTAAAGCACAAAAACAATCGCAATTCCATTTCGACCAAACCAGCATGTGTGGGTGCTTAGTGCTAAAGCGGTCGGAAGACTCTCCTACCGTAGCACTTTTACATCTCACAACTTCGGTATAGATCGCTTAGGCATGTTCGTTCAACTTCGGTGCAAGAGCGCTTGATCTGTGAGAAATTACGCATTGTTTCAATGGTGACTGCTTCTAGGCAAACCCCGTGTATGTATTTCTCCGCACCCCACCTCCTTTATCGCTGCGCAGACATTTAGGACTTCATATACGTCTAACAACTAATATGGGGCGGGAAGCAGAAAGGGGATCAACCTCACGGGTTTCAAACATAGCAGTGCACTGTAGGTTAATGCCACTATATAGATAACATTGAGGCTTCATTTGTCACAGCTTCCTGCTGTCTTGGAATGGAGATGACATGGTTGATAGTGCCGCTCGAAGCATTCGAATGAGGATCAAAGTGGAATCCACTATCCGTTGCCCATAGGTGGGTATAAATAGGCAAACCCTAGGAGTATCTATGGGTATCGGGTATCCGTGTACCCGAAATGACTCGTTAAGCCTTCAAACCTGTTATTTGTTCAAATATACTTTAACAATGGTCAAAGCATATTTTCAAATGTGATCGAATGCTAACAAAATTCTAAAGAAGTTTCAAATGAAAGATTACAATGAATCAGTAGGAAAATTCTAAAGAAGTAACGAAGATTTAAAGGAGTTTCATAGATTGTCGATCGTATTTCATAGCAACTAGGCTAGACAGCTTGTAATCTATGAGTGGTAACGAGGTTTCTACGTACGTTGTGTCTGTGAGGCTCATTTTAAAGTTGCAAAACGTATGCTTAGAAATGTCAGGGGATATTCGATCAAGGAGTTGTTCATTTATAATCATGTTACTGCTTCCCACTTGGCTCTAGAGTGTTCTCAAGGACTTGGATGGTTCAATGAACTCTTGAAGCTGAATTCATAGTGTTGGAGTTGGGGAACACTTTCGTCTCTCTTGTTTCTCACATCGGGTTAGCCCACGTGAGCTTAGAGACGTCGGAGCGTGACTCTCTCCGATGACTGAAGTACCAACGAACGTAGGGGTCCAGAGGCGGCGAGCCTCCAACGGCGGTGTGCGGATATCCGGGTTTCGGTTCCGTGACCTATTTAAAGGCGTGTAACCCAGATCTAGGGTTAAGGTTCTTCTCAACGATTTTCGGCTGAGGATTTTGGAGGCGTCTACGAGGAGTTTCGTGGATAGGCGTTTCCGGCGGTGGTTCCTCCATTTCTTGTCCAAAGAGAGGGGTGCGAGGTAGGATCGGTTTTGATCCTTGTGTGTTTTGTAATCATTTTGGTGAATACAAGAAGGTGAAGCGGAGGCGGGATATGAGACGTAGCCCGGTTTTGGGTGAACCTCTTAAATTTGTGTGTTCTCTGTGAATTTTTCTTTGTTTTTCGTTCGAATCTCTCTTCTCGGCACCCCTCATTTTTCTACACATAGCACCTAAAGCAGCTCTAAACAAAGCTTTATGGCTAAGATTTGTATATGAATCAAGAAGAAAGCACTGGAGTGTTTGCAGACAATCAAGCAGCAATTGCAATCTCAAACAATTCAGGCTCGATTTTGCACGGCGGCGGCGGTCGTGAATGCGGTGGTTATGAACCGAACGCTCGACCTCACCTAAGGAACTTGAACCACTTTTATGTTCAAAACTAGTTTTCTTTTCTTCGTGGCGTATGTGATTGTTTATTTCTATTTCGTTCTTCGTTCTTCTCACATTTCCGCAACAATTTCTTCCTGCATTTATAGTTCTAGAATTCTATAGACATTGTGCCAAAAGGTTCTCTTCGATTGCAAATCCTTCAACCCCAACCCCTCGAGATTGGTTCAATCGAACTACAATGCTATATCCAACAAAGAAGAATTTATGTTTTTACAACATGAAGCTGCGTGACAAATTACATTCAAGAAAATAGACCGCAGTTTTAGCAAAAAAAGGTCAATGTTGAACTATCTATGATAACGAGGTCGGGTTTCAAACATGTTGGAAAGCCTGAAATATTCAGCCTGAGATAAAACCCTAGACGCACTGATAGTCGAAGCTCGGGAAGATATTGTAACCGCTACAAGTGCTTGATTATATGATCGGAGATATATTAGAGCTCTTGCTTCTAGATTTAAGGTCCGGTTCATGCGGTCATAACCGCTTGACCGGTGAAAATAAGTCCCCTCAAACGAAGCCTAAGACGGACACAGTGCTGGTGTCATGAATAAATTAAATTATGTAGCACAACGGATTCCTGACAGTCCAAGCAACCATGTGAAGTGGAAGGACTCCTCTCCTTCACGGAACAAATTGTGCTACATCATATGGCAGCCAAGGCTAGAGTGATAGACCAAGATGAACACTGCAACTCCAGGATAACCCCGGAGAAAGAACCGAGCGCGAAAAGAAAGTCGGAAAACGGCCCCGGTTTAAATCTTGCTCCCGGGCTGAAGATTATGTGGGCTAGAAGCCACTTGGGCTGTACAGCTGGGCTAGCATTGGGAGGGGCCGAAACTACTTGGGCCTCGTTTGACACGGATGATCTCTGCGGAAATGCCGCAATTTTGTGCGGCGGGGCGGACGATCGCAGCCCAGCCAAACAGGCGGAAACCACGGTTGGGCGGTTTCGTCCGCGCGACCGGCGCGATCCACCCCGCCAAACGAAGCCTTAATGGGCCGAAACTTCCGGGCTTTTGAAAAGGGCCATAATGACAAATCCGAGGAAAGTGGCGTTGACTTTCTACTTGCACCAAAGAACGAATTTATGGGGCACTAATGTTTAATTTTCTATATGATGAATAATAAAATAAAACAACTAGCATTGACTTTTATAGATGGTCAATATAGGATCTTTGAAAATCTCCACAAAGCCCTCAGTGGGTTTCTGTCGCTTTATTTGTGTGCTCCCTTCTGTTGGCTTTAACGATGAAACTTTATAAAACCATTTGACTTTTCTTTTTAATTGCGTTAATTAGTTTAATTATAGGTTTATTTAAGAAAAAAAATTAATTTATTATGCACTTCCATTCATTAATCCCTTTTCACGGCGAATTTAGGCTCTGTTTGTTGGGGGCATTTTTGCTATATTCGGCATGATATATAATTGTCGAGACCGCGGATAAGAAAAGAAAACTAATTTTGAACATAAGGGTTAATGAAGTTCTTTAGGAGAGGTCGTGCGTGCGCGAACAACGGTTGATAATCACCGCGTTGATGACCGCTACCGCCGCGCCAAACTGAGCCATGGATTAATTAGTATTGTGTGGGCCTTAATTATCTTGCAAATACCTTAACTATATAATTAATTATATACCAAAGTGTTATGGTTATGTTTCTGGCTTTGGACTAATTAATTAAAATTCCCCTGGTCCCACCATGAACTAATTAAAGCATGATTTGTGATATGTTATATATTTGTCAACTTGATCACATCTATGCATTTGGTAAAAAGGCATGCATTGCAATATTTTAATATTAATTCACAATTATCATATATGGTAATATTAAATTTATATTAATATATTATGACAATGAGACTCAATTTTCGCTTTTATATATACACACACACAAATATACACACACAATTTTAATCTTATTTTTTTAATTTTTGCAGGATTCAAGCCCCGAATAGAAGTCTGGCACGGGTGAAACCACGTGCACAACCGCTAAAATGACTCGAAGACTCGTTACAAATATGTTAAATTGTATACACGTGAATTAGGTAAAATTAATTCGAGAGAAGGCAACATTATTACTTTCGGGATTCCAAATTGTCCACAACAACTCAAATTGACTTTGTGAACCCACGCTCAAAACTGTGCAGGACAAAAATAATTTCAGTCCCTGAGATTTCAAGATAATGTCAATTTGGTCTCTAAACCTTTAATAAGTTGTGTTGTTTTCATCTTTTGGCCAATTTTTGGCTTCATTTTGAGTGCAATTCAAGGGCAAAAAAGGTCCTAATTAGATGAGAAGTTCAAGGAGACTATTTTGACACGACTAAAATTTTAGAGACTAATTCGACATTTGCTTGAAACCTCAAGAAATAATATGACTTTTACCCAACTGTATAACACCATATCAAAATTAATTGATCGTGCGTTGGTCGTGCGAGAATACGACGGAATAATTACACCAGAGAAGGCGACGGTGGGAATAGGATCGCCATCATTATGACAATGTGGCCACCCTTATCTGATAAATTTAACATTGACATTGTATAGAAACTTTGAGAATTACAAAGTGGGTAGTTAAATCTTATTTACAAAAAATGAAAAAAAAAAATTGGGAGAATATTTCTTTTTCTCAAGTCAACTTCAACGTAATATTTGTGGATATGATGTCAACTCTCTTTAATTAAAATCTTTATATTTCCATAATTACGCGATATGATCAACAATTACATAAACTTTAAGAGCAACTTCAATAATGGTGATCTCTATATTTAGAGATCCTTACTAAGTTCTTTAAATATGGAGAACTTGGTTGTTTAACTCCAACTATGTTCTCCTTATTTGAAGAAGAGGACATTTTAAAAAATATATATATATATATAGCCGGCGGCGGCATCAGGCCGCTGAACCACCGCCAATAGATAGCCCTCATCACGGCGAAACTATTGGTGGTGGTGGTGGTGATGGGTGTTGATGGTCAGACGGCGGCGGATCGGAGGAGCCCCGAAGCTCCATCCAATCGGGTTCAATCTCAGTCGTTGGCTCAAGGTTGAAGAAGCACAAGCCCTGTGTCGTCGAGACGGGCTGGCCATGTTGTCGAGACGGGCTAGCCATGTCGTCGAGACGGGCTAGACATGCTGTCGAGAAGGGCTAGACATGCTGTCGAGAAGGGGCTCATATCGTGGAGAAGAGAAACCTCTCTAGACGATATCAACCCTGAAGCAATTATTAAAATATGGCTATATATATGCACTCCACCACACAGTAAACTTTAAATTGACTTTTAAGTGCCTTAATTGCTAAACCAGACCAAGTGGTCAACATGAAATTTGTAGTGATTGGTCTGGGCTTTCCAAAATGGGGTAGCACATAGTATGAACCAGAAAAGTTGAGTATAAATTCCTTATAAAGTTATTAATGTATGTATAAAGACTTGGGATTTTTGGGATAATTTTTCCTATACTTTTGTTCAAATTACTAGTTTATGTATATATATGTATATGCATATGTATGTATAAATATATATAATATTTATAATGAAGAGTTTGATAATATATATGTATATGTATATATAATAATATGTAAATATAAATTTATAAATAATAATTAAAAGATATTCAATATTAGTCTCATTTTGTAATTCTCGGGTAAATGATTTTATTGATATATTATATGTTACAATTGAAATATATATTAGCGATTACATAAGTTATAAATTAATAGAAGTGTTTGTAAAAAACTCATTTAAACATATAAAATATAAAAATATATTAAAAAAATAAATGAAAGCCCTCTATTTTCTCTCTCTCTCCTCTAAATTTGGAGGAGAGAGTCTATCTCCATATTTGGAGCCCCATATAGAGATCTGTTGGAGCAAAACCGATCTCCATTTCTAGAGAATGGAGACATGATGGAGATGCTCTAACGCACCAGTAATTTATAAGATCCGCATATACACTGTTGAAATCAGTTTCAAGGTTTCAGCGTTCGAAAGAGGGTTGCGACTAACTCTTACTTGACCTAAGCCTTGACTCTTGACCGGTCACTAAGAACTAAGAGACTCGGATTTGGTAACAACTGGAGTCTAGGAACAGACCCCTTAAGCTTCAGCGTGGAGGTCCCACCGCACACCCGGAAGCCCACTCGGAACTTCCCCTCCCAAGCCAATGTTGAGCCTGGGCACCTTGGAGGGCACTAAGGATCACCTCACCGACCACCTTCAACGACAAGGGGAGGGGGGGGGGGGGGGGGGGGTAGTGCTTGCTCACGCGTGAGGGAGGGGGTAGAGACCAACCCTTCCCAAGGTGCCCATGGGGGTCTATTTATAGACTTTCCCAAAAATGGACTGCGAATAGCCAAAATCGGACTACGAATAGCTAGAATCCCCCCAAAGGGAGGAAATGGGCGAGTGGGGTGCTGCCCCCACTCGCCCCCCTCAAGAGAGGTCGGGCGAGAGGGATGCTGCCCCCACTGGCCCCCTAAAGAGAGGTCGGGCGAGTGGGGTGCTGCCCCCACTCGCCCTCCTTTAGGAGAGGTTGGGCGAGTGGGGGGCTGCCCCCACTCGCCCCCTCAAGGGATCGGGCGAGTGGGGGGCTGCCCCCACTCCCCCCTCAAGGGAGGTCGGGCGAGTGGGGTGCTGCCCCCACTCGCCCTCCTTTAGGAGAGGTTGGGCGAGTTGGGGGCTGCCCCCACTCGCCCCCTCAAGGGATCAGGCGAGTGGGGGGGCTGCCCCCACTCGCCCCTCAAAGAGGGGGGATGGGCGAGTGGGGGGCTGCCCCCACTCGCCCCCCAATAGAGGGGGAATGGCCGAGTGGGGGGCTACCCCCACTTGCCTTGCCAAGCCTTTTTTCCCTCCCTCGGGTCATTCCCTAGCCTTACTTGGTCTTGGTCGCTTCCGAAAGGTCGACCTGCTCATCTCGGTCACCTTAACCTCCGGTTTGGTTTGGCGCGTCGTGGTCACTCTCCCTACCATGACCTCATCTGCGTCGGGTCGCACCGACTCGGAAAATATGAGGGTTGTACACAATCCCAGCTCTTTTCGAGCTTGTCTCAAGCTCGGAAAGAAAGTCCAACCCACCTATTTAACGAGTAGGTGGGACCTGAGGGGGATCCGCGAAGGGACCTGCCAATGGGATACCCCTGCCGAGTTCTCCGGCTGAACCTGACTTGAGGAGGAAGGCGAACCTTTCTCCACTAGACACCCCTCCTGTGAGCCGAGCTCATCAGGAGGTGGAGAAAGCTCAACACCTTTAGGTCGAGCTAAACTCGACCGAAGGTGGAGGGAGACTCAACACCTCTAGTCGAGCTGAACTTGACATGAGGTGAGGAACGGACCTTTCTCCACTAGACACCCCTCTTGTTAGCCGAGCTCAACAGGAGGTGGAGAAAGCTCAACACCTTTAGGTCGAATTGATCTTAACCTTGGGTGGAGAAAAACTCAACACCTCTAGTCGAGCTGAACTCGACCTGAGGTGGGAGGCGGGAACTCCATACCTAACAGGGAGCCGAGCTCACCTGGTGGGGGAGGGACTCAACACCTAACAGGGAGCCGAGCTCACCTGGAGGTGGAGGGACTCAACACCTAACAGTGAGCCGAGCTCACCTGGAGGTGGAGGAACTCAACACCTAACAGGGATCCAAGCTCACCTGGAGGTGGAGGAAACTCCACACCTAACAGGGAGCCGAGCTCTCCTGGAGGTGGAGGAACTCAACACCTAACAGGGAGCCGAGCTCACCTGGAGGTGGAGGAACTCAACACCTAACAGGGAGCCGAGCTCACCTAGAGGTGGAGGAAACTCCACACCTAACAGGGAGCCGAGCTCACCTGGAGGTGGAGGAACTCAACACCTAACAGGGAGCCGAGCTCACCTGGAGGTGGAGGAACTCAACACCTAACAGGGAGCCGAGCTCACCTGGAGGTGGAGGAAACTCCACACCTAACAGGGAGCCGAGCTCACCTGGAGGTGGAGGAACTCAACACCTAACAGGGAGCCGAGCTCACCTGGAGGTGGAGGAAACTCCACACCTAACAGGGAGCCGAGCTCACCTGGAGGTGGAGGAACTCAACACCTAACAGGGAGCCGAGCTCACCTGGAGGTGGAGGAACTCAACACCTAACAGGGAGTCGGGCTCACCTGGATGTGGAGGAACTCAACACCTAATAGGGAGCCGAGCTCACCTAGAGGTGGAGGAAACTCCACACCTAACAGGGAGCCGAGCTCACCTGGAGGTGGAGGAACTCAACACCTAACAGGGAGCCGAGCTCACTTGGAGGTGGAGGAACTGAACACCTAACAGGAGCCGAGCTCACCTGGAGGTGGAGGAAACTCAACACCTAACAGGGAGCCGAGCTCACTTGGAGGTGGAGGAAACTTCATACCTAACAGGGAGCCGAGCTCACCTGGAGGTGGAGGAAACTCCACACCTAACAGGGAGCCGAGCTCACCTGGAGGTGGAGGAAACTCAACACCTAACAGGGAGCCGAGCTCACCTGGAGGTGGAGGAAACTCCACACCTAACAGGGAGCCGAGCTCACCTGGAGGTGGAGGAAACTTCACACCTAACAGGGAGCCGAGCTCACCTGGAGGTGGAGGAACTCGACACACACTCATACCGGCTTCTCTTCTTGGAGCCTTACCAACCCGAACGAATCTACCCGACGAGCCACCCAGCGACCGACATCAACAAGCCCGGGCGAGTGTTCTCCAGTCGAGGACTAGACTTAAAACGAAACCACCTGACGACCCACCCAGCGACCGGCATCAACGAGCCCGGGCGAGTGGTCTCCAGTCGAGTACTCGACTTAAAACGAATCCACCCGACGAGCCACCCAGCGACCGGCATCAACGAGCCCGGGCGAGTGGTCTCCAGTCGAGGACTCGACTTAAAACGAATCCACCCGACGAGCCACCCAGCGACCGACATCAACGAGCCCGGGCGAGTGGTCTCCAGTCGAGGACTCGACCTAAAACGAATCCACCCGACGAGCCACCCAGCGACCGACATCAACAAGCCCGTGCGAGGGGTCTCCAGTCGAGGACTCGACCTAAAATGAATCTACCTGACGAGCCACCCAGCAACCGGCATTAACAAGCCCGGGCGAGTGGTCTCCAGTCGAGGACTCGACCTAAAACGAATCTACCCGACGAGCAACCCAGCGACCGGCATCAACAAGCCCGGGCGAGTGGTCTCCAGTCGAGGACTCGACCTAAAACGAATCTACCCGACGAGCCACTCAGCGACCGGCATCAACAAGCCCGCGCGAGTGGTCTCCAGTCGAGGACTCGAACTAAAACGAACCTACCCGAGGAGCCACCCAGCGACCGACATCAACAAGCCCGGGCGAGTGGTCTCCAGTCGAGGACTCGACCTAAAACGAATCTACCCGACGAGCCACCCAGCGACCGTCATCAACAAGCCCGGGCGAGTGGTCTCCAGTCGAGGACTCGACCTAAAAGGAATCTACCCGACGAGCCACCCAGCGACCGACATCAACAAGCCCGGGCGAGTGGTCTCCAGTCGAGGACTCGACTTAAAACGAACCTACCCGACGAGCCACCCAGCGACCGACATCAACAAGCCCGGGCGAGTGGTCTCCAGTCGAGGACTCGACCTAAAACGAATCTACCCGACGAGCCACCCAGCGACCGACATCAACAAGCCTAGGCGAGTGGTCTCCAGTCGAGGACTCGACCTAAAACGAATCTACCCGACGAGCCACCCAGCGACCGACATCAACAAGCCCGGGCGAGTGGTCTCCAGTCGAGGACTCGACCTAAAATGAATCTACCCGACGAGCCACCCAGCGACCGGCATCAACAAGCCCGGGCGAGTGGTCTCCAGTCGAGGACTCGACCTAAAACGAATCTACCCGACGAGCCACCCAGCGACCGACATCGACAAGCCCGGGCGAGTGGTCTCTAGTCGAGGACTCGACCTAGATGCTATCTTTAACTACTTTTGATATATTATAAATAGATTACATACCATTACAATGCGCTTCCTTGCGCTTACTCGACCACATGCACCTTGGCCTTCTCATCCATCACTTCCTCCATCTCCTCAGCTTCCTCCCTGGTCCTTCCGGTTATAGCTGTCTCCTCTCTGTCGAGGTTCTTCTTCATTTCCTTACCTCCAGAAACTCTGGCCATGTGGCTGTCGCGTGGCACTCCTGCTGATGGAAGTCACAGTACAGCAATGTCATCATCCTTGCTTCCTTCCCTGCGCGGCCCCTCTTCTTATTTCCTCTTTTTCGGCCAATCGTCATGGTTTGCAGGGGGTGGGGTTGCAATGGCCTTGTGTCCGGCTGCCTCCCTGCTGGATTGAACCATCCCTCCTTCCCCTGAAAGTTTTCACTCCCTTGGAAATGGCCTCTTCCTTGGCCTCGAGGGGGTCCTCCTGGCAGCCTCCAGGTCGGTAGGGCGACTGGTGGTTGAAACTCCCAGCCTTGCTCCTGCCCAACGGGGGGTCCTTGGTGTCCCTGACTCCTCATCTCCTCCTTTCTTCTTCCTCCATGCTCTTTCCTTTCTTCCTCTGCTACCTGGGCTAACCTAGCCACGAACTCCTGATTGGTAGCCTCACACTCAGTCTCACGATCAACACGCTTCATCAGCTCTTCGAAAGACAGGGGAGGGTCCCGGGTCAGACTCATCCGAAACAGCACAGGCTGCAGCCCAAGGGTGAAGGCTAGCTGCAGGGTGTGCCCGGGCACTTCGACGACAAGAAGGACCTCCGCCTGGAACCTATCAATGTATCTAGCCAGCGTCTCCCCTGGCTTTTGCCTGACTGCGAACAAGGCCTCCATGCTCTTCCTCCTCTTCTTCGAGGTAGAGAACCTTAACAAGAAACTTCGACGCAGATCCTCGAAGCGGTAGATGGTTCCCGCCGGAAGCGAGTGGAACCAATCCCTCGCCTTTCCCTGGAACGTGACGGCGAAAAGAATGCACATGAAGGCGTCCGACATCTGCCTGATCGTGGTCATGTCCTCGAACCACTGAAGATGCTGGAGAGGATCGCTATCCCCCTCGTAGTAGGACATGGCAGGATCGCGAAACCCATCCGGAACGGGGGTTGACATGACCAGCTAGCAGAAAGGGCTTCTCCATTCTTCTTGGTTGGGGGGAGGCGCTCCCATCACTTCCCCGCCGGGGCAGCTGGTCCGGGGCGAACTGTTGAAGAGCACTCGCGCCTGGAGGCTCAAGCCCTCCTCCGAGGCTGGCCCCTTCTCTAGCAGACTGCTTCTCACTTCCACTATGGGGAGTGAGGGGATCCTAGGTGCAGGTGGTGTTGAGCACTCGCCGCGAGCGGAGGATGCGGCCTGCATGAACTCCAGGATCCTCTTGCTGAATTCGTCGAAGTCGTACTTCTTCACATACTCGCAAGGTGGAGGCGGGTCTCCCAACTCGTCGCTTCCAGCCATGAGACTTGGCTCAGAGTTTTCCGAACTAGTCGCTTCCACGCTCACCGCACTGGAATGTTGAAACCAGTTTCCCGGTTTCAGCATTCGAAAGGGGGTTGCGACTAACTCTTACTTGACCTAAGCCTTGACTCTTGACCGGTCACTAAGAACTAAGAGACTCGGATTTGGTAACAACTGGAGTCTAGGAACAGACCCCTTAAGCTTCAGCGTGGAGGTCCCACCGCACACCCGGAAGCCCACTCAGAACTTCCCCTCCCAAGCCAATGCTGAGTCTGGGCACCTTGGAGGGCACTAAGGATCACCTCACCGACCACCTTCAACGACAAGGGGAGGGGGAGGGGTAGTGCTTGCTCACGCGTGAGGGAGGGGGTAGAGACCAACCCTTCCCAAGGTGCCCATGGGGGTCTATTTATAGACTTTCCCAAAAATGGACTGCGAATAGCCAAAATCGGACTGCGAATAGCTAGAATCCCCCCAAAGGGAGGAAACTGGCAAGTGGGGTGCTGCCCCCACTCGCCCCCCTCAAGAGAGGTCGGGCGAGAGGGATGTTACCCCACTCGCCCCCTTAAGAGAGGTCGGGTGAGTGGGGTGATGCCCCCACTCGCCCTCCTTTAGGAGAGGTTGGGCGAGTGGGGGGCTGCCCCCACTCGCCCCTTCAAGGGATCGGGCGAGTGGGGGGCTGCCCCCACTCACCCCCTCAAGGGAGGTCGGGCGAGTGGGGTGCTGCCCCCACTCGCCCTCCTTTAGGAGAGGTTGGGCGAGTGGGGGGCTGCCCCCACTCGCCCCCTCAAGGGATCGGGCGAGTGGGGGGCTGCCCCCACTCTCCCCCTCAAGGGATCGGGCGAGTGGGGGGGCTGCCCCCACTCTCCCCTCAAAGAGGGGGGATGGGCGAGTGGGGGGCTGCCCCCACTCGCCCCCCCAATAGAGGGGGAATGGCCGAGTGGGGGGCTACCCCCACTTGCCTTGCCAAGCCTTTTTTCCCTCCCTCGGGTCATTCCCTAGCCTTACTTGGTCTTGGTCGCTTCCGAGAGGTCGACCTGCTCATCTCGGTCACCTTAACCTCCGGTTTGGTTTGGCGCGTCGCGGTCACTCTCCCTACCACGACCTCATCTGCGTCGGGTCGCACCGACTCGAAAAATATGAGGGTGGTACATACACATTTGTATGTTCGAGCCTCAAATTGCAAGAGCAAAAATGATCGCGCAAAATCAGAAAGATCTCACGTCAGTGATCTTCCCCCAATAATTAGAATGATCTCACGAGATCATTTGTTAGCATCATGATTCAAGAAGGCTCTATACACATTGGGATTCTAGAACAGAGTGATGTCGTGAGATCACTCTGATCTTCAAGGGTGCAACTCAGATCGATTTGGTTCTCGGTTCTATCATGTCTCAAAATAATTAAAAAAATGACTATTCACAACTCAAGGTTCTTTGTCATACAACTACTAATGTATCAAGATAATTGTATTATTACTCTCTATAGTATTCAAGTCATACAACTACACGAGTTTATAATTCTTTAGTCATATAGCTATACTTTCAATTATTTTCACATATTAAGGCATACGACTAAAATTGTTGTCTAAAAAATTTAACATTGATTTTCGGTTCTCGGGTCGGTTCCGAGTACCCGACCCGTGGAACCGAGAATATAGCCGAATTGTCAGCTCTGATTTATGAGAACCAGACCCGAACCGAACCTATTTGAAACTGTGCCGAACCTCTCGGTTCTATTACGCTCCGATTCTCGGTCCTTCGATTATTTTTGCACCATCTCTACTGAATTATTTCTATCCCGCATAGAATTATTAATTTTAATAATTCAACGTTTTATGTAGTTGACTTTTAGTGGAGAAATACTCAACACCGGCCCATGAAGCCGGCGAAAATATGGATCTCGGTCAATGAACCGTTAAGCACCACTATTTATGATCTCGTACCCGTACCAGTTGGTCAAATTTTAAAATTGATCCCAGCCCTTGATTTTTCTTACAGGGATTTGGCCAAATTGTCTTATATACCCGCAGCCGACGTAGTCGTACTTTGCGAATACGGCACATAACGTAACAAAAATAATATAGGAGTGAATAAATATCATTATCAAGGTAGAGAACCTTAACAAGAAACTTCGACGCAGATCCTCGAAGCGGTAGATGGTTCCCGCCGGAAGCGAGTGGAACCAATCCCTCGCCTTTCCCTGGAACGTGACAGCGAAAAGAATGCACATGAAGGCGTCCGACATCTGCCTGATCGTGGTCATGTCCTCGAACCACTGAAGATGCTGGAGAGGATCGCTATCCCCCTCGTAGTAGGACATGGCAGGATCGCGAAACCCATCCGGAACGGGGGTTGACATGACCAGCTCGCAGAAAGGGCTTCTCCATTCTTCTTGGTTGGGGGGAGGCGCTCCCATCACTTCCCCGCCGGGGCAGCTGGTCCGGGGCGAACTGTTGAAGAGCACTCGCGCCTGGAGGCTCAAGCCCTCCTCCGAGGCTGGCCCCTTCTCTTGCAGACTGCTTCTCACTTCCACTAGGGGGAGTGAGGGGATCCTAGGTGCAGGTGGTGTTGAGCACTCGCCGCGAGCGGAGGATGCGGCCTGCATGAACTCCAGGATCCTCTTGCTGAATTCGTCGAAGTCGCTCTTCTTCACATACTCGCAAGGTGGAGGCGGGTCTCCCAACTCGTCGCTTCCAGCCATGAGACTTGGCTCAGAGTTTTCCGAACTAGTCGCTTCCACGCTCACCGCACTAGAATGTTGAAACCAGTTTCCCGGTTTCAGCGTTCGAAAGGGGGTTGCGACTAACTCTTACTTGACCTAAGCCTTGACTCTTGACCGGTCACTAAGAACTAAGAGACTCGGATTTGGTAACAACTGGAGTCTAGGAACAGACCCCTTAATCTTCAGCGTGGAGGTCCCACCGCACACCCGGAAGCCCACTCGGAACTTCCCCTCCCAAGCCAATGCTGAGCCTGGGCACCTTGGAGGGCACTAAGGATCACCTCACCGACCACCTTCAACGACAAGGGGAGGGGGAGGGGTAGTGCTTGCTCACGCGTGAGGGAGGGGGTAGAGACCAACCCTTCCCAAGGTGCCCATGGGGGTCTATTTATAGACTTTCCCAAAAATGGACTGCGAATAGCCAAAATCGGACTGCGAATAGCTAGAATCCCCCCAAAGGGAGGAAACGGGCGAGTGGGGTGCTGCCCCCACTCGCCCCCCTCAAGAGAGGTCGGGCGAGAGGGATGTTACCCCACTCGCCCCCTTAAGAGAGGTCGGGTGAGTGGGGTGATGCCCCCACTCGCCCTCCTTTAGGAGAGGTTGGGCGAGTGGGGGGCTGCCCCCACTCGCCCCCTCAAGGGATCGGGCGAGTGGGGGGCTGCCCCCACTCGCCCCCTCAAGGGATCGGGCGAGTGGGGGGCTGCCCCCACTCGCCCCCTCAAGGGATCGGGCGAGTGGGGGGCTGCCCCCACTCACCCCCTCAAGGGAGGTCGGGCGAGTGGGGTGCTGCCCCCACTCGCCCTCCTTTAGGAGAGGTTGGGCGAGTGGGGGGCTGCCCCCACTCACCCCCTCAAGGGATCGGGCGAGTGGGGGGGGGGGGGGGGGGGGGGGGGGGCTGCCCCCACTCTCCCCCTCAAGGGATCGGGCGAGTGGGGGGGCTGCCCTCACTCTCCCCTCAAAGAGGGGGGATGGGCGAGTGGGGGGCTGCCCCCACTCGCCCCCCAATAGAGGGGGAATGACCGAGTGGGGGGCTACCCCCACTTGCCTTGCCAAGCCTTTTTTCCCTCCCTCGGGTCATTCCCTAGCCTTACTTGGTCTTGGTCGCTTCCGAGATGTCGACCTGCTCATCTCGGTCACCTTAACCTCCGGTTTGGTTTGGCGCGTCGCGGTCACTCTCCCTACCACGACCTCATCTGCGTCGGGTCGCACCGACTCGAAAAATATGAGGGTGGTACATACACATTTGTATGTTCGAGCCTCAAATTGCAAGAGCAAAAATGATCGCGCAAAATCAGAAAGATCTCACGTCAGTGATCTTCCCCCAATAATTAGAATGATCTCACGAGATCATTTGTTAGCATCATGATTCAAGAAGGCTCTATACACATTGGGATTCTAGAACAGAGTGATGTCGTGAGATCACTCTGATCTTCAAGGGTGCAACTCAGATCGATTTGGTTCTCGGTTCTATCATGTCTCAAAATAATTAAAAAAATGACTATTCACAACTCAAGGTTCTTTGTCATACTACTACTAATGTATCAAGATAATTGTATTATTACTCTCTATAGTATTCAAGTCATACAACTACACGAGTTCAAAAATTATTTTCTTTAGTCATATAGCTATAGTTTCAATTATTTTCACATATTAAGGCATACGACTAAAATTGTTGTCTAAAAAATTTAACATTGATTTTCGGTTCTCGGGTCGGTTCCGAGTACCCGACCCGTGGAACCGAGAATATAGCCGAATTGTCAGCTCTGATTTATGAGAACCAGACACGAACCGAACCTATTTGAAACTGTGCCGAACCTCTCGGTTCTATTACGATCCGATTCTCGGTCATTCGATTATTTTTGCACCATCTCTACTGAATTATTTCTATCCCGCATAGAATTATTATTTTTAATAATTCAACGTTTTATGTAGTTGACTTTTAGCGGAGAAATATTCAACACCGGCCCACGAAGCCGGCGAGAATATGGATCTCGGTCAATGAACCGTTAAGCACCACTATTTATAATCTCGTACCCGTACCAGTTGGTCAAATTTTAAAATTGATCCCAGCCCTTGATTTTTCTGACAGGGATTTGTCTTATATACCCGCAGCCGACGTAGTCGTACTTTGCGAATACGGCACATAACGTAACAAAAATAATATAGGAGTTTATTGCGGAGTCAAAATCGTATCTAATATCTATTATTTATGCACGTGGATTATTATTATACAGCGGCGTATACAACTTATAAGCTTCGGAATATTATATTTCATTGCCTCTGTTTTATATTACTACGAGCAGCTCCGTCTGCTCGCTGACTCTTAGCGGGCGCAGCCCGCATTCGAGCGAGATGCGTCTGCATATGAGCAGGTTGTGCTCACCTATAAGTGAGTTGCGCTTACATATGAGCACTAACATTTTATTCAAAACACATACATATGAGTATTTAAAATGACGATAAAAAATATGAATCAATATTACTATTTTTATTTTTTAAGAAAATGTAAATTTTTAAATAAAAAATCAAATTTTCTCTCTCTCTTTCTCTTATGTCCCTCTTTCCCTCCTATCCCTAAATGTAGGTATTCTCCCGGCAGGCGACGGCGGGCTTCGCCCGCCCCCTGTGGGATTCGCGCGGGCGGGCTTTTCCTGCCCCCGGCCAAGCGTGATAGTACCTGGCCCGCGACGGCGGGCTTCGCCTGCCCCCGGCAGGCTACGCCCATGACACTCCGGGCTGCGCCCGCATCAAGTAGGTTGCGCCACAACATATACATATGAGTACTCAAAATAACCGCACAAAAATTTTAATTAATATTTTATAATTATTATTTTTCAAAAATATTTATATTTTAACAAAAAATTATTTTAAAATAGGTCTAATGATTACCTACCATAATAAGTGTATGAGGTCTACTAAAAACTTTTGGATTTTATGAATTTCTTCATTAATTTTTATTATATGAATATTGTGTAATTACACAAATAGCTATTATATTTTATGAATTTTCATTTTTTTCATAATATATGTTAAGTCATTGGAGTAAAATAATGAGCTTATATTTGACAATTTTGAATGTTGCACCAAAGACAACTTCTTGTATATAGCAGTTAAAGAATAGCATATATAATATTCTTTTTAGCTAGGCGTCCCAGCGCATTCCGGAGAGCGGCGTGCACAATATATTGAGCGGCGCTCGGTGTGTAGAGATGAGTTGAGTATGTTGTGTGTGGGGGGAGGGGGTGCGCCGGGTACGTTATGGAAAGCGGCGTGCAATCCAGGGAGCGGCGTGCGGGGGTGCATTCTAAAGAACGACACAATGGAACAGTTCATTGAGTGTGATCGGATATGTTTTTAGACCGAATCAAGGTCAAACCAACCGGTCCAATCAAAGCACCGGTTCATCTCATTCTACAACACTTATTTTAAGAAGATTAAAAAAAAAGTCAAAATTAACTTCGCGAGCTCCTCCCCTTTACTTTGTTTTTGGAAAAGGGCTCCCCTTTAATTTAGCGTAAGAAGTTCAATTCTCTCTCTCTCTCTCTCTCTCTCTCTCTCTCTCTCTCTCTCTCTCTCTCTCTCTCTCTCTCTCTCTCTCTCTCTCTCTCTCTCTCTCTCTCTCTCTCTCTCTCTCTCTCTCTCTCTCTCTCTCTCTCTCTCTCTCTCTCTCTCTCTCTCTCTCTCTCTACCAAATTCTCTTATGCACGTAACAAAACGCAAGTTCACATACATAATGAAACTTATCGGTGAATCAGAGTTCATTAATTTCTATAACAATACTTTAATTATCCGCCAAACCATAATCCCAACCGATATCAAAACTGTCTCTGTTTGGCGCATCTTTTTTGCTCCGATGAGTTTGAACAAAAACATCATCATCATAAAATGCATGTCTGGCAAGACAATGATTAGAACCGCCACCAAGAAAAGATAACTCATTTCGAACATACATATATTAAAGTGGTTGAAGATATATACTTAGGTGAGGTCGGGCGTTCACGAATCGTTCATAACCACCATATTCATGATCGCCACCGCCGCGCCAAACGGAGCCGGAGTCTTTAGTTAATACATCAAATTAACTTTAATGAGGTAATAGCGTAATCGCTGGTTATATATTTTCATTTTTAGGTATATAATAATATATTTATCCAGAAAGGTTATTTTGGTAATTTGCGCCCGCCTAAGCCGGTAGGAGGATAAACCGGGTTATGAGTCACTCGGATTTTGGAGATAAACGGCCGAGCGCGCTTGCCTCTCTCTCTCTCTCTCTCTCTCTCTCTCTCCCCGAACCCTATAAAATTATATATATATAACTATATATATAAGAGAGTCATTATTATTACTACTATTATTATCTTGCTTTACCTCGTACATTCGCTGATCTCTCCTTCAGATCCCAGCCGGCGATATATCGTCACTCCCGGTCGCCGGCACTAGAAACCTACCCGACAAGGGTGGAGACGGGGCGCGTTAGGGTTTAGGGGAGGGAGCTCTGCAAAGGAAATTGTTGCGATCTAGGGCTGAAATGGTGACCAGAATGATGCGGTGGCCGTGGCCGACGGGTTCTTCGAAGAAGTTCACGGCGACGCTGATTATTCGAGGAATCGAGCGGTTCTTGGTGGATAACGAGCCGGGGGAGGAATTAAGAATGAGAGCGGAGGTGAGATGGAAGGGGAAGATGAGGGCATTGAGTTCGCTGGGGTCGGTGAAGAGGAACTGCACGAGAGAAGAGATGGTGATTGAGGATGGAGGGGAGTTGGAGTGGAACGAGGAGTTTGAAAGCGTCGCAGTGCTCACTGCGAACAAGGAAAACACCTTCAATCCTTGGGCGATCGAGATTGCCGTCTTCACCGTGAGTCATTTCACCCAAATTCCCAATGTCACCGTCCTGCTTTCATTATGATTTGATTTTCTCATTTCCATGGCCTTCCGATTTTTGTTCGGAGTTCTACAGACGATTTCATCCATTTGAAATTTGATTGCCTTGTTCGAATGGTTCGATTTTTCTCCACCATTTCCGATCAATCTCCGCCCGCTCGAGGATGGAGATTTCTCCTTCAATGCGTTTCGATTTTGACGTTTTTCCGATCCGATCTTTTCGGATTCTTGCGCGGTTGGAAGGGAACGGATCGGCTTTTTCACGATATGGAATGAAATTGGAATTGTTCAACCTAGGTTTTCCTTTTTGAAATCTTCATATCGCGATTAAATCATTCTCTTTAATTGGGTAGAATTTGAACCCCACGCGCCTACCCACTCACACGCCGACCCACCTATTCCCGATAGAATTGAATTTCGTCCTCCCATGGTGGATTTATATTCATTTAAAGTTTCATGTTGACTTTGTCCAGTCAACTCCATTAAATTGAAATCTCAATCAACTACTTTGATTATGTAGGATAAGAAGAAGGGAACTAAGAAGAAGACATCAATTTATGGAACAACTTCATTGAATCTTGCTGAATATGCTTCTTCCCCCGGAGAATTGCTGGAGTTAAACCTTCCATTGCTGGTGTGTGGAAGCAATGCAGAGTCTCACCCCATTCTTCATGTATGTTTGACTGTTCTACCAATGAAACTACCATTCTATGCACAATTTCCCTTTTGTATTTTCCCAATTCGTTCTCGATTACATTTGCAGAATGTTGTTTTGATTCTGTGCTGCCTCTTGTGTTGCAGCTGTCTTTAAAATTGTTGGAGTTGACTGCTACTTGCCCACAGCAACCCGAGACTGTGCCCACAACATCTCCCTCGTCGCTTGGAGATAAAGACGAGCATTCTGCTCCAGAATCTGGATTCAGAAAAGTCTTCAGGAAATTTGCTCGTGGTGGCAAGTCGGGAAAGACGCTCGCCGACGTCGAAGGCAGCGAAGAGAAGTTCTCGGTGAGGAGCGAAGAGTTTTGTTTTGCTTATGGATTTGATACCGAGTCCATCGACGATGATGGAACGAACGAAGAAGTTGATTATTACAAAGACGATGCTACTATTCGGAACTCCATCAGTTACGGGTCGCTGGCGGATGCAAATTTTCTCGGCGTAGCCATTTACAACGCGATACGGATAAATGATGATCATGAGAACTGGATTTACTATAGTCATAAAAGATCTGATGGTCTCAGTTCTCATTTCAAGACCTCACCATCAATTCCTGAGAAATCCCCTAAAAGGAGAATTTTTCCATGGAGAAAGAGGAAATATAGTTTTAGATCCCCTAAAGCTAAAGGGGAACCTTTGTTGAAGAAAGCTTATGGAGAAGTGGGAGGGGATGACATCGATTATGACCGCCGTCTGCTTACTTCGCCGGATGAATCTTTATCAGGAAATGTAAGCTATAATTCTCAAGTTCTTACTTTTGTTTGTATTAAATTCTGTGTTTTCAAGTATCTGTTTGAAGAAAACTCATGACCTGTTTAATTTTGTTACTGAGCAGAAGACTGATGGATCCACTCAGCATTCAGTGATATCAGAATTTGGGGATGACAACTTTGCTGTTGGCCGCTGGGAGTCGAGAGAGATCATTAGCCGCTGCGGGAATATGAAGCTTGCAACCGAGGTATTTTTTGCGTCGATCGATCAGAGGAGCGAGAGAGCGGCAGGAGAGAGCGCGTGCACGGCTCTTGTAGCGGTTATGGCCGACTGGTTCCAATCGAATCGGGACATAATGCCCGTCAAGTCTCAGTTTGACGGCCTCATTCGGGAAGGCTCGCTCGAGTGGAGGAACTTGTGCGAAAACCAGACGTACAGAGAGAGGTTCCCCGACAAGCATTTCGATCTCGAGACGGTTCTAGAGGCGAGGATCCGCCCCCTGTCGGTCACGCCCGAGAAGTCCTTTGTCGGATTCTTTCACCCGGAAGGCTGCGAAGACAGCGATGGCTTCGGGTTCCTGGATGGAGCCATGTCCTTCGACGGCATCTGGGAAGAGATCAGCCGCGCCGCAGCGCCCGACTCCCTGTTCATCGTCAGCTGGAATGATCACTTCTTCGTTCTCAAGGTCGAGCGGGATGCATATTACATCATAGACACGCTCGGGGAGCGCCTCTACGAGGGCTGCAACCAGGCTTACATATTAAAGTTTGACAAGACCACAACCATCCATAAAATTCCGAGCAAGAAGGAGAACAATGCTAATGAGAAGGAGAGTACTGAGTGCGCCTCTCCCGCTCCGGAGGAGGAGGGGGAGGAGGAGGAGGAGGAGCTTATTTGCCAGGGAAAAGAATCATGCAAGGAATACATAAAGAATTTCCTGGCCGCAATTCCGATCAGGGAACTCCAGGCTGACATAAAGATGGGGCTCGCGGCCTCCTCCGCCCCGCTCCATCGGCGCCTTCAGATCGAGTTTCACTACGCAGAATCCGACCCCTGCGCGTTTCCGCCTCTCCCGAAGTCCGCAGGATCGACCACGTCGATCACTTGGCCGGCAAATGCATCGCCGGAAGCAGTGTACAGATCCTAACGGCTATAATTCTCTGGGGATTCCTTAACATAGCTTAGATTATTATTATTTTTTGCTTGGCAGAGTAGAAACTGCGATGTGAAGGTGAGTGATGCTGCTGCAGCCTAATTATTTTTGGGACTCACAATCCTGCTAACTGCAACTCTATTTTGCCCCCCTCCTCCTCTTATTTTGTAGGGAAAGAAATTGTTCCCCATTTCATCAATTAATTCTGTGATGAAACAAACAAATAACGCATCTGATTTCTCTCTCCCTCTCTCTCTCTCTCTCTCTAATGCATTATTCGCCTGATACAAAATCCACTGTTTCAGTACTTTCCTGCGTGCAAACTTGAATTTTGCCCTTCTTATCGTCTGGGCGTTCTATGATGGATGGATGGCTGGGATGGTGTTTCATGCATTCTATGCAAACTTGAATTTTCACGCATGATGTTTCTCATTGAGGAGAGATATTTAGGTCACCGTGCGGGAGCAAGTCTCGCGGTATGATCCGTGATTTCAATGGTGTAGATTGTTGTTTGAGAAAATATACGGTCATGTTTGTGTAGTATTGTCGTATTGTAAAGTGATCGTATTTCTGATCAATCATGCGCGAAAATTCATGCTGACGGAAATATATGACGGGATCAGGAGTTGCGCACGGTGATCGTATTTTTTCGTCTTTTAGCTTTCGTATTCACCTGTTCTTGTCCTTTTGTTTTTAAGCTCTCTTGTATTTTGTACATTTTCTCTTCTCCGTCTTCGTTCTTTTGCTGTCAGCCCAAAAATACTTTATTTTGCTCCTTTTTATTGCCGATTTTTTTTTTTTTTTTTTAAAGAAGATAATGCTCCTCGTGCTTCTTCTTCCGTCCGTAAATTTGGCTCATATATTTGCATGTGCACATATATATATTTATATGTATAATTGTTAAAAGAATACATTTTTGTTGATACCATGAAATTCTTCAATAATCCAGTTAGATGCTATGGTTGAAAAGCAGGAGAGAGAAGTTGAGAAGGAGGAAGAAGAGAAGAATTTTAGTCTCTAAGACTTCCCCAAAAGTAATCTTACTTTGAGATAATTCTAATGAGATACATGCATAGACCGAAATAGTGCTAAGTTTGCAAGGGCAAACTAAAATACAAATGTAATAATAACATGTAAAGCTGATGGGTGCGCCAAGCTCGTGCGTGTTATTGGCGAACGTCTGTCATCATATTGGGATTCGTGTTTTCATCACCTCAATCTCAGCATCAACATATGCTCCTAATTTTTTCTTATTATTTTTTAATAATATTAAATAAATCTATTTTTTTAAAAAAAATCAAATGAGTGGAGACAGAACCAACCATGTACTCACATATAGTATGCCTAATACTAATAAAATAATTATTTTAGATATAATAAGCCTTTTATCTAGGTTTTATCTAGGGGTGCAGCTCGGATCGATTCTCGATTCCACTCAAAATCGAAAATTGATCCATATAAATTCAGTTCCAATTTTTTGGAACACAAACCGACCAATTTACTCAAAGCCTAGAACATACCATAACCAAAAAATTTTGATTCGATTCCAATTCAATTCTCGGTTCTACTCATCCTATTATTTTACATTATTTTTTTACTAATATTACACTAAGTTATATAACAAATTACAAATAAATTGTAATTAAAAAAATCTGACTATAAATCACAGATTAATTTGGAATCATAATAAATAATAAAATATGTATATTAACAACTAAATATTAATGATTATATAATTTCTATTAAATTACCAACAATTTGACTCCTGAGTCGGTTCTCAGGTACCAACCCATAGAACCGAGACCGAACCAAAAAATCGGTTCCAAATCTTTTTGGAATCAGAATCGAACCGAAAACCACTAGAACCGATCCAAAAGATCGATTACAAATGGATCGGTTCGGTCCTTTTTGCACACACCTAATTTTATAGAACCAAAATGGATGAGCATCATGACAGCAGTTGGCAAAAGCGACAACAGACGCCAATTCAATTCAGGCCACTAAACCAGAAATATTTTGGTGCGGGTGACTCCACTCTAGTCATAGATTTTTGTAAAAAAATTTAAGAAATATAAATTACGATGTTTTTAAGGCGCTGCTATTAGCACCGCAATTTTGGCTAATCCCACCGCACTTTCTCCTAATTTTTCGCGTCTTTTGGAAAATTGTCCAACACGAAAGTTGTAGATTTCGACGAGATCTACAACTTTCATGTTGGACACTTTTCTTAAAAATGCATGTATAAGAGGTATTTCCAAAAGACGTGAAACCTAGGCGTATTTCCAAAGCAGAGGATGGTGTGTTACCCGCATCAAAAAATTTACCCAGCTGAACACTAAATCTAAAGCAACATGCATCATGAAATGAAAAGAATTACACCTATTTTAATGCCTTCTTATACAGAGAAGATCAAAAGTCAGGAACAAAAAAGGTTTGTGGGAGGAAGATTGGGCCTTCAGATTCAGCAAAAAAAGGAATCAACTTGTCTTCTGAACAGTGGAGTTGAATCTCAGCAAAAGATTTTTGGAATCTCAGTGCCAGGCTCTCACTTTGGAATTCTTGAATTTGCAGCAACCATCTCGCCCGCACACGAATCCATTCCTTCAAAAAAAAAACTGCCAAATTATAATCTTCAAGATCACATTACGGGTTTCTAATGTTCTTAATCACCGCGGTAGTCGCCGCGCATGTGATTCATTAGGAAACTAGAAAGAACCTTTTAGAAACTCCAAAAAGATTGCCAAATCAGATGGGTGGGAGAGAGGTCACTTATTGATGCGACTCTTCATCTCCGATGCTCTTCTGCGAGCACAGTTCAGTCACGAGATCGACAGTGGCACGCATTGATGCGTCATTCTGCATGCGAACAATAACGGCGTAAATAAGAGGAGCAATCTAAATGAGCTGCAGAAACACTCGGGGTGGATTTGATTCTTTACTGCAAAATGATATTTGGTTCGGGGTTTCATATTGGGTGGTGTTTTTGCACGCAAGAGCATGATGTCAGTCTCACTTGGGATAGACAAAATATACGCCGGTATAGAGATATAGGCTCGTATTGGCGCGGTTTATTTGCTCCGGTGAATTTGGAAAAAAAATGGTGATCATAGAATGCATGTTTGGCAAGACAATGGTTATGACCGCCACCAAGAAAAGAAAATGAGTTTTGAACATAAAAGTGGATGGAGTTCCTTAGGTGAGATCGGGCGTTCACGACTGACATCGCCGTGCCAAACGGAGCCATAATGGGATTCGCTTTCACCTAATGTTTAAAGCATATGAGTTTAATATGAAGCTTGGCCACTTGTGTATCAAGTCTAACTGTGGTTCTCCCTTGGTTGTTGCTTCCTAACAAGTGGTGTCATAGCCGATTGTTTGGTCGGGATAAAGAATGTTCGCGTGATTGGTGACTCCAATAGGTCTTTAGAGATGGGGTCGGACCCGGAGAAATGTGTGTGTGTGTGTGTGTGGGGGGGGGGGGGGGGGGGGGGGGGGGGGAAGGCAAGGAAACAAGCCCACCCTTAATATGTCATTCCTTACAAAAAAGTGTCCCCAAAACAAAAAATGTCCCCAAAACGAACAACCTCCGAGCTAATTACTAGGGTTAGAAAGGAATTACTAAAAGGTCTTAATATATGAATTTAAGCGACGACATTACAGAAAATAAAGAAAATGCGGTTCACAACCTAGGTCTAACCATCAGTTAGCGGATGATAAGCAGTGTTGAAGGGCAAGCTTGTGCCGATGTTCTTCCATAAATAATTCCATAAGTGACACATAAATTGTGTCCTGTGTCGAATGTGATGAACAGTGACGCTTTGTGCAAGCAAGTAATTTCTTTGATGTAGAGGCGGGCAATGTTGGAGGCATCCATTGTTTTCCTGTAAGTAATGACTTAGGCCATTTTTTTTGAGAAACGGTCCACTACCACAAATATAGAGTCAACTCAATGTTGGGCCCTAGGAAACCCTAATGTGAAGTCCATACTCAAGTCCTCCCAAGGCACCACCAGTATCAGAAGGGGTGTGTAAAGTCGTGTGTGGTCACTCCCTTGGAGATTTGGTTGATGTAACACCTCTTCACATAACGAGTTCCATCTTGTTTCATTTTTTGCCAATAATAGCCACTAGAGAGCAACTCCAATATCTTATCCCACCAAAAATGTTCTTAAGCATGTAACTCATTGAGGAACTTTTCCTATAAGGAGTGGGCCAGGATGCACAGTTGGACCCCCTACACAGGAAAATATCTTCGAAATGATAATTTGTCCACTTCTTTGCATGAACTTCTTGCAAGATGGTGGAAAGGGAGGAGTTTTCAACATTTGGGTCCTTCGGAGAGTCGAACCCTACTACTTGGACCCACATAGTAGCGAGTGCAAGAGTCTTCCTACTCAAGACATAGTAGTGAGTGCAAGAGTCTTTTTGGTTGGACGGGGCCTTTCAAGAGGTCGACTTATCCATTCTTACTGAGTTCAATCAGGTGCTATTCCGCCATGTCCCGAGGGAGGCTAATCGATTGGCCGATTTTTGTGCGAAATTTGGGCAAACTTGTAATTTTATTTGGCATGGTCTTTCCTTCGTCCGAGTTTCTGGAACTAGTCCAGGATGACTTACATGGTATGCCCTGATTGGTTTTTTCCTTTTATAAATGCATATGCACTTTTCAGCAAGACCTGGCTCCGTTTGGGGGGACTTATTTTTACCGGTCAAGCGGTTACGATCGCATGAATCGGGCCTTAATTAAGGTCCAATTCATGCGGTTGTAACCGCTTGACCGGTGAAAATAAGTCCCCCCAAACGGAGCCCTGGTTTACTTGATTCAATGGTCCTGATTTGTGTTTAAGGAGGAAGTGATACTCTTGCAAATAATTGACCCATTTTATATGCATGCAATTGAGCTTTGGCCTGCCCCTGGATGTATTTCAAAGCTTCATAATCTATGAGAACTCCTGATGGAGTAAATAGTGCCTCCCGAAAGGCTCCTGCAATAGCATACAACTCAAAATCGTAAGTAGAGCATTTCATTTTTTTCTTCTGTTGGCTTTTGCTGAAGAATGCCACTGGTCACCCTTTCTTGAATGAACACAACTCCAATGCTAGTTGAAGAAGCATCACAATCAACTTAAAAGACCTTGGTAAAGTCGGGAATAATTAAGACTCAAGCTGTTGAGATTCTATGTTTGAGCCTCTCAAAGCTGGAGTGCGCTACCACTGACCACTAAAATGACTTTCCCTCCATCAATTTGTCAGCAAAGCCATCAAATTGCTAAAGTTTCGAATAAATCTACGGTAAAAATACGCTAGTCCTGCAAGCTTTGGACATCCTGTATGTTACAGGGTATAAGCTCGTCCCAAATGGTTTGCACCATAGAGGGTTCAATCCTACCTTAGGACACCACATAACCTAAAAATGCAAGACTAGTTAAACGGGAAATTGGTTCAAGGTTCGACTCACAGTTCAATTCTCGGTTCAGTATCAGCTCAGAATTACTCTCGCGAGCGTCTAATAATCTATGTAAGCTGAAATCCCCCTTCATAAGGAGCAAAGGTATTCCTTTTTTCAACTTGGTATCAGAGTCATTCATCTCCGCCTCTAATCAGAAAACCTAGATCGTCGAGTTGCGTTTCCGGCACTATCCGTCTTCCGCATTTTTTCCAGTGTCAGCCTCGACGACGCCCATGGGCGTCGATTCTACCTGCAACTGACGACGCCTTTCCTTCGCGCCTCTTCCAACACCGTTCTAAATAACATTTTGATCTTCTAGTGCTACTCAAGCTGATCGATCCTCTCGTGCATCAGCAGCTTGTTTCAGTAACGGTCTTCCGGTGATTGATTTCAATCGTATATTAGCGGCTCACATCAGTGACTTGTTTCAGCCATCGATATTATAGTGGCTTGTTGTATCCGTCGATATTCTAGTGGCTTGCTTTAGCCATCGATCCTCCTATGCATCAGTGGCTTGGTTCTAATCGTCGACATCAACGGCTTGTTTCAGCCATCGATCTTCCAACGCTTCTTCCACTCAGGGACTGGGATCATCCCCTTCTCACGTCATATTCTTTCAAGGCCCGCGCCTCTTTTAGTCGATTTTGCTACCTGATAATCCATGTCAATATCTTCAGGTTCATCTTCTGAAACCTCAATTGAAGGAGCACATCCTTGCATACCACTCGTCTGGAATATCATTTCAAACACGTCACTCTTACTACCATGCCTCTAGACGGCATAAGTTATCATACTTGGTCCCGATCTATCCACCATGCTCTCTGACAAAGTCAATTTCTTGGGCATATTGACAAGACGATTACTAAACCACCACGGTACGATTCCACGTGGGACCAGTGGGATCAGTGAGACAAATGAATTAATGGCGATGTTATGGCTTTACAACAAACTAAACAAGTATGTCTACCTGAATTACGCTCTTCTGGAGACTACAACGGCCATTTGGACCCAGGCTAACAACACATACTCTAGACAGAGGAACTTCACTCAGTATACCAGCTACGTTCTCAGATTACCCAACTTACACGAGGATTTCTCAGCGGCGCAATGTTATTCCAATTTTGCAAAACTTCATAATCTCATTCAACTCAAATGTACGGAGGGCATGAACATGGTTCGAAAGCGAGACGATCGGAACCGTGCCTTCACCTAGCTCCAAGGGTTAAATCCAGATTTTAACCACATTTGAGTTCAGATTCTAGGACAACAGGTTGTACCTTCCCTCCGGTGTACTTGGCTTCACTTCTCTAACCTCTGCTGTTGGGGTATTTTCTCCTCATCTTCCCTCTCGTATGTTTAGTTGTGTATCCTTTGTCCACACTCACAAACCCAATTGGGGGAAACTTGATTCTCGGACACTATGATGTCTCTTTATCACCATAACCCTACTCAAAGGGGGCACAAATACTATAATGCTCCTACCCGCAAGGCGTGCGTGTCCATGGATGTCATCTTCGGTGAATCTGAGCCATACTTCCCTACATCACTTTAGGGGGGGGGGGGGGGGGGGGAGTGAAGTGAGTCCTTCTGTTGAGGATAATGATGAGCAGCCTCAATCTATTTAGTTATTCCTACTTCTCAGATTTTATCCACTAGCGACTCCATTCTCACTACCCGTTTGTCTCCTAACGATCTAGTGACATATTGATATAGAGTAGATCCATATCACATATGCTCAGCAACACAAGAACATGGGGCCTATCTTTCCAGACCTCTATCTGATATCTGCTTCAAACCCAGTTCTGAATGACCGCTCAATTGCCCTTCGTAAAAGTGCATGTGCAACTCACCATCATGTTTCTCACTTTACCTCTTATAGTTCTCCCTCACCATCCCACCAAATATTTATAGCTTATATTGCCTATATCTCTACATTTACTCATTGAAATGATGCTCGAAATGACCTCAAGTGGAAAAATGTTATGACTGAGGAAATGAATGCTCAGGAGACATAGGTACTTCACCTACAAAAAAAGGTAATTGTGTGCATATGGGGTGTTCATTGTTAAGCAAAACTTTGAAGGGGTGGTTGAGCGATACAAAGCTCGAGTTGTGGCAAAAGGATATACTCCGACAAAAAAGATTGATTTTTGAGAGACAATTGCACCATATGCAAAGATGAACATTGTCTGGATACTTTTTCTTATGCAGATATTTTGGAGTGGACATTGCATCAACTTGACGTGAAAAATGATTCCCACAATAGAAATTTAGAAAAGTCTTTATGAATCCACCACTAGGATTTGCTGCAAAAACTCAGAACAAAAGGAATGTAATTGAAGAAATCTTTGTATAGATTAAAATTATCACCAAAAGGCTGGTTTGGGCACTTTAGTGTTTCAAGCAACAAATATACTTTCTTCCTCAGTTCTTCATACTCATAAGATCCATGTGATAGGCAGGCTTGCCACAGAGATCAAATCTGTGGTGTTGTGTCTCTAACTAACAACAGACCGCATTGCAACTCAGCAAGAAAAAACATCATTATATTCCTCTATCAATGGGTGGACCTCCTCAGGGACTTCTAAGTCTATTACCCTCATTCTTCTGTCACTACTATAATAAACCCTGATTTCCACACTTCTTCCATGAAGGGCCTTCAGGTAATTAATTAAGGTAATATCCTTCCTCGAATTGGGCTTAGGTAAGTTTACTTCCTTCATCGAAGCTAAGATGACTCGTTGCTTTCCTTTCTTAATGTTGTATGTGTTCTTCTCCCATCGTGAATCACATTGCAGTCTTACTATCACGGATGACCTAAAGTAATTGATAAGCTTTCATCGCCATTACATCACACTAGACATCACCATAATATTTTTTGCCAATGCAGAAAGATATCAAACACATGTTCTCTATAGTGACTTCATTTTATTGAACCATGAAAATTATATGATTGGACTTCTTTTCAACTGCTAGATCCAGTTTGGTCACTACTTCCTGAGAGACAACATTCCCACAATTTTCACTATCAATGATCACTTTGCACATTTTATCTTTAATTGTGCAACTGGTGCGAAATATATTAGTCAATCAATCCTCTTCTCCCTCTTGTCTGGGGGTGAGGAGAATTTTCCAAACGGCGAGAGATTCTCCAACATCTCCTTGCATTACATAATCTTGCTCCACATTTTCATCATCATAAGATGCTTCTAGACACTCTCGCGTTTGGTGCTCATTGCCCTCCATTAATAGAAACTTCCTTGCGGACATTTGCTTTTCTGCAATCAGTAGCAATATGGTCGACCTCCACACACATGTAGCAACGAAAGGTCGATGTACCAGCTGGTGCTCGCTTGTTAAGCCCTGAATTTGTAGGTTGAGTCTTTGGTGTTGGTTGCCCCCTCGTCGGTTATCAGTTCCAACATCATGAGGTTTACCTCCCCTAAAGTTCTGGTCAAACCTTGGGGCTTGGATTTCCCTTCAATTTTGTTACTTCTTTGTGATAATGGCCCTCTCGCCTCTGAGACACTCCAAAAAGAGAACAAGCTGAGTGTGCCTTGTATGGATTGACGTAAGCCCTCCATGAATCTAGCCATTTTTTGTTCCTGTCTCCAACAAGTCATTCTGAGAGAGGTGTTGATAGAAATCTTTAGCGTGCTAATGTAGGGACTGTAGTTGAATGGCAAGAATTGTACTTTCAACTTCTTCATCTTCTCCCAACCTGTAACCTTGAGTTTCCCGTTCCGGTCACGAGTTTTCTTAAGTTTCTCCCACCAAGTTGAACCTGAACTTTCAATTTCAAAACGATGAGCTCACCTTTGTCTTCAGGAATTTTTTTGTACTTGAATATGTGCTCCACAGTGTTCATCCAATGATGAAATCTTATGCTTGTAGACCTCCTACGTATTCCGGTAAGTAAACCTGGTTGTTGGAATCATTCCATCATTCCACTCAATAGATAAACCCTATCATGGAAAGGATTCTCAAAGGACGCTTTGGAGCCTTGCTCTTCTTCCGCTTGCTCGAATTGTTGTTCTTCCAATTGGGCTTCAAGTGCCCTTAGTTGCCTTCTGAGGATTTCGATTTTATCATCAGATGGATCTCTCTCAATGTGAAGTTTGGAGTTGCATTTTTGTGTCCAAGCTATACCTTCATCTACCTGCTATATGGTCTAGAGGAGTTGTAGCTTGTTGTTTATGGCATTGATACAGAATGCCCAAATGCTTGAGGTGAATAGTAGGCATGCTGGCTGATGTTAGCCCTGAGGGAATGATCTACCTCAGGAGAAGATGATCGAAATATCATAAGGGTGTGGCGATCTGAAAAGGACGAAGTCAACTAACTGTCATTGAAGCAGATGCAGGATGGGTGAAGGCAAAGGTGTAAATGTGTGCCATAAAAGGGGATGTGTCGACTCGCAATGGGATCGTTCGAGTCCAGGGAGTGTCGTCAACCATCAAAAGCCTGGTTGAGCCCCCGTCGAGCCTTTAGATGGTCCATCAAACTTTCTGTGTGCGTCGTTGAGCTGTTGGAGACTCGGAGACACCCCACAAGTACGCGTTGATTACGACTGCTAAAGTATTGCCTCCTACGATTAAATCTCAGTGACTCAACAAGGATTAAACCTGCAATATAGCTTTCCACAATTAGGCGAGAAGTCTGTCTCTGATACCACCTGATGGAGGCGACCCCAGAGAAACGGGGAAAGTAAGGAAACACGTCCACTACTCCACTCTTAAATTTTCATTTAATCAAAAAAATTGTCTACAAAACAAGCACCGCCAAACTAATAGCTAAGGTTTGCATCATATAGGTTGCATCAATCGTGGTTGAGTAACATTTTGAGAGCAGGTCAACTAACATGATATTTCCAAATGTCAGGTGTGCTTTTGGTGGATGAAACTTAATGATGTTGAAAAGTTTCTATGCGAGGGGGAGTGATGGTCAATGTGGAGAGATCTCATGTGATGGAGAG
Organism: Dactylorhiza incarnata; assembly: GCA_033032865.1. Classification (NCBI taxonomy): domain Eukaryota; kingdom Viridiplantae; phylum Streptophyta; class Magnoliopsida; order Asparagales; family Orchidaceae; genus Dactylorhiza; species Dactylorhiza incarnata. The sequence continues at coordinate 1,596,855 of JAWHQI010000340.1, read as the reverse complement.
ATTGTTTATGCATAAACGAGTATGATTTAGTCTCATATCAGATAGACACAATATATCTTAGTATAAGAATATGAGTTTGATCATTGGTGTATGTCGTCTAATTTTGGCTCACCCTTGGTCAGCCCTCCCTAACAGGTGGGTGGTTCTAATGTAATTAATAGGTAATAGATTTAACTAGGAAATGTGAACAAATTATTTCTTCATTGGTGATTTCATGCTCAACCGGGAAATCCGGGGCCAAAAATTCATTAGAGTTATCCTAGGATTATAAGTTTCAGGTAATTCAAGTCAATCCTAAAAAATAGCAAAAACTAATTTTTGTATCAACCAAAGAAGAAAGAGAAGTATGCTCATAAATATCTTCAGCAATCATATTTGTAGGTGAAAATCTAATTTTAATTCAATTTATTCATCATTTCCATTGCCTTTTTACTTCCCCTCTTTCAATTCCTTTAAACCAATAAAACCTTCATGTACAGAAGAATGACTTGATATATGTGAAAGCATCATTCTGTGCCATTGAATAACCAGCTCACCAGATACACGATGTCAAATGCTTCACTGTAACTCTGAATAGAACCGTCTATATTGTCATTCCTGAAATGAAATGAAAAAAAGTGACTTAGTATTTTTTTTCTTTAGAAAAAAAGGTATTAGAGGCTCAACCATAAACTGTTTCATAAGCGTGAAGTATAATCCCATGTGGATCCAGTGAGAATATTTTAGCTGAACCAAAGTATTGATTTTTCTTTTTATTTTCCAGAGATCTCTGTCTACTAGTCTGCAGTATCTACCGCTAATGTGTGCAGAATATTTTACATTTGGTAAAAGAGTGCTTAATCTCTTCAATTTCATTTATATGAATTCTAAAATACGGTATAAATGGTAAACTCTAAGTAATGCACCAAAGATGGCTTCACTTTTAAAATAGTTAGTGATAAGATTAAACAAGAGCTTTCAGTATGTATTTGTGCAAGCAAAAAATAGAATATATTTAAAGGGCGGTTAGCCGACTCTTAAATATGGATCCCATACCCAAAAGTTATCACCTAGGATGAAGCCGATATCATGATCTGTCTTGGCTCTAGAATTTGATGCAGCCTGAAATCAGATATCATGAGGGTTGTAGTTACAATATATGAACTCAATATAATGCGGAGGTTCGGTGTATATGAGAATGTGTGCAGGCTCAGTGTACATGAGAATGTGTGCAGGCTCAGTGTGTTTGTCCCTACTTGTAATTATAAATAGACTCCTTCGGTTAATTGAAAAAATAAGAACCTAATTTTTTTGCCTATCAACATGGTATTAGAGATTGGTTTTCATCCCAACATCCATGACTCCCATTTGTCATGACTTCATCTCCGTAGGCGTCTGCCTCTAATGGTAGTGGGCCCTCATCCTCGTCTCCTTTCGTGTTAGTCGACAAAGGCACAACGAAAATTATGCACATTCAAGAACGCAAGAATGGACAAAAAAATATAATGACATTGATTATAAACGGACACACAAGATACAATCCGAAGCAAGCTCCGTCCAAGTTCCCGGAGGTAGGGTCCTCCAAAGAACCTTCTCTTAATTCTCAAATGAGAGCTCAAAACCTAGAACATCCAAGACTCCTCCACACATAAACCCCTCTCCCTTATATAGATGAGTGAGTGCAATCATACAAGGAAAAATTCAAAATGATTTAATTAATTAATTACTCTAATTAATATTCATTAGTGCGGTCCAGACAGGAGTGAAAGCTCTGGCGAATGCGATGGGGTAACATTATACGGCCCTCGAAAATAGAGCTTGTCTTCAAAGTCGAGTTTTAATTTTTTTGTCAGGGTCTTTGAGAACAGTGGCGGCAAATATAAGTTGAACGAAAGATAGCGGTGGGGATGAGAGAGAACTCGTGTTAGAATATGGTAGAAGATGGGTGGTGCAGTAGTGGGGGTAAGTAATTGAAAGGGGAAATAAGTGAAAGAGGAAGTGGCAGAATAAAACCAAAGAAGGCAGCCCATGTGGGATCCAAGGGGAGAAAATAGAAATGGAAAGCAGGGAGGGTGCAACAGTAGGTGAAATTGAAAAGCAAACAAATAAAAAAAGAGGGCTCGGTTTCCCTGCAGGATACGGTAAGGGCGCCCAGGACGTGGAGGGGACTCGAGACGGGAATTGGCTTTTGGCAGGGAAAAAGGACGTGGGAAACGAGGGTATGCGGCTCGAGGCGAGTGAAAGGGGATGATGGTCGGGGAGAAGAATCGAAGGAGAGAGCCGTTGGGGCGTCAAGGACAACAGGACGGAGGACCTGCGGAAGAACTGGTGGAATGCGACGATTCGTCGTAGGGCGGGGAGGATCGCAGGTGCTACGACAGGGGATTTTCAAAGATTCAGACGCAAGAGGACCTAGAGTGCGGTGTACAGCCATAGAGGAAGTTCTAGGAGCAAGTATGGCACTCGATGGGGAGTTGTTGTAGCTTGGCAACGGTATCACCCGAAGAAGGATATGCGCTGATAGTAGGGGATACGTTGGACGGCGCATGGTTGTGGGATGCTCGACGATGGAAATGGAGGCGCTGGAAGGGGAAACTGGGATGGGCTGCTCGACGATGAAGGGGAACCGTGGACGGAGATCATGGCTCGGCGGCAGCAACGGCAGACCGCTAGGCTCGGCGGCGGTGGCGGTGGCGGGATCCATTGTGGAGAGCGTGAATAGCAGAAGCTCTTGAACGTTGGGCGGTGTGCACGGTAGGGTTGGGGCGAGGATGGTGTACTGCGTGGAGTGGCTGGTCGGCAGAAGGTCATCGATGTCAAGGCGCCGGAGAATCTCCTGCAGGGAGGCTATGAAGGTGGACTGTTGGTCGAGGAGATAGTCGACTGCGTCGAGGCGACTGTCGATGGCCTCGAGGCCGGCGGTCGTCATGGCGTTGGGTCGGGGGTGGTTGGGTTCGGCGGGAAGGATGCAGGACAGCAGGTCGTTGTTGGATGGTGCGGCGGAGCGAGCGGAGGGAATCATGGCGGCTTGGAACAAGCGTACGGAGGCGGCAGGACGGATCTTGTTACCGCTACGAAAATTATGCACAATCAAGAACGCAAGAATGGACGCAGAAATATAATGGCATTGATTGAAAACGGAGACACAAGATACAATCTGAAGCAAGCTCCGGCTAAGCTCCCGTAGGTTGGGTCCTCGGAAGAACCTTCTCTCAAATGAGAGTCGAAAACCTAGAACAACCAAGACTCCTCCACACATAAACCCCTCGCCTTTGTATAGATGAGGGAGGGCAGCCATACAAGAAAAATTTCAAACTGATTTAGTTAATATAATTCATATTCATTCATTAATTAATATCAATCAATTAATTCATACAAATTAATTACCAAGGTAATTATCATGGCGTGCTCCGGTGGTCCAGACGAGGAGCGGCCTCTCCGGCGAATGCGATAGGGTAGCAGTCCCATACCCAAAACTTTTCACCTAGGATGAAGCGGATATCATGATCTGCCTTGGCTCTAGAATTTGATGCAACCTGAGCTCAGATATGATGAGGGATGTCGTTACAATAATATGAACTTAATATAATGTGGAGGTTCAGTGTATATGAGAATGTGTGCATGCTCAATGTGTTTGTCCCTACTTGTAATTATAAATAGACTCCTTCGATTAATTGAAACAATAAGAACCTGAATTTCTTTGCCTTTCAACGTGGTATTAGAAATTGGTTTTCAACCCAACATCCATGACTCCCAGTTGTCATGACTTTATCTTCGTAGACGTCTGCCTCTAATGGTAGCAGGCCCTCATCCTCGTTTCCTTTCGTGTTGAGTTGACAGAGACACAACTTCTCTCCTCTCAAAGCAGCATCCACCCGATGCCTTCTAATGCAGGACGGCGCGTAGGGTTTGCGCGCCTGTCGGCTATTTCTAGGAAACCCCAAATGCATGCAATTACAAAAAATGAAAAGTGAGCGAGTATTGCACGAACTTTGAAATTAAGCAACTAGATTTTTGTAAAGCATAAAATTACTATTTTGTCTAAAATGGAATTTCTTAAAAAATGGTTCAATTCTAAATTCGGGAAAGGAAGTCGCAACTTTCGTTCCGTTCCCCCGGTTGTAGCAAGCGGAAATCGTGAACTCCAAATACGTTTTCGTTTGAAGTTTTCGGCGTAGCGTTCGCTGACAAAACCCGGCGAAAATCCAGCAATGAATCTATTTTCCTAAAGAGAAAATTTAGATGCACACAAAGGATGAGGAAGAAGCAAATTACCCACGGAAAGAGGCGTCTTTCCGCAACCGAAGTCGACGGCGATCCCGCGAGAAATTCCTCGTCACCTTCGATCTCCCGCTCCGAGGTTGGCCTCTATCGCACAAGGGCACCCTGGAGAAATTCGCTCACTCTCACACGAAAGTTGTTCCACGAAATCTAATTCACTCAATCGTTAGAGAAGCCACAAACCCAAACAACTGAAAGTCACTCACTCTCGTATACGAAATTGGCTCCACGAAATCACTAAGCACAAGAGAGAAATTACTTTTGGTTCTCACAAGGGGCTCCACGGAAGCAAGTAATTAAAGCAATTACCTACAGCATTATCAAACTAACCATGAACAGTGACTGTAATTTTACTGTTCATCTTTCCAGGATTAAGTTCATACGGGACTTCACAAACAACAGCACTTCAATCATTCCCCATACACACACACAGTCAATCTCCTTTTCACTATAAACTAGTTACGGAAATCTGAGAACAAACTCACGGAAACTGAATACGTGTCTTCAAGCACCCAAAATGGAACATTCTACTAAAGCAATAAAATCAATAAGACTCGAAATGGGAGACAAACATCAACAGGAACATCAACTCACTGTTCATTACCTCCTACGGGAGGCGGAAATACACAGCAAACAGGAACTTCAATACTAAATTTAATCACGGGATTTCACAAAGCGCACAGCCATCTCACTATTCATCTCCTTCTCATTCATCAACGGGAAACAGAAACGTCGGCCGACTACCTCATACAAGCACCATTACCCGATCTCTTCAGCAGCGCATTCATTCTTCCAATTTTTCGCCGCCTGATTCATCCCATCTTCTCCTATTTATCCTCGTTCAGAACTCTCATCCCCCGCCAGATGGCAGAATCCGCGACCAGCAATGGTGGACGGCGTGGCTTTCGGCGGTTGCTGGAACTGCCTCTGGATTTGTCGTTGAAGGATCGTGGGCGGCGGAAGTTCCACGGGCTGACCGACGCTACCGAGCGGCAGAGGTTGGACCGGCTGGAGATGAAGGCAGAACCGGCCCTTTTTTACCCTAACTATTCGATATAACTGTATACATTAATATATATATGTATCTGCAGTTATATATATATATAGATAAATATAGATCTATATATATATATATGTATTTTGCCATAGTGCATGATTACATAAGAAAGCCAAACTGACACCAATAAATTAAACATAACTAGGGCCGATAGGGGTTCGGACGGGTGCGGCGTCGGGCACTTTTGCGGCGTCCAGATCTGAGCTGGTCTCCACCACCTTCCCCTTCTTTTGAACCGCGACAATCACGTCGGCAGTGGGCCCTCCTCATCTGCCTCTTGATGCCGCTCTCTAGCATATTAAGTTGTGAGTTAATGGTACAAGAGTGAAGTTTTCTATATTAAATATATTGTAGTAAAAAAAGGATTCTTGATGAAGGACAGGCTGTGACAAATGGCTGTGCCGACACGCTAGTGCAAACCTACATGGATGTGCGGAACGAATGCGATCAAGCCCAACCTAAATGATGCATGCATGTTTTTTTTAAATAAACCGGAGTCAGATGCTGGCAGATATAATTTTATAAGATTGGCAGTAAACACAATGTTCGCAATAATTTCAAGTAAATAAACAATTCACGTTCGTTCTCACAAGTGGTGCTTTCAACTACAAATTTGTATGAATAAGTTTTATAGAAATTATGCAAATGAAACAAAGCACAATCAAGACTTGATTTTCACTAACAAATATGAGATATCATCAAAATATTTAATACAAAAAAACACAACACATTAAATTAATACTCACAAGCATCAAAATAAAAAGGAGGACTGGCGGGCTTCTCTGAAGGAGACGGGATCGGAAATGGACTCCCAGTTGGATACGATAATGGAGAACAGGGTGGCTGGTAGCACTTGAACTGAATGGCAGGAAGGCGAAAATGGCCTGTAGCCGCGAAGAAGATGATGAACAGCCGATTGAACCCTTGCTGACAGTGGAAGTGGGTTGGCAGGAGTAGGCGAGTGCTGGGGAGAAGGCTTGAGTCGCTGGATGAGGAGTCGTCGTCAGGATCCCGATTTCCGTCGAGGAAGGAGAGGAACAGGAGAGGCAAGTAACGGCTCCAGCGAAATGTCGAAGGACTGGCGTCGATCCTGGCTTTGGTTTGTTCGTTCGGCCAGGAACCAGTGAGGGATGGGTGGGATTTGCGAATGGAGGACGACGAACAGGAGGTTGTCGAACGTGGATGAATGGCGGAGCTTGAGCAGTTACGACTGGTGAGGGAGAAATTGTGGCTTACAGAGAAGTTCACGGGAACATGAAATTAAAAAATGGGAAATTGAAAAGGAATAACTGAAAATAGTTAGGACGTCGCACCACGGGGCTCGCGGCGTCGCACCACGAATGATTGTCGGATCTGGAATCACTCACAAATTCAACCATGAGATGAAAATGAGAACACCCGCCCCTATTTATAACAAGAGGGGGCGGTTGGGCACCCGGCGTGAACGGCTATGATCGTCTGTTACGCCCGGTGTCCTAAAACATTAAATACAAGCCCAAAACATAAAATACATATAAAATGTAAAACGACGCTCCGAACGCACTCGCGGTCTAGGATCACTGATCCGATCAATGTATCTCCGGCAAATATGCAAAAACGGGTCCCGCCGAGTGGTGACCCGATCTCCTCCATCGAACACGATCACGCGGCAGATCTCCATCACTTCTGTAGCATATTACGTTTCTCAAGTGATATACAACAACACTCAAGCCTTTATCCCACCATAGTGGGGTCGGCTTTCTCAGGTGATATGGGCAGCCTGGTGCAAAAAGCATTCCCACACAATGAGGGTCCGGGGAAGGGTCCCACCACAAGGGTGAAATGTAAGCAAACCTTACCCTGCATTTTTGCAAGAGGCTTTCTCAGATGATATATCAAAATAAAATAGGAAGTTGTGAGTTATCTCAACATTAATGCAGTTTAATAAGTTGTATGAGGAATTAAACATCATTTTTATCTAGATTTTCATAAGATGAAGCTACATATGGAGACATTGACTACCTGACCATTTTTGGATAGATTGTTGGTGAACAACAAATTCACTGTCAAAGACATTTTATTTGGTGCATAATATCTTCCCAATTAGATCCATTCAGGAGGACACAGGTGAATTTTTTTCCGTAGCAACGACATCTTCCATTACTTTTAAAAAGAGCGTCGTAATAAAGGGGCATAAAAGAGGAAGATTTGGGAGTAGTCATGGTAGTGGCCGATCTGAAAGGTCGAGACTGAGGATAATCCAGTAGTCGAGGTGCATCCAGTAGTTCTATTGGTGATTTTGGAGATGGGTTGATGGGTAACTATTATTAAGAAATGGGGTATATCAAGTACTTTGAACCAAAACTACTTAATAAGAATGGTAGTTCTGCTCATATATCTGCACATGAGTCATCACTTACATAGAAAGGAGATAGTTGGAGGATATCATCTTCTTAGATATCATCTTCTTCGACTGCTACTTTAGCCAAGGGAAGTAACTTAACTGCTTGTCTTACATCATCAGCTTTTAGGAATTGCATAATTGATATATGAGCGGCTCTGATCATATGACTAAGAATTCAGTATTGTTTTCATTTCATATATCTCACCTGTAAAATTAGCAGAAGGCATCATATCCCTTATTGAGGCTGTAGGATCTTATTAGTATCACGCCTTCTTTACCACGTTTACAAGTCTTAAATATGCCTAAATTACCTTTCAACCTATTAGTTGTTATCTGAATAACCCAGACATTAAACGACTACATCACTTTTTACCCTAAAAATTGTGTTTCAAGAACTTGCAATGAATGGGATTATTAACATTGATCATGAGTAGGAAGGCCTTTATCATCTTGTTTGTTGAACCACGATTTGTCCTTGGAGGTTTTGGATGTTATGTACCTACTTGGAGGGGATAGTCGGAGGATGACCGGAGACGAGGATGACGGTGGTGAGAAATACAACAGAGCCAGAAACGCAACTGCCTAAGCGAGGTGTGCTCGAGAGAGGAGCGAGATTCCAAAATCTCACTTCAAGACAAGGAAATAGATTTTTTTTCATTCATAAGCATACAATGCCCCAATGGTCCCTTAAATAGAGCATACAATGGGTAATTGTGTAAATCCCCGACACAACCTAATAAATCCTAATACAACCCACAAAACGGACTACGACATAACAAGACACTAAAAACATAATATAAGACGTAACATAGTAATTGGGCCTGAAGCCCATAACATCTCTCCCGCCCTGCAAAAAGAGCTTGACCTCAAGCTCAAGGAAAATCGACGACAGTAGCAACCTCATCCAACGCACTCATCTTCAGAGTCCTTGACATGGAGATAGAAAAGCTTTTTACACCGATGTTCGTGATTATACTACTCGTCGCAGTTATAACATAAGTCTTGTGATTGTCGTTCCAACATCTCGGCACAAGATAATCGACGGACTGGAGGGCCCTCGGTTCGTCCCGGCGGAGACCCCGTGTCAACAGAAATGTAAGTTTCCTGCGCCAGCTGGAGGCGACGGTCACAAATCCTGGCCAAACTAATACCAGTCATTAAGTCTCGCGGAGTCTGTTGTGGGTCGGGCCCGGGACTATGGGCCTAATCCCGCTCCCGCTCCAGTGTTTAGTCCGCCACACAACAGGGCCGCGGCCCACACACCCCAACCCCTCTCCGTACGTGTTCTCGGTGCGGCGGGTTGTTGAGGCTGGGGCTCGATACCCACACCTCCTTCATAGAAGCACTTAACGCTTGCTCCTATCACCAACTGAGTCGCGGCCTCAACAACCCGCCGCTCCAAGAACACGTACGGAGAGGGGTTGGGGTATGTGGGCCGCGACCCTGATGAGTGGCGTACAAAACCCGGGAGCGGGATTAGGCCCAGAGACCCGCGGTCCCGGGCCCAGCCCACAACAGAGTCTAAATTCAACATCCAGCCGCAGGCGATCACGAAGTCCGGCGGTGAAGATGGGGACATGCATCCCAGGGGAAAGCGGGGTGTGTGTCAAGAGAAGTTGAAACTGTTCCAGATAATCATCCATGGATCCGATCTGTCGTAAAATCGTGAGCTCATCGAGGGGGTTGCAGCGGGTGGGAGGACCAAAACGCAAGTTGCATAACCGCTTGAAGTCGTCTCATGCCAGACCTGGCTGGTTGGTGAGAAGACGAGTGGCCCAAAGCAGAGCTAAGTCGAGTAGGTGGAAGAATGTTAGATGAATTTGATCCGTTGTCGGTGTTTTTGGCAGGTAAAAAATTGTTCACACTTAAAAAGTCAACCCAATGGGTCTGTCTTCTCATCGTAAGTCGGAAAATCCAACCTGGGGTAGCGCAATAGTGCAACAGTCTTGGGGAATACGATGGTCCGGGCATTGGTTCGTGGTGGATAAGTGGTGGTGCCTGCCTGCTGCCTGCTTGATCGTGTGCGGGAGTGGTATAGAGATCATCGAGGCGCTTGGAGAGTGCAGTAATGGCCTCCTCCTGACGTTTCACGATGGCATTTTGTTGCGCCATGAAGCCTTGCATCATGATCATAAGTTGGCTTATCTGACCTGATGAGTCCCCCATGTTGTGTTGGGTGGATGCAATGGAGTGAGTTACGGGGAGGTTCGAGTCCGGTTGGTCGAGCGGAGCGTGCGAGTGCGAATTTGGTGTCACGCAAACCGCGGCGCTTTCCTATGTTGTTACAAAGGAAGTTCCCGAGGTGGAGAAGCCTGAGAATTAATAATTCCCCCCGAATTAAATATCCCCCAAATTGGCCCGGTCTTGATTGAAATCGGAAATAATTACTGAGCCGCGTGCGTTGAAGGCAAGACGTGGGGCTCGATACGGAAAGGCGCTCCTTTTTTGACTGAAATTGCGGCGCTATGGGCTGTAAAGGAAGGAGTGGGGCTTGATGAGAAAACTGTAGAGGATGCGGTGCTGGAATAGACGTGGGAGGCGTGCGGAACTAACATAGAACTGCAGGAGGTTGCAAGGCGGGAGCCTACCATGAAATACAGAAGCGGCGGCTGAGCCTTCGTTCTAGAGGACGGAAGGAATCGACGGAGCTCGGTTGATGATGGAGGCGTCGGAGGAAGAGGCAATCGGGAATTTACGTCGATTGTGTGCAACGAACGATTATGTGCGACGAACGATTGCGTGCGACGATCCCGTCGTCGAAGTAGCAGTGGTTCGTGTGATCGATTGCGTGCGTCGAGAGGAAAGGACGATTCCGTCGACGAGGACGCAACGGAAGTTCCCTGAAATCAACCGTAATCTGGAATCGTGGGGAGGAAGAACGAGTGGTTGACGGGCTATTCTTGTGAAGGAAAGAGGAAAATGGCAGTCGGAAGGGAAGGAAAGAGGGCTCTGATACCAAGATGTTATGTGCCTGCTCGAAGGGGGTGGTCGGAGGATGACCGGAGACGAGGATGACGGTGGCGAGAAGTACAACGGAGCCGGAACCGTGACTGCCTAAGCGGAGCGTGCTCGAGAGAGGAGAGAGCTTCCAAAATCTCACTTTAAGATAAGAAAATAGTTTTTTTTTCTTTCATAAGCATACAATACCTCAAGGGTCCCTTAAATAGAGCATACAAGGAGTATTTGTGTAAATCTCTGACACAACCTAATAAATCCTAATTCAACCCACATAACGAACTACGATATAACAATACACTAAAAACATAATAAAAGACGTAACATAGTAATTGGGCCCGAAACGCATAACATTGGAGTGGAGCTTTATTTCAGAGCAACGACAAAAAAGCTAACGAAGAACCCGCCACTGTCCCATAAACCCTGAGTTGATAATAGGATTGAGTTGAAAAGAGGAATATCTTAGACGTTCAGTCTCTTGAGTTTCATTTTGAGGCTTGGTGCTTATTAAACCAATCTTTGGACCAATTTCTCTTTACACTCCCCCTCAAGTTAATCATGGGAGTCAAACATGTTCAACTTGCCAATGTTAAGGTGAAAGAAAGCTTTACTGAGCCCTTTGGGGAGACATTTGCCAATTGATCTTTTGACAGAACGAAGGGGAAACATTTAAGTTCTTGTTTCAATCTTCTCTTTGATGAATTTTCTATCGATTTCAATATGTTTCTTACAATCATGTTGGACCGGATTGTGAGCTATGTTGATGGCAGTCTTATTATCATAATATATTTTAATTGGTGTTTCTGCTAAGAGGTTGAGATCTCTCATCAAAGTTCTCAACCGCAGGCCCTCCAGATACATTGAGCCATTGATCTAAATTCCACTTCTGCACTTGAACGGGCCACGACACTTACTTTTTACTTCTCCAAGTTATAATATTGCCACCCAATCTGCATCAGTGTAGATTTCCAAACTTAGTTGTGTGTGGTCATTAGCTCCCCTTGATGAGTAGATAATTCCTTTTTCTAGATAGGTTTTCAATATCTACGAAACTTGTGGGCAACTTCCTCATGTCTAACTTTCATTGCATCCATGAATTGACTGAGAATTCCCACAAAATAGGCAATGTCTGGTCTTGTGTCTTGTGTAGAGTGAGATAAATTAGCTTTCCCACGTGACGTTGATAGTTGGCAACTTCTTTGATAGGCTCTCAATCTTCTCTACCCAGGTAATGATTTGTTTCAATGGGTTTACATCCCAACATCCATGTTTTTTACAACAAATTTAGGACATACTTTCTCGGAGATGAAGATTCCATGACAACCTCGACCCTAAGAAAATATCTTAATGGGTCAAGTTCTTTTATCTCGAATTCATTTGTTAGATGGGCCTTCAGACAGATTATCTCCTCCAGATTATTCCATGTAATAACCATATCACTAACACAGACAATCGAGGTTGTCAGCTTTCTGATGGGGATCACAGATTAAGAATGGTCCGACACTTACCGGAGCGTGCACGAGTTTACATTCGCTGACAATGAGCTAAGGCTCGGTGAACTCCGATGGGCTGAAGCTGCGTAGAGTGCGACTGAAGCAGCGAGAAGCGGCTTTGATACCAAGTTGCTACGACTCTCCGTAGAATGTCAGTAGAGTTGTCGGAGGATGGTCAAAGGCGGAGGATACTATGGAATCGGAACCGAGACTGCTTAGGAGGGGCGTGCTCTGAAGGAGAGAGCTACCAAATCTCTTAACAAGACAAGGGAGAAAGAATGAACTTCTAGATAGCATTCCAAGACCCAAGGGGTCCTTTAAATAAAGTTACAAAGGACATAAACGTAAATAAGTCCTAACACTTGGGCTTTTATAAACGACAACAACAACATTAGAACCCATATAGTCCCCAATCATTGGGGGTATGGGCGGGGGAAGATTGGAAACAGACCTAACCTTTGGCACTATGCACAAAGTGGCTTCTCTCAGAGGAGAAAGACCTAACCTTTTACAATAAATGCACAAAGTGGCTGCTCACAGAGTACCACTGAAATAGTGGCCCCCTATACCGTCGCGTTTGCTGCGGAATCATGCCCTCAAATCAAAGCCAAAGACATTAGAGAGGGCAGACCCAAGAATCCATTTTGATTTATGTGCACATAACCAGGCTTTTATAAACGACAATCAATAATAAAACCTAATGAAGGACAACATAATAGAGCCCAATTGACTCAATTAAAGACGACATAATAACTAGCGTGAAACTCTTAACAATCGAATGTTTGTGATTAATTGTGATCAAATGCAGGAGTTTTAAATTTTGTTGTTTAATTACTTGCACGTCGGAATTAGTTGCATGGTTGACTCATTGACATCGTATTAGGATTGGAGTTTGTAGAATTGAGCGAAAGCTTGTGTATTTATTTCTTATATTCCAAAATATAGAGGGTGAGTACAAATATATAGGAGAGAAGAGGAGAGAGATATTCCTATACAAGATGTGGGACTAAAGAGGGGAAGAATACATGGGCCCAAATACGGGCCCTCTATATGAGCTATTCCAACACTCCCCCGCAAGCTGGAGCGTACAAGTCGTAGGATCCAAGCTTGGACAAGCATTGATAGAAGAGAGTACTGGATAGGGCCTTTGTGAGGACATCCGCCACTTGTTCTGTACCCGGAACATGCTTTAACTCTAGCTTCTTCATTTGAACTTTCTCCCGGATGAAATGACAATCTACTTCAATGTGCTTTGTTCTTTCGTGGAAGACTGGGTTCTTGGCAATGTGTATAGCAGCTTGACTATCACACAAGAGGAGAGCTGGTGAAGGAAGTTTTACACCAAGGTCGGTCAGGAGGCTCTCAAGCCATGTGAGTTCAGAGACCACAGATGTCATTGCCCGGTATTCTGCTTCAGCTGATGATCTTGCAACAACAGCTTGTTTCTTACTTCGCCAGGTAATCAGGTGTCCTCCAAAGTATGTGCAGAACCCACTTGTTGACCGTCGATCATCCAGGGACCCAGCATAGTCAGCATCAGAGTATGCCACCAATCTTGGAGTTGACGATGATGTTTTATAAACCAGTCCCTGACCAGGAGCTGTTTTGAGATACCGAAGAATCCTTTCGACGGCCTGAAGGTGAGATCTCCGAGGGGCATGCATATACCGACTGACAATACCAACAACGAAGGAGATGTCTGGTCTTGTTACCGTTAAAGAGATTAATTTTCCAACCAGGCGGCGATAGTATTCCGGATTTGGTAACAGGAGATCGGAGTCAGAGGACTGAGCACAGATTTTATGATTTACATCAATTGGAGTGTTAATTGGTTTGCAGCCGGAGTAGCCCGCATCCTGAAGAAGATCGAGACAGTATTTGCGCTGAGAAAGGACAAGTCCATCTGGTCGTCTGGCAATCTCCAGACCTAGGAAGTAGTGAAGGTGCCCCAGATCTTTTGTTTGAAATACAGAGCTAAGATGTTGTTTGACCGCCTGTATTCCTTTTGAGTCATCTCCCGTGATTATGCTGTCGTCCACGTAAACCAGCAGAAGAACAGTTCCCGTGGACCGATGGCGAGTGAACAGCGAGAAGTCTGCCGAGCTCCGAGTAAAACCAATTTCTTGAAGAGCCTTGTTGAACTTGTCAAACCAATTCTGAGGGGACTGTTTGAGACCATACAATGATTTTACAAGATGACAGACCATAGACTCCCCCGTGGTCTCAAACCCGGGAGGTTGCTCCATGTAAACAGTTTCGTTGAGATCGTCGTTCAGAAAGGCGTTTTTCACATCCAGTTGTAGTAAGGGTCATTGACGGTGTACAACTACAGAGATAAGCACACGAACCGTGTTTAGTTTGGCCACGGGAGAAAAAGTCTCGTCATAGTCAATGCTTTGTTGTTGGGTGTAGCCACGAGCGACCAATCGAGCTTTTAGCCGGTCAATCTTTCCATCAGGAGCATGTTTGATGACATAGACCCATTTGCACCCAACCGGTTTCTGACCCGGAGGGCGGGGTACCAGAGTCCATGTCTGGTTGGCCCAGAGAGCGGCCATTTCCTCCTCCATAGCGGCACGCCAGCCAGAATGTTGCAGAGCCTCCTGCACAGAGTTAGGAATAGAAACGGAGGATAATGAAGTAGCAAGAGTTTTAAGAGGAGGAGAGAGACGATGTAGGGAGACAAAGTTCTGATGCGGAGCAGAGACGAGGACAAGTTTTGGGCCCATTCGGGGCTGATTTGGCGACTTACCATATATGGCGTGCCCGGATCGACGATCGGACTCCGCAGATGTGTTCGGATTCGCGTTGCGAATCAATTTGATATATTGGTTTATGTATTTGGACTTATTATTGTTTTATTTTAAGCATTTTCCATCCGGCCAATCATAGCCGTTGATTGAGATGCCCTATTTTTGGTTTTAATTATAAATAGGCTCTTAGGGGGCTGATTTGAGGCATTGCAGAATTTGGAGAAAGTTATTCCCGGATTCCCGCGATCATCCCACGGTGCCGACTCCGTGGAACCCTAGGTGTCGACTCCTAGGCGCCCAAACTCCTCCCCAAGGTACTACCCATCCATTGCCTCCTTCCCCCTCTGAAACCCTCATCCGCGGCCCACAAGCCGCAGAAACACTGTTCATCCGAGCACTGTTCATACGGGTACTGTTCACCACCGCACTGTTCACCCGCGCACTGTTCATCCGAGCACTGTTCATACGGGTACTGCTCACCACCGCACTGTTCATCCGCGCGCTGTTCATCCGCACATTGTTCACCGCAGCACTGTTCATCCGCCAACCCCTCTACCAACCCCATAGCCACCACCTCCTCCGGATCCGCCACCCCAAGCCGCCGCCTCCCTCCTCTCCGTGGATCCACTTCCAAATAGCCTACAAACCCTAGATCAATCCCGATCTAGAGTTTCCAACCCCGATCCGTTATTTCCACCGTCATACATCTTTTCGTAGCCCGGATCCGCTCTTAAACATCGGATCTACTCACACCTTACCCGGATCTACTCTCTAGTGGCCGGATCTATCCATTTCCGGCCCGATATCCTCATTTTCCACCGTGGACAGCCACCACCAATCCGTCACGCCTCCGGTTTCTCCTTCGGTCGCCGATCTACATACCCGGACCCGAATTCTTCATTGCCTCGGATCAGCCCACTACTTTGTGAGTCTTGTTTGTACTGGATTATTATTTTCAGCATATTTATATTGGATGAGATCTTGTACCTGTTTTGGATATCTTGCATAGTAGTTGTTTGTTAGAATATTATTGTGATTTGCAGGGTTTATTCGCCGCGCGCTCTTGCTTTGGCCCTCCACGCGGAGGAAAGCCTAAGCTTATTTGCCCTAATAAATTATTTGTGCTTTGCCGTGAATTAATTGCGCGTGGGATGTTTAAATTTATTATCTAATTACGATTTAACCCGTCGGGCTTTGCATAGCATGTAGGGTTAGGTCACGGATTTTCCGCCGCCTATAGATTCGTCCTGCGTCAAGTTCGCCATAGGATGAGCGGTGGAATCTATTACCGATTTGTCGGGCGCGGAGTACCCGAGGTAGAGGCCGACTGCATAGGGGCATCGGGAGTTCGAGTGCGACGAGAGTAGACATGGATGAGAGGTGGCTTGGTGGGGGCAGGAGAAGAACTCGGGGAGGGAGGAGCCGGTGTGTGAACAGGAATGATAGGGCGGAGGACAGGCAGTGGGGTAGGTATTGGCGTAGGTGTGGGTACTAGAGCAGAGAAGAATGGCTGATCCTCCCGGAAGGTGACATCCGGCGATACAGAGACTTTGCGAGTAGTAGGAGAATAACAGACGGAGCCCTTCTGTGTACGTGAGTAGCCAACGAAAATTTGCTTGGCCGCCCTGGGATCCAGCTTGTCCTTAGACGGTCCCAGAATATGAACGTAGCACGTACACCCGAAGATTCGAGGTGTGAGGGGAAAGGCCGGAGTAGAAGGAAAGAGGAGACTGAAAGGAGTGGCATTGTTGAGGACAGAGGATGGAAGACGGTTAATAAGAAAGCAGGCTGTGGAGACAGCAAAGTTCCAATAGGCTTTGGGAACGTTCATGTGAAGCATGAAAGAGCGGGCAACATCAAGCAAGTGTCGGTTCTTCCGTTCAGCTACACCATTTTGTTGTGGGGTGTAGGGACATGAAGTCTGATGGATAATTCCGAATTCAAAGCATAAATTTGCAAACTCGTTGCCTGTGTATTCACGAGCATTATCGGTTCGTAGAGTTTTGATGGTGGTGGAGAATTGTGTGCGAGTTTCAAGGATAAACGCCTGAAAGACGCGAGGGAGCTCCGAGCAATCGCGAAGTAAGTATAATCAAGTAACTCGTGAATAGTCATTAGTAAACATAAGAAAATATCGAAACCCAGAAATACTAGTAGTTTTATAGGGTCCCCATATATCAGAATGTAATAGATCAAAAGGAGCAGAGCTCCGAGTACAATGTGCGGGAAACGAAGAACGCGGCTGTTTGCCCAAAATACAAGAGTCACACTTAAAAGCAGGAAGAGAGATATCTGGAAGAGCCTTTTGAAGGACAGGAAGAGGCGCATGCCCAAGACGTTGATGCCACTCAACGGAGGAGACTGAAGACAGGATAGTGGGAGAAACATCAAGAAGGTAGAGCCCGTTTTGCAGTCGTCCTTTACCAATTATACTCTGCGTCCGTCGATCCTGTATCAGAAAAGAAGAAGGGGTGAATGTGATTGAGCAGTCTAAATCGGCAGTGAGGCGACTAACGGAAAGTAAATTAAACGGGGAGCCCGGGACATGAAGAACCGAGCGGAGAGAGAGGGAGAAATTGAGGAGGATATCAGCAGAACCGGGGACAGGAACGGTGTCGCCATTGGCTACTGTGATATACTTAGGATGCGGAGAATCCAAGTATTGATGTGGTTTTAGCGAGGTGATATGGTGAGTAGCACCTGAATCCACTATCCAGCGTGGACTAGTGGAGAGACAAACAATATCTTCATTGGAGATGGAGGCAGCGGAGGCAACGGAGGCAGGTGGGCGGTTGAGCGTGTCGTAGAGTTGTTGGAGCTGAAGGCGGACTTCTTCAAGATCAGCATGAGTGGCGGGAGAACTGTCGACATCAATAGAATCAAGCGGACGAGAAGGCAGACCATGTTTGCGATAGCAAGTCGTCGCAAGGTGTCCATCACTACGACAGAAGGAACATTTAGGACGTGGCCGGCCACCTCGACCCATTCCCAGAGGCCCTGAATGTTCTCCACGAGTAGGAGCCATGCGGACTGCTGCAGAAGACAGGTCGCTGGAGATGAAGCCGCTAGATAGGAACTCGGCAGAGAGCCAATGGCGTGCTGGGAGGAGACCGGCAGGGAGAGGCCGGGCGTGCTGCTGTGAGGAGACCGGCAGGGAGAGGCCGGGCAAGCTGCTGGAAACCGCTTCTGCTGGGAGGAGACCGGCGAACAGGGAGAAGCCGCTGGAGACGAGCTGCGAGTGGGAGACGAGCAGAGGGAAAGCTCGCTGCGGGTAGAGGGAAGCTGCGGCAAGTTTGGAGACCTCTGCGAAGAGACCGGTTGGGAGGAGACCGGTGGGAAGAGGCTGGCGGCGAGCTGAGGAGGTCGCACGGATAGAAGCAGACCAATGGAGGAAGCCGCACTCTTGAGGAGGCCGCACACTTGAGCAGGGAGAAGCAGGCCGCACGGGAGAGTGCGGAAGATCTGGGCAGAGAGTGAGACCGCACGTAAAGATCGAGCGAGAAGGCCGCGCGAGCAGCAGAGGAGATTGCTGGGATCGGCAGAGGAGATCGCAGCGGGAGATCGCAGCAGGAGATCGCAGCGGCCTGAGAGATCGGCAGCGGGAGGTCGCAGGAGGAGGCCGCGTGTCTGCTAATCGCTGGAGACCGCGCGAGCAGGGCGAGATCGCTGAGAAGAGGAGACCGCAGCGTGCTGCGAGCAGGAGGAGAGAACGTCGCAGATGGAGAGACCGCTGGAGATGCAGGTCGCAGATGGAGAGACCGCTGAGAAGGAGTTGGCTGCAAGAAGCGGGACCCACCTGACAGAGGGCTATAAGAGAGGGAGAACCACCGTCGTTGGAGAGAATGCAGGGCGGGGTGGGGGGTGCGGTCACAAAAAAAAGAAGGCCGCACAGGGCGTGCGGTCAGAAAAAAAAGGGGACCGTACAGGACGTGCGGTCACAAAAATAGGAGGCCGAAAATTCGGACCGATTGCTCTGATACCATGTAGAATTGAGCGAAAGCTTGTGTATTTATTTCTTATATTCCAAAATATGGAGAGTGAGTACAAATATATAGGAGAGAAGAGGAGAGAGATATTCCTATACAAGATGTGAGACTAAAGAGGGGAAGAATACATGGGCCCAAATACGGGCCCTCTATATGGGCTATTCCAACAGAGTTAAATAATGATCACATTGTTCATTGGATTGCATGCATGCTCACATCAACATTTAGAAAACTCTACAGCTTCATTTGCATTTATTGTGTGCTTATTTGGATTCATCTCGAGTTAGGGTTTCGCGATCGTCACCTCTAGATTCGTTTTGTGTCAGTATCGCTCAATTATCCCTTCAAATTTTTGCTTAACAGTAAACATACATCGACACTCAATTGTCATTTTGCTTGTATGTAGAGTGATCATGTCCCAAGTATGATTTTCTCCATAACATTCATTTCCTCGATCATAATATTTTTCCACGTAGGATTCTTTAAAGTGTCCTGCCAATGAGTATATATAGACAATTAGACATAGAGGCAAGTGGAGCAATAAAGGTTTGGTGACATAATGAGAGAGAAGTATAAGAGGTAAAATGAGATATTTAATGTTGAGTGCAAGTATGGGTACCTTTACGGAGAGCAATCGGGCGATCATTTGGAACCGAGTTTGAAGCGGGTATCAGATAGAGATCAGGTAAGATAGTTCCCATGTTCTTGTGTCGATGAGTGTAAATCGTTGGATTTGTAGAAAACACACAATGAGTAGTGGGAATGGAGTCTCTAGTAGGCAATATCTTAGTGGTAAGAGTGGAGTCAAATATCTGAGTAGTAGGAATTGGTTGAATTTACTTTTCATTGTCCTCACTAGACGGACTCACTTTACTCACTCTCTCCCCCCGAAGTGAGAAAGGTGAAAAATAGTGACAAGGACCCACTTCATATTTAAATCCTGAAAGATAACATGAGAAAAGGCGAAAAATAGCGACACCATTCAAGCTATGAATAAGGTTGATAATAGAAAGGAGATTCCTAGGAAATGCAGGAACACGAAAAAGAGATGACAAGGTAAGAGCGAGGTTGCAAGTAATACTTCCTTTGTCTGAGATGGTTGTATGGGAGATGAAGCTATGAGAGGAATCTGTCATGTGATTAGTGGCCCTGGAATCAATAATCCACTTAGTATGCGATTGGCAAAAGAGTTGTGTGCTAAAGGAGGACAAAGTGGCCTGGTCAGAGTGTGCAGCGACCTATCCGTTGAGAGGCGCATTTATGCATGTAGTCATCAGTTGTAAGAAATGACGCATAGCCTGGAGTTCTTCGCCATATAGATTATCCACATGAGTATGGAGGCATAATTGTATGATGTGTTGAATTATGTCTGGTCGGTCGTCCACGGCAGCCACGTCCCTGACCACAATTGGTGTTCCTAGTGTGAGGGGCGGTCATGCAATTTAGCAAGTCTCCCCCATATGAGAGATGAGACTTGTGACAGTAGTCACGAAAAGATCAGTAGTGTCATGACTCATGAGGGCGAGTGGGCACATGGGAACCGCAGGTATCACTCGCGGCTAGAGTGGAACGCTCTTGCAGAATATTTCGGGTCAGAAAGTGGTGTCGATCAAATTTTTGTTTCACCAGATTGAAAATCTCAGCGACAGAAGGCATAGGATATCGTCCAAAGATCGGAACACGAATGTGGTCAAAGTTGACATTCAGGCCTGGGGGCCATGCAAATACACGGTTCAGATCATCCCGCTCACAGATCAAGATCGTGTCATTTGTACACCTCAGTTGAATGGGATCAAAAATAATCAAGTTATTTGTGTAACTTCTCAAAATCATAATAATAGTGTGCCACTGAGAGATCTCCATGCAAGATGAGCAATCTGAGACCGTAGTTAGTAGACTTGTGCACAGTTCCCCTGTCTAGAGTAGGTAGTCTTTGTTCGATTCCAAATGGCTACAACAGTATCCAGAATGACAATGTTCTGATAAATAGACTTGTCCAGTGAGTTGAGTAGCCAGGACATTACCATTGATTCATTCATGTCCCATTGGTCCCACATGGGATCATATCGTTGAGGTTCGAAAATTGTCCCATTGAGATTCACAAGCAAATGACATTGTCGGAGGGCAAGGTGAATAGAGCGGGACCAGACAAGGCAGTTTGTGTCGTGAGAGGCATGCTAGTAATAGTGTGGTGGTGGGGGGTGAAAATGGTGTTCCATACAGGTGGCATGCACGAGAGGTGCGTCTCAAATTGCTTGTTCCAGTAGAGGAGCCTGAAAACCAAGACATCGTTCACTAGGGAGAAGTCCGATGAGGAAACTCAACAATAGTTGCTGAAATAAATAACTGTCGTTGGAAGTCGATGAAGGGCCGATGGTACCATTCCTGAAGCAGAAGCGGAAACTCATCAAAAAATCTGACGAGGAAGTAGTGGATGGAATGCATTAGGAAGACAAAGCAACAACCATTTAAATTGTGGTCGGCGGAGCGCTGAATCGTCGAAGGGAGGATCAAATACCGATTTGATTTGATGTAGATGGGAGTGATGTCGGGTTGATGCGTCAAGTAAGACGATGAGGATCGTTGAATGCAGGCTGAATCGAAACCAAGTCGATTCAACGGAAACGGGAGCCTTGACAGGAGAGAACTCTTGATACCGATACGGGAAGGAAACACGTGATGGAGGAGAAAGAAGAATGGCATGTAAATGCAGCTCGGCGATCTAGGTTTTTTTTATTAGACGCGTGGAGAGTAGAGTTGGTAATACCACGTTGAAAAGCGGAATACCTTAGAAGTTCACTCTCTTGAGTTTCATTGTGAGGCTTGACCCTCATTAAATAGAATTATGAAGCGGTTCAACCGAACCCTGGGCTCATTTCTCTTTACACGTAATTTCCTACATAATGGCTTAAGATGATAATACAATTGTATTCTGGTGTCAGATCTATTCCAAATCAATTCGTTCTAATTACGATGCGGACAAATGTCGAAGGTGCATTGACCAAAAATTCATATTCAAATTATTGTGCACATTGTTTTTGTAGCAGTGACCAAGGTCAAGTTCTCTAATATCAAGAAACATAAACCTACTTAATTAAATAGTTAAAAGGAAGGTTGCAAGACCCTAGTTTACCTGTATCACTGTTGACTGATTTCACTGTTATTCAACAATTTAGATCAAATGAATATTAATAATTCCTTCTTGTGACACCATACAAACTGTTGTGTTGTATGAAATTGCCACTGATTTGCCAAAAGAATTACAACAGAAACTATTTTGGATTTCTCATCCACTCATTTTAAGTGAAAACTGAACTTTTTATATTCCATCTGTTGTTTATGATGACTAATAATTGTTTGTCTCGAGGACATAAGATAATCAAAGTGATATGGATTGAAATTAAGTTGTTGATCAACTCACAGGAATCCAACAGCAATTCGATTTTCATAGTTCAGTCCATCAGACATGCCTAAATC
The DNA here is from genome assembly GCA_033032865.1 of Dactylorhiza incarnata. Lineage (NCBI taxonomy): Eukaryota > Viridiplantae > Streptophyta > Magnoliopsida > Asparagales > Orchidaceae > Dactylorhiza > Dactylorhiza incarnata. The sequence goes on along the minus strand of JAWHQI010000340.1, from coordinate 1,574,491 downwards.
CCCAATATGATCACCGAGAAGTAGCACGTTGGTCCTCTTTTTGACGGAATGGTTTTCGTTGTTCAATCCATTCATATCACCAAGTTGGTCATGAACAGGAGCTGGCATATCCAACGAATGTTCATTTTTATTCAAGACATGTATTGTCTTCCCTGTAGTCAATATTTAAGTAGGAACCAGTCAATGAGGTATAGTGAATATATAAGAACAGTGAAACAACTTTAAATGGCATTGTTAAGTACTGATTTTCCAAAAGAGTAATAAGAGAAATGGAGGAGCACCTCTGAAGGAAATAAGACGACCGTTGTCATCAAATACCATTCTGTTTGATACTATTTTTATATTCTCGAAAGAACGTTGAAGTTTCTGTCTGAAAACCTGGCAAAGTTAGAGAAAATATGATCATTGCCTAAAATAGTGATCTTTTTGTGACCTTTAGGACTGGAAATTAATTTCAATAACCTCTTCTATAACGTCTGCTAGTCCTGCAGAAAATATTAGAACAGGAACACCTTTTTCCTGCATGCGAGTAACAGAATATATCAGATTTGTTTGTATTTATTACTAAAATCACTTTTTACATTTGTAATCAACGAAGGACTCGCAGTTTTATGGCATGTCGACATATATCCATGCACTTTAAAAGAGGACACTCTAGCACAATAACACATACAAGCATGAGCATGTGCAATACATACTATTCTTCTTAAGAAGATATGAATGTGACTTGGTTCAACTTTAATATTCATAGGAATATCCATACGTAGATTTGTTACGGGTTCACGATTGGGGAATGATGTACTGCCACAGGAAACAGTCATACACTTATCTTTCATATGTAATTATTATTTAGTAATTTTATCGTCGCACTACTACGATTATACTCACTTTATGTACTATCTTGGGTGAGACGATTTTACAATTATTGGACAGCTTCTATCCACTACTTAAGTGAGTGAAAGAGTAAAAGAAGAAGGAAACAAGACCTAATTTCCAAACTTCTTTCCATATCTCTCTTCTCCTCCTAGCCGATAGTCGCGCCTCCCTTGGGTCCCTCCCCCCCCCACACACACACAAGCAGACACTAGACCACTCGACGTCTCTCCTCCCTCATCTCCACCACTGGGAAGTCTTGGTCCAAGAAGGGTAGGGAGGATCTGCTCAAGGACTTGTACCTCCCCAGGTATCCTTTAAATCAGCATAAACATGTGTAATGACCTGAGATTAATCATATTAATCATGTTCGGAATCGATATGGTAGTATCACAATATACCAAAATACATAATTGATACCTCCTTCCTCCCGAGCTATCGGCTCACCAACCTCCGCTCCAACGCTTTTGCGCCGAGAGAGAAAAAAGAGAGTACCTTGCACGATGGAGACCGAAACCCTCTCAATTATCATGTAAAGGCCGGCCACCTCCCTGTGATCCTTAAAGGGTCTCATCAGCAAAAGAGAGAAAAAGGGATTTACTGACCTAGGCTTTCTAATGAGGTGTTTATATAAAGCCTCTAACCTAGTCAAGAGTCATCAGTTCAAATGGTGCCTCGACCCAATGGACCATATTTCCATCAAACAAAAGAATAAATTCGATGCGACAACGCACCGTATAACCGTATTGGGGTGTCGATATGTATATCAAGTCCCCCAATAAGGTTAGGATAAATTAAGCATGATCCATAAGCTTCTATAGGGGTTCCAATAGGATATATTTGGCTCCTGATAGGAACAATAATTGCCCAATAATACATATTTGGGTGATTATCTTCACAATAGAAATTTGGGATGTTATGTGGGTTGCGTTGAATTTTTTTTTTTGTACTTCCACTAGAACAACATAATCGCAGCTACTATTCTGAAAGACGAAGAAAAATTCTACATGGCAGTCCCACAAGGAAGAAGCCATTGAAGAACTGGAAACATGAAAAGGGAATGGGTGCATCGTCACCTTGTCCTTTAAGCATGGTTCAGCACCAAAGGTAATAACATCATTCCATTTTAACATAGTCTTTTGTGTGCTCTAGCAAGCCAGCATTTAAAATGCAACATGGAGCTAAGTTAGACACAGGAATTTTATTTATCAATTGGAGAAGAGCATTCATTTTGATTCTCACTATTGAAGTTAAACTAAGGACACATGCTAAGGAAGTTGGTTTGCACGATTAATTTTCATTAATTGAATGCTTCGTGGTGAATAAAAGTAAGAAAGAAGCAGCTCAAGAAGCTCTATGTTACGCCCCCGCTACACTTCACGGGGCGTCATTATGTTCGGCGGTGCAAGGGAGCGGCGACCAACGGGGCTGAACCAACCGTTCAGCCCCCAACCAGTGAACCGGGGTTCAGCCCCAACTGGAGGGGCCGGCCGGCCCCTCTATGGCTCGGGTATATTTACCCGGGGTTGCTCTCATGGGGGGGGGGGGGGGGGGGGGGGGGGGGGGGGGGCATGCAATTAACTCTCAAGGTATTCTTCTCCTTCCTCCTTATCATTTGGTATCAGAGGCTTCGTCCTCCGACGATGGTGACCACGCGGACACAAGAAGATTTTTCCCGTTTGGAAACCTTGGAGGAAAACTACAGTGGTTTGGCGGATTCGGTACCCGCGATCGAGGAAGAGATGCGCGCGTCCTCGCAGCGGCTGGAGGAGCATCTAGACGCTCGTATGGAGGAACTTAAGGCGCTGTTGAAAGGGAAAAGCACGGCCGATGAGGGATCTAACGGCGGACGACCCGATCGGTTCGCCGATCTATCGGGAACGCCCGATCCGGGTCGTGCGGGCACAGGAACGGCAGCGATGGCCGGCGTTGCCGGCGTGGGGTCTTCCCGGCCTTGCGGGACCTCCGGCGACGGCGTGGGGGCAGCGGGGGCTGGGACGGAGGCAGCGGGAGGCCTCCCGCCTGGATCGGCTGTGCAGATGGATGGCGGGCAAGCTTGGCGTCCAGGTGGCGGTTCCGGCGGGCCTGTTTCTGCGGATTTGTGTCGGCAGCCGTGGCAGCGGGCTGATGGAGGCCCGGGAGCAGCCGTGCGGGCTCCAGGAGGTACGGGTGGCCTTCTTCCTAACCCGCGAGGCGGCGTTCTTCCCGTCGGGTACGGAGGTCACGTTCCGTGGGTCGGGCAGCACGTTTCTCATCAGATTCAGCCACCTCTAGGCTACCCAGGAGCGTACGATGGTCATATGGGCCCGGGACATCAGGCATGGAACGGGCAGGGACAGAATGGGCTTGGACAGGGCTGGCAAGGGAAAGCGGGGCTTCGAGCGTACATGCCACCCAAGTTGACGCGAATGAACTTCCCCAAGTTCAAAGGGGGGATGCACTGGAATGGGTTCAGAAGGTGGAGTTGTTCTTCAGTTACCAGGAGATCCCGGAGGCGCAGCGGGTGCAATTAGCATCATTCCATCTGGAGGACGACGCATTTCAGTGGACTCAGTGGTTCCTAAGAGGTAGAGATTATGTGTCATGGACTGATTTCGTGGAAGGGTTCACCGCCCGATTTGGGCCCCCGGAGTACGAAGATTTTGAGGCGCTACTGCAGAAATTGCGACAGAAGGGGACCGTGACTGAGTATAGGACAGAGTTCGAGAGGTTGGCAAACCGGGTACACTGGGAGGAGAAGACACTGCTGAGTTGTTTTGTGTCGGGGCTGAAGGAGCAATTGCGGGATGAGGTTCATGCTTATATGCCAAGAAGTTTGAACCACGCCATTAGTTTAGCCCGCATTCAGGAGGAGCGGTTCAACAGGCAGAGAACCCGGACCACGAGTAGGCCACCTGTGGCCGCAGCGGCAGCAGCACGGCGGGATCCGCCAACTGGTAGCAAGCCAACAGTGACACGACTTTCTTGGAGTGAGCTGCCCGCTCGAAAGGAAAAAGGGTTATGTTTTAACTGCGATAAGAAGTTCGTGGCGGACCACAAGTGCCAAAAGATACAAGTTTTTATGCTGCATGAGGATGAGGAAGACGAGCCGGCTCCGGACGAGGAGTTGGGGGTGGACTTGGAATTGACCGAGTTCGGTGTTTCCATACACGCTCTCGAGGGGTGCGCTCCTCCGCTTACTATGCGTCTTGCGGGACGGATTGCCCGCGAGAAGGAGACTGTTTTGTTGGACAGTGGGAGCACCCACAATTTCATTCATCCAGAGGTGGCACAATGAGTGGGGCATATGATCGATAAGGGGGCTGCCTTCCATGTTATGGTGGAGGATGGCAGCAAGCTGCAATGCGAGAGGGTGCTGAAGGGTGTGGAGCTACGGATGCAGGGCTATAGCGGGTGCACCGACGTCTACCTGTTACCCATTCGGGGCTCGGATATGGTATTGGGAGTGCAGTGGCTACGTCAGTTACGGAGGGTAACGTTCGACTGGGAGCACATGACTATGGAGTTCCTCCACGGGGGAAAGCAGTTCTGTTTGAAGGAGATTTCTCTTCGGAGCATGCAGCGGTTGGGCGAGGAAGGAAAGATGATGGCCGTCCTTAGGGAAGACCAAACGGCCGATACCGTAAATACTGAGGTACCAATTCAGTTACAGTCTCTTCTGATGGAATATTCTGATGTTTTCCAGGAACCACGCACATTACCACCACCTCGATTCAGAGATCATCATATTCAGCTTAAGGCGGGCGCCGAGGCCCTTAATATTCGACAATATCGCTACCCGCATATTCAGAAGGCAGAGATTGAGTGTAGCGTCCGCGAGATGTTGGAGGCGGGCATCATTCGGCCGAGTGCAAGTTCATTTTCAGCTCCCGTCATTTTGGTAAAGAAGAAAGATGGTTCATGGAGATTTTGCGTGTTTTACCGGGCCCTGAACAGCGCCACGGTAAAGGACAACTTTCTGATTCCTTTGGTTGAAGAGTTACTGGACGAGCTACATGGCGCACGACGGTTCACCAAGCTCGATCTACGTTCAGGCTATTACCAGATTCTGATGGCACAGGAGGACATCCATAAGACGGCCTTCCTGACACATGATGGCCATTACGAGTTCTTAGTCATGGCCAATGGGCTGACTGGCGGTCCCTCCACTTTTCAGGTGAACATGAATGATACCTTCCGCGAGCTCCTGCGGAAATTTGTGTTGATCTTCTTTGATGACATTCTTATCTACAGCGCCAATTAGGAGGACCATGTGGGCCATGTTGAGCAGATTTTGGCCATACTTCGTCGTCACCGGCTTTATGCCAACCGTTCCAAATGCTCCTTCGGTCAGGAGGAGGTGGAGTACTTGGGACACTTGGTTTCCGGCCAAGGCGTCAGGGCCGATCCAAGGAAGATTCAGAGTATGCAGTCATGGCCGCGGCCCGTCACAGTCCGTGCTTTGCGGGGATTTCTGGGGCTTACAGGGTACTACAGGCGATTCGTACAAGATTATAGGAAGATAGCTCGCCCCTTGACTCAGCTGCTGCAGAAGGATTCCTTTTCTTGGGCTGAGGGAGCGGAGGCAGCATTTCAGGCTCTTAAGCAGGCCATGACCACCACTCCAGTTCTTACATTACCGGATTTTACAAAGGAGTTTGTGTTGGAGACGGATGTCTCTGGTGTTGGCATAGGGGCAGTTCTGATGCAGGAGGGGCGGTCGTTGGCTTTCTACAGCAAGGCTCTGGCCCCCCGTACCTTGGGATTCTCCACTTATGAGAAGGAGATGTTGGCTATCATTCATGTTGTGGCTATGTGGCGGCCATATTTGTTGGGTCGGCATTTTAAAATCCGCACCGACCACCAAAGCTTGAAACATTTCCTGGACCAAAGGGTCTCTTCTCCTCTACAGCAGAAGTGGGTTACTAAGCTTCTCGGCTATGATTACGAGATTGTGTATCGAAGGGGTAAGGATAACGTGGTAGCGGATGCTCTTTCTCGCCTACCGGAGGGTACTCTCACTCACATTTCTGGACCGTTGGTGGATTCATTAGATGATATTCAGGAGGAGGTCATGCGTACGGCTACTTTACGTCCCTTGGTGGAGGCATTGCAGCGGGGGGAGACGGTGGCCCCCGGTTATCATCTTCAAAATGGCCAGCTGTACTATCAGGGCAGGGTGGTCGTGCCCGCCGACTCAGCATGGAAAATGGTTATGATGCACGAGTTTCACTCTTCACCGACGGGTGGTCATGCGGGGGTGCTCCGGACCCTTCAGAGGGCGCGAGCGAATGTCCTTTGGGCCGGCATGCGTCGGGACATACAGCAGTTCGTACGACAGTGTGAGATCTACCAACGTCAAAAGTACGAGACTTCGTCCCCGGCCGGGCTATTGGTTCCTCTGGAGATTCCACAGCATATTTGGGACACGGTTTCCATGGACTTCATTGACAGGCTGCCTAAGTCCAAAGGGAAATCGGTGATTTTGGTGGTGGTGGATAAACTATCCAAGTACCCTTGCTCTCAGTCATCTGCACACTGGCGAGTCGGTCGCCGCACTATTTGCTAGGGAGATTGTCCGATTACATGGCCTTCCTCGTGCCATTATTTCTGACCGGGATCCTACTTTTGTGAGTAGTTTCTGGAGGAAACTTTTCCGGTTACAGGGTACGCGTTTACAGTTCAGCACGGCACATCACCCTCAGTCGGATGGTCAGACGGAGGTTCTCAATAGGGGTGTCGAGACATATTTACGTTGTTTTGTTATGGATGAGCCTCAGACTTGGCCGGAGTGGTTACATTGGGCCGAATATTGCTACAACACTTCATATCACTCTGCCAGCCGGATGACGCCGTTTGAGATTGTTTACGGGAGCCCTCCACCGACCTTGGGTAGCTATGAGCCAGGCAGCACCGCCCTACCGGCGGTTGATCGAGCTCTTCGTGATCGAGATAGCATGTTAGCAACCCTCCGGGAGAACCTCCGCCTAGCCCAGGACCATATGAAGATGCAGGCGGACAAACACCGCAAGGAACGGGAGTTCGCTGTGGGCGATGAAGTTTTCCTCAAGCTCCAGCCTTACCGGCAGTTATCAGTTGCTCGTCGGAGCAATCAGAAGCTTTCTCCTTGATATTACGGCCCCTTTCGTTTACTCAGCAGGGTGGGGCCGGTGGCTTACAAGTTAGCTTTGTCGGAGGGATCCCGCATTCACCCAACCTTTCATGTGTCCTTACTCAAGCGGAAGGTGGGTGTCAATGTCCAACCGAGTACTCTTCTGCCTGAGGTTACTGTTGCGGGCGAGCTTCGCCCACTACCGGAGGATGTGTTAATGCTTAAATGGAAGAACCGGGGCACGGAGTATCGGCCGGAGCTCTTGGTCAAGTGGAAGAATTTGTCGACGGCGCACAATTCATTGGTGGATTTACTGGACTTCAAGGAGCTCTACCCCGACTACCACCTTGAGGACAAGCTGGTCCTTGATGGGGAGGGGAATGTTACGCCCCCGCTACGCTTCACGGGGCGTCATTATGTTCGGCGGTGCAAGGGAGCGGCGACCAACTCGGCTGAACCAACCGGTTCAGCCCCCAACCAGTGAACCGGCCCGGCCGGGGCTGAGCCAAATGGGTTCAGCCCCAACTGGAGGGGCCGGCCCTCTATGGCTCGGGTATATTTACCCGGGGCTGCTCTCATGGGGGGCATGCAATTAACTCTCAAGGTATTCTTCTCCTTCCTCATCTAACCCTAAACCCCTTTAGTATTCTTCTCTAGATCTCTCTTCTCCTTCCTCCTTATCACTCTAGTAAAGGGGTGACCAATAGACTAGAATAGAAAACACTATGCATACTTAACCACAGTTCCATCGTAAGAACACCTAATACATTGCTATAATTAGAAAGTTCAAGTGGGCACATTATCTGTGCCAGCCTTTACTCCACATTTCTCAAAGTTAATATATAAAGGAATAGAGAAAGCTCCTACCTCCAAATATTCAAACAGTTCAACCACACCATCTCTAAAAGCAATGGCAGAACAGGAGACAGATCTTCTGATTGCATCCAAAGTTAAGCCTCCCTCAATTAGAAGACCATGTGTTTTTCCCCACCTGCATTAATCCCTAAAACAACATGCTTAGAAATTTAAGGCCGCTAATATGGAACTGGTAGAACCATTAGAACCACAAATCTATTACCACCATTCGACAAGAGACAAATTTAAATTGAATATTCTCTTATTTTCTGGATGGACACCACAACAAGAACAAAGATGGAGATCGGAATAAAAATGCATGCACACACACACACAATTGCACTTCATTTATGTAGATCTTCATCTTTTTTAGAAAGTCAGATTATGTAGCTTCCAAAAAACAACAACATTCACACATTGAACTTTAGCCATAATATTTTTTTAACACTCAAAAGCCATAAGATGATTCATGCATCTAGGGATATCATGGTTTTCAGAACATCGCATTAAATTTAGAAGTACATAATAGGAAGGATAAGAAGCTCGCTAATTTACAGTTGCCCTTAAATTCATAATAATATTGCTAATTTGATATGTAACACGTGCTTGTTACCTTTAATTCTCAAGAGGGGAAATTAATTTTAAATTTAGATTTATAACTATTTACAAAATTCGAAATCTTCAGGGGTTTCATTTCTGTAACGAATACATTATATCTAATGAAATTTTTTTTGGCAAGTCATATATTTGAGTAAAAGGTCTCACTTTTGAGTAATGATAGCATATTTCTTACATGAAAGAACGAAATATACAAAGGTTGATTGTAACTAAGTTAGCCAGCTGTATCTTAGCGAGACCATCAAGCCATGCACATGTTCTTCAAGTTGCAGACAGAATATGTCTTCACAAAAGCACATACAGTTCACAGACACTCTTTTCTCTTGGAAAATTTGACATTTGTTGATCCTCATGCATTTGTAGGGGAGCGTTAAATCTTTTGTTTCTCTTCTGTTTTTCTTCATTGTAACCTTCCAGATTGTTCTTATCATGACTTTGGCGAGGTGTTAAAATATCTAGTGTATATATGTCCCCACTTGGAGATAAATATATCATTCCTCTTTTCAGACGCTCTATCAAAGCCTAGATCAAACTCCAAATGCAGCTAATGATGGATATTTCTCTAAATCAAGCATAAATAATGAGTTATCTTCCAAATGATGATAAATCATCCACTAATTGCAAAGCTTAATACTGTTTAAAACCAGATAGTAATTCAGGCAAGTAAGAGAGCGTACCATTCTTCCATTAACTTAATTTTCTCCTCAACGGGTATCATGGGCGAGTACTCCAATGGATGATAGTAGTTATAGAGATCCTCCCTTTTGGCATCATATTCTGGATTCCCTTGCTGCAATAAGCCATGACTGCCTAATAACAAGATTATAACTGTAAATATGAAGTACTGGAAAAAAAGGTAGCAGCTTTTTATTTGCCGAGAGATGCATACTATGTCCACGGCGTCCATCTATCCAGTATTTAGTAAGGGTTCCATCAAAATCAGCAATAACCTGTGAGCACACACATTATAGCATTTTGTTCTAGTTTCTCCACAAATTCGTATGAAAAGTATTGAAATTGTCAAGGCAACACTCGCATACAAGGATGGGAGATCATGTAAGGAAAAAATCAGTGAAAGCACGTAATGCAAACAAGAAGAACTGGTTCTCACCTGGAGCTTGCCCGGACCCGCTTCTCGGACAGCGGCCTTCTTCTTTTCCAGCAAATCGGAGTTCCGAATGACCATGTCCTGAGTCTGATACATGACAGGAAGTTTCTCTGATTCGCCACTATATAGGGTTTTGAAGAATTTAGAGCAGGCACGGTAAGGCTGGGACCTGGGAAGGAGAAAAACGGGGAAGCGCGGGGAATGATTACAAGGCATTTTGCAATAATGCGCGCGAGAAGAAGGTGGGAGAATTTTACCTGATTCGGAGGAGGTGGAGCCCGGTGTTGATGGTGGAGTTTATAGCGCCGCCGATTGAGAGCAGGCCTACAGGAGTCATTAGCTTTTCCAGCTCACCTATTTTTTATGGGACTGAAAAGTGAAATCAGCAAAGCTGGCCTTTTTATTCTTTTAAATAAATCAAATATGCAGTTTATAATAGCCACCAAACCGTTAGCTCTGATTTAGGTGAAGTGTGCGTGGGCGAAATTTGTGTCTGATGCAGGGTTTGGATCTGTCTCCGGGGCTCACGCAATGTTGACGCATGGCAACTGTTTCTAGTATTATTTTCTCACAAGGTGCATTGTATATACTCGCCTAGTCCTCAGATACAGCACAAAACGGGCATTGCCAGACCCAGAGGCGAAAGCAGATTTTTCGTGAGTGTCTTTGTTCGTTGTCGTAGGCGGCAGACTCGTCTTCCTTGTCTCTGAACTCTGCGAAGCACCAAAGACTTGCGGCATTCATCCATTTCAGGTAGTCTTCGTCTTCTTCAGTCATGCTCTTAGCGTTATTTAGGGTTCATTCTAAACCCCAGATGATGGTATCACAAGTTTGATTTCGCAGAGATCATGTTTGATATTCATATAACAAGTTTGATTTCGTCCATATTATAGACTCCGATCTGCAAGACCTATAGGATATCTGAAATTTTGTATTTGTAATCGAGTTGTTTGAATTGTATCTGAGATACTCTACTTGTAATCGAGTTGTTTGAATTGTATTTGAGATATTCTATTTGTATCCGATAAATTTGAATTGTATCTGAGATGTTTAATTTGTATCCGAGAAATTTGAATTGTATGTGAGATATTCTATTTGTATCCGAGAAATTCGAATTGTATGTGAGATATTCTATTTGTATCCGAGAAATTTGAATTATATCTGAGATGTTTTATTTGTATCAGAGATACTTGATTTGCATCTGAGAACCTGTAATCATTTTCCTTATATATCAAGTTCAGTAAGATGTATAAACCAAATAACAAACCTCATATTTAAATTTTGGAAGATATTGTGATTCTTCAACTGTTTAATTCATTGTCCCTGCTGCACCTCAAAACATTCCAATTTTGTATTCTATGGTATTGTGTTACAGCCGAGCAACCAGCAGCTTTAATATTAGCTCCAGGAAGATCACGTTTATTATCAATGAAGTGGTCATGATTGTTGGTTTGCCCAACAAAAAAAACATAGAGTAGGGATACAAATCATTCTCTACCATGACCAAAAAGGACTTGAAGGACAAGATGTTACAAATTTCTAGTGTTGAAAACTCTATTCCTTTATGTTCTATGCAATTTATTCTTTCCTTACAGCAACAATAAAATTTTGAAGGAATGTGCGCTTATCTGACCTACAGAAGTTCAGACCTAGAGGAGTTCATTAAGTACAATTGGTCAAAGTCTATTCATGGGTATCTTGTCTCAAGTTTGGGTACCCTCTCCGAGAGAACGACAAACTATATTGCTAAAGATATAAATAAATGGCCACTTTAGTCGATGAGCTACTTAAATGGCTGCTGCTCTCAAGTATTGGTTGTAAGTAGTGTGCTTCTTCTGTTTGGTTAAGTAATATTATGCTGCGTTCTGCTTTATCTTGGTAGTTTTGTAATATTAAGTGAGGGGAGGGTATTTTGGGTATTGTAATGCCATTATATAAGGCATTTTTGGTAGGGTTCAGTTTTATCTTGGCTGATAGTGTGTTTTGGCGGCAGGAGAGTTCCTGGCCGATACTTCTTCTTCCACCTGTTCAGGATTCGGTCCTTAGGGTGTGTAACTTGTATTCTCTGGTTTCTATGTTTGTTTTAGCGGTTGTTTGGTTGCAGTGAAGTAGGCAAGTGCTTGGCAGTGGTTGTGTTCATCTCATCTTCTCCCTAAATATTTTCTGTTTATATCAGTGGTATCAAAGCAGGCCGGGTAGGAGGCGATGCCGGTCTCCGACGCTACCCGATCGAAGGCCAAGGAGGCTTCTACGGAGATGGATCTTTTGCGAGAGGACCAGGCGACGATGGCGCAGATTCTGAAATCTCTCACGGAACGGTCGGACCAGCAGGGGAAAACCATGGAAGAAATGCGCGACATGTTGGGCAGCTTGGTGTTGGGCCGACAGGAGAGGCCAGGGGAAATGGGAGCTCGCGGCTTACCGGGAGAGACAGGGGCTCGCGGCTCCAGTTCGGAGGTTCGGCCGGAGCGGCCCTTCCAATACACAGCCGGCGACTCGCACCAGTCGGCGAGGATGGCTCGGGTCGAATTTCCTCATTTCTATGGGGAAGACTTGCAAGAATGGATCTATAAAGCGGATCAATTTTTCGAGTTGGACAACACACCGGAGGATTTGAAGGTTAAATTGGCGTCCGCACATGTGGAGGGAAAGGCATTGTACTGGCACCAAGCATTCATGAAATCTCGTCTCACACGCCACTGGCCCACGTGGGAGGAGTACACGCAAGCGTTGGCAAAACGCTTTGGATCCGTCCTCTTCGACGACCCTATGGCGGAATTAAAAAATCTGAGACAAAGGGGTACGGTGCAAGCCTTCTTGGATGATTTTGACCTCCTCTTACACCGGGTGAACATTTCGGAGGAGTACGCCATCAGCTTTTGTGTGGCGGGATGAAGGACGAAATTGGATTTGCGGTTCGTATGTTCCAACCCAAGACATTACAAGACGTTTTTGCACTAGCTCGTATGGAAGAACGTCGAACGGCGGCGTCGTCAAACCGTCGGAATTATTCCGGCTCGGTGGAGTCAAGCGTGACGATTGATCGGCGTATCACAACTCCGAAATCTTTTCCGCCAAGGCCGACTACATATACAACTCAACGAAGCAACATGGGCAACCGCCGCCTCACGTCCAAAGAACTTGATGAAAAACGGCTCAAGAGACTTTGCTATTGGTGTGATAGCAAGTACACACCGGACCACAAGTGCATCGAGAAGGGGAAATCTTTTGCGATAGAGATGATTGATGATGAAGACGAGTCTTCGGCCGGAATGGCGGAGAGGGATGGGGCCGAAGATCACCTAGCCGAAGATCACCTAGCCGAAGATCACTATGCCGATGAGGGAGAGGTCATGCCTCACCTATCTGTTCATGCATTGATGGGCATCACTCAATACCACACTATGAAGGTGGCAGCTTCCTATCATGGCCAAACAATCCATGTGTTGATTGATTCGGGAAGTACTCATAATTTCGTAGATGCTGAGGCAGCCTCTCGACTACAATGTCCTATGACACCGATACCTCCTTTCACAGTGGCGATAGCAGATGGAAGACGTGTGTCCAGTTCTGATAAGGTGGTGGGATTTAAATGGCGGATGCAAGGAGTGTTCTTCACGACGGATATGTTGGTACTTCCGTTAGGCGGATGTGAAGTGGTGCTTGGGGTCCAGTGGTTGAGCACACTCGGGGTAATCCAATGGGACTTCGGTAACCTCCGTATGGATTTCATTAGCCAAGGACGCAAAATCTCATTGAGGGGATCCAAAAGCATGGGGGGCACGTGGATGAAACAACAAAGTGTGGAAAGGATGATTACCAAGGGAGGAGGACACTTAAGTATGCTTACCGTTCAGAGAATGGAGGGATCGGCCATCCAAACCACCGGCCAACAGGAGGTTGTTGCACATCACGGTGGTAGCCCGCCGAATGGTCTCCACTGCCAGGAGGAGTTAGTTAACTTGGCACCGCAAGAGGAGCTCATCCTACGTGAGTTACTTGCCACTTTTTCAAGATTTATTTCAAGAGCCCGTGGGTCTCCCGCCACGTCGCGAACATGAGCACCGCATCGCACTCAAAGAAGGACACGGTGAAATTAATTTGCGTCCTTATCGCCATCCACCATTGCAAAAAGATGTCATTGAGAAATTGGTCAAAGATATGCTGGAATCGGGAATAATACGACCAAGTTGCAGCCCTTATGCTTCTCTGGTTGTGCTTGTTAAAAAAGGCGATGGGACTTGGCGGATGTGCATTGACTACCGCCAACTGAACTTGCACACCGTCAAGGATAAGTTCCCGATACCGATCATTGAGGAGCTCATCGACGAACTCCATGGGGCAATTTATTTCTCCAAACTTGACATGCGGGCTGGTTACCATCAAGTTCGTATGGCGGATGAGGACATCGCCAAGACGGCATTCCGAACGCACCACGGCCACTATGAATTCTTGGTCATGTCCGAGGGGTTGACCAACGGACCGTCCACGTTTCAAAGCTTGATGAACAAGATCTTCCACGAGCAACTCCGAAGGTTTATACTAGTCTTTTTTGATGACATCTTGATTTTTAGTAAATCATGGCAGGAACATGTGGAACACTTAACCTTCACCTTCAAGACGTTACGGCAACAACAAATGTACCTCAAAAGAAGCAAGTGCTGTTTTGCAAGCCGCAAGGTGCATTATTTGGGTCACGTCATTTCGCAGGAGGGAGTCGCGACCGATCCAGAGAAGATTCGGGCCATGTTGGAGTGGCCAACACCTAAAACCGTGAAGCATGTCCGGGGGTTTTTGGGCCTTACCGGCTATTACCGGCGGTTCATTCAAGGGTATGGTGGCATCGTCAAACCACTTACTTCGCTGCTCAAAACAGCCCGCCTACAATGGAATGAGGAAGCAGATCAAGCTTTCAAAAGACTCAAACAGGCGGTGACCAACCCGCCGGTGTTGTGCCTACCTGACTTCAACCAACAATTTGTGGTTGAGTCGGATGCGTCGGAGAACGGAGTGGGGGCTGTTTTAATGCAAAAAGGGCGGCTGATTGCTTATTTCAGCAAGGCATTAGGCAAGAAAAACTCGTTACTATCAACCTACGAAAAGGAGCTATTGGCGGTGGTGTTAGCGGTACAACAGTGGCGACATTACTTGATCTCCGGTCCGTTCATCATTAAGACGGATCAACAAAGTTTGAAATACCTTTTGAATCAAAAGTTGGCAACTCCGGCACAGCAAAAATATTTGGCGAAGCTATTGGGGTATGATTACACCATCCAATACAAGGAGGGGAAGAAGAACACGTGTGCCGACTCCTTATCAAGGCGGGATGGGCAAGATGAAGCGGACACCGCCGAGCTGAATGCGGTTGTGACGGTCACCTCGGATTTCTTACGGGAACTTAAGGAGTCTTGGCTTCGGGACACCGCCATCCAGGAAATCATACAACAAAAGAACTTGGACAGCAATAGCAAACCAAAATACCAATGGGAAAGGGGACTACTGAAGGGGCGTCTGGTGATAGGAAATGACGCCACCATCCGATCCAAGTTGTTACAAATGTATCATGACAGCCCGTGGGGCGGGCATTCAGGCATTACATCGACCTATCATCGCCTACGGAAGATGTACTTTTGGAAAAAAAATGAAGGTGGATGTATATGAGTACGTGCAAAAATGTTTAGTATGTCAACAATGCAAGCTGGACAACAGAAAAGCAATGGGGCTGCTCCAACCCCTTCCAATACCGGACCGGATTTGGCGAGACATATCTCTTGACTTTGTGGACGGGCTCCCAAAAAGCGAAGGTAAGACAACGATCTTGGTGGTGGTAGACAGACTTAGCAAACAAGCCCATTTCATGGCTATATCTCACCCGTATACGGCGGAGGGTGTGGCACAAGTCTTTTTGGATTTCGTGGTCCGTCTACATGGAATGCTGGAATCCATTGTTAGTGACAGGGACACTATTTTTGTGAGCCAAGTGTGGCAAGAGCTATTTCGAGTTTTTCAAGTCAAGCTGAAGTTATCCACCGCCTACCATCCTCAAACCGACGGTCACACGGAGGTAGTAAACCGGTGCTTAGAGAGCTACCTAAGGTGCATGACCTTCGAGAGACCCAAAAGGTGGGTGTTTTGGTTGCCCTTGGCGGAGTGGTGGTACAACACTTCGTACCAAAGTGCGATTAAAATGACACCATATGAGGTGGTGTATGGGCAAGCTCCTCCAACACATGCGGCCTATAGTCCCGGGCTAGCGGAAGTCGAAGAAGTAGATCGGTCACTGGCGGCAAGAGAAAGGGTTATCACACTTTTGAAGACCAACCTCGCAGAAGCCCAAAACCGCATGCGAGTGATGGCGGACAAGAAGCGAAGAGAGCGAACATTGGAGCCGGGCTCGTAGGCCTATGTTCGGCTGCAGCCGTACCGGCAAACATCCATCCGTCCGAGGGGTTGTCACAAGCTAGCACCTAAATTTTTTGGGCCGTTTCAAGTGGTGGAACAAGTGGGTCCGGTGGCCTATCGGCTAAATCTTCCGGCAGAGGCAAAAATACATCATACGTTTCACATTTCTCAACTCCGGGAGCACCGCGGGGAGCAGCCAGTGCATGTTACACCGTTTCCATCGGCAGTCAACAGCGAAGGAAACTTAATGATTGAGCCAGTGGCGGTATTGAATCGCCGGATCATACCCCGGGATGGAAGAGTGGTCACTCAGCTGTTAGTACAATGGGCAGAGGGCTCGGAGGAGGAGGCAACGTGGGAGGACCTTTGGAAGCTACAACAGCGCTTTCCGGATTTCAATCCTTGAGGACAAGGATGTTGTTAGGGAGGGTGTGGTTGATGCGTTCTGTTTTATCTTGGTAGTTTTGTAATATTAAGTGAGGGGGAGGGTATTTTGGGTATTGTAATGCCATTAGATAAGGCATCTTTGGTAGGGTTCAGTTTTATCTTGGCTGATAGTGTGTTTTGGCGGCAGGAGAGTTCCTGGCCGATACTTCTTCTTCCACCTGTTCAGGATTCGGTCCTTAGGGTGTGTAACTTGTATTCTCTGGTTTCTATATTTGTTTTGGCGGTTGTTTGGCTGCAGTGAAGTAGGCGGTTGTGTTCATCTCATCTTCTCCCTAAATATTTTCTGTTCATATCATATTATAAGGACATTACTAAACAATCTTTTTGTTCTATCATACAGACATGGGTTCTCAAACACTTCGAGATAAGGCTTCATATGGGAGAGCGGCTGCGGTTGTAAAAGGAGCTGTTGTAAATGCAGGTTTGTAAATGGAGCTGTTGGAAACTGGTTGCTGGAAATGGAGATCTGTTTGGGTAGTCTGTGTTTGTAGAGCTCTTCAGAACGGAGAACCGTTTGGCAAAACAGCGGTTACGTTTTATAAATATTTTTTATTATAAAATATTTTCTTATTATATAAATTTTTAATTATTTTTTCTAATATATATATATATATATAAATTATTGATAATAATATATATATATTTTAATTATTTTTATTAATATAAAATTTACTGTTTAAACTTTATATATATATATATGTTTTTTTACTGTTTATCTCCTTTATCTCCTCCGCCAGCCTCCGCCAGCCTCTGCCAGCCTCCGCCTGCGCCGGAGAAGCTAAGCATTGTGCCGGAGAAGACAACCCTTGTGCCGTCGGGGAAGAACAGGTGTGCACCGATGCAGACGAGCCCTTCCCCATGGAGATGAAGCACTGGATGCGATCGGAAGAAGAGTTGCCGAACGGGCACCATGGCTACGAATCTCTGGGATGCGATCGGAAGACTAATGAAACTTCTCAAGAAATGTCGTTGGAGAAGAAGCAGTTATCGGAAGAAGAGTTGCCGCCGCAACGAATCTCTTCCTCCAAAACGCGTTAAACTGGTGGCTCCGCCAGAGTTTCGTCCCGCGGTTATTTCTAGCCGGCAAAAACGCGGGCGGTTCGAACATTGGGCGGAAAAACAAATGGAGCCGGGCTACTACACGCGTTTTGGCAAAACGAACCGGACCAAAAAAGCGGAACCAAATGAACCCTTAGTATACAACGGTGGGCTAATGTTAAACTTTTGCTCTGAGTATATTATATTCTTGCTGGTAAATATCAAGGCAGATATGGTATGACAAATTGCAATTTATGGATTAATATTTTTCATGGATTTATCTAGTATTTTTTGTAAGTAGTGTTTTTTTCTGTTTGGTTAAGTAATATTATAAGGACATTACTAAACAATCTTTTTGTTCTATCATACATATATGGGTTCTTGAACACATACGTTTTCAACTCCATAAATTCGAAGATAACAAGCTTCGTATACAATGGTGGGATAATGTTAAACTTTTGCTCGGAATATAATTATATTCTTGCCGGTAAATATCAAGGAAGATATGGTATTGTTGCGGATCGCTCGGTTGCTCTGGTAGATCGGTCGAACTGAACCACCTTAGCTCGGAAGCGAACCGAGCGCGAAAACAGTCAATGAGTGAATTAGTAAGTGACACAAAGGCTTTTAATGTGGAAAACCCGGAAGGGTGAAAAACCACGCGGCCAGAGTTGTGCCGGCCAACTTCCACTATCTTTTGGGGAGTTACAATTAGAGGTTGAAAACTCGAGAGCGACAGACCGCTGCTAGTTACAATGGTAGAGAGAGAGAAAACTCTGAGGGTGCAGGCCACCTCTCGAAAAACTAAGTATTTCTTCTTCTGAAAACGGTAGTGAGAACAAAAGTGAGAATGCTGAGTCGCCTTTCGCAACCTTCGAAGGCTCGAAAGAGATCTTCGAAGATTCGAAGGAGATCTTCAAGGGTTGAAGGAGATCTTCAAGCGCCGAAGGAGAATTCCAAGGAAATCTTCAAAGGAGCTCTCTCGGGCATAGAAGGCAAGGTGTCTTGAAATGAAGGCTCTGGTCTCTTTTTATAGCTTTGGCCGCCCGGTAATTTCGTTGTTGTAACCACCGTAACCACCTGACGGACGAATCACAATTTCTGGTTCGGAGCACACGGATCGTCATTTTTCGTAAATGAATGTTTCGCCCTTCGGGCAGTTCGGGCAGCTTCGTTGATGACGATGAAGGCGACGAACGGGTCCTGCAATTTGAGAAATTAGGAAATGTTAACTGCGCGCGTGTCGGGAACATGGAAACGTTCTGAGCGCGCGAGGAAGTGTTCTGAGCACGCCACGAACACGGGAGCGTGTTGAGCGCGCAATGAACACGAGAGCGTTCTGAGCGTGTCACGAACACGGGAGTGTTCTGAGAGTGCGAGGGGTATTCTGAGCGCGCAACGAACACGAGAGCGTTCTGAGCGCGCGGCGAACGGGAAAATAAGAAGTCGCGCCCCAAAGGGGAATTGGGATCCGGCCGCACCCGACGAGGGGTGTGATTTCGGTCGGATCCTCCACAAGGCCCCTGCGGGAGGGGGGAGGGCTTAGCCGCACCCCATCGCGCGCGCAGGGGGGGTGGAGGGGACTTGGCCGCAATTTGAGAAGGTGCGGTTAGGCCGTACCCCCATGACGGGGGGTGCGGTTAGGCCGCACCCCGCCGAGATGGGGGCGCGGTCTTAGTTGGGCCTGGTGCTGCCGGAGTGCGAACTGTTCGTGGCAGATTTTTCCTCTCTCACGATCATGGGTCGGACTTTAACCCCACTAACTCCACTTTTCATTAGTGGTACCTTCTCTAAACGCGCTCAATGACTCTTATAAATACATGTATGAACATCATCTCTACGGATACACATCAGGTACTATAAATTGCAATTTATGAATTAATATTTTTCATGGATTTATCTTCTTATGAATTAATCTATTTTCATAGTTTGTGTGGAGCTGCCATGAAGCAGCGGTCATGAACACAGGCTGGATGAGGGATTGCTGGATTAGAAGCCAGAGGAACAAAATAAAATATTAGAATAGTAGTACACCTAAATATTCTTCAATCACTTGAAGTAATGCGCTTAGTAGAAGATAAATTGACAGTTCGTTAATGGCTACTTTGATAGAAGGAATTGTTATATAAGCTGAATATATGTTTTTTAAATATTTTGATGGACTGAGTTGTATCATGCTGAAGCTCAAACCGCGGAGACTTTTTTTTTCAACTGTTTATTGGTGTAATTCTACTAGCTAGTAATCGATCACGTGGTCAGTAGCTCACCATTGCATAAAATGCTTCTCTGCTATGATTTGGACTGCTCTCATCTTCTTGCTCTGATTAGAACAGTAATCTCAGCTCAGGAATCCGGGATGTTTTGGCCAGAATTGGTGAAAGCGGCTCCTCTCTTGCGCATTAGAACCAGGTGGAGGAGCTTCTTTCTCGCCTCGTACATTGGATTGGATTCGATGAGGCATCCGCGGGCATAGGCTTCGCGGAGGAAGACGGTGTGTCTTCTTCCCTTGGCGGAGAGGTAGAAGATGCCGGGGTGGTCCAGGAAAAGATCCCGGACATTGAGCTGGATGCCGAAGGATTTCCGGAAATGGCTGAACTTCTCTACCTCCACCATCTTCTCCACCGTCAGGCTCAGGAACTCGTGGGCAATCGCCACCGATCGTTTCTCCAAGGCGCTCTTCCGGCCGAGGCGGCTGCCGGCGGAAGGAGGGGGTTCGTATGGGCTGGTGTAAGGTAGATGCTGCCACGCCTTGAGGCGGGTGCGGTAGCCCTTTGTCAGCCGCATTCCCGGGGGGAAGCTCTGGTTGAACCCGAAACGGATATCTGCTTCTTTGTCGGTGGATTTGGGAGCACAGTCGGCGTGATCTGCTAACATGCGGAGGCGCCAGGAGTCAACAGCAGGGACGACGGCGGGGGCAGGGCAGGCGAGAGAGACAAGGTGGGTATTGGGCTCACTGGGGTTACTGGAGAGGGAGAAGAGCGTAGGGTTACGGGCGATGACGGAATCCACGAAATCGTCCGGAAGACCGAGCTCGTGCGAGACGCGGATGAGAGCTCGGAGGGCGAGAGAACGAGAGGGAGAAAGGCAAAGCAGGCGAGTGATGCGTTCGACGGCAAGAGAAGCTGTGCCGGAGATGTGCTGGGCTAGGCGGGAGGCGGCGGGGGTGAGGTAAACTAGTACGGGGAGGGAGGTGGTGGGGTGGGGGCGGAGGGAAAAAACTGCGGGGAATGAGCGCAGGAAGTGAGCCGGGCTGCGGCGGAGTAGGAGGAGGCGGACGGCTTCGGGAGAGTCGAGGAGTGGAAGAGGGATGGAGAGATCCGGGGAGGCGAGGATCATATCCTGGACGGAGAGGACGGGAATTAGGTTCTTGTATCCATCCATTAGCTTCTCGAAGGTGCTGTCACGGTGGCGGGCCGCCACGTACTGCGCTGAGGTGGTTTTCTGCCGTCGGAAGGCGGCCCGGATGCCCCGGTAAGCGGCGGCGGCGGCTGCGCGGTGGAACATGGTGGAAAGGTGTTTGCCGAAATGCTATAATGGGAAAACAGATACCCTTATTTGATGTTTGATTTTTTTTTTATTTAATGCAAGCGTTATTAGTATTTTTGTTCTTTGTGTTTCAATGAGAAAATGGTAGAAAATAAATTCTAATTAAATTTAGGCCATCCGATCAAGCACACGTTTGAAATGAAGTATATATCTCGAACCATTTTAGGAAGAAAAATTTTTTGGTGAGTATCTCTCACCTACTAATAGGTGAGAGGGAGCCCATCTAAGCTGTTGATCAGAGTTCATACGGTTGTATTTTTCTGTATTTTCCAAAATACTTCTGTATTTATAAATAATCAATAATGTAAGTATTTTATATACCGCCCGATCTAAGATCATACGGCTGTATTTCTCCCCCACCTATTATTAGGTGAGAGTTGCGTACCTAAGTTTCTTTCTTTTAGGAAGGACTCCAACTATATCTTAAAACTAAAGGTTTCGTTTGGCGTGGCGGTCATGGACGCGGTGATTATGAACTTTCGTTCGTGAACGTCCGACCGAACCTAAGGAACTCCATCCACCTTTATGTTCAAACATAGTTTTCTTTTTTTGGTGACGGTCATAACCAGTGTATTGCTAAACATGCATTCTATGATAGTGTTGTTTTGTCCAGACTCTTCGGAGCAAAAAAGCTGCGACAAACGGACCCTAAATTTGGTGGATCATGAGTATTGTTGCCGGTCGCTTAGCACTCTCCCGGTTCGGAGAATCGAACCGTCTTAGCTCGAGAGCGAGTCAAGCGTGCAAACAGTCAAAAGAGAATCAACAGCAATGACAGCAAAGGTGCGCGAAATGCTGCTACGTGGCTAACCCCGACTAGGTTTTTTACAATATTATTATGATTTTTTAATAAATTTATAATTAAAATAAAATAATCATTAAGAATTTATTATTATGATTTCTAATGGGAGTCTTTGCGTAGATCTTAAGCACGATCACTCGAAATTAGACCTGTAAACGGTTCGGATTTAGGCGAAACTAAAACCGAATTGAATAGTCTCGATTTTTACACATCCCAAATCAAAACTGGTCTGTCTGATTCAATTTTTAAACATCGGTTTGTTTTTTGACATACTAAATTATAAATATAAGCAAAACTTACAAATACTATTTGTATTTGTATCATCGCACATGATTTCTTTCACTTCAATGATTTGATCATTACTTTCATCAACCCATAACAATATATTAATTTTTGGTATATACATTGCAATACAGATTAAAGAAAGATGCACGCATATTATTCTTATATTGTGACATATATGTATCAAAAGCTTTTGAAGTATGATTCGTCGATTCAGTATCAACAATTTATCAAAAGTGTAAATTGAAACTGAACCGAACCAAACTGTCGGTAATCCAAGACGTTTGAGTTACGGGCAACTTTTATCCAAATATAAAATCATGTTAAATAACTAAGTAATATTATAATTTTTAATTGTAAGTTAAACAATTTCTTACTTTTATCTCTAAAACAAGCTTTGACTATTTGAACGATAAAGTAGGTAAAACACTGCAGATTGAGGGTCCTTTGCTCCGGCGCTCCGGCGAGGTAAAGAACGACCCCGGGTTGCTACCGGAGGTGGTGAAGCCGGGTTGGAGACGGAGCGTTTCGCCGCGTTTTGCGGTCGCTAGCTGGAGCAAAAGCCGCAGGAGCTCGCTTCCGCCGCTTGTTTTTCCGCCATGCGGGGGCGGTTGCTCCCGTACCGGAGCTCTATCGGCGCGCCAAAGGAGCCCTGAGCATGTTAACTGTATATTATTCTGAAGACTTTGATATTGAAAGGATTTATTTGCATCAACGCGGTTATTATTTGTCTTAGTAAATTTTATGATCACTCAGGAGTCATGACGTGGCTTGAGGTTTCGCTAGCCGCTTGTATAAGTTCGCCGGCATGAGTCGACGATGTTCCGCAAACCTAGGTCACGCGACGATGTTCCGCAAACCTAGGTCACGCGCAGACGTGAGCGAAAGGGAGAGTTGCTTCACATTGAGCTGAACTAGTTTTTATTGTACATGTATAAGAAATATACCCTAAACAGTTTTTCTGCTGAAATTTGCTCTGCGCATAATATCACTCTTATATTTAGGGTTCATTTGGCGAGGCGTTTTGGAGGCGGCTTTTTGAGGAAACGACGTCGACGGCGGCAAAACAAACAAACCTCCATCTCCGTTTGCCGCGTTTAGACCCGCAGCAAGGAGGAAAAGCGGCGCCGCCGCTCCGTTTCGACCCCCGCCTCCTTGCCTCCGATTCGAAAGTCGCGTTTGCAGCGCCCTTTCCGTCCTCCACCTCCGCGCCAAATAAAGCCTTAATTGCATCATTCCTTTTTTATTTGAAATGAATAAATTTCATGAGAATAAAAAACATCTTTTTTGTATTTGACGATTTACAAGAATTAACCATTTTCATCATATATAATGAAGAGCACAAGTATTTGTATGATCTTTAATCGGGCCGGGTCGTATGGGCCTTATAATGGCCTGCTCATAACATATCGGGCCTTCCATCAGTCCAGTTTAGATTATTACAGCAAGGGATAGGTTTGTTGTCTCGAGGGGTCGATGTTGGTGGTGGAACGAAGAACGGAAAAAAGTCGTAACCATTATTTAAGATGTTTGGTTTCTTGATAATACAAAAAGTGTTTGTGTCAAAAATGTATTTTTCAGAATTTTTTATTGGGATACAGTGAACCCTGCGGCGTTTAGAAAAACTAAAATGAGATTTTCACTTTTTAGCGCTTTTCTTCCTGTAGATCGACATATCCCTCGTCCTAATATTATTTTCCGATCACTGGTTTCATGAAAGTGTTGGGTTCCGCTGAACATCTAACTCCCAGCGGAATACAAAAAAACCATGCCAAGAAACCTTCCAAAAATAGTAAATTAAGAAAGTTAGACATATACATGCGATGAAATGAGATTTTGTTAAGATTGTGATAGATTTGAGAATCAAACTTAGAGTGAAATTCACAACTCTATTGATATCCACACGAACACCGGAAACACCACACAGTCCGTCCAACGGTCTCGCGGTTGGAAGATGCATGATCGCTCTCTCTGCAACGAAATACTATTTTCATTTTTTTAGCGGAGAAGCTTCTATTTTCAACTCTTCTCGGATCAATTGTTCGCACGGAGTTTCTCAAACTTCCCATCTTTTTATGAGAGAGAGTGAGACAGGGGGATTTTGAAAATCCTCGAGGAGAGGAAATTATAATACTGTGGTAATCATTTACAATTCAAAGCCGACAAAAAAGAAAGAACCAGTTAAAATTCTGAATTCGGACCAATCCGACATACATCGAATTCCCGTCGACGTTTGAATGCAATTCTCAATCGCAATTCAAATCGACATGGGTTGATTTCTCACATCGGCGTGTGCCTTCTCAAGTCTCTCTTTCTCCCGGCCATGAAAACTGGAACCACAAAGCCAATTCAGAGGGGGGGAGCTTCGTTGACGAGCTCTCGAGTGTGCAGTGGGATCTCCGGCTACCACCAGTCACCTTTGGTGTTCTCAGTCATTGAAACAGTACGGTTAACCCTCGACCGCGGACACTTCGGGTCCAGCACGCTCCAATAGGTGTAGTGAGTGTGGAGGAGAGTGCATGATCCACAAAGCTTCATTTTTCTCCCTCAAAATAGCTGATCCAAGTGATCGTCCTCCTAATCCTCTTCCAAAATTCGCCACAATGCAAGAGTTGGCTACCATGCAACATTCTGTTGAGGCCATTTCCCAGTCTGTTGGGGCCATAACATAGCTACTTCATCCTTTTACCTCTTATGTGCCCCCGCAAATCCCTTCTTCCACGCAACATACACAACAATCATTCCCTCCACTTTCCCAGCAACTGGTTGCCTCTACCTTATTTTATGGAGCATCCCATCCCTCAAGAATCCCTTATGTTGCTCTATGTGTTGCACCAATCTATGCATCACCTCCGCCTCCTCAAGAAGATGGTTATTCCAAGGAAGAAGAAGACCATGAGTTTTTTTTTCCTTTTCTAAGAAAATCCTGTCATTTTCGCTATTGATTTCCTACACTCCCAAATTGTCGATGTGTAATGAAAATGAAGCCCCGAATAAGTGATGAGGTATTTTCTCCTAAGTGTGAAAGGGGCTAGCCAACTTTTGACCATGCTTTTCAAGCATGTGTTTCATGCAAGTTTGAAAAGGGGTAGCCGCCTTTGACTAAGAAATCAACATGTGATCTTAAAGGAAGCTTCTAGGAAAGTGCCCAGAGGAAGCTTCATGACATGTGCTTTTGACCGAGGGAAGCTTCATGGAAGCTTCATGCACATGCTATCTACCACCATCTACCCCTTGGTTTTGGCCTTATAAATAGGCATGAAGGAGGAGGGGTAAGGAATCCACTTCTCTCTCATCTCAAGCATTGAAAGAGTTTCTAGTGAGGCCTTTGTGGCAAGTGTCTTAGTTTGGAGAGAGCTTTCGGACGTCTCTGTGATGTTGACGAGGAATACTTCGCCTACACGAATTGGATCTGGAGCAGACTTTGGCAAGGATTCGAAGAGGCATCTTGGAGAGGATTTGTGTAATCCGTCTCATCCGCCACTGACGGTAACTTGCAATTTTTCTGCTACTGTTTATTGTGTAATATTGTGTGGTGCGAAGTTGGTGAAGATCCTGTGTGGATCGAGGAGGGAAAGCCTTGTAATTACCTATCTGTTTTACATATTTTTAGTGGCGGCTTTCCGGGTTGGACTCCGATCGTCCCGTGGTTTTTACCCTATTGGGTTTCCACGTTATATCTGTGTGTCACCTTTATTGTTGTTATTTTGTGCTGTGTTTTTGGTTGTGTATCGGCATACCGCTAAGCGGTCGTGCAGGTACTTGCTCGAACTAATTTGCAGGTGCTCTGGTCGGGCTTGCGTGCTCTCTAGCCCAATAAGTGGTATCCGAGATAGGTTCATTATCAGAGCTGATATCGGGCTGACCTATTTGTGAAAATTTCTCGGATCTTGTGAGAGCAAGCAGGAATAACAACTAGAGATATTAGCCAAAACAACCAGAAACAATCTTAGGCAAACAAACGATCTTTATTGATAGCAAACTTCAATTACAGGGCAAGACATGCTTGACGAGACATGATTTCGTCAGCACAAAACTCCAAAGAGAAATACAAAAAACTGAGGATAACTGGAGACCGCCCAAACCGCGCGACCTCCCCTGCGATCTCTGCCAGTTGCAAGACCGCAACTCTCTGCCGACCACAGAACACCACCAGACCGCTGCACAGACCGCTCCCTCCTTCCGACCTCCTGATTCTCCCGAACTCCAGCACCACAACTCCAAGCCGCAGACCGCCCGAACACCTCCCAGACCGCCCAGGTCCAAAAGCCTCCTTCACTTCCACTTCAACAATTTCAACACTCCCCCTTGAAGTGGGAAGTGGAAACCAGCCCAAGTAGCTCCCTTAGCCGTGTGAACGGCCCCTTTGCCAGCGCCTTTGTGAAGATGTCTGCGACATTGTCCGCACTCCGCACATGCCCGACCGAAAGAGATCCCTCTAGCACCTTCTCCCGTATGAAGTGATGCTCGATCTCAATATGTTTGGTCCTCGCGTGACAAACTGGATTGGTTACCAGTTTGAGAGCACTCTCGTTGTCACCGCGTAGCAGAGTCGGCTCCCGAACCTCCTTGTGGATGTCTCCCACCAACCTCCTAAGCCAGATGGCTTCCTGAGCTGCCAAGGCCGAAGCCTTGTATTCCGCTTCCGTGGTGGAGACCGACACGGAATCCTGCTTCTTGCTGCACCATGATATAGCCGTGGGGCCCGCCATGAAGACGAATCCAGACGTCGACTTTCGATCATCCGAATCTCCCCCGTAATCAGCATCCATATATTCATGCACTTCGAAGCCCGCATCCCTCCTGTATAGGAGACCCATGTCCGAGGTCGCCTTGACATACTTCAGAATATTCTTGGCCGCTAGCAGATGAGGTACCCGTGGCTCCGTCATATACCGACTCACTCTGCCTACTGCATATACAATATCCGGCCTTGTGATCGTCAGATAGATCAAGCTCCCAACCAGAGCTCGGAACACCAACGGATCTTGCATAATCCTCCCCTCATCCTTCCGAAGCTTCATAGCCTTCTCCAGAGGTGTAGAGATGCACTTCCCTTCCTTCATGCCGAATCGCTCCACGATTCGCTCCGCATATCCAGCCTGGGACACCAGCACTCCACTTTCCTTCCTCTGCACCTCGAGTCCAAGGAAATGGTGAAGCTCACCTAAGTCCTTCATCTCGAACCTGATAGCCAGCTCGGCCCGAAGCTGAGCTACTTCCTCCTTCGAGTTCCCCGTCACGATCATGTCGTCGACGTAAAGCAGCACTATGACTTGAAGCTCCCCGCTCTTCTTGACAAACAAGCTTGAGTCTGAGTCTGAAGCAACAAATCCACAGAATAAGAGATATTCTGCGATCTTCCCGTACCACGCCCTCGGCGCTTGCTTCAACCCATACAGGGCCTTCTTCAGCTTGCAGACATGCTCCGGAAAATCCTCAGACACAAAGCCTGGCGGCTGGACCATGAAGATATCCTTGTCGATCTCGCCGTACAAGAAGGCGTTCTTGACGTCGAGCTGCCAAATCTTCCATCCATTGAATGCCGCCAAGGCAATGATAAACCGAACTGAAGTTATTTTTGCCACCAGACTGAATGTCTCCTCGTAGTCTTCACCGTACTGCTGCGAGAACCCCCGAGCTACAAGACGAGCCTTGTACCGCTCGATACTGCCGTCAGCCTTCTTCTTGAGCTTGTAGACCCACTTGCATGTCACCGGAGTGGTGCCCTTTGGCTTGGGCACTAGAGACCAGGTCTCATTTTTCTCGAGAGCTTCCATCACCTCTTGCATCGCAATATCTCACTCCTTCACGCCTCTGGCCTTCTCAAAGCTCGACGGCTCCCTCTCATCCAAAGGACCAGCGAAGAAACATGAGACAAAGCTCACTGCGTTTCCTCCTGTATAGCAATCAGGGGTGGTGATCGCTCGCTTCGACCTCCTCAGCTCATTCCCCTGAACCGCATTGTCTCCAGCTGCTTCTTCTCTAGCTCCCCTTCCAGACGTGCTAGGAGCACCGCTCCCCCTGCTCCTTGAACCAGAAGCCTCCGTCTCAGAACTAGAAACTGATGGACTACCTGGTGACACAGGTAGCTCCACCTGAAGATCCTCCATAGCTTTCTCTGGCATTTCCATCCTGCTTTCTGGTAGCTCCACATCAGAGGACCCCTTGTAAGATGTCACCTCATCGAACACGACGTCACGAGATACAACAAACCTCCGCGTCTCCGGGTCCATGCACTTCCATCCCTTTTTGCGCTCATCGTATCCCACGAAGACTAGCTTCCTTGCTTTCGCATCTAGCTTCGTACGAAGCGCATCTGGAACGTGCACATAGCAGGTGGATCCAAACACCCGAAGGTGTGCCACGCTTGGCTTCTCCTTGAACATCATCTCATGCGGAATTAACATGTTGATGGGGCTCAGAGGCATCATGTTGATGACGTAGGCAGCACAAGACATTCCCTCCGCCCAGAAGGACTTTGGGATACTCTTGGCATGCAGCCAACACTTGCAGGTCTCCGTCAGATGACGGATCTTCCGCTCTGCAACTCCGTTCTGTTGTGGAGTATGAGCACAAGTGAGCTCCCTCCGGATGCCTGCCTTCCTGCAAAAACTGGAGAACTCAACAGAGGTGAACTCCCCTCCGTTGTCCGTCCTCAGCTTCTTGATCCGCAGATTCAGCCGACCCTCCACGAGCTCCTTGAACTCCACAAACTTGGCAAACGCCTCTGCCTTCTCCTTCAGGAAATATACCCAGACATATCTGGTGTAATCATCGATCAACACCAGCATATACCTGCTGCCTCCGAGGCTTGGGGTAGTAGTTGGTCCCATCAAGTCACCGTGGATGCACTCCAACGGCACACTACTCCTTGTATGCGACTTGTCAAATGGTAGTCGATGAGACTTGCCGAACTGACATCCCTCGCAAACATGACCTTCACCGTAGGAAGATAGACTTGGCAGGCCCTTGACCAGACCTCTCACCGCCATGGCTTTCAGCTTGTCCATCCCTACGTGCCCCAACCTCTCATGTCATATCACGGCACCATCATTCGTCTTCATCTTATCGACATAAGAACTTGTCGATAAAACGAACAAGTCTTTCGCTCTCCTCCCGACATGGACGACCTCGGCCTTCACGGCCTCTACATTACGTAGAAATTTCACTTCTATTGGGCCGAACAGAACGTGATACCCAGCGTCAACAGCGTTGGTCACAGAGAAGAGGTTTTTCCTCATACCAGGCACATGATAGACACTCTTCAAAGTTAATGGCCCTCTATCACTGTCCAAGGAAACAACCCCGACCTTCTCGACTGGATGCACAGTATTATCAGCAGTAATGATTGCATTGTTACCTGTATAGGGCTGTGCAGAAGAAAGCTTTGACTCGTCTCCGGTGAGGTGATGACCACACCCCGAGTCCACGATCCAGTCCTTTTGATAGTTGATAGAAGCCGAGGCTTCAACAGAAGCCGAGAAGGCTCCTCCCCAACCTCTATCAATCTGCCTGATCTCCACTTCCTCCTTTCCAGCAACATGCCCTGCTTGGGTGACCACCTTGCAATCCTTCCTGATGTGGCCATACTTGCCACACTTGAAGCACTTCGGACCTTCTCCCTTCTTCTTCCCGTCAGCCTTGGGAGCATACCCCCTTTCCTGCTGCCCAGAAGTTGAAGGCCCATAGCCTCCTCCAGCGGTCTTCTTCTTCTTATCCCACTTCTTCTTCTTTCCCGAGAAGAGCACTTCGCCATCTCCCCCAGCCACTGACACCCCCGCCATCTGCCTTGCCAGACTTTCCTGCGATGCTAGCAGATTTTCCAGCTCTATCAGAGACGGCTGATTAGCCCAACCCTGTACCGACGTCACAAAGGCCACATATTCCTTCCGCAAGCCGCGGATGATGTGCCTCTTCAGCTTCGCCTCAGAAATTGGTTCGTCAGGATCCAGTGCTGATATATCTGCGCAGAGGTTCTTCATCTTCAGAAAGAAATTTGAGATAGAAAGATCACCCTGAGTCGACCTTGCCAGCTCATTCTCTAAGAACTGTAGCCTCACTACATTTTTCTTGTTAAACAACCCATCCAGGGCTCTCCAGATCTCGGCAGCTGATCCACACCCTAAGATGTGATCAAATAGATCAGGTGAAATGGCACGCTTCAAAGTGAACTCGGCCTTAGCATTGGTCTTTCTCCACGCCCTCACGGCCGGACCATTGTCACCCGCTTCTGTTGCCTTCACCTCTTCTGTCGCATCTCCTCCAACAACCTCCCAGAGGTCCTCCCCTAGAAGATAGCTCTGCATACACGACTTCCACTTCTTAAAGTTAGTCGATGTAAGCATCTCAATCCCAAGATCTCTTGAAAATCCACCTTCCATTGTTCTTCCTCTGGTTCCTTCTTCACAAAGGCGATGGCTACTCTAAGTTATTCACTGCTCTATCCACTCCAACCTGGCTCTGATACCATGTGAAAATTTCTCGGATCTTGTGAGAGCAAGCAGGAATAACAACTAGAGATACTAGCCAAAACAACCAGAAACAATCTTAGGCAAACAAACGATCTTTATTGATAGCAAACTTCAATTACAGGGCAAGACATGCTTGACGAGACATGATTTCGTCAGCACAAAACTCCAAAGAGAAATACAAAAAACTGCGGATAACTGGAGACCGCCCAAACCGCGCGACCTCCCCTGCGATCTCTGCCAGTTGCAAGACCGCAACTCTCTACCGACCACAGAACACCACTAGACCGCTGCACAAACCGCTCCCTCCTTCCGACCTCCTGATTCTCCCGAACTCCAGCACCACAACTCCAAGCCGTAGACCGCCCGAACACCTCCCAGACCGCCCAGGTCCAAAAGCCTCCTTCACTTCCACTTCAACAATTTCAACACTATTTGGGATTCGAGACGAGCCAATCGGATATTTCGGGTTAGTGATCGGGTGCGGTAGGTGACGACCATTGGTCCGCTCCCTATCCTCTTTGATTCCTTTCTTGGAAATAGTCGGCTCAAAGAACTGAGGTCAGTCTGATCAGTGACAGAGCACAATGGAATCTACTTCAGGTTTGAGTTCCGAGCAAATGGTGAAATTAAACGGCGCAAATTACCATCAGTGGCACTTACTGATGGAAGATCTCATCTACGTCAAGGGCTGGCATGCTCCTATCTTTGAGGAAATTCCTAAAGACATGGATCCAAATAAGTGGAAGGTGGAGCACCGGAAGTTATGCGGATTCATCAGACACTTCGTGGAACCGAACGTCTACAATCATGTCGCGAGTATCGTTGATGCAAAGATACTTTGGAAGACTCTCGAGACGTTGTATGCCAAGAGTACTGGCATCAACAAGCTATATCTACTAAAGAAGCTGGGTGAGTTCAGATACAGGGAAGGATCCCCTATCCTGGATCATGTGAATGAGTTCCAAGGTATTATTGATCAACTTACTGCTATGAAGGTGACCTTCGAGGACGAGGTCAACGCATTATGGATGCTGAAGTCTCTTCCAGACTCTTGGGAGATGGTTAGAGTTTCTCTAATCAACTCCTCTCCCGGGGGGCAACATGACTATGGAGATTGCCAAGAGTGACATCCTGAACGAAGAGGTGAGAAGAAAGTCTCAAGGGATATCAGGCTCTTCTTCACGAGCTGACATCCTCTACACTGAGCCCAGGGGGAGAGGCAGGAGCAAGAGTAGAGAAAGGAAGAGCGAGAGAGGACAAAGCAGAGGAAAATCCAAGTCACGTTATCAAAACGTGGAGTGCCACTATTGTCATAAGAAGGGGCATATTCAGAAGTTCTGTTATTCTCTGAAGAATGACGGAAGGAAGAAAGGAGTGGCTACTGATGATAAGAAGGAGAGTCATACTGCAGCTATTGTATCTACAGAGATTTAGTATGGATCAGGCGAAGAAGGTGAGCACGCCGCTTGCATCTCACTTCAGACTTACCGCTGACCAGTGCCCGAGCACACCTGAGGAGAAAGAGGAGATGCAGAAGGTCCCCTATGCTTATGCAGTTGGTAGTCTTATGTATGCCATGGTATGCACTCACCCTGATATAGCGCATGATGTTGGTACTGTTAGTAGGTTTCTCTCCAATTCTGGGAGAGAACATTGGAGCGCTGTGAAGTGGATTCTAAGGTACCTACATGGGACGTCAGATTTAACGTTAAGGTTTGGAGATAGTGAGCCAGAGCTACTAGCCTACACAGATGCTGATATGGCTGGAGATTTGGACTCCAGAAGGTCAACCTCTGGTTACCTGATCCTATTTGCTGGGGGAGCTGTTTCGTGGCAGTCAAGACTACAAAAGTGCGTTGCACTGTCGACTATGGAGGCAGAGTTTATTGCAGTCACTGAGGCAGGAAAAGAGCTTCTTTGGATTAAGCGTTTCATCAAAGAGTTGGGTTTCACTCAGGAGCGCTACACACTCTTATGTGACAGTCAGAGCGCAATTCATTTAGGGAAGAACCCCACCTTCCACTCGAGATCCAAGCATATTGATACGTGGTATCATTGGATACGCGATACTCTAGAGCAGAGAGAGCTGGATTTGCAGAAGGTGCACACAGATGACAATGGAGCGGATATGCTTACGAAGACTGTGTCAAGGGGGAAGTTCGAACATTGTGTGAGGATCGCTGGCATGGCGATCTCTTCCACATAAATGCAAAGGGGATAAATTGTTGGGAACAGTTCCCGTCCTTTGTGGAGAAAACTGTGGATTTGAGTTTTACTAACTCGAACTTGGTGGTGCTGGATCTATCGACATATGGAGGAGACATGAAGGTCTTACCAAATGAAGATAATTAGAAGGACACATTTTTCACTTAGTCGAAAAGGGGGAGATTTGATGAGGTATTTTCTCCTAAGTGTGAAAGGGGCTAGCCACCTTTTGACCATGCTTTTCAAGCATGTGTTTCATGCAAGTGTGAAAAGGGGTAGCCGCCTTTGACTAAGAAATCAACATGTGATCTTAAAGGAAGCTTCTAGGAAAGTGCCCAGAGGAAGCTTCATGAAATGTGCTTTTGACCGAGGGAAGCTTCATGGAAGCTTCATGCACATGCTATCTACCACTATCTACCCCTTGGTTTTGGCCTTATAAATAGGCATGAAGGAGGAGGGGTAAGGAATCCACTTCTCTCCCATCTCAAGCATTGAAAGAGTTTCTAGTGAGGCCTTTGTGGAAAGTGTCTTAGTTTGGAGAGAGCTTTCGGACGTCTCTGTGATGTTGACAAGGAATACTTCGCCTACACGAATTGGATCTGGAGCAGACTTTGGCAAGAATTCGAAGAGGCATCTTGGAGAGGATTTGTGTAATCCGTCTCATCCGCCACTGACGGTAACTTGCAATTTTTCTGCTACTGTTTATTGTGTAATATTGTGTGGTGCGAAGTTGGTGAAGATCCTGTGTGGATCGAGGAGGGAAAGCCTTGTAATTGCCTATCTGTTTTACATATTTTTAGTGGCGGCTTTCCGGGTTGGACTCCGATCGTCCCGTGGTTTTTACCCTATTGGGTTTCCACGTTATATCTGTGTGTCATCTTTATTGTTGTTATTTTGTGCTGTGTTTTTGGTTGTGTATCGGCATACCGCTAAGCGGTCGTGCAGGTACTTGCTCGAACTAATTTGCAGGTGCTCTGGTCGGGCTTGCGTGCTCTCTAGCCCAACAATAAGCACCTGTGACATTTTGAAGTACTTATTTATCTATCTCGTTCCAAAAAATACTAAACAATAACGGAAAAGTTATTTAACATAAATTTTATCTTTTTTAGAAATACATATTTATCTGGTTCTGAAAAATATTTTTATTAAATAATATGTAGTTATATATTTTAATTAATATTTTTATTTTTACTATGAATTCTAAACAAATATTTCTACAATACATGTTTTTACCAATTACTAAGCTACTTAATATTAGATTATGCGGGTTATATATTTGTTGTGGGTCACTCAACGCTCTCGTAGACCGGTCGAATTGAATCACCTTAGCTCACGAGCGAGCCGAGCGCGCAAGCAGTCAATGAGAGGATTACTGAATGACACAAACATGTTTTTATCGTGGAAAACCCGGAAATGGTGAAAAATCACGCGGTCGGAGCTGTGCCGACCAAATCCACTATCTTCTGGTTCGTTACAATTGAAAGCTGAGAACTCGAGCGCGACAGATCGCTGGTCCTTACAATGATAGAGAGAGAACCTCAAGGGTGACAAGCCACCTCTCGAGAGACTAAGTACTTTTCTAGGAACGAAAGCGAGATTCTCGAGTCGTCATTCGTAACTTGAAGGATTCCCGACTCGCTTAGAAAGTTATCTTTAGAGGCAAAGAGAAATCTTCAAAGGCACGAAAGAGGCCTTCGAAGGCTCGAAAGAGATCTTCGAAGATTTGAAGGAGATCCTCGAAAATCGAAGGAGATCTTCAAGCGACGAAAGAGAATTCCAAGGAAATCTTCAAATGAGCTCTCCGAGGCGTGAAATACAAGGTGTTTTGAAATGAAGGTCCTGAGCTCCTTTTATAGCCTTGGGCGGGGTAGCCTGGTAATTTCGCCGTCGTAACCACCTTAACCGCCTTATAGACGAATCACACTGGTTGATTTGGAGCACACAGATCGCCATTTTTTGAATATTCTCATCTTGCCCCCCCCCCCCCCTCGTTCGTTGACGGCATTGAGTGAAGTGAGCTGGACCTATAATTTAGAAAATTGAGAAAATGTTAACTGTCGCACGCATCGCGAACGTGGAAGCGTTATGAACGCGCAACGAACACGGGTGTGTTCTGAGCGCGCAACGAACACGAGAGCTTGCTGAGCGCGCTTAGCTCGTTTTGCGGGTGGAAGGTAAAAAATGCAATCGCACACGCCCACTTAAGCTCGCGCCTCTCAAGGCGAGATTGTGTGCCCTTCTGAAAAGAAGGTGTGCCTGCAGCCTGATCCCCCCCCCCCCCGAGAGGTGCACAGTGTCGGTCGCACCACCACGGGGGTGCGGGGCCGTCCGCGCCCTAAAGGAGGGTGCGGTGCCGGTCGCACCCCAAAGGGGAGCGGCGCCGGCCGCACCCCCAAGGGAATGCGACGCCGGACACACCCCTCTGGGGGTGCGGCGCCGGCCGCAACCCTAACGGGGCGCAGCGCCGACCGCCCCCCCATGGGTTGCGGCGCCGGCCGCAACCCGAACGGGGCGCGGCGCCGGCCGCAACCCGAACGGGGCGCAGCGCCGGCCGCACCCCCATGGGTTGCGGCGCCGACCGCACCCCTAAATGTGAAATATTTTGAAGTCGGAAGAACACGTCAACCAACAGGAGAATAAGGACACCAAAGATGAACACAAGCTTTCACAATACTAATTTTGGTAGCTAGTTACAACTGAACACGGCTGAATACAAGTTGCATCCAACTTGAATCACAACAGCCAATAGAAGGTAAGAACTTGGTCACGGACAAGGTCCGCTTCTCCTCCGGAGCACACCGCGCAGGTGATACTCGCTCCAATACTCGCTCCTCGCTACAGAAGCTCGCTCCTCGCTACCACCGGCGGTATCGCTAGCGTCGGGCGTTAGCTCTGCTACTCGCAAGCTCGCTGCTCGCACTCCAAGCTTCTCGCGTACTCGCCACGCGTCGCTTCCTCCAATACTCGCTAGCGCGAGCGCTATCACTAGCGCCGGGCGCTATCTCCCGAGTAGGTACTCGCACTCCCAGCTACTCGCAAGCTCGCTGCTCGCCTCTTCGCCTCCTGTCGCTACCGTGCACACTAGCACTAGCGCCGGCGGTATCTCCACTGCTCGCTACTCGCTCAAGGGAGCTGGCGGAACTTACTCCAAAGTCCGATACTCGCATGCCGAACTTACTCCAAGTCCGATGCTCGCTTGGTGGCGCTCTGGTATCTCTAACTCGCTCAAAGTTGATGATACTCGCCAGATCCAGAATCGATTCTCTTTAGAGGGTGGTACCCCTCTATTTATAGGCAAAACAAGGGGGGTGGCGAGTAGGAGCTAGCGCTAGTGCTGGCGCTAGCTCACTTCAAATCTAACACTCCCCCTTGAAGTGAGCTCCGGGAACAACTCCAAGCAACGAGCGAAGCCTCCGGAACGGCCCCGCAGATAGGGGCTTCGTGAATATATCCACAAGGTTGTCTTCACTCCGCACATGCTCCACAGCGATGAAGCCACCCAGCACCTTCTCTCTGATGAAGTGATGCTCGAACTCAATGTGCTTGGTTCTTGCATGACAAACTGGATTGGTTACCAGTTTCAATGCACTCTCATTGTCCCCGCGTAGCACAGTAGGTCCGCTGACCTCCTCGTCCACATCCTCCACTAGTCTCCTTAGCCAGACACACTCCTGAGCTGCTAAGGACGACGCCTTGTACTCGGCCTCCGTGGTAGAAAGGGAAATAGAGTCCTGCTTCTTGCTACACCACGAGATAGCAGCTGCTCCACACAAGAACACGTAACCTGATGTCGACTTGCGATCATCAGCGTCACCTCCGTAATCTGCATCCATGTACCCGTGCAGCTTGAAGTCAGACTTCTCTTCATAGGACAACCCCATCTCAAGGGTGCCCTTCACGTACTTCAGAATCCCCTTGGCTGCCTCCAGATGAAGCTTCCGCGGCTCCTGCATATACGGACTAACTCGGCCGACAGCAAAGGCGATGTTCGGCCTCGTGATAGTCAGGTAGATAAGACTCCCCACCAGTGCCCGAAAGATCTTCGGATCAGGAAGAATCCTCCCTTCTTCCTTCCGAAGCTTCAGCCCAGCCTCCAGAGGAACGGAACTGCTCTTCCCTTCTTTCATGCCAAATCTTTCGACGATCCTCTCGGCATACGCCCTCTGGGAAACATCCAGCCCGCCTCTTCTCTTCTCAACTTGGAGGCCAAGGAAATGGTGCAGTTCACCAAGATCCTTCATCTCAAATCGTATGGAGAGCTGCTGTCTCAGCGCCGCGACCTCCTTAGGGTTGTTCCCTGTCATGATCATGTCGTCGACGTATAGCAGCACCAGCACATGAAGACCTCCACTCTTCTTCACGAACATGCTGGAGTCCGAGTCTGAGGCATCGTAGCCGCAGAACTGCAAGTACTCCGCAATCTTCCCATACCAGGCTCTCGGCGCCT
This sequence comes from Dactylorhiza incarnata, assembly GCA_033032865.1. NCBI lineage: Eukaryota > Viridiplantae > Streptophyta > Magnoliopsida > Asparagales > Orchidaceae > Dactylorhiza > Dactylorhiza incarnata. The sequence continues at coordinate 1,537,303 of JAWHQI010000340.1, read as the reverse complement.
GTTTCAAACCATAGAGGGTCTTCTTCAGCTTGCAGACGTGACGCGGCTGGGACTTGGACACGTATCCAGGTGGTTGCACCATGAATATGTCTTTGTCGATCTCTCCGTACAGGAACGCGTTCTTCACATCCAGCTGACATAGCTTCCAACCTCGGCACGCCGCCAAAGCGATGATCGTCCTCACTGACGTCATCTTCGCTACAGGACTGAAGGTCTCCTCGTAGTCCTCTCCGTAGGTCTGTGAGAAGCCTCGAGCGACAAGCCTCGCCTTGTACCTCTCCACTTCTCCATCAGCCCTCTTCCTCAGTGACCCACTCCTCTTCCCTGCTAGCTTCTCCACTCTCCGGCAGCTCCACTGAAGAGACTCCCTGGTATGAGACCAGTTCGTCAAACACTACGTCGCGTGAGACGACGAACTTGTGGGTCTGCGGATCCATGCACTTCCACCCCTTCTTTCGCTCATCGTAGCCGATGAAGATACACTTCCTCGCTTTCGGCTCCAACTTTATTCTCTGAGCGTCCGGGACGTGCACGAAGCAGGTAGAACCGAACACCTTCATGTGACCCACATTGGGCTTCTCCCCGAACATGAGCTGGTGTGGAGACACCATCCTGTTAGGACTCAGAGGTAGCCTGTTGATCACATGAGTAACGCACGCCATTCCCTCCGCCCATAAGGCCTTGGGAATGCTCTTGGCATGTAGCCAACTCCTGGTAGTCTCCACCAGATGGCGGATCTTCCTCTCTGCCACCCCATTCTGCTGCGGGGTGTGAGCGCAGGAGAGCTCCCGCCGAATGCCGAACCTCTTGCAGAAAGAAGCAAACTCATTGGAGGTAAACTCCCCTCCATTGTCGCTTCTCAACTTCTTGACTCTGCGGTCCAGCCTCCCCTCCACAAGCTCCTTCCACTCGAGGAACTTGCTGAATACTTCTGATTTCTCTCTCAGAAAGTATACCCACGTATAGCGGGTGTAGTCATCCACCAGAACCAGCGCATACTTATTGCCTCCATAAGTAAGGGTGGCGCACGGCCCCATAACATCAGCATGTACGCACTCAAGAGGTGCCTTACACCTGGTCTCCGACTTGTCAAATGGAAGTCGATGTGACTTTCCATATTGGCATCCGTCGCACACATGGCCGTCGCCGTAGGAAGTGAGATGAGGCAGGCCTGTACAACCCCGATATTCGCCAGGAAGCAACCAAAGCTCGCGCTCAAGGAGGCGAGCCAAGAGGGGCGAACCCTGATCTCCGGCGAGGCAGGCCAAGGAAGAGCAAGAGACTGCGCAGGCGAGCGAGCCCAGCGAAGGGAGGGTAACCGGCTCTTTTGAAGCTCGGCGAGGGCAGTACATGCGAGCCCGACCAGCTGAGAAGGGAGCTCGCCAGGCGAGCCCGGAACCTTGGGGTGCAGTTAGCCACTCTTGGGGTACAGTTAGCCATTTTGGGGTGCGGATAGCCATCCTGGGGTTCGCCGACCCAGGGGTTCGCGAGCTCCGATCGCGAGGGCAGTCGGCTTGGCCAGGTCGCTATCAGCGAGCCCAACCGTCCGAGGAAGGAGTCCGCTAGGCGAGCCCGCCTAGAGTGAGTGCTGATAGTACCTCTGGGGTTCGCCGACCCCGAGGCTCGCGAGCTCCACTCGCGAGGGAGGTCGCGAAGCGGGCTGGCTCGCCCCGTAAAAGTCCAGGAAGGGATTTTTACCAAGGAGCCCCTGGTGGTCTGCGTTTAGCCTCTCCAAACAGCGGAGTTTGGCTGTTGACAGACCAATCCGGTGTGCGGATAGTGAGAATGGACAGCGGGATTTGGTTATCGACAGACCACCAAACTAAAATCTATAAATAGACCTCAAAGGGCACCTTGGAAGAGGACCGGTTCATTATCTTTGAGCTCCTCTCCCTAGGTCGCTTTGGTTTGGGCTCTCTAGCTCTCCAAGGTGCCCGAGTCTTAGCTTTGGCTTGGGAGGGGAAGCGCTCAACGATCTTCCGGGTTAGTGGAGGGACCTCCTCGCTGAGACTAGGGTCTTTGTTCTTTGCTCAAATTGTCGGCCTTACCTCTCCCGAGGGACCGGTAAGGGCTAGCTGCCTCTCATTTCGGTGAGGGCCCCGAGCTCCACAAGAGATCGAGAAATCGGTTTCAACATAAAGGTGCGGTGAGCGTGGAGCGCGGCTGGTTCAAGAAAGTCCCAAGGAAGAGTTATGGCTGGGGATGAAGAGCAGGGCGAGGAGTTCGGCGAGACCCCTCAGGAAGCAATGGCTAGGATGTTCGTGGATTTCAGGAAGGAGGTGCTCGACACCTTGGGGTTCACGGTCACGGCTCTGCGAAGTGAGTTCGCGACCCCGGCACCTCAGGCGACCACTCCCCCAACAGCAGTCGGCGAGAGGGCACCAGGAGGAAGGGCCGGAAAAGAAGTTGCCATTGAACCAGGACATGACAGGGAAGGGCGAGTGCTGTTCGCCAGTCCGGCGAGCCCGGTGTTAGCGAGCTCCGCGTCGGCGAATTCGGTGCCGACGAGCTCTGCCCCAGCGAGCGCGGCATAGGCGAGCGCGCGCCAGGAAGATGCGACGACAGTCGGGGTGGTTCAGGCGAGCGTCGCCCTCGCGAGTGCGATCCCAAGCTTGGCGAGCGAGCTGGGTCCGCGAGCCGAGCGAGAGAAGATGGTAGGAGGGGGAATCCCCTTCTGCGAATTAGTGTTGTCTGCACCCGTTCCAGCGGGATTCGGAGAATGGGATAGAGTGTACTACAATGGCAGAGATGACCCAGTTCAGCATCTGCAGTCTTTCGAGGACTCGGTCTCCATCAGGCCGATGTCCGATGTCTTCAAGTGTCGGCTCTTCGCCGTCACTCTCAAGGAGAAGGCCAGGGACTGGTTTCATTCACTTCCGGCAGGCTCCATCTACGCGTTCGAGGACCTGCGCCGAAGTTTCTTGTTGAGATTTTCAACTTCAAAGAGGAGGAAGAAGGACGCTGATTCCCTCTTCGCGGTGAAGCAGGAGTCCAGGGAGACGTTGGCTCAGTACGCGGATCGGTTCCAGGAGGAAGTGCAGCTCACTCAGGAGGTGCCCGGGTTCGCACTTCAACTCGCCTTCACGGTCGGGTTGAAGGAAAGTTTCTTCAAGATGGCATTGAAAAGGAAGGCCCCCGTCTCCTATGAGGAGCTGATGGAGAGGGTGGCGGAGGAAGTAGCAAGCGAAGAAGCCAACCCAGAGCTCACCAAGAGGCTGGCCAAGCTCAGTGAGCCGGAGGTGAGGCAGCAAGAGGTCAGAAGAAGAGAAGAGCCCCGGGACCCGGAGGGGGGATGGAGGCCGCAGGGTGGAGGAGTGCAGGGGCAAGGAAGGGGTTATGGCCCAGGAAGGGGTAACCGTTTCGAGGGACAATGGAGACCCCCCCAGTTGGGGTGGAGGCAAGGCCCGATGCAGTTGCCTCCCCCACCTCAACAGGCCATGGCAATTGGCCGGGGAAGAGGAAGGGGAAGAGGAGGAGAAGCGGAGGCGGCGGCCGCTAGGAGAAGAAGGAACAGGATAGCAGAGACCGGGGCAAGGGAAGCGGCGGTGCCCTATTGCATCTTCCACGATGTGGAAGGCCACTCCACGGACACCTGTCCGGAGTTCCTGGAGGTGAAGAGGGGCCGAGCACCCGCGCCACCACCGCAGCAGCCATTAAGGATCGTGGAGGTGGAACCTCGGGAGGAGGAGGAGGAAAGATGTGAGGATAGAGCAGATCTGGGGAATAGAGGAGGGATCGGAGTGATCCATGGGGGGGTAGGGGTGGAGGCGACCCACAAGGCTAGTCTCCATACCATCTACCGCCGGAGCGTAGCGTCAACATCCACCGCTCCACCCCCGACCGAAAAAATTATTTTCACCCAAAAGGACATGCCGAGCTACGAAGACCCGTTCTGCGACGCGCTGGTCATCCAGACGGCGATCGAGAACTTCACCGTCTCCCGAATCCTAGTGGACAATGGGAGTTCGGTCAATGTCATCTTCAAGAAGGCATTCGACAAGATGGAGGTGGAGCCCAGAAGGGTGTTGGCCTCGGATGGCCCTCTGTTCGGATTTTCGGGAGAGAGGAAGGAAGTAGAAGGAGGGGTAGGGCTCCATGTGACCCTGGGTGGGCAGTCTCGGAACTGTCGCTTTGTCATAGTGGACGCCCCGAGCAGTTACAGCGCCATCTTCGGACGGCCACTCATCAGCGCGTTCCGTTGCGTCCCCTCCACTTTTCATCAGTGCCTCAAGTTCAACGACGGAGGGGTTCAGGTGCGGGTCAGGGGGGATCCCAAGGTAGCAAGACAGTGCTACGTGACGGCCGTCAACACCATCTCCTGGATGGGAGAAGCCGATGAGTGGGATAAGGTGATGGAGGAGGTAACCGAAGCCGGAGGTCTGGGGGTGGCTGAAGAGAAGAAGGGAGGTGAAGTTCATGCCCAGGAAGGGGTGGCTGAGATACCCCGGGCGGAGAGAAAGGAAGAAGAGGAGAAGGCCCAGGAGGAAAGGGCGGAAGAGCTGATGGTGTTAGGAGAGGGAGTCGAGGAAGAGATATCGGCTCCCGCTTGTGCCGAGGAAGAAAAGGCTGGGGGGGAGCAGTCCCGGTTGGAGGCCGTGGACGAGGTCGTGGAGCTCGAGGTCATCACCCGGCTGGGGGTGGTGGAAAAAGTCCGGGTCAGCGGAGGACTCAGCCCAGGAGATCAAGCGGAGATTCTGGCTTGCGTGCAGCAGAACGTGGACGTCTTCGCTTGGAGCGCCGCAGAAATGCCCGGGATCGACGCGGATGTGGCGTGCCATCGCCTCAACCTCGACCCCGGTGCCCGCCCCATCCGCCAGAAGAGGAGGGCCGTCGCAGACAAGCTAGAAGGGCCCATCCGCGAGGAGGTGGGCAAACTCCTGCAGGCCGGATTTGTATCGGAGATCCAGTATCCAGGCTGGGTCTCCAATGTCGTTATGGTGAAGAAGGGTGGAGGTAAGTGGCGTATGTGTATCGATTTTTCACTTCTTAATAAAGCATGCCCGAAAGATTGCTACCCCTTGCCCAGAATCGACGCGCTGGTTGACTCAGCCGTCGGTTTTACTGTAATGTCCTTCTTAGATGCTTTTTCAGGTTACCATCAAATCCGCATGCATCCCCCGGACATTAAGGACGTTTCCTTCATCACGGGGATGGATGTTATTGCTATAAGATGATGCCCTTCGGGCTCAAGAACGCAGGGGCAACATACCAAAGGATGATGGATAGGGTCTTCCGCGAACAGAAAGGAAGAAATTTAGAGGTCTATGTCGATGACCTCATGGTTAAGAGCCGAGACCTCGGGACCCACCTCCGAGACCTCGAAGAGACATTTGGGACCCTGCGGCGGTACAAGATGAAGCTCAATCCCTTGAAGTGTGTCTTCGGGGCAAGCCGAGGGAAGTTCTTGGGCCATTTGCTCACCCCCACGGGAGTGGAGCCCAACCCGGACAAAGTTAAAGCGGTGATGGAATTAGAGTCGCCGAGGAGCCCGAAGGAGGTCCAGAGCCTCACAGGGAAATTGGCTGGGCTCAGTAGATTCCTCTCCAAGGCGAGAGAAAAATGTGCACCTTTTTTCAAAGTACTGCGGGGAAACAAGAAGTTCGAATGGACCCCGGAATGCGAGAGGGCCTTCCAAGCCCTGAAAGAACAACTCACTCAAACCCCTCTGCTCTAGGGACCGAGACCAGGAGAGGACCTATCTCTATACCTAGGGGTAGGATCCGAGGCAGTAAGTTCCGTGCTAATCCGGGAGGAGGGGAAGAAACAGTTCCCAATCTACTATGTTAGCCGAGTGCTGAAGAAGGCGGAACTCCGATACCCAATCCTAGAAAAGTTAGCCTTCGCCTTGGTGGTATCGGCCCGTAGGCTCCGACCTTACTTTCAAGCCCATTCAATTAAAGTAGTGACCGACCATCCGCTCCGCAAAATCATGGAAGGGGTGGAACACTCAGGAAGGTTGGCAAAGTGGTCCGTGGAGTTAAGCGAGTTCAATATCACCTTCGTACCCAGGACATCCATCAGGGCTCAAGCAGTGGCAGATTTCATGGCCGACTACGCGGCCGAAGTGGGGGAGCACGAGCCACCTCCCCCGGAAGCATGGAAGATGTTGGTGGACGGAGCGTCGGGAAAACACTCCTTCGGGGGGGGGGGGGGGGGAATAGTCCTGGTGAGTCCTCAGGGGACTCGGATTGAGCAAGCCTTAAACATCCGTTTCCCGATCACCAACAACCAGGCGGAGTACGAAGCAGTAATAGCGGGCCTTCGGCTGGCCCGGGAACTGGGTGTGCAGGACGTGGAGGTCTCCACAGACTCCATGGTGGTGGCATGCCAGATCAAAGGAGAGTTTGAAGCAAAGGATCCAACCCTCCTACTATACCTGGAGAAGGTTAAGGGAGTCATCGGGCAGTTCCGCACCTTCTCAATCAAACATGTGCCGAGGGAGGAGAGCACCCAGGCGGACCTCCTAGCCAAGTTCGGTCCTCGAGCAGGGGGAACGACTTCGGAACTCTTCCGGCCCTCCATCGAGGAAGGAGAGTCGATGGAAGTGGATCAGCAGGCCTCGTGGATGGATCCCTTTATCACCTTCCTATCCTCCGGACAGTTCCCTGGAGAGGATGTGGACAAGAGGCGCTTCAGGTATAAGTCCGCCTATTACTCTTTGCATGCAGGGGGGCTATATAGAAAGACTCTCTCAGGACTCCTGGCTCGTTGTGTCTCCGAGAAAGAGGTCCCGAGGGTGCTGGAAGAAATCCACTCCGGGGAGTGCGGCAGTCACTCCGGGAGTCGGACCCTGGAAGGGAGGGTGTTGAGACAAGGCTACTTCTGGCCCACTCTCAGCAAGGATGCAACAGAGTTCACAAGAAAGTGTCAGAAGTGCCAACTCTATGCTCCGCTCCAACTCCTCCCCGCTCAACGGCTCCGGACCATCACGGCCCCCTGGCCCTTCGCCATATGGGGGTTGGACCTGGTCGGCCCCTTTCCCCAAGCCAGCGGCCAGAGGAAGTTCCTGCTGGTCATGATCGACTACTTCTCCAAGTAGGTAGAGGTGAAGGCACTAGCCAAGGTAACCTCTCAGGTTGTAAGGAATTTTGTGTGGGGGGAAATAATCTGCAGACATGGACTCCCTCTAGCTATAGTAACGGACAATGGGCCACAGTTTGCGAGTGAAGAGTTTGTCGGCTTTTGCACTCAGCTCGGCATTGACCTCAGGTTTGCCTCAGTCCACCACCCGAGGAGCAATGGGCAAGTGGAGGCGGCAAACAAGATAATCGTCAACCTGCTAAAAAAGAAAGTGGAAAACCTACGAGGAAGTTGGGTGGAACAACTACCCTCCGTCCTCTGGGCCATGAGGACTACTCCGAACACCGCCACCGGGGAGACTCCATTCAAGCTCTCCCACGGGTCCGAGGCCGTTCTCCCCATAGAGTTCGAGGTAAAGACCCCCCGGGTGACCGCTGCATGCGAGGGGGATGAAGGGTGGCTAGAAGGTAACAATGCCGAGCAGAGGCTATCCTTGGACCTGGTGGAAGAACTCCGGGACCTGGCCACCATCAGGCAGGAAGAGGTCAAGAGGCGGATGGCTCGATATTTTGACAAACATATCCGGATCAAACACTTCCAGAAAGGGGACCTGGTCCTGAAAAAGGTCGATGCGGCCGGCAGGGGGGCCACAGTGGGTAAGCTTAACCCCAACTGGGAAGGCCCGTATATTGTAAGCGAGGTGCTCAAGTCGGGGGGGGTATCACCTCCAGGATGTGGAAGGGATGCCCCTTGACCGGGCTCGGAGCGGGGATGATTTGAAACGATTCTACCCTTGAAAACTTTATTTTGTTATCCAATCAACATCTCACTCTCATTCGTTATGCTTTCAACTGCTGCGGTACTAAGGTTGGAAATATTGGTGCTGGATTGCCCCAGATCGATTCCGCTCCCGGGCTCTCACCTAGACGGGGGGTTCTGGTTGATCTCTGGAGAGGCTGGCAAGGTTGGAGATATTGATGCTGGATTGCCCCAGATCGATTCCGCTCCCGGGCTCTCACCTAGACGGGGGGTTCTGGTTGATCTCTGGAGAGGCTGGCAAGGTTGGAAATATTGATGCTGGATTGCCCCAGATCGATTCCGCTCCCGGGCTCTCACCTAGACGGGGGGTTCTGGTTGATCTCTGGAGAGGCTGGCAAGGTTGGAGATATTGATGCTGGATTGCCCCAGATCGATTCCGCTCCCGGGCTCTCACCTAGACTGGGGGTTCTGGTTGATCTCTGGAGAGGCTGGCAAGGTTGGAAATATTGGTGCTGGATTGCCCCAGATCGATTCCGCTCCCGGGCTCTCACCTAGACGGGGGGTTCTGGTTGATCTCTGGAGAGGCTGGCAAGGTTGGAAATATTGATGCTGGATTGCCCCAGATCGATTCCGCTCCCGGGCTCTCACCTAGACGGGGGGTTCTGGTTGATCTCTGGAGAGGCTGGCAAGGTTGGAAATATTGGTGCTGGATTGCCCCAGATCGATTCCGCTCCCGGGCTCTCACCTAGACGGGGGGTTCTGGTTGATCTCTGGAGAGGCTGGCAAGGACAGGTCTTTGCAATGGCCAACTCCTTCTCGCTCGTTGGGCCGGCTCGCTCGACTAAAAAAGGTCGCGTACAATACTATGCGATTGGCGAGGATCCATATCATGCGTCTGGTCCTCGGCAAAAAGGTCGCCGGCACTAGGTAAGGAGGGAGCCCTCGCCAAGGGGAAAAAATGTCTTGCGAAGCCTAGAGAAAATACGTGGGATTAAGCGGGTAATAATCCTAAGGCAACCAACGAAAGGCCAGAGTAGCCAAAGTACCCTACATCTATCTATTCGATAACGCGTGGAGCGAAAACAATCATGGCGAGAATGACCTCCGCGAAGACTGAGGATGAGATAAACAAGGGCGAGACATTCAATGCATGAAAATAACAAGACAGGAAAGGCGAGCAAGATGAGCAAAGCAAAATTTGCATTCAACACTTTATAGTTCGGTTACAATTTGTGGCGACCTCGCCAATCAAAAATTACAAACAAAAAAGGGGATGTAGCAGCGAGATTCAGGAATCGTCCGCGGATCCTTCTTCGTCACTATCCTTCACTGGCGGAAGAGGGAGGAAGAGCTCCGGGACGATGTCTTCTAGAGTCATGTCGGCCGCATCATCCGCCAAAAGGCCGATTGCCTTCGCCACCGAGAAAATGTAGCGAGCCGACTCTATCGATCCCACACGGATTTCTTCGTCTCGCGCTCGCCGGTCTTCTTTCAAACGGCGAGGCGAGGGGGGAACAACGGCGCGGGTAAGGTCGCTGTTTAGGGTCTTCAACCCGGCCACCTCGCTCTCCAAATCCTTGATGCGAGCGTTGGCCCTCCCGGCGACCTCGACATCCTGCGAGCAAGTCCAGTTAGAGAGATGAAAGGGCTAGGGGAAAAAGGAAGTGGGGACTGTAGATGACTCACCACCCTACCCTCCGCGGCGAGCAACTTCTCCTTCAGCTGCGTATTCTCGGCAAGAATTCCCTGGTAGGCCCTTGCGAGCTCCACATTCTGAAGCTCGAGTTGTAAGCAACGCCTCCCCGTCATATGGGCGAGCTCAGAAGAACGCAGTTGGGACCTCGCGCTCTCATAAGCGAGGGTCCTCGCGGTCTCATCCTTGTAAGATCCCGCATCTTCGCGACCATAGAGTGCGAACGAGAAGTCGAAGGCGTGGCCACTGACGGTCTCCTTCTCCACCCAGGAGGGGAGGATAGAAGAGATGTCCACCCTGTTGGTCTCCGGCTTCCAGGTGACGAGGGGCTCGCCAGTCTCGTCCCGACGCCTCTGGCCGAGCCCGAAGTTGTAATGATTCACCGGGATGGGCGGGACCGAGGTCCTGACCACCTCCTGGCCAGGCTCTTCATCCTCGCCCGCCAAGAGACCGGTGAGGTCAAACTCGTCGAAGGAAGCCTCGCGAGGCTCCTTGCTTTTTGACGGAGCGAGCGAGGCCGCGCTTTTCTTGCTTCTCTTTTTTGGCGGAGACTTTGCGGGGGCACCATGACCGCCGGAACCTCCCTGTCTCTTGCGAGAGGAGGGCTCGGCGGGGGCAACATCGCCTCGGCAGGCTTCCGCCCCCATGGTAGCGAGAGACATGGTCGCATCGGACTTACGGTTGCTCGCGTAAGGGGGATGGAGGGGAAGATCTCGCTCGCCTATAAACAGATGCGGATGAGTATGACAGGCTAGCGAATTGAGACAAAATGTTAGGCAGGGATCTTTACCTTCTCCGGCGAGGACCGGAAGCAACGAGTCCAGGTTGCGGCGGAGGTAGACGACCTCGAAGTTCTTCTTATTGAGGAACTGATGGAGGAGGGCTTCATGGCCGCCGAGGACGGTGGGCCGATAGGTGGTCTCGCCATGTTGGATCGGCGAGAAGGGAATGTTGCCAAAGTTCCCCCTGACGATGATGAACTTTTGGGCCCAGAAGTGGGCCTTGTTGACGGTCTCAACCACTTTCGGGCCTGTACCCACGAAATAGGCTGTCCCATCCTTGTAGGCGCGGAAGGAGAATACTTTTCTGAAGACGGGGAGGCTGAACTCGATTCGCTCCTCGCGGAGGTAGCAAGCGAAAGCAGTGACCACCGCCATGGCGTTGGGTGTGAGCTGGCCGGGAACCACGCCGTAATGCTTGAGCACCTAACGGGCAGCGAGAACGGGATTAATCCACGCGGTAAGCGAGACTCGAATGGCAAAATAATGGGAAGTAAGCGAGAAATGTGGTTACCTGGCGAACCTCCGGCCACAATGGAAGGCGCAAGCCAACCGCGAAGTGAGCGATGGGGATGGCCAACTCGTCCACCAACGGATCGTTGATCACGTCGTCCTCGCTAGGGCGGCGTGCCTCGAATGGGGGGGTGACGTAATCAGCGACTGCGCTGAAGTACTCCTCATCGGTTAAGTTACAATTAAAAAAGCCATGCTCGGCGAAGGCCTTCGCAACCCTTCGCCGGCCCTCCGATTCCGCATCACCACCCATTTAGTAAACCTGCGAGAAGTAGAAGAAGGCGAGAACGAGAAACAGCGAGAGCTCTGCAACAGAAGAAGAAGAGGATCGAGAATAAATGCGGTGGCTGGCCCGATAAAGACCGCTTATTTATAGCCAAAATAAAAAAGGCGGGAAGAAGTCCAAGCGTCAGCGAGCGCGCGTATCAACAAAAAACATCACATCATGTCCGCAAGCGGGAAAAACCTGCGGGGTCAGTATAAACAACACTTTCGAGAGATATATTTGGCGAGAACAGAAGGTCCGCACGCGAACAATATGATACGAAAACAAAGACTTGCTAGCGTCACGCGAGAAATAATAAAAAGCGGGATTGCCAGTAGAAATAAAGCCAACATATGAATGGCAAGTATGCGAGTTGCGAGCCATGGCGAGATTGTCTAAAAAACCCACACCCGTTAATAATGATTCCACAACAAAACAGTTAGCGAGAATCGTGGGGGAGCCATTTCCACCGGCCGCCACCCCGCGACCCGGACCTCGGCGGTACCCTGGAATTATAGTATTCTTCCACCAAACGACCCTCTCGATCCGTGAGAAAAGCGTAATCTCTCATCCTCGCTATGTGCACTTCCGGCGTCGTAGCGCTCTCATCTTGATCGCGCTGTCTCGCTTGCCGGAGTCTCGCACATTCCTCCATCAGGACTGCATGTCTATCCTCGGCAGCTTCCCTGTCCCGTCTCGCCTGCATGTTGAGGTCCATCAGCATTCGCCCATGCTTTCGCAAAAGCTCCGCGGCCCGCTGTTTCATCATCTCAGGATCTCGCGGATCCCCTAAGAAGTCCTCCACCTGATCAGGAAGGGGGGACATTTCGTCGTCGCCCAATTCGGAATCGGTGTGCGGGTTCTCGGCAGTATCTGCGAGATCTCCCAAGGTCAGATAGTGAGCGAAAGATCACGTAAGTTGTCGGCGAGGTCATAACACTTACCCAGAGGGGGGCGAGAACCCGAAGGACGACCCTGAAACACGTTTCCATAATGGGGGTAGAGGGATTTGCCCAGTCCGGCAGGATAGGCTGCACTGTTGGTCGGGAGAATCTTTGGCGGTGCGGAGCCACCCGTCTCCTCGCTCGTGAGAAGCTGGAACCCGGGCTTCCCTATGATTTTATCTGGAGGAGGCGGAGATGGAGGTCGCGACGACGGGCGGATCGGGGACTTCAGTGGCGGGACTGCAAGAAAATAGTAAACAGAGATCATATGTTTAGACATAAATATTACGGCATGTGAGATCCAGATCGTACCAGTGGTGTCTTTTCCAGCGAGATTCATGTCCACCTGCGGGCTTTTCCGAGACCCCTCAGCACGTTCCTCACAAATCTCGCTCGGCAAAGTATCCTGCGAGCGAAAATGAATAAAGAGCAATTTGTAGACGTGAATTCGAACAACTCATACCTTCTCGGGGCGGCGATCATCCGGGGAGGAGTCCAGCGTCACGGAGTCGTCCCCAGAGAGGCGAACCGCCTTCGCCTTCTTGGTTTTTGGCGACTGGGCGGGAGGCTGCCGGTTCATCCAGGCGGGTACCCTGGTCGTGGGAGGTAGCCCGCCGGCTCTCATCGCCCTCAGGCGAGCCTCTGCCTCTTCGGAAATCGGCATCTCCCGGCAGCTAGAACGGGAAAGGAAGGAAAAGAAGCGACGCGCACCCATGGGGGTTCGGGATGATATTTATAGCCTGCATGGTGGGTCCCACAAAAGATTCCTGACAGGTCATCCAGGAGCGGTCGAATATCAGGGGTTGGACGATTCTTCGCGAAGACATTAGTCCTCGCGAAGAGCGGGGATTGTGTACAACCCCGATATTCGCCAGGAAGCAACCAAAGCTCGCGCTCAAGGAGGCGAGCCAAGAGGGGCGAACCCTGATCTCCGGCGAGGCAGGCCAAGGAAGAGCAAGAGACTGCGCAGGCGAGCGAGCCCAGCGAAGGGAGGGTAACCGGCTCTTTTGAAGCTCGGCGAGGGCAGTACATGCGAGCCCGACCAGCTGAGAAGGGAGCTCGCCAGGCGAGCCCGGAACCTTGGGGTGCAGTTAGCCACTCTTGGGGTACAGTTAGCCATTTTGGGGTGCGGATAGCCATCCTGGGGTTCGCCGACCCAGGGGTTCGCGAGCTCCGATCGCGAGGGCAGTCGGCTTGGCCAGGTCGCTATCAGCGAGCCCAACCGTCCGAGGAAGGAGTCCGCTAGGCGAGCCCGCCTAGAGTGAGTGCTGATAGTACCTCTGGGGTTCGCCGACCCCGAGGCTCGCGAGCTCCACTCGCGAGGGAGGTCGCGAAGCGGGCTGGCTCGCCCCGTAAAAGTCCAGGAAGGGATTTTTACCAAGGAGCCCCTGGTGGTCTGCGTTTAGCCTCTCCAAACAGCGGAGTTTGGCTGTTGACAGACCAATCCGGTGTGCGGATAGTGAGAATGGACAGCGGGATTTGGTTATCGACAGACCACCAAACTAAAATCTATAAATAGACCTCAAAGGGCACCTTGGAAGAGGACCGGTTCATTATCTTTGAGCTCCTCTCCCTAGGTCGCTTTGGTTTGGGCTCTCTAGCTCTCCAAGGTGCCCGAGTCTTAGCTTTGGCTTGGGAGGGGAAGCGCTCAACGATCTTCCGGGTTAGTGGAGGGACCTCCTCGCTGAGACTAGGGTCTTTGTTCTTTGCTCAAATCGTCGGCCTTACCTCTCCCGAGGGACCGGTAAGGGCTAGCTGCCTCTCATTTCGGTGAGGGCCCCGAGCTCCACAAGAGATCGAGAAATCGGTTTCAACAAGGCCGCTCACTAGGCCCTTTGCCGCCATCATCTTCAGCTTGTCCATCCCCACATGACCCAGCCTCTCATGCCAGATCACAGCACTGTCGTTTGTCTTCAGCTTGTCCACGTAGGCATTTGCAGACAGAACATACAAATCCTTCACCCTTCTCCCGGTGAGCGTGACGTCAGCATCGACAGACGATAGGTTCTTCAAGAACTTCACCTCCTTTGGTCCAAACAGCACGTGGTATCCAGCATCCACGACGTTCGCCACTGAGAAGAGGTTCTTCTTCATGCCAGGCACGTGATACACACTCTTCAGTGTCACTGGCTTCTCTCTACTCCCAAGGGACACCTTCCCTTCTCGCTCCACAGGATGTACCGTATCATCCGCAGTGATGATAGCATCCGTCCCTTCATACGCTTCCAAGGAGTCGAACTTGGACATATCTCCTGTGAGATGATGCCCGCAACCGGAATCCACTATCCAGTCGTTCTCGAGGTTGATGGAGGCTAAGACATCGACTGACGTTGCCGTCATCTCTGCCAGGAAACAATTGTCCCCCCTCTCACCGCCCTGGTGACCTCCACCTCTTCCTCCACCTCTCTGGTGATCTCCCTCCTTGTTAGCAGCATGACCGGCCTTCAGATTAGACCGGCAGTCCTTTGCCATATGCCCATACTTCTTACAGGCAAAGCAAAGGGTTCTCCCCTTCTCATCGCGCGCAGGGAGGAACTTCCCCCCATCTCCCTGAGAGGACGTTGAAGGTCCATCTCCGGAGTTCTTCTTTCTCTTGTCCCAGGATCTCCTCTTTCCTGAGAACAAGGCCTCGCCATCTCCTCCTGAGATGGATACTCCCGCCATCTGCTTCGCCAAGCTCTCCTGTGACGATAGCAGGTTCTCTAGCTCCAGAAGGGAGGGCTGAGTAGCCCATCCTTGCACGGAAGTAACGAAGGGGACATACTCCCTCCTCAAGCCTCGGAGTATGTGCCGCTTCAACTTCGCCTCTGAGATTGGCTCTTCAGGATCCAAGGCCGAGATCTCCCCACACAGGTTCTTCACCTTCAGAAAGAAGGTGGATATCGTCATCTCGCCTTGAGTCGACTTCGCCAACTCATTCTCCAGGAATTGTAGCTGCGCCACATTCTTCTTGTTGAATAACCCATCGAGGGCTATCCAGATCGCAGACGCTGACTTGCAACCTATGATGTGGTCGAACAAGTCAGGTGATATGGCTCTCTTCAAGGTGAACTCCGCCTTGGCGTTGGTCTTCCTCCAAGCTCTCACAGCTGGACCATTATCACCGGCAGCTACTACTTCCTCTTGCTCCCCACCACCAACAACCTCCCAGAGATCCTCTCCAAGAAGGTAGCTCTCCATACAAGACATCCACTTCTTGTAGTTGGTTTGAGTAAGCAGCTCAATGCCAAGTCCCCTAGCACACCCTCCTCCGCCGTCCATCTTGGTTGCTTCGTCCTTGTTCCCACTATTCCTCTGATACCATGTGAAATATTTTGAAGTCGGAAGAACACGTCAACCAACAGGAGAATAAGGACACCAAAGATGAACACAAGCTTTCACAATACTAATTTTGGTAGCTAGTTACAACTGAACACGGCTGAATACAAGTTGCATCCAACTTGAATCACAACAGCCAATAGAAGGTAAGAACTTGGTCACATACAAGGTCCGCTTCTCCTCCGGAGCACACCGCGCAGGTGATACTCGCTCCAATACTCGCTCCTCGCTACCGCCGGCGGTATCGCTAGCGCCGGGCGTTAGCTCTGCTACTCGCAAGCTCGCTGCTCGCACTCCAAGCTTCTCGCGTACTCTCCACGCGTCGCTTCCTCCAATACTCGCTAGCGCGAGCGCTATCACTAGCGACGGGCGCTATCTCCCGAGTAGGTACTCGCACTCCCAGCTACTCGCAAGCTCGCTGCCCGCCTCTTCGCCTCTTGTCGCTACCGCGCGCACTAGCACTAGCGCCGCCGGTATCTCCACTGCTCGCTACTCGCTCAAGGGAGCTGGCCGAACTTACTCCAAGTCCGATACTCGCATGCCGAACTTACTCCAAGTCCGATGCTCGCCTGGTGGCGCTCTGGTATCTCTAACTCGCTCAAAGTTGATGATACTCGCCAGATCCAGAATCGATTCTCTTTAGAGGGTGGCACCCCTCTATTTATAGGCAAAACAAGGGGGGTGGCGAGTAGGAGCTAGCGCTGGCGCTAGCGCTAGCGCTGGCGCTAGCTCACTTCAAATCTAACACTAAAGGGGCGCGACGCCGATAGGGGCGTGGCTTTGTCGCCGCATTAGCGGACTCTGATCGTCGCAGCGGTTCATTCTCTACTCTTACTGTCGCGAGACTTGGCATGTCTCCACTATCCCCACTCACTCGTGGTGGAGCCTTGGCTAAAATGCACCCATTGATTCTGTGAATGAGTGCATATCAATATTTATTTTTAAAAATTAAAGAGATTATTAACTATGTTTAAAAAGATAAAGAGGTTATACACCTATTTATAAAGAATACGGAGGTTATTTACTTTGATGAAAAAGATAAGATAGGTTATACACCTAATTAAGGTCCGGTTCATGCGGTCGTGACCGCTTGACCGGTGAAAATAAGTCCCCCAAATTAAACGGAGCCTAAGTGGGTTGTTGAATATGATTAAAAAAGATAAAGGGGTGCTATTCCATACACCCCGACGACGGTGCTCCAATCGAAGCACTATCATGCAACGCCAAAAGAAGCCGATTCGATCTTTTGCTAGGACGACATGCGAATTCATGGAATGCGCAAAATCGTCTGGGGACCGTGATTGCAGTCGAAGAAGTATGGTCGCGATCGGATATTCCGTGATCCGCGACCTCAATGCGGAGTGAGCTAGGGGGGTTTAACATGCTAGTTTAGAATATTATCCATGGTGGAAGTTAAGCAGACATGATGGTGATGAGGAAGAAAAGTGGTGGCCACACACTTATTAAGCACCTTGGAATATTTATGCCACCTTTAATTTAATTTAATTTATTTATTTATTAATCATGCGTGCTTGCCTCTTATCACCCTTCTTAATGATTCTTTTGGAGCATTTTCTATTGGCAATGATTCACTAATCACCCCGCCTTTTAATGACGTCACCCCTTAATTATATTTTTTTTTTTATTGCTCTGCTTTGCTGCCATTAGTTGTATCCCTCGTTGCGTACGCTAGGGAATGTGGTTATTTTTTTAATTGTTATTATTACTATCTTAACTTTTTTATTAATATTGTTTTATTTATGGTACATAATTTTGTTATTATTAGTTATATTTTTAGAGGTATTTAGAGTTATATTTAATCTAAATTCATTCTTTGGAGTTATGTATTTGTTTTTTGAGAATGCACACATGATTAACATTGAATTGATTTTTTTTATTATTAAATACCGCCTTTTAACAATACAAAATTTGTTTGGAATGAGGATCATTTTCATTTCTGACGAAATAGATACTATTTATTTCACGGTATAGATGTATTGCGGGTTGATCCAACGAGTTGAGTAATCCTATACTTTTATATTTTTTTAAAGGGCCATTTATCGGGACCTCCCCTCTAACTTTGCTAAATTACTGAGAGCACCCCTCTTATTTTCGAAATTACAAAAAACTCTCATATAAGTTAGCATAATTACAAAAACTTCCCTTGAAGTTTTAATTTCATTACCCCAAACCTCATCCATGATACAATTTCATTATAAAAAAACTCAGAATTTGTGTTCATGATGTTATGAAATTAAAAGTTCAGAGGAGGTTTTTGTAATTTTGAAAATAAGAGGGGTGCTCTCAGTAATTATGCTAACTTACATGGGAGGTACGGGTAATTATTTCCTTTTTAATCAAAAAAATCTGCAGTACTAGATCAAATGAGAATGAGTTTTGTCCATTAGATAGAGAAATGAATACTATTCATTTTGTCGGAAAGGGAGAGGATCCTGTTCCAGTAGTTTGAGGGTCCGCTTGGCACCGTCATGACGGTCGTAAATGCTGTGATTATGAACCGTCCTTTGTGAACGCCCGGTCTTCTCTCGACAGCATCTTCTTCTTTCCTCTTTCTAAAACATGCGTACAAATTAATTACTTTTTTGCTATCGCATGTGCGTAGTGAAAAATCAATAGAGATTGTAATTAGGTCAAAAATAATATAGATTCAACGTTCAGATTTTTCTACAATTAAGTACTCGCGGAGAAACATTGAATAACTTTTTCGCAGAGAAAAATATTAGGATATCAAAAATCTTCAAGAAAACGTCCATATTAGGAAAGAAAACCGTGTCAATTAAAGGGTCCTAGCCGCGGCAAGTATAGGCGGACCCAGCGAGATTTTTCAATGGAGGCGTTCAATAAAATAACGACAAAAAATATTGATACGTACGATAAAAAATGACTGCAAGTTTAAAAAACAAGTTATCTAAATTAGAACATTTTTAATTAACAAAATAATATTACATACTTGATTATAAATTATAATACTCCTTTTCGATGCTTCATGTTCTAGAAACATTTCATGGTAACTTTGTTGTTGATACATCTTTTTCAATATATGTTACTAGATATGCAATTGTCCAATCATCTCTCATCTGATTGCGCAATGATGTTTTGATAATCTTCATTGCAGAGAAAATTCTTTTTAAACTTGCAGTTGCAACATATAATAATAGTGTCAACTTCACGAGCAAATACAATAATGAGTATAGAACATCTTTCTTCAATTGTACTAACTTTTTAGCTAATCCTCCAAGCCCTCTCACATCTGATAATTCTCTGCTTGAGCGAACATCTAAAACACAACTTTCTAGGTTATTATCAAGTTCCATTATATTAATTGGAGAAAAGTCCAACGGATAATGATATAGATACAACTTTTACAGTTAAGTACTTGCGGAGAAACATTGAAAAAAATTGTAGAGAAAATATTAAGATATCATAAATCTTTAATCTACAAGCGTGCACATTGCCGACGAAAATGTCCCTATTAGGGGAGAAAATCGTGTCAAATAAAGGGCCCTAGCCGCGGCAAGTATGAGCAATCATAACTGAATAGTAATGAAATATTAATAAAACATAGTGAGTCAATTCCTAAGTGAGCTGTAATTAAGATGAGATTATATGATATTAATATTTTATGCTTACAACTTAGAAGCTACATCTAGCAATGATTTATTCTGAAGTGCTGAAGGAGGTAGTGTTGAAATCTTGTGATTTTGAAGTAGTCAAAGAACTAGTCTTACTGTCAACGTAATACGAGTTGAAAGGGTCGCATATAAGAACATGCAGAAACTGGAGCATTTGATCGTATTGCTTTGTAAAACAAAGTTCTAAGTACATATATATGATATACGATGTACTGTATTTGGGATACAAACCCGTGTGCCAAGGGTGTCTGGGCCCAAAATTGCGGGATAACAGTTGTCATCGGTTCTGGACAAAAAGGTGCGACTTTTGAAGGCACGCGCACGTACCCATGTGCCAAGGGCGTGTGAGCAGTTTTTCGTTCCAGAGCCACGGGGTGGCGCGTCTGAATGAACTAACACGACGTTTGGGACACACGCTTGTGTGTCAAGTGTGTGTGCATCCCAAATTTTTTTGTATGGACTCCTGACTATAAATAGACTAATTTATCCTAAAGAATGAATGTCTCTTTCGGAGTTCTTCATACCGTAAAACCACAAAGAAAACATCTCTCCAAATCGAAACTAGCAATCCGAATGAGAGAAAAAACGATCATCTTCCAACCCCGAGTTCGTTGGACGAACTGCGAGTTTTTTTTGGCATTGGTGTGGATACCTTTAGAGATGCAAATACTATTATGCGTTTGGACTCAAACGCCAACTTTTCTTCTCAAAATCTGATTTCGACTTAGGTACAAACTCTATTCTTAATTTAGTGTGTTTTTTACTTTTCGCATGGATTCTGTCGAGGGTTTACTGTATTTTCACTGTGAATTTGATATCTTTGAAACTCATCAGGTAGACTATGATGTGCGCACTTGAAAAAGTTTGTTTAAGTTGTCCATAAAATAAATTTGCAGTAATGATTCGAATGAATTTATTTTTGGATATATATATCTTTACTTCTTTATTATATTAAAAGAGAAAATTTACCTTTGGTGAAACATTCATGTTGCGGCCAAACTCGAGGCACTTGCAGAATGAATGATCTAGATTGCATCGTCTTAGCCCGTAAGCGGTCGAGCGCGCAAACAGTAAATGAAAAGGAGACGGCTGGCAAGAGACCACCGCTTCGCTCTCAAGACCGCTCCAAATGCGCTCATGCATACTCAGCAATAACAAGCAATTCGTGCACTCAAGAACAAGCGCTCCAACCACCAACAAGACCAACACTCGAGACTCCTCTCACGCAGCAGGAAACAAGCCGCAGAGACAAAGGCGCGCAGACCGATCCAACCTTCAAGCAGCAGTCGAAGACTCAAGAGCGCTCAGATCGCAGCATTCCCTTCTGCAGCAGGCAAAAGACTTAGCTCTGTGAGCGATGACATGTCACCCTCCGAACACCTCTCTCTCTCCCAACAATTGTAACGAGGAGCGGCATGTCGCCCTCGCCTTCTTTTAAAAACATGTGTACAACGCCAACAAATAGTGAAATTTGGTCGACACAGCTTCAACCACGTGATTTTTCACCCCTTTCCGGGGTTTTCCACGGTAAAAGGGGCCCTTGCCAACCATCTCTTTCCTCTGTCAGCCGCGGCCTTCACAAACCTGGTGACCTCCACCTCTCGCTCCACCTCTCCAGTGGCCTCCTTCTTTCTCAGCAACATGACCGACCTTCAGATTAGACCGGAAATTAGACCGAAAATCCTTTGTCATGTGCCCGTACTTCTTACAGGCATAACAAAGAGGTCTCCACCTCTCATCACGAGCAGGGAGAAACTTCTCTCTGTCTCCTTCAGAGAATGTTGAGGGTCCATCTCCGGAGTTTTGCTTCTTCTTGTCTCAGGTCTTCTTCTTTCCTGAGAACAACACCTCACTATCTCCCCCTGAGATAGATACTCCAATCATCTGCTTCGCCAAACTCTCTTGTGACGACAACAGGTTCTCTAGCTCCGGTAAGGAGGGATAAGTAGACCATCCTTGCACAGAAGTGGTAAACGAAACATACTCCTTCCACAGACCTCGGAGTATGTGCCTCTTCAGCTTCGCCTCAGAGATCGGCTCATCAGGATCCAAGGCCGAGATCTCTGCACATAGATTCTTCACCTTCAGGAAGAAGGTGGATATCGACAACTCTCCTTGAGTGGACCGCGCCAACTCATTCTCTAGGAACTGTCGTCGAGCTACATTGTTCTTGTTGAATAGCCCATCGAGGGCTTTCCAAATCTCAGAAGCTGACATACAATCCATGATGTGGTCGAACAAGTCAGGTGAGATAGCTCTCTTTAAGGTGAACTCCGCTTTGGCATTTGTCTTCCTCCAAGATCTCACATCTTGAGCATTGCCTTCAGCAGCTACAATCTCCTATTGCTCATCTCCACCAACAACCTCCCATAGGTCCTCTCCAAGAAGGTAGCTCTCCATACATGACTTCCACTTCTTAAAGTTTGTCTGAGTCAGTAACTCAATGTCAAGACCTCTCGCATAGCCTCCTCCTCTGTCCATCTTGGTTGCTCAGTACTTGTTACTCAGTGCTTGTTCCAACCTACCTCTGATACCATGTAAAGTTTTCAAGATCTATGGCACACTGAGAGAAGCACACCAAGAATGAAAAAAAACACATTTATTGTTTGGCAAGAAGTTACAACAATTACAAGAGATCGGGTTGAATACAAGTTGCATACAACTTGAATATAAGAAACAACAACTGGTCGCGGACAGAGTCCGCTTCTCCTCTCCTCACTACCGCCTGCGCAAACGTTACCACATGCGCTAGCTACAGACCGCGCAAGCTCGCTGCTCGCACACTCCTCTGACGAAACCGCTGGTGCAGATCGCCAAAACACTGAAACCACTACCGCCTGTGCTACCTCCTAGCGCTCGCGCTAGCTCGCGGTCTCACACAGCTCGTGAAACCTGCTCTAGGTCGCTTGTCGAACTCACTCCGAGTTCCCTCTACTTGAGACCGCTCTTTCAGACCGCCCAAGTCTCTTGTCGAACTCACACCAAGTTCGCTCTACCTCAGACTGTCAAGTTGAGACCGCTCAAGTCTCTATTTCTCTTTGATGTCCTCTGCAGGGGGATTGTCCCCCTATTTATAGATCCGGGAACCGTCATCTAGAAGTTGGGCTAGCGTTGGCGCTAGCGCTGGCTCACCTCACAAATCTCAACATTCCAATCTAACTAATGACTAATCTCAAATTGTAGTCATGTTTTATTCATTTAATAAATCTAATTAAAACATTTAGTGAATAAGAGGGATACAATATACGCTAGAGCTAGCCCCGGGGTGATCATGTTATAAATTATTAATAAAAAAATTTCTTTAATTTTTTAATGAAGCTTAATGGTATTTGGTGTTTGTGATTCACATCAATTAATGAGAAAAATTTAACAACAGATGAAACTAGTCCTGTTCAAAAAAACCGATCAGGCTGGGACCGGGATGATCGGGCCCAGACTTCTTGCCAACCGAGCTCGGCCCGGGCCCGACTTAAACCGGGCCGGGCTTGGGCCCTCTCTCAAAGGAGTAATTTTTCCCACCGGGCTTGCCCTTGCCTTCATTTTTTATTCCTTCCTTCGACAGACCTTTCTTTTTCAGTGCAGAAGATTTGAGATCAAGATAAGACTTAGATCATATATTTGTCTTCTTCGATCCCTTGGCCTTGCCCTTGCCTTTATGCACCATCAGTATGGGGCTAGCAGGCTTGACCTTCTTCATGTTGTTTTCGGCAGTTCTCAACATGCCTAGGAGTTCGGGCAGTGTCTTATCTATTTCATTCATGTTATAGTTCAAGACAAAGTGTTTATAACTGTTCGGCAATGATTGCAGGATCACATCAGTGGTTAACTCTTGGCCCAAGGGAAAACTCAATCTTTTAAGGTTCTCTATATACCCAATCATCTTGAGTACGTGAGTGTCTACTGAGTCTCGAGCTCTCATTTTGCACTAAAACAATGCCTTGGATATGTCAAACCTCTCTTGCTGAGCTTGCCCCTCGAACATTTTCTTGATGTGCTCGATTATCTCATAACCAAACATGCTCTCGTGTAGCTTATGAAGCTCAGAGGACACGGTAGCAAGCATGAGGCATTCCACATCCAGAGTATCATCTTGATACTTCTTGTAAGTATCTCTATCTGCTCGAGGAGCATTTCCAGTCGACTCTGTAGGGGATTCCCCTTCCAAGACATAGAGTTTGCACTCTTGCTTGAGAACAATTCTCAGGTTTCTGTACCAGTCAAGAAAGTTCGTCCCTTTGAGCTTGTCTTTCTCAAGGATGATTCTCAGAGACAAGGTGGAGTGAGATCCACTTGCCATGGATATTCTACAAGGAATTTTGCAAAATATATTTAGTACTATATTTCAAAATATATTTTATTTAATAAGAACTTTGATTAAAAACCTCTCACTATTTTATTCAAATTGATAACCCTTAATATCAATTCGGAGAGCTTATGCGAGCCACTCTCTTAGTGGACAAGATCCGTATTTCACCAATACAACGAGCCTGTTTTGGCGTTCCTCTCATAATGTTGTTATTTAGGTAGACAACACTTGCCAATTGCATCATTATGCAACTCTTGTATGGTTGGTGAATAACTCTTTATTCGCATCCATCATATGATGCATGCCAACCTTATACCTCTAGGCACTCAACCTTTGAGGTCACCTAGTTAAGTTGGACCCGATGTCGACAGTGGGATATCGCAATTATCTGCTCACACCATTACCAAGATAGATTAATGCACCTTGCAATGGCAAACCCACACTTCATCGATCGAGGTAGGAAGAGTGTCATCCATCGGAAGGCCTTCGTATACTTAATATTGGATAAGAGATTTTATTTATGATTCAATCGATGAACATTTCATCGTGATTAACGCTTAATCATTGTGCATGTTGAAACCAGTTTCCCGGCTTCAGCGTTCGAAAATAGGGGTAGGCAGCTTACCCTTACTTATCTCAGGTAAAGTCGAACGGCTAGTCACTTAGAGCCTAAGAACCTCTCTACTGTTTGATTCAGGTGAAAACAGACCCCGCGAGCTGCAGCGAGGAGGTCCCGCCACTAACCCGAAAAACCCGAAGATCTTCCCCTCCCAAGCCAATGCTGAGCCTGGGCACCTCGGAGAGCACTCGCAACGCCTGACCGTTGGCCTGAAAGACTTGGCGAACGGAGGGCAGGGTCACTAGCTAACCGAACACACTAAGGGGGGGTGGGGGTAAGGAGATGCCAACCCTCCCCAAGGTGCCCATGGGGGTTTATTTATAGACTTTCACAAAATGGGCTGCGGATAGCCACGATTTTGCTATCCGCAGCTCCCTGCCGTCTTCGACTTGACATCTCGACCCAAGAAGGGGAGGGGGCGAGTGGAACCTGAAACACACTCCCGCCTTCTTCAGAGGTCCGAAGAACCTTACACGGGACCCCACTTGCCCAAAAAAAGGGTGAGTGGGGTTTCCCCCCACTCGCCCCCTAAGGGGCGGGCGAGTGGGGCCTCCCCCCACTCGCCCCCTAAGGGGCGGGCGAGTGGGGCCTCCCCCCACTCGCCCCCTAAGGGGCGGGCGAGTGGGGAGGGGAGTCTCCCCCCACCCGCCCCCCAAGGGGGCGAGTGGGGCCTTCCCTCACTCACCCCCTAAGGGGCGGGTGAGTGGGGAGGGGGTCTCCCCCCACCCGCCCCCAAGGGGGGCGCGTGGGGCCTTCCCTCACTCCCCCCTAAGGGGCGGGCGAGTGGGGAGGAGGTATCCCCCCACCCGCCCCCAAGGGGGCGAGTGGGGCCTTCCCTCACCCCCCCCCCCCCCCCCCCCCTAAGGGGCGGGCGAGTAGGGAGGGGGGTCTCCCCCCACCCGCCCCCAAGGGGGCGAGTGGGGCCTTCCCTCACTCGCCCCCTAAGGGGCGGGCGAGTGGGGAGGGGGTCTCCCCCCACCCACCCCCAAGGGGGCGAGTGGGGCCTTCCCTCACTCGCCCCCTAAGGGGCGGGCGAGTTGGGAGGGGGGTCTCCCCCCACCCGCCCCCAAGGGGGCGAGTGGGGCCTTCCCTCACTCGCCCCCTAAGGGGCGGGCGAGTGGGGAGGGGGTCTCCCCCCACCCGCCCCCAAGGGGGCGAGTGGGGCCTTCCCTCACTCGCCCCCTAAGGGGCGGGCGAGTGGGGAGGGGGTCTCCCCCCACCCGCCCCCAAGGGGGCGAGTGGGGCCTTCCCTCACTCCCCCCCTAAGGGGCGGGCGAGTAGGGCCTCCCCCACTCGCCCCCCTAAGGGGCGGGCAAGTGGGGAGGGATTACGGTCGCCTCCGATTGTTCGAGCGGCCATTTTGCCCTGTTATGGTCATCTTCATTATTGCGACCATATACACGTTGCGCTGCATGCGCTCGACAAATATGAGGTCTGTACTTTCTTTCTGGGCGAACGGCATCCAGTTTCTCTTAAGCGGTCGCTCCACTCGTCTCGGCCACCCTCCCCTTTGGTTGGGTCTCGACGAATTATGGGTTATACACAATCCCCGCTTTTTTCGGGTTCGACACGAGCCCGGAAAAACAATGGATGGCCCGTGGTTCGGAGAGACCAACGATGAGAACTCGAGGGTTGAACTATTTCAAAAACGTTTCAAACTAAACTTAACGCAAGAGTGGTAACCCCTTCTCTACTTAACAACCCTCCTGTGAGCCGAGCTTAACGGGAGGTGGAGACAACTCAACACCTTCCAGAGAGTCGAACTCAACTGGAAGTGGAGGCAACTTTCAAGAACCCGCGCCCCGGTCTCTCGGGTTTGCACACTGTTTTTTTTTTGCTAATTTAGCTAGCTCTACCGTTTCGTCTCCTTGGGATCTGTTAGCTAAAGATAAATAAACCGCTCGCCTCTCAGAGTGAGTTATTCTGCCCTGCCGGCATCAAAAAGCCCGGTCAGCGGAACCATCCCGGGGAAAAGCTTACTTGGCCTCTCCGAGAGGTCAACATGCCCTGCCAGCTGGTGAGAGCCTGGTCAGCGGAACCATCTCGGGGCAAAACTTACTTGGCCTCTCCGAGAGGTCAACCTGTCTTGCCAGCTAGTGGGAGCCTGGTCAGCGGAACCATCTCGGGGCCTTAACCGACATGAGTCACCTGCCTCTCAGAGTGAGTTCTCCTGCCCTGCCGGCATCAACTAGCCCGGTCAGCGGTCTCTTCTCGGGGCCTTAACAAACATGAACCACCTGCCTCTCCAAGTGAGTTCTCCTGCCCTGCCGGCATCAACTAGCCCGGTCAGCGGTCTCTTCTCGGGGCCTTAACAAACATGAACCACCTGCCTCTCCGAGTGAGTTCTCCTGCCCTGCCGGCATAAACTAGCCTGGTCAGCGGTCTCTTCTCGGGGTCTTAACCAAACTCCTTGCCTCTCCGAGTGAGTTCTCCTGCTCTGCCAGCATCAACTAGCCTGGTCAGCGGTCTCTTCTCGGGGCCTTAACCAAACTCCTTGCCTCTCCGAGTGAGTTCTCCTGCCCTGCCAGCATCAACTAGCCTGGTCAGCGGTCTCTTCTCGGGGCCTTAACCAACATGAACCACCTGCCTCTCCGAGTGAGTTCTCCTGCCCTTTCCGGCATGAACAAGCCCGGTCAGCGGTCTCTTCTCGGGGCTTTAACCAAATTCCTTTCCTCTCCGAGTGAGTTCTCCTGCCCTGCCAGCATGAACAAGCCCGGTCAGCGGTCTCTTCTCGGGGCTTTAACCAAATTCCTTGCCTCTCCGAGTGAGTTCTCCTGCCCTGCCAGCATCAACTAGCCTGGTCAGCGGTCTCTTCTCGGGGCCTTAACCAAATTCCTTGCCTCTCCGAGTGAGTTCTCCTGCCCTGCCATCATCAACTAGCCTGGTCAGCGGTCTCTTCTCCGGGCCTTAACCAAATTCCTTGCCTCTCCGAGTGAGTTCTCCTGCCCAGCCAGCATCAACTAGCCTGGTCAGCGGTCTCTTCTCGGGGCCTTAACCAAATTCCTTGCCTCTCCGAGTGAGTTCTCCTGCCCTGCCAGCATCAACTAGCCTGGTCAGCGGTCTCTTCTCGGGGCCTTAACCAAACTCCTTGCCTCTCCGAGTGAGTTCTCCTGCCCTGCCAGCATCAACTAGCCTGGTCAGCGGTCTCTTCTCGGGGCCTTAACCAAATTCCTTGCCTCTCCGAGTGAGTTCCCCTGCCCTGCCAGCATCAACTAGCCTGGTCAGCGGTCTCTTCTCGGGGCCTTAACCAAATTCCTTGCCTCTCCGAGTGAGTTCTCCTGCCCTGCCAGCATCAACTAGCCTGGTCAGCGGTCTCTTCTCGGGGCCTTAACCAAATTCCTTGCCTCTCCGAGTGAGTTCTCCTGCCCTGCCAGCATCAACTAGCCTGGTCAGCGGTCTCTTCTCGGGGCCTTAACCAAATTCTTTGCCTCTCCGAGTGAGTTCTCCTGCCCTGCCAGCATCAACTAGCCTGGTCAGCGGTCTCTTCTCGGGGCTTTAACCAACCTTTTTGACTCTAAACGTTTCCCATTCATCATTAAGATGCTACATATCTGTTACAATGCGCCTTCTTGCGCCTGCTCTGCCACATGCATCTCGGCCAACTCCTTCATTACTTCCTCCTTCTCCTCTAAGTACTTTCTCATCCTCAACTTTTGTCAAGGATAGAAACGTTTTAGATCGTCTCCACTCCAGGTATTTCCAATAGGGATCCCTTCAACATTTTGAAGTCGATACCCCCCTGACTTCAGGGCTTCCAGGATTACATAGGGTCCCTCCCAATTGGGATGGAGCTTTCCTACGTTCGCCGACCTTCCCGCGGCGTCAACCTTTTTGAGAACTAGGTCTCCTGGGACGAATTGTTTGATCCTAATATTTTTGTCAAAGTACCGGGCCATTCGGCGCTTCACTTCCTCTTGTCGAATCACTGCGAGGTCCCGAAGCTCTTCAACCATATCCAACGAGAGCCGCTGTTCCTCCTCATTGTACATCCTCCAGTCTTCGCCTCCTTCCTTGGCGGCCACAACCCGGGGGGACCTGACCTCGAATTCCACTGGGAGCACAGCTTCAGATCCATGGGAGAGCTTGAACGGTGTTTCTCCCGTCGCCGTGTTGGGTGTTGTTCTCAAGGCCCATAAGACCGAGGGAAGCTGCTCCACCCAGTTTCCCTTCAAGTTCTCCACTTTTTTCTTCAGTAAATTGACTATGACCTTGTTCGCCGCCTCTACCTGCCCGTTGCTCTGAGGATGATGAACGGAGGCGAAACGAATGTTAATGCCCAACTGACCACAGAAGCTAATGAGTTCCTCACTAGCGAACTGCGGTCCGTTGTCCGTCACTATGGCGAGGGGGAGCCCGTACCTGCAAATTATTTCTCCCCATATAAAGTTTTTTACTACCTGTGAGGTTGTCTTCGCCAAAGCCTTGACCTCCACCCACTTGGAGAAGTAGTCTATCATGACTAATAGGAACCTTCTTTGGCCGCTCGCCTGAGGAAATGGGCCGACCAAGTCCATTCCCCAGATGGCAAAAGGCCAGGGCGCCGTGATTGTTCGAAGCCTTTGCGCGGGCTGGAGTTGGAGTGGCGCGAAGAGCTGTCACTTCTGACATTTCTTTGCAAACTTCATGGTGTCCTCTCGAAGAGTCGGCCAGAAGTATCCCTGCCTCAGCACCCTCTTTTCCAGGGTCCGACTCCCGGAATGGCTTCCGCACTCACCGGAGTGGATTTCCTCCAAGACCCTTGGAACCTCATCTTCCGTCACACATCTTGCTAGGAGTCAAGTTAGGGTCTTTCTGTACAAGCTTCCTTCACGCATCAGATAGTAGGCAGACTTGTACCTGAACCGCCTCTTATCCGGAACATCTTCTGGGAACTTGCCTGATGCCAGAAAGGCAATGATCGGATCCACCCACGAGGCCCTCTGATCAATCTCCATTAGCTCTCCTTCCTCTATAGATGGACGAAACAACTCCGTCACTACTCCCCCGGCCTGAGGTCCATACTTTGCCAGGGAGTCCGCCCGGGTGTTCTCCTCTCTCGGCACGTGTTGGATTGAGAAGGAGCGGAATTGACTGACGAGGCCTTTGACTTTCACCAAGTACCTTTGAAGGGTTGGCTCTCTAGTCTCAAACTCCACCCGTACCTGGGATGCCACTACCATCGAATCGGTGAATACTCTAACGTCCCGAACCCCCAGTTCACATGCCAGACGAAGCCCAGGCACCACTGCTTCGTACTCGGCCTGGTTGTTGGTGACAGGGAATCAGATGTCAATCGCTTGCTCGATCCTTGTCCCCTGTGGGCTGACCAGGACCACCCCTCCGCCGAGGGAATGTTTCCCTGACGCCCCGTCCACGAACAGCTCCCATGCTACCAACTTGGGAGGTTCCAACTCATCCACCTCGGTTACATACTCCGCTAGAAAGTCCGCTACCACCTGCGCTTTCATTGATAGCCGAGGGACGAAGGTGACATCGAACTCGCTAAGCTCGACAGACCACTTTGTCAACCTGCCCGAGTGCTCCACTCCTTCCATAATGCCGCGAAGGGGGTGATCGGTCACTACCTTAACCGAATGCGCCTGGAAGTATGGTCGGAGCTTCCTGGCCGAAATGATCAAAGCAAATGCCAGCTTCTCCAGAATGGGGTATCTAAGCTCCGCCTTCTTCAAGACCCGGATGACATAGTAGATGGGAAGTTGTCTCTTTCCTTCTTCTCGGACTAGGACCGAGCTCACTGCCTCGGCGCCCACCCCAAGATAGAGGAACAGGTCCTCTCCTTCTCTCGGTCCTTGCAGCAGTGGAGCTTGCGTTAGCTGTCTCTTCAGGGCTTGGAATGCCGCCTCGCACTCTTGCGACCATTCAAACTTTTGATTTCCCCTTAGAGCTTTGAAGAAGGGTGAGCACTTCTCTCCCGCCCGGGAGAGAAACCTGCTCAACCCTGCCAGCTTCCCTGTCAACCTCTGGATCTCCTTCGCACTCCTTGGCGACTCCAACTCCAAGATGGCTCTGACCTTGTCTGGGTTGGGTTCCACCCCCTCCGGGGTGAGTAGGTGACCAAGGAACTTTCCTCGGCTTGCTCCAAAGACGCACTTCGAAGGGTTAAGTCTCATCTTGAACCTTCGAAGGGTGGCGAAGGTCTCCACCAAATCCTGCAAGTGAGACTCCACGTCCCTGCTCTTAACCATCAAGTCGTCCACATAGACTTCTAGGTTTCTGCCTTTTTGATCCTTGAACACTCGGTCCATCATCCTTTGGTAGGTTGCTCTTGCGTTCTTCAGCCCGAAGGGCATCATCTTATAACAATAACACCCGTCGTCTGTGATGAATGAGACATCCTTAACATCGGGCGGATGCATTCGGATTTGATGATAGCCAGAGAACGCGTCCAAGAAGCTCATCACCGGGAAGCCGACGGCTGAGTCCACCAGCGCATCGATTCGGGGTAAGGGATAACAATCTTTTGGACACGCTTTATTTAGCAGAGAGAAGTCGATGCACATCCTCCACTTCCCCCCACTCTTCTTTACCATTACCACGTTGGAGACCCAGCCCGGATACTGGATCTCTTCTACGAACCCTGCTTCCAGCAACTTCTCTACTTCCTCCCTGATCGGCCCGGCGAGGGTGGTCGATACAGATCTCTTCTTCTGCCGGATGGGGCGGATGCTTGAGTCGAGGTTGAGGCGATGACACGCCACATTTGCGTCGACACCCGGCATCTCCGCGGCGCTCCATGCGAAGATATCCACATTCTCCTGGATACACCTTCGGACCTTCTCCTGGTCATGCTCGCTCAGCCTCCCGCTGATCTGTATCTTCTCCGGCCTTCCGCTGCCGCTGACGACCTCCATTTCCCTCACCTCCTCTGCCACTTCCAACCTGGCCAAATCTTCCAACATCTGTTCTACCTTCCCTGCCTCCTCCTCCCCTTCCAGTTGCCACGACTCGTCAGGGGGGGAGTTTCTTGGCTCTTCACTTCCAGTCATCCGACCTACTCAAGGTTTTTCCGAACAAGCTGCGTTCCACGCTCACCGCACCAGAATGTTGAAACCAGTTTCCCGGCTTCAGCGTTCGAAAATAGGGGTAGGCAGCTTACCCTTACTTATCTCAGGTAAAGTCGAACGGTTAGTCACTTAGAGCCTAAGAACCTCTCTACTGTTTGATTCAGGTGAAAACAGACCCCGCGAGCTGCAGCGAGGAGGTCCCGCCACTAACCCGAAAGACCCGAAGATCTTCCCCTCCCAAGCCAATGCTGAGCCTGGGCACCTCAGAGAGCACTCGCAACACCTGACCGTTGGCCTGAAAGACTTGGCGAACGGAGGGCAGGGCCACTAGCTAACCGAACACACTAAGGGGGGTGGGGGTAAGGAGATGCCAACCCTCCCCAAGGTGCCCATGGGGGTCTATTTATAGACTTTCACAAAATGGGCTGCGGATAGCCACGATTTTGCTATCCGCAGCTCCCTGCCGTCTTCGACTTGACATCTCAACCCAAGAAGGGGAGGGGGCGAGTGGAACCTGAAACATACACTCCCGCCTTCTTCAGAGGTCCGAAGAACCTTACACGGGACCCCACTTGCCCAAAAAAAGGGTGAGTGGGGTCTCCCCCCACTCGCCCCCTAAGGGGCGGGCGAGTGGGGCCTCCCCCCACTCGCCCCCTAAGGGGCGGGCGAGTGGGGAGGGGAGTATCCCCCCACCCGCCCCCCAAGGGGGCGAGTGGGGCCTTCCCTCACTCGCCCCCTAAGGGGCGGGCGAGTGGGGAGGGGGTCTCCCCCCACCCGCCCCCAAGGGGGCGAGTGGGGCCTTCCCTCACTCCCCCCCTAAGGGGCGGGCGAGTGGGGAGGGGGTCTCCCCCCACCCGCCCCCAAGGGGGCGAGTGGGGCCTTCCCTCACCCCCCCCCCCCCTAAGGGGCGGGCGAGTAGGGAGGGGGGTCTCCCCCCACCCGCCCCCAAGGGGGCGAGTGGGGCCTTCCCACACTCGCCCCCTAAGGGGCGGGCGAGTGGGTCTCCCCCCACCCGCCCCCAAGGGGGCGAGTGGGGCCTTCCCTCACTCGCCCCCTAAGGGGAGGGCGAGTGGGGAGGGGGGTCTCCCCCCACCAGCCCCCAAGGGGGGAGTGGGGCCTTCCCTCACTCGCCCCCTAAGGGGCGGGCGAGTGGGGAGGGGGTCTCCCCCCACCCGCCCCCAAGGGGGCGAGTGGGGCCTTCCCTCACTCGCCCCCTAAGGGGCGGGCGAGTGGGGAGGGGGTCTCCCCCCACCCGCCCCCAAGGGGGTGAGTGGGGCCTTCCCTCACTCCCCCCCCTAAGGGGCGGGCGAGTAGGGCCTCCCCCACTCGCCCCTCTAAGGGGCGAGCAAGTGGGGAGGGATTACGGTCGCCTCCGATTGTTCGAGCGGTCATTTTGCCCTGTTATGGTCATCTTCATTATTGCGACCATATACACGTTGCGCTGCATGCGCTCGACAAATATGAGGTCTGTACTTTCTTTCTGGGCGAACGGCATCCAGTTGCTCTTAAGCGGTCGCTCCACTCGTCTCGGCCACCCTCCCCTTTGGTTGTGTCTCGACGAATTATGGGTTATACAGTGCACATTCGCAAAACTAAAATTACAACATTCACAATCCAAGTACATCTCACTGCACAAAATAAAATCATCAACACTTTGATAAAAAGGCTAAATCTGAACATTCAGAACTCTTCTAAATATCCAGATTTACATGCATTGGACTAATGAATAACCAGTCCACTTATGTAGTAGACAAGCTCGTCTTTCAATGTCAGATTCAAAATCTAAGACATTTGGTTTCACAAATCATTTAGAGGGACGGTTACTTCAAAGCAGAAATAATTTCTGAAATAATGAAATCGCAACGCAATCACATGCGTTCCTGGCGGGGTTCCAATTTAGAACACTTCATCAGAATCCTCACATCCAGGAAGAAATCCAGAGATTTAGAACACTTCTAAATTTTCGATTTACATGCACTAGATCGGAAAACCTCGCTCTGATGCCACTGTTGGGTTTCCTATAACGTCACATCAGATGTGCGCAATGGAAAGAAAGAAACAAAAACAACCTGAAACAATTATAGGACCTTGAGATTTCATGAATCAAGAAATAAAAGAGGTTACATATTGGAGTATACCTGAGAGGGATTAAGTCAACACTCAACCAAGATGCTCCAAAATCAGATCCAGAAACTGGTGGCTGAGTTCCAAGCACAGAAAGTAGATTTGCGCCTCTATAACAGTCCACACGAGCGTAGGAGAACCATAGCTTCCTGTCGAACAAGAACTGGGTCGGAGAAGGAAATCCATCTACGTTTCCCACGGACTGCTAGATCCGTCAAAGGGGAAAGGCGGAGGTGGCGGGTTGCGGGATATCGTGGCCGGTCGGAACGCTTCCTTCGGCTTGCGGAACACTTCCGTCACTTTGATAAAATCCCAAAAGGAGAGAGCACACTTAGGGCATATAATCGTATTCTATTTATACCCAGGTGCAAAAGAAGATATTCGCAGACCCGAGACTAGCATTGAAGTAGTCAACAACTATCCTCGTGATCACATGTAACGTCAAGACGATCTCGACGATCTCGTCTTGATGACATATATCGTCCTGAAGACCTATATCGTTGAGACAATCTCGACGATATCGTCTTGAAGACCTATATCGTCACGTAAACATATATCGCGTTGAAGACTTATATATCGTCGAGACGATCTCGACAATATCTTCTTGAAGACCCATATCGTCGAGACAATCTCGACGATATCGTCTCGAAGACCAAAGCAACATCTTGACAATCAAGACGATATTATGCAACATTTAGTCGATTTGACCTAACTCCAGTGAATCATAGGATTGGTCCTTCACTCATATCCAATATGAGTAAGACCAGCACAATCCTTCCTCCAACTTCTCCAAACACTCTTATGTGTGACCTCATAGGCTCATATCGCGTTGGCAGTAAGACTAACTGCTTGATTGCTTTGAGATCACCTTGGAAATACCAAAAACTTAATGGTATTTGGTGTTTGTGATTCAACAGCTTAATGGAAAAATATAAAACAAGATGAAACTAGGCCTGTTCAAAAAGCCCGATCGTGCTGGGACCGGGTCGATCGGGCCCAGACTTCTTGCCAACCGGGCTTGGCCCGGGCCCGACTTAAAACGGGTCGGGCTTGGGCCCTCTCTCAAAGGAGTAATTTTTCCCACCGGGCTCCGTTTCGAGATCCAGATCCGGGGTACTCGCTAGGTTGCCGCGTGGAGGAAGGAATGATGGCAATCAAATATAAAAAGTCAAGGGGCGTGAGGAACCCGTTCAATCCCTGTATGATCTCCTAGGAGATCATATTTAGATCTCCTAGGAGATCATATTTAGATCTCCTAGGAGATCAACCCGGAGTCCGAACTCCGGGCTGAAAAATTTTGCCTCTCAAAGAGGGGCCTAATAAGGCCCCCAAGGCCGGGACGGGCCGGACCCGCCTGATTTCCCAATAGGCGGGATTTTAATCCCGCATATTAATCCCGCCTAATAGGCGGGATTACTGGAGAGATTTACAATAGGAAATCCCGCCGGCTGGCTGGATTTCAATGGAAATCCCGCCAGCCCGAGTGTCGGGCCCAGTCTAGGCTCGGTGTCCGGGCTTTGCTCGGCCCGGAGCGGGTCGGGCAACCGACTGATATGGGGGACCTGCAAGGCTGGCCCCCAAGCCCGGCCTTGGCTCGGGCCGTGCTTTTTCCGGGCCCCGGGCTCGGTCTTTTTGAACATGACTAAATGAAACTAACTTCAAAATGTAATGAAAAATCTTTCTTAGAAAAGTATGACTCCATTAGTCATGCCTTGACAAATTCACTTAGGGTCCGTTCGTTTGGACGGAATTGGCTTTCTGGAATTGGCATTGGAGATTATAAATCCAATTCTAGTGTTCGGCGCAACGAAATTTAAGCGGATATTGGCTTTCATGTGAAAACTCATGACTTTTACTATGAACTAAAAAATCAAATAACATTTCTTACCTCCGCCCATAGGTTTTCCGCATAATCAAATGTTTACGCTAGAGTTTTTCGACCTACGCGCGGGTTTTTCGCCCGAGCGTGCGTTTTCCTGCAGGGTGTGTTTTTCAGTCGGGCACGAGTTTTTCGGTCGGGCGCGTGCTTTTCGACCGGACGTTCATTTTTCTCCCAGACAGGCGTTTTTCGCCCGGGAGCGCGATTTTTTGCTCGAGCGCGCGTTTTTTCAGCCGTGCGCGTATTTTTCTCCCAGGCGCACGTTTTTCGGCCGACCGAGTGTTTTTCGGCCTATTGGGCATTTTTCGCGCGGACTCTTTTTTCGCTCAGGCGCGCATTTTTCGATCGTGCGCGCGTTTTTTTTTACCCGGGCACACATTTTTTGACCAACGCGTTTTTAGGTCGGGCGCGCGTTTTTCGCCAGAGCGCGCTTTTTTTGCCCGGGCTCGATTTTTTTGTCGGGCTTGATTTTTCGCCCGGGCTCGATTTTTTCGCCCGTGCACAATTTTTTCGCCCGGGTGCGTTTACTTCGCCCGGGCGCGTTTATTTCGCCCGGGTGCATATTTTCGCCCGGGCGCGATTTTTTCGCCCGAGAGCGATTTTTTCGCCCGGGTGCGTTTATTTCGCCCGGGCGCATTTTATTTCTCCCGGGCGCATTTATTTCGGTCGGGCGCGATTTTTTCGCTCGAGGGCGATTTTTTCGCCCGTACTGGATTTTTTCGCCCGGGGCGCTATTTTTTCGCCCGGGCGCGATTTTTTTGCTCAGACGCGATTATTTTGCCCGGACGCATTTATTTCGCCCGGGCGCGTTTTATTTCTCCCGGGCACGTTTATTTCGGTTAGGCGCGATTTTTTTGCCCGGACGCGATTTTTTCGCACGGGCGCGAGTAATTTTGCCGGGCGCATATTTTCGCCCGGGCGCAATTTTTTCGCACAGGCGCGTTTATTTCGCTCGGGCGAGTTTTATTTCTCACGGGCACGTTTATTTCGGCCGGCGCGGTTTTTTCGGTCGGGCGCGATTTTTTTTGCCGGGCGTGATTTTTTCGCCCGGGCGTGATTTTTTCTCCCGGACGCATTTTTTCGCCCGGGAGCGATTTTTTCGCCGGCCGAGATTTTTTGCCCGGGGGCGATTTTTTCACCCAGACGCAGTTATTTCGGTTGGGCTCAATTTTTTCGCCCGTGCAAGATTTTTTCACCGGCCGCGATTTTTTCGCCCTGGCGCGATATTTTAGCCCGGGCGCGCGTTTTTTTGCCCGGGCGCGCGTTTTTTGCCCGGGCGCCCGCTTTTCGCCTGGGCGCGCGTTTTTCGCTCGGGCGCGCGCTTTTAAAAATTTGAATTTTAAAAATTTTAATTTTAGAAAGCCAATTCCATCGTGTAGCCGAACAACTTACAGATATCAATTCCAATTCTGTTCACTGAATTCTATCATGTAACCGAACAGCAGAATTGGTTTTATACACAAAACCAATTCCTGCGGATATTGGTTTTCTGGCCAAAGTTAATTCCAGAAAGTCATTACCTGCGCGCCGAACGGACCCTTAAAGAAGTGAGTATATAAATCAATTCACTCCTATTTATTATGTTAAAAGAAATATAAGGAAAATCTATGAATCATGCACATGCGTGCGCGCACGCACAACACCGAATCCGGATTTGGTATTATGGAATTGGGTTTCCGGATTTGCGATTCCAGATTTCGGATTTGGGGTTCCGGATTTGAGAAATAATTGAATTGTATATTTTAGACAAAATAGTTTTGCCACTTAATTTCCTCAAATTCCATTCATGGAATAGTATTCTACGCGTGTCGAACTGAATTCAACGTACACAGAACCCGTGCGTTGATCTCCTTGATGATGCGCCGATTACTCCCCGCAAACTTTCAGCGTGCCCTGATTTCTCCATAATGAAACCGTGCGTTGAATTCTCCCGCGTACGAATCGCCATAACTTTCAACGTGTGTCAAATTGTATTCAACGTACACAGAACCTGTGCGTTGATCTCGTTGATGATGCGTTGATTACTCCCCGCAAACTTTCAACGTGCTCTCATTTCTCCATAATGAAATTGTGCTTTGAATTCTCCCTCCTATGAATCGCCAAAACACAAATCGGATCCGAATCCAAATTCGACCCAAAGAACTAACAGATTGTGGAGGGTCACAGTTACCATTTGTGATTTTCTTCAATGTTTGTATCAAATTTCTGCTAATTGCAAGCTTGATATTTATCCGAGGAGAAATGTAAAATTTAATCTGAATATTTGAGACTCCGTTATCATCATAGAATGCATGTTTGGCATGACAACGGTTATAACGACCTTCTAGAAGAAAATTAGTTTTGAACTTAAAAGTGAATGAAATTACTTAGGTGGGGTCGGGCGTTCACGAACAACACCGGCCCACCGCATTCAAATATAAGTACCCGAGCATAGTTCGAAGCGCTATGAAATAAAGTTATTATTATTATTTATTGTAAAGGTAAAGTATGTTTGACGTAAAGTTAGAAAGTTATTATCATTATTGTGTTAAAGTATATATTATTATAAATATACTCGTTAATATATATTAATTAAAAGAAATCCTAACAACCCTAATTACTCTGTCACAAAATCTCTGCCGCAAATATTGTTAATTGAATATTAAAATAGATCTTATGAGTTGTTATACCAATACTTAATGAAATAAAATAATTAGTTATTTGTTTAGAACTGAGAAAATCTAATTTTTTAAATGTAAATTTTAAATATGTTAAATATATTATTCTCTTATTATGACTATTAAGAAGATACAGTTACCAACCGTTGCCAATAGAATGCGACCAATTTTCAAGCTCGAGCTTCACAAAATATTGCAGGAGCTAGGGATGCAAACGAGTCGAGCTTCACAAAATTTTCAAGCTCGAGCTCGACGAGCTCACTTTTTTCAGGCTCAGGCTCGAGCTCCAGTGCCTACTTATCGAGCTCGAGCTGTTCACGAGCTTTTTAGCTCATGAGCCTTATTTTCTTGTTGGGATTGGTGACACCTCACCGATCCGTGTGCCTAAGTAATTCCTGATTTGGAGGAGACCTATATTTGGAAGAAAGGCTTTATTTCCATATGATCCTAGATGACACCTTCCTTCAATCGCCTCTGCCTTCTTAGACAGTTATTTATCTTCATCTTATTTCCTTCCGTTTCTTCTTCATGCATGCTATTAATGGATAGTCTGCTATTCATCTATAAATAAGGAGGTATCTTAGGATCTATGTGCACAGAAAAGGTTGAGAGCGAGTTCTTCTTCCCGGTGAGCGTTTTTTCGGATTCTCTTAGCGGCATCTTCCTCTCGGTCGGCGAGCTGCTCTCGCCGCCGTGTTCTTCCGTCGCCGACTTCGTCTCTCATCGTCATTTTTTTTTTGTTTCTCGCCGCATCGTGTACGGCCGGATCTTGGAGGTTTCAAGTTCTTCTCGGTTTATTCCTTCTCCTTCATTTTAGCTGTATTGTTTGTTTGAGAAACTTGAAATATATATGATCTTTGCTTGCACTGTGGACGTATCCATTTCATTTTTCCGGGGAACCACTTTAAATTTTGGTGTTCTTCTCTTTTGTGGTACTTGTTTTATTTCCTTTATTTTTTGTGCATTATCATTTAGCGTAACCTCGTTTGGCTGTTAGAAATTTATTTGGAACAGGAGAATTTTTATCCGCACTCGGATCGATCGATTTTCATAACAAGTGGTATCAGAGCTAGGTTCGATCGGCGACCGTTTGTATGTTCCGTTTCGAGTTGGGTCAACGGTAGGTGACGACATTGGTCCGCTCCATATCTTCCCAATCTTGATCCGTGAATTTATTCGGTCCCTTCGATCTCCGTACAATTTTTTCTTCAATTTGATTTCTATGGCGACTTCCACACCCAGTGCGAAGTTTGAAGTTACGAAGTTTGACGGAAAGCACAATTTTGGCCTGTGGCAGGTCAAAGTCTGAGCGCTACTGATTAAGGAAGGATTACATTGTGTCCTATTGGGGAAGGCCAATAAGGATGTTGAAGTTACCGATCACATGTGGGAGGATTTGGATCTTAGAGCCTTGTCCACCATACAGTTTTGCTTACACGACGATGTGTTGTATGGAGTTCTTTCAGAGACGACTGCATCTGGTCTTTGGGCAAAGCTAGAGAGTATCTACATGACGAAGTCTCTCCCCAATCGCATCTACCTCAAGCAGCAGTTGTACAAGTTCAGCATGAAGGAGGGTTCCTCTCTACATGACCACCTAACAGTTTTAACAAACTGTTATTTGAGTGTCTCAGCATGGATATCAAGGTGGAAGAAGATGACAAAGCAGTTATTATACTGAACTCTCTTCCAAAGTCCTACGAGAGCATGGTCACTACTCTCACCTACAGTAAGGTCGTTTTGGACATGGAAGAGGTCACGGCAGCCTTACTCTCAGATGACATCCGAAAGAAGTCGTCCGGCTCAAGTGTTGCTGAAAGCTCAGCTTTATTCTCTCGGGGTCAGTCTGGTTCAGTCAGAGGAGGCAAGCCCAAGAAAAGTTCAGATAGCCACTGCAATTATTGCAAAAAGAAGGGTCACAAAATCAAGGACTGCTGGAAGCTTCAGATCAAGGAGAAAGAAAAATCACTTGGTGATGATAAGGGAAAGTCTGTCGCATCTCTATGCCTTGAGGATGTCGATGATGACGTCCTTTAGTACTTTTCTCACCTATCTTTTTCCCTTGCTTTATCTGTATTTTTCTTCCTGCATTTTTTATCCTTTTCATTCTATTTTTTTATCCCTTCATTTGCTCACCATCATTTTCTCTCTATTTTTCTTAGTCATGATATATCGATGCTTGTGTCTTTTATAACTCTTATTCTGAGTTATTTTTTCCTGGTCAAAGATTTCATTATTGAATGTGTTTTGTCCCCCTATTACCTTAGCCCTTTCATTATTACTTCTTCATTCTACATGGGTTTAGAGTGTGTCTAATCAATCCCTTTCTGATTAGTTCTCATATGAGTTTCATCTTTCCATGCTGAGGACAGTTGTTTGCATTCTTTTCTTGATGTGTTTGCATTTATCAATTTCTCTCCCACGCGCACATCAATGGCCAGAAGTCTTGATAGGTTCATTTTTGCTATGGGAGACTACCGCTGGAGGTGGAGCAATTGAAATTTAGCTTTAAGTTGGAGCGTTTCTGAGAAAGCCACGTTAGTCCAGTTTGTGTGCTACTTAGGATTGAAAGAGTTTCTTTTCTCGTGATCCGTTATCGGCCGAAATTCATTCAGTTAGTTTTTTCTTTGGCCTTGGATCGTGGTGACCCCAAGGAGAGGGGGTAGTTTTCCGGAGGGAGAAGATCCAAGCTGCAGGTGGAGCATTTCTTGCGTGAGGCGTCAAGGTGGAGATTGTTGGGATTGGTGACACCTCACCGATCTGTGTGTCTAAGTAATTCTTGATTTGGAGGAGACCTATATTTGGAAGAAAGTCTTTATTTCCATCCGGTCCTAGATGACAGTTTCCTTCTATCGCCTCTGCCTTCTTAGGAAGTTATTTATCTTCATCATATTTCCTTATGTTTCTTCTCCATGCATGCTATTAATGGATGATCTCCTATTCATCTATAAATAAGGAGGTTATCTTAGGATCTATGTGCAGAGAAAAGGTTGAGAGCGAGTTCTTCTTCCCGACGAGCGTTTTTTGGATTCTCTTAGCGGCATCTTCCTCTCGGCCGGCGAGTTCCTCTCGCCGCCGTGTTCTTCCGCCGCCGGCTTCGTCTCTCGTCGCCATTTTTTTTCTCGTCGCATCGTGTACGGACGGATCTTGGAGGTTTAGAGTTCTTCTCGGTTTATTCCTTCTCCTTCATTTTAGCTGTATCGTATGTTTGAGAAACTTGAAATATATATGATCTCTGCTTGCACAGTGGACGTACTCATTTCATTTTTTCGGGGAACCACTTTAAATTTTGGTGTTCTTCTCTTTTGTTGTGCTTGTTTTATTTCCTTTTTTTGTGTATTATCATTTTGTGTAACCTCGTTTGGCTGTTAGAAATTTATTTGGAATAGGAGAATTTTTATCCGCACTCGGATCGACCGATTTTCATAACATTTTCTTTATATATTTTTTAATGTAGAAATAAAAAGCTTGCAAGCCGGCTCGCGAGCTCATGAACAACAATATGTGAGCTCGGCTCGTACTCGTGCTCGTTGAGCCCGAGCTCCACAGGCTCGAGCACGTGTTGAGCTTTTTTCAAGCCGGTTCAACTCAACTTGCACCCCTAAGTGAAGCTAGATGGGAAAAGGTGCTCTCATAAATATTCCAGATTGAGTAATGTTATAAGTAGTTTTAATATGACTATTTGTAGTTCAATGATACCCGCAGTCCAAAAAATATTCGCAGTCCAAGCTATCCTTTGGCTTGGCCAAAACGACGCCATCTCTTCGATCTCCGCTTTCATTACCACCATTAAAACCCGATCGTTCCAGTGAGCTGGTTGGAGGGGCAGAAATCTGTTGGTATTGTTCCAGTGAATCGTCTGTCCGAGGCGGGGGAGGTAGTAGGACTGAAGGGTGCGGTTGTAATGAGGGGTCGCAAATATGAGAAGTTTGAAATCCGTCGTCGGCATAGGGATGATCTCTTTCAGGTCCGGTGTCGAGCCCTTCAAATGCTTTGTTATTCCGCACCGTGAGGATTATTCGTCTTTGACGCATTTTACTCTAATATAGTAAAAATCTCGTAAATTAAATTTATTTTAAAGTTAGTCGTAAATCACAACGGTGCCCATTTAATGCTCAGTTTTATTTTTTCCAATGCGCTCGTGGCGTGATGCGCGCACGCAAAAAATACGAGCGAAGCGGCGAACTCAACTACCGGTTCGAAGTCCGGGGGGGAACCGACTGGCCTGATCTAGCTGAGAGGCTCTTCGGTAGCTCCAGGAAAACGACTATTGCCAACGCTTATGATAGTAGGGCTTCAGAAGAATTAAAAATCTCCAACCTGTGAGTCCTACCCTACGGAGTATCGCAACAAACGAGAATAAAGGAGACGAAAGTCATATCAGATATTATTTGTAGGTGTTTTTGGGGTGTGAATAGCCATATTAAGACTACGATTACATTTCAGGGTCTGTTCGTTTTAACGGAATTGAGATCCTCGAATTATAATTGAAGATCTAATTCTAATTTTCTTGTTTGTTCGCACGCATGAACGTTTGAATTGGAACTCTAATGACTATTCATTTTGAACTAAAGTCAATTCTTTCCGATCTATTCAAAAATTGTATAATATCGTCCGGGACATGTTTTTCGCTCGTGACGCGTTTTTCACCCGGGGATGCATTTTTTTCGCCTTGGCGCACGATTTCGCCCGGGAGTGTGTTTTGCTGCCCAAACACATGTTTTTTTGCCTAGGCGCGTGTTTTTCGCCCGGGCGTGTGCCTTTTCTCCCGGGTATTTTTATAAATGATTACCCCAAACCCTAAAATAGTTCAAAAAAACACTTTTTTACAAGTATATTTTCACCTCAAATGTATACATATGAATACTTAAAATATCCGTAAAAATAAGTGAATCAATATTAAATAACTTATTTTGTAAAAAAAAAATATACCGTAAATTAATTTTTTTCTTAGGATACTCATATTTTAGTTATATTTTATTGCAATAGAAAATTTAGTTATATTTTATTACAATGTCAGCCTTTCAGCATGTCAGCCTATTGAGGAATGGAGAAAATGTTGTGTGCGTATAGCGTACCACTTAATGGTCCTTAAATAAATAGCGTGGGGCCCGCTAATTTTACAAACCCTGGCGTGACCCGCTTATTATTTTCCAAACCGCG
Organism: Dactylorhiza incarnata; assembly: GCA_033032865.1. Classification (NCBI taxonomy): domain Eukaryota; kingdom Viridiplantae; phylum Streptophyta; class Magnoliopsida; order Asparagales; family Orchidaceae; genus Dactylorhiza; species Dactylorhiza incarnata. The sequence continues at coordinate 1,494,607 of JAWHQI010000340.1, read as the reverse complement.
GCCTTTCGCTCCTCCAACGACCTTGGCGTTTCGCTCCTCCACCGACCTTGGCGTTTCGTTTCTCGACCGTAAACCTAGCCTGGCGCTGGAGTAGATTCATCGCCGGAAATCGAACCGACGGGTGTCCGGTAGCTTATTTATTGTCTAATGGCTGTACGCTCCCACCTTTTCCGGCGACATTAATCATCACCTACATTATCTCATCTCCTATTGCAGCTCCAACTCCGTGCGGAACTCAAGCTTGTTTCTCCGCCAGGCCTAATCACCTCTTCCGGCTGATCGAACCTCCTATGTAAATATTTCTTACATTTACCTAGGCTCTGAAGCATTCATCTACAATTTATTTTCATGATTGCAGTTCCAAGATGTCCAGCCGTCAATTGTAAGTTCTCTCCTCCAGTCAATGTTTCAGTTGTAAGTTCACCTTCCAGCTGCAATAAATGTTTTTTAAAGCTCCTTTTTGTACCATATTTGAAGTTCTAACTAGGTTATTGTGAAACAAAATTTTAGATAGTTTTTTTATAGCAACTCAATTAAACGTTCTAGTTGTAACTTATCTGTTTCTTATGGTTCATTTTCATGTAATGTTATTACTTGTAATTCATTGAATGTAAATGTTTGTGTTTGGTCATTTATATATGCTTACATTTAGAATTACAGTTGGATTAGTTTAGAATTACAGTTGTAAATGTTTGAGTTTGGGCTTACATTTAGAAATGCAGTTGGATTACATTTAGAATTACAGTTGTAAATATTTGTGTTTGGGCTTATATTTAGAATAATAGTTGGAATGTAATTTGTTGAGAAATTAACTGATCAACTTAAGTGATGAACTTAACAGTTGGAATGTATAAAGTTAAGTTCATCAGTAAACAAATTACAGTTGGATTAAAATGCCCTTAACAAAATTACAGTTCATAATACCCTTATAATTACAGTTGTACTTACAATTGGACTGTAATTTCTTACTTTGTTAAATGATGAACTGTACTGATGAATTACAGTTGGATTCAGATGCCCTAATTACAGTACAAAATACACTTATAATTACTGTTGGACTTGCAGTTCAACACTTATAAATGTTTATGTTTGGTCATTTATATATGCTTACATTTACAATTACAGTTGGACTTACAGTTGAACACTTATAATTACAGTTTGACTTACAGTTCTACTTACAGATGGACTGTAATTGCTTAATTTGTTAAATGATGAACTATACTGATGAATTACAGTTGAATGTTTATCCTTTGTTATCATTTGTAAGTCATTTAATGTACATATTTTTGTTTGCTTTTTTTGTATATGCTGACTGTTGTGTATTTAGGTATAATTTCAGTTGTATTTAAATTAGTTACTACTAGTGAAAATATGTTTTTAATTACAACAAGAATTTTAGGTTTAATTACAGTTGTAATTACAAATATGTGTAATTGCAGTTGTAATTACATTTTTGTTTGTAGTTGTAATTACAACTTATTTTTTTTAACTTTTATGTTTAGTGTAGTTCATTGTTTGGTAATGTTATCATTTGTTTCTTATGGTTATCTGCTTCTTAGGGTTGTATTTAGGTAAAACATTTTGCCAATAGGTGACATCACAGCTAAGGTTATAAATATTACACGTTGTTCTTTGCTCCAAGGACTAAAAGTAAGTTTAATTACACATTGTATGTGGTTTTATTTGAATTTATATATGTTAATTCTTAAATTTTGTTGTAGTGCCTGGGAGCAACTATTTAAACTCTAGATGTGCAGTTTCCACTTTCAAAATTAATGTCCGTCAATTGTTGGATGTTTTGGAGAAGGAATCTAAGGAAACTTTGAGGGAAGTAGGTGTTCTCCAAATATTTGAAATGCCTAGTTTGCCTCAAAATATTCCCTTGCTTTATGTTCTAGTAAGGGCTTTCAATAGGGACAAACAATCCTTTACGATAGGAAAATACTCTTTGATTTTCACAGTCAACGAGGTGGCCTTGATTTTGGGTCTACCAAATCGTGGAGTAGACATTACTTTTTATAGATTACCCTGTAACGACCCAACACAAAAGAAAAGAAAAATAATTAATAATATTCCCGATGATGATATAATAATAAAACTCAGTGTCGAGACGACGTCGCACTTTAAGTTTGAAGTTTTGGAGTTTTCGATGATTTTGCGACGCTCGTTTCGTTTTAAGTTGCGTTTTAAGTTTCGAATGATTTTGGGCTGGATGAATTTTTATGCTGCTACTTTACTTGTGCTGTTGATAGCTTCTTGATGTTAATCTTCATATGGCTGCTGGCTGAAATTTATTTGGGATGGCTAGTGTATTATATTGCTGGATGGTTGCATTGATGGGCCCTTGAGTTAATTGGGTCTGGGCTATTTTGGGCTGGCCGGTTCCTATGCTGCTATTATTATTATGATTGTTGTTGTATTATTGCTGGCTTGTGTTGAATATATTTCTATATGTTCTGGAGGCGGTGGCTTTGGAAGATTCATTAAGGCGGTGGCTCATATATTATTTTAACTGTGGCCTGTCCCGATACTTCTATTTCCGCCTCTTGGAGAGCTCGACGAGCTAGGGTTGGTGATTCCTCTTCTTCTCTCTACTCGACACTCTCTCATTCTCTTGTCGACAGCGCCGGAAGATCTAGGTTGAGCCTGTGTTTGAGCAGTGGGCAGCTTCTGTGCGTGTTCCTGTGTGTATGTTCCTGTGCGTGCAGTGGTTGCCGTGAGCAGAATCTCTACCCTAACTGTAAGCTCTTTCTCATCTGTTGGTGGGTTTATTTGGTCGATTGGTTGGTGCCTAGTGTTCTTCAGTCATGGATTTGGGAATAACTAAAGTGATTTTTGTTTCTTTGAAAACAATTGGCCGGCTAGGGTTGGGTTCACTGTGTAGTGTTATTTCTCTCCTATTTTGAATTCTAGCCAGTGGGCTTTTGGATTTACTTTGGGGTTTTTGAGGGTTGGGCTGTGCTGATGCTCCTCTTTTGAATTGTAATGGTTGTGCTGAACCTGTACTGTTCCTCTTTTCAGTTGTTGGCCAGCTACCAGCACTTCCCCTTTAGAGTGGGCTTTTATTGTCTTGCTTATTATTGACCCTGTTTTATTGGGGGTTTCTGTTGGTTGTGCTGAGCTGTTAATACCCCTCTTGGCAATTACTATTGTTGCTGCCTGCTTTGGTTCTGTTCCTGTTAAAATAATTGGTGTTGTTTGGGCTCCTATGTATATTGTTTTGATGGAGGGGACACTCAATTGTTGGCTGCTGTTCCTAGCTGTTGTGGGCTGCCATGAGATGTTTTATTACTGCTGTTTGGGTTCCTGTTTAGTGCTCTTTTGATGGGGGGAAAACTCATTAGATGGTTGCCCTATTTATTTGCTGATTTTACTTGAGCTGTCCAGTTTTTGGAAGGGTTTTACTTAGTTTTGAGCTGCTTTTAACAGCACTTGGAGCTGCGGTTTCCGCAGCCCTTGGAGCTGTTTATAGCAGCACGTTTGAGGCTGCTTTTGCCCCTTTGTATGGGCTGATTTCTGCTATATTTCTTAGGATTATGAAGGGTTTTTACTTTCATTTTGTCACCAAAGTCGTCTTTCCTTAGGCAGCTCCTTTCGAGTCGTAGTTGTAATCGTCGTAGGAAATAAATCGTAACTAATTCGCGACGCAACCCTAAAGTAAATGATTTCATTGATACTGCAGAGGATGGCGTCCAGAGATAGACCCGATGAAAATCCTGGTACAATTAAAGGCAAAGGAAACTTGGTGAGTACTTATTTCTTTAATTATGCATAGTTTTGAATTATTTTGAATATATACAGTTGATTAGATTTCTCTACTCTACAGAAAGTATTTTAGTGATTGTGCATTGACATGAAATTGAAATGGTTCGAATTTTGAATCACTGATAATCCAAGGATCGCTGGAAAATATTGAATTGGCAATGAATAAGCGATGAATAAATTCTGAGGGAAAACATTTAAAATAAATTTTTACACAATTGAATAAGAAGATTGCATCGATGCATAAGAAAATTTGAAATGATAAGGGTTAACCCTGTAGCCGTAGTGGGGGTGTGAATACACTACGGCGGAATGTATTTTTGATATTGATTTGAGGCCGTTGAAGGCCAGAGGCCGTTGAAGGCCAAGAGGTCGTTGAAGACCAAGAAGGGATGAATCTACAGCTACCCTTATGATTTCCGAACTAAAGATAAATTGAGAAATCTGAATAAGAACATTGTGAAAACAGAATGAATGAGCTATGATTCGAAAGAACATGACATCTAATTTCCGAAAGTGAAACTGAGTTGATAAAATGTTTGATACGAAAGAATATTTGATACGAATGAATGAAATGAATATTGAATAGATCAACTACCAGAACTTGAAACAGAAATCATTGATGTACGAACACTGTATTTACTGTTATTCATTATTTCTGATATATGCTAGAGTTTTTTTTGTACACTGCAATTGAATACCATGCTGGTATAAACACTGAAATGGAATATATGCATATTGCTACTATGCTGCGATAAATGCTTGCAAAGAGACTCAGATACAGAATTTCTGTGAGGTCTGGCTCGGGGCCTCACATACCCTGCACAGATTTAACACATAAAGATTTGATCGAGGAGATGAATAATCTCGCAATTGATGATTGGTCTCCGACGTTGGAGAGTAGGAGAGTGGATGCTTTGATAAGGTATCTGGTGAATATTTTCTTTTTTCCGCTGAAAGGGATGAAGATCCCAGCATCATTGTACAAAATACATGGTTTATCGGACTTCCTAAAGTACAACTGGCTGAAGGCAATACACAACTTTTTACTATCACAGGTTGATTCTTTAAATCAAGCTAGTGTAGTCAAAAAGGTTGGTGTAAATCTGGGATACTTAGAGGGTTGTGCAACTGTCTTATTGGTAAGAAGGATGAAATTAAATGCATTTTTCTTTATATTTATGATTTTGTATTAATGCCCTTTTTGGTTGTAGGTGTGGCTATATGAGCACACTAACGTTCAGATAGTTGTGAATGATTTGGCGAGACCTAGGATATGTAGGTGGTCAGATAAAAAAAGTTACAGAGCGGAATTTTGTTTCAATCTACTTAGTCAACTACAGAAAACAAATGAGGTTATTACAAATGTAAATCCCTTATAATAGTAATATCATTTGTTATTTTGTATTGTAAACATATGTTGTTGTTGTGTTGTAGGTTAAACGAAAATTTGAGAAGATTATGAAAAATGAGGAATGTTTACTTACGGAATCAGAGGACGATTCTGATTTCGAAACAGTGAAGAAGAAGAAGAAGGGTGCGGTAGACAATGGTAAAGATAATTTGGAGTTAAAAGCGGAGATGGAAGATTATATTTTTACTACTGAAGAACAAAGACTTATCGCGAAAACACAAAACCAAATGTTGAGGAAAGCTGGGAGAGAATTGACCAAGAGGAAGGTCAAGAAGGAAGAGATGTGGAAAGCTGAAAACTCATTATTTGAGCATGGTTGGGGGGACTAGAGGTCCGTCTCCAATCATTTATTAAAGCGGAAGTACAGAGGGGTGTAGATTCAATAAAAGATTATTGTGAATCATGGTTTAAAAGGTTGGAAGCCAATTCCTATGGTGGACCACAACCACAACAAGAAACACCCCCTTTAACACCCATTTCTTCTCCGAATCCAGTTAGATCTATAGTCAAAATAGAATCTGAGAATGATAAGGATAATTTTCTTATTAGTAGTTTGGTAAGAAATGTAAAGATCAGAGTTTCTAGAAAGAAAAAACTATTCAATAGCCCTATGAAAGGGAAAGTTAAGATCAAAGATGAAATAATAGAGGAGGACAGTTACCCGGGCAAAGCATATATATCGGCTTCGTCGCGTGGCGTTATAGATCTTATGATGAAAACATTCCCAGAAAGGTAATTTCGCTCTTGTATTTGGTACGCGTAACATTTTTATAGGATGGTGCACTGATTGTATTTGTAGGGCAAAATACATTGCTGTTTAAATTATAAATTACAGAATAATTTTTTTCTTTAACTTTTATGATCATTTTAAGATCTCATATGTATATGTTACAATATGAAAATGAACTTGTTGATAAGTGATTTTTTTAATACACTTACAGTTGTAAAGTACATATGTTGTTACGACTGTTACACATTCACAAAATTCTCTAAAAATGTCATTTTGCATACTAATGTTTTTTGTTTGCTATTTTCAGTAGCGACACTGTGTTGAAGATTGGAAATATCTTGATAACTCGAGGAGCGATGGATGACCTACTGAAAGGTCGGTGGCTACACAAGACACATTTGAATGCGTATGCATTGCAGCTCAAATCCAGAATCAAACCGTCAAAGGGGAATGTAAAAAATTTTCTTTATGTATCGTCGGACTACGCTGTAAGTCAACCATTTAACAATTAGAACTTTTATTACAATTTGCATTTTAGTTTTCTAACCTTGAAATACAGTATTATAGGAGAATCAATACGCAAAACACTAAGTGCCTAGTCAACCATTTAACAACAACCAGTGTTAGAAACCATGAACTCATTATCATGCATTGCCACCTAACCAATCATTGGGCTTTGCTGGTGTGTCGCTTAAAGGAATGTAAATGGGAGTTTTATGACTCCATGAAAAGTAAGCGTCACCTAACAGGCCTATCAGCATTGGTAAGCTTTTTACAGTTTAACATTGAATAGATTTTAATATTAGTAGTTTTTTTAATTTATATTCTGAGTTATGTTGCAGGTAAAATTACTCCATGATGAGGCAAATACAGCACTCCCAGCCGGCATTATAAATTGGCCAATTGTAGAAGTTCCTGGCTTGCCTCAACAGGCAAATGGTGATGACTGCGGAGTATTTGTTGTGAAATTTATGGAGGCAGTTGTATCAACACAAGAAACGTCATGGGAGGAATGCAAGGATTGGCCAGCTGAGACCTCAAAATTTCGTGCAGAAATTGTTGTTGATTTAATTAAAACATTTGTTTAAATTTCTTGACGTGTAAAAGTATTTGAACATGGTGCATGCTCTTATCTTGAGGAGACAATTTTTGCTACAATTATTTACTGCTTATCTAAAATATTTGTGTGTACTACATACCATGTGGTATTATTTGTCACTTTGCTAAGTCTTACACAATTATTTCTGAACTTGTTTTCTTCCTAACTTTATTTGCTAAATTATTGTACAAATTACTTTTAAAGTCCAACATACAGGTAAAAAATAACAGTTTATAATTTCAGTTGTAAATACCTTTTCAATTACAGTTATAACTTACAGTCTAGAATTACAAGTAAATTACAGTTCAAAAATTAACATGTTTCTCTTTATCTCTTGCTATTTATTTAATGTGTATCTGTAACTCCCTTAGTACATTGCAGTTTATTTGATTGCAAGAATTGCTAAAGTTAGTTGAGTAGTAAAAGTATGTTGCAGTACGAACGCGGGGCGGCATTCGACGAACGCGGGCTGCCGGCTTGGCAAACTGTAAAGAGCAAATAACTTTATATTTATAGTATCATTTACAGTTGTAATGTAGAGGGGTAACTGTAATCAACAAACCTTCATGTCACTTCTTTTCTTCCTACCTTTATTTGCTTAATTATTGTACAAAATACTTTTAAAGTCCAACATACAGGTAAAAAATAACAGTTTATAATTTCAGTTGTAAATACCTTTTCAATTACAGTTATAACTTACAGTCTAGCATTACAAGTAAATTACAGCTCAAAAATTAACATGTTTCTCTTCAAAAATTAACAGGTTAAAGTATTTGAAATTGATGCACTCCCGCGTTCGACGAACGCGGGCCGGCGTTCGACGAACCCGGGCCGCCGGTTTGGCAAACTGTAATGAATAAATAACTTTATATTTATAGAATCATTTACAGTTGTAATTAAACATGTAATGTAGAACTGTAACTGTAATCAACAAACCTTCATGTCACTTTTTTTGTTTTTTTGGTATGATATCATGGTATGTTTTAGGATGGGAGACACCACAAATCCACAATACTGATTTAAGAGAGATAGTAACATAAAGACAAATTATTTTTTCAGAATGTGAAGTTCGGCCAGAAATCCATTGCAAAAATCCTTGCTCCTGCAGATTTCAACTAAAAAAAGAAGCTAATATAGTAGGATTGGTGAGGTAGTCATCCTGTATTTGCAAATAATTGGACCCTCCAGGTGGCGTTGAATGTCTGTTGTAACTGCATTCTCCCATAAAGTTCAACTCGGTCCTCGTCCCAAGCTCTTCATCAACAATGATATCCCTTTTTCGCCCAGAAGTTTTTTTCCCTGCAACATGTCGAAAATCATTTAGATAAATGAAACTTATAAATCATCTTGTAAAAATGATTTATAATAATAAATGTTTTTATCTTTAGAATGAAACTTATAAATATTACGTGTACTACTCTTTGTCCGTTGTTCCCAATGGTCTTTATGACGTGCATTGCTTGCACCTTTTCGCCTCTTGGTTGGTGGATCTCGAAGAGTTGGTGTCTTATTAGAATTTTGCTCTTCTACAAGTCCTTTCTTTTGCCTTTCATCTTTATCCACCATCTCATCAGTGTACTTAAACAACTCATTCATAACATTCATAACATGAATTTTGGCAGCTTTGCAGTTCTCAATGCGAGTTGCTAAATTGTAACTAGAACGCATAAGGTGGTTCCTGAATATATGGTTCGAATCATGCTCTGTAATAAATGGTATATTCGGAAGGTACATGCCTTTTTTTGCATCAACCGTGAATCATTTTAGCACATATTTCATTAGAATTTGTTTTACATTCCTTAAATTGAATACTCTTAAAATATGTTGACATAGGAGACCTCTTGTTTCAAATCCTCGACACGAACAGTCTGAATCAAATGTTATTGAGTTGAAATTTACAAACCATCTTTTGTCATCCGCCGAATCACCATGGCCTTTTGTTACAAACACTATATGCTCATCATCATATCGTGTTTCATCTACTATGCATAATCCAAGGGCCCCATCCGTGTATGCTTTCTCGAATATTCCGTACATTTTTCTAGTGTATATTTTTGAAGCGTGCTTTAGTAAGACACATGTGTTGTGCTTCAAGGTAACCGCACCATGGTTGCTTTTGAAATCCTCCTCATGCTCCCCCCGGCGCCATGATGCAACAAGCCTATCTAAACCAACAAAACACTCAACTAAAGAACTAATACCCTTTGAACAACCATGCAAGGAATTATTAGCTGATTCACTCCTTTGGGTAGATAAAATTCCAAGGTCCAACAAATCCTTGTTAAAACCAGTCGACCACTTCCTCTTAGCAATGTGCAAATCCTTCAACCATCGATTTTCTTGTAAATTGCCTCTAGTGATCATCTCATACCAATTTCTGTCAAACTCAATTTCCTCATCGCACTTTGACATACATTAATAAAAAAAATGCACGAATAGTACTGTCATTGTTAAAGCTAGGAACTTTAGAAGGCGCCTTTTTGGAGATGTGCCATTGACACAACCGATGTCTGGTCTTAGTGAACACTCGATCAATTGCAGCGGCCATAGCTTGATCCTGATCAGTAAATATTGATATTGGTTCCTTTTAATCAACGCACTTCAATAATGACTCAAAAACCCAAATAAATGACTCAGTTGTTTCTTCAGCAATGAAAGCTCCGCCTACGAATATATTCTGCCAATGATGATTCACGGCAATGAAAGGCGCACATGCAAGATTGTACTTATTCAATCGATATGTTGTATCGAAAATCAAAACATCACCAAAACAGTCGTAATCCAGTTTGCTGTTGCCATCCATCCAGAAGAATCATGTTAACCTGTTCAGCTCATCTGTTCGGACATGATATGAAAACATGTTATCCTTTGTGTACAACCCCCATATCCATCGAGTGAGGCCCAGCGTGGAGGGCCGCCGAGACGTGTCGACTAGACCCAAGGGGTCTTAAGACCTTTGGGTATCACCCGGCGAACCCCCGTAGCTCTCACCAGAAGAAGAGTAAGAGGCGAGAGGGGGAGGGGAGGGTGCCCCCCCTCTCGCCCTCACCCAGCTAGGGGCGAGAGGGGAGGGGCGGGTGCCCCCCTCTCGCCCGCGCCCAGGTAGGGGCAAGAGGGGAGGGGCGGGTGCCCCCCCCCCCTCTCGCCCGCACCCAGGTAGGGGCGAGAGGGGAGGGGCGGGTGCTCCCCCTCTCGCCCGCTCCCAGCTAGGGGCGAGAGGGGAGGGGCGGGTGCCCCCCCCCCCCCCCCCCCCCCCTCTCGCCCGCACCCAGCTAGGGGCGAGAGGGGAGGGGCGGGTGCCCCCCCTCTCGCCCGCGCCCAGGTAGGGGCGAGAGGGGAGGGGCGGGTGCCCCCCTCTCGCCCGCACCCAGGTAGGGGCGAGAGGGGAGGGGCGGGTGCTCCCCCTCTCGCCCGCACCCAGCTAGGGGCGAGAGGGGAGGGGCGGGTGCCCCCCCTCTCGCCCGCACCCAGCTAGGGGCGAGAGGGGAGGGGCGGGTGCCCCCCTCTCGCCCGCGCCCAGCTAGGTGCGAGAGGGGAGGGGCGGGTGCCCCCCCCCCCCCCCCCCCCCCTCGCTCGCGCCTAGCTAAGGTAACCCCTCTCGCCCAGTTCCAGAGGAGGGGGGGTTGGTCTGCGTTTAGTATCCCAGAACAGCGGGATTTGGCTATTTGCAGTCCAGTTTTGGCTATTCGCAGTCCAGATCCGAGGGTATTTTGGTAATCTGGCATATCAGTTTTTGGCTATTTGCAGCCCAACTTGGAAAACCTATAAATAGACCCTAAGGGGCACCAAAGGAGGGGACTTCTAGATTTCCAAATTTCGGATCTTCTTCTTCCCTTAGAACTCTCCTTTGGTACTTCTGGTTTAGCATTGGCTAGGGAGGGGAAGATCTCTCAGGTCTTCCGGGTGTGAGGTGGGACCTCCTCGCTGTAGCCTAGGGTCCGTTTCCAAGTCCAAGTGCTCTTGCCTAGAGAGTTGGCTCGAGAGAAGTAGGTGTGAGACCACCCCTTTTTTGGGACCCCGAACTCCACGGAGACCGAGTTGTCGGTTTCAACATTTTTGGTGCGGTGAGCGTGGAGAGTGGTCAGCACAGAAGTTCTTGAACCAAATCTCATGGCAGGAGACCTCGGAGGAGGAGACGATGAGGGGTCTCACATCCCAAGTGAGGTGGTAGGAAGGGGAGAGTTCATGGCGGCCATCAAGGGAATCATGGAGCTGCTCCAAGGCATCACCAGGGGAGGTGACTGCTCGGCTCCCTCCCCCCAGACACCGCCTTCTGGGTCGCAAGGAGTGCTCGCCCAGGGGGGGTCAGGAGAGGTTGCCCCAGGGGGTCGGCCAGGCAAGGAACCAGTGACTGAGAGTGGCGAGCGGGACCTCGTCGGGCGAGTGCTTTTTCCTAGCCCGGTGAGTGGGGTCTCGCTCGGAGCAGGAGTCGCGCGAGTGGAGCTCGCGAAGCCGGCGAGTGGGGGGTCACCCTTTAGCGAGCTGATCATCTCGGCTCCCATCCCGGAAGGCTTCAAGGAGCCCAACATGACTTTCTATACCGGGAAGGATGATCCCGTCCAGCACCTGCAGTGGTTCGAGGACACCGTCTCCATCAGGCCCATGACGGACGCGTTCAAGTGTCGTCTCTTCGCCACCACCCTGAGGGACAAAGCTAGGGACTGGTTCCACCAGCTCCCGGTTGGCTCCATTTACAGCTTCGAGGACTTGGGCCGAAGCTTCCAGCTACGCTTCTCCACATCCAAGAAGAGGAAGAAGAATGCTGAGTCCATTTTCCTGATCAAGCAGAGGCACGAGGAGACGTTGGCCCAGTACATGGACAGATTCCAGGAGGAGATCCAGAACATCCAGGAGGTGCCAGGGTATGCCCTCCAGATGGCTTTCACCGTAGGGCTACGAGAGAGCCTTTTCAAAATGCGCCTGACTAGGAAGCCTCCCTTGTCCTTTGAGGACATGATGGAAAAAGCTGCAAAGGAGGTAGCCACCGAGGCGGCAAACCCGGGGCTGGCAAAGAAGTTGGCAAAGTTGGTAGAGGCCGAGCCAAGAGAGCAAGGTGGCCCCAGGCAGCAGGAAGGAAGGAGGAGGGAAGAGCAGAGGGGTCAAGGGTACCAGGGACCCCAGGGGAGTCAGGAGCAAGGGAGGGGTCTCGCCCAAGGAGGGGGAAACTTCTACGGAGGCCAAGGGAGGCCCAACCCTCCTCCTTGGAGGCAGGCCCCTAGGCAGCTCCTACCCCCACCAGCTCAAGCTATGGCGATTCGAAGAGGAGGAGGAGTCGAAGCAAGAGACATCCCAGCCCGTAGGAGAAGGGGGGAAGGGCGGTGCCGTATTGCGACTACCACCAAGCAGAGGGGCATGCAACAACTACCTGCCCAGAATTCTTGGAGGCGAGAGAGGCGAGAGGTCAGACACAACAGCAGCCGCCGGTGCGGATTGAAGAAGTTCCACCTGGAGCAGTAGTGGACGACGACATCTGCGAGGACCGAACTGACGTAGGAGCCAAAGGACGGGTCGCGGTGATCCACGGGGGGGTGGGGATCGAGGCCACTCGTAAGGCAAGCCTCCACATCGTATTTCGACGCAGCGTCGCTTCAACGTCACAGGACCCACCTCCCGAGGAGAAAATCACTTTCTCAAGCAGGGACATGCCAGATCACGAGGATTCATTCTGTGATGCGCTAGTCATTCAGACAGTCATCGAAGGTTACACTGTCTCTCGGATCCTCGTTGACAACGGGAGCTCTGTCAATGTCATTTTCAAGAAGGCATTTGACGAGTTGAAGGTGGAGGCAAGGAGGGTGCTGCCTCAGATGGGCCCTTATTCGGATTCTCCGGAGAAAGGAAAGAGGTAGAGGGTGGAGTTGGACTCCAAGTGACGATGGGGGGAGGCTCAAGGAACTGTCGGTTCGTCATAGTTGACGCTCCTAGCAGTTATAATGCCATCTTCGGAAGACCCCTCATCAACACCTTCCGATGCGTACCATCGTCCTTCCACCAGTGCCTCAAGTTCAACACTGGAGGAATCCAAGTCAGGATCCGCGGAGACCCTAGGATGGCGAGGCACTGCTACGTCACAGCCGTCAACAACATCTCTTGGCAAGCAGGGGCGGAGGAGATGGAAAAGATCATGGAGAGCATGAGCAGGATGGGAGTGGCAGGAGAAGCAGAGGAATGATCATCTCGCGCAAGCAGCCTGAGAAGCGAGTGCCATGGGGGGGGGGGTATGTTGTGTTTATTTTTGTTTTTTGTTTTTTGTCGCTTTCCTTTGTAGCAAACTCTACCCCTCGCTGGTTGGGCCAGGAGGTTTTGACAAGGGAAATCCCCCCATTAGATGGATGAAGTTATTTTGCTTATATGAGAAGTAAGTTCAACGCCGAGATGTCCTCCTCACTCCAGACTCTCACTAGCTGGGTGGGTCGAATGATCCTCGGAAGGAAGAGCTTGCCATCGAGATGTCCTCCTCACTCCAGGCTCTCACTAGCTGGGTGGGTCGAATGATCATCGGATGGGTAAGTTCAACGTCGAGATGTCCTCCTCACTCCAGGCTCTCACTAGCTGGGTGGGTCGAATGATCCTCGGAAGGAAAAGCTTGCCACCGAGATGTCCTCCTCACTCCAGGCTCTCACTAGCTGGGTGGGTCGAATGATCCTCGGAAGGAAAAGCTTACCATCGAGATGTCCTCCTCACTCCAGGCTCTCACTAGCTGGGTGGGTCGAATGATCCTCGGATGGGTAAGTTCAACGCCGAGATGTCCTCCTCACTCCAGGTTCTCACTAGCTGGGTGGGTCGAATGATCCTCGGATGGGTAAGTTCAACGCCGAGATGTCCTCCTCACTCCAGGCTCTCACTAGCTGGGTGGGTCGAATGATCCTCGGAAGGAAAAGCTTGCCATCGAGATGTCCTTCTCACTCTAGGCTCTCACTAGCTGGGTGGGTCGAATGATCCTCGGATGGGTAAGTTCAACGCCGAGATGTCCTCCTCACTCCAGGCTCTCACTAGCTGGGTGGGTCGAATGATCCTCGGATGGGTAAGTTCAACGCCGAGATGTCATCCTCACTCCAGGCTCTCACTAGCTGGGTGGGTCGAATGATCCTCGGAAGGAAGAGCTTGCCATCGAGATGTCCTCCTCACTCCAGGCTCTCACTAGCTGGGTGGGTCGAATGATCCTCGGATGGGTAAGTTCAACGCCGAGATGTCCTCCTCACTCCAGGCTCTCACTAGCTGGGTGGGTCGAATGATCCTCGGAAGGAAAAGCTTGCCACCGAGATGTCCTCCTCACTCCAGGCTCTCACTAGCTGGGTGGGTCGAATGATCCTCGGAAGGAAAAGCTTGCCATCGAGATGTCCTCCTCACTCCAGGCTCTCACTAGCTGGGTGGGTCGAATGATCCTCGGATGGGTAAGTTCAACGCCGAGATGTCCTCCTCACTCCAGGTTCTCACTAGCTGGGTGGGTCGAATGATCCTCGGATGGGTAAGTTCAACGCCGAGATGTCCTCCTCACTCCAGGCTCTCACTAGCTGGGTGGGTCGAATGATCCTCGGATGGGCAAGTTCGACGCCGAGATGTCCTCCTCACTCCAGGCTCTCACTAGCTGGGTGGGTCGAATGATCCTCGGGAGCGAGGTTCTGCCCCCCCCCCCCCCCTCTCGATGGATATTTAGGCTTGGACTTTTCTTTCCGAGGTTGTGCCAACCTCGCAAAGAGCGGGGATTGTGTACAACCCCCATATCCATCGAGTGAGGCCCAGCGTGGAGGGCCGCCGAGACGTGTCGACTAGACCCAAGGGGTCTTAAGACCTTTGGGTATCGCCCGACGAACCCCCGTAGCTCTCACCAGAAGAAGAGTAAGAGGCGAGAGGGGGAGGGGCGGGTGCCCCCCCTCTCGCCCTCACCCAGCTAGGGGCGAGAGGGGAGGGGCGGGTGCCCCCCCTCTCGCCCGCGCCCAGGTAGGGGCGAGAGGGGAGGGGCGGGTGCCCCCCTCTCGCCCGCGCCCAGGTAGGGGCGAGAGGGGAGAGGCGGGTGCTCCCCCTCTCGCCCGCTCCCAGCTAGGGGCGAGAGGGGAGGGGCGGGTGCCCCCCCTCTCGCCCGCTCACAGCTAGGGGCGAGAGGGGAGGGGCGGGTGCCCCCCTCTCGCCCGCACCCAGCTAGGGGCGAGAGGGGAGGGGCGGGTGCCCCCCCTCTCGCCCGCGCCCAGGTAGGGGCGAGAGGGGAGGGGCGGGTGCCCCCCTCTCGCCCGCACCCAGGTAGGGGCGAGAGGGGAGGGGCGGGTGCTCCCCCTCTCGCCCGCACCCAGCTAGGGGGAGAGGGGAGGGGCGGGTGCCCCCCCTCTCGCCCGCACCCAGCTAGGGGCGAGAGGGGAGGGGCGGGTGCCCCCCCCCCCCCTCTCGCCCGCGCCCAGCTAGGTGCGAGAGGGGAGGGGCGGGTCCCCCCCCCCCCCCCCTCGCCCGCACCCAGCTAAGGTAACCCCTCTCGCCCAGTTCCAGAGGAGGGGGGGTTGGTCTGCGTTTTGTATCCCAGAACAGCGGGATTTGGCTATTTGCAGTCCAGTTTTGGCTATTCGCAGTCCATATCCGAGGGTATTTTGGTAATCTGGCATATCAGTTTTTGGCTATTTGCAGCCCAACTTGGAAAACCTATAAATAGACCCTAAGGGGCACCAAAGGAGGGGACTTCTAGATTTCCAAATTTTGGATCTTCTTCTTCCCTTAGAGCTCTCCTTTGGTGCTTCTGGTTCAGCATTGGCTAGGGAGAGGAAGATCTCTCAGGTCTTCCGGGTGTGAGGTGGGACCTCCTCGCTGTAGCCTAGGGTCCGTTTCCAAGTCCAAGTGCTCTTGCCTAGAGAGTTGGCTCGAGAGAAGTAGGTGTGAGACCACCCCTTTTTTGGGACCCCGAACTCCACGGAGACCGAGTTGTCGGTTTCAACACTTTGATTGCTTATCCTGCAATATCTCTAGCAAGGCAGTAGCGTCACCGCTTTCAATTAATGTTGCTCTTTCACGCTGAATGTAATTAAAAGCATCTGTCTTTGTAAAACCAATATTTTCTTGACCTCCAGCTTCGTCTAACATAAAGTTGTATGCCGCAAAACCCTAAAACCCTAAACCTGCGCCCGTCATATTTTTCAGTAGATTACCCTGCATTTCAGATATCGAACGACTAGATCTCAATAAATGTCTCTCTTTCTCTGTTGCGAGAGGGTGATTGTGTTCCTCAATAAACTTTGTTACTGTCCAATTTCTGCCATCTGCATCTACATGGAAGTGAATACAAGCAAGACAACCAGTGCGTGTATCTAATTTGCGGAACTTCTTCGGAGAAGGATTTATTCGCTTATTTCCGGCATTTGAACAACTATACTCTCTAGTTTTGATTGTTCTCGTATGCGTCCAATACATAATGTGTTGTTTGCGCACACTAAAACCAATTCAGTGTGCATAATCATAATACATTTTATAAGCTTCATCCTCCGAATGCACGGCGGGGAACACAACGGGATCCTTGTAAAGAAATATAGCAAATTAAATAAAAAGTACAATTAAATTTACAGGTACAGCAATAATTAAGTTAAAGTTAAAATATGCATTATAGTTACACCAATTACAGTTGGAGTGTTATAGTTAAAATATGAATTATAGTTACAGTTGAACTTATAGGTAAATTATGAATTATAGTTAAAGTTACAGTTGGACTTACATTGTATTTACATTTGTACTTAGGCTTATAATAATTACAGTTGTGCTTACATTTGGACATTGCAGTTGGAATTTGGTAATTTGTTAACTGATCAACTTAACTGAACTTAACAGTTGGAATGTATGAAGATAATTTCATCAGTTCATCAGTAAACAAATTACAGTTGCCTTAAAATGCCCTTAACAAAATTACAGTTCAAAACGCAGTTATAATTACAGTTGGACTTACAGTTGAACACTTATAATTACAATTTGACTTACAGTTCTAAACATAATCACAATTACACTTGGACTTACAGTTGTACTTACAATTGTACTGTAATTTCTTACTTTGTTAAACGATGAACTGTACTGTTGAATTCCAGTTGGTTTCACATGTCCTAATTACAGTGCAAAAGACACTTATAATTACAGTTGGACTTGCAGTTCAAGACTTAAAATTACAGTTGGTCTTACTGTTGGGCTCACATTTGGACTTACAGTTTCAGAATATTTGCTAATTTGTTAACTAATGAACTTAACTGATGAACTAATGGGTTAAATAATGATACTTACAGTTGTACTGTAATTTCTTACTTTGTTAAACGATGAACTGTACTGTTGAATTCCAGTTGGTTTCACATGCCCTAATTACAGTGCAAAAGACACTTATAATTACAGTTGGACTTGCAGTTCAAGACTTATAATTACAGTTGGTCTCACATTTGGACTTACAGTTTCAGAATATTTGCTAATTTGTTAACTAATGAACTTAACTGATGAACTAATGAGTTAAATAATGAATTACAGTTCAAAAATACTTACAGTTCTTTCTGAATCCATGAGGAATAGAAGGTGTAAAGTGCAAAAGGACGGACACGGCAGGAACCTTCGCCTGCGTTAGAAAGACGGCGACTCTCCCTATACCCAAAGAATGCTGCACAATAAGGTGTAGAGTGCAAAAGGACGGACACAGCAGGAACCTTCGCCTGCGTTAGAACGACGGAGACTCTCCCAAAGAATGTTGCACAATTGTAGGAGATAATTATTGAGACCGGAATCGGCAGGAAGCGACCGCCATTAGACAATAAGAAAGCTTCCCGTCGACCGATGAAGGGGAGGCCGGATAGGTTTTCCGGTGGAGCGAAATGCCGGCGAAAGATCGACTCCAGCTGCCGCGGGTAGCAAAACGCCGAAGTAAGCAACTAAGCGGGAAAGGGGAGAGACAAAAATAAAGCGGGGCCCACGCTATTTATTTAAGGACCATTAAGTGATACGCTATACGTACACAACATTTTCTCTGAGGAATGAGAATAGAGTTTCCAAAATTCTATTAAAAAATAGAAAAAATTGGTAAAAAGTGAAAGTAAATAGTAAATATAGAAAGTGGTGGGATTTTTTTACCCGTGAGGCCGTGATGGACCAAATGTATACGTGGCTGGCGCTCATCCCGCACTTTGTGCGGTCTCGTAGCAGCTGGTAAGATCCTCCGGGTCCCAGCATTTATATCTTTTCATCATTTCTACTATAATGTGTATATGTATTTATTTATACTATTATATAAGGTAAAAATATTTAACTTATTTTGTTAAAATATTTTACTTCAATTTTTACTTTTTCTTTATTTTAATTTTTTCGATTTTCTTATAATTTTATTTTATTTGGGGTGCGTTCACAACCTCTGCTACTGTGCCAAACAGATCTTTAGTCATACACGAGGATTTTATATTGCATGCATAGTTATATTTGTTTAGAATTATTAATTCTCTAACTAAAGATAATTTAGTTCTACCGACTAAGGCTTCGTTTGGGGGGGACTTATTTTTACCGGTCAAGCGGTCATGACCGCATGAATCGGACTTTAATTAAGGTCCGGTTCATGCGGTCGTGACCGCTTGACCGGTGAAAATAAGTCCCCCCAAACGAAGCCTAAGACATTTCCTATGCCGCAATAAAAATAGGAAATTCATCAACATTAAGTGCATCAAGTCTTTTACTTTGTGTACTGTAAATTTATGTAAATTAAGAATTCTATTTCTTTCAATAAAATCACTATGTGCAAGCATTTGAGGGCACTACACATGTTTCGCCCCTCCAACCGGCGACCCCGATAGATAGGGTTTGGAAAACCCTGGCCGTAATCGTTCTCCGCCAAATCCCGCGCGACGACGCCCTATGCCGGCCTTCGCAGGTCTTCGCCACCCTTCGCGGACCTTCGTCGCCCTTCGCCACCCTACGCCATCAATCCTCAATATTGTTTTTTTCCCATTTTTACGGCAGATTTTAGTGGTGAATTGTTAGTCCTACAAAATTGTTGTCAAAGTGGAAAACTGTGGAATTTGTTTTAACAATTGAGGATTGATTGAATCTATTGAAGCTACAAGATTTTTTTATTTATAGTCTAGTTCTTCTCAGATTTATGATGCAACTAGTGTTCTTCCTCCTTTTCATCGTCTTCTCCAACAGTGCAAGGAAATTAGCGATTGTCCTTGTAGTGTTAGCTAACTACAATCAAATTGTGGAGTAGAAATAAATGCTTCCAAAAGAAGACTAGTAGATGATGATCACGACATTCTAAAAACCCAACATCTCCCTTACCCTAATCAGAAATTTACAACAGAGGACTTTTTGATTATGTTTCATTGATATATCAAGTTATTCTTATTGATTGTCATTAACAATAATGTGGTGCCCTAGCAATTTTGTGTGCATTTATCATAGTATGGTGATTTTAACAAAAAAGTGCACATAATCTAAATCGTGGTGCACTGAACAATTCCCTTACAATATTCATCTATTTGTAATTTCTAAAAAATACTTTTTATTTGTCTATTAAAAATTAGAAGAGTAAAAATTCTCTCTTATATAATATATTGAAAGATATTTCTTTTATTTTGAACTGAAATGGTATGGAGTATAATTGTATTGAAATAGTATATACGCTTGAAGTGAATCCGAGGTAGGTGCGTTTTTTTAGATGGTACGAAGGTGAGTGGAAGGTTCCCGAATCCCGAAGATCAGAAAATATAAAGCTAGAAAAGAATAACGTAAACGATCTTCTCGACCCAAGTGAATCCCTCGACTTCTCTAGCACTGATTCTGAGGAGTTCTAGATTTTGGGTCTCTTTGGGAGAGCTCTGGCGGATTGAGAAGTGATTTTTCAAATGTCAGAGCTGTTATTTAGGTATTTGGAAGAACTCTCTTAAAGTGCTCTTTGGGAAGCACTTATTTTAAATACTCATTTCTTAGGACTGATGGGGAATCCGGTTCGGCGCCACTTCTGCGGTTCAGGAATCGCTCCCCACAGATCTGATTCCTTCCCGATCCCGCCCGTCTCCTCCCGTTCCCGTCCCGATTTTGCGCGACCAGAGAAGATCTCGCCCGTCCGGTGCTCCTTCCTCCTCCGGCGAGGTCGCTCCCATCGTGGCCGGTCTCGACCTCAGCTCTCCTCCCTCCGACGAGCCCGATCCTGCCTAGAAGCACGATCTCCCCATTTTGCGGCGACTCCCTTTCCCCACGGCGTTCATGATTGAATAAAGTGGAACGAACGTACCAGAGAATCTACTGTTTCATGTTATATATATTTGAGAACAATATATATTTTTATTGATATGTTTAAATGTTTGAGAACAATATATATTAATGTTGCGGGTCACTCGACGCTCTTCCAGACCGGGCGAATCGAACCGTCTCAGCCCGAGAGTGGGCCGAATGCGCAAACAGTCACAGAGAGAATAGACAGGTGGCAAGAGTACGTTTTTAGCGTGGAAAACCCGGAAAGGGTGAAAAACCACGTGGCCGGATCGGTGCCAGCCAAATTTCACTAAGTGTTGGAATGTTACAAACGAAGTTACAAGTTCAGAGAGCGACAGACCGCTTCTCATTACAATTGCAGTTGAAGAAAATTTTCCGAGGGTGACAGACCACCTCTCAGAAAAGCTAAGTGTCTTGGTGTTGCAGGAAGTCTTCAAAGTCCGAAGAAGATCTTCAGGTGACGAAGGAGATCTTCGAAACGCGAAGGAGATCTTTGAAGCGCGAAGGAGATCTTCGAAGGAAATCTTCAAGGAGCTCTCTTGGATGTCAAAAGTCAGATCCCCCCAAATGAGGATTTAGGGTCCCTTTTATAGACTTGGTCGGGGGCGACCCAGTAATTTCGCCGTTGTAACCACCGTAACTACCTGACGGGCCGATCTCGACCGTTGATTGAGAGCACACAGATCGCCACTTTCTGAATATGACAATTTTGCCCCCCGGTCAGTTTGGGCAGTTCAGGCAGTTTCCGATTGCAATGTGTGAATCCTGCAATCTCAAGAAGGATAGTGGAGTTAGCAACTGCGCGCGCTATAAACTGTGCAATGTTCAAGTGCTCGCGGATCAAAAGCACGCTACGAACTTAGCGGTGCTAAGCGCGCGTTAAGCACCGAGCGGGAACGCCGTAAAAGCATGATCGGAGTCGTGCGAGGACGACGCAAAGGGGCGGCGGGCGTGCCGTGTGTCGAGGGAGATCGACCGGCAGGCCGCGCGCGCTAGCGCGCAGGCCATGCGCGCGTGCGCAGGTTGCGTGCAGGCCGCGCGTTAGCGCTAGCGCGGGGGCTGCGCGTGCGCTAGCGCGCAGGCCACACGCTTGCGCGCAGGTTGCGCTAGCGCGGGGGCCGCGCGCGTGCTAGCGTGCAGGTTGCGCTAGCGCGGGGGCCGCGCGCGTGCTAGCGCGGTGGCCGCGCGCGCGCTATTGCGCAGTGCCGCGCGGTTTCGCGCGCGCGGTCGTGCGCTACCGCGTGGCGGTACCGCGCGCGCTAGCGCACAACACAGTTGCGTGCGTGGTGGTTTTTGGGCGGTTCTGCGGCGGTTTTGGGCGGTTTTTCACTTCCCTCTTGCCCATGCCTCCACCGCTAAACGCAGCCCGGATTTCTCTACAAAATGGGTAAAGACCTATCAATTGCCTCACAAATCCTCGGAGTTCGCTCATATTGCTTAGAGAAGTGCGAGGATTTTATTATCTTTTGGTGCGGTCCGGACGCTGCGGCAGAGTCATGACAGAGGTATTTTGTGATTTTTCTTCCTCTCATCGCGCCGCTATTATTCCGTTCTTTGCAGTGACCACCGCGTTGTGCGGTGGTAATTTGCGCGGATTCAAGATTTAATAATTGTTATTTCTTATTTCTTATTTTTCTTCTCCCTTCTTTCAGACATCGAGGAGCGGAGCGCGATCAAAATCGATGTGGTTGCGTTCTACGCTTAATGTTGAGCGTGTTGAGGCTTGGCGTAAGCGGTTTAGACTCTCATCGTCCGTAGAAGTGAAGATACCATTTCCGGAGGAACGTGCTCAGAATCCGTCGACCGGCTTTATTACTGTCTCTGAGAGCTGTTTAAAATCGGGGTTCCGCTTTCCCCCGTCGAAGGAGGCGATCGAGATTTTTAGGTTCTGCGGCGTGCCTATTTCACAGTTTACACCAATCGGCATGACAAGGATTATGGGGTTGATTGTATTTTTTCGGGAGCACGACTCGCGGCTTTCTTTGGAGATTTTCAAAGATTGGTGTGAGGTTTTCACGGATCCGGGAGGTCGAATTGATGTTTGCAGCAACAAGAGGTGGTTCCATTTTGGGGAAAAGAATGATTATCACCACGGGAACACTTTATATGGGTATGTCCGCAACCGCTGGGACTTGCCAGAGCTTTGGAGGAATCTTCCGGGCCGCTGCCGCCGCCAAGTGGGATGAGAAAATGAGTTCCAGCCTCTTCCTGGTTTTCCAGATCGTGATGACTTATCGAAGGCTCTTCATGGCGTGGCTCATTTTGTCGAGGAGAAGAGATTACTGTTAGTCGGGCTTTCGTCGGATGCCGAGCGTGATGTTGTCGTTCCTTTACCGCGTGATAGGAAGAGAAAGCTTGTCATCAGCTGCGGAGGCTCAGAGATGGTATCTTCTCCACCTCCACCTAAGAGCCGTTCTGACGAGGCGGGTCCCAGTGGAGTTGTGCCTGACGAGACTCCTATGACGTTGACGCTGAGATCGCGACTTCTCCTGTGACGGAAGCGCCTCCTCGGAGTGATACTCCTCTTCCTCCACCGATGACGGCGAAGAGAGTATCATCTTCGTTACGGGCGATGACTTCAGCGGTTAGCCATATCTTTTTGTTGTTTACTTTTTATGTGTTTTCTTTTTCCAATAGTCTTATCTCGCCCTTTCTTTGCAGACCGATGTCATGAATTGCGTTGCTCATACTTGGAACGATTGCTACGTTGGGCTGAAGGACGGGTATTTCGTTCTTCAGGAGGAGCTACGTGTCACGAAGAGCTCTTTGGAGGATTCCAAGAAGAAGAGTGAGCGTGAGATATCGCGGGTGCTCCAATTGGAGTCCGATCTGACCCTGACCCGCTCTGAGATAGAGTGTATGCAGAGGGAGCTTGGCGCAGAGAAGGCTGTTGCTGACGATACTGCTAGATTGGTTAAAGATTTGCAGGGAGACATGTTCCGTCAAGACGGCGAGCTGGGATTCCTGAGAGGCGAGGTAGAGAGGCTTTCCTCTCTTGAGCTGGATACCAAAGTTATTAAGGCCGAGGGAGTTGCTGAGTACAAGGATTCCCTGGAATTCGTGGAGGAGCGCTCTAGGATCTCTGAGGAGCTTCGAGCGGATATTATGACCAAGGAGGTGGATCCCCTACTGGAAGATGAGTGTGAGATCTCTTTTAAGAGGGGGATTGGGAAGACCCTTTGCATGGTGGAGAGAAAGCTCAGATGCAGCACGACCGGGCTTGGTGTTGGCGATCTTTCTGAGGACGATTGTTCTGACGTAGATATCGAAGGCTGGTCATTTTGCTTTCATTTGTTTGTATGTTTTGCTTTACTTCACTATGTACCGTATTTCGTTGTGTTTATATTTGCATGTTTCGTGGTGTGGTGTAACTCTTTACTTGGTCATATCGCTTGATGACTATTTCTTTGTCCACCATCGATATTTGCCTTCCGTTTTTTTCGCTTTTGTGCTCGTCAAATTTTTGACCCCGGATAGCGGCTGTGAGCGTGTGCTAGGAGCTGGGTAGAAGGGGAATTTGCCCCGAGTATCGGTGAAGGGCGGACGCTTCGAACCGTGGGCGACCGTGAGGGGGGCGGCCCCTGGCGGCGCCGTGGTCTTACTACCGAGGTGAAGGGCGGACGCTTCGAAAAGGGCAGCGCGAGATCACTGGGGAACTGGCCCCGAGTATCGGTGAAGGGCGGACGCTTCGAACCGTGGGCGACCGTGAGGGGGGCAGGCCCTGGCGGCGCCGTGATCTTACTACCGAGGTGAAGGGCGGACGCTTCGAACCGGGTAGCGCGAGATCACTGGGGAACTGGCCCCGAGTATCGGTGAAGGGCAGACGCTTCGAACCGTGGGCGACCGTGAGGGGGGCAGGCCTTGGCGGCGCCGTGATCTTACTACCGGGGTGAAGGGCGGACGCTTCAAACCGGGTAGCGTGAGATCACTGGGGAACTGGCCCCGAGTATCGGTGAAGGGCGGACGCTTCGAACCGTGGGAGACCGTGAAGGGGGGGGGGGGGGGAGGCCCTGGCGGTGTCGTGATCTTACCACCGGGGTGAAGGGCGGACGCTTCGAACCGGGTAGCGCGAGATCACTGGGGAACTGGCCCCGAGTAGCGATGAGTAATGGTTGGAGGACACATTGCGCGAATCAAGGCTCGCGGCTTTTTATACTATAATAGAGGGACAGTTTGGGCGAGTCGAGGCTCGCGGCTTTTTCATAAAAAATTGCAAGAAGATAGTTTGTGTGGGTCGAGGCTCACGGCTTTTACACAATGTAGAAATTGCAGAAAGATAGTTTGCGTGAGTCGAGGCTCACGGCTTTTACACAATGTAAAAATTGCAGAAAGATAGTTTGCGTGAGTTGAGGCTCACGACTTTTACATAGCGGGGTAAAAAGGTTACTGATAGAAGCGGCACAGGTTCTGCGCATTCCAAGTGCGTGGGAGGGTCTTTCCCTCGGCTGTTCTGAGTTTGAATGTTCCAGGCTTTAGTGTTGCGGTGACCACATAAGGTCCTTCCCAGGCTGGTGAGAGTTTGTCTTTCTGCGGACCCTTTCCGGCTGCTTCAATGCTGTGTAGGACGAGATCTCCGACATTGATTGCCATGGGTTTCACCCTTCTGTCGTAGAGCTGGCCTACGCGCCTTTGGTAGGTAGCGACGCGCTGGGCGGCGTTGTCTCGCGTTTCAGAGATTAAGTCGAGGTTCTCGCGAAGCAGTGCGTCGTTCTTGCTGGGATCGAAAGTCAGCACCCGGATGCTTGGTACTCCGATGTCGACGGGGATGACAGCTTTGGTTCCATAGCAGAGGTTAAATGGCATCTCTCCCGTTGGAGTCCTCTCTGTCGTGCGGTAGGCCCATAGTACATTCGGGAGCGCATCCACCCATTGCCCCCCAGCTTCTTCGAGGCGAGTCTTCATCCCTTTGAGGATGGTGCGGTTGGTGACCTCTACTTGCCCATTTGTTTGTGGATGTGCTACGGCGGTGTGGCGGAGGTTGATCTTCAAATCTTCACACATCTTAGTGAACGACTTCCCGGTAAACTGGGTGCCGTTGTCGGCGATGATTGTAGCTGGGATACCGAAGCGACAGATAATGTTCCTCCAGATGAACTGTTTGGCATTCTCCTCCGTGATCTTGGCTAGGGGCTCAGCTTCCACCCACTTGGTGAAGTAATCAATGGCCAGAATGATGAATTTTCTCTGTCCGGATGCCAGAGGTAGGGGACCGAGGAGATCAATTCCCCACTGTGCGAAGGGTCATGCACTTTGAAGCATGGTGAGCGCGACCGGGGGCTGTTGAGGTATGTTTGCGTGAAGCTGGCAGCTCTTGCATTTCTGGACAAGCTCAATCGTGTCTTTTTTCATTGTTGGCCAATAGAAGCCTCGGCGCAAGATCTTTTGGGCCAGCGCTTTTCCACCTAGATGCTCTCCGCAGACTCCTCCATGCACCTCCCTTAGGGCGTAGTCCGCTTCACCTGCCGGTAAACACTTTAGATAGGGCCCTGAGAACGCCCGCTTGTAGATCTCCCCATCTATGATGGCGAACGATGCCGCTCACATTCATAATTTGCGCGCTTCTAGGCGGCCCTCGGGAAGGTACCCATGCTCGAGGTAGGCCCGTATGGGGGTCATCCAAGATGACTCCTCTTCATTGATAGCTGCAATTTCCCATGACCCTGGAATACTTGGAGCCACGATCTCGTCCACTTGGCGTCTTCGTGATTGATAGTTGGTGGGTGAAGTTGCCAGCTTAGAGAGCGTGTCTGCTCTAGAATTATGTTCCTGTGGGATGTGCAGAATCTGGTACGACGGTATCTTCTGAAGGAGCAATTTCACGAACGCGAGGTACTGCGCCATTTGGTCATTCTTGGCCTCGTATTCTCCCTCAACTTGTGAGACTACAAGTTGGGAGTCTGCGTGAATCGTCAGGCTCTCAGCTTTGCAATCGATGGCAAGTCGGAGGCCGGCGATCAGGGCCTCGTACTCTGCGATATTGTTGGTTGTTGGGAATTTCAACTTGAGGCCATACTCCAAGGTAGTCTCATCGGGGCTTATGAGAAGCAATCCTGCTCCAGCTCCTTCAGCTCCTGAAGCACCGTCGACGTAGAGAGTCCAACGGGGGGAGGGGGGGGGGGTGATATCTTTGACAGGGGTCATTTCTGGTGGAATGGTGTACTCTACAACAAAGTCGGCGAGTACTTGCGACTTGATGTCTGGTCGGGGTAAGAATTGGATGTCGAATTCGCCAAGCTCCACCGCCCACTTCACTAGTCTCCCCGAGACTTCTGGTTTTTGGAGGATTGTTCATAGCGGGAGCTGAGTTAATACTTTTACTGTATGAGCCTGGAAGTAGGGCCGGAGCTTCCTTGCCGAGAAAACGAGAGCTAAGGCCGTTTTCTCCGCCGGCGGATACCTGGTTTCAGTATCAGTGAGCACTTTGCTAAGGTAGTAGATTGGTTGTTGTACTCCTCCTTCATCTTTCACGAGCACTGAGCTGAGGGCTGTAGGCGAAACCGCCAGGTACAAGAACAGGGTCTCCCCGGGGATTGGCTTTGACAGGAGCGGGGGCGAGGCCATGTATTGTTTGAGAAGTTCGAAAGCCGTCTGGCACTCGTCCGTCCACTGGAACCCGGTGTGGCGCGCTCCCCGGAGATCTTGAAGAAAGGGAGGTACTTGTCTCTTGTGCGCGACAGGAAACGAGATAACGCGGCGATCCTCCCATTTAGGCGTTGCACTTCCTTGATTGAGCCAGGTGGCGACATGTCCTCTAACGCCTTGATCTTCTCGGGGTTTGCCTCAATTCCCCTATGGGTTACCATGAAGCCCAGGAACTTCCCCGTCGTCACACCAAACGCGCATTTGCTGGGGTTGAGCCGCATTCAAAAGCGACGAAGAAGCTGAAAGCACTTTCCCAAGTCTTTCAAGTGGTCGCGGCGGTGGACGCTCTTCACTAGCATGTCGTCCACGTACACCTCCATCATCTCCCCGATGAGATCCTTGAAGACTTTGTTCATCAGTCTTTGGTATGTCGCCCCGACATTTTTAAGGCCGAACGACATCACCTTATAGCAGTAGACTCCTTTGTCGGTGCGGAAGGCAGTGTGCTCCTCGTCGGCGGGATTCATCCTTATCTGGTTGTAGCCTGAGTAAGCATCCATGAAGCTGAGCAGCTCGTGGCCAGCCGTTGCATTGACGAGCTGGTCAATCCTTGGGAGAGGGAAACTATCTTTCGGGCATGCCTGGTTCAGGTTGCTGTAGTCGACGTACATTCTCCACTTCCCCGAGGCCTTATTTACCATTACCACGTTAGCAAGCCACATGGGGTATTCTGCTTCGCGGATGAACTTCGCCTCCAGAAGCTTAACTACTTCTTCTCCGATTGCCTTCACCCGTTCGGGGGCGAAGTTCCTCTTCTTTTGGATTACGGGCCTGCAGGCAGGGTTAACGTTTAAAGAGTGAAAAATGACTTTAGGATCTACCCCATGCATGTCCTCCGGGCTCCAAGCGAAATTGTCATCGTTCTCTTGCAGGAAGGTTGTGAATTCCTCTCGTTCTTCTGGCAACAAGAGAGACCCGACCTGGATGGTCCAGGTCGGATCCTGCTGGGAGAGCGGCACTTCCACCAATCCTTCAACGGGTGCGCCCCGCTGCAGAGTAGCCTCGTCCCGCAGGTCGAAGTTGTCGATGTTGAGGGTAGTCGCCTTCGCTGGTTGAGCCTGCTTCAGGTAGCAGGTTCTAGCTGCCTCTTGATTTCCGCGAACGATTCCTATTCCAGCGGCAGTCGGGAATTTCATAGCCAGGTGCAGGATTGACGGGATGGCTCCGAAAACAGATTGGAGCGGTCTCCCGAAGATTGCATTGTAGGCGGAGCTTGACTCCACGACTACGAACTGAATGTTGTGAGTTGTTTGTCTTGGAAACTCACCGAGCGTTACCGGAAGGGTGATCATGCCCTGGACTGGGACGGGGAGGTTGTCGAAGCCGTAGACGGGCCCTGCTGCTGGGCTGAGGTGCTCCTTAGTGAGTTTCATGCTTTGTAGAGTGGAGAGGAACAGGACGTCGACAGAGCTCCCATTGTCGACTAGCATTCTCTTGACGTTGAAACAGGGATCCCCGATCCCAGCATTGATCACGAGCGGGTCTTGGTGTGGCAGCCGCAACCCCTCCAAATCTTCATCTCCGAAGGTGATGGTGGTGTCTTGCTTTAGCTTTTTGTCGTCGTGCCCCCTCTCGGGCCTAGCAATGGAAAGAATATGAGCGGCGAGGTTAGGAGACCCGACAATAGTCTCGACTTCTCCTATCATCGGCCTTCCCACCACTGCGCCGTGAGGTGCAGGGGGTTGATCTCTTGGTTGCCTAGGCTGTTGTGCCTGGTTCGGCTGCTGACCTTGCAAGAATCTTCCGAGGAGCCCTTGCCTGACAAGGCGCTTAATCTCTTCCTTCAACCTGGTGCATTCTTCAGTTGTATGACCAACTCCTCTATGAAACTCACAATACTTCGATTGGTCGGTTCTTTCATTCGGGATAGGCGGCCTTGGCCTACAGAACACCGGTTTTTCTTGAATGACATAACGCACGTTGGTTCGTGACGTGTTGAGTGGGGTGTAAATCCACGGTGGCCGGGGACCCTGATCCCTTCGGGGGTCTCGGCGATGATCATCATTCCGGCGCTCCTCCAGACGTCGTTCCTCTGCCTCCTGGGGGCCTGCTCCTGTCCCTTCCTTCTCTTCTGACTTCCTTCGAATTGCTGGCGATGCGCCTCAATCGCCTCATCTGCCGCTATCTGTGCCTCCACCCGGTGCACAAGATCTGGATAGCTTGGTACTGTCTCCCTCATCAGAGCGGAGTAAAAGCCGCTCGGGCGGAGTCCCCCCATGAAAACACCGCGCAGAAGCTCATGATCAACCCCTGGAATTTGTCGTGCCTCAGCCGTGAAGCGACAAAAAGTCCTTGAGGGTCTCTCCCTTGTTCTGGCGAATCCCTGAAAGATGCGAGGGATCCCGTACGATTCTCCGATTAGCAACGAACTGGTCTGTAAACTGTTGGGCGAGCTCGGTGAAGTTGTTGACATATCCATCCCGCAAGGAATGAAACCAGGTGCGCGCATGCCCCTTGAGTGTTGCCGGAAACACTTGGCAGAGGAGCTGATCAGCGGCGTTGTAGATCCTCATAATGGTGGTAAAATGGTTGATGTGCTCAAGCGGATCATCCATCCCATCAAATGTCTCGATGTTGGGAAGCTTGAAACTGTGCGGTATTGGATGGTCCAAGATTTGTTGTATGAGCGGGGAGCCGCGACGTAGGGGGCGACGGGTGAAGATGCCCCGACGTCCGGCCTGTCCGTACTCTTCAGCTTTCACATTGCGGATCTCCTCGCGAGTGGCCCTTCCTATGGCTTGTTCGAATCCTACCCCTCCTTGCTGATGGTGAAGGGGTTCTCATCTAGCTCCCCCGGCGGGGCGGACCGGATGCGCGGAGCTGGCAGCATCGGAGTACTCTTCTTCGTACGTTTCTTCCTCTTGAGCTGCTTCCCCCAATGGAGCCTGGTTTGGCATCAAGGGGGGTTGGAGAGAGCCAGCATTTCAGCTTGTTGTTCTTCCATCTGGCGCATGCGTCCCTCCAAGGCGGCGACAGGTGCTAACGCGCCCTCTTCGGCGGGAGGTGCGTTGATGAGGGAATGAGAGGGAGCGGGATCAATGCTCCCTTCCGGGATGGAACCATCGGTGGTGCGAGCACTTCTTCTTGCTATCGTTGTTAGTCACGAGTATTGCTATGAAGCGAATACTGTCTTTGAAAGTTCTTTGCAGAGTTTGGGGAACACCCTTCCCACAGACGGCGCCAAACTGTTGCGGGTCAGTCGACGCTCTTCCAGACCGGGCGAATCGAACCGTCTTAGTCCGAGAGTGGGCCGAATGCGCAAACAGTCACAGAGAGAATAGACAGGTGGCAAGAGAACGTTTTTAGCGTGGAAAACCCAGAAAGGGTGAAAAACCACGTGACTGGATCGGTGCCAGTCAAATTTCACTAAGTGTTGGAATGTTACAAATGAAGTTACAAGTTTAGAGAGCGACAGACCGCTTCTCGTTACAATTGCAGTTGAAGAAAATTCTCCGAGGGTGACAGGCCACCTCTCAGAAAAACAAAGTGTCTTGGTGTTGCTGGAAGTCTTCAAAGTCCGAAGAAGATCTTCAGGTGACGAAGGAGATCTTCGAACCGCGAAGGAGATCTTCGAAGGAAATCTTCAAGGAGCTCTCACGGATGCTAAAAGTCAGATCCCCTCAAATGAGGATTTAGAGTCCCTTTTATAGACTTGGTCGGGGGCGACCCAGCAATTTCGCCGTTGTAACCACCGTAACTACCTGACGGGCCGATCTCGACCGTTGATTGAGAGCACACAGATCGCCACTTTCTGAATATGACAATTTCGCCTCCCGGTCAGTTTGGGCAGTTCGGGCAGTTTCTGATTGTAATGTGTGAATCCTGCAATCTCAAGAAGGATAGTGGAGTTAGCAACTGCGCGCGCTATGAACTTTGTAATGTTCAAGTGCGCACGGATCAAAAGCACGCTACGAACTTAGCGGTGTTAAGCGCACGTTGAGCACCGAGCGGGAACGCCGTAAATGCATGATCGGAGTCGTGCAAGGACGACGCAAAGGGGCGGCGGGCGTGTCGTGCGTCGAGGGAGATCGACCGACAGGCCGCACGCGCGCGCTAGTGCGCAGGCCGCGCGTGCGCGCGGGTCGCGCAGGCCGCGCACGCGCGCGGGCCCCCGCGCGCGCGGTACCGCGCGTGCCGCGAGGTTCCGCGCGTGCCGCGCAGTTCCGCGCACGCGGTCGTGCGCTATCGCGCGCGGCACCGCATGGCGGTACCACGCGCGCTAGCGCACGACATGGTTGCGTGCGTGGTGGTTTTTGGGCAGTTTTCACTTCCCTCTTGCTCATGCCTCCACCATCTTAGTGTGGAGTGAGGTTTTTTCGCTAAACGCAGCCCGGATTTCTCTACAAAATGGGTGAAGACCTATCAATTAATATTTTCGTTTAGAAAAAAATAACTCTTAAAAAACTGTTCTACCAAACAGTTTTATTTGAAAGAGCTCTGATCAATCAGTGCTTATACACAGACCATCCAAACAGTCTGCAACTTTTCAAAACAGCTCCTCAAAGAGCTATGTTCAATCAGCAGCTTCTCAATCCGCAGCAGCTCTCCCAAACAGACCCTTTGTCATAATGTTTATTTCCTTTTGTAACGAGTTTTTTGCACTGGAGTCTCGTATATTGTCTCGGAAATGACTTTATATCGTTGTATTCTTTTAATTTTATCAATAAATAAATATAACTTTTATTAAAAAAAAGTATTGAAATACTGTACGATGTATTTGAGGTGAGATTGTTAATTTATGGTTGATCGTCACACTTATATTAAAAATTAAAATTGTCAAATATAAATATAAAAATGCCAGATGCCAAATATAAAGTTAAGAATTAAAATGCCAAATATTAAAGTAAAGTTAAAAGGACAAATATTAAAGGAAAATTTCAATTAAAAAACATGGCCCATAAAAATGATGTTTTTTTAATACCTTTTAAAGCACAATATTACAAAAATCCAAAAGAGTTAGATGATATACTGCTGATTTACTTGCCCAACTCACTCTAGCTTGCTGTATTTTCTAGTAGCGGACTGCTAATAGCCTGTTCCGGACTTCTAATATCAACTCTCTGTTTTTTTTATGGAATTGTTAAAGGCAAACCAGAATTGGCTAACCATACACCATTGTTAACAGCAAACCATGATTTTTTGAAAATTACTCGGTGCAAACAAACCCGTTAACGACAAATTATTATTGTTAACAACAAACCAAATCTAATATTAAGAACTCTTCACCTTCCTCTACATGCTTCTCCCCCGCCAAGCTCTATTCTGAAAATCATATACAAATCTGATATTAACAACTGAAATCAAATCTGAAATTTAAAAGCAAAAATAAACTCTGAAATAAAAAGGCATATACACATCTGATGTCATGAAATAACATATACAAATCTGAAATGGAAAACCAAATAAAAATATGTGATATTAGAGGCGGTGGAAAAAGCTGTCACGGTTCCGGTTCGGTTCCGGTTCTACTAAAACCGTGAACTGAACCGCTAAGGTAACGGTTCTTCAAATTAGAACCAAAACCGTATTTGGTTTGACCGGTTCTGGTTCTGGTTCCGGTTCCAGCATAATTTTTGGAACCGTCGTGTTAACGGTTCCGGTTACGGTTCAACAAGAACCAAAACCAAACCGACCACTAACGGTTCGGTCCGGTTCTATGCGGTTCGGTCTGGTTCCAATCGGTTCCAACTAGAACCAAAATCAAACTTGGCGGAATGAATGAGGGAGGTTAAAAATAAAAAAAAACGAGGGGAAAAGTATACCAATTCGTTTTTTTTTTGCAAGAGAAACTTCGAAGTCTGAGGCCCGGGCGCAGGAATTTTGCGTTGCACCAAAGTGAAGTACTTTTTGTATAATATATAGTAAGTCGGGCTGAAAGTTAAAAATTGAAACCGCAAAACCACAAAATTGCACCAGACCGCACCGATTTTAAAAATTCAAAGATCACGATCGTGTAATGCTGATACAATGTTCATGTTGTTGAAGATCACGACTCAATATAGGGTAAAGAACATTGAATTGTTACTCTTGAAATCTTATTTTACAATTAAAATTTTGTTTGAATAATATATTAGTTAATTCAATTTGACTAATTTATCAGCTACAATTAGATTTGTCTTTCATGATTACTATTAAATAGTGGTTGTATATCCTCTATATTTTTATAACAAAATATTTCACAAAAATATATGAATAAAATTGAAAATACATTATATGACTGTACAAAAACTGAAAGTACACCACAAAAATCGACTCTAAAGCGTACCAATGTCAAACCACACAACACGGTTTTGGTGTGGTGCGATTTTGTTCAATCCAAAACCGCCCCCCTTTGTTGTGATTGCGGTTTGGGTTCAAACCGCACTAGTTTCACTCATAATAATAAGTATAAATATTATAGATATATTATAAAATAATAATAATATTATAATAATATTAATAATAATATTATTAATAATAATAAACGGGTTGCAGTTCGGTTCTGCTTCGGTCCGGTTCGGATCGGTTCTAAAAATCTTGAAACCGCTTGAGACTTGTATATTGCGGTTTCGGTTTCGGTTTCGGTCCGGATAATAAAATGAAAGAACCACACCCGGACCAATATTCACGGTTCCAAAATTCAAACTGGAACCCAAATAATTTGCCAACGGTTCGGTCCGGTTCTTTGCGGTTCCAGTTCGGTTTCGATTCGGTTTACGGTTTTCGGTTTTAAGTGACAACTTTGCCTGGAAGAGGTGACGGGAAATGGAAACCTCAAGGCATGGAGAACCAAGACATACAAATCTGAGATGGAAACCTTAGGACAAATACAAATCTGAAATGGAAATGGAAATTAGAAGGGAACCCTAATCCATGGAGAACTAAGTGTAAATCTGCACCAATATGCTCATGTTTACTCTTATACCTTGAAAATCCTCCGTCTGAGTGTCGAGCGGCTCGCAGGAAGCCTCACAAACGACCAACGATGGGAGAGGTCGCCTGAGAGGCGGCGGGGGAAGTGACGGGAGCAGCGACAGGAGCAACGACGGGAGAGGTGACGACGTCTTCTCTCCATTCCGTGATTCGCTAAGGGTTTGCGATTCGCGTCGGGGCTGGTAGGGTTTGCGTACAAAAAAACAGCGGAAGAAAAAATGAGATGGTGTAACATCCCCCAGACAGCTAGACCCCCCAGGTGAATCTGCCTTGACAAGGTCATGACAAGTCCTTGGTAGTGTAGAAACCCCTTTAACTTAGGCAAGGTTAGGGTTGAAAGTGCCTTGGACTGCAAATAGCAATTTCCAGTGACCAAGCTTAGGGTTGGACTTTAGGGCCTCAACTTGACCATTTGACTCCACCATAGTATCCCTAACCCTTCAGGGGCCCCCTTAGAGCACCAAGGGCCCATTGGGGTCAATCAAAGAGGCCAAATTGACCAAAGTCAACCATAACCCCAAATTGGTCAAAATAGCCTAATTAGAGTCAATTGACCTTCACCATGCCAAGTTGACCACACATCTAGGTCTAAAATATCATAAGAGACCTAGTAGACCTAAAAACTCCATCATGGGACCCCCAGTGGTGCAAATTGACCAAAATGCCCTTTTAGGTCAAAATGGCAATTCTTCACTAAGTGCCCTAATTGACCACCATATTAAATTGACCCTACCCATAGTGTTACAATATCATAGGGGACTCAGTGGATCAAAAAGCCCCATGACTGGGTCAACCCTATGGCTCAATTTGATCAAAGTCAACTTAGCCTATTTTGGTCAAATCAACTTGTATTGGGTCAACTAAGGCTCATGTGACCAAATTGACCCCACCAGTAGTTTCTAAATTTAATTTGGAGTCCAATGGACCCAAATGCCCCATCCTAGGGTCACCCAATTGGTCAATTTGACCAAAAGTCAAACTTGCCCAAATTAGGTCAAATCTCTTAAACCTAACCCAATCCCTTTGGGCTAGGCCCAAATTGATCAATTGACCAACATACTTGACTGATAATTAACCTAGGTGAGAGAGGAAAATCGGCCTTGGTGAGTAGGAGAGAGAAAAATCAATTTTGGAGGAGAGAGAAGGTGGTGTTCATGGCCATTATGGTGTTAAACCCCTTGGAATCCTCATTGATGACTCCTTTCATCTCCCCTGATGAATGTGGAGGGAATTCCAGGAGTTTCTGGAGGAATTGAAGACAGGGGGGAATGTATTGTGGCAGGCCATAGGAATACCAAGAGGCCATTAATGGTTTTTAGAGTTAGAGCCATCCTCCCATTAAATTGGCCCTCCCGTCAGCTTCATAAGGGAGAAAGGAGTTGAAACCCCCCCTTCCCCGAGAGGATTGAGCTATTTGTGCAAGGATTTGGATGGTGCCAAAATCTCCAAGGAGGAGCAATGGTGGTCGACGGTCGGAGCACCTAAACCCCCCAAGACAGGTCCTTCTCTCCTCCTCTCTCTCTAGTGGGTAGATCCCCTCCATCGGC
Organism: Dactylorhiza incarnata; assembly: GCA_033032865.1. Taxonomy (NCBI): domain Eukaryota; kingdom Viridiplantae; phylum Streptophyta; class Magnoliopsida; order Asparagales; family Orchidaceae; genus Dactylorhiza; species Dactylorhiza incarnata. The sequence continues at coordinate 1,459,301 of JAWHQI010000340.1, read as the reverse complement.
CGCAAGGTTCGAGCCCTATCGGCTCTGGATCGGTCCGACCAAGAAGCTCGAAACCGAGCTTTTATTTCCGACCTATATGCCCTGTCCCGGCCACTTCCGGTCGGTCAACCACCGCAATTCGCCGGCCACCACCTCAACGAAGGTGGTGGTGGCATTGGCCGGCCGGGGCGGCGCCTAGTTGGCCGGGAAAACAAGGATCAAGTTGGCCCAGGCGCGGGCGATCCTGGCCGTTGGCCAGAGGAAGAAGACGACCAGGCGCGGTCTGATGTGCGCCAAGATTCGTGCACAGTTTGATATATTAATATGTGTGTTATTGTCACATATTATGGTGTACTTGGAATTAAATATTAAAAATACTAGATGCCCTCTATAGAAAAAGTGCCCAACATGAAAGTTGTAGGCCTTGACCTCTAGGATCATACAAAATTAGGTTCACCCCATTTGGAGTCCTGGTTTGACCTCAGCGCCCATTTTAGTGTAAAGTTTGACTGAACTTTGAATGGATGCTCACACTTAACCACTAGTCCAAATGACTTGAAATTTGGACTAGGAATGAGTCATGTCTAGGACTACATCACCCAAAAATGAGATTTTTTGGAGAACTTTTTTCTAAAGTTTTTGTAAAAATTTAATAATCCTTGCATAAATTATTTGGAGAGTCAAATGACCTCCAAACTCCACCAAACTTTGGTGGGGTGCTCTTAGGGTCATGATAAACCCCTGGTTAAAGTTTCACCTCATTTGGAGGTGTTTTGGTTAGGATTTTACGCAGCCCTAGTTTGACCCATAAAGGGCTATTTAGGGTAAATTCCCCCCTTGGTATTTTGAGTGGTCAAATCACCTCAACAGAGGCTGATATTTTGGCCACTGACCTTCTAGGGCATAACACACCCTCCAATGGAGTTTGGGGTGGTTTGGTGTAGGGTAGCCCTAGAACCCTAGGGTAGGTCCCTTAGTGGGGATTTTTAGGGTTGTGAAGGACATATGGGTGTTTGTCCCTGGAGAAGAGTGTAATAGACTCCTCTGAGTTCTATGAGTGATATAACACCCTCACAAGAAGCTTGGGTGGATTTGGGGAAGTATGGACTATAATCCTAGGGTAAACCCTAAGGGGTGCTTTTAGAGGCCAATGAAGGAAGAGGGGTCAAACCTTTATGGTTTGACCTAAAATTTTGGGAAATTGGTCATGGTGACTAAAGAAGCCACCCCTGTGAAATTGGTGGGGTTTGGAGTTGCCAACCCTAGGGAATAAACTCTTGGCTAGATTTGTAAATATTTAGGTTTTTGGGATTTAGGAAAAATTAATACTTAGTGATGAACCATCTTCTGTCACCAACTTAGTTTTGAGGTTATTAATCCCTGGAGATTCTATTAGAACCATTGGAAGACTTTTGAAGGTCCAAAGTGTAATTATTCATATTGTTGGCAATTTTTGGGATGATTAATTTTAGGGTCTTAGTTTTCTGTAATTTCATGAAACTTTGCTGGGTATCATATCATGCCATTATAAACCCTCAGTAATTTTCTCATAATTTTGGGATTGATATTTTTGGTACTTCTAGTTCAATTTGGAATTAATTGCAAATATGTCCTTTGTGGAAATTACAAATGTAACCTCTATGGAATATGGTCAAATTTTGTAGGGCTAAATATTTTAGTATGCATCACCTCTGTATAAATTTTCATAAGGTTTGGAGTTCATATGAGGGTACCTCCTTTGGAAATAATTGAAAATTAATGGGTTTTGAAATTTTTAATAATAGTAAACCTTGCTGGAATTTCCTACAAATTCATATGTACTGATTATGAGGTACCCTTGATTTGTGTAAAAGGTTTGGTAGGCAATGGAAGTCAGAAAAGTGCACTTGTAGTTCAAACCTCAGGAGGTTGTATTTTTGGAAAATTGCTTTAAATACTAATACTGTTGGAAAAAAAATACGATTCTCTGAAATTAATCTTATAACATCATGATAGACCTCCAGTAAATAGCTTGGGTCAGTTGGATGAATATTTGGAGTACCTATAGTTGAGAGCTTCATATAATTAGTTTGGTCTGCGTATAATAAAACCGTGAAATTTGAGAATCAAGCGGATCCTTAGGAGGGAGGGGAGGTATGTGGTTTACCTAATTTGGTTGAGAAGGTATGATGGTCAACAAGAAGGATTATAGATGGTAAAGTGTGCTTGGTGAGTTGAGGGTAAAGTGGTGCCCGAAATTGACGAAGGACCGTCTTGGAAAGTCATAAGCCACCTAGGGTTAATACAATTGTAATAACAAGGAGGGTGTTCTTATGAGTAGATATCAACAACACTAAGTGTCTTGAGAAAAGGGAACTTTAGGGTGTCATCCCATTTCGGTTCCTAGCACCGTAGTGAGCCCCTTATAGGGTAACACTCGGGAAGTCCAAGATTAACCATAAACTGTAAGAGTAAAAAAAAATGTTATACAAGAATAACTTAATAATACACACACCCACGCCCCGTGGTTACAAGAAGTTAGTTGGTTTGGTTTACGAGCAGTAGGCTCGGTGGATGAAGGAGTGGATTGCTGAGTTAGGTGAGCTTGTGACTCAGTAGTGTTTGTAAGTACGGACGGGTTGGTTCGGCGAGCCGATGGCTCGGCAGGTTATTGATGGCGGGCAGATTAGCCCGGGGAGCTTATGGCTCAGAGGTAGGAAGTAGAACATGTTGCATGTGCATTGAAGGTGGTGGGTCTCCAGTATTGGACGGTCGTTCACACCGACGTCAATACGTTGACTCGGCGAGTGTGGTATTTACACTTAGCCTTGAAAGTCTGGCGGTCCAGTCAGTAAGAGTACGCAAACGCTCCGTGGGTTTTGCGAGAGGCGTACGATAGGTCTAGGTTAGGTAGTGTGAATACCAACCTAGAGGTGGGCGAGGCCCAACCCACCGCTTCCGTTTGCCACTACGGGAGTATCCTGGGAGTCTAGCTCGCTCCAAAAATGGGAAACTAAAGGTCTATGTGCATAGAGTCGTAGTGAGTGAGTTGCACTGTATGAACATAGCATAACAGCATACCTTGCATGTCATAGCATAAACATTGCATTCAACCTACCCCTAACGTATAAGTCGGTTATGAGACTTCTTATACGGTAGGCCTTGCTAAACGACCCCTTGGTCTATAGGTTTGTATGGTCATTCCTATAAATCAATGATTACTTTTCTATTGCTATTGTCTTTACTTACTGCACTTTACTTATTCTTTACCTGCTCTTACTATGCCCCTTTACCGCTTCAGTTATATATATACACATGTGTAGTGTAGAAACATTTCATGTACCACTGTCACCTGCTCTTTGTTATACCCCTTGCTGTCCCCCGCTTCATCCTCCCGCACGGTGCCTAGGAGCCATTGGGGGTGGGGTGGGGAACATAAGGCTTAGTCTTTTTGACTAACGGTCGGTGGACTATATCATTTTAGGGGTTCGAGGAGACGCGACAACATCAGAGACCGGTGCAGACGGAGGGGGGACAATGCAGTACAGGAGCTCAGGATTCGGGTCCAGTGAGTGATTAGGAGTTAGCTTCCGCGAGTGATCTTGTAGTGAGGATATGATGTACAGGGCATGAGCCCTTTATTATTGTAACCCTTGTTATCTTTTATTCAGTTATATCATGTGGACATTTATATTTCATATTGATTCTGTGGACTTGTCTTCTTTAATGTACTTTTCTTCGTGATCGACTTGGCCGGCAGGATCGGCGTTTTGTAGTGGCGACCTTCCCGAGTGAAGGTGTCACCGCAAAGCGGCGGTTCTGGGCCTAAGACCCGGTGTTTGGAAAGAAAAAAAAAAGAGGTCTTACAGATAGTTTGTAAGATTTTGGGTTTGCGAATAAGCCAATTCTAGCTTGCCGTTAACAATTCCCTTATTATATTTATTTTTCCTCTTCTTCTCTAGCCTTTCATAATTATTTATTATATTCTTATATACATATATATTACACACACGCGAGTGATAGTGCACGGGGGGCCCCCGTGCCCCGCGCGATAGTTCTCTGCCGCCCGACGGGCTATACCTGCTCCCGGCGGGCTCCGCCGCACCCAGTTATATTTTTTTTCCTTTATTAGAAATTTTATAAAATATAAAATTATGTATTTTATTTTTAAATTTTTTAAAAATTTTAAAATATTTTAATTAAAAAAATTATAATATATATAATATAATTTATGTATATATTATTATATATATACATATATATTTTATATATATAATAAAAAAATTTACGTTTTTTTTAAAACTGTCGTCCCACGACTCCCTCCGCCGTCGCCGCCGGATCCACCGCCGACCTGGCCGGAGCCACCGACAGGTTCGCCGGACTCCGATGAACCTGTCGGTGGGCTAGCTCCGGACTCCGGCGGCGGCGGCGGCGGCGGAGGGAGACGTGGGAAGGCAGAGGTGAACAGTGCATGTATCGGGCTGTATCGGGAGGGAGGGGAAATTCCAGGAAATGGCTATTTGCAGCTCATATCGCCTTTATCCAACGACTATAATCAATGATTCTAATTTGACCGCACTTTGGGTCTAAAAGTATTTGTTTATCTATATTATATATACAAAGATGTATGGAAGTCATTCTTGGTGTAACACATGAGGCCCTTCAGACGAATTTGAACCATCCGATCAAGATCCAAACGATCCTATCCATTCTCAGGTGGTCTACGAGTAGCCTTTCAGTTTTGCGCTGGCTGGCTATTCGCAGACCCTGGTGGTCTGCGAATAGCCTTTCGGTTTTGCGCTGGTTGGCTATTTGCAGACCACCATAGTCTGCGAATACCCAAATAATTTTGCGCCGGTTGGCTATTCACATGCCACTTGTGTAAAGTTTTTTTTTTTAAATTTTTTGAAAAATTATAATAAAACAGTGTAAATAATTTTAAAAAATAAAAAATTATAAAAAAAAATGCAAAAACTGAAATAATTTAAAAAAAAATAAAATATTTAAAAAATATGCCCGCTGGTAAGGAGCGGGCGAAGCAAGCCAGTCAGAAGCGGGCGAAGCACGCCGCAACGGGGCAGGTACTGTTGCGAGGGGCACGAGAGCCCTCCGTGTACTATCACTCGTATAATCTATGCTAATATATAAAGATATTATCTTATGACGTAACATGATCGACAAATGAATACGAGCCGTCGAATCAAGATCCAAATGATCCTATTCATTCGCAGGTGGTCTGCGAATAATCTTTCAGTTTTGCGCTGGTTGGCTATTCGCAGACCACCATAGTTTGCAAATAGCCAAACAGTTTTGCGCCAGTTGTCTATTCGTAGACCACCTACGTAGAATTTTTTTTCGAAAAATTATAATAAAATACCGCATAAATAATTTAAAAATTGAAAAAAAATTTAAAAAAGCAAAAAAATGATATAATTTTAAAAAATAAATTATTTAAAAAATAAATTAAATAAAAAAAAATTAAAATAAGCCCGTTGATTGGGAGCGGGCGAAGCACGCAGCCATCGGACGGATAGTGGGTACTATCGCACAGGGCACGGGGGCCGTGCACTGCTCGTATACATATATATATATATATATACACATAGGGTTAATGTCAATTTTCAAAATTTTCAGAGAGAGTAGAGAGGAGAGAGGAGAGAGAATATATTAAATTAGTAGCAGGCTTTGGCTCGAGGAGGTTACTATTGGCCTTGTCATCCTGCTTTTCCCCATTACACATTCCCCCTCTCTCTCTCTCTCTCTCTCTGCCCCTTCCCTCTTTTTGCTCTTTGGCTCCTTATAATCGTCGCCATGGCTGTCCCATCCCCCCCTATGTCCCGGTGAGTGCTGGGGTGCTGCTTCCGGCGCTGTAATGTGAGTTCTCTTCTCTCTTCTTTGCGCTGTTTCTCTACTTGGTGACGAAACATCCAGTATGACTGCTTGATTCCTACTCTCTCCATTTTTTTGTCAGATTATGTTCTCAGTATTTGATTTGCTCATGCTCTGGGGCTCCTGGCCTTACTTGATTTGATTCGATGTTCAATCTGCGTGGTTTTCTATTGCTCAGATGACTTTAATGATCGCTTTTTTGTTTTCCTTCTACGTTTTGATTTCCTTCAAGTGGCCGCTCTCTGAATAGATTTTTTTCTACCTTTGTGTCTTCTGATTATGTGGTTTGCTTGATTATTAAGTTACTTGAATGTCTATTTCTCTGCACCTTGATCTTTAGTGTGCGGATGAATATTCTCTCTGTTCGATGTTATATTGCTTCTTTATTCGTCTTATTGAACTGTCATCCTCGCCGGTATTCGACGGAATATGCCGGTGTGCCATCATAAGGCTTATTTATTGAACATTTATTTGTGTTTTTTTTTTGTATTGTATTCTTTATAAATCTCGAATATGAAAGGGGTTTCCATGGGGGGAACATTTGTTGTATGCTCCTTTTGGTTCCTCACTCGTTCTAGTACTGTTAGATGTCCACTGTTGACGATGAATGATCGGAATCAGTCTCCAGGTGTCAGAGTTAGTCTGCTGATTTTGAAGGAAGATCGCCGTCATACGGTTTCTCAGGGTTTCGGAGGTTTTATAAGGATGCAAAACATGATGTGCTTCAAGAACAATAGTGACTTCGGTCAGATTTCGCTTGCTCAGCCTGCGCAGGCCACTTCAGCTCCATGGTGGATTGGATCTCAGCCACTCTATGGAGAATCTTTCAGTCACTTCCAGAATCTGAGTGGGGTGCAGAACAATGGCGATGCCTCGTTAGCAGATGCTTCTGGGCAAGTTCACGCTGCTGTTGATCACATGAATCGTTCTTGTCCGACAATGCAAGAGAAAATAAACGGAGACGGTGATTCCCCCAAGTTCCTGACGATTCCAGGTAATAATAATGCTATTAACTACAGTGAAAATTACTTTCTTCTGCAGTATTTATAATTTTCTACTGTTTATATGTGCTTGTTTCCTTCCACAAACTAGCTGTCACGGTGGACCATCTATAGTTTGTATTTTTTGTATTTTGAAGTTAGATGCAGTCAATTTGAACAGTTCTAGTTGGGATTTGTTGATCTCAAATTTTATGTTTTCAGATGTCTTTTCGATCTTCAAAAGTTTAATCCAATTTCTTCAAGATTTTAGAAAGGGAACTAGTTTTGTGAAACTCCCTGGTCAGACAGGATCTGGGAGCAACCAAATATGGGAATCATAAAGTGCGGCACCCTTTTTTACTTGTATGCTTGACTACAAATAGTCTGTTGCCTTCAAGTTTATAGTGAAACATAGAGTTTTGCATTGTGCTCTCTTATGCAATCATGATGCAGAATCATTCTGTTTTTAAGGATCATATGACATGGTTGGATTGAAGATGCCTGTCTGGAGTGAGTTCTCAGCCACTTGTGAATACTCTTTTAAGGAAGCGGTTAGAAATTTGTATAATTGATCATTTAATGGCCATGAAAGGATAAGGGTATTGATGATGACATGATTTAAAAGATGGTAAAAATGAGAGTACTTAATTCAATATGGAGGATTTGATTTTAAATGTAGACTCATCTAGTTTTCTTCCACAACTTCTTCAAAAAATAGCTCATGAAACGAACGTTGCGGTCAAAAACTATAGAAGTGGGTAGCTCATGATATTTGAATACTTCTCTAAAAAAAGAGCGGCCACATGAGAAGCGTCAACGGTCCTATGACAAGGAATATAGTGGGTCATCTTGTAGAAATAGTCCACCGCCTCAAAGATAGAATCGAGCTTCCCAATGGTGTGAGGGAGTCAGAGTGCAAAGTCCATGCTAATATCAGTCCAAGGTCTCTGTGGGATAGGAAGCATAGTGTATAATCCTGTGGGCTAGCGTGATCCCTTCGCGGTCCGACAGACTCGATAATGCCAAACAATCCGCGTAACATCCTTCTTCAGGCTAGGATAGAAGAAACGATCCTCAACTAACACAATTGTCTTGTCCTAGCCAAAATGTCCTGCTGAAATCTTCTTGCGTGTAGCTCCCAGATAAGGAAATCTCGGAGGGATGTCTGAGGCACGCAGAGTCGAGATCCCAAGAATAAGTAAGCGTCCGAGATCACATAATTCTCACGTAACTCAGGAGGGTCTCTCGTCAGAGCGACAAAAATATCACCGAAATCCGGTCACTCCGGGTAGTCGTAGACTACACGCTCAAAACCCTCAACTCATGTACTCATAGTATGGAGGATGCTGACTTGGCGACTCAGGGCGTCAGCCGGCTTGTTCTCAATACCCACTCGGTGTTTGAGAACGCAGTGATAATCCTGCATAAACACCACCCATTTCGCATGACGGTGGCCTAATTTCTTCTACGAATCGTGGTATCGCAAGACCTGATGATTAAAGTACAAAACAAATTCCTTATGTAGAAGATAGTGTCGCCAATAACGAAGTTCCTGCACAACACCATAGAACTCACGGTCATAATTTGAGTACTTTTGTCGGGCGTCATTCAACTTCTCACTGAAGTAAGCAACTGAATGATTCTCAACTGGATGATTCTCATGACTAAGTACTCCTCCATTACCAACTCCTGACGCATCACGAGCCACCTCAAATGTCTTAAAGAAATCCGGGAGGCGAAGGACAGGGGCAGGTGCCAAATTCTCCTTAATCTCTTAGAATGCTCGTGTGGCAAGTCCATGAAAACTACGAGCCTCATGAATGTTCGTCGGGACGGGCCACTCACGAATGAACTTGACCTTATCAGGGTTAACTGAAATACCAGACGCATAGACTATATAAGTATATATCCAAGAAAATGGACTAATGTACATAGGAACGAACACTTCTTCAAGTTGATATATAGACGCTCCTTCCGAAGGAGATCAACTACCAAGCGAATATGGTGCAAGTGCTCGGCGCGTCCCTGACTATATATCAATATGTCATCAAAATATACTACCAGAAACTTGCCCATGTAGGGCCGCAGAATCTGTGTCATCACCCTCATAAACATGATGGGCGCGTTTGATAACCCGAATGACATAACTAGCCACACATACAAACCGTCCTTCGTCTTGAAGGTTCCACTCATTCCCTTCTCTCACTCTAATCTGATGATACCCGCTACAAAGATTAATCTTTGAGAAGAACTGGGCACCAACCATCGCGTCCAGGAGGCCGCCGAGGCGGGGTATGTGAAAACGATATTTTACCGTGATTTTATTGATGACACAACTATCAATGCACATGCGTCGGCTCCCATCCTTCTTCAGAGTAAGAAGGGCAGACACTGCATATGGACTAAGGCTCTTACGTATGAAACTCTTCCTACGAATATCATCGAATTGCCGCTTCAGCTCGGCATGCTCAATCGGGTTCATGCGATAGTGGGGTAGGTTGGGCAAAGATGCCCCCGGGACTAAATCGATCGCATGCTCGATGTCACTCAATGGTGAAAGCTCATCAGGGCAACTCCTGACGCATCACAAGCCACCTCAAATGCCTTAAAGAAATCTGGAAGGCGAAGGACAAAGACAGGTGACAACTTCTCCTTAATCTCTTCGAATGCTCGTGTGTCCGCCTTCGTCCACACAAAATCTCGCTTACGGATGCAACTTGTAAGAGGGATCATAATTGAGCTGAAATCACTGACAAACCTCCTATAGAAGGTGGCAAGTCCATGAAAACTACGAGCCTCATGAATGTTCGTCGGGACGGGCCACTCACTAATGGACTTGACCTTGTCAGGGTCAACTGAAATACCAGACGCATAGACTATATATCCAAGAAAATGGACCAATGTAGATAGGAACGAACACTTCTTCAAGTGGATATATAGATTCTCCTTCCGAAGGAGATCAAATACCAAGTGAATATGGTGCAAGTGTTCGGCGCGGCCTGACTATATATCATTATGTCATCAAAATATACTACTAGAAACTTGCCCATGTAGGGCCACATAATCTGTGTCATCACCCTCATAAACGTGATGGACGCGTTTGATAACCCGAATGACATAACTAGCCACTCATACAAACCGTCCTTCGTCTTGAAGGTTCCACTCATTCTCTTCTCTCACTCTAATCTGATGATACCTGCTACGAAGATTAATCTTTGAAAAGAACTGGGCGCCAACCATTGCGTCCAGGAGGTCGTCGAGGCTGGGTATGTGAAAACGATACTTTACCGTAATTTTATTGATGACACAACTATCAATGCACATGCGCCAACTCCCATCCTTCTTCAGAGTAAGAAGAGCGGACACTGCATATAGACTAAGGCTCTCACGTATGAAACTCTTCCTAAGAAGATCATCGACTTGCCGCTTCAGCTCGACATGCTCAGTCGGGTTCATGTGATAGTGGGGTAGGTTGGGCAAAGATGCCCCCGAGACTAAATCGATCGCATGCTGGATGTCCCTCAATGGTGGAAGCTCATCAGGCATAATATATGAATAATCGCCCAGCAAATGACGAACGTCCGGATCAATAATCACAGTGTCTGTAGGAGCCTCAGAAGCCACAGTGGCTGCCACTACAAACATAACCCCATCGTCTAAACTCTCTCTCATAAAGTCACCCTTCCTCAAAATATGTGGAGGTCTCGATGATTGTGCACTAATGGACGAATCGACCTTACCCTTGGGAGTGTCCCGGGTTGGGTCGGAGTCAAGGTACTCTTTTGACCCTTATCAAAGAATACACACGTGTTAGATCGATCATAACACGTGGCCTCACGATCGTACAACCAGGGTTGTCCGAGTAATACACGCGCAACTTCCATGGGTATCACATCGCACCAGACCTTGTCCCCCATAGACGTAAGGCTAATCGGTACAAGGCACCTCCGTGTCACCTAAATCGTAGACTTGTCCACCCAAAGGACACAGTAAGAATGCGGGTGTGCTTCAGCTGTGAGTTGCATATGCTCTACGCCCTTCTTGGCGATTATATTTACGCAGTTGCCACTATCGAGTCTACATGAGCCTCCTGCGCTAGGAAAATGTATAGAAGATAGTGGTAAGACGCCAGTCATCTTCCACACGAGGGGTATGTAGAAGGCGTCTGATGATTCCAAGCTTTAGCGACTTATCAGCATCGCTCTCCCATCCATACTCCACAACAGCCGTAATCTCCGCAACAGGTGCATCCTCAACATCAGTGTTGGGCTCACCCTCTTCCTCAATCAGTAGGTTCCTAGTCGGGCACTGTGCTACCACGTGTCCTCTACCATAGAACCTATAAGGCTATAACATTGAACACCCCCAGGTTTGGGGCCTCCGGGATAATGGATTTCCCCTTTGCATCCGCGGGAATGCGAGGAGGTGTTGGGGTAGTGGTTGTGGTCGGGGTGGGCCTCCTAAGTGTAGAAGTTTCAGGTCGAGGGGTGACCTGTCTCGGGCCAGGAAGGCGCAAATATTGCTCATACTCGAGTGCAAGCTGAAAAACCTGCTCGACTGTCTCGACCCTATGGGGAATTAGTTCTCTTCAGATATCAGATCTGAGTCCGGCCCGAAAGCGGGATGCAATAGCAATGGGCTCCTCCAATATATCGCTTCGTACTACTAACTCATCAAAGCGCGACATGTACTCGTCACCGGAAAGGGTCCCCTACCGAAGCGCATAATGCTGGTCTCGATACGAGGCGGGAAGGTATTTATCCTTCAGTCACTGTTTCATTTCAGCCCATCGGGAGATGGGGTAATATCCGTCTCGCTCAAGAGACCTCTCCATACTTGTCCAGTAAATCTTGGTCTGCCCTAGCAATTTCATCTTGGCGAACCGCACCCGCCTCTCGTTGTTCATTTCATATCACTCAAAATAATGATCCATATCCAAGAGCCAATCGCTAAATGCCTTCGGGTCTAGGTGACCGCTGAAGGAGGGTGCGTCAATACGGATGAGCCGGGTAATGTCATCCTTGGACGGGGTCGCTCCGCGGCGTGGCACTAGGTAGTCATTATACTGATCGTCATTACCATAATCGTGTCGTGCTGGTGGGGCACGACCTCTAAGCCCCGGTGGAGGTGGGGGCGAGGTTCATTAAGAGGACGGTAATTTCTTATAGGGGTTGGACCTTGCCGATACTTATAAGCCTGATGGGGATTCCCTCTCGCGGGAGGAAGGGGATCTCGACAAGGTACATCTCTGACACGTCTCTCAGGGAGTGGTGAAGAATCCTGGGGATCGTCCGGAGGCTCATCATAATGTGGAGGTGGGATTTGACCTCTATGGACTTCTAACTGGTCGACCCTAGTGCTAACCCTAGCGATGCCGTCCTTAATAATGTTAAACTGGGCTCCAATTTGATCAAATCGATCAAGTACAAGTCTTTGGAATTCAGCGGGTGTCATGTCCGACTCCGAACTGGCAGCCCGATCGTCAGTGAGATTCGGGTCAGACATAGAAGATCGAAATAACCTATCACTATGTAGCATAGAACGCGTCCCAACCTTGGGCTCTGATACCAATTTGGTGCAGGGGTAGGTTGACAACGACACAAGTCCTCTAAAATGCAATCCTAAATGAGATGCAACACTATGCAAATGCAAGGAGTAATCTGATAAAATTTTTCATAAATAATTAACCAAAATAAAACCCATTCTGCGGCACATTTGTTCACAGGAAATGTTATGGCTAGCAAATTTTAATTCACAAATAATTGAGGCGCAAATACTTTCAAGCGTGCATAGAATATGTCATGCAAATATACGATTTCACAATAACAACAATGTATAGTATCACATCCAACAAGATACGGTCCTGATACACAATAATAGAAAAACAAAGACTTTTAATGACAACTTACGCTTGCAGGAGGCGGCTGAATGATGCACACGAGGAAGCTTGTGGTTGTTGGATGGCTGTAGTGGCTTGTATTGCACGGTAAGATTGGGTGCATGCTGAATGTGGGGGTAGAGGCTATTGGCGGGCTCAAGAGAAGGGAAATCTGGGCGGCAACGGCACGGTAAGGGCGACAATGGCTGGTTCTGGACGGTGGGGGGTTGAGTAGGGGCTGTGGTGGCCGGATCTGGGCGGCAGGGGTGGAGACCGGACGGTTGGGGCTGAATAAGGAGGATGCGACTGGATCTGGGTGGCAGGAATGGAATTTGAGCGGCGGAGGCTGAATAAGTGTGTGTGTGTGGGGGGGGGTGCGGGTGGATCTAGGCAGAATGGAATTTGAGCGGCGTAGGCTGAATAAGTGTGTGTGTGTGTGGGGGGGGGGGGTGCGGGTGGATCTGGGCAGCATGCATGGACAGAGGGAGGAAGGCTGAAGACTCACGGAGGAAGGCGTGGGAGGGAAAAAGGAGATACCTTGGAGTCGCATCAAGGGCTTCTATGGGCGTCGGACCGGGAGGAGTGACCGACGGTTCCAGGAAATGAAAACCACTATCCCCGACTACAGCCGCTCCCTACGTGCATAAATAAGTCGTAACTGAAATAGGGCACCAGAATTGGACGGCTCATATCGTCTGAGCCGATCGAGTGTCAAATACAACTCAAAATAAATAAAATAATATATTAAAAAGACTCGGAACGACCTTCCGGACACATCCGTGGACTCGGATCGTCCGAATGAGTAGTGGATCACCGCCTCCTACAAGAATACATGTGTGTGGGCCGGCGATCTCCATAAAAAATATATACAATCTTGGGCTCCTTCAGCAAAGTACATTGGGACGCAACTCCTCCCAGGGAACAAAACAGAGAAACGAATCTGTCTTCCTTTTATGTATGTACATCATTACCACAACTGAATTTTTTTAAAATTTCTTCTTGACTTCTCCTTTTTCTCTCCATCTGCTTTATTTTTTGGGGTGTGGGTGAAGGAGAGTTTAGCAACAGTTTTCATTTTATTCCAATAGTTGTGATGATTGCAGTTTTAGGTGTTTCAGTCCATAAGGAGTGGGCGTTTGGCTTTTTGGAGAAATGCCCATATCTTGTTTTTATCTTTTTATTTGAGAAGCCTGCTGCAGCTTTTGATTTGGATCACTACTCTGGAACCTCTAGCTTTTAACCATCATTTTTTTCTTCTTTCAAATGCTACTTTTTTGGGGGTTCAGATAAGGATTCAGGAAAGTGGCAGAAAAATCACCAACGCTCCACCACCATCTCTCTACAATCTCCATCTAGTTTTCAGGGTTGTTTCGAGCTGGGACTTGGTCAATCGATGGTTAGCAAACAGTACTTTGTGGACTATTATTAAGTATCAACTACATTTTTCCATGTAATTTCTTTTACCATATGATTGCTATAACTATTATTGGATAGGTTTGCTCAAACTATCCGTATGTGGATCAATTCTATGGCTTATTTGCAACCTATGACACTCAAGCAATGGTTAGGATCTCTTTTCCTATCACTCTGTCTTTTCTCTTTCATTAAATGCATTTAATTTGTGATCCAATGTTGTCTTGATTCTGTGAAAAACTTTACGTTTGCTTTCAATTTTGTGTTTCTTTATGTATATTTATGTTATGAAGAATTTTAACATACTCTTGAAATACCTTTTGAATTACTTGTTTTTATATTTGTAAATGTTAAAAGAAAAACATTCAATGAATCACACATTCTTACAAATTAGTTTTGCTAGGATTAGAACACTCCTACTGTCATTAAATAACAAAATCAGAACATAATTTTCAAATATTAAAACATAATTAGTTTTATGTTGTTCATTGTTTTCTACATTCACAGTTGCACTAATGTTTTTTTTGTGTGTCGAAGAGATTACAAGTAATGATCATTTATATAGACATAGTCTAAGGCTATAATTATGTTGAAATTACCAAAATACTCTAAAATAATTTGGTGAAGGACTCCTGCCCTGAAGCTCCATGCAGGAGGAAATTGTCCTTCTACACCCCTCAACCAACTCACCATTGAGTTGGACCAGAGAAATGAGATGATGTAACCGCCAGTGTCCACATCTCCAGCAATCTTTTGCTTGAAGATCGATATGTTTAACAGTAATATACTCTCAAATTTTGTAGTTTCAAATGTAAAACCATAATGCTCTGTAATGCCCCCTTGCATTACTCATGGAGACCTGTGGAAATAAATACAACGATTCTTATTATTTCTTGATGATTTTACAATGTTACGTTGCTCCCCTATATATACACATCAGAGGGGAACCAAATACATGATCTGAGATGTGTGACTAAATACAAAAGGAGGAGTCGGCTATACGCACACAAATTGGTGCTAAACGCACACCAATTACCAACACTCCCCCTCAAGGTGGGCGAAAGATATCCACTAAGCCCATTTTGTCACACAACCTCGATAAATCCAGTGAGTTAAGTCTTTTAGTTAGACAATCGGCCACTTGGTCTTTTGTAACCACATGTCCAAGCTTCAGTCCCCCCCGCTATCCAGCTTCTCCTTGATGAAAAATTTGTCGATTTCTATATGCTTGGTTCTGTCATGTTGGACGAGATTATTTGCAGTGCTAATTGCTGACTTGCTGTCACACCACAATGTCAATTTTCCTCCTTGATCTGTCTTGAGTTCAACCAGTAGGGCGTTCAGCCATAACATTTCCCCCACACCTAAGGCCATGGCCCTGTACTCTGCCTCGGCTGTAGATCTCGCAACTACAGTCTGCTTCTTGCTTCTCCAGGGGACTAGATTGCCCCCTACAAACATGCAATATCTTGACGCGGACCTCCTGTCATCAGCGCAACTAGCCCAGTCAGAATCACAATAGCCCTCGATGTTTAAATGCCCATTCTTCCGGAATATCAGCCCCTTTCCTGATGCACTCTTCAAGTACCTAAGGATCTGATATACGACATCCATGTGACCTTTCCTAGGATCATGCATATAGCGGGCCACCACACTTACGACAAAAGTTATGTCGGGACGTGTGTGGCTCAGATATATCAAGCGGCCTACCAACCTTTGGTACCTCTCTCTATCAATTGACTCTCCTGCCTCAGCACTGAGCTTGTTCTTTTGATCAATAGGGGCAACTGCCGGCTTGCACCCCAACATCCCTGTCTCTTTGAGCAGATCTAGCACATACTTCCGTTGGGATAGAACGATACCTTCTGCACCATGAGCTACCTCAATCCCCAGGAAGTATCTTAGTTGCCCCAAGTCCTTTACCTCAAATTCTTTGCCCAACTTCGCCTTCAGCTGATCAATTTCACTCTCATCATCACCTGTAATAATCATGTCATCCACATACACAGCGAGCATTATAGTGTGAACTCCATGTCGTCTAAACAACACTGTATGGTCAGCATTGGTTTGTTGATATCCTATGCTAACCATAGCTCTCCTAAACTTGTCAAACCAGGCTCGAGGAGATTGTTTTAGCCCATATAGAGACTTCTTGAGTCTGCACACCTTTCCTGCAGTTTGGTCCGTTCCAAAGCCCGGTGGTACCTCCATGTACACCTCTTCCAGTAAATCCTCATGAAGAAAAACATTCTTCACGTCGAGCTGATGTGATTTCCATCCTTCATTTGCTGCCAAGGATATCAGTGTCCGTACTGTGCTCATCTTTGCGACTGGTGCAAAGGTCTCATCGTAATCAATGCCATAAGTCTGACAGTATCCTTTTGCTACTAATCGAGCCTTGTAGCGCTCAACCAGACCCTCTGGGTTTTGTTTCACAGTGGAAACCCACTTGCACCCAACTGCCCTTTTTCCTGGTGGTAGCGACATGAGATCCCATGTTTTATTCTTTTCCAATGCCCTAAGTTCTTCTAGCATTGCAACTTTCCACTGTGGATTTTCCTTAGCAACCTGCCAACACTTGGGAATAGAGACAATGTCCAAAGATGCAATGAATGCTCCATGTATAGGTGATATATTAGAGTAGGAAACAAATTAGGCAATATCACGAGGAAACCCGTATCGATCAGGTGAGACCCGCACTCCTCCTTACCGGTGTGGGAGTGGGAATAGTGGGATGAGGAACTATATCACCTGTAAATTCGGAGGTTGAGGTGGATGGAGTAGGTGCCTCAAGAGTCGGGGTAGGTAGAGATAAGGGACTTGGCACAAGTGGTACTGTAGGCATTGTAGGTACTATAGACTCGTTCTGCTGCATCCTTCTTGTATACACTCTTAGCTCCCCCTGAACTTGAGGTCTTCTATCCGCATAGTCATGCTCTTCATGTACCGGCGTCACATCCGACTCTATGACCTTTTGCATAAGTGGATAAGGGATACTCACTATCTGTTTCTCACCACCACTGTTATCCTCCCCCTCTCGCATCATATTGCTTGTAACGAGTGGGTCCTCTAGTGGCGAGTCAACTGGAGAAGAATAATATGACTCACATTCTCTAAATTTGACATCCATACTGACGAATAATTTTCTTTCCACTGGACTCCAACACATGTACCCCTTTTGGGTAGCCGAGTACCCAACAAAAACACACTTTAGAGCCCTTGGATCTAGCTTTTCCACATTGGGTCTATTATCATGTACAAATCATACGCAACCAAAGATCTTGAGAGATAAAATCTCTTCCTTCTTCCCTCGCAACACCTCAATCGGAGACTTCCAATCCAGTACTCGCGAGGGCATTCGATTGATCAAATAAGTTGTTGTTAGGACAACCTGCCCCCACAAATACTTTGGTACCTTCATTGATATCATCATGCTCCGAGTTACTTCTAGAAGGTGTCTGTTTTTCCGTTCGGCTACTCCATTCTGCTCTGGTGTATATGGACAAGTGGTTTGATGTTGGATTCCTTGTGAGGACAAGTACTCTCCAAACGCTCTGTTAGTGTACTCTATCCCATTGTCAGACCGCAACACCCTCACCACTGCACCGTATTGAGTTTGAACCCCTTTGTGGAAATCCTTGAAGCAGACGAATATATCACTTTTGTTTTTCATTAGATAAAGCCAGGTAACACGAGAGAAACAGTCAATGAAAGACACAAAATACCGAAATCCATTCACAGTAGGTGTGGGACATGGTCCCCAAACATCAGAATGCACAAGATTAACAGAATGAGAACTCATACTACCAGAACTGGAATAAGAGTTTCTGGTATGTTTTCCTAACTCACAAGCATCACATACAAGTTTGTCATGATTTGCTTTCTTAAACAAAAGGGGATACATTTGACTTAAAGCAACAAAAGAGGGGTGACCCAGACGCCGATGATGAAGTAGTAGCAAGTCCTCCACGCTACTCCTGTCTCATGCAGTACTCTTTATAGCAGTTGAAAGAGCTGAGTCTATACTTTCCCTATCTAAGTACCACAAGCCACTATGCCATGTGCCAGTCCCAAGTCTCCTGCCTGTCCCTTTCTCCTGCAAGATCACCTTCGGGATATAAAACAAAACAACACATTTTAGTTGAGATACAATGACACTAATGGATAAGAGATTCATAGGAAAGGAAGGAGCATGCAAATAATTGGACAGAGTCAACGTGTTGGTGCATTGCACAGTGCCCTTACCAACCACTGACTGAGCAGTGTCATCAGCAGTTTGAATGCGTTCTGGGACTGCTAGGGGAGTATACAGACGTAATTCCCTAGCATTCCCAGTGACATGTCGAGAAGCACCAGAATCGATTATCCAATCTGATGATTTAGTGGTGGATATGGATGCGCGAGCAAGTGTATCACTAGTACCTGTGGTGGAGTGAGCAAAAGAGGCAATATTACTCATAGACGTAGTGGGTGCGCCATCCATCACACCTTTCTGCTTCCTTTGCATTAGCTGGTAGTATGCATCCAAAATCTCCTGCTCTTTTGGGTGACCCATATCAGCAATACCTTCTTCTGCCACCTCCTCGCTTATCATGAGATTCGCCCGATAGCGTCCTCATCCACTACTTCTACGACCTCCACGACCGCGTCCACGACCTCCAAACTTTCCCCTTCCACCTGCATCCCGCTCTTTTGGTGGTTTGGGACAAGTTATCCGGAGATGACCAATTTCACCACAATTGTAACATTGTCGCGTCTCATTCTTGTATCCCTCGTGCCCTTGATTGGTGACTGCTAGAGCCGATTTCTCTCCCGGAAGAGTGGTTCCACCAGACTGGAGCCTAGTCCTGCTCTCCTCCTGCATCATGGCTGAGATTGTCTCATCCAGGGAGGGAATCTTTGGCTGAGCAAGCAACATCGCACTCCTTTGCTCAAATGTCGGGTTCAACCCCCTCATAAAGTGCATAGTCCTCCGCTGAGCATCTCGCTCCCCCTTTGTGCATTCAGGGTCTTTGCAGCATGCGGT
Organism: Dactylorhiza incarnata; assembly: GCA_033032865.1. Taxonomy (NCBI): domain Eukaryota; kingdom Viridiplantae; phylum Streptophyta; class Magnoliopsida; order Asparagales; family Orchidaceae; genus Dactylorhiza; species Dactylorhiza incarnata. The sequence continues at coordinate 1,440,157 of JAWHQI010000340.1, read as the reverse complement.
TGGAGAGAAATAATCATAGTCTGCCCATAGTCACTCTAGATCTGCGGCATACTCTTGGATTGAGCGATCTCCCTGGGTTACATCCTCTATCTCCCGCTCGATCTGGAACACACGCATGTTGTTGTCGACTCCTGCGTAGAGCCTCTGTAACTTCCCCAAAACATCGCTTACAGTCTCTATGCCATCCACCGTGATAGCGATAGACGCGATCATCGAATTTAGGAGTCAAGTGTGTAACATACTATGCGTAGTTTTCCACTCATTGTACCCATTCGAGTCCTTCTCTGGCTCCCCCTTCTCGCCAGTCATATAGCCCTCCAGGTTCCTTCTGGAGAGAGCCCTCTTTACCCGACGCGACCAACTCAAGTAAGTGGCTGGTCCGTCGAGCTTCAGCTCTACATGAGGGAGATCGAGCTTCATCGTAGGCGGTTGCGACTAAGCGGATCCTTCGCTTTTGGACATCCGTAAGAAGTCGAAGAACACCTTGAGGTCTCCCTCCTCCAGGTTGGCCACTAATTTTTCCATGAGTAGCACAACTATTGATTTATTTATTTATTTATTTTGAGCAAATGAATTTCTCCGGACACCCCGCAACGAGAAACTCACAATTCCACTGCGCACGTGGATAAGACGCCCTCCCTCCGCACGCCGACTGCCGCAATAACCTCACGTGCTCCTGCCGCTACTCCCGCGCAAGCTCCGCACCTCCCGCAAGGAGAAGCTACTCCTCCGCACGCGCACGCGCTTCTCCGCACGCGCTCCTGCTGCCGCGCCCCTGCCGCAAGGAAGCTGTACTCCTGTCGCACCCCTGCTGCCGCACGCTACTGCCGCACGCTCCTGCCGCGCTCCTGCTGCCGCGCCCCTGTCGCAAGAAAGTTGCGGCTGCCGCGTTCTTGCCGCTGCGCTCCTGCCGCACACTATCTGCCGCGCGCCTGTCTGCCGCAGCCGCACCCCCTACGCGCGCAAGTGCCGCAACCGCACCCTTTTGCGCGTGAGTTCCGCACCTCCTCTGCGCGCAAGTGCCGCACGGTCTACTTTCTCGAAGGTGCCACAACCCTAGTGCCGCAGCAAATTCACCCGAGAGATCACCTCCAGAGTTTGTCCCGCTGCACTTTCTCGCACCGTCTCGGAACCTCTCTCTGATACCTTGTGGAAATAAATACAACGTTTCTTATTATTTCTTGATGATTTTACAATGTTACATTGCTCCCCTATATATACACATCAGAGGGGAACCAAATACATGATCTGAGATGTGGGACTAAATACAAAAGGAGTCGGCTATACGCACACCAATTGGTGCTAAACGCACTCCAATTACCAACAAGACCAACTGAGGTCTTGCATAGCCCTAGTTTTTGGACGGTGACAGCCTTTGTTACTGATATGCACGCGGAGGACCCGCCTTGGCAAGTATATTCGAGGAGGACGCGTGACGACAAGGGAGCGCATGACGCGGGAGTGCAAGCCGGGACGCATGGCGGCGGACGGACCGAACCGGGCGGTTCGGGCGAGGCAGAATAAGGGACCGGCCCTTCCTCTTTGTATCTTTATTTTGAATGCTGTATTTTATTTTATTGTAATGTTGAGTGTGAGTGTGGTGGATCCCTCCCTATAAGGGATCACCTTATGTTGTATTAGCATCTTTGGATCACTTAAGTTAATTGGGGCTGCTCCCCTTCTTCTCTCCAACCCTAACTCTCTCTCTCTACCTTCCCCCTTCCCGTCTCTCTCTCTATCTCGCTATCGCTAACCTTCCGCCGTCAACTCCGACGGAAGCCTCTCTCCCTCGCTGTCACCCCTCTTGCCGGTTACCCGATACCCCATCGGTATCATTGGTCCGACCTGCCACTCCACCTACCCTAGCGCCGCCGGTTTCCCCGATCGTACCTTCCGCATCATTGGCGCCCACCACTCGGTCGAATGCCCACGAGGGCCTGGACGACGCGGAAGCCACCCGCCTGCGCGTCGAACGATGTGAGGATACCTTAGGCGGGCTGAAATCCACCGTCGACGCCCTTCTCGCAGGACAAGCTCGCATCCTGAGCCGCCTAGACGGCCTCCCGACGCCACCCCCCTCCCTACCGACGGGATCTGCCTCCTCCAACGATACCGCATCCATCTTGGGGATGCCACCGCCTGTCTACCCCCGCTGCGGTTCCCGCGCCTCCAGTCGGCCGCCCGCACCTCGCCTTGGAGGTTCCTGCATTTTTGGGCGTGGATCCGATGGGCTGGATCGCTCGGGCGGAACAATTTTTTGACCTCAATAACACACTCCAGGCGGACAAAGTGGGCACGACCGTAGTCGGCCTTGACGGCTCGACCCTCCATTGGGCGCGTTGGCTACGCTAGGTCCAACCCTTCATCCCTTGGCACGAGTTCAAACAGGAGATGATCAGTTGCTACGATTCTCGCTACACCGGTTCCTCCATAGAGAGTCTCTGTTCGGCCTGCCGGTCCACAACTGTGGACGCTTATATCGACGAGTTTGTCACGCTCGTCACGCAAGTGTCGGGCCTTCCGCCCGACCACTACCTGGGATTTTTTCTTCAAGGTCTCCCCAACATCCGCTCCCGCATCCGGACCCACCACCCCCGCATCGTGTCGGAAGCCCTTGACCTTGCCCGTGCGGTGGAAGCAAACATCGGGCCCCGCGCTGGCGGCCCCCCCTTTCCGCCATCCTCCGCCGCGCGATAGCGGCCCTCGGCCGCCTCCAATGGGGGTCGGCCGCCCTCCGCCCCGTCTAGACGCCCCGCACCGCGTCTCCAATAACGACTACAATGACCTGCGCCGCCGCGGTTTATGCTTCCGTTGCCGCCAACCATACTCACCGCAACATGTGTGCCCGGTTAAAGAGTTTCATGCGATTATTGGTGACGGGGACGGCGACTACTCGCCCGAGGACTCGGCACTTTCAGGGATGCCGCCGGACCCCCCCCCCCCCCCCCCCCCCCCCCCCCCCCCCCCGGCCGGAGCCGGAGGCGGCACCCCTTAATGTGTTGGAATTTCCCTTTTATTCTGTGGGCGGTCTTACCGGTCCCCGCACGATGAAGCTCGCGGCCGTGATTAATAACCGCCAAGTGATCATTATGATCGATAGTGGAGCGAGTCACAATTTCCTGTCAGCTCAACTCGCCCGCGACATCGATTTACCAATTTCCGCCTCCCCTGATTTCTCCGTCTGTCTCGGCGATGGTCGCCGCCGCCCCACCTTGGGGCAATGTTTGGATGTCACCTTCTCCGTCGGACCCTGCACGGTCACGACAGATTTCTATCTGTTGGAGCTGGGCGGCCTCGACGCCATTTTGGGCGTGGCGTGACTGCAAACCTTGGGGGACGTTCGGGTGAACTGGGCCTCCATGACCATGTCATTCCAGCATCAGGGCCAACCATGCCGCTTAGTGGGCGACTCTACCCTCCTCCGCTCACCGATCTCGTTCCGAGCTATGTCCCGCGTCACCGACGTCGACTTCTCGGCCTGACCATGGCCTCTCCAGACGGTCCGGACGGATACGGCCGGCCCTCTCGCGGTCGAGTTGCATGACGTGCTCGAGGAGTTCTCGGATACCTTTGCCACCCCACCGTGCCTTCCGCCTACCCGGCCGACCGACCATGCGATTGTGCTCCAACCTGGAGCGGCGGCGGTCTCCGTTCGGCCCTACCGCTATGGACATGCCCAAAAGGACGAGATAGAGCGGCTCGTACGAGAGATGTTGGGGGGCCTCATCCGGCCTAGCGCTAGCCCGTTCTCCAGCCCGGTCCTATTGGTCCGCAAGAAAGACGGGAGTTGGCGGTTTTTTGTGGATTACCGAGAGCTCAACAAAGCCACGGTGCCCGACAAGTATCCGCTCTCAGTCATTCAGGAACTCTTGGATGAGCTCCATGGCGCTGCCTTCTTCACAAAGTTAGACCTTCGCGCCGGATATCACCAAATCCGGGTCCGACCGGAGGACGTGCCGAAGACGGCTTTCCGCACGCATGACGACCATTTCGAATTCTTGGTGATGCCGTTTGGGCTTACCAACGCCCCGCCACATTCCAAGCGACCATGAATGATATCTTCCGGCTAGTCCTCCGTAAGCATGTCCTTGTTTTTTTTTATGACATTCTCGTGTTTAATGGCTCTTGGCAGGACCACCTCCTCCACGTGCGTGAAACTTTTACCACCCTTCGGCGCCACCATCTCACCGTCAACCGGAAGAAATACACTTTTGGTGCCACCACAGTGAGCTACTTGGGGCATACCATCTCCGCCAACGGCGTGGCGATGGACGAGGATAAAATTCAGGCGGTCCTCCGATGGCCGACCCCCTCCTCTATTTGGGACGTTAAGGCGTTCCTCGGCCTCACCAGATATTATCGGCGCTACATCAAGGACTATGGCGGGTTGGCCCGTCCCCTCACTCAATTGCTGAAAGCCTCGGAGGAAGGCCCTTTTGTGTGGCCACCGGTCGCAATGGCGGCGTTCGCCGCCCTACTGGCGGCTTTGGTGCAAGGGCCGGTCCTGTCCATGCCAGATTTCCGGCAACCGTTCCTCGTGGAGTGTGATGCGTCGGGTTCCGGCGTAGGCGCAGTATTGATGCAGGCCGACCGACCTATCACTTATTACAGTCGGGCGTTTTCTTCCGCGGTGCGCAGCCGCCCGGCTTACGAGAACGAGCTCATGGCTCTCGTGTTGGCGGTGCAGCATTGGCGGCCATACCTAGTGAGTCGCCCCTTTGTGATCTGCACTGATCATCATAGTCTCCGCTACTTACTCCAACAGAAAATCGCCACGCCAACGCAACAACTTTGGGTGGCCAAGCTCCTTGGTTATGACTTCACGATCAAGTTCCGTCCGGGCAAGACCAACCGAGCGGCCGATGCTCTCTCTCGCCACCCGCACACCCCGGAAATGGCCGCCATTTCGCGCCCAGTTTGGGCAGACGCCACCGCCCTCCAGCAAGAAGTAGACCACGACCCCCACTTGGCCAACATCCGGGCGGCCTTACTAGCGGACCCAACGACGCGGTAGCCCTATTCTCTCATTGGGGGCCGGCTCTTCCATCGGGGCCGCCTAGTCCTGTCGGCAACCTCCTCCCGAATCCCACAACTGTTAGCCGAGTTCCACTCCACCCCTTCGGGGGGCCACGCAGGGGCTTTCCGTACGTATCAGCGTTTAGCCGCGTCGCTGTACTGGCCGCACATGCTCCGCCAGGTGAAGGCCTACGTGGCTGCCTGTTTGCCTTGTCAGAAGGCGAAATATGAGACGATGTTCCCCAGTGGCCTCCTGCAGCCCCTGCCGATTCCCGAGCGCGTTTGGGAGGACATAGCGATGGATTTCATCACCCGACTACCTCGTTCGAATGGGTTTGATTGCATTCTGGTGGTCGTCGACCGTCTCACGAAGTACACCCACTTCGTTCCTCTCCGTCATCCATACACGGCGGCAACCGTGGTGATGTAGGGTAGGTTGTGGGGTGAACTCCTAAATGCACACTAGTGATGGGTGGAGGGGGACTCGCAATATTTTAATGACTAAATGCAACAACACATGTAGTTAGGCGCACGAATTAATATTAGCAACTAAATAACATAAGACGACATGTTTCATTCAATAAGCGAAGACAACAATTTTCTTTTAGGCTTGAGGCGTTGACTTTCCTCCGCACGGAGGGCCAGAGAAAGCGCGCGGCGATTCAATCCGTCCTGCAGTTAGAGATCTAAAGAGACAAATAGTAATAAGCCTTAATTCCAATCAATCACTAAATAACCGCAACGTGACAAAGTTTTAACACCTTCAACCAATACAAAATCACGTCAAGCGGGCAGGGGCCCAAGCTCTCGGCGGCCGAGGTCAGGATAGTCATCGTGGTCTGGATCACAACGGCCGTGCTGTGGTGTGTGGGCCCTATGTTCCTGAGGAAAAACTCGGGATCTATCGCGTTGCTGAGGGTATATATCATCCTCACGGTCTGGCCGACGCTCAGGGGAGTGGCTACGACGGGGAGCGTCACGACGGTACTGCTCAGGAGGTGGAGGAGCTCCCCTTTGTCGTGGAGGAATGCGTGGATCCGGACGAAGGGGAATTCCCGGCTCATTTTCGCGTGGCTCCCCTTCTTGGGAAGGTGCGTCACTTGGGTTTTCTAGACGTCCTAACCGGGTATTCACCTCTGTGAGTCACGTCGGAAACCCTGAAACTGGGTGCCCATGGTGTCTAGGCGATCGAGGACAAGGCGCTGAAATTCAGCAAGCGACGCGCCCGAGTTCGAACTATTTGTTCGTTCATCAATAACGTTCGGATCGGACATCGGGGATCTATAAGCCCTACCACTACGGAGCATAGACGTGGCCCAAACCTTGGGATCTGATACCAACTGATGTAGGGTAGGCTGTGGGGTGAACTCCTAAATGCACACTAGTGATGGGTGGAGGGGGACTCGCAATATTTTAATGACTAAATGCAACAACACATGTAGCTAGGCGCACAAATTAATATTAGCAACTAAATAACATAAGACGACAAGTTTCATTCAATAAGCGAAGGCAATAATTTTCTTTTAGCCTTGAGGCGTTGACTTTCCTCCGCACGGAGGGCCAAAGAAAGCACGCGGCGATTCAATCCATCCTGCAGTTAGAGATCTCACGAGACAAATTATAATAAGCCTTAATTCCAATCAAACACTAAATAACCACAACGTGACAAAGTTTTAACACCTTCAACCAATACAAAACACAACACGAAATCTGAAAGTAAATTAGGACTACATTAATTTAAAACAAATCTGAACTTTGGAGAGGGGAGGAGGATTTCCGGGTGGTGGTGGACTGGATCGGGTAGGGGTGGTCGAAGGGGATGTAGGGGGGGGGGGGGGGGGCTGGATCGGGATGGCACAGACTGGATCTGGGCTGTAGTGCCTAGATCTGGGCAGATCTGAGAGGGGAGGGGCTGTGGGGGGCGGCGTCCTGCTGTGCTGGGTTAGGGAAAATAGTGGGTGGCTGTTGTGGGGGGTTTAAGGGGGGTGCGGGTGGCTGTTATGGAGGCAGGGTGGCTGTCGGTTATGGAAGGGCTGGAGTTGGCGGCATGGGGCTGGAAGGGGGAGGCTGACGACTGGGGTTTGACAGTGGGCTGGCGGTAGGGGGGCTGGAAGGGGGGCTAGCGGCTGGTGGTTGAAAGGGGCTGGCGGCTGGGGTTTGACAGAGGGCTGGTGGCAGGGGGATGGAAGGGGGTGGCTGTTTGGTGGAGGAGAAGGATAACAAGGAGGAATAAGATACTTACCCAAGGAGTCGTCACCAAGGGGCTCCGCGGAGTCGGCACCGCGGAGAGGATCATCGGAAATGAAGAAGACAAGCCTCCAAATTTCAGCAATGAGAAATTATGCAGCCCTAATGTTCTATTTATAAGAAAACGGGATTAGGGCAATCGAAATCGACGGCTATGATTGGCCGGTGGTTCCGATGCCATAACTACAAGAAATAAAACTCAAAATACATAATGCCATATATGAAACTGAATCGAAACAACGAACCGGACGCGTCCGCGGTGGCGGATCGCCGGTTCGGTCAAGTCCGTCTGCGAGAATACACGAAGGTGGGGTCCGCCTTGCGCCGAGTTGTGCCAGATGGTCCCCTATCAACTCCCCCCGACTGAAAAGCCTTCATCTCCGATGAATGGAGATGATCATACTGTGGTCGAAGTCCAGGGACGAGTCGATCAAGCTCTGCAGTAGCAATCCAGGTGTCGTCGGAGAAGGGACGTCCGAGCCAGCGAACCAAGTAACGACACACGAGGCCACCCATGGAGGGGACGTACTCATGCGCAATGATCTCAGTGATGTGCTCGTCGCTCAACGCTCGAGGAAGGAGGTCCGGTGGAATCGGCGGTGCTGAAGAAGAAGACAGTGGAGACGAGATCCCGGGTAAGTTGGGGTCAATGACGGACTGGGTGCTGGGAACGGGCTGTGGTGGCATAGGCCAAGTGGTGGGAGGTGAAAGCGGTGGTACATGTTCAGAAGGGCAGCCAACGTGGGGATCAGGGTACTCGTGAGGTGCAAAGTATGGCGTCAGGTCCTCAACATTGAACACGGGGTGGATACCCATGCTCGCAGGAATATCCAGCTCATAAGCATTTGGCCCGATCCGTCTCAGGACTGTGTAGGGACCGATTCGCCTGGTGCTTAGCTTCTTAGCAGACCCCCGAGGGAGTCTCTCAGTGCAAACTCTCACCATCACCTATTCACCTATCTGAAAATGTTTTCTTGCCTATATTTATCTGCTTGTTCCTTATAATATTCGTTGCTTAAATTACTTTTGCGCCTAACTGACTCATGCAACTCATGCAAATGACGTGTGAATGACTCCGCGGACTCACTTGGGTGTGACTCAGTCGGGACAGGAATAAGATCAATGGGCTTCCTAGGGTCGTAGCCTGACACTATATGAAAGGGACTTAGACCTGTAGACCTATTGATTGAACTGTTATATGCAAACTCCGCAACAGGGAGCACCGAATCCCAACTAGATGCATGCTCTCCAACTAGACACCTCAGTAAATTGCCTAAGCTTCTATTCACTACCTCAGTCTGACCATCCATCTGAGGGTGATATGCAGATGAAAACTTTAGGGTCGTCCCGGTTTTTCGTCACAGGGTCTTCCAGAAATAACTAATGAATCTCACATCTCTATCGGACACAATGGACTTCGGCAGACCGTGTAATCTAAAGACGCCACTAATAAATAAGGCATCGACGTGGGGGCATCTGCAGTCTTACTGCATGCGATGAAATGAGTCATCTTAGAGAACCGGTCAACTACCACGAATATAGAATCATGCTTCCTCTGAGTGCGAGGAAGCCCCAGTACGAAGTCCATGCTAATATCCTCCCACGGACGATGGGGAACGGGAAGAGGGGTGTATAAGTCGGTGCTCTGCTTCGTTCCCTTGGCCGTCTGACAAATCCGACAATGTCGTACGACATGGGCTACATCCTTCTTCAGGCTCGGCCAATAGAAACGATCCTCTACTATAGCGATCGACTTGTGCCGCCCAATGTGACCGGCGGCACCGCCCGCGTGTAATTCCCATACTAAATAGTCGCGGTACGAAGTGCTGGGTACACACAAGCGAGAACCCCGGAATAAATATCCGTCAATAAGCCTATACCCCTCAATAATATCAGGTGGGTCCTTTGACAGTGAGGCATATAAATCAGAGAAATCGCGACAAGTGGGGTAGTCCGTGATCAATCTCTCAAACCCATCCACCTGGGCCCTTAGCGTGTGGAGAAATGAGACTCGGCGACTGAGTGCGTCAACGGGTTTGTTCTCAACACCGGTGCGGTGTTTGAGAACATAGTGAAAATCTTGTAAGTACTCGACCCACTTCGCATGTCGATGACTCAACTTCTTGTGGGAATCGAGGTAACGTAGGGCCTGGTGGTCATAATAGAGGACGAACTCCCGTGGTAGGAGGTAGTGTCTCCAATATCGTAATGACTGGACAAGAGCATAAAATTCTCGATCGTAGTTCGAGTATTTTTGCTTAGCTTCGTTCAGTTTCTCACTAAAGTAAGAAACCGGGTGTCCCTTTTAACTCAACACACCTCCAATACCAACACCTGATGCGTCACAGGCGACCTCGAAAACTCTACTGAAATCGGGAAGTCGTAGAACAGGGGCGGACGTCAATTTGTCCTTGATCTCTTCAAATGCCCGAGTGGCCGCGACGGTCCACTGAAAGTCGCCCTTGCGCAGACAGCTAGTAAACAGGGCCATAATCGAGCTAAATCCCCTAACGAATCTCCTGTAAAAGGTCGCAAGCCCATGGAAACTGCGGGCCTCGTGGATGTTCGATGGTGTAGGCCTACAGTTTCCACGAGGCCCCCAGTTTCCATGGATAGTCGAGCGGGCAGGGGCCCATGCTCTCGGCGTCCGAGGTCAGGATAGTCATCGTGGTCTGGATCACGACGGCCGTGCTGTGTTGTGTGAGCCCTATGTTCCTGAGGAAAAACTCGGGGTCTATCGCGTTGCTGAGGGTATCTATCATCCTCACGGTCTGGCCGACGCTCAGGGGCGGGGCTACGACGGGGAGCGTCACAACGGTACTGCTCAGGAGGTGGAGGAGCTCCCCTCTGTCGTGGAGGAATGCGTGGATCCGGACGAAGGGGAATTCCCGGCTCATTTTCGCGTGGCTCCCCTTCTTGGGAAGGTGCGTCACTTGGGTTTTCTAGACGTCCTAACCGGGTATTCACCTCTATGAGGTCACGTCGGAATCCCTGAAACTGGGTGCCCATGGTGTCTAGGCGATCGAGGACAAGGCGCTGAAATTCAGCAAGCGACGCGCCCGAGTTCGAACTATTTGTTCGTTCATCAATAACGTTCGGATCGGACATCGGGGATCTATAAGCCCTACCACTTCGGAGCATAGACGTGGCCCAAACCTTGAGCTCTGATACCAACTGATGTAGGGTAGGCTGTGGGGTGAACTCCTAAATGCACACTAGTGATGGGTGGAGGGGGACTCGCAATATTTTAATGACTAAATGCAACAACACATGTAGTTTGGCACACGAATTAATATTCGCAACTAAATAACATAAAACGACAAGTTTCATTCAATAAGCGAAGGCAACAATTTTCTTTTAGCCTCGAGGCGTTGACTTTCCTCCGCACGGAGGGCCAGAGAAAGCACGCGACGATTCAATCCATCCTGCAGTTAGAGATCTCACGAGACAAATAATAATAAGCCTTAATTCCAATCAAACACTAAATAACCACAACGTGACAAAGTTTAACACCTTCAACCAATACAAAACAGAACACGAAATCTGAAAGTAAATTAGGACTACAGTAATTTAAAACAAATCTGAACTTTGGAGAGGGGAGGAGGATTTCCGGCTGGTGGTGGACTGGATCGGGTAGGGGTGGTCGAAGGGGATGTAGGGGGGGGGGGGGGGGGGGGCGGGGGTGGATCGGGATGGCACAGACTGGATCTGGGCAGATCTGAGAGGGGAGGGGCTGCTGTGCTGGGTTAGGGAAAATAGTGGGTGGCTGTTGTGGGGGGTTTAGGGGGTGCGGGTGGCTGTTATGGAGGCAGGGTGGCTGGCGGTTATGGAGGGTCTGGAGTTGGCGGCAGGGGGCTGGAAGGGGGAGGCTGGCGACTGGGGTTTGACAGTGTGCTGGCGGCTGGTGGCTGAAAGGGGGTGGCTGTTTGGTGGAGGAGAAGGAGAACAAGGAGGAATATGATACTTACCCAAGGAGTCGTCACCAAGGAGCTCCGCGGAGAGGATCACCGAAAATGAAGAAGACAAGCCTCCAAATTTCAGCAATGAGAAATTCTGCAGCCCTAATGTTCTATTTATAAGAAAACGGGATTAGGGCAACCGAAATCGACGGCTATGATTGGCTGGCAGTTCTGATGCCATAACCACAAGAAATAAAACTTAAAATACATAATGCCATATATGAAACTGAATCGAAACAACGAGCCAGACGCATCCGTGGTGGCGGATCGCCGGTTCGGTCAAGTCCGTCTGCGAGAATACACGAAGGTGGGGTCCGCCTTGCGCCAAGTTGCCCCAGATGGTCCCCCATCACGTGGCAGACAACTTCATCACCGAGATCGTGCGACTTCATGGTTTTCCCCGCTCCATAGTGAGCGACCGCGACCCGCTCTTCCTCAGTAGTTTTTGAACGTCTCTGTTTCGTCTCCAGGGCACGCGTCTCCGGATGAGTACGACATATCGTCCGCAGTCGAATGGGCAATCCGAGGTGCTTAATCGGTGCTTGGAAACTTTGCGGTGCTTCATTGGCGAGCGGCCTGGATTATGGGCAAAATGGTTATGTTGGGCGGAATACTCCTATAATACGGCATACCACCACGCCGCAAATACCTCCCCGTTCGTGACCGTTTATGGCCGACCTCCTCCTTCCGTGCTCCGCTATCTTCCGGGGGAATGTCCCGTCGCTAGCTTGGCCGACCATTTGTACGATCGGGACATTATCTTGGACAGTTTGAAGCATCACCTTCGGCGTGCACAAGCCAAGATGCTCTCCTTTGCTAACCGGAAGCGCATGGATCTTTCCTTCCAAGTGGGCGAGCGAGTTTTTCTCAAACTTCATCCATACCGCGAACTTACGGTCGCTTGCCGCCCTTGCCCCAAATTGGCTCCTCGTTTCTACGGGCCTTTTGAGATCGTTAGTCACATCGGAGCCGTGGTATACCGGCTCCGCCTATCGGACAGTAGCCGCATCCACCCGGTCTTTCATGTTTCTCAACTCCGGCGCGTTATCGGCGACCACCCCGTCACCGACCATATACCGAACGACCCCGACTACTCCGGTTCCGAACCCCTATACCCGGAAACCATCATCGATCGGCGCCACCATACGCCGGGGGATCTCATTCCGGAAGAGATCCGGGTAGCTTGGCGCAACCGCCCTATCTCCGCCGCGACGTGGCTACTGCGGGATGACTTTTAGCGCCAATTTCCGGATTATTGCCTTGAGGACAAGACTAATTTTTCAGACGGCGGTATTGTTACCGATATGCACGCGGATGACCCGCCTTGGCAAGTATATTCGAGGAGGACGCGCGACGACAAGTGAGCGCATGACGCAGGAGTGCAAGCCGGGACGCATGGCGGCGGACGGACCGAACCGGGTGGTTCGGGCGAGGCAGAATAGGGGACCGGCCCTTCCTCTTTGTATCTTTATTTTGAATGCTGTATTTTATTTTATTGTAATGTTGAGTGTGAGTGTGGTGGATCCCTCCCTATAACGGGGATCACCTTATGTTGTATTAGCATCTTTGGATCACTTAAGTTAATTGGGGCTGCTACCCTTCTTCTCTCCAACCCTAACTCTCTCTCTCTACCTTCCCCCTTCCCGTCTCTCTCTCTCTCTCTATCTCGCTATTGCTAACCTTCCGCCGTCAACTCCGACTGAAGCCTCTCTCCCTCGCTGTCGCCCCTCTTACCGGCTACCCGATACCCCAGCGGTATCAGCCTTGGCCACATTTGCTAAATCTTCTTCTCTAAGAATCTTTTCCAAAGACAGAAATTCAGTGTCTATCAACCCACAGATATGATGATCCCATAGCTGAATGTGTTTCATCCTTGCAGGGAAGACTAAGGGCGTGTTTGCCTGGGCTGATCCGTCGCGGCCGCGCAGACGGTACCGCCCGGCCGCGACCACGCGCCGTTTGGCGGGCCGCGGCCGGGCGGCGGGGATCAGCCCAGCTAAGGGAAATCCACGAATTTCCACCGCGGTCACCTCTGCGCGGATTTCGTCCGCGGGAAATCCGCCTCGCCAAACCCATCCTATGATGATAAATACTTTGACTGCCATTGAAAGGAGAACTCTAGTTTTACTATTTTGCTCAACTACTTCGGAGAGTCATATTCCCTACTTTTGCAATTGACAAAATGATACTTTTATAAAGGAGAGTTATTCAACTCTTTGTTGCGCAACCCAAGGTGAAAATATAATTAGTTTTGCTCTTTCGATTGTTCATATCACATCCAATTTTTCATCAACAAATCCTTCCATCGCCTTTCTAGAGCTGAAATGCCGGACCTGAAATGCCGGACCTGAAATGCCGGACCTGAAATGTCGTACCTGAAATGCCTTTCAAGTATGTCGAGAGTCATTTTACATCTTCTCAATGTTTTTTCCTGATCTACTACGAATGTGCTCATAGCTCCACTGCATGTATTATATCTAGTGTAGTATACATCACAACATACATCAAACTATCATTGTTGATGTGTATGGTACTGTGGACATGTATCCATGTTCATTATTCATCGTCAATGATTGCTCCTTTGAGAGTTTGAAATGACTAGCCAATGGTAGGTTTTTACACTTTGCTTCAAGCTGGCTGAACCTGTTAAGCATCCTTTCAATTATTTTCTTATAATATTACTTTGTAATTCCTTTTGTTCTTGTAACATCCCGAATCCGATGAGAGTGTGGGTGTCTTTGTGGTGGTGCAACACAAAGAAAGGAAGCTCCGACAGGCATCTAGGATGACAGATATCTAAGTGAAAGTAGATGTAAAAATGAACTTAATCACATATCAAAAATGGAGGAAAAGTTAGTGGGCTTAAGGAATAATTTAGACCATCAAATATCAGACACATTTTGAGAGCAAATAATGGAGTTGTGTTAAGAACTCCACATTTGACTGTACTCTGGTGGGAGTATTTCTGGGATGGGTGATGTTACACTACAAAAAAAAACTTCATAAATTGGTGATTTGATTCGGATTTTTCTTCTTTTTAATTTGGTTTGCGCAACCTTTATATGACGAGATTAAAGTTAGGCGGGTGTTTTCAAAGAGTTTCGCAAATATTCCTACTTTGAGAAACTAACCGTTATTCTATCGAAAAATAGAAGTAACGGTTTTTTTCTTCTTTCGAAATATTGACGATTACACCCCGATTACAATGCCGAATTCTATTGATTTTTAAAATAGCAAAGGAGAGTGTTGCAAGTTTCGGATTTGAAAAGTGTTTGTTTAAATTTTAATCCAAATTAATCATATAATAAAGGCAAGTATACCTTATCATGAGTAATACAGGATATTTTATTTTAGAAAATATCGAGGTCGTATATTTCCGCGGATCGTGTTGATTATACTACTTTGAGGAACGAACTATTATTTTATCGGAATAAGTTTTTAGTGTGGATTTTTAAAAGCAAACGATAGTAAAAAGCGTATAACTAGAGTTCTAAAATGATAATAAAAAGCGTATAACTAGAGTTCTGAACGATGACAATAATAGCGCCCGATGTCGAATTACCTTGAGACGAAAATAGTCTTTTTTAGAAGTAAAAGAGATGACTTTTCAAAACATTAAAACGGCTTGGCCGCGGTGGTTCCATAATTATGAACGCTCCTCTCGGCTAACTAGTGTACTTCTCTTTACCCTTGAGCGATCAGTCCGTACGCACGAGCCTCTCGGCTAACTAGTGTACGGAGACGGAAATGAAAACTACACATCGATTATGTGGCTCCACTCAACGTTATTCTCGGGTAAACCTTAAGCGTTAATTATTTTAGAAAGAGATGTTTTAATTTTTAGAAAAACTATTTTTGGGTCCCAATGTTCTTCGACATCGTGCGCTAAAGGAAATTAGCCACTCATCGGAATGGGGACGGCATAATTAAGAAAATACATGTTTATAATTTTATAAGCGAATATAAGTGCGAAAAAGGGAAATAAAAAGACTTATATAAAAGCAGTAATAATATCCGTCCCAACCGTCTTAATCAAGCGCTAAAGAAACTTAGCCACTCATCCGGGACGGGGGTGGTATAGAAATGAAAAGACTTATATAAGTTCAGAAATAATATCCGTCCCAACCGTCTTAAACAAGTGCTAAGGAAACTTAGCCACTCATCCGGGACGGGGGTGGTATAGAAATGAAAAGACTTATATAAGTGCAGAAATAATATCCGTCCCAACCGTCTTAAACAAGTGCTAAAGGAAATTAGCCTCTTATAAGGACTGAAAAATAAAAACTGAAAAGAGTGTTACACACTCAGAACCCAAAATAGGGTTTGGAAAACATCACTCAGAGACATTATAACAGTATATAAGAAGATTTTGAAATAAGAAACGAACTATTTTATTGCAAAAATGAACATTACAACTAGACTATGAAAGCAAAAGTGGCTACCTAAAAATACAGAAGATTAAAGCAGAAGTGGCTATCTAGAATGCATAAAATAACTGAAATACAAGTCCTAAACCACTCCAGAAACTAGCTAACAAATAAAATTCTGGATGAAATATTCCTTCAGCCGACCCCTCCTATTTATAGGCAAAATTTTAATTTTTTTTACATACGCACCCATGCTGTGATTATGGGGCGTGATATTTAATCCAACTTAAAGGCCGCCTTCGCGAAGAATCTGCCGTCAAGATAAGGCTGTACACAGCATGGGTGCGGGATTCGTCAAAAGCCTGGATGGATAGAGTTCGTTGAAAGCCTGGGCTACGAGTTCGTCGAACGCCTGGGCTACGAGTTCGTCGAACGCCTGGATGGAGAAAAGTTCGTCGAACGCTGGGCGGGGAGAGTTCGTCGAACACTAAATAACATCGTTAACTAAAGCGCAAACTTGTCGTGGCGGCTATGAATTCTTCGACGTCATAAGTGGTCGTCCTAGCACATGTATCCCACTGGAAACTTGACCCACTGGAAAATTGACCCTTCCCCAAAGTTGAGTGAGGGAAGGCACGCTTGGAAGCTTTCCATGACGTCTGAAGCACACCAATTAGGCAAAGGATTTGGTCGAAGTTGTGAATATATGAATAATGATGGTGCAAATTTGTCGTGGTCTTGTGCCATTGTTGGAGCGAAAATCATCTTCCTAAATAAAGCGTAATTGGTTGTGTTTGAGTGGTTTGGTTGAATAAAAAGAGAAAAAGGGGAAAAACATAGTTGACAACTAGAGTGGGGACAAGTGCCAAAAACTTGAATGGGTATTAAATGCGGTGGTTTAAGAAAATACCTTTGCGGGGTCCAAGGTTCGAAATGGTGGGGTAATGAGTTGACTGTAAAAATGTGGGTGGGGCCGGAAAGGGGTAATAAGTATTGTAGAGAGTGCCATGGATAGAGGGGTTGGGATGTCGGAATTGGAAACAGTGGATCAACACGTGAATTCGTGAGAACGAGTTAGCGGGAGGGGTGGTTTTGCCGCATGACGGGTAATTGTAGGGTGCAATGATGTTTTGGACGACGACTAACCTCAAGCTTGCCTTCTTTCTTTCTTTTTTGGTAGTTCCAACCCTTGGTCGACAACTGTGAGGTGCGGCCTCGATGTTGTGGTAAGATGTGTAGATGCTGGAATGAGGAAGTTGTGTTGGCGAGGATGCAGAGGGCTACATTGTATAAGTAGTCGATGGTGAGTGTGGGGATGTTCGTAAATTTTGGGTGGTCTGGTGTAGAGAGGAATCAATGGGGGTCAGAGGGAGCGGACTGGGGTGATCTTTGATTGATGTCGCCTGACGTGGATTCATTCGCTGCCGGAGGGGGGGGGGGGGGTCATCGAGGATGCTAAAACTTTTCTGGATATTACGACATAGGGCCATTTATTCATTGTGACGAGTTGTATCTCGATCAATGACTATGTTTTCGTTGAGGGAGTCGTTGATACCCGACGGATGGAAGGGTAGCAGGCGGAGAGCAGCATGTCTGACCATTGTTACACAGTTAAAAAATACTTGCTTTGGAGAGGAAGTGAGAGAGAGCACTTGGGAATGACATTAAACGATAATGAAATACAATTACAAAACTTGGACGATGACTACGCTTCCACCAAACTCTCAGAGGATGAGTCCTCCAAAGAACATCCTCTTTAAACGAGAGAACACATAAGAACTTCCAAAATCCACTAACACTCCTTATCGGGTTCTTTATATAGAATGGAGGTCCCGTTGAAAGACTATCATTAAAGATTAACATTAGAAGACAAACATTGAGTAACATTATTAATTAAAGCTATTAATTACCTAAACCTCCCCTGAGATTAGCATAATTACATGTTGCACCTATGTATCTTTTGAAATTACAAAATCTCCCTTTTAAGTTTACATTTCACAACATACATGCACAAAAATACCCTAGAGTTCTCATCCTTGAAATATTGCATTTGCATTAATAAAAGAAAGGAAAAAAGGAGAGAAACAAGCAACAGCTATCCAAAGGGGAGCACGCCCTCCAGATCAACCTTGACTTGCTCAAGGAAGTCAGGATGTGTGAGATCAGAAGCAGTCCACAAAAAAGAGTATGAGAAAGCAAGGTTAGCACATAAGTCAGCTACCTTGTTAGCCTCCCGTCGAACATGATGAAAAAGGACCTGATTAAAATCAAGGAGAAAGGCCAAGTCCTCCTCATCACGACCATCTCCAGTCCATTTCCCATTCTGGATACTCCTCACGCAGAAGTCAATCAAGTTCCGGCTGTCCCCTTCAATAATTGCCCCTTTACCTCGTAGAAGGATGACGGGAGTAGATGCTTGAGGGCCTTGAGAGCCGCCATTTCAGTCCCGCCCGGGTCCCAATGAACCGATTCCACCCCAGCAGCAAGAAGAATGCTACCGGCGTCGTCCCGAACTACAAGCCCCAGACCAGCACGCCGATTAGAAAGAAGGGCCCCATCAATGTTCAACTTTATCCAGCCAGGAGGGGGGTGGGGGACACCACGAAACCGCGAGAGACCGCCTGAAGGGCAGAGTAGTGTCCCAGTTCACCTGCAAGGGTACTTGTTGTCACATGAAATCGAAGCCAGAACCGTCGCTACAATAACCCCGGGGGTAGCGAATTCCTGATGATGAACTTTGGCGTTACGAGCCCGCCAACACTGATAGATAACATAGCAGAAACCACTGAAGGCCACTACGGCGTTGGAGTCGGCAATGGTGAGAGATGAAATGAGATCCTCCCAGGAGCTGGGCGAGGGCAGAAAGATGCCCCACCGTCTCAGGGCAAGACGAACCGCATGGAGGTTCGCACAAGCTCCAACCAAATGGTCCCTAGACTCATCCTCGAGGCAGCCCCATGGGCAAGATTTATCATCACTGAGGCCCCGCCGGGCTAGCCAAGTTCGAGAAGGGATGGCATCCCGTGCCATTCTCCACCAGAAAAGCCTTTCCCGCGGCCTGAGGTGCAGTTTTGGGAGCCACTTCAGGCGTGGAGGAAGTTCCGCAAATTGGGCTGCGAACGCAAGGCCGGTAATTGTTTTTCCACTAAAGCGATGCATGATTTCCGGTGAATCCCGGTCCAAGGACGTAGCAATAGGGAGACGTGAAATTAAAAAGATCAGCTCGGGTCCAAAATACTGCTCCAGCTTGGTTCTGTCCCACCCGCCATTATTGGTCAGAAAGTTAGCCACAGAGGTGACGTCCAAAGCAGCCCTGTCAACAAAAGTGGGCCATCTGGCGAGAGCCAGCTTTAATCCAAGTGTCGGAATGAGCGTTGACGCTTACCCCATTAGCCACACGCCAACGAACTATCCGCTGCAGGGATTCATACCCCTTATTTATAAGCCACATTACGAAGGAGTCGCCGCGTTTGGAGATGCCCTCCCCTATGCGACCCGGGTATCTATCATGGAAGATCTGGTGGAAGAGAGAGGGACCCGGTTGCATCAATTCCCAGGCAAATCGCGCACGCAGCGGTCCCTGCCAAAGGAGGTGGTTGTTTTGTGCACGCATGCTATAAAATGTAAACTTACAAGGGAGGTTTTTGTAATTTTAAAAGATAAAGGAGTGCAACCTGTAATTTTGTAAACTTACATGGGAGATGCCGACAAACAACCCTTAATTAAATCGCAAGCTTGTCGCAACGACTTTAAAATTTTCAACATCACAAGTGGTCGTCCTAGCACGCGTTTCTGTATCAGGTGATCTCCTGGGAAGCACTCGTATGCCACCTATGAAAAAAGATAAAATTGCGCCGTTCAACTTAATATGGGATAGGCTAATCCAAAGCAGACAATACCTCAGATATTGTGGGTTTGGTCATTACAAATAGTATCATAGTCACACCTCCCACAATACGATGTGTTGTTCGAGGATGAACCAAGCGGAAGCTAGTGGATCTGTAACAATCTGAATTCGATGAGGGTCCGATGAGGACCAATAGTGTCTTTAAGGCGATGAGGCCGATATAAAGGTAACTCATATAAGGCTTATATGATAACAAACTTATAGGTGAAAGGAGGCGCATGAATGAACTGCACATATTGGAATTGGAGAATAAGTTATTGTGCTTAAGTAATAATTTGGACTAACAAATATTAAAGACAAATTATAGAAAGTGGTGTTGTATTAGGAACTTCATAGTTAAGAGCGATACAGTGAGAATAATTCTGGGATGGGTGACCAGTGACCTACTGGGAAGTACTTGCAAGCTAACTTTGGAAAAGAATAAAGCAGTGTGGTTCAGTTTCATATGAGATTTGACTGAACCAAAGCGTGCCTCATATATTGTGAGTTGGTTCGATACAATTTTATCACTAGTGTCGAGAATCTATTTAGCTATATTTCCAAGTCCATATCAAACTTCTCTATATACGGGACTTTAAATTGTTTGTTTTCTTTAATGCTAGATCCTGCAACCAATGTGTCTGTTAGTGTTGTTGTATACACTACTCTATTATATATAAAGGTGTATGATCATCTTCACTCACCAGAGATGAGTACTTTCAAGCCGGGGGGAGTTGATGGAGATCATCGGCCACACAAGTCTATTCCCGCAAGGTGATGATCTGCTACCCATTCAGACGATTTGAGTCCACGGATGTGCCCGAATGATTGTTCTGAGTCTGTTTGTGTATTTGTTTATTATTTTTGAGTTGTATTTAACATCTGATCGGATCAGACATTATGACCCGTCTGATTCGGATGCCCTAGTTCTCCCTATATATGTGTGTGTGCATGTTGTTTTAGTGGGGGGTCCATTTTTCTATTCAGTTTTAGAAATCACCGGTCTCCTGCTCAAGGTGCGACTTCGAGGCCCACCCTTGGTGCGACTCCTAGGGTTTTCGTTCTCGCCTGTCTTCTTCACTTGCTACTTCATTGCACATCCCCTCTACTTCCTCCAGCTGTATACCGCGTCCTACTCCATCGACAGTAACAGCTACGCTCCATACCACTCGACGCATCCCTTCCCAGCAACACGACACCTCCTTCCCCAGTCCACAGAGCTCTCCCCCATCCCTCGTCGGCTTCAACGGTCATGAATATCCCATCCAGCCGCCGGTCATCCCTCTGTCTTCCTTACAGTTTCCCTGAGCCACTCTCTTTACCCAGACCACGTGCTATCTTTTTCTCCCACTCTCCCGTGTCCAACCCAGTCCTGCAAGCCCCACACCTTCTTCCGGTCACATCTTGATCCCTCCCTTCACAACCTCAAGCCCATTCCTGAGCCTCCATGTTCCTATAGGCAGCATACAGTCCCTGTTGGAGCCAGCAACCCTTAGATACGCACCCTTGCCACATTTTATCACCGCCTGCACGCGCAGGTCGTATTGTGGTGTTCTTGTTTTCTATTATTGTGTGCTTGGACCATATTTTGTTGGATGCGGTACTATATGCTTGTGTTTCAGTGAGATTGTCTGATTTGTAGGACATACTCGTTGCGTGCTTAAAATCTTTGCACTCCTATGTGAGGGAATTAATGGTTGTTATTCTAATTAATTTCTGCAATTGAATGTGCTACTGAATAGGTTATATTTAGTTATTTACTTTGTTATGGAAATTTGAGTAGAATGAAAAACACAGACAACACAAACAGAAAAGCAACAACACAGACAACACAAATTTACGTGGTTCACCCCAAGATGGGCTACATCTACGGGCAACAACATTTTGTTTTTCATTATCAAGAACAGAGGCGATTACAAAAAGTGGGCGAATTTCCGAATAACCCAAAACCTTAGAACGACAAGGAGTTTATATAATTAACATACTTATTGTTAATTTTAATCGTACTGTTTCAAGTGCATTCACATCTTCATTAGGGTTTTCGGTAGTCATAGTGCATTCCACTTAGAGTTGCATCTTAGTGCGCCCGCACTCACAACCTACCCTGCATCAATAATACCAATAACAACACTAGAGGTATCAATGTATTAGGTAATAGAAGCATCAAAATTAGGAAATTGCGGTACAATGTGCTCGACAAAGTTGTTTTAGATGCGAAGAATGCATCATCTTTAGCGCTTGACCAGAAGGGATCTTATGTAACAATGAGGTAGCAGATAAAGCTAAGGACGTATATCTGTGTAAAAATGACGTCCGAGAAAAGAGTGCAAGTAACACAAGGTTGTTTCATAATATCAAGAATTTTGACAGGTTTGGCCCCTCCGACTTCAAAAGGGATTTTATGCAACAATGTGGTAGCAAATAAAGCTAAGGATGTATATCCGTGTACAAAGCGGCGATAATATCTAATGAGTCTAAGAAAAGAGTGCAATTAATGCAAGGTTGTTGGATGGTACTAGTCCATAATATCAATAGGTTTGACTTTTTAAGGCTTCAAAATAGATTAGATGAACGAGGTAAAATTATCACGAAGAATATGTAAAATTTGGTGAAGATGTTAAAACTGAAGTTTCCAATTATAGACGAGAATGCCATTGAAGAAGATCAAGGAAAAATTTGACTAATATCTTCCAACAACAAATTTAATTGTAGCATGGAATGTGGAGGGGCATTGATGAAGTCGCATGTGAGGACAAGAACTGGTAATGACCCTCCTTTGTACAGAAAGACAATATATGGAATGTTGGGTTCTTGGATTTGAATCTAGTGAAATTCAGAATGAAAATCAATATTGGAAAATAAGCGAGTCATTCAATTTGTCGAACAACTCATCCATATTGGGGATTGGAACACAATTTTTATTGGTGATAGAATTAAGAGCATGCACTCGTAATTCATGCAAAATTTTCATTACTCATTGCAATTTACATCAGACAAATTCATATGTTACGCCCCCGGATGAGGCCAGGTTATTTGGCCGGCAATACAAGCGGCGGCAGAGGCAAGACAGAGGCGGCAACGGGGCTGAACCAATTGGTTCAGCCCCCTCTTCATAGAATCGGCCCAAGGGGGCTGAACCCACCCGGTTCAGCCCCCATTGGGGCCGGCCGGCCCATTGGTTGGCCGGCCCTGGGTCCGGGTATAAATATACCTGGACCCTCTCTTTGGAGGATATGCAAGATAATATTCAGGTATTCTCTCCTTCTTCCTCTTAACCCTAGATCTCTCCAATCTCTAGATCTCTCTCTCTTCCACTTCATCCCTAACAATTGGCGCCAGAGGAGCTGGATTCTGAAGGAGATTTGGACCTGACCGAGCTCGGGGTCTTTATACATGCTATGGAGGGGTGTAATCCCCCCTCCCACTCACTATGCGGCTTGCGGGGAGGGTCCGACAAGAGAAGGTGACTATTCTGGTGGATAGCGGGAGTACGCACAACTTCATCCACCCGGATGTGGCACAGAAGGTGGGGCATCTGATTGATACCGGGGCTGCCTTCCATGTCATGGTGGCGGATGACAGTAAATTACAGTGCCAGGGTGTGCTCAAGGGAGTAGAGCTTCAGATGCAAGGTACGTTGGTCGCACAGATGTCTATCTTCTACCCATTCGGGGTTCGGACATGGTGTCGGGAGTTCAGTGGCTGCAACAGTTGAGGAGGGTTACGTTTGATTGGGATCTGATGACAATGGAGTTCTTGCAGAGGGGGAAACAGTTTTGTTTGAAGGGTCTCACATCTTCACCAGTCAAGGAGATTTCTCTTCGCAGTCTACATCAGCTTGAGGGGACGGGGAGTTTGATGGCGGTACTGTTGAGGGTACGGACGGATAAGGCAGGATCAGTTGAGGTACCTATACCAATGCAGGCATTGGTGGAGCAGTATGCTGATGTGTTTCAGGAGCCACGTACACTCCCACCTTCACGGTTCCGGGATCATCAGATTATTCTCAAGGCAGGGGCGGAGCCTACCAACATCCGACCATATCGGTACCCGCACATGCAGAAAGCCGAGATTGAACGCAGCATACAGGAGATGCTCGATGCCGACATCATACGACCAAGCACTAGTTCCTTCTCGGCTCCGATCATTCTCGTTAAGAAGAAGGATGGGTCCTGACGATTTTGTGTGGACTATCGGGCCTTGAATAGCATCACTGTGAAGGATATGTTTCCGATTCCTTTGATTGAAGAGCTGTTGGACGAGCTACATGGGGCGACTGTGTTCATCAAGCTTGATTTAAGATCAGGCTACTACCAGATTCGCATACGAGAGGAAGACATCCACAAAACAACGTTCCGTACTCACGACGGCCACTATGAGTTCTTGGTGATGGCTAATGGGTTGACGGGAGGACCGTTCACCTTCCAGGCTAATATGAATGAGATCTTCCGTCCGTTGCTTCGTCTCTTTGTGCTAATTTTTTTGATGTCATACTCATATATAGTGCTACCTGGGAAGACCACTTGAGCCACGTTGCACAGGTATTCTCCATTTTGCATCAGCATCAGCTCTTTGCGAAGCGGTCGAAGTGTTCTTTTGGCCAGAAGGAAGTGGAATATTTGGGTCATCTGGTTTCGGCTGAAGGGGTAAAAGCCGATCCTCGGAAGATCGAGAGCATGGTGTCTTGGCCACGACCTCAGACTATTCTGGCTTTGCGGGGTTTCTTGGGGCTCACGGGCTACTACAGGCGTTTCGTGCGTGACTATGGGAAGATTGCCAGGCCGTTGACACAGTTGTTACAGAAGGACGCTTTCTCTTGGCAGGATGAGGCTGAGACAGCTTTTCAGGCACTCAAACGGGCTATGACGACGACTCCAGTTTTGGCACTCCCGGACTTCACCAAGGAGTTCGTCGTGGAGACGGACGCTTCCAGAGTGGGACTAGGTGCCGTGTTGATGCAGGAGGGACGACCGTTAGCTTTTTACAGCAAGGCTTTGGCTCCCCGGACATTAGGCCTATCCGCCTACGAAAAGGAGATGTTGGCGGTTATTCACGCGGTGGCATTGTGGCGACCATACCTGCTGGGACGTCATTTCAAAATTCAGACTGATCGTCAGAGCTTGAAGCACTTTTTGGAACAACGAGTCTCTTCCCCTCTCCAACAGAAATGAGTCACCAAGCTTTTGGGGTACGACTACGAGATTGTTTATCGGCAAGGGAAGGATAATCGGGTTGCTGATGCACTATCCCGTTTGCCCGAGGGCGCTCTAGCCCAACTTTCTACACCTCAGTTGGACTCTATTGACGAGATTCAGGAGGAGGTACAGCGAGACCCCGAGTTGCGGGGCATTGTGGAGGATCTACGGCAGGCACGAGCGACAGTCCACGGTTATCATCTGCAGAATGACCGACTATACTATCAGGGACGGACGGGTAGTCATACTGATGCAGGACGGCGCGTAGGGTTTGCGCGCCTGTCGGCTATTTCTAGGAAACCCTAAATGTATGCAATTTAGAAATTGAACTTTGAGCGGGTGTGCACGAACGTTAAGAAATTAAGCAACTAGATTTTATAAAGCACAAAGTTACTATTTTGTTTTAAAAAAATGAATTTTCTTGAAATTTGGTTCAATTCTAGATCCGGGGAAGGAAGCTCGCAACTTTCGTTCCGTTCCCCCTTGTTGTAGCAAACGGAAATCGTGAACTCCAAATACGTTTCCGTTTGGAGTTTTCGACGTAGCGTTCGCTGACAAAATCCGGGTGAAAACCCAACAATGAATCTAATATCCTATAGAGAAAATTTAGATGCACACAAAGGACGAGAAAGGACAAATTACCCACGGAAAGAGACGTCTTTTCGCAATCGAAGTCAACGGCGATCCCGCGAGGAATCCCACATCACCTCCGATCTCCCGCTCCGAGATCAGCCGCTATCGCACAAGGGCACCACGGTTTCACTCACTCACAATCGAAGTGGTTCCACGAATTCTCAAACACTCACTAGTGTAAGGAGGCCACAAACTAAACAACCTAAAACTCACTATCTCACACAAAAGTGGTTCCACGTAATCTCTAACACAAGAGCACAAGAGCTAAAAGTCACTCAATGTTCATACTAGTGGCTCAACGACATCTCAAACACAAGAAAATAACTCCTCTCATCCAAACTCACGGCAGCAACACCACTTTCTACAGCAACCTAACTCCACTGTCTAATAGTCAAATCCTTACACAGGAAATCAAACAATATTCTACTTTCTCTAAATCAAATGTTCAAATAGTAACATTAAAGTACTATTCATCATCTTCCCTAACAGGAATCTCACGCTAGGCAGCAAAACTCCTACCATTCATCAGCAATTAATCACTCCTTTCAACTTTCCATCCCTAAGAAAAGCTACAGCAAGCCTTCTCAAAAAGGAACTCACACAAACAACAATGAATTTCAGTAATGTTCCTCAACAATCGAAAACAAAAACAGCGGAAGGAGAAATCAGTGATTTAACTCTAATGGAAACAACAAAATAAACATACGGAATTCCAACCAAAAGCTTCCCCCTCTCAACCAGTATCATCTCCTCATATAACCCTTCGAATCAGCAAAACTGAAGCCGCCCAAGCAACTGCCACGGGATGCGTGGATGGTGGGGAAGGAGCGCCGACGTCGGAGAGGCGAATCGTGGCGTGGCGGCGGTTGGAAATGCTGACGTGGGGGTCGATGCGTGCAGCCGTCGAAGTCGGGAAGATGAACAGTCGATCGGCTTGGAGAGGGCTAAACGAGGGCTGAACCGTCTGGAAAGTAGCGTGTATATATATATATATGCATATTATATATATATATGTATATTATATATATATATGTATATATATATAAGGAGAATACAATAGAAACTCCAAATATGATTACGCACGCAGGCGTACAAAATTAAAACGCAAACTAAAATAAATTGCAAAATAATAAAATTAACATGCAATAACTCAGGGTCGGTAGAGGTCCGGACGGGTGCGGCGTCGGGCACTTTTGCGTCGACCTGATCTGGGCTGGTCTCCACCAACTCTCCCCCTCTCGAAATCACTCATCTCTGGTGAGTGTTCCGACCGGTAGTGTTGCAGAAGATCGGCATCCATACGTTGTAACTCCTCGGCCAAGACCCAGCTGGTCTCGGTCGCTGGTCTGCCATGCCAACGAACCAAATATCTCTGAAAACCACCATCAGTAGTGGTCACTGTCTCGTCATCCAATATCTGCTCGGGAACCAATATCTGTCGCGGAAGTCTATCAGCGGCTCTGGGAACTGGTATGAAAGAATCACCTGACGTCTCATACTCATCCTGAAAACTGTCAGTGGAAAAAGGTAGAACTGCAGATGGTGTGTCAGTACCTGAATGAGTGTCGGTAATGTGGCTCCCTACTAGCACTCCCCAACCCAGAAGCAACAAATGGAGGAGAAGGCAATGGAAAATCTAAAGATTCATGCGGGTAGTCGTGGAATAAAGTCAGATCGGCTACGTTGAAAACCGGATTTGCACCCCAATCGGAAGGCATCTCAAGTTCATACGCATTTTGCCCAATCCGCTTGACCACTCTAAAGGGTCCAGTTCTACGGTCAGCTAACTTCTTTACGGTACCAGAAGGTAACCGTTCCGGATTTAGCCGAATCATCACCAAGTCATCCACTTTGAAACTAATAGCTCTTTTATGCTTGTTAGCTTGAGTTGCGTATAAATCATAAGTACTATGCAATTTCCGCTCAATTTCTTTATGCAAATCATGCAAATGCAATGCATAGTCGTGTGCAAACTGGCTAGTCCTAAAAGTGGGTGGTAGTGGGGCTAAATCTAGCGGCACTCGTGCAGTGTGACCATGAACAACCTCATTGGGAGATAAACCCGTAGATCTATTCTTCGAATTATTATAGGCCAATTGAGCGTGTGGAAGAATTAGATCCCAATTCCCCTGGTGATCTCCTACCAAACAGCACAGTAAATTTCCTAAACTCCTATTAACAACCTCAGTTTGACCGTCGGTCTGTGGATGATAGGCGGTCGAAAATAGAAGTTTAGTACCTAATAGTCTCCAGAGCGATTTCCAAAAATAACTGGTGAACTTGACATCTCGATCAGTAACGATAGTCTTAGGTATCCCTCGGTGCGCGACAACCTCCTTATAATAAATTCTGGCAATATGAGAGGCGTCGTCGGTTTTGTTGCAGGGAATGAAATAAGCCATTTTAGAAAACCGATCGACCACTACAAGTATGGAATCGTGCTTCCTAAAAGTGCGCGGCAATCCAAGCACAAAATCCATGCTAACATCATCCCAAGGAATACTGGGCACCGGTAAAGGTGTATATAATCCAGCGGGCTGTTTATTTCCCTTCGCTACCTGACAAGTGCGACAGCTACTGACAATCTGTGCGATAACCCGCTTCATCCCGGGCCAATAGAATCGCTCCTCTACTAAGGCTATCGTCTTATCTCGTCCAAAGTGTCCACCTAAGCCTCCGCCGTGTAATTCCCATACAATGAAATTTCGCAACGAGGTGCGGGGAATACACAGACGGGTTCCACGAAACAAATATCCGTCTCGAATGAGGTAATCTGACTCATCGTGAAAGGGATCAGAGCGTATCGCATCATAAATTCCGCTAAAATCAGGACAACTAGAATAGTCATCTTTGATACGCTCAAATCCTATCACCTGAGTGCGCATCTGTGATAATACGAGGGTGACTCGACTAAGGGCGTTGGCAACCCGGTTCTCCGTTCCCTTACAGTGCTTGAGAACGAAGGTGTACTCCTGCAAATATGATACCCACTTAGCCTGTCGAGGGTTCAATTTTTGCTGCGAATTGATATAACGCAACGCTTGATGATCGGAGTGGAGGACAAACTCCTTGGGCAATAGATAATGCCTCCAATGACGCAACGTCTGCACAATCGCATAGAACTCGCGCTCGTAGTTGGAATAGTTCAGCTTCGGGCCTGAAAGCTTTTCACTAAAAAATCCAACGGGGTGACCCTCTTGACTAAGTACACCTCCTATCCCAACCCCAGAGGCATCGCAGGATACCTCAAACACGTGACTAAAATCAGGGAGTCTCAAAACAGGTGCAGTGGACATCTTATCTTTGATGATCTCAAAGGCTCTAGCTGCCGATGACGTCCACTGGAAATTTCCCTTCTTCGTATACTCAGTGACTGGCGCCATAATAGAACTGAAGTTCTTAATGAATCGACGATAAAAGGTGGCTAGTCCATGAAAACTACGGACATCGTGAATGTTCTGAGGTGTAGGCCACTCACGAATCGCTCGGACTTTCTCGGGGTCCATAGTGATGCCAGCGGAGCTCACTATATATCCCAAGAATATAACAGACTCAGCCATAAAAACGCACTTCTTCAAATTGATGTATAGTCGCTCGGCTCGCAGGAGCTCGAAAATAGTACGTAGGTGAGTCAAATGCTCACTCTCGGTCTGACTATAGATCAAAATGTCGTCGAAATAAACTACTACGAATTTCCCAATATAAGGTCTGAAGACATGTGTCATCA
This sequence comes from Dactylorhiza incarnata, assembly GCA_033032865.1. Lineage (NCBI taxonomy): Eukaryota > Viridiplantae > Streptophyta > Magnoliopsida > Asparagales > Orchidaceae > Dactylorhiza > Dactylorhiza incarnata. Next base: position 1,411,127 of record JAWHQI010000340.1, on the reverse strand, counting down.
TCCGAGCGAAAGTACTAGGGGCGTTGGACAACCCAAAGGGCATCACAAGCCACTCATAAAGTCCTTCCTTCGACTTGAAGGCAGTCTTCCACTCGTCTCCTTCGCGGATACGGATCTGATGATAACCACTACGAATGTCGATCTTAGAGAAGATCGTGGCCCCAGTCAACATATCCAACATGTCATCCAGTCGGGGTATCGGAAATCGATATTTCACTGTGATCTTGTTGACAGCACGATTGTCAACGCACATACGCCAAGTACCATCCTTTTTCGGGGCAAGGAGGGCAGGCACCGCACAAGGACTAAGGCTATGGCGAATAAAGCCTCTATCTAATAACTCTCCAATCTGCTTCTGCAGCTCCTCGTGGGCGGCAGGGTTCAATCGATAATGCGGTAGATGAGGGAGAGAAGCTCCAGGAACAAGGTCTATCGCATGCTGAATACACCTCATGGGAGGTAACTCAGCCGGAAGCTCGTCAGGGTGTAGGTCCTGGAACTCCTCTAAGAGTCTCCTAGCAGGTATAGGAGTAGACTCATATGTCTCTGATAAAGCAGATGCCTGTAAAACCACTAAGGCATAATAGAATCCGCCGTCAAAACTCTCTCGATGGAACTCAGTACCTCGTATAATGCTAAGGGTCTTCTTCCTTTCAGTGGGAGGAAGAGATTCTTTCGCACTACTACTCGCGCGGAATGACGGTGCTTTGGGTCGCACCGGGGTCAACACTACTCTCTTTCCGTCCAGTAGAAAGGAGCAAGTGTTGGACCTGCCATGTAGGGTGACATCTCGGTCGTATAACCAAGGTCGCCCAAGTAGTACGTGGCACACATCCATAGGCATAACATCACACCATATCTTATCGGAGTACGTTCCGATAGTGATGGGCACTAAACATCTCCTAGTCACCGATAGTGTAGTCTTGGTAACCCAAGCTACCTGAAATGGGGATGGGTGCGGCTCAGCAGTGAGTCCCATGCGGGCTAAAGCTGTCTCAGCTATCACATTCATACAACTCCCGCTATCCACTACTAAACGACACACTTTCTCCCCAGCCTTAAAGTAAGCCTGGAAGATGTTCGTCCGCCAATAATCGGCTGATTCTTGCGGTGTAGATAACATGCATCTCACCACTAGAACGCCAGGATCTATCTCCTCATCACTAGGCGTACCGTACACTTCGTCGTTCAAAACGTGTGAGTCCCTCTCGACTCCAGCTTCCTCTACATGCTCATCCTCCTCAGTCACCTCATGAATCACTAACGTGTCTTTCCTCTTGGGACAATCCCTCGAAATGTGGCCCATCTGCTGGCACTCATAACATCGGATCTGTGAAGGGGTCACAGTTCCCATGGGGGACTTCCTATTCTGATCTCGGGTGTAGGTCGAGGTAGGCTTCGATGCACTCTCCTTACCTTTATGTTCTTCTTTTTTGTAAGAAGTGTTCGTTTTAGGTTGAGATTTGAACCGGGAGGTTCTCTTCTGGTGCTCTTCGATATCGATGACAATAGATATGATCTCAGGGAGAGAATAATGGCCATATCGAATCAACTCATCTCGAATCTCAGGTCGTAGCCCACACTTAAATTTGGATAATGTGTCACGTGGGTGTTCTACTACATTGCACCTAATCATAAGATCCTTCATCTCAGCTAAATAATCAGAAACTGATTTGGACCCTTGACGTAGAGACGTCAGCTCGTTTCGTAGACGGGACTGATAATGCTGGGGAATGTACTGCTCCTCTAATATGGCCTTCATGTGGGGCCAAAGTGTAATGGGAGGGCGTCCATTCCTCTCTAGACTACGCTCTTCGCCTATCCAAAAGATTTTCGCTCGCCCAGTCAATCTCATTTTGGCGAACTGAACCTTTTGGTCCTCCGTCATACGATACCAGTCAAAATAAGTCTCAATATCAATAACCCAATCTGAAAAGACTCTGGGATCCATAGAACCATCATAAAGTGGTGGATCAAGTTTCACCACTCGGGTTAGATCCGGTCGCCTATCCCGGGGAGGATAGTCGTAATCATCATCGTAAGGATCACGATAGTCTCGACGCCGTGGGGGCGGCGGTCGATGCCAATCTCTAGGGCGATCGTCACGATGCATGGCCGGTATAGGCCGATGATGGTCTCGAGGACGCTCCTCTCTCGCTACGTCATAATGTGGCCTCTCCTAATAATTTTCTCGCATGCCTAAAATAGGCCCTCGTTGGGGTTCAGGAAAATTCCTTGGGAAATTCCCACCCTGATCTCGCGCAAACTCGAACCTGTCTATGGGATTTCGACCCTCTTCCTCAAATAGAGGATTTCTCCTAAGTGTAGACCTCTCTCCATAGTGTGGAGGGGCTTCGTAATGTGGACGAACAAAATGCTCATCTCGAATTGGAGGCGGCATTGAAACTCGAGGAGGTACTTCTAAACTATTCATCCTAACACTAAGGTTTTCAAACCCTTCTCTCACTTGATAAACACTCTCGGTTAACGCTGCCATTTGGTGGGCGAAAGGTAGAAACCACGGGGGTGGTTCCGTCCCTTCGTTCACACGACTCGCTTGGTCACGTTCAGCTCGACGCATCTCAGAATTTACCTCTTGAGGGTGTTCAGGTGGAGTGTGATGTGGCGAACTCATGCTCACTAATCTACCACTACGCAGATGCATGCAAACACACAATTAAAATTGATGATTATGCTATATAAAGAAAAATAAAATGAAAACTCTTTTTTTTTTTTTTTTTGAAAAATTAAATGTTATGCGGGGTTCCTATTCTACGCAGGGCGGATTTCGAAACTTAGAAAAATTTCGGAACCTGGCTCTGATACCAAATTGATGCAGGACGGCGCGTAGGGTTTGCGCGCCTGTCGGCTATTTCTAGGAAACCCTAAATGTATGCAATTTAGAAATTGAACTTTGAGCGGGTGTGCACGAACGTTAAGAAATTAAGCAACTAGATTTTATAAAGCACAAAGTTACTATTTTGTTTTAAAAAAATGAATTTTCTTGAAATTTGGTTCAATTCTAGATCCGGGGAAGGAAGCTCGCAACTTTCGTTCCGTTCCCCCTTGTTGTAGCAAACGGAAATCGTGAACTCCAAATGCGTTTCCGTTTGGAGTTTTCGACGTAGCGTTCGCTGACAAAATCCGGGTGAAAACCCAACAATGAATCTAATATCCTATAGAGAAAATTTAGATGCACACAAAGGACGAGAAAGGACAAATTACCCACGGAAAGAGACGTCTTTTCGCAATCGAAGTCAACGGCGATCCCGCGAGGAATCCCACATCACCTCCGATCTCCCGCTCCGAGATCAGCCGCTATCGCACAAGGGCACCACGGAGATATTTCGCTCACTCACAATCGAAGTGGTTCCACGAATTCTCAAACACTCACTAGTGTAAGGAGGCCACAAACTAAACAACCTAAAACTCACTATCTCACACAAAAGTGGTTCCACGTAATCTCTAACACAAGAGCACAAGAGCTAAAAGTCACTCAATGTTCATACTAGTGGCTCAACGACATCTCAAACACAAGAAAATAACTCCTCTCATCCAAACTCACGGCAGCAACACCACTTTCTACAGCAACCTAACTCCACTGTCTAATAGTCAAATCCTTACACAGGAAATCAAACAATATTCTACTTTCTCTAAATCAAATGTTCAAATAGTAACATTAAAGTACTATTCATCATCTTCCCTAACAGGAATCTCACGCTAGGCAGCAAAACTCCTACCATTCATCAGCAATTAATCACTCCTTTCAACTTTCCATCCCTAAGAAAAGCTACAGCAAGCCTTCTCAAAAAGGAACTCACACAAACAACAATGAATTTCAGTAATGTTCCTCAACAATCGAAAACAAAAACAGCGGAAGGAGAAATCAGTGATTTAACTCTAATGGAAACAACAAAATAAACATACGGAATTCCAACCAAAAGCTTCCCCCTCTCAACCAGTATCATCTCCTCATATAACCCTTCGAATCAGCAAAACTGAAGCCGCCCAAGCAACTGCCACGGGATGCGTGGATGGTGGGGAAGGAGCGCCGACGTCGGAGAGGCGAATCGTGGCGTGGCGGCGGTTGGAAATGCTGACGTGGGGGTCGATGCGTGCAGCCGTCGAAGTCGGGAAGATGAACAGTCGATCGGCTTGGAGAGGGCTGAACGAGGGCTGAACCGTCTGGAAAGTAGCGTGTATATATATATATGCATATTATATATATATATGTATATTATATATATATATGTATATATATATAAGGAGAATACAATAGAAGCTCCAAATATGATTACGCACGCAGGCGTACAAAATTAAAACGCAAACTAAAATAAATTGCAAAATAATAAAATTAACATGCAATAACTCAGGGTCGGTAGAGGTCCGGACGGGTGCGGCGTCGGGCACTTTTGCGTCGACCTGATCTGGGCTGGTCTCCACCACATACCCTCTCAGTCGGCTTGGAGGACGGTCATGTTGCATGAGTTCCATTCATCCCCGACGGGCGGTCACGCCGGTGTTCTCCGTACCCTTCAGCGGGCACAGGCCAATGTGTTTTGGAAGGGGATGCGATGGGATATCCAGTTATTTGTTCAGCAGTGTGATGTTTTCCAGCGGCAGAAGTACGATACCACTTCCCCGACCGGGCTACTTACGCCCTTGGAGATTCCGCACCAGATTTGGGGTATAGTATCCATGGATTCATTGATGGCTTGTCGCGGTCTAAAGGTAAGACGGTCATCATGGTGGTGGTTGATAAACTGTCAAAGTACCCACATTTCATCGCACTGAGCCACCCTTACACCGGTGAGTCTGTTGCTGCTCTTTTTGCTCGAGAGATTGTTCGGCTTCATGGCATCCCTTGGGCGATTATCTCGGATCGCGATCCGACCTTTGTTGGCCACTTTTGCAAGGAGCTCTTCCGTTTACAGGGGACCTCCTTGCGTTTCAGCACGGCTCACCATCCGCAGACAGATGGTCAAACTGAGGTGTTGAATCGGGGCGTCGAGACATACTCCGATGCTTTGTTATGGATGAGCCGCGGACTTGGACGAGTTGGTTGCATTGGGCTGAGTACTGCTTCAACACTTCTTATCATTCAGCCAGCAAGCTAACTCCCTTTGAGGTAGTATACGGGCGACCACCTCCTTCTCTGAGCAGTTATGAGTCGGGTAGTACGGCAGTGGCAGCAGTTGACTGTGCACTTCGTGATCGTGATCGCATACTCGCTACCTTGTGCGAGAATCTCCGGACAGCACAAGATCGTATGAAGGCTCGGGCTGACAGGCATCAGACAGAGCGCGGATTTCAGGTGGGGGACGATGTGTTTCTCAAGCTCCGTCCCTATCGGCAGTTGTCCGTCGCACAGCGGTCGAATCAGAAGCTGACACCCCATTATTATGGTCCATTTCGGATCACCCGACGGGTTGGACCAGTTGCTTATACGTTGGCGTTGCCCGAAGGGTGTCAGATACATCCAACTTTCCACGTCTCTCTGTTGAAGCGGAAGATTGGTGATACTATCCAGGTCAACCCCCGTCTACCAGAGGCCACTAATGGGGCGAGCTGCGCCCGATTCCTGAGGACATACTGTTGATCAAATGGAAACGGCGAGGCACGTCGTACTGTCCTGAGCTGCTGGTCAAGTGGAAGGACTTGGCCGTCGAACACAACACCTGGGTGGATTTGCTGGAATTCCGGGAGCTTTACCCCGATTACCACCTTGGGGACAAGCTGGTTTTTGATGGGGAAGGGAATGTTACGCCCCCGGACGAGGCCAAGTTATTTGGCCGACAATACAAGCGGCGGCAGAGGCAAGACGGAGGCGGCAACGGGACTGAACCAATTGGTTCAGCCCCCTCTTCATAGAATCGGCCCAAGGGGAACCCACCCGGTTCAGCCCCCATTGGGGCCGGCCGGCCCCTTGGTTGGACGGCCCTGGGTCCGGGTATAAATATACCTGGACCCTCTCTTTGGAGGATATGCAAGATAATATTCAGGTATTCTCTCCTTCTTCTTCCTCTTAACCCTAAATCTCTCCAATCTCTAGATCTCTCTCTCTCTCTCTCTCCCACTTCATCCCTAACAACATACAACATGTATCATGTATGAATCACGTAACATAGGTGAGTCATGCAATATATGTAACCAATGTGAATGATGAACAAGTGATACGACTGACTCTTTACATTGTGGATCGATGAGGCTATAAGGATTCCTACGAGTGGTACATGGTCTGGAGGCTCATGTGGTAGAGTGTACAAACTTTCATCGCGAATGCGATGATCACTCGAATAATCACCTGAGACATCAACAAATAAATATGATACAATAGTATGTTGAATTTTCCTAGAGTGTTGGCAGTGATAAAATAGGTTTTTGGGTCATTGAGAGCACTTTAACCTCGACTAACTCACTAGTTATATACAAGCACCTAACGAGCGGGGGCTTGTCAGGAGGCTCTCTAGGTGGAGTGTGAAAGTAATCGTCGTGTATGCGGTGAACAGTTACATATTTATATGAAGTACCAACACTAAAGTACGAGTCAATGATATAATGAATATCACTCAAGGTACGTGACTCGTCAGGAGACTCAATAAACAGTCTGTAGGAAAAATCATCGTGAAAGCGACAATCAATTGGAAGAGAATCCAAGACATTGACACTATGATACCTCTCTGGAGTGTATCGGAGGTCTCCACGAGAGAAGAACTCATTAGGTGGCTCACCGGGAGGGGTATAATGGAATTCGTCGCAAATGCGATGAGTACTAATATATGTTCCTGAAATATCAGGAGCGACTTCAAGTGTAAGAGGGGAATCACTAAATATGGCACACTAGGTTCGAGAACCTCAGAGGTGGGATGACACAGAGATATGACTTGAGGGGACGTCAAAATTCTTGTGCTCATAAATGGATCACTCATCAGAATCTCGACCTCATCAAGAAGAGGTGTAGGCAATAGACACTCCCTCAAGTATAACTCCAGTGCTTTACTCGCGTCGCAACAATCTCAACAGTTGCAACACTATATCCCTCATCAAACATTATCACTATCGAGGGATAAACTCATTGTAGGGCACTGGGTAGCTACGTGCCTTATATCTTGGACGATAACACACTGAATCTCCTCAGAATGGGAGAACCTGATATTTGAGGATTGAGATGTTGTGCGGTGTGGTCACAACTTAGTGCACTTGTGATCCTTAGTGGGGAAGGATCTCTGGTGGTGGACTGTCCAAGATGCTGGTCAACTCTCCGCGATCTAGTGGATCTAAGATATTGCTCGTAATGTAGGGATAGGTGAAATGTCTGATCGAGAGACTCTAAATGATGAGAAATCAACTCCACAAATTTTTGTACGAAGTCCAGATCGAAATCGAGAAGCGGCCGCAATGGACTCCTCCTGAATATCGCTCCTCGCTACTAACTCATGGAATCAAGTCATATAGTCGACAACGGACATAGTCCCTTGTTGAAGGTCGTGTAACTGGTCAAAGAGGTGATTCCTATGGGGTACCGAAAGATATTTCTCCCTTACTACTCATTTCATGTCAGCCCATCAGGAAATGGGGCGAAGACCATCACTCTCAATCCTACGCTCTAGGTTAGTCCAATAAGCCTTAGCCTAACCCTAAAGCTTCATCTTGGCAAATCTAACATGACACTCGCCGGGTACCTCATACCAGTCAAATCGGTCTTCCATGCCTAACAACTAGTCTGTAAAAGCCTTTGAGTCCAATTGGTTGTCAAAGGGTGGTGCTTCTAGCCTAAATTTACATGTGATTTCATCCTCATGATAATACCATCTATTAAATTCATGATATTCATCGTAGTAATCACATCTAGTAGAATCAAATCGTGGAAAAGGGTTAAGATGATTTCTGCGAGTGGAGGGTTGAGGACGACGATGATCATTGTAACAATGCGAAGATATCTCCGGAGGCATTCTATGGGATCAAGCATAGACGGGTTGTGGCTCCTCAAATAGAGGATTAGAGTAACGACGACCATTATGATATGACATTGGGTGACAGACTATAGTCCCGCGTATTTTAAACTAAGCCCGAACCTGGGGCTCTGATACCAATCTGACTCAGGACAGGTGTGAAGGGTGTGTAGGTGCCCTAAAAGAACTCCAACGGGTGAATGAATGTGTAGAATGTTGGGAATTATAAAATGATGCAATGTTCATGCTAGTGTCCGCAATTAAATTAACAATGAATGTTGAATTTAATAAGCGAGATACGAACATCACACAATTGAAAAGCAATGGATTAGTTAAGGGAACACGTGTTGGCGAATTAAACAGAAAGTACTTCTAAGAAATGTTCGACGAATATGTCTTTCAAATAGCACAAACAAGTAGGCAAATTTCTACGAGATTTTAATCCCAAATCATATATTTTTCAACAAATATTCAGCACGAAGTAAAAGAGCTTCCAAATTAGAACTTACATAAGCAAATAAGGTCAAATATGTGGTTCAGCTGTAGTTCCAGGTCTTGGACAACGATTTCGAGGCCGATACGTTGTGGATTTCAGAATTGCTGCTCTGATTAAGGACTCCCGAACATTGAGGAATGTTGGAAAGTTGTTGTTGGCTGAAGACACAGCAAAGGAGGACCACTAAATTCAGTTCTGGATGGCTGGAAAGCAGGAGGCTGCAGGTTGGCCTCCTGGAAGAGACTTTTTGCTGTCCTGGTTGAGATATGTTACGCCCCCGAACGCGCTGCGATTCACAGGGCATCACTATGCTCGCCGACCAAAGGAAGCCACAAGGAGCAACGGGGCTGAACCATCCAGTTCAGCCCCCGATCACTAAAAGGAAGCCGACGGGGCTGAACCACACGGTTCAGCCCCTATTGGGGGGGGGGGGGGGGGGGGGGGGCGGCCGGCCCCCTCTAGTCCCGGGGTATTTATAACCCCGGGACTCTCTTGGATGGGGTATGAAGATTATATTTCAGGTATTCTCCCTCTTTTCCTCTCAACCCTAACCCTAATCTCCTCTTCTTCTCTAGATCTCCTTCATTCTCGCTCTCTCCCTTCCTCTTGCATAACAAGATAGGGGTTGCACAAACCTTTGGGAAGCAGTAAACCCAATCAAGCAGCCTGGACGATTCAACCTGTGATGATTTCATGCAGGGACGACTCAACCTGTGATGATTTCCTGCAGTGCCCGGTCATAGTTCTGGGCGACAGGAAGCGGGAGAAGCTGCTGCAGTTGCGTGGAAACAGCCCAAAGTTCTTCAGGGAAGGTCGACGCAAGCAGACGGAGGAGGAGAAGCTGATTTCGATGGAGCTCCTCTTGCCTGGAATAATAATCGGGCCGACTTCGATGCCGTAGTAAACGAGTACCCAGCGGCTGCTGTAGCACTGGATTCACAGAGGGTTGCCTTCTTCTCATTCCAGGAGGAAGTCGAGAGTCCTCTGTGTGCTCGCAAAGGGCTGGAGAGCTTCGTTTCCGCCCAAGGAGGAACCGGAAGTCCAAGAATTCGTGTGAAATTGCAGTTACGGGCGGCTACGTGCGGTTCTCCTGCGGTTTCCAGCAGTTCCAGGGCAGTTACTGAAGGAACGGAAGGTCTTCGCGGCTTATGAACGGTTGGGATGAAGGGGGGAGGGGCTCAGTCAAGTGGGAAATAAAACTAGGATTCACACCCAGTGTTCCACGGTGTTGCACTGCGGAGGGGTTCACAAAGTTAGGAAGTCTCATCAAAATTCTGCAATGCCTTCAAATGACCTCAACACACTTTTAGGAGAGACACATCGGACGGCTATGATTGGCCACTGCAATAAACACAAAAACCTACAAAATAACATGTGATAAAATAAAACCAACACATAAAAAAATATCCCGTTAACGCTCTGAATGCGACGACAGACTCGGATCGTCCATAATCCCTATCCTTGCGAGTGTAAACCCGAATGGACTCCGATGCGGGTCGGCCCGTCCGTGGACTATGATCCCCATCAAGATGGAATTTGGGTTTATAGTGTTATGCACCGGAGATCCTTTTTCACATTTAAATACAAGCCTCTTTTTGCAACGTGCCAGCATTTCCGTGAGAATTGAACGGTGGATGGGGAAGATGGAGGTTGATTCGCCTGCTGGTGGGGAAGCAAGTTGTAGGTTGGTGGTGTTGGAAGAGTGACTGGCATTGGAAACAAAAAGGATGATAAGAATTGAGGAGTTTGTCTTGGCGGAGCTTGTCCAGTCCCATATCCTGAAGCAAGGAGGTAGGTTGCAAAGCTTGCGTCATTCGTCCGACAGTGAGTTTAAGGACAGGTATAAAAAATGATAAGAGTAAAATATTCAACTGCTTTTTTACTGTGATTCCTATTCAATCTGCTCCAAAAAATCTTGGTGGAGCTTAAGGACAGGTATAAAAACGATAAGCGTAAAATAATCAAAATGACTGAGTTTTATGATAAAAGAGTAAAATAATCAAAATGACAGTGAGTTTAATGATAAAGAGTAAAATAATCAACTGCTTTTTTATTGTGATTCCTATTCAATCTTCTCCAAAAAAATCCTTGGATCACTTGTCTGAAAATTGCACATCTAGAAATTGAAGTTGTTGTGAGTTTTAATTCTTTTGTTTCTGTAGACAATGTTCTCATGATGGATATTGTTTCTTTCTGTAATTCTGTCTATATACAGACACATTTTATTTGATCTGTGTAGGAAAATCCACTGCACGCATATAAATTTTGAATATAATTTCCTCAATATTCCTGCTTATAAATTTCCCTTTTCTTTTCAAATAGTCAAGTGATTACAGATGATTATTTCCCTCTTCAATGTAGCATGGGCAAATGCTTCTACCACTGAATATGAAGGCTGAAGGACCCATATATGTCAATGCTAAGCAGTACCATGGAATTGTTCGGCGTAGAAAAGCTCGTGCCAAAGCAGAGATGAAGAATAAACTTATCAAATCTCGGAAGGTATGAATCTCTAAAGATCGGTCTCAAATAACATAAATATTGTAGTCCTTCGAGATTCATCGCTCTACAAATTTCATTTGTTTAATCCTACCATCTGCCACAAAAGGATACCATTTTATTTTCATTTTTACTAAGCATCATGTTGATTCCTTCCTATCATTCAAATGTCTTGTTCTTTCCACATTTCCTTTTTCGTGCAGCCATACCTCCACGAATCGCGCCATCTTCATGCAATGCGGCGTCCAAGAGGATGCGGCGGCCGCTTCCTGAACACGAAGAAGGATGCGAATGCTCAAAATGCGGAGCCCGGCAGCAGCAAGCACGCGGCCTACCCCTCCGCATCTCCGAGCTCCGAAAACTTTCAGTCTGATAGCGGAAATCTGAACTCAGCCAGCTGCGGCTCGAGCGTATCGGGATCGGAAGTGACCAGCATGTATTCGCTGGGAGGAAACAAAGATTGCTTCCCCGCCATCGATCGGGCCCGTCCATCCCTCTACCATCGCCCTATATCGAGCATGATGGGCGGAGATCATGGCTCGGGCCTCCCTTCCCAGTGGGGCAAGGCAGCCGACGGCTGCTGTGACCTCCTGAAGGTTTGAGGCGGCGGGCTCGCCGCCGCAGCCAGGTGGACGAGCAAAGGACTGGATGGTCCCTGCTGTTGTCTGGCTGCCATGAAAAGGCAATTCATTCTTGGCTTTTACCTGCGGTGGGGCTAGTTTCTCATCAGCCATGGTGATGGAACTCTGCACTGCTTGATATACAGGTAAGTATTGTAGCAGTAGTAGTAGAATTAGTATGAGTAAGGATTGCTTGTGGTAAATAAAAGAAGCCAAAAACTGTGGTTGTGTTTTGGTCTTGTTTGATTTAGCTTTGAATGTTGTTTTTGTGGACCTGTAATAATCCATGACTAGGATGGTTGCAGCAGTTTTAAGCTGGCTGCTGATAAAAATTGATCGACATATATCTATTTAGCTGTTTGGGGTTTGTTTGATTCTGATTTTGGGAGGATTGAAGCGGCCCATTTGGAAGCTTGGGGGGCAGGAAGTGCTTTCGGAGAAGTTGTGAGTTGAGGGGGCGGAGAAAGGGGTGGTGGGCGATGATTTTTACGGGAAGAATTTGTATCTCGTTTTTGTTCCGGGGCTCACGAGATACTGACATCCGGAAAGAAGTATCTCGTTTATAGCTAATAGCTGAGATATACAAGTCATCTCTCAGATATTTAAAAAATAGTTGAGATATTCGAGTCATCTCTCAGCTATTTTAAAAATATCTGAGATATTTGAGCCATCTCTCAGATATTGTAAAAAAGAGCTGAAATATTCGAGTTATCTCTCAGCTATTTTCAAATATCTCAGCTCTTAGCATGAGAAATGAGAAACATTTTTCATCGGTGCAACATCAACACTTAGAGCTTTTATCCCACCAAGTGGGGTTGCCTATATGGATCCTCTGTCGTCATTGCGCCCTATTTTTAATCATAGTCTCACTAATGCCTAAGTACATTATGTCTTTCCTTATAGTTTCACTCCAAGTCATTTTTGGTCTACCCCTCCCCCGTTTAACATGTCCAGTGACTAAACTCTCACAACGCCTAACATGTGCCTCTAATGGTCTCCTATGTACATGTCTGAACCATCTTAAACGAGCTTCTCACATCTTCTCTACAATTGGCGCCACACATGCCTTATCCATGATACATTCATTCCTAATTTTATCTAGTCTCGTGTGACCACACATCCACCTAAGCATTCTCATCTCCGCAACTCCCATTTTTTGCTCGTGTACATTCACTGGCACTCAGAAACGTAAAGCATTGAACATTTTTTCATCGGTAAATTAAAAAAAATACTTTCCGCGTGTCAACGTCTATTGAGCCCAGAACACAGATGTGCGTCCACGACTCGGACCTTCGCCATTGGAAGAGGGAGTTGGCGTCGCAGGAGCCATTGTTGATGAGGTTGTTTGTCCAAAGATGTGTTGCTGGAAGTTTAATTCTAAAAAAAATATTGTGCACCGGGCAACGAACTCGCATAATTTTGTAGTCCCCTTCGTTTGCACGGAATTGAAGACATGGAATTGGAATTTAACGACGAATTTCAAATACGCCGTTCAGTTCTTAAGTAGCTTTAATAATTGGAATTTAAGTTGAATATCATGGAATTGATTTTAGCATAAACACAAAATCTAGTTGGACATTTCGGAATTGAGCGAGTTTGACTCGCTCAATTTACTCCCGATAAAAAAAAAGAGGAGCAACGACTCCTTAACTGCGCTTCTCATTCCTCCTCGACATTCTGACTCGCTAGGGCTCCTCCATTTTCCAGCAACGACCCACGATCTTCCGATGATCCAGCAGTGGCGCGCATATTTTCGCCCTGACGCACGTTTTTTCGCCCGATACGCGTTTTTGGCCCGGGCAGGCATTTTTCGCCAGGGCGCGCGTCTTTCTCCCGAGCGTGCCGTTTTTCGCCCGGGCGCGCCATTTTTCGCCCGGGCGCGCCGTTTTTCGCCCGGGCGCGCGTCTTTCTCAGGTTGCCCAATCGGTCTAATCTAGAGTAAGCGCGTGTCGTCCAAGCTCCCCATATGACGCACAATGACTCAAATGATCGGATTAAAAAAGAGGATATTAATCCAAGGGCCGAGAACAATCGACAAACTATTTATGATCATTATATGATATAAGCACTTTAGCACACCTATTTTATGACCTGGTGCCCAATGCTCTTATTTATATTTTTAGGCTGTTGTTATTCACAAACCGCATTTGTCTATTCACAGCCCTAAAGAAAGTCAAATTTAGAATTGGTCTGCATATAGTAATTAGAAAAAGTTGATCTGCGGTGCGGATAGACACTTATTATCTGCGAATAACAATTGCCAAGGGAATTGAAAATTGCAGGTCAATCCATCCATCACTCCATTAATTCAGACGATCACAGCGAACCAGCCAGAGCAGAGAGAGAGAGAGAGAGAGAGAGAGAGAGAGAGAGAGAGAGATGGCGGCGATTACAGCGGCAGTGGTGGCGATCGCGGCCGTGATCCTTGGCTGGGTCACCATCGAGATCGCCTGCAAGCCTTGCCTCGAAAAGGGCCGGGAGGCCATCGACCGCTCCCTCGACCCTAATTACGACCCCGATTCCCTAACCCTCCCCGCCGCCGCCGCCGACGCAAGCCAGCCTCTCCTCGATCCAGCCTCCTCATCCGTCCCGCCGACCACCAAAATCGTGTAAGACCGCCGTCGCTCTTTATCACCGGGTAAATGTGCGTGTTCATCTCCTTTTCCCCCTCTTAATATGGGGCTCGGTTGGTTGACTTGATGGTTAATTAGGGTTTATCTGAAGGAGTTGAGGTGAAAAGCTGCTGCTCAGCGTGAGATTTCCATCCTGTTTATCATCTCCTTCCAGCTAAACATACAAATGAAATCTTTGAGAGATTGTGCTGTTGAATCAATGGATCTCTGAACTATTCTGTTCAATCAATCGATTTTCATTCGGTTTGTCTTGTTTGTGATCTTTCTAATCATGGATTTGCATGGAGTCATTGCTCATATGAACAGTTGTGGTGATTTTACGATTGATCTCATTATATACTTCTCACTTGCTCTTGAAATGAACTTAAATTCTAACCATTTATACTGCGGTATGAATGCATTAACCCTAACTGTGTTTTAGGAGTAGGAGGAGGAACTGATGAATTCTTGTAGATCAAGAAGAAGATGAGAGAACAATTTGGGAATGAGAATCATGGCGAGAAATGAAGCTAAAAATGAAGTTTTTAGCAATCCCCACCGCACAGGAGTTTTAAAAAGCGGAGATTTACCGAACACATGTGATGATACGATCCGAAAGGGCTCCGAGCCGCTCCACAATGGATCCATGGTCGGTCGCGGCCCTTACACATCAACCCTTCTCCAATGAGCATTACCAGGCTGCTCAGTTGGTGATAGGAGTTGAGGAAAGTTCTTTATCCTATTTAGGAGGGACGCGGGTTCAAATCCCGGCCTCAACAATTCGCCATGTAGGGCCAGCTATGGATCGGCATGCCGAGCAACCTGGTAATGGTGTAGAAGGGTTGGGGTGTATGGGCCGCGGCCCTGGTGCGATCTGTACGGGACGGACCATGGATCCATTGCGGAGCGGCTCGGGGCCCCTTCAGATCGTATCAACATGTTTATGTCCAGTGGTATTTTTCTCACACCAAAATGGCGAAATAGAGTTAAAACGCACAAACAAACATAGGCTCCGTTTGGGGCAGCGGTGGCGGTCATGAACGCGGTGGTTATGAACCGTCGTTTGTGAACGCCCGACCTTAAGCAACTTCATCCACTTTTATATTCCAAACTAGTTCTCTTTTCTTGGTGGCGGTCAAAATCGTTGTATGCCAAACATACATTCTATGGCGGTGTCGTTTTTGTCCAACTAACTGGAGCAAAAATGCCGTGCCAAACGGAGCCATATAGTCTAAGGCTCTGTTTAGGACATAAACGGCGCGGAGGTGTGAAACTATAATATAAACGTAGTGGTGTCGGTTTACCTTCGTTCGAAACTTTCACCTCAATTTGTTTAAACCTAAATTTCACTTTCCGGGGCTTTGGACGTTCACGACGGCTAAAGCTGACCCGACATGCACGATTGTGGCGGCGTTTTAGCCTGAAATGATTTGTATGCTCCTTAGATTGAAACTAGAGCACATACATAAAATGAAGTGTGCAATTTCGATGAGAATGAGATAGATTATTTTCAAATTATCGCGAATACATGTATAAACAAAGTTTGCTCGAACCAAAGAACGCTCGATTTCATCTGAATCCAAAAAATACTACGCTGTATCGTACAATAAACAAAGACAACTTGTGTTGATACTTCTCATAAAAAATAGGCAATTGTTATTAACACACCAGTTTTGGCTATTTACACACCAATTTCTATGAGTTATTACGCATCTTTTGAAAATATGCCTTGTCCATGCATTTTTAGGAAAAGTGTTCAACAAGAAAATTGTAGATCTCGTTGAGATCTACAACTTTCGTGTTGAACACTTTTTCTAAAAATGCACGCACAACGCGTATTGTCGCCATGATCGTAACTATATCGAATTTTTGACTATTTTTTGAAAATACGCCTCGTACATGCATTTTTTATGTACAAGACGTATTTTCAAAAATACGTACATGCATTTTTTATGAACACTTTTCCTAAAAATGCATGTACAAGACGTATTTTCAAAAGGCGCAAAATAACTCATAAAAATTTGTGTGCAAATAGCTAAAACTGGTGTGCTAATAACAATTGCCTAAAAATACGAGTACTCTACACGTGAATTCGTATATTTATTATTTATACAAGAATACGAAAATATATATTCACGTTGTGTAGAATTAAAAAAAAAACTGAATTTCTTCAATTTCGGTTAGTTTATTTTGCCGGGAGTAGTGGAGTACGGCCTTTTTTTTGTGTGCAGTGGGATTTCTCAAGGTGGCCTTTTGTAAATACTTTTTTTTTTCTAAAAATTAGTTGAAAATATAATTTGGGTTTAAACCTAAATTTATTTAGAATAAAATAAGGGTCCGTTCGGCACGGTGGCGGCGATCGTGAATGCAGTGGTTATGAACCGTAGATCGTGAATGCCCGACCGCACCTAAGGAACTTCATTCATTTTTTTTATGTATAACCGTTGTAACGTCAAACACATCTTTCATCGCGATGATGTTTTTGTCCAAACTCACCGGATCAAAACGCCATGCCAAACGGGCGACAGTTCATAACTACCGCATTCACGAAAGCCACCGCCGAGCCAAACGGACCCTAAAACTACTGCGTTCATCCTAAAATCAACCTTTGTGGGCATAGGGTTTATGTTTTGACACGGATCACATTTGAATCATACTAAACAATCTGAGTCATGAGCTAAAACTCGGCTCATTCTTAATCTCAAGCCGACCCACATCAGATCGACCATGCTCGAAGTCCTCTCCAATTAATATGCATATATATATATATATATATAGGGTCATTTACGGGGACCTCCCCTCTAAGTTTGCAAAATTACAGATTGCACCCCTCTTATTATTTAAAGGCAATTGTTAACCGCACCCCAGTTTTGGCTATCCGCAACCCTTTTATATGAAGTATTACGCATTTTTTTTTGAAAATACGCCTTATACAAGCATTTTTAGGAAAAGTGTTCAACACGAAAGTTGTAGATATCGCCGAGATCTACAACTTTCGTGTTGAACACTTTTGCTAAAAATGCATGCACAAGATGTATTGCCGCCCGAATTGAAACATGGCGTAACTATAACGAATTTTTGGAAATACGCATTGTGCATGCATTTTTAGGAAAAATGTTCAACACGAAAGTTGTAGATCTCGACGATATCTACAACTTTCGTGTTGAACACTTTTCCTAAAAATGCTTGTAGAAGGCGTATTTCCAAAAAAACGCGTAATACTTCATATAAAAGGGTTGCGGATAGCCAAAACTGGGGTGCGGTTAACAATTGCCTTATTTAAATTACAAAAACCTCCCCTCAATGTTACAAAACATAACATTTACCTTCAGGAACTTCAGGGGAGGTAAATGTTATGCTTTATAACATTCATGGGAGGTTTTTGTAATTTCAATAATAAGAGGGGTGCAATCTGTAATTATGCTATCTTCCCGAAGAAGTTTTGCTATCCTAAGAACCAACCATACAGAGGTTATACCAAATCAATGAAACTTACAGCCAGCCTAAACTCTACATTATGATATCAATCAATCCTGGGAACTGAGCAGGTTTTTTATTAAAAAAATTGAAGTTAGGATCTACAGTTGTAGTAGTAGAAGGATGGATAGTCGAATGGCCTTACAGGTAGGAATCTTCCAGAATTTTCCTAAAGCATTTCGGGCGTAATCTCCATGTATCCGCTACGAATGCACTCCACGATGAGTATAACGAAAGCATCGAATCCTCGAAACAAGCGATCCTCGCTCATTGTGACCGGTTTAGTACTCAGCTGATGGCATCAGCACCATTTCCAGAAAACACCTCCGGCAAGGAAGCCCCCCACGGTGGGCAAGACATACCGACATTTTGAGCTTCTTCATCTGGCTTCCAAGCAATTTCAATGCCGGTTGCAGCATGGTGGGCAAAGAATGGTGTAGCTATTGTCTTGCGGTTAATATCATCACCAGGAACATCAATATCCGTGCCAATCCGTCCACCGAAGCTTCGAAAAAGTTTCGATGCGGGCTCGAGAAACTCCGTGGGAGGACTTCCGCGTGATTCTCGCACAAGAAGGGATGCCGTTACCCTGATAATCAGAATGTTAACCCGAAACATCCGAGTTCTTCACACCATTAGCATCAGCAAAGCCATTATCCAACTTCGAAGTTATGCGACTGTCGATGACGAAAATTGAAGCGCTGTCCATTGCTATAATGTTGAGCACACTCTCACCGATGTTTTTCTTCGAATTATAGCAGTTCAATGGCTTCCTTTGAACAGCAACACCATCCATATCACCAAGAGCGTCTTCATTAGTATTATCATTTACTAACCCAGAATCTAAACTTGGCCCCTTCCCCAACAAATTTCCACTTTCAACAGAGAATTGTTCTTCAGTAGCCATCAAATCAGATGAATTCTCCGCTGCGATTCCGAGATCCTCGGTAGGCTGCTGCGTATTTTGCAAAGCCTCGGAACTATTTAAAGACACTCGTCGACTCTCCTCGTTCGACGCTTTATTAGCATTGCCTGATTCTAAATTGGAAGCGGGTTCAGCAGCTACCCGCTCTTCCAGGGGAACTGATGCGCTGGCATTGGAACCACGAAATTCTTGGGAAAACAGCGCATTCAGCTGAGCCTGAACCGACGCTGCTAAGGAAACAGCATGGTCGCGCATCAGAGAATTGTGCGGGGGGCAGCGAAGGGCATTCATCAAAGTCCTTTTGTACTGGAACATGCTATTTGACTGCGAGACGGATCTACTCTCTCGGCAAATCCTGGTAGACTTGATCACGTGCTCGCATAGGTTTCCCATTTTCGCCCAACCGCAGTCGCACATGGCAAATTCGGAACCTGGATTCAGAACAACATTGACGTTTTCTGGATTTTCGCGCTGAACCACTCTGGCAGAGTTCCCATCAAAGTCAACATCTGAATCTAGAATCTTCAAAGCCTGCCGCCAAGAAGTCAACCCACATTTCCACTCATCTTTCCAGTATCTGGAGAAGTTGTCCTTGTCACTATATTCATCCAACCAGTAATAAGAATGCACCTTGGTTCCTAATTTATCGACCAGCCAATCAGCACGCTGGTAAAAGCTCGAATCTTTCTCGTTCAACAACCGAAGTTTGAGCTGATTATGGTAGCACTCAATTGCAGAAGACACCTCAGTGCTGGCAAGTGGAAGTGCCTTCAAGATATTAGTCCATGCTCCTGCCCAAAAATTACATATAAACTATGTTAAAAAGAAAAATGTGGGTGATCATGTTCCTGAAATAGCACCATCAAACAAATCTGGGACTTTCAATTTCAATCCAACTGATCTAACGGAACACTTTATTTTGTTAATACAAAAGGCTAGCATAATATATATATATATACAAGGGCATTTACCGGGACCTCCCCTCTAAGTTTGAAAAATTACAGATTGCACCCCTCTAGCCATCTTATTATTGAAATTACAAAAACCTCCCCTGAATGTTACAAAACATGACATTTACCTCCCCTGAAGTTAACATTTCATAACATCCATGCACAAAAATACCCCCCTCGGAGTACATTTTCAAGGGGAGCATTTTGTGCATGGATGTTATGAAATGTGAACTTCAGGGGAGGTAGATACTATGTTTTGTAACATTCAGGGGAGGTTTTTGTAATTTCAATAATAAGAGGGCTAGAGGGGTGCAATCTGTAATTATGCTAACTTCCAGGGGGAGTTTTGGCAATTATTCGTGTGTGTATATATAAGGCCATTTACCATGACCTCTCCTCTAAGTTTGCTAAACTATCAGGCTGCACCCCCTTACTTTTGAAATTACAAAAATACCCTCCCCCCCTCCGAGGGGGTATTTTTATGAATGGATGTTATGAAATGTAAACTTCAGGGGAGTTTTTTGTAATTTCAAAAGTAAGAGAGGTGCAACCTGTAATTATGCTAACTTCCAGGGGAAGTTTTGATAATTATTCCTTAGATACTAGCGGTCGTGCATAAGGTCTCGCTAAGCATAGTGTGTGGCGGTCATAGTACTCGGTCATCGTTCGAGTGATGGTCAGGAATTATCATCATCGCAAGGAGGATCCTATGCTAAAGGGAATTGGTTGTGATGAAGGAAAGATTCAAAACATTGGTGTGGTTCAATTATCGGCATTCTAGCAATGTAAAAAGTCACTTTCGTGGTTGCGATGGATTTTAAAAAGATATTAGAATTGATCACAGACACCCAAAGTGGATGGATCATTTAAATGGTAATTGCAGGAAAGGACATGAATAACCAATACAAGAGATTGAACAGTTCAGGTAGAAGAAAAAATAGATTACCTAATTTTGGAAACCAAACTCCCTTGAAATAATCCAAAAAATCAGAACACGCAGCAAAGTCTTCTATGAAATCATTGAAGGAATCAATGGAAATCCGTCCTCTGCAAATATCGGAAATGAGTTCTCCAAGTCGCTTCGACACATCCGCTTGCATTCCAATATTCGAGCACCTGCGCAGCAAATTTTTATGCCAGGAATGGCGAACACGCCAAAAGCTTATCAAAACAGCGCACCGGAAGACGTCCCTGCATGATAAGAAATAAAGTTTGAGGATTACTATGAACATTATTGTGCCAGACACTAATTTATAGAAGAGAATTAAAAATGAACTAAAAGCCAACCTAATGACATTTACATCAGCTAAAGGATCATCAACAATGAAACCACCCAATCTCCATGACGGATCTTTCGAATGAATCCTATCATAAAGAGCCCGCATCCACCGGTGTATCTCGGTGATAGCAAATCTTGGTGTTATAATCCACGCCACAGGGATTGCATTCTTTTTCGAGTCGAAGACCAAAAGACTATAAATGGGATACTGAAAATAGTAAATAGACGATCAAACATCAACAAACAAAACAATGGTTAATTGGGCTGACCTCCCTTGTTAGTCTGTGTAATTACCGGGACCTCTTCTCCCCCCTTCTGCAAAATATTAAATATTCCCCTCCAAAATTGATTAGTTTACAAGATACTTCATCCCAATTAACATACATTACAAGTGCATCTCTCCCAGACTCTGTAAGTTATAGTTCGTTGTAATAAAAATTAAGAGGTTTTCATAATTTCAGAAGGGAGAGGACAGATCCTAGTAATTACACAAACACAGACAGAGGTCAGTGTAAGTAACCCTACAAAACGATTAAAACACAACAACTAATTATGCAAGCTCAGCATACCTTCAATTTATTTTTCCCAAATGATGAATCGGAAGCTATAACGTTTCGATTGCCAAATCGAATCATTTGTTGGAGCTGCCAATCCGTTTGAATCCCCAAAACAAAAGGTTCCGTATCAGAGAAGTCTTCATAGAAGAACACATGATCCTGGTGCATTTCAATCCACATGTTGATGCTGATATCATCATCAGAGTTTAATTCGTACACGGAACGCCGAATCTTCCTCTCTAGTCTGCGAACATATCTGTGAGTGAGAAGATCGTCCCGATTGCTTGGTCCCCCCTGTTTTTCTACTGCTTCTGTGTGCCTCTGCATGATGGTTTCTACAGGAACTCCAACATACAGTAGCGACATAATTTGAAGACGGAGCTCGTCGGAGATGCAGGGCGCGAACATAGCATAGGTTCCGGCAGCTTTTGTGTCCTGAGGACCATGGCAGGGAAGTCCTTTCTTATCGATGTGTTTATCTTGATTATATATGATGAGTGCAACTGATGGTGCGGCTATTAGACGCTTCACGATGAAATGGCAGACACAGCCCCTTTTTGTGTTTGGCCGACCGGCGGGAGTCTTCCTCTTTGTGCAATAGGTTCGGCTGGGGCGAACAACACCTCCCTTCCTATGATCATCTGGACCAAAAGAACACCAATACCTGCATTCAACGCAACAAAAATAACAAATTTCTATCTAAAAAAGATGGATTTCTCATTTGGAAACCACTACAATCTTTGTTATAGTTAGAAAACTGCCACACCTTCGCATATTAAGCAATTAGTTATATAGATAAAATGATCAAAATGGCCCCAACCATATCAGCTGTACTGATTTTGAGACTATACCTGTTTTCCCTCAAATATGGTCCCTAAGCTTAACCTAATGTGACTTTCTTTTGGTTTTTGACAATAGTCATATTAGAAGTCTAGCATAAAAATCAATATACCCTACATAGTCAGGTGGGCCATTATAGACATTTTCACTATAATTATAGTGGCCCAAAGTAGTTCAAGAAACCACAAAGAATCTTTTGAAAGAGTCGAACTTACAAAATATACTCGAGAATTCCGTCCACTTTTAGTTTGTTAGAGATCTCGGGTGAGCGCCTTCTTCTTGCTTCGACGTGAAATCTGGTAGGGCAATCCTTGTTGTTTGACTCACCTCTGACAAAATCATTCACTCTGGAGAATGGGATTAGTGCAAGTCTGTCCATGGTCTCTCGCCAGCCTTCCACCCTAGACCACACAATCTCAGCAGCAGAAAACTCTAAGCTCGGCGGACTCTGCACCGGAAGACTCAAAATTTCATCCCACCTAGCCATCTGCAAATTAGTATAGTATAATTTATATATCTCAACAGTCAAGGAAAATCAAACAAAATGAAATAAAAAGATGCATGTAAGTTTAAACAGTGCGAAAAAAATCTGTTCCTGTGCTTGATTGCAACAAAAACCACATCAAAGTAGGCATCTTTAACAGCAAAAAAGTCCCTGCCATAACCCACATTTATAGTTGTACATGTCTCATATTTTTTGCTGAGCAAGATTTAAGTTTCCTGAAGATTAATATCAACTAAATCAATTCAGCTTTCCAGACAAGCCGGCTTCACTAGAAATACATCAATTACACCCAGCCAAAACTTTGAAGTTATGCAAACAACCAAACCAACCAAACCCAGCCAAAATTTTGAAGTTATGCAAACAATCAAACCAAACCAACCAAAAGCACGCACGTGTAAACAAAGATTTAACTCCAGTAACAAAGACATAAATCAAAAGACATATAATTGATCTACAAGTATAAAGACTCTGATTCATCTCAAAATCATTTTTAACTTAAGAATGCTCAAATGAAGCAAGCAGTAACTAACAAATCTACTGAAAGTATTTACTCTTGTAAAGGAATAACTGAAGAAAACAAAATCGGACTCCTTTCTTCAAAGTCAAAGAGCTCTGTCTCGATTGGGACCCCAACAGTCTATCAGGATCTCGATAGAGACGCCGCAACAATAGGGTGACATATCTTCTTTTTAATGTTTTTTGATTGCCCCATTTAAATATTCAATTTCCGCGAGATTAGCAGTTAGGGTAATTTTGTAATTTTTGGGACCTCCTATATATAATAGCCACATAGGAGATGATTCATGTGAGTAATTTTTAACCTAATTTCTGCTCTCTTCCTCTCTTATGTTTTCTCTCTTGGGACGCCAAATTTCAACGCCAACTGCGACGACCAGGAGACGCGGGTTGAGACCTCCTAGTCTAAGCGAGCTCCCCAGTCCTTCATCAACCCCTCTTCCGCAAGGGTTCCTCCTTTCTTTACACCATTGGAGGTCACAAAGGTGAAGAAGTTTGCCTCTCCCACTTTCAATCCTTCCCTTCAGACTTAGGTAGGGGTGGCAGATAAGTTGTATTCAATACAATTCTAGTTATGTAGGCTCTTGCGCAATGTAGCTGCACATGTCCACTTGGATAAGCTTTCCCAAAGATATTACAATGCTACTTAATATTTATGGATGCATAAAATGCAAAAGGTTGCCTTGGATGCAGATCCATGTTGGAATAATTGAATGCTCAGCTTCGGTGATGAAATCGTAAGTCAATTTGAATCTTCTGAAAAGGAAGTCCTTAACCACTTAGACATTCTTTTAGCCGAATATTTTGGAAGTCCAACACATTATTGACAGAAAGAATGTGACATCTCAAATTTGATGAGGACGATTCGACGAGGATAGTGAGTATCTCGAAAAAAAGTCAGAATAAGGAGATCATAGCAAGCTTCAAGGATGACAGACTTCTAGGAGAAATGAGTACAAGAATGATCTAAAACACATATTAAAATTGGAGGAAAAGTTCATGGACAATACAAATATCAGTCTAAATTCTCAAATATCAAATGTCTTTCCAAGATATGTGGTCAATTTCAGTCATTAATCTCCATAGCTAAGCATGATGAGTGGGAGTAGTTGCAGGACGCATGACCTTCTGGGAAGTACTTAAAGAACAATCACAGGAAGAAAAAAATTATGGCAATTTCTTACCATATATTTATTCGGCATATTATCACAATTTCGTTAATGTTGGATGTAGGATTATTGTATGCTTTCGTAGGTTTTCACTATAAAATGGCTCAATTCGAGCCAAAAATTTCATCATCTCTTTTAGTGATGCTTGAAACTGAAGTAAAACTCACACCCCTAACTAAAATTACTACAAAATGTGCTGAGAAACATCAAATCATTAAGCAAGTACACATGTGATTTATAACTATCACCAACTTATCGAGCACCTCGTGTGAGGCAAAATTTGCAGTTTTCCATCCATAAATCAGTATTGAACAAGCATCCCAGTGAATCCCAGGTCTCATTTATCTACAAAAAAAGGCTTTATATTATCCTGCCCTATTCATGCTAAAAGCTCCTAACCATTAGGGTCCGTTCGGTTCGTGGGAAATGGCCCCGTGGTTTTGGTTTTGGTTTAAGTAAATCATTTCTGCTGTTCGGATGGATGGAAATGGAGGCGGAATTGGTTTTGGGCAAAACCACGGTTTTGGTTTTTAGCCTATTCCCAATTCTTATCTAAGGAGGTTGTTTTTTGGCGGAAAAAATCAGACCCCGTGCGACATCATCTTCTTCGCAGCCTGTAAATCTGGACGCCTTTTACAAAGAGATCGCACCGAGTGCTGCCTTCGTGGTGGAGATGGAAGATGTAGACGCCGGAGGGATCGCAGAAGGTTGTTCTGGAGGCTAACGGATCGCCGTCTATGCAGTGAAGATGCAGAACTTTCACTTTGAGGAACAAGGTGGCTTGAGTTCTCCCTTTTGTCGATTTCATTTTTGTTGTCTTCATGCTAGATCCGTTGATAGGTGGTTGTGTTGCTGTGGTTTCCATGTGTTGAGTTGTATCCGTTGGCAAAAACTGCGGGTTCCTGTGGACATCGGGAGTGGAGTTCTGTAGATCTGATGTGTGGTGTTGTCTCCACCTGTGTAACTGTGTTCTTGTATTAGATGTTTTTTAGAATAGTTGGAGGGATGACATAAGCACGAGAGTTTCATGTGATGCCCTAGATTCCAATTCCAATTCCCTAAAACCTTCCTGCCGCCGAACAATATAATTGGAATTCAGGAAAACCAAAACCTGCTGGTTTTTGGTTTTACTGAATTCCAATTCTTCAAAACCAAAACCCGCGATCCGAACGGACCCTTAAGGCTCACTTTTAGATTACTCAATAACATTGATATCTTTACCCAAATCGGTTCCATAACTAGCATATCTAATAACAAACAACGTATCATTTAGGTTAAGATTTACCGAAGCTTCAAGCCTCTGGGTAGAAGAAACGATGAAGTGTCCGGTGATCTCACGCCTGCAAGGTCTCAACAGCAGCGCGGACACAGATGGAGAATCCCCTATCAACCTCCAATTCTGAAAATAACACCTCGTCGAGACTCCAAGGGAGAGTAGTCAGTGAGGTGGATGGAGAGGATGGGGAAAGATAGGGGAAGGCGTCTACAGGCCGCCCCTGAGGCTTGCAACCTATCTGACGCAGGTGAAGACGACGGCGTAATCGATCGCGTCGGCAAATAGCCGCTCGCGTTTCCTGCTCGTTCTCTCTGTTTCGCGTTAGCTCTCTCCGCCGTCTCTCTGCTTCGCCGGTCTGTCTCACACTCACGCTCGATGGCGCTGGTTCTCTCTCCCCTTCGACCGGGTTCAACTTTCAAGGGAGAGCCGCCCGAGCCCTAGGTTTAAGCGAGCATATCTCAGGAAATAGAGATGATTGGTGCGAGGTGCGGGTCCGATACGTAGGTCAGCAATCGGTTCGGTTCGGTTCGATTCGATTTTAGGTCAAATAGAAAAACAAGCTCGTTTTTACACACCCAAAACCGAAACCGAACCGAAATGGATTGGTTCGGTTCGGTTTAGTTCGGTTTTTTAACATCGGTTCGGTTTTTCGAGAAACCTATAACATATTATCCCTCAAAATAATTTTTAATGTTTACCCAAGTATTTTTTTAATAGTAAATCTAGAAGTTCATCAACATTAAAGGGAAATTCAAAAAAATATATTAATATTTAGATTAACTAGTACAATTAATATAATATGTTCATGTATTTGTTTAAAATAAAAATCAATAAGTGTATTACCCGTAATTCGTCGAGACTGAAATGCACGAGTACAACACAGAAGACCTCCCCCAACTGGGCGAGTACAGGAGACCTCCACCACCTGGGCGAGTACAGGAGGCCTCCCCCACCTGGACGAGTACAGAAGCCCTCCCCCACCTGGGCGAGTACAGGAGACCTCCCCCACCTGGGCGAGTGTAGGAGACCTCCCCCACCTGGGCGAGTGTAGGAGACCTCCCCCACCCGGGCGAGTCCAGGAGACCTCCCCGACCCGGGCGAGTCCAGGAGACCTCCCCCACCCGGGCGAGTCCAGGAGACCTCCCCCACCCGGGCGAGTCCAGGAGACCTCCCCCACCCGGGCGAGTCCAGGAGACCTCCCCCACCCGGGCGAGTCCAGGAGACCTCCCCCACCCGGGCGAGTCCAGGAGACCTCCCCCACCCGGGCGAGTCCAGGAGACCTCCCACACCCGGGCGAGTGCAGGAGATCTCCCCCACCTGGGCGAGTCCAGGAGACCTCCCCCCACCTGGGCGAGTCCAGGAGACCTCCCCCACCCGGGCGAGTGCAGGAGACCTCCCCCACCTGGGCGAGTACAGGAGACCTCCCCCACCTGGGCGAGTACAGCAGACCTCCCCCACCCGGGGGGAGTACATATTTTCACCCAGTCAGAAGGCGGGAGCCGCTATCTGCAGCCCATTTCAGATGGCGGGAGCAGCTATTCGCAGTCCATTTGGATTTGCCTATAAATAGGACCCCAAGGCACAAGTAGAAGGCTCCTTGACCCCCCTATGGTGGGCGAGTACCTTGCCTGCCTCTCTTCTGCCAAGCTCAACATTGGCTTTAGGAGGGGAAGTTCCTATAGACTTCCGGGTATGTGGCGGGACCTCCTCGCTGCAGCACGCGGGTCTTGTTTATAGGCAGGTTGGAGTGGTTTTGTATACTCTCTAGCTTCTTGTCACCTTGTCTCACGTGGGTCGATCACTAAACGAGTAGACTTTGGTCACCCCCAAGTCTCGAACAGTTGGACCGGTATCCGGGTTCCAACATTTTTGGTGCGGTGAGCGTGGACTGTGACCAGAGTAAGAAACTTTAGTGGGAGACCTCACGATGAGCCATAATGAGAAGGGTGCTAGGCGAGTTCCAACTGAGGCGAGTACCAGTTCAGGAGATATCCGGCTTGGCGAGTTCTGCTTGCATGCATCCAACTCGCGAGATGCGAGGCAGTTATGAGAGAGATGTTCTGCTCGCATGAGTCCTACTCGCGAGATGCGAGGCGGCCAGAAAAGAGGTATTCTACTCGCAAATATTCTGCTCACGTGTGTTCAACTCGCAGATATTCTGCTCGCATGTGTTCTAATCGCAGATATTCTGCTCGCATGTGTTCTACTCGCAGATATTCTGCTCGCATGTGTCCAAATCGCAGATATTCTGCCCGCAAACGTCCTACTCGCGAGATGCGAGGCGGCCAGAAAAGAGGTATTCTACTCGCAGATATTCTGCTCGCGTGTGTTCAACTCGCAGATATTCTGCTCACATGTATTCTACTCGCAGATATTATGCTCGCATGTGTTCTACTCGCAGATATTCTGCGCGCATGTGTTCAACTCGCAGATATTCTGCCCGCAAACGTCCTACTCGCGAGATGCGAGGCGGCCTGAAAAGAGGTATTCTACTCGCAGATATTCTGCTCGCGTGTGTTCAACTCGCAGATATTCTGCTCGCATGTGTTCTACTCGGAGATATTCTGCTCGCATGTGTTCTACTCGCAGATATTCTGCTCGCATGTGTTCAACTCGCAGATATTCTGCCCGCAAACATCCTACTCGCGAGATGCGAGGCGGCCAGAAAAGAGGTATTCTACTCGCAGATATTCTGCTCGCATGTGTTCAACTCGCAGATATTCTGCCCGCAAACGTCCTACTCGCGAGATGTGAGGCGGCCAGAAAAGAGGTATTCTACTCGCAGATATTTTGCTCGCGTGTGTTCAACTCGTAGATATTCTGCCCGCAAGCGTCCTACTCGCGAGATGCAAGGCGGCCAGGAGAGAGGTGCGAGGCGACCCAATGCAGCTTATACTTCATGATGAAAACTCAAAGGACAATCATTTATAACTCACTTTGGCGAGGAAAAGTCATCATGAATCAGGTCATGTAAAACTTATTCTTCTTCTTATTATTCACTACATATAGCAATATTGATCCTTCTATTGCAAAACTCTCAAGAGTTAGATCGAGCATCCACTCGAAGTAGTATGATATATTCAAAAACATTTTAGGATGTGTGATCTCACCTCTCCCCTTGAAACTTTTGGTCGAGCAACGAGATGACGTCTCGGGTTCAGTGCGCCATCCTAAGTCCAAGCCTCTGCATTACCGGCCGAGATCAGCTCCCTCCTTGCATGTTGCTCGATCTGCCCCTCGAGTGCTGACTCTCTTTGCTCGTGCACTAGTTACTAGGGGAGAGAATGAAACTACATTTTGAGGTACTCTGATGAGTTAAAATCCTCGAGCAGAGTGTTGTCGTAGTCCAGGTCGTAGCACTGGGCTCCTCCCCTGCAGGCTGGCTACTTGCCCCCTCGAGTGAGTTCTATGTCCTCGAGCAGAGAGTTGCCGTAGACCAGGCCGTAGCACTGGGCTCCTCCCCTGCAGGCTGGCTACTTGCCCCCTCGAGTGAGTTCTATGTCCTCGAGCAGAGAGTTGTCATAGACCAGGCCATAGCACTGGGCTCCTCCCCTGCAGGCTGGCTACTTGCCCCCTCGAGTGAGTTCTATATCCTCGAGCAGAGTGTTATCGTAGACCAGGTCACTGCACGAGCTCCTCTCCTGCATACCGGCTACTTGCCCCCTCGAGTGAGTTCTATGTCCTCGAGCAGAGAGTTGTTGTGAGGACCCTGACCACAGCCTGGCGCACCAGCGCTGCCATTCGTCCCAGGTCCCCACATGGGCCGCAGCCCATGCCACCCCAACCCCTCTCCGTGCCCCTTCGGCCACGGCGGGTTGTTGGAGACCGCAGCCTCCCTTTGACGAGAAGTGATCCAGTTAAGCGCCTCTGCGTGCTCGGACGGGAGTAGTTCTGGGATGGGTGACCTCCTGGGAAGTCCACGTAGAGGCGCTTAACTGGATCACTTCTCGTCAAAGGGAGGCTGCGGTCTCCAACAACCCGCCGTGGCCGAAGGGGCACGGAGAGGGGTTGGGGTGGCATGGGCTGCGGCCCATGTGGGGACCTGGGACGAAAGGCAGCGCTGGTGCGCCAGGCTGTGGTCAGGGTCCTCACATAAAAAGTGCAGCTCAATTGATGATGAGAAGTGAAAGAACTATATAGTTAAGCGTGCTCGGACGGGAGTAGTTCTGGGATGGGTGACCTCCTGGGAAGTCCACGTAGAGGCGCTTAACTGGATCACTTCTCGTCAAAGGGAGGCTGCGGTCTCCAACAACCCGCCGTGGCCGAAGGGGCACGGAGAGGGGTTGGGGTGGCATGGGCTGCGGCCCATGTGGGGACCTGGGACGAAAGGCAGCGCTGGTGCGCCAGGCTGTGGTCAGGGTCCTCACATAAAAAGCGCACTTTTTATGTGAGGACCCTGACCACAGCCTGGCGCACCAGCGCTGCCTTTCGTCCCAGGTCCCCACATGGGCCGCAGCCCATGCCACCCCAACCCCTCTCCGTGCCCCTTCGGCCACGGCGGGTTGTTGGAGACCGCAGCCTCCCTTTGACGAGAAGTGATCCAGTTAAGCGCCTCTACGTGGACTTCCCAGGAGGTCACCCATCCCAGAACTACTCCCGTCCGAGCACGCTTAACTATGGAGTTCTTTCACTTCTCATCACCATTTGAGCTGCACTTTTTATGTGGGGACCTGGGACGAAAGGCAGCGCTGGTGCGCCAGGCTGTGGTCAGGGTCCTCACAGTTGTCGTAGACCAGGTCGTAGCACTGAGCTCCTCCCTTGCAGGCTGGCTACTTGCCCCCTCGAGTGAGTTCTATGTCCTCGAGCAGAGAGTTGTCGTAGACCAGGCCGTAGCACTGGGCTCCTCCCCTGCAGGCTGGCTACTTGCCCCCTCGAGTGAGTTCTATGTCCTCGAGCAGAGAGTTTCCGTAGACCAGGCCGTAGCACTGGGCTCCTCCCCTGCAGGCTGGCTATTTGCCCCTTCGAGTGAGTTCTATGTCCTCGAGCAGAGTGTTGCAGTAGTCTGAGTCACTGCACGAGCTCCTCTCCTGCACACCGACTACTTGCCCCCTCGAGTGAGTTCTATATCCTCGAGCAGAGTGTTATCGTAGACCAGGTCACTGCACGAGCTCCTCTCCTGCATACCGGCTACTTGCCCCCTCGAGTGAGTTCTATGTCCTCGAGCAGAGAGTTGTCGTAGACCAGGCCGTAGCACTGGGCTCCTCCCCTGCAGGCTGGCTACTTGCCCCCTCGAGTGAGTTCTATGTCCTCGAGCAGAGTGTTGCTGTAGTCCGAGTCACTGCACGAGCTCCTCTCCTGCACACCGACTACTTGCCCCCTTGAGTGAGTTCTATATCCTCGAGCAGAGTGTTATCGTAGACCAGGTCACTGCACGAGCTCCTCTCCTGCATACCGGCTACTTGCCCCCTCAAGTGAGTTCTAAGTCCTCGAGTAGAAAGTTGCCACCTAGTCGACGCTAGGAGCCTAAAATGTTTGGCACCTCCTCCAGTTGAGCCTCGCTCCTGGAGGGTGTCGACTCCTCTCCACCTCCAGTTAAGCCTCCCTCCTGGATGGTGTCGACTCCTCTCCACCTCCAGTTGAGCCTCGCTCCTGGAAGGTGTCGACTCTTCTCCACCTCCAGTTGAGCCTCGCTCCTGGAGGGTATCGACTCGTCTCCATCTCCAGTTGAGCCTCGCTCCTGGAGGGTGTCGACTCCTCTCCACCTCCAGTTGAGCCTCCCTCCTGGTTGGTGTCGACTCCTCTCCACCTCCAGTTGAGCCTCGCTCCTAGAGGGTGTCGACTCTTCTCCACCTCCAGTTGAGCCTCGCTCCTGGAGGGTGTCGACTCCTCTCCACCTCCAGTTGAGCCTCGCTCCTGGAGGGTGTGAACTCCTCTCCACCTCCAGTTGAGCCTCGATCCTGGATGGTGTCGACTCCTCTCCACCTCCAGTTGAGCCTCGCTCCAGGAGGGTGTCGACTCTTCTCCACCTCCAGTTGAGCCTCGCTCCTGGAGTGTGTCGACTCCTCTCCACCTCCAGTTGAGCCTCGCTCCTGGATGGTGTCGACTCCTCTCCACCTCCAGTTGAGCCTCCCTCCTGGAGGGTGTCGACTCCTCTCCACCTCCAGTTGAGCCTCGCTCCTGGAGGGTGTGAACTCCTCTCCACCTCCAGTTGAGCCTCGATCCTGGATGGTGTCGACTCCTCTCCACCTCCAGTTGAGCCTCGCTCCTGGAGGGTGTGAACTCCTCTCCACCTCCAGTTGAGCCTCGATCCTGGATGGTGTCGACTCCTCTCCACCTCCAGTTGAGCCTCGCTCCAGGAGGGTGTCGACTCTTCTCCACCTCCAGTTGAGCCTCGCTCCTGGAGTGTGTCGACTCCTCTCCACCTCCAGTTGAGCCTCGCTCCTGGATGGTGTCGACTCCTCTCCACCTCCAGTTGAGCCTCCCTCCTGGAGGGTGTCGACTCCTCTCCACCTCCAGTTGAGCCTTGCTCCTGGATGGTGTCGACTCCTCTCCACCTCCAGTTGAGCCTCGCTCCTGGATGGTGTCGACTCCTCTCCACCTCCAGTTGAGCCTCGCTCCTGGAGGGTGTCGACTCCTCTCCACCTCCATTTGAGTCTCGCTCCTGGAGGGTGTCGACTCCTCTCCACCTCCAGTTGAGCCTCGCTCCTGGAGGACGTCGACTCGTCTCCACCTCCAGTTGAGCCTCGCTCCTGGAGGGTGTCGACTCCTCTCCACCTCCAGTTGAGCCTCGCTCCTGGAGGGTGTCGACTCCCTCCACCTCCAGTTGAGTCTCGCTCCTGGATGGTGTCGACCCCTCTCCACCTCCAGTTGAGCCTCGATCCTGGAGGGTGCCGACTCTTCTCCATCTATTTTAGTTGAACTTGCTCAGCTGGCGAAGGGCTAGAGAGGGATACTGAGTGACATGTCATCCACTACCCATCTCTCCGAACCACGGGTCCTACATTGTTTTTCCGAGCTCGTATCGAGCTCGAAAAAAGCGGGGATTGTGTATTACCCGTAATTCGTCGAGATCTGAAATGCACGAGTACAACACAGAAGACCTCCCCCACCTGGGCGAGTACAGGAGACCTCGCCCACCTGAGCGAGTACAGAAGACCTCCACCACCTGGGCGAGTACAGGAGGCCTCCCCCACTTGGGCGAGTACAGTAGACCTCCACCACCTGGGCGAGTACAAAAGGCCTCCCCCACCTGGGCGAGTACAGAAGACCTCCCCCACCTGGGCGAGTACAGAAGTCCTCCCCCACCTGGGCGAGTACAGGAGACCTCCCCCACCTGGGCGATTAAAATTCTTAAGTCGAATTCGGATTCAAATAGTCTCCGAATCCGAATAATATTATCTATGTTAAAGGATACACGAATAATTCACAATTATCATAAAACTTTAATTTAATAAATTTTACATTACAAATTAAACTTCTCATAAACCATAATATAAGTTTTATTTACAAATTAAACTTCTTCAAGCGCAAATCCAAATTCAAATATTTGGACGAATCCAAATCCCTGCATTATTTCCCAAGTTTGAATTCTATGAAGACAGTGTTTTTATCCAAACTCATCGGAGCAAAAATATCGCGCCAAACGAAGCCTAATTTTGAGCATAGCATGCCCCCCCCCCCCCCCTCCCCTAAACTCTAAACCCTAAAACCACTTCTGCGTCTAATCAACATTTTATTACAATGATACAATATTAATCTATTTATCTAGTTAGCAGCCTATGCTACACCTTCAAAATAATCTCAACCGTTCATTAGTTTTGATCATCGCAACTATTCTTAAGCATATTTCACTAACCCATCCAAAGTAGAAGTAATTTCTCTTCTTCTTTTTTTCAATGTGAATTTTGATTCTCACTTAGCCTCTATTTTGTTCTAGAACAACTTCATCCTAAAATTCTATTCGGGAGCCGCCCCTACTTACTGCGTAGGCCACATTGCCTTAAGATCGCGCTCTATCATCCTTCAACTGCAATCACCGAATTCAGGACGTCGAAGAATACCCTCAAAATATTCGCATATACGAGTAGATTGGAATTTCCAATCACCTTTGAACAAAAAGATTATATTTTTTTTTATTGAAGTTTAAATGCAGATATAACTAATATAAGCAACATAACATAGTTGGTCACAGAGACTATAAAAATTAAAAATCACTTCTTGGTTGCGTCTAGGCGATGTTTTCTCGATGTAGGTTCTAGCTTTTTGTTACACTTCTTACTACATTGGGTTTGTCTTTCCCCGGCGTACTCATTATCGTACTGATGCTCCTCAACATCAGAGTTATTCTTCCGGCTGTATATCGACAAATTTATGTACATTACAGATTGAAATGTTGGATATAACGAGATTGTTTTAGTTTCAAGAAATTGACCACCGAGGGGACATCGCCGTGCATAACAATACGCCCGCTTTCCATGTAAAAGGCGCCGTCGGCATACTTCAGCTCTTCCAGCCGATGCGTCACCCATAAAGCGGCGACTTCTCCGTTACCGGGCACGCTGTTCTTCACCGCCTTGATAACTCCGAGCTGGTGCAGCATTGAAATAAAATCCATATCAAATTAGGCACTGCAGAAGTATATGAAAATGAAATACTAGTACACAACATAGTCCAGATCAAATTGTTTTTTTCATACCAGTAAAAAAGGAGTCAACCCAGGCTACAAAGGAGCTGAATGGGCATGTTTCAAGCTGGGGTTTGGCTCATTACTATTTCGCATTTAGTTCTTTACGATGATGACGACGAGGAGAATAAAGTGACCTCAAATACTCATGATAAAGTTCTTTGCGATGACGACGACGACGATGATGATGGATAAAAGATTATTTTAGAGTTGAAGGAGAAGGAAAATCCCACTTAATTTAGGTTTATTCCCTTTTAAGCATAGGAGCCGTTGTAAGAACTTTCAAATAATTGAATTGATTATGAGGAGTAGATTATTACAAGGTATAAATACAATTAACAACCTCCATAGCACAAAATTTAAACAAAATTTGAAACATATACAATGATTTACTAATAATAAAGTATACTAGAAAATATAATAACTTCAACATGAAAAAAAAACCTTTATCATAAACCTGCCATGAACATAGAAGGGAGTTTGGAGGAAGAGAACGAAAAGTGGAAATGTGCGAGGTGAGAAGAGGTGATGACGCTCGAGTTTGGAGAAGAAAAGCGGAAAACAAGAAATTACCGAACAAGGAGTCAAATTACTGAACAAGGAGTCAGAGAGATGGTGGAAAAATTAAGAGGAGCGAAAGTGATGAGAAAAGTATCACTCCGAACGAATAGTCTCATTGGATGAACTATCTTGCAGCCAAACGTGCGGGACCAAACATATATATGTATAGATATTGTTACACGCGAAAGTTAAATTGCAATAGAACTTGAAAACATGATAGAAATCACGAAAGATACTCGTGTCTAACCCCGGGAGCCTAGTTCTTTCTTGAAGTCCCTCTCCAAAACGAGAGATCCTGAAACCTAAAGGATCAAAAGATTTTCCTAATACACCACAATCTCCTCCTTATATAGGAAGAAGGGCTCACTTACAATTTACCCAAATGATACGCGGTAGCTGTATCAAGAGCGACAACAAAGAACACAAACTTGCATTACATAAAAGAAAACACATACAATTGGGAAACAAACTCCCGCCAAGCACCCGGAGACTGGGTCCTCCAAGACACTCCCCTCTCCAAGAGAGCCAAATGGCTAAGATTTCCAAAGATAATCCCTCACAACAATAAACGTCACCGCAGGGCAAGGACGCTACAGGATGAAATACATAAATGACGATTACATAATTAATTGTGAAATATAAGATAAACCATAAAGGTCACCGCATCTCCGAGAGAGCTCTCGTGTAGTGAGGACGGTCGCCGAGCGCGCGTGTGCAAGAAGTATACGTATCACAAACGTACATGATAAAGAAAAAATTACATAGGTGACAAATAAAAACATTCTCGATTGTCGTCGCCGCGCATGAGTAACCGATATATTGATTGATTGCATTCACAAAATGGATCAAATGCATACCTGATCATATTCATCCAAAAATGTTGTCAACTCATCTAATAGTAGTACTTTGCTTTCTTCAGCTAGAGCACCTGCAATAGCAACTCTTTGCTTCTGGCCGCCGCTGAGAGTTTGAATTGGCCTCTATAAATATTTAAAAAAATTGTAATTTATATATTTAATATTTTCCTCAAAACTGTCAGGAAACCAAATTTATTTCATATCAGAAGCAAACTTGAGAGTACTTCAACATGCCAACAGCATCTAATGCTCTGGACACTCTTGATCTAACTTCATCTAGTGCCAAATCAAATTTACCAAGACCAAATGCAACATCTGCTTCTACAGTAGGCATCACAACCTACAAAAATGTAAAAAAAAAGGTGAAGCTTTGATTAGATTTTGATTCCATTTGCCGGCAAATCTTGAGGAACATTTTATGTCAACTGAAAAGGAGAAACCTAGATAATTAGGGCTCCGTTTGGCACGGCGGCAGCGGTCATAAACCGTCGTACGTGAATGCTTGGCCTCGCCTAAGTAAATTCATCCACTTTATGTTCAAAACTAGGCTTCTTTTACTGGCATAACCGTTGTCATGCCAAACATACATTTTATGATGTTGGCATTTTTGTCCAAACTCACTGGAGCAAAACTCTGCGACAAACGGAGTCTAGATTATGATTCCATTTTGTAGGCAAAAGTAGCGGCGTATCTGGAGGAACATTTTATGCTATTGAAAATCATTTCGAGTTCGAGATCAAGACATCTTTTTGGATTATTCCTTAGTTATAGCGAATATTTGTATTTTCTAGATTTCAGTATATTTTCTTTTAGGTCGTGTATATTTATATAAGGATAGCTTTATTTTGTTAATCTTGTATTATTCCTTAGTCTTTGTTCCCGGGACGGAATCAAGCCATTGGAATTAAAATTTGAGAGATCAACTCAAATTTTATTGTTTGGTGACAAATTTTATTTTGTAAATCATGCCGAATTTCATTGAATTCATTTTATGGCAATCTCAAATCCTTCCTTACAACGTCGAAATTGGCCAATAATTAGATGTATGTTTGATCAACCGCTTCTCTCTCGGTTCTCTTTCGCGTTGATCTTCTCTCTGGCTTTCTCTTCTCTTTTATTTCTCTTCCTAGTTCCTAGACCACGTTAAGTGGTATCAAAACAAGACAAGTGCTCCTAGCCATCCTTCCGCACCATACTCTCTCATAATTCTTGCTACATCTGATCGTGATTAATTCACTATGCCCGGGATATGCAACACTCCGCGAAGATCTAAATAGTTCATGATCATCCCTTTGTTAGATCTTCAATTACAAACCGTACCTTGTCCGACTGTTGTGAATGAGATTGCATCATTGTTCATGTGATCTTCTTCAATCGCAATCTCTCGCTCTGATGGGACTTGTGTCCACCTTCGTCATTGAACATCAGCATGTTGGAGTTCTTAGATTACGCACAATAGAGATCACAAGATCGATGTTCTTCTTCAACGGTGTCCAATGTTCCTGACCGTCATACACACACCACATCTACAACCACTCCTCCATATTCCCTAGAGGCCAATGAGAGCCTTTAAAAGCATAATCTTATTGTAACAATCACAAACACAGGAAAGACTAATATAATGATTTTATTTACTTGTGTTTTTACAAGTGGTAAGCCATTGGACACTCAAAAGAGACTCGAAGCAAGCTATGAATTGCTGAATTAGATCGTTCAAGTCTTTTATGTATTTATTTTGTAATGTGCTTTAGTGGAAATTACAATTTCTATCTTAACATTAAGAACTTTAGCTCATAAGCACACAGAGTAAAGGTTAGTAAAGTATTGAGAAATCAAAATCAAATTTCCTAAATTTGAACATATTAAATTTGCATACAAATAAGTTCAAGCCGATGATTGGGCCTACTTTGAATGCTTTAGATTAATTTAAAAATCATTAGATTGAGCAAAAAATTATCAAGAAGAATTTATGATCGACAAGACAGTTTTATGATTGTTAAGACGATTTGGCTTAAAGTCCTAGTTTGATTGTCATCTACACAAAGTTGGTGAAACAATTTGTGATCTACATAGATTATTTCGACGATATTGAGAATGCCTAGAGGATTTGTTCTAGGTCAGGTCATTCTATTTGATTCGTGTTTTAATCATGGCAATATGATCACACTTAAATAGACGATAAGCACGGGAACCCTTTTAGGGATGCTTGAGAATCCTTTATCATAAATATCACTTGTTGGGGCCTAAAACATAATTTTGAAAGAATTGAAAAGTTGTCGAAGATTAAAAAAATAGCGATCATCACTAAAAAGTTTTCTGCTTTTACATGAACATTTCTCTCTCTCCCACCTAAGAAAAGTTCATTGCCTTCTACACCAAGTTCAACACCCTCTCCCCCACCCTCCAAATAGTGTTGCAAATCGGCTGCTAATGGGACAATTGCTCCTCTTCCGCCTAAAACACCACCTTGTTTCCAACCCAACCTTCCCAAAAATAATTTTCAACCCATTTCCACCGCCCTATCCCCAATTCCCAGCCTCTTCCGATGTCCAGAAACTATAGATCATCTCATCCTTCTTGATTTTCTCATGCTTTGATGGCCATGAACCCCTCAATTGGATCTTCAAAACCATAAGTTCTTCAACTACCACAATAGTCCAAGCCAAAGAATTCTCACCATCACCTCCTTCTACATGGAAGTCCCGCCCTCACTTGGTTCAATCAGATGCTTGAATTTTCATTTCACTTGGTTTAACTATTATTAATAAATTTATTAGAATGAAAGTTCGGGCAATCAATTCTCTCTCTGATCTCCCTCTTCTGTCTTTCGTCCTTTCTAATTTATTTCTAAACATAGAATATGTTATATCAGAGTTGGATGGGCCGGACTGGCTCGCGGATTAGAATGGGACGATGACTCAAACTTGGATAGTTAGATCTCCTCGATCAACTATGGTCAATGAAACAATGGAAATAATGTGAACAAATTTGGAGAGTTTCCAATATATCTTCTTTGATGTTCACTTTATATTGTTTTAAGGTTTAGGGTTGTTAAGCACTTAATATGGAAAGACTACAAATAGGCCAAATCCTCTTTTATAACCATGCTTTTGGATTTGTGAAAAAGAAGCCTAAAGCTGGACAATTAATCCGGGGACTTTGTGACTCCCCCTCCGTCTGCTCTGACCACCGCCAACTAGCAGACTACATTAGATTATCCCATGTATAATGTAATCTTTGAATTCAAATTCTTATAAGATAAGTCGAAGGATGTAGTTAAATAGTGTAAGTATATTCAATCTACAATCAAAAGTTATGTCAAATAATCACGAACTTCCAATAAGAACCACATTGAGAACATAAGAGAAACAATACGATATCTTTACAAAATACTATCAAATTATCTCGATTAACAAGCTCTAAAATAAATGTTTGATCATCTATAAGAAAGTGCACCTTCATTTTTATATGATTAAAGCAACTAGCACGGGAGTCAAGTCACTCTCAAGTCTCAATCACCACAGATAAAAATATCGTCATGTTCGACTGAAGGAAAGATTCATTACTCAAGTTGACATATTTCTTTCGTGGCCGAGAACAAAAGGTTATTCCAGCACGTCGAATAGGTCATGACACTGCAAACAGAAACAACCTTCTAACAGAAATCATGCATAAAGTTAAATGAACAAAGGCTTGAATCTTTAGTAAACAATCTAATGCCTTGAATATTTAGTAAATTTATTTTCTCCACTCCATCTCACAAAGTAGCCTACTATCTACAATGAACAAAGGTCTGTTGAAGTCTGAAGTGAGGCTAGGTGGGGCGAGTGGAGGCTGTTGGGCGAGTGGAATATGTGAAGGGGGCGAGTGGAGGCTGTAGCCTGGGCGAGTCCATGCTAGGGGCTGGGCGAGTGCTTGTAGAGGGGGGGGGGGGGGGGGGGGGGGGGGGGGGGGGGGGGGGGGGGGGGGGGGGGGGGGGGGGGGGGGGGGGGGGGGGGGGGGGGGGGGGGGGGGGGGGCAAGTGGTCTTGTTGAGTGGAAGTGTGAGGGGCAGAGTGGAATTGAATGGGGCCGAGTGAGAGGTACTAGGCCGGGCGAGTGGAGCTGGCGAGTAGGTGCCTTGGCCGGGCGAGTGCATCGTGGAGGCTTGCAGGGTGCGAGTGCAAGTGGGGGTGTGTCCATATGTTGTAATTGGGCATAGTGCACCCCTTCCCCCCCCCCCCCCCCCCCCCCCCCCCCCCCCCCCCCCCCCCCCCCCCCCCCCCCCCCCCCCCCCCCCCCCCCCCCCCCCCCCCCCCCCCTTAGTGCATGTATGTGAGACAAGAAATAAGAAGAGAGAGAGAGAGAACTAGTGATCAACTAGTGAGTGAGAGTGGGAGTGTGCCTACACCCCAAGAGTGTCCAACCCCAACCCACACCTCAGCGAGAGGTGGAGAGTGCAGGGTTGCGTGCGTTGTGAAGTGGAGAGTGGAGAAGCGGACCTTGTCCGCGACAAGTTATTTTTTTATATAATTCAGCTATTGTGAATCAAGGTGTATGCACCTTGTATTCAGCTTGTCTCCTTGTAATCAACTGCTTAGTTATAAAGAGTTTTTACTTCGTCTTTGTTCATTGTTGGTGCCCTTGCATGGTGGTAGCATAAAATCTAACAAGGTCTTCTTAAGAATCACTTAACATATGTTACATAAAACTATGATCTTCCAGATTATTATGAAGATAAAAATAGAAGAAAAAAAAGTAATTCAAATAAGCGAACAACAACCAGTAGAAGGAGAGCAACCTGGTGATCTGGATTTTGGAACACAAAACTCTTCGGCCTGTTCACATGAAAAGATCCTTCTGTTGGTTTAAGGAATCCTGCTAACACCTGGTTACAAAAAATAAGACATCTAAGAACTTACACAGCTGCAAACATCTCAACTTCTCTTATTATGTAGTATCCAGTAAGATTACACTTTATCTGCAATTACTACTCACTTACTCCGATTCAAAGGAATGCTAAGGAATTTAAAATGGCCTAAAAGTATACTTAACCAACTCCAGATTCAAGATTCAAAAACCTGTAGAAGGGTGGATTTTCCGCAGCCGTTAGGGCCGAGAAGCATCCAGAGCTCCCCCGAGGGCACACGGAGTGAGCAGTCCTTTAGAATTTCCACCGCCCCCCTGTTCTTCGAAGCCAAAGAGAAACTCAGGCGGTGCCCCTCGATGGCTATTGTGGGGGCTGCGGAGTCGGAAGTGCGGCCGCCTCTTGTTCCGAGCAGGCAACGCCGGCTGCAAATGAACGAGAAGGGTGACGATGTGGAGGAAGACGGAGGCGGAGAATATGTAATTCTCTGAAAATCAGAGCTAACCTCGATGCTACTATTGTCGTGGTGCCGGCCAGGGAGGAGAAAAGGACCGCTGGCATGGCTAACCGGCAAGAAATAGGCGCCGACGGTGGCGGGGTGAGGAAACTGGAGAATTATATACAGCGCTGCTAATTACAGCCTACATTTCACTTTTGGCAGCCCACGTCGAGTAAATATCACTTATACCCAAAATTTCTTTCACCAAATGCAACATAAATACAAATTCAAAAATGCTCATCTTTTTTTTAAAGGGCGCTTATATTTGCAGTCCTGAAATCGCTATTTGCAGCCCCAAAATCATTTAAATCAGGATTAAAACCTAGGAAATAAAACCTTTAATTCATTCCCACGCGTGCCCTAGCCAGCCCTTCCGCCCGACGCCTCGCTGCCGCCCGATGCTTGCTGCTGCCCCGACGTCGTAGAGTTGTTGCCGCCGCCTCCTCGAAGCCTGCTACTGCCCCGACGCCTCCTCGAAGCCGCCCCGACGTCGCCCCGTGTTGTTGCCCCGACGCCGCCCCTGCTGCCGCCCTGACGCTGCGCCTGCTGTGAGGCCCCTATTGAGACCCCACGTGAATCTGTATCAAAACTTATTTTCATATCATTCATGCCAGGATGTTCTAGAAGTAAGCATAGTGAATACAAAATAAAACACATAATAAAAACTTTTCTTAAAATTCTACTCATACCTTAGCCTGATCTTTATTTTTCTTTTCTTCACTGGACCAGTTGATTTCTTAAGAGTCTTCAGGAAACGCGCATCTTCCTAAAAAAATGAAGTCAACTGGCTTAGTCATAACGAATATGACTAAGTGAATAACATAATTCTTTAACTGCGGTACATGCAACCAAGAAACATCAATATCAATGTGCATAAATTTTACATTACAGTATCGAAAGAAACATCAATATTAATATGTATTTATTCGTTAGGTTCATCAAGTTCTTTGCAACAACTTATCTATTCTTATGTTCTTTCACGTTCGTTTCATCGACTATTTTCTTCTTACTCATTTCAGTTCATATTTTTTCATTATTCATTCATATTCAAGTGCATATTCTTTTTTTTTTTCATGTTTAAATTCATATGTCTTCGTTC
Source organism: Dactylorhiza incarnata (assembly GCA_033032865.1). Classification (NCBI taxonomy): domain Eukaryota; kingdom Viridiplantae; phylum Streptophyta; class Magnoliopsida; order Asparagales; family Orchidaceae; genus Dactylorhiza; species Dactylorhiza incarnata. The sequence continues at coordinate 1,368,970 of JAWHQI010000340.1, read as the reverse complement.
GTTCGTATTCCTTTCATTTCTTTTATCGTCGAATTTAGATTCTTTCAACTGTAGTTCATTCAATTCATTTTCCATCATCAATCAGATTTCTCATAATCAATTGCTAAATTAGATTTCTCGTTTATCTTTATCTTTATTAAATTCAGAAATCATAAGGGTTGCTGTCGATTATCCCTTCTTGGTCTTCAGCGACCTCTTGGCCTTCAACGGCCTCTGTCTGGCCTTCAACGGCCTCTTCCATAGGGTATTCACACCCCCTACTGTTGAAACCGACTACTCGGTCTCTGTGGAGTTCGGGGCCCTCAACGAGGCTGAGGGGCGACCAACCCTTACTTCCCCCAAGGGAGAGCTCTAGGTTGAAGGTGTCGGAACTAAGAACTGGACCAAGGGCTTAGCGGGGAGGTCCCGCCACGTACCCAGAAGTCCCCTTGGAACTTCCCCTCCCAAGCCACTACTAAGCTTGGGCACCACTGGAGCCTCTCCTCACACCCTAGAGAGACTTGGGGAGGGAGAGGGAGAAGAAGAGAGCTAGCCTAGGATGAGAGATCTCTCCAAATGGTGCCCCCTTGGTCCTATTTATAGGATTTTTGAAGTTGGGCTGCAAATAGCCAAAAACTGGTCTGCCAGATTACCAGAATACCCCTGAATTGGGCTGCGGATAGCTGAATCCCACTGTTCTGAAATGCTAAATGCAGACCACTGGACTGCGAATAGCCAAACTGGACTGCGAATAGTAAACTGGATGAGGGGGGCCGAGTTGGCCTCTCCGCCGAATGTTGGGCGAGAGGGGGGGTCGAGCTGGCCTCTCCCCTCTCCGCCGAATGCTGGGCGAGAGGGGGGGTCGAGCTGGCCTCTCCCCTCTCCGCCGAATGCTGGGCGAGAGGGGGGGTCGAGCTGGCCTCTCCCCTCTCCGCCGAATGCTGGGCGAGAGGGGGGGTCGAGCTGGCCTCTCCCCTCTCCGCCGAATGCTGGGCGAGAGGGGGGGTCGAGCTGGCCTCTCCCCTCTCCGCCGAATGCTGGGCGAGAGGGAGGTCGAGCTGGCCTCTCCCCTCTCCGCCGAATGCTGGGCGAGAGGGGGGTCGAGCTGGCCTCTCCCCTCTCCGCCAAATGCTGGGCGAGAGGGGGGGTGGAGCTGGCCTCTCCCCTCTTCGCCGAATGCTGGGCGAGAGGGGGGGTCGAGCTGGCCTCTCCCCTCTCCGCCGAATGCTGGGCGAGAGGGGGGGTCGAGCTGGCCTCTCCCCTCTCCGCCTTCCTCCGGAGCGGGGGGCGAGAGGAGCTCGCCCCCTTCCTTTGCTCACTTCCTATATGAGATGGGCGAGCGGAGGTCTCCGCCTCCTACCGCTCGTCCTCCCTCTCTCTATCCGAGGGAAAAGCACTCGACGAATACTGGGTTGTACACAATCCCCGCTCTTTGCGAGGTTAGCTTAAGCTCGCAAAGAATCATCCAACCCTGAGTGTTCGACGAGTGTCGCTGGAAATCCGGCTAACGGTGCTATCTCGGAAAAACACGTAGCCTCTCCGAAGAGGTCCTCCAACCTTGTCGGCTAATTAGAGCCCGGTTAGGGAGTCTGCTCGGGACTGAGCGCCTCCGGGAGCGAGCTCCACTAGTGGTCGACAATGGGTCGACACACTCCTAGGAGCGAGCTCTACTAGTGAGAGCCACCCAACTAGTGAGAGCCACCCAGCTAGTGAGAGCCTGGTCAGCGGAACCATCCAAGGGGAACATCTCTTTTCCTCCCTAGGAGGTCAACCTGGCCTGCCGTCTAGTGAGAGCCCGGTCAGCGGAACCATCCAAGGGGAACATCTATTTTCCTCCCTAGGAGGTCAACCTGGCCTGCCGTCTAGTGAGAGCCCGGTCAGCGGAACCATCCAAGGGGAACATCTCTTTTCCTCCCTAAGAGGTCAACCTGGCCCGCCGTCTAGTGAGAGCCCGGTCAGCGGAACCATCCAAGGGGAACATCTCTTTTCCTCCCTAGGAGGTCAACCTGGCCTGCCGTCTAGTGAGAGCCCGGTCAGCGGAACCATCCAATGGGAACATCTCTTTTCCTCCCTAGGAGGTCAACCTGGCCTGCCGTCTAGTGAGAGCCCGGTCAGCAGAACCATCCAAGGGGAACATCTCTTTTCCTCCCTAGGAGGTCAACCTGGCCTGCCGTCTAGTGAGAGCCCGGTCAGCGGAACCATCCAAGGGGAACATCTCTTTTCCTCCCTAGGAGGTCAACCTGGCCTGCCGTCTTGTGAGAGCCAGGTCAGCGGAACCATCCAAGGGGAACATCTCTTTTCCTCCCTAGGAGGTCAACCTGGCCTGTCGTCTAGTGAGAGCCCGGTCAGCGGAACCATCCAAGGGGAACATCTCTTTTCCTCCCTAGGAGGTCAACCTGGCCTGCCGTCTAGTGAGAGCCCGGTCAGCGGAACCATCCAAGGGGAACATCTATTTTCCTCCCTAGGAGGTCAACCTGGCCTGCCGTCTAGTGAGAGCCCGGTCAGCGGAACCATCCAAGGGGAACATCTCTTTTCCTCCCTAAGAGGTCAACCTGGTCTGCCGTCTAGTGAGAGCCCGGTCAGCGGAACCATCCAAGGGGAACATCTCTTTTCCTCCCTAGGAGGTCAACCTGGCCTGCCGTCTAGTGAGAGCCCGGTCAGCGGAACCATACAAGGGGAACATCTCTTTTCCTCCCTAGGAGGTTAACCTGGCCTGCCGTCTAGTGAGAGCCCGGTCAGCGGAACCATCCAAGGGGAACATCTCTTTTCCTCCCTAGGAGGTTGCCGTCTAGTGAGAGCCCGGTCAGCGGAACCATCCAAGGGGAACATCTCTTTTCCTCCCTAGGAGGTCAACCTGGCCTGCCGTCTAGTGAGAGCCCGGTCAGCGGAACCGTCCAAGGGGAACATCTCTTTTCCTCCCTAGGAGGTCAACCTGGCCTGCCGTCTAGTGAGAGCCCGGTCAGCGGAACCATCCAAGGGGAACATCTCTTTTCCTCCCTAGGAGGTCAACCTGGCCTGCCGTCTAGTGAGAGCCCGGTCAGCGGAACCATCCAAGGGGAACATCTCTTTTCCTCCCTAGGAGGTCAACCTGGCCTGCCGTCTAGTGAGAGCCCGATCAGCGGAACCATCCAAGGGGAACATCTCTTTTCCTCCCTAGGAGGTCAACCTGGCCTGCCGTCTAGTGAGAGCCCGGTCAGCGGAACCATCCAAGGGGAACATCTCTTTTCCTCCCTAGGAGGTCAACCTGGCCTGCCGTCTAGTGAGAGCCCGGTCAGCGGAACCATCCAAGGGGAACATCTCTTTTCCTCCCTAGGAGGTCAACCTGGCCTGCCGTCTAGTGAGAGCCCGGTCAGCGGAACCATCCAAGGGGAACATCTCTTTTCCTCCCTAGGAGGTCAACCTGGCCTGCCGTCTAGTGAGAGCCCGGTCAGCGGAACCATCCAAGGGGAACATCTCTTTTCCTCCCTAAGAGGTCAACCTGGCCTGCCGTCTAGTGAGAGCCCGGTCAGCGGAACCATCCAAGGGGAACATCTCTTTTCCTCCCTAGGAGGTCAACCTGGCCTGCCGTCTAGTGAGAGCCCGGTCAGCGGAACCATCCAAGGGGAACATCTCTTTTCCTCCCTAGGAGGTCAACCTGGCCTGCCGTCTAGTGAGAGCCCGGTCAGCGGAACCATCCAAGGGGAACAATACTTCAAAAAGCTTTCATTTCATTAGTCATTCGGTTACATGCAAGAAAAACTAAGTAGGGAAACACTCTCTCCTACTACATGGACTCAAAGAAAAAACAAAGCACGGAGACCGGGACTCGGACTTCTATTCCCCGGCATGGTCCTCCCCGACCTCCTCTGGTTGTCGATGCTGCGGCCTCGGGCCCCTCGCCTCCCTCATTTCCAAGAACTCAGGGCAGGCGGATGTCGCGTGGCCTTCCTCCTGATGGAAGTCACAGTAGGGTAACTCCACTCGGACGCCCCTTCTTCCTCCTCCACGATTTCTTCTTCTTCTGTGGCCTATCACCATGGCTTGCTGGGGTGGTGGAGAGGGTGCTTTCGGTCCCTGCCTCCATCCTGGGAGGTCGGTCCCCTCTTCTTGGAAGTTGTCTTCCTCCTGGTCGAACTTCCTCTTGGGGGCCTTTGCTCTTCCCCCCTGCTGCCTTGCCTCCGGCTCACTCAGCTTGGCCAGCCTTCTTGTGAACTCCGGGTTGGCCTCTTCACTTTCAACTTCTTCGGCTACCCTTTCCATCAACTCCTCAAAAGACAAAGGAGCCCTCCTCTTGAGGTCCACCTTGAAGAAGCCCTCCCGCAGCCCCAACGTGAATGCAAGCTTGAGGGTGTACCCGGGAACCTCTTCGACGAGGTGAACCTCTTCCCTGAACCGTTTTAGATATCGAGCCAGCGACTCTTCTGGCTCTTGCTTGACCTTGAAAAGTGCTTCGGCATCTTTCTTCCTCTTCCTTGACGTCGCGAAGCGTAGCAAGAAACCTCGACGCAAGTCTTCGAAGGCATAGATGGATCCCGCAGGGAGCTGGTGGAACCACTCTCTAGCCTTTTCCTTCAGGGTTGTCGCAAAGAGTCGACACCTAAAAGCGTCCGACATGGGCATGATGGAGACCATGTCCTCAAACCACTGCAGGTGCAGGACGGGGTCATCCTTGCCGAAGTAGTGAGACATCTCTGCTCCCTTGAACCCCTCCGGAATCGGGGCTGAGAGGATCATCTCAGAAAAAGGACCTCCTCTGCTCGCCCCCCTTGGGGGCTGGGCGAGACGGGGTTTGACACCTTCCCATTCGCCTACTTGGGTCTCGGCGAGTGGGGGTCGATGACCTCCCCACCCGCCCACTTGGGTCTCGACGAGTGGGGGTCGAGGACCTCCCCACCCGCCCACTTGGGTCTCGGCGAGTGGGGGTCGATGACCTCCCCACCCGCCAACTCCTGGCACCTCCTCTCTGGCTGGTTGGTCGAGAGGGATCTCACCCTCCTGTCGGGGAGAGACCTCCGAACCACTTCCTCTCCTGCCTTCGCCTCCCGAGGCGAAAGCTACCTGCAAGGTCTGCAGGACCTCCTGCCTGAAATTTTCAAATATCTCCAACATCATCCCAGCCACCGGGGGCTGCGAGTGACCTGGGTCGGAACTTCCTCCACCTCCATCCATGGAGCTCATCTTGAGGGTTTCTTGAATCGGTCACACTCCACGCTCACCGCACCATAAATGTTGAAACTGACTACTCGGTCTCTGTGGAGTTCGGGGCCCTCAACGAGGCTGAGGGGCGACCAACCCTTACTTCCCCCAAGGGAGAGATCTAGGTTGAAGGTGTCGGAACTAAGAACTGGACCAAGGGCTTAGCGGGGAGGTCCCACCACGTACCCGGAAGTCCCCTTGGAACTTCCCCTCCCAAGCCACTACTAAGCTTGGGCACCACTGGAGCCTCTCCTCACCCCCTAGAGAGACTTGGGGAGGGAGAGGGAGAAGAAGAGAGCTAGCCTAGGATGAGAGATCTCTCCAAATGGTGCCTCATTGGTCCTATTTATAGGATTTTTGAAGTTGGGCTGCAAATAGCCAAAAACTGGTCTGCCAGATTACCAGAATACCCCTGAATTGGGCTGCGGATAGCTGAATCCCGTTGTTCTGAAATGCTAAATGCAGACCACTGGACTGCGAATAGCCAAACTGGACTGCGAATAGTAAACTGGATGAGGGGGGCCGAGTTGGCCTCTCCGCCGAATGTTGGGCGAGAGGGGGGTCGAGCTGGCCTCTCCCCTCTCCGCCGAATGCTGGGCGAGAGGGGGGGTCGAGCTGGCCTCTCCCCTCTCCGCCGAATGCTGGGCGAGAGGGGGGGTCGAGCTGGCCTCTCCCCTCTCCGCCGAATGCTGGGCGAGAGGGGGGGTCGAGCTGGCCTCTCCCCTCTCCGCCGAATGCTGGGCGAGAGGGAGGTCGAGCTGGCCTCTCCCCTCTCCGCCGAATGCTGGGCGAGAGGTGGGTCGAGCTGGCCTCTCCCTTCTCCGCCGAATGCTGGGCGAGAGGGGGGGTCGAGCTGGCCTCTCCCCTCTCCGCCGAATGCTGGGCGAGAGGGGGGGTCGAGCTGGCCTCTCCCCTCTCCGCCGAATGCTGGGCGAGAGGGGGGGTCGAGCTGGCCTCTCCCCTCTCCGCCGAATGCTGGGCGAGAGGGGGGGTCGAGCTGGCCTCTCCCCTCTCCGCCGAATGCTGGGCGAGAGGGGGGGTCGAGCTGGCCTCTCCCCTCTCCGCCTTCCTCCGGAGCGGGGGGCGAGAGGAGCTCGCCCCCTTCCTTTGCTCGCTTCCTATATGAGCTGGGCGAGCGGAGGTCTCCGCCTCCTACCGCTCGTCCTCCCTCTCTCTATCCGAGGGAAAAGCACTCGACGAATACTGGGTTGTACACCTACGGACTGGGTTAAACCATATCATTTCCGATGCATCGATGCTTATTATCTTTTATTCAACTTTTATCTTTTCTTGTTGTTCTTATTCATGTACATACTGTCTATATTCATATTCAATCTTCGTATCAGGTATCATTGGTTTTATTCAAACATTTTTAAGATCATCACTTAATTCTTGTTATTTCCGATTCAATAGGTTCTAGAAAGTCTCATATTTATTCGTGATTCATAAATGCAAACAATTTCAATTTCATGTCAATGCGCAGTCACTAAAATATTTTTAGTATGAAAATCAATTATGTATATATTCAAAATATTCAAAGCTAGGCATAATTAAAGAAATAAGTACTCACCATGTTTCCTTTGCCTTTATTCGTATGAAGATTTTCAACGGGTCTATCTCCGGACGCCATCCTCTGCAGTATCAGTGAAAACATTTACGTTAGGGTTGCGTCGTTAAATAGCCACGAGTAGACTCACCAAGACGGCCACAACTACGACCTCTAGGAGTTGTCTAGGGAAGGACAAGCTTAGGTGACTCAAAATGAACGCGAAAATTCAACTTTTAACTCTTCACAATATCAGATTGCAGTCATTTGCAACTCACAAAATTAACTCAAAACAGCCCACAAGAGGACATGATGAGGGCAGCCAAGAGGAGTCCTCAAGAATCACCAAAAAGAGCCTGTCAACATAAGCAGTGACAACAACACTTGATAGCAATTAACAGCCCAAATAGCAACCAAATGACAGCCAACAACTAGAAGCAATAGCAACCAACTAACAGACACCACAAACAGATTTCATGAGTCCATAAAACAGCCGGCCTGCACCATCAAAAGCAGCCAACAACCATACTCAAAACAGCCTTCTCACGGCTTCCAAATTTAAGGAAAATCAAGGCAAAACCCTATCAAAACAGCAATCCACATTCGAAGAAGGGAGGAAGCCCTAGTTCCATCTAAATTAACACTATTCTATTTAATTAAAACCATCCATCAGGAATTAGGAAGAAAGAAGAGAAAGAGAAACCCTAACTCCATTTCATGTCCTCGTATCTAAATCTCATATATTTATCACAATCGAAAGAAGAAACGAAGAGATGAGGGAAGAGGAAGAGGGTTGATAGCGAGGGAGAGCAGGAAAGGTCGCTCCATCGGCTCTGTCGAACTGCGTAGAAGGGCTGTCGAGCCTTTACGGGATTGCCTTCGTCAGAATCGAAGGAGGACAAGGTGAAATCGGGGGTCGACGATGCAAGCAGTGGAGTTCTCGTCGAGCCCTAGCGGGAGAAAGATGTCATCGAGCGACTCCTATATCGCAAGGCGAGAGCGGCGGGATGCTGAGGATTCGACAGGTGCGGTTAAGAGGGGCTCGGTTACTCCTCTTGAACCGGTCCAAGTAATTCCCTCCGCCTACCGCCTAAGCCTCATTGAATTAATTTAGGTTCACTTAATTGAACCCATAATACTGTGTTAAATCTCCTATTATAACCCAAATTCATTTCTCAACTCTTAAGACTATTGGCACACCAATTTCACTATTAGCACACCAACTTCATAATCTTAGTATTCACTCTTTCAATGTCATTGATGCACACAAATGAACAATTTTATGTTATATTCGCATCTCAATAAATCGATCTTCAACAATATATTCGTTGCAACGACGCAATTGCGTAACATCGACACAATTGCGTGAAAATGATTTCATCGGGATTTTAATTATTTCTTTTTTTTCATTATCATTTTGGGTCGCTGCAAGTGTTGGGTCGTTACAAACTCTTCCCCTCTTAGAGAAATTTTCGTCCTCGAAAATATTGTTCAATTTCTAATATGATTTCTCAGCTCTATGGACTTCCATCTTTTGCCCTCTATTTGATATTCAATTTAATTGTTTTCTTTGACTCATTAGTTTCGTTCTTTCATAAGTTCAAAATTCCTAAGTCGTGTTTTCAAATTTGTAGGTATCACTTAGATCAGCTCACAGTTCTTTACATCATCTTCGAGTTCATAGCTCATACATATTAACCTATGATTGCCTTAGTCTTTTCTAATATTTATTCTTGCTTCCTTTATCTTTTGTAACATCTCCTTCAACACTACATATTGTATAAAGGATCTGGCCAGAATCCCAGATACATTATATAGAGCGAAGGTGGAATTACAATTCCGCATACATAATCGTTTCAGTTTCTAATCGCATTCAATTATTATTTTCATTATTCAAATTCAATTTCCATCCCGAGGTAATTCCAGCTTTATTTTTTAACTTTCATATATGATATCTACATGTATCTATCTAATTCACTTCACTCTTTTTCGTTCATTTCTAAACACACGCAATCAATAACTAAACACTTCTACATGCCTCAGTTCTACCTAATTTACATTCATCAATCACTAATCCATTCGAATATTATTTCTTTCTTCATTCGATGTTTATCTTTTATCTGCATTTGTTATTTCTAATCTATTTCGAATTCACTCAATCAATAATCGCAGTTTTCACATTAAGTTGCAATAACAAACTTCATGACTTAACATTCGCATCAACTTATCATTTCGCAGACGATTTCACTTCTTACTTTCCTTGAGTTCTCAAGCCCGATTCCCGCAAGTTCATATCATGTGTACTTATTATGTACTCACTGCAACAAACTTCTTGCAAACCTGGCTCTGATACCACTTTGTGAGGCCCCTATTGAGACCCCACATGAATCTGTATCAAAACTTATTTTCATATCATTCATGCCAGGATGTTCTAGAAGTAAGCATAGTGAATACAAAAAAAAAACACATAATAAAACTTTTCATAAAATTCTACTCATACCTTAGCCTGATCTTTATTTTTCTTTTCTTCACTGGACCAGTTGATTTCTTAAGAGTCTTCAGGAAACGCGCATCTTCCTAAAAAAATGAAGTCAATGGGCTTAGTCATAACGAATATGACTAAGTGAATAACATACTTCTTTAACTGTGGTACATGCAACCAAGAAACATCAGTATCAATATGCATAAATTTTACATTACAGTATCGAAAGAAACATCAGTATTAATATGTATTTATTCGTTAGGTTCATCAAGTTCTTTGCAACAACTTATCCATTCTTATGTTCTTTCGCGTTCGTTTCATCGACTATTTTCTTCTTAGTCATTTCAGTTAATATTCTTTCATTATTCATTCATATTCAAGTGCATATTCATTCTTCGTTCATGTTTAAATTCATATGTTTTCGTTCGTTCGTATTCGTTTCATTTCTTTTATCGTCGAATTTAGATTCTTTCAACTGTAGTTCATTCAATTCATTTTCCATCATCAATCAGATTTTTCATAATCAATTGCTAAATTAGATTTCTCGTTTATCTTTATCTTTATTAAATTCAGAAATCATAAGGGTTGCTGTCGATTATCCCTTCTTGGTCTTCAACGACCTCTTGGCCTTCAACGGCCTCTGGCCTTCAACGTCCTCTTCCATAGGGTATTCACACACCCCCTACGGACTGGGTTAAACCTTATCATTTCCGATGCATCGATGCTTATTATCTTTTATTCAACTTTTATCTTTTCTTGTTGTTCTTATTCATGTACATACTGTCTATATTCGTATTCAATCTTCGTATCAGGTATCGTTGGTTTTATTCAAATATTTTTAAGATCATCACTTAATTCTTGTTATTTCCGATTCAATAGGTTCTAGAAAGTCTCATATTTATCCGTGATTCATAAATGCAAACAATTTCAATTTCATGTCAATGCGCAGTCACTAAAATATTTTCAGTATGAAAATCAATTATGTATATATTCAAAATATTCAAAGCTAGGCATAATTAAAGAAATAAGTACTCACCATGTTTCCTTTGCCTTTATTCGTATGAAGATTTTCAACGGGTCTATCTCCGGACGCCATCCTCTGCAGTATCAGCGAAAACATTTACGTTAGGGTTGCGTCGTTAAATAGCCACGAGTAGACTCACCAAGACGGCCACAACTACGACCTCTAGGAGTTGTCTAGGAAGGACAAGCTTAGGTGACTCAAAATGAACGCGAAAATTCAACTTTTAACTCTTCACAATATCAGATTGCAGTCATTTGCAACTCACAAAATTAACTCAAAACAGCCCACAAGAGGACATGATGAGGGCAGCCAAGAGGAGTCCTCAAGAATCACCAAAAAGAGCCTGTCAACACAAGCAGTAACAACAGCACTTGATAGCAATTAACATCCCAAATAGCAGCCAAATGACAGCCCACAACTAGAAGCAATAGCAGCCAACTAACAGACACCACAAACAGATTTCATGAGTCCATAAATCAACCGGCCTGCACCATCAAAAGCAGCCATCAACCATACTCAAAACAGCCCTCTCACGGCTTCCAAATCCAAGGAAAATCAAGGCAAAACCCTATCAAAATAGCAATCCACATTCGAAGAAGGGAGGAAGCCCTAGTTCCATCTAAATTAACACTATTCTATTTAATTAAAACCATCCATCAGGAATTAGGAAGAAAGAAGAGAAAGAGAAACCCTAACTCCATTTCATGTCCTCGTATCTAAATCTCATATATTTATCACCATCGAAAGAAGAAACGAAGAGATGAGGGAAGAGGAAGAGGGCTTACAGCGAGGGAGAGCAGGAAAGGTCGCTCCATCGGCTCTGTCGAACTGCGTAGAAGGGCTGCCGAGCCTTTACGGGATTGCCTTCGTCAGAATCGAAGGAGGAGAAAGTGAAATCGGGGGTCGATGATGCAAGCAGTGGAGTTCTCGTCGAACCCTAGCGGGAGAAAGATGTCATCGAGCAGCTCCTATATCGCAAGGCGAGAGCGGCGGGATGCTGAGGATTCGACAGGTGCGGTTAAGAGGGGCTCAGTTACTCCTCTTGAACCGGTCCAAGTAATGCGCACCGCCTACCGCCTAAGCCTCATTGAATTAATTTAGGTTCACTTAATTGAACCCATAATACTGTGTTAAATCTCCTATTATAACCCAAATTCATTTCTCAACTCTTAAGACTATTGGCACACCAATTTCACTATTAGCACACCAACTTCATAATTTTAGTATTCACTCTTTCAATGTCATTGATGCACACAAATGAACAATTTTATGTTATATTCGCATCTCAATAAATCGATCTTCAACAATATATTCGTTACAACGACGCAATTGCGTAACATCGACACAATTGCGTGAAAATGATTTCATCGGGATTTTAATTATTTCTTTTTTTCATTATCATTTTGGGTCGCTGCAAGTGTTGGGTCGTTACACCTGCTGCCGCCATTTTGAAGCCCTCCATGTACAACCCTCATTCTCCGAGGGTGGACCCCCCAAGGCCACGTAGGCAGAAGTCAAAGTCAAAGAGGTCAACACAAAGACCGGCAGTTCAAGGCAGAAGTGGAGAAGACCTCGGCGAGTAAACAGCCAATACTCGCCAGGCTGGCGAGCATGGAACAGAAGACCTAGCGAGTATTGGCCCATAGTCGCCGGGTCGGGGGGTGGGCTATAAACCCCCCCCCCCCCCCCCCCCCCCCCCCCCCCCCCCCCCCCCCTACCCCTTGGTTTTCCTATAAATAGGACCCCAGGGGTACTTGGATTGGCACCTGGACTTGAGCTTTTAAAACCCTCGCTCTTGCTTTCTGGAACCTGTCGCACTTGGCCGCTACTCCCGGTACTAGCCAAGTCGGTGCCTTCCTCGTACCCTGCTCGGTCATTCTTTGGTCTTGGAGGGGAAGTCTCTTCGGAGCTTCTGGGTACGTGGTGGGACCTCCCTGCCGCAGCACCTGGGGTCCTGTTTGTTGCTCTTCTAGCTTCTTCGTCGTTGCCAGCTCATCTCGTTGGACTGCTGGGCGAGTAGCCTCCGGCTGCATTGGTCCGAATCTTGAGGTCAGGATTTTCCTGGCGTCAACACTTTGGTGCGGTGAGCGTGGACCGTAGTCGTTGGAAGAAAGTTCGGCAAGAAGGCGAGATGGTCGTAGGTGGCGACCATGAGGAGGAGGTCGGCAACTCGACGGGAGCTGGCAGGTTCGTGACGCTGGAGGTTTTCGAAGCCTTCACGCAGCGCATGGAGGGAGCCATGCGAGCAGCGCTTCAGCCGCGCGCCGAGGTCACTGCGACCTCGCCGCATCGCCCAGTTCCGTCCGAGGGAGGGAGTCCCCCTCGGCGAGCAGTAAAGGAGCACATGGAAGATGAAACCGAGCGACCAAGGAGGTCGCAATTCTACCAGCCAACCTCGCAAGGTATTCGCTTCCGCGAGCCGTGCGAGCAGGGGAGATACCCGGATACTCGCCCATATGGCGAGTATGGAGGTGATACTCGCCAGGTTGAGGATCGTCGCCGGGCAGGAGGGAGGAGCCCCTTCTGCGAGGAGATTCTCGCCGCGCCAGTGCCAGAGGGGTTCAGGGACCCTGCCTTGAACTACTATTCGGGAAAGGAGGACCCCGTCAGGCACATCCAATGGTTCGAGGATATAGTCTCTATCCGAACCATGTCGGACGCCTTCAAATGCAGGTTGTTTGCCATTACCTTCCGAGCAAAGGCCTGGGACTGGTTCCACCAGTTGCCCGCAGGCTCAATCTATTGCTTCGAAGACCTGTGCCGTGGGCTGACGACCCGGTTCGACACGGCACGGAAGCTAAAGAAGGAGGCCACGGCCCTGTTCTACCTCGTGCAAGGGCCGGATGAGGCATTGGGCCCTTACATCGAGCGCTTCCAGGAGGAGGTTCTGCAAATCCAGGAGGTAGATAGCAACATCCTGTTGCTGGCCCTGACATTCGGCATCAGTCAAGGCCTCTTCAAGTTGGAACTCAGTGAGAATCCTCCCTACTCCTACGACAACCTCATTCAGAGGGCCAATAAATTTGTCCGGGGAGAAGCCTCCAACCCCGACTTCTTGGCAAGGTTGGCGCGGGTGACCAGGGGCGATCGTGGAGAGAGGGATGAGATCCCTGGAAAAAGGAAGAGGGAGGAGCCCCGAAGGGAGGAAAGGAAGTGGCCAGAGCGACAAGAGGAGAAAAAGAAGGAGGAGCTCAGGAGGAAGGAAACCGGGAGGATCATGGAGAGAAGGCTCGTTGAGTCCCCTAAGCGTCAGGAGGAGGGAAGACGCTACCAGGTCCCCGTCAACCGGCCACCTTGGAGGCCGGCTGGACGGCACCAGCGTCAAGACCAAAGGGGGAGGTCCCCGGAAAGAAGGCCCTTTCGCCAGCCAGAGAGGCGTCAGGAGAGGAGAAGAGATGAAGCAATGGCGGTAGCCGGGCGAGGCCGCCGTCAAGGAAGGAAGAAGCAGAAGCCTAGGGGGCGTCAGGCAGAAGAGGTTCCCCTCTACTGCGACTTCCACCAGGTGACGGGACATGCCATGGCTGCCTGCCCAGACTTTTGGGAAGCCCGGAGGAGGCTGGCAGCAGGAGAGGCTGGAGGAGAGCAGAGGAGGATAGAGGCCCCTGCCGAGCCACAGGCAGGGCAGGCCGCAGTCGTTCGCAGGAGGAACGAGGATCGGGTCGACCAGGGAGGCCGGGGAGACCTGGGCCAGGGAGGCCGAGTTGGAGTAATCCATGGGGGAGCAGGGCTGGAGGCTTCCCGCAAGGGGAGCCTTCATCAGATCTACCGCAGGAGTGTCGCCTCGACCTCGCAAGCACCACCCCCGATGGAGGAGATTACTTTTTCCGAGGAGGACATGCTAGGGAACGAGAATCCCTTCCATGATGCCCTCGTGATTCAGGCCGCGATGGAGGACTTCACCGTTGATCGAATTCTGATCGACAACGGTAGCTCTGTAAACGTCATCTTCAAGGGGACGTTTGACGGACTGGGAGTCGAAGCTGCCAGAGTTCGAGCATCTGATGGTCCCCTCTTCGGCTTCTCCGGAGAGAAGAAGGAAGTGGAAGGAGGAGCAGATCTCCTGGTAACACTCGGTGGCACCTCCATCAACTGTCGATTCATCATCGTCGACGCCCCGAGCTGCTACAGAGCCATCTTTGGGAGGCCGATTCTCAACACCTTCAAGGCCGTCCCATCCTCCTACCATCAGTGCTTGAAGTACTGTAAAGGAGACGTCCAGGTGAGGATCAGGAGCGATCCAAGAGCCGCCAGGGAATGCTATCTTACCGCCGTCAGTACCATCAGCTGGATGGCTGACGCGGAGGAGTTCGGGAGAGTGTTGGAGAGCCCGGCCAGGCTGGAGGTGGCAGAGGAAGTGGAAGAAATCGAGGTACTCTCCGCAGCAGGAGTGCCTGGGTTGCTGAAGATTGGCGGGTCGCTGAAGACCGAGGAGAAGATCGAGATGGCGGCGTGTCTGCAAAAGAACGTCGACATCTTCGCTTGGAGTGCCGCCGAGATGCCAGGAGTCGACCCTGAGGTTGCGTGTCATCGCCTCAACCTGGATCCCTCTGTCCAGCCCGTCCGCCAAAAGAAGAGAAGAACCGCCACCATCCTCGCCAAGCCAATTAGGGAGGAGGTTAAAAAACTGCTAGATGCAGGTTTTGTGTCGGAGATCCAGTACCCAGGCTGGGTCTCTAATGTTGTAATGGTGACAAAGGCGGGGGGAGGCTGGAGAATGTGTGTGGATTTTTCCTTAATGAATAAAAGCTGCCCGAAGGATTGTTATCCCTTGCCTCGAATCGACGCGCTGGTTGATTCAGCCGTCGGTTTTTCTGTGATGAGTTTCCTTGATGCGTTTTCAGGATATCACCAGATCCGGATGCATCCCCCCGATTGCCGCGATGTCTCCTTCATCACCGACGACGGCTGCTACAGCTACAAGATGATGCCCTTCGGTTTGAAGAATGCGGGAGCCACCTACCAGCGGATGATGGACCACATCTTCAAGGGGCAAAAGGGGAGGAACCTGGAAGTGTACGTGGATGACCTCTTGATCAAAATCAAGAACGTCCAGGAACACGTAGCTGATCTGGTGGAGACCTTTGAAACGTTGAGGAGGTTCAAGATGAGGCTCAATCCGACGAAGTGCGTCTTCGGAACAGGAAAGGGAAAGTTCCTGGGACATCTCCTAACCCCGATGGGAGTAGAGCCTAACCCCGACAAGGTTAAGGCGATCCTAGAAATGCCGTCCCCGAAGACGATGAAGGAAGTCCAAAGGTTGACAGGAAGGCTGGCGGGACTTAGCCGCTTCCTCTCAAAAGCCGGAGAGAAGTGCTCTCCGTTCTTCAAGACGCTCCGCAAAACAGAAAGCTTCGAATGGACCGAGGGATGCGAGATAGCATTCGGAAGGTTGAAGGAGCAGTTGACTCAGACACCTCTCCTTCAGAGCCCGAAGGAAGGCGAAGACCTGCTCATCTACCTGGGAGTGGGAGCAGAGGCAGTTAGCTCCATCTTGGTCCGAGAAGAGGGGAGGAAGCAGCTACCCATCTACTATGTCAACCGGGTGCTGAAGAAGGCGGAACTAAAGTATCCAATCCTGGAGAAGCTTGCCTTCGCCTTGGTGGTGTCGGCGCGGAAGCTCCGGCCTTATTTTCAGGCTCACTCCATCCGAGTGGTAACTGATCATCCTCTCCGCAATGTCCTGGAGGGAGTGGAGCATTCGGGGAGGTTGGCGAAATGGTCGGTAGAACTCAGCGAGTTCGACATTTCCTTCTCCCCCCGAGTGACGATCAAGGCCCAGGCAGTAGCAGACTTCCTGGCTGACTTCTCGGTGGAAGCGGAACCCGGAGAAGAGGTGCTCAACCCAATCCCTTGGAAGATGTTTGTTGATGGAGCTTCGGGCAAAAGTTCCGTGGGGGTGGGCATCGTGCTCGTCAGCCCACAGGGAACGAGGATCGAGCAAGCCGTCGAGATCCTCTTCCCCGTCACAAACAACCAAGCAGAATACGAGGCCATAGTGGCAGGCCTGCGCCTCGCAAGGGAGCTAGGGATCCGTGATGTCCGGGCTTTCACGGACTCGTTGGTGGTCGCGTCACAAATCCGAGGAGAGTTCGAGGTGCGTGACACCACCCTGCAGAAGTACTTGGTAAAAGTGAAAGGACTGATTGGAGGCTTCCAGTCCTTCTTCGTCGAGCATGTGCCAAGAGAGGAGAACTCGGCAGCAGATCGCCTCGCCAAGTATGGGCCGAGGGCCGGAGGAACTATCACCGAATTATTCCACCCATCCATTGAGGAGGGAGAGATGATGGAGATCGAGCAACGCCCCTCGTGGATGGATTCCTTTGTGGCATTCCTGGCCAGCGGTCAGCTCCCAGCAGACGAAAGGGATCAAAGAAGGTTTCGGTACAAGGCGGCATACTACCTCCTGCAAGATGGAGAGCTGTACCGTAAAACCATCTCGGGTCCCCTGGCCAGATGCGTTTCTGAAGACGAAGTACCCCGAGTATTGGAAGAGATCCACTCGGGAGAGTGTGGAAGTCATTCTGGGACTCGCACTTTGGAGCAGAGGGTCTTGAGGCATGGTTACTTCTGGCCTACTATCCGAAAGGATGCTGAGATCTTCTCGAAAAAGTGCCAAAAGTGCCAGCTCTTCGCCCCCCTTCAGTTACAGCCAGCCCAGCAGCTCCGATCGATCATCTCCCCATGGCCGTTCGCCATCTGGGGGATGGACTTGATCGGCCCTTTCCCTCAAGCAAGCGGTCAGAGAAAGTTCGTTCTCGTCATGATCGACTACTTCTCCAAATGGATCGAAGCCAAAGCTTTGGCCAAGACCACCTCTCAAGTCGTGAAGAACTTCATCTGGGGAGAGATCGTCTGCAGATTCGGGATCCCTCTCGCCATCATCACCGACAACGGTCCCCAGTTTGCCAGCTTGGAGCTAGAGGATTTTTGCAGGCAGCTAGGAACCGATCTTCGATTCGCCTCCGTACATCACCCAAGGAGCAATGGCCAGGTAGAGGCCGCCAACAAGCTGATCATCAACCTACTGAAGAAGAAGGTGGAGAACCTAAGAGGTAACTGGGCAGACCAGCTCCCCTCGGTCCTGTGGGCTTTGAGGACCACTCCTAGCTCAGCCACAGGGGAAACGCCGTTCAAACTCTCTCACGGGTCGGAAGCTCTCATTCCAGTAGAGTTTGAAGTCAGAAGCCCAAGGGTGGTAGCCGCGGAAGACGGAACCGAAGAATGGCGACTAGAGAACGAAGAGGTTCAGAAGCTATCTCTCGACTACATCGAGGAACTCCGAGATTTAGCTTCAGTCAGGCAAGAGGAAATCAAGCGCCGAATGGCGAAACATTTTGACAAAAATGTCCGCCTCAAGCACTTCCAAGCAGGTGACCTAGTCCTGAAGAAGGTGGACGCAGCAGGAAGGTCCGCCGCCGTCGGGAAGCTCAATCCGAATTGGGAAGGATCTTTCATCATCCAGGAGGCGCTCCTGACAGGAGGGTACCATTTGCAAAACCAGGAAGGCGAACTGCTTGGGAGCACCTGGAACGGCGATGACCTAAAAAGGTTTTATCCCTAAGGGGGGATGTATATATCCCATCCTTGTAAATTCATTCCTTTTGAATAAAATTTACGTCGCCCTGAAACATGGGACGAGGAAGCTTCCTTCGCATCAACAAAACCTCAAAATAAGGAAGTCAGGTGAAGTCAATCTCCACGCTAGGTTGGGAAACAGGCCTCCGACTTAACCCTCGTAAAAACTCAGAATGGATGATGGGACAGTGCCTCGGGTGTGCGTTCCCTTAAGACCAAGCCTCTGCAATGACGGCCGAGATCAGCTCCCCCCTTGCATGTTGGCCGCGGTTCCCACCGACTGCATTTCTCGTCCGACTGTAGAGATTACCGGGAAGAAGTCTGGACGCCGACCTTCCGATTCGGCGAAGAGATGATCGATTTCACTAACTCAGGGGACCCTTGAAAAAAGGCGTCATGTACCCTCGAAAGCTGAAAAGCTCGCAGCAAAGCATTTCATTTTCTAAGTTACTGTGTTAGATCATATGAGTTATTGTGCCTAAAGTGTGCTTAACTCCCTGCTAAACTCCCTGAGCAACAGGAAGCAGGTCCGATCCACATTCAGCATCCAAGTAGGATGGAGGCCTCAGGATGGTGTGTCCCCTTGGATCTCCCCGACTGCCACTCCCTGCTTGACGTCGTCCTACATCAACAATCACCATCGCGAGTTGGAACACGATATTCCGGCTTAACCCTCATAAAAACTCGGAACGGATGATGGGACAGTGCCTCGGGTGTGCGATCCCTTAAGACCAAGCCTCTGCAATGACGGCCGAGATCAGCTCCCCCCTTGCATGTTGGCCGCGGTTCCCACCGACTGCATTTCTCGTCCGACTGAAGAGATTACCAGGGGAGAGCCTGGAAGCCGACGTTCCAACGATGAAAAGGACAGGACCGATTTGAACAACTAAAAGAAAGGAGATCTTCCGGCATCCAAGTAGGATGAAGGCCTCGGGAAGATGTGTCCCTCCAGGCCTCCCCAACTGCGGTTCCCTATCTCTTTTCCCTAAAAAATTCATTATTGTTGAACGAGTCTGATAAACTCTTCACCAGGTACCAGGCAAGACCTTGAGAGCACGTGTCCCTCTAAACCCTCTGAGTAGCCTCCACAGCTCAACTCCCTCAAGGGAAACATTGCAGAAGGCGAGCATGCATGTGCGAGTACCTAGGCGAGTATACATGTGCGAGCATGGAGGTGCGAGTGTACATGTGCGAGCATGGAGGTGCGAGTATATAAGTACGAGTATAGAGGTACACGTAACCTCGTCGTAATCCTAAGAGCCTAGCGAGCACTCAATCTCGCCTCGAGCCTAGGAGCCTAAGCGGCATTCAGAAAAAGAAGCAAGGACCAAGGAGACAGGCGAGCAAAACATTTGTCCTTTTCATATGTAAATATTTGATGAATATTACAAAAGAATCTTCAAGATGTTTACAAAAGATCGCCGGACGAGCAAAAAGGGAGCCCAGGCGACTAGGCGACGTCCTCGCCCAAAATATCTACATCTGGCTCGTCGCCCCCATCATCGTCGCCATCATCAGCATCATCATCTTCATCCTCCTCAGAGTCGTCATACTCGGCATCACTGGATGGCGGCGAGGATGCTCGCAAAGGGGAGGTGGACTCCTCGGCGAGCAGCGCCGGGATGATGTCCTCCACCCTCAACTCCATTGCGGCCGGCTTCAGGAGATCATCCGCCTTCAGCTGACTCAGGATGACGGTCCCCGTAGCTCATGCGATCTCTCGGCGAACTCGTAGCATGTCGTCGCCATGCATCCGAATCTGCTTACCGACCCTAGAGGGGCCCGCCACCGCTGGCCGTTGCTCGGCAGGCCGAGTTTCCAGCTCAGCGATTCGCACCTGGGCGGCCTCCAAGGTTTGCCGAGTATCCTCCAGCTCCTTCTCCAGCTGGGACATCTTTGTCGCCATCTCCACCCCGGCGACCTTCAAAAGCAAGAAGACACAAAGTCAGTAAGTTATTCGGCAAAGGGGCGACTATCCCGGAGGCGAGTATCAAAAAGAAGCGAGTACCTCATGCTCCTTCGCCTTGAGCCCCATGGCGATCATTTTCTTTGTACTGATCCGGATGGTCTCCTCGTACTCCAGCAACCTCCTCGCCGTCGAATGGGCCAGCTCGGCAGATCGCAGCAGGGATCGCGAGGTTTGGTGCGCCAGATACTCGGAGGATTCCTCCCGCAGCCTCTCCGTGTCCTCGCGACCATAGACGGCGTGGAGCACGTCAAAAGCCTCGCCTTGATCCTCCCAGTCCTCTGACCAGGGCGGGAGGTTGGAGCTCAGGGACACCACATGGTCGCCCTCCGACCAGGCGACTAGGCGGCGTCCATAGGCGTCCTCGCCACGAACACCCAAGTTGAAGTTTGGGTGGGTATAGGGCTCGCCGGCCTCAGAAGGATCCGCCTTATTGCCCTTATCCTTGTGGGCGAGCTCCTTCTTCTTCCTCGAGGGCTCGGAGTGCTCGCCCCTCTCCTTCCGCTTCTTCAGCGGCCCAGAGCCTTCGCCGGCGACCAGGGTCTCATCACCTCCCGGAGACAAGTCGATGGGCGAGTAGGCCCCATCCCCGCGAGCAGAGGTCCCTGTGCCTCCCTGGGTGGAAGTAGTCGTCTTCACCACCGCGGGAAGAAGCTCGCGCGGCAGGACGTGGACTGCTGCAGGAAGAGAAGCGATAAATCCAGTTAGTCGCCAAGTGGAAGACGAAGAACGAGTATTGCGAATACTCGCACAGTAGATTACCTTCGCCTACGAAAACCTCGGCGAGCTCATCTACTCGCCTCCTCCAGTGCACCACATCAAGACGGCGATTCTTGAAGGACTCGAGCAGCTTCACGCCACCCTCGCTTAGGAAGGAAGTCCCGAAGACGCTCTCCGGTGGCTGGAAGGATTTGTCGGGGATCGCTTGAAAGTCGCCAGAAATGACGACTAATCGCTCTCCCCAGCGATGATTCTTGTTCGCGGTGCCGACCAGCGTGCAGACATGGCTGCAGAAGAAGATGACGCCCTCGCCTGTCGCCATGAAGTTGAATACTCGCCGAAAGACGGAAAGGTCGAAGGCGATCCCCTGGTCGCGCAAATAGCAGAGGAAGCCCACGATCATCGCCACCCCGTTAGGGTTGATCTGGGCGGGGACTATCCCAAAGTAGCGGAGTATCTGGGAGAACTCCGTCCACAGTGGTAGTCGCAGGCCCACCTCGAAGTGGCGAGTAGGGAGTACTCGCCCATCACCCAGAATGGAATTTAGTCGCTCTCCCTGGCGAGGAAGCCTAGCGATGTACCCTGGCGGGAGGTACTTCGCCCTGACGACCTCCAACTCCTTCTCAGTCGTGATCGACTTCTTGAAGGTGGTCGCCGCAAAGTTCTGGGCATGATTGGCACGCCGGATGGTCGCCTCATCGGCCATCTTTTGAAGGAAGGGAAGAAAGGCGAGTATCCAAGAAAGCACGAAGAGGAAAGGGAGACGGAAGATACTCGCACGAGAGCTCAGAAGATCGCCAAAAGCGTATTTAAGACTCACCCACCCCCCCTATTTATAGTGGTCGGGTAGCTTGGCGTATCGAGCACGACGGCGCGATTAGGAATAAGGGGGTGGCGAGTATTACGTTGTAATCGCCAACTCAGCAACGCGCGTCAGCAAGAAGTCGACCTCCCAAGCGAGAAGACCTGCAAGGAAAGGCGCGGAAAAAGCTCGCTATGCATAAGGCGAGGAACAGATAGCTACTCGCCAAAATAAAAGAAGATAGAGAAAAAATCAAGATAAAATCCATCACAGAAAGAAGAAGGCAGAACAAGTAGTAAACGACGAGTTTTCTAATACTCGCCGAAATAATATTACATCAAATCAGGCAATAGTTCAGCAGTACAGAGCTACTCGCCAAAAGGCGACATAGCGTAGAAAGAAGAAAAATGGAGAAAAAGCAGCGTCTAGGGAGGTGCTTGGAGATTCGCTTGAAAATCCGGAGGCTGAGGATGTCGCCCAACGAAGCCCATGCTGCGAGCACGCTTGAAGTGCTCAAAGGCCAGAGACATCGCGTCCTCGCCCTGACGCAGTTGGTCTTCGATCCTCGCCAGCCGACCAACCGAGCCCATGCTCGCGCGCATCCCCACCAACTCGTCATGATGCAGCTGTTGGCGATGCTCGATCCTCGCCAGTCTGCGCTCCAGGTCGCCAATCGTATGAAGGCGAGATTCTGCACCAGCCAGGCGAGTATCGAACTCTTCCAGCCGCGATACTCGCACCTCCAGCTCGGTCAAACGACGATGAGCGTCAGAGCTCGCCAGGCGCTCAACTCGCGATTCAACCTCGGACAGGCGGCGATGAGGCTCACAAATCGCCAGGCGCTCCAGCTTGGACTCCAGCTCCAGAATTGCGCGAGTAGCCCTCTCCTGGTACTCGCGAGAAGGAAGCCCGACCGCGTCGATCAAGGCTCCAATGGGGGTATGGGCGCGAGCTGCCAAAAAAGGTAAGAGTGTTAGAACTTAGATGACGAAGCAAAAAGCGAAGTGAAGACAGTAGCGACTATTGAAAATGACGACCAAATACCTGGCCTAGGACTGCGTGAACGACGGCGAGGAGAGACCCTTGCCCGGCGAGGAGATGTGCTGCGATGATGGTCGTCTCGCCGCGAAGAGCCCCCAATCGCCGGATCCCGGCTGGGAGGCGCGTTCCCCCGACCGCGATTATCGCCTGGTCGCACTCCCCCTCTGGGAGCGAAGAAGCCCGAAGAGCCCCCAGTCCCGCCACGGCGCGAGGATTCGCCCTGGTGAGTCGAAGGTGCAATAGAAGTCGAAGGGCGCTGATCGCCCTGAAGGGTAGCAGAAGGAGGAAACGGAGGAGGTGGCGGAAGTCCACCTGCGGGCAGCTGCGAGCTGCTCGCCGTCTCTACAGATTGAAAAGGCGGTGGAGGCGGAGGCACGATGCTCTCCAAAGGAGCATGTTGCTCGCTAATCGGCCTCTTCTCCAGCGAGGAGCTGTGAAGAACTCGCCCTGAGCGACCTCCACCCCGAGGCGAGACCATGGGCGACGACCTCAGAGGAGCTACGTCCAGAGGACCCTCCTGAGCGCCAAGGGTAGACGACTCTGTTAAAACAGAAAAGGGGCGATTAACTCTGCAAAGCAAGACGAAAGAAATCAAAACTTGACAATGGCGAGTATATTACTCGCACCTCGCACAGGAGCGAGACTCTCCGGCAGATTCTGGGCCGAGGTCTCGGGAATGCTCGCCCCCTCGACGACCTTAGAAGCAGGAGGTTCCGTGACCGGCGAGTCGCCCTCATTGGAAAGTCCCAGATCGTCCAGCAGCTGTTGGTGTTGGTCGCCCAAGGGAGCGGCGACCTCCTCCTCGGCGGCTTTCTTCTTTTCCTTCTTCTTCTTCTTCTGGGCGAGCCTCTTCCTCTTCTTAGAAGATGGAAGGTCGCCAGATGTAAGATCTGGGTGGGGAGGGAGCGAAATACCATCAAACAGGCCGACAAGACCAGCCATGGCCGCCTTAGCCTCAGCAGCATAGTCGCGCACCATCTTGAGCGAGCTCAGAAAGGGCGTGCCGTCAGAGACCCTTGCCCCTCTATTTATAGAGTTCGAGCGTCGACCAGCGAGATGCCGATTATCAGCTAATACTCGCCCATAAGGCTGCTCGTCGAATAAGGGTTGGATGATTCTTTCCGAGCAACTGCGTTACTCGCAAAGAGCGGGGATTGTGTACAACCCTCATTCTCCGAGGGTGGACCCCCCCAAGGCCACGTAGGCAGAAGTCAAAGTCAAAGAGGTCAACACAAAGACCGGCAGTTCAAGGCAGAAGTGGAGAAGACCTCGGCGAGTAAACAGCCAATACTCGCCAGGCTGGCGAGCATGGAACAGAAGACCTAGCGAGTATTGGCCCGGCGTGTGCGAGCAGTCCCCAATACTCGCCAGATGGGCGACTATGGCATGGTACTCGCCGAGTAACCCATAGTCGCCGGGTCGGGGGGTGGGCTATAAAAACCCCCCCTACCCCTTGGTTTTCCTATAAATAGGACCCCAGGGGTACTTGGATTGGCACCTGGACTTGAGCTTTTAAAACCCTCGCTCTTGCTTTCTGGAACCTGTCGCACTTGGCCGCTACTCCCGGTACTAGCCAAGTCGGTGCCTTCCTCGTACCCTGCTCGGCCATTCTTTGGTCTTGGAGGGGAAGTCTCTTCGGAGCTTCTGGGTACGTGGTGGGACCTCCCTGCCGCAGCACCTGGGGTCCTGTTTGTTGCTCTTCTAGCTTCTTCGTCGTTGCCAGCCAAGTCATCTCGTTGGACTGCTGGGCGAGTAGCCTCCGGCTGCATTGGTCCGAATCTTGAGGTCAGGATTTTCCTGGCGTCAACACTCCAGTTCTCCCATTTCGAAGCCTACCCAATGTGAGTCTCCTACTCTCTTAGATCTAGGGTTCTCATAGTTTTAGCTTGAAAATTTTTAGGATTTTGTGATGTTTTCATTGTTTTTCTTGGAAGAAATTTTAGACTTTTGTGATGATTTCTTGAAAAAATTATAGGTTTAATTTTATCTAAATTTTTCTAGATTGCAATGAGTAGTGATGAGCAAAAACTTTTGACATATGGAGACATTTTTCAACAACCACATGTAGATGTTGGGCAACATTTTGTCACAAATTTGAGTTTTCCTAGCAAGGAAGATTTGATTGAATGGGCAAGACACATTGGTAGAGGTTTGAGTTTTGTTGTCATTATTTTGCGTGCCGACAAACTTGAGAAAAGAGCGAAACCTAGAGTTACTCTTGGTTAGATATACTTTTGGATTACCGTGCGCACATGATTGTTGTCGTACATCAATGGTTTTAATGCATTGCCACTATGGATGGTACATAAGCATTGGAGACACATAACTTTGCATGAACCTACAGTAGAAGATACAGAAGTACATGATGTTGATAATGACTTTGATAATGACATTGAAAGGCTCTTAGAAAGGTACAAGAAAAGTAGTGACCTGCAAAGAAAAGAACTGAAAAGAAAGCTCTGTGATATAGTTAATCCACCATTAAGTCAAACTCAAGAACCAAAAATGCCAACAAAGTCGAGGGGACGTCCAAAAGGAAGTTTGAAAAAAATGGTCGATGATCACAAATCAACAAAACAAAATCCTTCTCATTTTGAATGTGTTGATGCTTGATCACCAAGAAACAAAAAAAATACCATTAAAGATCAATAAGAAGAGAGCGGTACGAAAGGTTATTCACACAAGAAACAATTTGCTTGAAAGCGTCCGTACACAAATGTCGCATTACATATCAACACATATTTCTGATGTCATTGACGTAATAGGTGATGGTCACTGCGGATATAGAGTAATAAGTGTTGCTTTGAACATGCGTGAAAATTGGATTCAAGTCCGACGTGATTTATGCCAAGAAATAAATCAAAATGAGAGGTTGTACAATGAGATCTTTGGAATGACAAGGAGGTTAGAGCTATTGAGCTAGCTAGATTGCTATATTACTCCTGCCCTGGTTGATAAATGGATGTCCATGCCAGATATGAGTTTTGTAGTGGCATCATGTTACAAAATCCAGTTTGTACATTACTCAAACCAACAGTCACTCACATTTCTTCTGTTACATTCAGCACCACCGGCATTAAGAAGGATCGTCTACATTGGTTTGGTTAATGAAAATCACTATGTTCTTTTGAAAATACGGGAAAGTTGTCCACTACCTCCAGTATTTCCAGTGTGGGCGAGGTATCATGATGCGATGGATGAAGAGTGGGACATTCCTTATATAACGCGTATTCAGGATTTTTAAAAGGTATGCATACTTGAACGTTGTCCGCTTCCTCCAATATATATACATATATTGTTTTTTGAAGCATCATTTTTTTGTAGGTTTGTCGTCTCTACATTCCTAGATTAGCAATCTGAGGGGGGGGGGGGGGGGGGGGGGGGGGGGGGGGGAAGGGGCTTCATAAAAAATATAGCGTCATTGTTACTATTTTGTAAGACTTTCACAACAGTTTAAATTTTAATAAATTAAATTCAATGTTATAGTACTAAAGTTTATTATTTCTTATTTTGTGCAGGTTTTTGTCATTTTGGGTGAAGCCATCATTTTGGGAATATGCAATCGTGATCATTTTGAGAATATGTTATCACGATAATTTTGGAAAATCTGACTATATTTCGCTCTAAAATGACTATTATTATCTTCTATAATGGATTATAAATATAGGATTTTTTTTATATAAATTTTTGAAAAGGGGCTGCAAATATCCAAGGGCTGCAAATAGCTATTTGAGGGGCTGCAAATATCAAGGGACTGCAAATAGCAATTTGAGGCCTGCAAATATAAGCGCCCTTTTTAAAAGCTGCTTCAGCATCTACTCGTTGTGCAGATGTCCCTCTATTTTCACTAATATGAAGTAGCACAGAGCAAACGACATTATACATATTAATAACACTACAAACAGAGTTTAGATGAGACGACCATCTAGTGTCCCCATGTCGTTGTAATGACCAAATTTGATTTGCTCTTGTGTCAGTCTCAATTTCACCAAGAGCAATCATGTGATCAAAATATTCTTTTTGCGCAGCTCATAATTGATCATTGCGTTTGGAAGAAGGATCAACGGTGTTAACAATATATATCTGTTCATTGAAAAAACTAAGCACTGCTTTCATTTCTCTTGACGTTGCAACAAGAACTAGTTGAAGCTTATGCGTGAAACAATGAACATAATAAGTATGTGAACATTTGTTGAGGAACAAAGCCTTTACACTTTTCTATTCATCACGCATGTTACTTGCACCATCATATCCTTGACCTCACATATCTTGAATACTCAAATTATGATTAGATAGAACTGTATAAATTCCATTTTTAAGAGTTAGTGCACTTGAATCTTGAACATGAACAAGATCTAAGAACCTTTCTTGCACAAAGCTACGAACATTCACAAATCGAATCACAATAACCATTTGCTCTCTTTTTGACTCGTCTCTAGATTCATCAACGATAATGCAATATTTAAAATCATCAATTTTCCTTACGAATTGTATCTTGCACCATTCTTGACATAATAGATAAAAGATTCTTCTGAATATTTAGTGAGATGTATATAACATTTTCTGAGGCGTTTTCTAAAACAACTTCATCAAACATGACCCAAGATTTATTATTATTATTTACTATCCCCTGTCTATAAAGTGTCCGCCCTAATCCTGCGTTCGTTTTTGCGCAGCCGTAACGAACGCAAGATTAGGGCGATCCCGAACGCAAGAATACGCTGCGGAGCATAGCCCTTGGGTCCTGTTTGGGATGTTGATAGGCATGTTGGCGGTGAGAAAAAATTTATTCTCACCGCTATCGCTCAATTGAAGAAGTTTAGTTTCCAATAATGTTATAAATATCAATCTTAATGCCATGAAGTTTGTAATGATAGCGAGGACGGTCCAAATGAACTTATCTCTACTGAAAAAATCATGAGCCGCCCAAGAAATTAACTCCCCACCCACGAAATTAACTCCGGGGTTCTTAAGCCTTTGTCGAAGAATCCTCCTTATTATGCCATGTTTATGGTTTAGGGTTCGTTTGGTGCGGTGGTGGCGATTGTGAACGCCGTGGTTAAATGAATGAGCGTTGGTGATCACCCGACCTCACCTAAGGAACTTCATCAACTTTATGTTCAAAACTAGTTTTCTTTTCTTTGTGATGGTCGTAATTGTTGTCATGCTAAACATACATTCAATGACGGTGACGTTTTTGTCCAAACTCACCGCACCAAAAATGCCGCGTCAAACGGAGTCATAATCTCTTCGGATGAATTTGTTAGAATTTTAAAGTGAAGTCTTATCTATACTATATATAAACGAGTTAAGCCTATGAACAGTAAGTATTTTGTCGGTCACCATCGGCGGGTTGCGTGTGTCACGGACAGACGACACCGTGCTGGCTTTCAGCTCCTTGGGAAGAATTGAAGTTCATACATTTAAGCATCAGGTTTTATTAGGGCCTCATTTGGCGAGGCGTTTGGCCTGCATTTGGAGCAAACGCCGCTGGACAGCGAGTAAACAAATCTGACGTGACGCCGCTGGACATATCTCTGACATCCGACATCCGATATCTAAAAACTCAATCTGACGTGTCTCCGACATCCGACATTTAAAACCTTGTTTTAAAGTAAGCCATTATATTTCAAAATTAGTTTTTGGAGGCATAATAATTATCTATCATACTAGGTGTAAGAGGTCTACTAAAAAGTTTTTGGATTTTATGAATTTCCATCATTATTTTTATTATATGGATATGGTGTAATTACACAAATAGCTATTATATTTTATGAATTTTCATTTTTTTCATAATATATGTTATGTCATTGGAGTAAAAGAATGAGACTATGGTGGCGTTTGGTTGGGTTGATTGCCTGCGGTGCGTTTTCCAGAAAACAGAGTTTGGAAGAGAAGCAGAGTTTGGTTCGGCTGATATCTAAAAAGCCAGTTATTTGATTCAGCTGTTTTATATTATCCCTCATCCGCGCGATTTCAGCCCGTCCAGCCGCAATCGCGGATTTTTCTCCTCCTGCTCCCGTGCTCTCCTCTCTCGATACCTAGCGGCGACTCTTCTCCCAGGGGCGGCGACTCTTCTCCCAGGGGCGGCGACAACATCGAATCCTCCCGCCATTCAGTTCACCTGCGTTATCTTCTTCATCGATGTGCCTACTCTCATCTCCGACGCCTTCTCCCGTCGCGCATATCCTCTCCGACCTCGCCTAGGTATGACATTACCACCTCCCCTTCGTGAGACCTCGCCTGGGTATGCCATCCGACGATGTCTGATCGTTCTTCCTTGCGTTTCTTGCCGCAGGTTGTTAGCCGCACCGTCGATTTTCATCTTCGACGCCTTCTCATTTCTACCCGCACCGTCGATTTTCTTCTCCTGGATTTTACTACTGCTACAGGTAATTCCTACTCTCTTCTCTCTTCTCCTGGATGCAAGTATGTTTGTATTTGGTGTGTGTATGTGGTTGTGAGTATGTGGTGTGTATGTATGTGTTTGGTTGTGAGTATGTGGTGTGTATGTTGTGGTGTGTGTGTATGTTGTGGTGTGTGTGTGTGTGTATGTTGTGTTGTGTTGTGTGTATGTTGTGGTGTGTGTGTGTGTATGTTGTGTTGTGTTGTGTGTATGTTGTGGTGTGTGTGTATGTTGTGGTGTGGTGTGTGTGTGTATGTTGTGGTGTGTGTGTATGTTGTGGTGTGTGTGTATGTATGTTGTGGTGTGTGTGTATGTGTATGTTGTGGTGTGTTGTGTGTGTGTGTATGTTGTGTTGTGTTGTGTGTATGTTGTGGTGTGTGTGTGTGTGTATGTTGTGGTTGTATGTATATGTGTTTATGTTTGCTTTTGTTTGATATATTTGTTTATCTTGTTTAATTTTGTAAGGATGGTCAAAACAAAAGATAGCGGAGTGTCCGCTATGTGGGACAATAATGATGTGATGATCTTTTGTGATATCTGCATTAAAGAGATAGAGTTAGGGAATCGACCAACCACGCATTTTAGTAAAGAGGGGTGGTCAAATGTGATGAAAAAATTTGAAACACGGACCAGGAAAAAATATGATAAAGTACAACTTAAGAACAAATGAGATCATTTGAAGAAAGAGTGGAAATTATTGACAGATTTGAAACGTGGTGAGACCGGTTTGGGTTGGAATTCATCAAGAAAGACTATAGACGCCTCAGACGAGTGGTGGGATGAAAGATTGAAGGTAATTATTACTTAAAATCATTTGCAAAGAAATTTCTTAAGTAAAATTTATCAATGTCTAATTTTAAAACCATTTATTTTTTAGGTTGTCCCGACGACAAAGAAATTCTGGTATGCCGGAATCCCCCCAGAGTTAGAGGATAAACTGAACTTGATGTTCAGTTTCGTTGTCGCTACCGGACATCATTCTTGCACCCCTCACTCCAGGAATCTTGGTACGGAGTCTATTGATGAAAGAGAAATGTCAGAGGATGAACATGATGACATTGAGGTTAGCGGAGCTCCTCAACCAGCTGTGACCTCAGAAACAAGCAAAAAAAGAAAGAAAGGAAAGAAGAAAGTTACTAGCTCGGTGTTAAAAGATTTGGCCGAGTCCTCGAAGATCATAAGTCGAAGCATCTAGGAGCCATAAGTGATTTTATCTTCTTCTTTTACTATTGGACTTGCATTAGAAAAATTAGGCACGTACCCAGAAGTGCAA
This sequence comes from Dactylorhiza incarnata, assembly GCA_033032865.1. Classification (NCBI taxonomy): domain Eukaryota; kingdom Viridiplantae; phylum Streptophyta; class Magnoliopsida; order Asparagales; family Orchidaceae; genus Dactylorhiza; species Dactylorhiza incarnata. The sequence goes on along the minus strand of JAWHQI010000340.1, from coordinate 1,338,981 downwards.
TCCGATGAAGACTTCTATGATTTTATCATCACATATTTGATGGAAACAAAGCATAGAGAGACTTTCATGTGCCTTCCAGAAGGCATGAACATCAAGTGGTTGAAAAACCGCTATACTCGTGGGGCGTAGTAGGAGACATGATGTTATATTTTTACTATGGATGTTATATTTTTTATTTTGATGTGGACACTTTTATCTTTTTTCTGGTTGTGATGATAACACTAGTTCATTGCATTATTTTTAATTACTTGATGTGGACATTATGAATATTATGAGATTTTAACTTGTTATTTCTGATGTTGTAATTCTTGGTATTGCTTTTATTTAACAGAAAATGTCTAGTGATGAATCGGAGAATACCAGAGCAGAGCACGAGAAGCACGCGATCTTTAGAAGAAATTGTGTTATCGCCCATCATCAAAATGTGGTGGCAACAATATGTTATATCTCCGAACACACCTCGTTGTTAAACCATCAAGTTCCATCCATGACTTCAAAGCAAACTGGCGATAAATGGGTCGGAGAGCTACTTCGTGGTACTCGAGTTAGATTTCATGACTCATTCATGATGAGTCAAGAAATTTTTATGGATCTCTTGCATGCTCTGGAAGAGAAGTGTGGTTTTCAGGGAACAAGAAGAACTGCAGCTAGAGAAGTCCTAGCATTGACAATATATATTGTCTCATAATGAATCAATGAGAAAAACACGTGAGCGATTTCAACACTCAATGGAGACAACTAGCAGATTTTTTGCTCGTGGTGTTCGCGCTTTGTTGCAGTTAGCCGAGGAAGTGATACATCCATCAGATAGGTCTTTCCGCTGCACTCCGCAAGAGATTATGTATGACAGGCATTATATTCCTTTTTTTAAAGATTGCGTTGGGGCAATAGATGGAACACATGTCGACGCGTGCGTACTAGTGAGAGGTCAAGTTCCATATATTGGGAGAAAGGGCAGACTGACACAAAATATCATGGCGGCTTGTGATTTCAACATATGCTTCACTTTCATTATGGCAGATTGGGAGGGATCTGCGCACGATAGTCGTATATTCAATTATGCAATTACTGATCCTCGTTATTCAATTATGCAATCGCTTAGGTATGACATTACCACCTCCCCTTCGTGAGACCTCGCCTGGGTATGCCATCCGACGATGTCTGATCGTTCTTCCTTGCGTTTCTTGCTGCAGGTTGTTAGCCGCACCGTCGATTTTCATCTTCGACGCCTTCTCATTTCTAGCCGCACCGTCGATTTTCTTCTCCTGGATTGTACTACTGCTACAGGTAATTCCTCCTTCTCTCTTCTCTCTTCTCCTGGATGCAAGTATGTTTGTATTTGGTGTGTGTATGTGGTTGTGAGTATGTGGTGTGTATGTATGTGTTTGGTTGTGAGTATGTGGTGTGTATGTTGTGGTGTGTGTGTGTATGTTGTGGTGTGTGTGTTTGTATGTTGTGTTGTGTTGTGTGTATGTTGTGGTGTGTGTGTATGTTATGGTGTGGTGTGTGTGTGTGTATGTTGTGGTGTGTGTGTATGTTGTGGTGTGTGTGTGTATGTATGTTGTGGTGTGTGTGTATGTTGTGGTGCGTTGTGTGTATGTTGTGGTGTGTGTGTGTGTATGTTGTGGTGTGTGTGTGTGTATGTTGTGTTGTGTTGTGTTGTGTGTATGTTGTGGTGTGTGTGTGTGTGTATGTTGTGGTTGTATGTATATGTGTTTATGTTTGCTTTTGTTTGATATATTTGTTTATCTTGTTTAATTTTGTAAGGATGGTCAAAACAAAAGATGGCGGAGTGTCCGCTATGTGGGACAATAATGATGTGATGATCTTTTGTGATATCTGCATTAAAGAGATAGAGTTAGGGAATCGACCAACCACGCATTTTAGTAAAGAGGGGTGGTCAAATGTGATGAAAAAATTTGAAACACGGGCCAGGAAAAAATATGATAAAGTACAACTTAAGAACAAATGGGATCATTTGAAGAAAGAGTGGAAATTATGGATAGATTTGAAACGTGGTGAGACCGGTTTGGGTTGAAATTCATCAAGAAAAACTATAGACGCCTCAGACGAGTGGTGGGACGAAAGATTGAATGTAATTATTACTTAAAATCATTTGCAAAGAAATTTCTTAAGTTAAATTTATCAATGTCTAATTTTAAAACCATTTATTTTTTAGGTTGTCCCGACGGCAAAGAAATTCCGGTATGCCGGAATCTCCCAAGAGTTAGAGGATAAACTGAACTTGATGTTCAGTTCCGTTGTCGCTACCAGACATCATTCTTGCACCCCTCACTCCACGAATCTTGGTACGGAGTCTATTGATGAAAGAGAAATGTCAGAGGATGAACATGATGACATTGAGGTTAGCGGAGCTCCTCAACCAGTTGAGACCTTAGAAACAAGCAAAGAAAGAAAGAAAGGAAAGAAGAAAGCTACTAGCTCGGTGTTAAAAGATTTGGCCGAGTCCTCGAAGATCATAAGTCGAAGCATCCAGGAGCCATAAGTGATTTTATCTTCTTCTTTTACTATTGGACTTGCACTAGAAAAATTAGGCACGTACCCAGAAGTGCAATCCGATGAAGACTTCTATGATTTTGCCATCACATATTTGATGGAAACAAAGCATAGAGAGACTTTCATGTGCCTTCCAGAAGGCATGGACATCAAGTGGTTGAAAAATCACTATACTCGTGGGGCGTAGTAGGAGACATGATGTTATATTTTTACTATGGATGTTATATTTTTTGTTTTGATGTGGACACTTTTATCTTTTTTCTGGTTGTGATGATAACACTAGTTCATTGCATTATTTTTAATTACTTGATGTGGACATTATGGATATTATGAGATTTTAACTTGCTATTTCTGATGTTGTAATTCTTGGTTTTGCTTTTATTTAACAGAAAATGTCTAGTGATGAATCGGAGAATACCAGAGCAGAGCACGAGAAGCACGCGATCTTTAGAAGAAATTGTGCTATCGCCCATCATCAAAATGTGGTGGCAACAATATGTTATATCTCCGAACACACCTCGTTGTTAAACCATCAAGTTCCATCCATGACTTCAAAGCAAACTGGCGTGTTGAAACCGGCAACCGGCCTCTTGAGTTCGGACCCACTGGGGGGGTGTAGCCGATGCTTACTTCTCCCTCACTAAACTCTCCGACCGGTGGATGAGAAAACTAGAACAGACCTAAGGCTATAGCGAGGAGGTCCCGCCACACACCCGGAAGATCTAAGAGAGCTTCCCCTCCCAAACCAAAGCTCAGTCGGGCACCTTGGAGGGCACTAGCAGCCAACCAAAACTTGCCTGGAGGAGAGGATTCTCTCTCTGAAAATCGGTCTCCTCCAAGGTGCCCTTAAGGGTCTATTTATAGATTCTTTAGACTGGTCTACAAATAGCATGAATCCGCCTTTTGGTTTTACTAGCCGCACCCCAAATTGGTCTGCTAACAACCTAACTCCGCTGTTCTGAAGGGCTATTGGCAGCCCACAAGGGGTATCTAGGTCATTTCCTCCTGAAAACCTTTGGGGGCGAGTGGTCTGTGAGAGCACCACTCGCCAGACTCCTCTCTCACCCCGTTCGGCCGGGCGAGTGCCCGCGCGCGTGATGCTCAACCTGCTCATGCTCGTCGGGCGCTTCCCCGCACACGTCGGACGCTCCTGAGCTCTGGGCGGGTGCTCCGCAAAGGTGCCACTCGCCAGTCTTCTCGCCTATTGCTTTCCATCATTCGCCAACACCCCTTACCGCCACGTGGGTGCTCTGAGGGCGGGTCCACATTTGCCCTGTGGTCCGCCCCTTCCTTTGACTTGGGCGAATGGTCCGCGGGGCTCGACTCTTGTCCCCTGGTCCCTCCTTTCGGGTCTGGGGGGCCCACTCGGCGAATACGGGGTTGTACACAATCCCCGCTCTTTGCGAGCGGGTCATCCGCTCGGAAAAAATAGTCCAACCCATTATTCGATGAGTGTCTGCTGACCTGGACAGAATCTTCCTGTGGGTCCCACTTTTACCTTATATATATCTCGGGCTCGAGCCATTTCTCCAACAGCCCTCTTTCCTGCTGCAGCGTTTCCTCCCGTGCTCCAACCTTTTGCTATTTCGAAGGGTTCCCATGGAACCATCGTCTAAACCAATCTCGCCGTCAAAGGTAGACTCGCTCACGACAGCCCCGGGAAAGGATCCCCCTAAGGCTGCCCGGTTTGCCCCCTGGCTTTCCTCGAGAAGGGACCCCAACACTCCCTTTCGCTCCAGGAGGGCCCTGGCCGTTCGTCGGGGTCGGGAGGAGGGAGATTCTGCTTCGAAATCTCCCCATCCGGCCGTCCACCCTCCCCCCGACATCCGAATGCAGGTATTTCCATCTCACGTTGCCTCTTCGCTATTCCTCGAGATGACACTTCCCGATGGTTTGGGACCACTCGCAGGAGGTGCTGGATACCGAGGAGAGCCGTGGGACCGCCATGCTGAAAACCGTGGCACCTCCGCCCGCCGATGTGAGAACCTAGCCGGCCCTCAATCTCTCTCCATCAATCCCTCCTGGCGGGACCCGACCTCAAACAGGTAGCGTCTCGCGAACTGTGAATGCTCTTACCGTTCCTTGGTTCTAATTGCTGCTTTCCGCAGCCCTCATCCCGGACACCACGGGATTGACCCTTACTCCTCTCCGCTCTCCCTTTCGCCCGGGAACCCCTACTTCTGCGAACGGGCGCGGGGGCTCACCGGCGATGGACCACGGTCATGCTCCTTGTAACATCCCGACTTCGAAAAAGGGGTCTAGCCGGTTCAGCTGAACCCTTGGAGGAATCTAGGTCGGGTCATCAGGCAATCACGACCCGACCTTCACCACATAGAGGTGGTCATTTAGAGAAATGACTGTTTTAGGTAGCATTGTGCTTCGCCATAACACCGAAGTGGTATATTAAGCATACGTGCTCAGAATCGACTTCCGTCAGTTGCATTAGACTCGTATAATTGATACGAGTGCAACGGAACTCGTTTCGTTTCAATCCGAGGTCATTTGGTGAAAGTGACCATTTTGAGTATAGTAGCACGTCACGACGATGCAATTTTAGAATATGGAGCATACGTGCTCCGAATCGACTTCCGTCAGTTACGTTAGACTCGTATGGTCAATATGAGTACAACGGAATTCGTTTCGTCCCGATCTGAGGTCGTTTGGAGAAAACGACTATTTTGAGTAATACCGAACGCCGCAACAACGCCATTTTAGAATATTGGGTAAACAAGCCCTAATTTCACCCTAGTCAGTTGCAATAGACTCGCGTGATCAATTCTAACACAATGCAATTCGTTTCGTTCAAATTCGATGAGATTTGCGAAAGGTAGCCAAAATAATCTATTTTGAGTTGCGTACTGGTTTGAGCGAGTAATTATGAATAACGGACTCGGAATCAACTTCAAATAATTTCGTTAACTTCATGTGATTATTACGAACACAGCGACACCCTCTGCGCATTTATTTCGCGAGCACTTTTGCATTCTTTGATATATATAAACGTGTATAAATAGGTGTGTGTGTAATGTGTATATATATATACATATATAAGCTTATATATATATAAAAACAAGAGAGTGAGGTGCCCTGTTCAAAAACCGGAAATCAGCGGAGAAACCATGGGCGAAAACCAGGCGAGCTCGCTGGGGGCGTCGGATTGGTCGACCATGGCTATACAAGGGCTTCGCGGCAAGGTAACTGGACACGCGCTCTTCCTCTTCCTCTCCCCCTCCTCGAAACTCTGTCCTGGCAGAGGGTTTTACGGCAAGGTAGGTAAGAAAACTCGTTCTCCCTCTTCTTCCTCTTCTCCTTCGTTTCTTCTCTCTCGTTTAACCGAAATTGGTCCTGATTAGAGAGGTATAATTGCCTATCTGGTGGATTCCTCCTGGTTTGATTTAGCTAATTCCTGTTCCAGATTTATTTGGAGTTATATGCTAAGTTTCCTGGTTTGATTTAGCTAATTCCTGTTCCAGATTTATTTGGAGTTATATGCTAAGTTTCCTGGTTTGATTTAGCTAATTCTTGATCCAGATGTATTGGGAATTATATGCTAAAAATCTGGATGAGCTGGGGTTTTTACTAAATCATATGCTAAAATCATATACTGGGGATTTTACTTAATTATGCTGGGGATTTTGTTTCTTATGCTTGCTGTCTGTGAAGCTCTTGACTAAGCCTTGATGGTTTTTCTTCACTTCCTGATTATAATTATACGGCTAAAAATCTGGATTCATTTAAGCTTGGTTTAATTGGCTAGTTCATTTATGCGTGGCTAATCCTGCATAATTCATTAGCAGGAAGATTGGTTGGGTCTCTTTTTTTGTTGTTGTTGTTGTTGTGGCTAAATTCTGCACTCGTCCCCTTCTGCTCTATAACCTGTTGGGTGTTTCAAATATTTTAATTAGAGGGGCTGCCTTGTTCCTTTTGTTTGGGGGCTGCTTCTTGTTAACTTGGACTGCAGGTTTGTTGAAATGGGGCTGCTCCTTTCCTTGTTGGTTTGGGGGCTGCTTCTTGCTAACTTGGACTGCAGGTTTGATGAAATGGGGCTGCTCCTTTCCTGGTTGGTTTGGGGGCTGCTCCTTGCTAACTTGGACTGCAGGTTTGATGAAATGGGGCTGCTCCTTTCCTGGTTGGTTTGGGGGCTGCTCCTTGCTAACTTGGACTGCAGGTTTGATGAAATGGGGCTGCTCCTTTCCTTGTTGGTTTGGGGGCTGCTTCTTGTTAACTTGGACTGCAGGTTTGTTGAAATGGGCTGCTCCTTTCCTTGTTGGTTTGGGGGCTACTTCTTGTTAACTTGGACTGCAGGTTTGTTGAAATGGGGCTGCTCCTTTCCTTGTTGGTTTGGGGGCTGCTTCTTGTTAACTTGGACTGCAGGTTTGTTGAAATGGGCTGCTCCTTTCCTTGTTGGTTTGGGGGCTGCTTCTTGTTAACTTGGACTGCAGGTTTGTTGAAATGGGCTGCTCCTTTCCTTGTTGGTTTGGGGGCTGCTTCTTGTTAACTTGGACTGCAGGTTTGTTGAAATGGGCTGCTCCTTTCCTGGTTGGTTTGGGGGCTGCTCCTTGCTAACTTGGACTGCAGGTTTGATGAAATGGGGCTGCCCCTTTCCTTGTTGGTTTGGGGGCTGCTCCTTGCTAACTTGGACTGCAGGTTTGATGAAATGGGGCTGCTCCTTTCCTTGTTGGTTTGGGGGCTGCTTCTTGTTGAATTGGACTGCAGGTTTGTTGAAATGGGGGCTGCTGCTTTTGTGCTTAGCTTGGGGCTGGTTTGCTATTATCCCACTTTAGAGGTTGCTGTTTGTTTTTCTACTTGGGGGCTACTTTACACTAATCTTGCTTGGATTACGTTGGGGTTGGTTATATAATCCCAGCTAGGGGCTGCTATATAGTTATATATCCTTCCTACTTGGGTTTATGTTGGGGGGGCTGCCTCTTATCCTTGATAAATTGGGGGCTGTGATGTTTGTTGAATTGGGGGCTGCCTTGTGAGCTGTTAATGGGGGCTGTTTACTTTCCTGTTGGGTTAGTAGGGGGCTGCCTTGTGAGCTGATTTTGGGGGCTGCTCCTTGTTAAGTTGAACTGCCTCTTATCCTTGATAAATTGGGGGCTGTGATGTTTGTTGAATTGGGGGCTGCCTTGTGAGCTGTTAATGGGGGCTGTTTACTTTCCTGTTGGGTTAGTAGGGGGCTGCCTTGTGAGCTGATTTTGGGGGCTGCTCCTTGTTAAGTTGAACTGCTCTTTACCTTGATGATTTGGGGCTGTTTGCTTTGAGCTGCTCTTTACCTTATTGATTTGGGGCTGTTTTGCTGGGGCTGCTCTTACCTTGATGATTTGGGGCTGTTTGCTTTGAGCTGCCCCTTTACCTTATTGATTTGGGGCTGCTCTTGTTCCCTCTTGGTCTAATGGGGGCTGCTGCTGTATTTTTAATAAGGGGGTTGCCCTTCATAGCTTACGACAAGGTATGATAGCTTCACTCTCTCTTCCTCCTCCTCCTACCTCAATTCTCCCTCCCATGGCAGGAATCTGCCACTTATTAGTTTTCCTTGTCGTTCCGATTTGGTGAGGAATGGAGTCGTGCTACTCCGAATTGGTAGAGATTAGGAATGCGATCATATGCCTAGGCATGAAATTTATGGGGGACTCTCACACCATAAGCATCACCCAAGAGGAACCCCTTCTCCGCCTCTTACTTGAGCCTATCTTCATCTGGTTTGGTATCCGATTGAGGGAGCTTCATCTCTTCCTCCTCCGACAAATGGTAGACTCTAAACCTTATCTATTTTCGTCTACTCTTCATCTTATTTCTCTCTTTCACACTACTGTGCTACTTCTTGTGCCTATAAAGCTTATGGGTGTCTTGGGCTTGATTACCAAGCATTCAAGTGATTGACGGAAGTTTACATAAATACAAGCGGGTCTTATGTGGATGACTGGGGATTGATCGCCAAGCACCGAAATGATCGACGAAGGTCTACATGAATGCAATTGTGCCCTATGTGGGCAGGTTGGATTTGATTGCCAGCCGAGTTAAATTAGTGGTACCGTCTCGGATAGAGATATGCTAAGCTTATAAAGAGTTCGTCTTCTCTCCTTCTACAAAACTACGGGTGGATATTTTGTTAAGCTTTGAGAGAGTTTTCTTAATTTCTACGGGAATGAAAGGTTGCCTTCGAGAAAGTAATTCCTACGGGAATGAAATGTTGCCTTCGAGAAAGTAATTCCTACGGGAATGAAATGTTGCCTTCGAGAAAGTAATTCCTACGGGAATGAAATGTTGCCTTCGAGAAAGTAATTCCTACGGGAATGAAAGGTTGCCTTCGAGAAAGTAATTCCTACGGGAATGAAATGTTGCCTTCGAGAAAGTAATTCCTACGGGAATGAAAGGTTGCCTTCGAGAAAGTAATTCCTACGGGAATGAAATGTTGCCTTCGAGAAAGTAATTCCTACGGGAATGAAATGTTGCCTTCGAGAAAGTAATTCCTACGGGAATGAAATGTTGCCTTCGAGAAAGTAATTCCTACGGGAATGAAAGGTTGCCTTCGAGAAAGTAATTCCTACGGGAATGAAATGTTGCCTTCGAGAAAATAATTCCTACGGGAATGAAAGGTTGCCTTCGAGAAAGTAATTCCTACGGGAATGAAATGTTGCCTTCGAGAAAGTAATTCCTACGGGAATGAAATGTTGCCTTCGAGAAAGTAATTCCTACGGGAATGAAATGTTGCCTTCGAGAAAGTAATTCCTACGGGAATGAAAGGTTGCCTTCGAGAAAGTAATTCCTACGGGAATGAAATGTTGCCTTCGAGAAAATAATTCCTACGGGAATGAAAGGTTGCCTTCGAGAAAGTAATTCCTACGGGAATGAAATGTTGCCTTCGAGAAAGTAATTCCTACGGGAATGAAATGTTGCCTTCGAGAAAGTAATTCCTACGGGAATGAAATGTTGCCTTCGAGAAAGTAATTCCTACGGGAATGAAAGGTTGCCTTCGAGAAAGTAATTCCTACGGGAATGAAATGTTGCCTTCGAGAAAGTAATTCCTACGGGAATGAAATGTTGCCTTCGAGAAAGTAATTCCTACGGGGAATAAGTTGTGCCTTCGGGAAATATTCCTACGGGAATATATCGTGCCTTGGGATAAAATCGGATGGCCTATGAGTTTTACTCTAAGGCAACCCGCACGACGGACGGTCTGGGAGGGCAACCCGTGCGAAACTAATAGAACTACGTGGGTCTGAGGCCGTATGCAGGATGATACGGAGTACGTAGGCGGTGGTCGCGGGAAGACCGCCTCGGCCCAATAAGAGTCCAGATATCCCCTTCCTTATAATTGTTATGTTTGGGTGTTAGTAGGAGTTGGATTCTGTTTGTAGTTCTAATAACTTGTCTTTAGCACAGGTGACAGGTGCGGATGAGTGACAGCACCTATGTGTGGATGAAGCCACGGATCAGGCTACATCAGGTATAAAGTTTTATTAAGCCGCATCTCCTTTTGTTGCGCCCTATCTCAGGGTATACATATATGATGCAATGAAGCCTTGATGGATAGGATTCATTGCGGCGGCGAAATCAATATTACTCATACAGGTTTTGAAATTATGGTTTCTGTGATATTTAATCTTCCGCTATAAATAAGGTCTTCCGCTAAGGGTAACAAAGCGCACTCTTTAATAATGTCTTCCGCTAAGGGTAACAAAGCGCACTCTTAATAATGTCTTCCGCTAAGGGTAACAAAGCGCACTCTTTAATAATGTCTTCCGCTAAAATACTGCTTCCTTACTCTGTTGGTGTGTAGTGAATTTCGCTTAACACCACCCCTAGGCGTGACTTCGGAGTGTTCAAGGAAAAGGGTTGGAGAAGCTAGTGCCTTCACCCTTCGGAGTCGCTTCGGCGTCATGCTAAAGGGTGGTGTGCGGTAAGATCCCCCGGTCGGACCGTCGATCTGGAGGGGGGGTCTTACAAATGGATCAGAGCGTAACCGATCTTTCGACCTATTCATGATCACAGAAACACCTATTGTTCCGCTAATCGCTGTAGCGTGGTTCGGGACGAACCACTGCAGCGGAAGCGGTGGTGGACCTAAAAGATAAAAGTTGGCAACAAACTTAGCATATATATGAACATTTTCACTCGAACTTATCAAATTCAGTTTTGGTCATGCAAAATATTTTTGATAACTCAGATCGACACTTAAATGTCTTTTACTACATCTGATCTCGAACAATCATCTATCTTATTTCCATAAAACACTCCCGTAAAACCCTACAAACATCCATTTCAAATTTTGAACCCCGGGTTTAAGCCTCTTTGTTTTATTGGGGTTAAATTTTCGTTTTCAAAATTCCATTCGAGGTAAACTAATCGTATGAAATTATGTGTGCAATGTAAGGATTCTATTACGAATTTCAATCCCAAGTTTAAGCCTATTTGTTTTATTGGGATTAAAATTCTCGTTTTCAAAATTTCATTTGAGGTGAGCTAATCAAATGAAATTTTGCGTGTATATGGAGAATTGCTCTAACAATTGCAAATATGAAGTATGATTTGACTTGATCAATTTGACGATCTGTTGAAAATAAAGTCGTGCAATCGTAAAAGAGCTATGATAAAATGTTAGTCTTTTCAATAACGTTAATATTTCAGGAAATGACTACTGAGGCGACGTGCTGGAATGAAGTAAATGTGTGGCAAATTTATAAAAGCTTGTACACAAACAATCCAAAAAGTACATTGTTAACATTCTCAGGACTTGCGATGGTTGCATACTCAGCCAGCCGGGAAGCCTCGGGTAAGCCACTGAGGACCCGAAGGTGATGGTTACCTATTTTATTGCTTGCTTGCTTTGGGAAACGTGGCGGGTCGGTCATGCCCGTAGACCGTACGTACCGGTGCGGGAAGGTTGACGACTCTAGGCGACAGGGAGGTGTGCACCCCGGGAGCTCGGTTGTATCTTACATGCCCCGTTGGGTCCCTCCGCTGGTTGACCAAATTCAGTTATTACCGGATGTCTCCTACGTCCGAGGGTACACGGGGTTGTACGTTGGGGCCTGGGTAGTGCGGTACATCCACACCCAGAAGTGGCAGGACCGGCCACTGTCACCGACGGCCACATCGGTGAGGCCCGCGGGGTTCGCTACCCTGCAAAAAGAAGCGGTCAAAATATTTCAACGTAAAGAGCAAACTGGTAAAACATTATATGTGATTACCGTGGCGGGTCAGTCGTGCCCAAGGACCGTTCATACAGGAATGGGAAGGTTGACGACTCATGAGGTACTAGGGAGTGTGTGAACCCCGGGAGGTTATTTATTATTTCCCCGCAGGGTCCCTCTGCTGGATAGCCGAATTTTGTAATTGACGGATGTTGCTCCCATCCAAGAGTACACTGGGTTGTACATTAGGGCCTGGGTAGTGCGGTACGTCCACACCCAGAAGTGGCAGGACCGGCCACTGTCACCGACGGCCACATCGGTGAGGCCCGCGGGGGTCGCAACCCTGCTGGAAGAAAAGCGGTCAAACTGTTTCAACATTGTGTGTTGTGATTGAGTCGTGAGTACTCGTTATGCATGGCTTGCATATGCATCAAAACATACATATTTGCATACGCATCATTTGCATCAAAACATACATATCTGCATATACCATTAACATATAACCTTCGTATGGGAGTTGGTTATATGTTTATGGATTTTTACTGCTTATTTGCAATTTTATCTGTACCATTAACATATAACCTTCGTATGAGAGTTGGTTATATGTTCATGGATTTACTCTGCTTATTTACAATTTTCATCTGTTCCACCAACATATAACCTTCGTATGGGAGTCGGTCATATGTTGATAGGTGTTACAAAAGCTTATGCAAGTTATAACTTTTATATGTTCCACTGACACGTAGCCCCGTAAGAGAATTAACTATATGTTGATGGATTTTTACTATATGCCTTTCAAACATAACTCATAAATTTTGCAAGGTGTTGAGTTGCCTCTACTTTCAGTTGAGCTCGGCTCCCTGGAAGGTGTTAAGTTGACTCCGCTTCCAGCTGAGCTCGGCTCCTGGAAGGTGTTGAGTTGCCTTCGTCTCCCATTAAGCTCGGTTCACGGGAGGGGTATCAAGCGATGAAGGGTTTCTTGTTTCTCACGATTAGATCAGTTTGAATCGTTCAAGCTACCCCGTAGTTCATGTAAGCTACTTGTATAGTACACGGCGGGAGCCGTCTACATAGCTCGTTAGGTAAAACCAAACCTAGAGACACTTAAAATTTGGGATCATTCGATACCTCTAGTGGTCTGCAATACGTCCTGTTTTGAATCTCCATGACCCACTCGTATTTTCGGGGACGAAAATTTTCTTTGTTTTATTGGATTGTAACATCCCGACTTCGAAAAAGGGGTCTAGCCGGTTCAGCTGAACCCTTGGAGGAATCTAGGTCGGGTCATCAGGCAATCACGACCCGACCTTCACCACATAGAGGTGGTCATTTAGAGAAATGACTGTTTTAGGTAGCATTGTGCTTCGCCATAACACCGAAGTGGTATATTAAGCATACGTGCTCAGAATCGACTTCCGTCAGTTGCATTAGACTCGTATAATTGATACGAGTGCAACGGAACTCGTTTCGTTTCAATCCGAGGTCATTTGGTGAAAGTGACCATTTTGAGTATAGTAGCACGTCACGACGATGCAATTTTAGAATATGGAGCATACGTGCTCCGAATCGACTTCCGTCAGTTACGTTAGACTCGTATGGTCAATATGAGTACAACGGAATTCGTTTCGTCCCGATCTGAGGTCGTTTGGAGAAAACGACTATTTTGAGTAATACCGAACGCCGCAACAACGCCATTTTAGAATATTGGGTAAACAAGCCCCAATTTCACCCTAGTCAGTTGCAATAGACTCGCGTGATCAATTCTAACACAATGCAATTCGTTTCGTTCAAATTCGATGAGATTTGCGAAAGGTAGCCAAAATAATCTATTTTGAGTTGCGTACTGGTTTGAGCGAGTAATTATGAATAACGGACTCGGAATCAACTTCAAATAATTTCGTTAACTTCATGTGATTATTACGAACACAGCGACACCCTCTGCGCATTTATTTCGCGAGCACTTTTGCATTCTTTGATATATATAAACGTGTATAAATAGGTGTGTGTGTAATGTGTATATATATACATATATAAGCTTATATATATATAAAAACAAGAGAGTGAGGTGCCCTGTTCAAAAACCGGAAATCAGCGGAGAAACCATGGGCGAAAACCAGGCGAGCTCGCTGGGGGCGTCGGATTGGTCGACCATGGCTATACAAGGGCTTCGCGGCAAGGTAACTGGACACGCGCTCTTCCTCTTCCTCTCCCCCTCCTCGAAACTCTGTCCTGGCAGAGGGTTTTACGGCAAGGTAGGTAAGAAAACTCGTTCTCCCTCTTCTTCCTCTTCTCCTTCGTTTCTTCTCTCTCGTTTAACCGAAATTGGTCCTGATTAGAGAGGTATAATTGCCTATCTGGTGGATTCCTCCTGGTTTGATTTAGCTAATTCCTGTTCCAGATTTATTTGGAGTTATATGCTAAGTTTCCTGGTTTGATTTAGCTAATTCCTGTTCCAGATTTATTTGGAGTTATATGCTAAGTTTCCTGGTTTGATTTAGCTAATTCTTGATCCAGATGTATTGGGAATTATATGCTAAAAATCTGGATGAGCTGGGGTTTTTACTAAATCATATGCTAAAATCATATACTGGGGATTTTACTTAATTATGCTGGGGATTTTGTTTCTTATGCTTGCTGTCTGTGAAGCTCTTGACTAAGCCTTGATGGTTTTTCTTCACTTCCTGATTATAATTATACGGCTAAAAATCTGGATTCATTTAAGCTTGGTTTAATTGGCTAGTTCATTTATGCGTGGCTAATCCTGCATAATTCATTAGCAGGAAGATTGGTTGGGTCTCTTTTTTTGTTGTTGTTGTTGTTGTGGCTAAATTCTGCACTCGTCCCCTTCTGCTCTATAACCTGTTGGGTGTTTCAAATATTTTAATTAGAGGGGCTGCCTTGTTCCTTTTGTTTGGGGGCTGCTTCTTGTTAACTTGGACTGCAGGTTTGTTGAAATGGGGCTGCTCCTTTCCTTGTTGGTTTGGGGGCTGCTTCTTGCTAACTTGGACTGCAGGTTTGATGAAATGGGGCTGCTCCTTTCCTGGTTGGTTTGGGGGCTGCTCCTTGCTAACTTGGACTGCAGGTTTGATGAAATGGGGCTGCTCCTTTCCTGGTTGGTTTGGGGGCTGCTCCTTGCTAACTTGGACTGCAGGTTTGATGAAATGGGGCTGCTCCTTTCCTTGTTGGTTTGGGGGCTGCTTCTTGTTAACTTGGACTGCAGGTTTGTTGAAATGGGCTGCTCCTTTCCTTGTTGGTTTGGGGGCTACTTCTTGTTAACTTGGACTGCAGGTTTGTTGAAATGGGGCTGCTCCTTTCCTTGTTGGTTTGGGGGCTGCTTCTTGTTAACTTGGACTGCAGGTTTGTTGAAATGGGCTGCTCCTTTCCTTGTTGGTTTGGGGGCTGCTTCTTGTTAACTTGGACTGCAGGTTTGTTGAAATGGGCTGCTCCTTTCCTTGTTGGTTTGGGGGCTGCTTCTTGTTAACTTGGACTGCAGGTTTGTTGAAATGGGCTGCTCCTTTCCTGGTTGGTTTGGGGGCTGCTCCTTGCTAACTTGGACTGCAGGTTTGATGAAATGGGGCTGCCCCTTTCCTTGTTGGTTTGGGGGCTGCTCCTTGCTAACTTGGACTGCAGGTTTGATGAAATGGGGCTGCTCCTTTCCTTGTTGGTTTGGGGGCTGCTTCTTGTTGAATTGGACTGCAGGTTTGTTGAAATGGGGGCTGCTGCTTTTGTGCTTAGCTTGGGGCTGGTTTGCTATTATCCCACTTTAGAGGTTGCTGTTTGTTTTTCTACTTGGGGGCTACTTTACACTAATCTTGCTTGGATTACGTTGGGGTTGGTTATATAATCCCAGCTAGGGGCTGCTATATAGTTATATATCCTTCCTACTTGGGTTTATGTTGGGGGGGCTGCCTCTTATCCTTGATAAATTGGGGGCTGTGATGTTTGTTGAATTGGGGGCTGCCTTGTGAGCTGTTAATGGGGGCTGTTTACTTTCCTGTTGGGTTAGTAGGGGGCTGCCTTGTGAGCTGATTTTGGGGGCTGCTCCTTGTTAAGTTGAACTGCCTCTTATCCTTGATAAATTGGGGGCTGTGATGTTTGTTGAATTGGGGGCTGCCTTGTGAGCTGTTAATGGGGGCTGTTTACTTTCCTGTTGGGTTAGTAGGGGGCTGCCTTGTGAGCTGATTTTGGGGGCTGCTCCTTGTTAAGTTGAACTGCTCTTTACCTTGATGATTTGGGGCTGTTTGCTTTGAGCTGCTCTTTACCTTATTGATTTGGGGCTGTTTTGCTGGGGCTGCTCTTACCTTGATGATTTGGGGCTGTTTGCTTTGAGCTGCCCCTTTACCTTATTGATTTGGGGCTGCTCTTGTTCCCTCTTGGTCTAATGGGGGCTGCTGCTGTATTTTTAATAAGGGGGTTGCCCTTCATAGCTCACGACAAGGTATGATAGCTTCACTCTCTCTTCCTCCTCCTCCTACCTCAATTCTCCCTCCCATGGCAGGAATCTGCCACTTATTAGTTTTCCTTGTCGTTCCGATTTGGTGAGGAATGGAGTCGTGCTACTCCGAATTGGTAGAGATTAGGAATGCGATCATATGCCTAGGCATGAAATTTATGGGGGACTCTCACACCATAAGCATCACCCAAGAGGAACCCCTTCTCCGCCTCTTACTTGAGCCTATCTTCATCTGGTTTGGTATCCGATTGAGGGAGCTTCATCTCTTCCTCCTCCGACAAATGGTAGACTCTAAACCTTATCTATTTTCGTCTACTCTTCATCTTATTTCTCTCTTTCACACTACTGTGCTACTTCTTGTGCCTATAAAGCTTATGGGTGTCTTGGGCTTGATTACCAAGCATTCAAGTGATTGACGGAAGTTTACATAAATACAAGCGGGTCTTATGTGGATGACTGGGGATTGATCGCCAAGCACCGAAATGATCGACGAAGGTCTACATGAATGCAATTGTGCCCTATGTGGGCAGGTTGGATTTGATTGCCAGCCGAGTTAAATTAGTGGTACCGTCTCGGATAGAGATATGCTAAGCTTATAAAGAGTTCGTCTTCTCTCCTTCTACAAAACTACGGGTGGATATTTTGTTAAGCTTTGAGAGAGTTTTCTTAATTTCTACGGGAATGAAAGGTTGCCTTCGAGAAAGTAATTCCTACGGGAATGAAATGTTGCCTTCGAGAAAGTAATTCCTACGGGAATGAAATGTTGCCTTCGAGAAAGTAATTCCTACGGGAATGAAATGTTGCCTTCGAGAAAGTAATTCCTACGGGAATGAAAGGTTGCCTTCGAGAAAGTAATTCCTACGGGAATGAAATGTTGCCTTCGAGAAAGTAATTCCTACGGGAATGAAAGGTTGCCTTCGAGAAAGTAATTCCTACGGGAATGAAATGTTGCCTTCGAGAAAGTAATTCCTACGGGAATGAAATGTTGCCTTCGAGAAAGTAATTCCTACGGGAATGAAATGTTGCCTTCGAGAAAGTAATTCCTACGGGAATGAAAGGTTGCCTTCGAGAAAGTAATTCCTACGGGAATGAAATGTTGCCTTCGAGAAAATAATTCCTACGGGAATGAAAGGTTGCCTTCGAGAAAGTAATTCCTACGGGAATGAAATGTTGCCTTCGAGAAAGTAATTCCTACGGGAATGAAATGTTGCCTTCGAGAAAGTAATTCCTACGGGAATGAAATGTTGCCTTCGAGAAAGTAATTCCTACGGGAATGAAAGGTTGCCTTCGAGAAAGTAATTCCTACGGGAATGAAATGTTGCCTTCGAGAAAATAATTCCTACGGGAATGAAAGGTTGCCTTCGAGAAAGTAATTCCTACGGGAATGAAATGTTGCCTTCGAGAAAGTAATTCCTACGGGAATGAAATGTTGCCTTCGAGAAAGTAATTCCTACGGGAATGAAATGTTGCCTTCGAGAAAGTAATTCCTACGGGAATGAAAGGTTGCCTTCGAGAAAGTAATTCCTACGGGAATGAAATGTTGCCTTCGAGAAAGTAATTCCTACGGGAATGAAATGTTGCCTTCGAGAAAGTAATTCCTACGGGGAATAAGTTGTGCCTTCGGGAAATATTCCTACGGGAATATATCGTGCCTTGGGATAAAATCGGATGGCCTATGAGTTTTACTCTAAGGCAACCCGCACGACGGACGGTCTGGGAGGGCAACCCGTGCGAAACTAATAGAACTACGTGGGTCTGAGGCCGTATGCAGGATGATACGGAGTACGTAGGCGGTGGTCGCGGGAAGACCGCCTCGGCCCAATAAGAGTCCAGATATCCCCTTCCTTATAATTGTTATGTTTGGGTGTTAGTAGGAGTTGGATTCTGTTTGTAGTTCTAATAACTTGTCTTTAGCACAGGTGACAGGTGCGGATGAGTGACAGCACCTATGTGTGGATGAAGCCACGGATCAGGCTACGTCAGGTATAAAGTTTTATTAAGCCGCATCTCCTTTTGTTGCGCCCTATCTCAGGGTATACATATATGATGCAATGAAGCCTTGATGGATAGGATTCATTGCGGCGGCGAAATCAATATTACTCATACAGGTTTTGAAATTATGGTTTCTGTGATATTTAATCTTCCGCTATAAATAAGGTCTTCCGCTAAGGGTAACAAAGCGCACTCTTTAAT
The DNA here is from genome assembly GCA_033032865.1 of Dactylorhiza incarnata. Classification (NCBI taxonomy): domain Eukaryota; kingdom Viridiplantae; phylum Streptophyta; class Magnoliopsida; order Asparagales; family Orchidaceae; genus Dactylorhiza; species Dactylorhiza incarnata. The sequence continues at coordinate 1,320,678 of JAWHQI010000340.1, read as the reverse complement.
AATGTCTTCCGCTAAGGGTAACAAAGCGCACTCTTAATAATGTCTTCCGCTAAGGGTAACAAAGCGCACTCTTTAATAATGTCTTCCGCTAAAATACTGCTTCCTTACTCTGTTGGTGTGTAGTGAATTTCGCTTAACACCACCCCTAGGCGTGACTTCGGAGTGTTCAAGGAAAAGGGTTGGAGAAGCTAGTGCCTTCACCCTTCGGAGTCGCTTCGGCGTCATGCTAAAGGGTGGTGTGCGGTAAGATCCCCCGGTCGGACCGTCGATCTGGAGGGGGGGTCTTACACTCCTCCTGCCTCTGATCAGGCTGCCATTTCCGCCGTCAATCCGGAACCCCTCCGACCAGGGAAAGGTAAGTCTCTTCATCCCACGGCCGGCATCTTTGAGGTGAATCCCTTGACGTCTCGCCCCCTAGTCAGCACGAGCCCGTACCAGGTAGGTAGCCTTCTCGGCCTTGCCCCGATTTTATCCCCATTTTTGAAGCGAAGGATCTTCGTTCTCGCAGGTCACCGGAGGGCCTCCCCCATGGGGTTCTACGACGACGGAGAAGGAATGGTTTCGCCGCCCCCTCCCCCGGAGAGCTTGAGGATTTTCTTGGCGACCCCACCGATGTTCATACCATGAAGGAGCGGATGAAGGAAGTGCTGGGGAAGCTCATCTTCATGCAGCGGGAATTCGCTGGTCATCTGGACGGTCAGCAGATGGAGACCACCCGTGAGCTCAAGGTCCTCCGACGGGATTACGCTCGCCTTCTTGCTGAGGTGGAACGCTTGGGCGCTGAGGGCGGGGAGCTTTCTCCCGGGAGGCATGCCGCGCGAGCTAAGGACCAGCTGCACCTAGCCAACCAGGAGATTACCGCGATGACTACGTACTACCACCCGAGGGCGCCCCCGGTCGTTGATACTCGAGGTCGGGGTCGATGGCATTGGCTAGAGCATTAGTCTACCGACCCCCTCCCCTTCCCGCTTTTCCTCTTGACGCTTTCGGGAAACTCTGCAAGACTTTGGTTCTGTAATAATTTTCTATGTTCTGCGGATGATAGCTTTACTCCTGATTTCGCCTTTTACTTTCCTATATTTCTTTCGTTTCTGCTGTGGGTTACCACCTTGCCTTGCTTTCCGCCTAACTAAGTTAACTTCCAGGCATGCGGTATTCTAAGAAAACATCATTCGCCGAGCCCTCAAAAATGCTTGGGCGAAAACAGGCCGGCTCGAATTCCGAGGCGTCGGGGTAGTGCCGTCACCATCAGCTCACCCGCCGCCCGAGGAAATGATTACTTTTTTGTACTTTCCTATAAATAGGCTCTCACCAACTTTATTTATTACACTTAAACCTGTCGTCTTCCTCTTCATTTGCCGACCGCTTTCGCACCTCTCACCTTTGCGCGAGCTCGTCTACTCCAAACCTTTGTGAGATAGGCGGCGAACCAGATGGAAGGGGCAAGTGCGCCAGCGCTTTCGCGGACCACGAATTCGACTCCTGCGAACTCACCGAGGAGGCCTTCTTGACAACTATCGCGAACCACATCCCGGGGGAGTTAACCGCGACCCGTCCGGAACCCGGTGATCGCATCAATTCCTTCTCTCCCGGGACCCTCGCCATCCCGCTAGATCACTTCGAGGTGGGGTTCCGCCCCCCTATCTGTCCCGAGGTCCGCCAGACACTTCGGTACTTCGGAGTCGTCCCCGCCCAGCTCAACCCGAACTCCATCGCCATGCTGGTGGGGTTCGCCTGCTATCTGCGAGAGGAGGGGATCGAGTTCAGCCTCCCCGTCTTCCGCAAGCTCTTTACCTTTCGCGCGAAGCACGGAACCTCCTTCTTCTCGGGCCAAAACCCTCTGAAGGTGGTCGGTCTCGCCAACAAGTACCACGACTGACTTCGTCGGTTCGTGTTTGTTAGGGGGAACTTTGGAAACGTCCTCTTCGCGCCGGTGCAGGAGGAGGAGTCGACCTTCCGCCCCTCATCGCTGGGCGGTCATGAGTCAAAGCTCCACCAGTTTATCTTGGAGCAGGGCATGGACGTCATCCACCTTCGGAGGAATGTGGATTCGCTCCCGCCCATTCCGTCGGGCGAAGGTAAGTTTGAGCAGTCTTCGCGCAACTTTCCTCTCCCTCCTTCTAGCTCTACTTACCGAGCGTTCTTCTCCGACTACAGGCATCTGCGACTTCCCGCTGAACCCTCCGCGCCCTGCCGGAGCGGCTCTGGGTCATTCGCTATCCACCGCGCGAGCTACCGCCGAAGCCTGTCGGGAGGACCTGTCCTCGTCCAAGGCTAGCGGTCATAAGCGAAAGTCGGACTCGACCGCGCTTCCCTCCTCCTCGAAGAAGGGGAAGGGCCCCCCATCGTCAAAGGACAAGGCCACCCCGGCCTCGAAAGGGAAGGAAGCTCCGATCGAGGTTCCGGGGGCGAACGTTCCGGCGGGGACCTCTTCGGGGCCTTTGCCGAGAGATCACCGTAATTTTGCCAACGGCGAAAAACTCGTGGACCCAGCGGGAGCTCCCCTTGTGAAGTGGGACCGGAATATCAACCGGGTCTCCTCTCGACCCTCCATCCGTTGTGGATCGAGACCGATGTGGCCAGCGGCGAGGCCTTTGCTTTAGCCTACGCCTTATACGATCGTGACGACGCTGAGGTGTTCGACGCCGAGAACACTCAGGTGCTAGCCCATGAGACGGCGCGGGCTCTCCTTCGAGCGCTTGAGCTTGCGCACATGTCCTCTCGCCAGAGCATCAACCTTGCGCGAAACCTCGACGAGGTGGAGGCGAGCCGGGAGAGTTCCTCAGCGGAGGCCCGAGTGTTGAGGGAGAAGCTGGAGGCCGTTGAGGCCCTACTCGTTAGTCGCCCCGTCCGGGAGGTATGATCTCCACCTTGGACTTGCTAACCACTGCACTCTCCCACCTTTCTGACTACTCTTCTTCCCGCAGGACACCACCAGTGCCGAGATGCTGCACGTTCGAGTGGCTGGCTTGGAAGAGGAGAATCGGGGGCTGAAGGAGGACGCCCGGCGCCTGCAGGCGGGTTCCGCTCAGGCCCTTGGCGAAGGAAGTAAAAGGCACTCCTATTTGAACTTCGAGTTCGAGGAGCTGATGCAGGAGAGCGCCCAGGCTGCTGCGGAGCATACGCTGCGGACCCTTCGCGATGGCGGGTACCTGAAGGAGGGGGTCGAGACGCTGCTGGCGCACTAGGTCGTGCCAGACATTTTCCTCCCAGTACCCTTCCCGGACGGCGATGACTTTCCTCCGAATGACGAAGTCATCTCCCTGGGCTCGGATGAGAGCGTCAGCCCTTCTCGCAAATGAGGGCGAGAGCTTGCTAACCATTTTGATGACAACAATTATTCTTGTGATAATTTTTTGCGAGGGCTTTTGTTGGCTCGCCCGGTGGATATATTCGGGGCCTTTTTCCCCATTTTGTCTATGTGATAGTTTTTATTGATCATTGCGCAATCGTTTTGCTTCTGTTTCCCGCTAGGCTCGCTAGGACGGCATAACGCTGTGTGGTCGCGTCGGGCACTCGCCGAGTGCCGAGGAAGCATAGACTATCTTGCCCCTGCCATCCATTCACTTAGATCGGGGGGTTTTCGTATGAATCGGCATTAGGTGAGGAGACTGGACTTCTCGCTTCGTGTGTTGTTTTTTGCTTTTTGCGCTTCGCGACTCCGGCCTCGGCACTCTCGCTAAGAGGCTTTTCGCTCTCTCGCTAAGAGACTCAGGTGCTTCCGCTGACTTTCGTCGGGGTCGTTACCGCGCTCGTGTGTTTGCCGAGTTCGAATAGCCTCCCGCGACCCCTCGAACGGAAGCGTGTTCGCTGCGCAACCGCCGGCCAAATGCTGTCCTTGGTTTGTATCATTCGCCCTCCCGGGGTTTGACTTTGCCTTACTTCAATTCCTCATTTTTAAGCCTTTCCCTTCCTACCTCACCAGCTAGGTGTGAGCCTGGTCTGTGGTTTCGCTCGGGGCTGATCTCTGAAACATAGAACCTGCCATCGAGTGAGCCTTCGGGCCTGCCAGCTAGGTGAGAGCCTAGTCAGCGGGTCTGCTCGGGGCCAACCTTTGAAGCATGGAACCTGGCACCGAGTGAGTCTTCAGCCCTGCCAGCTAGGTGAGAGCCTGGTCAGCGGGTCTGCTCGGGGCCAACTTCTGAAGGATGGAACTTGCCACCGAGTGAGCCTTCGGCCCTGCCAGCTAGGTGAGAGCCTGGTCAGCGGGTCTGCTTGGGGCCAACCTTTGAAGCATGGAACCTGCCACCGAGTGAGCCTTCGGCCCTGCCAGCTAGGTGAGAGTCTAGTCAGCGGGTCTGCTCGGGGCCAACTTCTGAAACATGGAACTTGCCACCGAGTGAGCCTTTGGCCCTGCCAGCTAGGTGAGAGCCTGGTCAGCGGGTCTGCTCGGGGCCAACCTCTGAAACATGGAACCTGCCACCGAGTGAGCCTTCGACCCTGCCAGCTTGGTGAGAGCCTGGTCAGCGGGTCTGCTCGGGGCCAACCTCTGAGACATGGAACCTGCCACCGAGTGAGCCTTCGACCCTGCCAGCTAGGTGAGAGCCTGGTCAGCGGGTCTGCTCGGGGCCAACCTTTGAAACATGGAACCTGTCATCGAGTGAGCCTTCAGCCCTGCCAGCTAGGTGAGAGCCTGGTCAGCGGGTCTGCTCGGGGCCAACCTCTGAAACATGGAACCTTCCACCGAGTGAGCCTTCGACCCTGCCAGCTAGGTGAGAGCCTGGTCAACGGGTATGCTCGGGGCCAACCTTTGAAGCATGGAACCTGCCACCGAGTGAGCCTTCGTCCCTGCCAGCTTGGTGAGAGCCTGGTCAGCGGGTCTGCTCGGGGCCAACCTATGAGACATGGAACCTGCCACCGAGTGAGCCTTCGGCCCTGCCAACTAGGTGAGAGCCTGGTCAGCGGGTCTGCTCGGGGCCAACCTTTGAAGCATGGAACCTGCCACCGAGTGAGCCTTCGGCCCTGCCAGCTAGGTGAGAGCCTGGTTAGCGGGTCTGCTCGGGGCCAACCTTTGAAGCATGGAACCTGCCACCAAGTGAGCCTTCGGCCCTGCCAGCTTGGTGAGAGCCTGGTCAGCGGGTCTGCTCGGGGCCAACCTCTGAGACATGGAACCTGCCACCGAGTGAGCCTTCGGCCCTGTCAGCTAGGTGAGAGCCTGGTCAGCGGGTCTGCTCGGGGCCAACCTCTAAAATATGGAACCTGCCACCGAGTGAGCCTTCGGTCCTGCCAACTTGGTGAGAGCCTGGTCAGCGGGTCTGCTCAGGGCCAACCTCTGAGACATGGAACCTGCCACCGAGTGAGCCTTCGGCCCTGCCAGCTAGGTGAGAGCCTGGTCAGCGGGTCTGCTCGGGGCCAACCTCTGAAACATGGAACCTGCCACCGAGTGAGCCTTCGACCCTGCCAGCTTGGTGAGAGCCTGGTCAGCGGGTCTGCTCGGGGCCAACCTCTGAGACATGGAACCTGCCACCGAGTGAGCCTTCGGCCCTGCCAGCTAGGTGAGAGTCTGGTCAGCGGGTCTGCTCGGGGCCAACCTTTGAATCATGGAACCTGCCACCGAGTGAGCCTTCGACCCTGCCAGCTAGGTGAGAGCCTGGTCAGCGGGTCTGCTCGGGGCTAATCTCCGGAGTTTTTGGAACCATCACCCAAACCATTACACCATGCACATGTATAAGAAGAATCAAGCTTAGAGATAGTCATCATTACTATTACATGACCTTAGGGATAAAAACGCTTTAGATCATCGCCGCTCCACGTATGACCAATGGGCTCACCCTCCACATTCCGAGGTGATACCCCCTTGATTTTAAAGCTTCTTTTACAATATAAGCACCTTCCCAGTTGGGATTAAGTTTTCCTACCGCGGCTGACCTCCCGGCCTCGTCGACCTTCTTTAACACGAGGTCACCCTTTTTGAACTGCTTGATCCGGATGTGCTAGTCGAAGTATTTGGCCATCCGCCGCTTAACCTCCTCTTGTCGAATGGTGGCGAGATCTCGGACCTCTTCGACCAGGTCCAAGGAGAGTCTTAGCTCCTCCTCGTTCCCTGCTTTTCACTCTTCACCACCGTTTGAGGCGGCCTTTACCCATGGCGTCTCGACTTCAAGCTCTACTGGGATGACAGCCTCAGAACCGTGAGAGAGTTTGAAGGGGGTCTCCCCTGTGGCGGTGCTGGGGGTAGTCCTTAGAGCCCAGAGAACCGAGGGGAGATGCTCCACCCAATTCCCCCTCAACTTTTCAACCTTCTTTTTAGTAGGTTCACTATAATTTTGTTAGCAGCCTCGACCTGCCCGTTGCTCCTGGGGTGATGGACGGAAGCGAACCTGAGGTCTATCCCCAGCTGACTGCAGAAACGGATGAACTCCTCGCTGGCGAACTGCGGTCCATTATCGGTCACTATGGCTTGCGAAAGTCCATGTCGGCAGATGATCTCCCCCCATACAAAGTTGCGGATTACCTGGGAGGTGACCTTGGCAAGCGCCTTGACCTCCAACCATTTCGTGAAATAGTCGATCATGATCAGGAGAAACCTTCTTTGTCCGCTGGCCTGAGGGAAGGGTCCTACCAGGTCCATCCCCCATATGGCAAAAGGCCAGGGTGCCGTGATGCTCCTTAGCCTCTGAGCGGGCAAGAGTTGAAGTGGGGCAAACAATTGGCACTTTCGGCATTTCCTGGCGAACTCTGCTGCATCCCGGCTCAGGGTCGGCCAGAAATATCCTTGCCTTATTGTTCTTGCCTCCAACGTCCTGCTCCCCGAATGGCTGTCGCATTCGCCGGAGTGGATCTCCTCCAGGATCCTCGGGACTTCTTCTTCTGAGATGCATCGTGCCAGGAATCCCGAGAGGGTCTTCCGATACAAGTCCCCTTCATGAAGTGCATAGTAGGCAGACTTGTATAGAAAGTGCCTTTGATCCAGAATCTCTTCCGGAAATTTTCCTGTTGACAGGAAGGTCACGAAAGGGTCCTTCCATGAGGGCCGCTGCTCGACATCCATGAGCTCCCCTTCCTCTATCGAAGGGCGGAACAGATCTGTCAGAGTCCCCCCTACCCGAGGACCGGATTTGGCCAGCCGATCGGCCGAGGCACTCTCCTCCCTCGGTACGTGCCTGATGGAGAAAGTTGTGAATGCTCCGATGAGACACCTTACTTTGGCAAAATACCGGACAAGCGTGGGCTCTCTCGCCTCAGATTCACCCTTGACCTGCAAAGCTATCACCATCGAATCCGTGAGAACTTCCACATCATGAACTCCTAGCTCCCGGGCCAAACGCAGGTCGGCGATCACCGCTTCATACTCCGCCTGATTGTTGGTTACGAGAAAATGTATCACCATCGCTTGCTCGATTTTCACCCCATGAGGGCTTTCCAGCACTACCCCTCCTCCTAGGGAGTTCTTGCCCGAGGCTCCGTCGACCAGCAGCTTCCAGGGGTATGGTGCAAGACTTGCTTCTCTTTCGTCTCGACCATGAAATCTACCATGAAATCCGCAACTGCTTGGGCCCTTATTGACAATCGTGGGAGGAAGGTGATGTTGAATTCGCTCAACTCTATCGACCACTTCGCGAGCCTCCCCGAATGCTCTACCCCCTCGAAGATTTTGCGTAGGGGGTGATCGGTTATCACTTGAATCGAGTGGGCCTGGAAGTAGGGCCTGAGCTTCCTTGCCGAGATGACCAAGGCGAAGGCTAGCTTTTCCAGGATCGGATATCCGAGCTCTGCCTTCTTCAGGACCCTGCTTACGTAGTATATGGGTAGCTGCCTTTTACCCTCTTCCCGGACCAGGACGGAGCTTACGGCTTCAGCCCCGACCCCGAGGTACAAGGACAGGTCCTCCCCCTCCTTGGGACCTTGGAGTAGAGGAGCCTTGGTGAGTTGGCTCTTCAAGTCCTGGAAGGCCCCCTCGCATTCCTCCGTCCATTCGAACTTCCGATTGCCTCGCAACACTTTGAAGAAGGGGGAGCATTTCTCCCCTGCCCGAGAAAGAAACCTAATCAGCCCTGCGAGCTTCCCGGTCAGCCGTTGGACCTCCTTAGCATTTTGCGGCGATCCTAGCTCCATTATGGCCTTTACCTTGTCCGGGTTAGGTTCTATGATGTAGGCCTTGGAAAATTGCACGGTTCTAAGATCCCACGAAAAGCACGCACGCCTTGTTCCTTGACTTTGTGGTGGCCGAATAATCTTGAATATTAGGATGGTGGAGAGAGAAAAGGTGGTGAATGAATAGAAGACCCCTTTTGAAGAGGGAAATGATGGCTTCTGGGTTTTGTGGAGGAGGGATGATGGTGGCGGCTTGAACAAAAGGAGAAGGAGGAGAGGTGGTGGTGGCAAGAGAAGAAGGTGGTCGAATACCACAAAGAGGAGGAAGAAGGAGAATTTTAGGCAAGGGGGGAAGAGAATTTCGGCCAAAGCCAAGAGGATGAAGGAGAAAGGAAAGAGAGAAGAAATCTTAGGCAAGAGGAGAGGAGGAATTTCGAAATTCCTAGAGAGGGAGAATAGAACACTTTAGGCAAGAGATCCAAGGGAGGGAGAGGGGAGAAATTTAGGCAAGAGGAGATTTCTCAATTAAGAGGAATTCAAATTTTATTCATTCATATCATGACTTATTCTATTACATGGGGGGCCTATTTATAGTCTTACAAAATTAAAACATACCAAAATAAACGATGACAACATACCAAAATAAACGTACAAGGCTACATGCAACCCAACATAATAAAATAAATACTAGACGCACCATACATGAAATATGGTTCACACAATAACATTAAAACATGACATGATAATATTTAATTAATAATCATAATTGAATAATGATAATTATAATTAAATATTATAGGGATAATATTTAATTAATAATTATTATTATTTAATTATATTTATTAATTAATACTAGACGCACCATACATGAAATATGGTTCACACAATAACATTAAAACATGACATGATAATATTTAATTAATAATCATAATTGAATAATGATAATTATAATTAAATATTATAGGGATAATATTTAATTAATAATTATTATTAATTAATTATATTTATTAATTAGATTATTATTGTGCCGCAGGCGGAGGTTGTAGCGGCGTTGGCGTTGCAGTTGCTGTCGTCATGTTGAGGGTCATCGTCTCCATCAATCTTCCCCCTCTCAAAATCACTCATCCCCGATGAGTGCCATAAGAGAGGAAAATAGACGAAGGTAGCATCCATCGGTAGTACGTCCGGCTTGAACCTCCAATGGATCATGTGTCAATTAAGAAATTGAAACAACCTCGCTTTGATACCAAATTGATGTAGGCCTTGGAAAATTGCACGTTCTAAGATCCCACGAAAAGCACGCACGCCTTGTTCCTTGACTTTGTGGTGGCCGAATAATCTTGAATATTAGGATGGTGGAGAGAGAAAAGGTGGTGAATGAATAGAAGACCCCTTTTGAAGAGGGAAATGATGGCTTCTGGGTTTTGTGGAGGAGGGGATGATGGTGGCGGCTTGAACAAAAGGAGAAGGAGGAAAGGTGGTGGTGGCAAGAGAAGAAGGTGGTTGAATACCACAAAGAGGAGGAAGAAGAAGGAGAATTTTAGGCAATGGGGGAAGAGAATTTCGGCCAAAGCCAAGAGGATGAAGGAGAAAGGAAAGAGAGAAGAAATCTTAGGCAAGAGGAGAGGAGGAATTTCGAAATTCCTAGAGAGGGAGAATAGAACACTTTAGGCAAGAGATCCAAGGGAGGGAGAGGGGAGAAATTTAGGCAAGAGGAGATTTCTCAATTAAGAGGAATTCAAATTTTATTCATTCATATCATGACTTATTCTATTACATGGGGGGCCTATTTATAGGCTTACAAAATTAAAACATACCAAAATAAACGATGACAACATATCAAAATAAACGTACAAGGCTACATGCAGCCCAACATAATAAAATAAATACTAGACGCACCATACATGAAATATGGTTCACACAATAACATTAAAACATGACATGATAATATTTAATTAATAATCATAATTGAATAATGATAATTATAATTAAATATTATAGGGATAATATTTAATTAATAATTATTATTATTTAATTATATTTATTAATTAATACTAGACGCACCATACATGAAATATGGTTCACACAATAACATTAAAACATGACATGATAATATTTATTTAATAATCATAATTGAATAATGATAATTATAATTAAATATTATAGGGATAATATTTAATTAATAATTATTATTAATTAATTATATTTATTAATTAGATTATTATTGTGCCGCAGGCGGAGGTTGTAGCGGCGTTGGCGTTGCAGTTGCTGTCATCATGTTGAGGGTCATCGTCTCCATCATTCTACCCCCGAGGGGGTGAGAAGGTGACCCAGGAACTTTCCCTTGCTGGCCCCGAATACGCACTTCAGGGGGTTTAGCCGCATCTTGTACTTGCGCAGGGTGGCAAAAGTCTCCTCGAGGTCTTGGAGGTGAGAACTCATGCTCTTGCTTTTTACCATGAGGTTGTCCACGTAGACTTCCAAGTTCCTTCCTCTTTGCTCCCTGAAAAACCCGGTCCATCATTCTCTGGTAGGTTGCTCCTGCATTTTTGAGCCCGAAGGGCATCATCTTATAGCAGTAGCACCCCTCCCTAGTGATAAACGAGACATCTTTGACATTCGGGGGGTGCATCCTGATCTGGTGATAACCTGAAAAAGCATCCAAAAAACTCATCACAGAAAAACTGACGGCTGAGTCAACCAGCGCGTCGATCCGAGGCAGGGGGTAACAATCCTTAGGGCAGGCTTTGTTTAACAAAGAAAAGTCAATACACATACGCCAGCGGCCATCGCCCTTCTTTACCATGACGACATTGGAGACCCAGCCTGGGTACTGGATCTCCGATACAAAACCTGCTTCGAGGAGCTTTGCCACCTCCTCGTGGATTGGTCCTTCGAGCTTGTCGGCTACGGTCCTTCTCTTCTGTCGGATGGGACGGGTCCCCGACTCGAAGTTGAGCCGGTGGCAAGCCACGTCCGCATCGATGCCTGGCATGTCCGCTGCGCTCCATGCGAAGACGTCCACGCTCCCTTGGATGCACTCTAGCATCCTTCTCTGGTCTTCTGGGCCGAGGCCCCCGCTGATCCGCACCTTCTCCACCCTTCCTCCTTAGGTGGTGACCTCCATCTCAACCACTTCTTCCGCCGCCTCCAGCCGGGGCGGCTCTTCCCACTTGCCCCCTGCACTTCTCCCTTCAATCGAGATCTCCTCTTCTGCTGCAGCTTCCTCCTCCATGGGCTCGACTCGCTCCTCCTGAGCCATCTCCATCCCTTCTCCTTGGATGCTGCTTTCTCCCTCAACTCTCCCATCCATCCTCTCTTCTTCCGGCCCCTCCCGCCCCTTCAACTCCTCATCCATCTTATTAGCTTCCTCCATCCAGGAGATGGTGTTGACGACAGTAACATAACACTGCCTTGCCACCTTTGCATCCCACCGGATCCGGACCTGGACCCCTCCGTCATGGAATTTCAAGCACTGGTGATAAGATGAGGGCACACATCGGAATGCGCTGATGAGGGGACGTCCGAATATTGCATTGTAGCTGCTCGGGGCGTCTATAATGACTAATCAACAATTCCTTGGGACTCCTCCCAACGACACCTGGAGGCCGACTCCTCCCTCAATTTCTTTCTTCTCCCCCGAAAAGCCGAACAACGGCCCATCGGAGGCCTGCACCCTTTTCTTTTCCACCTCCAATGCGTCGAAGGCCTTCTTGAAGATAACGTTCACTGAGCTCCCATTGTCCACCAAGATCCGGGAGACCGTGAAATTTTCTATCGCCGTCTGGATCACCAAGGCGTCACAGAACGGGTCCTCGTAGTCGGGCATGTCTTCTGACGAGAAGGTGAGCTTCTCCGAGGGTGGTGGGGTCTGGGAAGCCGATGCGATGCCTCTCCTGTACATCGCCTGGAAGCTCTTCTTGCGAGCTGCCTCGATCCCGACCCCTCCGTGGATCACCCCGATCCCTCCCCTGGCTCCTACGTCTGCCCTGTCTTCGCACCTGTCCTCCTCCGCTTCTGGGAATACTTCCTCGATCCTGACTGGCTGCTGTCGTGGCTGACCTCCCCCTCTAATCTCCAAGAATTCCGGGCAGGTGGCCCTTGCATGACCTTCCTCCTGATGAAAGTCACAGTAAGGCAACGCCACCCTGCCCCCTCTTCCTCCTCTTCCTCTTCTTCTGCCTCTTCCTCGGCCTACTGCCATGGCTTGCTCCCGGGGAGGGTGAGGGGGCATGCGGCCTTGCCTCCACCCTTGATTGACCCCCTCCTGCTCCCTTCCTCGGTATCCCCTTTCTTGACCTCTCGCCGGTCCCTCCTGACGCCTCCAGGTCATCTGGTTATTGGGTTCCTGACGTCTCCAATCTCGCTGCTGCCTTTCGAACCCCTGGCCCCTAGGTTCCTCCCTTCTCCTTCCTTCCTGCTGCCCCACCTCGGGCTCGCTCATCCTTGCCAACCTCCTGTAAAACTCCGGGTTGGCTGCCTCCCCCTCTATCTCCTCTACCGCACGCTCCATCAACTCCTCAAAGGAAAGAGGAGGCCTTCTCTTCAGGTCCATTTTGAAGAACCCATCCCGCAACCCTACGATGAATGCCATCTGGAGTGTGAACCCCGGTACTTCCTGCACGAGGTGGACCTCCTCCTGGAACTTGTCCACATAATGGGCCAGTGATTCTCCTTGCCCCTGCTTGATTTTGAAGAGCGCCTTCGCGTCTTTCTTTTTCTTTTTTGACATCGAGAAGCACAGTCGGAAGCTCCGACGCAGATCGTCGAAGGCATAGATGGAACCCACGGGGAGCTGGTGGAACCAGTCCCTAGCTTTCTCCTTTAGAGTGGTTGCGAAGAGTCGGCACTAGAAGGCGTCCGACATGGGAAGGATTGAGACCATGTCCTCAAACCATTGAAGGTGCACGACTGGATCATCCTTGCCGGTATAATAGGACATCTCCGGCCCTCGGAACCCCTCTGGCACTGGGGCCAATATGATCAACTCGCAGAAGGGGCTCCCCTCTCCTGCTCGCGAGTGGTCCTCTCGCGCGGGTCCAACTCGCACACCTCCGCACTCGCCGGGCAGTTGAACAGCTGCCGCCCGGGGAGGTCTCGCGCACTTGTCTCCGCTGACACCTCCTTCCCGGGTCGCTGCCCCGGGGCGTTCTCGCCAATCTGCGGGGGCGAGACCACGGGAACTACTGGGGTCTCGCACTCGCTCCTCCCGGCGAGAACCGTCTGCAGGACTTCTCGTTTGAACTTCTCGAACATCTCCAGCCACTCCATTGTCGTTGGTGGCTGCGAGTGGCCTGAGTCGGAACCATTTCCCCCATCTCCTGTCATCAAGTCCAGTCTAAGATTTTCCTTCACCGGCTACGGTCCACGCTCACCGCACCAAAAATGTTGAAACCGGCAACCGGCCTCTTGAGTTCGGACCCACTGGGGGGGGGGGGGGGGGGGGGGGGTGTAGCTGATGCTTACTTCTCCCTCACTAAACTCTCCGACCGGTGGATGAGAAAACTAGAACAGACCCAAGGCTGTAGCGAGGAGGTCTCGCCACACACCCGGAAGATCTAAGAGAGCTTCCCCTCCCAAACCAAAGCTCAGCCGGGTACCTTGGAGGGCACTAGCAGCCAACCAAAACTTGCCTGGAGGAGAGGATTCTCTCTCTGAAAATCGGTCTCCTCCAAGGTGCCCTTAAGGGTCTATTTATAGATTCTTTAGACTTGTCTACAAATAGCATGAATCCGCCTTTGGGTTTTACTAGCCGCACCCCAAATTGGTCTGCTAACAACCTAACTCCGTTGTTCTGAAGGGCTATTGGCAGCCCACAAGGGGTATCTAGGTCATTTCCTCCTGAAAACTTTTGGGGGCGAGTGGTCTGTGAGAGCACCACTCGCCAGACTGCTCTCTCGCCCCGTTCGGCCGGGCGAGTGCCCGCACGCGTGATGCTCAACCTGCTCATGCTCGTCGGGCGCTTCCCCGCACACGTCGGATGATCCTGAGCTCTGGGCGGGTGCTCCGCGAAGGTGCCACTCGCCAGTCTTCTCGCCTATTGCTTGCCCTCATTCGCCAACACCCCTTACCGCCACGTGGGTGCTCTGAGGGCGGGTCCACATTTGCCCTGTGGTCCACCCCTTCCTTTGACTTGGGCGAATGGTCCGCGGGGCTCGACTCTTGTCCCTTGGTCCCTCCTTTCGGGTCTGAGGGGCCCACTCGGCGAATACGGGGTTGTACATGGCGATAAATGGGTCGGAGAGCTACTTCGTGGTACTCGAGTTAGATTTCATGACTCATTCATGATGAGTCAAGAAATTTTTATGGATCTCTTGCATGCTCTGGAAGAGAAGTGTGGTTTTTAGGGAACAAGAAGAACTGCAACTAGAGAAGTCCTAACATTGACAATATATATATTGTCTCATAATGAATCAATGAGAAAAACACGCGAGCGATTTCAGCACTCAACAGAGACAACTAACAGATTTTTTGCTTGTGGTGTTCGTGCTTTGCTGCAGTTAGCCGAGGAAGTGATACATCCATCAGATAGGTTTTTCCGCTGCACTCCGCAAGAGATTATGTATGACAGGCGTTATATGCCTTTTTTTAAAGATTGCGTTGGGGCAATAGATGGAACACATGTCGACGCGTGCGTACCAGTGGGAGGTCAAGTTCCATATATTGGGAGAAAGGGCAGACTGACACAAAATGTCATGGCGGCTTGTGATTTCAACATGTGCTTCACTTTCGTTATGGCAGGTTGGGAGGGATCTGCGCACGATAGTCGTATATTCAATTATGCAATTACTGATCCTCGTTATACGTTCCCTCATCCACCTCAAGGTAAATAGTAAAAATTCAGTTCATATAATTATTACTTTACAAAACATATCAATTTTTAAACATTTTATAATATTTTTCAGGAAAATATTACTTGGTTGATGTTGGCTATCCTCTGCAAAAAGGATATTTAAAACCATATCCAGATACAAGGTATCATCTGCCAGACTTTGCCCGTGGTGGACGTCGCGCAGAAGGACGTCGAGAGATGTTCAATCATGCACATTCATCGCTTAGAAGTGTGATAGAACGATCTTTCGGTGTATGGAAGAAGAAGTGGGCCATACTGCGGGATATGCCGAGCTTTCGCTTTGACAAACAGGCAGATATTATGATGGCCACAATGACTTTACATAATTTCATTCGCCGGCATCCTTCGCGTTTGGATTTTGATTTCAGTGAGTCCGAGCAGAGGGGTAGAGATGATGGAGTGGCCACACAAGAGCGGCAAGATACATGCCCTGACAGCATGTGGTGTAGAGGAGATGATCGTGCTACGTGATAGTATAGCGGATCAGTTGTATGAATCTAGATCGTAGGAGATATCATGACATATGGTTCATGTGGACATTATTTTTTTGTATTTGGTATTATATGATGGAAAATATATTTATTTTCCATATATTTGGTGAGAAAAAAAAATTCACTCAAAACTCCGTTTTGTTTCCAAACAACATTTTCAAAACTCCGTTTTACAAACTCCATTTTCCAGAATCAGCAACTTTTCATCCAAACAGTTTTTTAGCAAATTAGCACTTTTCATCCAAACAGTTTTTTTAGCAAAACTCAGTTTTTCAGAATCATCACTTTTTCTATCAGCAGCTTTCCATCAGCAACAGCCCAACCAAACAGAGCCTATATTTGTCACTTTTGAATGTTGCACCAAAGACAACTTCTTGTATATAGTAGTTAAAGCTATATAAATGATAATAATATACAAATATAAATGTTTATATGTAATATGATGCGCTCCAAGGGGCGAGGGCGGGAGCGCCGTCGCGGCACTCTCGTGGCCGGGTACTGTTATGTAGGCACAGGAGTCTCGTGCACTGCCTCTGACCTATTGTTTTAATCTAATGATTTAACATATATTATAATCTTAAAAAAAATAAACAATGTCATTCAATTAATTACACCTCTTCCTTAAATTAAAAGTTCATAAAATCAAAAAAGTTTTTAGGAGAGCTCCTATAACTATTATGATAGACTCTCACCACGCATGTCAGAAGTATTTTTGAGGAAGACTCTCATTAAACATGTTATCGATATTTTCAAGATATTATCATTAAACTCATCAACTTTATTAAAGTTAATTTGAGATGCATATATAATGAGAATTTTAAAAATAAAATAAAAAATTATATATAATTAATTTCCGCTTTAATTAATGAGTGGTGTTAAGTGTAACCCTTATTTGGCTACGTGCAAACCACCCAAAAAAGCCCATATTCAAATTTAATTAAAATCATTAAATCCTCAAAAAAACTAAGTGCAGCCTGATTTCTTTTCTCTCCCTCCCGTGCTGTTCGCGTGAAGTGAGCGAAGGGTGAAACCGCCGTTCGACGAACGTCGGGCCGTTCGACGAACACCAGGCCGTTCGACGAACGTCGGGTCGTTCGATGAACGACAGGCCGTTCGTCGAATGCGCTGTTCGACGAACGTCGGGTCGTTCGACGAACGCCAGGCCGTTCGTCGAACGCACCGTTCGACGAACGCCGTCGAGACTTTATGCTAATCGGATTAATATGTTTGCTTTGAGAGCAGCACAATAGTTTGGAGTTCTTATGCTAATCTATAGTTTGGTTTGACTCTTAAACTCCTTTGTTAATATGTTTGCTTTGAGAGCAGCACAATAGCACCAGATCATTTAAGCCTTTATGCTAATCTAGAGTTTGGTACTACTCTTCATAGTTTGCAAAATAACACCAGATCATTTAGCATCAAATTTATACTAATCTATTGTTTGGTACTACTCTTTGTTGTAGAATCATGGAGACGCCTTTGTTTGGATCTTCTATCGCTGGAACTTCTTTCACGCAACCTCTGAATGATGGCATCGAATATTTGATCCCTTGCCCGTAGTTGTTTAGCTCCGTATGACAAGTGGATGACATTTGGATTAGTGGTTGTTTCTTGCTATAACATAGCATTTGTTCACTTATCTAGATATCGGTCATTCACGCTTCTACCTTTGCATTCATCTCCTCCGGCGTCTCCCAAGATAGTTTACATCGGATTTGTAAATGGTAACCATTTTGTACAATTGCAAATGCACGACGATTTTCCATTGCCTCCTACAATATCTCTTTGGAGAAGATACCGGGAAGAAAATGCGGAGCACTGAGAGAAGTTCAATGAAAAAAATTTAAAGAAAAATTGATTACAAGGTACGATGAAATTTTCTTGTTACTACAAATTATTTAAAAAATTAGATAACTAATTCGTTACATTTTACTAACATTAAAAATTCAACATGCAGTATTCAAAATATTTTATGACGTTTATTTTGGCGGCAAGTTTACTCACCTCGTATATTCAAAATATGGTAAGTTATTGATTAGCTTGAAGTATAACTCATGTTAGGTTTTAAGATTATTCACTGATCTCACAAATTTGTATATTTGTATGCAGGTAGCGACTAATTTTGGAACTAACATTTGAGCATGAAAAAAAAAGATTTTGGTGTACGAAAATTTTGTATTAAAACTGATTTTATATAGTGTACTAAAATTATATTTAATATGAAGTTATATTTTTTTTTAATTTTCATTTTGGTTTGCACATAACAAGTTGATTTGCACATAAAATTATTTTAATTAATTTTCATTTTGGTTTGCACATAATAAGTTGATTTTGCACATAAAATTATTCTAATTAATTGATATTTTGTTTATTTTTAGCCAGAGCGAGTGCGAATTACACGACTAACTTTTTCCCGCACCCGCCCACGAAATTAACTCCCGGGTTGGTGACGACGCCTCCCTTCTTCCCGCAGACGGCTTCCTCCTTCCTCCCGCTTAGGGCATCACGCAGCGCCTCCGTGCTCCGAATACCGACAGCTACTACCTCCAGCGATGACAACAGCCGAGTCCGTGCACCGCATCCAGTTTTCCCTCATAGAGTCCTCTTCATGCTCTTCCAGTCAGCTCTACGCCGCCGGTTCTCTCCTCTCTCGTCCCGATTACGACGATGTCGTCATTGAACGCTCAATCGCCGGCCTCTGCGGCTACCCTCCGTGCCCTAACGCTCTCCCTGTTGACCGCGACCACCGTGGACGATTCCGCATCTCTCTCCGTGAGCACCGTGTCTACGACCTCGAGGGGACTTATAATTACTGCTCTGAATCTTGCGTGGTCAGAAGTCAGACATTCTGTATGAGCCTGAATGCGGAGCGGGTGTCTGATTTGAATGAAGCAAAGATCGAGCAAATCCTTTGTTTGTTTGGGCCCAGCAAGATTGGAGGAGAAGAGTTAGAGGAGGGATGGGATTTGGCCACGAAGAATTTGAGTATCAAGGAGAAAGGGGATGCTGGAGCAGGCGAAGTATCTTTGGATGAGTGGCTTAGACCGTCGAATGCTATCGAGGGGTATGTACCCAAGCACGATAGAATTGGAGGTTCATGTAAGTTTTCATGTACCACTTTTTGCCTGCTACAATGTTTTTTAATTGTTAGTTGAATAGCAATAATTTTGATCAATTTTCACCCAGGAAATTAGAATCTATGTATCTTTTGGTGGTAGTTTGATCATCTTTGTGTTGCATTCCTTGTTCTTCGAATAACTGTGAAAATTATTATTTACAAGTAGCTAACATTTTCAGACACTTGATAGACCTGTAATGGAGGAAGAAAACTTAAGAACTGATTGGGAAAATGGGGTTGCTAGCCTGAATCTCTTCTTAGTAACTATAAAATGAAGTTTTTTTTGAACATTGATGCATGATTACATGTAGCAATTGTGGCAGGCTTTAGTTCATGTTGCTGGCTTCTAGGAGTTTCTCCAAGTTGTGTATTATCAGTAGTTGATGATATGGAATGAGTGCACATATGCAAGATATTATAATTGTACATTTTCCACACATATTGAAGTTGTTTTGTAAAAGGCAATGGTGAAGTAACATAATACAAAAAACAATGTTTTTTGATTGGAAGACACTCTTTTGTTTGATGAGCTTTGCAAGTAAAAGTTGATGGTTCTTAGATGGATTAAGAAGCGACTTAAAAAAGGAATACAAATCTCATCGTGGCTCAGTGACATATGTGTTTTGCTCTATCCTATTGGTTAAGTTCTTTATCATTGATTTGCACATTATTACAATGATGTGTTGCTTTTCTAATGCTGCAGTGTCAAACTTTGTACGCCAACATAATTCTACAAAGATGACAGATGGTGAAGTGCCAGTTGCTAGTAGCAAGTTTGTGAGTAATGAGACAGACGAAATTCATTCAAAGGATTATTCTGCTGTTAAACAGGATGCCTCAAAAATGATAGTAAAGAATATTGAAGAACCAAGTCCTGCCGAGGAGAAAAGAAAGCCAAAAAAGCCTACTTCATTGGCCTCCAAGGCTAAATTGAAAAAATATTCGGAGAATTATGAGAGTGGTAATATTCCAACAAGTATAATTGTTGGAAATGACTTTGATAATTGGAATGCTTCAATTCTCACAGGACAGGATATTTCTCACATGATAGCTAAGCAACTTGAAAATGTAGTCCTTGAAGAAAAAAAGACCAGAAGAAATACGAGTTTATCACGACCATCCAAATTAAAACATCATGAGAATTTGAAAGATGCATCTTTTGATACCGTGAATTTGTCAGTAGTAAAAGCTAGAGGTGTAGATGATTCTGGGGTCACGGAAAACCAGAGTAGTAAAAGATCATCAAAATTATCAAGACCTAAAGCCAAGAAAAAGGCTGCTGGGGAAAACAATGAAAAACTGGTTATAGCAAGTCTTGCTGGCATCAGAGATGAGGATAATGCACTGTATTCAAATCAACCAACTCCAACAGAAGTTTTTCCAAAGAATGGGAATGTAGTATATTCAAAAAAGATGGCATCATCAAATGACCATGCTGTTAAAGTACATGAACATAAGGGTTTATCAGAGAAGAAGACAAAATCACAGGGGCAAATGCTCAAATCTTCCTTAAAGGCTTCAGGATCTAGAGTGGGAAGCCACTCTGTTAAATGGGCTGATGAGGAAAGTACAGTTCTTGAGGATAAAAAGATCATACTTCAAGATTCATCTAAAGAAGATTATGATATCTCCGAACGTTTTACATCAGCCGAGGCTTGTGCTGCTGCACTCATCCAGGCTGCAGAATCGGTTGCCTCGGGAAAGACTGAAGTTGAGGTTGCAGGTAGATTATATAACTTACCTAATTATTTATATTTAATGCATTTATTAATTAGAATATAGAAGAGAGCCATGTCATAATTGATTTCTTGTGGTTATATCCTCCTTTGTTACAGTCTCAGAAGCTGGAATTTTGATCTTTCCACAATCACAACCCCTCCAAGGAGAAAATGAGCACAATGATGATATTCATAAATTGGATCAAGGCATTGTGAAGTGGCCTAAGAAGACGGTGCTTTTAGACACTGATATGTTTGAGGTCCAAGATTCTTGGCATGATACAACACCAGAAGGTTTCAGTCTACATGTATGCTTCTGTTATCTGATAGTTTTCCATGTTTCATTTTTTTAGTTGTCTGTTCTCGACATGGTAACGTGGTATTTTGTTTTTCAGCTATCACCATTTGCCACAATGTGGATGGCATTGTTTGGATGGATAAATTCTTCTTCTTTGGCTTATATATATGGATACGATGGAAGTTCCCATCAAAAATTTATGCTTGTAAATGGAAAAGAATACCCAGCGAAGGTTATGTTGAGAGATGGCCAGTCATTAGAAATAAGGCAGGCATTGGATGGTTTCATTTGTCGAATCTTGCCTGCGGTCGTCAAGGATCAAATGATATCAGTACCTGTTTCAACCATGGAGAAGTTCATGGTATATGCAGAAATTTTTTCCCAGTACTGAATTTTCACATAAACCAAAAAAAATTTAGAAAATTTTATGTTTAAGCAATTTCTGTTTTCTATGATTCTTAATTTGAACACATTCTAACATTTTTGGCACTAGTGATAACATCTTAATAATCATAAAGTTTTCATTTGTATGAAATCAACACTTATATTTTCACAACTTAAAGAATTTTATGAGATCATTCTTAACGAGGTAAAATATGCACCAAGGG
Source organism: Dactylorhiza incarnata (assembly GCA_033032865.1). Classification (NCBI taxonomy): domain Eukaryota; kingdom Viridiplantae; phylum Streptophyta; class Magnoliopsida; order Asparagales; family Orchidaceae; genus Dactylorhiza; species Dactylorhiza incarnata. Next base: position 1,299,558 of record JAWHQI010000340.1, on the reverse strand, counting down.
CCAGGGTCTAATTCTTGTGAAGCAAACTATGTTATTATATGATGTGCCAATTTATTATGAAATACTATAAATGGAATTCCAGTGGAAGTTATTTACACGTTAAAATTTTGTTTTCAACATAAATAGGTACCTTAAAACTTTTCTTCAGGAAAAACAAGAACAATCTGTTTACGTAGAGAATTCGATCGCAAGAGAAAAAAACACAATCAAACTTATCCGCATCAAAGATCTACCAGGAATGACAAACACAAGTCTTTCTTATTCAATCCACCTTAAATTCTGCAGGAGGAAGATGAGCTCACTGCAAGCATACATGATCAAACAGGAAAGGAAGATAGTGGACTTGTTGGAGACCAAAATCCACACTTGTTGCGCTTGAGGAAGAGGCGATGATGTCTCAAAATTTGAAAGGAAAATGAGAGATGTTCCAAATGCTCACTCCAGGATTTGCTGAAAATGAGCATATCGTCAAAAAAATCAGAATGGACTTACGTAGTTGATCTTGGAAGATGCGATTCATCAGACTTTAGAAGGTGGATGGAGCATTTGTTAAGGCGAATGGATCTCGTAGTGTCCTCGATGTGTCCAGAATGTGGTTTTATGAACATCCACCGCCGCCATTCACACCTGATGGTAGCCAACACGCAGATCTAGTTTGGAGAAGAATGCTCCTTGTAGCTCATCAATCAGCTCCTCAATGATAGGAATAGAGAATTTGTCCCTCACTGTGGCTTTGTTTATGTCTGTAATCAATCCACAGCCTCCAGTTGTCGTCGCTCTTCTTTACCAACACGACCGACGACGCAGATGGGCTATAGTTGTGTCTGATAATCCCCGTCTGCAACATCTCTTTGATAAGCCTTTCAATCCCAGTCTTCTGCAGAGGAGGATATCGGTAAGTGCGCAGATTGATATCAATGTTGCCCTCTTTGAGAGGAATATGGTGTTCGTGCTCCCGCAATGGGGGTACTCCTGTGGGACCTGATAAGGCTCATCGGGTGGACTCCCGGTGGGACGCCTGGGCTGTGGTGCGACGCCAGGTATCCAGGGTGGCAGGTAGGTGGGACGCTTGTCCTGCATCATAAAAGTGCACTTTTATGATGCAGGACAGCGTCACACCTGCCTGCCACCCTGCAGCCTGGCGTCACACCAGCCCAGGGGGCCCACCTTGGCGTCGCACCAAGGCGTCTTTAATCAGGTCCGCGGCCCCTACACCCCAACTCATCCCCGGCCCCACCACAGGGCTCTTTATCAAGGAGGTCGGGGGATCGAGCCCCGACCTCAACAACCTATCGGCCCTGTGGTGGGGCCGGGGATGAGTTGGGGTGTACGGGCCGCGGACCTGATTAAAGACGCCTTGGTGCGACGCCAAGGTGGGCCCCTTGGGCTGGTGCGACGCCAGGCTGCAGGGTGGCAGGCAGGTGTGACGCCTGTCCTGCATCACCTCTAAAGGAATGTAATAGCTCTTGCAGCTCCCCATTAGCTTCCACACTTAGGTTGTTGTCACCGTCTGTCGATGTATTGAGCTCATCGCCCATGCTCTCGTTGTGTTCCTGCAATTGAATGCTACAAAGCGCTAACATATGGAGTTACCCGTACTCGGAGACCAAGTTTTGCAGGCGTTTTTTGCTTCATCCATGTGCCGACGAAATTTTTAGACCTGCGCAGGGAAATCTTTCTTCCTTGACTTGAAAATTCAATTTTCTAGTTGTTAAAATCCCAGCTAACCACGCCTAGTGTTACCAACCATTGCACTCCCAAGACGACTTCACATCCTCCCATGGGTAATACCAATACATCTAAGGTAAAAACACCCCTTGCATCCTCCATTTGAACCCAACAACCTTGTGAGAGCTTGATATACTTTTACAATTGGCAATGACCACATGAAACTCTGGAATTTGAATTAGTTTGCATTGAAGCATGTTAGCCGCCTCCAGATCGAGGAAGTTGTGAGGACTTCCTGAGTCTATGAGAATGCGTATCAGCTGGCCTTAATGGGACGCAGTGTCATGCATTGTGTAAAAATGGGTAATCCCCATTAGAGCGTGCACTGTCACATGTGAAGAGTCCGTCTCTTCCTCGGGTTCAAGCTAAATGGGAAGTGCCTCTTCACTTTTGTGGCCCTCCGGCGCATCTTCTTCTTCCTTAGGCAGAAGCTCAAGCTCGTAAGATTCCCGCTTCTCTAAGCATTTGTGGCCCAGAGTGTACTTATTATCACAAAAAAACATAATCCCTTGCTTCATTTGTCATCCATTTCAGTGGATGTCAACCGCTGACCCCCTCTTCTGGGATTGGTGTTGTTACGGGTTATTGGGGGGAGGAGCGACTGGAATGGATGATCTGGCTGACAATAAAGGTTTCTCCTCCCTTATTCCTGATCCCTGAAAACCCGTAGGAGGTCGCTTATGTGTGATGTTGAGCTGATGTTCTTGAATGTGAGCCAAAGAGTACGCGTCCTGCAAGGATTTTAGTTGGAACATCCTGATTGCATACTTGATCTCATCCTTTAAACCGGTTAAGCAGAAGCTGATCGCATACACTTTTGAGATGTGGACACGGTGGAGTAGGGTTTCAAACTCATCCAGATAGGTTTGGACAGATCCCCTCTGTCGTAGGTTCGTAAGTTAATAAAACAAAAACTAAAATTATCCGGGACGTCGCACCACGAGTTGATTTTGGATTCTGGAATCGCTCACAAAATACACAATACCTCCAACTGAAGGCATCCGCCCCTATTTATAAAGAAGGGGGCGGTTGGGCTCCCGACGTGAGCGGTTAGGATTGGCCGTTATGCCCGGTGTCCTAAAATACTAAATATAAGTAAAAAAAATACATAAAAAAATACTAAAACTGCGCTCCGGACGCACTCGTGGTCTCGGATCGTCGATCCAATCAATGCCTCCTGCGCGACTACACGAATGCGGGCCCCACCGAATAGTGGCCCATACTCCAACATCTATCCCCATCTCAAACTTTCTCAAGTCATTGTAAATCAAATAAAGATAAGCAAACTTGCTCAAGACTCCGGATCCTAAGCTAAGGTGCTATCTAGCTGCTATCTAGGTGCTATTTAGGTGTTCACATTTTTGGCTTGCACCATTTTTGAAGGCTCAGAGCACTTGGGTGGCTTCTTACCTTGCATATAAATTTTGAGGCTCTGTGCATTAGTTCCTCAATAAGTAAAACTCAAAGTATGTTCTTTTCATATTTATCGCTGATACAGTAGAATGTGAAGTCCATTCACTTCAAAAATGGAGGAAACATTTTAAATATCTAGAATACGGCAAGACCGAAGCAATATGACTAACCATAAATATTTTCACATAGGATTATGAATCAACGACTATCGACTGGAAGGCTTTTCAGCAACCTTTTCATTTCATTTATGTCAAATTGCTAGAATCCCAAGTGAACTAAAGTTTGTATGACTTTGAACCATATGGATGTCAGTGATAAAATGTAAATGCATCATAACATGTAAACCATTTTTTTAACTGTCAAAAAGATTTATTAATTTATGTTAAGCACACCTTTTGTTGAGTTCATCTCAAATGAGAATGCATGTTTTTGATTTCTCTGTGCCACTTTTTGTTGCCTATGGAAAAATAGCAAATGTAAATCAGTTGTTCCCACGGAACGATTATCTTTACTAGAATTTAATAAGAAATGTTTGCTATGAATGTAGCTTATGTAAGGCATCCTCTGCTATACTAATTTTTTTGTTCATGTCGTCGTGTCAGTTGGGGGTGCATTAGAATTGTGATGCAAATTTAAACATACATTGTACCATACAATAAACAATGGTGATTGTTATGTGCAAACCTGTTGTGGATATGTGCAAACCACTTTAATAATAAAAAATTATTAAACAAAATAGATATGTGCAAACCATCTCCGCCTTCCTGCTTCCGCCTCCATGCTCAACGCTTAAACACGTTCTTTCTCAGTTTTCGCTCCAATCGTCCTCCCATTTCAGATCAGCAATCCTCAACCATGTCTCCCACTAACGAGGAGGTTGATCCTGCTACTCGTTTATTTCCCGTTGCGCATCTGTTTCCCCGAATTCTAAAAACTTAAACCACCGCGATGAACCTTTATCGTCCACTGACTTCTCCGAACCATCAAAGCTACCACAATCTCCCGGAAAGTCCTCACAAGCTGAAAATATCAGAAACCAAGTTCGAGAAAAGAAGAACACACACAAGCTGAGATTGAATGATTTTTGTTTGGTTTGCACATAACAATTTGGTCTGCACTTATAATTTTTTGGTTTACACGTAAAATTGGTTTGCACATAACAATCACCTAAATAATCTGTGTAGAAGAACCTATTAGATGGATTAACTTCATAAAAAGGTATGCAATCAAGTTTATTTTTGTTCTCCGACATATTTGAAGTCCTTTTTTGGATGAACTGACAAAGTTATGTATTTTCAGGGCTGCTTGCTTGATACCATGTCTTTTATGGATGCAATACCTTCCTTTAAAATTAGACAGTGGCATGTGATTGTCTTTTTGTTTATTGAAGCACTATCTGTTCATAGACTTCCAATACTGCCTACACACTTCATGAACAGGAGTCCACAACTTCAACAGGTGAAACATTTTTTTATTTTTATTTCTTGTTCATTTTTGTGTGTGTTTATATTTTTCTTGGTCAAATCCATCTGGCTGAAGTAAATCTGCAGGGCTTGAGCTGTTAGCATTCAGTTTTTTGTTTCTTGCTTATATTTTGACATTCTCTTGAGAAACCTTAAACTTCTGTCTAAAGAAGATTTTCATTTATTTATGTTTCTCTGCTTTAGAGGTAGGATTGTAAATTTTGTAGGAGAAAAATGAGTCAAACTTTTCTAATAAATGCTGGAGAAGCATTCATATACCTAATTTTATAAATATAGGAGGTTTTACCCTGAGGAATATAATGATTGTCCCCACTAATTGAAGCGCGCTGTATGGAACCTCTATTCGTTCCCTTTGAATGTTACTTGAGGTATTAACTTTGTTTTCTGTTGAGTAATTTTGCATATCGTTTACTCGTTTCAATTTTGCATATCGTTTACTCGTTTCAATTTTGCATATCGTTTACTCGTTTCAATTTTGCATATCGTTTACTCGTTTCAATTTTGGCCCATCTGTGTTCTTCCCAAATCCATCCAACTTAATTCTATTTCCTGCCTTAGTGATGCATCATTTCTCTACACTAAGGCTGAGTTTGGTAACCCCGCCGGAGACGGGACGCCGGGCTGGAGCTGCGGAAGCGCGGAGGGTGACCTTGCCGAGCGCCACCGCTCCGGGCCTCCGTTTGGTCGCCTCCGCCCCGCCTCTGTGCGGCATCCATTCTGTCAAAGCGTGAAGCCATTATGGTGTCTTAAGCGTCTTTTATTATGAATCTCATTTTAATTGAGTTGTAATTTTAGATTAATTTGAAGTTTTTATACATTTTTATTAGGTTGGGTCAATCCTGTAATTTACCAAAGTTGGAGCTTGTTTGCAAAGAATTCAATTGTAACACTCTCTCTCCCCTTCTGTCTCTCTCCCATTCTTATCTAATTTTTCTAAACTGGATATTTTCTTCCCCATAACTTCTCTCTCTCTCTCTCTCCCCTTCTCTCTTAGGGTTAGTGATGGGGATCGGCCGCATGTTCATGATCGGAGATCGGGCCACCACTCGGCGGGACCCGTTTTTGCTGATTTGGCGGAGATGCATTGATCAGATCGGCGATCCGAGACCGCGAGCGCGTCCGGAGCGCCATCTTTCATTTTATATGTATTTTTAATATTTTTTTGGAGTTGTATTCATTGTTTTAGGACACCGGGCGTAACGGATGATCATAGCCGTTCACGCCGGGTGCCCAACCGCCCCCTCTCGTTATAAATAGGGGCGGATGTTCTCATTTTCATATTATTGTTGAATTTTGTGAGAGAATCCAGAATTCCGGCAATCATCCGTGGTGCGACGCCGCGAGCCTGGTGTGCGACGCCTCGGCGAATTCAGTTATCTTTTAAAATTTTTTTTTAATTTCCCTTGAATTCCATCAGTAATCCCTTCTAACCCAAGATCTCCTCCTTCTGAAGGAGAAAACCGCTGAAACCCCCTACTGTTCAACTTCTTCTCCCTCGACGAAAGAGAAGAATCCCGCAACTCTACTGTTCATCGCCCTCTTACCCCCACGTCTTCATCATCTCCAGCAGTGCTTCCCCTCGCCACTTCCCTGTTCATCTTCCTCGCCTAATTCCTCCCGTGGAGCCACTGTGTCCTCACACGATCCATCCCTCAACCGCAAACCGCCCGCAGGCTTCATCATAACCGCTAACGACAACACCGTCGATCATCGTTTCCTCTCCAGCAAGTCCAGAGCCGCTCCATTCCGTCCTCCATCTGCAAGCTTCCCCTCCACTTCCACCCTTCCTAAAGGCGCTTACAGCCATCCAACATTACGTATTCGCCACCGGATCTTTATTGCTACGTGAGTATAGTTGTACTGTGTTTAATTTTCTATGTTAAATATTGGATGACATGTTATATTTGTTTGGGTATTGAGATTGTTAGTGTTGTCCAATTTCTTCGAATTCTATAAAACTTATTCGTGCAAATTGTGGTTGAAGATTCTTTGTGCGGAGAAAGCCTGTGATATTATTTGTGCGCTTGAAAAGTGTAGTTTCACATTGTGTAGATCTGCTTAAATTATATAACTATAATTGATGCCTTATATTTCCGGATTAATTGATTACACGCATGCGTCGTTTGCATTGGGTTTGATCGCATTCGCGTCGCACATGCACGTAGGGTTGCATTAAAGCGTCGACAGTCGGCACCGTCGATTATTTCACACGGTCGTCTTTTTGTCCTGCGTCAGTTAGCCTCTTCCCCTCTTTTCTCAGCTCAATCTCCTCCAATAGCTAGGGTTTGCGATCCACGTATCATAACATAAACCTTACAACAACACTCAAGCCTTTATCCCACCATAGTGGGGTCGTCTATATGGATCCTTTGTCGCTATTGCGCCCTATCTTTAATCATAGCCTCATTAATACCTAAGTACATCATATCTTTCCTTATAGTTTCATTCCAAGCCTTTTTTGGTCTACGTCTCCCCCGTTTAACATGCCTAGTGACTAAACTCTCACAACGCCTAACAGGTGCCTCTAATGGTCTCCTATGTACATGTCCGAACCATTTTAAACGATCTTCTCGCATCTTCTCTACAATTGGTGCCACTCCTGTCTTATCCATGATACATTCATTCCTAATTTTATTCAGTCTCGTGTGACCACACATCCACATAAGCATTCTCATCTCCGCAACTCCCATTTTTTGCTCATGTACACCATTCATTGCCCAACACTCAGAACCGTAGAGCATTGCTGGCCTAATTGCAGTACGGTAAAACTTGCCTTTAAGTTTTAATGGTACTTTACGATCACATAAGATCCCAGACGCGCCTCTCCACTTCAACCAATCTACACCTCCATCTTTTTGAATTATCGATCATAACATAAACCTTTTCAGGGAAAAATCCCTCGATGTTCCAAGAAAATAATTTCTATTGGCTCGCATTGCATCAATCAAGTCATGCATTTTTATAGTGATTTAGGGTTCGTTTGGCATGTTGTTTTTGCTCCGGTGAGTTCGGACAGAAACGCCACCACCATAAAATATATGTTTGCATGACACCGGTTATGATCACCGCCAGGAAAAATAACTAATTTTGAACATAAAAGCGGATGGAGTTAGTTCCTTAGGTGACTTCGGGCGTCTACGAATGACGGTTCATAACCACCACGTTCATGACCGCCACCGCCGTGCCAAACGGACTTGATGAGGTTTTTTCTCAGGCCATCATCATCAGGATTTTATTTTGCTGCGCAAAGAATGAAGGATTTCTGACGCAGGACGAATCTATAGGTGGCGGATTAACCGTGACCTAACCCTACATGCTATGCAAATCCGACGACGTGAATCCAAATTAGATAATAAATTTAAACATCCCACGCGCAATTAATTCACGGCAAAACACAAATAATTTATTAGGGCAACAAGCTTAGGCTTTCCTCCGCGTGGAGGGCCAGAACACGAGCGCGCGGCGAATAAACCCTGCAAATCACAATAATAATCTAACAAACAACTACTATGCAAGATATTCAAAACAGGTACGAGATCCAATCCAATATATGCGTTGAAAATAATAATCCAATACAAATTAGACTCACAAAGTAGTGGGCTGACCAAGGCAATGAAGAATTCGGAGCCGGGAATGCGTGGGCGACAATCCGAGGTGGAACCAGAGGCGGGAAAGCGACGTAGGCGGCTGTCCTAGGCGGCGGAGGGTGAAAAAAGACCGGAAATGAGTAGATCCGGCAACGTATAGGGAGATCCGGGCGGGGAAGGGTAGATCCGATAGATTGAGAGCGGATCCGGGCTGGATTTGTCCAGATCTGGGCTGATCTGGACAAGGAGGGGGCTGGAGGTGGTTCCATGTAGAGGGGAGGGGTTGCTGGCACTGAATGGAGGGAGAGAAAGTGGGGGCGGCGGCCTGGGACGTGGGCTGACAAAGGGGAGGGAGGTGGCTGGCAGCAGCAGCGGGAGGAGGAGGGAGGAGTGGTGGTGGCGTATAGGAGAATAGGGGGGAAAGGGGAGGCTGGCAGAAACAGCGGAAGGAGGAGGAGAGGCGGCCGCGGCTGTGGTTTCAGGGGAGGCCGGCGGTGGAACAGTGAGGGAAAAAGAAAAAGGGAAAAAACCCTTATAGATGAATAGTAAATTTCATTTTTGAATAGTGCCAAAGAGGGGATTTTCTGGACGGCCAACGTTGGCTGTTTGGGGGCTGTTGGGGGGGGGGGGGGGGGGGGGGGGGCGCTGTTGGGGGCTGCAGGAGGGAGTTTGGGAGGGGGAAAAGAGGGTTAGGGTTAGGGGGTACCTTGGGAGATACAAGCGTAGGAGTCGTCACCTAGAGTTCCACGGAGTCGGCACCGTGGAGGGATCGCCGGATTTCGGGATTTCTCTTCTCCAAAATCTGCAATGCCTCAAAATCAGCCACTACAGGTCTATTTATAATAAAACAAAAGCTAGGGCATCCCACCTTCGACGGCTATGATTGGCCGGAGGCGGGGACGCCCAAATACATCAAAATAAATGCAAAAGTAATAAACTAATATATCAAATTGATTCGCAACGCGAATCCGAACGCATCTGCGGAGTCCGATCGTCGATTCGGGCACGCCATATATGGTAAGTCGCCAAATCAGCCCCAAATGGGCCCAAAACTCGTCCACGTCTCTGCTCCGCGTCAATCTCCCCGGCTTGAAAGAATTCATATCCCGATGAATTGGGATCGGAATTCTCTCGATGAGTGTCAGGTACAACTCGAAGAGGTCCACCAGAGGTCGTCCAAGTGTCGTCGATGGAAGAGTGTCCTCGCCGATCGACTCTCCCCGACTGAAAAGCTGTCATCTCCGGTAAATGGAGATAACCGTTCTGAAGTCGAAGTCCAGGGGTGAATCGATCATGCTCTGCTGCAAGTACCCAGGTGTCACCAACGTCTGTAGTAGGAATGCACTGGTGGAATCTGGTCTCCATGAAGCTCTCAACGCTCAACTCACGAGTGGTGGATCCCGGTGCGATCGGTGACGCCGTAGGTAGAACCAAAGAAGATAAGTCCCCAGGTGGGTGGGTGTCAGAAGTGGGTGAGTAGTGGTGGCCATCAGACGTGGGTGGGCTATGAGGGTGGTAAGGCAACGGGAGTGGAGGTGTGGGCGGCTGGAAGTCCCCACTGCTTGGGTCCACATACTCGCGAGGCTCGTAGTACGACGTCATATCTTCAACACTAAATACCAGGTGGATACCCATACTTGCAGGGATATCAAGATCGTAGATGTTTGCTTTGATCTGTCTCATGATTATATAGGGATCCATTTGCCTAACGCTCAGGCTTTTAGCAAACCTCGCACGGAGCCTCACAACGCAGATTCTCACCATCACCTGCTCGCCTTCATGAAATACCTGCACTTGCCAGTGAACATCCGCATGTGATTTACATGATTTATTACCAATATGGATTATTTGTCGGACCAACTCATGACACACATGCAAACGAGAAACAGACAACACAGCAGACTCATGCAAATGGTGTAAATGATACACGACGGACACAACATACTCGCTACGGGAAAGACTAATAACCACTTGACACACATGCAAACGAGAAACATACAAGGCTCTCTCGGAGGAATGTAGAAAAACTCATCTCGTGTGTGACGAGTGCTCAGATGATCATGAGAGACAACTATACTCAAATACGAGCTCATAAAGATCCAAGTGTCTCTCAGGGAACGTGACACATCAGGGGGCTCACCAGGAGGTGTGTAAGAAAAGTCATCGCGAATGTGACGACCGCCTAAGTGAAAATCATGTGCACCGACCAGAAGACGTGGCTCTATAGTGTAGTGAGTGTCCCCGAAAAGAAAGAGCTCGTCTGGTGGGTCAGCAGGCGGTGCATCCCAAAACTCAGCGTGAGTGCGATGTGTCAGCAGGTGGTGCCTTAAATATTGGATGCTCCTCATAATATCCATCCTCTGGGGCGGGGTCAAGGACGATAATGGAAGAGGCTTCCATAAATTGATACTCATACATGCGGGGCTCACCTGAATCCCATGCTCATCAGGATGTGGCGGATCATCCAGAGGCTCAACTGGGGGCTCGTCGTAGAACTCGTCACTAGGATCATGGTCCTCCAGATGAGTACCATCGTAAGGGACAGTGTCCCCGTGAATGGATGAAACAGACACTACGAGATCAACACCAGACTCAGGTCTCTCGGTCGTGATGTGACTCAGGGTAACGACAATGGGAGAGTGACATAGATCTACGCTCAAGAATGGGTTTGTGGGTGCGGTGTCAAGACGTGAGTCCAGGGTATGGGTGCTAATCAACCCATGACACGCCAGAGGTGGTGGTGTGGTTGAGGGGCACGACACTATAGGCTCAAGAGGTCGCTCAGGCTCACTCTCAGTCGGGGTCGCGGGAGACGGGTCAGAAACAAGAGATAGGTCACTAACTGGGCTAAACGCCTCACTGGGGTAAGAGCAATTTGCATCAGGTATCACTTCTGCCATGTCTGACGGAACAATGGTAGGCAGAGTGGTGTCCTCGGTGTGGGAGGAGCTCGTACTGCAGAGGTCAAAGTGAGGACCCAACCGACCAGCTCCTGCGGATCTCAAAGACTGTTCGTAACGAAGTGCAAGCTGATACGTCTGCTCGAGGGACTTCGAGCTATGATAAACCACCTCAGTACGAATGTCTGATCGAAGGCTAGACCGAAATCTGCAAGAGGTCATGGCGGGGTCCTCTCGGATATCGCTCCTCACAACTAACTCATCAAAGCGATCTCTGTACTCAGCGACGGACATGGATCCTTGCTGAAGGGAAAGTAATTGGTCGAGCAAGCGACTCCGATATGACGAAGGCAGATACCTCTGACACAATGTACGCTTCATGTCCACCCAACTAGTGACGCGATGTAGACGGTCTCGCTCGCGTGTCCTCTCAATGCTAGCCCAATATGCCCTCGCTTGATCTAAAAGTCTAAGTTTCGCAAACTTGACGCGACGCTCACCGAATAACTCAAAATGATTAAGATAATACTCCATATCCACGAGCCAATAACTGAAAGACTCGGGACTCGATGAGCCGTCAAAGGAAGGGGCAGCAGTACGAAACTGACTCTCAAGATCTCTCTCGAAACGACGATCCTCATAATAATCATTCCTAAGGTAACCGAGTCGTGTCGAAGGATCAACACGATCAGCTTGCATGTACGGATAAGAACGACGACAATCATCATACTGATCGTCTCTAGCATAGTGGGGTCGTGTCAGTGGGTCAACGCGATCTCTAAAAGTGGTGTATTGCGATCGCGAATAATCATCGTGGTGTCGTGAGGGTCTCCCTGAAGGGGATCTATGAGGGCTGGTGCAAGTGGACTCGAGACCTCCAAAGTGAGGAGAGGAATACTTGTGACACCTAGACATAATGAAAAACCTATAGACTCTGCGACTGCGTATCGAAAAGTGTGCGTAACCTAGCTTTGATACCAATTGACGCAGGACGAATCTATAGGTGCGGATTAACCGTGACCTAACCCTACATGCTATGCAAATCCGACGACGTGAATCCAAATTAGATAATAAATTTAAACATCCCACGCGCAATTAATTCACGGCAAAGCACAAATAATTTATTAGGGCAACAAGCTTAGGCTTTCCTCCGCGTGGAGGGCCAAAACACGAGGGCGCGGCGAATAAACCCTGCAAATCACAATAATAATCTAACAAACAACTACTATGCAAGATATTCAAAATCAGCCACTACAAGTCTATTTATAATAAAACAAAAGCTAGGGCATCCCACCTTCGACGGCTATGATTGGCCGGAGGCGGGGACGCCCAAATACATCAAAATAAATGCAAAAGTAATAAACTAATATATTAAATTGATTCGCAACGCAAATCCGAACGCATCTGCGGAGTCCGATCGTCGATTCGGGCACGCCATATATGGTAAGTCGCCAAATCAGCCCCAAATGGGCCCAAAACTCGTCCACGTCTCTGCTCCGCATCAATTTCTGTATGCAAAATTCTTCCCGGATGCAGCACTTGTACTATTGGATTTAGGGTCCATTTGACACAGTGGTGGCCGTAAACCATCGTTGGTGAACACCCGACCTCATCTAAGGAATTCCATTCATTTTTATGTTCAAAATTTGTTTATTTTTCATGGTGTCGGTCATCACCGTTGTCATGTCAAACACACATTTCATGGTGTTGTTTTCCTCCCAACTCAGGGGAGCAAAAACGCCACGCCAAACGGACGACGGTTCGTAACCACCGCGTTCACGAGAGCCGCTGCTGTGCCAAACGGACCCTTAATCCTGGTTCTTCCCTTCTTTACTTAATATTGTCATTACTATTTTATGCTTGAATGTGTATGAACTATGAAACAACATCATCAACATTAATATTTTATGCCTGCGTTTATACAGATTCTCAGTGCTGCTCAGATTAGCAGCGAGGAGTACCAGATTATGAGGGAGCTCATACTTCCCTTCGGCGGATCCGCGGATCTCCCCATATAGTAATGTGGTTGGTGGTAAGCTTACCGCTCATCTCTTCCACAAGTCTCCAGAAACAACCTCGCTTCCTTGTCATTTTCATCATAGAAACATCTAACGGCGATGGTAATAGCAGTATTGTATGCTGGATATTTACTTATTTCTACCACATTAAGGACTATAGTAATAACTTTATTTCTCTGTTGGGAAATAGTTTGCATAATAAAATATTGCAAAAGCGCGTGATGGAAAGATGCGCGTGAAATTTCGCGCTGCTCTAAGATTAATATTGTCTCTCTCATGCGAAGGTTAACCGTGAAAAATTAATCCCAAGGTCCGATGTCCTCTAGCATTTCTGAAAACTTTGAATCACTCAATTTTTCAAAGTGTTTTAGAATATTTGTTTCTATGTAGATGCTCAAAATAGTTTAAATATAAGAAGAGAAATTCAAACAAGAGAGCAATCGATGGACGATTGCAGTTTTTGCGGCAACGTAGTAGAAAGCAGACTGGTAGAGCGCAGACGTCATTGCTGCCGGCCGAGATTCCGAATGTAGAGCGAAAATAGGAGGGAAGGCTAAAGTGAAAAACAGTAGAATTAGAACTTTAAGAAAAATGAATTTTCAGAATTAAATAAAGAGCAGTTTTGGAATTAGCTTTGGAACCCATAATGGGATGAGCGATTTTTAAGTACGGGCAGCGTATGCGAGAGCTTTGCGGGTGAAATTGTGTCCGTCCGATCTGCTATCGGACTTCCAGAAAAAATTGCGGTGTTGGGCCGGATATTATTTTTAAAAGTCATTAAATAATATTCACTAACAATTTCTATAAAAAGCCATACATTTTATAATAATTTTTTTTTGCTTTTTCACCTGGAATAGTTGGTGGGATTAATGGGGCTTTACTAGCTCTTTTTCACCTGGAATAGTATATACCTGTTTTGGAGGTTTGCTTGGGCCCGGTCTTGTAGGCCCAAGCAGACCCAATTATTTCGGTGAGGCCCGGGTTGGTAGAGGCTCGGCCTAGGCCCGATAGATATAAAACCCGGCCCCGCGAGGCTTTTTTTGTATGTCTACTTGTCATCAATTCCTACGCATGACATAAAATAATAAAGAGGATACGAGGCGTGGGCGTGCGGCTTTGAGGCCGTCTTGACCCAACCAAAGGGTTGTGTGAGACGGACCAAACAACCCTCAATGGAGACGACGATATCAGTTGATTAGTTTGAGCCAAAAATAAGGCGTCTGGTTTCCCACCATTGCTTTTTCTGCGGTCGCAACCGATTGTCCGTTTGATTAAGAGGAAGCGGATTGTTGATGCGATGTGCCGGACACATGCGCAACATCTCGGCACCTTGATTTGCTGTCATGTGCGGAAAAATCTATTGGTTGCGTTGAAATTTGAGCTGGTCAAATAGCGAACTAATAATCAAAATCAAATATCAGAATGCGAGTCAATCCATTCGACGGATCGAACATTAGTTTGACGATATGTATCTGGTCCAGCATTGATTCCTCTTTTTTTGTCATTGTATATAGTTATTTATTTATATGTATAGTTCATTATTTATATATATATATATATAGTATAGTTATATATATATCCTTATATAATTTATATAAATATATAATTATTTTATTAGATACATTTATATATATAAATATTTTATTTAACTATATAAAAATTATATATATATATAAAGCTATTTGAATGGATACTAATAATTTAAGCTAATTTATAAATATATATAAATATTTAAATAATTTATAAAATTATATAAATAAATTAAATATATTAGTAATTATTTCATTGGATATAAATAATTTTTGCTAATTTATTGATGGGTTCCCCCTATTTATGGAGAAAACCCGTAACCACCGCGCACCGGATCCCATTCACGCACACCGAATCCCATTACTGCACGCCGGATCCCGAAACCACCACACGCCGAACCCGAACCCGAGCAGAAAAGTCAGAGCGCTCCGTGAAGTGCTCACCCAGCAAGCGCGCAGCCGCACCAGACGCACAGCAAGGCAATCAACTCCTAAGTGGTGGCCTGTCATCCACGGAGTTCTCTCTCTCTCTCTCACAATTGTAACGAGGCGCGGCCTGTCGCCCTCGCATTCTCCAAGAAAGCCCTGTAACAGCACAACATAGTGGATTTCGGCCAGCACCGCCCTGGCCACGTGGTTTTTCACCCTTTGGAGGGTTTTCCACGCTAAAGATCTGTGTGTACCATTTTCAGCATTTACTCTCTGCAACATTCTGACTGTGTGCGCGCTCGGCCGCCCGGGCTAAGACGGACCGAACCGAAACCGGTCTACCAAGGGCGTTGAGAAGCCGCAACAGTTTGGCGCCGTCTGTGGGAAAAGTGTTCCCCAAACTCTGCAAAAGTTCTCTGAAGACAGTATTCGCCTCGCGGCAATACTCGTGACCGACAACAATGGCGAGAAGAAGTGCTCTCACCACTAATGGCTTCATTCCTGAAGGACGCGTTGATCCCGCTCCATCTCATTCACTCATCAACGCACCTCCCGTCGAAGAAGTCCCTTTAGCGCCTGTCGTCGCGCTAGAAGGGCGCATGCGTCAGATGGAGGAGCAGCAAACCGAAATGCTGACTCTTCTCAGGAACCTAGAAGCCCCTGCTCCACCCGCCGCTCCAGTCATCCCACCTCTCCTGGTCCCTAATCATGCTCCCTTAGGGGAAGCCGCTCAGGAAGAGGAAGTGTACGAAGAAGAATACTCGGATGCGGCCAGCTCTGCGCATCCGGCCCGTCCTGGCGGGGGC
The DNA here is from genome assembly GCA_033032865.1 of Dactylorhiza incarnata. Taxonomy (NCBI): domain Eukaryota; kingdom Viridiplantae; phylum Streptophyta; class Magnoliopsida; order Asparagales; family Orchidaceae; genus Dactylorhiza; species Dactylorhiza incarnata. The sequence goes on along the minus strand of JAWHQI010000340.1, from coordinate 1,283,664 downwards.
ACTAGGGGAGAACCCCCGCGCCATCAGCAAGGAGCAGGGATCAACCAAGCCGTAAGAGGGCCCACTCGCGAGGAGATCCGCGGCGTGATCGCTGAAGAGTGTGGACAAGTCGGACCCCGGGGCCTCTTTGCCCGTCGTCCTCTGCATCACGGCACCCCCTTGGCGCAGCAACTCCTAGTCCATCCGGTTCCACACGGTTTCAAGCTTCCTAGCATCGAATCGTTTGACGGAACGGAGGATCCGCTAGAGTACATCAATCATTTCACCACCATCATGAGGATCTGCAACGCTGCCGATCAGCTCCTCTGTCAAGTGTTCCCGGCAACACTCAAGGGGCAAGCACGCACCTGGTTTCACTCCCTGCGAGAAGGATCCATCAACGACTTCACTGAGCTAGCCCGACTGTTCACAGATCAGTTCGTCGCCAACCGAAGAATCGTTCGAGATCCCTCTCATCTTTCGGGGATCCGCCAGAACGAGGGAGAGACCCTTAAAGATTTTTTCCGTCGCTTCACCACTGAGGCGCGACAAATCCCAGGGGTCGACCCCGAGCTTCTGCGCGGTGTCTTCCTTGGAGGGCTCCGCCCCGGTGGCTTCTACTCCGCACTAATGCGAGAAACTGTGTCTAGCTACCCAGACCTCGTCCACCGAATTGAAGCTCAGATTGCAGCTGATGAGGCGATTGAAGCGCACCGCCAGCAGTTCGAGGGGAGATCCAAGAGGAAGAGAGAGGAGTCGTTGCCGCGGACGGTCCCCGATAGAAACAATAAGCAACACGACACCCCCAGCCGAGACCAAGGTTCTCGCTATCATCAAGACTACACTCCCTTGAACACAACCAGGACTAACGTCCTCCTTGCCATCGGCGATCATCCATCTCTTTAGAGGCCTAGGGCTCTTGCACCAAATTCCGGAGACCAATCCAAATACTGCGACTACCATCGAGGTCACGGGCACAAAACAGAAGATTGTTCGCTACTAAAATCAGAAATTGAACGATTCGTTCGTCTGGGACTCCTTGAAAAATTTCTCCAAACCACGGACCCTGAACCAACATGTCAAGAATGACCCAGCAGGGGGGAAATCCCCAGAGCGACCATCCCAAAGAATGGCCCGTTCACTGCCCATGGAACGCCCAGGGCACCCGACGTATTTACCTGTATCTCATGTTTTCAGCATCCATGTAACATACAAGTATCATTCTATCTATTACTTTTTATCATGCGCCCAAACCAAAAGCGTCATTTTCAATTGTACTGTTTCTCCCAGAACAGAGTGTTAAGATCGTCCGCAACGGATTCTGACCTCTCCCAGAACAGAGTGTCCAGATCGTCCGATAAAAGACCCTGACCTCTCCCATAACAGAGTGTCCAGATCGTCCGACAAAGGACCCTGACCTCTCCCAGAACAGAGTGTCCAGATCGTCCGAAAAAGGACCCTGACCTCTCCCAGAACAGAGTGTTCAGATCGTCCGCAACGGACTCTGACCTCTCCCAGAACAGAGTGTCCAGATCGTCCGACAAAGGACCCTGACCTCTCCCTGAACAGAGTGTCCAGATCGTCCGAAAAAGGACCCTGACCTCTCCCAGAACAGAGTGTTCAGATCGTCCGCAACGGACTCTGACCTCTCCCAGAACAGAGTGTCCAGATCGTCCGACAAAGGACCCTGACCTCTCCCAGAACAGAGTGTCCAGATCGTCCGACAAAGGACCCTGACCTCTCCCAGAACAGAGTGTTCAGATCGTCCGCAATGGACTCTGACCTCTCCCAGAATAGAGTGTCCAGATCGTCCGACAAAGGACCTTGACCTCTCCCAGAACAGAGTGTCCAGATCGTCCGACAAAGGACCCTGACCTCTCCCAGAACAGAGTGTCCAGATCGTCCGACAAAGGACCCTGACCTCTCCCAGAACAGAGTGTCCAGATCGTCCGACAAAGGACCCTGACCTCTCCCAGAACAGAGTGCTCAGATCGTCCACAACGGACTCTGACCTCTCCCAGAACAGAGTGTTCAGGTCGTCCGCAACGGACTCTGACCTCTCCCAGAACAGAGTGTCCAGATCGTCCGACAAAGGACCCTGACCTCTCCCAGAACAGAGTGTTCAGATCGTCTGCAATGGACTCTGACCTCTCCCAGAACAGAGTGTCCAGATCGTCCGACAAAGGACCCTGACCTCTCCCAGAACAGAGTGTCCAGGTCGTCCGCAACGGACTCTGGCCTCTCCCAGAACAGAGTGTCCAGATCGTCCGACAAAGGACTCTGACCTCTCCCAGAACAGAGTGTTCAGATCGTCCGCAACGGACTCTGACCTCTCCCAGAACAGAGTGTTCAGATCGTCCGGCAACGAACTCTGACCTCTCCCAGAACAGAGTGTTCAGATCGTCCGGCAACAGACTCTGGCCTCTCCCAGAACAAAGTGCTTGTATATGTCATACAGAAATGAAGCAACCGCACACTCATCCTTTAACAGCAATTTCTAGCCAAGCCGCGAGCAGGACTCGTGCAACAAGCCGCGAGCCAGACTCGTGCACCGTAAGGGGCCTGCCCCCCTTACGTTTACCCTCGGTTTGAATACCAACGCTGTTCACCGGCCAAGCCGCGGGTCAGGCCCGTGCACCTATTTTATATAAAACCCGCGAGCCAGACTCGTGCAAACTGATTTTTTAGACTAAAATGAAAGCCGCGAGCTCAAATCCGCGCAAACTCATCTGTAACTTTGAAAACAATCAAACTATGCAGATGCCAATGACTAGATTAACAAAATCGAACAGATGAACAAGTACGACAAGTACAATAAAAGAAGTAAAACCACATCCGGCGAACACAACTACAAGAGGCTAAAGAAATCACTCCTCATCATGGCTAGGGTCCTCCTCCTCTGACAGGTCATCAAACCCGAGGCCACTAACATCATAGCCCCGCTTCCGGGATACCATCCTAAGAGCCTTCGACACTCCCTGGCGAAGAGCCAGCTCTCGTGAATCCTCCAGATGAGGCTCCACCTCCTGAGTCCAGATCGTGTCTCGGACCTCCTCGGCAATCAAGCAGCGGTCCCGCAGGTAATCAACCGACTCCAGATACTCGGCCAAGCCAGCCGCCTTCAGCTCAGTCTCCCGCTCCACGGAAGAAAGACGCGCTACCTCAGCCCGGCACAGCTCCAGCTCTGCATCCCGACACACCACGTCACCACGGGCTGCCTCTAAGGATCGCAAGGCCTCCTCCAACGCCGCCTTCTCCGCACCGAGACCGGACCTGGTCCTCTCCAGCTCTTCCTGCATCTCTGAGCCAATCCGCCTGAAGCGCGAGATGTCGCGATCTCGCCGTCTCTCCGCCTCCACAAGGGCGCTCCTCGCCTCCCGAAGCTCACCCTGAATGGTCATAAACCCGTCCTTCAAGCTCACGTAATGGTTGTTCCATACGTGCGCTATCGATGCCTGAGTCTCCATCTGCAAAAGAAAAATTATAAGTCAGAGCCGCAACCACAGAATAATGCTATACAAGAGGAAGTAAAAATCCTGCTTACCGCTTGGCTCATGGCCTCCAGAGAGGAAGAGACCCTCTTCCCTTCCGGCACCTTTCGAGTTGTACCTCGCTCCGGAGAAGCCTGGGGGGCAGTAGATCCCAGGACCTCGACCTCCTCATCAGCCGGCTCGCCATCAGCTCCAGATACACAAGGAGCCGCCTCCTCCGGACTCCTCCGGAGGAGCATCCTGTACCGGTGGAGGAGCAGGACCTGGCTCCTCCAGACCTTTAAACACCAACTTCCTCTTTCTGTCTCAAACAAGAGGAACAGCAGCGGCACGACCAGCATCAACGGACAACCCGCATAAAAGCAGGCGCTTCTCGTCCACGAACAGGGAAATACTGTGCAGAATATTCCCCAGCTCTCGAGCATTAATCCGAGAACAGGAGAAAACTCCCGCTCACGCCCTTTGAGGCGCCGACAACAATCTGGTAAAGAGTTCCACACCTCCGGTAATCCCTCCGGGTTCCTGACATAGCCAAATAAAGTATTCCCGTGACGGCGGTCCACCCGGGTCTCGAACTCCAGCCATCTATTATTGCTAAGGACTTCAATACGACCTCCGACGTCAACTTGCACCTCACACCACTCCTTGAAAAGGCCCAAGGAGAACTTCGCACCATGCTCCCGGAAGAAGACAATCAGCCCCATGATCCGCACCATCCCATGAGGCGTAAACTGTGACACTGGGACGCCGCAAAATTTCAGGATCTCGATCAACTCCTCGCACGCCGGGAGGCGAAAGCCACTCCGAAGTGACGACTCGCAAAGGGTCATCCAACCCCGAGGCGGATTCTGTACTCGCTCCTCAGGACCTGGGATTCGAATCTCCAACTCGGGGGGCAGGTTGAAGCGCCTCCTCCATATGGCAACATGATCAAGGGTAAGACTCGAGCCCAGTCGCATTGGGCGACTTTTCCCGCCACGCTGAGAAGCCTGAAAGACAAGGAAAAAAGCGTCAGTACAAACCTCAGGCAAATGTAAAGGGAGTCCATCCACGAGGCTAACCATCGCACAAGCCTCGCGCACAGGCAGGCCCCGTAAACACGCCCGAAAGCACGCGGTGGACCCCGCGAAAACACTTCACGCAAACACCCGCGCTGTCGCCGCGCAACAACGCGCGCAGCAGCCCGCGCGCACGCGCGCACGCGCTGTCGCCGCGCGGCAATGCGTGCGACAGCCCGCGCGCGCACGCCCGCACTGTCGCCGCTCGACAGTGCGCGCGGCAGCCCGCGCGCGCGGCAACCCGTGCGCACGCACGCTCGCGCTGTCACCGGGCGACAGTGCGCACGGCAGCCCGCGCGCGCGGCAAACCGCGCGCACGCGCGCGCGCTGTCGTCGCGCGGCAGCGCACGCGCGCTGTCGCCGCGCGGCAGCGCGCGTGACAGCCCGCGCGCGCGCGCACGCCCGCACTGTCGCCGCGCGACAGTTCGCGCGACAGCCCGCGCGCGCGGCCGCCCGCGTGCACGCGCGCTCGCGCTGTCGCCGCGCGGCAGCGTGCGCGACAACCCGCCCGCGCGCGCACGCACCGCCCCTCACCTCCGCGCGACCCGCCACATCTCTAGCGCGCTGTTCGCCCGCCTTTTTGGATGTTAGATCTTTGGACCTCAAGCTCACCTTGGCACCGCCGTCGTCACCGCCCACCTCCGCGCCAGTATTCGCTCCGGCCATCGCTCACAGATACAAGTCGCAGGGAAAAATCCAATTGCTCTCCGTGCGATCCAAACAAATGGATTTGGGGGGGCAAATGATGGGTTCCCCCTATTTATGGAGAAAACCCGTAACCACCGCGCACCGGATCCCATTCACGCACACCGAATCCCATTACTGCACGCCGGATCCCGAAACCACCACACGCCGAATCCCACCTTCGCGCACCGGATCCCACTCCCGCGCGTAGGATCCGAACCACCACGCGCCGATCCAAAACCACCCCGCGCGGGATCCCAACCGCCCCGCGCGGGATCCCAACCACCGGCCGGTCGCCACCGCCCGCCGGCCGGCCACCACCGGCCGGCCGCCACCAACCACCGGCCGGCCGCCGCCGGCCGGCCACCACCGGCTGGCCGCCGCCCGCCAGCCGGCCACCACCGGCCGGCCGCCGCCAACCACCGGCCGGCCACCGCCCGCCGGCCGGCCACCACCGGCCGGCCGCCGCCGCCCGCCGGCCGGCCACCACCGACCGGCCGCCGCCGCCCGCCCGCCGGCCACCACCGGCCGGCCGCCGCCAACCGCCCGCCGGCCACCGCCCGCCGGCCTCCGCCCGCCGGCCGGCCACCACCGGCCGGCCGCCGCCCGCCGGCCACCGCCGGCCGGCCGCCGCCCGCCGCCGCCGGCCACCGCCGGCTGGCCGCCTCCGCCACTGCCGGCCACCCATGGCTGGCCGCCGCCGTCGCCACCCCTCGCCCTCCACCGTCGGATCTCCCCGAGGCCCTCGCGGCCCTCCAATCGCCTCACGCGATCGCGGCCCTTCGATCGTCGCCAACGATCTCGGCCCTCCATTTGGTGGTTATCCGCGATAACCACCGTAACCACCGTAACTTCCACCTCCCGAGCCTATAAATAGACCCCCAAGGGTCTTCATTTGGAGGGGATCTCTCATTCTCTCCCAGACTCTCTCTCTCTTCATTTCCTCCTCTCCTCAGTGCTTCTCTCTTTACACTCTGCCATCTCTTTTTACTAACTGACAGGATCTTCCTGCGAACGCCTCTTACGGAGGAAGAAGGGCTACGCCGTTCAAGACGAGCACCCCGAACCTGAGCAGAAAAGTCAGAGCGCTCCGTGAAGTGCTCACCCAGCAAGCGCGCAGCCGCACCAGACGCACAGCAAGGCAATCAACTCCTAAGTGGTGGCATGTCATCCACGGAGTTCTCTCTCTCTCTCTCTCACAATTGTAACGAGGCGCGGCCTGTCGCCCTCGCATTCTCCAAGAAAGCCCTGTAACAGCACAACATAGTGGATTACGGCCAGCACCGCCCTGACCACGTGGTTTTTCACCCTTTGGAGGGTTTTCCACGCTAAAAATCTGTGTGTACCATTTTCAGCATTTACTCTCTGCAACATTCTGACTGTGTGCGCGCTCGGCCGCCCGGGCTAAGACAAACCGAACCGAAACCGGTCTACCAAGGGCGTTGAGAAGCCGCAACATTTATAAATATATATAAACAAAAAATTATATTTTGTAAGAGAGAGATAAGAAAATTAAAAATTATATTTTTAAGAATGAGAAATGAAAATTTTTTGAAGGTAACAATTTTTTCTCCATAAATATTTTGCAACAAAAAAATTCGTTACTATTTTTCAACAAAAAATTTGTTGCTATTTTACAAAAAAAATCTTTTGCTATTTTTGTTGGTAAAATAAAAAAATATTTACCTAGCGAAATTTGATGCTAATTATAAATAAATTATATAGCCTTCCTAATTTTCCTTGCTAAATAAGATTTTTCTTGTAGTGAAGTTACAAGCTACAAGTCGATGAATGTAATTTGTTAGATCAACTAAATAGCATTATCCAACATGCAAGAGCTATATTATATAGTTTACTATAATTAGTAGGAGGGTGATTTCAAAATATGTGGATTTTCCTAATTAAAAATATTTATATTATTCATTATATATAATTATTGTTTTATCATGATTAAGATGATAACTAGTGCTTGTACCCTTATTTTATTGTAAGTATAAATAGACTTAATTATGACCTTCAAGCTGGTGTTATTATTCATATATACTTGATATATACATTTTGAGAAATGCGTAAAATTGTTGCGAATTGAGATGGTGACATGCGTAAGGGAGTTGATGGTGGCTATGCACAATGGTTAGGGGCGGTGTCTTCGATAGGTTAGTCGTGTATGGCACAGAGGGCTGTCGACATATTTAATTTGCAGGCGGGGTACTGTCACGATCGGAATACTACCACGGTCAAAGGGCCGACGAGTTATGACATGCACATTTATATAAAAGCTTCCTGTAATTTCAAAGAAAGAGAGGGGTGCTGCTTGTAATTATGCTAACTTCCACTTTGATGGGCAAAAGTCACAACCTATACTATGTAATTTTTGTTACATATTATACACTTTGGTTATATATATTATACCTCAAACCAAAATTATACAAATAAACTTCTTCTATATTTTTCATAATTATCAGACCAGCGCTTGGGACTCGAGCGCTGCGGCGCCGACAAAGGTGCCGTGGAATCCGTACGGCACCCTTGAACCCAGCTTCACCGCCGCCTCCAACCTCATGTCGACTCCATTAACGATCACGAGCTCCGACACCTCCTTACGCTCATCGCGAACGAAGACGAGCACGTACCCATCGTCCTCTTGGCCGCCGCCGCCGCCCTCCCTCGGCACAAAACACGGTTCCCCGCCGTACCTCCCCTCCCCGTACTCAAACCTCTCCGCCTCGCCGGAAATTAGATCCACCTTTGCGAAGCCGGAAACTTTGGGCCACGGCTCGGTGATCGCCAGATACGCATACCGTGCTCGCCTCCCGAGCAAGTTCCGGTTCACCATCCCGGCCTCCAGGTTCATCTTCGGTTCACCGGACCGGAGCACTGGACGTCGGGTCGACCGGCCCGACCGGAGGTCGAGCCGGATCTCAGTCAGCTCGCTTTGCAAGCTCTTCTTCTCCGATTCGTTGAAGATGGAGTCCGGCGGCGTCATGCAGGAGCCCAGCACCACCACCTCCTCCCCATCCGACTCCTCCCACGCGTTCCATAAATGGAAACAGAAGCAATCGGGCACGTCAATCCAGCGAACCTCCGACGCGTCGGCGGCGTACTTGGGGAGCAAACCGAACCGGGAAACTTTCTCCTCATCGTACACAACAGGGGACCCGCCGCAGAGCATTTCATGGAGTTTGAACACAACCTGCTGATCCGGGACGACGACTAAGTTCTTCGTGATGGCGAAGTCGTGCACCATGGTGGGCTGCGGCAGACTGATTTCCACGTCCGGAGATTTCTCCCCGCTCTCTGAGAACCAGAAGTATTTGAGGTAAGGTTTCGTGACGGCGTTGTAGCTGAGGGAGAACAGCTCGCGAGTTTCCGGGTCGAGTTTAGGGTGCGCGATCATGGAATTCCGGAGCTGGTCGTCGAAGTCGTATCGGCCGACGGTGGTGAGATCACCGGCGGGCGTGATGTGGATGTGATACGGGAGATCATCCTCGGACATAACGAGAAGGTGGTTGTTGAAGTAGATGACGCCGGCGTTCGCCACGCCGGTGCCTTGCGAGGGGTCGACGAGGCCCAGAAGAGAGCGGGCGTAGAAGAGGAGGAGGCGGGCGACGCCTGAGTGGCCGTGGAGTTCGCCGATGGCTTTCGGAAAAATGGCGCGCCCCACGGCGCGCTCCTGCCGAAGGCGCTCTGTTTCAGTGAAGCGGCAGGCGTACGAGGCGCAGCCGTTCCGGAGGGAGACAGCGTGGACCATGCCGTCGCCGTCGAAAAAGTGGTGCCCGGCGACGGGCTTGAACTCGGGATTCGCGCCATTTCTGAGGTAGACGCCGTTGATAATGGCCGGGATGCGGCCGTCGACAGGAAGATTGTGGTGAGGTGGCTGCTCCATCACCGGCGCGAAGTTGCCGGCGATTTGCACGGCGGGATCGGAGGTGCGGGGGAGAGTGTGTACGCGCTCGAGCAGGTTGGTTATGATTCTCTCCTCCATCGCGTCCAGCGCTGCCGCCATCGCTCGTTGCAAGAGGTTCCATTTTGGACGCTGGGGGACGGGCTTGGCGGTGGCCGGAGCAGCAGTCTGCAGGGGAGAGAAGAAGGGTGTGGACTGAGTATGCTTTATCGCAGGGAGAGAGCAAGCAGAGAAAGGAAGTGCTTGTCCGGCGAACCCGCGGGAGTTGCGTGGAGAATGGTGGCGGTCGGAGTTTGCTGTGTGAAAGGTGCTATTAGAGATTAACCTGGCCATGGAGGATGCCATGGCTGTGAAGGAGATGAAGTGGGAGAGAGAGGAGTTGTTAGCCACACTCCCAATCTCCCACTCTGCTCCCGGTTGCTCTGTTTCTTAGTGTTTCCTCTTGCTTGCTCTGTTTTTTTCTCACAGCGAAAGGGACGCGAGTGATTTTATCGAGTGTCGGAGGACTTTGGATCATTACAGGTGTAACATGGAGGGTGTAGCCACGTGTGTCTTCCGGAGAGCGGAGACGATTCTAGACTTGGAATTGAACCGATGAACGCCACGTGTTGCCTGTTGGCGGGGTTGCAACTTGATTCCAACCATTTCCACATACGGATTCGTTGTTTTTCCCATGGTATAGAACTGGTAATGTAGAATATTTGACAAGAAAAATAAGAAAATGATTTGATATTCCATAAAACGACGTGACATTGAGAAGTCAATTATTTACGAGAATTGTTAAAAGCACCGCAGTTTTGGCTATGTGCACCGCATTTTTATGTGTCTTTTGAAAATACGTCTTGTGCGTGCATTTTTAGGAAAAGTGTTCAACACGAAAGTTGTAGTTCTCGTTGAGATCTACAACTTCCGTGTTGAACACTTTTCCTAAAAATGCACGCACAAGGCGTATTTCAAAAAATTCGCTATAGTTACGCTCATGTTTCAATCAGGGCGGCAATACGCCTTGTTCGTGCATTTTTAGGAAAAGTGTTCAACACGAAAGTTGTAGATCTCGAAGAGATCTACAACTTTTGTGTTGAACACTTTTCCTAAAAAATCATGTACAGAGCGTATTTTCAAAAGGCGCGTAATAACTCGTACAAATTGCGGTGCACATAGCCAAAACTGCGGTGCTTTTAACAACTCCCTTATTTATTCTTAAGGGAAATTACTATGTTGCCCCCCTTGCCTAGTATTATGTTGTGCCGCAGTGACATATTTTGGTTCTTTATATTGGAAGCCCGCGAATAGCTATTTGCAGCCCATTTATAATAGCAGCCCAAGAAATCAATATTGGCAGCCCAATTAAAAAAAATAGAGCGAAGAAATCAGATTTAATTAACAATAACAGTGCATAGTAGATTTAACAAATAACATAATAATCTTTGAAGAATTTATATGTCCTCCAACAAAATCTACAAAAAAAGATAGGAGAAAAGAATGTCGCTCCACTTAATGTGTCTCCCCTGCAAATGTAAAGTCTACTTGACGTAGAATTTAACAGATTTCTACTCTTCAATGCCGATAATATCTTCCTTGGTTTCACCCCAGGCATTATACATATCTTCAACTATTGCGGTTTCACTTTGATCTAGTATCTTGGCAAATGGATGATGCGCTTCAAGATGGACCAACCCTTGATTATGCACACCACACATAACATCAATCTTCTACTCATCAATGACTCTCTACGACCCCTAATTGGAAATTTGCAAACGCATCGCTTGAAGCTAGATTTTCTCAAATTTCTTTTAACAAAATCCTTATTTTGTGATTCTCTGACGAAGCCGGATCAATCACACCCAAGAATAACTCTAGGTTTTGCACTTTACTCAATCTCATCAGTTTTTGTGATGATTACGATAAAACCTAAACCTTTGCCAATATTTCTAGCTTATTCTATCATTTTCTCTTTGCTACAAAATGTCCTATTAATACTGAAATGTTCTTCGACATCGATTGAAGATTTTTCGGAAAAATCATCATACGCCAATAATTTCATACTTTCATCGGAACTCATTTCAAGCTATAAATCAAATATGAAAAAACTTTGTTTAGAACAAGAAAAACATAGCCAAAAATCAATACTTAGAAGATGAAAACCCCAACCTTTGCAAAAAAATTTGAAAACTTTCACCACAAATTTTCTCTAAGAAGGAGAACCCTACATGAGAATAAAAAACAAAAAATAAGCACAATATTACCCTAACACTAGGAGATGAAACTCTAGGTTTTAATTTGAACACCTCAATCCCTAAAATATCAACATACATTTCTCTCTAAATGGTCAAGGAGACTTTTAATAGTGTGCTATGAAATTCCAGAATACAAAAAAGAAGTGAGAGGAGACCAAGCATTACCAGATTAGAGATTTTATGGGGGTGCTTTTTCGGCCAAATGAGATCAAGGGCAGCCAAAGGAGAGGCACTCCACGGGAGACGGACCGACGGCGGGATCGACGGGTGGCTGGCGGCTGGGCAGCGAAAGAAGATCGCGGCGGGTGGAACTAGCAGATCGCGAAAACGGAGGGGGCTGGGATCGGGAATCGGGAATTGGGAGGGGGCTGCCTTTAGAGGGTTTTTTAGGTTTAAAGAGATTTTTTGGATTTTTTTGGGCTGCACATAACCAATCGCGGGCTGCCAATATAAAGACCCATATAGAATATTTGACAAATGTAATTAAGGCTGCAAAATTCCCAACAGAAAATAATTGTACACTGATATATATATATAATCACATAATTTAAATTCTTTAGTCGAGAGTTTCCTCGCATATGCAATTAATTAATTTTTTTTATATTCCAATATATTATTTTAAATTTTACTGTTGTTTAAAGTAATAATGATAATAATAATAATAATAATAATAATAATATGCATTTGGATGGGGATCATCAACAAATAACTAAAGATCCTTCTCAAGCACAGTGTCACGGACTTAGGCTTCGTTTGGGGGAACTTATTTTCACCGGCCAAGCGGTCACGACCGCATGAATCGGACCTTAATATATTAAGGTCCGATTCATGCGGTCGTGACCGCTTGGCCGGTGAAAATAAGTTCCCCCAAACGGAGCCTTAGTATATCAACACTAAGTGCGTGCGGCACTTGACTAGTATTTCCACCAACACCGTGACAACATGTCTCTTCTTTTGATGTTTCAGGTCAATATTAAAAAAATGTATTTCTACAAAACAGATTTACTATTTTCTCTCTTACTACTAAAAGCTTATATTTCTCGATCTCGCCACAACCCTATTCCTCTTCCCCACAAGTACATCCTCCGCCGCCCACCGTTAACCGCCGGACGCCGCTTTATTCCGCCACCGGAGACCTCCACCCTTCTGTGCCGGCAAGCAGAGGCTGAAACTGTTATTATTAGCTTCCATCAACTTTAGCCTCAAACAAGAGTTTAGGATTTAGGGTTTATGGTCCATCATTTGTCGTGTGGAGCGTCATTTGTTGTGAGGGCGACATTTGTTATGGGGAAGACATTTGTCGTGGGCGGCGACATTTGTCATGGACAGCGCATTTGTCGTGGGCGTCAACATTTGTCATGGGCGGCATTTCATTAAAATCTGGTATGTATTACTAATAATTCACGAAACATAGCCGTCAGATATATCTGGTTCTTGCAATTAAGTAGGAAAACTCATGCAAATATTCAAATCCACGTAGCAGTAGAATATGCACTCAATAAATAAACACGATAAAGATGAGAACTGGTTTAAAGTCAAAAACATCATTAAATCAATTTGGTGAAAACTGGCCGATCTCCGTACCTCATTGTTGACATCTACTACCCAATTTGATGAAGAAGAAAAACATTCATGACGTCACCTATGATCAAGATACAATCTCTAAGAGACAAATTGCAATCCACCGTATTTGTCCAAATGAAAAACCTGCTGCAACTTTTTTTATTTAATCTACTCAAATTTCTTTGTCAACATAACAAAAAAGAAATCAACAAATTATATTGAAGTATGCACTAAACTGAATGAAAAGCCTCGTTACATTACTAAAACATGTTGTCAAAAGCTGAAATATATTTCACTATATCACCCGGCGCGGTAACCCGACAACGGCAGTATCCGACGCGACGGCGCTCCCGCTACTCACGAACCCCGTGCACTATCACTCATATATATATATGAGTTAAAATAGTTACATATACATGAAGAAATGAATGAAAGCTGAAAGAAATGCCTTGGGCAGTACATGGAAGAAGAGAGTGTAAAATCAATTGGCTTGAGTAAAATCAGTTATTCAAGATGCCTTGCTGTTTCTATATCTACTGCAGTAAATTAATATTTGCCGAGTGAAGTTTATGGTTTTCACTGCCCGAACACAATTAGATCACTCAGCATATACTATAAATTTGTAGTTCAAAGCTTTGTGCACTTACAATAAATTTGAAATTTGTATTTAGATGTATTAGTGAACATCCTAAACTGATGTCCTTGGTGTCTCTCAAACACCAAAATTCATAACTGTTATGTAAATTAAAGGTAATTACACATAAAATTTCAACTGAAAGTGAAAATCGAAAAACAAATTCTTAATCAAGACACGCTGTGAAATTGCATAATAAAATACAAAATCGGAAGAGGAAAAAAATATCCGAAATAAAATCGTCGATGATGGGGGGGTTCGGCGGGGTCCTCTGTCGTTGATGGAGATGAGGTTTCTATAAAAAAAATCTATTTGCTCCGCGGGAGACGACATTCGCCTGGAAGAAATACAGAATTCGTAGCAGTCTATAAAGTTGGTTTGCAAATGGTGAGACTTAAATAAGTTACTTTTCATGGTAGGAAACAAATTCAGCAGATAATTGAGGTGTGCAATAGAGGTTCACACAAATGTTGATGAAAATAGGATATAAGGCATGAAAGAAGAGAGTACTAAATCATAGTATCAAATAAATGTGTGGTATGTGAGACAGTCTTTCAAAGTAAAACAACACTAACTATCACATGGGACAAAGAGGCATATAAAATTAATTTATCAAAACCAAGAAGCATTACCAATTAAGAAGAATTGATTTAATTTTTTGTAGAACATACATCATAGGAGAAGCCCGGTAGAAAAAAAACACATCATCATATGAGCAATTAATTCCTAAAATACACTGGTAACCGGCTATGAACGAAAATAATATAGCTATTTCCTCATTTCCACGTCTAAGAACTGGAACTATATCCCTAAATCAAAATGTGTATTAGATCAAACGATTTGAAAATAATAAAGAGATTTGAAGAATATCGAGAAAGAAATCAAACGATTTCACAAACATCTAGCATGAAATGAAATACCTTGTCGTGTAGTGGTAATGCCAAGAAAGTGATCATGAATTTGATTCTCAAGTTGTAGAAATTTCTCCTCATGTTTTAACCATAAAGCTACGCATTAGTAAATGAAATATCAGTCGAGAAGGAAATATGAAGAAAACCACCAAATTATAAAAATGAACATAAGGGGATGAGAAGAAGAAAATACATAAAGCATAAAGAATCAGTCCCCCAAGACAACACAACGTTCAGAAGTTGGATCAATCTAATGCTTTTATCTTTAAGCATGCATAAAGGTTCTGTATTAAGACTACACCTAAAGCAATTAGTTTCCAAAAATCTTAATTTTGTTAGTGAAAGAATCTCACAAAACTCAATAGAAGGAGAAACAAGATGAATTTAGAGAAGAGTACCGTGACAAATAGAGCAAACCCAACTTCCGAAATTAGATTGATATACCAAAGTTAACATCTCTCGCAACCCCAACAGAAAATCGAAGAAAAGAGGTTATAGGATTCATCCATGTTTATCTTACCCGGCAATTATCCAAACTCAAATCAATTCACCGCAATAAATCCGACTTCTAGAATGTCAGTAGAACAGGAAAATGGAATCCGTCCTCAAAACTCCTCCAGGACCGATTCAGTGGATGTTAAGAGGAGCGGCTAGATGATGCTTCTACTAAACCCCAAACCAGTAATGCATAAAGCAGTAAATCAAGCGGAGATTTAGCAGAGGTTGTGAGAGGGGAGAGGTTACAGAAATTCAAAATAGGAAGAGAGAAGGAATCACATTGTACAACCCTCATTCTCCGTGGGTAGGCCCATTCAAATCCACGTAGGTAGAAGTCAAGGTCAAAAGGTCAACACAGAAGCCGGCAGTCCAAGACACAAGGCAACTCAGCCAGCAAGAGCAAGGCGCGAGCTGGGCGAGCAAGGGGCGAGCTGGGCGAGCAAGGCACGAGCTGGGCGAGCAAGGCGCGAGCTGGGCGAGCAAGGGGCGAGTATGGCGAGCAAGGGGCGAGTATGGCGAGCAAGGGGCGAGTATGGCGAGCAAGGGGCGAGTATGGCGAGCAAGGGGCGAGCAGAGGCGAGCAGGGGCGAGCAGAGGCGAGCAGGGGCGAGCTTGGGCGAGTATCTCGCGAGTATGGGCGAGTATCTCGCGAGTATGAGCGAGTAGCTCTTGTAACTCGCGAGCAGAGGCAGTATCCTCGCCTGGACCCCCCTAGGATTTCTCTATAAATAGCCCCCCAGGGGTACTAGAAATGAGACTTTTGGAAGTGGTCGAGGTCCCCCCAAGCTGGATACTCGCCAAATCCATGCCCGTCTAGTACCTCGCCCAGCTTTTGGTTGCGGAGGGGAAGTTTCTCCCAAACTTCCGGGTACGTGGTGGGACCTCCCTGCTGGAACACCTGGGGTGTGCTTAGTCATTTTCTCTCTCCTATTTTAGCTATCAGAGCCGTGAAGTTAGACCGCAGGATCAGTAACCTCGGGCTGCATTGTTGATGCTCGACGAGCTCCTAGTCGCGATGGACTGCTTCAACAACCTACTCGCAAGGTCTCCAAGTTGATGCTCGACTAGGAGCTCGTCGAGCATCAACTTGGAGACCTCGCGAGTAGCTTATGTGCTTTCCCTTGGTGGCGAACTCGTCATGAATCATCCTGTTTGTTAGTCAGACAAAAGCACTCGCGGGCTTTACCAAAGCATCCGTAAGCATATAGATGTATGGACATCACTGACATTGAAGAAGGACGAAACTGGGGGGAGGAGGAGTGTCCCTTTGACATAAGAACTAGGCACCAGGTTCTCACCACCTTGCGAGTAGAGAACCTGCCTATGGGCGAGTATAGAAGCTCGCCTATGGGCGAGTAAGGAAGGATCTCGCCAATGGCCGAGTATTGAAGAAGCTCGCCTGCATGAAATCGCCTCATTTGATGTTGCTCGCCTATGTGCGAGTAAGGAAGAAGTTCGCCTATGGGCGAGTATTGAAGGAGCTCGCCTATGGGCGAGTATTGAAGAAGCTCGCCTATGGGTGAGTATTGAAGAAGCTCGCCCACCTGCAAAAAGTCGCCTGCATGAACTCGCCTATGGGCGAGTAGGGAGGGTGAGTAAGGAAGGATCTCGCCACTACCCAGGAAGCTCGCCTCTCTTCCGAGTAAAGTCGCTGGTCTGAACTTATCTCTGGATCTCGCCTGCAGGAACTCGGGATCTCGCCTATGACGAGTATGGAACTCGCCAATCATGCGCTCGTCTTCTCGCCATCTTGGAACTCGCCTGAGGATGTCGCCATCTGGAACTCGCCTTGCTTGTCGAATGCTCGCGAGTTGCTGCCTTTGACCTCCATCTCGCCACTTTAAGCCATGAAGCCATCTCGCAAAAATTTCTTCCTCCGACTACGATCCACGCTCACCGCACCAAAGTGTTGACGCCAGGAAAATCCTGGCCCCAAAATTCGGATCAATGCAGCCCGAGGTTACTGATCCTGCGGTCCAGCTCCACGGCTCGGATAGCTAAATAGGAGAGAGAAAATGACTACAAGCACACCCCATGTGCTCCAGCAGGGAGGTCCCACCACGTACCCGGAAGTTTGGGAGAAACTTCCCCTCCGCAACCAAAAGCTGGGCGAGGTACTAGACGGGCATGGATTTGGCGAGTGTCCAACTTGGGGGGACCTCGACCACTTCCAAAAGTCTGCCTTTTCTAGTACCCCCTGGGGGTCCATTTATAGAGAAATCCTGGGTGGGGGGGGGGGGGGGTACAGACGAGTATACTGCCTCTGCTCGCGAGTTACAAGGGCTACTCGCCCATACTCGCGAGATACTCGCCCATAATCGCCCATACTCGCGAGATACTCGCCCAAGCTCGCCTCTGCACACCTCTGCTCGCCCCTTGCTCGCCATACTCGCCCCTTGCTCGCCATACTCGCCACTTGCCCGCCCAGCTCGCGCCTTGCTCGCCCAGCTCGCGCCTTGCTCGCCCAGCTCGCGCCTTGCTCGCCCAGCTCGCGCCTTGCTCGCCCAGCTCGCGCCTTGCTCGCCCAGCTCGCCCCTTGCTCACCCAGTTCGCGCCTTGCTCTTGCTGGCTGAGTTGCCTTGTGTCTTGGACTGCCGGCTTCTGTGCTGACCTTTTGACCTCGACTTCTACCTATGTGGCTTTGAATGGGCCTACCCTCGGAGAATGAGGGTTGTACACACATGGTCTGCTCCATTTCCTGCCGCGACCCCAACGATCGGTAAGAAGATAGAGGGAAAGAGAGAGTCGCAAACCTAGTTCAACCTCCTCCCAGTAGCGTCGGCTCAAACCCTCTCTAATTGAAGAAGATTAGAAGGGATCCCATGTGCGTCGAAATGTTTTAGTGTCGGCTTCAACACATTAGAGCGCATTACAACACATTAGTGTCAACTTCAACACATTAGAGCGCTCGATTCAAAGGCTGAAGGATCCCGTGTGCGTCCTCGAAGAGGAGAGCCGATGTCTTTTCGTCTCTCCCTCCCCGGGAGGAGGCGATGGAGGTCCGCATATGAAGAAGCCGCTTCCTGGTTTTTCCCCTAGTTTTCGCCGCTCCATATTTGTGGTGGGAGAGGAGAAGCGGGAAGTCGTCGTTGTACAACCCAGTATTCGTCGAGTGCTTTTCCCTTGGATAGAGAGAGGGAGGACGAGCGGTAGGAGGCGGAGACCTCCGCTCGCCCAGCATTCGGCGGAGAGGGGAGAGGCCAGCTCGACCCCCCTCTCGCCCAGCATTCGGTGGAGAGGGGAGAGGCCAGCTGGACCCCCCCCCCTCTCGCCCAGCATTCGGCGGAGAGGGGAGAGGCCAGCTCGACCCCCCTCTCGCCCAACATTCGGCGGAGAGGGGAGAGGCCAGCTCGACCCCCCTCTCGCCCATCATTCGGCGGAGAGGGGAGAGGCCAGCTCGACCCCCCCTCTCGCCCAGCATTCGGCGGAGAGGGGAGAGGCCAGCTCGACCCCCCTCTCGCCCAGCATTCGGCGGAGAGGGGAGAGGCCAGCTCGACCCCCCCTCTCGCCCAACATTCGGCGGAGAGGGGAGAGGCCAGCTCGACCCCCCCTCTCGCCCAACATTCAGCGGAGAGGGGAGAGGCCAGCTCGACCCCCCCTCTCGCCCAGCATTCGGCGGAGAGGGGAGAGGCCAGCTCGACTCCCCTCTCGCCCAGCATTCGGTGGAGAGGGGAGAGGCCAGCTCGACCCCCCCTCTCGCCCAGCATTCGGCGGAGAGGGGAGAGGCCAGCTCGACCGCCCTCTCGCCCAGCATTCGGCGGAGAGGGGAGAGGCCAGCTCGACCCCCCTCTCGCCCAGCATTCGGCGGAGAGGGGAGAGGCCAGCTCGACCCCCCTCTCGCCCAGCATTCGGCGGAGAGGGGAGATGCCAGCTCGACCCCCCCTCTCGCCAGCATTCGGCGGAGAGGGGAGAGGCCAGCTCGACCCCCCCCCCCCCCCCCCCCCCCCTCTCGCCCAGCATTCGGCGGAGAGGGGAGAGGCCAGCTCGACCCCCCCTCTCGCCCAGCATTCGGCGGAGAGGGGAGAGGCCAGCTCGACCCCCCTCTCGCCCAGCATTCGGCGGAGAGGGGAGAGGCCAGCTCGACCCCCCCTCTCCCCAGCATTCGGCGGAGAGGGGAGAGGCCAGCTCGACCCCCCCTCTCGCCCAGCATTCGGCGGAGAGGGGAGAGGCCAGCTCGACCCCCCCCCCCCTCTCGCCCAGCATTCGGCGGAGAGGGGAGAGGCCAGCTCGACCCCCCCTCTCGCCCAGCATTCGGCGGAGAGGCCAACTCGGCCCCCCTCATCCAGTTTACCATTCGCAGTCCAGTTTGGCTATTCGCAGTCCAGTGGTCTGCATTTAGCATTTCAGAACAGCGGGATTCAGCTATCCGCAGCCCAATTCAGGGGTATTCTGGTAATCTGGCAGACCAGTTTTTGGCTATTTGCAGCCCAACTTCAAAAATCCTATAAATAGGACCAAGGGGGCACCATTTGGAGAGATCTCTCATCCTAGGCTAGCTCTCTCCTTCTCCCTCTCCCTCCCCAAGTCTCTCTAGGGGGTGAGGAGAGGCTCCAGTGGTGCCCAAGCTTAGTAGTGGCTTGGGAGGGGAAGTTCCAAGGGGACTTCCGGGTACGTGGCGGGACCTCCCCGCTAAGCCCTTGGTCCAGTTCTTAGTTCCGACACCTTCAACCTAGAGCTCTCCCTTGGGGGAAGTAAGGGTTGGTCGCCCCTCAGCCTCGTTGAGGGCCCCGAACTCCACAGAGACCGAGTAGTCGGTTTCAACATTTATGGTGCGGTGAGCGTGGAGAGTGACTGATTCAAGAAATCCTCAAGATGAGCTCCATGGGCGGAGGTGGAGGAAGTTCCGACCCGGGTCACTCGCAGCCCCCGGTAGATGGGGTGATGTTGGAGATGTTCGAAAATTTCAGGCAAGAGGTCCTGCAGACCTTGCAGGTAGCTTTCGCCACAATAAGCGAAGGCAGGAGAGAAAGTGGTCCGGAGGCCTCACCTTAGCAGGTTGGCGAGAACACCCTCGGCCAGCCATCCAGGAAGGAGGTGTCGGAAGGGGGGCGAGTGGGGAGGTCCTCGACCCCCACTCGCCGAGACCCAAGTGGGCGAGCGGGGAGGTCCTCGACCCCCACTCGCCGAGGCACAAGGGGGAGAGCGAGGAGGCGCCATGCCCCCACTCGCCCAGCACCAAAAGAGGGCGAGCGTGAGAAGTCCTTTTTGTGAGCAGATCCTCTCAGCCCCGGTTCCGGAGGGGTTCAAGGGGGCGAAGATGTCTCACTACTTCGGCAAGAATGACCCCGTCTTACACCTACAGTGGTTTGAAGACATGGCCTCCATCATGCCCATGTCGGCCGCTTTCAAATGTCGACTCTTCGCGACAACTCTGAAGGAGAAGGCTAGAGATTGGTTTCATCAGCTCCCTGCGGGATCCATCTATGCCTTCGAAGACTTACGTCGAGGTTTCCTGCTGCGCTTCTCGACGTCAAGGAAGAGGAAGAAAGATGCCGAAGCACTTTTCAAGATCAAGCAAGAGCCAGAAGAGTCGCTGGCTCACTATCTGGAGCGGTTCAGGGAGGAGGTTCTCCTCGTACAAGAAGTGCCCGGGTACACCGTCAAGCTCGCCTTCACGGTGGGGCTACGGGAGGGCTTCTTCAAGATGGACCTCAAGAGAAGAGCTCCTTTGTCCTTTGAGGAGTTGATGGAAAGGGTGGCAGAAGAAGTTGAAAGTGAGGAGGCCAACCCGGAGTTCACAAGAAGGCTGGCCAAGCTGAGTGAGCCAGAGGCAAGGCAGCATGGGAGGAAGGTAGAGGCTCCCGAGAGGAAGTTCGACCAAGAGGAGGACAACTTCCAAGAAGAAGAGACTGACCTCCCAGGGTGGAGGCAGGGCCCGAAAGCACCCTCTCCACCACCCCAGCAAGCCATGGCGATCGGCCACAGAAGAAGAAGAAATCGTAGGGGAGGAAGAGGGGGCGTCCGAGTGGAGTTGCCTTACTGTGACTTCCATCAGGAGGAAGGCCACGCGACATCCGCCTGCCCCGAGTTCTTGGAAATGAGGGAGGCGAGGGGCCCGAGGCCGCAACGTCAACAACCAGAGGAGGTTGAGGAGGACCATGCCGGGGAATAGAAGTCCGAGTCCCGGTCTCCGTGCTTTGTTTTTTCTTTGAGTCCATGTAGTAGGAGAGAATGTTTCCCTACTTAGTTTTTCTTGCATGTAACCGAATGATTAATGAAATGAAAGTTTTTTGAAGTATTGTTCCCCTTGGATGGTTTCGCTGACCGGGCTCTCACTAGACGGCAGGACAGGTTGACCTCCTAGGGAGGATAAGAGATGTTCCCCTTGGATGGTTTCGCTGACCGGGCTCTCACTAGACGGCAGGACAGGTTGACCTCCTAGGGAGGATAAGAGATGTTCCCCTTGGATGGTTCCGCTGACCGGGCTCTCACTAGACGGCAGGACAGGTTAACCTCCTAGGGAGGATAAGAGATGTTCCCCTTGGATGGTTCCGCTGACCGGGCTCTCACTAGACGGCAGGGCAGGTTGACCTCCTAGGGAGGTTAAGTGATGTTCCCCTTGGATGGTTCCGCTGACCGGGCTCTCACTAGACGGCAGGGCAGGTTGACCTCCTAGGGAGGTTAAGTGATGTTCCCCTTGGATGGTTCCGCTGACCGGGCTCTCACTAGACGGCAGGACAGGTTGACCTCCTAGGGAGGTTAAGTGATGTTCCCCTTGGATGGTTCCGCTGACCAGGCTCTCACTAGACGGCAGGGCAGGTTGACCTCCTAGGGAGGTTAAGTAATGTTCCCCTTGGATGGTTCCGCTGACCGGGCTCTCACTAGACGACAGGGCAGGTTGACCTCCTAGGGAGGTTAAGTATTGTTCCCCTTGGATGGTTCCGCTGACCGGGCTCTCACTAGACGGCAGGACAGGTTGACCTCCTAGGGAGGATAAGAGATGTTCCCCTTGGATGGCTCCGCTGACCGGGCTCTCACTAGACGGCAGGACAGGTTGACCTCCTAGGGAGGATAAGAGATGTTCCCCTTGGATGGTTCCGCTGACCGGGCTCTCACTAGACGGCAGGACAGGTTGACCTCCTAGGGAGGATAAGAGATGTTCCCCTTGGATGGTTCCGCTGACCGGGATCTCACTAGACGGCAGGACAGGTTGACCTCCTAAGGAGGATAAGAGATGTTCCCCTTGGATGGTTCCGCTGACCGGGCTCTCACTAGACGGCAGGGCAGGTTGACCTCCTAGGGAGGTTAAGTGATGTTCCCCTTGGATGGTTCCGCTGACCGGGCTCTCACTAGACGGCAGGGCAGGTTGACCTCCTAGGGAGGTTAAGTGATGTTCCCCTTGGATGGTTCCGCTGACCGGGCTATCACTAGACGGCAGGACAGGTTGACCTCCTAGGGAGGTTAAGTGATGTTCCCCTTGGATGGTTCCGCTGACCGGGCTCTCACTAGACGGCAGGGCAGGTTGACCTCCTAGGGAGGTTAAGTGATGTTCCCCTTGGATGGTTCCGCTGACCGGGCTCACTAGACGGCATGGCAGGTTGACCTCCTAGGGAGGTTAAGTGTTGTTCCCCTTGGATGGTTCCGCTGACCGGGCTCTCACTAGACGGCAGGACAGGTTGACCTCCTAGGGAGGATAAGAGATGTTCCCCTTGGATGGTTCCGCTGACCGGGATCTCACTAGACGGCAGGACAGGTTGACCTCCTAGGAGGATAAGAGATGTTCCCCTTGGATGGTTCCGCTGACCGGGCTCTCACTAGACGGCAGGACAGGTTGACCTCCTAGGGAGGATAAGAGATGTTCCCCTTGGATGGTTCCGCTGACAGGGCTCTCACTAGACGGCAGGACAGGTTGACCTCCTAGGGAGGATAAGAGATGCTCCCCTTGGATGGTTCCGCTGACCGGGCTCTCACTAGACGGCAGGGCAGGTTGACCTCCTAGGGAGGTTAAGTGATGTTCCCCTTGGATAGTTCCGCTGACCGGGCTCTCACTAGACGGCAGGGCAGGTTGACCTCCTAGGGAGGTTAAGTGATGTTCCCCTTGGATGGTTCCGCTGACCGGGCTCTCACTAGACGGCAGGACAGGTTGACCTCCTAGGGAGGATAAGAGATGTTCCCCTTGAATGGTTCCGCTGACCGTGCTCTCACTAGACGGCAGGGCAGGTTGACCTCCTAGGGAGGTTAAGGATGTTCCTCTTGGATGGTTCCGCTGACCGGGCTCTCACTAGACGGCAGGGCAGGTTGACCTCCTAGGGAGGTTAAGTGATGTTCCCCTTGGATGGTTCCGCTGACCGGGCTCTCACTAGACGGCAGGACAGGTTGACCTCCTAGGGAGGATAAGAGATGTTCCCCTTGGATAGTTCCGCTGACCGGGCTCTCACTAGACGGCAGGGCAGGTTGACCTCCTAGGGAGGTTAAGTGATGTTCCCCTTGGATGGTTCCGCTGACCGAGCTCTCACTAGACGGCAGGGCAGGTTGACCTCCTAGGGAGGTTAAGTGATGTTCCCCTTGGATGGTTCCACTGACCGGGCTCTCACTAGACGGCAGGGCAGGTTGAACTCCTAGGGAGGTTAAGTGATGTTCCCCTTGGATGGTTCCGCTGACCGGGATCTCACTAGACGGCAGGGCGGGTTGACCTCCCAGGGAGGTTAAGTGATGTTCCCCTTGGATGGTTCCGCTGACCGGGCTCTCACTAGACGGTAGGGCAGGTTGACCTCCTAGGGAGGTTAAGTGATGTTCCCCTTAGATGGTTCCGCTGACCGGGCTCTCACTAGACGGCAGGGCAGGTTGACCTCCCAGGGAGGTTAAGTGATGTTCCCCTTGGATGGTTCCGCTGACCGGGCTCTCACTAGACGGCAGGGCAGGTTGACCTCCTAGGGAGGTTAAGTGATGTTCCCCTTGGATGGTTCCGCTGACCGGGCTCTCACTAGACGGCAGGGCAGGTTGACCTCCGAGGGAGGTTAAGTGATGTTCCCCTTGGATAGTTCCGCTGACCGGGCTCTCACTAGACGGCAGGGCAGGTTGACCTCCCAGGGAGGTTAAGTGATGTTCCCCTTGGATGGTTCCGCTGACCGGGCTCTCACTAGACGGCAGGGCAGGTTGACCTCCTAAGGAGGTTAAGTGATGTTCCCCTTGGATGGTTCCGCTGACCGGGCTCTCACTAGACGGCAGGGCAGTTTGACCTCCTAGGGAGGTTAAGTGATGTTCCCCTTGGATGGTTCCGCTTACCGGGCTCTCATTAGACGGCAGGGCAGGTTGACCTCCTAGGGAGGTTAAGTATTGTTCCCCTTGGATGGTTCCGCTGACCGGGGTCTCACTAGACGGCAGGACAGGTTGACCTCCTAGGGAGGATAAGAGATGTTCCCCTTGGATGGTTCCGCTGACCGGGCTCTCACTAGACGGCAGGACAGGTTGACCTCCTAGGGAGGATAAGAGATGTTCCCCTTGGATGGTTCCGCTGACCGGGCTCTCACTAGACGGCAGGACAGGTTGACCTCCTAGGGAGGATAAGAGATGTTCCCCTTGGATGGTTCCGCTGACCGGGCTCTCACTAGACGGCAGGACAGGTTGACCTCCTAGGGAGGATAAGAGATGTTCCCCTTGGATGGTTCCGCTGACCGGGCTCTCACTAGACGGCAGGGCAGGTTGACCTCCTAGGGAGGTTAAGTGATGTTCCCCTTCGATGGTTCCGCTGACCGGGCTCTCACTAGACGGCAGGGCAGGTTGACCTCCTAGGGAGGTTAAGTGATGTTCCCCTTGGATGGTTCCGCTGACCGGGCTCTCACTAGACGGCGGGACAGGTTGACCTCCTAGGGAGGATAAGAGATGTTCCCCTTGGATGGTTCCGTTGACCGGGCTCTCACTAGACGGCAGGGCAGGTTGACCTCCTAGGGAGGTTAAGTGATGTTCCCCTTGGATGGTTCCGCTGACCGGGCTCTCACTAGACGGCAGGGCAGGTTGACCTCCTAGGGAGGTTAAGTGATGTTCCCCTTGGATGGTTCCGCTGACCGGGCTCTCACTAGACGGCAGGACAGGTTGACCTCCTAGGGAGGATAAGAGATGTTCCCCTTGGATGGTTCCGCTGACCGGGCTCTCACTAGACGGCAGGGCAGGTTGACCTCCTAGGGAGGTTAAGTGATGTTCCCCTTGGATGGTTCCGCTGACCGGGCTCTCACTAGACGGCAGGGCAGGTTGACCTCCTAGGGAGGTTAAGTGATGTTCCCCTTGGATGGTTCCGCTGACCAGGCTCTCACTAGATGGCAGGGCAGGTTGACCTCCTAGGGAGGTAAAGTGATGTTCCCCTTGGATGGTTCCGCTGACCGGGCTCTCACTAGACGGCAGGGCAGGTTGACCTCCCAGGGAGGTTAAGTGATGTTCCCCTTGAATGGTTCCGCTAACCGGGCTCTCACTAGACGGCAGGGCAGGTTGACCTCCTAGGGAGGTTAAGTGATATTCCCCTTGGATGGTTCCGCTGACCGGGCTCTCACTAGACGGCAGGGCAGGTTGACCTCCCAGGGAGGTTAAGTGATGTTCCCCTTGGATGGTTCCGCTGACCGGGCTCTCACTAGACGGCAGGGCAGGTTGACCTCCTAGGGAGGTTAAGTGATGTTCCCCTTGGATGGTTCTGCTGACCGGGCTCTCACTAGACGGCAGGGCAGGTTGACCTCCTAGGGAGGTTAAGTGATGTTCCCCTTGGATGGTTCCGCTGACCGGGATCTCACTAGACGGCAGGGCGGGTTGACCTCCCAGGGAGGTTAAGTGATGTTCCCCTTGGATGGTTCCGCTGACCGGGCTCTCACTAGACGGTAGGGCAGGTTGACCTCCTAGGGAGGTTAAGTGATGTTCCCCTTAGATGGTTCCGCTGACCGGGCTCTCACTAGACGGCAGGGCAGGTTGACCTCCCAGGGAGGTTAAGTGATGTTCCCCTTGGATGGTTCCGCTGACCGGGCTCTCACTAGACGGCAGGGCAGGTTGACCTCCTAGGGAGGTTAAGTGATGTTCCCCTTGGATGGTTCCGCTGACCGGGCTCTCACTAGACGGCAGGGCAGGTTGACCTCCGAGGGAGGTTAAGTGATGTTCCCCTTGGATAGTTCCGCTGACCGGGCTCTCACTAGACGGCAGGGCAGGTTGACCTCCCAGGGAGGTTAAGTGATGTTCCCCTTGGATGGTTCCGCTGACCGGGCTCTCACTAGACGGCAGGGCAGGTTGACCTCCTAGGGAGGTTAAGTGATGTTCCCCTTGGATGGTTCCGCTGACCGGGCTCTCACTAGACGGCAGGGCAGTTTGACCTCCTAGGGAGGTTAAGTGATGTTCCCCTTGGATGGTTCCGCTTACCGGGCTCTCATTAGACGGCAGGGCAGGTTGACCTCCTAGGGAGGTTAAGTATTGTTCCCCTTGGATGGTTCCGCTGACCGGGGTCTCACTAGACGGCAGGACAGGTTGACCTCCTAGGGAGGATAAGAGATGTTCCCCTTGGATGGTTCCGCTGACCGGGCTCTCACTAGACGGCAGGACAGGTTGACCTCCTAGGGAGGATAAGAGATGTTCCCCTTGGATGGTTCCGCTGACCGGGCTCTCACTAGACGGCAGGACAGGTTGACCTCCTAGGGAGGATAAGAGATGTTCCCCTTGGATGGTTCCGCTGACCGGGCTCTCACTAGACGGCAGGACAGGTTGACCTCCTAGGGAGGATAAGAGATGTTCCCCTTGGATGGTTCCGCTGACCGGGCTCTCACTAGACGGCAGGGCAGGTTGACCTCCTAGGGAGGTTAAGTGATGTTCCCCTTCGATGGTTCCGCTGACCGGGCTCTCACTAGACGGCAGGGCAGGTTGACCTCCTAGGGAGGTTAAGTGATGTTCCCCTTGGATGGTTCCGCTGACCGGGCTCTCACTAGACGGCGGGACAGGTTGACCTCCTAGGGAGGATAAGAGATGTTCCCCTTGGATGGTTCCGCTGACCGGGCTCTCACTAGACGGCAGGGCAGGTTGACCTCCTAGGGAGGTTAAGTGATGTTCCCCTTGGATGGTTCCGCTGACCGGGCTCTCACTAGACGGCAGGGCAGGTTGACCTCCTAGGGAGGTTAAGTGATGTTCCCCTTGGATGGTTCCGCTGACCGGGCTCTCACTAGACGGCAGGACAGGTTGACCTCCTAGGGAGGATAAGAGATGTTCCCCTTGGATGGTTCCGCTGACCGGGCTCTCACTAGACGGCAGGGCAGGTTGACCTCCTAGGGAGGTTAAGTGATGTTCCCCTTGGATGGTTCCGCTGACCGGGCTCTCACTAGACGGCAGGGCAGGTTGACCTCCTAGGGAGGTTAAGTGATGTTCCCCTTGGATGGTTCCGCTGACCAGGCTCTCACTAGACGGCAGGGCAGGTTGACCTCCTAGGGAGGTAAAGTGATGTTCCCCTTGGATGGTTCCGCTGACCGGGCTCTCACTAGACGGCAGGGCAGGTTGACCTCCCAGGGAGGTTAAGTGATGTTCCCCTTGAATGGTTCCGCTGACCGGGCTCTCACTAGACGGCAGGGCAGGTTGACCTCCTAGGGAGGTTAAGTGATATTCCCCTTGGATGGTTCCGCTGACCGGGCTCTCACTAGACGGCAGGGCAGGTTGACCTCCCAGGGAGGTTAAGTGATGTTCCCCTTGGATGGTTCCGCTGACCGGGCTCTCACTAGACGGCAGGGCAGGTTGACCTCCTAGGGAGGTTAAGTGATGTTCCCCTTGGATGGTTCTGCTGACCGGGCTCTCACTAGACGGCAGGGCAGGTTGACCTCCTAGGGAGGTTAAGTGATGTTCCCCTTGGATGGTTTCGCTGACCGGGCTCTCACTAGACGGCAGGGCAGGTTGACCTCCTAGGGAGGTTAAGTGATGTTCCCCTTGGATGGTTCCGCTGACCGCGCTCTCACTAGACGGCAGTGCAGGTTGACCTCCTAGGGAGGATATGTTATGTTCCCCATGGATGGTTCCGCTGACCGGGCTCTCACTAGACGGCAGGGCAGGTTGACCTCCCAGGGAGGTCAAATGATTAGTTCCCCTCGTTAGCTGACAGGATAAGAAGGTCTCTCGGAGAGGTTATGTTTTTCCCCCGAGGTGGTTCCGCTAGTCGGGCTCTCGCTAGCCTGCAGGGTTGGAGGAACTCTCGGAGAGGCTAGGTGTTCTTTCCAAGTTGGCACCGTTAGCCGGGTTTCCAGCGACACTCGTCGAACACTCAGGGTTGGATGATTCTTTGCGAGCTTAAGCTAACCTCGCAAAGAGCGGGGATTGTGTACAACCCAGTATTCGTCGAGCGCTTTTCCCTTGGATAGAGAGAGGGAGGACGAGCGGTAGGAGGCGGAGACCTCCGCTCGCCCAGCATTCGACGGAGAGGGGAGAGGCAGCTCGACCCCCCTCTCGCCCAGCATTCGGTGGAGAGGGGAGAGGCCAGCTCGACCCCCCTCTCGCCCAGCATTCGGCGGAGAGGGGAGAGGTCAGCTCGACCCCCCTCTCGCCCAGCATTCGGCGGAGAGGGGAGAGGCCAGCTCGACCCCCCTCTCGCCCAGCATTCGGCGGAGAGGGGAGAGGCCAGCTCGACCCCCCCTCTCGCCCAGCGTTCGGCGGAGAGGGGAGAGGCCAGCTCGACCCCCCTCTCGCCCAGCATTCGGCGGAGAGGGGAGAGGCCAGCTCGACCCCCCCTCTCGCCCAGCATTCGGCGGAGAGGGGAGAGGCCAGCTGGACCCCCCCCCCCTCTCGCCCAGCATTCGGCGGAGAGGGGAGAGGCCAGCTCGACCCCCCTCTCGCCCAGCATTCGGAGGAGAGGGGAGAGGCCAGCTCGACCCCCCCCCCCCCTCCCTCTCGCCCAGCATTCGGCGGAGAGGGGAGAGGCCAGCTCGACCGCCCTCTCGCCCAGCATTCGGCGGAGAGGGGAGAGGCCAGATCGACCCCCCTCTCGCCCAGCATTCAACGGAGAGGGGAGAGGCCAGCTCGACCCCCCTCTCGCCCAGCATTCGGCGGAGAGGGGAGAGGCCAACTCGACCCCCCCTCTCGCCCAGCATTCGGCGGAGAGGGGAGAGGCCAGCTCGACCCCCCCCCCCCCCCCCCCCCTCTCGCCCAGTATTCGTCGGAGAGGGGAGAGGCCAGATCGACCCCCCCTCTCGCCCAGCATTCGGCGGAGAGGGGAGAGGCCAGCTCGACCCCCCTCTCGCCCAGCATTCGGCGGAGAGGGGAGAGGCCAGCTCGACCCCCCCTCTCACCCAGCATTCGGCGGAGAGGGGAGAGGCCAGCTCGACCCCCCCTCTCGCCCAGCATTCGGCAGAGAGGGGAGAGGCCAGCTCGACCCCCCCTCTCGCCCAGCATTCGGCGGAGAGGGGAGAGGCCAGCTCGACCCCCCCTCTCGCCCAGCATTCGGCGGAGAGGCCAACTCGGCCCCCCTCATCCAGTTTACTATTCGCAGTCCAGTTTGGCTATTCGCAGTCCAGTGGTCTGCATTTAGCATTTCAGAACAGCGGGATTCAGCTATCCGCAACCCAATTCAGGGGTATTCTGGTAATCTGGCAGACCAGTTTTTGGCTATTTGCAGCCCAACTTCAAAAATCCTATAAATAGGACCAAGGGGGCACCATTTGGAGAGATCTCTCATCCTAGGCTAGCTCTCTCCTTCTCCCTCTCCCTCCCCAAGTCTCTCTAGGGGGTGAGGAGAGGCTCCAGTGGTGCCCAAGCTTAGTAGTGGCTTGGGAGGGGAAGTTCCAAGGGAACTTCCGGGTACGTGGCGGGACCTCCCCGCTAAGCCCTTGGTCCAGTTCTTAGTTCCGACACCTTCAACCTAGAGCTCTCCCTTGGGGGAAGTAAGGGTTGGTCGCCCCTCAGCCTCGTTGAGGGCCCCGAACTCCACAGAGACCGAGTAGTCGGTTTCAACAGTCGTGACCTAGAGAACTCGAAGAGGCTATCTGTAGTGGGATATGAGGAGCGGCGGGTGGGAATCGAGAGGGCATCGTGAGGAGAATAGTAAAGATAGAAGAGGGATCGGGAATGAGGAGAGAGAAAGAGGGAGTTGGGGGTTGATGATGAACAGTTCCTATTAATCACACCATTATTAACGGTTCAGATTTTCCCAATGAATTTTAATTCAACATGCCATAATGAAATGATCCTACCAACGTTTCACAATTAAATGAAATTATACAACTCCATAAATTCATCGGGCAAAGTTTTGATATTTTGTAGATGCAATATTGGTGTCTCCCTAATATCTCTTGAGAGGGTAAATTAAGTTATAAAATGGAAGTATATATGATAGGTATCCCTTAATCCGGGCTGCGAATAGCCAAATCACTCGCCTCATTTGGTGGAGGAAATGAAGTTAACCAAAGTAAATCCGACTAGCCCCGTAACCACCCAATATGGGGTGCAAATAGTAAAATCCACTATCATATGATGCAAATAGTTAAATCCTCCAACATTAGGGTGTAAATAGTGAAATCTCATATCATAGGGGGTGCAAATAGTAAAATCCTCCAACATGTGGGTGTAAATAGTAAATCCCCCCATCATAGGGTGTAATTAGTAAAATCCTCTAACATGAGGTGCAGATAGTAAAATCCCATATCGTGGGATGTTATAGTAAAATCTTTCAATACGGTCTGCGTATAGCAAATAATATGGTTATGGTGTGTACATAACCATATCTGTCATATGAATACATATCACCATAAAACTATACAACATGGTGTGCGTATAACACATAAATTAGTTATGGTGTGCGGGTAGCCACATAACCACCATAACCGCCCATTATGGGTGAGTGTAAATATCCGAAATCATATCGGCCTGCGCGTAGTAAATTGTCATGAAATATGCGTATTAATTTATATGAAACCGGCCTGCAAATAACAATTGTGGTGGTTACGACCTGCAAATAACAATTATGGTGGTTACGGCCTGCAAATAATAATTATGGTGGTTACGGCTTGCGAATAACCGCATGACTACCGTAACCACCTCTGGGGCCTATAAATAGGACTCCAAGGCTCTCCTTCATGATCATCCTTTTCTCTTCCTCCTACCTCTTTCTCTTGAAGATCTCCTTCCTTTTTCTCTTTCGAAGATCTCCTTCGCCTCCGAAAAATCCTTCGAAGATCTTCGAGCGTCTTCGAAGATCTTCGAAAGCCTTGAAGATCCGACGAAAGGCATTCGTCCTCCTTCGAGCGAGCATTCCTCTCCAAGCGCGCCTCCGTGCGCTCCGCTCTCAAGACCGCTACAAGCGCGCCTCCGTGCGCTCCGCTCTCAGGACCGCTCCAAGCGCGCCTCTGTGCGCCCCGCTCCAAGCGCGCCTCTGTGCGCCCCGCTCCAAGAGCGCCACCGTGTGCTCCGCTCACTACAACAAATTAGATCTATAGCGGCGATTTTTTGCGACGCTTTTGAAAACGTCGCTGTAGATTTTATATTTCGCGACGTTTATTGTAATAAAGCGTGGCTGATGTTTTATACTGGTATTCGCGGCGCTTGTAGATAAAAACGTCGTGAAGAAAATAAGGTTTGTTATAAATCCGTAGAGGCCTTGAGGTGCGTCCAGGGAAAACTCCACTAAAAGGAGGTGGGGTCAACAATCAACGCATGATCGCCCGAGTTGAGGAGGCTGAACCCGCCATTTTCACCACCAACACACAAGAACGCACGAAGCGCGCGTCGTGCCCCGCCATGACCGAACCCCGCTACTGGGGTGCGGTTAGCCCGCACCCCACTAGTGGGGTGCGAATAGCCGCACCCCCCATAGTGGGGGATGCGGCCAAACCGCACCCCATGTGGGGTGCGACCAAGCCGCACCCCCTTGGGGTGCATCCAAGCCGCACCCCAAGCCGCACCCCATGAGGGGTGCGGCCAGGCCGCACCCCATGAGGGGAGCGGCCAGGCCGCACCCCAAGTCGCCCCCCTCCCTCGGGCGCGGCCGCGCCGCGCCCGCCTTTGGGGGCGGTCGAACCGCCCTCCCCCGTAGCAAGGTTGGGGTGAGTCCCCCCTCTTCCGGCTCGCCGCCCACTTTTCGGGCTCCGGACTCCGTTCGGAGTAATTCCCCGTTCGTTACGCGCTCAGAACGCTTCTGAGCGCGCTTAGCTCACTTTTTGTCTTTTCTGACTTCTCACATTTTGTCTTTCTAGCATGCTCACTTTTCGTCTTTCCAGTTTCTCACATTTCAGGAACAGCTTGTCGCCTTTTTCGCCTCCAACAAAACCGCCTGAACTGCCCGAACTACCCGAGGGGCAAGATGGTCAATTACGAAAAATGGCGATCCGTGTGCTCTGAACCGGAAAATATGATTCTTCCGCTAGGTGGTTACGATGGTTACAGCGGCGAAATTACCGGGCTACCCCCGACCAAAGCTATAAAAGGAGCCCCAGGACTTCATTTCAAAGGACCTGACCTTCTGGACCCGGGAGAGCGTCTTGCAGACTTTCGCGGAATTCTCCTTCGGACTCGAAGATTTCCTTCTTCCCGAAAGCCGATTCAGCGCAGTTTTGTTCTCCAGGGCGTTCTCACTTTTGTTCTCCACCTTTCTCAGAAGGAGAAAGGACTTAGTTTTTCTGGAGGTGGTTTGTCACCTTCGGAATTCTCTCTCTCTCTCTCTCTCTCTCTCTCTCTCTTTCTCTTTATTATTGTAACGAGTAGCGGTCTGTCGCGCTCGACTTCTAAGTCTATAATTGTAACCCCCACAAGATAGTGGAAGTTTGGTCGGCACAGCTCCGACCACGTGATTTTTTACCCTTTTCGGGTTTTCCACGCTAAAAAGTCTCAGTGTAATCAACGAATCTCAAATTGACTGTTTGTGCGCTTGGTTCACTCCCGAGCTAAGGTGGTTCAAGTAAACCGGTCTACCAAGAGCCCTAAGCGACCCGCAACAAGGTTTGGCGACGATTTTTTTGTAAAGTGCTGCTAAAAAGTACCACTAGCCATTTTAAGCCCTCCTCATTTCTTCCCGTTCTAGGGTTCTCCACCGCTAGCTGTTCTCGATGTCGCGGCTGGGAAGGAACCGACGGGATAGAGCGGGAGCGAGCTGGGAAGAGGCGAGTTGGGGATCTCGAAGAAGAAGCTCGCCTGCAAGTTCGCCTGCAAGCTGGGAGAGGGAGCTGAGAAGTTCGCCTGCAAGTGGATCTCGAAGAAGAAGCTGAGAACCGCCGTGGATTTTCATGATGTTCGCCGGGAAGTTGAGATCATGAGGCGGATGCCGCCTCATCCCAACCGCGTCTTTCTGGTACACTGTCGACCGCTGGATTCTTCCTCTTCTTCTGTTCATCTTATGAATATGTTTCTTAGAGTATTTGTAGCCCCTTCTGCTGATTCAAGCGGGAGCTGCAGATAGTTTATCTGTCAGCCTAATTACTTAAATAACAATTTACACTTGTTTTGGTCATTGTTTACTTTCCTTTTATCAAATGAGAAGTTTCTATATTTTTACTCCATGATTCTTATACTTCTGTCATTATTTTTGTTGAGAAATGCTATTATGGAGTAAACATTTGACAGATTTGTTGACCAAAAGACTTCTTTTTTTCCCGTGCTAACGGAAGTGCAGTTTTGAGAATATTTGACCAAAATTTATACCAAATTTAGGTTAATTGAAGCTTCTTTTATCTGTGCAGGGTCAGTTTTCTATGTCACATCAAGCGGTATTGGCTACAGTAACTGCTCAAACCCAATTGCCCAAATGCAGCTACAAGCAGGGTAAGTATCCTTTCACATCTGTATCATTAAATAATTCTTTTGGGCAATCAATTTTACCAGCATTTGAGAAGGGGCTTACATCCACTGTGCCTTTTGGGGTGATTGAAAGCCTAGATGTTCATAGTTGCTCACTCGTTGAATCAGATACATTTACATATAAAGTAGAATAAAATTCTATTAATGATAACTAACTCTGAACAACAATTATATTGCTCAAGTGACAGCGAAGGCGAAGGTGGCATTAAAGTCATAGATGATCCTTGTGTTGAGTTAGATCCAAAACGAAGGCAAGTAGATAGAGCATATACTTCTTAAAAAGAAAAGATTTTGTTGCGAATGGATCACAAGATATTGAGGAATTGTCCATATGTAAGATCATAATTCTTGATACGGGTCTTTTCCACATCAAAGGGGAATCTTTTGTTACAATAGAACCAGAAGTGATGCGGATCATTCAAGAATCGAAGTCGATTTGCTTTATAAAAAGAAGATATCAATGAACTTCTATGAAATGGTTTCACGGGATTAAGCCAATTGTCTCGATCGTGGGATATCATCGAGAAATAGGAATCCGTGTTATGATCAAAGGATTTCCTGCGATTCTTTCTAGTATGGAATGAGTCAATCATCCGCTTTGGTATCTTTTTGAACAAAAATGGTAATATTGTTCCTCCATTGATCAAGAATTAAGTATTTTTTTATGTTGCCAAAACAATATGGAATCATATAACTTCATTTTGACTAAGTCTAAGTCTAAGTGTTGTGACAAATTTTGGTCCAGTTTTCAGAACAGTTAAACAACCCAAAATTGTTGTGCAAACTGCCGTTTCAGTGCAGGGAAGTGATGGATACAGTCATACAAATGGCATAAGTACAGACAAAAATTTGTTGAAGGAAATCCAAATCCCAGGTAATAATTTTTCATGCATGTGAATATGCTATTTTGTGATTTTCAGAACTTTGAATTTGTATCAGATTGATTGTATATCAAAACCCAGAAATTTGCTGGCAACAGTTTGCAAAACTTGATGCTGTTGGCAGCAGTTTACAATTAAAAACGACAAAGCATGCAGTTTGTAATGACACAAACATCCATTATATGCACCCGCTAACTGAAGTCCTCCATTCATTTTTGATACATGCTCTTGAAATTAAGAATTCAAGTCTTGAGAAGACCCATTCTGTTGTAGTGAGCTAGTTCCGAGCAAAGCAGCTCGCAGAAAGCCCTATTAAAGCTCGGCTTGTTGCCTCCTGCTCATGTAACATTTAATTGTTCATTTTTTCCATTTCATGCACATCTAATTAGTTTTACCACAAGCTTTGTTCACAAATTTCAGTTATCATTGCGGCTTGAACAAAATTCTGTTTGAGGACGGTTTTGTCTAAGTTTGGAGATTTGTGTAAGTCAAGAACTCAAAATAATGTGGCTTGATTTGAGTTTGAGGTTCGGTTAGATCGAAGAGAAAAACTCGCACTGCACGGAATGATACTTTGCGTGTTGAACAATTTAAATCTAATGAGTAGAGAGATGCTCTATTCAACAGAAAAAAATACATCATAAACAATACAGGTGTGATTTAGGGAAATAACTTAAGATAGTGATGAGATTATCATCAACATTATTTCATGGAGTTTCTTATTTGATCACATTGTGTATAATGAAAGTTCAAAGAATACTACAAAATTCATCTATAATTTTTATGGGCCTTTATTAGCTGAAAAATATAAGCCTCTAACAAAAAAAAAAAAAAAATATATATATATATATATATACGAGCATCTTCGCACGGGCTACGCCCGTGCTCGATGCTCTCGGGCGGCCTTCGGCTCCATCAATGCGGGCTTCGCCCGCTTGTCATTCAAGGCGGGCTTCGCCCGCCCCCTCGGCGGGCTTCGCCCGCCGTAAACTAAAAAAAAATTGACGCTCGATGCTCTCGGGCGGCCTTCGGCCGCATCAATGCGGGCTTCGCCCGTAACCAAGCGGGCTTCGCCCGCTTGGCATTCAAGGCGGGCTTCGCCCGCCCCCTCGGCGTCGGCGGGCTTCGCCCGCCGTAAACGAAAAAAAAATTGGTCTGTGAATAGCCATCTATGGTCTGCGTATAACAATAATATTGTTATTAACTCTTTTTGACTGTGTGTTCATTTGATTTTCTTGAACTTAGATGACTAATCCAATTTGTTCATGAGAACATTAATTAGACCGCAATATTTAGATTTTTATTTGACGGACAGATTGAGTTAAAATTCTAGATCAGCAGCCGCATCAATGCGGGCTTCGCCCTCTTGGCATTCAAGGCGGGCTTTGCCCGCCCCCTCGGCGGGGCAGGCTTCGCCCGCCCCCGCGGCGTACGCGCGCTTCGCCCGCCCCTCGTCGGTATTCGCTCGCCCCTCGCCGGTCTTCGCAATATTTTTTTTTCAAAAGCCTACATTTTTTTTTATTAAAAAACATGTAAAAAAACATAAATGTAAAAAAGCCCACATTTTAAATGTAAAAAAACGTAAAAAAAAAGGCCCACATTTTACATGTAAACAAACGTAAAAAAAAAAATGTAAAAAACAATAGCAGGCGGCCCGCTTAAATGCATGTTTTTAAAAAATACTAGCAGGTCCGCATTAGGATTGGGTGCGGGTCCGCGCGCTCGTGGATCGGGTGCACGCTGGCGGGTCGGTTGCGCCCGGGCAGGGGCGGGGTCGCTCAAGCTCTTCGGCAAGGAAGCGGGGCTGCGCTATATGAAGCGCGGAGGCCCGCTCTATTGGGCGATGTGGGACTAATGAAGTCCCACATCGCGCGGGCGCGGCCATTGGATCAAACCAGTGGCCGATCCAACGGCTGCGCCCGCGCGATGTGGGACTTCATTAGTCCCACATCGCGAAACAACGCGGGCCTCCGCTCTTCATATAGCGGAGCCCCGCTCTATATTTGAAAAGTGCGCGTGAACTCGCCCGCTCCCGCGTGCACCCGCTTTGCTCGCCCCGTCCTGACCCGCCCGCCCTATATATATAGATATATATTTTAATGTAATAGCTTTGAGGAAGTTTTTAATACAAATGTCGCCAAAGCTGTGACGTTTTTACCGCCCAAACGTTGCAAATAAGCGGCGACGTTTTCGCATAAAAACGCCGGCAGAGCTTGCGGAGTTTTGACGATGTTTTTAATAAAACGTCGCGGAAAGCTTTCCGCGACGATCGGTACCTCGACGCTTTTGCGACGTTCATGAAAACGTCGCGAAAACAACTGCGACGTTTGAAAAGCGTCGCGGTAAGCTCTTAAAAACGCCGCGAAAGACCAACTTTGTTGTAATGGCTCCAAGCGCGTCTTCGTGCCCTACGCTCCAAGCGCGTCTTCGTGCGCTCCGCTCTAAAGACCGCTCTAAACGCACCTCCGAGGCGCTTCGCTCCAAGCGCGCCTTCGTGCGCTCCGCTCTCAAGACCGCTCCAAGCGCGCCACCGCGCATCCAGCATCAAACACTCTGCCTACTCAAGAACTCGTGGAGTTCTTGGCTGCTTTCTTAATTAGAAAGCAGGCATTGACTTTACTGTAATAATTAATTATATGATTTGATTCGTCGCTGTAATAAGTTAAATTTAAATTATTACAACATCAAATAGTGAAGTTTGGTCTGCACAGCTCCGACCACGTATTTTTCACCAAGTTAACGAGTTTTCCACGTAAAAAAAATTGTCTTGTCAACTTTCCTTTTTTTCTGTGACTGTTTGCGCGCTCGAACGCTCTCAGGCTAAGACGGCCCAATTTAATCCGCAACAGATAAAGAAGTAATAAGTCTGAAATGGATCCTGAAGCACAAGGCCCAGCTCATTGCTAAAGGAGGCTGCACGGGAGAAGATTTCACTGAA
The DNA here is from genome assembly GCA_033032865.1 of Dactylorhiza incarnata. Taxonomy (NCBI): domain Eukaryota; kingdom Viridiplantae; phylum Streptophyta; class Magnoliopsida; order Asparagales; family Orchidaceae; genus Dactylorhiza; species Dactylorhiza incarnata. Next base: position 1,246,166 of record JAWHQI010000340.1, on the reverse strand, counting down.
ATATTTGCAGACAGAAGGCAAAAATGAGTCTTTTATAATAAACATTAATTGCCCTATTCAAATGAGATAAAGCATAAATCCCATGCATGGTCAATGACAGGAAAATGTATTTCGGAAAAGGTATTGCCTGCCGTGGTATTGCCGGACGTCATGGATGACGGGAAAAGGTATTGCCGGACGTCATGGATGACGGGAGAAGGTATTGCCGGACGTCATGGATGACGGGAAAAGGTATTCCTCATCCACCACGTGTCTCAAATTCATAACCGCCGCAAATCTCCCACATATATATACAGAGCATCCTAAACGGTGACACGTGGCCTAGAAGTTTCCGGTCGTGGGAGGCTTCGACCGCCGGAATAATTAAAAAAAAAGAATGGCAGCCGTAATATACGTAATAGTGTATATCATCATATACGAAAGTTAGCGCCGGCCGGACCGCAGTCTTCTCATACTACTTGCTAGTCCACGGATTAATTTTGCGCGGGACCACAGTTTTGTCGTAATTTAACTTATTACAGCGACGAATCAAACCATATAATTAATTATTACAGTAAAGTCAATGCCTGCTTTCTAATTACCAAAGTTTAAATTTAAATTATTCTGACCGCAGATTCTGTCTCTACTCTCTATACTGTGTGCTCCGACGTCATGGATCACATCGTCCTCCGTTGCTCTGCTGCGATGACGTGCTGTCTTATATATATATATATATATATATATATATATATATATATATATATATATATATATATACACGAGTGACAGTGCACGGGGGGTCTCCCGTGCCCCCCGCGACAGTACCCGGCCAGCAGCGGCGGGCTTCGCCCGCCCCCATGATAGTAGTCGCCGCCCCCTGTGGTTTGCCCCCGTGCCCCGCGACAGTACGCCCCCCCCGACGGGCTTCGCCCGCCCCCGGCGGGGAAAAGCGTGGGGGGAGGCACGCGGCCTAACCCCGTGCAAATATTTCATAATATAATAGATAATTAAATTTTAAAATTGCAAAAAAAAGAAATTTAAAAAAGTCCGGGGCCGCCCCCGGACGGTTCTATTTAAAAATAATATTTAGAACTAAAATAAATAAAAATTAAAATTAAAATCAATTCGCTTTAATTAATAAAAAAATAAAAAAACTGGCGGTTGAACAGTGGCTCACGCCACTGTTCATCCGCCAGTTTTAATTAATAAAAATTTTAATTAATTATAATATATTCTAATTTTAAAAAATTTGCACGCGGGGCCCACAGGCGGGCCCCGCCCTCTTCATTGTCATGGCGATGTGGGACTTTTAGTCCCACATCGCCAATTACAGCGGGTTTCCGCTGTCTATATAGCGGAAACCCGCTGTATGTTCAAACATCAAAGTGGGCCTGGTTCGCCCTGTACTGGCCCGCGTCACAGCCCGCCCGCCCCCACGTGAACCCGCCTTGCTCGCCACGTCCTGGCCCGCGTTAGCCTGCCCGTCCCCGTATATGTTGTTGGGCTTGAAACTATTTCGGGTTTTCTTCATTTAAAAAAAAAGTTAAAAATTTTCAAAACATACAGGGGCAAAATCGTAATTTTACTTTGTAGGGTAGGGGAGCCCTACAAAATTTATAGGTTTAGGGCCCCTGGTAGGTTTAGGAGACCTAGATAAAAGAAATGAATGGCCCAGATTTGTATCCGTTGATCGAACGGTCTAGATTTCATGATCAAATAAATCGAACGGTCTGATTTCTCCTGATGGGCAGCAGGGTTACACCGGTATGCAGTGGTTTGCCACCATATTTCTTTATATATATAGTATAGATATATATATATAAGCTATATGCTTATATCTTATAGAATTAATAAGGCTGTTCTGCTCCCAAGGATTGTCAATCACGTCGGTCACAATAAGGCTGTTCCGCTCCTCGCTACCGTCGGGCGTTAGCTCTGCTACTCGCAAGCTCGCTGCTTGCACTCCAAGCTACTCGCATGCTCGCCACGCTTCGCTTCTCGCTACTCGCTACCGCGCGCGCTAGCCACTAGCGCCGGGCGTTATCTCCCGAGTAGGTACTCGCTCGTTCCTTCTCTTCTCGCTAACGCAAGCGCTATCCACTATCGCCGACGCTATCTCTGCGAGTAGGTAACTCGCCTCGCGAACTTACTCCAAGTCCGATGCTCGCCTGGTGGCGCTCTGGTATCTCTAACTCGCTTAAAGTTGATTATACTCGCCAGTTCCAGAATCGATGTCTCTTTAGAGGGGGGGTACCCCTCTATTTATAAGCAAAACAAGGGGGTGGCGAGTATGAGCTAGAGCTGGAGTATATCCGCAAGGTTCTCTTCACTCCGCACATGCTCCAAAGCGATCAAGCCACCCAGCACCTTCTCTCTGATGAAGTGATGCTCGATCTCAATGTGCTTGGTCCTTGCATGACAAACTGGATTGGTTACCAGTTTCAATGCACTCTCGTTGTCCCCACGTAGCACAGTAGGTCCGCTGACCTCCTCGTCCACATCCTCCACTAGTCCCCTTAGCCAGACACACTCCTGAGCTGCTAAGGACGACGCCTTGTACTCGGCCTCCGTGGTAGAAAGGGAAATAGAGTCCTGCTTCTTGCTACACCACGAGATAGCAGCTGCTCCACACAAGAACACGTAATCTGATGTCGACTTGCGATCATCAGCGTCACCTCCGTAGTCTGCATCCGTGTACCCGTGCAGCTTGAAGTCAGACTTCTCTTCATTGGACAACCCCATCTCAAGGGTGCCCTTCACGTACTTCAGTATCCCTTTGGCTGCCTCCAGATGAGGCTTCCGTGGCTCCTGCATATACCGACTAACTCGGCCGACAGCAAAGGCGATGTCCGGCCTCGTGATAGTCAGGTAGATAAGACTCCCCATCAGTGCCCGAAAGATCTTCGGATCAGGAAGAATCCTCCCTTCTTCCTTCCGAAGCTTCAGCCCAGCCTCCAGAGGAACGGAGCTGCTCTTCCCCTCCTTCATGCCGAATCTTTCGACGATCCTCTCGGCATACGCCCTCTGGGAAACATACATCCCGCCTCTTCTCTTCTCTACTTGGAGGCCAAGGAAATCGTGCAGTTCACCAAGATCCTTCATCTCGAATCGTATGGAAAGCTGCTGTCTCAGCGCCGCGACCTCCTCAGGGTTGTTCCCTGTCACGATCATGTCGTCGACGTATAGCAGCACCAGCACGTGAAGACCTCCACTCTTCTTCACGAACATGCTGGAGTCTGAGTCTGAGGCATCGTAGCCGCAGAACTGCAAGTACTCCGCAATCTTCCCATACCAGGCTCTCGGCGCCTGTTTCAGCCCGTAGAGGGCCTTCTTCAGGTTGCAGACATGATGTGGCTGAGACTTAGACACGTATCCAGGCGGTTGCACCATGAATATGTCCTTGTCAATCTCTCCATACAGGAACACATTCTTCACATCAAGCTGCCACAACTTCCAACCTCGGCACGCCGCCAGAGCGATGATCGTCCTCACCGACGTCATCTTTGCGACAGGACTAAAGGTCTCTTCGTAGTCCTCTCCGTAGGTTTGAGAGAAGCCTCGAGCGACAAGCCTCGCCTTGTACCGCTCCACTTCTCCACCAACTCTCTTCTTAACCTTGTACACCCATTTGTAGGTGACAGGTTTGATGCCCTCCACCATGGGAACCAGGTCCCATGTCTCATTCTTCTCAAGGGCCTCCATCTCCTCGATCATGGCCGCGTCCCACTCCTTGATGCCAGCAACATCCTCAAAGCAGGCAGGTTCCCTCTCATCGAGTGGTCCTGCGAAGAAGCAGGAAACCAAACTCACGAAGTTCCCCTCCTTATAGCGAGCAGGCGGGACGATCGTCCTCTTCGACCTCCTCAAGGCTTGGTCACTATCTACCACTCCGGTAGACTCCTCTGGTTGAGCTCCTCTCTGAACTCCTCCTGAAGCTGTGCTCTCTCTGCTTCTTAAGTTCGTAGCTCCCCCTGAGCCAGAAGCTCCTCCTGAGCCAGATGGCGATGGAGCACTTGGAGATAACTCCAACTCCACAGTAGGGTCCTCAGTGACCCACTCCTCTTCCCTGCTAGCTTCTCCACTCTCCGGCAGCTCCACTGAAGAGACTCCCTGGTATGAGACCAGTTCGTCAAACACTACGTCGCGCGAGACGACGAACTTGTGGGTCTGCGGATCCATGCACTTCCACCCCTTCTTCCGCTCATCGTAGCCCACCCCTTCTTCCGCTCATCGTAGCCGATGAAGATACACTTCCTCGCTTTCGGCTCCAACTTTGTTCTCAGAGCGTCCGGGACGTGCACGAAGCAGGTAGAACCGAACACCTTCATGTGACCCACATTGGGCTTCTCCCCGAACATGAGCTGGTGTGGAGACACCATCCTGTTAGGACCCAGAGGTAGCCTGTTGATCACATGAGTAGCGCACGCCATTCCCTCCGCCCATAAGGCCTTGGGAATGCTCTTGGCATGTAGCCAACTCCTGGTAGTCTTCACCAGATGGCGGATCTTCCTCTCTGCCACCCCATTCTGCTGCGGGGTGTGAGCGCAGGAGAGCTCCCGCCGAATGCCGAACCTCCTGCAGAAAGAAGCAAACTCATTGGAGGTAAACTCCCCTCCATTGTCGCTTCTCAGCTTCTTCACTCTGCGGTTCAGCCTCCCCTCCACAAGCTCCTTCCACTCGAGGAATTTGCTGAATACTTCTGATTTCTCTCTCAGAAAGTATACCCACGTATAGCGGGTGTAGTCATCCACCAGAACCAGCGCATACTTATTGCCTCCATAAGTAAGGGTGGCGCACGGCCCCATAACATCAGCATGTACGCACTCAAGAGGTGCCTTACACCTGATCTCCGACTTGTCAAATGGAAGTCGATGTGACATTCTATATTGGCATCCGTCGCACACATGGTCGTCGCCGTAGGAAGAGAGATGAGGCAGGCCACTCACTAGGCCCTTTGCCGCCAGCATCTTCAGCTTGTCCATCCCCACATGACCCAGCCTCTCATGTCAGATCACAACGCTGTCGTTTGTCTTCAGCTTGTCCACGTAGGCATTTGCAGATAGGACATACAAATCCTTCACCCTTCTCCCGGTGAGCGTGACGTCAGCATCGACAGACGATAGGTTCTTCAGGAACTTCACCTCCTTCGGTCCAAACAACACGTGGTATCCAGCATCCACGGCGTTAGACACTGAGAAGAGGTTCTTCTTCATGCCAGGCACGTGATACACACTCTTCAGTGTCACTGGCTTCTCTCTACTCCCAAGGGACACCTTCCCTTCTCGCTCCACAGGATGTACCGTATCATCCGCAGTGATGATAGCATCCATCCCTTCATACTAGGGGTGCAAGTTGAGTCGAGCCGGCTCGTGAGCTCGATGAGCCGGCTCGAAAAAAGCTCGACTCGAGCTCGAGCCAGTTGAGCTCGAGCTCGAGCTCGATTTCGAGCCGAGCTCGAGCTCGATTTCGAGCCGAGCTCGAGCTCGATTTCGAGCCGAGCTCGAGCTCGATTGCTCTTGTTCATGAGCTCGCGAGCCGGCTCGCGAGTTTTTTTTGAGTATTTTTTTAAAAAAATATATAAATATAAATAAAAATAGGCTCATGAGAAAAAAGCTCGCGAGCAGCTCGAGCTCGACTCGAGCTTAATATACTGGTCTCGAGCTCGAGCTCGAGCCAAGCAGGATGAGCTCGATGAGCTCGAGCTCGAGCTCGAAATATTTAGCTCGAGCTCGAACTCGAGTTTGAGATTTTTGCCAAGCTCGACTCGAGCTCGACTCGTTTACACGCCTACTTCATACGCTTCCAAGGAGTCGAACTTGGACAAATCTCCTGTGAGATGATGCCCGCAACCGGAATCCACTATCCAGTCGTTCTCGAGGTTGATGGAGGCTAAGACATCGACTGACGTTGCCGTCATCTCTGCCAGGAAACAATTGTCCCCCCTCTCACCGCCCTGGTGACCTCCACCTCTTCCTCCACCTCTCTAGTGATCTCCCTCCTTGTTAGCAGCATGACCGGCCTTTAGATTGGACCGGCAGTCCTTTGCCATATGCACATACTTCTTACAGGCAAAGCAAAGGGATCTCCCTTTCTCATCGTGCGCTGGGAGGAACTTCCTCCCATCTCCCTGAGAGGACGTTGAAGGTCCATCTCCGGAGTTCTTCTTTCTCTTGTCCCAGGATCTCCTCTTTCCTGAGAACAAGGCCTCGCCATCTCCACCTGAGATGGATACTCCCGCCATCTGCTTCGCCAAGCTCTCCTGTGACGATAGCAGGTTCTCTAGCTCCAGAAGGGAGGGCTGAGTAGCCCATCCTTGCACGGAAGTAACGAAGGGGACATACTCCCTCCTCAAGCCTCGGAGTATGTGCCGCTTCAACTTCGCCTCTGAGATTGGCTCTTCAGGATCCAAGGCCGAGATCTCCCCACATAGGTTCTTCACATTCAGGAAGAAGGTGGATATCGCCATCTCGCCTTGAGTCGACTTCGCCAACTCATTCTCCAGGAATTGTAGCCGCGCCATATTCTTCTTGTTGAATAACCCATCGAGGGCTATCCAGATCGCAGACGCTGACTTGCAACCTATGATGTGGTCGAACAAGTCAGGTGATATAGCTCTCTTCAAGGTGAACTCCGTCTTGGCGTTGGTCTTCCTCCAAGCTCTCACAGCTGGACCATTATCACCGGCAGCTACTACTTCTTCTTGCTCCCCACCACCAACAACCTCCCAGAGATCCTCTCCAAGAAGGTAGCTCTTCATACAAGACATCCACTTCTTGTAGTTGGTTTGAGTAAGCAGCTCAATGCCAAGTCCCCTAGCGTACCCTCCTCTGCCATCCATCTTGGTTGCTACGTCCTAATTCCCACTATCCCTCTGATACCATGTGAAATATTTTGAAGTCGGAAGAACACGTCAACCAATCGGAGAATAAGGACACCAAAGATGAACACAAGCTTTCACAATACTAATTTTGGTAGCTAGTTACAACTGAACACGGCTGAATACAAGTTGCATCCAACTTGAATCACAACAGCCAATAGAAGGAAAGAGCTTGGTCACGGACAAGGTCCGCTTCTCCTCCGGAGCACACTGCGCAGGTGATACTCGCTCCAATACTCGCTCCTCGCTACAGAAGCTCGCTCCTCGCTACCGCCGGCGGTATCGCTAGCGCCAGGCGTTAGCTCTCCAACTCGCAAGCTCGCTGCTCGCACTCCAAGCTTCTCGCGTACTCGCCACGCGTCGCTTCCTCCAATACTCGCTAGCGCGAGCGCTATCACTAGCGTCGGGCGCTATCTCCCGAGTAGGTACTCGCACTCCCAGCTACTCGCAAGCTCGCTGCTCGCCTCTTCGCCTCTTGTCGCTACCGCGCGCGCTAGCACTAGCGCCGGCGGTATCTCCACTGCTCGCTACTCGCTCAAGGGAGCTGGCCGAACTTACTCCAAGTCCGATGCTCGCCTGGTGGCGCTCTGGTATCTCTAACTCGCTCAAAGTTGATGATACTCGCCAGTTCCAGAATCGATGTCTCTTTAGAGGGGGGTACCCCTCTATTTATAGGCAAAACAAGGGGGGTGACAAGTATGAGCTAGCGCTGGCGCTAGCTCACTTCAATTCTAACATTAACAAAATATTGAGGTTCATTTATATCTAACAGTAATTCCTTTGAATTAGCTGTAATTTTGTTTAAAACAATAATATGCATACTTTCTTTAAATTTTCCACATTGAAGTTCAACATTGCTAAGAGATTGATTTGTTCTCCATGGCTTGCCACTACTGCCTCGATGATTGATCTTAAATTAACTGATGGTATGTCATGCTACTAGATATCTATTACATGCTTTCTGAGGTACATACATTTGATTGTTTTGGTTTCAATTTGTATAGATTTGTTTGTTTGAATGAGAATTTTTGAGGCCGATATTGTTAAAGACATAATTATAAAAAATGTTTATTTACCAAGACCTCTCCTCAATTTGCATAATTACACCTTGCACACCTCTAACTTTTAAAATTACCACAAATTCTCCTCAATTTTTGAGGGAGAGATTGTTATGTTGATAATGTTATGTTGAAATGAAAATAGTGAAACTGAACACCATGTTTGGATCTTTATGTTGCTTTTGGCATTACATTTTCATTGAGATTTCACCCTCCCATGATTACCACGGCATAACTACCAAAAGTGTCCCGACAACAAAAAGGTCATAGGTAATGATTTCATAAAAATATGCAATTTCTTTTCACAGCTTTCATTACTTTTACTCGCATAATAAAACTTACTTCATATATGAATTTTGTCTCACTTGATATATCACCAAAAACTTTACTCTTACGTACTCATTTTCGTATAACTAATTTGTACTGCATACGTTTTCTGTTAGACAGCAGAACCAACGCCAACTACAACGCAAGAGTCTCCTGCAATGCATCTCGCCAACTTATGGTTAAAGATTTTCATTGCAATTGAAGAGTCTTGGGAGCAACACAAAACTCAGTACCCGAACTGCGAATGCGAATTTTGTATTACACATAGCTGATGGCTTACTGTTTTGTAACTGTATGTAGTAAGTAAATAAATAAGGCGGATGTTACGTGCAAACCTATTTTGGCTTCGTGCAAACCAATTCTGCGTGCAGACCAAAATCTGTTATGTGCAGCTCAAATTGTTATGTGCAAACCAAATTTAAAATATTTAAAATTCTTTAAATATAACAATCTATTAAGTATATTCAATCATCCACAATATGGAAAATAGTATTATAGCAAAAGTCCTATTTATATGTACACAAAATATCAAAAGATAATCTAAATAGTCAGCATCACACAGCCCCTTCTGTTCCTCTTAATCCTCTGCCCTGATTTCTAAAAGTGGAGAGTTAATCAACACTCACAATAAACACACAATGAAGAAGTGATTGAAAAATATTATCTTATTGCTTGTCTACTCACACACTATTATAAAACAGCTAACAGTTAAAAAACTTTAACACTAATTAACTTCACTTCATTCCTCAACCATTTCTTATTGAAATACTCTTTAATGTGCCAGTCAATCAAGTTTAATTCTCAATAAACATAAAAAATGGACAAACCATATAGATAAATGTGCCAGTCAATCAAGTTTAATTTCATTGAACTGCACTATATAGATAAAAATGGACAAACCTGAAATCGACACAGGCCAAACCATCATCCATGAACATTCCAAGGATTTATGCTTCCAAACCAGCAGAAATAATAAAACTAAGTTCTAATCTTCTATGAGACATTTTATCATACATCTTAAATGCAGATATCTTAGTGTAAAATGAAGAATTTATGTGCCCGAAAAACTAAGGATTTATGCTAGCAGCAGCTCGAGCTCATCTGGATCCTTCTCCGAGAAGCCCCCACCCAATGCCATACTCTCTGCCGTCAAATCCGATGCAGGCGTAAGGCGCAGTCATTCAGGCGAACTCTCCCCCTCAAATCGCGGCAGCCCTAACCGGATGCCAGGGCATCGGCGCTCCGGATCTGGACAGATGGTCTTCTCAGGCGGTGCTGCCAGCAGCTCAGCCAGTTCGCCGGTAACCAATGTGCTCCCTGCAGGAAATATCTGCCCATCCGGGAACGAATCGAGAATCAGCCACTTCTGCGTCGTTCCGCCGAACGCCGACGATGGCATGTCTCGCCGGAGCAGCTGCTCTTCTTTCTGGAAGCCAACGGGAGACGGAGAGGCGACATGAGAGAGGGAGGCGAGGGATCCGGGGGGGGGGGGGGGGGGGGCTGCTCTGTGCGAGGAGAGGGAGAGGGAGCGAGGCGAGGGAGAGGGAGATGCGAAAATGGTTTGCCCGAATCGAAGTTGGAAGAGAATATTAAATTAATATTTAGTAAATTTTAATTAAAAATCTGGTTTGCACGAAGCCAAAATAGGTTTGCACGTAACATCCGCCATAAATAAATATAACTTTGTTAGTTTTGCTCATTCTACTGTATATTATTTCCTTACGTTTGGACAATTGACCGACGGATTTGTTATGAGGACTGACTGCTGTTTGGCCTTGGGATGCTTGCTTCATAGCTGCCTCGCCCATGCTCAATCCTCGACGCTGCCTTCGCCGTATAGAAGAATTTCAGCTAATGTTTACATCATCTTGCAGCTTCGAAACGTATGTTTAGATCAAATGTAAATTTTAGTGGGTTAGATTTTTTATTATTTTTAATTTATTTTCTATTTTTATATTTAATGAATGTATAATTATTGAAAATTTTAAATAGGTGCGGGAGCGAAGACCGGCGAGGGGCAGAGCAATACCGGCGAGGGGCAGAGCAATACCGGCGAGGGGCAGAGCAATACCGGCGAGGGGAGGCCGAATCCCGCCGACGCCGAGAGGCCGGGCGAAGCCCGCCTTGAATGTCAAGCGGGCGAAGCCCGCCTTGAATGTCAAGCGGGCGAAGCCCGCTTGGTTGCGGGTGAAGCCCGTATTGATGCGGCCTTCGCCGCCGGGTGGCGGGCGAAGCCCGCCGCAAGCAGCTGAGTACTGCCGCGGGATTTTAGGGGGTTAGATTTTTTATTATTTCTATTTTATTTTCTATTTGAATATTTACTGAATGTATAATTATTTAAAATTTTAAATAGGTGCGGGGGCGAAGACCGCCAAGGTGCGGACGAATACCGGCGAGGGGCGGGCGAAGCCCGCCTTGAATGTCAAGCGGGCGAAGCCCGCTTGATTGCGGGCGAAGCCCGCATTGATGCGGCCGAAGGCCGCCCGAGAGCATCGAGCACGGGCGTAGCCCATGCGAAGATGCTCGTACATATATAAGCTATATGTAAATGCGTCAGATTGTAAAGGCGTCAGATTGTAATAAAACTTGTTATTAGGGTCAGGCTATACAAATAGATCATTTGCAGTGTCTTTTTAAATACATTAAAGATTTTTTTTAATTCTGACGCCTTTCCTTGGACCATTCAAAAGTTGCTGAAAACTCACTATTGGCAATGCAAACTCTTCTTCTCCGTTGATCTCTGTTAGAAATTTTAGTTATAAAACATTATAAATTAAATGTTTTGATTAGAGCTAAATGGTGTTTGGTGTTTGGGCTCCTCATTATGATGGAAAAGCTCAAAACCAAATTGTAGGGAATCCAAATTATTTGGAGGGAAACCTTTCATAAAAGAAATGATGAACCTTTAGTCTCACCTTGCTTATTTGCTTTCTAGCCAAAGAATATTTATATGTATTCACTCTTTCTTATTTGTTCAAAAGAACATAAGGAGAAACTATGAACCACACGCGCGCGCGCACGCACCGGACCGGATCCGGATCCGGATCCGAATTTGGGGAATAATTGAATTGAATTGTATTTTTTGTACAAAATAGTTTCAGAGTTTTACTCGGAGTTGCGTCGATTAGAATTCGGAGCTGCGTCGAATAGATTTCGACGTAGCGTCGTTTTGCCCGCTGGAGTTGCGTGGCGTCGAATTGAACTCGACGCATGCGTCGATTGAACTCGACGTAGCGTCGATAAGGCTTGCGTCGATAAGTCCTGCGTCGATAGAACTCGACGTAGCGTCGATATGATGTCGACGCAACGTCGATTTCTCTTCACACGTTCTGCCGTTTTTACGCGTTTTCTTAACCGCTCTTTTGCGCGTCTTTCTCGCCAATATTTACGTTGGAAATATTCAACGTTTATTTTCCTGATTATGATCCTTCCCCATATAACCGTTCGTATTTATTGTGGCTTTATTTTATTGCCGTTTTACGAGATCGAATTTCATTGAAGATCTTGCGGTCCGAGTTATATATATACTCGTTCTTCTCAGATAGTCTTACACGCTCTGATACGCTCTTCTGTTCTCTCTATTCTGTGACGATCTTCTACGTGATTTCATTTTCTTTACATTTGCTTCATCAAGTGGGGGTTCGGGTGCTCTGTGCTTCTTCGGTGTCCGCGCACATCAGAGTTTCGGGATCTAGCCGGGTGTTGTACCTTGGAGGACTGAGCATCGATTGAAAGCCCTGCCGGAGGGTGGTGCAACTTCTTTAGTGCAGTGACCACACGCCTTACCCAGGCTCGATTCTGAACTATAAATTACTCTCTTATTTATTTCTCATCCCTCTTTGCAATTCTGTTATTATTGCTGTTCATAGAAATAGAACTGCTGTTTTTTTATAAAAGTTTTAAAACCGAAAAATTACATTATTTTGTATATTAATATAGGAATATAGAAAAATATTCCAACAATCTCAACCATAGGCGGACCTAAAATCGCTTCGATTCCACCGGCGGTCGGCCAGTTTATTTCCCTCCTCGACTCCTCGTCCTCGGCATCACCCGTGAAGAAGTCGACATATTATAGAGCTGTCTCCGACGACCTGCAGTGCTCCAGTAGAGGGGCAGGCCTTGATCTAGTTTGTCTATGGCAAGTGATTTTCTAACCCTTTTTGATCTCATTTCTCCATAGCAGCCTAGCAAAATGCTATCTTCTAATTTCTCTATCAAGTGATTTTCATTCTCTCTGGCAATAAAGTGTAATGTTTTTCACTTTTTTATTGTTTCATTGTTTTCAGACTCTATGGAAATTAATCAAGGTATTATTGATCCTATGGAAATTAATCAAGATATTATTGAAGAAACAAATGGTTTAATGATTAATCAAATACCATATATTTGCCAAGTTTTTGATTCGTTAGATGATGTATATATCTTTTATAACGAGTATGCATTGCAAAAAGGTTTTGGCATCAGAAAATCATCTACTTTTAAGTCCCATGGTTCAGGAGATTTGATGAGGAAAAGATTTGTGTGTGACAAAGAAGGTTTGAAGATTATATCCACTAATGCTAGTGTTGATATTGCACGTCGTCGTGATACGAGAGTTGGTTGTATGGCAAAATTAGAAGCTCGTAAATCCAAAGAAGGCCAATGGATTGTTGCTTCATTTATGGATTCACATAATCATTTTCTTGATTCCCCAAGAAGAGCTAGTAAGCATCGTTCTCATAATAAATCTCATAAAAGCTTTGTAGCTAGAAGTTTGATGAACCAATTATGTAATAGTGGGTTGGGGCCATCTAAAATTGTAAGAGCATTATTAAATACTAAAGAGATGGACTATTGAGGCTAGATATTTAAAGGACGGGGAAGTGTCTGCATCTGAATCAAATGAAGAGGGTGTCACGCCGATTATGAAATGGAGACTCTCATCACTTATTAATACTTTAGTTGCTGAAGCATCTAAGTCAATTACATCATATGAAGATGTAGTTTCTTTAATAAGTGATAAAATTGATGAATTGTTGTTAACTAATTGTGAGAGTTGTCATGTTCCCACGGTTGAAAGTCAAGTTGAAATCTCTCGATATTTATGTGACATTCCTGAAATTTTTATTAGAGACCCTCCTACGGTTAAAACAAAAGGACGACCGAAGCTAGGAACCGACCGGAGACTCGGAACTAAACACAAACCCTTGGTCGCAGCGAGGAGGTCCCACAACACACCCGGAAGATCTTTGAGCGCTTCCCCTCCCAAGTCAAAGCTGAGACTGGGCACCTTGGAGAGCCTGAGAGCTAAGTCAAGATCACATAGGGAGGAAGAAGCTCAGAAAACTGAGATTGGAATCCTCTCCCAAGGTGCCCTTCAAGGTCTATTTATATTTTTTCAAGTCTGGCCTACTAATAGCGGGATTCCGCCTTACACTCTTGCTATACACAACCCAAAATAGTCTGCCAACAGCCAAACTCCGTTGTTTGGAGGGGCTAACTGCAAACCATCTGGGGTTTTTGGGTAAAAACGATCATGAACCCTTCCTGGGCGAGCCGCCCATAAGGGTCTCTCTCGCGAACCGAGAGGCTCGGCTCGCTCACCTTCCTGCGAGCGAGCGACGAGGACCTGGCCCGCTCGCCCTCACGCGAGCGGCAGGCGCAGACGGAGACGCATATCATTTTAGGGGATCGAGGAGACGCAACAGCACCAGAGGCCGGTGCAGACGGAGGCGGGCCAGTCTAGTACATGAGCACCAGTTCCAGGATCAGTGAATGATTAGTAGTTAGCTTCGACGAGTGATCTTTGTAGTGAGAATATGATGTACTGGGCATGAGCCCTTTTTATTACTAATGTAAACCTTTTTTATTTCAGTTAAATGATGTGGACATTTATATATATATATATATATATATATATATATATATATAGCATGTGATTTGTGGACTTGAACTTATATTGTTCGTTTATATTTTTCTTCTTCTGTGATCGATATGACCGGCAGGATCGGCGCTTTGTAGTGGCGACCTTCCCGTGTGTTGGTGTCACCGCAAAGCGGCGGTTCTGGGCATAAGACCCGGTTTTGAAAGGAAAAAAATGGGGTCGTACACGTAGCCCGCTTAGAGGCGGGTGAAGCCCGCTAAGAATATTGACATGAGCAAAGCCGAATGATGTCACCCGTCGAATGATGTCGTCTGCCGAATGTTGTTGCCCGTCGAATGTTTTCGTCCTCCGAATGTTGTCGTCCGCCGAATGTTGCAATCCGCCGAATGCTGCCGCCCGCCGAATATTCGTCGCACCAGGGAATACTCTTGAGAATTTCCATGTTAGCGCATCCCGCTCATATGCGGGCGGAGTCCGCTTGAACGCGGGCGCAGCAGGCTAAGAGTCAGCGAGCACAGACGCTCAATGTATATACAAAATTACCATTGGCATTACTAGACAACAATTTACCATTGGCAATCACAATAATTGATAGATATTATTATACATTTAGATTACATAATTATTTTTGTAAGTAAGAATACTAATATATCTACATACCATTGTACCTACTAGGGTCTGCTCAATGTTCCATTTTTAACAGACTTGTAGGCCATACGCCCCAACCTATATTTGCACACGGAGCGCGGTCATCCATGTGTGGCGGGTTATTGAGGTGAAGATTTGAAAATGACTTAGCGCGCCGACCTCCATCACCAACTGAACTGTAGGAATGCAGGCTTGTTCAATTAAAAATTATTTATGAATGACAGGAAAAAGTATCGCCGTCATGGATAACGGAAAAAGGTGCTGCCGGGAAAAAGGAATTGCCGGCCGTCATGGATGAGTCGCCATCGTTGGTGGTCTCTTCCTTGCTCTTTCAGACCGGGCGAATTGAACCGTCTTAGCACGAGAGTGGGCCGAGTGCGCAAACAGTCACAGAGAGAACATATAGGTGGCAAGAGAACATTTTTAGCGTGGAAAACCCGGAAAGGGTGAAAAATCACGTGGTCGGATCTGTACCAGCCAAATTTCACTAAGTGTTCGAGTGTTACAAGTATAGTTGTGAGAACTTAGAGCGACAGGCCGCTTCTCGTTACAACTGCAGTTGAAGAAAAGTCTCTGAGGGTGACATGCCACCTCTCAGAGAAACTAAGTACTTTGCTGTTGCAGGAGGTCTTCAAGGTCCGAAGAAGATCTTCAAGTGACGAAGGAGATCTTCGAACCGCGAAGGAGATCTTTCAACCGCGAATGAGATCTTCGAACCGCGAAGGAGATCTCTGAAGGAATTCTTCAAGGAGCTCTTTCGGGTGCAAGGTGCCAGATCCTCTCAAATGAGGGTTCAGAGTCCCTTTTTAGACTTGGCCGGGGGCGACCCGGTAATTTTGCCACTGTAACCACCGTAACCACCTGTCGGGCCGATCTCGACCGTTGATCGAGAGCACACGGATCGCCACTTTCTGAATATGACGATTTCGCCCCCCCCCCCCCCGATCAGTTCGGGCAGTTCAGGCAGCTTCCTTGACAAATTTTGATTGCAGGACGCGCGCGCTAGCGCATAGGCCGCATTCGCGGTAGCGCGCAGGCCGCGCGCAGGCGGTTGGGCGCGACCGCGACGCGGTCGTGTGCACGATCTCGCGCATTCGGTCGCACGTGCGTGGCTGGGCGTGGCGCCGCGCGCGATTGCGCGCGGTTGTTTGCGGAGATAGTGAGTTTGACTCTCTTTTAGTTAAACCCACTTTCTCACCCATGACCCCATTATCTTAGTGGAAGAGTTGTGTTTTTGTTTAATCGCAGCCTGAATTTATCTACATAATAGATGACAACCCATCAACTGACATGACAACCGTTATGACCGCCACCCGCCAATCGGAACTGTAAATGGAGTTCCTAATTAAATTGGATAAATGCACGCGCGCCCGGGCGAGAAATGTGGGCCCGAGTGGAAAATGCGTGACCGGGCTGACAAATTCGCTCCCGGACGGAAAAATGCACATCCGAACAAAAAAATGTGCGATATGACAAAAAAAAAGGTTTAAGCGAACGGACCTTTCTAAAAATAGGTTTATTAAAAAGCTCTGTATGATAAGTAGGGAGTCCCAAACTTATTGAAAAGTCTTTAAAATTTTATTTTCTAAAAAGCTCTTTTATCATCACTGTGCAAACAAACGCTAATAAAACCCTAAACAAACACTAATAATTATGGTGAGGTGAGAATAGAGCTTTTTAATTACCAAATTTAAATTTAAATTATTCGGCCCACAGATTCTGTCTATACTCTCTATACTGTGTGCGGGGAGGAGTTGCTGGATAAATAAATAAATAAATAAATAAATAAAACGTGGCATCATCCATCCCTTGATCCGTCATGGATCACGTCGTCCTCCGTTGCTGCGATGACGTGGCGTATGATATATATATATTTCACTTGTTCCGAGGATGATGACCTAGCTCGTTGATTGACACCTGGCACTCTCAGGTTAATTCCCTCCGCTCGATCGATCTCAGTAGAAAGTAAACTATACTGTGGTTGTTATTATTAATTAATTAATTAGTACTGTTTTAATTTGCTTGGACTCTCTCTCTACCGGTAAATTCTCTTTCTCTCTCTACATGTATGGATATACATGCGAATTTTTTGGTGGCATGAGGACACGACCCAATAAATAGTTTTTTTTACCCGGGCCCACCCCCTTATTTTTCAGAAAAACGAAAAAGTTTCTCTCGCCACACTTCCTCTTCCCCTTCCTCCCGAAGTTTCTTCATTCCGGTTATTTAGGTTTTGAAATAATGCCGACACTGAATTTCCAGCAGCGACTCTTGACATTGCAGGGGGAGTCGTCTGTGGGGGAAGAAGGAAGGACTCCAAGGACGATCCAGAACAGTTTCATTCGTTTTGAAACCATATGCTAGGTTACGGTTGTAAAATTTCAGCATATGCTAGGTTACGGTTGTAAAATTTCAGCAATGAGTACATTACGACTGTAAAGTATTGATTTGTATGCTCTGTTATAACCGTATTCTAAGTTTCTGCTTTTTTGTGCATTTCTACTCAAGTTACGGTCGTAAAAAGACCGTAAATACTAAATTACGACTGTAATTACTGTATTAAATGTAGTAATTTGTTGTATGTTACTGTAAGTTACAGTCGTAACTGTAATTTCCGGCATTTTACAACTGTAATGGACTGCATTGTTTGGTAGTTGTGTACTACGTTACAACCGTAACTGCGATTGGGATCACTGGGAGATATTTCATCATCTGCCATAGTAGTTGCAGGTCTTTGATCCAGAACAGCTCGAACAATTCTTGCTGTTATCGGGCTTGAAAAGTGACGAAAATGGAAGAAAGCAGGTATTCGAAAACCTGGATTCAGTCGACGGATCAAAACTTCGGGGACCTCGATGTCCAGTACGCCCGTATAATTTTGAAACCCTAATAGAAGGTTTAGGCGGGGAAAGAGGAAGACGAAACCGGCAGGAGGGGAGAAACTTTTTGTTTTTCGGAAAAATGAGAGGGTGGGCCCGGGTTTTGAAAATGCTATTTATTGGGGCACGTAGAGCATCGTGTCCTCGGGCCACCAAAAAATTTTTCCTCTCTGAGGCGGGCACTTCCCATGCTCTATTGCTTCTTTTAAATAAAGGTGATTGTTATCCACACTATAGTTTTAATTATCCGCACTCTTTTGTATGATTTATTACGCGTCTTTTGGAAATATGTATTGTACATGTATTTTTAGGAAAAGTGATTCACGCGAAAGTTGTAGATTCTTGTTGAACACTTTTCC
The DNA here is from genome assembly GCA_033032865.1 of Dactylorhiza incarnata. NCBI lineage: Eukaryota > Viridiplantae > Streptophyta > Magnoliopsida > Asparagales > Orchidaceae > Dactylorhiza > Dactylorhiza incarnata. Next base: position 1,228,173 of record JAWHQI010000340.1, on the reverse strand, counting down.
TAAAAATACACGCATAAGACGTATTGCCGCCATGATTGAAACATGTTAAATGGACTCATAATTATTAATTTCACGATAATAGTGTTAAATGCACTACATTTGAATTTCAATAAAAAGGAAAAATCATATAACGAAAACAGAAATTAATTTTGTCTTTATGGATTTCTTTTAACTCCTAAAAAAATAATACCGGCAAAGATATTAACTTTATAAAGTCCTATAAGTTTCTGTAGAAAGGAAAATTTGATTTTTTTAGAACAAATGAATTTCAATAAAGTTAAGTGATGGTGAATAAAAATGGCAAACAATCTACGGGAAGCACTGAGATATTTTAGCATGTTCTTTCGTAGCGGTCACCGCTCTATGCTTGTCGGCAGAGGTGAAACACCATGTGTTGATGCTGATACCAGAGAAGCGGAAGGCTCCACAAGTGTTGGTGCCTTTAGAAGTCTAGCATCATAAATTAGAAGAATTGTGGTGCGAGTTAGTGCTGTGCGACTAATATTTTTTGGGTTAAATTAGTAGAAATTGTGGTGTGGCTAGTCAAATATAAAATATCTTTAACAATTCCCATAAATAAATACATAAATGAAAAAAATGGGGTAAAAATAAATGCAAAAGTCATATCTATATTAAATAAGAATTTTCCCTCTTTGCGTGCTTCACTGTGCTGGCGAAGCATTCGTGATGTTCGCGGGCGAAGTCTAATATAGGCTCATTCTTTTACTCTAATGACTTAATATATATTAGGAAAAAAATAAAAATTCATAAAATATAATAGCTATTTGTGTAATTACACTATATCCCTATAATAAAAATAATGATGAAAATTCATAAAATCCAAAAACTTTTTAGTAGAACTCCTACACCTACTATGATAGGTAATCATTAGACCTACTTTAAAATATTTTTTGTTAAAATATAAATGTTTTTGAAAAAAAAAACAATTATAAAATATAAATTAAAAATTTTGCATGGTCATTTTGAGTACTCATATGTATATGTTGTGGACCCAAGGGCGGGCGAAGCTCGCCGTCGCCTATCACTTGTGTGTATATATATATATATATATATATATATATATATATATATATATATAGAGAGAGCGATGTTAAACACATGCCAGTTGTGGCTATATGCAGGCCACTGTTTTTAAAAACAGAGCGATGTTAAACGCATGCCGATTTTGGCTATATGCAGGCCACAGTTTTTTTTAAAAAAGTATCATTTTTCCTTTTCAACCTGCAGGTCATAGAACTAGACTTATACACACCGTCATCGCCCACGACCCGTGCAGCTGCCGGACGAGATCGAGCTTCCTCTCTTATCTCCTCTCCCTCCTCCGGCGACTCCGGCCGGTGATCCTGTCCGGCCGACCACCTCCTTCCCTTCTCCGGCCGGCGAGCTCATCTCTCTTCCTCTATAACTTATTTTTCTATTTTCGAAAAAGCTCCATGTATCCAAAATGATGTAAATAAAGCGTGTTATGCATCTGAACCATCATATGCATTTGAATTTAAGGCTCGTCATTCTTCCTCTATAAATCGTGCTATGCATCTGAATTTAATTAAAAGATGGTGTTTTGTGCATAAATAAAGCCCAATGTTTTTTTGTGATTTTTCACGTCTTTTATTGATTGAAACATTGAATTCTTGAAATGTGTGATCACAAGTATATTTTTTGTGATATATAGAATCAAAATAATTATAATGTATTTTGTTGGACTATTATTGTGGGTCAAATAGACTGCACAAATGTATTTATTTGGTTTAATGAATGCTATATTTTGCTTGATGATTTATTTAATAAAATATTAATTTAATATTTAAATATGATCTATAAATATAAAAATTGACCTGCTAATTTTTTGGCGGGCGGCATGCATAAAGCCTAATGCAGATTGCATATAAGATTGCATATAATATAGTTGGTAACCAGGCCGTGATGCGTGCCAGGTGTCACTTTTCCCTGACACATGCCACATGATTCACCTGAATTTATTTGGTCCGCACGTGTTCTGCCATTGCTGGCACCTATGCGGTTATGCCTGGCCACGTGCGCGGCTGCTTGGGGAAATTTTAATATTGTTTTTCTTCGTGTGGCCCTAGATTTGTGAGGAAGGTAAGTGTCCTCTGCACAAATTTTGATATATTATTTAAGGTCAATAATCATCAATATTGGTAAATAATGATTTACTACAGTGGCTACGAAAAATGACTGTTAATAAGGCTTCATTTGGTTAGGTGATCGCGGGTGGAGACGGTAGGTTGGGACTGAGGTTGGGACCGGAGACGGCAGGAGACGGGGCTTAAAAACAGAGCCGTTTGCTCCATTTTTTAGGGCATGAAGGGTGCAAACGCGGCAAACGTCACCGCCGGGCATTTGGTTATCCGCCTTGCCACGGCATTTGCCGCAAACGCTGCCTCCAAACGCCACGTAAAATCATGCATCCCAAATAAAATATTTAACCAATAATTCAAGTTATATTACTTTTTCAATTCCTTTACCTCCTGCAATGTGTCATTACGACAGCACATCGCAAACTTGCGAAATGTTTTTATTGAAATAATTGAATTCACTCTTATTTATTTTAAGATTCTGTGTCTGTATAATAGTTAGTATTTTGTGGTGAAATTTTTTAAGTAAATATATACACTTACTAATTGAATTATGAAAATCTAATATTCTTTTTGCAAAGATAGAATATTCTGTAATTATAAGAATCTGTAGGTATAAATGTATTCTATTTTTTTTTTACATAGTTTTATGCATTGATCGCGGACAACAATTCTATTTCCTTTTAGAGCTGCAAATAGTAAAAATCCACCAATATACAATTTTGCTGTGTATAACAATTTCATAAATTTATTAGAACTTAAATAAATAAATAAATATATATATATATATATATATATAGAGAGAGAGAGAGAGAGAGAGAGAGAGAGAGAGAGAGAGAGAGAGAGAGAGAGAGAGAGGATAAAAAAACAAAATTACCATTGGCATTACTAGACAGCAATACACTGCCTGATCACAATAATTGATAGATATTATTATATATTTAGATTACATTATTATTTATCTAAGTAATAATACTAATATATCTACATTGCCATTGTACCAATCAGTCATTGAAACATACTTATGCTTGGTAACTAAACTAAGCCACACGTGATTTTTTGCAAACATTTGTCTGAAAATGTTAATTGCGTCAAATTAATAAAAATAAATAAAATTAATAAACATCAGTTGCAACAAGAATGTCAAGCTAGCCATCTGAGTGAACGTGGATGCGCGGGGTGGCGGGCGGGCGGGCGGGCCGGCCTCAATTAATCACACAAACCTACAAGTATGACACAGTAACAAAGTATAAAAAAGTATTTCAAGTTAAGAAACATATATAAATTTGCAAAAAAAAATCATAAATCAATATTCTCACACAATGTTATAATAATTATGGTGAGTTATTTTTGATGCCTCTAAAATTTATAATTATTTGAAAAATAAGACAATTAAAATTATTTACCAACTTTTAATAAAAGAAGGCGAGTCTTAACAACTAACTTGGCATGGCGATAGCGGTAGTGAACGTGTTGGTTAAGAACCATCGTTCGTGAACTCAACGGAGCAAAAACGTCGTGCCAACTGGAGTTTTTGTCCGAACTCAATGGAGTTTTTATCCAAACTCGCCGGAGCAAAAAAAAAATCGTGCCAAACAAAACCTAAATCAACATGCTTCAAGGTTTATATAATAAATTATAAAGGGGACCAACTATCTTTTTTACAAATTTCAAAGGTGCTACAAAGACTTTACCTTGCCATTTAAAATATAAATTTAAATATTTTTAATAAACATATGTTTGAGATATCTTTTAAATAATATTTTTCCTTATTGTCTTTGGATGTTATAATACTTGGGCTTTAGTGAGATAATGACTAAAGATAGGGCACAATGGCAACAAAGGATCCATATAGCCGACCCCACGATAGTGGGATAAAAGGCTTGAGGGTTGTTGTCGTCTTTGTATGTTATAAATTGCAAAATATCACATCATAAACAAAATATATTAGAAACTTTTAAATATGTTGAAACCTGAAAACTTTAACTATCATCCCATAATTCCTTGTGAAGAAAACCCTTATTCGATCCTCACAAACGATTTCTCGCTCGTGATGAAGTCGTCGGGAAAAGACGGGGACGCCACAAGACCCATCTCATTTATAATCACCCAAGAAATAGGTTCTCTTTGGGGCAGTTTTTGCGGATGCAAAAGCTGCATTGAAACCGCAAACATTGTTTTTAAGCTGTTTGTTTGGACAGTCTTTAGGTTTCAACATGTTAAAGTCTCTATTTTTTTTTCTTCACCTAGTTTTGGTAATTAAGTTCAAAAAGACAAAAGAAAGGATTAAGGTATGTCCTTTCTCCATTTTTGCAGCGTCTACAATTCTAACATTCAAGAAAAATCGAAGTTTGGAAAGTGAAAAAGGCAAAGTGTCCCTGAACCCAGGAATGTTCTTCAACAGAAAAGAAAGAATTTCCATGAGGAGGAGGAAGAGGGGTAGATGTACCTTCATGGGAGGATCCCTGTGGGCCGCTAGCTCGATAGGCGGCGCTTGTAGCGTTTGAGCACGGAAGCCAAGTTCTCTTTCCCTTTTGGAAAGGCGACATCGCCGGCAGCAGTTCCCGTTCGGCCTTTGCGACTGGACACCGCCGTTTCTACATCCTTGATGAGGTCGAGGACCACAGATGCACCCGTTAATGATTTTTCGCTCCATCTTTCGCCGGCGCGCTGACTCCTGTCCATCCATGATGAGTTGAGATCCGACGGGTATTTTACGGGTATATCAAGACAGGTGCAGCACCTGAGGGAATGTCGATGTTTCGAAAACGCGGGCTCAATTATTCCCTGCACAGGTTTTGACAAACTCAGAAAACAACCTTTCTGAGAAAAATGCATGCATAGTCAACTTAAAATTTTCAAAGGAAGTCTCTGTATAAGTAATGTGTAACTGCGAAAGAGTACAATAGAGTAACATATCCCTGCTTAGGTTTCACTTGGTTCAACTAACAATGTTGCTGCAGATGGAGGCGAGCGGGAGATAGCTTTGGTTTGAGTATTCACAGAAATGAAATGACAATCAACCTCAATACATTTGATCGTCTCATAGAAAGACTGAGTTCAAAACTACATGAATGGCCACCGCATTGCCCCAAAAGAGAGGCATTGTCCCTTGAACAGGAAACCCAAGTTATCTCAAGGTAGATATGTGCTCACATGGAGTGAAGTCCATGACACTGTAATCTGCCTTGATCGAAGATTGGGCCACAACAGCCTACTTCTTACTTCTTCAAGACATCAAATTTCCACCTCATTACAAAGTTGTGCGTCAGCGATGTGGAGGGGAGAGGTATAACTTCCATAGAGCACAAAGGAAGCACAGAGAAATGCAGGGTGGAATGTTGGCGTCGGTAATGGAGTGCGGATGTTATGGTGTGGCGGTGTCACGGAGGGCTTGTGGGTCCAAAATAGGGCGAGGCGTTGGAGAAGGAACTGCAACGATGTGGCAAGGATGGTGGTGGTAGCGGAAGCGTCAAGGTTGTTGGTATCGGGAGAGGTGCAAATGCAGCCATGAGTGAGGTGAGAAAATGGTCTTTGAAGCCCAGCCATCACACATGACTCCTTGAAACTGCATGCACCAATCAGAAATGTGAAAGGAAAAATCATTTTGTTGATCTAGACGAGTCAGTTCGCTCCACAGTTAACTTTGCAGATGATAACACCACGCCAATGATGGGAAGATGGTGAATTCTAGTCAAATTGAAGAATGGGGTCACAGGTATAATCTTGATGTTGTGTAAAGCATGAGGAGTAATCTAATCATTTAGGCTAATTACTAAAAGGGGAGAGAATACTCATCAAATTGTCGCTGATAGGACCATAGCAGTGATGGGAAGGGTGAATTTGTGAAATATTTTGAAGTTGGAAGAACACGTCAATCAACAGGAGAATAAGGACACCAAAGATGAACACAAGCTTTCACAATACTAATTTTGGTAGCTAGTTACAACTGAACACGGCTGAATACAAGTTGCATCCAACTTGAATCACAACAGCCAATAGAAAGTAAGACTTGATCACGGACAAGGTCCGCTTCTCCTCCGGAGCACACCGAGCAGGTGATACTCGCTCCGATACTCACTCCTCGCTACAGAAGCTCGCTCCTCGCTACCGCCGGCGGTATCGCTAGCGCCGGGCGTTAGCACTGCTAGTCGCAAGCTCGCTGCTCGCACTCCAAGCTTCTCGCACGCTCGCCGCGCACTGCTTCCTCCAATACTCGCTAGCGCGAGCGCTATCACTAGCGCCGGGCGCTATATCCCGAGTAGGTACTCGCACTCCCAGCTACTCGCAAGCTCGCTGCTCGACTCTTCGCCTTTTGTCGCTACCGCGCGCGCTAGCACTAGCGCCGACGGTATCTCCACTACTCGCTACTCGCTCAAGGGAGCTGGCCGAACTTACTCCAAGTCCGATGCTCGCCTGCCGAACTTACTCCAAGTCCGATGCTCGCCTGGTGGCGCTCTGGTATCTCTAACTCGCTCAAAGTTGATGATACTCGCCAGATCCATAATCGATCTCTTTAGAGGGTGGTACCCCTCTATTTATAGGCAAAACAAGGGGGTGGCGAGTAGGAGCTAGCGCTGGCGCTGGCGCGAGCGCTGGCGCTAGCTCACTTCAAATCTAACACTCCCCCTTGAAGTGAGATCCGGGAACAACTCCAAGCAACGAGCGAAGCCTCCGGAACAGCCCCGCAGATAGGGGATTAGTGAATATATCCGCAAGGTTGTCTTCACTCCGCACATGCTCCACAGCGATCAAGCCACCCAGCACCTTCTCTCTGATGAAGTGATGCTCGATCTCTATGTGCTTGGTCCTTGCATGACAAACTGGATTGGTTACCAGTTTCAATGCACTCTCGTTGTCCCCGCGTAGCACAGTAGGTCCGCTGACCTCCTCGTCCACATCCTCCACTAGTCTCCTTAGCCAGACACACTCCTGAGCTGCTAAGGACGACGCTTTGTACTCGGCCTCCGTGGTAGAAAGGGAAATAGAGTCCTGCTTCTTGCTACACCACGAGATAGCAGCTGCTCCACACAAGAACATGTAACCTGATGTCGACTTGTGATCATCAGCGTCACCTCCGTAATCTGCATCCGTGTACCCGTGCAGCTTGAAGTCAGACTTCTCATCATAGGACAACCTCATCTCAAGGGTGCCCTTCACGTACTTCAGTATCCCTTTGGCTGCCTCCAGATGAGGCTTCCGCGGCTCCTGCATATACCGACTAACTCGGCCGACAGCAAAGGCGATGTCCGGCCTCGTGATAGTCAGGTAGATAAGACTCCCCATCAGTGCCCGAAAGATCTTCGGATCAGGAAGAATCCTCCCTTCTTCCTTCCGAAGCTTCAGCCCAGCCTCCAGAGGAACGGAGCTGCTCTTCCCCTCCTTCATGCCGAATCTTTCGACGATCCTCTCGGCATACGCCCTCTGGGAAACATACAGCCCGCCTATTCTCTTCTCTACTTGGAGGCCAAGGAAATGGTGCAGTTCACCAAGATCCTTCATCTCGAAGCGTATGGAAAGCTGCTGCCTCAGCGCCGCGACCTCCTCAGGGTTGTTCCCTGTCACGATCATGTCGTCAACGTATAGCAGCACCAGCACGTGAAGACCTCCACTCTTCTTCACGAACATGCTGGAGTCCGAGTCTGAGGCATCGTAGCCGCAGAACTGCAGGTACTCCGCAATCTTCCCATACCAGGCTCTCGGCGCCTGTTTCAGACCATAGAGGGCCTTCTTCAGCTTGTAGACGTGACGCGGTTGGGACTTGGACACGTATCCAGGTGGTTGCACCATGAATATGTCTTTGTCGATCTCTCCGTATAAGAACGCGTTCTTCACATCCAGCTGCCATAGCTTCCAACCTCGGCACGCCGCCAAAGCGATGATCGTCCTCACCGACGTCATCTTCGCTACAGGACTGAAGGTCTCCTCGTAGTCCTCTCCGTAGGTCTGTGAGAAGCCTCGAGCGACAAGCCTCGCCTTGTACCGCTCCACTTCTCCATCAGCTCTCTTCTTAACCTTGTACACCCATTTGCAGGTGACAGGTTTGATGCCCTCCACCATGGGAACCAGATCCCATGTCTCATTCTTCTCTAGGGCCTCCATCTCCTCGATCATGGCCGCGTCCCACTCCTTGATGCCAGCAGCATCCTCAAAGCAGGCAGGTTCCCTCTCATCGAGTGGTCCTGCGAAGAAGCAGGAAACCAAACTCACGAAGTTCCCCTCCTTATAGCGAGCAGGCGGGACGATCGTCCTCTTCGACCTCCTCAAGGCTTGGCCACTATCTACCACTCCGGTAGACTTCTCTGGTTGAGCTCCTCTCTGAACTCCTCCTGAAGCGGTGCTCTCCCTGCTTCTTGAGTTCGTAGCTCCCCCTGAGCCAGAAGCTCCTCCTGAGCCAGATGGCGATGGAGCACTTGGAGATAACTCCAACTCCACAGTAGGGTCCTCAGTGACCCACTCCTCTTCCCTGCTAGCTTCTCCACTCTCCGGCAGCTCCACTGAAGAGACTCCCTGGTATGAGACCAGTTCGTCAAACACTACGTCGCGCGAGACGACGAACTTGTGGGTCTGCGGATCCATGCACTTCCACCCCTTCTTCCGCTCATCGTAGCCGATGAAGATACACTTCCTCGCTTTCGGCTCCAACTTTGTTCTCAGAGCGTCCGGGACGTGCACGAAGCAGGTAGAACCGAACACCTTCATGTGACCCACATTGGGCTTCTCCCCGAACAAGAGCTGGTGTGGAGACACCATCCTGTTAGGACTCAGAGGTAGCCTGTTGATCACATGAGTAGCGCACGCCATTCCCTCCGCCCATAAGGCCTTGGGAATGCTCTTGGCATGTAGCCAACTCCTGGTATTCTCCAGCAGATGGCGGATCTTCCTCTCTGCCACCCCATTCTGCTGCGGGGTGTGAGCGCGGGAGAGCTCCCGCCGAATGCCGAACCTCCTGCAGAAAGAAGCAAACTCATTGGAGGTAAACTCCCCTCCATTGTCGCTTCTCAGCTTCTTCACTCTGCGGTTCAGCCTCCCCTCCACAAGCTCCTTCCACTCGAGGAACTTGCAGAATACTTCTGATTTCTCTCTCAGAAAGTATACCCACGTATAGCGGGTGTAGTCATCCACCAGAACCAGCGCATACTTATTGCCTCCATAAGTAAGGGTGGCGCACGGCCTCATAACATCAGCATGTACGCACTCAAGAGGTGCCTTACACCTGGTCTCCGACTTGTCAAATGGAAGTCGATGCGACTTTCCATATTGGCATCCGTCGCACACATGGCCGTCGCCGTAGGAAGAGAGATGAGGCAGGCCACTCACTAGGCCCTTTGCCGCCATCATCTTCAGCTTGTCCATCCCCACATGACCCAGTCTCTCATGCCAGATCACAGCGTTGTCGTTTGTCTTCAGTTTGTCCACGTAGGCATTTGCAGACAAAACATACAAATCCTTCACCCTTCTCCCGGTGAGCGTGACGTCAGCATCGACAGACGAAAGGTTCTTCAAGAAATTCACCTCCTTTGGTTCAAACAGCACGTGGTATCCAGCATCCACGGCGTTCGCCACTGAGAAGAGGTTCTTCTTCATGCCAGGCACGTGATACACACTCTTCAGTGTCACTGGCTTCTCTCTACTTCCAAGGGACACCTTCCCTTCTCGCTCCACAGGATGTACTGTATCATCCGCAGTGATGATAGCATCCGTCCCTTCATACGCTTCCAAGGAGTCGAACTTGGACATATCTCCTGTGAGATGATACCCGCAACCGGAATCCACTATCCAGTCGTTCTCGAGGTTGATGGAGGCTAAGACATCGACTGACGTTGCCGTCATCTCTGCCAGGAAACAATTGTCCCCTCTCTCACCGCCCTGGTGACCTCCACCTCTTCCTCCACCTCTCTGGTGATCTCCCTCCTTGTTAGCAGCATGACCGGCCTTCAGATTAGACCGGCAGTCCTTTGCCATATGCCCATACTTCTTACAGGCAAAGCAAAGGCTTCTCCCCTTCTCATCGCGCGCAGGGAGGAACTTCCCCCCAACTCCCTGAGAGGACGTTGAAGGTCCATCTCCGGAGTTCTTCTTTCTCTTGTCCCAGGATCTCCTCTTTCCTGAGAACAAGACCTCGCCATCTCCACCTGAGATGGATACTCCCGCCATCTGCTTCGCCAAGCTCTCCTGTGACGATAGCAGGTTCTCTAGCTCCAGAAGGGAGGGCTGAGTAGCCCATCCTTGCACAGAAGTAACGAAGGGGACATACTCCCTCCTCAAGCCTCGGAGTATGTGTCGCTTCAACTTCGCCTCTGAGATTGGCTCTTCAGGATCCAAGGCCGAGATCTCCCCACATAGGTTCCTCACCTTCAGGAAGAAGGTGGATATCGCCATCTCGCCTTGAGTCGACTTCGCCAACTCATTCTCCAGGAATTGTAGCCGCGCCACATTCTTCTTGTTGAATAACCCATCGAGGGCTATCCAGATCGCAGACGCTGACTTGCAACCTATGATGTGGTCGAACAAGTCAGGTGATATGGCTCTCTTCAAGGTGAACTCCGCCTTGGCGTTGGTCTTCCTCCAAGCTCTCACAGCTGGACCATTATCACCGGCAGCTACTACTTCCTCTTGCTCCCCACCACCAACAACCTCCCAGAGATCCTCTCCAAGAAGGTAGCTCTCCATACAAGACACCCACTTCTTGTAGTTGGTTTGAGTAAGCAGCTCAATGCCAAGTCCCCTAGCATACCCTCCTCCGCCGTCCATCTTGGTTGCTTCGTCCTTGTTCCCACTATCCCTCTGATACCATGTGAAATATTTTGAAGTCGGAAGAACACGTCAACCAACAGGAGAATAAGGACACCAAAGATAAACACAAGCTTTCACAATACTAATTTTGGTAGCTAGTTACAACTGAACACGGCTGAATACAAGTTGCATCCAACTTGAATCACAACAGCCAATAGAAAGTAAGACTTGATCACGGACAAGGTCCGCTTCTCCTCCGGAGCACACCGAGCAGGTGATACTCGCTCCGATACTCGCTCCTCGCTATAGAAGCTCGCTCCTCGCTACCGCCGGCGGTATCGCTAGCGCCGGGCGTTAGCTCTGCTACTCGCAAGCTCGCTGCTCGCACTCCAAGCTTCTCGCACGCTCGCCGCGCACTGCTTCCTCCAATACTCGCTAGCGCGAGCGCTATCACTAGCGTCGGACGTTATCTCCCGAGTATGTACTCGCACTCCCAGCTACTCGCAAGCTCGCTGCTCGCCTCATCGCCTCTTGTCGCTACCGCGCGCGCTAGCACTAGCGCCGGCGGTATCTCCACTACTCGCTACTCGCTCAAGGGAGTTGGCCGATCTTACTCCAAGTCCGATGCTCGCCTGCCGAACTTACTCCAAGTCCGATGCTCGCCTGCCGAACTTACTCCAAGTCCGATGCTCGCCTGGTGTCGCTCTGGTATCTCTAACTCGCTCAAAGTTGATGATACTCGCCAGATCCAGAATCGATCTCTTTAGAGGGTGGTACCCCTCTATTTATAGGCAAAACAAAGGGGGGTGGCGAGTAGGAGCTAGCGTTGGCGCTAGCGCTAGCGCTGGCGCCAGCTCACTTCAAATCTAACAGAATTCTCATCAGAATTAAGTTTTGTGTAGTTCTCATTTTGTAGAGATTAATAGTCATGTTGTCTTTTATTTTATGTTCAAGTATTTCTTTATTTAGGCCTAATAAGTGGACTTAATCATAAACGTGTCATCGTGTATTCCTTATTTAAAGACCCACTAGGTGATAGAATGGAAGTATTTCCATCTCCTCTTTTAGTTTCCCCTCTCTCTTCTTAGAGTTAGGGATAGGTAGCTCTCCTCTCCCAAGCTCCCCAATTGACAACCGTGGTTCCAACTCCACTATATCTCCAGCATCTCTGCCACCTTCTCTACCTCCGACCACCTATCCAATGAACTTCTAATGAGTTATGGCTTGACCAGTAACAACATGGTATTAGAGACACTCATTCCTCGTTCACGCCCCGTTGCCACCAAAACCCCACTCCTATGCAATCACCTCTTTCGACAATTGTTGTTATTATTTGGTTCGGATTGCCATCAAAACTATATATATATATATATTTTATGATTATATATATATAAAGATATAATATATATATATTATGTGAGATAACTGCTACTCCAAACATTCCACCCCGTGAAAAGAAAAAAAACTGCAGCCGCGTGGGTTTTCTTTGGAGTAACTGCCTGTAGCTTTGGGAGAAGAGCCACATGGATTAAAAACAGTTTTTCGGCCAGGGAGAATAGATGAACCGCCTGTAGCTTTTTTTCATGAAAACAAAGCCGCCTGGGAGGAAGATGCCCACCGCCAGCCCTCCTCCTTCTCTCTTCCGTTTCTCTCTCTCTCTCTCTCTCTCTCTCTCTCTCTCTCTCTCTCTCTCTCTCTCTCTCTCTCTCTCTCTCTCTCTCTCTCGTGCGACGGAGAGGCCGCCGGCCTCGCGGTGTTTCGCCGTTGGAGAGGGAGGTGTTGCCGGTCTTGGAAGTGAGCCTCCGGCGTTGGAGAGGGAGTCGTCGTCGGGCTTGGCGGAGTTCGTTGTTGACGTTGAAGGCTTGCGTGTGTGCAGTTAGCCTTGACGGCGTTTTGATCTCGGTGGTGGCGTTTGTCTCCGGTGGCGGCGTTGGTCTCCGGTGGTGGTTGCGGTTGAATGTCGGACTTCAACGTTGAAGGTTCCGGTGAACCTTGTGCATCCGCTAGGCGGATTGCAGTCCAGATTTTCAACTCGCCCGCGGATCGTGAGCGTCCGGCGCATTTGCGGTGTTCCACCGGACGGTCTATTCTTCTCTTGTTATTTCCTTGTAATTGCTTTTATATATTGTCTAATTAATATATACTTGTGATTGTGCGCCGGCGGGTTTTGCCGGACGCAGTTTTGCCTACTTTGTGTTCTTGTTTCCCTGCAATTTTATAGCGGTGCCCTGCGGTTTGCACCTGATTTCCCAACAAGTGGTATCCGAAGGAGATTCGGTAGACGACCGTGATTGGACGTTCTAGGAAGGGTTTGACTGCGGTGGTGAACGACTAGGTCCTCTTCCCACCCTCTCAGATCCGACCTTTGAACAAATAAGGTCTTCTAGTTTGCTGAGGGAAGCTATGACAGGGAAGAATTCAGTGTTGGCAAGGTATTCAGTGGAGAAGTTTGACGACAGCGGGAATTTCCACCTATGGAAGATTCGGGTCAAGGATATGCTGGTTGAGCAGGGGTTGATCCAAGTGCTGCGGGGGCGTGATTCTTTGCTCGATCCGGTGAAGGATTCTGAGTGGACTGAGATGGATGAGCGCGCAACTAGCGCTATTCGGATGTGCGTCGACGACAAGGTGCAGTTCAACATCGGTATTGAAGAGTCCGCTGTCACGTTGTGGGAGAAGCTTGAGAGACTCTACATGAGCAAGTCGTTGACCGCAAGGCTGTTACTGAAGCAGAGATTGTACGGCCTGAAGATGCAGGAGGGTGGTAACCTGCAGGAACACTTCAATGTGTTCAATGACCTTCTCAACCAACTGCACGTGGTTGGTGTGAAGGTGGAGGAAGAAGACACAGCCCTCTTGCTTCTTACCTCGCTCCCAGCGTCATACAAGCACATGGTGACTACGCTCCTGTATGGGAAGGATACGGTGGGGGTGGAAGAAGTCACGTCGGCGCTGTTATCCAGTCAGATGTTAAAGGACCCCACTCCTAGGGGTGACCAGATCTTGGTAGCGCATGGACGCGGGAGGAGTTTTGACAGAGGATCGACGGTGCACGAGCTCGGTCGGCGTCGAAGAAGGCAGTGACGTATTACCACTGCAGACAGGTTGGTCACATTAGGAGAAATTGTCCGCAGCGTGCAGGAAGTTCTGGAACTTCGAAGGATGTCCAAGATGCGGGCTTAGTGACATTGGACCTGGAAGGAGATGACGGATTTTATTGCGTCACTGAGAGTCAGAGTGACTCTGACAGCTGGATATTGGATTCTGGTGCTTCACAGCACATTTGCTCAGATGCAGGGATGTTCAGTTCACTGGAGGTGACGTTTGGGTCGGTCTTTCTGGGTGACGACTCATCATGTCAGGTCACGGGGACAGGGACGGTGGACATCAGGATGCATGACGGAGCAGTGCGTAGACTTGAGCAGGTACACTGGTACCGAAGCTACGCAGAAATCTGATTTCGTTGGGCAGATTGGACTCAGGTGGGTGCAGTTTTGCATCGAGAGGTGGAGTTCTGACGGTGAGGCGAGGGCGCACCGTGCTCATGCGAGCTATGCAACGCAGTAGTTTGTACTGGCTGATGGGGACCACGATGCGAGGTGGTGTGCCCATGATTTCTGCGGCCGACAGGGTGGATGGTCGAGGTGGTGCAGGGGATCGCCCTTCTGGTAGTCTGATTAGGCGAGTCAGATTCAGCGATCCGGTTGCGTCGACATTCAGGGGTTGAGCCCGGGCAGGGATGAGTCGGCTGGAGTAGGTCGGCTGGCGCCTCAGGATTTTGGGGTGGTGCTTCGTGCAGGGAGTGCTTCGTGCAGGTGGTGGCTACGAATCCCGAACCAAGGTGGTGGATTGTTATTATTTGGTTCGGATTGCCATCAAGACTATATATATATATTATGATTATATATATATAAAGATATAATATATATATATTGTATGAGATAACTGCTACTCCAAACATTCCACCCGTGAAAAGAAAAAAAAACTGCAGCCGCGTGGGTTTTCTTTGGAGTAACTACCTGTAGCTTTGGGAGAAGAGCCACATGGATTAAAAACAATTTTTCGGCCAGGGAGAATAGATGAACCGCCTGTAGCTTTTTTTCTTGAAAACAAAGCCGCCTGGGAGGAAGACGCCCACCGCCAGCCCTCCTCCTTCTCTCTTCCGTTTCTCTCTCTCTCTCTCGTGCGACGGAGAGGCCGCCGGCCTCGTGGTGTTTCGCCGTTGGAGAGGGAGGTGTTGCCGGTCTTGGAAGTGAGCCTCCGGCGTTGGAGAGGGAGTCGTCGTCGGGCTTGGCGGAGTTCGCCGTTGACGTTGAAGGCTTGGGTGCGTGCAGTTAGCCTTAACGGTGTTTTGATCTCGGTGGTGACGTTTGTCTCCGGTGGCGGCGTTGGTCTCCAGTGGTGGTTGCGGTTGAACGTCGGACTTCGACGCTGAAGGTTCCGGTGAACCTTGTGCGTCCGCTAGGCGGATTGCAGTCCAGATCTTCTACTCGCCCGCGGATCGTGCGCGTCCGGCGCATTTGCGGTGTTCCACCGGACGGTCTATTTTTCTCTTGTTATTTCCTTGTAATTGCTTTTATATATTGTCTAATTAATATATACTTGTGATTGTGCGCCGGCGGGTTTTGCCGGACGCAGTTTTGCCTACTTTGTGTTCTTGTTTCCCTGCAATTTTATAGCGGTGCCCTGCGGTTTGCACCTGATTTCCCAACAATTGCATCATGGGATAGAATCCACAGCAGCTTCCATCCTCGGTGTGTCGTTGCAATTGCCTCTACAGTGGGCGCGCCTAGGCGCAACTCCGAATCACCACTGCAACACCCCCCCCCCCCCCCCCACACACACACACAACCGACGACATACAAACACAACATCTTCTTGCAAGCAACAAGACTTCTATAATACCGACCAAAGACATTGGCCCGCTCCCTTCCTAGGATCCCGCTGACCGCTTACAGGACTCAGCACCATTGCGCACCTACATCGACGCCCCAGTCAACCTTCCCTATGCAACACACGACCCTCCACGAGATTCGACAGAGCTGTCGCATGTTTCGCTCGAGATCAATGACCGACATATTCAGTCATCCTCCAGATTCTAGTCATTATTTGCCTTCTTCCGCCTCCACAAAGCCTGCATGACCGCGTGAGTCCTTTCTCCTCAAGCCAACAACAGCAAGGTCCCTGTTCCTTGAGCACAGCCCTCCGCTCGAGCCACTCACTACTTTCTGTCTTCGAGCACATCACCCGCCGACTGATTGGTCATAAACAATCTAATAATTAATTAATTGATTACTCAATCAATTTTATTAATTCCTTGGGACCAGAAACATTTGTCCAAAAATGACTTCACCTCACTAGAGGACAAGTAATTCACGACGTTGGTGTAGAATTAGGGCGCTTCTTATTATTAGCACATACATACATGTATATATATACCTTTACAACATCTCTAAACGCACACCACACCTAAACGCACACCACACCTCTAATACACGCCAACACTCCTCCTCAAAGTGGGTGAAAGATATTTAAAAACCCATCTTGTCAGAATTTCTAATCATATCCTTCGAGCTAAGACCTTTGATCAAACAATCTACGCCTGTATCTCGCAATGTAACTAAGCTCCAGTAGCCCACTGTCCAACTTCTCTTTTATGAAGAACCTATCGATCTCGATATGCTTGGTCCTATCATGTTGAACTGGATTGTTTGCAATACTGATAGCTGCCTGGATGTCATACCACATTTTCATCTTATCTCCTCGATCCAATTTCAGCTCCATCAACATTCCCTTTAGCCACAAAAGTTCAGCAACCCCCACTGTCATAGCTCGGCATTCTGCCTCTGCTGTCGATCTGGCCACCACTGATTGCTTCTTGCTCCTCCAGGATACCAAGTTGCCTCCTACAAACATGCAATAGCCCGAGGTGGATCTCCTGTCGTCTATGCAGCTTGCCTAATTAGAGTCACAGTAGCCCTCAATCTTCATGTACTCGTTCCTTCTGAATAACAACCCCTTTCCAGGGCCAGTCTTCAAGTATCGAAGGATCTGGTACACAATATCCATATGACCCTTCCTAGGCTTATGCATATAACGGCTCACCACGCTCACGACAAAGGAGATGTCCAGACGCGTGTGGCTCAAGTAAATCAGCTTCCCAACTAGTTTCTGGTACATCTCTCGATCGACTGGTTCACCTGCTTCAGCATCCAGTTTACACTTCTGATCGATCGGTGTTGCAGCAGGCCTGCACCCCAAATCCCTGTCTCTGTGAGGAGATCCAAGGCATATCTCCTTTGGGACAGAACAATTTCCTTTGCACCATAGGCAATCTCAATCCCAAGGAAATACCTTAGCAAACCCAAATCCTTTACCTCGAACTACTTACCCAATGCCTTCTTGAGTCGGACGATCTCCTGCTCATCGTCCTCTGTGATGATCATGTCATCCACATACACCGCAAGTATAGTGATGTGGTGACCTTCATTTTCCCTGAAGAACACCGTGTGATCAACATTGATCTGCCGGTATCCCATCCCAATCATGGTCTTCCTGAATCGGTCAAACCACGCACGGGGAGACTGCTTCAATCCATAGAGGGACTTCTTCAGTCTACAGACTTTGTCTTCGGTCTTAGTTGTGCCAAACCCTAGTGGTATTTCCATGTACACCTCCTCCGCTAGCTCTCCATGAAGAAACACATTCTTCACATTTAGTTGATGCAACCTCCATCCACCATTTGCTGCCAAGCTTATCAGAGTTCGGACAGTGCTCATCTTAGCCAAGGGTGCAAATGTCTCGTCGTAATCGATGTCATAGGTCTGGCTATACCCCTTTGCAACCAATCGAGCCTTATAGCACTCGACAAGACCATCAGGGTTCTGCTTCAAAGTGAAAACCCATTTGCATCCGACAGCCCTCTTGTTCTTTGGTAAACGTGTCAGCTCCCAGGTTTTGTTCTTCTCAAGAGCTCTCATCTCCTCTTTCATTGTTGCTTGCCATTTTGGATCAGTTTTGGCAGTCTGCCAATTGTTAGGTACAATAATACTATTCAAAGAGGCAATGAATGCTCCATGAGAAGAAGAGATATTATCGTAGGAGACAAAAAAAGCAAGGTCCCAACCGTATCTGTCCGGAGGCTTGCCCGCATTGCTGCGAGTAGTCCGACAGTCCGTGGTAGTAGGAGATGGAGAGGTAGATGGAATGATCTCACCAGAAAATGGCTGTGGTGGTGGAGGTGCTCCAGGAGTAGAGACTGGCATAGACGAGGGACTAGGCACTGACATTCTAGGCACGGGTACTGGTTCTGCAGTCTGTTTCCCTCTCCTATGATATGTAAGCAGTTCCCCCTGAGCTGCAGGCCTCACGCCTCTCACTTCCTCCTCCTGCTCTTCATTACTCCCATGCTCCTCCACTGGTCCTTTATGTCATACTTCCAGATCTGTGTCATCAATTTCTCCCTTCACCTGGAAGACCCTGAGAGTGTTCCCCACTCCATCATATGTACTTCGCAGCCTGTCCCAAACCTCCATGACTGTCTCCATGCCATCAACCATGACAGCAATCGATGTGACAACCGAGCTAAGAAGCCACATAAACACCGTCATGTGAGTTGATTCCCACTCATCTCCTGCTGCTGGGTTCTCTGGCTTCTTCAACTCCCCTGTCAAGAAACCTTCAACCTTCTGTGTCGTAAGGGTCTTCCTCACGCGGCGTGACCAACCCAGACAGGTGGTCGGTCCTTCGAGCTTCAGGTCAACCGGTGGAAGGTCCAACTTCACCGGTCGGGGGGATGAACCCAACAGCTTCAACAAGGTAGCCACCTCAGCCGAATCTAACTTCTTGAGGACCTCCTATATTCTTTCTTCATCGTCACTAACTAGCCAATCTAGCCTCTGGTGAGTTCGTCGAGTGAGTTCGTCGGGAGTCTTCTACAATTCGTTGAAGGTCTGCTACAATTCGTCGAGAGACTGCTACAATTCGTCGAGAGTCTGCTTCACGAGTGAATTCGTCGAGAGTAGTGAGTGGGTTCGTCGAGAGTCGTGGGGAGATGCTTCTGTGTTGCAGCTGTGTCGTCGATATCCTCCCCCAAATGTCGTCGACGAGTCTCCCTCCCCCAATGTCGTCGTCGACGGGACTCAAATGACAAGATCGGGTCGTCAACGAATCTCCAGCGACGGGAGCACAGAGAGACAAACTCCCGCAAGATCGTGCGGCGACGAGACTTTCGGCGACGAGACCGATAAGAGGTCGTCGAGGTGCGGCCTCTGATATCATGTATAATTAGGGCGCTTCTTATTATTAGCACATACATACATGTATATCTACCTTTACAACATCTCTAAACGCACACCACACCTAAACGCACACCACACCTCTAATACACGCCAAAAGTTGGTGTCTTAGTGAGATCGAGCCATCTTCGGTACTTGGGGGACCATCCCCATAATGTTCATTGAGGTAGCCTTAAATTCGGCGAATAAAATGAAACAAACTTATACAAACCATGTTGTCGTTCACTAAGAATCACAAAGAATCACAAAGAATCACAGACATTTTACGCCACTCACCTGCCAAACTCGAGGGCCTTATAGTTGCACAACAATATATCCAGCGTCCCATCACACAATCAGACGTCGTACCTGACTAGCAATTTTACACCATCGAAGGCTACACCAATTGCCTACACTTCGAGACACGAATTCCACCAAGCCTCACTGCATCGCCAACAATCCCACTCCATCCAACACCCTCTTCTCCAGCTACAGATTCCATCGGCTTTGACATAGCATGCCACTTCCTAGCCATCACCTCTAGTTGTCCCTACTCAACGGGTAACTCCATAGAAACATCTGACAACTGTCGTCCAACAGACCCCGCCGTCTACCCTTAATGTCCGCATACAGTCAATCGCTCTGTGTTGACATCAATCATTGAGCCGCTCAGTTCACAGAAACCAACCACATGGCTCATTGATGTGTATGCGATGAGCTTATAGAAGCAAGTCCTATTTCACTCCATCGGTGTATGCGATGGACTTACGCATACTCCTTATTTAAAGACCCCAGCAGATCAAAGAATGGAAACAAGAAGTATTTCCATCTCCTTGCTTTAGTTTCTGTTACAGATGTTGCGGACCCATGCTGGGGGATTACGTACAAGCGCCGCAACTTGGCGAAAACCGCTTAGGAGGAGGATTTATCTTTTTGTCTGCACGTATTTTTATTTCCCACATTTTGATATTGTTATGTTGTGGAACTTTGGTTTGGTCGAACCGGTTGGGTCCCCAACCTCATATGGGTAGGAGCTTGTTTGTGTTTGGCATTATGAAATCAATTACCTAATTTTCACTCTCTCTCTCTCTCTCTCTCTCTCTCTCTCTCTCTCTCTCTCTCTCTCTCTCTCTCTCTCTCTAATTCCCCTAAGCCCTAAACCGCACCCCATGGCTCGCTCGCTCTTCCGCACGCCGCTGCCGCACCAGATCGTCGATCCGCCCTTCGATTTCCGCTTGATGCCGCCTCTTCCAGCACCTCCTCCCTTCGTCGATCTCCCTCCGGCGAGATAGGGTCGAGAGGCTCTCGTAAGGGTCACGCCGATCCTCTCCGGGATTTACCCCTTCCTCCTCCTCGCACTAGGGCTCAGAAGAGGGCCCATAACACCTTGGTATCAGAGGACTCCTCCACCGCCGCCTCTACAGCCGCCGAAGTGCAGATCACGCCGCAGCATCTGCGATCCAGCCCCGCCAACGCTCCTGCAGCGCCCGGATCGGGCTTTCCTCCGCACCCTCGGGGCTCGCCAGTCCTATTGGGGGCTTTCGGCGCCGGTCTTCCGCTGCTGTCGGATAGCACGGGCATTTTGCCCACTCCCCCGTCCTCTTTTTCCCCGCTAGGATCTTCCCCATGGACGACGACACTCCCGCCGGCTTCACTTTGGCTCAGATCTTGGATTCTTTTTAGAACATGATGATGACAAACAATAAAGTTCTCATTGAGGCCCTCCGGCCGGAAGGTACACCGCCAGCTCCACGTGCCGCCTCAGGCTCATCGCAAACGGTTAACGAATTTCTCCCACCACGGAATGACGGGGGAAATTTTCCCCGCTTTGTGAAAATGGATTTACCGCTCTTTGACGCCGGGAAGACCCCCTCACGTGGCTCACACGCTGCGAACAGTTCTTCGAAACCCAACAAACTCCGGAAGAGGATTGGATTGGTGTGGCTTCATTCCATCTCATGGGCTCCGCACACCTCTGGTTCTCGCAGCTCCGTCATGAACGTCCGAACTTGGTGTGGGAGGATTTTAAGTCGCAGTGTACCCTCTGATTCGGACCTCCCCTTCGCGGAAATCCTATTGGTGACCTCATCTCCCACAGACAGACAGGTTCCATTGATGAATACATCGAGAGGTTTCAAGTGCTCCTCTCCCGTACTCCTTCCGTACCAGCGGCGCATCAGGTGCCTTTCTTCACTGCCAGCCTTCACGAGCGACTTCGCCTGGACGTCGAGCTACAGTCTCCTCAGGACCTCTCCACATCCATGAGCTTATCCCGGGTTTTCGAAAAACGCTTGATGATGGACCGTCCGTATTTGGCTCGTCGAGCTGGCGAGGGGCCCTCCAGGGGTGTTGGCCCTTCTACTCCACCTCCCAGCACATGAGCCAGCAAGGGCAAGGAGGGAGAACGACCGTCTACCATTCGACGACTTTCCACTCAGGAGATGGAGGACCGCCGGGCCAAGGGCCTCTGTTTCAATTGTGACGAGTCTTTCATCCGGGACATCGGTGCAAGCGTCTTTTCTGGCTTGAGGTGGAGGACCCCTCTGACGAGGACATTGGGGACGAGGACCCGGGGGACCCCAAGCTTTCTGTTCACGCTATAACAGGACCCAGTCGGGGGATACGATTCAGATACATATTTCGGTGGCGGACCATCCGCTGATTGCCCTGATGGATTCAGGTAGTACGCACAACTTTCTTAGTGACCTCACGACGCAGCATCTTCACCTACCGGTCACATCCCGTCCGAGCCTACGGGTTTCAGTTGCCAACGGCATGTCCATGACTTGCACCGAAGTCTGTTGTCCGGTGCCTATTGTAGTGGAGGGCTACCATTCCTATGTGGACTTTTATGTGATCGCCCTACGGGGTTTCGAGGCAGTATTGACAGTACGTTGGCTCCGCACCCTGGGGCCACTTTTGTGGGATTTTGATATGCTCACGATGACATGGGGCCGTCACCCTCATCAGACGGTGTGGCAGGGTCGTCCGCCGAACGCCGAACGCCGACCGACAGATTTTTCTAGCAGCTGCCGACCAGACAGAGCCCTCTGACCTCGAGGCACTCTTACAGGCATACCAGGACACTACCACCGCCCCAACGGGACTTCCACCCTTGCGACGCCAGGATCACCGCATTTGTCTCCTGCCCGGGACGGCTCCCGTAGTTGTTCGCCCCTACCGATATCCGTTCCACCAGAAGGACGAGATTGAGCGCCAGTGCGCTACTATGTTGCAGCAGGGCATCATCCGCCACAGCGTATCCCCCTTTTCATCTCCAGTCTTGCTGGTCAACAAGAAGGACGACACGTGGCGCTTCTGCGTCGATTACCGTGAGCTGAATGCGCGGACGGTGAAGGACAAGTTTTCTATTCCGGTCGTGGAAGAGCTAATGGACGAGTTACACGGCGCCCGTTTCTTCTCCAAATTGGACCTGTGCTCTGGGTACCATCAGGTGCGTATGGCCCCCGAAGATGTGGAGAAGACTGCATTTCGCACCCACCATGGCCACTTTGAGTTCCTCGTGATGCCTTTCGGGCTCACAAACGGCCCCTCCACCTTCCAGACCCTCATGAATGAGGTATTTCACGACCTTTTACGTCGTTGTTTGCTTATTTTCTTTGACGATATTTTGATCTACAGGGCGACGTGGGAGTCCCATCTGGACCACCTCCGAGCAATTTTTCAGTTAGTTCGGACTCACAAATTGTTCTTGAAGCGCACCAAATGTTCATTTGGGACGGACAGGGTCTCCTACTTGGTTCATGTGGTTGATAATACGGGGGTGTCCGCTGACCCCCTCAAGATTCAGAGTGACGGATTGGCCCCTTCCCCGATCCCAGCGGAAACTCAGGGGTTTTCTGGGCTTGGCAGGTTACTATCGACGATTCATCGAGGGGTACAACATTATTGCGGCGCCACTGTTTGCCCTCTTGAAGAGGCAGTACTTTGCATGGGAGGACTCGGCAACGACAGCTTTCCGCGCGCTCCAGCAAGCCCCCGTCTCAGCTCCAGTTCTACATCTACCAGACTTCGACCAGGAGTTCCAGGTAGAGTGTGATGCCTCCAACCATGGGTTCGGTGTTGTGCTCCAACAGGAGCGCCACCCCATCACTTATTTCAGTCTCCGTACCGCCCCTCATCACCAGAAGCTTCATGCTTACTGACGCGGGACGAATCTATAGGCGGCGGATAAACGGTGACCTAACCCTACTTATTATGCAAAGCACGACGGATTAGTCACAAATTAGATAATAAACATTAACATCCCACGCAAAAATAAATTCACATGTAAGGCAGAATAATTTATTAGGGCAAAATAAGCTTAGGCTTTCCTCCGCGTGGAGGGCCAAAGCACGTGGCGAATAAGCTGTGCAAATCACAATAATAATCTAACAAACAACTATCATGCAAGATATTCAAACAAGTACAAGATCCAATCCAATATAAATATGCTGAAATTAATAATCCAATACAACGAGAACTCACCAAGTAGTGGGCTGGCCAAGGCACTGAAGAATTCGGAGCCGGAGATGCGTGGACGACGATCCGAGGTGTAACTGAAGAAGTAGAAATGATGGCGGTGGCTGTCCTCAGCGATGGGAGATGAAAACGGACTGGAAATGGATGGATCCGGCTACGTGGGTAGAAATCCGGGCGGGGGTGGATAGATCCGATGATTTGATAACGGATCCGGGTTAAGGAATGGTGGATGGATGGGGAGAAAGCCGGATCCGGGCTGGATTTGCCTAGATCAGGGCTACTAGGGTGGATCCACGGGAGGGGGTGGACTGGAGGCTTGGGAGGGAGGCTGTAGAGGGAGGTGGGGCTGTAGACCTGGAGGGAGGAGGCGGCGGCTATGGATTAGGACCAAGGGGTGGTCGGTTTGTGAGGGGAATCAGGTTGATGGTGAGACAGAGGGCAGGGGGGAAAAGACTGTAAATAAAAACTATAGCCCATGAACAGTACATTTCATTAATCCACAGTAGATATAAAGAGATAGGAATTTCTTCTGGGCAAAAGGAGCAGTGGCTGGAGTTGGGGGGAAAAGACTGTTGTTTGGGGGTTGTGGAGGCTGAGAGAGGGGTGTGGGAGGGGGAAGGAGCCTAGGGTTAGGGCAAACCTTGGGAAGGGAGATACAAGCCAAGGAGTCGTCACCTATGGTTCCACGGAGTCGACATCGTGGCGGGATCGTGGGAATCCGGGAATACTTTCACCAAATTCTGCAATAGCTTCCATCAGCCCACTACTTATCTATATATAATAAAATAAAGGCTAGGGAATCCCACCATCGACTACTATGATTGGCCAGATGTGGGGCCACCCAAATACATCAAAACAAATGCAAAAATAATAAACTAATATATCAAATTGATTCGCAACGCGAATCCGAACACATCTGCGGAGTCCGGTCGTCGATCCGGGCACGCCATAATGGAAAGTTGTCAAATCAACCCCGAATGGGCCCAAAACTCGTCATCCACTGCAAGTCCTCGTCTATGCTCCACATCACTTACGAGCAGGAACTGGGTGGACTGGCCAAGGCGGTCCAACATTGGCGGCCGTACTTCTGGGGGCGCACTTTTCTGATTCTCACCGATCATTTCAATCTGAAGAACCTCCTGGAGCACCGCCTTACCACGGCCCCACGACAACGTTGGATCAGCAAACTTCTGGGTTTTGATTTTCGTGTGGAGTACAAGACGGGGGGCCTTGAACCGAGCAGCCGACACTCTCTCCCGCCGCGATTATGAGGAAGGATCCTTATTGGTCATCTCTTTTCCGACTTCGCCGCTTCAACACCGCCTGCGAACAGAGATTCAGGACACTCTGACTCTTCAGGAGCTTCTCCTCTGCATTGAAGAGGGTAGCTTGCCCTCACATTGGACAGTTCGGGACGGGCTCAACCTATACAATGATCGGCTCTATCTTTCAGATACTTCCCCCTTGATTCCGAAGATTTTGGAAGGGGTTCATAAGACCCTTCAACGGATCCGGGCCGAGTTCTTTTGGAAGGAGCTCAAAAGGAGGGTCCAGGAGTCCATCGCCCTTTGCCCCACCTGCCAGCGTAGCAAGGCCGACCAGCTCTTACCAGTCGGCTGCTTCAGCCCCTCCTCGTTCCGACACAGATATGGACGGATATTTCCATGGATTTCCTCGAGGGATTACCGATTTCGATGGGTTGTTTCATCATCTTCGTGGTCGTCAATCGCCTGTCCACGGGGGCTCACTTCATGGCGATGAGTCGCCCTATTGTCGGGGACGTGGTGACACGCAACTTCTTCGACCAGGTGTTCTGATTGCATGGCATCCCTGAGAGTATCGTGTCTGACAGGGACAAGGTTTTCACATCCCTCTTCTGGCAGGAGTTATTCGTCTTATGCGGCACGAAGTTAGCACTCTCGTCGGCGTACCACCCGCAGTCTGACGGCCAGATGGAGGTGGTTAACAGGACACTGGAGATGTACTTGAGTTGTATTACGGGGGACCGCCCCAAGGATTGGGCACGATGGCTTCCGTGGGTGGAGTACTACTACAACACCTCCTACCATTCAGCTCTTCAGATCACCCACTTCCGGCTAGTGTGTGGTCGTGATCCACCTACTCTACTCACTTACACCAGCGCGTCCGCCCGCTCACCCGCTATTGATACGGAGCTGGCCACTAGAGATCAGATCCTCGCCTTAGCCCGTGAGAGGCTTCTTCAGGCTCAGGCCAGCATGGAGACCGCATACAATCGGGGACACCGCGAGCTGTTCTTTGCACCGGGGGATTGGGTATGGCTTAAACGTCGTCCTTATCGTCAGATGACCACAACGATGAGTTCATACAACAAGCTGGGGCCCAAGTTCTATGGACCGTTCCTGATCTCAAAGCGCATTGGTGAGGTAGCATATCGTTTGCAGCTTCCGGCCCGGATCCACGACGTGTTCCACGTTTCGTAGCTCAAGCCGTTCGTGGGAGTTCCACCTTCAGAGCCCTTGGTACACCTGCCTCCACAGCTCCAGGACAAGCTTGGGGACAAGCTTGATGACGACGCGGGCGGAGATGTTACGGATGTCGCAGACCCACACCGGGGGATTACTTACAAGCGCCGCAACTCGGCACACACCGCTTAGGAGGAGGATTTATCTTTATGTCTGCACATATTTTTATTTCCCGCATTTTGATATTGTTATGTTGTGGAACTTTGGTTCGGTAGAATCGGTTGGGTCTCCAACTCCATATGGGTGGGAGCTTGTTTGTGTTTGGCATTATGACATCAATTACCTAATTTTCTCTCTCTCTCTCTCTAATTCCCGTAAGCCCTAAACCGCACCCCACGGCTCGCCGGCTCTTCCGCATGCCGCTGCCGCGCCAGATCGCCGATCCACCCTTCGGTTTCCGCTCGACGCCTCCTCCTCCTGCGCCTCCTCCCTTCGTCGATCTCCCTCCGGCGAGATAGGGTCAAGAGGCTCTCGTAAGGGTCACGCCGATCCTCTCCGGGATTTTCCCCTTCCTCCTCCTCGCACTAGGTCTCAAAAGAGGGCCCATAACAGTTTCCTTCCTCTCTTCCTAGAGTTACGAATAGGTAGCTCTCCTCCCCCGAGCTCCCTGCTAGGCAGACCCGGTTTTGACTCCATTGTATCTCTGACATCCCTACTACCTTCTCTACCTCGGACAGGCTCTCCGGAAAACTTCCAATGATTTATGTCTTGGCCCACAACAAATTCATAGGAATTTGAAGATCTCTAACTAGGAGATGAACAATAAACAGACAGTCAGGATGATTAATCAGTTAAAATCTTTATGAGTCGTTAAATCTTTATGAGTTGTTATATCTTTAGAAGTTAACGGGAATTGAGGTTTTGCTGAATCCTGGAAAGCTAAGTTGGCTAGGTCCTGACCGCATTCTGAGTTGAAGCAATTGATTAGACTAGGCTAAGTCCTGTCTGAATTCTATGTCAGAGAGACTAGAAAATTGGTAAATCCAGACTGCATCCTATGGATCATAAATTTTGCTTGGATCGGCAATTTCATCTCTCAGCAAGACTTCGGTAAATACGGCTAGGCACTGAGGCGGCCAGCTGTGGAGGCCAACTCACCGGAAAAATTCAAAATTGTTGGAATTGTCTAGGTGAACCTGAAACACTCATTTCACTTCAAGTTTTCAAAAAATTTAGGGTACACCAACAAAAGAAAAATGAAAAAGATTAAAATGAACTATATTGAACTCTCAACAAATATTAATTATATTTTTTTGCAAATGCGCATAACAACAGTACATTAATTTTACCTGAAGGCGATTGAGGACATAAGTATATTTTCCCCATAATTCAGGCCGGCTCTCCACAAGTAATAGTTCTAAGATACGCTGAATGCACCAAACACCGAAACTTACAACAAGTGCTGCCCGCCAAACACAACCATCACCACAATTAGGTAACATCAAATGGCAAGGAAGATCAGACTCCTCACTCTTCTTTGCTGAATTTGGCTTGCAATCAGATGGCAAGTATTGAAATTCATCTGCATAGGGTTGACTCGTTTCACTTGAAGCAATATGCAGGCATCTCTCTGCTACAGCAACTTCATCAATCAGCTCCTCATCAACTCCTCCACCCTGTCTAAACAGCCAATCTGATCCATCCAGTTTCAATAGCTTCATAATGCAAAGTCTAAAAGATTGTAGTAATTTAGCTTCTGACTCTGCATAAGGGAAGGCCTCTTCAGCGGTGGTACTTGAGCTTCCTACAGATTCTATATCTCCACCAATACGATCATTGCCCCTCATGCCAAACAGCTCCTCAAAGGGTTGTCTAGAGAAAAGAGATTTGGTTTCTGGATTCAAACTGGGCTGTAAAGGAAAAATCTCTTTGTGAACCTTGGAAGGAGAGGGCTCATTGAAAGCCAATGGAACACCAGCTCTTGACACAGGATTCAAATATCGTGATTTTTCGGATAACATCCTATCAAAATATGGCCGGGGACCAATAGGAGTGTTCTGCTTTCCTTCATTCAAATATGAATTTCTAGCTAATGCAATGATTGCAGATATGTCAGGTGAACTATGATATTTTTTAGTGTATGCAGGGGAAACAACATGCTCACCTGTTCCCATCAAGGGTGGTTCAAAATAGGGTGTTTCAACCTGCAAAGTGTTTATTCTAGACAAAGCTGGGTTTTGTAGGCTAGAAGTCTCCATGGAAGTTAACAATTTTTGACCATGATCATACATAGCCTGATCCCTAAAAGGTGAAACATATGATGAAGAAAACTTGGTTGCTGGCGGAAGGTTTGTTGAGTTCATGGAATAGTTAGTTCTGCCCATATTGATGCCTTTTAGGTAGGAGGCTATTTGATAACCATGAATTGTTGCTGGTTGAAAATCCCTATCATCTAAATTCTGTGGCAGATGTAAACTAGAATAGGTTCTTCCGGCAGGGTCAAACAAATTACTGCTAGAATTTTGGACATGTGCATCCGCTTGCTGCATGCTATGGGACCAAGATGAAGGTCCCATGCGAACACCAAAAGGTAAGTCTGCACCTTGAGTTTTCATTTGCTTTGGAGAACTATAGTCACTTGAATTTGGGAAGAAAATAGCATCGGGAGATAAAAACTTTGAGGTTTCAGCAGGCACACTCTCTACTTTTCTAGAAGAATTGGCTGCTTTGAGATCTAATCCCAAGAGGATGTTTAGTCTCTTGGAGTTAGCATCTTGGGTGAGTTTCCCATGGAAATCAAAAAGGTTACCCCAGAACTCATCCAAAATGGTTGCAAATTGGCGCCGACCTGCACGCCCAAGTCCTGACAATTTTGAAAGACTTCCACTGCCATTTCCCCCATCTTTACTCACCACCTTAGCAATATTAACAGGTTTAGGACTTTCAGATGGTAATGTAGGAAATGAAGATTTGATGAACTCCTCAGGTTCCTGAGCATCCCCTTCCACACTACTCTTTCCTGTGTGCAAGTCTCTATCTGGTGTCGGATGGACTGAAACAGGTCCCTCAAATGCAGTTTCATCTTCACCATGTAAGGGTTCAGTAGAATCTCTGTATGTAATATTTGATGTTCTTTCGGCTGGAGTAGATGCATAACCTTCTGATTCATTGGGTGGGCAGGGAATGGTGACGGCAATATTAGTACCAAAGTTTGATTTTTGGGAATCATGATCAGAATCAATAGTTGTCTGGGACATGTCAGGATTGAGCTCAATTGTTGACTTATCAGATTGACTCTCCAAATAATTCTCAACTGTGGTTTCGGTCACAGATTCCAAATCTTCATCATCTTTTATTGGTTCTAGATAGGATTCATCTATATCCTCAAAGAACTCTGGCAGATCCTTCTGAGAAATCCGGGAAAATATCTGCGCATCTGGTATAGCACTTGCCGACTTTAAAGGGGTGACTGCTAAATAAATTGTGAAACAAATGGATGTAAAACCAAGAAGAAGAAAGATATACAAGATAATGGTACCAAGCCCATTGCTTTCTCTCAAGTTAATTGTCCAGCTGCTATTTCCAAAAAGTATTTCTGCAATGAAGATAATGTTTGCAGAAATCATCCCAAAAAATGCAAGGAGAGCCAATATTTCAATGGACCGGGACATTTTGAAGGAACCCATAATATATCTAGATGATGCCACACGGTAAAGAGGAATAGTAGCAGAAGGAACAAGCATGCCCAGTATTATTTGACCTACAATAAGTAACTGGTATATCCCTTCAGCGCCTCCAATTTTTGCGCAGTAAAGAGCTATAATGGCTATGAAAGCTTTCAAAATTATGTGGTAGACCCAAACAGATAGCTTGGCAGCAAAAAGATGTTGCAAAATCACCTGGCTTCCAATATTTCTACTCAAGGTTGTAATTTGACAGGAGAAGAAAAGAACCAATAGAAATGCAACTGGAGCTATAGGATTTCTGAATATCTGAAGGACATATTTTAAGGATGAGTAGGCAGAGAGGAATATCATACAAAAAAATTCACAGAATAGCATTGCGCATACAAGCTTATAACTTTAAAATATAAGCATTAATCCTACTTCAAGCATCAAGCTTAAGAATATAAAGCGAATATAAAGCCCATTTACTTCATACAATCTGAAAGAGACTTAAAAATAGACTTCGGGCTTGTTTGGCGGGGCTGATCCATCGCGGTCGGGCGGACGGCACTGCCAGGCCGCAATTCCGCTCCATTTGGTGGGGGCAGCGGTCGGGTGGCGTGGATCAGCCCCGCCTTAGTTTTACGCGGATTTCCCGCGTATTTCATCGGCACCGCGGGAACCGCGGTCGCGGTCGAGGTTGCGCGGTCGCGGTCGCGATTGCGCGGTGCGGATGAAATCCGCGCGGCCTCTAATCCGCGCCAAACGAGGCCTTCATTTGCTACCCAGGAAAGGGAAAAAATTAGCTTATCAATGATAGGAAAAGAGATGTTGTATTCTTCACACTAAAGGGATACATATATATACACACACAAGAGGGGTTCCCAACACCTAGAGGTGAGCCTAAGAGGGTCTACCACCAGAATATACAATATAATACTTAATACATCTAACAGCCCCCTCAAACTCACGGGGGTTCATACACCGAGAGTTTGGATAATAGATAAGCATGTTGAGACCAAGTTTGCGGCTTAGTCATCAAGTCTGCAAGCTGCTGCTCAGAAGGAACAAAGGAAAGAACAAGAGTTCCCCGACCATACTGCTCACGAAGGAAGAAAGCATCCACCCCGATGTGCTTGGAAAGAGAATCACCGGATTCAAGGTGATCTGAATGGCACCGGTGTTATCACAGTGGAGTGGAGTGGGATCTGGAGAAGAGACACCAAGATCCTCAAGGAGCCATCGGAGCCAAATAATGTCCTCAGTAGTAGTAGTCATGGCACGCAACTCAGCCTCAGTACTGGAACGAGAAACCTCGGTCTGTTTCTTGGACTTCCAGGCAATAAGTGAAGTACCCAAGAATAGACAGAAACCAGTGACAGATCGGCGGTCAACGGGATCACTGGCCCAAGTAGCATCCGAGTAAGCACGAAGCTGCAGAGAACTGCTACTGGAGTAGAAGAGACCACGTGAAGTCGTCGCCCAGAGATAACGCAACAGCCGCAGTAGATGACCATAATGCACAAAGGTAGGCGCACCAACAAACTGGCTCAAAACATGAACAGCATGTGCAATGTCGGGCCGAGTAATAGTAAGGTGGACGAGGCTCCCGACAATGTGACGATAACGAGTAGGATCAGAGAATGGAACCCCATCATCCGGTCGTAACTGAAGGTGAAGCTCCATAGGGGTGTCCACGGTGCGAGAGTCAGAGAGAGCAGCCCGAGCTAAAAGATCTGATGTGTAACGCCGCTGAGAGATCTGAAAACCACGGTCTGTAGAGGTGACCTCAAGGCCCAAGAAATAGCTCAGTTGTCCAAGATCAGTCATCTGAAACTGCTGCTGGAGGTGATGTTTGACGAATGTCACATGAGTAGGGTCATCACCTGTAATGATCATGTCATCCACATAAAGTAATAGAAGAGTCCGGACACGAGAAGAGGAGTGCACAAACAAGTCTGGATCATGCGGGCTCGGCTGAAAACCGGCGACAGTAATGGCCGAACTGAAACGAGCAAACCACACGCGGGGCGTCTGCTTGAGCCCGTAAAGAGCTCGTCTCAAGCGGCAAACAAGTCCTGGAGGAGAGGAAAGACTGGGAGGAGGGAGCATGTACACCTCATGCTGAAGGTCACCGTGAAGAAAAACGTTCTTCACATCGAGCTGGAACAGAGACCAACGACGAACAGTTGCAACAACAATAAGAGTGCGGATCGTGGTCATGTGAGCAAATGGGGCAAAAGTCTCATCATAGTCACGTCCCTGCTCCTGCTGAAAACCACGAGCCACGAGACGGGTTTTGTACCTCTCTACAGAACCATTTAAGTGAGTCTTCACCTTGAAGACGCACTTGCAAGTAATAGGAACAGCGCCAGAGGGGAGAGGAACAAACTCCCAGGTACAAGTGTGCTCAAGCTCCTCCAACTCAGCAGACATAGCAGTCTGCCACTCAGGTATCTGGGCAACCTCACGATAGGAAGTCGGCTCTGGAGTACCACAGGTGGTAGCAGGGAGAGCAGGCAGGTCCAGAGGTAGTGTAGGAAGGCTGAGGCGGTCGGGAGGACGTCGCTCACGAGGCGAGCAGGAGGATCATCCACATGGACCTCGTTGGAGGAGACGGGCACTGAGTCGGGGGGCACAGGAGACGAAGGACCAAGAGGGGGACGACGAGTGTAGTGATATGGAAGGGGAGCGACGAGCGTATCAGAGGAAGAGGTGGAAGTAGAGATCGGAGAGGTCGGAGATGGAGTGGCTGGTGGTAGGAGGAGAGGAGGACATACCAGTGGAGAGATGGGAAGAGTGAGAAACTGCACATCAGATGGAGTCACAGATGAGTGTGAGGTCGAAGAGACGGATGACACAAAGAATGGGTGAGACTCATCAAAAGTGACGTCACGTGAGATACGAAGACGACGTGCAACAGGGACATAACATCGATAGCCCTTGTGCTCAGTACTATACCCAAGAAAGACACATGATACGGACTGAGCAGAGAGCTTAGTGCGCTCTCGTGGAGGGAGAAGGACGTAACACCGACAGCCAAAAACACGAAGATGAGTGTAACGTGGAGGTCGAGAGTACAAACACTCACCAGGACACTGGCCCTGAAGAAAGGTGGATGGCTGCAGGTTAATAAGATAGACATCAGTGGAAACAGCCTCAGCCCAAAAGTGAGGAGGGACATGAGATGAGATAAGAAGAGTGCGTGCTGTCTCGACAATATGAAGATGCTTCCTTTCAGTGATGCCATTCTGAGCGTGGGCACCGGGACAGGAAAGCTGGCGGAGAGTGTCATTAGTAGCCAGCAGATCGCGAAAAGCATGAGAGTGGTATCTCCCCCGGAATCGGAGCGAAAAATACGAATGGAAGCGGAAAACTGGGTGCGCACCATAGCAGAAAATGTAGCATATATCTGGAAGAAATCAGAACGAGCATGCATAAAGTAAACCCAACAGTAACGAGAATAATCATCAACAAATATAACATAATATCGATGACCGCCCTTTAATACAAAATGTGCGGGACCCCAGACATCAGAATGAACTAAATCAAAAGGACGCGAAGATCTTGATTCACTAGACGGATAAGGGAGTTAGAGTTGTTTACCAAGCTTACAACCCGTACAAGAATGAGACCGATCAACAGAAACAAGACCTAGACAACCATGACTAATAAGCGACGCAAGGCGCGGGCCACTGGGATGACCAAGACGGTGATGCCACTGAGAAAAGGCCATCGAAGGAAGACAAAAGGTGACAGCAGCCGGAGATGACGAAGTGGAAGGAAGATGGAGTCGATCAAGGACGTACACCCCACTACGGCGACGGCCAACTCCAAGGAGTGTCCCTGTCAGACGATCCTGCACACGACAAACAAACTCATCAAAAACAACAAGACAACTACGGGATGTGAGTTGGCTGGCGGATATAAGATTCATGGATAGCTTGGGTATGTAGGCAACGTCGGGGATATGGAAATGGCTAGTATGAAGGAGGCAACGAATAATAATAGGGAGAATAGTACCATTGGCTACCATGATACTAAGGGTAGGGGAAACGGGCTGGCAGGATGAGAGGTGTGTGGCATCATGAGTCATATGAAAAGAGGCTCCAGAGTCAAGCAACCAGTCGGAGGAAGAGATACCTGAAGGGGCGGAAGCTGCCGGATGAGAGGTAGAAGCATCAGAAGCATCTGGTGAAAGAACTGAGACAGTAGAGCGAGGCAGGGATCCCTGAGAGAGCTGCTGAGCAATCTGCTGTGCAAGCTCAGAAATAGAGAGAGACTGTGCCACAACAGAGAAAGGAGCACCGGGAGCACGTTGCTGACCAAACTGCTGAGCTCTCTGAAGCTTGCGACACTCAGATTTGATATGACCAAGGCAATGACAGTAGTGACAGCGGACAGATGGGCGACGGGGAGCACCAGACTGAGCCGAAAAGGCCGCCGGAGGACGAGGAACATGGCGCACCAGAGCACTATAACCTTGAGAGGGTAGCAGAGGAGCACTGACAAGAGATAACTGCGGTGGAAGTTGGGGAGCAGCCAGAACAGCGTGAGGCATCCCACCAGGAGAAATAGCGAAGTCCAAGGAGTGGAGATGAGTCTCCTCAGCGATCACCAAGGCCAAAGTATCGCTGAGAGACGGAGGGGGATGCCGGTGTAGAAGCTGAGCGCGAATGGACTCGAACTCGGGGCGTAGACGCATAAGAAACTCAAACAAGCGCTGACAGTCGCGATCCCGAGAGATAGCAACACACTGAGGGCATGTTGCACAGGGGGAATGAGCCATCTCGTCGCAGTGACGCCAAAGATCAAGGAGCTCGGCAAAGAAGGCCTGAACAGACCGATCACGTTGGTAGCAGACGCCAAGGGTCTGGAACAGAGAGTAGCGCAGGGCCTGACTGGACGGCTGATAGAGACGGCGCAAGTGATCCCACATCGCCTTGGTCGTAGGGAGCTCGTAGACAGCCATCTGAATGGGAACCTCGCAAGACTGACAGATCACGACAATCGTGCGAGAGTCGTCAGAGCGCCATCGCGCTAAGTCAGAGCTCTGAGTGGAGGCGGTCGTGCTGACAGTGGAAGAGTCGGTAGCAGGAGCAGTAACCGTCGGTGCAGGAGCAGGCTCGGAGCCGTCAATGTGACTCCACAAATCTAGGCCACGGAGAATGACGCCGACGGTGGCGGACCAAGCCTTGTAGTTCCGGCCATCGAGGCTGCGGGGCAGCCGGAGAAGGATTGGTAGGGAACGAGTTCGAGGAACGACTCTTTAGCAGGATCGGCAAGGATCGGCAGGGATAGAATGATTCTCCAGCAGGGTCGGCAAGGATCGGCAGGGATCAGCAGGATCGGCAGGGAACGATCGATCTCAATCGGCAGGGATCGGCAGGGATCGGCAAGGATCGGAAGGGATCGGCGCTGTTTGGTAGCAGCGGCGGACCTTTCGCGAGATCGGCGATTCCTCCTGGGCTCGGCAGGGAGGCAGGGAACGATCGATCTCGATCGGAGAGGAGACGGGATCGAGAGGAACAATCGATTGAAGAGGAACGACTGCCGGCGAGCGGGATTGAGAGGAACGAAGTCGGAGCAGCGAGCGGCGAGCGGGATTGATGAGGATCGATCAGCGAACGGAAAACAATCGGCGGCTAGAGGGAATTAGGGTTTAGCTCTGGTACCATGATAGGAAAAGAGATGTTGTATTCTTCACACTAAAGGGATACATATATATACACACAAGAGGGGTTCCCAACACCTAGAGGTGAGCCTAAGAGGGTCTACCACCAGAATATACAATATAATACATAATACATCTAACAATCAACACTACCAATTGCAAGAATCAATCCTTTCTATGAAACAATTAGAAAAAACCACAATTGAATCTGCTGAAGCTCAATGAAGAAAGCCTAGTAATATCCTGTTCTTGTATATAGTTTTGTCCCACAATGTCTAGGACAATTTAGGCTCTCTCCTTGTATATCTATATCTATCTATATATATATACATACATACATGTACTCTCTTCTACAAGTAATAAGAATTACCATTACTTCATGGTATCAGAGCTGAAAGAAAAAAAAATTGTTATCTCGCTCTTGTACCAACATTCATGAGCTCACCCCAAAGCCTTGTATAGATAGATACTCACTTGTGGCGCTCGATCTCCTGCTTAAATCGCATATACCAAAAATCTCCTCTCTCGCTCGGTCGTCATAAGCCCGACAGACTCCTCTCTCGCACAAGAACTCTCACGCGCTCTCGGACGAATCTCGCCAGCCATCAGCTCTCGAACGAAGCTCGTATGCTCGTCTCTCTCCCCAACAAAGCTCGCACGCTCGTCTATCTCCCCAACAGAACACACACGCTCGTCTCTCTCCCTAACAGAGCTAGCACGCTCGTCTCTCTCCCCAACAGAGCATGCACGCTCGTCTCTCTCCCCAACAAAGCTCGCACGCTCGCCACTCTCCCCAATAGATCTCGCACGCTCGCCTCTCTCCCCAACAGAGCTCGCATGCTCGTCTCATTCCCCAACAGAGCTCGCACGCTCGTCTCTCTCCCCAACAGAGCTCGCACGCTCGTCTCTCTCCCCAACAGAGCTCGCACGCTCGTCTCTCTCTAATAGAACTCGCGATCTCTCGCACGGGAACTCTCGCTAAGAACTCTTGGGCAGGGGCAGGACTCGCGATCTCTTACCAACAGGACTCGAGATCGCTCGCACAGGACTTGCGATCTCTTGCACATGAACTCTTGCCAACAGAACATGTGATTTCTCGCCTAGCCATCGGCTCTTGAATTAAGCTCACCAGCCATCAGCTCTCAACGAGCTCTCACCCTTGTCAGCCCTTCCATGAGCTCTCAACTTCACCGAGTGAACTCTCGAATCTCATAGCACTCGCGATCTCACCTAATCTCCTCCGTCGGACTCATCAATTTCCTGCAAGCTCATTGATTTCCCGCGAGCTATCCCTCCTACAACTTGCAAATTCCCCTCCTACAACTTGCAAGTCAACTCCCCATGAGGACTTTAAGACGGGCTTACATCTCACTAATATCTCTCTCACTGCGGCGACCAACTATTTGCCCTTTTCTAACGTTGCTGAAAAAATTCTCAACAGTAAAGGTCTTTACCGCCACTTGATAAATATGCGTCCAGATGCGAAGGATGCAAATTACAAAACATGGTCTAGGAATAACAACGAGGTGATCGTATGACTCTTAAACTCAATGGATACCCGATGTCATACATTTTTCATGTCCCTCACAACTGCCAAGGACGTGTGGACACATCTCCGGTCATCGTACTTGATATGCATTCATACATGGGCTCTTATCTATATGTCCAAAGTCGGGTAGTGGTTACTCGCAATCCCCACTCCACCACTAAGGTTAAGAGGGATGAGTGGGAGAGTGGGCCAAACCCACCAACCGCCCGAACAAAGACGCGCGCAGAACACGTCGTAGGGCCGCACGCAATCGTGCGCGCCAGCACCGCGCGCGGCTATGACCGCGCGCAACTGCAAGCGCTACCAAGTGCGGTAGCGGGCGCACTACTGCCACGACGCGCGTGGCGGTACCGCGCAATAGCGCGCGCGGTAGTGCCATGCCGCCGCACCCCTTTGGGGTGCGGCCATGCCGCCGCACCCCCATTGGGGTGCGGCCATGCCGCCGCACCCCCCTTGGGGTGCGGCCATACCGCCGCATCCCTCCTTGGGGTGCTGCCATGTCGCCGCATCCCCTTTGGGGTGCGGCCGAGCCGCACCCCCCTTGGGCCGCGACCACCCCCCGTACGGGTGCGGCCGGAATGCACCCCTCTCCCGCAGGGAGTCCGGCGGAGCGCCCGGTCGAAACCCCATCCCTTCTTTGGGGGTACGGCTTCCCGTTTCCGACCTCCTTGCGCGCTCAGAATGCTTCCCCGTTCGTTGCGCGCTCAGAATGCTTCCCCGTTCGTTGCGCGCTCAGAACGCTTCTGAGCGCACTCAGAACACTTTCACATTCCGGGCACGCTCACTTTTTGTCTTTCCTAATTTCTCAGATTGCAGGACCCACTTGTCGCCTTTCTTACCTTCAACAAAGCTGCCCGAACTGAACGTACTGCCCGAACTGTCCGAACTGCCCGAAGGGCGAGACGATCATTTACGAAAAATGGCGGTCCGTGTGCTCCAGATCGACCAGCGTGATTCGCCCGTCAGGTGGTTACGGTGGTTACGACGGCAAAATTATCGGGCTACCCCGGCCAAAGCTATAAAAGGAGCTCAAGGCCTTCATTTCAAGGGACCTTGCCTTCTGCGCCCGAGAGAGCTCCTTTGAAGATTTCCTTGGAATTCTCCTTCGGCGCTTGAAGATCTCCTTCGAATCTTCGAAGGAGATCTTCAAGCCTTTGAAGGTCGCGAAAGGCGACTCAGCCTTCTCACTTTTGTTTTCACCAGCATTCTCACTTTCGTTCTCACTACTGTTCTCAGAAGGAAAAAGACTTAGCTTTCCGAGGGGTGGCCTGTCACCTTCGGAGATCTCTCTTTCTCTCTCATTGTAACGAGCAACGGCCTGTCGCGTTCGAGCTCTAAGTCACTAATTGTAATCCCCCAGAAGATAGTGAAAGTTGGCTGGCACAGCTCCGACCGCGTGGTTTTTTACCCTTTCCGGGTTTTCCACGTTAAAAGTTTTCGTGTCACTTACTAGCTTACTCTTTGACTGTTAGCGCGCTCGGTTCGCTTCCGAGCTAAGACGGTTCAAGTAGACCGGTCTACCAAAGCACCTGAGCGACCCGCAACAGTACTCTTCCAAGGACACCTGACAAAAACTCTATGGCATCTTTCAACAATTGACCTTCGCCACCCCAACTACGAATATTCATGATTTCAATGCTCTTTTTAGTGGCCTTCTTGAACAATGGAATTCCTTCCAACCCATTTTCACAGATCTTGTTGTCGCCCGACTCCAACGAGAAGCCTTCGTTGGTATTTTACTCCTTGCACGTTGCCCAACATCTACGATGCCTCCTGTTCTCTCATCCTCTCACAACACAACTTGCCTCCGTTGACAACTACTTTATCCACCATTTATCAGCTTACCCCGTCAGTTACTTCGACTGACCCCATCTCATCTACTCTTGCCGCCCATGGTCGGAGACGCTTTGATTCCTAGGGACGTGGACAAGCTTCTACTGGTCGGGGCTCGACTAGGGGTCGCAGAAACTTTCAACCCCTTCATGGTCATGTTCGTAGCCGATCTGGACGTGGAGGATAGTATTGCGGTTGCTGTGGCGGCACTAATCACCGTGAGAACAAATTATGGGAGAAACATGGCTATCCTGAAGATATCCTTACAACCCGTCACACCTCTTCCCCATTTACTTAAGCTCCTGCTCCTCCATTAACTCCATGGATGGCCAAGGTCATCTCTTTGTGGCTGAATTGACTCAGTTACGTCTGCTCGTCTCACAAACAACACTCGCAAACCTTACTCTTCCATCATGTATATCCCTCCTCTCTCACTCTAGCTCTTGGATCGTTGATTATGTTGCTTCCAATCATGTCTAAAAACAAACCCCCGATCTCCGTCCAACACATCACAAACATATCTCTGTTACTAATGGTTCTACAATACTTGTTTTGTGATCCACAGATCTCACTCACTCACTCACTCTCTCTCCCACATTACATTTACATATTACCTTAATTATCCCCGACATTAGTCATTATCTTCTTTCAATTTGTCAACTAACCCGTGATCTCTCCTGCTCTGTAACATTTTTATCTTCCCATTTTGTGATACAAGATCTGTCGACGAAACAACAGATTGGTGGAGGACATGAGAAAAACGGTTTGTATTATGTGGATCAAATGCCCAGTACCTCTATGAGCACCTCAACCATCTAGTGACACCAGCGTCTCGGCCATCCACCTTTATCTTCACTGTGTCTTATGCTACTTAGTTTTTCCTTTTCATATTTTAGATGTGAATCATGTATCTTAGGCAAACATCATCGCTCTACTCTCTCCCCGCTCCTCAAATCATTGTAAACACATCTTTGATATAGTTCATAGTGGTATTTGGGGACCTTTCAAACTTTCAAGTGTTGAAGATTTTAATTACTTTGCTACATTTCTTGATGATCACTCCCGCATGACTTGGTTATATTTATAACGCTCTCAGATAGTGTTACGGACTCGCCGAAGAGGTGACCAGAGGCGAGGATGATGGTAGAGATACTACGGAGCCGGAACCGCGTCTGCCTAAGCGGGGCTTGCTCGTTATAGGAGAGAGCTACTAAAAATCTCACAAGGGCATAGGAAATTGACTTAACTTCAATTCATCCCATTGCAGGACCCTCAAGGTCTCTTAAATAGAACATACAAGGGTATTAACGTAAATACCCCGACCCTTAACAATAACAACACATTCATACAATAACAACACATTCATAATAAGACTTGATACGATAAACATAATAAAAGACCTGATAACTAATTGGACATGTTGCCCATAACATCACTCCCGCCGTCCAAAAATGAGCTTGACCTCAAGCTTAAGGGAGATTGACGAGGTGTGAACTTCATCTGATGCCCTCCTCGTCAGAGTCCTCAACGTGTAGGTAGAAAAGCCTTTTGCACCTGTGTTCGCGAGTGTACTGTTCATCGCAGTTAAAACATAAGTCATGGTTGCGTCGTTCCAGCATATCGGCTTGAAATAGTCGGCGGACCGGCAGGGGTGGATGGCCCTCGGTACGGCCCTGCTGAGTGCTGGAGTCGGTGGGCAAGTAGGCCTTTTGCGCCAGCTGAGGCGACGTTCGCATAGCCTGGACAGACTCATAACAGTCACTAAGTTTGGAGGGGCCTCAAATTTGACATCCAGACAGAGGCGGTCACGAAGTCCGACAGTGAAGATGGCGATTTGCATCTTTGGGGAAAGTGTGACGTGCGCCAGAAGAAGCTGAAACTGTTCCAGGTAGTCATCCACAAAGCTCGTCTGGCGTAGTGTGAGGGCTGAAACGTTGGTTGCAAAATCGCTTGAAGTCGTCTCACGTCAGACCCGGCTGGTTAGTGAGGAGACGAGTGGTCCAAAGCAAAGCCGAGTTGAGAAGGTGGAAGGAGGCCAAAGGAAGTCGTTCAACTGCCGAAGTTTGTTGGTGACTAAAGAATTACTCGCACCTGGTGAGTCAGTCCAAGGGATCAGTTTTTCATCGTAGGTGGGGAATTCCAACCGGTTATAACATGTCAGAATAGCAGCTTCGGGGAGTGAGAGGGTTGGAGGTGGTGTCTTGTGGCGGATGAGCGACGCGCAGGGGGGGGGGGGGGGGGGGGGGGGGGGGGTGGGCACCTGACTGCTCCTAGTGTGCTCGCGTGCGGGAGCGGTGGAGAGATCATCGAGATGTTTGGAGAGTGGAGTAATGGCATCTTGTTGACGTTCTGTGATGGCAGATTCTTGCGCCATGAAGGCTTGCATCATAGTCATAAGTTGGCTCATCCGATCTGATGAGTCCCCCATGTTGAGAAGGGTGGATGTAATGGAGCGAGTGATGGGGCGGTTCGAGTCCGGTTGGACGAGCGGAGCGTCCAACTGCAAATTTGGTGTGTCGCGCGACCCACGACGCTTCCCTATTGTTGAGACGAAGGAGAAATCCGAGGCGAAGGAGTCCGAGAATTAAAAATTCTCCCGGATTAAAATCTCCAAATGGTCTCGTCCAAAATTAAAATCGCCAAAGAAAAGTTGTTGTGGTTGCACGGTCCACAAAATAAAGTTGTTGGTTTCTGCTTTGGACGACAGGGAGGGCTCGAGGAAGCGTGTTGTCGGCCCGAGAGAAACAATGCTGGCGGGGGGCTCGATAAAAAACAGCAGGCGGCTCAACGATGAAAGATGGTCGGCTGGGATCGTTGATGCACAAGCAGGCGTGCGGTAGAAATTGATGTCGGATTCGACTATGGCAGGCTAGGATGGAAGAAATCGACTGCTGCTGAAGCGTCGTTGTCGCCAGAACGACGAAGCGGTTCCGTGTGGACGCGTGAAGTTGGAACGACGAAGCGTCGTTGACACTCTGATAGACGATCGCTGGAAGGAGTCGAGTGAAAAAAAGCGTGCATGCTCGGGCTCAACGGAAGCGTGTTGGTGTCACAGAGCGGGAATCGGCTCCAGGGAAGACGACGAGGGCTCTACTGAAGGAAACAACAGTTGTTGGTGTCAAAGAAGCGCAAGCAGAAGCGAAAGGAAGGAGTGGTTTTGGTGTCGTGTAAGACTGCTGGGGCTGGATGCCGTGGATGGAAAGAGGAGAAGAAAGGCACAAGGAATGAAGAAGACCGAGCGATTGATAACTTCTCACAAAAAAGTTATCTTGATCCATAATTTTGACCAATTTATCTAATATGTTTGATAAATATGGATTTAAATGTATTAAATATGAAAAATTTATTATTTTGGTCAAGTTTGGACATTATCGCTATTTTCATATGTTTTTATTGTAGAAATTTCGAAGAAACCAACTTAAAGGGGTCGAAGTGAAGACATAGGAGAAGTGCTGGAAAAATGTTGCGACTATTTTGCAACATAATTATTGTTGTTGGGCGCAAAGAAGCAGTCAGAAAAAATTTGTTGCAACATTTTTTCGAAATCTAAAATTTTAAAAATCTGAAAATCACTCAAATTGGTGGTTACAGAAGGGAATAAACACTTCTATTCGGCCAAGCTGAGATTCCTAATGGGGCGCACGACTATATATGTGAAAAAGGGAGAGAGATATGCATCTTGGACATTTTCAAAAATAAGAAGGCTTAGAGATCTAGGGTTGGACGGCTCTTTGGAGGAAGAAGGCACCATTGAAGAAGAAGAAGGGATCCGGATTTCTAGCATCATGTCTTGTAAGATCATTCTTGTTTTGTGTTGTGCTTCTGCAATCATGAACTAAATCTTTTGAGTATTGTATGATGTGAGTACTATGTTTTGATACAGTGTGATCTATGTTTATTTCTTTACGAGTTTTTGAAGACTATATTTATTAAGTTTTAGATCTTAATGTTGAAACTTTCGGCCGAAGTTTTCATCTTTTTACTGCGCTCCATAATTCGAGAGATGAGTTGCGTAAGTGTATCTTTAATTCAATATAGCATATAAGGGAGAGAGATTTCGTCTTTATGATAGCAATTTCGATTTTTTTTCTTATCAACGTTCTTAACTTCGACTGCGTTAGAGATGAAAAGGGAAGTTAAGGATCTAGTAATTTCTGATAACGAGAGATACTGATCTCTACCTTAAAATCATGGCAAAATAGTGAAACAAATATTCTCATAATTATTCTTTAAAGATCCATCATAATAGACATAGGAAAGCAAAATACAAGACTTATTTTCTCAGCTGATAACAAGTATTTTCAGAAAATTAGGTTTAAATCTTTGCTTAGAGTTTTGTTTAATTATTCTCAAATCATCATAGTTGATCTGCATGGATTTAGAGAAGAGGTTTAACTGGTACTTGCAAACATTAGATTAATCGCTTCTCCGTGAGAACGATATTTATTCTAATTTTATTGCTTGATTCGACACGTGCACTTGCGTAATACTATTTTCAGCGCATCAAATTTTTGGCGTCGCTTTGGAGCTCAAATTTTTACTTTATTTTATTTCCTTTACTGTTATTTGTGATTTTGTTAGTGTATGTCCAGGCATCGGTCAATTGAACTGCTGCCGTTAAATTCTGAAATTGAACGAACGTGTAGGCAAAATAGAAAATCATTTAAGTTAGAACATTCCAGTCAACATACAATGAATCAAAACGATTTAAACACTGACGATGGGAATCATCAGGAAGGTCAGGATTTATGTGGTCAGGTAGAACAAAATGGTCAACCAGTTGAACTTAGAAGAACTTGTCGTGATTATAATATGCCTCTACGGGGAGGGTTACAATTTAGTATCACTAGACTTGTTATTGAAGCAAACAACTTTAAAATTGATTCCACTACTATGCAACTGGTTCAACACAGCAAATTCGGTGGACTTAATCACGAAGACCCCAATTCTCACATAAGGATCTTTATAGAAATTTCGACACATTCAAGATTAATGGCGCATCAAACTTCGTTTGTTTCCTTTCTACTAGGAAGGAAAAACAAAAGATTGGTTAAATTCTCTTCCTAACGGTTCCATCACTACATGGGCACTATTGATAGAGAAATTCCTGGCTAAATACTTTCCTCCATCTAAGACTTTCAAACTAATGCGAGATATATCTACGTTTATGCAAGACAATGAGGAAACACTTTATGATGCATGAGAACGTTTTAAGAAACTATTGTGAAAGTGTCCTCACCATGGCTTAGTCATTCATCAACAAGTGTGGACCTTCTACAATGGCCTCCAGACATCTACTATGATACAAGTGGATGGAGTTGCAGGAGGATCTCTTATGAATAAGTATCCCGAGGATGGTTATGCCATATTAAACGATTTATCCTCTAATAATTATCATTCCATTGAGCGACAAGGATCTTCTTCCACGGCAGGCTTATACCAAGTAGATCAGTTAATTCATTTTGCGGCGTAAATAACTGCCCAATTTAACTCGATGAATAAGAGATTGGATGCGTTAACGTTACACCAAAGTCAAATGACCCCTTAAGTCAATAACATATCCAACCCTTTGTCATTCATTAACCCTTCACTCACAATTGAACAACTCAT
Source organism: Dactylorhiza incarnata (assembly GCA_033032865.1). NCBI lineage: Eukaryota > Viridiplantae > Streptophyta > Magnoliopsida > Asparagales > Orchidaceae > Dactylorhiza > Dactylorhiza incarnata. Next base: position 1,183,787 of record JAWHQI010000340.1, on the reverse strand, counting down.
TAGTCACAACAAGGAAGCCAGTTACATTAACGGGCAACAAAGGCAAAGCAATAATGCATTCCCAAACAATTATAATCCCGAAAGGCGAAATCATCCAAAGTTTTCATGGAAAAATAATTCTGGATTGACTCCTTCACATTTATTTAACTCAAATTTTAATCCTCATCAAAATCATAGTCTTAATTAACAAGGGGTCTTCTAAGAAATTATCAGACGATTTTATCATAGAATCCATGCAAAAGAATGATGCACGCGTATCTAACTAGATGGATCATTACGTATAATTGAATCTCAGTTAGGACAAATTGCTAATGCCTAAGCCTTAGACCACAAGAAACACTTCCAGCAGATACAACCCCGAATCCTAAATGTGATAATCAACAATGCAAAGCGGTCGTGTTGCGGAGTGGCAAAGAGTTAGTGAGTGGCCATGAAAATGAACAAACTAAGAAGTGTTGAAAATGAGTGGGAGAGTGTTATTCCTTGCGAGCCGAATGAAGAGTTAAAACAAAAAACTAACGATAAGGAAGAGGATGAAGTAGAAATACTAAGGGAAAATAAGAGTGAAATGAATGTTGAATCAATAAAGAAGGAGAATGAATCCGTATACCCGCCACCACCTTTCCCTTAAAGATTGAAAAAAAGCAAGTTAGATCACTAATTTAAAAAATTCCTAGAAATATTTTAAAAATTGCAAATTAATATTCCCTTCGCCGAGGCTTTAGAACAAATGTCAAGTTACGTTAAATTTATAAAAGATATCCTTACTGAAAAGAGAAAATTTGGAGTAACTGAAACGGTGACACTCACTCATGAGTGTAGTGCAATCCTTCAAAAAAGGCTTCCACCTAAATTAAAAGATCCAAAAACTTTACTATACCGTGCTCCATTGGGTATCAATTTGAAGGTAAGACATTATGTGATCTTGGAGCAAGTATAAATTTAATGCCTCTTTCTATATATAAGAAGTTGGGTTTGAGGGAAATTTCAAAAACATCGCTTACTTTGCAATTAGCTGACAAATCACTTGCTTTTTCAAAAGGGATTGTAGAAGATGTACTAGTAAAGGTGGAGAAATTTATTTTTCTGACGGACTTTGTTGTTTTAGATATGAAGGAGGATAAGGAAGTTCATATTATTGTAGGAAGACCCTTTTTAGCAACTAGAAGAACATTAATCGATGTTCATAAAGGAAAATTAACTATGAGAGTCAATGCTGAGCATGCCACTTTTAATGTGCTTAAGACAATGAAGTTTCCCCATGAGGAAAGAAGATCATATGGAGGAAGTCAAAAGCATATCTGATGGGGGACCATCGGGCGCAACTCGGCGCAATGCGGACCCCACCTTCGTTTATTCTCGCAGACGGACTTGACCGAACCGGCGATCCGCCACCGTGGACGCGTCCGGCTCGCTGTTTTGATTTATTTTCATATAAGACATTTTGTATTTTGGTTATTATTTCATGTAGTTATGGCATCGGAACCGCCGGCCAATCATAGCCGTCGATTCCGGTTGCCCTAATGTTGTTTTGTTATAAATAGATATCCTAGGGCTGCAGGAAATCCCATTGCTGAAATTAGGAGAAGCCTCTTCCTTGTTTCCGGTGATCTCCTCCGCGGTGCCGACTCCGTGGAGCCATTGGTGACGATTCCTTGGGTAAGTGTTTTGTTTTCTCATCCCCACATCCTTCTCCCTACCCTTGCCGCCAGCCCCTGTTACTCCATTGCCGCCAGCCCCCTCCAACAGTGCCGCCGCCAGCCACCCAACAGCAGCCTTGCTGCCCGCCTCTTCCCCGTACAAGGCTACAGCCGCCGGCCCCCTCTATACATCCTGCCGCCCTCTTGCTCGCAGCCACCCCACGCCGTCAACCTCCCCATACCCGCCACCAGCCCCCCTCCCAGCAGCCGCCCACTTCAGCCCTCTCCTCCATCCCCCAACCCGTCGGATCTGTCCAGTCCCGGACAGATCTGTCCAGTCCAAGCCCCGACCTCCCGATCCAGCCCTAACTCACCCATACCCGCAGCCCACCCTTCCCCGCTCGTGGATCCACCTTCCCCCTTACCCGATCCAGTCTCCCATCACCCGGAAACCTCCGTTTTACCTCCATACTTTCAGTTTTGCCTGGTTTATTGCAGCCCTACGTTTATTTCAGATTTTCGTTTGGTGTTTTGTACTGTTGAAGGTATTAGACTTTGTTTTGTGGTGGTTATCTGTTGTTTGTTTGGAATAAAAGGTTTATTATTGTTCGCCTCGTGATATTTCTAACTGCAGGACGGATTGAATCGCCGCGCGCTTTCTTTGGCCCTCCGTGCGGAGGAAAGCCACACCTCAAGCCTTACGAAATTGCTTATTCTTGCTTATGAACGTTTGCATGTTATTTTATAATATTTTGTTGCTAAAATTAATCCCTTGCGCCAAGCCACGTGTGTCACATGCATATAGTTAAAGATCTATTTAAATCAGCCCCTGCACCTCACTAGATTGCATTCTAGGAGTTCACGGCACAGCCTACCCTACATCAGTTGGTATCAGAGCCCAAGGTTTGGGCCACGTCTATGCTCCGTAGTGGTAGGCCTTATAGATCCAACATGTCTGACCCAAATGTTACCGATGAGCGGACAAACAGTTCGAACTCCGGCGCATCTCTTGCCGAATTCCAACGGCTAGTCCTCGATCGCCTAGATACCATGGGGACCCAGTTTCAAGGCGTCCGTCGTGATCTTACTGAGATGAACACCCGACTAGGGCGCCTAGAAACTTTGAGTGACGCACCTTCCCAAGAAGAGGAACCCCGTGAGGAGGAGCCCGAAATCCCTATTCGTCCTGAGCCCCGTGCTCCACCACGTCAGAGAGGTGTTCGGCCTCCCCCTGAGCAGTATCACCGTGATCCTCCCCGTCGGAGTCCCGCTCCAGCGCGCCGACCTGATCTTGATGATGATAGGTACCCACCCCAGCATGACAGACCCCGAGCCCATCCTCAGGATTATAGGGTTCGTACACCACCGCTCGGTCGCCGTGACCTCGATCGAGATGACTATCCCGGCCCTGGCCGACGAGAGCGAGGACCCCCTCCCACCCGACGTGAGTATGCCCGAGATGAATACTATGAAGACTACCCAGAACCCCGCAGAGGTGGTCACCAGTACGAGTACGACGTCACCCGGCGTATACGCCTCGACTCACCCTCCTTCGATGGTCACCTGGACCCGAAGGTCTTCAGCGATTGGCTCCTTGATATGGACCATTATTTTGAGTGGTACGACATGAGTGACGAGCGCTGCGTTCGCTTCGCCAAGATGAAGCTAATTGGGCAAGCCAAGGTATTCTGGATTAGCGTTGAGAGGTCCCTTGAGAGAGACGGGTACTATCCTATCACCCAGTGGGACGACATGAAGCACAGGTTGAAGGAGAAATATCTCCCAGCCTCGTATAGGGACCAGTTACTGGACCAGTTGCAGAGCCTTAGACAGGGTACGTTATCTGTCGCTGATTACATGGCCAGCTTTGATGAGCTTGTTGTCGGGAGCGACATTTCGGAGGAGCCCATTGCCACCGCAGCTAGATTTAAGGCCGGCCTGCGATCTGAGATTCGTAGAGAGCTGATCCCACACCGCCTCGAGACGGTAGATCAGATATTCCAGCTCGCCCTTGAGTACGAGCAGTACCTCCGATTGCCCAGCACGAAGCAGTATCCCTCCAGGACCGAGTCATCTACCTATAGGAAACCCGCTCCACCCCAGGCCACCACGGCCGCACCCCCACGTGCCCCACTCGACACGAGGGGCAAAGCCGTTACTACTGATGGCCCGCGCTCTGGGGGTATCCAGTGTTATAGATGTTCCGGCAGAGGACACGTGGCAGCACAGTGCCCCACGCAGAATCTGTTGGTGGAGGACGAGGAGCAGGGTTTAGAGGGAGCCGAGGAGGCTGTTGAGGAGATCGCAGCCGCCGTTGAGGAGGGTTGGGAGAGTGATGCCGAGCGTTCCTTAGAGTTGGGAGTGGTCAGGCGCCTCTTACACGCCCCACGTGCCGACGAGGATTGGCGCCGCACTACCATTTTCTACACGTACTTCCCTAGCGCAGGCGGCCCCTGCAAGCTTGCTATCGATAGTGGAAGTTGCGTGAATATCGTGGCCCAAAAGGGCTTACATCGTATGCAGGTGAAGGCCGAGCCTCACCCAAATCCCTATCGTGTCATCTGGGTCGACAAAAAGGCCATCCAGGTCACCCAGCGTTGCCTCGTCCCGATCAGCATAGCCTCCTTTGAGGATCGGGTCTGGTGCGATGTCATTCCCATGGATGTCGCCCACGTTCTGCTAGGCCTCCCCTGGCTCTTTGATCGTGACGTCACGTGTTTCGGTCGTTCGAACACGTGTGTCTTTTATGACAAGGGGCGAAAGATCACTTTATCCCCAACCCAGCCCAAGGAGCGACCAAAGGGTCGGGTTGAGCCTTCTGTTAGTACGAGTACGTCGAGACCCCTGCACATTCTGCGACGCAGTGAGTTTTTGAGGGACAGCACTGATGCTGGGATTATGTACGTAGTGGCGGCCACCTGGCACCTGATTGCCCTACACCTGAACTTCACCCTACTGTCCGGCCGTTGTTGGACGAGTTCGTTGACCTTATGCCAGAGGAGCTCCCTGATGAGTTACCCCCTCTGCGGGACATCCAGCACGCTATTGACTTAGTCCCGGGGGCCTCGCTCCCAAATCTTCCACATTATCAAATAAATCCGGTTGAGCACGCCGAACTCAAGAGGCAGGTTGACGAGCTTCTTCGGAAGAAGTTTATTCGCGAGAGTTTGAGTCCATGTGCCGTCCCCGCCCTTCTTACCCCTAAGAAGGACGGCAGTTGGCGCATGTGCATTGATAGTAGAGCTATCAATAAGATCACTGTGAAGTACCGTTTCCCGATCCCTCGGTTGGATGACCTATTAGATACGATGTCTGGAGCCCAGATCTTCTCGAAGATCGATCTCCGCAGCGGGTATCACCAGATCAGAGTTCGTGAGGGAGACGAGTGGAAAACGGCGTTTAAGACCAAAGATGGTCTGTACGAGTGGTTGGTCATGCCATTTGGGCTCTCGAATGCCCCGAGCACGTTCATGCGAGTCATGACCCAGATTCTGCGGCCCTATATGGGCAAATTCTTAGTCGTTTACTTTGAGGACATCCTGATCTACAGTCATACTGAGTCAGAGCACCTTGAGCACTTGAGACTCCTATTCGACATTCTCCGAAAGGAGAAACTATTTATCAATATGAAGAAGTGTTCTTTCTTATCTGAGTCAGTACACTTTCTGGGATTCATTATCTCCTCCTCAGGCGTGTCTGTTGACCCTGAGAAGGTCCAGTCCATCCGCGAGTGGCCCACGCCATCAAATATTCATGAGGCCCGTAGCTTTCACGGACTTGCGACCTTTTACAGGAGATTCGTGATGGGGTTTAGTTCGATCATGGCCCCGTTTACTAGCTGTTTACGTAAGGGAGATTTTCAGTGGACCGCCGAGGCCACTCGCGCATTTGAAGAGATTAAGGACAAACTGACGTCCGCTCCCGTTCTTCGACTCCCCGATTTTAGCAGAGCTTTCGAGGTCGCTTGTGATGCGTCAGGTGTGGGTATCGGGGGAGTTTTGAGTCAAGAGGGACACCCAGTTTCTTACTTTAGTGAGAAGCTGAATGAAGCCAAGCAAAAATACTCGAACTACGATCGAGAATTTTATGCTATCGTCCAGTCGTTACGGTATTGGAGACACTACCTCCTTCCCCGAGAGTTTGTGCTTTATTCGGACCACCAGGCCTTACGCTACCTCGACTCCCAGAGGAAGTTGAGTCACCGACATGCGAAATGGGTAGAGTATCTGCAAGACTTCCACTACGTTCTCAAACACCGCGCCGGTGTTGAGAACAAACCCGCCAACGCACTCAGTCGTCGAGTCTCTCTACTACACACATTGAGGGCCCAGGTGGATGGTTTCGAGAGACTGATCTTAGACTACCCCACTTGTCCTGATTTTGCTGACTTATACACTGCGCTGTCGAAGGACCCACCCGATCCCATTGAGGGATTCCAGATCATTGATAGGTACTTATTTCGGGGCTCCCGCTTGTGCGTGCCCAACACCTCGTACCGTGATTATTTAGTGTGGGAGTTACATGCCGGGGGTGCCGCCGGTCATTTTGGGCGGGATAAGTCGATTGCTTTAGTGGAGGACCGTTTCTATTGGCCGAACCTGAAGAAGGATGTGGCTCGTATCGTCCGACATTGTCGTGTTTGCCAGACGGCCAAGGGAACGAAACAGAATACCGGCTTATACACCCCCCTACCTGTTCCCCATCGCCCCTGGGAGGACATCAGCATGGATTTCGTACTCGGGCTTCCTCGCACTCAGAGGAAGCATGATTCTATATTCGTCGTAGTTGACTGGTTATTTCTGGAAGACCCTGTGGCGAAAGACCGGGACGACCCTGAAATTTTCATCGGCATATCACCCTCAGACGGACGGTCAGACTGAGGTAGTAAATAGGAGTCTATGGAACTTACTGCGATGTATGGTGGGAGAGCATATAGCTAGCTGGGATTCGGTGCTTCCCGTGGCAGAGTTTGCATATAATAGTTTCATCAATAGGTCTACAGGTCTAAGCCCGTTTCATATAATGTCAGGCTATGATCCTAAGAAACCTATTGACCTTATTCCTGTCCCGACTGAGTCTCGACCTAGTGAGTCCGCCGAGTCCTTCACGCGTCATTTGCATGAGTTGCATGAGTCGGTTAGGCGCAAAATTAATCTAAGCAGCGAATATTATAAGGAACAAGCGGATAAACATAAACGGGAAAAACATTTTCAGGTAGGCGACCAGGTGATGGTGAGAATCCGCACCGAGAGGCTCCCCCGGGGGTCTGCTAAGAAGCTAAGCGCCAGGCGATTCGGTCCCTACTCAGTACTGAGACGGATCGGGCCGAATGCTTATGAGCTAGATATTCCTACGAGCATGGGTATCCACCCCGTGTTCAATGTTGAGGACCTGACGCCATACTTTGCACCTCACGAATATCCTGACCCCCACCTTGACCGTTTCCCTGAGCCTGTACCGCCACAGCCTGTTCCCACCACTCGGCCCATGCCACCCCTGCCTGCTCCCACCACCCAGTCCACCACTGATCCTAGCTTACCCGAGATTTCGTCCCCGCGGGCCCCGTCGTCTGCACCACCGATTCCACCGGGTCACCTTCCTCGAGCATTGTGCGACGAGCACATCACTGAGATCATTGCGCACGAGTACGTCCCCTCTGTGGATGGCCTCGTGTGCCGCTACCTAGTTCGCTGGCTTGGACGCTCCTTCTCCGACGAAACATGGATTGCAGCTACAGAGCTTGACCGACTCGCCCCCGGACTTCGACTACAGTATGATCGTCTCCATTCATCGGAGATGAAGGCTTTTCAGTCGGGGGGAGTTGATGGGGGACCATCGGGCGCAACTCGGCGCAAGGCGGACCCCACCTTCGTTTATTCTCGCAGACGGACTTGACCGAACCGGCGATCCGCCACCGTGGACGCGTCCGGCTCGCTGTTTTGATTTATTTTTATATAAGACATTTTGTATTTTGGTTATTATTTCATGTAGTTATGGCATCGGAACCGCCGGCCAATCATAGCCGTCGATTCCGGTTGCCCTAATGTTGTTTTGTTATAAATAGATATCTTAGGGCTGCAGGAAATCTCATTGCTGAAATTAGGAGAAGCCTCTTCCTTGTTTCCGGTGATCTCCTCCGCGGTGCCGACTCCGTGGAGCCCTTGGTGACGATTCCTTGGGTAAGTGTTTTGTTTTCTCATCCCCACATCCTTCTCCCTACCCTTGCCGCCAGCCCCTGTTATTCCATTGCCGCCAGCCCCCTCCAACAGTGCCGCCGCCAGCCACCCAACAGCAGCCTTGCTGCCCGCCTCTTCCCCGTCCAAGGCTACAGCCGCCGGCCCCCTCTATACATCTTGCCGCCCTCTTGCTCGCAGCCACCCCACGCCGTCAACCTCCCCATACCCGCCACCAGCCCCCCTCCCAGCAGCCGCCCACTTCAGCCCTCTCCTCCATCCCCCAACCCGTCGGATCTATCCAGTCCAAGCCCCGACCTCCCGATCCAGCCCTAACTCACCCATACCCGCAGCCCACCCTTCCCCGCTCGTGGATCCACCTTCCCCCTTACCCGATCCAGTCTCCCATTGATGAGTCCTCATCATATACACTTTTATGGACTCATCTGGGCCGTTTAGTTAGTCATTTCACTGCACTTTAGCCCTGTTTTAGTTTATATTTGATATTCTATGCTAGGTGCACTTTTAGGCCTATTTTGGTGTGATTTCATTTCTATCTTCATTAGTAGTTTTCATGTGCGGTTAAGTGTCACTTTCAGTGGCTAGATTAGTGTTGTACGCTGGAACAGTAGTCGTGCAGGTGTTCCCGGTGCAATTCTGCACAGGAACACTGCGCACGATCACTGGTTCTATTGCGCACGACCACTGGTCGTGCGCCACTGATCGTGTGCACTTAACGCCTTTTTCACGAGTTCTGTTTGGTGCAGTGCGCACGACCACCAATGCCAGTGCGCACGACCACCGGTCGTGCGCCACTGCTCGTGCGCATTGACCATTAAATTTCTGAGTTCTGTTTCATCTATTGCGCACGACCACTGACGCTAGTGCGCACGACCACCGGTCGTGCGCCACTGGTCGTGCGAACATTTTATTTTATAATTTCTGTCTTTGCAGGTTCCGTCCAGGCAGAGCGCACGATCACAGGATTCTAGTGCGCACGACCACTGGTCGTGCGCCACTGACCGTGCGCACTGTTTAATTCCAGCGCCTATAAATTCCCTGCTCGCGAATTAGGGCAGATCCCCCGCTTTCTTCCGCCGTTTTCCGCCTGGTTTGGTCCGACTTCGCCCCTCCATCGTCGCCCACCTTAGGGAGGATCTCCGGGCAAGCTTTCAACGCCAAATCTTCGCCGGAGTTTCCTCTCGGCCTCCTCCTTCATCCAAGAGCTCCAAAGGAAGACCTAGCCGCCATTACCGTCAAGCAAGAGGAAGTTTGCAACCTCTACCGGATCGTGACACGAAGAAGACGGGTCCATTGGAGAGTCGTGACAGCTCTCTCTACCCCGGACGTAGTTGTGGACCGAGCTTGGACGCGGATTGACAACCCGGCGATTCCAACCGTGAATCTCCAACGAGCCTTCGGATTCGGTCGATTTCTTGCCTTGTTCTCCTTTTATTGATTGTTGTAATAGCTAGATCTATGTACGTTGATGAAGTTGCACTTGAACTAGTTTGTATTTCCATATATTTCTTGTATTTGTGAAATGCTTGTTATTTGAGTTGCTTGAGGAGCGCCACCATCCATTTTCCATCCCACCACCGTGTCCGGTGCCGCACTAGCAATTGCTAGTGGCGTGCCTGTCGAAGAGGTGCTTGCGACCCTCATTCCGCTAGCCCACTCGCCCATCCGCTTACCGAAGCGTGGCATCGCGGCCCGTATTCCATTCGCCTAACGAAGCAGTGCGCTCAAGGCCTGCATAGTTCGATCCGCTTGCCTACTCGTCCATCCGCCCTTACGAAGTAGCGCGTTCAAGGCCTACGTAGTCTTCCATCCCGCCGAGCGAAGCTTTGCATAGCGGCATTGCATAGGAGTAGTTGATAGCTTTTATTTTACTTTCCAAAAGCCAACCCAACTCCCCCGCATTCCATCCGACTTAAGGACTTCAATCTCAAGTCCTTCCTCGAACGTTAACTCCACCTTACTGTGTTCCTTGAGAGATTCGATACTCGGGGATTACTCCTCGTTTTATATTACTTGAACGATCGGTACACTGCCGTTTCGTGTCGCAGTCGAGCTACCGCCTATAGCGGTGTGTGAGATTTGCGCCATCAAGTTTTTGGCGCCGTTGCCGGGGAGCACAGTCGTGTGAGTTTTCTGGAGAGGGAGAATTTGAGAAAAAAGCCCTTCCATTTGTAAATTGCATCTTTTATTTTATTTCTGTTCTCTTTATTCCTTCTTCTTGTTTTATATCAGGTTGCTTTAGTAATTTCTATTTGGTTTAGTATTTGCACAATAGCATTTTTATTTTGAATCGTTTTATCTTCGCACTATGTGGGCACATCTTAATTTCCGTTGCCGTTGGTGTGGAGCTACCTCCCACTCTAGTGATGAATGCCCTACGGAGAATAGTAGGCATAATTCTTATAGCCCAGCATATGGAGCACCGACTTCGTCTGATACTTCATATGGTGCGCGTAAGTCTTATGGCTACTCTGCTGAGCCTTTACCGTCTTACTTCTTTTCGGCTTCAGCCCCCGCTGTGCCAAAGAAGCCCGCAAGGCAGTGCCAGTTTTGTCGGAGCACTGATCACGCCCTGAAGGATTGTGCTGCTTTTCGTCGCCAATTGGATGAGGATGACGAGCCGGATATCCGGATCGTCCCGAATCCTAACTCTGGCGGCACACCTTCAGCATCCGGTTTTGTGTCCTTGCCACCTTCACATATTGAAGGGTATGGCGTTGACACAGTCACCGGATGTGCGGCTGATCTATGCACCGACATTGCTGAGCCTATTCTCCATGTACATCCACCACCCCTAGTGGATTCGATTCTTTGTGAGGAATCGGTGCTCGACTTTTATCCGAGCACTACTCCTCCCCCTATTGTGCATACTATACTCGTCTCCGACGACATTGTTGAGGATGTGTCGCAGGATGAGGCTGGCGATCTATGTGTTGTGCCTATTCCTATGAAGGAGGACAACCTTCTAGGTGAAGAGGAGTTTTCCTCAACACCGGTGGAGGAAGTCCAAATCTTGGGCAGGGCCACTGTCGATCCCGCTGAATCTTGTAGCATTGATGACAATGCAAACATTATTTTACTTCCCCAACCTAATGGGAGTGAGACCGGGACCACTCCCCCGATTTTTGATTATTTATGTTCTTCATCTTGTTTATTTCTCGATCCCCCCTCTTCACCCGAGCCTGTGCAGGTTGAATCTTCACAGGTACTTCAGGAGGACTTGGAGCTTTTTGCTCAAGTCAATGATGAGAGTATCCTCTCATGTGAGGAGGTTTATTCCCCCTCCGTTGAGGAAGCTCCACTCATTGCCTTTTCCTCCTGCTGCCCCCCTGTTGACGATACCTTGCTAGGCAAGGAGGTGTTTTGTGAGATGAGTGAGGACCAGGCCTCCTCCTCTTCTTACTTTCTTTTCCCTCTACCTGTGTCAAGCAGGTATTATCTATATTTAGGTAGAGGGGTGACTGCTCTGTCTCCGTATCGGTACCCGCTACCGATGCGCATATTAGAACAGTTACCTGTGCACTTTTCTTTTCATAGGCCTATAAGCTAGAACTGTACAAAATCTGAATAAGTCGTGCTGGGATGACAATAACCCCAGTAGTTATCTTACTTTTCATGCATTTTATTTTAATGCATCCTGTTTAGTTAGCTATAGTTTATTGTAGTTTATCTTTTTCTGTTTTTTTTGTTTTTGCGGAGCTGACCCCTGCAGGTTTCTTTTCTGGATGGCGGATGCTGCAGCTTAGTCTGGGTTTAAACGCCAATCTTCTGGTATGCTCACTTGCTGAGCATTGGGTACTCTCTTCCTCTAGCCCTATGCTGATTTTCATGTCATATGATTTGTGGATTGTTTAGTTTAAGTCTGGGGGAGAGTAGTTTTGTTTACCCGCTCACGTGCACTATTGCACTGCATACTAGAAGATTTCATTTTAAAATATTTTATTTATTTTCATTGCACACCACATCACCCACTTGAGCGCGTACTCATCTGTCTGCCTGCTCTGTTGTGAATTTAATTCTTCTGCTTATTTGGGAAAGTCTAGGTGATGGCTTAGGATTATGTAGCAAAGTAAAATGTTGACTCTAGCAGTGCTCCTAGTCGAGTGCTCGGTTGCATAGAAATTTGTGTAGATTAGATTTCTCTTTATACTTATGGTTTTATATTTTTTTCTATTCGTGTAAATGTTGTTTACTCTACTCAAATGGTGAATCTGGTGTGAATCAAACGGTAGCATAGGGATGTGTGTAAACGATCGCTAGATTCGTATTGCTTGAGTCGGGAGAAAGGAGAATCTTTCTCGGTGGCTAGAACTTGCCCCAAGCGATTCTTGAAGCATGGGTATACGGTTAGTCAATTGTGTGAATATGATATAGGCCATCATTTTGGCCCGGTTGAGCCTTTGTGCCTATCCCTACCGCTATATCCTCGCTAGCCCAGTTGTGCCTACCCGTTCTTTGATTCAGCCCCACTTTTATTTCACCAAAGCCCAAAAGCCAATCCTAGTCGCACACCCAAATCTGAGCTTTAGCTGTTTATTATTTTCATGAGTTGGGTTGTTAATGTGGTAATATGTTTGTGAAGTTGTGGATGTGTCCTTTTGTTTATTTGCTGAAAATGATAAGAAAAGAAAAAAAAAATGAATGAGAAAAAGAAAAGAAGTTAAAAAGAAAGGAAAGAGAAGGAGAGTTTAATTGAAAATCTTTATGTATAGATTTATGTTTGGGAGTAGGCGGTGCACGCACCCATGCTGTTAAGTCCAAGTCTGGGGGTGTTGTGTACCCGCATGTTTGTGTGGTGAATGAGGATAGTTTCCTGCATTAGCTCATTTGGGTTTAGTATTTGAACCATCGTCTTTATCATTGTATACCTCACCTAAACCCAAGCCCCATTTAAAACCTAAAGTCCTATTGATTCACGCATTTGAGTCAAACCAGTGCCGTGGAGAGAATGTGACCGGGCAAGCCTATGGTCACCGACACTGATGGATTTCAGTGGAGTTTTTCCCGCATCCCGATCTTGGGCAATGCTCGTCTCAGCGTTTAGCTTACTTTCTCCGTATGCATGACCGAACGATTCACCGCTGTTCACCATTTTGAGTAGTTGTAATATGCTTTTACTCTTTTAGAAATATATAAACTGTTTATATAATCAGAAATCTTCTCTACTATTCTTCTTATGCACGTGAGCATGCGACTTCGCATGGTACTCTATATTGTAGTTTTAAGCCATCTACTTTTCTTTCCCCGTTCGCTTAGAATTTGTTTGCTCGGGACGCGCAAACAATTAAGTCTGGGGGTGTGATGAGTCCTCATCATATACACTTTTATGGACTCATCTGGGCCGTTTAGTTAGTCATTTCACTGCACTTTAGCCCTGTTTTAGTTTATATTTGATATTCTATGCTAGGTGCACTTTTAGGCCTATTTTGGTGTGATTTCATTTCTATCTTCATTAGTAGTTTTCATGTGCGGTTAAGTGTCACTTTCAGTGGCTAGATTAGTGTTGTACGCTGGAACAGTAGTCGTGCAGGTGTTCCCGGTGCAATTCTGCACAGGAACACTGCGCACGATCACTGGTTCTATTGCGCACGACCACTGGTCGTGCGCCACTGATCGTGTGCACTTAACGCCTTTTTCACGAGTTCTGTTTGGTGCAGTGCGCACGACCACCAATGCCAGTGCGCACGACCACCGGTCGTGCGCCACTGCTCGTGCGCATTGACCATTAAATTTCTGAGTTCTGTTTCATCTATTGCGCACGACCACTGACGCTAGTGCGCACGACCACCGGTCGTGCGCCACTGGTCGTGCGAACATTTTATTTTATAATTTCTGTCTTTGCAGGTTCCGTCCAGGCAGAGCGCACGATCACAGGATTCTAGTGCGCACGACCACTGGTCGTGCGCCACTGACCGTGCGCACTGTTTAATTCCAGCGCCTATAAATTCCCTGCTCGCGAATTAGGGCAGATCCCCCGCTTTCTTCCGCCGTTTTCCGCCTGGTTTGGTCCGACTTCGCCCCTCCATCGTCGCCCACCTTAGGGAGGATCTCCGGGCAAGCTTTCAACGCCAAATCTTCGCCGGAGTTTCCTCTCGGCCTCCTCCTTCATCCAAGAGCTCCAAAGGAAGACCTAGCCGCCATTACCGTCAAGCAAGAGGAAGTTTGCAACCTCTACCGGATCGTGACACGAAGAAGACGGGTCCATTGGAGAGTCGTGACAGCTCTCTCTACCCCGGACGTAGTTGTGGACCGAGCTTGGACGCGGATTGACAACCCGGCGATTCCAACCGTGAATCTCCAACGAGCCTTCGGATTCGGTCGATTTCTTGCCTTGTTCTCCTTTTATTGATTGTTGTAATAGCTAGATCTATGTACGTTGATGAAGTTGCACTTGAACTAGTTTGTATTTCCATATATTTCTTGTATTTGTGAAATGCTTGTTATTTGAGTTGCTTGAGGAGCGCCACCATCCATTTTCCATCCCACCACCGTGTCCGGTGCCGCACTAGCAATTGCTAGTGGCGTGCCTGTCGAAGAGGTGCTTGCGACCCTCATTCCGCTAGCCCACTCGCCCATCCGCTTACCGAAGCGTGGCATCGCGGCCCGTATTCCATTCGCCTAACGAAGCAGTGCGCTCAAGGCCTGCATAGTTCGATCCGCTTGCCTACTCGTCCATCCGCCCTTACGAAGTAGCGCGTTCAAGGCCTACGTAGTCTTCCATCCCGCCGAGCGAAGCTTTGCATAGCGGCATTGCATAGGAGTAGTTGATAGCTTTTATTTTACTTTCCAAAAGCCAACCCAACTCCCCCGCATTCCATCCGACTTAAGGACTTCAATCTCAAGTCCTTCCTCGAACGTTAACTCCACCTTACTGTGTTCCTTGAGAGATTCGATACTCGGGGATTACTCCTCGTTTTATATTACTTGAACGATCGGTACACTGCCGTTTCGTGTCGCAGTCGAGCTACCGCCTATAGCGGTGTGTGAGATTTGCGCCATCACCCATCACCCGGAAACCTCCGTTTTACCTCCATACTTTCAGTTTTGCCTGGTTTATTGCAGCCCTACGTTTATTTCAGATTTTCGTTTGGTGTTTTGTACTGTTGAAGGTATTAGACTTTGTTCTGTGGTGGTTATCTGTTGTTTGTTTGGAATAAAAGGTTTATTATTGTTCGCCTCGTGATATTTCTAACTGCAGGACGGATTGAATCGCCGCGCGCTTTCTTTGGCCCTCCGTGCGGAGGAAAGCCACACCTCAAGCCTTACGAAATTGCTTATTCTTGCTTATGAACGTTTGCATGTTATTTTATAATATTTTGTTGCTAAAATTAATCCCTTGCGCCAAGCCACGTGTGTCACATGCATATAGTTAAAGATCTATTTAAATCAGCCCCTGCACCTCACTAGATTGCATTCTAGGAGTTCACGGCACAGCCTACCCTACATCAATATCACTTTATGACTATGACTTGAAATTTAAACTGGGTAGTCAAGATGATATGTTGGCACGTCTATTAACCCACGATGAGATGTCTGATGAAGAGGAAGAAATTCATGAATGTTTATAAGTATTTGAGCGTCAAACTGCATTTCTCCGTAAACCGAAACCACTTGAGATGTCGGAGAAGTCATTGACGGACAAGCCTTATATTATTAATCCACCAACTCTAGAATTAAAACATCTCCCCGATCATCTCTGTACAACCCTCATATTTTCCGAGCTGGTGTGACCCGACGCAGGTAAGATCGCTATAGTGAGGGTGGCTGTGACGTGATGAATCGACCCGTTAAGAGGGGTCTGAGGCCATCCGAGGCAAAAGAAGGGGGGCGGACGATCCGGTCCGTTCCCCCGCATTCCGCCAAGGCCTAGCTCGCCCGGAACTAGGGGGCGAGTGGACCCTCGGTCCACTCGCCCGAACCTAGGGGGCGAGTGGACCCTCGGTCCACTCGCCCGAACCTAGGGCTCGGTCCACTCGCCGGCCCCTAGGGGGCGAGTGGACCTTGGTCCACTCACCCGAACCTAGGGTGGCGAGTGGACCCTCGGTCCACTCTCACTCCCCCGGGCCTTGGGAGGCGCCCAGTCCCAGGGGCGAGGGGGCCTTCGGTCCACTCGTCTGCTCTCTATGTTAAGGGAGAGGTGGGCTGTTCAGGCAGGGGGGAAGTAGGCGTCTCGTCTCCACTCGCCTCCCCCCTGTGCTGGTCGTTCAGGTTCGTTGTTGGGCTGCGGATAGCAGATTTTCGGCTATCCACAACCCACTTTTTGGGAAGTCTATAAATAGACCTCCATGGGCACTTTGGGAAGGGTTGGTCTCCACCCCTCTCCCCCCCCCCCCCCCTGTCAGGGAAGGTTGACGGTGAGGTGGTCCTTAGTGTCCTCCAAGGTGCCCAGGCTCAGCATTGACTTGGGAGGGGAAGCTCTCGTTGAACTTCCGGGTGTGTGGTGGGACCTCCACGCTGCAGCTTAAGGGGTCCGTTTGTGGACTTAGGTGTTCTTCAAGGGCCAAGTTCTTCGATTCTTAGTGACTGGTCAAGGGTCTAGCTCGGGTCAAGTAAGGGTTAGCTGCATCCCCCTTGCGAACGTCGAGACCAGTTCTCTGGTTTCAGCATTATGGTGCGGTGAGCGTGGACGCAGCTAGTTCGGAAAGCTCTGAGCAAGTCTCATGGCTGGAAGCGATGAGCTGGGGGACTCACCCCCTATCAGCGAGTACGCGAAGAAGGGTGATTTTGACGAGTTCAGGAAGTCGATCCTGGAGCTCTTGCGGGTCGCACTCCCCCCTCACGGCGAGTGCTCGACACCAACCACACCCGTGCTCGCCTCGCAATCTCCGATGGAGGCGGAGCAAGCACATCGGCAAGGGAAGGAGCTGGCCATAGGGGTAGGCTTGGATCTTCAAGCAAGAGTGCTCTTCAATAGCTCTCCTGGGACCGGCTACCCCAGTAGGGAGGCAGAGAGAACGCCTTCGACTCGCCAGGGAGGATGGGGAAGTCCCTTCTGCGAGCTGATCATCTCAGCTCCCGTTCCAGATGGGTTCAACGAGCCTGACATGTCTTACTACGCAGGGAAGGACGACCATGTTCAGCATCTCCAGTGGTTCGAAGACATGACCTCGATCAGACAAATGTCGGATGCCTTTAAATGCAGACTCTTCGCGGTCACGTTCAGGGGGAAGGCGAGAGACTGGTTACACCAACTCCCACTGGGAACCATCTACGGCTTCGAGGACCTGCTCTGAAGTTTCTTGCTAAGGTTCTCCACTTCAAAGAAGAGGAGGAAGGGGGCGGAGGCCCTGTTCTTGGTTCGGCAAAGGCCAGGGGAGACGTTGGGGAGTTACGTGGATAGATTCCAGGAGGAAGTCCTCCTTGTCATTGAGGTGCCCGGGCATACCCTGCAACTGGCTTTCACCCTCGGCTTACAGCAGGGGATGTTCAGGATGAGCTTGACTCGGGACCCACCCCTATCTTTCGAAGAGCTGATGGAGCGCGCTGCTCGAGAAATTGAGTGTGAGGCCACAAACCAGGAGTTCATGGCAAGGTTGGCCAAGGGTGAGAAAAAGGAGAAGGAGGAGAAGAAAGAGCAAGGAGGGAAGAAGGAGGAAGCGAGAAGTCAGGGGGACCAGGGACCCCCCGTTGGGAAGGAGCAAGGCTGGGGGTTTCAACCACCAGTCGCCCAACCGACCTGGAGGCCGCCAGGAGGACCCCCTCAGGGCCAAGGAAGAGGAAACTTTCAGGGGGGCAGGGACGGTTCAACCCAGCAGGGTGGCAGCCAGACACAAGGCCATTGCAACCCCACCCCCTGCAAACCATGACGATTGGCCGAAAAAGAGGAAATAAGAAGAGGGGTCGCGCAGGGAAGGAAGCAAGGATGATGGCATTGTCGTACAGTGACTTACATCAGCAGTAGGGTCACGCGACAGCCACATACCCAGAGTTTATGGAGGTAGGGGAGGGAAGAAGAACCCGGACAGAGAGGAGACAGCTTTACCCGGAAGGACCAGGAGGAAGCTGAGGAGATAGAGGAAGTGATGAAAGAGATGGCCAAGGTGCATGTGGCCGTGTAAGCGCAAGGAAGCGCATTGTAATGGTATGTAATCTATTTATAATATATCAAAAGTAGTTAAAGATAACATCTAGGTCGAGTCCTCGACTGAAGACCACTCGCCCGGGCTTGTTGATGGCGGTCGCTAGGTGGCTCGTCGGGTAGATTCGTTTTAGGTCGAGTCCTCGACTGAAGACCACTCGCCCGGGCTTGTTGATGTCGGTCGCTGGGTGGCTCGTCGGGTAGAATCGTTTTAGGTCGAGTCCTCGACTGAAGACCACTCGCCCGGGCTTGTTGATGCCGGTCGCTGGGTGGCTCGTCGGGTAGAATCGTTTTAGGTCGAGTCCTCGACTGAAGACCACTCGTCCGAGCTTGTTGATGCGGGTCGCTGGGTGGCACGTCGGGTAGAATCGTTTTAGGTCGAGTCCTCGACTGAAGACCACTCGCCCGGGCTTGTTGATGTCGGTCGCTGGCTGGCTCGTCGGGTAGATTCATTTTAGGTCGAGTCCTCGACTGAAGACCACTCGCCCGGGCTTGTTGATGTCGGTCGCTGGGTGGCTCGTCGGGTAGAATCGTTTTAGGTCGAGTCCTCGACTGAAGACCACACGCTCGGGCTTGTTGATGTCGGTCGCTGGGTGGCTCGTCGGATAGAATCGTTTTAGGTCGAGTCCTCGACTGAAGACCACTCGCCCGGGCTTGTTGATGTCGGTCGCTGGGTGGCTCGTCGGGTAGATTCGTTTTAGGTCGAGTCCTCGACTGAAGACCACTCGCACGGGCTTGTTGATGTCGGTCGCTGGGTGGCTCGTCGGGTAGATTCGTTTTAGGTCGAGTCCTCGACTGAAGACCACTCGCCCGGGCTTGTTGATGTCGGTCGCTGGGTGGCTCGTCGGGTAGAATCGTTTTAGGTCGAGCCCTCGACTGAAGACCACTCGCCCGGGCTTGTTGATGCCGGTCGCTGGGTGGCTCGTCGGGTAGAATCGTTTTAGGTCGAGTCCTCGACTGAAGACCACTCGCCCGGGCTTGTTGATGCCGGTCGCTGGGTGGCTCGTCGGGTAGATTCGTTTTAGGTCGAGTCTTCGACTGAAGACCACTCGCCCGGGCTTGTTGATGGCGGTCGCTGGGTGGCTCGTCGGGTAGATTCGTTTTAGGTCGAGTCCTCGACTGAAGACCATTCGCCCTGGCTTGTTGATGTCGGTCGCTGGGTGGCTCGTCGGGTAGAATCGTTTTAGGTCGAGTCCTCGACTGAAGACCACTCGCCCGGGCTTGTTGATGCCGGTCGCTGGGTGGCTCGTCGGGTAGAATCGTTTTAGGTCGAGTCCTCAACTGAATACCACTCGCCCGGGCTTGTTGATGTTCCTCCACCTCCAGGTGAGCGCGGCTCCCTGTTAGGTGTGGAGTTTCCTCCACCTCCAGGTGAGCTCGGCTCCCTGTTAGGTGTTGAGTTCCTCCACCTCCAGGTGAGCTCGGCTCCGTGGTAGGTGTGGAGTTTCCTACCCCTCCACTCGGCTCCCTGGTAGGTGTGGAGTTTCCTCCGCCTCCAGGTGAGCTCGGCTCCCTGTTAGGTGTTGAGTTCCTCCACCTCGAGGTGAACTCGGCTCCCTGTTAGGTGTGGAGTTTCCTCCGCCTCCAAGTGAGCTCGGCTCCCTGTTAGGTGTTGAGTTCCTCCACCTCCAAGTGAGCTCGGCTCCCTGTTAGGTGTTGAGTTCCTCCACCTCCAGGTGAGTTCGGTTCCCTGTTAGGTGTTGAGTTCCTCCACCTCCAGGTGAGCTCGGTTCCCTGTTAGGTGTGGAGTTTCCTCCACCTCCAGGTGAGCTCGGCTCCCTGTTAGGTGTTGAGTTCCTCCACCTCCAGGTGAGCTCGGCTCCCTGGTAGGTGTGGAGTTTCCTACCCCTCCAGGAGAGCTCGGCTCCCTGGTAGGTGTGGAGTTTCCTCTCCCTCCAGGTGAGCTCGGCTCCCTGGTAGGTGTGGAGTTTTCCTACCCCTCCAAGAGAGCTCGGCTCCCTGGTAGGTGTGGAGCTTCCTCCGCCTCCAGGTGAGCTCGGCTCCCTGTTAGGTGTTGAGTTCCTCCACCTCCAGGTGAGCTCGGCTCCCTGTTAGGTGTTGAGTTCCTCCACCTCCAGGTGAGCTCGGCTCCCTGTTAGGTGTTGAGTTCCTCCCCCTCCAGGTGAGCTCGGCTCCCTGGAAGGTGTGGAGTTGTCGCCTTCCACCTCAGGTCGAGCTCGGCTCGACTAAAGGTGTTGAGTTTTCTTCCACATCAGGTCAAGTTCAATTCGACCTAAGGTGTTGAGCTTTCTCCACCTCTAGTTGAGCTCGGCTCATAGGAGGGTTGTTAAGTGGAGAAAGGTTTGTCTTCCACCTCAAGTCGAGCTCGGCTCAACTAGAGGTGTTGAGTTTTTCTCCACCTCAGGTCAAGTTTAGTTCGACCTAAGGTGTTGAGCTTTTTCCACCTCCAGTTGAGCTCGGCCCACAGGAGGGTTGTTAAGTGGAGAAAGGTTCGTCTTCCGCCTCAAGTCAGGTTCAACTGAAAAGCTTGGCAGGGGTATCCCATTGGCGGGGCCCTCCGCGGATTTCTCTAAAGTCCCACCTGCTCGTCAAATAGGTGGGTTGGACTTTCTTTCCGAGCTTGAGACAAGCTCGAAAAGAGCGGGGATTGTGTACAACTCTCATATTTTCCGAGCTGGTGTGACCCGACGCAGGTAAGATCGCTATAGTGAGGGTGGCTGTGACGTGACGAATCGACCCGTTAAGAGGGGTCCGAGGCCATCCGAGGAAAAAGAAGGGGGGGTGGGGGGTGGGGGGGCGGACGATCCGGTCCGTTCCCCCGCATTCCGCTAAGGCCTAGGGAGGTGAGTGGACCATGGTCCACTCGCCCGGAACTAGGGGCGAGTGAACCCAAGGTCCACTCGCCGGCCCCCACTCGCCCGAACCTAGGGGGCGAGTGGACCCTCGGTCCCCTCGCCGGCCCCTAGGGGGCGAGTGGACCTTGGTCCACTCGCCTGAACCTAGGGTGGCGAGTGGACCCTCGGTCCACTCGTCGGTCCTAGGGAGAGTGGGTCCACTCCCCCGGGCCTTGGGAGGCGCCCAGTCCCAAGGGCGAGGGGGCCTTCGGTCCACTCGTCTGCTCTCTATGTTAAGGGAGAGGTGGGCTGTTCAGGCAGGGTGATAACTTCTCAAAAAGAAATTATCTTTATCCATAATTAAGCTCAATTTGTCTAAAATGTTTGAAGAATTTGGATTTATATGTACTAAATATGTGAAATTTATCATTTTGGTCAAGTTTGGATATTATCACTATTTTCGTATGTTTTTATTGTAGAAATCCCGAAGAAACCAACTTGAGGGGATCCAAAAGAAGACATAAGAAAGTACAGAAAATATGTTGCAGCAGAGTTACAACTTAAAATTTTCGGCCAAATCTAGTACAAAAATTACAACATAAAATGTTTTAACTTTTTCTAAAAAAGGTTGTAACATTTTTCGCGAATTCTGAAATTTTCAAATACGAAAATACTTCGATTTGACAGTTACAACAGTGGAGAGATGCATCCATTCGGCCATCAGAAGTTTCTAATGGGGTAGTCGACTATATAAGAGGAAATATGAGAGAGAAAAAGGATTTTTGGACATTTTCACTCAAGAGGATTTGAGATCTAGGGTTTGGGCGGCTTTTGGAGGAAGAAGACTCCATTAAAGAAGAAGATCCGAATTTCTCGCAGCATGTCTTGTAAGATCATTCTAGTTTTGTGTTGTACTTCCCTATTCATGAACTAAATCTCTAGAGTCTTGTAAAATGTGAGTACTTTGATTTGTTATGGTGTGATGAAACTTTCTTTGCTTATGATCAAATCTTGAAGAATTGTCTTTATGGAATGTTAGATCTTTATGTTAAAACTTGTGGCCAAAGTTTTTCTTCTTCTACGGCGCTCCATAATTCGAGAGATGAGTTGCGTACGTGTATCTATTATTCCATATAGCATATCAATGAGAAAGAGACTTCGAATTTATGTTAGCAACTTTGATTTTTATTTTCATCAAAGTTCTTCACTTCACCTTAGTTAGAGACGACAAGGGTAGTTAAGGATCTAGTGATTTCCGATATCGAGAGATACGGATCTCTGCCTTAAAATCGTTGCAAGATGATGAATCAAGATTTCTCATAATTATTCTTAAGTCTTTCGCCATAATAATCAAAGGAAAGCATATTACAAGACTTATTATCCTTATTTGATAAAAAGTACATCCAAACATTAGATCTAATTTTCTCATTAGTATTTTAAAAACTAGATTTTCCTTAACCATTTCTAAATTACCTTATTTGAATGACTTGGATTTGAAGAAATGACATATCTGGTATTTGTAAGCACTGAATTAGACACTTCTCCGAAGGAACGATCTTTACTCACATTATATTACTTGAGCCGGCACGTGCACTTGCGTACAAAATACGCAACCGTTTTAGGGCGTATCAAGTTTTTGGCGCCGTTGCCGGGGAAGTGCAACGAATTTAGTGTTTTCTTACAATATTAGTGAATCTTAGTATTTGGAGCCCAAGTTTTAATTTTTAGTTTATTTGTAGTTATTATTGTTTGTTATTTTGTGGTGCATGTCCAGGTATCGTTCCGTAGAATTAATTCCATTAAACTCTGAAATAGAACGTACTTGTAGACAAAATCGAAAGTCACTTAGGTTGGAACATCCTAATCAACCTATAATGGATCCAAACAATCAAAACGTAGATGATGAAGTTCATCAGGAAGGGCAAGACGTAGAAGGACAGGTAGAGCATAATGGACATCCGATTGAAAATAGAAGAACATGTCGCGATTATAACATGCCATATCGAGGGGGAGTCCAATTTAGTATAGCTAGGCCTGCCATTGAAGCTAATAACTTCAGGATAGATCCTACTGCCATGCACTTAGTTCAAAACAGTAAATTTGGCGGACTAAATCACGAAGACCCCAACTCACATCTAAGGACGTTTATAGAAATTTGCGAGACATTCAAGATCAATGGTGCTTCAGATGAAGCTATTAAGCTACGCCTGTTCCCTTTTTCACTAGAAGGTAAAGCAAAAGATTGGTTGAACTCTATGCCTAATGCGTCTATCACAACTTGGACAACATTAATGGAAAAATTCTTAGCCAAGTATTTTCCCCCATCTAAAACGGCCAAGCTCATGCGAGACATATCTACATTTGTGCAAATTAATGGTGAAACACTTTATGACGCGTGGGAACGTTTCAAAGACTTACTGCGGAAGTGTCCTCACCATGGCTTAGCCATCCATCAACAGGTGTGGACCTTTTACAATGGCCTCCAGACAACCACTATGATTCAAGTGGATGGAGCTGCGGGAGGATCATTGATGAATAAGTATCCCGAAGATGCTTACTCGATATTAGATGATTTGTCTTCCAATAACTATCACTCCATTGACCGACAATCGACATCCTCTACGGCCGGTTTATATCAAGTCGACCAATTGACTTCTTTTGCGGCCCAAATGACCGCCCAGTTCAATTCAATGAATAAGAGGTTAGATGCTTTAACTTTAAACCAAACTCAGATGACTCCCCAAGTAAATAGCATATCTAACCCCATGCCTAACATGCCTACCATGAATCCTTCACTCACAATAGAACAACTTATTAGCCACAATGAGGAAGCTAATTATATTAGTGGTCAACAAAGGCAACATAATAATGCAGTCTCAAATAATTATAATCCCGAATGGCGAAACCACCCAAACTTTTCATGGAAAAATAATTCTGGAATGACTCCTACAAACTTATTCAATTCAAATTCTAATCCTCACCAAAACCACAATTTCAATCAACAAGGAGCACCTAGGAAACTAACGGATGATTTTATCATTGAATCCATGCAAAAGAACGACGCACGTGTGTCTAGCTTAGAGGGATCATTACGCATAATTGAATCTCAACTAGGTCAAATTGCCAATGCATTAAGCCTTAGACCTCAAGGAACACTTCCAGCCGATACAACCCCTAATCCTAAAGGTGATAATCAACAATGTAAGGCGGTAATGCTACGGAGTGGAAAAGAGTTAGAAAGTGGTTACCCTAAGGAACAAACCAAGAAGAGTAGTGATGAAAATAATTTAGAGAGTGTAATTCTTAGCAAGTCAAATGAAGAACTAACAACTAAGAGTAACGGTAAGGACGAAGATGAAGTAGAGATAGTAGGGGAGAATAAGTCGACAACTAAATCTGAATCTCTAAAGAAGAAGGAGAGTGAAATTGTGTACCCTCCACCACCTTTCCCTCAAAGATTAAGAAAGAGCAAGTTAGATCATCAATTTCAAAAATTCTTAGAAATATTCAAGAAATTGCAAATTAATATTCCATTTGCAGAAGCCTTAGAACAAATGCCCAGTTACGTTAAATTTATGAAAGATATCCTTACTAAAAAGAGAAAATTTGGAGTAAATGAAACGGTAGCACTCACTCATGAGTGCAGCGCAATCCTTCAAAAGAAACTTCCACCGAAATTAAAAGATCCGGGAAATTTTACCATACCATGCTCCATTGGATATCAATTTGAAGGAAAGGCATTGTGTGATCTAGGGGCAAGTATTAACTTAATGCCTCTTTCGATTTATAAGAAGTTGGGATTAGGTGATATTACAAGAACATCGCTTACTTTGCAATTAGCCGATAAGACGCTTGCTTTTCCAAAAGGAATTATAGAAGATGTATTAGTAAAGGTGGATAAGTTCATTTTCCCTGCTGATTTTGTTGTTTTAGACATGGAGGAGGACAAGGAAGTTCCCATTATTGTAGGGAGGCCATTCTTAGCAACCGGGAGAACCTTAATAGATGTGCATAAAGGTGAATTGACCATGAGGGTCAATGATGAGCATGTTACTTTTAATGTGCTCAAGGCTATGAAATATCCTCATATGAAAGAAGATGAAATGGAGGATGTTCGAAGTATATCACTTTATGATTATGATTTGAAATTTAAAGTGAGTAGTCAAGATGATACGTTGTTACGGATATTAACAAATGAAGAGTTATCTGATGATGATGAGGACGTTCATGAATGTTTACAAGTCCTTAAAGGGCCATCTACATTTTTTCGTAAACCGGAACCACTAGAGATGCCGGAGAAATCATTAGCGGATAAGCCTTCAATCATAAATCCACCAACATTAGAATTAAAGCCTCTTCCGGATCATCTCATGTATGCATATTTAGGAGATAATGACACTTTGCCTATTATAATTAACGCTAAGTTGTCTCCTGAACAAAATAATAAATTGATTAATTTATTGAAACAATATAAGATAGCTATTGGTTGGACCATTGCAGATATACGGGGAATTAGCCCGTCCTTGTGTATGCATAAAATACTCTTAGAGGAGTCATTTAAGGGATCAATAGAACATCAGCGCCGCTTAAGCCCACCCATGAAAGAAGTCGTTAAAAAAGAAATTATCAAATGGCTAGACGCAGGAATTATATATCCTATCTCGGATAGTGCTTGGGTTTCACCGGTACAGTGCGTTCCGAAGAAAGGAGGGATGACTGTAGTTAAAAATAACAATAATGAATTGATTCCTACACGAACTGTAACGGGTTGGCGCATTTGTATGGACTATCGAAAACTAAATAGAGCCACTAGGAAAGATCACTTCCCTTTGCCATTCATAGATCAAGTCTTGGACAAATTAGCGGGAAATGACTTTTTCTGTTTCTTAGATGGCTATTCTGGGTACAACCAGATCACTGTTGATCCGGAAGACCAAGAGAAGACCACCTTTACGTGTCCATACGGAACCTTTGCGTTTAGAAGAATGCCCTTTGGTTTATGTAATGCACCGGCAACTTTTCAACGATGCATGATAGCAATTTTCTCGGACATCATGGATGAAGGTATAGAGATCTTCATGGATGACTTTTCTATCTTTGGTAAGTCATTTGATGCATGCTTAGAATGTCTAGAAAAGGTGCTCACACGATGTGTTGAAACTAATCTCGTATTAAACTGGGAAAAATGCCACTTCATGGTACGCAAAGGGATAGTTTTAGGACATCATGTTTCTAAAACCGGGCTAGAAGTAGATAAGGCGAAAATAGAAGTGATTGAAAAATTACCGCCTCCTAAAAATGTAAAGATGTTGCGAAGCTTCTTAGGACATGCTGGGTTCTATAGAAGATTTATTAAGGATTTTGCAAAGATCGCCAAACCGTTGAGTGGTTTGTTAGAAAAAGATGTGAAATTTCATTTTGATGATGCTTGTTTACGTGCTTTTGATGAACTCAAAACTTGTTTAATTACTGCTCCTATTGTGGTTGCCCCTGAGTGGGAAGAACCTTTTGTATTGATGTGTGATGCAAGTGACTATGCTGTAGGTGTTGTGTTAGGACAAGTGCGGGAGAAAGTTTTTCATACAATAGCTTACGCTAGTAAGACCTTGATTGAAGCCCAGATTAATTACAACACCACTGAAAAAGAATTACTAGCAGTTGTATTTGCTTTCGAGAAATTTAGATCGTATCTTTTATGCACTAAGGTTATAGTATTCACGGATCACGCGGCTATCCGTTATTTAATGGAAAAGAAAGACGCAAAACCACGTTTGATCCGTTGGGTGCTTTTATTACAAGAGTTTGATCTAGAGATAAAAGATAGGAAGGGTGTAGATAACCCGGTAGCAGATCACCTCTCTAGAATTGAATGTACTGAATCATCCGTTCGTGCTGAAATTGATGAGAGATTCCCGGATGAGTATTTATTAACTATTTCAGAATTTTCCGCACCTTGGTATGCGGACTATGTAAATTACATAGTGAGTAAGGTTTTCCCACCGGACATACATTATCAACAAAAGAAGAGATTCTTACATCAAATACGCTCTTATTTTTGGGATGAACCCTACTTGTTTAAACTTGGAGCAGACGGAGTTATGCGAAGATGTATACCGGAAGAAGAAATGAAAACTATCCTGGAAAAATGTCACAACTCACCATATGGAGGACACTTCATGGGAAATAGAACGGCCATGAAAGTTCTAGAATCGGGTTTCTTTTGGCCGACTTTGTTTCGGGATGCGAATGAGTTTGTGAAACGGTGTGATCGTTGTCAACGAAGTGATAACATTAAGAAAACGGATGCAATGCCAATGAATATAATATTAGAAGTTGAAATGTTTGATGTTTGGGGTCTTGATTTTATGGGACCATTCGTGAATTCCAAAGGCAATCTATATATTCTTCTAGCAGTAGATTACGTTTCTAAGTGGGTTGAAGCAATAGCTACGACCAAAAATGATGCTAAGGTAGTCTTGCATTTTCTGAAAAATTACATTTTTAATCGCTTTGGGACCCCGAGAGCCATTATTAGTGACGGGGGTAGTCACTTCTGCAACAACCAATTTGCTTCTCTGTTAAGAAAATATGGGGTGACCCATAAGGTTGCATTAGCTTACCACCCCCAAACAAATGGACTAGCTGAAGTTTCCAATCGAGAAATTAAAAAAATCCTTGCACGGACTGTTAGCACAAACTGCAAAGATTGGTCTCAGAAACTTAACGACGCATTATGGGCTTACCGAACCGCTTACAAAACGCCAATAGGTCTAACCCCATATCGTCTAGTCTATGGAAAGTCGTGCCATCTACCTTTAGAATTGGAACACCGTGCGTATTGGGCAATCAA
The DNA here is from genome assembly GCA_033032865.1 of Dactylorhiza incarnata. Taxonomy (NCBI): domain Eukaryota; kingdom Viridiplantae; phylum Streptophyta; class Magnoliopsida; order Asparagales; family Orchidaceae; genus Dactylorhiza; species Dactylorhiza incarnata. Next base: position 1,156,230 of record JAWHQI010000340.1, on the reverse strand, counting down.
GAAAATTAATTTTGACTTTAAAAATGCAAGTAAAAATCGCCTTCTGCAACTTAATGAGTTGGAGGAATTACGGATGAACGCGTATGAAAGCTCCCGAATCTACAAAGAACGGACAAAAAAATGGCACGATCAACGCCTAGTGGAAAAAAATATCGAACCAGGACAATTGGTCTTACTTTTTAATTCTCGCTTAAAATTTTTCCCGGGCAAATTAAAATCTCGCTGGATGGGTCCATTCAGAGTCAAAGAAGTGCATCCGTATGGGGCCATAACCATCTTGAATGAAAAAGATGGTACAACATTCAAAGTAAATGGGCAACGAGTCAAGTTGTATCGAGAGGATGAAGTTGATCAAGTAGTATCTTCCATCACTCTTCATTAAAACGCGAGTCTTGACTATGTCCTGCCGGGACACGAAATTAGGCGCTTATTGGGAGGCAACCCAACTCCTATGTTTCAATTTATCACTTTTATCAATCAAATTCTGTTCAGGTGAATTATGCATTTTCTTTATTTCTATAATATTTATTTTATCTCTGTGTTTCGTTTATTTTACGATTAATGCAAGACTAATGGATGAATTTGGGATATGTTACAACATCATACAAAAAATGTCATGACTTTATTTCCTCTGTTTTTTTTTTCCGCCTTTCTTCACCTGCACACGGAGTTCGTCGATCGGATATTTATATCTATTTCGTTCCCTTGAACCGGTTCAGCTGGACCCTTTAACACAAAACCGGTCTTTTAAAACTATCCCTTTCCTAACCCTAGCATCGCATTTCTCATTTCCTTTCTCCACGTCGTCCCGTTCCTGCCCCACTCTTCACGACGCCAACTGCGACTTCGCCGGTTCTGCGACGAACATCGACGGCTCCAAACCAAGACGCAGGCGGCGGCTCCGCTCTTGTTCCTCCTTCTCCGGCGTTTGCTGAATTCAACTCCCCCTTCCGGTATCTCCTCTCAATCTTGATTTTAACCATATTTTCGATTAGGGTTCTTCTCCTAAATCTTCTCCACCGCATAGGTATGACTGCAAAACGCAAACAAAAAGAGATTGCCCATAGAGATTTGCGTTTTGTAAATGCGGAAGCCAAGCAACGGTTCGATACACTAAAATCAAAATCGATTATCTACGAACGTGGTTTTGAGATAGAAAAACAAAACTGGAGTAGGGAATATGTGCAAACTATAGAAGATCTGGGATGGACTTCTTTCTGTAACCCACGAAAGGAAGCTATATTGCCATGGGTTTACGAGTTTTACTCCAATGCCAAGTTCATCCGTGATGACAAAGTCCTTGTGCGAGGGGAGGAGGTCGACATTTCAGAAAATGCCATTAACGCCTACTTCGATTTGGAAACACCCAATAATGATGACTTCGCTCGACTTCAATCAAACACTACCCACGCCACAGTTGCAGCTAATCTTTGCCATACCTTGGATACCGATTATGAAATAACAGGCGCACGTGTATTTCAGTCCACGACATTCAATAGGGTAGCCAAAGTTTGGTTGTTGTTCATTAACGCAAGCTTGATACCTACGAAGCACTCCAATCAGATTACCATGGACAGAGCATTACTCATCTATGCGATACGTAAGGGGGTCAAGATAAATGTGGGGCGGTTGATCTCGTCTCAAATACGGAAGAAAGGTTTGACGGAAGGGGGTCGACAGCTTTGGTTTCCAACACTCATTACAGAATTATGCCGTTGCGCTGGTGTTAGAGCGGACGAAAACGATTTCGTCACGCTAGTTGGTCACCATATCACTCCAACAGTGATCATTACCAACATCAAGGTATCCACAGACCGCACTCCGGGGAAGAAAGTTAACAGTGGTAATTCTTCTACCAACAGTCAACAGGCCGGTTATATCACCAAACGGGAGAAGTTATCTTTCATGCAAAATCTCGAATATCTTAAAGAATATGTGCGCCACCAACATGTATACCTCAATGCGAGACTGGATTTCTACTTCGACAATCAAGCTAAATTACTTAAGAAAGCTAAGATATCGGTTGCCAGCCCCACGTTCCCATCTCAATCCAGATTTGATGATGACGGGTACTTTTTACACTCAGATGGCGAGCGCGCTGACCCAACAGCGGAAACCGACGATGAGGACGAGGAAGACGACGAGTGCGAGGAAGACAACTAGTATATTTCTTGTTTTGCTTAGTTCTCAGATTTTGTCGTATTTTGTTTTATTTTGGACTAGCACTTTTCATGGTGAATGCTTTGAACTGTTTTGAATGTTATTGACTAGACTATAATCTGGGTTCTATTAATTTGGCTAGTTTTGAATAGTTACTAACGATGGTAATGATATATACTTGATGTTGTTAATCTACATGCTCACCTTGATGTTAGTAGATATGGATATCGATGCTCTACAATAATCTGGTTACTCTTTCAACACTTGTTGCAACATGGCTGCAAGAAAATATAAACAAAAATGCTAGTGGCCGGCTTCTCAATCTCCGATTTCAGGGGAGTGTTCTATATCATTTTCTATTTTTTTATTATGTCCTTCATTACTCTGTTATCACTATGAAATTCCCGTCAAATATTTGCTAGGGACTAGCAAACATACAAGTGTGGGGGTGATGGAATCACCCTCCACCGATTGTTTGATATGTACTTTGTTGATTATTAATTTGCAGAATCTTATTATTTCTTTCGAAATGTCAAAACTAGTTAAGTTATTCAAGTTGAATTAATTGAGAGGCTAGTCAAGCGTAAGAATTCATTGCGTGACTTTTGAAGTTAATAAGATATGTAAAGCTCTCTAAAGTATTTCCATCTTGCACTTTATTCTTTAAAAGAGTTTGTTCCCTACATACCATTTTTATTGATTTTCAAAGTTAGTAGTGAAATGGTGATTTAGACCTGAGGCGATGATGCATGCCAAAACATTGAGATTAGATAGTAAAAGCCACGTTGAATCATTCTTGCACCATAAAGCTTACATCGTGATCATTCACTATCCTTGGAGCCTACACTTTTGTCAGTTTGACATTTCCTTACGTTATCACCAGTTACATCTTATTAATCTTTTTAGTTATGGGTGTTTAGTGATTTAAAAAAAAAAAAAAATGATTGTCATAGTGATATGTGGCCTAAGTATGTTTACACATACTTGGAATGATCCCAACTATGAAGTAAAAAAAAAAAAATGAAAAAAATGATGAAATGATTGTCATAGTGATATGTGGCCTAAGTATGTTTACACATACTTGGAATGATCCCAACTATGAAGTAAAAAAAAAAGTATGTTGTTTGTGAACTAAACCCCATAATCTGAAAAGTTATTGAGATTGTAACTAGAGAAATATCCTTGTTGTCAAAATTCAATCATAAATTCACAATTAAGCCCAAGCCTATTCAAGCAAAAGCCTTTGGTTATGTTTCTTTCACTTAACTACTAAACTCTCGTGGAGGATACATCAAAGATTCAGTCTAGTCTTCATCTTATCTATTGACGAGGAAGTTGAATAAAATGAGTTGTTAGAGAGTAAATGATTTTAAAGAATAGCATACACAACACTAGGAAATCTTATTTGAGCTTTACATTATCGAACTAATGGAGGAGTACATGCTTGAAATGTTAATGATTAATAAGTTTTCTCAATTATTAATGTGAATTTCTTGAGTAGCTTTGATTATTTTCCCTCAAGAGTAAGGTTCTCAAATTTATATTTTGATAGATATATCATCATTCAATCTATTGATATAATTTACTCTTGCTAGAGACTAGCAAAGGTTTAAGTGTGGGGGTGTGATAACTTCTCAAAAAGAAATTATCTTTATCCATAATTAAGCTCAATTTGTCTAAAATGTTTGAAGAATTTGGATTTATATGTACTAAATATGTGAAATTTATCATTTTGGTCAAGTTTGGATATTATCACTATTTTCGTATGTTTTTATTGTAGAAATCCCGAAGAAACCAACTTGAGGGGATCCAAAAGAAGACATAAGAAAGTACAGAAAATATGTTGCAGCAGAGTTACAACTTAAAATTTTCGGCCAAATCTAGTACAAAAATTACAACAGAAAATGTTGTAACTTTTTCTAAAAAAGGTTGTAACATTTTTCGCGAATTCTGAAATTTTCAAATACGAAAATACTTCGATTTGACAGTTACAACAGTGGAGAGATGCATCCATTCGGCCATCAGAAGTTTCTAATGGGGTAGTCGACTATATAAGAGGAAATATGAGAGAGAAAAAGGATTTTTGGACATTTTCACTCAAGAGGATTTGAGATCTAGGGTTTGGGCGGCTTTTGGAGGAAGAAGACTCCATTAAAGAAGAAGATCCGAATTTCTCGCAGCATGTCTTGTAAGATCATTCTAGTTTTGTGTTGTACTTCCTTATTCATGAACTAAATCTCTAGAGTCTTGTAAAATGTGAGTACTTTGATTTGTTATGGTGTGATGAAACTTTCTTTGCTTATGATCAAATCTTGAAGAATTGTCTTTATGGAATGTTAGATCTTTATGTTAAAACTTGTGGCCAAAGTTTTTCTTCTTCTACGGCGCTCCATAATTCGAGAGATGAGTTGCGTACGTGTATCTATTATTCCATATAGCATATCAATGAGAAAGAGACTTCGAATTTATGTTAGCAACTTTGATTTTTATTTTCATCAAAGTTCTTCACTTCACCTTAGTTAGAGACGACAAGGGTAGTTAAGGATCTAGTGATTTCCGATATCGAGAGATACGGATCTCTGCCTTAAAATCGTTGCAAGATGATGAATCAAGATTTCTCATAATTATTCTTAAGTCTTTCGCCATAATAATCAAAGGAAAGCATATTACAAGACTTATTATCCTTATTTGATAAAAAGTACATCCAAACATTAGATCTAATTTTCTCATTAGTATTTTAAAAACTAGATTTTCCTTAACCATTTCTAAATTACCTTATTTGAATGACTTGGATTTGAAGAAACGACATATCTGGTATTTGTAAGCACTGAATTAGACACTTCTCCGAAGGAACGATCTTTACTCACATTATATTACTTGAGCCGGCACGTGCACTTGCGTACAAAATACGCAACCGTTTTAGGGCGTATCAAGTTTTTGGCGCCGTTGCCGGGGAAGTGCAACGAATTTAGTGTTTTCTTACAATATTAGTGAATCTTAGTATTTGGAGCCCAAGTTTTAATTTTTAGTTTATTTGTAGTTATTATTGTTTGTTATTTTGTGGTGCATGTCCAGGTATCGTTCCGTAGAATTAATTCCATTAAACTCTGAAATAGAACGTACTTGTAGACAAAATCGAAAGTCACTTAGGTTGGAACATCCTAATCAACCTATAATGGATCCAAACAATCAAAACGTAGATGATGAAGTTCATCAGGAAGGGCAAGACGTAGAAGGACAGGTAGAGCATAATGGACATCCGATTGAAAATCGGAGAACATGTCGCGATTATAACATGCCATATCGAGGGGGAGTCCAATTTAGTATAGCTAGGCCTGCCATTGAAGCTAATAACTTCAGGATAGATCCTACTGCCATGCACTTAGTTCAAAACAGTAAATTTGGCGGACTAAATCACGAAGACCCCAACTCACATCTAAGGACGTTTATAGAAATTTGCGAGACATTCAAGATCAATGGTGCTTCAGATGAAGCTATTAAGCTACGCCTGTTCCCTTTTTCACTAGAAGGTAAAGCAAAAGATTGGTTGAACTCTATGCCTAATGCGTCTATCACAACTTGGACAACATTAATGGAAAAATTCTTAGCCAAGTATTTTCCCCCATCTAAAACGGCCAAGCTCATGCGAGACATATCTACATTTGTGCAAATTAATGGTGAAACACTTTATGACGCGTGGGAACGTTTCAAAGACTTACTGCGGAAGTGTCCTCACCATGGCTTAGCCATCCATCAACAGGTGTGGACCTTTTACAATGGCCTCCAGACAACCACTATGATTCAAGTGGATGGAGCTGCGGGAGGATCATTGATGAATAAGTATCCCGAAGATGCTTACTCGATATTAGATGATTTGTCTTCCAATAACTATCACTCCATTGACCGACAATCGACATCCTCTACGGCCGGTTTATATCAAGTCGACCAATTGACTTCTTTTGCGGCCCAAATGACCGCCCAGTTCAATTCAATGAATAAGAGGTTAGATGCTTTAACTTTAAACCAAACTCAGATGACTCCCCAAGTAAATAGCATATCTAACCCCATGCCTAACATGCCTACCATGAATCCTTCACTCACAATAGAACAACTTATTAGCCACAATGAGGAAGCTAATTATATTAGTGGTCAACAAAGGCAACATAATAATGCAGTCTCAAATAATTATAATCCCGAATGGCGAAACCACCCAAACTTTTCATGGAAAAATAATTCTGGAATGACTCCTACAAACTTATTCAATTCAAATTCTAATCCTCACCAAAACCACAATTTCAATCAACAAGGAGCACCTAGGAAACTAACGGATGATTTTATCATTGAATCCATGCAAAAGAACGACGCACGTGTGTCTAGCTTAGAGGGATCATTACGCATAATTGAATCTCAACTAGGTCAAATTGCCAATGCATTAAGCCTTAGACCTCAAGGAACACTTCCAGCCGATACAACCCCTAATCCTAAAGGTGATAATCAACAATGTAAGGCGGTAATGCTACGGAGTGGAAAAGAGTTAGAAAGTGGTTACCCTAAGGAACAAACCAAGAAGAGTAGTGATGAAAATAATTTAGAGAGTGTAATTCTTAGCAAGTCAAATGAAGAACTAACAACTAAGAGTAACGGTAAGGACGAAGATGAAGTAGAGATAGTAGGGGAGAATAAGTCGACAACTAAATCTGAATCTCTAAAGAAGAAGGAGAGTGAAATTGTGTACCCTCCACCACCTTTCCCTCAAAGATTAAGAAAGAGCAAGTTAGATCATCAATTTCAAAAATTCTTAGAAATATTCAAGAAATTGCAAATTAATATTCCATTTGCAGAAGCCTTAGAACAAATGCCCAGTTACGTTAAATTTATGAAAGATATCCTTACTAAAAAGAGAAAATTTGGAGTAAATGAAACGGTAGCACTCACTCATGAGTGCAGCGCAATCCTTCAAAAGAAACTTCCACCGAAATTAAAAGATCCGGGAAATTTTACCATACCATGCTCCATTGGATATCAATTTGAAGGAAAGGCATTGTGTGATCTAGGGGCAAGTATTAACTTAATGCCTCTTTCGATTTATAAGAAGTTGGGATTAGGTGATATTACAAGAACATCGCTTACTTTGCAATTAGCCGATAAGACGCTTGCTTTTCCAAAAGGAATTATAGAAGATGTATTAGTAAAGGTGGATAAGTTCATTTTCCCTGCTGATTTTGTTGTTTTAGACATGGAGGAGGACAAGGAAGTTCCCATTATTGTAGGGAGGCCATTCTTAGCAACCGGGAGAACCTTAATAGATGTGCATAAAGGTGAATTGACCATGAGGGTCAATGATGAGCATGTTACTTTTAATGTGCTCAAGGCTATGAAATATCCTCATATGAAAGAAGATGAAATGGAGGATGTTCGAAGTATATCACTTTATGATTATGATTTGAAATTTAAAGTGAGTAGTCAAGATGATACGTTGTTACGGATATTAACAAATGAAGAGTTATCTGATGATGATGAGGACGTTCATGAATGTTTACAAGTCCTTAAAGGGCCATCTACATTTTTTCGTAAACCGGAACCACTAGAGATGCCGGAGAAATCATTAGCGGATAAGCCTTCAATCATAAATCCACCAACATTAGAATTAAAGCCTCTTCCGGATCATCTCATGTATGCATATTTAGGAGATAATGACACTTTGCCTATTATAATTAACGCTAAGTTGTCTCCTGAACAAAATAATAAATTGATTAATTTATTGAAACAATATAAGATAGCTATTGGTTGGACCATTGCAGATATACGGGGAATTAGCCCGTCCTTGTGTATGCATAAAATACTCTTAGAGGAGTCATTTAAGGGATCAATAGAACATCAGCGCCGCTTAAGCCCACCCATGAAAGAAGTCGTTAAAAAAGAAATTATCAAATGGCTAGACGCAGGAATTATATATCCTATCTCGGATAGTGCTTGGGTTTCACCGGTACAGTGCGTTCCGAAGAAAGGAGGGATGACTGTAGTTAAAAATAACAATAATGAATTGATTCCTACACGAACTGTAACGGGTTGGCGCATTTGTATGGACTATCGAAAACTAAATAGAGCCACTAGGAAAGATCACTTCCCTTTGCCATTCATAGATCAAGTCTTGGACAAATTAGCGGGAAATGACTTTTTCTGTTTCTTAGATGGCTATTCTGGGTACAACCAGATCACTGTTGATCCGGAAGACCAAGAGAAGACCACCTTTACGTGTCCATACGGAACCTTTGCGTTTAGAAGAATGCCCTTTGGTTTATGTAATGCACCGGCAACTTTTCAACGATGCATGATAGCAATTTTCTCGGACATCATGGATGAAGGTATAGAGATCTTCATGGATGACTTTTCTATCTTTGGTAAGTCATTTGATGCATGCTTAGAATGTCTAGAAAAGGTGCTCACACGATGTGTTGAAACTAATCTCGTATTAAACTGGGAAAAATGCCACTTCATGGTACGCAAAGGGATAGTTTTAGGACATCATGTTTCTAAAACCGGGCTAGAAGTAGATAAGGCGAAAATAGAAGTGATTGAAAAATTACCGCCTCCTAAAAATGTAAAGATGTTGCGAAGCTTCTTAGGACATGCTGGGTTCTATAGAAGATTTATTAAGGATTTTGCAAAGATCGCCAAACCGTTGAGTGGTTTGTTAGAAAAAGATGTGAAATTTCATTTTGATGATGCTTGTTTACGTGCTTTTGATGAACTCAAAACTTGTTTAATTACTGCTCCTATTGTGGTTGCCCCTGAGTGGGAAGAACCTTTTGTATTGATGTGTGATGCAAGTGACTATGCTGTAGGTGTTGTGTTAGGACAAGTGCGGGAGAAAGTTTTTCATACAATAGCTTACGCTAGTAAGACCTTGATTGAAGCCCAGATTAATTACAACACCACTGAAAAAGAATTACTAGCAGTTGTATTTGCTTTCGAGAAATTTAGATCGTATCTTTTATGCACTAAGGTTATAGTATTCACGGATCACGCGGCTATCCGTTATTTAATGGAAAAGAAAGACGCAAAACCACGTTTGATCCGTTGGGTGCTTTTATTACAAGAGTTTGATCTAGAGATAAAAGATAGGAAGGGTGTAGATAACCCGGTAGCAGATCACCTCTCTAGAATTGAATGTACTGAATCATCCGTTCGTGCTGAAATTGATGAGAGATTCCCGGATGAGTATTTATTAACTATTTCAGAATTTTCCGCACCTTGGTATGCGGACTATGTAAATTACATAGTGAGTAAGGTTTTCCCACCGGACATACATTATCAACAAAAGAAGAGATTCTTACATCAAATACGCTCTTATTTTTGGGATGAACCCTACTTGTTTAAACTTGGAGCAGACGGAGTTATGCGAAGATGTATACCGGAAGAAGAAATGAAAACTATCCTGGAAAAATGTCACAACTCACCATATGGAGGACACTTCATGGGAAATAGAACGGCCATGAAAGTTCTAGAATCGGGTTTCTTTTGGCCGACTTTGTTTCGGGATGCGAATGAGTTTGTGAAACGGTGTGATCGTTGTCAACGAAGTGATAACATTAAGAAAACGGATGCAATGCCAATGAATATAATATTAGAAGTTGAAATGTTTGATGTTTGGGGTCTTGATTTTATGGGACCATTCGTGAATTCCAAAGGCAATCTATATATTCTTCTAGCAGTAGATTACGTTTCTAAGTGGGTTGAAGCAATAGCTACGACCAAAAATGATGCTAAGGTAGTCTTGCATTTTCTGAAAAATTACATTTTTAATCGCTTTGGGACCCCGAGAGCCATTATTAGTGACGGGGGTAGTCACTTCTGCAACAACCAATTTGCTTCTCTGTTAAGAAAATATGGGGTGACCCATAAGGTTGCATTAGCTTACCACCCCCAAACAAATGGACTAGCTGAAGTTTCCAATCGAGAAATTAAAAAAATCCTTGCACGGACTGTTAGCACAAACTGCAAAGATTGGTCTCAGAAACTTAACGACGCATTATGGGCTTACCGAACCGCTTACAAAACGCCAATAGGTCTAACCCCATATCGTCTAGTCTATGGAAAGTCGTGCCATCTACCTTTAGAATTGGAACACCGTGCGTATTGGGCAATCAAGAAAATTAATTTTGACTTTAAAAATGCAAGTAAAAATCGCCTTCTGCAACTTAATGAGTTGGAGGAATTACGGATGAACGCGTATGAAAGCTCCCGAATCTACAAAGAACGGACAAAAAAATGGCACGATCAACGCCTAGTGGAAAAAAATATCGAACCAGGACAATTGGTCTTACTTTTTAATTCTCGCTTAAAATTTTTCCCGGGCAAATTAAAATCTCGCTGGACGGGTCCATTCAGAGTCAAAGAAGTGCATCCGTATGGGGCCATAACCATCTTGAATGAAAAAGATGGTACAACATTCAAAGTAAATGGGCAACGAGTCAAGTTGTATCGAGAGGATGAAGTTGATCAAGTAGTATCTTCCATCACTCTTCATTAAAACGCGAGTCTTGACTATGTCCTGCCGGGACACGAAATTAGGCGCTTATTGGGAGGCAACCCAACTCCTATGTTTCAATTTATCACTTTTATCAATCAAATTCTGTTCAGGTGAATTATGCATTTTCTTTATTTCTATAATATTTATTTTATCTCTGTGTTTCGTTTATTTTACGATTAATGCAAGACTAATGGATGAATTTGGGATATGTTACAACATCATACAAAAAATGTCATGACTTTATTTCCTCTGTTTTTTTTTTCCGCCTTTCTTCACCTGCACACGGAGTTCGTCGATCGGATATTTATATCTATTTCGTTCCCTTGAACCGGTTCAGCTGGACCCTTTAACACAAAACCGGTCTTTTAAAACTATCCCTTTCCTAACCCTAGCATCGCATTTCTCATTTCCTTTCTCCACGTCGTCCCGTTCCTGCCCCACTCTTCACGACGCCAACTGCGACTTCGCCGGTTCTGCGACGAACATCGACGGCTCCAAACCAAGACGCAGGCGGCGGCTCCGCTCTTGTTCCTCCTTCTCCGGCGTTTGCTGAATTCAACTCCCCCTTCCGGTATCTCCTCTCAATCTTGATTTTAACCATATTTTCGATTAGGGTTCTTCTCCTAAATCTTCTCCACCGCATAGGTATGACTGCAAAACGCAAACAAAAAGAGATTGCCCATAGAGATTTGCGTTTTGTAAATGCGGAAGCCAAGCAACGGTTCGATACACTAAAATCAAAATCGATTATCTACGAACGTGGTTTTGAGATAGAAAAACAAAACTGGAGTAGGGAATATGTGCAAACTATAGAAGATCTGGGATGGACTTCTTTTTGTAACCCACGAAAGGAAGCTATATTGCCATGGGTTTACGAGTTTTACTCCAATGCCAAGTTCATCCGTGATGACAAAGTCCTTGTGCGAGGGGAGGAGGTCGACATTTCAGAAAATGCCATTAACGCCTACTTCGATTTGGAAACACCCAATAATGATGACTTCGCTCGACTTCAATCAAACACTACCCACGCCACAGTTGCAGCTAATCTTTGCCATACCTTGGATACCGATTATGAAATAACAGGCGCACGTGTATTTCAGTCCACGACATTCAATAGGGTAGCCAAAGTTTGGTTGTTGTTCATTAACGCAAGCTTGATACCTACGAAGCACTCCAATCAGATTACCATGGACAGAGCATTACTCATCTATGCGATACGTAAGGGGGTCAAGATAAATGTGGGGCGGTTGATCTCGTCTCAAATACGGAAGAAAGGTTTGACGGAAGGGGGTCGACAGCTTTGGTTTCCAACACTCATTACAGAATTATGTCGTTGCGCTGGTGTTAGAGCGGACGAAAACGATTTCGTCACGCTAGTTGGTCACCATATCACTCCAACAGTGATCATTACCAACATCAAGGTATCCACAGACCGCACTCCGGGGAAGAAAGTTAACAGTGGTAATTCTTCTACCAACAGTCAACAGGCCGGTTATATCACCAAACGGGAGAAGTTATCTTTCATGCAAAATCTCGAATATCTTAAAGAATATGTGCGCCACCAACATGTATACCTCAATGCGAGACTGGATTTCTACTTCGACAATCAAGCTAAATTACTTAAGAAAGCTAAGATATCGGTTGCCAGCCCCACGTTCCCATCTCAATCCAGATTTGATGATGACGGGTACTTTTTACACTCAGATGGCGAGCGCGCTGACCCAACAGCGGAAACCGACGACGAGGACGAGGAAGACGACGAGTGCGAGGAAGACAACTAGTATATTTCTTGTTTTGCTTAGTTCTCAGATTTTGTCGTATTTTGTTTTATTTTGGACTAGCACTTTTCATGGTGAATGCTTTGAACTGTTTTGAATGTTATTGACTAGACTATAATCTGGGTTCTATTAATTTGGCTAATTTTGAATAGTTACTAACGATGGTAATGATATATACTTGATGTTGTTAATCTACATGCTCACCTTGATGTTAGTAGATATGGATATCGATGCTCTACAATAATCTGGTTACTCTTTCAACACTTGTTGCAACATGGCTGCAAGAAAATATAAACAAAAATGCTAGTGGCCGGCTTCTCAATCTCCGATTTCAAGGGAGTGTTCTATATCATTTTCTATTTTTTTATTATGTCCTTCATTACTCTGTTATCACTATGAAATTCCCGTCAAATATTTGCTAGGGACTAGCAAACATACAAGTGTGGGGGTGGTGGAATCACCCTCCACCGATTGTTTGATATGTACTTTGTTGATTATTAATTTGCAGAATCTTATTATTTCTTTCGAAATGTCAAAACTAGTTAAGTTATTCAAGTTGAATTAATTGAGAGGCTAGTCAAGCGTAAGAATTCATTGCGTGACTTTTGAAGTTAATAAGATATGTAAAGCTCTCTAAAGTATTTCCATCTTGCACTTTATTCTTTAAAAGAGTTTGTTCCCTACATACCATTTTTATTGATTTTCAAAGTTAGTAGTGAAATGGTGATTTAGACCTGAGGCGATGATGCATGCCAAAACATTGAGATTAGATAGTAAAAGCCACGTTGAATCATTCTTGCACCATAAAGCTTACATCGTGATCATTCACTATCCTTGGAGCCTACACTTTTGTCAGTTTGACATTTCCTTACGTTATCACCAGTTACATCTTATTAATCTTTTTAGTTATGGGTGTTTAGTGATTTAAAAAAAAAAAAATGATTGTAATAGTGATATGTGGCCTAAGTATGTTTACACATACTTGGAATGATCCCAACTATGAAGTAAAAAAAAAAAAATGAAAAAAATGATGAAATGATTGTCATAGTGATATGTGGCCTAAGTATGTTTACACATACTTGGAATGATCCCAACTATGAAGTAAAAAAAAAAGTATGTTGTTTGTGAACTAAACCCCATAATCTGAAAAGTTATTGAGATTGTAACTAGAGAAATATCCTTGTTGTCAAAATTCAATCATAAATTCACAATTAAGCCCAAGCCTATTCAAGCAAAAGCCTTTGGTTATGTTTCTTTCACTTAACTACTAAACTCTCGTGGAGGATACATCAAAGATTCAGTCTAGTCTTCATCTTATCTATTGACGAGGAAGTTGAATAAAATGAGTTGTTAGAGAGTAAATGATTTTAAAGAATAGCACACACAACACTAGGAAATCTTATTTGAGCTTTACATTATCGAACTAATGGAGGAGTACATGCTTGAAATGTTAATGATTAATAAGTTTTCTCAATTATTAATGTGAATTTCTTGAGTAGCTTTGATTATTTTCCCTCAAGAGTAAGGTTCTCAAATTTATATTTTGATAGATATATCATCATTCAATCTATTGATATAATTTACTCTTGCTAGAGACTAGCAAAGGTTTAAGTGTGGGGGTGTGATAACTTCTCAAAAAGAAATTATCTTTATCCATAATTAAGCTCAATTTGTCTAAAATGTTTGAAGAATTTGGATTTATATGTACTAAATATGTGAAATTTATCATTTTGGTCAAGTTTGGATATTATCACTATTTTCGTATGTTTTTATTGTAGAAATCCCGAAGAAACCAACTTGAGGGGATCCAAAAGAAGACATAAGAAAGTACAGAAAATATGTTGCAGCAGAGTTACAACTTAAAATTTTCGGCCAAATCTAGTACAAAAATTACAACAGAAAATGTTGTAACTTTTTCTAAAAAAGGTTGTAACATTTTTCGCGAATTCTGAAATTTTCAAATACGAAAATACTTCGATTTGACAGTTACAACAGTGGAGAGATGCATCCATTCGGCCATCAGAAGTTTCTAATGGGGTAGTCGACTATATAAGAGGAAATATGAGAGAGAAAAAGGATTTTTGGACATTTTCACTCAAGAGGATTTGAGATCTAGGGTTTGGGCGGCTTTTGGAGGAAGAAGACTCCATTAAAGAAGAAGATCCGAATTTCTCGCAGCATGTCTTGTAAGATCATTCTAGTTTTGTGTTGTACTTCCCTATTCATGAACTAAATCTCTAGAGTCTTGTAAAATGTGAGTACTTTGATTTGTTATGGTGTGATGAAACTTTCTTTGCTTATGATCAAATCTTGAAGAATTGTCTTTATGGAATGTTAGATCTTTATGTTAAAACTTGTGGCCAAAGTTTTTCTTCTTCTACGGCGCTCCATAATTCGAGAGATGAGTTGCGTACGTGTATCTATTATTCCATATAGCATATCAATGAGAAAGAGACTTCGAATTTATGTTAGCAACTTTGATTTTTATTTTCATCAAAGTTCTTCACTTCACCTTAGTTAGAGACGACAAGGGTAGTTAAGGATCTAGTGATTTCCGATATCGAGAGATACGGATCTCTGCCTTAAAATCGTTGCAAGATGATGAATCAAGATTTCTCATAATTATTCTTAAGTCTTTCGCCATAATAATCAAAGGAAAGCATATTACAAGACTTATTATCCTTATTTGATAAAAAGTACATCCAAACATTAGATCTAATTTTCTCATTAGTATTTTAAAAACTAGATTTTCCTTAACCATTTCTAAATTACCTTATTTGAATGACTTGGATTTGAAGAAACGACATATCTGGTATTTGTAAGCACTGAATTAGACACTTCTCCGAAGGAACGATCTTTACTCACATTATATTACTTGAGCCGGCACGTGCACTTGCGTACAAAATACGCAACCGTTTTAGGGCGTATCACAGGGGGGAGTAGGCGTCTCGTCTCCACTCGCCTCCCCCCTGTACTGGTCGTTCAGGTTCGTTGTTGGGCTGCGGATAGCAGATTTTCGGTTATCCGCAGCCCACTTTTTGGGAAGTCTATAAATAGACACCCATGGGCACCTTGGGAAGGGTTGGTCTCCACCCCTCTCCTCGCGTGTGTCTTGTGAGCAAGCACTACCCCCCCCCCCCCTGTCAGGGAAGGTTGACGGTGAGGTGGTCCTTAGTGCCCTCCAAGGTGCCCAGGCTCAGCATTGGCTTGGGAGGGGAAGCTCTCGTTGAACTTTCGGGTGTGTGGTGGGACCTCCACGCTGCAGCTTAAGGGGTCCGTTTGTGGACTTAGGTGTTCTTCAATGGCCAAGTTCTTCGGTACTTAGTGACTGGTCAAGGGTCTAGCTCGGGTCAAGTAAGGGTTAGTTGCATCCCCCTGCGAACGTCGAGACCAGTTCTCTGGTTTCAACAATCTCACTTATGCATATCTAGAAGAAAATGACACACTACCGATTATAGTTAACTCCAAATTGCTTCCTGAACAACAGCATAAACTAATAAATCTATTAAAGCAATATAAGCTAGTCATAGGTTGGACCATAGCGGATATTCGGGGAATAAGCCCTTCTTTATGTATGTATAAAATCCTCTTGGAGGAATCTTTTAAAGGATTTGTAGAACATCAACGTCGTCTAAGTCCACCGATGAAAGAAGTGGTTAAAAAAGAAATAATAAAATGGTTAAATGCAGGAATTATATATCCTATTTCGGATAGTTCTTGGGTTTCACCGGTGCAATGTGTTCCAAAGAAAGGTGGGATGACAGTAATTAAAAATGAAAAAAATGAATTGATTTCTACCAGAACAGTCTAGGGTTTGGCGACACCATTGAATAAGAAGGCATCCAGATTTCTACGCAACATATTTTGTAAGATCTTTCTCATTATGTGGTGTGCCTCCGTAGTCATGAACTAAATCGTTTGAGTCTTGTATGATTATAGTACTATGTTTTGTTGTGGTGTGATCTATGTTTATTTCTTTATGAGTTTTTGATAATCTATCTTTATTGAATTTTTTATCTTAATCTTGAAACTTTTGACCGAAGTTTTATCTTTTTATTGCGCTCCATAATTCGAGAGATAAGTTGCGTAAGTGTATCTTTAACTTAATATAACCTATAAAGGAGAAAGAGATTTCGTCTTTATGTTTGCAACTTTGATTTTCATTATTATTAATATTCTTCATTTCACCTGAGTTAGAGATGACAAGGGAAGTAAATGATATAGTATTTCTAATATCGGGAGATATTAATCTCTGCCTTAAAATCGTTGTAAGATAGCGAATCAAGGCTTCTCATAAATTTCCTTTAAAGATCCATCATAATAGACATAAGAAATCAAAATACAAGACTTATTTTCCCAACTGATAAGAAGTATTTTTAAACTTAGGTTCAAATCTTTGTTTAGAGTATTCTTTTAACTATTCTCAAATCACCTTATCTGATCAACTTGGATTTAAAGAAAAGGTTTAACTGGTACTTGCAAGCGTTAGAGTAGTCACTTCTCCGTGTGAACGATTTTTACTCTCATTTCTACTTGATCCGACACGTGCACTTGTGTATATCTATTTTCCGCGTATCACTATTGTACCAACTATTATGAGATAAATGGAGTCAGATATGACCATGGTGGGCAAACCCGTCCTTCAACTGAGTATTGTACTCCATTATTGGCAACTGATGTACGCTGAGTAGATGAATACGATATCCGTCAAGATCTGTAGTAGCGAAGCTGACGACTTCCTACTGTCAACTTGATGCGTAGCCTGGTTGACTTAACTTAATTTGGATGACAAATCGACATGTGCGGGACCACTTGACTATTTCTAGTTGACTTGAGTCTCTCCATCTTGAGTCCGTTCAGGATGTTGAGAACCTGAATCAGGCCAATTTTGGGTGGGCGTTCTACAACCATAGTTGCTCTTCACTGTAGAATACTAGGGAACATCCAACTCAAAACAAGTTGGTTAGAATGGAGAGGCCCCCTAGAACCTATAAAGCACAAAAGACAACTCGGGATCGTGATGTGGAACGAAAATAACTCTTCATCGTGTAGAGCATCAAGATACGCAAGCCACACCAAGGATAATCCAACATGTGATCCCGCAAGCCAACGTGGTATCCCCATGAAACACTCCAGCACCCCTCACATGGATAGTAACGTGGACACTAGAGGTGTGAGCTCTAGAGAACATCCAACTCAAACTTAGTCGATTACATTGGAGAATCCCCTCAAGACCTGCACTAAAGCAACATTCCATCGCGCAAAGCGCCTGCAGACGCAGACCACAAGGAGGATAACAAAAAAAAACATGTGGTCTCTCATGATAAATGGTCATATCATGAAACACTCTAGCCTTGATAATAAACCAGTCCTTGCAAATGTCTATACGTGTTTATAGGCACGAGTTTGGAGAAAAAATCTAGAATATTAGAGTGATATTCTTATTCATCCATATAGGCATTTTAAATGTTTGACTTATCACTTAGATTCAACTTGTTCAACAAGATGATTTTCCTGTACATAAAAAATTAATGTTACCATAAGAACAAAATGTTACGTTCCCGATTGGGATCTTGTGTGCGACCTCGCGAGGGTGAAGTCGTATAGGAGGTTGGAGTTCCCCTTCTTAGATCCTCAAGAACCTATGGTGACAATGGAGGAGTTGGAGGGGATTTGCACTCGATAGAAGGTCAGTCAATGGGGGAAGTGGTCGTTCGTGAGCTGCGGTCTCCTTTCGCCCTAGCTGAGCGGTTCCTGGCCGAGAGAGGAGAGAGAGAGAGGGAATAATAGAGAAAGAGAGGAGAAATTTTAATGATTAACGCATACTCTCTTCCATTCATCCAGCCAATAAATAGGGCTAAACCCTTGATCAAGCCAAGCATCCAAAATGTCCCTCATAAGGCTTAACATGTTTGAATTAAATCAAAAGGGTTATCAATATAAGAAAACATAAAAAAATAAATAAATAAAAATACACGACGAAAATGCTAGCAAGCGCACTCAATCCTTCCCCTGTTGAGATCATGCTTTCCATCCAACTGCGGTGGTAGGAGTACCAAGGGTGTCGTGGGGGTGAGCCCGCAAACGGATTTAACCAGAGGCGTGGAAGACTTTGTGGATCCGAGCCTCAGGCGGGAGCTGGATCCGGTATGCTACCTCACCAGTCTTCTTTAGTACTTGAAAGGGACCATAATACTTGGGGCCCAACTGTGGCAGAGGGCCCTTGCGGCGGATGTTTAACGATCCAGGCGGCGTTTTAGTCACACCCATTCACCGAGTGCAAAAAAGAGCTCGTGATGACCCCGGTTGTAGGCATTCTCCATGCGTGTCGAGGCCTGAAGGATGTGCTCCCTCGCGAGAGTAAGAAGCTGGTCACAATCCTAAAGGTCCTTGTCAACGGACTCCATGTGGGCGGTGTTGCCCCCATACCTGAGTATGCGAGGTGGATTTATCACATAAATAAAAAAAGGGGGGGCAGACCCGTGGCGAAAAAATGTGGTCTGGATGGACATGTGATAGGAGGTATTGTAGTAGTACACCCACGGTAACCAACAAACCCAATACTTGGAGTGGTCCCCAGTGATGCATCGAAGATACATCTCGACCGTTCGGTTGACCATCTCAATCTGACCATCGGATTGTGGATAACAGGCAGAAGAAAAGGCAAACTTAGTGCCGCAAAGTGTAAAGAGCTCCTTCCTGACATGGTTAGTGAAGACCTGGTCGCGTTCAGAGATAATACTCTCAAGTAGGCTATGAAGGCGGAAGACCTGATCAAAGATAACTCGAGCGACACCTTCCACGGTGAGGGGATGACTCCGGGCCAAGAAATGCACCCCTCCAAGAACCTGTCCACAACCACCAAGAGAACCGATTTGTCGTTGGAAGGCGGCAATCCCTTCACGAAATCCATAGAGATATCATACCATGTCTGAGTCAGAATATGGAGTAGCTGTAGAGACCGAACGAAAGTAGTTGGTTGTTTTTGTTACGCTAATAGACCGGGCATGCCACAATTAACTCTTGAATTCATGTCTGAGTCCCTTCCAAAGGAACTCCGCTCGGATGCCATGCAGGGTCTTGTGACCCCCTCGTGGATATGATTGCACTGAAGAGGAGATTGCGAAGAAGTTGTGATGGATGATCCCCTGCTGAAGCATGGCGCTCAATCTCATCCTTTTGCAAGAAGGGGTGGCGGTAGGTCCTGACAACCACCGGCGTAGTGTTAGGAAGGAGACATTCGGTGCTCCTGATGGAGGGAGGTGGGTGACTGGGGGTAATCTCCTAGGTGCAGGGGTGCGCAAAAAGAACCGGAGAACTGAACCAAACCGATCGGGTATGGTTCCATTAAAATCAAGAACTGGACTTTTGGGTCGGTTCTCGGTTCTTGGAGTAGGGTACCCGAGAACAGAAGGCATAATAGTTGTCATGTAAACATTAAATCAATAAATGATAATATAATTTAATTTTTCGCTATATAATGCAGAATATTTAAGTTTATAAAAGCATTCTATAAAATTATTACTAAGGATACAAAGCATTTATGAAAATAAGATTTGTATTCAAAATGATGTAAGAAAATAAGATTTCAGACAATTTTTATAAGCACTTTGAGACACAAATATGTGTTGGATAGAACCAAGAATCAAACTGAAATCAAACCAAAATTTAAGATTTGTGCTCAAAATAATGTAGGGAAATAAGATTTTTGACAATTTTATAAGCTTTTTTGAGACACAAATGTGTGCCCGATAGAACCGAGAATCGAACAGGAACCTAATCGAAAATTTTGTTCCAGGTATGGTTCTATGTTTCAAGTACATGGGTCGGTTTCGGTTCCAAGAAGCTGGAACTGAACATACATGAATCGGTTCCTGGACCGACCTGAGTTACACCCTACCCAGGTGGAACTAGAGTGTCGCCGAACTCCTACAACAGACATTGCAGGTCCCAATGGTAAACCTTCCCTGTCTGCAAGGAGAAAACCTACAAAGGATTCCTCACAGAACTCACGACCACACAATCATCTCATAACTCAGGTGTCACGTCCTAGTGATGCGATCAAAGTCCCATGTCAGGGGCTACAAGGTACGCATCCATTGGACGCCCAACACAACCTCAAACCCTTGAATGGTCTCACCATAATGCGGCCCCGTTATGGCATGAAGGGAAATCTCGGGATTCCCTGTATCATCCTCCTCGTCTTCCTCAACAGAATGGTCCTCAACCTCGAGCAAAAATAGACGCTTGCACTTGTGGCCGTGCGAGTATGGTTCATCACAGTTGAAAGAAAGTCCCTTGGCATGATGATCAGTCATCTCCTGGGACGACAAATGGCAAATGGTCGGTGGTCGGTCACCCTCCTTCCCTTCAATATGAGCATTGTTCGGTTGTGTTACCGAGGCACCGATTCCCTGGTACGGTCCTCCGCTACGACAACCGTCGTAGAGATGATCCATCAACAATCATTTTTCATAGACCCGTGCGAGGCTCATGCAACAGTGAGATCCGCTTAAAACTCCATGTCCAGGCAGAGATGCTCATGGAGGCCGACAGTGAAAATGGGCACCTGGTGCTCTAAGAGAATGGATGGAGCACGTGTCAGCAACATTTAGAACCGTTCCAAGTTGTGAATGAACCTCATCTGTTTTAAGGAGACGAGATCGTCAATATGGTTGACATGAAGAGGCGGGCCAAAGCGGAAGTTGCAGTTGACCTTGAAGTCTTCCCATATTAAGTGAGACTTTTTGCGCTGCGTCTGCGAGAAACACAAGCCCGTGAGGTGAAAAGAAACCACGGTGATCCAATCATCCGAACTGTTCGCAGCACATGAGCCATGTGAAGATGTCATTGTGTCGTCTAAGAGAGGAAAAACATCTTCACGTGGCGGGGAACGCCACTCCCTTCCGAGCTGTGGCTATGAAAATCCGAACGGTGAGGGTCCGGTGGTCCATCGTGGGTGGAGCTAGAGGCAGCACGTTGAGGCGATGGTGGGGACATGCGGTCAAAACGTGTGATGAGATCCTCAAGAGCATTGGTGTTCGTTGCCATCATTTTTTGGAACATTTACATGAGTTAGGCCAAGGTGAGGCCACCTTCGTCCATGGGAAAGGCCGGTGGTGACGGAAGGTCCAAGGTGAGAGTGAGGAGGAGATTGGAACTGCCAGAGAAGAGGCCGACGCTGGGAGAAGAGCCCTGCAAGTCGACGACTAGCTATGACCGGGTGACGGGCTGGGCGTGGGCCGACGAGAAAAGTCGTGCGACGTTCGCGCGACTAGTAGGAAGTTCGCAGGGATCGGGTGGAGGTTGGGGGCCTCGGTGGGGTGTTTGTCTTTGATACCAAGTTGTTATGAGCTCTCGATTGGGATCCCGTGTACGACCTCGCAAGGGTGAAGTCGTGGAGGAGGTTGGAGCACCCTTTCTTTGATCCCCAAGAATCTATGGCAACAATGGAGCGAAGGCCGGTCAAAGTGGGAAGCGGGCGTTCGTGAGTTGCGGTCTTCTTCCGCCCTAGCCGACTGATTCCTGGTCAGGAAAGAAGAGAGAGAGGGAGAAGAGAGAGAAAGGGGAGAAATTTTAATGATTAAACACATATCCTCTTTCATTCATTTGACCAATGCTAAACTCTTGATCAAGCCAAGTATCCAAAATACCCCTCACAACGCTTAACATGTGTGAGTTAAATTAAAGGAGTTCATGATATAAGAAAACATAAATAAATAAATAAAATTGCATGGCAAAAATGCTGGCGAGCGCGCTCAATCCTTCCACGATTTCGATTTCGACAGTTGTTGGTATGTAGCCCCCCATCGTGGGTTCCTAAGACAAAATTCCTGTTAGGGCTTCAGAAATTTTGGAGGGGGAAGGAGAAACGAGAGAGAGGGAGAGAGAGGGAGAGGAATTTCAGAGAGGAGAGAGAAACACTTTTTCATAATCATCAATCATACCCAACAACACAAGTCTACCGGCTTATATACGTGCCGGATAATTAAGGACATACAGAGGCATTTAAGGAAATAACTAAAGTAATGCGGAAAGGAAAACGTCTCCTTGATACGGCGTCGGCTACGTCGGAACGGCACGCCCGCCGCGCTCCCGACGTTGGTAAACTTGCCACACCAGAGGTTACCCCTCGCCCTCGTCTCCCTCGTTGATCGCCGTAACAATGTTGTCGTCTAGGAAATTTGACTTGTCCTCAAGGTAAAAGTCTGGGAACTGGTGACGCAAGTCGGCGCGATCTACCCATGTCGCCTCCGAGGGTGGAAGTCCCTGCCATAACACCAAGACCTACTCCACTGGCTGTGATGCACGCTATACCGTGCGCGTCTCCGCGATGCGCTGTGGTTGGAATGTCGGAGGGGGCGCCAGGGTCCGGCGGTGGAAGCATCTCCTCGACGGGATGATCATCAATCACCCGCTTGAGTTGTGAAACATGGAACACGGGATGAATGCTGCTCTCCGAAGGTAGGCGGAGGCGGTACACCTGAGTGCCCACCCGAGCGACGATCTCAAAAGGCATATAGAATTTGGCCGCTAACTTGAGTGAACTCGCGGGGCCGCCGTCACCTGGCGGTGTGGCCGGAGTTTGAGGAAGACAGAGTCCATCTCGCTGAACTGGACGTCGTGACGAGGGCGGTTGGCCGCGGCCACCATCCGATCTTGTGCCCGCTGGAGGTGATGGCGCAACTGCTGAAACATGGTATCACGGTCGCGGAGTAAGCTGTCCACCACGACGACCGCACACTCGTCGGGGATGTTGTGGTTCAAAACTGGAGGAGGTCGACCGTAGACTGCCTCGAAGGGTGTGGTGACGGTACTGGAGTGGAAAGATGTTTTGAAGGAGTATTCGGCCCAGGATAGCCACTCGGCCCAAACCCGCGGGTGGTCGCACACGAAACAACGCGGATACGTCTCCAGGCACGGTTCATGACCTCAGACTGGTCGTCCGTCTGCGGGTGGTATGCGGTGCTCATGCGGAGCTGTGTGTCTTGCATCTGGAAGAGCGTCTGCCAGAAGGCACTGAGAAAAAGGGGGTCGCGGTCGCTGACAATGGAGCGAGGGAACCCATGTAGGCGGACTACTCCGTCGACGAAGACGACGGCCACCCCGGGGGCCGTGAATGGGTGGCGGAGTGGGATGAAGTGAGTATACTTGGACAGACGGTCCACCACTACCAGGATGCAGTCCCAAGTCTTAGAGCGGGGTAGACGAATAATAAAGTCCATTGAAATATCTTCTCATACCTGCGTCGGAATGGGAAGAGGCTGGAGAAGGCCCCCAGAAAAGTTGCCTTGTATTTGGCCCGCTGACATGGTAGGCAGGCGGCGACGAAGGCCTTGACCTTCTGGAACATTCCTGGTCAATACAAGGAGGCGGCAAGGCGGCGGTATGTCCTGAAAGCACCCGCGTGACCGCCTTCCGGAGTAGCATAGAACTCGTTGAGCAGACGTGGTATCAGCTGTGAAGAGGCGGGCAGTACGAGGCGATCCTGGTAGTAGAGGCGGTCGCCCACGAGACAGTACGGTGGGCGGGCCGTGGGGTCTGCCCAGAGAGCTCTGACGATCGTCTGACACGCGGTGTCGGCGGCCACTTCCTGCTGAAGAAGGGTGGCGTCCTCCCAATAGAGCCGTGAGATAGCCGTCAGGTGGGCCGTCGGCGGAAGGCGGGAGAGCGCATCAGCCGCTCGGTTGGATGCCCCGGCCCGAAACTCAATGTCGAAGTCGTACCCGAGGAGTTTGGCTATCCAGATTTGCTGTGTCGGGGTGGCGGTCTTCTGGTGGAGGAGATAGCGCAGGCTATGGTGATCCGTCCGGACGGTGAAGTGGCGGCCCAGCAGGTACGGTCGCTAATGCGGAATGGCGAGGACTAGGGCCATCAACTCGGACTCATAGGCGGAGCGGGGTCGAACGGTGGCCGCGAATGTACGATTGAAGTAGGTGATGGGCTGACCGGCTTGCATCAACACGGCACCGACTCCTGAGCCGGAAGCGCCGCACTCCACCATGAATGGCTGCGAGAAATATGGCATGGCCAGGACCGGGGCGGTGCTCAGGGCCCACTGACGGGCCCGAAAGGCTTCCGCCGCGGAAGGCGTCCACTGGAAGGTGGTCGTCTCGAATTTCTTTAGCAAACTGGAGAGTGGCTTGGCGATCTTTCCGTAGTCCCGGATGAAACGGCGATAGTATCCTGTGAGGCCCAAGAACCCTCTAATGTCGTGGAGGGAGCGAGGCGTGGACCATTGAAGCACGGCCTGCACCTTTTCCTAGTTCATTGCCACGTCGTTGACGTAGATAGTGTGGCCCAAGTAGCTAACCTCCGTTTGACCGAAGACGCACTTCTTGGGATTCACACAGAAGGAGTTCTCTTGGAGTGTAGTGAGGGTGGCGCGAATGTGGTCCAAATGATCCTGCCATGATGAGCTGTAAACGAGAATATCATCGAAGAACATCAAGATATACCTGCGCAAGACCGGTCGAAACAGGTCGCTCATGGTAGCCTGGAAGGTGGTGGGGCGTTAGTCAAGCCAAAAGGCATGACTAGGAACTCATAATGACCATCATGTGTGCGGAATGTTGTCTTGGGAACGTCTTCCTCCCGCACCCGTATCTGGTGGTAACCGGCCCGCAGATCCAGCTTCGAGAAGAACACCGCTCCCCGCAGCTCGTCCAACAGCTCCTGAATGAATGGAATTGGATACTTATCCGGTACGGTAGCCTTGTTGAGTTCCCGATAGTCGACACCATTCTTGTCATGGCGGCAAGGCGAACCAAGGCGAGCCCTGGACGCCAAGGCGACAAGGCGGACGCCTAGGCGACAATAAGGCGAGAAGTCGCAAGGCGACAATAAATTTTTTTTTTTAAAATAATAACACAAAAAGACAGTGGTTCTTCATTTAACCGCTGTCTATAGTGACAGTTATTAAACTATAGACAGCGGTTAAATGAAGAACCGCTGTCTATAGTGATGCAGATATAAAATTCAAGACATTTTATATATAAGTTGTCATTATAGACAGCGGTTACATATAACCGCTGTCTATAGATATTAGAGACAGCGGTTTTGTATATAACCGTTGTCTATTCTATCTTCGACAGCGGTTATATATACAACCGCTGTCTAATGTACGGTTTAGCCTACATTAGACAGCGGTTGTATATATAACCGCTGTCTATACTTGGAAAGACAGCGGTTATATATAAAACCGCTGTCTAATATAGGATTTTTTTAAAAAAATAAGGCGGTTGTCGCCTTGTTTTCACTTGGGCGCCTGGACGCCTAGGCGTCGCCTAGGCGACGCCATGACAAGAATGGTCGACACAGAAACGCCAGTTGCCGTCCTTTTTGCGAACCAGGAGGATGGGACTCGAGAAGGGGATGGCGCTGGGACGGATGATGCCTGCTGAGAGCATGTCTCTGACCAAGGTATCTATCTCGCCCTTTTGGGCGTATCCGTAGCGGTATGGCCGAACTGAAATGACAAACACCCCCTCGTGCAGTGGAATTCGGTGATCTGTGGGTCGAGGCGGGGGAAAACGAGTCCCGTCGGAGAAGAGGTCCGGAAAGCTGTCCAAAATGGCCTGAAGGGCCGGGGCGGGGAAAGGGATAGTCTCGGGCCGTCCCACCATGTGCCATAGGGTGACCGCTCACTCATCATCGGTGGATTTCTGAAGGGAGTGAAGAGAGACTGGGCGGCGGAGTAAGGAGGCCTCGCCCTCCAGTAAACACGGTGTTCCCCCACAGAGAAAGTGCATCGTCATGAAGTCCCAATTGACGTTGACGTCCCCCAGAGTCTGAAGCCAAGCTAAGCCGAGAATAAGATCCACCCCGCCCAGAGGGAAGGCGTAGAAGTCGGCCCGAAAGGAGCTATGGTCGATCATAAGAGTGAGAGTCGCGCATAAGCCACCGGTCGCGCGTCGGCAACCGTCCCTCAAGCACACTGTGAAGTGGTCGGCGGTCCGCACTGGAAGAGATAAGTGATCCACCAGGCTCTGGGAAATAAAATTATGTCTGGCGCCACTATCAATCATGACCACGATGGATGTCTCGTGAAGCTATCCCAGAAGCGTCATCGTCCAAGGACCCGAAAACCCACCGAAGGCAAAGAGCAGAAGGTCCAGGCGGTGGAATGTGGCTGTCGGGGAATCCTCGGTGGTGGGATCGAGCTCCAGAGCCTCAAAGTCCGCAAGAGTCACCTCGGGCTCCTCCTCGCCGATGAGGACTCGACAGTTTTTCAGTGGGCAATCATGCGTGGAGGTATAGGGTTGCTTGCAGCGGAAGCACGGGCCCTTAACACGCAAATTGTTGTATTCCTGGTTGGAAAGCCAGGGGTGGGTCGGAGGCCGAGGGGGCCGAGGCGGAGGTGCAGCCCGTCCGGGTCCCGGAGGGAGTTCAGAAGGTGGCGGCCGATAGGGAGGAGGAGGACGGGGTGCCTGTCGCGGCGCCGGTGCCGGAGGTGATCGGCCTGTGTCCGGGGGGCGGGTCTGAAACTCCGCTTCAACCAGGCGGGCGATATCCATGGCCTCCGTCACGAAGGGGGGGGGGGGGGTGCGTAACCGGGCCTGAATGTGCGGCCGAAGCCCATGCATGAAGAAGCTGAGGTAGTGGTCTGGTGGTAGGCCGGGAACATGTGTGGCGAGGGCGATGAACTCATCGATGTAGTCGTCAAGAGACTCTGTCTGGCGAACCCCACGGAGCAGTTAGACGACAGTGCCAGAATAGCGCGTATCGTAACGACTGATGAGTGCTTGCTGGAGGGCCGACCATTGCAAGGCCGGGTTGGTTTGGAGGAGCCAACGAACCCAATGGAGTGCGGAGCCCTCCATGCCAATCAGACCGTACTGACTTTTTGCGCCTCCGGTGTCTGCTGAATGTCGAAGAATTGTTCGACGCGGGCGATCCACCCCAATGGGTCAGTGTCGTTGAAAGAGGGCACCTCGAGAGAACGGTAACTCTCGTGGACAGCGCCGAGCAGGCAAACCGCAGCCGGGATGGTGTCCGGAGGAGCGCCAAGGAGAGATGGCGCTCGGCGGCGGAGGCGGCGGAAGTGGAGGGGCGGACGGCCAGCAGGGAGTCGAGTTTGGAGTTCATGCGGAGGACTAGGGCCTGCAGGGAGGCAATCGAGGCGTCGTGGTCCTCCAAGTGGCGAAGGATGGCTGGATCGATGGCCGGGAGGGACGGCGTGGAGTCTGGGTTGCCCATGGAGCGCAAGCGAGGGACATGCACGCAGAGGAGAGGCTGGAGTGGCCGACGGTGGACCCGTCATGGGCTGTAGGCGGTGTTGGTGCCCGTGAGGCATGCGGCTGGAGGCTAGGCGGGACACGCGAGCGCTGAGCGAGGCACGTGAGTGACTGAGCGGGGTTGGAGGTGGGAGACGCGAGCGCTGCGATTGATCTGAGGCGAGGCCCGCGAGCGAGCGAAGGAGCGCTGCGACGGATCGGGCGGGGCACGCGAGCGAGACGGAGCGGGGCGTCGGGGCTGGATTCGGAACCGTAGGTCGCTGGATCGGCTTCGGGCGGCGGAGACCGCGGCCGGAAGAGGGCAGGTCGGACCACTTTGTTAGAGCTTCAGAAATTTTGGAGGAGGGGGAAGGGGAAACGAGAGAGAGCGGGAGAGAGAGAGAGAGAAGTTTCAGAAATAGAGGAGAGAGAAACACTTTTTCATAATCATCAAGCATACCCAACAACACAAGTCTACCGGCTTATATGTGTGCTGGATAATTAAGGACATACAAAGGCATTTAAGGAAATAACTAAAGCAATGCGGAAAGGAAAACGCCTCCTTGATACGGCGTCGGCTACGTCGGAACGGCACGTCCGCCGCGCTCCCAGCGTTGGTAAACTCGCCACACCGGAGGTTGGCCCGCGCCCTCGTCTCCCTCGTCGATCGCCGTAACAATTCCATAGAACCAAGGTAACTGGAAATGGAAACCCAAAGTGTTGTAGTTTAAAAAACTCAATGTTAAAGCTGTTAGTCTGGAATAACGAGTGATTTCCTTAAACCAAATTGCTATTACAATAACAAAGTTTCCAATAACTAGCTGACTGAAAGATTTAGAACTCAATATCTTCAAATGAATTTTCGAAGACTGGCATTACAAATAAATGTTTAACAGACAGGGAAATAAAAACAACTATAGGTTTATTCAAGAAGGATAGAGCAATAACCTGTTCCATTATTAAAGAGACGTCTTGAAAGTTGAGTGCTGCCACATCTGTATTACCAAATACTGCAGCTGCTGATGTTATCAATACATAGTTAACCAGGAAGATTCCAGTGAAAATGAAGAGAATGGCAAAAAAACTGTCATTAAATAAGGCTCCCAGGGAAACATTTGACTGCCTTCCATGCTGCTGCAAATTTATTAAAAAAATCAGGTTACCCCGTAACAAAAGAACAATGTTAGAGCATCTCCAATGGGGATCTCTATATCCAATGGGGATCTCTATATTTAGAGATCCCCATTGTACCATGTTCTCTAAATATAGAGAATATGGTGGGCGCAACTCCAATCATGTTCTCTATATTTAGAGAACATGAAAATTTTAATCATTTTCTTTTTTGTGTGATATTTTTTTAATATAAATATATACATATACCTAATAAAATTAATGTACCTATTTATCATATTTTTTAATTAATGTATATATATATTTAAAAATATGCTACAAAATATGCATATTAAAATAATATTTTAATAATAATATGATAAATATTAATTAAAAGGTATTTAATATTGGTCTCATTTTGTAGGTCTCGACAAGACGAATTTAATAATATATTATATGTCATAATTAACCAAATATATTAGCGGTTATGTAGATTATAGACTAATAATTAAACTTGGTAAACATATTAATTAAGTAATTAAAAAAATATAAAAAAAATATAAAATAAATGCAGGGCCGGCATTTCCGCTCCTCCCCCCTCTAAATTTAGAGGAGGGAGCGGAAATGCCGCTCCCTCCAAATTTGGAGCGCCAAATGGCGCTCCGTTGGAGCCAACCGGACTCCATTTTCCGGAAAATGGAGTCCGGTTGGAGATGCTCTTATGGGCTGCGTGTTCATTTATCTAGTCTTAGTATTTTATATATTTTAATATTTTCCTTGTCTTTAGTAATTTACGCTTATGCCATTATCGGGTCCTACATAAGGATACCTGGGAGTCTTGTGATGTCATGCAAGAAAGAAGTTCTAATTCCTTGTTCCCTTGTGTGAGATTTCGGAAGCTCTCTCCTCTAACGAGCAAGCCCCGCTTAGGCAGCCGCGGTTACGGCTCCACTGCATCTCCCGCCACCGTCATATCTCCCCTCCGGCCACTCCTTCGAGTAGGCACATAACAACTTGGTATCAGAGATACGCAAACTCCCGCTTCATCTTCCTCGACAATCCACCCACCTTCGTCTAGAGCAACAACCTTCTTCTCCAGGAACGGGAGCCTCGTCAACTTCCCCAGCGACAGCAGCGACGAAGAAACTCCTCTCCAACCGCGCACGCGCCGTCTGCAGATCTTCGTCTTCACTGGGAACGTCCAACGAAACATGCACGCCTCTCTGCTTCCGCCCGCAGATCGAGTGTCCTCCTCGTCCAAAACCTTCGCGCATCTCTTAGATCTTTCTTCCAGCCACGAAAGATCACCGTGTCTCCTTGCTGAGACGTCTCCATCTAAAGCAGAAGCCGGCAACACGCACCATCCCTCGCCTTCGACAACAGAATGCACCACATTGTCTCCTCCCAGCTGATCCAGACTTTGCTTCTTCGTCGATATCGATGTCGCCACTCTCTGTCTCAAGCCCCGCGCGCTCGTCCTTTCATTTATTCGAGCCACCTGCACATTCCATCAAGCAGCAGACCGCCACAAACGTATTCCCTTCTCGAACCCACCAAAACCAGCCTTGTCATGAACATCGAGCCCAACGCCAGCAGCCTAGACGTCTATAATTAAATAATTGATCCTCTTGGTTAATTAATTATATAGATATTGATATATCTATGCACACCAGCAGGATGAATTAATTAATTAATTAATTGTTTTTTCATTAAAAAATTAATTAATTACATACATCAACATGAAGATAAGTACCATGGAGATAGTTTTCCTCCGTTCGATAGAGAAAATGATAACCTGGGACGCACACCTTCGGGACGCCGAAGCACGTCGACAGAACGCTGACGCTCGTCGTCGGGACGACATGACCATGCTCCTCCACAAGCTTGATGATTTGATAGACGCCTTCCCGCCGAAGTTTCCACCTTCCCCGCCGCAGATTCCACTAGAGCGGTCGTCGTCCCCACCGCGGACCGCAGAAGCTCCGCCGCTCATCGTTGTTCGTGTCACGCCACCTCCGCCGCCAGTGGTCCTCGCACTGCAGTTTACTTTCCTGCTGTCACCAGTCCCCGCAGATTTTACCTCGCCACCTCTCTTGTCGGCCCCTGCCTTGTCGGCCTCTCTGGCATTCTCGCCACCTCTTCCACAACCACCTGCCCTGTCGGAACCTACAGATCCATTTCTTTCGCCGACCGTCTCGAAGCCGGCGTCGCCGTTCAAGATCGATGTAACTCTTTTTTTGCCCGAGCTACGGTCACCTTCGACTGTCCGCAGCCATCGGTCACCTTCGTCCCACTCACGTCTCGCCATCTTTTCTGCCACCGAGGAGCACTTTGACGTCCAACAGCTCGATGCAGTCTACGTGACAGCAACGCGATACCAGGAGTTGTTCTGGCGGTAAATCAAGGAGCCAGACAATCAAGCAACGCAAGCCTCGTTCGATCTCATTATGTGGGAACCCCAACTTAATTAGCAATTGATTTAACCACATTAGCTTATAGGTTGCCACATCCATAGCATGGTATTTGGCTTGTGCATTCGACTTTATTACTGCTTATTGTTTCTTACTTTAGAAGAAAACCAGGTTCCCTTCAAGTAAGATGCACTATTCTGACGTGGAATGTATGTCTGAAGGAGATCCTGCCCAATCTGCATCAGTATATCCCACAACCGATTGATGACATCAGCTCTGACAAAGTAAACCTCAACATGGTGCTTCTTTCAAGCACCAAAGAATCCTAACTACTGCATCCCAATGCACTTTGCAACGTGCGTTGAGAAACTAACCATATTAACTATATATGAGATATCTGGTTATGGTACAAGTTTGTGGGTTGGAACCATAAGTGCATCTAGCAGCTTCAAATCGAGCATGCTTGCTTATTCTAAAGTGTCCATAATATATTCCCGCTTAGATGTGAAGATATTAATGTGTCATGGCTACCTCAAACCTAAGGAAGCAACTCAACCTTCTTAAGTCTTTAGCTGAAACTGTCAATGGTGATGAGTCTTGAGACGACAAATACCTTCATCGTCATCATCATCTTGAGACTCCAATAATGATAATTAGCAAAATCTTCTATCCCGTCTCAGAAGTGAGATGAAAAACACAGTGATCTAAACTACTCTTTTACTTATTTGAACCAGGCTCGTAGTGATTGTTTCAGACCATACAGAGACTTTTGAGGCTACAAATCAGACAAAACTCACCATGAGCAATGAAACCAGATGGTTACTCAAAGTATACCTCCTCGTTCAAGTCACCATGAAGCAATGCATTCTTGATATTCAGTTGATGAACCGCAATGAAACTCGAGAAGATACGGACAAAGGTAATCTTAGCAACGGGTGAAGAAATATCTACATAGTCAACCCCAACCACATGAATGTACCCCTTAAAGACTCAAGAAGATACAGACTGAGACAATCTTAGAAACTGGATAAAAAGTATCCATATAGTTAAAACTTGAATGCATCTCTCCGCCACCAATCGAGCCTTTAGTTTATCCGCAGTGCCATTAGGGAAAACATTTTATTGTATAAATCCACTGGCACCCAAATGTAAACTACCTTATGGAAGCCAGACCAAATCCCAAGTACCATTCAAGTCCAAGGCTTTTGTTTCTCACTCATGGCTTCTCTCCACCCGGAGTGAGACAAAGCAACGAATAATGTTGTCAATATAGCAATGGAAAATAAGTGAAAAATTTTGGATGACCTGGAGACAAATGATCATAGGAAACAAAGTGTGAAATGAGGTCATAAATGACAGTACGAGTAGGCTTACAAATGGCAATAGGACAGTCGTCAGTGAATGGTAATGGATTGTAGAGTGCAGAGGAGTCGTTAAGCGAAGATGTCCTCAGTACATGCATGAGACTAAGAGGCATTGTTACAAGTTCGCAATGTTGATGTCTAGATAGAAGACACGACCCACAACTATAAAGTTTGAGATGAGACGGCGAAACCACTTCAAAGGAGACATACAAACTAGGTAGCAGAACAGGTCCGAGAACAGGGAATACGACCATGGAAGACGTAAGAAAAAAGACCGATCGATTCACAAAAATGAACGTGTCAAAGAGGGGAGTGGTCTCAAAAAAGGTGGCATGGGAAAACACAAAGGCTCGGCGAAGGGAAGGTAAATAATACTGATAGACTTTCCAAGTCTGGTAATATCTTAAGAATACACACTTGACTCCAAGGATAATTTATCCAGAATTGGTCAAAGATTATGAACGAATCAAGTGTGTTAGAAAAGCCCATGTAAAGGCCCACATATTGGAGCACATGTTGTCTCTTACTGTTTAGTCTCATATCTTGTATATGATTTATTTTCTCTTTCTCCCTCCTATAAATATGTTTTCACTCCGCATTTATTAAGAGAGGAAATATATACAAGGTTTCGTATTTCTCTACATGGTATCAGAGGTAGGCTATCTGAAAACCTAATTTTTTTTTCTTTTTTCGCTCTGGCGCATCCCGCGACCTAGCTCCCGACCTCTTTTTTTGACCGCCGCCCTGCGGTCTCTCCTGTTTCTGACCGCAGCCCCCCCCCCCTCCTGCGAGATCTCCTCTCCAGGCTCTGCTCCTCCTCATCGCTCTTATAGTCTCTCAGCCTGACAGGTGGGCCCCTCACTTCCGGCCTCTCCCGCTCTGCGATCTCCTTCGCAGACCGCCCGCGCTCTCCCTCTGCCGAACTCTCCTCTAGCCGAGCTCCCTGCGATCTCCTCTAGCCGCAATCTCCTCTGCGATCTCCCTCTGCCGATCTCTCCTCTAGCCGAGCTCTCCTCTAGTCGTCAATCTCCTCTAGCTGCGATCTCTAGTCGCAACGCCCTCCAATTGCAGCGGCTCTCCTCTAAACCGCAGCGCCCTCTTGCTCGCGCTCCCTCGCCGCTCCCTCTCTTGCTTCCCGCAGATCGTGCGGCTTGCTTCCCGCAGATCGTGCGGCCTGCCAGTCTCTCTTCCGAGCTTGCTTCCCGCAGATCGTGCGGCATGCTTCCAATCGATCGGGCGGCCTCTTCCAATCAATCCAGCGGCCTCTCTTCCTGTAGATCGTGCGGCTTGCTTCTAAGTCGATCGTGCGGCTTGCTCCCTCCAATAGCTCATGCGACCTCCTCTTCCCTGCGGTCTCTTCTCCTAGCAGCCAGACCGGGCGGTCTCCTCCAGAGGCATCCTCCCCGCAGCCAGTCGTGCGGCCTCCTCCCAGCAGCCTGCCGAACTGAAAATCTTGCTCGCTGCCTTGCTTTTTATTGCCAGCTGCGATCTTGCTGTGTTTCCATGGGATCTTCGACGGGATCCTCAGAGCTGCCCGCATCCTCTCCTGCAGGTCGCATGTCTCCTACTCCGGAGGTGCGTGATGAGTTGCGGATCACCACCATCTCCCTTGCCGGAAAGAAGAACTTTGTCGAATGGGTGCTTTCTGTCAAACGGGTCTTCCAATCCAAGGGACTTTTGCATCATCTCCTAAAT
Source organism: Dactylorhiza incarnata (assembly GCA_033032865.1). Lineage (NCBI taxonomy): Eukaryota > Viridiplantae > Streptophyta > Magnoliopsida > Asparagales > Orchidaceae > Dactylorhiza > Dactylorhiza incarnata. The sequence goes on along the minus strand of JAWHQI010000340.1, from coordinate 1,121,964 downwards.
GATCATCTCTCTGCACCTACGGATGAATGGCTACGGGATGATGGCCGTGTTCAGACTTGGCTACTCAACTCCCTTGATGGGGAACCCTATCGAATGACCATGTATCACGAGACGGCCAAGGCAATGTGGAATGAGCTTCATTCTCTCTACTCTGAGAAGGACAGTCTCCAGCATCTCTATGACATTATCACGGATCTTCAGACTCTTGACACTGGTGGTGCAGCTGACTTGACCTCCTTTGTTGCTCAGGCTAAGACACTGGCCGAATCCTGGATCCGCCATCAGCCCGCTAATACGGATCTCGCTGCTCAACGTTCTCAGAAGGGAACTGTTTGTATTGTCATGATGATGGCTCGTGTCCCGCCTCATCTTCAGAGCATTCGGGCCTAGATCCTCTCATCCGCTATTACTCCGTCTCTCTCTGATGTGTGCTCCACGCTCCTAAAGGTATCACCTCCTCCTGATACTACGGGACCTCACTCACCAGCCCTCCTTCAGAAAGCTTCTGCACCATTACTACCTCTCCCTCCTCCTGCTCGTGGGGGACGTTCAGGTTCTCAGGGAAGGGGTCGTGGTGGCCGAACACGTCCTAAGTGTTCCTTCTGTGGTAAGGATGGACACTTCGAGGCAACCAGCTACCGCAAACATGGCCTTCCTCCTCGCACTGCTGCAAATATTGTTGTCGACAGTCCCTCTGCCACTCGTGCTGACCTCGAAGATGTCCGCCTCCAGCTCCAGCAACTCCATAGCCTGCTCAGCCGCCCACCCGCCTCCGTTGCCTCCGCCGCCTCCATCTCCAATGAAGGTATCGATTGTCTCTCCACTAGTCCACGCTGGATAGTGGACTTATGTGCTACTCATCACATCACCTCGCTGAAGCCACCTCAATACTTGAACTCTCCGCATCCTAAAGATATCACTGTGGCCAATGGCGACACCGTCCCTGTCTTCGGCTCCGCTGATATTCCTCTCAATTCCTCTCTCTCCCTCAACTCGGCTCTTCATGTCCCGGGCTCCCCGTTCAATTTACTTTCTATCAGTCGCCTCACTACAGATTTGAATTGCTCTGTGACATTCACCTCCTCTTCCTTTCTTATGCAGGATCGATGGACGCAGAGTATCATTGGTAAAGGACGACTACAAAATGGGCTCTACCTCCTTGAAGCCCCCTAACATCCTCTCTTCCGTCTCCTCAGTTGATTAGCACCGACGTCTCGGACATGCTCCTCTTCCAGTCCTCCGGAAGGCTCTTCCAGAGATTTATCTTCCTTCTTTTAGTTGTGACTCATGTATTCTAGGTAAACAACACCGCTCATCATTTTCTCCTCATTGTACCCGGAGCTCGGCTCCTTTTGTTTTAGTACATTCTGATATTTGGGGCCCTTATAAAATTACTAGTATTTCTGGTTATCGCTACTTTATCACGTTTATTGATGATTACTCTCGAACGACATGGTTATACTTACTTCGTGATCGCTCTGAGCTTCCCTGTGTGTTCCGCACGTTCGTCGTTGAGATTCGCACTCAATTTTCAGAACCCATAAAAACCCTTCGAACGGATAACGCTCGCGAATACACTAGCCATGAATTTACCAACCTCTGCTCATAATTTGGGATTATTCATCAAACATCGTGTGCCTATACACCCCAACAAAACGGTGTTGCTGAACGCAAAAATAGACATCTTCTTGATGTTGCTCGCTCCATCATGATACAAATGCAGGTACCCAAGGCCTAGTAGAACTTTGCGCTGTCAACAGAATGCTACCTCATCAACCGTCTACCTTCCTCCATCCTTCATAATGCTACTCCGTTCAGCCTCCTCTTCCCCTCTACTCCACCATTCTCTCTCACCCCTTGAATCTTTGGTTGTACCTGCTACGTTCACTTACTTGGTCCGTCCACAGACAAGCTGGCACCACGAGCAGCCAAACAAGTGTTCGTCGGTTACTCTCGTACTCAGAAAGGATATGCCTGTTACTCTCCTACTACCCGCAAGGTGACAGTATCGGTTGATGTTACCTTCCGAGAAGATCAACCTTTCTTCTCCAACCAAAACCCCCCCTCTTCCACCACAGTCCTTCCCTAGACCTGTAATCCCAGTCACCCATCCACCAAACCTCCCTCCTCTCCCGGCTCCTGCTCCCAACAAGCCTCCTCTTCTCCGCGTCTACACTCGTCGCCTTCCTAGCCCCGTCGCCCCAATGCAGTCGGCTTCGGCCTCTGACACTCTGCAACCTGCTGATCCGGCACCGGCCTTCACCGCCCATCCCATGGCGAACTATGTATCTTTACATCGCTTGTCCCGCCGCTACACACCTTTGATACTTCTCTATCATCTATTTTTATCCCTAACTCTGTGCAGGAGGCTCTCCAACATCCGGGCTGGCGGGCAACCATGGACGACGAAATGACAGCTCTCTGGGCTAATCAGACATGGGATCTAGTTCCTCTTCCTCCAGGCCACACTACTGTTGGTTGCAAATGGGTCTTTGTAATCAAGCATGCTCCGGATGGAACAATTGACCGTCTTAAAGCCCGACTGGTGACTCGTGGCTTCACTCAACAACATGGTCTCGACTATGAGGAAACATTCTCTCCAGTGGCCAAGCTCAACACAGTTTGTGTCCTTCTCTCTGTGGCTGTGTATCGTCAATGGCCACTCCATCAGTTGGATATCAACAATGTCTTCTTAAATGGCGACCTACAAGAAACAGTGTACATGTAGCAACCTCCCGAGTTTGAGACCACGGGGGAGTCCCGAGTATGTCATCTTAAGAAATCCATCTATGGTCTCAAACAATCCCCCCGGACATGGTTTGATAAGTTCAGTAAAGCTGTCAGGGAAGTTGGCTTTATTCGGAGCTCGGCAGACTTCTCTCTATTCAGTCGACATCGAACTACAGGCACGGTTCTTCTATTGGTATATGTCGATGACATCCTAATCACAGGTGATGATTCAAAGGGAATACAAGCAATTAAACAGCATCTCAGTTCCGTCTTTCAAACCAAAGATCTGGGGAACCTTCGATACTTCCTTGGTCTTGAGAATGCGAGACGTCCTGATGGACTTGTCCTCTCTCAACGGAAGTATTGTCTTGATCTTCTTCAAGATGCTGGCTACTCTGGATGTAAGCCAGTTAACACTCCTATGGATGTCAATCACAAGTTGTGTGCGCATGCCTCTGATGATGATCTTGCTCTTCCTAATCCAGAATACTATCGACGACTTGTTGGGAAGCTTATCTACTTAACGGTCACGAGACCAGACATATCCTTTGCAGTTGGGGTGGTCAGCCGATTTATGCACTCTCCTCGGATATCTCATCTACAAGCTGTCGAGCGCATCCTGAGATATCTAAAGACAGACCCTGGTCAAGGGCTGGTATATAAAACCTTGTCTTCTACTCCAACATTAGTTGCGTACTCAGATGCAGATTATGCGGGTTCCCTGGATGATCGGCGGTCTACCATTGGTTTTTGTACCTACTTTGGAGGTCACATGGTGACCTGGCGTAGTAACAAACAAGTTGTGGTTGCTCGCTCTTCAGCTGAGGTAGAATACCATTCGATGGCATCAGTTTTCTGAACTCACATGGCTTGAGAGTCTCCTTGCTGATCTAGGAGTAAAACTTCCTCACCAGCCATCTTATTATGTGACTGTCAAGCTGCCATACACATAGCTAAGAATCCGGTCTTCCACGAAAGAACGAAACACATTGAAGTGGACTGTCACTTCATCCGGGAGAAAGTTCAAATGAAGAAGATAGAATTAAAGCATGTTTTGGGTACTGACCAAGTTGCTAATATTCTCACCAAGGCCCTACCAAGTACCCTATTTTATCAATTCCTGTCCAAGCTGGGTGCCTATGACTTGTATGCTCCAGCTTGCGGGGGAGTGTTAGAAAAGCCCATGTAAAGGCCCATATTGGAGCTCATGTTGTCTCTTACTGTTTAGTCTCACATCTTGTATAGGATTTATTTTCTCTTTCTCCCTCCTATGTATATGTATTCACTCTGTATTTATTGAGAGAGGAAATATATACAAGGTTTCGTATTTCTCTACAAAGTGCAACCGACTAGAGGAACAACAAGAAATAGAGATCCCGAGGAAACAAAAATAGAAAATGGCATTTGGTGATGCAATATTGCAGACTAAATGCGCTTAATGAGATAACACACAATCAAAATAACATCATCCCAATATGGAGTGGGAACATTCATATGGATGAGCAAGGTACGGACTGCTTCAACTAAATGTCGATTCTTTCTTTCAACAATCCCATTTTATTGCGACATATGAGGGCACTAGGATTGATCGATCATGCCTTGTGAGGACATGAAATAGTGAAAATTGTAAGAAAAATACTCATGGGAAATTATCAAATCGAATAATGCACACTAGGGTGTTAAATTGAGTTTTAATTTCTATATAAGTTTGGATAATTTTAAAACAATTCACTATGATTTTTAACAAGAATAACCATGTCATACATGAATAACCATCAATGAAAGAATATTGATGACCAAATTTTTACACAGACCTAACTGGGTCCTCATACATCATAAGAGACTAAATCAAAAGGTGCGGAGGTATGCTTATGGACACTAGGAAAAGCACAATTATGTTTTCCTAACTCACATGACTCGCACTCAAGAATTTTAAGATTAGGAAAAAAAGGAACCATTCTTTGCAGGCTTGGTAATCCATGATGTTCCAACGACAGTGAGTGTGTTGTCTATCTCTAGAAGCAGTCAGGGCATTCGAACAAGAAGAGCATGTAACAAGGTAGTAAACGCCCTTGATCACATCATGTATCAATCACCTCCCTAGTCGTCGAATCTTGTATCCACATGGACGAACCAGAAATGATTACAATGCAATAATGATGTTGGATAAGTCCATTAACGAAAATAAGAATATATGGAAAAGTACAAATAAAGCAGAGTGGAGAGCTAAAGTGTGAGTGGGTTTGATAATGTCAATATCCTGAATGGAGTAAATAGTTTCATCAACAAGTGAAGCAAAGGGTGATTTGTGCATTTGATGAAAAATAATTGCATTACCAAACATATGATTTGAAGCAACTGGGTCAGTAATCCAGGTGGGTGAAGCGGAAGACTGAGTCATGAAAGCTGAAGGAGTTGATGTGTCTGCAGCTAGTTGTGCAACATGAGTAGCATGTGCCTGAGATGCCTGAAACTCTATGAATTGAAAAGTCTTCAACGGAGATAGGAGCGGGAGAGTCCTGAGTGCTGAAGCGATTGATGCATGGAATGAATGATGAATGACTGTCCAAGTGTATGGAACCCATGAAGACTGTAACATATCTCATCAATTGTCCCACCCTGTCACAAAGGGTACACTTAGGATGAACTCGATCACCTCCCTGTCCTTGGTAAAAATTGTTTCCAAGAGTACGTCATCCAGTTGGAGCAAAATCGATTGAAAGAGCAAGTCGGCCAGCTAATGGAACTTGAGTTGATGCCATTGAAAAGGCTCTAGTCACACATGAGTATACGTCAGTAAGGGTAGGGGCAGAGGCACCGTAATACGAACTTGAATGAAAATGCTTGAATCAAAGAACCACGGATACAATCCGGAGCAAGCTCCGGCCAACTCTCGGAGGCTGGTTCCTCCAAAGAGCTTCTCTCTAATGAGAGCCCAAAAGACCAAGGATCAAAAGATGACCTAACTCCCCAAAACCACCTCCTTATATAGGGAGGGGGGCTCACATCAAACTAAAACATTTAAAGAAAAGCAATATTAAAATAGGAGGCGCGTGCGCGTAACACACCGCCTAAAATCTGAGACTGTACATAGTCAAGATAAGATTTGATAGTGTTAAGAAACATGATCTCCAGAAGTTTATATGTTTGCTCTTTTCTTGGACCTTGATATATTAAGAAAAGCGCAGACAATCCAAGAAGCTCGTCGCAAAGCCCTGAAACTTTCCTACATGAGTGGAGATAACTGACCCCGATTGTTTCAGCTAAAAGGCGCTGCCGATAACGTCATGCACCAAAGTGATGTATCCCTAGTAGAGATTCCTCTCCTGAGTCTAGGTGTCATGACCCATGAGAAATGCCCTGAAGATAGGCATAAAGGATAGCTCAATTGACTATCAAAGTAAGGAAAGTAATTGAGCGTCCATCTTTTCCCAGCTGATTGATCAGATTTGGTGACCTGTTCATCTTTTCCCAGACTGGTTGATCAGATTTGGTGACCTGTTCATCTTTTCCCAGACTGGTTGATCAGATTTGGTGACCTGATCAATCTCTTTCATGAGATGCTCATTTTGGCCCTGCGCCGTGAACCATATCTGAACGGCAGCAGAGCAAGAGTTGTAGTTCCTGCAGTTTAGCTTCTCCATCGTAATGACATGGTGATGACTTTGGAACCTTCACAAGAACTCGTATGGAGTGAGTGACGTAATGGATAAATTTGCACACATAATGATGATTTGGATTTTGGAGAATGTCTGAATAGCCTTGATGGATACTGGTGGTAGTTGTGCAATGGAGAGGACGGATCCTAGATATGAAGTGACTAATGATCTGAAGCATGCTGGAGTGTTGGGATCTGAAGCCTGCTGTTGGGATCGATCGATCGGAAGACTGCAAAGTTCTCTGGGATCAACCGGAAGGATATAGACTAGAAGGAACTAGATCGGCTGGAAGGGGATCAGCTGGAGAGGCTAGAATGGAACCGGTTGGAAGATTGGAACATCGCTAATTGGAAAACTGGAATGACGCTAACTGGAAGACAGAAACGGTGCCAACTGGAAAACGGGAGGAGAACGCATGCTCTGGTATCAATCGATCTACGGTGGAACATCAATTATGGGATCGATTGAACACCGACTCTGGGATCAATCGATCGATCAAACTTGTTGATTTGGGAATGTTCGCCTACTGTCATGCCCACAAAGAGATATCAACTAAATTCGAGATAAGCACATGATAAAATTCTACATACTAAATTTTTTACTTGTTCTCTCTTTTTTCTCCCTAAATATATCCCTCTCTCTCCTCTCACCATGCTCCAATTCAAGACTAAAATATCGATCACAATTACACTGCCAAACTCAGTCAACTTGTCACCTATTGAACATCTCTCAGTTATGCCGCCAACCACTGCCGGTAGGCTGTCTTAACTAGGGATGTAAAAGAATCAAGTGGAGTTCGAGTCACCCCTGATTGATCCTGTGCTTGATTAATTAATTTATTTTGAACTCAAGCTCTAGATTTACCATGAGTTTACAAGGTTTATATTATTCGTTAAGTAATGTGGCAATGAAACTATGAGAACAAATGAAAAATTAGAGGAAAAATAATAAGAAATAAATTAAGAATGTGAAAATAACAAGGATTCTTAGAAAGAAAAATAATAATACCTTTGTGCTTAAATATCTGAATTCTACAACTTCTGTAAGTATATTTTATATCAATATTTTTAAATGAGCAGGCTCGTGAGGTAACCAGTCTAATCGAGCGAAGCTCAAACATGACTTGTTGGCTCATCAAAGTTGGCATATGTGATATGACCCATTTATTGAATCAAATACAAATAGGTTCATGAGCCATCTTGACTCAATTACACACCTACTCTTGTCTACACCTTCAAAAATCATCGCTCGACTCCCTATGCTATCAAACATTCAACTTAATTACATTAACCACGTGTTTACTGACCATAGATTTCAAATTTTAAAATAATCAAATACAATTAATCATGAATCTAAAATTCTAAAAATCTAAACCAAAGATAGTTCAAAAATTTACGGTGAGAAAGGATAATATTTGTTAAAAGGTATTATGTGCATCTATGCGTTTGGATTTAGGAGCGTGATAAATTTAGATTTTGTTGGAGTTTGCGAACTATTTTTGATATTTTTACTTTTATGCTCTACTGTATTTTTCCTTGTACTATATTATGGAGCGTAGCCTCAATGAAATTATTACGGTTCTGTTTTTCAACATGGTATCAGAGCTGACCGAATTGCTCGTTCCGCTCGGCCCATTCCCGCGTCCGCTTCGCCGACCCGTCCCTCGCTCTCCAGCGCTCGCCCATTCGCCGTTCGTCTCTCTCGCTCGCCTCTCCCTAGCGCTCGTTGTTTGCTCTCCTCTTTCCAGCGTCGTCCTCTCTTGTTCACCACTCTCCACTCGCTCGCGCAAGCCCGCGTCCGCTTCCTGTGCTTCGTTCGCTGCTTACGGGCGCCGACGGTATGAGGGCTTGAATCCCTTGTTTATAGCGTTTGTTTCTTCTTCATTTCTGAGGATGGTTCTTCCTCCTCATTCCTATACATGATTCACTTCTTTCGCTTGGTTGCGTTGTCGGGTCCGTCTTCGGTTTCTTCTCTTTCTATGAGAAAACCCTAGGGTTGCGCCCCTTCTCCTAATTTAAGCAATCTTATGATTTCTATTCTTGGATTTCTATGGATGAGAGTGTTGATTCTGTGAATATGACCTCCGGTGGTCGAGTTGCATCCACCCCAATGTCTACTTTGGGATCCGACCGAGCAACCCATGACCACGGCACTCCTCAAATTATCACCATGAAGCTGGATGGCACCAACTTCCTCCCGTGGGCTCGCTCAATCACTCTTACCCTCAAAAGCCGTCGTATGTTTGGCTATGCTATTGACAGCACTAGGGTACCAACACAGGCATCTCCGGATTGGCCGCAATGGAAGTCTGAAAACTCCTTGGTGATGTTGTGGTTAATTAACTCCATGCAGGACTTTATCGCTCACAATTACCTTTTCCTGGACATTGCATCTGATATTTGGAAGAGAGCTAAGGTTACATATTCCTGTCGTGGGAATGCCACTCGGATATTTCAACTGCGACGGAGGATCTCTCTTTTGAGGCAGGGAGATCATCCCCCCATACACTTATTACCTGGGGATTACTCAGCTCTATCAAGAATATGATCACTTTGATGCGCTCATTCTTGTTTCCCCTGAAGATGAAGTGCTTGTTCGGGCTCGAAAAGAACACAACGGGATCTTTGAATTTATTCATGGTCTGCATCGTGATTTTGATCCTATTAGTGTTCAGATTCTTGGGCGTTCACCTCTCGCCTCTCTTCTATAAGCCTACAACCTTGTGCATCAAGAATTTGATCACCGACAGACGTTACTCCCGAACTTAGTCTCAGAGGGCTCGGAACTTGCTACCCAGTTAACCCTTAGTGGTCGTCATACTCATGACACTAGGCCCAAGTCCACGGAGAAGGATCATTTAGTGTGTGATTATTGTGGGAAGGCCCTCCATACTTAGGACACATGCTTCAAGCTTCACTGTTTTCCTCCTCCAAGAGGACTTGTCGCTCGTGGAGGTTGTGGCTATGGTTGTTCTCACGGTCGACCTCCATCAAAATCTGCTCATCTTTTGGATTCCATGGAGGATATTGCTCACCACGATTGCCCTGATCCTCCTGGAGCTCCCTCTGCCCTTTCTGTTGAAGAGATACAAGCTTTCTGTCATCTGATGCAGGGTCATCCATCTGAGCCATCAAGTTCATCCTCATCTTATGCCCACCTGGGGCAGCCAGGTGCTCATTTTGCTACCACCCGCTCCTCTACCCAATGGATCATTGACACCGGAGCCACATATCATATAACTAACTCTGCTACAAGTTTCGTGCCCTACTTCCCTCTGTCTGGTAGAGACAAAGTCAGCATCGCCGATGGATCCTTTTTCCCCTATTGTTGGGAAAGGATTCACTCTTTGCTCTTCCCCACTCTCTCTTCCATTATTCATGTTCCTAAGTTTACTCGAAAACTTCTTTCTATTAGTCACTTGACTAACTCTATGAATTGTTCAGTGGCCTTTTTTCCACTTCTTGTATCTTTCAGAACCAGAAGATAGGGCCGGTGATTAACTCTGGAAGACTGTGTGAAAGCCTCTACGTGTTTGATCCTTCCATATTGGCTCCTCCACAAGCTCTTCATGTGGCTCAGTCTTCATATTTGGATTCCTGGCATTGTCGTTTAGGACATCCTTCTATCTCTACTATGAAACTTTTGATACCTACTATGTCCAACTCTTTGTTTAATTCTTTTACTTGTGAAGTGTGTGAACTCAGTAAGCACAAACATACTTCTCTTACTCATGTTTCACTTCCTAGTGTTACTCCTTTTGCTATTATTCATACTGATGTTTGGGGCCCTTGCCAAGTTGCTTATATCTCTGGTTTTCACTGGTTTGTTACTTTCACATATTGTTGTTCTCGTTGCACATAAGTTTACCTGATAAGAAATAAAAATGACGTGTTTCCCCTGTTTCAACATTTTCATAAAATGATAGCTACTCAGCTCAATGCTACCATTAAAGTGTTGCGTAGTGACAATGACCGTGAGTAAATTGATTCTCATTTTGAGTGCTACCTCAGTACCCTAGGCATCATCCACCAAACCTCTTATGTCTACACCCCTGCTCAGAATGGAGTCGATGAGCATAAGAATCAACACCTTCTTGAGGTTGTTCGGTGTCTCTTGCTTAAGATGCACCTTCCAAAATATTATTGGGGGGATGATGTCCTTACAGCTGCATATATCATTAATCGCATGCCTAGCCGTATCCTTGGGGACGTAAACACCCCTCGACACTCTCCATGTTTCTCCTACTCAGATTCCTCCTCGTATCATTGGGTGCATGTGTTTTGTCCGCGTGTATCACACATCCAAACTTGACCCTCGTGCCCTGCGGTGTGTCTTTATCGGATATTCTCTGACCCAAAAAGGGTATAAGTGTTTTCATCCAGGGACCCGAAAGACCTTTGTTTCAATGGATGTCACGTTTCATGAATCCGAACCTTACTATGGGAACTCACTTCAGGGGGAGTTTGTTAACATGGAAGTGAGTTCTCCCTCTATTCCTCTGCTTATTTCTCATTCATATCAGCCTCTTAATCCACTTACTCTCATTGGTCAGGTGGTTCTGCCTCCGTCCTTGCTTCCTCAGCCTCCTCCTCCTTTGCAAGTATATACTCGGATACGCAGGGGCACAAACACTCAGGCTTCATCTATAATACCAGATCCACCACCAGATCCATCTTTTGGTACACAAGGTAATCGTGCGTCCACCCAACATCCTCTATCTCATTTTGCGACTTATGACTCTTTGTCCTCTTCGCATAGAGCATTTGTCACCTCTCTGTCTTCCATATCCATACACTCTTCTTGGCAGGAAGCTCTGGGGCAGCAAAAGTGGAAGGAAGTCATGCTTGAGGAAATGTTGGCTCTTGAAAAAAATTGCACATGGGATTTGGTTCATCTTCCTCAAGGGAAGATACTGTTGTTGGGTGTAAGTGGGTCATCTCGGTGAAGCCGATTGTGTGAACTGCGAGGAGGGAACAACCAGAGGCAATGTTGGAGCAACCATAACTGCGCTGGTCGAAGGAGATACTTCGAGCGCAGGTGGGATCGATGACTGTAGTAGTGAAAGTAGTGGAAGTAGTGGAAACACCGGTGGGACGGGCTCTCGAAGTGTCAGTCAAGGCTGGCGGTGAAGCATGAAAGTGTGGCATTAAAGGCCGTTAATATCTCCAATAGCATCAAATGGAGGGCGGCCCCTTCCACGCCACTTATTTCTATGCTTAATAATTACTTAATTACTTAAAATAATAAGTAATCAAGTAATTAAAAAATGATAGAACCACTGTTGTGGGAAGGACAAAACAGGCGTGCGGCTGAGGGATAGAAGTAAGTTAGTGTGAAGGAAGACTAGCGTGTGTGCGGTTCAAGGATGGAAGCAAACTGACGTGAAGGAAGACTGGCGTGCGTGCGGCTTGAGAGGTGGAGTGTGCGGCTAACTGCAGACTGGAAGGAGCTCGTGGGAGAGCTGGAAGACGAGAAAGGTAGCGGCGAGGAGTTTCGTGAAGGGGAGGCTGCCGCAGTGAATGGGATATGCACGACTGGAAGTCGGTGACAGGGAAGATCCAAGACGGGAAGGGACGCACCACGCACGAGCTTCTGTGATGTACTCCTGAGCAGGGAAGGGACGCAAGAGCTTCTGTGATGTACTCCTGAGCAAGGAAGGGACGCATGAACCTGCCTTAACGATCATAGGTCCCATATCCCTTTCTAGCGTGAACGGGGTGCTTGGTAGGCGTCGACGGGAGAAGTTAATGTCGGCGGAAGAAGAATCATGGGAAGAAGACGACTCTGGTAGCCAGCAGCTCGGCGTCGGAATCGCATGCAAGAAAGCCTGATGAGGGCGGGACTGGTATCAGCGACCCCTCGATGTGGTCCTATTGGATGCAGAAGAGAGAGGTAGCCCGTGCTCTTCTGCCTCCTAGAAAAATGACGGATCGTGTGCGGGATTAGCGGAAGAGAATTGAAATGCTCTGATACCAATTTGATAAGGGCTCACTTCGGGGCTTCATTGAAGGTGGCGGTGGAGGCGGAGATACAAGGCGGAGCAGAGCTCGACCCGCGGAGAATGCGAGGGGAGGGGAGGAAGGGGAGTCGTGCTCAACCCTAACCCGAGAAATCGAGGAAGAAGAAGAAGAAACTAGAGAGAGGAATAGAAACTTCGTTTCTTTCTTTCATAACCTAACAAGATGCCATGGGTGTAAATAACCCCAAAATAGAAATAGATGCGCGAAGTATGAAATACTAAACATGACGACTCTAGTTAGTCGTAACTACGACTCGACACTAACACTCAAAATAACATACATAATGACACGAAAATGAAATATGCGTAACCAACAACGGATGATGGTGACCATAACACCTATCAAAGATGCTGATTGTGACAAATAACAATACAGATTAGAATAGAAACCATAGTAATATTGATGATGGTGGTGAAAAAAGTAAATAAAAAATTCAGGTTTAAAAGATAAACGAACAAGCTTCCTAGTTCAGAGAGAAATTTAAATATGAACGCGCACTGACCTGTACAAAGGAAGAGTGGATATAAAAATTATGTGACATTATATTTGCACCAAGAAGAGCCATGATTGAGTATGCATTCTCCCCAGTCAATCTTGGGAAAAACTCATTTGTAATGACTGGAACTTCTGGTTGACTAATTAATACGCCAAGCACATAAAAAAGCAAAGCAAAACCTGCTATGAGTGCATAAAATGTTGTTGCCTTTACATTGCCCTGTCATTCAAGTTGCCAACAAATTAAAATGAACTTTCAATGCATAACTGATCCATGTGAAAATAACAGAAGTATATATCTTACCAACAGCTGGAGTAAAACTTGAACTAGAATAGTACCAAGTATAGCAAAAATGATGCATGAGAACAAGTCCATCCCAAATAGAAGATTGAAACCATGAGCAATACCCAATACCTATTTCGAATTGAAATATTATAATCATGCAGTGAACTTGTTTATTGAGCCTTACATTTGCAAATTTGGTTCCATAGAGATGAAAGGAAATGCAGGATAAAGGAAACATAATACAATAATATTCGGCGTAACATACCATAGTAATGTCCGAAATTATCATGGATAGCTCTGCTAGAGCTCCCAAAAGCATGCATGGCAGTCTGGTATACTCCTCACTGCAAATCTTTTGCACCAAAAATGCATGACATATATTAGCTCAAATTGTAGGGAAAAAAGACTTGAACCACAGAACTGATCTTGCAAGATAATGAACGGATAAATTTTTCAACAAAGAAAATTTACTAACAACTCGAAATAAATGCATCTCAAAACTAGAAAAAAATAAGAAAATGAGCTACTGTTAGAAGTAGAACTTAAATTCACAAAGCATGAGACAACATTTTCACTTTTAACATGAGGTGATTTCCATCTGGCTTGACCAAAATATACCGTCATAGCAGAACTATATATATGTCATGCCATGTGCAGAGATCTCTAACCAAGTTCAATATGACTTTCATTGTAGAACTTCATGCCAGGGGAAACTAAACGAAAACAATTTAATTATATATAAATTTTATGTAATGGGTAAGCGGAAGCGTAGTGGGCCCATAACCCACAGTTCCGATCGGAACCTGGCTCATATACCATGTGAGAAACTACGAAAATGAGAAACAAATTTAATATTCTCATTATTTTCCACACTTTCAATGTACAGCTATGTCCTATATATAGGGAGACAAATTACAATCAAACTCCTAATACACAATCTGGGACTAATAAAGAAGAAGACAGCATGGGCCTTAACATGGACCAAGTACAATGAACAAGACTAAATGTTATTTTGTGGGCTTTGATTCTTCATTCTTCAACAGATATGAACTGAAATAGAAGATTGCACTAGAATCAGAAAAGAGGTCCAAGATAGCAAAGCATGCTCGCGCAGGTTGTTTCCTTTTAAGAACTCCTCTTTAAAAGAAAGATACAAAACTCCACAAGATAATATCTAACTCACTTAATGATACGACGCGGGCCACCAAGCATGTTGTTATATTAAAAGATGATGGTTATTATGTAATATTGCTTATTTCGTTGTAGGCTATATATAGCCATTGTAACCTAATGAGAAAACAGAATTCCTATTTTTTTTAACTTGGTATCAAAGCGGAAAAGGAACCACCGCACGAAAGAGCGGTACCCAAGCGCTTCGCTCGTCGCTCGATCCTGTTCGCTCGTTCGAACACCACAGGTCCGTCTCCAGTGCTAACCAGCGTCCGCTCTTCCCTTTCCAGCGCTATCAGAGGCCGCTTCCTTCGTCTCCATCCAGCGGCTGCCACGCCTTGGTTGTGGCCAAGAGGGCTGCAACGGGCATCCGCCCCTGCAGCACGAAGTGGCTGCTTCTCAAGGGGGTACGGCGTGCGCTTCGGCCACATGATGTGGTGATCGGCTCTAGAGCAAGAGGGGCATCGCTTAATACGGTACCGGATGCGTTAATCGGTGATGGAGCTGATCCATGCCGCCGAAGGAAGGTACGATGGAGGATGTCTTCAAGATGTTGGGCCCTGAGGAGTTGGCCACATCGTTGAGGGTGTTAGATTCATCGCATCGACCGGCGAAGTTGGAACTTCCACCGATTGATCTGAAGTTAGATGGACCGACCACCTACCTGAGTTGGTCACAACGCATGAAG
Organism: Dactylorhiza incarnata; assembly: GCA_033032865.1. Lineage (NCBI taxonomy): Eukaryota > Viridiplantae > Streptophyta > Magnoliopsida > Asparagales > Orchidaceae > Dactylorhiza > Dactylorhiza incarnata. Next base: position 1,106,916 of record JAWHQI010000340.1, on the reverse strand, counting down.
AAAACTCTTGCAACGAAGAAAGTTGGAGGCTTCTTGACAGGGGCGTTGAAGAAACCAGAGAACATATGATGGCGTGGGGAACACTTTGCGGGTCTTCCAAGTGAAGGCAGAAAATGATGACACCATTCTGGGAGAGAAAACGGTGCAGGAATACGCCTCCGAGTTAGAACGCCTATGAGTGGATTACGATCACGCCTCCGGCGGGATGTGTTGCAGTGACTCACAGTGTCGGGCCTCCAAGATCATCGTGGAGGAGAGGACGATGAAGTTCCTGAAGGGATTAGATGGCAAATTTGATCAGCAGAGAGCCCTACTTCTGTCTGGTACGAAGATTCCCACCCTTACCGAAGCCATCTCTGTCATGATCCAAGAGGATACACATCTCAAACTTCAGGCAGGGATAGGAGGGTCCACTACTGTGAAGTCAACATTAGCGGTTGTTGACTCTGGTGTTACAGGATAGAGGGGAGAGAACTGGCAGTGCTACAACTTGTTGAGAGCGAGAGAGTACCTTAGGGTTCTTTTTCTCTCAACGAATTCACCAGATCCCGGTAGCCTTTAAACCAGTTAGACACTCCTTTGGGTACACTCACCACCCGGTGAGAGTAAATTAGCTTGCATTTTAACACCCCCCCCCCCTCAATCTAATATCATAAGCATCCAACATCCCGAGCCTGAGGGAGTTTGACTGAAGAGATTTACCAGAAACGGCTTTAGTAAAGACATGTCTGCAAGTTGGTCTTCAGATGGCACAAACACCATCATAATAGATTGATCCTGAAGTTTGTCCCGCACAAAGTGACAATCAATTTCGATGTGCTTTGTCCTCTCATGGAAGACCGGATTGTTGGCAATATGAATCGCAGCTTGATTATCACAGTGAAGATACATGGCCTCAAGAACAGGGAAGCTCATTTCCCCCAAGATAGATTTAATCCAGATGAGTTCACAGGTAGTGACAGCAATGGCACGGTACTCTGCTTCAGTGGAGGAACGAGCAACAACATTTTTCTTTTTACTTCTCCAGGAAATAAGGTTGCCACCAACAAAGATAGAGTAACCACTCGTAGATCTTCTGTCTAGTGAAGAACCCGCCCAATCGGCATCACAGTATCCATGGACTTTAAGGTGACCATGGTCACGAAAGAGAATACCTTTTCCAGGATCCCTTTTGAAGTATTTGAGGATTTGAAGAACAGCTTGATGATGATGAACTTTAGGACTGTGCATGAATTGAGTGACCAGGCTAACAGCAAAGGAGATATCGGGTCGGGTAATTGTCAGATAAATCAGTTTTCCCACAATACGTTGAAATTCTAACTTTCTCTCAAGATCTGGAGAAGTCACCTTGTGAATGTCATAATTAGGATCCACTGGGCTATCCACAGGTTTGACTCCCAATATCCAACTTCACTGAGGAGGTCCAAGACATATTTGCGCTGAGAGATCATAATCTTCCCGGCAGATCGAGCGATCTCAATTCCGAGAAAGTATCGAAGGAGGCCCAAATCCTTGATTTCAAAGATAGAAGCCAATTTTCCTTTTACTTGAGCAATGTGGTAATCATTAGTTCCAGTAATAATGATATCATCTACATAGACAATGAGAATAGTGGTACATTCCTATTTTCTGTAAACAAAAACTGGTGGTTAGAGGTACAACGAGTGAAGTTTAGATCCAAAAGTTTGTTACTTGGCTTGGCAAACCAGGCACGAGGTGACTGTTTGAGACTATATAAGGCTTTCTTGAGGCGACACCCATGTCCTTTAGGAACATCCATGCCAGGAGGAGGCATCATATAGATTTCTTCCTCCAATTCACCATGGAGGAAGGCATTTTTTACATCAAGCTGGTGCAGAGTTCAAGACTTATGAGCTGCAATTGACAACAAGATTCTAACTGTTCAGTTTAGCAACATGAACAAATGTCTCTTGGAAATCAACTCCATCAATCTGAGTAAAGTCTTTCGCCACCAATCTCGCTTTATATCGATCGAGAGTTCCATCCTGAAGAAATTTAGTAGTATATATCCATTTGCATCCAATGGGATGACGCCCGTGAGGAATAGGAACAATTTTCCAAGTCTTTTGACGTTGGAGGGCATTCAACTCCTCCTCCATAGCTTTTACCCAATTAGGGTTTAAGCTAGCTTCTAAAAAATTGCTAGGAATAGAAATAGAGGAAACAAAAGCAGGGTAAGCTTTCAAGGAGTGAGAGATAGAATTATACCCAACAAACTTATCAATAGGATATCTGGTATGGACACTATGAATTTGAAGAGCAGAAGTGGACTCCTGAGTGGAGTTGGTTCTTGGATCTGGCAGAGTGGTGGTGGGTGGTGAAGCATGAGTGTGACATTCTTGCCCAATATTTCTGTTATGCCTTCTTTTGTAGACTTGAATATCCTTCCTTCTGTACACCTGAAGGTCATTGGTGGGCGCTTCCTTCCTGACCAGAATTTTCATACTGCCCTGAGCAATCACACCAACTAGCGCAGGTAAGGGGGGCATCGAATCACTCTCCTCTTTGCTCTTTTCCTAAAAAGTAATCGTTTTGCCCTCATCGGAGTAATATGGGGTATTTTCAAAGAAGGTAACATCTTTTGATATAAACTTTCTTCGGAGAGCAGGAGAATAACACTTATACCCCTTTTGATTTGCAGCATATCCCACAAAGATACATTTTGTCGCTTGAGGGCCTAATTTATCCCTATGAGGCCCCACAATATGGACAAAGGCAACACAACCAAATATCTTAGGGGGGAGATTGAATAGAGGCATTGTTATGCTACCGCTAGGGTTCTAGAACGAAAAGAGAAAACTAGGAATGAAGAAGACGGCTAGGGTTTGAAGAAAAGAAAAATACCTGAATATGAATTTGCATGCCTCCAAAAGAGGGGGAGTGGGGTATTTAAGTGACCCCACTCCACAGTTGAATTATATTATTCAAGTCGGTGTATTACTAATATTATTTAAGTCCCTTTTGTAACGCTATATATATCCCCTTTAGAGGATGAATACGATGCTTGATTTTATTCCTCCTATTCTAACTTGGTATCAGAGCTATCTCGCGTGCCCTAGCCGTCTCGCTCTCGCTCTCGCTTCCGCCACACGCATCGCTCCTCGCTCTCGCTTCCGCACCCCGAGCGCAGCCCGTCGGTCTTCCTCTCCGTCCGTTTGAGAGTCGACCGGCCCTCTTCCTTCTTCTCCGTCCGTCTCATGCCGCCCTAGGCTTCTGCCGACGACGCCAGGGTCGGCACAGATGTGTCTTGCCGCAGCCGCTGCTGTTGCTATGTCCCCGTGTGGCGTTGTACTCCTGCCGTTGCCGCAGCCGCTGTCTTGCAGCAGCCGCCTTCTCCTGCCGCTGTCCTAGCGCCTTGCCTCCGTCTTGCTGCTGTCTTGACTCCTTCGTGGCGTTTCTCTGTTGATTGGTAGCCCTCTTTTTTGCTCTTATGGGGGATTCTACGGGTTCTTCGCCACCTGTGAGTGAGATTATGCCAGCGATGGGTGACCCGCAGCGGACCCATGGCCACTCGGGCTCTTTGAAGATCACCACCGTTCCCTTGGACGGAACGAACTATCTGGAATGGTCTCGTGCTGCGCAACATGTGATCCGCAGCCATCAGATGTTTGGCTATATTGATGGCTCTATTCGGGAGCCCGCCAAGACTGACCCTACGTGGCGACGCTGGGACTCTGAAAATTCCCTTGTTGTTTCATGGCTCCTTCATTCCATGTCCCCCAAGGTATATCGGAGTTACATGCTTCTGGACTCGGCCTATGATATCTGGACCCGGGCAAAAGACACGTACTCGCAGATTGGGAGTTCCACTCAGATCTATGAACTTACCCGTCGCATTCTGGAGCTTAGACAGGGATCTCTGACTGTGTCTGCTTACTTCTCGGAGTTTGAACGCCTCTACCAGGAGCTGGACTTTTTTGAGCATTTCACAGCTTCCTGCACGGCCGATGCTGTGAAGCTTCAGGAGAAGGAAAACCGTTACCGCTTGCATGTCTTTCTGATGGGGCTTAACATGGAATCTGATACTGTCCGGACGCACGTCTTGCATCGTTCACCCCTTCCGTCCCTACGAGAAGCGTTCAGCATGGTCCTTGGTGATGATGATCGCCGCCGATCCCTCAGCACGCCTGCTCCTGCAGTGGATCGGTCTGCCTTTACTAGTGTTGGTGGTGTTAGTCGAGGAGGTTCCACCAATACCAGCACAATTCCCACGTGTGATTACTGTGGTCGTCGGGGACATGCTCGGGATACATGCTTCAAGCTGCACCCTCATCTTGCTCCTTCTGGTCGTGGTCGTGGTCGTGGCCGTGGTCACGGACGTGGAGGCTACCGTCAGACCGGGACTCGTCCTCAGGATGCTGCTTTCTCTACGGATGTGTATGATGAGGGACTCTCTACTGCTTCCGGCCAGCTTACTTCTCAGGAGTTGGATGCCTTCCGCCGCCTGCTTCATTCTCAGTCTGATCCGTCCCAGGCGGCCTCTGCTTCTATTGCCTCTATTGCCATGCCGAGTGCTCCTACTGCTACTGCTTCCTCGTCCGAGTGGGTACTGGATTCCGGTGCCACCCATCACATGACCGGCTCTTCCTCAGGTTTTCACTCTTACTCTCCTTTGTCTGGTAAGGACAAAGTTATGTCTGCAAATGGCCTGCTGACCCCTATTGCTGGCAAAGGCCAGATCCTTTGTTCTCCTACTATTTCTTTACCTTCTGTTCTTCATGTTCCTTCATTTCCTCGCAATTTACTCTCCATTAGTAATATTACCCGCTCTCTCAATTGTTCTGTAACCTTTTTTCCTGACTCCTGTGTTTTTCAGGAACTGGGTACGAAGCGGAGCATTGGCAGTGGTAGGGAACGCGGTGGTCTGTATTACTTGGATGTGACCTCCTCCCAGGCCCTCTCGAGTTCTGCTGTTACTTCTGAGGATGTTCGTCGCTGGCACCTCCGGCTTGGACATCCCTCACCTCTTTATCTTCAGAAACTATTTCCCGCTTTCTCTCCTGTTTTAGATACTTTTGTTTGTAATGTTTGTGATGAGTCTAAGCATGTGCGCCATAGTTCATCACATTTATCTTCTCCTTGTACTACTCCGTTTGATGTTATTCATTCTGACGTTTGGGGTCCGTCCCCAGTTTCATCTATTTTTGGTTTTCGATGGTTTGTCACCTTTATTGATGGTTTTTCCCGCACATGTTGGGTTTATCTATTGAAGAAAAAAAGTGAAGTTTTTTCCTGTTTTCAACTCTTCCATAAAATGATTCAGACCCAATTTCACGGGGTTGTCCGTGTTTTGCGTAGTGATAATGGGGGTGAATATGATGATCGCGGTGCGTTTGGCACATATCTCAAAGCTCACGGTATTATCCACCAAACGACGTGTGTTCACACCTCAACTCAAAATGGTGTTGCCGAAAGAAAAAACCGGCACCTCCTAGATATGGCCCGTTGCCTCCTGGGTACTATGCATCTCCCCAAATCTTTTTGGGCTGATGCAATTCTTACCGCTACTCACCTTATCAATCGGCTTCCTTCACGTATCTTAGATTATGCTACCCCCCTCGCTCGTCTGTCCACCATGGCTACGGTCTATACTTCGCATCTGTCCCCCCGAGTTTTTGGTTGTGTGTGCTTCGTCCACGTTCATGTTCCCCACCGTGACAAACTGGATCCTCGTGCCATTCGTTGTGTGTTCGTCGGATACTCCTCCACTACGAAGGGGTATCGATGCTTCCACCCGCCTTCCGGTCGTCTCTACTGCACTATGGATGTGACCTTTCGCGAAGGGGAATCCTATTTTCCGTCCTCGACTCACTCTGTTCGTCAGGGGGAGAGTTTTGTAGATCTTCCCCTTCCTTATTTTCCTGTTCACTCGGTTCCCTCTCTACCTCAGCTTCCACCATCGCTTCCTCTACCTGAGCAAGGTACCCCTATTCCTATTCCTATTCCTATTCCTATTCCTATTCCTATTCCCTCTCCGGATGTTCCCCTATCTCCTTTCCCTCATGTGTATCACCGGCGCTCCTCACGTATACAGGCTCCTACGTCCCTGCTTCCACCCGTGCCTGCTTCGGCCTCAGATTCTGATGATGCGGATTTGGATGTTCCGCTGGCTCAGTTACGAGATAAGTTTGCTTCTACTAAACACCCTATTTCTAACCATGTGACATATCATCATCTTTCTCCTGGCCACCAGTTTTTTATCGCTTCCCTTTCATCTGTCGTTATTCCTAAGACTTGGCAGGAAGCTCTGGGCATTCCGGTTTGGGCTCAGGCTATGAAAGAAGAGATGGCTGCCTTGGACAAGAATCACACTTGGGATGTCACCCCTCTTCCACATGGTAAGAAAGCCGTTGGCTCCAGATGGGTCTTTTCCGTCAAGCTAAATGAAGACGGGAAAGTTGAACGGTATAAGGCTCGGTTGGTCGCCCGTGGGTACACTCAGACTCAGGGAGTTGATTACCAGGAGACTTTTGCTCCAGTGGCTAAGATGGATTCTATTCGGGTCCTTCTGTCTGTCGCCGCTATCTTGGGATGGGACCTCCACCAGTTAGATGTCAAGAACGCTTTTCTCCATGGCGATCTTGAAGAAGAGGTGTATATGACATTTCCTCCTGGTTTTGTGAGAGATGGAGGGCAGCCCCTTGTTTGTAAGTTACTGAAATCCTTATATGGATTAAAGCAGTCACCCAGAGCGTGGTTTGGCAGATTTCTCAAGGCTATGCTCAAGTTTGGGTATAAACAGGCGCAGTCAGACCACACCATGTTCATTCAGAGACGTGATCAGAGTCTTGTGGTTCTCATTGTCTATGTGGACGATATTGTTATCACCGGTAATAATGCGAGTGAGATTGTCAATCTCAAGTCCCTCTTGGCCAAGGAATTTGAGGTGAAAGACTTGGGAAAGTTACGATACTTTCTGGGAATAGAGGTTACTAGATCTGATCAGGGCATCTTCATATCTCAGCGGAAGTATGTCCTGGACTTGCTTCAAGAGACTGGGATGCTTGGGTGTGTTCCTGCGAACACCCCTATGGAGGAGAATCATGGGATCTGTGACGACAGTGACAGTGACAGCGTTGAGGCCGCCCGCTATCAGAGATTAGTTGGGAAACTGATTTACTTATCTCATACCCGTCCTGATATCACATATGCTGTGGGTATTTTGAGTAGGTATATGCACGCTCCTCGGGTCAGACATCAGCAGGCAGTGTACCGCGTCCTACGATACCTTAAGAAGGCCCCGGGACGGGGACTTCTGTTCTCAAAAAATGACCACTTGAAAATAGAGGTTTACACGGATGCCGATTGGGCCGGCTGCCGTGACGATCGAAAATCCACTACTGGTTATTGTTCGTTCGTTGGGGGAAATCTTGTGACATGGAGGAGCAAGAAGCAGCACGTTGTGGCCAGATCTAGTGCCGAAGCTGAGTACCGTGCAATGTCACTTGGAATGTGTGAGGGACTTTGGCTATGTACTGTCCTTCAAGACTTGGGTCTCCCCAGAACTTCTCCTTTCTCCTTGTTCTGCGACAACAAGGCTGCTATCAGTATAGCCCATAATCCGGTTCAACATGACAGGACCAAGCATGTTGAGGTGGACCGTCACTTCATCAAGGATCACTTGAACAAAAGAAACGTGGTTACTCCATTCATCAGTTCAAGAGATCAACTGGCCGATGTGTTCACTAAAAGCTTGGGAAGTGACATTTTCACGGATGACATCAGAAAACTGGGAATGACGGATATCTACCATCCGACTTGAGGGGGAGAGTTGAATTATATTATTCAAGTCGGTGTATTACTAATATTATTTAAGTCCCTTTTGTAACGCTATATATATCCCCTTTAGAGGATGAATACGATGCTTGATTTTATTCCTCCTATTCTAACTTCCACAAGGTGCCGGACGGCCCCCATTGGGGCTGAACCGGTGCGGTTCAGCCCCCTCCTCTTATTAATTAGTTGCGGGCTGAACCGGATGGTTCAGCATGGTCTTTTCCCGGCGCATCTTTAGGTCTTCTGGCGTACTTATATCCACGGAACCGTAGATCGTCTGGGGGCATAACATTCTCCTCCCCATCAAGAGGCAGCTTGTCCTCAAGCTGAAAGTCGGGAAAGTGCTCCCGGAACTCCAGAAAGTCCACCCATGAGTTGTGAGCCTCTGCCAGGTCCTTCCACTTAACCAGCACCTCGGGGCGATATTCTGTGCCCCTCTTCTTCCATCTGGACAGCAATATATCCTCCGGACTAGGACGTAACTCGCCGGTAGTAGTAGCCGCGGGAAGACAAGGAGTAACTGTAACCGCTGCCCCCAACTTCTTCTTAAGCAAGGAAACATGAAAAGTGGGGTGAATACGGGACCCCTCAGGTAGGGCAAGAGTGTAGGCAACTGGTCCCACCCGGTGAGTGATACGAAAGGGCCCATAGTACCGGGGAGCTAGTTTCTGGTTGGCGCGGCGAGCAACGGACAGCTGTCTGTACGGTTGAAGACAGAGGAAAACCTCATCCCCCACCTGAAACTCCCGCTCGGTCCTGTGCTTGTCGGCCTGCACCTTCATCCTGGCTTGGGCTGCAAGGAGATTATCCCGCAGGAGAGCCAAGGTCTGATCACGATCTCGTAATGCCTGATCCACTGCAGGAAGAGCTCTACTGCCTGGCTCATAAGAACGCAAAGATGGTGGCGGTCACCCGTATACAATCTCAAAGGGAGTGATCTTGCTAGCGGTGTGGTACGACGTGTTGTAACAATACTCCGCCCAATGGAGCCATCGTGTCCAAGAGCGTGGCTCATCCGTGACAAAGCAGCGGAGGTATGTCTCCACTCCCCGATTCAAGACCTCCGTCTGACCATCAGTCTGTGGGTGATTCGTCGTGCTCATGCGAAGCCGCGTGCCTTGTAACCGGAAGAGTTCCTGCCAAAAGTTGCTGATGAAGACCGGGTCGCGGTCGGAGATGATCGATCGAGGAATACCGTGAAAGCGAACCACCTCACGGGCGAAGAGCTCGGCAACTGTCTCTGTGGAGTACGGGTGGCTGAGTGCTAAGAAATGGCCGTACTTGGACAGCTTGTCCACGATCACCAGAATCACCGACTTGCCTTGCGACCGGGGCAAGCCGTCAATGAAATCCATAGACACCGTCTCCCACACCTGCTGCGGAATCTCCAAGGGGGTGAGCAGCCCTGCTGGCGACGTAGTCTCGTACTTCTGGCGCTGACAGACCTCGCATTGTTGCACGAAACGCTGGACGTCCTGGCGCAAACCTCTCCAAAAGACATTGGCTCAAAGGCGTTGCAGAGTGCGGAGCACGCCGACATGACCTCCGGATGGTGATGAATGGAACTCCTGTAACATGACATCCTTCCAAGTGGACGAAGCCGGAATAACCACGCGCCCTTGGTAGTACAAGTGTCCCCCAATCAGCTGATAACCTGGGGATGTCGGATGGCCTTGCCGTAAAGCCTCTAGAATAGGCTGAAGCTCTGGGTCCGCGGCTATGTCGGTCAGAATGTCATCTAAGGATTCAATCAAAGGCCCAGAGATATGGAGAACGGTGCTCTCTGGAAGTCGGGACAAGGCATCTGCCACCACATTCTCCTTCCCCTGCTTGTAAACAATCTCATAATCATAACCTAGCAGCCTAGTCAGCCACTTCTGTTGGAGCGGGGACGCCAGTCGTTGCTCCAGAAAGTGATTCAGACTCTGATGATCGGTGCGAACCTTGAAATGATGGCCCAGTAAGTAAGGTCGCCATAGAGTCACCGCATGAAGGATCGTCAGCATCTCCTTCTCATAGGTAGAGAGGCCCAAAGTGCGAGGAGCCAAGGCCTTGCTAAAGTATGCTAAAGGCCGCCCCTCTTGCATCAGCACTTCCCCAATGCCTACCCCCGACGCATCGGTCTCCAACACGAATTCCTTGCTGAAATCCGGTAGGGCAAGCACCGGTGTGGTCGTCATAGCCTCCTTGAGAGCGGAAAAGGCTTGCTCTGCTTCCTCATGCCATGTGAAAGATTCCTTGTGGAGGAGCTGGGTGAGCGGACAAGCCAACTTGCCGTAGTCCTTCACAAAACGCCGATAATATCCAGTAAGGCCCAGGAAGCCCCGTAACGCCCGTACCGTGGTCGGTCGCGGCCAAGTAACCATGCTCTCGATCTTCCTCGGATCCGCTCGGACCCCCTGAACAGAGACCAGATGGCCCAAGTACTCCACCTCGGGCTGCCCAAAAGAACACTTCGACTGCTTGGCATAGAACTGATGCTGACGAAGAATGGAGAGGACCTCTGCCACATGCTCTAGATGCTCCGCCCAACTGCGACTGTACATCAAGATGTCATCGAAGAATACGAGAACCGGTCGCCGTAGGAGCGGCCGAAAGGTCTCGTTCATCACCGCCTGAAAGGTCGAAGGGGCGTTGGAGAGCCCAAAGGGCATCACCAAGAACTCATAGTGCCCATCGTGCGTGCGAAACGTCGTCTTGTGGATGTCCTCAGTCTTCATCCGTATCTGATGGTAGTCGGACCGTAAGTCTAGCTTGGTGAAAAGGCTGGCCCCATGTAGTTCATCCAGCAGCTCCTCGATCATAGGAATCGGAAACTTGTCCTTGATCGTAGAATCATTCAAGTTTCGGTAATCCACGCAGAACCGCCATGATCCATCCTTCTTTTTCACCAATATAATAGGTGAGGAGAAAGCACTCGTACTCGACCGTATAATGCCAGCAGCCAACATCTCCTTCACGCTTCTTTCAATCTCCGCCTTCTGAATGTATGGGTATCGGTAGGGCCTGACATTCGGGGGCGTAGCCCCATCCTTCAACTGGATGATATGTTCCCTGGACCTGGGCGGCGGTAGGCCCCGTGGTTCCCGGAACACATCCCCAAACTGGGACAGAAGTGCCTGAATCTCCTTCGGAATGAGCGGAGGGCCTGCGTCTGGCGTCGCCACTCCCACCACCATAGCCATAGGGGAGCCCTCGACCTCCAACCGTTGCAGGCTCCGCAGAGATATTTCCTTCAGGGGGGAAGAACGAATACCCCGAAGGCAGTAATCCCTCCCCAACTGGGAGAACTCCATAGTAGGATGAACCCAATCTGTGGTGACCCGTTGTAGCTGAAGCAGCCACTGAACCCCCAGCACCATGTCTGAACCCCTAATCGGAAGTAAATACAGGTCTGTGTGGCACACATAGCTCTGCATCCGGATTTCCGCACCCTTCATCACCCCTTCGCACCTCAATTTGCTACCATCGGCCACCATGACCTGGAAAGCCGCATCCTTATCGATCGGTCGCCCCACCTTCAGAGCAACTGCCGGGTTGATAAAGTTGTGGGTACTCCCACTATCTATCAGTATGGTAACCCGCTCCCTGCCGATCAGACCTGTGAAACGGAGTGTCACCGGGACTGATCCCCCCTCCATGGCCTGTATAGAAACCCCAAACTCTGTCAGGTCGAGTCCCTCAGTATCGACACTCTCCAGTGGGTCCTCTTCCTCATCCTTCTCTCTCAGCATAAACACCTGAATCTTCTGGCAATTGTGTCCCCGTGTGTACTTCTCATCACAATTAAAGCACAGACCCTTCTCCTTCCGAGCCTGCATCTCCGGCCAAGTCAACTTAGTCACCGTGGGACGAATGGGAGGTGGCTGATCTCTCCGTCCCGCTGCGGGGGCCGCGGGTGGCCTGGTCGTCGTCCGGTTCCGCTGCCTGTTGTAACGCTCCTCCTGTATCCGAGCGATGCTAATAGCATGGCTCAGACTGCGCGGCAAGCACGCGTGTACCTCGTCACGCAAGAGGTCCTTCAAACCCGAGATGAAATAGCTCAGCATTGTCTGCTCTCCCCAAGTGACCCGGTTGGCCAGCCTCTCGAACTCCGTCCGGTACTCCGTGACCGTGCCCCGTTGGCGAAGTTTCTGAAGACTGGCCTTCACGTCCTCGTACTCCAGTGGTCCGAATCTAGCCGAGAAAGCCTCTATGAACTCGGCCCAGGGAGCGTAGGTGCGTCCCCGCAAAAACCATTTTGTCCACTGGTACGCGTCCTCCTCCAGATGGAAGGCCGCCAACTGTACCCACTGAGCCTCAGGAACCTCCTGATATCTGAAGAACAGCTCGGCCTTTTAGATCCACTCGAGTGCGTCGCCTCCCCGGAACTTCGGAAAGTTCATCCGTGTCAGCTTGGGTTGCATGTAAGGTCGCTGAAATGCACCTCCCAAGCCGCCTCCATCTTGGCCCATCGGCCCCATATTGGCCGGCCCATACCCCCCGTTAGGAGCGTTAGCTGGTTGGGGAGGAAAAAATCTCGTTGCGCCCCCGAGCGGAACAGCATTTGCCCCGGTTGGGCGAAACAGCCCAAATCCTTGGTGTTGTGGCCTCCACGGCTGCCGTGGTTGTTGTCCGGGGCCAAACGGAACAGCTGCCCCTTGCCCGGTGCCTCCTCCATTCCGCAGCAGCCCTCCCGGTCCCTGTGGAGGCTGTTCGAACCCCCAGGAAGCAGGCGCACCTCCGCTGAACCCCGAGGGAGCATTCCCAGTCTCCGCCGCCCTGCTAGACCCCGTCCGGGGTGGCTCCGCCCCTTCCCGGCCTCCTGGGTGGCCGTCGATTAGACCCCAGGTCTCGGGCGGTACGCCCGATAGTCCGCCCGCTCGGAAGGGAGGTCCGAACCCCCTCGCTGCCTCCGGAGCTTCTCCCGCGCCCGATCCCGCTCCGGAACCACGCGTCGGGCCTCCCGTGCTATTCCCCGCTCCGTTGCCCCCTTCTCTAGGGGTGTTTGCTGTCTCGGCGTCGGAGCCATCGCTGTTTACCGCTTTCCCTTTCAGATTTTGCAAGAGGAGGGATTTCAACTCCTCCATCCTCGCGTCGATGCGCTCTTCCAGATGTTGCTGTGAGGTCTTCACGCCTTCCTCGAAGGCCGCTACCGAATCCGTCAAGGCGACATAGTTCTCCTCGATGGCGGCCAAGCGCGCCATTTCCGCCTCCGTGCGCGTCACCATGGTCGCAGGAAGGATGCTCTGATACCAAATGTTATGCTACTGCTAGGGTTCTAGAACGAAAAGAGAAAACTAGGAATGAAGAAGACGGCTAGGGTTTGAAGAGAAGAAAAATACCTGAATATGAATTTGCATGCCTCCAAAAGAGGGGGAGTAGGGTATTTAAGTGACCCCACTCCACAAGGGGCCGGTCGGCCCCCATTGGGGCTGAACCGGTGCGGTTCAGCCCCTCCTCTTATTAATTAGTTGCGGGCTGAACCGGATGGTTCAGCCCGGCCTTTTCCCGGCGCATCTTTAGGTCTTCTGGCGTACTTATATCCACGGAACCGTAGATCGTCCGGGGGCATAACAGGCATATTTGGGCAAAGAAGCTTCAGAGGATACTTCCCTTCCAAGGTGTCAGTGGCCATCTGATTAATTAGATAAACGGATGTGAGGATACCTTCATCCCACAGTCCCTTAGGGACGTGCATCTCTTGCAATAGGCAACGAGTCATCTCCATGATATGTCGATTTTTCCTTTCGGCTACCCCATTCTGCTGAGAGGACCTCAGACAGGAAGTTTGGAAAATAATACCATGATCTCCCAAGAATCTCTGAAGATCACTACTTGTAAATTCACCTCCATTATCACTTCTAAGGATTTTAATTTTAACTTCAAACTGAGTCAGCACATGATGATAGAATAACTGAAAAATTTCTGAAACCTCATTTTTCCTTTTCATAAGATACACCCAAGTAAAGCGAGAATGATCATCAATAGAAGAGACAAAATATTAAAATCCATTCACAGAGCAAATAGGAGATGTCCAGACATCAGAATGTATCAAATCAAAACATTTCACACTTTGACTCTGGCTAGGGGCATAGTTGGTTCTACAATGCTTAGCCAATTCACAGGACTGACAATCAAACATAGAGTTCTTAACATCAATAAAATGCGGAAAGATAGTTTTTAGGGTCTTCAAACTAGCATGCCCAAATCTCTTGTACCACAACATCAACTGATCATGATTGGTTGGCAGCTGTGCACCAAAAGCTTGATGGTTGTCCATGACATACACACCACCAGACTCACGTCCACCTACAATCGTCTTCCCACTCGCCAGATCCGGGAAAACACAATGAGAAGAGAAAAAGGTAATAGAACAGTTGAGTTGTTTGGTTAAACTGCTCACAGATAACATATTTGTAGGGAATGAGGGAACAATAACCACAGATTTGAGAGAAACAGAGGGTGAAAGATGAATAACCCCTTTACCAGTCACAGAAGCCAAGGATCAATCCGCGAGTTTCACACTGCCAGATGCAGGAGAAATAGAAGAGACCCCCACAGAAGACCCAGTCATATGGTCGGAGGCCCCCGAATCAATGATCCAAGGAGGAGAGGGTCCTTTTGAGGACACAGAAGTAGTGTGAACATGGGCAGCAGTGCCCGCCAAGTCACCAGCAAAATGTCTTCCAGAAGTATTGGCTTTCAGATCCTTGAGTTCCCTAGTCAGACTCTCGTTTTCCGCCAGGAGATATCCTGTATTCTCTAAATTGTTATACATAGTTGTTTTGGTCTCACATATTTGTCATCAGAACCACGGGTCCACCCTGAAGGAACCAAGTGAGGATGAAGATCCCAACATTTCTCTTTCCCATGTCCTTTCTTCTCACAGTGAGGACACTTCATTCGACTCTTAGCTTCTTGTCTCATATTTCTTGATCGCCGCCACCTCTGCTCAACGACGAGAGCAGATTTCTCATGGCCAATATGAACATCTGAACGAATGGCGTTTATGCGGCTTGTCTCCCCTCTAATATAGTGGGCCACTGTCTCCAGATCAGGCACAGAGCCTCTTCCCTGCATCTGAACTCTCTGAAATTCGAGTTCTGGAGGAAGACCAGAAAGCATTTCGAACACTCTCCGTTGCATAAGTTCCATCTTGTAATCTTCTATAGTCTAGATAGCAGAATATTGATCAAGTTCCGCCCACTTATGGGTCAGTTTGCTATAATATTCCTCAAAATCACTCATCCCTGCCATGTGGATCTGCTCAGTCTGGAGTTGATATATTCTAGTCAAGTCCTTTTTTGAATAATTTCGATCGATTAACTCCCACATGTCTTTTGCAGTTTGACAGAACAGGAAGTGACTTGCAATCTTGGATTCCATAGAATTGACAAGCCAATTTATCACAGTAAGGTTCTCGCCTTCCCATTCCTCATAAAGAGAATCAGTTGTGCCTAGGGCCGGCTTGGATCCGGTGATAAACCCAAGTCTTCGACGACTCCCAATGAATATCCGCATAGATTGGGCCCATAGAAGGTAGTTTCTCCCATTGAGCTTGATGTGAGTGACCCCTTGATTGAAATCCATGTTAGAACTCCCTCCACTATAGTGTTTGGGTTGATCAACGACCCCTTCAGAGGCACTAGCACTTTTCAATTTCTCCATACGGACATACAAACCGGCTGGACCTTTGGGAACCCACAGGAGACAACAGCAGCAAGGGAAAGCAAAAAGAAGCCAACAGCAGCGGCTGGAAGCAGACTGGCGGCAGCAGCAGGAAGCTCCAGGAGGAAGCCAACAACAGATCGGCAGCGGAGGCAGGGACGAAGCTCCAGGACGACACCAGCGCAGCGGAAAGCAGTGGCAGCAGCAGGAAGCAGCGGCAGAGACGGCAACGGCTGGAAGCGCAGCAGCTGGAAGCGGCGGCAGTCGATACGCAGAACAACTGGATCGACGACAGCGGGAAGCGCAGCGGCTGGAAGCGGCGGCAGTCGATACGCAGAACAGTTGGAACGACGATAGCGGGAGACGACAGCGCAGGACAGGGCTGAAGACGAACACGAGCCGACAATCGACGTCCCAACACGACGACGAGAATGCACGCAGGCAGAGAAGAAAGGAGGAACGCGCGACGAGCCTTCAGGTCGACGGGAGAAACGCTGCTCTGATACCATGTTGAGAGCGAGAGCATACCTTAGGGTTCTTTTTCTCTCAACGAATTCACAAGAGACCGGTAGCCTTTAAACCAGTTAGCCACTCTTTTGGGTACACTCGCCACCCGGTGAGAGTAAATTAGCTTGCATTTTAACACAACTGTGGGTAGGTGGGTCATCTGAGGTATGCCTGCCCCAAGCCGCCCAAGGAGGGAGTCTGGGGAGGAGAAATTTTCTTGTCATGAGAAAAAGAAAAGCGGAAGAAGTGATACTCTGTGATGGGTCCCGGGAAAAACAAAAAGCAATGTAGTTTCTCGGTGGGAACAGACGGTGTTGCGGCCAAGGGAATGTGGCGTGAATGGTGAGATGTTATCAGTAGGGTCACAGGAAGAGTGGAGACGACAAAGCTAACTAGGTGAAGTCAGGAGCAAGCAGTGACTGCACTAGAAGTGGTAGTGATGTTGTCGAAGGATATGTTATCGTTGGACTAGAAATAGTCGTGGGCTACAGAGATAGTACAGGACCTAGAAATTGTGTAATAAGGAGGAACAATGTTGGTAGAACAAATGGAGGTAGAGATGGTCGGGTTGGTGGTGCAGTGATGATGTTAGGGAAGGGTGTAGACGGATCTAGGTGGGGCAAAGGTTGAACTACCGGATGGGTTTGCGTGGCTTGGATTTGGAGGGGGGAGTGATAAGGTGTGGAAGCGTCGGATTTAAGGAGGTTGAGGTCGGCAAGGGTGGGTCAAGTAATGTTGTGATATCTATATAAGGCTAAGATTTGGGGGAGGACCCGTGGATAGGAAGCAAAGGCTGGTGGTTGAGTTGGGGGTGGTTTCGATAGTTTTTTACTCTTGGGAAGCAATGGCAAATGACAGGGAAAATTCGTGTATTTGTGGAGAACCATTGTGGATGTGAGTTGGACCTATTGTTAGCTCGAGACTTGGGGGAAATGGCTAACATGCATCTTGCAGATTTCGGCATATTGTGTGAATATCCTCATGCAAGGCAGAAAATTCAAGAAAGTGAAAGGAGAGTTTAGTTCTTATTTATTTTATTAAAACTCTTGTTTAAGTTTTACTTTCAAAATAAATGATATATATAAATATATAAGCGTGTTTGTTGATTGAGTAATAAACACAAACAGTAAAAGTGCAAAGTAATAAACAGCAAATAAGAAATAAAACAAAGAAAGCAAAGCACATCCAGATGACACAAGATATATAGTAGTTCCCCAAAACCCGGGTACATCTACTCTTCTACCCACTGATATGAATCCACTAGGAGAGTTGATCAGGTGCCCTCACAACAAGGTATTTTTGATCAGGTGTCCACACACCAATGGATGTTTGATCAGGTGCCCAATTCACCTATAAGCTTTTGACCAGGTGCTTATAAACCAACTAGATTTTTTGATCAGGTGTCTTGCCACCAACAGGTAAACTTTTGAAGGGAGTTTTAACACTGTACAAGATGGGGAAGGAGAAAGGGAAAGGATTTATTGTTCTTCTCTTTGTGCTGAGAAGACTCTTGATGAAGATCCTGATTGGTAGTTGAGTTGGATCTTGATGATGATGATGTTGAAGAAGACTCCCCCTGTCTGATTTAGTTTAGATGACAACCTTGAGTATGGAGCTTCTTCTCTAGAAAGCAAATCCTCTGTTCTTCTTTTTGCAGTTATGATCCTGAGCAAATAATAGTGTTTGGTGTCTCAGGATGAAGATGATCTGCAAGAAAGAAGTTAGGCAAAAAGAAGATATAATAATATATTTGATCTGATCTTCTTTTGCTCCTCTGTTTCTCTTCTTCTTCCTTTTCCTGTACAGCCAATGTTAATGTATTCTGTCTATCTATGTTAGATCTGTACAGCAATATATATTCTGTATATATATATATATGTTAAGAGAAAACAGCTGTATATATTCTGATATATATTCTGCTGTAATATATTCTGCTGTCGTGTATAGTTGTTTTAATCCTTGCCGACCAAAGAGGAAAGAATAAATATATCTTTCATTTCCCAGATCCTTGAGCAGATAACTTGCCGTGTTTGACTTGCTGCAACGGCTATATTAATTAATGCTTTTGTCAAACGGCTACAACATTAAATGCTTGCACGTTGTAATATTAAATCAGCAATATATATATATAGAAATATATAAATATTACTTTAATAAAGTCTGACAGCATAATATAATAAGAAATATAATTCTGCATAAATTTCGTCGAACTGAGCTCCACTTTCGTCGAGCTCAAACATTTGATTCGTCGACCTCATTATTTGATTTACTGTTTCTGAACATCTGCCGAAATTTGTCGACCGCTGTTCGTCATTCGTCGACCGCTGTTCTGGCTGGAATTCGTCGACCGCTGTTCGTCATTCGTCGACCGCTGCTTCCTTGCTAAAATGTCGAGCGCTGCTATAGTATAATTTGTTCGCCGATCGCTGTCCGACGAATGCTGAGCGTCGTTCGACGTTTGTCGAACGCAACTAATATCTGAAATACATTTCTTCTCTTATATTATATTATATTAATTTCTCTTATAATATTTTCTCTTATAATATTTTCTCTTATATTATTTTCTCTTATATTAATTAGTCTATTATTATATATATATTTTTCTTAGTATATTATTTATATATATATATATATATATATTATTTTCAGCCTTTTATTTATATGTCTATTTGCAACCTTCTTTCTTAATGATAATTAATATAAGTTATAGGATATATTATGATATAAACTTAGACACTAAAGGTGGATCCTAACTCAAATCAAAACTAAGGTTCCAACAGAAAGGTAAGTTGGCAACGCGGCAGTGAGCTTGGTCCATGGCGAGAAAGGGATAGTGAGGTGCTGGATCCCGAAGGCCGATCAAGATGAAAACAATGAGTGGCAAGTCCGGCAAACTGATATGAATTGAAACTAAAGATTGCACTAGAATCGAAAAGGGGATACAAACTAATTAGGCATGTTCTCCCCAACACTCATAAAAGTTGATTCCCTCTAAAAAGTCTTCTCCAAAAGAGAGATACAAAGAGTCCACAATAATCTCTAACTTGCCTAAACCCTCATAATCTGCACAACTCGCCTAAACTCTTCTCCAAAAGAGAGATGCAAAGACTCCACAAAATAATCTCTAACTCGCCTAAACCCTCCTTATATAGAAGAGAAGGGCACTCCTAATATGACAAGAAAATAGACTACTTAATTAATATAATTACTAAAAATATAAACCAATAGGGTCGCACTAATTGTTTTATCATTGTGAGTATACCTCTGAGGGAATATATATATATATACTATTCTAAAAAGAAGTATGTGATGACTTTTAAAACCATGAATTTAAAAGCCATTCAAAAGATCATGGTCATCCACTCATAATCTTGGTCGTCCACTCCCAAACATAGCCCAGTTAATACATCGACGCTTCTCTCTCCTATTTCCCGATCATCCTAAACCCTTTCCCAAAGCCTCGCTTCCCCGCCCAAAGCCTCGAATATTCCTCACCTGAAGCTCTCACTATCGCTCTCATGCTGTTCGATTCCTTCTCCGCAGACGGCTAGGGCATCGCCTCTCCTTCCCCGGCTTCTCTCGCTTGCTTTTCTCAGTCGGCGCCTTCGCCACAAGCCGAAATCCTCTCCTTCGCGATCGCAAACCTAGGGTTACAATCCTGTCGCCCATTTCTCGCCCCATCGCCCGCCGTCCCGTCGCCCATTTCTCGCCCCGTCGCGCCTCCATGGTCGTCGCGCCCGACCAACTCAAATCTCCTACAACCCCTTCGTCTGCAGAGACGAACTCAACTCCCATACAACCCCTTCATTCCCCATCGCAATCATATTGCACCTCTCCAGTTTCCTCCACCGGGAAACCAACGGTGAGATGTTATTCCTACTTATGCCAACCTCTACTCCATGCATGTTTTTTTTACGGCTTACCATTTTCTTTCCATTTACCTCCATTCCCACGCAGATCCCGCAGTGACGACGGAGTTTTCAACGGCTCGGTGTGCACGATCGACCGGGACAGCTAACCAAGTTTTTGCTAGAAACTTTTGGAGAAGATCAATGGTCCTCGGGTGACCAAAGAGACGATAATAGGTTTCACATCCCTTTTTTATGTTTCTTCAAATTTAATTATTAAATTATTCATAGTTTTCTTTTTGCAGTTTCTATTGAGTTTCTCGAAGCAACAATTTTGTCAACTGCTACTTCATATGCCCACAACCTGTTCGATAGAATGCCTCAATATTTTGTCTTATTATTGTAGTTTATGTGCTCAATTTGATATGAAGTCATTATTTCATTATTATTTTTATTATACCAACATAGTCTACTTTGCATTCCTGTTTCTCACTCCTACCATATAAAATCTATTCCAATTTCTCCATGCATTTCATTGTTGATGTGAGCTAAATGTATGCGTTGTAGCTATTTTGTGCAATTATCTTTGCGTTGTAGCTATTTTGTGCACTTATCTTTGCGTTGTAGCTATTTTGTGCGGGCATCTTTGCGTTGTAGCTATTTTCTGCGGACATCTTTGCATTGTAGCTATTTTGTGCGGACATCTTTGCATTGTAGCTATTTTGTGCGGTCATGTTTGCGTTGTAGCTATTCGCCAAGTCAACCCGCTCGCCTGCATCTATTTTGGATGCTGCAAGAATTAGCCAAATAAAAAACTAATTTTATTTTGGTTTTTTGACAATTCAATCAGTTTTATTTTATTAGATTGCATTATGATCGACATTTGGAGTATGATGTGTAAATCAGTACAATACTTTCTCCTTCAATTTTTAATGTCCACCTTTACTGCCACTGAATAGTAAATATTAATACATGAGTTTATTTGTGAATTTCTGTTCTTCTAAAGTTAATTGCGTTGTTTATTACCATGTTAAGAGCATCTTGGATTACCATGGGAAGTTTCTGATACTTCATAATTCATGACACTTAGCATGTGTAGGCTTCTATTTAGAATTTAGCTCAGCCTGACTTTTGAAATATTTCAATTCTCCTGATAAATAATCATGGGAAGTTGCAAAACAGTTAAAATATATATGTGATGCGCGAAGCAACAGTACTTTTTGAAGTCTAAAGGACTTATATTTCATGGGAAGTAGCAAAACAAGTAAAATATGTACTGCTAATTCCCATGATAAATACTTATATATAGGAAGTAGCAAAACAATTAAAAAATATGACTTCAAGCTCTGTATTTGCTTTCACTACTCGCTGCTTCTATTTCCTTCCTGAACCGGCTTCAACGTCATTGCGGAATAAGCAAAACTGCTGATCTTTTGAATCTTTGCCTTCTTCATATCAACATACAGTGTAACCCCAAGGTATTTACTCCAAACACTCTACTTTGTTCAAAACACCGCATTACTACTCCAAAATCAGTGTACAACTACCATTCTATAGGAAACCAACAAATTCACGATCGTACTCGAATAAGGAGACCAATACGTAATTGTTAGGAATGTAAGAATCAGTTTATTCACAACTTGAACAAGGTAATACATATACAAGAATAATAGAGGGTGATCCTAACACCCGAAGTGACTATATGCTAACACTACTACTCAATGTACAACATATCTAACACCCCCCCCCCCCCCTCCCACCCCCACAAACTCACGGGGGATCATACACCAAGAGTTTGGACAGTAGATAGGCATGCTGGGTCCTCGTCTGCGGCTTAGTCATCAAATCTGCAATCTGCTGCTCGGAAGGAATAAAGGAAGGGGCAAGAGTGACATGACTATAGTGCTCACGCAGGAAGAAGGCAACCACCCCGATATGCTTGGAGAGAGAATGTTTCACCGGGTTTAGAGTAATCTGAATGGCACCGGTGTTATCACAGTAGAGGGGAGTGGGATCTGGAGAAGAGACACCAAGGTCCTCAAGAAGCCAACGGAGCCAAATAATATCCTCAGCGGTGGTAGCCATGGCTCGAAGCTCAGCCTCAATGCTGGAACGGGAAACACCAGTTTGTTTCTTAGACTTCCATGCAATAAGTGAAGAACCCAAGAACAGACAAAAACCAGTGACAGAACGACGGTCAACAGGATCACTAGCCCAGGTGGAATCGGAGTAAGCACGTAGTTGTAGAGAACTACTGCTGGAGAAGAATAAACCACGAGAGGTCGTCGCCGGGAGATAGCGCAGGAGCCGCAGCAGATGGCCATAATGCACAGAGGTGGGCGCACTAACAAACTGGCTCAGCGCATGAACTGCATGGGCAATGTCGGGCCCAGTAATGGTGAGATAGACGAGACTCCCTACGAGGTGGCGGTATCGAGTAGGAACGGAGAGTGGAACCCCATCATCCGGACGTAGCTGAAGATGAAGCTCCATAGGGGTGTCCACTGTGCGAGAGTCAGAGAGAGCAGCCCGAGCAAGGAGATCTGATGTGTAGCGCTGCTGAGAGAGCTGAAAGCCGCGATCTGTAGAGCTGACCTTAAGACCCAAGAAGTAGCTCAGTTGTCCAAGGTCAGTCATCTGAAACTGTTGCTGAAGGTGATGTTTGACGAAGGCCACATGAGAAGGATCATCACCAGTAATAATCATATCATCCACGTATAGTAACAAAAGGGTCCGACCACGGGAGGAGGAGTGCACAAACAGAGATGGATTATGTGGACATGGCTGGAATCCGGCGGATGTAATGGCTGAACTGAAACGTGCAAACCACGCGCGGGGCGCCTGCTTGAGCCCATAAAAAGCTCGCCTCAAGCGACAGACAAGGCCTGGAGGCGAGGATAGACCCGGAGGAGGAAGCATGTATACCTCCTGTTGAAGATCACCGTGAAGAAAAGCATTCTTCACGTCGAGCTGTGATAGGGACCAGTGGCGAACAGCGGCAACAGCAATAAGAGTCCGTACTGTAGTCATGTGAGCAACTGGGGCGAAAGTCTCATCATAGTCTCTCCCTTGCTCCTGCTGAAAACAACGAGCAACAAGTCGAGTCTTGTACCTCTCCACAGAACCATCGGAGCGAGTCTTGACCTTAAAGACCCACTTGCAAGTAATAGGAACAGCACCGGGTGGAAGAGGAACAAGCTCTCATGTACGAGTGTGCTCAAGCGCCTCCAACTCAGCAGACATAGCAACCTGCCACTCAGGTATCTGGGCATCCTCACAATAGGAAGTCGGCTCTGGAGTACTGCAGGCAGTGGCGGGAAGGGAAGGTAGGTCCAGCGGTAGGGTAGCAAGGCTAAGACGGTCAGGAGGACGCCTCTCACGAGGTGGGTTGCGACGCACAGGAGGATCATCCATAGGGCACTCGCTGTAGGAGGTAGGTACTGAGTCTGGGGGCACTGGAGGTGAGGAGATAGGAGGAGGACGACGAGTATAGTGATAAGGAAGAGGAGAGACACGATCCCAAGTGGACAGCTCATCAGAGGGAGAGGAGTGAGGAGGTGACGGAGTAGACTGCAAGGAAAGAGGAGGAGACGAAGTAGAGTGCGTCAAAGGAGAAGGAGGTGACGGAGTAGACTGTGGCATGGGCAGAGGAGGGGGACATACCGGAGGGGAGGATACATGAGGCGGAGAGATGGGAAGAGTGAGAAACTGCACGTCAGAGGGAGTAACGGATGAGTGTGAGGTCGAGGAGACAGGAGACACAAAGAAAGGGTGAGACTCATCAAAAGTGACATCACGTGAAATGTGAAGTCAACGAGCAACATGGTCATAGCATCGATAGGCCTTATGCTCAGCACTGTACCCAAGAAAGGCACAAGGAACAGACTGAGCAGAGAGTTTAGTACACTCACGTGGAGAGAGAAGAACATAACATCGACAGCCAAAAACGCGAAGATGAGTGTAACGTGGGGGTCGAGAGTACAGACACTCACCAGGACACTGACCCTGAAGGAAAGTGGAGGGCTGCAAATTAATAAGATGGACAGTTGTGGAAATAGCCTCAGCCCAGAAGTGAGGAGGAACGTGAGAGGAGATAAGAAGGGTGTGAGTTGTCTCAATAATATGACGATGCTTCCTTTCAGCGGTGTCATTCTGAGCATGGGCACCGGGACAGGCAAGCTGGGGGAGAGTGTCGTGGGTAGCTAGCAAATCTCGAAAAGCATGAGAGAGATACTCCCCCCCCCCCTGAGTCAGAACGGAAAATGCGTATGGAAGCAGAAAACTGTGTGCGCGCCATAGCAGAAAAGGTAACATAGATCTGAAAAAATTCAGATCGAGAACGCATAAAATAGACCAAACAATAACGAAAGTAGTCATCAACGAAAAGAACGTAGTACTGGTGTCCACACTTGGATACAAAAGGTGCGGGTCCTCAGACATCAGAATGAACGAGATCAAAGGGATGCTGAGACCTGGACTCACTAGACTGATAGAGGAGTTGTAATTGTTTACCGAGCCTACAACCTGAACATGAGTGAGACCGATCAATAGAAACACGACCAAGGAAACCATGACCAATGAGAGAAGCTAGGCGTGAACCACTGGGATGACCAAGACGGTGGTGCCACTGAGAGAAACCCACTGAAGGAAGACAAAGGGAGGAAGCTGCAGGTGACCATGAAGTGGATGGAAGGTGGAGACGATCAAGGACGTACACCCCGCAACGACGACGACCAGCCCCAAGGAGTGCCCCAGTCAGACGATCCTGCACATGACATGTGAACTCATCAAAGGTAACCAGACAACCATGGGATGTGAGCTGGCTGGCAGATATAAGGTTCATGGATAACTCAGGTATGTAGGCAACATCGGGAATGTGAAAATGGGTGGTGTGAAGGAGGCCACGACTAGTGATGGGGTGAATGGTGCCATCTGCAACCATGATACTGAGGGCAGGAGTAATGGGCTGGCATGACAAAAGGTGTGTAGCATCATAGGTCATGTGAAAAGAGGCTCCAGAGTCAAGCAACCAGTCGGAGGTGGAGATACCTGCAGGGGCGGAGGCATCCGGCTGAGAGACGGAAGCAGGAGAGCAGGCCAGAGAAAGCTGCTGGACAATCAGTTGCACGAGCTCAGAGACAGAGAGAGACTGCGCTGGAGCCGAGAAATGAGCGGAAGGAACACCAGGAGCACGCTGCTGACCAGGGTGCTGAGCCCTCTGAAGCTTGCGACACCCAAATTGAACGTGTCCAATGCACTGACAATAGTGACAGCGGACCGGCTGGCGATGAGGAGCACTAACAAGAGAAGACTGCGGTGGAAGCTGGTGAGCAGCCATCGAACCAAAAAGGGGACGGAGGTGGCCGCCTATGGCAAAAGTCCGCCTGACGGAGGAGACCGACGAAAAAAAAAGAACCGGCGGGCTGCAGGAGGCAGCAGAGAGCAGCGGGCTTCGGGCTGCAGAGGGCAGTGGAAATCAGCAGGCTGCAGAAGGCAGCAGAGATCGGCAGGCTTCGGGCTGCAGAGGGCAGCGGAAAACAGCGGGCTGCAGATGCTAGCCAGACCTGCGATCGATGAGCCGGAAGGAGACGAGCGCAGACTAGAGCAGCGAGCGACGGCGTGAAGACGATCGACGGCGTGAAGACGATCTACGAGTGGGAAGACGATCGACGAGCGGGAGACAGACGAGCGACGGTGCGGGAAGATGCGGGAAGGAGACGAGCGAAGGCGTTCGGAACCCTAGCGCTCTGATACCATGTTAGGAATGTAAGAATCAGTTTATTCACAACTTGAACAAGGTAATACATATACAAGAATAATATAGGGTGATCCTAACACCCGAGGTGACTATATGCTAACACTACTACTCAATGTACAACATATCAAACAGTAATATCACAGAGACACACACAGAACATTGAACTGCATCAACACGCCAGCAAAGAATTCAACAACGCACCAGCAAAGACTTCAACAACACAGCAACACGAAGACGCTCTACAACAACGAAGATCTACCAAGCGCTCCAACTATTCCTTCTGCGGCTCAAGTCCATTCTTCCAATGATCCAAGTAAGTCCATTCTTCCAATACGTTGTAACTATTATACTGACTCTCAAGCATTATCTTATTTGCGACTGATAATATAAATTTAGAATTATGCCAAACTTAATAATATACTTGATGTGTGCAATTACGTGATTGTCTATATGCACAACAAAATATTGTAGATGTATTTTGTATTTTATGCAGCCCCTTCCATGCGGGCGCACTCAGATTTCATGCGAATGCACCCAAATTGGTAAGTCTAATTTTTCTATATATTTTTGACATTCCTTGATAGAAATAGATTTGCATAATTCAAGTCAACTAAAAACTGCTTCATAGTAAAATTGACAATCTCAATGTCTACTGTTCTAAGGTGCTCCACCTCGAGCTCCTCTTTTGTTACCTGGTTTCTTTTTTTAGGAGACGAATTTCATTACTTAGCACACTCAATTGGTTCCTGTAGAAATAGATATGATCGTCATGATAAAAATCAAGAGCCAACTTAGATTATTTTGTGGTTAAGATCTAATGGATGAAGTGTGGTTCTACCCAAGGCCAATTTCCACCTTCCATAATTTATCTACAATCCAAAAGCCTACCCATCCCACTACACAACCACTCCAATCAAACCATACAGACACTCCTATATAATCATATAGCAATTCCAAGTAGTTCCTGCTTCATCCCAATCTTGGTAATCAAATGTCCAGCCAACCATGGGAACAACTGTCATTTATTGTAGGAGACATTTTCCTAAACATACATTTGAATTTTATTTGCCTTTGATCAGATCGTTGAAAAGGTTCTAACAATTTAGTTGAATATTGTTTTCTTAGTTTGTTTTTTTGGGAATCATCTACTTAATTTCATTGTTGAAATTTTTTATATTTTGTTTTGTTTGGGTGAAAAGGAGTAGTGTTTTGGGTGTTTGTTCGCCCGTCAAATTATCCCCCCCCCCCCCCAACGGATGTCGCCGCCCCCAACGGATGATCTATTAAGCATAAATTTAATTGAAAACTTGGTAGATGAGGATTATTATTATTGCTATATTAAATGGCTTCTCATGTTTGACTTTTCTGCAACAATATCAAGCATCCTCTTAATTAACTCCCATTAACTATCTGCATGAGAAGCATAGAAAAACCACATAGCTATAGCTAGACATACCTCACCATTATTCAATTACTAATCGTTTAACTGCTTAGTTATAGTTAGAATGCAGCATCAGAACAAGATGCAAGTTGGTGGTCCAATTTTCTAGACACTTTTTTCTCTCTATTTGAATTCAGTTTTTTTTGTAAAAATATGACTTTGTGCTTGAAATACTCTGCACATTCATCTTCAAAACTCTAAATCCTAAGTTCTTTCAATTCAACTCACCAAGGGATTTTTTTCAAAAATTGTTTTGAACTGATAACGCTGCCCACGAAAAATGTCGCACCCACGAAAAATGTCGCCCCCCCCCCCCCCCACGACAAATGTAGCCCCCACGACAAATTTCGCCCCCCACGACAAATGTCGCCTCCACGATAAATGACCCCCCTCATGACAAATGCCGCCTTGGATCGGGTCGGAGGCCCGTGCCTGTCACTCGTGTGTGTATATATATACATATATATATACGTACATATATATACATATATATACATATATATATACATATATATATGTACATATATATATGTATATATATGTCTACGATAGGAAAAGAGATGTTGTATTCTTCATACTAAAGAGAAACATATATATATACACACAAGAGGGGTTCCCAACACCTAGAGGTGAGCCTGAGAGGGTCTACCACCAGAATATACAATATAATACATAATACATCTAACACCCCCCCCCCCCTTCAAACTCACGGGGGTTCATACACCGAGAGTTTGGATAATAGATAAGCATGTTGGGACCGAGTCTGCGGCTTAGTCATCAAGTCTGCAAGTTGCTGCTCAGAAGAAACAAAAGAAGGAGCAAGAGTTCCCCGACCATACTGCTCACGAAGGAAGAAAGCATCCACCCCGATGTGCTTGGAAAGAGAATGCTTCACCGGATTCAAGATGATTTGAATGGCACCGGTGTTATCACAGTGGAGTGGAGTGGGATCCGGAGAAGAGACACCAAGATCTTCATCATCCGGTCGTAACTGAAGGTGAAGCTCCATATGGGTGTCCACGGTGCGGGAGTCAGAGAGAGCAGCCCGAGCTAAAAGATCTGATGTGTAACGCCGCTGAGAGAGCTGAAAACCACGGTCTGTAGAGGTGACCTCAAGGCCCAAGAAATAGCTCAATTGTCCAAGATCAGTCATCTGAAACTGCTGCTGGAGGTGATGTTTGACGAATGTCACATGAGTGGTACGGTCATCACCTGTAATGATCATGTCATCCACATAAAGTAATAGAAGAGTCCGGCCACGAGAAGAGGAGTGAACAAACAAAGATGGATCATGCGGGCTCGGCTGAAAACCGGCGGCAGTAATGGCCGAACTGAAACGACCAAACCACGCGCAGCGCGCCTACTTGAGCCCGTAAAGAGTTCGTCTCAAGCGACAAACAAGTCCTGGAGGAGAGGAAAGACCGGGAGGAGGGAGCATGTAAACCTCCTGCTGAAGGTCACCGTGAAGAAAAGCGTTCTTCACATCGAGCTGGAACAGAGACCAAGGACGAACAGCTGCAACAGCAACAAGAGTGTGGATCGTGGTCATGTGAGCAACTGGGGCAAAATTCTCATCATAGTCACGTCCCTGTTCCTGCTGAAAACCACGAGCCACGAGGCGGGCCTTGTACCTCTCTACAGAACCATCTGAGCGAGTCTTCACCTTGAAGACTCACTTGTAAGTAATAGGAACAGCGCCAAGGGGGAGAGGAACAAACTCCCAGGTACGAGTGTGCTCAAGCGCCTCCAACTCAGCAGACATAGCAGTCTGCCACTCAGGTATCTGGGCAGCCGCACGATAGGAAGTCGGCTCTGGAGTACCACAGGCGGTAGCAGGGAGAACAGGCAGGTCCAGAGGTAGTGTAGCAAGGCTGAGGCGGTCGGGAGGACGTCGCTCACGAGGTGGGTTGCGACGAGCAGGAGGATCATCCACAGGGACCTCGCTGGAGGAGACGGGCACTGAGTCGAGGGGCACGGGAGACGAAGGGCCAAGAGGGGGACGACGAGTGTAGTGATATGGAAGGGGAGCGATGAGCGTATCAGATGAAGAGGTGGAAGTAGAGATCGGAGAGGTCGGAGATGGAGTGGCCGGTGGTAGGAGGAGAGGAGGAGAACATATCGGTGGAGAGATGGGAAGAGTGAGAAACTGCACATCAGATGGAGTCACAGATGAGTGTGAGGTCGGAGAGACGGATGACACAAAGAATGGGTGATACTCATCAAAAGTGACATCACGTGAGATACGAAGACGACGTACAACAGGGTCATAACATCGATAGGCATTGTGCTCAGTACTATACCCAAGAAAGACACATGGTACGGACTGAGCAGAGAGCTTAGTGCGCTCTCGTGTAGGGAGAAGGACGTAACACCGACAGCCAAAAACACGAAGATGAATGTAACGTGGAGTTCGAGAGTACAAACACTCACCAGGACACTGGCCCTGAAGGAAGGTGGATGGCTGCAGGTTAATAAGATAGACAGCAGTGGAAACAGCCTCAGCCCAAAAGTGAGGAGGGACATGAGATGAGATAAGAAGAGTGCGTGCTGTCTCAACAATATGACGATGCTTCCTTTCAGCGATGTCATTCTGAGCGTGGGCACCGGGACAGGAAAGCTGGGGGAGAGTGTCATGAGTAGCTAGCAGATCGCGAAAAGCATGAGAGAGATACTCTCCCCCCCCCCCCCGAAATCGGAGCGAAAAATACGAATTGAAGTGGAAAACTGGGTGCGCACCTTAGCAGAAAATGCATAAAGTAAACCCAACAGTAATGAGAATAATCATCAACAAATATAACATAATATCGATGACCGCCCTTTGATACAAAAGGTGCGGGACCCCAGACATCAGAATGAACTAAATCAAAAGGACGCGAGGATCTTGACTCACTAGACGGATAAGGGAGTTGGAGCTGTTTACCAAGCTTACAACCCGTACAAGAATGAGACCGATCAACAGAAACACGACCCAGAAAACCATACTAATAAGCGACGCAAGGCGCGGGCCACTGGGATGACCAAGACGGTGATGCCACTGAGAAAAGGCCACCGAAGAAAGACAAAAGGTGACAGCAGCCGGAGATGACGAAGTGGAAGGAAGATGGAGGCGATCAAAGACGTACACCCCACTACGGCGACGGCCAACTCCAAGGAATGTCCCTGTCAGACGATCCTGCACACGACAAACAAACTCATCAAAAACAACAAGGCAATCATCGGATGTGAGTTGGCTGGTGGATATAAGATTCATGGATAGCTTGGGTATGTAGACAACGTAGGGGATATGGAAATGGCTAGTATGAAGGAGGCCACGACTAGTAATTGGGAGAATAGTACCATTGGCTACCATGATACTAAGGGCAGGGGAAACGGACTGGCAGGATGAGAGGTGTGTGGCATCATGAGTCATATGAAAAGAGGCTCCAGAGTAAAGCAACCAGTCGGAGGAAGAGATACCTGAAGGGGCGGAAGCTGCCGGCTGAAAGGTAGAAGCATCAGAAGAATCCGGTGAAAGAACTGAGACAGTAGAGCGAGGAAGGGATCCCTGAGAGAGTTGCTGAGCAATCTGCTGTGCAAGCTCAGAAATAGATAGACTGTGCCACAACAGAGAAAGGAGCATCGGGAGCACGTTGCTGACCAGACTGCTGAGCTCTCTGAAGCTTGCGGCACTCAGATTTGAGATGACCAAGGCACTGACAGTAGTGACAGCGGACAGATGGGCGACGGGGAGCACCGGACTGAGCCGAAAAGGGCGTCGGAGGACGAGGAACAGGGCGCACCGGTGCACTGACAAGAGATGACTGCGGTGGAAGATGGGGAGCAGCCATAACAGCGTGAGGCATCCCACCAGGAGAAGTAGCGGAGTCCAAGGAGTGGAGACGAGTCTCCTCAGCGATCACCAAGGCCAAAGTATCGCTGAGAGACGGAGGTGGATGTCGGCGCAGAAGCTGAGCACGAATGACTCGAACTCGGGGCGTAGGCGCATAAGAAACTCAAACAAGCGCTGACAGTAGCGATCCCGAGAGATGGCAACACACTGAGGGCATGTTGCACAGGGAGAAGGAGTCATCTCGTCGCACTGACGCCAGAGATCTAGGAGCTCAGCAAAGAAGGTCTGAACAGACCGATCACGCTGGTAGCAGACGCCAAGGGTCTGGAACAGAGAGTAGCGCAGGGCCTGACTGGACGGCTGATAGAGACGACGCAAGTGATCCCACATCGCCTTGGCCGTAGGGAGCTCGTAGACAGCCATCCGAATGGGAAGCTCGCAAGACTGACAGATCACGACAATCGCGCGAGAGTCGTCTGAGCGCCACCGCGCTAAATCGGAGCTCTTGGTGGAGGGGGCCGTGCTGACAGTGGAGGAGTCGGTAGCAGGAGCAACAGTCGTCTGTGCAGGAGCAGGCTCGGTGCCGTCAATGTGGCCCCATAGATCGAGGCCGCTGAGGATCACGCCGACGGTGGCGGACCATGCCTTGTAGTTTCGCCCTTCGAGGATAACATCAGCCTTCTGGAGGAAGGCAGGGGAGTGAGACGAGGCCATCAGAAGCTGCAGGGTAACCGGAGAAGCGGACGACAGGCGGGCCGAGAGGAGCACGAGTAGCAGACGGGCTCGGCAACGGGATATGCGACGATAGCAGAAGAATCAGTGAAGAGATCACGGTAGCAGGAGAATCAGGAGAAATAGCTCACGGGATCAGCGACGGGATCAAGGGATATGCAACGGGATGGAGACGGGAGACGGGATCGACGACGATCAACGATGGATGGAGACGGGATTGACGGGGGACGGGATCAGCGAAGGGATCAACGACGGGATGGATACGGGATCAGCGACGGGAGAATGGACCGCGCCTTGCGTCGCTTATTAGTCATGGTTTTCTGGGTCGTGTTTCTGTTGATCGGTATCATTCTTGTACGGGTTGTAAGCTTGGTAAACAGCTCCAACTCCCTTATCCGTCTAGTGAGTCAAGATCTTCGCGTCCTTTTGATTTAGTTCATTCTGATGTCTGGGGTCCCGCACCTTTTGTATCAAAGGGAGGTCATCGATATTATGTTATATTTGTTGATAATTATTCTCGTTACTGTTGGGTTTACTTTATGCATGCTCGTTCTGATTTTTTTCAAATATATGCTACATTTTCTGCTATGGTGCGCACCCAGTTTTCCGCTTTCATTCGTATTTTTCGCTCCGATTCTGGGGGGAGTACCTCTCTCATGCTTTTCGCGATCTGCTGGCTACTCATGGCACTCTCCTCCAGCTTTCCTGTCCCAGTGCCCACGCTCAGAATGGCATCGCTGAAAGGAAGCATCGTCATATTGTCGAGACAGCACGCACTCTTCATATCTCATCTCATGTCCCTCCTCACTTTTGGGTTGAGGCTGTTTCCACTGTTGTCTATTTTATTAACCTGCATCCATCCACCTTCCTTCAGGGCCAGTGTCCTGGTGAGTGTTTGTACTCTCGACCTCCACGTTACACTCATCTTCGTGTTTTTGGCTGTCGGTGTTACGTCCTTCTCCCTCCACGTGAGCGCACCAAGCTCTCTGCTCAGTCCGTACCATGTGTCTTTCTTGGATACAGTATTGAGCACAAGGGCTATCGATGTTATGATCATGTTGCTCGTCATCTTCGGATCTCACGTGATGTCACTTTTGATGAGTCTCACCCTTTCTTTGTGTCCTCCGTCCCCCCGACCTCGCACTCACCTGTGACTCCCTCCGATGTGCAGTTTCTCACTCTTCCCACCTCACCACCTCATGTCCCATTCTATCCGCCGGTTTGTCCTCCTCTCCCGGTGCCATCGGCCTCTCTGGTCTCTCCTCCCACCTCCTCTTTGTCACCCACCTCCTCCGATACGCTCGTCGTTCCCCTTCCACATCACTATACTCGTCGTCCCCGTCCTGTTCCCTCGCCTCCAGTACCCCCCAACTCAGTGCATGTCTCCTCCAGCAAGGTCCATGTGGATGATCCTCCTGCGCGTCGCAACCCACCTCGTGAGAGACGTCCTCCCGACCGCCTCAGTCTTGCCACACTACCTCTGGACCTGCTTTCCCTCCCTGCTACCGCCTGTGGTACTCCCGAGCCCACTTCCTATCGTGAGGCTGCCCAGATACCTGAGTGGCAGGCTGTTATGTCTGCTGAGCTAGAGGCGCTTGAGCACACACGTACTTGGGAATTTGTTCTTCTTCCCCCTGGTGCAGTTCCTATTACTTGCACGTGAGTCTTCAAGGTCAAGACTCGCTCAGATGGTTCTGTAGAGAGGTACAAGGCTCGGCTCGTGGCTCGTGGTTTTCAGCAGGAGCAGGGACGGGACTATGATGATACTTTTGCTCCAGTCGCCCACATGACTACGATCCGTACTCTTATTGCAGTTGCAGTTGTTCACCACTGGTCTCTGTTTCAACTCGATGTGAAGAATGCCTTTCTTCACGGCGACCTTCAGCAGGAGGTATACATGCTCCCTCCTCCCGGTCTCTCCTCTCCTCCGGGGCTTGTCTGTCGTCTGAGGCGAGCTCTTTAAGGGCTCAAGCAGGCGCCCCGCGCGTGATTTGCACGTTTCAGCTCCGCCATTACAGTCGTCGGTTTTCAACCGAGCCCACATGATCCAGCTCTG
Organism: Dactylorhiza incarnata; assembly: GCA_033032865.1. Taxonomy (NCBI): domain Eukaryota; kingdom Viridiplantae; phylum Streptophyta; class Magnoliopsida; order Asparagales; family Orchidaceae; genus Dactylorhiza; species Dactylorhiza incarnata. Next base: position 1,073,298 of record JAWHQI010000340.1, on the reverse strand, counting down.
TTTGTGCACTCCTCCTCTCGTGGACGGACTCTTTTGCTACTTTATGTGGATGATATGATCATTACTGGTGATGATCCTTCTCAAGTTGCTTTCGTCAAGGATCATCTTCAGCGGCAGTTTCAGATGACTGACCTTGGACTGCTGAGCTACTTCTTAGGCCTTGAGGTCACATCTACAGACCGTGGTTTTCATCTCGCTCAGCAGCATTACACATCAGATCTCTTAGCTCGAGCTGCTCTTTCTGACTCTCGCACTGTTGACACCCCTATGGAGCTACACCTTCAGCTACGACCAGATGATAGAGTTTCTCTCTCTGACCCTACTCGTTATCGTCACCTTGTTGGGAGTCTCGTCTACCTTACTATTACTCGGCGGACATTGCCCATGTTGTTCATGTGTTGAGTCTGTTTGTTAGTGCGCCTACTTCTGTGCACTATGGTCACCTACTGCGGCTCTTGCGTTATCTCCGGGCGACGACTTCATGTGGTCTCTTCTACTCCAGTAGCAGTTCTCTGCAGCTTCGTGCTTACTCGGATGCTACTTGGGTCAGTGATCTCGTTGACCGTCGATCTGTCACTGGTTTCTGTCTATTCTTGGATACTTCACTTATTGCCTAGAAGTACAAGAAACAGATCGGGGTTTCTCGTTCCAGTACTGAGGCTGAGTTGCGTGTCATGGCTACTACTACTGAGGACATTATTTGGCTCCGTTGGCTCCTTGAGGATCTTGGTGTCTCTTCTCCGGATCCCACTCCACTCCACTGTGATAACACCGGTGCCATTCAGATCACCTTGAATCTGGTGAAGCATTCTCTTTCTAAGCACATCGGGGTGGATGCTTTCTTTCTTCGTGAGCAGTATGGTCGGGGAACTCTTGCTCCTTCCTTTGTTCCTTCTGAGCAGCAGCTTGCAGACTTGATGACTAAGCCGCAGACTCGGTCCCAACATGCTTATCTATTATCCAAACTCTCAGTGTATGAACCCCCGTGAGTTTGAGGGGGGTGTTAGATGTATTATGTATTATATTATATATTCTGGTGGTAGACCCTCTTAGGCTCACCTCTAGGTGTTGGGAACCCCTCTTGTGTAATATGTATCCCTTTAGTGTGAATAATATGAAATATCTCTTTTCCAATCAGTTAGCACTCCATTTGTCCCATCTGATCAACGACTAGCTGATTTTCTTACTAAGGGATTGAGTCTGTGGGTTTGGAAAAATTATGGGCAAGTTGGGCATGACAGACATCACAAGCCCAACTTGAGGGGAGTGTTGGAATTAGTGAATTATTTCAATATTTTCCTTGTATTTTTTCCTTGCACTTTACCCACTCCTATATATTAAGGAGTATAGCCTAAATGAAATAACACTTAATTTCTGATTTCCAACAGTACATATACTCTCTTGAATAAGATATGTGAAATTATCATTTCTACAGACTACATGTTTTATATAAATCTACATTGTTGTAAGTAAATGGAGAGAAGAACAAATTTAAGGCATAACTACAAATGTATCATTATTTGTTTTGGGTTATCCACTCTGCTTCACGCCACCTTTGGTAACCAGAAGTCGTTATCTTATAGTTAATCAACAAATTAAACATGTATTGCCACAATTGAAGGTGCACAAAAGAGTTGATTCCATCAAGTAATGTACAATGGGTTTGGGAGTCACTCAATTCACTCTATGGAAAAATAGCTCAATCAACCATGGGGTGCGATCAACGGGGAAGCATTGAAGCCTGGAGAAACACAGGCCATCTTCGCCAATTTTTCCCCAACCAAATAAGTTTTTATACCGCTCATTATATTATAAAAATACGATGATTAGGAGACAAAAGGTAATTAATATTTAAGTTCTCATACCAATCTACCAAAAGCTTCTAGTACTGGATGAAGAACAACCATTGATAACATCAACCACATATTTGACTACTCAATATGACTAAATCCAATACTCTAACATGACTTAACATAAGTGATTAATATGTATCCAAAATTGTTAAGGCTGACGATCATCGCCAAAGATGCGAACAACAGTGTTCCTCATAGATGTATTAATTTTTCTTTCCCCGAAAGAATGCAGTGAACATATTGGAATGTTATGTTGGGAGGAAAAGCCGGATTATAACTATCTAATGGATTTTAGTTTAAGTTAGTATGAAAAAAGTCCCTGAGGATCTGATCACCAAATCAAGGCAATTAAGATAATATGACTATTTTCCATATAAAGTGCGAATAAATCTGCTAACATCATAACTTCTAAAATAGTCCTTATCATGTACCTTTTGCATAGCTTCTTAAATATTTCTATCTCCTACCTGCGCTTATACATATATAATTACATATATAAGATCCTCATATGGATCTAAATAAACCATCTCATTATTTCTTCTAATACTAATTACAAATAAACAGGGTAAATGACGATCAAAGACAATACCTCCGCAAGATTCTTCCTTGTAGCCATGCCAATACCAGCTGAAAGGTACTGAGAGAGAATAGCAATGCAATTGAAAATAAGAACAGGTAAAACAAGCTCAAATCCAAAACGAACCCCGCCCTCAACAGCAGCCACCCATTTTCCAAGATCAATGTATGTCATTGATATCAAGATTGCAGGCCCAAGAGATGGAAACAAATGCGGCATTCCACCTCCAAAACCTCCACTCGCCATGACTGATTTTAGATTCAATGTATTTTGGGAATAAACAAGAAGTTACTCGCAGCTGTCGAAAGGAAATACTTCACGGCCAGACTGAAAATATCTCTGACATTTCTGTTTCTGTGCTCACAGCTCCAAAGACATCCTCTAATTAAGCCGGTGAAAAAAACACTTGCATAACTCTGGGTATGTTGCAGGTCAACCTGAACATCGAATGCCTCTTCGTTTCCATTTACGTTAATGATTTACATGAAGATTCTCAGGCGTAGATGTCCCTGTACTAGAGGTACGTCCTTATGAAAGATGTTTGCATAAGCTTAACCAAATTCGATATCCAGCCACTGAACATTCGGATTTCCATCCACTAATCATTCGGATTTCCATGAGATCATTCCGGATGAAAATATCTCTTCAATCACCAACTCGAACGTCTTGATGAGCACCGAGAAATGCCACATCATTCTGCGGAACAAAATATTTTATCAACCTCAGATTTCGGGCAGGTCCAATTACAGCAATAAGTGTAGCAAGAAGGAGAAATCAACAAAGCAGGACATAAATCAGACGATCTCTAAAGATCTGAAAAATCTTGCAGTATATGGAATACAGTTTATTCAAAACCCAAGAAAATAATACAAAACCCACTTAAAACCAATCAAAACAGTAAATCGCGGCGGGAGACACGGAAGAGCAGAGCAGTTGCTACAGTTTATCCAATCCCCCACAAATTAGCTCCAATTCCGCACTCGCCAACCAATAAACTCGAGCTCAAGCGAGATTTCTCAGCTCCTGACGTTAACGACAACAGAATTAAAGCATCGAAATAGAAAGACGGCGCAATATCCGAGAGGTTTGAGCTGCGACGGCTTCTCCGCGGTACCTCGGTTCAACCCAAAAAATCTTTCAAAAGCTTTAAAACTAGATTACCATCTAATCCGCAACAGATTGAGCTACAAAAAATCCTATGCTAAGAGATCAGTGGCCAATAACTCGTACAGGCTAGGGAAGTGGAGTTATGCAGTACCTCACTCACAAAACCTCGCCGGAGAAACAGAGCCCCAGGAAACGGAGTCCAGAAGGATTAAGAGAGAGAAAATATTGCCGGCGCCACCTTCCCACGGAATCCCCCAAGCACACGCAGGGAGAGAGAGAGAGAGAGAGAGAGAGAGAGAGAGAGAGAGAGAGGAGAGAGAGAGAGAACGCGAAAGATGCGTCAGGTCTCCTTTTTTCTGACCTTATAAATTGCTTTTCTACTTCTTCTCAACAAGTAGTCACGAGACATTTTTATAATTTGAGTGTTGCTATCAATATGCAAGTAATCATGCGTTTCTAGCACATACTGTATATATGATAAATGCAATATATATTATTATAAATATAATATTAAGTTGAAAGAGCATAAGTGCATAAATATATTATTATTTAATTAGAAATATAAAATTAATATTATATGATCATATAAAATTAATATTATATGGTATTTTGAAATAGGTTTCTTAAGTTTTTTTATATTGGTTTTTATATTTTTTTCATTTAGTTTGAAATTCATCCTTATTTACTTTGCCGTTAAATTTTTCAATGAAATAGTAATATGTGGGTAACTTCAAATGATTATCGCGACTATAAATATGATGTGGGGGTGACTAGGAGAGACAAAATTTTAAAAAATATCATTTAACTTTAAATTTTTCATTAAATTTAGTGGTATTGAATTTTCACTAAATTTAGTGATATTTTAAAGTTTGGGTGTTTACTTATAAAAAATAATTTAATAAAATATCACTAAACTTAACGAAAAATTCAATATCACTAACTTAATGAAAAATTTAAAATTAAAAGAATTTTTCGAGTCAAATCATTTTGCGTTACTATCGGGTTTATTATTATCTATGCTACAAATATAAAAGAGTTGTTATCCTATATTTCACACTCGACCGTGCAATCTAAAATATTTTTTGCCTCTTCAATAGCACTGGTGGTATAGATGCGCTCTTCTTACCGGTAAGCAATTGCCGATCCTCGCACATAGTTACTATTGGTCGACAAATAAAATATCACTAAACTTAATGGAAAATTCATAATCACTAAACTTAATGAAAAATTTATAATTAAATTATTTTTTGATAGAAATGTTTTGCATCAGGATGCAGGAGTCAAATCATTTTGCATTACTATCGGGTTTATTATTATCTATTCTATCCAATATAAAAGAGTTGGTATCCAATAGTTTATTTTTTTGCCTCTTCGATAACACTAGCGGTATAGATGCGTGATCTTCTTCACGATAAGCAATTGCCGACTGTTGTGCCCCAGGTCCCTGCACACAATTACTTATCGTTCACCAAAAAAAATATCACTAAACTTAATAGAAAATTCAATGTCACTAAATTTAATGGAAAATTTAAAGTTAAATATTTTTTTAGATTTTCTCTCCTAAGCAACGCCACGTCATATTTATAGTTCTAGTCATTATTTGAAGTTAGCCACGTACTAATATTTCATCAATATTATTAACGATAATGTAAATAAGGACCAATGTCAAACTAAATAAAAAGTTTAGGACCAATATAAAAAAAAATAAGTAACTTATTTCAAAATATTATACAAGTTTCGATCTCATTTTTTGTATATATAATTATTATAGTAAGTATTCCTTTTAATTAAATTTCTATGCGGCTTTTAATTAAATTTCTATGCGATTTTATTATGTTTTTTATATATTTCAAAATTTTCTATTCTCACGTTTTCACTGTTTTTGCCGGTACCAATTAATATATTTAATAGATAATTATGAAACTGAAGGACAACTGGCGTAATTATATTGGTGGCAAGTGGCAAGTCATTTTGTCCGTACTATCGTTCTCTGTGGTTGACACAATGATCCAGGTTCAGGGGCGACAAAATGCCACGTGTCGCTGACAGGTTGTGCTCCCAAACAAGTGCTGTACGCATGGTGCGCTTGCTTGCGGCAACCTAATTGCTAGCAAGTATTTATTGGGCTCAGTTCTTGAATTGAATCCCAAGTATGAATTATATTTTATAAATATATGACTATTTTTTATAAATATGAAATATAATTATTTGGGAAGTTAGAATAAATCATAAATGTAAATGAATTAATCTGTAGTATTGATGGGGTTCCCCAAAATGGACCTGGTAGAACCTGTGATTTTTCGCCGCGACCTCAACCGGCTCTCCGATACGATTCAAGCGGGCTCATTCTCGCATAATTCTGAGTCTCTTTGGTCCTCCAAATAACCACCGGAACGCACGTACACGTACACGCTAACCGCACCCTCATGGGGGAAAACATACCCAATCATGGGGGTAACCCTCTCTCTCTCTCTCCCTCTCTCTCTCTCTTCACCGCCACCAAGCCTCGCCGGTTGGTCGCCGCACCTACCAGGCACGGCCCCAGCCGAGCCCGTCGCGCACTTCATCGGTCGCCCGCCGCACCTACCCGGCGTGGCACCGGTCGAGCCCGTCGCGCCTTCCCGACCATGGTTGCACCTAGGTGCGGTCATGGACGCACCTCCCAGGTGCGGGCCAGGCCGCACCACCCAGGTTCGGCCAAGGCCGCTCCTCCCGCGTGCGGCCAGCACCGCGCGCGCGCGCTTCCCCTAGCCCGCGCCACTTTGGTGTGGCGCAAACCATGTCGTCGCGGCGCTCGCCGCTCGGCACTCGCTGCCCAACCCTCGCCGCGCAATGCAGGCCGCACTTCCTTAACCGTGCAAGACTTGATGCACGGCACCGCACGACCTCGACATTCAGCTCCAATCCCCCCCCCCCCCCCCCCCCCGCACGCCTTTTATTGTGTTATCTCGAATGGCGGGACCGCACCTCCCCGATATCGTCATGAACGACACACTCACGACGCGTCCACCTCCAAAGTCCACATTTACGGCGAGTGCAGTGCGCCCTTAAGTGCACACCGCGCGTCGAGCACCTCCACGTTCGTCGCGCGCTCAGAGCGCCTCCGCGTTCCTCGCGCGCTCAGAGCGCCTCCGCGTTCCTCGCGCGCTCAGAGCGCCTCCGCGTTCCTCGCGCGCTCAGAGCGCCTCCGCGTTCGTCACGCGCTCAGACCGCTCCCATGTTCATCGCGCGCTCACAACGCTTTCGTGTTCGTTGCGCGCTCAGAACGCTTTCTTGTTCGTTGCGCGCTCATAACGCTTCCGTGTTCGCAACGCACACAGCAGTTAACATTTCCTAATTTCCTATATTGCAGGGCTTATTCGCTGCGCTCAACGTCGTCAATGAAGCCGCACGAATTGACCGAATTGCTCGGGGGGTAAGACGGGAATATCCAAAAAATGGCGATTTTTGTGCTCTAAATCGGCAAGCGTGATTCGCCCGTCAGGTGGTTACGGTGGTTACAACGGTGAAATTATCGGGCTACCCCTGCCCAAGGCAATAAAAGGAGCTCAGAGCCTTCACTTCAAGATACCTTATTTTCTACGCCCGAGAGAGCTCCTTTGAAGATTTTCTTTGAGTTCTCCTTCGGCGTTGGAAGATCTCCTCCGAGCCTTTGAAGATTGTCTTCGCTTCAGAAGACAATCTTCTTAAGCGAGTTGGGAATCCTTCGGGCACCGAAAAACGACTCGAGAATCTCACTTTTATTCCTAGAAAAGTACTTAGTCTCTCGAGAGGTGGTCTGTCACCCTCGAAGTTTTCTCTCTGCTATCATTGTAACGAGCAGCGGCCTGTCGCACTCGAGTTCTCAGCTTTCAATTGTAACGAACCAACATACAGTGGAATTTAGTCGGCACAGCTCCGACCGCGTTGTTTTTCACCATTTTCTGGGTTTACCATGATAAAAAGTCTTCTTGTCATTTATTAATTCTCTCATTGACTGTTTGCGCGCTCGTCTCGCTCTCATGCTAAGGTGGTTCAATTCGACCGATCTACCAGAGCATTGAGTGACACGCAACAGTTTGGCGTCGTATGTGGGAAAGGTATTCCCAAAACTCTGTCACGACCTTCGATACTAACATCAAGCAGCAAACTCGCCAACGTAGTGATGAGAAAAGACCTCCTGCGAGTGGAGGATATGCGTCGAGGATAACAATCTTAAACTAAGTCTGCCTAAAAGACAATCTCGCCGCCGCGTTGCTTGGGCGTCTCGCCGCCGCGCTGCTTGGGCGTCTCGCCGCCGCGCTGCTTGGGCGGCTCGCCGCCGCGCTGCTTGGGCGGCTCGCCGCCGCGCTCCTGGGGCGGCTCGCCGCCGCGCTCCTGCGGCGGTTCGCCGCCGCGCTCCTCCGGCACTTCGCCGTCGCGCTCCTCCGGCACCTCGCCGCTAAATCGCTTGGGAATCTCGCCATCACGATGTCCGAGCCTCCCACTACTGCATCGCTTCTACAAAAAATAAATCTTTGAGAGAACGAACTCAGCAACCACCGGTGAGGGAGGACGAACCCTCCACGCCAAGTGGTAGGCTCGTCACAGCCTCGTATGCTAACACCAGCTGACAACTTCGGTACCTGCGCTAAGCAACGAGCTTCCACAAACCAAACAACAACCTCCGACACTGACACTGAGCGACAACTTTCGGCACATTCGTATAATGATGAGCTCATAACCGCACAGCCAAAACAACTCACATAAAACGAGCTCGCACATCCGAAGATATACGCTCATAAAAAAAATCCGGGCTCATTTTTTACAAAAAACGATATCCGAAAATTGGGGGGAATTTGACGGGGTTCCTCAAAACGGACTTGGTCGAACATATGATTTTTTGCTGCGACCTCGACCGTCTCGCCGATACGATTCCAACGGGCCCATCCTCGCGTAATTCTGAGACCCTTTGGTCCTCCAAATAGCCACCAGAACACACGTATATGTACACGCTAACCGCACCCCCATGGGGGAAAACATACCCCATCATGGGGGTAACCGCAGCCCCCACTCTCTCTCTCTCCCCTCTCTCTCTCTTCACCGCCACCAAGCCTCGCCGCCGACCTCGCCGCGCACCTCCCCGGCTGCCCACCGCACCTACCTGGCGCGGCACCAGCCGAGCCCGCCGCGCACCTCGCCGGTCTAGCAGGGCGTGGGATTGCGACCCCGGTGTAGTTTTTCTGCTTTTGCTTTGCTTAGGAGGGCCACCCGCCTTCAATTGGACGCGGTGTGTGTTTCCCTCGGTTCATTGCGAACCCCTGGGTCGATTGTGTCCGTCCCCGACATAAATGTGCATTAGTGATCCGACGCGCGAGTCTGGATTTAGGCATGCTGTGTGAAGCCTACCCGTGGCGGCAAGCCCGGATCGGTGATGTTTCTGTGATGCGCATTGCGATTAGCCCTTGGTACGTGAACGGGAATGTCCCGTGTTATTCGTCGTAGTATTGTAGGAATTCGTGGGCTTTATTCGTGAATGCCCCGTTCCTAGGCGGGCCTGTGTTGGGCCCGGTAGAACGACATTTTTGTGGGGTTTTGTTGGATGGGTGGATCCCTGTTAGTGCGTAGATTGCGCTTCCTTTGATCAGTCTTCTGTCACGTCAAAAAGGCAGTTGTAGGTCATATGTCTTCTGACCAGCCCTCTGTCACGTCAAAGGCAGTTGTAGGTCGTATGTCTTCTGACCAGCCCTCTGCCACGTCAAAGGCAGTTGTAGGTCGTATATTTTCTGACCAGTCCTCTGCCACCTCACAAAGGGGCAGTTGTAGGTCGTTTATCCCAAACCGGTCCTCTGTCCATTCTCTAGGACAGTTGTAGGTTTGGTCCCTTCTGTCACTACGATTGACCGAGTCGCGGTCGTACTGTTTTACTGGGCGTTGAAGTTTAGATCGTACGCTTTCAGTGTGTTCATAGCACGTGCGTGGTAGTTTGAAGGGCGACGCTTAGCGTGTCCCCTGACTCTTGGTCCTTTGTTCCTTGTTTGCATATTTTGGTGTGCGTGCGTACTTGCAGGAGAGCGATATACTCGCCCCGGAGTCCGCTAGGATGGCCGGGGGGAGGAGTCGTTACGTTGTGTTGGTCAGACCCATGCTGACCTTCGCTGCACCGCCTGTTTGTTCTTGGTTTCAGGTGGCGGAGCTCGTAGTGGTGTGTAGTGGGCCGGAGCCCATGGGTTACTGAGGAGCTGGCTAGGGTCCTCTCTCTCTATTTTTGGGGTTTTTCATGTAGCCCTTTGGTTTGTCTGTACCTCTTTTGAAAGTCATGTAAGGCCTTAAGGCCGTGTCGCTTCAGTACTGTTTTCCTTGTTGATGTAGACATTCTGGCCCCTTTGTTTTGGGCTTGTGGTTAGCTTCCGTTTCTGTTTACTCTGAGTTTTATTAGCATGTTTTCTTGTATCAATTATTAACGTTCTAGATTTTGTGGATATTATATGTCGTGGGGTCCCGGCCGGACCCATGTTATATTCTATTTGCAGATCAGGGATGTTACACCAGATACCCTCAAATGTCGCATACTCGTCAGGTTGGGCTGGGCTATAATTAAGACCCCCCCCCCCTGATTTTCATCAAAATAGCACCTCAGAGGTACTTGGATTGTCACATTTGGTTGAGCTTTTGGAACCCCGTCTTCGAAGACTTGTCCCCCTGAGATCCTGACTGTCACCCTCGACCGTCATCCTAGATACTCGCCAAGTTGGTGCTTCCCTCGTACCCTGCTCGACCATCTTTGGTTGTGGAGGAGAAGTCTCTTCTGAGCCTCCGGGTACGTGGTGGGACCTCCCTGCCGCAACACCTGGGATCCTGTTATTGTTGTTCGAGCCTCTTCATTGTTGTCTGCCAAGCCATCTAGTTGGGTTACTGAGCAAGTAACCTCTGATTGCATTGATCCGAACATTTGAAGCTAGTATTTTTCTGGCTTCAACAACCGAATTTCCAATAAAACTTCTTCTCATCATTCCAAAAACATTGGCGGTGACATACATGATTGGATCTCCCGCAATCTTCACTGGACCACAATTGTCGGAAAAATGAAAATTCTCAAACTATTCTCAAAATTTCAAGAGAGCTTATTCTATTTATCATGTGGCTACTCGTGATGATAGTTCGTCTATCTAATTATCAAATCTTCATTCGAAGTTGTAGAATTTTTCATCTAGCGGAGTCAATGCCACTGTCTATCAAGACAAACAACAAAATTGCCAAATTGGAATTCAAACTAATGAGATTGATCTCAATTTCAATTTCAATTTCGTTCAAAAGAACGGGCCCTAATTGAATTGCGATGTGATTCATGCTGCAATGCGTGCATGCGATGCAGAGTAATGTTTACGCAATATAATAATGTCATGCTTACCCCAACAAAAAAAATGTTTTTTTATAAAATAAATTATAAAATATTAATTATGATTTTTTATCGTTTACTATTATTTTTTTTTTAAATCCTACCGGATATCTCGCCCTTTAAAATCCGTCCAGATATCATCTTTTGCTTTTTTTAATTGCGAATTTTGCTGACAGTCTGATAATTAATCACAAGGCCAGAAATTTCGCAGACCATGTTTATGGTCCCGGTGGCGGACCTAAAATTCTCTCCTTGATAATAGAAATATTATTTGATTATGAATTTATGCCGCAAATCAACAACACAAAAATAACGATTGGGATTGAATTACCGCATGCAACACGGGAATAATTTCTCCTTTCCCAAAAATTAAGGACGTTTATATTTGCAGACCCATAATTGCTATTTGTAGCCCCAAAATTTTTAATTCTCAAGAGATTTTAACCCAAAAAAAAACTCTAATTGTCGCCCCTCATTTGAAGCCCGGTCAGTTTGCAAATTGGGGCTACAAATAGCGATTTGGGGGTTACAAATATCAAGGGACTGCAAATAACTATTTGAGACCTGCAAATATAAACTCCCAAAATTAAATTAAATTATGTTTTTATCGTATAATAAATATAATAATAATAATAAAGAATAAACTAGGGCTTGTGTATGCAAAGAGGACCACACATGACACATGTCGGCATCAGAAATTAGATTATAATAATAGTGGGCGAGGCCGCATGTGGCCGGATGCTTGATTTTACAACCTCTTCCCTCAATAATTAATACAGATAAATTTTTATTTAATTTCCAAATTTCCAATATTTTAAAGTTTAATTATATAAAACAATGACCGCATTTTATAGCTGAATAAAAAATTAATATTCTTTTTATGCCTCAGTTTCTTAGATTTGTTTATTCTTTGGTCGAAAAGAAAATAATTTCCCGTGAGACTTAAAAACTTATTAAATCTTATTATAAATTATTATAAAATAATAATAGAAAAAAAACGTTTATACGTAATATCTAAGTTTGTCTCACTATAAGTAACACATTATTCTTATAATTTTATTATATATGCATATCACATGTATATTAAAATAATCTACATGAATATCACATGTCATTCTATCAAATAATATGCATTACTTCTTATTAAAATACAATTATGAGATAATGTGTATCATCGTCGTTTTGATCCAGTTCAGCATGGATCGCATTCCACGAGCTTATTTGCAAGGTCCGGACAATATGGTGCAGATGATTATTTTCCTATTACAATAAGTTAAAAATGTTTCAAATACTTCATATTAATTACGTATTAGGAATTTAGGAAAAAAGAAAAGTTAAATTAGAAGTATTCGTAAAAAAATAGACAGCTCATAAAATATTACTAAAATTGTTGAAACCCAGAAACTGGTTCAACTGTTCGAGATTTGGGGGGTGACCAAAGGCTACTCGTTGAGTGATCGACCCACGTGAGACAAGGTGATAAGAGGCTAGAGAGCATGAAGAACAACTATGAACTGCCTATAAACAAGACATGCGTGCTGCAGCAAGGAGGTCTCGCCACATACCCAGAAGTATATAGGAACTTCTCCTCCTAAAGCCAATGCTGAGCTTGGCACAAGAGAGGTAGACAATGTACTCGCCCACCGTGGGGGGGGGGGGGGGGGGGGGGGGGGGGGGGGTGAAGTTGCCTTCTACTTGTGCCTTGGGGTCCTATTTATAGGCAAATCCAAAATGGACTGTGAATAACGGCTCCCGCCTTCTGAAATGGACTGCAGATAGCGGCTCTCGCCTTTTGACGGGGTGGTCTTCAAATAGCCGCCCTTCAGGCGAGGTGAAAATATGTACTCGCCCTCGGTGGACGAGCTCTTCTTTACTCGCCCTAGGTGGGCGAGGTCTTCTGTACTCGCCCCAGGTGGGCGAGCTTTTCTGTACTCGCCCCAGGTGGGTGAGCTCTTTTGTACTCGCCCCAGGTGGGCGAGCTCTTTTGTACTCGCCCGAGGTGGGCGAGCTCTTCTGTATTCGCCCCAGGTGAGCGAGCTCTTCTGTATTCGCCCCAGGTGGGCGGGCTCTTATCTCGACGAATTATGGGTTATACACAATCCCCGCTTTTTTCGGGCTCGATACGAGCTCGAAAAAACAATGTAGGACCCGTGGTTCGGAGAGATGGGCACTAGATGATATGCCACTCAATGTACCTCCCAGAACCTTTGTTAGTTGAGTGGGCTCAACTGAAAGAGGAGAAGAGTTGATGTACAACCCGTATTCGCCGAGTGGGTCCCACAGACCAACAGGCGAGATCTAGGCCAGTCAGATCATTCGCCCCGGCTCAGGTAGGTGAAAACACCCCCGGGTCAGTGGGGGTAAGCTGCAGGAAAGGAGGAGCCAGGCGAGTGGTGCCCTCGCGGACCACTCGCCCGGAAGTGTGGGCATTCGCACAGCTAAGCGGGTGCCCAGCGAGTGGTGCCCTCACGGACCACTCGCCCAAGGTGATTTGAGGAGGAAATGACCATGATACCCCTTGTGGGCTGCAAATAGCCCTTCGGAACAGCGGAGTTAGGCTATTAGCAGACCAATTTGGGGTGCGGTTAGTAAAACTAAAAAGGCGGATTCACGTTATTTGCAGACCAGCCTAGAAGAATCTATAAATAGACCCTTAAGGGCACCTTGGAGGGGATCCGATTTTAGAGAATCCTCTCCTCCAGGCTAATTTTTGGTCGGCTGCTAGTGCCCTCCAAGGTGCCCGGTTGAGCTCTGGTTTGGGAGGGGAAGCTCTCTAAGATCTTCCGGGTGTGTGGCGGGACCTCCTCGCTTCAGCCTTGGGTCTTTCCTTATTCTCACATCCACCGTTAAGAGAGTCTAGTGAGGGAGAAGTAAGCATCGGCTGCACCCCCAGTGGGTCCGAACTCAAGAGGCCTGTTGCAGGTTTCAACATTTTTGGTGCGGTGAGCGTGGACCGTAGCCGGTGAAGGAAAATCTCGAATTAGGTTCGATGACAGGAGATGGAGGGAATGGTTCTGACTCAGGCCACTCGCAGCCACCCGCGACAGGGGAGTGGCTGAAGATGTTTGAGAAGTTCAAGCGAGAAGTCCTGCAGACAGTTCTCGCAGCAAGGAGCGAGTGCGAGACCCCGGCAGTCCCCGTGGTTCCACCCCTGCAGATCGGCGAGAACGCACCGGTGCAGCGGCCGGGGAAGGAGGTGCCAGCTGAAGGAAGTGCGCGAGATCTCTCGGGGTGGCAGCTGTTCAACAGTCCGGCGAGTGCTGAGGTGTGCGAGTTGGGTCCGCGCGAGAAGACCATTCGCCGAGCAGGGGAAGGGAGCCCCTTTTACGAGATGATCCTCTCGGCCCCAGTACCAGAGGGGTTTCATGGGCCGGAGATGTCCTACTACACCGGCAAGGAGGATCCAGTCGTGCACCTGCAGTGGTTTGAGGACATGACATCAATCCTTCCCATGTCGGATGTTTTTCAATGCCGACTCTTCGCAACCACCCTGAAGGAGAAAGCAAGGGACTGGTTCCACCAGCTTTCCGTAGGTTCCATCTACACGTTCGATGATCTGCGCCGAGGCTTTCGGCTGCGCTTCTCGACGTCAAAAAAGAGGAGATTGAAGGGGAGGCGGCCAACCCGGAGTTCTACAGGAGGTTGGCAAAGATGAGCGAGCCCGAGGTGAGGCAGCAAGAAGGAAGAAGGCGAGATGAACCCAGGGGTCAGGGGTTCGAAAGACCGCCTCGGAATTGGAGGAATCAAGAGCCCAACAATAGGTTGGGTTGTAGGCACCAGGAAGGACCGGCGAGAGGTCAGGAAGAGGGGTACCAAGGAAGAGAGGCGGGAGGAATGAATCCGGGGTGGAGGCAAGGTCCCAGACACCCTTACCCCCCAAGGGAGCAAGCTATGGCAGTGGGCCGAGGAAGAGGAGGTAGAGGAGCAAGAGGAGGGAGAGGAAGAGCAGGAAGAGGGGGCAGGGTGGCGTTGCCTTATTGTGACTTTCACCAGGAAGAAGGTCACGCGACCGCCACCTGCCCAGAATTCTTGGAGATGAGAGAGAGAGAGAGAGGTCAGCCACGGCGGCAGCAGGTCAGGATCGAGGAAGTGCTCCCGGATGCGGAAGAAGACCGATGCGAGGACAGGGCGGATACAGGAACCAGGGGGGAATCGGGGTGATTCATGGTGGGGTTGGGATAGAGGCCTCTCGCAAGAGGAGCTTCCAGGCGATGTTCCGAAGGGACGTCGCGTCGACTTCCCAAACCCCACCCCCCTCGGAGAAGCTCACCTTCTCCTCGGAAGACATGCCAGATTATGAGGATCCATTCTGCGACGCCCTGGTGATCCAGACGGCGATTGAAAATTTCACGGTCTCCCGGATCCTGGTGGATAACGGGAGCTCAGTGAACGTGATCTTCAAGAAGGCCTTCGACGCAATGGAGGTGGAGAAGAAGAGGGTGCAGGCCTCCGACGGACCACTGTTTGGTTTCTCAGGAGAGCGGAAGGAGGTCGAGGGAGGTGTTGGTCTCCAAGTGACGTTAGGAGGAGTCCCAAGAAACTGCCGGTTCGTCATTGTGGACACTCCGAGCAGCTATAACGCCATTTTCGGATGCCCCTCATCAGCGCCTTCCGATGTGTGCCCTCATCGTATCATCAGTGCTTGAAGTTCCATAGTGGAGGAGTCCAGGTCTGCATCCGAGGAGATGCTAAGGTGGCAAGGCAGTGCTATGTGACTGCCGTCAACACCATCTCTTGGATGGCGGATGCTGAGAAGATGGATGAGGAGATGGCGAGGCCGGAGGGGCCAGGAGAAGAAGTGGAGAAGAGAGGAGTAGAGGGA
Source organism: Dactylorhiza incarnata (assembly GCA_033032865.1). Taxonomy (NCBI): domain Eukaryota; kingdom Viridiplantae; phylum Streptophyta; class Magnoliopsida; order Asparagales; family Orchidaceae; genus Dactylorhiza; species Dactylorhiza incarnata. Next base: position 1,057,582 of record JAWHQI010000340.1, on the reverse strand, counting down.
GATGGCGATGCCCGAGAGGAGAATATGGAGGTCGCTCGGGAGGAGCAGGAGGTCGCTCAGGAGGAGCAGGAGGTCGAGCCGGTGGAGGCGGAAGGAGCCGCAGAGGAAGAGGCCCGGGAGGAGGGGCGAAAAGCAAAGGGCCAATGGGAAGAGCCAGCCCGGCTCGAGGCGGCAGAAGAGGTGGTGGAGATGGAGGTCCTCATCCAAGAGGGAAGGGTGAAAGACGTGCGGATCAGCGGGGGTCTCGGCCCGGAGGACAGGGTGAAGATGCTGGAGTGCATCCAGAAGAACGTGGATGTCTTCGCATAGAGCGCAGCTGACATGCCAGGCATCGAGGCGGACGTGGCTTGCCATCGTCTCAACCTCGATCCAGGAGCCCGCCCCATCCCGCAGAAGAGAAGGACCTTCGCCAGCAAGCTCGAAGAACCAATCCGCGAGGAGGTGGCCAAGCTCCTCGAAGCAGGTTTTGTATCGGAGATCCAGTACCCAGGCTGGGTCTCCAACGTCGTAATGGTAAAAAAGGCCGATGGCCGCTGGCGTATGTGTGTGGATTTTTCATTGTTAAATAAGGCCTGCCCTAAGGATTGTTATCCCCTGCCTCGGATCGACGCGCTGGTTGACTCAGCCGTCAGTTTTTCTGTGATGAGTTTTTTGGATGCTTTTTCAGGTTATCACCAGATCAGAATGCACCCCCCGGACGTCAAAGACGTCTCATTCATCACCAGGGAGGGATGCTACTGCTATAAGATGATGCCCTTCGGGCTGAAAAATGCAGGAGCAACCTACCAGAAGATGATGGACCGGGTATTCAGGGAGCAAAGGGGAAGGAACCTGGAGGTCTACGTGGATGACCTTATGGTGAAGAGCAAGTGCATGAACTCTCACATCCAGGACCTCGAGGAGACCTTCGCCACCCTACGCAAGTACAAGATGCGCCTGAACCCCCTGAAGTGTGTGTTCGGGGCCAGTAAGGGGAAATTCCTGGGGCATCTTCTCACCCCTTGGGGGGTAGAACCTAACCCAGACAAGGTTAAGGCCATAATAAAGCTGGGGTCGCCGCAGAACGCCAAGGAAGTTCAGCGCTTGACCGGAAGACTCGCGGGGCTGAGCAGGTTTCTCTCCCGAGCCGGGGAGAAATGCTCCCCCTTTTTCAAAACATTACGAGGTAACCAGAAGTTTGAGTGGACAAAAGAATGCGAGGAGGCCTTCCAGGCCTTGAAGAGCCAACTCACCAAGGCTCCACTGCTCCAAGGTCCCAAAGAGGGGGAGGATCTATATCTATATCTCGGGGTCGGGGCAGAGGCCGTAAGCTCCGTCCTGATTCGGGAGGAAGGCAAGAAGCAGCTGCCCGTCTACTACGTGAGCAGGGTCCTGAGGGAAGCAGAGCTCAGATACCCGATTTTGGAGAAGTTGGCCTTTGCTCTGGTCGTCGCAGCAAGGAAGCTCAGACCATACTTCCAGGCCCATTCAATTCAAGTAGTGACGGACCACCCTCTCCGCCAGATCTTCGAAGGAGTGGAGCACTCGGGAAGGCTCGCAAAATGGTCGATAGAGCTAAGTGAATTCAACATTACCTTCGTCCCTCGACTATCCATGAAGGCGCAGGTGGTGGCTGATTTCATGGCAGATTATGTGGCCGAGATGAAGGAAGATGGAGCCCCTCGTCACGTTCGTGGAAGCTGCTGGTGGACGGGGCTTCGGGCAAGAATTCTCTCGGAGGAGGGGTGGTGCTGGAGAGTCCCCACGGAGTAAAGATCGAGCAGACACTAGTGATACACTTCCCAATCACCAACAACCAGGCGGAGTATGAGGCGGCGATCGCCGGCCTACGGTTGGCCCAGGAGCTCGGAGTCCATGACGTGGAGGTCCTCACCAACTCGATGGTAATAGCCTCTCAGATCAGGGGAGAGTTCGAGACGAGGGAGCCTGCGCTCATAAGGTACTTGACCAAAGTGAGAGGTCTCATGGGAACGTTCAAAACTTTTTTCATCCGGCACGTCCCTCGGGAGGAGAGCACCCTGGCGGATCGGTTGGGCAAATCCGGTCCTCGAGCCGGGGGGACCCTGACAGACCTATTCCGCCCTTCGATCGAGGAGGGAGAACTCATGGAAGTAGAGCAGCGGCCCTCCTGGAAGGATCCCTTCGTCACCTTCCTTGCAACGGGAAAGTTTCCGGAGGAGGTTCCGGACCAGAGGCGCTTCCGATATAAGTCCGCCTACTACGTGCTCCATGAGGGGGACTTGTATCGGAAGACCCTCTCGGGCCTCCTGGCCCGATGCATTTCAGAGGAGGAGGTCCCAAGAATCTTGGAAGAAGTTCACTCCGGCGAGTGCGACAGCCACTCGGGGAGCAGGATGTTGGAGGCAAGAATAATGAGGCAGGGGTACTTCTGGCCAACCCTAAGTAAAGACGCGGCAGCCTTCGCCAAGAGGTGCCAGAAGTGCCAAATGTTCGCCCCGCTTCAGCTAATGCCAGCTCAGAGGCTAAAGAGTATCACGGCGCCCTGGCCATTCGCCATATGGGTGATGGACCTGGTAGGACCCTTCCCCCAGGCTAGTGGGCAGAGGAGGTTTCTCCTAGTCATGATTGACTACTTCTCAAAGTGGTTGGAGGTCAAGGCGTTGGCTAAGGTCACCTCCCAGGTAATCCGCAACTTCGTATGGGGGGAGATCATTTGTCGACATGGGCTTCCACAGGCCATAGTCACGGATAATGGTCCGCAGTTCGCAAGCGAGGAATTCATCAGCTTCTGTGGCCAGCTAGGGATAGAACTCAGGTTTGCATCCGTTCACCATCCCAGGAGCAACGGGCAGGTGGAGGCGGCCAACAAGGTCTTCGTGAACCTGCTCAAGAAGAAGGTGGAAAATCTGAAGGGAAATTGGGTGGAACAGCTTCCATCGGTCCTGTGGGCCCTAAGAACTACCCCTAGCACCGCCACGAGAGAGACCCCTTTCAAGCTCTCTCACGGCTGCGAGGCCGTCATCCCCATAGAGCTCGAGGTTATGCCACCACGGTTAAGGCCGCCGCAAGTGGAGAGGAAGATTGGAGAGCCGAGAACGAGGAGGAGTTGCGGCTCTCCCTCGACCTCATCGAAGAAGCTCGGGACCTGGCAACCATTCGCCAAGAAGAGGTCAAGCGGCGGATGGCCAAGTATTTCGACAAGCATGTCAGGGTCAAGCAGTTCGAGAAGGGAGATCTGGTGCTCAAGAAGGTCGACGCGGCTGGAAGGTCCGCCGCGGTGGGAAAACTTAACCCCAACTGGGAAGGCCCCTATGCCGTGGAAGAGGCACTAAAGTCTGGGGGGTATCGCCTTCAGAATGTGGAGGGCCAACCTCTCAGCCACACATGAAGTGGTGACGATCTTAAACGTTTCTATCCCTGAAACTATGTGTAATGAAAATGTTTTGAAATAAGAATATTTTGTTTAACGTATGTGTTTGAGATTGATACTGCAGCTTGTAGGAAAAATCCCGAAAGCTCCAAAAATGGCCCCGAGCAGAACCGCTGTCCAGGCTCTCATCTAGCTGGCAGATCCGAAGGCTCACTCGGTGGCAAGTTCCAAGGTGTTGAGAAAATGGCCCCGAGCAGACCCGCTGTCCAGGCTCTCATCTAGCTGGCAGGTCCGAAGGCTCACTCAGAGGCAGGTTCTATGCTGAAGAAAAGAAGGCCCCGAGCAGACCCGCTGTCCAGGCTCTCATCTAGCTGGCAGGTACGAAGGCTCACTCGGAGGCAGGTTCTATGTTGAATAAAAGAAGGCCCCGAGCAGACCCGCTGTCCAGGCTCTCATCTAGCTGGCAGGTCCGAAGGCTCACTCAGAGGCAGGTTCTATGCTAAAGAAAAGAAGGCCCCGAGCAGACCCGCTGTCCAGGCTCTCATCTAGCTGGCAGGTCTGAAGGCTCACTCGGAGGCAGGTTCTATGCTGAAGAAAAGATGGCCCCGAGCAGACCCGCTGTCTAGGCTCTCATCTAGCTGGCAGGTCCGAAGGCTCACTCAGAGGCAGGTTCTATGCTGAAGAAAAGAAGGCCCCGAGCAGACCCGCTGTCCAGGCTCTCATCTAGCTGGCAGGTCTGAAGGCTCACTCGGAGGCAGGTTCTATGCTAAAGAAAAGATGGCCCCGAGCAGACCCGCTGTCCAGGCTCTCATCTAGCTGGCAGGTCTGAAGGCTCACTCGGAGGCAGGTTCTATGTTGAAGAAAAGAAGGCCCCGAGCAGACCCGCTGTCCAGGCTCTCATCTAGCTGGCAGGTCCGAAGGCTCACTCGGAGGCAGGTTCTATGCTGAAGAAAAGATGGCCCCGAGCAGACCCGCTGTCCAGGCTCTCATCTAGCTGGCAGGTCCGAAGGCTCACTCGGAGGCAGGTTCTATGCTGAAGAAAAGAAGGACCTGAGCAGACCCGCTGTCTAGGCTCTCATCTAGCTGGCAGGTCTGAAGGCTCACTCGGAGGCAGGTTCTATGTTGAAGAAAAGATGGCCCCGAGCAGACCCGCTGTCCAGGCTCTCATCTAGCTGGCAGGTCCGAAGGCTCACTCGGAGGCAGGTTCTATGCTAAAGAAAAGATGGCCCCGAGCAGACCCGCTGTCCAGGCTCTCATCTAGCTGGCAGGTCCGAAGGCTCACTCGGAGGCAGGTTCTATGCTGAAGAAAAGAAGGCCCCGAGCAGACCCGCTGTCCAGGCTCTCATCTAGCTGGCAGGTACGAAGGCTCACTCGGAGGCAGGTTCTATGTTGAATAAAAGAAGGCCCCGAGCAGACCCGCTGTCCAGGCTCTCATCTAGCTGGCAGGTCCGAAGGCTCACTCAGAGGCAGGTTCTATGCTAAAGAAAAGAAGGCCCCGAGCAGACCCGCTGTCCAGGCTCTCATCTAGCTGGCAGGTCCGAAGGCTCACTCGGAGGCAGGTTCTATGCTGAAGAAAAGATGGCCCCGAGCAGACCCGCTGTCCAGGCTCTCATCTAGCTGGCCGGTCCGAAGGCTCACTCGGAGGCAGGTTCTATGTTGAAGAAAAGATGGCCCCGAGCAGACCCGCTGTCCAGGCTCTCATCTAGCTGGCAGGTCCGAAGGCTCACTCGGTGGCAGGTCCTAAATTCTCAAAGGGTGACCTCAAGAGCACTCGCATAGACCACGTGCCGGAAAGGTGATCTCACCCCACTTTCATGAATACCTAAGCGAAACCCTGGTCTGGGCGAATGGTAAGGAGGTACGAGTGGGGCAGGAAGCGGGAAGTCGAAAAGGGGGCAGCACACCTAAGTCATCTTCGAGCATTCGCTGGGTGGCCAGGACAGTCGCACTACGACCTAGCGTCCTAATGAGCCTAGCGGGATATAGCGGCGAATAAGAAAGAAGTAACGTCCTAATGAGCCTAGCGAGATATAACGGCGAATGAGAAAGAAGTAACGTCCTAATGAGCCTAGCGAGATATAGCGGCGAATGAGAAAAAATAAGATAGCACAAAAATTGTAACCCATGTATATCTCACAAGGGAACTCGCCCGGTTCATGATTACATTCAAAATGATGAATAAAAAAGAGTAAAAAACACAGGGCCCATCTTATGGGTAGATAGGCTTCTCGCCAGAAGATCCATCGCTCTCGCCCGAATCCGGTAGGAGGGCGTCTTCTCGCGGCTCGCCGTCCTCATCTTCCGGGAAGGGGATCGGAATGAAGAGCTCGGGGACGACCTGTCGGGCAGAGAGGCATTCGGTCTCCTCCTTCAGGTACCCAGCCTGCCGCAACACCTGCAGCGCGTGCTTCACGGCGCTCTGGGCGTTCTCCTGCATCAACTGCTCCAGTTCGTGGTGGGGGTAGAAGTGCCCCCCCCCCCACTCCCCAAGGCGAGTGCCGAGACCTCGGCTTCTCGCGACCGCTGGGCCTGGGCCTTAACCAGCCGGACTTCTTCCTCAAGGCCGGCCACCCGAGCACGAAGCATCTCGGCAACTGTGGTATCCTAAAAATAATAATAAAGGTGGTAAGAAGAAAGTACATCAATCGGCAACAGGTCACTCGCGGGGAGGGAGAAAATATATACCTCTGCAACGGGGCGGCTGGCGAGAAGGGTTTCCGCAGCTGCCAACTTCGTCCTGAGTTCCAGCGCCTCGGCAGAAACGATAGTCCTGGACTCCTCAACCTCCGCCAAGCTCCGCGCCAGTTTGATGCTCCGGCGCGAAGACATATGCGCGAGCTCGAGCGCCCGCAGCATGGCCCTGGCACTCTCATGGGCGAGAACCTGAGTCGTCTCGGCATCGTAGACTTCAACATCTTCCCGGCCGTAGAGGGCATACGCGATGGCATAAGCCTCACCACTGGCGAGGTCGCTCTCTATCCACGACGGATGGAGGGTGGAGAGCGAGACCCTGTTGACATTCCTGTCCCACTTTACCAGGGGAGCCCCTGAGGGGTCCACGTACTTTTCGCCGCTGGGGAAGTTCCGGTGGTCCCTGGGCAATGGAGGCGGCGGCAACGACGATCCTGCGCGAAGGGTAGTCTCGCCTGGCACACCCGCCCCCGGGGTTTGAGTCTGAGCACTCGCCCCTGGGGTCTCGTCCAGGACCCCCTTCCCCTTGGCGGAGGAGGGATTTTTTGATTTCTTGGAGGAAGAGGAAGTCAGCGCCCCGGGTTTTCGCTTCTTTCCGCTAGGCTTGGAGGAGGAGGGTTCCTCCCGATAGGCATCCGCGGCGGCCTGTGCAAAGGACACGGAAGCCCCAGAGGGACGCGGCGGATGAAGGGGGAGGCTACGCACGCCTACATAATATTGCGAATGGTTTTAGCGAATGGTGTAAGAATCACAAGGCCAAAACGAATGAAGTCCCGAAAACTTACCCTCGCCCTGCGGAATGAGCGGGAGCGAGTTGACGTTTCGCCGGAGATAGACGAGGTCCATCCCGTGCTCCAGAATATATTGGTGGATTTTGGCCTCGTGCCCCCTAGGGTCGGGGGGCGGAAGGTTGACTCCTCCTCCTGCACCGGGGCGAGAAGGGTGTTTCCTAGGCTCCCGCTGACGAAGATGAAGCGGCGAACCCAGTCGTGGTTTTTGTTCGGGAGCCCGTAGTGCTTGAGTGGGTTCAGACCCGAGAAGAAGAAGATGTCGTTGGTGCAGCGGAAGGTGTAGAGTTTGCGGAAGACGGGCAGCGAGAACTCGATCCCCTCTTCTCGCAGATAGCTCGCGTACCCGACCAGCATGGCGATGGAGTTGGGGTTAAGCTGGCCGGGCATGACCCCGTAGTACTTGAAGGTCTGGCGGAGTTCCGGCCAGATGGGAAGGCAAAACCCCACCTCGAAGTGCTCTAGCGGGATCGCGAGAGCACAAGGCGAGATGGAGTTTAGGCGCTCGTCCGGCCTGGGCTTTCGCGCCTCGAACCCTGGCGGAATGTAATCCGCGACAGCAGTCAAGTAAGCCTCTTCGGAGAGGTCGCATGAGTCGAAAGTATGGTTGACGAATGCGCTGGCACACCTGGCCCTACCTTCCGCATCACCACCCATTTCGCGAATGCCGAAGGATAAGGGAGCAGTAGAGAAGAGAGAAGCGCGAGTGCTAGCGCGAGGAAAGAGGGGGAGCGGATGGTAAGGTATTTAATACGGTGGTTGAAAGACCTATTTATAGAGGGACTAAACGGCGTTTGGGCTTTCGAGGTAACGGGTGTGCGGATAGCCATCGCGCCTTCCCGGCGCCTCGAAACCCGAGCCGGTCCCTCTCGCCCATTAATGGCGAGTGCCCTACGACTATTCATTCAACGGCTACGCGACAAGGTTGGAAGGGCATTCGGCTGTAAGATATCATTCGGCATACCCAGGCAAGTTGCGAGAAATAAAAACGAAAATAGAAATAAAGCATTCGCAGAGCACAGAGTAAATTATTACAGACATAAAACAAGTCCAACCTTCACAACATCAAAAACTGAATAAGAAAAAAGAAAAGTACGAAGGGGAGGCGAGTGAGGACCAGACTAGCGCTCCTCCCAATACCACCGACCACGCCCTCGCGGCCCGGCCTCCGGAGGCATTCGCGGGCGATAGTACGCAAGCATGGAGGAGATCTCGTGAGACGCCAGCTGAAGCTGGTCCCGGGCTCGCGCAGCGTGCCTCCCGGGAGACAGCTCCCCTCCTTCACCTCCCAGGCGCTCCACCACCGCGAGGAGGCGCGAATAGTCATTCCGGAGGTCTTTCAGCTCGCGCGTGATCTCCGTACGCACATCATCCACCTGGCCGGCGATATTCCGTTGAATGTGGATAAGCTTCCCCAAGACCTCCGTGATTCGCCCCTTCAGGGTCGCATGATCTGAGGAGTCGCCAAGGAAGTCAGCGAGATCCCCGGGAGAGGGGAGAGGCGAGAGCATCCCGTCTTCCCCCTCGTGGTAGGATCCAAAGGGAGAGGCTTCTCGATAGCCTGCGAGATCATAGACTGGTCAGTCGCGTTAAACTAAGCGAATGAGCTAAATGAAGTAGAGGTCGCTAACCTAGTGAGGGGTCCCCATGACCGGGGGGACGAAACGAGTGGGGGTGCGTTCCAAACAGCCCGGCGGGTGGAAGGACCTTTCCCTTTCCAGGACGGTAGGCCTGTGAGGTAGGAGCTGGAGCATCCGCAGGGTCATCAGCGCGGCCCTGCTGACCGGGTCCCTTCTTGGGAGATACCCTCGGCTCATCCGCAAGTACGGTGAGGTTCGGTCGAACAGGGGAACTCAGAGGAATAGAGTTCCGCAGCGGAAGGTCGGGGTCGAGGGCTGCGAAAAACAATGGTCAGTAACGAGCAGCATGAAGGATAAATCTAAAGGGGTTTACAACTTACCGGACTGCAATGTGGTCTCGCCCGGAGGGGGTGGAGGAGCGAGGTCCAGATCTGGAGGCCTCTCGTTCGGGGGAGGTGGCACCGCGACACTGCTCAAGACGGCCCCGTGGCCGGTCTCGGGCATTGAAATCCCCTGCGAATGGTCAGAGCAAATGCAGGGTAAGGGGGAGGAACTAAACAGAAGGACGAGAGGAATCCTCATACCTGCATCCGGGGGTCCGGAGGATTCCTCGCCGGAAGAGTATCCGCCGGCGGAGTGTTCGCCGGTGGAGTATCCGCAGGAGATTCGGAGGCAGTCTCGCCTCTCTGACGATTCAGCCGAATCGCCTTGGCTCGACGCGAGACGTAGGGGGCACTCGGATCCCGTTTAGACATAAGCCAGGGAGCAAATTTGGCTGCCTTGGGGGCAATTACAGCTTGGGTCGCAGCCAGACGCTCGATCATCTCCCGCGAGAGGGGTCTCGCGGAAGGCTTGTGGGAAGACATTGATATCGGTGAAAGACTAAGGGAGGGAAGAAGCTCCGAATCGAGGGATGAAAGCGCACCAGGAAAATCTGACATGAAGAGATATATATAGGGCAACGGTGGGACCCACAGAATCTTGTAGGTCCAGTCAGCCAGCACTCACCGAATACCGGGTTGGACTGTTCTTTCCGAGCGTAGGAACCGCTCGCAAAGAGCGGGGATTGTGTACAACCCATATTCGCCGAGTGGGTCCCACAGACCAACAGGCGAGATCTAGGCCAGTCAGATCATTTGCCCCGGCTCAGGCAGGTGAAAACACCCCCGGGTCAGTGAGGGTAAGCTACAGGAAAGGAGGAGCCAGGCGAGTGGTGCCCTCGCGGACCACTCGCCCGAAAGTGTGGGCATTCGCACAGCTAAGCGGGTGCCCAGCGAGTGGTGCCCTCACGGACCACTCGCCCAAGGTGATTTGAGGAGGAAATGACCATGATACCCCTTGTGGGCTGCAAATAGCCCTTCGGAACAGCGGAGTTAGGCTATTAGCAGACCAATTTGGGGTGCGGTTAGTAAAACTAAAAGGCGGATTCACGTTATTTGCAGACCAGCCTAGAAGAATCTATAAATAGACCCTTAAGGGCACCTTGGAGGGGATCCGATTTTAGAGAATCCTCTCCTCCAGGCTAGTTTTTGGTCGGCTGCTAGTGCCCTCAAAGGTGCCCGGTTGAGCTCTGGTTTGGGAGGGGAAGCTCTCTAAGATCTTCCGGGTGTGTGGCGGGACCTCCTCGCTTCAGCCTTGGGTCTTTCCTTATTCTCACATCCACCGTCAAGAGAGTCTAGTGAGGGAGAAGTAAGCATCGGCTGCACCCCCAGTGGGTCCGAACTCAAGAGGCCTGTTGCAGGTTTCAACAGTTGACACCCTGTAGGAGCGAAGCTCAACTAGAGGTGGAGAAGAATCGACACCATCCAAGAGCGAGGCTTAACTGGAGGTAGAGAAGAGTCGACACCTTCCAAGAGCGAGGCTCAACTAGAGGTGGAGAAGAGTCAACATCTTCCACGAGCGAGGCTCAACTGGAGGTGGAGAAGAGTCGTCACCTTCCAGGTCATTCGCTAGACGAGCGAGATCAACTGGAGGTGGAGAAGAGTCGACACCTTCCAAGAGCGAGGCTCAACTGGAGGTGGAGAAGAGTCAACACCTTCCACCAGCGAGGCTCAACTGGAGGTGGAGAAGAGTCGACACCTTCCAGCTCATTCGCTAGACGAGTGAGCTCAACTGGAGGTGGAGAAGAGTCGACACCTTCGAGGAGCGAGACTCAACTGGAGGTGGAGAAGAGTCGACACCTTCTAGGAGCGAGGCTCAACTGGAGGTAGAGAAGAGCTGACACCTTCCAGGAGCGATGCTCAACTGGAGGTGGAGAAGATTCGACACCCCCAGACCATTCGCTAGACGAGCGAGCTCAACTGGAGGTGGATAAGATTTGACACCCCCATGCTATTCGCTAGACGAGCAAGCTCAACTAGAGGTGGAGAAGATTCAACACCTTCCAGGTCATTCGCTAGACGAGCGAGCTCAACTGGATGTGGAGAAGAGTCGACACCTTCTAGGAGCGAGGCTCAACTGGAGGTGGAGAAGAGTCGACACCTTCCAGTCCATTCGCTACACGAGCGAGCTCAATTGGAGGCAGAGAAGAGTCGACACCATCCAGGAGCGAGACTCAACTGGGGGTAGAGAAGAGTCCACAACTTCCAGGAGCGAGGCTCAACTGGAGGTGGAGAAGAGTCGACACCTTCCAAGAGCGAGGCTCAACTGGAGGTGGAGGTGTACAACCCTGTATTCGCCGAGTGGGCTCCCGGGACCCAAGGGGTCTTTTAAGACATTATTTTCCAGCACGGTCCAGGGCAGGAAGAGAGGGGGCGAGCGGGGGAGGCGGAGGCCGCCCGCTCGCCCAGCTCGTGTAGAAGGCGAGCGGTAGAGGTGGGAGCCTCCCGCTCGCCCAACCAGCAAGGGGGGGGGGGGGGGGGGGGGGGGGGGGCGAGAGGAGGAGGGGCGGCCTGCCCCCCCCCCCCCCCCCCCCCCCCTCCCCTTCCCCAGTAAAGGGGGCGAGAGGAGGAGGTTCGGCCTGCCCCCCTCTCGCCCCCGCCCAGTAAGGGGGTGAGAGGAGGAGGGGGCGGGGGCCTGCACCCCTCTCGCCCCCGCCCCAGTAAGGGGGGCAAGAGGAGGAGGGGCGGCCTGCCCCCTCTCGCCCCGCCCCAGTAAAGGGGGGCGAGAGGAGGAGGGGCGGCCTGCCCCCCTCTCGCCCCCGCCCTAGTAAGGGGGGCGAGAGGAGGAGGGGTGTCCTGCCCCCTCCCCAGTAAGGGGGCGAGAGGAGGAGGGGCGGACTGCCCCACTCTCTCCCCCGCCCCAGTAAAGGGGGCGAGCGGAGGAGGGGCGGCCTGCCCCCCCTCCCCCACTCTCGCCCCCACCCAAGTAAGGGGGCGATAGGAGGGGCGGCCTGCCCCCCTCTCTCCCCCGCCCCAGTAAGGAGTGCGAGAGGAGGAGGGGCGGCCTGCTGCCCTCTCGCCCCCGCCCCAGTAAGGGGGCGAGAGGAGGAGGGGCGGCCTTCCCCCCTCTCGCCCCCGCCCCAGTAAGGGGGCGAGAGGAGGAGGGACGACCTGCCCCCCTCTCGCCCCCGCCCCAGTAAGGGGGCGAGAGGAGGAGGGGCGGCCTGCCCCCTCTCACCCCCGCCCCAGTAAGGGGGGCGAGAGGAGGAGGGGCGGCCTGCCCCCTCTCGCCCCCGCCCAGTTAAGGGGGCGAGAGGAGGAGGGGCGGCCTGCCCCCCTCTCGCCCGCACCCTAGTAAGGGGGCGAGAGGAGGAGGGGCGGCCTGCCCGCCTCTCGCCCCCGCCCCAGTAAGGGGGGGCGAGAGGAGGAGGGGCGGCATGCCCCCCTCTCGCCCCCGCCCCAGCAAGGGGGGCGAATGGAGGAGGGGCGGCCTGCCCCCCTCTCGCCCCCGCCCCAGCAAGGGGGGGGGGGGGCGAGAGGAGAGGGTGGCATGCCCCTCTCACCCTAGCTCCAGTAAGGGTGGCAACCTGCCCCCTCTCGCCCATCCCCAAGAGGGGCGGTCTGCGTTTAGCGCCTCGGGATGGCAGGATTTGGCTGTTGGCAGGCCAAATTCGGGGGTATTTTCGTAATCTCGTAGGCAAGAATGTGGCTATCAGCAGACCAAGTTTAGAAATCTATAAATAGGACCAATGGGGCACCATTTGGAGGGACTTCTCTTTTGACCACTCTCTCCCCATGTTTCTTTAGTGGGTGGAGAGAGCCTCCAGAGGTGCCCAAGCTTAGCATCGGCTTGGGAGGGGAAGCGCTCTAAGATCTTCCGGGTGTGTGGTGGGACCTCCTCGCTAAGCCCTTGGTCTTGTTTCTAGTTCCTTAGCCTCTTAGCCTAGAGCTCTCCCTTGGGAGAAGTAAGCGTGAGGTCACCTCAAACTTGTTGAGGGCCCGAACTGCATAAGAAGCCAAGTTAGAGAAGTAAGCGTGAGGTCACCCCAAACTTGTTGAGGGCCTGAACTTCATAAGAAGCGAAGTTATTGGTTTCAACAGAGAAGAGTCGACACCTTCCAGGTCATTCGCTAGACTAGCGAGCTCAACTGGAGGTGGAGAAGAGTCGACACTTTCCAGGAGCGAGGCTCAACTATAGGTGGAGAAGAGTCGACACCTTCCAGGAGTGAGGCTCAACTGGAGGTGGAGAATAGTCGACACATTCCAGGCCATTCTCTGGATGAGCGAGCTCAACTGGAGGGGAGAAGAGTCGACACTCTCTATGAGCGAGTCTCAACTGGAGGTGGAGAAGAGTCGACACCCTCCAGGAGCGAGGCTCAACTGGAGGTGGAGAAGATTCGACACCTTCTAGGCCATTCGCTAGACGAGCGAGCTCAACTGGAGGTGGAGAAGAGTCGACACCTTTCAGGCCATTCGCTAGACGAGCGAGCTCAACTAGAGGTGGAGAAGAGTCGACGCTCTCCAGGAGCGAGGCTCAACTGGAGGTGGAGAAGAGTCGACACCCTCCAAGAGCGAGGCTCAACTGGAGGTGGAGATTCGACAATTTCCAAGACATTCGCTAGACAAGCAAGCTCGACTAGAGGTAGAGAAGAGTCGACACCCTCCAAGAGCGAGGCTCAACAGGAGGTGGAGAAGAGTTGACACCTTCCAGGCCATTTGCTAGATGAGTGAGCTCATCTGGAGGTGGAGAAGAGTCGACACCCTCCAGGAGCGAGACTCAACTGGAGGTGGAGAAGAGTCGACACCTTCCAGGAGCGAGGCTCAACTGGAGGTGGAGAAGAGTCGACACCTTACAGTAGCGAGACTCAACTGAAGGTGGAGAAGAATCGACACCCTCCAGGAGAGAGGCTCAACTGGAGGTGGAGAAGATTCGACACCTTCTAGGCTATTCGCTAGACGAGTGAGCTCAGCTGGAGGTGGAGAAGAGTCGACACCTTCCAGGAGCGAGGCTCAAATGGAGGTGGAGAAGATTCGACACCTTCCAGGACATTCGCTAGACGAGCGAGCTCAACTGGAGGTGGATAAGAGTCGACGCCTCCCAGACCATTCGCTAAGCAAACGAGCTCAACTAGAGGAGGTGGTAAACTCACTTAAGGTAGCAAGTAGTCAGTATGCAGGAGAGGAGCTCATGCCAGGACTCGGACTATGACAATAACACAGCTCGAGGACTTTCAACTCACTCGAGGGGGCAAGTAGCAGGTATGCAGGAGAGGAGCTCGTGCAGAGACTCGGGCTATGACAACTCTCTGCTCGAGGACATAAAACTCACTCGAGGTGGCAAATAGCCAGCCTGCAGGGGAGGAGCCCAATGCTACGGCCTGGTCTACGACAACTCTCTGCTCGAGGACATAGAACTCACTCGAGGGGGCAAGTAGCCAGCCTACAGGGGAGGAGCCCAGTGTTGCGGCTTAGTCTACGACAACTCTCTGCTCGAGGACATAGAACTCACTCGAGGGGCAAGTAGGCAACCTGCAGGGGGAGGTGCCCAGTGCTACGGCCTGGTCTACGACAACTCTCTGCTCGAGGACATAGAACTCACTCGAGGGGGCGAGTAGCTAGCCTGCAGGGGAGGTGTAACATCGCCCAAACAACTAGACCCCTATGATGGTTTTTTCATGACTAGGGCATGACCAAACCATAGGAAGCACAAAAGGAGCATAAAAGCTTAGGAAGGAAGGAGGAAACCACCTTGGTCTGCAAATAGCAATTTCCAGTTACCAAACATAGGGTTTGACTTAAGGGCCCCACCTTGACCCTTTGACCCTACCATAGCATACCTAACCCTTTAGGGGTCCCCTTAGAGCACCAAGGACCCATTGGGGTCAACCAAATAGGTCAAGTTACTCGCCCCAGGTAATGGAGCTCTTCTGTACTCGCCCTAGGTGGACGAGCTCTTCTGTACTCGCGCCAGGTGGGGCGAGCTCTTCTGTACTCGCCTCAGGTGGGCGAGCTCTTCTATACTCGCCCCAGGTGGGCGAGCTCTTTTGTACTCGCCCTAGATGGGCGAGCTCTTCTGTACTCGCCCCAGATGGGCGAGCTCTTATCTCGACGAATTACGGGTTATACAAAAATAATACAAATTAAATTCACTAAAGAAAAATTAAAAAAATGTAACAAAAAGAGTATACACACACACGGGCGAGTCGAACGGCACAGGCCTCCGGCCCGCTCCCAGCCGGGAGCCCGCCCTCTGCAGGTTATGCACGACTTCGGGCAGTTTGCAAATAGCGGCCATCAAAAAACTGGTTGGCTCATCCCCTATCAATTATTTAATGAGAGTACCATAGTAGGTGTACGAGGTCTACTACTTTTTTTTGGATTTCCATGATTACTTTTAATATTGGGATATAATGTAATTACTTGTTTGGACATTATATATTAGATTTGATAACATTGAATTTGAATGTTGATAGGTGCCCCTTAATCCGGGCTGCGAATAGCCAAAGCACCTGCCTCATTGGTGGAGGAAATGAGGTTAACCAAAGCAAACCCAATTAGCCCCGTAACCACCCAATATGAGGTGCAAATAGTAAAATCCCCATCATGGAGTGCAAATAGTAAAATCCTCCAACATGGATGTGTAAATAGTAAAATCTCACATCATGAGGTGCAAATAGTAAAATCCTCCAACATGGGGGTGTAAATAGTAAAATCCCCCAACATAGGGTGTAATTAGTAAAATCCTCTAATATGGGGTGCAGATAGTAAAATCTCATATCGTGGGATGTATATAGTAAAATCTTTCAATACGGTCTGCAAATAATAATTATGGTGGTTATGGCCTGCAAATAACAATTATGGTGGTTACGGCCTGCAAATAATAATAATTGGGGTTACGGCCTGCGAATAACCATATAACTACTGTAACCACCTCTGGCCTATAAATAGGACTCCAAGGCTCTCCTTCATGATCATATTTTTCTTCTTCTCCTTCTCTTTCCTCTTCCTCTTAAAGATCTCTCTCCTCTTCGAAGCCGCCCTTGAAGGAACCTTCAAGCACTTCGAAGACGGACGAAGATCTTCATCCTCCTTCGATGATCTTCTTCATCTTCGAAGATCTTCAAGCGTCTGGAAGATCCTTCGAACGCCTTCTTCCGCTCTCAAGACCGCTCCAAGCGCGCCTCCGTGCGCTCCGCTCCAAGCACGCCTCCGTGCGCTCCGCTCCGAGCGCGTCTCCGTGCGCTCCGCTCTCAAGACCTCTCCAACCGTGCCAACGTGCTCTCTGCTCTCAAGACCGCTCCAAGCGCACCTCCGTGCGCTCCGCTCTTAAGACCGCTTCTGTGCGCTCCGCTCTTAAGACCGCTTCTGTGCGCTCCGCTCCAAGCAAGCCTCCGCGTGCTCCGCTCCAAGCAAGCCTCCGCGCGCTCCGCTCCAAGCAAGCCTCCGCGTGCTCCGCTCCAAGCAAGCCTCCGCGCGCTCCGCTCCAAGCAAGCCTCCGCGCGCTCCGCTCCAAGCAAGCCTCCGCGCGCTCCGCTCCAAGCAAGCCTCCGCGCGCTCCGCTCCAAGCGCGCCTCCGCTCCAAGCGAGCCTCCGCGCGCTCCGCTCTCAAGACCGCTCCAAGCACACCCTTGCATATGCATCAACAAGCGTGTCAGCCACCAGCAAGACCAGTACTCCAAACTCCTCTCGCGCAGCAAGAGACAAGCCACAGAGACAAAGACGCACACAGCACATCGATCCAACCTTCAAGCAGTAGTCAAAATCTCCAGAGCGCTCAGAGCGCAATATTCCCCTCTGCAGCAAACAAAAGACTTAGCTCCGTGAGCGGTCGCTTGTCACCCACTGAGCACCTCTCTCTTAACAATTGTAACGAGAGGTGGCATGTCGCCCTCAAGTTCTTCATAACAACTCTGTACAACAACAACAAATAGTGTAAGTTTTGGCCGGCACGGACCCGACCGCGTGGTTTGACATTAAAAAAATTGTCTTATCCGCTTTCCTTTTTCTGTCATTGTTTGCACTCTCAAACGCTCCCGGGCTAAGACGGTTCAATTTAGTCCGGTCTACCGGAGCCTTTAGTGATCCACAACAAATGTATTAAAAAAATAAGAATAAATTTGGCAATTTTAAATGTTTAATCAAATGCAACTTTTTTATATAATAAATATTTAGTATATATATAGAGAGAGAGAGAGATAAATCAAATCTAAAATTGGAATGTGAGCCTTTATTTAGGCTCTGTTTGACACCGCGGTGATGATGGTGAACACGATGGTTATGAATTGTCGTTCGTAAACGCCCAACCTCACCTAAGGAACTTCATCAATTTTATGTTCAAAACTAGTTTTTTTTCTTGGCTTCCGTCGTAACCATTGTCTTGTCAAACAACATTCTATGATGGTGACGGTTTTGACCATGCTCATAGCAAAAAAAGTTACGGAGCTTTAGTATAATCTAGACAATTTTAGTGTACTATAATGACTTTATGCTTAAAACAATTATTACATTTACTGTGTGGGTGCGAGGGTTAGGGAAAAATTTTCTGTACGTGTAACGTTTTTATTTTTCTGTGCGTGGATTGTATTTTTAGTCCAAAATACAGTTCTTTTTATAAAATAAATCACAGAATGACGGAATGTTAATTTACCTATTTTTATGATCATTTTAAGATCTCATATGTAAAAGAATGTTAGAATGACGTTCGAAGAATCCGCGTGAGTGTCTAGTTTGGAACACTCTACTCGTTGCCTATAGCAGGGTACTTATAGGCAAACCCTAAATCCCCGGCGGGTACGTGAATCCCTTGGTCCGTTCAGATTGCGGGTTTTGATTTTGAGGAATTGGAATTTAGTAAAACCAAAACTTGGTGGTTTTTGGTTTTGACTAAATTCCATTTTTGTTGTTCGGTTCCAGTAAAATATTAGTTTACAAGAATTGGAATTAAGAAAATTAGGGCTAGGTGGAGGGAGTCGAAATCGAGCCGGAGGGATTTGTAGTCAAACTTGAGTCCGGCGAAGTCGCGCTCGAGCTGCTTTGAAGCTTGGAAAAGGAGACGCGGAGGCTCTCCGACTGTTCTTCATCCGGATGCATGCCAGCGGGACACAGAGAAGGAAGAGGAACACGGAGAAAGAAGGTTTGTTCGAGATCCAGGGCGAAGGTAGATCGTTGAAGGCTTGTTTTCCACCTCGAAACTTCGTTCCAGACGAACACAGAGAAAGAAGAAGAGGACGAAGAGGCGGAGGAAGAAGAAGAGCGAAGGTAGATCGTAAAACCAGCGGGAAAAATTAGCTCGGGAGACAAGAATTCATCTCTGTGTAAAATGAAAACCACGATTTTGCGTAAAACCAAATCCCGGCTCATTTCTTTTCATCCGAACAACTGAAAGGATTTATTAATCCTGAAAACAAAAAACCGCGGAACAAAAGACGCGAACCGAACGGACCCTAATGGATCCTAACCAACCGCAAAGTATCCGTTAACCCGATAATTCAATATACCGCAACATATGTTACAGTCTGAAAATACACGTGTTAAAAAGTGGCTTTTTTTTAATACAGTTACAGTTGTAAATTACATACGTTTTTACGATTGCAAATATAACTATGAATACAGTTACAGTCGTAATTTCAACTAAAAATATTGTCCCGCATCATCCCATCAAACACTACGCGTACAGAAAATTCTCCCAATAATTATTGCATTTATTTGCATCCATTATATATCATAATAATGAAAGCAAGTAGCAAATTGATGACCCATGCTCTTCTATTTAATGAGTTTAATTTGCTTCTTTTTTATCATTAAAACAATTATTACATTTACATCTGCAATAATTCTATTTTCCTACATAAATTCAATGATAAAATATATTTCCCAGAGACCAATGAGTACATAGATGAGTCTCATGCCTACATAGAAGAAGCCCATCACAAATGAGCAAAATTATTAGTCAATTTGAATTCCCCTTACAACTTACATGTCAAAAAAGTGATCGGATGATGGAGAAATGACTCCGATAAGATGAAGGCATTCAAAAAAAAAAATTTGGACAAGAGGAAGACGATGTCTGGCCCGCCTTCTACGAAGTCACTGCCATTTTTATCTGCCCTGCTTCTTCGGCTCCCGCAAGCGTACAACCTCTATGCTAGTAGACGAGCACAGCAATATTTGCGTCGTCTCCAACAAGCACGACCGACTCGTCCGTTCTCTGCATCTGCCGTCTCCAGCGCCTTCGTGATCCCTATCGCCGTCGACGAAGACATCCATTTGGTAAACGACGCACTCGTCAACGGGAAGCAACAAAGCTCCTCATTCCGTCTTCGTCATGTCGTCGTCTCGTTGTCCCCAATCACAACTGAAGTCTCAATCAATCTCCCCTTTCGGCGCCCTACCAACAGCGCCTGCTCGCTCCTCACGAGATCCTTGCTGATTGAATCCACTCAATCACTTGTGTGTGCCGTCCTTGCTAACTGCACATGGAAGAACTGCCTTGTTTGAGCCCCGAGCCATCTACCCTCGGCACGCCTGTCATTTCTTCTCGAGCCGCCCGCTGCTCGTTCCATCGAACCCAACCCCGTTTGAGAAACCATGTGGACTCATCAGTCGGCCCACAGTTTACTCCCTCGGCTGCACAACCGCCACGACCCATCATAGCTCCACCGACCCCTACTCTACCGGCCTTGCCGGTCATCTCTCCGACTCTTTTGCCTGACCCCCCTGTTGAAATTCCTGAATCCACCCCTGAGCTTAACCATCACTTGCCCCCCCCCCCCCCCCCCCCCCCCCCCAACCACCACACACACACACTACCGGTCATGCACGACATCTCCTGTGTGCATTGTGCAAGGTCGACAACACTGGCCGTGGCCGCTCTTGATATCTTATATAATGTGTGCTGCCAAAAATAATATCTTAGTAACATCATTAATATTCTTAACTATATTAATTATATTATTTATTTGATATGTATTTGTTATTATATCTATACACTATATTAATTTACATATAAATTATAAATACATTAGTATTGTTTACACTATATAATAGCTGTTTTTATAATGCATATTATATAAGAACTCTTAAAATGAGAATCATTAAAATAAAAATAGATAATTGTGAATAAGTTGGACAAATTTCCATACTAGCCCCTTTCTAAACTGAAAGTATCAAAATAGCCCAATTTTTAAAAGTATTCCCAAACTAGCCTCATTTGCCTTTTTTGACATGACATAATGCAGAATTTCGGAATTTCCATACTAGTCATTTACTGATGTGATGGAAATATGGAATAAACATTACAACAACTACCCAATTCATGTTTTTGCTAGTTTAAAATGAGAATTAATATTACAGCAATTACCAAGCAGTTATGATGTCAAAATATGAAATAAATATTAACACAGCAATTACCAAGCAGTTAAAAAAATAAACATTAACACAGAACTAACATTACAGCAACTAAAAATGTGATGGAAATATGGAATAAACATTACAGCCAAATTTAAACAAAAAAATAAACTTGGAGGTTGAATCCTTAACCAAGCAGTTAGTGCATTCCGCCAAATCGCCTAAAAAAAATAAAAACGATATATTATTACAAATATCGAAGTAGATGAAAATAAAATTTAATAGACAAAAAAATTCTAACCTTCTATTTTCTAGATTTTGAGGCAAGTTGCTCGATTGTATCCCAAATTTTTACAATTTTTTTGAATCAAAATACTTTTATTGGCTTAAAATATTTAAAAAGTACCCATTAGATGGCAGCCAAATTTTTATTCAAACTAATAAAGCATATAAATTCCTGAAATTCTGCAAAAAAGGTAAATGGGGCTAGTTTGGGAATGCTTTTAGAAATGAGGTTATTTTGATACTTTCATTTTAGAAAGGGGCTAGTATGGAAATTTGTCCGAATAAGTTGGTGTAATGCAACATTATAAAGAAATTTTTCTTTATAAATAACAAGTGATAGTGCACTAGGGACTCCCTTGTGACCACGTATACTATATCTTTTTTGTCGGTCGCAGACAATGTGAAATAGCGCACATACATTTTATGCATTACCACTCGCGCGTGCGCACGTGCTACACTTTTTTCATAAAAGTTACTTGTTGCATTTGATAAATTTAATAAATAGTTGGTGGTCACAGGTTCAAAAAGGGCAGCAGGCATGCTGGGCTACAAGCTAGATCAGTGCATCAGCTCAGACATTCATGAATAAAAACCTGTTTGGAAGAGTTAACTCAGATTCATTAAAAAAATAAAAATAAAAGAATAACTAATTATGAATCAATATAACGAGACATAAGTTGAATGATACCTTATCTATATATACTGTATTAAAAAGAAAACTTGTCATAAAAAATATCAACAAATGAATATGAGCCATTCGATTTCAATCTCCTGGATCTCATAGAAAGTCTGATTTTTTAAATGCCTAAAAGTAGCATAATTAACACCTTGTGCCATCGTACGACGACCACGGTGCTCGGTGTCGCTCGAGTGATGGTCGGATATTGTCGTCGCTCGCCGCACACTGCCGTGCATGACCAGTAGCATTACCATGAGGTATTGAGAATGGTGTACTCAAGCCCATGGCCATTCAGCATCTCTCCAAATGCACCACCTGCTGCTGCTTTTATCCTCGCTGTTTAGATTTGGATGATTCCCAAACTGTCCATTTGCGCGCAAAGGGCACAGCTTATTGTCGCGCGCCAAAGCGTCGTCTCTGTAGGATGGATTCGAGTACTTGGGGTGTCCGACAAATGGGACATTTTTCCACCAGAGCTTGACAGCCTGAACAGGGCGAAGACGAAGTTAAAGAAGATTGTGGATGTCTTCATATGCAATCAAATTTTAGTTTACTTCAATGTTCTGAGCTAATTATCTGAATATCAAACAGCCTAAAGAGCGGTATGGATGAGCCCAAGATGTTGAGAATCCAAAAAAAAAATATTCAGAGACCAGCAAAATAAAATTTCAGAGACCATTTGGATGATAGGTTGATGCTTTTCATTAGACCTCATGTCAAATCTCTGCATGCAGCCTAAAGCCGATTCGTTGCGGTTGAAGAGGCCCGCGATTCCATGTTATATGAGTTTTCTGATGCAGGACTATATTGTCAAAATGCACGAGCGAGCCATTGGGGCTAAAATGCTCCGACACAATGCGAAAATATATGCACCTAATCAAAAACAAATTGTTTGTAGGTGGAGGGGCCGGGATCTACTGCATTAAGTAGCACAAGGCTATATTATCAACACGTCCCATTTTTGACCTTTAACACGCCGACTTTCTTTCTTGGTTTGTTAACTAGGTGGAGTGGGACGGAGACTATTTGAAGATTTTAAGATCTGACAGAGGATGTGAGTACACATCCACATCAAAACAATTCAATACCTTCTTCAAAGAAAATGATATTATTCATCAGCTGACAACGACGTACTCTCCACGACAAAATGGCGCCGCAGAAAGAAAGAATCGAACGATTCTAAACATGGCGAGAAACAAGCTTGAGGTTAAACATTTACCAAAGAACTTTGGAGGAGGCAATTATGTGTGTTGTTGGGTCTAAGCGACTTTGATACCATGTTAGAACTTAAGCATCCAATCTAAAACTATTAGTTTGCACGACTTATGAGTTTCCCATCATGGGACTAAGTTTCAACACGGTCCCTAGGTGTAGGATCTTTGGCCTTTTAACATGTTGATTTTTTTTCTTTTTTTTTGGTGATGTTGAACCAATGGGCCATATTAAAACTTATTTATCTAACTTAAAACCAATTGGTTATACGTAGATAGGACCAACATTTATATTCAACGAGCAAATCTACACGACTATCCCGATGTGAGACTACATAATCAACAATCACCACTTTACAAGTGATGATAGTAAATAGCCGATGATGATAACAACAACAAAAGAGTTCAAAGATTGATCTGCTACTGTATAGAAAGCTGGAAAGAAGGTTAATAAAATTTAAAGATAATATTTAAGAACAGAAAATATTCACAGCCTTAGTTACCTGCCAATATATCCACACTGCAACCTTATGTGGCATTGACCAGAAATATATTGCCAGATTCAAGGAACTAGTTGGGGAGGGAACTCTTTTGGCAGTAAGCGTGGCGACAAAGTAATTTCCCAGAGTGGGGTGATGAACTGAAATAGCAATGAAAAGGTTCTCTCCAGGTTCATCAGCATGGATTATCCAATTTCCTGTCATGTCCTGTAAATATTTTCCATGCAATAAAAAGTATTAAGGGCAGCCGTTGCAACAAAGCATCCCCACGCAGCGAGGGTCCGGGGAAGGGTCCCACCATGCATCCCCGCGCAGTGAGGGTCCGGGGAAGGGTCCCATCATGCAATAACAAGTATACAACAACAACAACAACAGAACCCATATAGTCCCCAATCATTGGGGGTATGGGCGGGGGAAGATTGGAAACAGACCTAACCTTTGGCACTATGCACAAAGTGGCTTCTCTCAGAGGAGAAAGACCTAACCTTTGACAATAAATGCACAAAGTGGCTGCTCACAGAGTACCACTGAAATAGTGGCCCCCTATACCATCGCGTTTGCTGCGGAATCATGCCCTCAAATCAAAGCCAAAGACATCAGAGAGGGCAGACCCAAGAATCCATTTTGATTTATGTGCACATAACCATGCTTCCTTCATTCAGCATCCAGAGCATTGGTGAAGCACAAACCATGCAATAACAAGTATAAACCAAAAAAAATAAATGAGACTGCAAGGGGGAATAATAGCAATAACTTGTAATGTAAAAACAATCATGGTAGGTGAGATGCAATAAGGTGAACATAAAAGTATCAAGGAGGATATAGAAATTCTCTAGAAAAGCAACAAATTTTTTTTTAAAACTTCTTTGTTGTTGTAAAATTGCAGGGTAAGGGTAAAGACATTTTGGTAAGCTTATCAAGAGGTGACCACATCACTAAAAAGGAACCTGGATTTAGTTCTTCCCCCTGGATTTAGTTCCAAACTGACCTGGATCTGCGGAAGAAACCGCAGCCCTACTGAAGCAAAAACCGCCGACCTAAGTTCTTCTGCTCGATGACCACTGAACACGGCATCCCTCGCGGCATCGGCCCCGCAACAACGTCGCCATCGACGAAACTGTCAACGTCAGCGTGTGGCGCGTCGATCTCCCAAAACCATCAGCGACGTGCACTCCGGTACGCATCCGACGCCGCACATTCTGCAGAAGAAACCGACTGCTGCACTTCTCGAGCCAAACGCCAGCAGCCAACATGAATCGAACACGCAACATTCTGGACATCGCCTGGCGCTCACCTACGCATGTATCGTGCACGCCTTTTTTTTGGATTTCCCCACTATAGTGAGATAAAGGCTTGAGTGTTGTTGTTGTTTCATGTTTGCCGCCCGACCATCTTCGCTCGAGCCACCTGATGCAACCACACCTTTTGTTTCCCCACGCTTTTTATTTTCTAGAGCCCCGCGCCTTTTGTTTTCACATGCATGTTGCTATCTAGCCGCTTGTTTCACATTACTTTAAGAGCAATTTTAAAAGCACACCGATTTTCGCTATTGACCGCCAAATTATATTAATACACCATACTATTTTCACACCATGTTATTGTCACACTAATTATAAAATTCGTTATCTTTCAGGACACTGAAATAAACAACAGGAAGGTTAAATTACACAACGGTCATGACATTTTCCGGAATACAGAATGGAAAAAATGAGAGTAGGCGACGCAGCAACGGTGAAAAAGGATGAATTCTTCCCATTTGACCTTATCCTGCTGCCCTCCAGCTACGAAGAGCAATTGGAAGAGAAATAATAAGGCGAGATATTCTTATTCATCCACATAGTGATATATTTAAAACATTACAAGAGACTTTTAAAGACGGACAAACAATGTGAGACTAATACACACTCACACATAAATATTAATACTAATAATCTCAACACTCGCCCTCAAGCTGGAGGGGAAACCTCCAGCTTGGAAACATAAAATAACGGCAATAGAGGTAGGCGAGATGCGGCACAAAACATCAGACGAGCCACCGAGAAAAAATTCCAAACCCGGGAAACAAACAAGGGACATAGCCACGCACGATGCAGACCCACACACGACGCAGGAACTACACACGACGTGGACTCGCTGGAATCAGGTCAACCAACATCACCTATACACACAACATGCATAAGGGAACAAACGATGTGGAGCAAATCATCAACGGGCAACCAGGGATAATCCGTACAAAGTGCAGTCCCACACGACACAGTCCCGCACGACACGGTCCCACGCGACACAACCCGCTAAGATTAGACAACCAACATCGATCGTACCACAACACATGGACCAATCGAAAGAAAATTGGGAAGACGCAAACAACATACTACATAAGTCTGGAGGTCGTGTGTGACTAAAACGAGAGTTGCGAAAAAGTCATCTGAGTTGCCTTCGTCGCAAACACTCCCCCTCACGTGAAACACGTGCAAGAAGGCTAGAAGAGAAGACAAAACCAACATTAACTAAACAAAAAATAAAAAAAGCATACAAAAAAACTGATGGTTGCAGTAAAAGGTATCCATGGAGGCAGCAACTAGAGAGATGCACGGTCAGATCAGAGGAGGAGAAGCACGATGGAAAGCGTCGACATAGGAGAAGCATCGTAGAAGATGACGAGAGCAGCAACCAGAAAGGAAGATCTCCTTCTTCATCAATGAGAAGAGACGGGCTCAACGGGATGAGAAGCCGAGGAACAGGCGCTGCAGAGAAGCAGGACGGGATCGTCGATCAGGAGCCGTCAACAGGATCGTCGATCAGGAGCCGTCAACAAGATCGTCAACAGAGGTTGTCGATGGGAACGAAGCAGGATGAAAATGTCCACGACGAACAGTAACAGGAACGCAGCGAAAGCAGCAGAAGATTAGCCGAACAGCAGCAAGCATCGATCAGACGCGAGGGGGCCAGAGGCACGACGCCGATGTCGTCGAAGGCGCAGAGCGCAGACGACGCGAGGGGGGGCCAAATGCCGCTCCCGTCGTCAGAATCAAAAGTTGATTTCGTCGACGGGAGCGGGAGAACGACTGCTCGACGGAACCGCTAGCAACCTGGTCGACGAGAACAAGAAGAAAGGGGGCGGCTTACGGGAGAAGATATTAGTGTTCCAGAAGCGAGGAAAAATTAACCTGGCTCTGATACCAAGTTGGAAGAAATGAAGAGAAATAATAATGCGAGATATTCTTATTCATCCACATAGAGGTGCATTTAAAGTATTACAAGAGACTCTTAAAGACGGTCAGACAATGTGGGACTAATACCCACTCACACATAAATATTAATACTAATAATCTCAACAAGAGCTACAACGTTGAGACAACGAATTTCGATGGAGAAATGAACTTGAAACTGAAACAGGCTCCTGAGGCAACTTCGAACTTTCACAATAATTCCAGCTTTCAAAAGTTCAAATCGCCGGAATTGGGTCGGTGGTGTTTGGAATCAAAACATGATGAAGAGAGGCTCTTGCGGCAATCTTCCATTTTATGACTGCGATGATGCTTTATGGATACTTCATCACCATCTTTCTGTACGTATCAATCAAAATCGTCAAATTTTGCAGACCGTTTTTATCAATCAAGACATACGAATGTATCACGAAGAATCGGTAAAGCCCGCCCATGCGCGCACTTCCAATTTGAATGAGGAATTAGGTCAAGTCGACACCATCCTCTCCGATAAGATTGGGACACTGACCTGCAACACAATGGAGTTCATTAAATGCACCATCACCGGCAGAGGGGATAACAAAAGTTGAGAGAGCAATGGCGAAAAGAATAGGCTCCCCTTTGATTTTAGTCCAGAAGAGCGGAAAAGAGGGTTTTGTTCGTGAGAATTCAGTCAAGGGATTCAACTTTAGTGCGATCGTGGTGTTTTCCTCCGGCAAAGGCGATTTCGTCTGGCAGAGGGGATATCTCCTTCATGCAGGATGCGTCGCGAGAACGAAGGGCTGGGGCGGGTTGCGCCGCGAAAACGAAGGGCTTCTCCTTCGTGCGGGATGCGTCGCGAGAACAAAGGGATTTCTCCATCTCCTTCGTGCGGGTTGCGTCGCGAGAACGAAGGGTTGGGGCGGGCGATTGCGTTTCAGTGTGCGCTAAAAACTTGGTTTGTTAGGGATTTTGTGTTTTTTAGAAAATTTATTGGTGTTAATTAGCCGTTTTGGGTGTGCTTTTAAGATTGCTCTAATTTAACCTGTCGCTGCCTCCAAGTCCAAGACCATTCGTGAAGTTACTTTTCAATTGATTAATCATACTTGATTAATTAATTAATTATTACTTCATTAATTGCAAAAAACATTTTTTAATTAATTACTAGGTAAATAATTAATTCCATTTTTTTATAAATGGCGTCTGAGGCGGACCGACGCGAATATTGGGAGGCCAAGGGAGCCTCTCAAGCCGCAACAATGGCAAGTTGCGCCGCCGGCATCCTTGCCAGACTCGACGACCTGATCTTTGTGCACAAACATAAACAACTACTCGCCCGCCTTCCGAGCTCTGCGTCGCCATCAAACTCATTGATTGTTCCACCGCCACCCCTGCCGCCGCCAACTCCTGTGAGCCTCATCCAACCCCAGTTGTTTCCCTCGACGCCACATATCTCTTTGACTTTGAGTTATGTGCCATTCGTTATGCCAGCCACCTCCATCAAGCATCCTCCGCTCCGGCCACATACTCCTGTCCTGCCAGCCCCTCGAACGCCATTCCTGTCGGTGACCGCCCCCTGTCGTGACATTTGTGCGCACGCCATGCGGTCTCCTTCCAATGACACATCCGTTCCGACCTTCCACTACAAGAGTTTGTTTTGGTGTGAAGTTAAGGAACCTATGGATTGCCCCGACAAGGTCAAGCTCGAGCTTGAGGGCAAGCTTGGTTTCAAGGAGAGACAGTATGCTATGGGCATAGGCTAGTTGCCCTAGATGTATTACAGAAATACATTATGTATTATATTAATATTTTGTCACGTCTTTATTAATATCATCGAGTCTGTCTACTTATATAAAAGAGAAATAATTATCATGACATTAAATTTCTTTATTAGAGAAACATTTCTCCTGCCTACTTAGTTTATCGTTTTTGCCATCATTTTTAGTGCTTCTTTCTTACATTCAAGCTTTACACAACAAAATATCTTAATGCGACCAACATTTCCATATCTAAAACACTTCTGTCTTGTATCCTTCTTTTCAAGACTTGCTGTAATTTGATTTCTTTTCGAAACCACTAGTGAATGAACCCTTTGATGTAGTCTTAATCTTCTGTTTTCATTTCAAGAATAGATCATCAGTTTCTGAAATATGTACTCATGTCATCTGTCTAGACAATTATTCTAGGTTAGTCAAAAGATTCTCCAACTCCAGAATGCTCGATTGGTTAGTCCATCCTTGAATCGATGTGACGAACAACATGCACTCCCGTCTCAAACCTCAAATGAGATATCTTACTCAGGCACGGTTCCTTCATTTGTTTATTCAATTCTGTACTTTTGCACACATATTGCACCTTGAACGATAACAGCAAGCTCGTTCTCAAGTAACTGCAATTTTGAACCATCTTTTACATAAATAGGGCTATAGGACTGCTCGAAATTTCTCACTATGAATCAAGACCCCAAAACATGATCAATAAAGTTTTTTACTTAATGATGTCTGTTCTTTTACATGTTTTTTCTTCCATATCCAAAATTCAACATTTTCTAGAGTATCCGTAAATTTCATCAAAATCTAATGTCGGATCCTACGGATCTTAATTCTTACACCTATAGAAAATACTCAATAAACAACTACAATACTTGTATTTTGTGCCTACAAGTTTCTCTATATCATATTGCACACAGATCATAGTACTTTCACTTTGATTTGTCTCGAACAACAGATTTCTAGTCACCAACAACCAATTTTCTCCAACAAATGGGGCCAAGGGGAACACGTTTGATAGACAACTTTACTTCGATACCATGCAACTAAAAACAACAAAGCTGCTATCATGTTAATTGCAACAATGAACAATATAAGTCACTGAATCAGAAGAACAACAACAATCCAGCCTATCGGAACGAGAACAAACAAACAACGATTTGGAAACAACCAAAAAAAAACAATCTCAATTCAGGCAACGAAATACTACAGAAGAAATAATCAGGGAGGGCTACAGGCACTAACTTGAATTGGATAAGCAAAGAAAATTATCCACTATGCAGTATGCGACTCCGCAAGCGATAGGAAAAAAATAACTTTGCCACTGCTAACCCATGACTAGCACCAGGAAAATGGAATAACTGACTCACAATTACAAGAAAAAGCAAAACATTATATAAACTATAAAGACATAACAGAAATCGGTAATATGCATAAATTTTAACAACCAAACAAACCTCTAGAAAAAAAATAAACTTTTTCATCTTGACATAAGTCTCACACAGCACTCAGTCAGAAGAAAACCATTGATTAAGCCTACAGTAAACAGAACAATGGTAACCGGGGTAGAAATAACAGCCAGAAGTATTCTCTAACCCAAAACTTGAGAAGAAAACAATGATTTATTGAGAAGTATAATTGAAATGGTAGCTCTAGATGGAGAGCAAGCAGACCCAGTTGTTCTCATAATAAATTTCATCAGAATCTAAATTTGCAGCCTATAAAAACGCATTACCATGAAGGGGCTAACATGCAAGGGCTTCGCAACTATATCCGATCCTGGGCAGAATTCAAAAAACACTTTCTCCCCCCAAGGAGTATTCGTCACCTGAAACTCGGTCAGGTAAATCCACAAACACTGGTAGTGCAAAATCGTTATAACCACTAAATGCGTGAAAAGCTCACCTCAGCAAGGCATTTCTTTAAACGAGGTGAAGAACCGCACTCTCCTTCTTTCCCTTCCTGGCTCAAATTGTAGCAATAGTATACTTTGAGCGGGTTCTGCTCGTACCCCACGCTCGCGGGAATGGTCAGAAGAAACCTGAAGCAAGATGAGAATTGAGAGTTTACAGGAATTTCTCGAAGACGAATAGGGTTGACTCAATGGGTCGTCGGATTACACTGGCCCGTCGGTGCCAGCAGCCTCCCGAGCTCGATCAGCGGAAAGATGGGAGAGATCCGGCGTACGTTCGAGATCAAACAGCGCATATCTAACAGGATACTCGAAGGAATTGACGACGGGTTTCGTCCGGGAATGGTGCACACGGCCCTCATAGAGTCGCACGGCGGTGCCGTCATAACGATCGCCGATGAGAGGAGAGAGAAATTGGGAGAGGAGAGGGAGGGATCGAATGACGAGGAGGATGGAGAGAAGGAAGGAGGAGAAGACGGTGGAGGCAATGGCGCAGACCAAATAGAAGGCCTCCATTCCGACACCGGCGACCTGCTTATTACTAAGATATTTTTCGCCGCTTCGATGATGAATGGAAAAGACGAAAAGTAGCTGAAAACAAATAAAAGAAAATTCATTTATTATAATTTTTGGCAATTGTTATTACGGGCCTTTTAAAAATACGTCTTATACCTGCATTTTTAGGAAAAGTATTCAACACGAAAGTTGTATATCTCGACGAGATCTACAACTTTCGTGTTGAACACTTTTCCTAAAAATGCATGTACAAAGCGTATTTTCAAAAATTCGTTATAGTCACGCACATATTTCAATCAGGACGACAATACGTTTTGTCCATGCATTTTTAGGAAAAGTGATCAACAAGAAAGTTGTATTTTCAAAAGATACGTAATAACTCATACAAAAAAAGTGCAGATAGCTAAAACTGTAGTGCAGATAACAATCGCGTAATTTTTTTTTTAGTTTTTTATTCCTACAGGAACGATGAACATAAGATATATTATATTTAGCGAAAAAATGTTCACAAATATAGCCGTATTACATTCTTCACTATGACCGTATTACACTAATATGATTATTGTTATACCACCCATAAAGGCCTGGGGGTGCGTCTAAAGGAAGCACCACTGAAGAGAGATGGGGGGTAGCGATCGAAGCACGCACGAGCCCCGGATATGTACGTGATCGCGCGCAAAAGCGCACGGCAGCACGTGGGCTGCACCACTCGCCGTAGGGAGATGGCCCGAACACGCCCCGACCGCACCACCTTGGGGGGGCCCGGCTCATTCGCATCCCCCAAGGGGGGTGACCGGCCAAGTCGCACCCCTCAAGGGGGGTACGGGCCGACCACACCCCCGAGGGGGTATGAGCCGGCTACACCCCCCAAGGGGGTGCGGCCAAGCCGCACCCCCCAAGGGGGTGCGGCCAAGCCGCACCCCCAAGGGGTGCGGCCCAGCCGCACCCCCAAGGGGTGCGGCCCAGCCGCACCCCCAAGGGGTGCGGCCCAGCCGCACCCCTTGTGGGGTGCGGCCCAGCCGCACCCCTTGTGGGGTGCGGCCAAGCCGCACCCCCCGAGGGGGTGCGGCCAAGCCGCACCCCTTGGGGTGCGGCCAAGCCGCACCCCTTGGGGTGCGGCCAGTCCGCACCCTCCCCACTCGGGGGTGCGCGGCCGTGCCCACTCCTTCTAGGGGTGCGGTCCGGCATCCGCTCCCCTCCGGAGGACTTCAACCGCTCGCTAGGGAGCGGTTCCTCGATTCGCCGTCCGTCCGAGGCATCTCCCGGGGCCCGTCGCGCATTCGGGGAGCTTCAGCGCTAACCCGCGCTCAGAACATTTCTGAACGCAGTCGGGAAGTCTTCTCACTTTTTGTCTTTCCGGCTTCTCACTTTTTGTCTTTCCGGCTTCTCACTTTTTATCTTTCCGGCTTCTCACATTTTGGGTTTCAGGCTTCTCACTTTTCAGGAACAGTTAGTCGCCTTTTTCACCTCCAACAGAACTGCCCGAACTGCCCAAGCTGCCCGAGGGGCAAGGTGGTCATTTACGAAAAATAGTGATCCGAGGGCCCCGAACCGGAGAATATGATTCGTCCACCGAGCATTTATGGAAACTGCCAACGGTAAAATTACCGGGCCGCCCCCGACAAAAACTATAAAAGGAGCCCCATGGCTTCATTTGAAGGGACCTTGACTTCTGGACTCGGGAGAGCTCCTTGCAGACTTTTGCGGAATTCTCCTTCGGCACTTGAAGATCTCCTTCGGGACTTGAAGATCTCCTTCGGGACTTGAAGATCTTCATCTTCCAGAAAGGCGACAAGCAGTTCTCAGAAGAGAAAGACGACGAGCCTTCTCGATTCCGAAAGGCGACGAGCAGTTCTCAGAAGAGAAAGACGACAAGCCTTCTCGATTCCGAAAGGCGACAAGCAGTTCTCAGAAGAGAAAGACGACGAGCCTTCTCGATTCCGAAAGGCGACAAGCAGTTCTCAGAAGAGAAAGACGACAAGCCTTCTCGATTCCGAAAGGCGACAAGCAGTTCTCAAAAGAGAAAGACGACGAGCCTTCTCGATTCCGAAAGGCGACAAGCAGTTCTCAGAAGAGAAAGACGACAAGCCTTCTCGATTCCGAAAGGCGACAAGCAGTTCTCAGAAGAGAAAGACGACGAGCCTTCTCGATTCCGAAAGGCGACGAGCAGTTCTCAGAAGAGAAAGGCGACTAGCCTTCCCGCTTCCGAAAGGCGATTAGCAGTCCTTGAGGGGAAAAGGACTTAGTTTTTTCGTGAGGTGGCCTGTCACCCTCGAAGCTCTCTTTCTCCAAATATTGTAACGAGCAGCGGTCTGTCGCGCTCGAGTTCTAGTTTCCAAGTTGTAACTCCTCCAGAAGATAGTGAAGTTTGGTCGGCACAGCTCCGACCGCGTGGTTTTTTACCCTTTCCGGGTTTTCCACGTTAAAAAGTCTCTGCGTACTCAACGAACCTCTAATTAACTGTTTGCGCGCTTAGCTTGCTCACGAGCTAAGGCGGTTCAAGTGAACCGGTCTACCAAGAGCCCTAAGCGTTCCGCAACAATTATATTTTGGCAAACAATCTGTACCATTGAAATCACTGATCATACGGCTGTATTTGCTCCCGCACGATGATCTATTATGATCATTGTGTGCTACATGCACCTAAAAGGAGCTTTATATTTTGTCGGGACACAGTGAATACTGACCATTCACCCCCATCGAACCTGAATTCGATATGAAGATTTCTGCTGTGGGTAAGACTACTTTTCATCTTTCTCCTATTTTATGTTGTCATTTTTGTAGTCCGATTGTTATGCGATTTCTTTGCTGTGCGAATTTTTTTTGGATGTGAGTTTGCATTTGTGGATGTGATTTCTCTGTTGTATGGTTTGCATTTATGTTGTGCGATTTTTTTTTGGATGTGGGTATTTTCGCCTGGATGTGGAATTGAATTTCAATCGCCGGTCTTTATTCTCGGACCAGAACAAGGATTAGGCACTGAAAAAATTTGCTTGTGTACATTCTCCAAATTTCCTATATGGTTTTAAGTTTCCATTTACATTAAAATATGTGCTTGTGTAAGATCAAAAATAGTTATTTTTCCAATAAATATGCGTGCAAATATGTGCTTGTGTACGATCATTGTTTTAACTATATAGTGACATGGGCAAAACAAAGGAAGGAGGACTATTAGCGTCGTGGGATTCAAACGACATTTCATTTTTTTGTGACCTATGCGTTAGGGAGATCGAGTTAGGAAATCGACTTATCACGCATTTTAGTAAAGACGGGTGAAAATTTTGGTTGCCTCTTTTAAAGAACGCACCGGAAAAAATTATGATCGTTTGCAGATGTAAAATAAATGGACCTTTTAAAGAAAGAGTGGAAATTTTGGAAAGAATTGAAGCATGACGAGATTGGGTTGGGTTGGGACCAAGTGAAAAAAATCATTGCGGCATCTGATAAGTGGTGGGAGGAAAAATTAAAGGATAGTATTTATTTTTTCCAAATTCAGTGCACTGTGACATCATTTTTTGAATCTCACATGGTTATGATCATTTTGTCTAAGTTATTCCTGCTGCAAAGAAGTTTCGATATGCGAGTATTTGCGTTTGAATTAGAGGGAAAAATGACTCGAATGTTCAGTGGTGTGGTCACAACGGGTGCAGACTCATGGGCGGCATCTATAGGTGGTCTGCCACCTGATACAGAGAATGTTGGTGGGGAAGATCACATTTCAGAAGATGACATGGAGACGCGAGTAGGTAGGCATGAAGAGGTTGGTGGAAATACAGCAACCACCGTCGGAAATGCTTCCACCGCATCAGGTAAAAGAAGAAAGATGGGAATGAAAAAAAAAAGAGTAGTTATATCATATATGAGTGAGTTGCGGGAATCTGCACTTGTAATGAAACCTATGTTAAAAATTTTGTAATTAAAACATTTGATTTATAATATTTTATTGGAGGCTAGAATGATGTTTGATGTTTAACTCATCATAATTGATGAAAAGCTCCAAATCAAATGGAGGGAATCCAAATATTTGGAGGGAACCTTTCATTAAGGAAATAATGAACTCATTAGTCCCACCATGCCAATTTCCAATCTTGTTAGTAAGTATATAAATGAATTCACTCTTTCTTATTTGTTCAAAAAAAAAAGGAGGATCTATGAACCGTATGCGCACACGCACCGCACCGAATTTCAGATTTGGGGAATAATTTAATTGAATTGTATTTTTTGTACAAAATAGTTTCAATACTTTTATTCGAGTTTACGTCGAATAGAAGTCGGAGTTGCGTCGACCTGCGTCGAGTGGAACTAGAAGTGGTGTCGAATAGAACTCGACGCACACGACTTGCGTCGACTGGAGTTGCGTCGATAGGAACACGAAATAACCACCTTGCGTAGATAAGTTTCGAATAGAACTCGACGCACCCGACTTGCATCGATAGGAACACCCGAGCAGTTCGTTGGCTTGATCTGCGTCGATGAGAACTCGACGTAACGTCGAGTTGCGTCGATATGATTTCGACGCGTCGGCAAGGTCTCGACGCAACGTCGAATAGACTCGATATGATCTCGACGCAGCGTCGATATTAATTCGACGTGACATCTGTCGTTTTGCGTTTTCTCTTCGCATTTATTACGTGTAATTTTCTAACCATTTCTTTTACGCGTTTTCTCTTCATTACTCATTTACTTTGGAAATCTCCAACTTTTCTCTGCATGATTAACGTACATTTGCCAATTATAACGATTGTAATTTATTACGTGTTAATTTCTTACCATTTTACGATACTCATATATAGGAGATTTTCTGAATCGTTTTATAAATACAAACGCTCTCTGAAAACTATTTTGGCACTCTCTTGTTCTGGCGATCATTTTCGTGATTCTGCTTTATTTACATTTGCTTCATCAAGTGAGAATTCGGGTGTTCTGTGCTTCTTCGGTGTCCGCGCATATCAGAGTTTTTGGAATCTAGTCGGGTGTTGTGCCTTGGAGGAGCGAGCATCGGTTGAAAGCCCCGACGGAGGGTGGTGCAACTTATTTAGGACAGTGATTACACTTCTTATCCAGACTCAATTCTAAACTATATAATTGATAGGAATTCATACATAGACTCTCATCTTTAAAAAAGATGACCGGGTGGCAGTTACTCACTCAACTCACTCCCCCACTAAGGTAGTGGGGGTGAGTGGTAGAGCAAACCGAACCCGCCATTTCCGCCACCAACCGCCAGTGCGAGAGTGCGTGCGGAGCGGACCGCGCGCAACCATGACGCCCGCAACCACGCACACTACCGCGCGCGGTAGCACTACCGCGCGACGCTACCACACGGTACCGTGCGCGGTAGCGCGCAGGCAGCATCCCCCCCCCCCCCCCCCCCCCCACGCGGGGGTGCGGCCAAGCCGCACCCCCCTCCGTAATGGGGTGCGGCCAAAGCCCCATCCCCCTTTTTTTCGCAGGGGGCTCGACAGAAGTCGCGCTCCTAGTCGGGTGCGATCGAAGCCCAATCCCCCTTTTGGGGGCGTGACTCCTCATTCCTCCGTTCGCTCAGAACGCTCCGAGCTCATAACGCACCCAGAATGCTTCCGTGTTCGTTGCGTGCCCAGAACGTTCCGGTGTTCGTTGCACGTCCGGAACGTTCCCGTGTTCGTAGCGCGCTCAGAACGCTCCCGCGTTCATTACGCGCTCAGAACGCTCCCGCGTTCATTGCGCGCTCAGAACGCTTCTGAGCGCGCTTTGAACACTTCCACATTCCGGGCACGCTCATAATTTGTCTTTTTTCTCAGATTGCAGGACCCGCTTGTCGCCTTTTTCACCTTCAACAAAAATGTCCGAACTGACCGAAGGGCGAGACGGTCATTTACGAAAAATGGTGATCCGTGTGCTCCAAATCAGCCAGCGTGATTCGCCCTTCATGTGGTTACGGTGGTTACGACGGCAAAATTACCGGGCTACCCCCGACCAAAGCTATAAAAGGAGCCCAGAACCTTCATTTGGGTGACCTGGCCTTCAGCACCCGGGAGAGCTCCTTTGAAGATTTCCTCGGAACTCTCCTTCGACGCTTGAAGATCTCCCTCGTGGACTTGAAGATTTCATTTCTCCACCGTTCTTAGAAATAAACAGACTTAGTTTTCCGAGAGGTGGCATGTCACCTTCGGAACTCTCTCTCTCTCTATTATTGTAACGAGCGGCGACTTGTCGCGCTCGAATTCTAAGTACCTGACAGTAACCCCTCAGAAGATAGTGAAGTTTGGTCGGCACAGCTCCGGCCGCGTGATTTTTTACCCTTTCCGGATTTTCCACGTTAAAAAGTCTCAGTGTACTCAACGAATCTCTGATTGACTGTTAGCGCGCTTGACTCGCTTCAGAGCTAAGACGGTTCAAGTCGACCGGTCTACCAAGAGCACCCAAGCGACCTGCAACAATAATATTATGTTTTTCTTTATTTCTCATCCATATGTTGTACAAGATCTTATAATCTTGTTATTCAAGATCCATTATTATTTTTATTATCTACTAATTTTCAAAACGAAAACAGTATATATGAATATAGAAATATATGGAAAATATTCCAACAGCCTACCGCAGCTGTCAATATCAAGGAGGTCGTGGAGTTGATCTCAAGTATCAGTGATATATATAATGATGATATATACTTCTTTGCAGTGAACTATATTAAAGACAAAAGCAATAGAGAGGTCTCCATGAGTATCCAAGCTAATAAGAGAGTTTGGTGGATCAAAACCTGTTATACGACCAGTGTTAAAATAATTTATTTTAATTAATTAATTATGAAATTATAATGTTAAAATAATTAAGTAATTAATTAATTCCGAAATTATTTTAATTAATATGGTCAATAACTTCCCATGATGGGATAACTTCTCATTTAAGTTATGGTCAATAACTTCTCACTATACGGATAGCTTTTCAATTAAATTGAATGTCCAATAATTGTCTATTTTGAGAATAACTATACCCATTAGTGGTAACTACCCATTGAGTGGATGTGATTGATGGCAACACATCTATAAATACCTATGGAGGGGTACTCGGTCCCTAAGTTCAATCACTCATTCATCCTACACCATCTAGAGGGAGTGATCGAGGGCTTAGAAGATCATTACTCGCGTCGGATCCCTACTCGGAGAAAGCATCAATGGCCGGAGGTTTGATCCTATTCTTCCGTCTTAAGTTTTATTCCGCATGCTACGCGTTTTAAGTCGTCGTTCGCGTAGATTTTTGTCTATCATTTGGTATCAAAGCGAGGTTATTAACCTCTGTCTTGATGCGAAATCCAACGTTGATTTCATATCCGTATGCAAACTTAATTTCAGATTTTTTTTTCCGGTGATCTTTTTTTTCGCTGTTGGAATGAGTTTGTCGCGCTTATCTTCGTGCCAATCATGCACAACATCATGTCGATCATTGTATGGCGCGGTCCTTCGGCATTAGTTCCAGCAACAAAGCTCCGTCTGAGGCCGAATACATTTTTCGGAGGCGAGACCATTTTCCATCGGTTTGCATGGTTAATGGATCGTGGAGGGCAATTTTCATTAACTGCCATATGCATGCACGATCCATTTAATATATATATATGTTTTAATAAATATATATTATATATGTTTAGTTATTTATTTGTATTTCATATATAATGGACACATGATTTATAAAGATTGCCGTAAAATGTCTGATTAAATTTTAATCGGAGGTACTAATTAAATAGTCGTTCAGGATCGTTCGACTCATTTTTGCGCGCTGATTAGAATCGAACTCGTCGTTTAATTTTTGAGCGCCGATTCAATAATAGTTCTTCTTTGTCTAAATTTTTATGTCACATATGAAATATTTTTAGAGCAATTTTTGGATTTCGTTTGCACTTTGACACGCATTTGTGCGTTGTTATAAATATAATTTGTCCAATTGGACATATTATTTTAAGTTTTGGATAATTTTCATTTTATGCAATAATTTTATGTCATTAATATTACGACATTTTTATGCATAAAATATTAAGTTTAATATCTCGGTGATCCGTGTGATTTTGATTAATTGGGCTTAGCCAAAGCAACTCAATTATGTTAAAATTATACATTAAGTATTATAATAAATTAGGATCACATTTAGATAGAGAGATATAATTGTAATTAATTATATTAATATAATAATTTTATCCCACAGGAATTTTGTTATATTTAATATAATCAATTAGGACGAATATCAAATATATCATTTTTAATTTACCCACAGGAATTAAATTTTGACATATTTTGATGATTTTATCATTAAGTCTTCAAACATAAATCCACTTTGAATTAAAATTTTAGCCCACAGGCAAGTTTTATGTCATTCGATTTATGATATAATTTACATTGGTAAGTTATATTTATAGTTTTGTAGCCTTTTATTGAAGAGTAAGCATGTGTATTTATTTTTGCAGTTATTCAACTTGTTAGTACTTCTGATTTGAAACATGATGTTCCTGAATTAAGAGGTGATAATTATAAATTTTGAAGGATTCAGTTCTCCTTCAGTTAGGGTGGATGGACATTGACTATGCTATAAGGAAAGATGAACAACCTACAGTAACGGATGCTAGCACTGCAGCGCAAATTGCTCTTTATGAACAGTGGGAGCGGTCTAACCGCCTCAGTGTGATGTTTATTAAGAGCAAACTTTCTGCTATTATTCGTGGTTCGGTTGAACAACATATCAATGTAAGAGCTTTACTAAAGGCAATTGATGAACAATTTGAGTCATCAGCAAAAGCTCATGCCATGACCTTAATCATGAAATTTTCATCTCTAAAACTCACAAATACTAGAGGTGTGCGCGAGCACATCATGAAGATGAGAGATATTGTTACTCAGCTAAAGAACCTGGAAGTGGATATATCTGAATATTTTCTTGTGTATTACATTCTGAACACTCTACCTCAATGTTATGGGCCTTTCAAGATCTCTTATAATACACATAATAAGAAATGGTCTATTAATGAACTCATGACCATGTGTGTTCAAGAGGAAGAAAGACTCAATATGAAAATGGGAGAGAGTGCTCATTTGGCGACACATGGAAAGTTTAAAGATCAAGGCAAGAAGAAAGCAAAGGTTGTTATTCAACCAAAGGTTGACATAAAGAAGGAATCCAAGTGTTTTTTTTTTCTGTAAAAAGAAAGGACACATGAAGAAGGATTGCGCTAAGTTCAAAGCATGGTTTGAAAAGAAAGGTAATCTACTCTCTTGTGTTTGTTATGAATCTAATATGGTAGATGTGTAGGGAATGAAGGTCGCAATTAACGACGTCTCCCTCCGATCAATAGAGCAAACAAACCTGAGAAAAACAAGCCAACAAAACAAACACACAAACACAGAGATATACGTGGAAAACCTTCACCACTTGAAGGTCAAAAACCACGGGGCACGGCACAACAAAATCCACTATAATAAAATAAGGATTACAACGAATAATCTAGGTTTGCCCAAACCTAGATTGCCCACCGGATTTGACAAACAAATCCAACCTTCTCTCCACCACAAAGTTAAGTACACAACTTCTCTACAATAGGATAAACCCTACTCTCTTCCAAGCAAAATAGCAAGCGAAATGAGAAAGAGAACACCTTACGACGTAGACGAAGAAGCCCTTTGAAAACGGTGGAGAAATCTCCAAGCGAACCGGAGGAAACACCTCCTCTTTCCGGCAACGGCAACGGCACCGGCAACAAGCTCCAAATCAGCGGCGACGGAGGCAACAACCTCCACAAAGGCAGCAGCCTTCTCCTTCTCCAACAACAAGTCGGCGGCGACAAACCTCCAAAGGAAGCGGCAGCAATGGCTCCACCAAAACGAAGGCGGCAACACCCCCTCTCCAAGCAGCACAGGCGGCGGCGGCAGCCCCCCTCCAGAACACCTCCAGCCGGCGGCGGCACCTCTCCAAGTCGAGAGAAGAGGAAGGGAGTTAGGAGGCGGGCGGCAGATCAAGATCGAGAGAGGGGGGGAGAGAAAGAATCGGGAGAATATGAAAAACCGCAGCCCTAATCTCTCCATAAACCCAAAAAAAAAACTGATTACACCAAGGTTTAAACCGGTCCGATTCAGCCTGAACCGGACCCAGAAAACAGCCTAGAATTTTGCTCCCAAAACGCATGGACAGAGGCCAGCGCGTTGCAACGTGCTATTTTTCCAGGTTGCAACCTAAATTCCTGCAACACGCATTTTCACAAAAAAATGCCCTTTAGGGGCTGAACCCCAACAAACTCCCCCTTCAGACCATAAAGGGAAGTTCTCCACCTTGACTCCATCAAGTGGACATCATGCCGATCGACCGTCGGCAAAAATCATGCTTCTCCCTTGGGACAATCTTCGTCAACATATCCGAAGGGTTTTCATCCGTGTGGATCTTCTCCACCACCAACAGCTTCTCCTCGACTGCATCCTGAATCCAGTGATACTTCACGTCGATGTGCTTTGTCCTGGAGTGAAAGGCAGGATTCTTGGCCAAGAATATAGCACTCTGACTGTCACAAAATACTGTGTACACGTCCTGTCGGAGACCAAGCTCAAGCATGAACTTCTTCATCCAAATAAGCTCCTTTGACGCCTCAGTCAACGCAATATATTCAGCCTCTGTTGTCGACAAGGCCACGCACTTCTGAAGCCTTGACTGCCATGACACTGCTCCCCCTGCAAATGTGACCACGAATCCAGAAGTGGATCCCCTCGTGTCAACATCTCCTGACATATCCGAGTCCGAGTACCCAATAAGTTCTGGTGGACCTCCACCAAACTTCAAGCAAAGGTCTGAGGTACCTCGGAGATAACGGAATATCCATTTCACAGCACTCCAGTGCTCTTTCCCTGGGTTTGCCAAGTAACGGCTCACCGATCCCACAACATGAGTTATGTCTGGCCTAGTGCAGACCATAGCATACATCAAACTCCCTACTGCAGATGCGTAAGGGATATGACTCATCTCTTCCACCTCCTCCTCAGATGAAGGACTTTGAGAACTAGAAAGTCTGAAGTGCCCGGCTAAAGGAGTAGCAACGGGTTTTACCTTGTCCATCATGAACCTCTTCAGCACTTTCTCCACATACTCAGACTGAGATAGCCATAGTTGACCGACACTCCTGTCCCTGGTGATTTTCATTCCAAGAATCTTCCTCGCCGGTCCCAAATCCTTCATTTCAAAGGACTCACCGAGCTCCTTCTTCAACTCAGCTATGCTTGCCTTGTCATCCCCAACAATCAGCATATCATCTACGTACAACATCAGAATAGTAAATGCCTTCTCAGTCCTCTTCACATATACACAGTGATCAGCCCTGGTCCGTTGGAATTTGCTCTTCATCATGAACGAGTCAAATTTCCTATACCACTGACTGGGTGCCTGCTTCAACCCATAAAGGCTCTTCTTGAGCCGGCAGACCAAATGATGCTTTCCCTTAGCCACAAAGCCTTCGGGCTGCTCCATGTATAGCTCTTCCTCCAGATCACCATGCAGAAATGCCGTCTTGACGTCCATCTGCTCGACTTCAAGATCCATGGAAGCAGCCATACCCAACACCAGTCTGATAGAGGACATCTTCACAACTGGGGAAAATATCTCATCGAAATCGATACCTTGTTTCTGACTGAAACCTTTAACTACTAGTCTCGCCTTGTACCTCGGCTGAGAGAGAC
The DNA here is from genome assembly GCA_033032865.1 of Dactylorhiza incarnata. Lineage (NCBI taxonomy): Eukaryota > Viridiplantae > Streptophyta > Magnoliopsida > Asparagales > Orchidaceae > Dactylorhiza > Dactylorhiza incarnata. The sequence continues at coordinate 1,015,791 of JAWHQI010000340.1, read as the reverse complement.
TTTCATCCAACTTCAGCTTGAAGACCCACTTGTTCTTCAAAGCTCTCTTCCCTTTAGGCAATGAGACTAAGTCATACGTCTCGTTCTTCTGAAGGGAGTACAACTCCTCTTCCATAGCAGCCGTCCAAGCCTCACGATCTTCAGCACTCTGAGCCTCCTCATAGGACTCAGGCTCTCCACTATCTGTAAGCAAGATATACTCATGAGGAGAATACCTGATATTGGGCCTTCTGACCCTCTCAGATCTGGCAGGAGGAACCTCCACCACAGGTGGCACATCAACTGGCAGAGCTCCCCCTACATCCGGGATCATCTCCTCATCAGGAATAAGCTCACCAACCTCCTCCTCAGCATGCCCATCATCAGCAACAGTCTCTACTGGCCCATCATCAACATAGGGCCTCTCCTCCGCAGGTGGCAACTGTGGAACATGTGACTCCGCAGCAATCTGCTCACCAACCACTTGATCTTCAACGAAGATCACATCTCTGGTTCTGATCAGTTTCATCTTCACGGGATCCCAGAGTCTATATCCAAACTCCTCATGGGGAAATCCCAACAAGATACACTCCCGAGACTTCTCATCAAGCTTCGATCTCTCTTCCTTGGGGACATGAACATGAACTTTGCACCCAAACACCCGCACATGTCCGTACGACACTTCCTTCCCGGACCAAACACGCTCTGGAATATCACCATTCAGAGGTGCCGAAGGAGACAGATTTATCAGATGAACAGCAGTTTGCACTGCCTCAGCCCAAAACTGCTTACCAATGCCAGCTTGAGAAATCATGCATCTGATCTTCTCAACAATCGTCCTGTTCATCCTCTCTGCCAACCCATTCTGTTGCGGCGTTCTCGGGATTGTCCTTTCATGCACTATGCCATGCTCTCTGCAGTAAGCATCGAAGGCACCGATGTATTCTCCCCCGTTGTCAGATCGAACTCGCTTTATTTCTTTACTGGTCATCTTCTCCACCTTTGCTCTGAACTCTGCAAACTTTGCTAGAACGTCACTCTTCTGCTTCACAGGATATATGCCCAGACTTTCCTGGAATGATCGTCAATGAACGTGACGAAGTAGGCGGCTCCGCCCACAGACTTGGGCTCAATAGGACCACACACATCAGTGTGTATCAAGTACAGTAACTCCGCCTTCCTCTTTGGTTCAGATTCAGCAAAGGAAACACGTTTCTGCTTACCGGCCAAGCAGTGCACACACGTGTTAGGAATCCCTCCTGATAGCTCCGGAAGAACCTTGTTCTTCACCAAAATCTTCAAGCTCTTCTCACTGATATGCCCAAGCCTGCGATGCCATAACTCCATAGAGTCTCCCTCAGCAGCATTCACACTTGGACCACATATCTTGGCCTTAGTGCGATAAAGGCCACAACACTTCCTTCCTCTGGCTACCACCAAAGAGCCCTTCAGCAACCTCCAGGTACCTCCACCTTCAATGCTAGTGAAACCACCATCATCAAGTCTACCAACGGAAATCAGATTCATTCTCAAATCAGGAATATGCCTGACGCCCTTGAGAATAATCTTCCCAAGCTCAGTCTCCAAGTGGACATCACCACTGCCAATAATCAATGATTCACCGGAATTAGCCATCCGGATCACGCCAAGGTCTCCCGCAGAATAGGTGTAGAAGTAATCCCGGTGAGGAGTGCAATGATAAGATGCACCTCCGTCCACGATCCAGTCTGTGTCAACACATTCCTGGCAAGACGACCCACTGCACTGCAAGCATAACGGCTCAGCCTCCACAATCAAAGTCGTCGCATCACCACTGGATTCTCCTGCCTCCTTGGTCTTTCCCTTCAGGTCTCTTTTCATTTGGAAACAATCCTTCTTGAAATGACCCTTCTTCTTACAATAGTAGCACTCAATTTCCTTCTTGGATTTGCCCCTAGACTTGCTCCTGGAAGTGCCCCTGTTCTTCACATCCTTCTTCACAGATCTACCTCTTCCTTCCATGAGGAAAACACCCGAACTGGAAGATCCAGAATCCTTCCTTCTCAACTCTTCGTTCAGGAGACAACTAGACACCATCTCCATAGTTACCACGCCATCAGGTGCTGAGTTGCTCAACGACACTACAAGAGTTTCCCAACTCTCCGGTAACGAACTAAGGACCATCAGAGCTTGGAGTTCATCTCCCAAGGTAATCTTCATGGACTCCAACTGATTGATAATACTTTGGGCAAGGTTCAAGTGCTCAGTCATCTGCGAACCTTCCCGGTACTTCAAATTAACAAGCTTCCTAATCAGGAATGCCTTGTTGCCAGCAGTCTTCCGCTCATACAAAGCTTCCAGCTTTTTCCATAAAGCTTGAGCCGAGGACTCCGTGGAAACATGATGAAAAACAGAGTCATCAAGCCACTGCCTAACGAACCCTACTGCCTTCCGATCCATCTTCTTCCACTCTTCATCATCCTTAACTGAAGCCGGTCTCCCTGTCAACGGAGCATGGAGATCTTTACAATATAAAAGATCCTCCATCCGAGGCTTCTAGATGCTCCAATTCTTGCCATTCATACTGACCATCCTTGTGCTATGTTCCATTGCTTTCTCAAACAGCAACTGCTCTAACACGATCCGCAAGTCGATTTATTTCAAGGGATTAACAAGAGAGGATAGGGAGCGGACCAATGATCGTCACCTACCGCACCGAGTTATAAACCGAGAAATAAAAACGACAAGCCAAAGAACCTCCCTCTGATACCACTTGTAGGGAATGAAGGTCGCAATTAACGACGTCTCCCTCCGATCAATAGAGCAAACAAACCTGAGAAAAACAAGCCAACAAAACAAACACACAAACACAGAGATATACGTGGAAAACTTTCACCACTTGAAGGTCAAAAACCACGGGGCACGGCACAACAAAATCCACTATAATAAAATAAGGATTACAACGAATAATCTAGGTTTGCCCAAACCTAGATTGCCCACCGGATTTGACAAACAAATCCAACCTTCTCTCCACCACAAAGTTAAGTACACAACTTCTCTACAATAGGATAAACCCTACTCTCTTCCAAGCAAAATAGCAAGCGAAATGAGAAAGAGAACACCTTACGACGTAGACGAAGAAGCCCTTTGAAAACGGTGGAGAAATCTCCAAGCGAACCGGAGGAAACACCTCCTCTTTCCGGCAACGGCAACGGCACCGCCAACAAGCTCCAAATCAGCGGCGACGGAGGCAACAACCTCCACAAAGGCAGCAGCCTTCTCCTTCTCCAACAACAAGTCGGCGGCGACAAACCTCCAAAGGAAGCGGCAGCAATGGCTCCACCAAAACGAAGGCGGCAACACCCCCTCTCCAAGCAGCACAGGCGGCGGTGGCAGCCCCCCTCCAGAACACCTCCAGCCGGCGGCGGCACCTCTCCAAGTCGAGAGAAGAGGAAGGGAGTTAGGAGGCGGGCGGCAGATCAAGATCGAGAGGGGGGGGGGGGGGGAGAGAAAGAATCGGGAGAATATGAAAAACCGCAGCCCTAATCTCTCCATAAACCCAAAAAAAAAACTGATTACACTAAGGTTTAAACCGGTCCGGTTCAGCCTGAACCGGACCCAGAAAACAACCCAGAATTTTGCTCCCAAAACGCATGGACAGAGGCCAGCGCGTTGCAACGTGCTATTTTTCCAGGTTGCAACCTAAATTCCTGCAACACGCATTTTCACAAAAAAATGCCCTTTAGGGGCTGAACCCCAACAAGATGTAAGTCATAACTCTTGGTGGATTGATTCTGGATCAACAATCCACATTTCAAATTCCTTGCAGGGTTTTCTAAGCCACAGGAAACCATTGGGAAGTGAACAATGCATCTATTCAGAAAACAAGATGCGCTCGCATGTGGAGGCTATTGGAACATGTAGACTAGGTCTTAATAGTGATTATCTTTTGTATCTTGAAAAGACCTTTTATATTCCTAGTTTCTCTAGAAATTTGATTTCTGTATCAAGACTTATACCTTCGGGTTACTCCTTTATATTCTCGGATTTATCCTTCAGTTTATCTTATAAATTTGAAATTATTGGAAATGGTATTTTGTCTGATGGTCTTTTTAGAATTAATTTGCAAAATGATGATTATAATAATGCAATGCATGTTCACAATAATGCAGGAATTAAAAGAAATTTTATGAATGAAGAATTCTCTATGTTGTGGCATCGGAGATTAGGACATATATCCATGGAAAGAATCAAAAGATTAGTAAATGATGGAGTACTTAGTACTTTAAATTTTACTGATCAAAGGACTTGCGTTGACTGCATTAAAGGAAAGCAGACAAACAAGTCGATGAAAGGTGCCAAGAGGAGTACTACCATATTGGAGATCATACACAGATATATGTTGCCCAGATATGGACGCATATGGTCAAAAATATTTCATTACTTTTATAGATGATTACTCACGTTACATGTATCTCTACATGCTTCATAATAAGTTCGAAGCATTAGACGCTTTTAAATCTTTTAAGGCCGAAGTAGAGAAACAATGCGATAAACAAATAAAGATTGTGAGATCAGATAGAGGTGGTGAATATTATGGTAGATATACTGAGGATGGACAAGCACCTGGTCCTTTTGCGAAGTTTCTTCAAGAAAATGGGATAGTTGCCCAGTACACTATGCCTGGTACCCCTGACCAGAATGGTGTAGCAGAAAGAAGGAATCGAACATTACTAGACATGGTGCGGAGCATGCTTAGCAGCTCAAAACTTCCTAAGTCTCTATGGATAGAAGCTTTAAGAACGGCAGTGTACATATTAAATCGTGTTCCAACCAAGGCTGTTCCAAAGATGCCTTTTGAGTTATTCAAAGGTTGGAAACCGAGTTTGCAACATGTACGCATATGGGGTTGCCCTTCAGAAGTAAGAGTATATAATCCACAAGAGAAGAAGTTAGACCTGAGGACTATTAGTGGATATTTCATTGGATGTGCTGAAAAGTCTAAGGGATATAAGTTTTATTGTCCATCTCATACGACTAGGATTGTGGAATCAAGAAATGCTAAATTTCTTGAGAATGATTTAATCAGTGGGAGAGATCTTTGTATGGATTCAATTCCAGATAAAGATCATTTAGATACACAACCTTCCACCTCAAGTCATCGATTTGTCATTGCTCACAACACTCTTATAGTTCAAATAGATGTTGATGAGCCACTTATTGAGATTCCACAACATGTTGACATTGATTTGGTAGATCATAATGTTCAGCAATTACCAGTGTCTGTTGAACAAATAGTTGAACAACATGCTCCTACAGAGAATGTTAATACAACATTAAGAAGATCTACTAGAGAAAGAAAGTCAGCAATTTCTAGTGATTATATTGTATATCTACAAGAATCTGACTATAATATTGGAGCTGAGAATGATCCTGAAACCTTTTCACATGCAATGAATGATGATAAATCAAATTTGTGGTATGATGCTATGTTAGAGGAGTTAAATTCTATGCCATATAATGAAGTCTGAGATTTGGTCGAGTTGCCCAATGGGGTGAAGGCCATTGGCTGTAAATGGGTCTTTAAGACTAAGAAAGATTCATTGGGCAACACTGAACGATATAAAGCCAGACTTGTTGCCAAAGGATTTACTCAAAGGGAAGGAATCGATTATACAGAGACCTTTTCTCCTGTATCTAAGAAAGATTCTCTTCGTGTTATATTAGCATTAGTAGCACATTTTGATATGGAGTTACATCAAATGGATGTGAAAACAACGTTTCTTAATGGAGATCTAGATGAAGTGGTTTACATGAAACAACCAGAAGGATTTATCTCTAATAGTGGTGAGCATTTGGTATGCAAACTTAAGAAGTCTATATATGGATTAAAACAAGCCTCTCGCCAGTGGTATTTAAAATTTCATGGCATTATTTCTTCCTTTGGATTTGTAGAAAATGTCATGGATCAATGTATATACCAAAAAGTTAGTGGGAGTAGGATTTGTTTTCTCGTACTATATGTAGATGATATTTTACTTGCAACCAATGATAAAATGTTGTTATATGAGGTGAAACAATTTCTTTCTAAAAGTTTTGACATGAAGGATATGAGTGAAGCATCTTATGTCATTGGCATTAAGATTCATAGAGACAGACCTCGTGGAATTTTAGGTCTCTCTCAAGAAACCTATATTAATAAAATTTTAGAGAGATTTCGGATGAAGGATTGTACACCAAGTATAGCACCGATTGTAATGGGTGATAAGTTCCATTTGAACCAGTGCCCTAAGAATGATTTTGAAAGGGAACAAATGCATAACATTCCTTATACTTCTGTTGTTGGAAGTTTGATGTATGCTCAGGTCTGCACTAGACCTGACATCGCTTATGTTGTCGGAATGTTAGGAAGATATCAAAGTAATCCAGGTATGGACCATTGGAAAGCTGCAAAGAAAGTGATGAGGTATCTTCAAGGTACCAAAGACTATATGCTTATGTACAGGCGGACTGATCTGTTGGAGGTAGTAGGGTACTCTGATTCCGACTTTGCTGGATGTGTTGATTCTCGCAAATCAACATCAGGATATATTTTTATGTTGGCTAGCGGAGCCGTGTCTTGGAGAAGCGCAAAACAAACCTTGACTGCTACTTCTACTATGGAGGCAGAGTTCGTTTCTTGTTTTGAGGCTACTTCTCATGGTGTATGGTTGAGGAATTTCATTTCAGGGCTTAGAATTATTGATTCTATTTCTAGGCCATTAAGGATATATTGCGACAATTCAGCTGCTGTCTTTATGGCTAAAAATAACAGATGCAGTAGTCGAAGTAAACACATCGACATTAAATATTTGGCCATAAAGGAACGTGTTAAGGAAGGAAAAGTGGTCATAGAACACATAAGCACTGAATTGATGATAACTGATCTTTTAACTAAAGACATGCCACCGTTTAAATTTAAGGATCATGTGGTTAATATGGGATTGAGTCACATTATGTAGTCTTTCATTGTATGATCAATGTGATCTATGAAACTCTTATGTTATGGTATTTTTCTCATATGATTGTGTACACTTAATATTATTGAGAAAAATTATTCTGTGTTGGACTTAGAATAAACATATGGTTTATTCATTAAGTAATGTTACCATATTTAGATTATATCTAAGAAATATTTTACATGTGATACATGAATGATATTACTCAATATATTAGAGGACTTATCGCCATGATTCATGTATTGTATTTCTTAGATGGGTATATTTTCAGATTATACTAAGTGGAAGTATTGACCAAGTGGGAGAATGTTAAAATAATTTATTTTAATTAATTAATTATGAAATTATAATGTTAAAATAATTAAGTAATTAATTAATTCTGAAACTATTTTAATTAATATGGTCAATAACTTCCCATGATGGGATAACTTCTCATTTAAGTTATGGTCAATAACTTCTCACTATACGGATAGCTTTTCAATTAAATTGAATGGCCAATAATTGTCTATTTTGAGAATAACTACCCATTAGTGGTAACTACCCATTGAGTGGATGTGATTGATGGCAACACATCTATAAATACCTATGGAGGGGTACTCGGTCCCTAAGTTCAATCACTCATTCATCCTACACCATCTAGAGGGAGTGATCGAGGGCTTAGAAGATCATTACTCGCGTCGGATCCCTACTCGGAGAAAGCATCAATGGCCGGAGGTTTGATCCTATTCTTCCGTCTTAAGTTTTATTCCGCATGCTACGCATTTTAAGTCGTCGTTTGCGTAGATTTTTGTCTAACAACCAGGAGCGAGTGATATGTGTTATGATCCATGTTATGATCCATGTTTTGATCTTTGTTATGATCTGTATTTTTGGTGTTCTATTACGACTAAAAACTATTATGTTTTTTTATTTATTTAACAAACACTGTGTTACGATGTCTGTTATGATCTATGTTACCTGCAATAAAGTCTTAAATGTTTCGTTATGTGTTGTTGAGATATATGTATTGTGATATTTCTATTTCACTATTCATATATTGTTTTGTTCTGGTATTTATGATATGTTCTTTAACATTTTAGGTAATGGAAGTAAATAACTCTTGAAGCGAAGATTCTGGAGAATTTAACTGTCTTTCTCCGGAATAGGTGCAATATGTTCAATATTACAGCTTAATTGCTTCAACTATTGCTGAGATAAATAACAATATACGCGAGCCAAGACTATGCATGACGTCTATACAAACAAGTGAGAAATGGTTGAGAGAGTTACTTGAAGAGCACACAGATAAGATTCATGACGCATTTAGAATGTCAAAACGTATATTTATTGATTTACTTCGAAAGCTAAAACATGATCATGGGTTACAAAGATCACAATGCACTGCTACACAAGAAGTGCTTGTTATTACAATGTATATCTTAGGACATGGAGGATCAGTTAGATTAACAAAAGTGCATTTCCAACATTCGACTGAAACTATCAGTAGGTATTTCTTCAAAGGACTTAAATCACTATTGCTTTTATCAGTTGAAGTTATAAAACCAATTGATTGTAACTTTAGAGATATACCTGCGGAAATAAATCATGATGACCGTTACATGCCATTCTTTAAGGACTGCGTTGGTGCAATTGATGACACACATGTACACGTGAGGATACCTGTTGAAGATCAAATTAGATATATTGCATGTCATGGTACCACAACGCCAAATGTGATGAATGTTTGTGATTTCAATATGTGTTTTACATTTGCACTCACTGAATGAGAAGGATCAGCTCACGATAGTCGCATCTTCACACGCGCATTGTCAGATGACATTACATTTTTCGCATCCCCCGCAAGATAAATTGATGAATAAATTATCATGTTTTGTGATAATTCAATACCATGTTCATATGTTTAACATATCGAATAATCACAGGTAAATATTATTTAGTGAATGTTGGATACCCACTAAAGACATGTTATTTAAAACCATATCCGAAAACAAGATATCATTTGGACGATTATGAACGCGGTAGTCGACCAGTCCAAGGCAGACATGAACATTTCAATAAGACACATTCATCTCTTCGAAGTGTAATTAAATGAACGTTTGGTGTTTGGAAGAAAAAATAGGGTATTCCACAGAAGATGCCACACTACAATTTCAGAAAAACAATGTTCAATTGTACTGGCGTCTACGACATTGCATAACTTTACACGCAGACATTCATCTCGATGAGACCCATAATTCAATGCTTGTGATGTGGATGAAACATTCATACACCCAGAGATGGAAAATGATATTGCGACAGAGGAGGATATTGACACTGAAATGTTTAATGTTGGGGGTGCTGATCATATGTCTGCAGTACTAGATAATATTGCTGAGGAATTGTACAATGCACACATGTAAATTTTCCAGGCTTCTTTTCTGCAGACATATGATCAACACCCCCAGGTATTATAATGAGGGGTATTTCCGTCCAACCCCTTATCAATAGACATGTATGCTTGATTCCTTCTCAACGCCCCAATCCCGAAATCCCCCCCCCCCTCTCAAGCGAATAACCCTACCAAATTACCCATGAATATTAAGCCTAGGGTGTAAAATGTCAAGATATAAGCAAATGAGAAGTGTAAAGTGCTATATTTAAATTTTTGGAGCACAAATTGTCAAACTAGATTATTTGGGGTGCATATTGCAAAAAAAAAAACCTATTAAATAATAATTAGGAGCTGTTTATAGTTCATTGCCGGGAAACTCGAGGGTAAGCTCTGGTCGATGAGAGCGAGGTCGTGAAAGACATTCGGAGGGAGATTCTGAGGCTTCGATCCCTCCGCCCACCCAACTCCCTCCTTAACTTGCCGCCTCCATAAATCCCACCTCCTCGTTTCTCTCTCTCTCTCTCTCCCCCTCCCAATCTCCTTTACCGTGCTCGAGATCTCAGGAATCTTCCGTCGGTATGGCGGCGGCTCTGCAGGCGGCGGCGGTTATGGCGTCCCCGAACGGCGTCGAGAAGATCAGATTCAGATCTGTGCTTCGATCTGCTCCCGGTTAGCCTCCTTCGGTCCCGATAAATGCATTGGTATCTTACTCGCTCGTATTTTGGTCTTCGTTGTTTCCGTTAGTTTCTGACCTTGCATTGGGGCGATTGATGGGATTTCGAAGCTAGGTAGGTAGGTGAAATAGATGGAGAATTTTCTGTTTTGGTTCCGAGTTCTATGGCTACACTTTGATGGCGCTGGCTAGATTGTTGATCTGAGAACTGGATTTGGATCTGACGTTTTTTTGGCTTATTCTGGCAGTCCGGCGCGAGGGTATTCTGTTCTTCAAGGCTGATGGGCGATTCTCTGGAACTTCTCTTGTTAGATCTTCCAGAGCAAATTTAACCTTAAATGCAGTTGCAGTTGAGCATCGTTTTCTCTTTTTTTCTTCTTCCCGAAGCATTCAAGCTTTAAAAAATGCAGTTAATTTCGTTTCGCAGATCATTATTTTATCCCCTTTTCTCATATTATCCAACACATTCTTCCCCTTTACTAACCGTTATTTTAATTTCTACTACAGGCCAAAGTCGATACAGCCGCTAGTTCTTCCGCATCAAAACCAGGGTAAGATGTGCTTTTTGAATCGACATTCCTCTCCACATTGGGCTCCAAAGCTCATTTGATTTAATTTTCACTAAATTTATGCTAGTAAATTATCCTAAAAACAATAGATTGTATCACCACTATGCCTAAATATACGATGAAGATGAATCTCCAAAATGTTGAGAGAGAGTTTGAAAAATTAGATTGGGAGGTGTATAGTAGAACGTGAGAGAGAGAGAGAGAGAGAGAGAGAGAGAGAGAGAGAGAGAGAGAGAGAGAGAGAGAGAGAGAGAGAGAGAGAGAGAGAGAGAGAGAGAGAGAGAGAGAGTTTGAAAAATTAGATTGGGAGGTGTATAGTAGAACGTTCTTGATGCTTGCCTCAAGAAGCCTTACATAATGGCAGCACTTGTTGGGAAGGATAACGATCCTCACAGCACTTCCTCCAAAACTTTTATATTGAAGGATATTTTTTTCAAGTTCGTGAGAATTTAAAATATGAAATATTATTATTCCAAAAATTCTTCTTAATTACATGATAACTCCCCTTTTTATATAGAAAGAGGTATGTATATTTGGAGACTGAGACTAAATACTACAATTGGCCCCTATGTGAGCTTTTGATCTTGGGCTTTAACACTTCCTCTCAAGATGAAACATATATGTCGATCATTCTCAGTTTGGTATAAATATCTGAAAAAGAGAAAGAAACTAGTTTGCTTGAGACGTCGGTCAACTCCTTATTTGAAGGAACAAACGAAATGCATATTTATTTTTTTGATAATTTTCTCTATGTTGGAGTGACAATCAGTTTCATTATGTTTTGTTCTTTTGTGAAACACTGGATTTTTGGATATGTAGATTGCAGTTTTATTATCACAAAATTTTGTAGAGTATAATCGTAGATTTCACTCAAGTCTCTTTGAAGTGTTCTCAACCACTTCAACTCACAATCAGTCTGAATTATACTCTGTATTCAACTTCAACACTTGACCGAAACACTACTGCTTGTTTCTTGCTTTTTCATGTGACCAAATTTTCTCTGACATATGTGCAAAATCTAGAAGTAAAATTTTGATCTCCCTTATCATCTACCTAGCTTGCATCAGAATACGCTTTAATGCGTAAGTGATTGTTTCTTTGAAACAACAGTCATTTCCTAGAAATCCTTTGATGTATTTTCATATTTTTAAAATAGGTTGTAGATGACACTCTCTGGGAGCCTGCATGAATTGACTGACTCTTCCAACTACATAAGAGATGTCAGGTCAGGTTACGGTAAGATTGATGAGTTTACTGACCAAATGCCTCCATTGAGTAATCTCTTGTAGGAGATGAGATGTCTCATCCCAAAGTTTGTCAGTGCCCATAGACATGAGATTTCGAGCAGGTTTCGTTCCAAAGAGACCGAATTCATTAAGTAGATTTAGGGCATACTTGCGTTGAGAGAGAACTATGAAGTTATTGCATCGCCCAAATTCAATTTCCAAGAAGTATCTTGGAGGACCCATATCTTTGCTAACAAAATGCCCCCGAAAATGTTTCTTGGTTTCTTATATTCCGGATGATTCATTTCCGGTAAGAAGATTGTTGTCAACGTAGACAACGAGAATAAACAGACCATAGTTGGTTTTTCGTATAATGAGAGAGTGATCAGTATTGCTTCGGGAGGAATCAATGGTAGAGACGACTTGGCTGAAATTGTCAAATCATGCGCGAGAGCTTTGTTTGAGACCATAGATGACCTTTCGAAGCTTTGTTTGAGACCATAGATGAGCCACATAACCAGGAGGTTGCTCCATATAGACTTTTTCGTGTAAGTCACCATAGAGGAAGATATTTTGACATCAAGTTGAGACATTTGTCAATTCCGGTTGACAACAATGGAGAAGCGTACCCGGATAGTATTAATACGGGCAACCGGAGAGGTGTCAAACAAATCAACACCATATGTCTGGGTGAATCCCTTGACAACTAGCTGAGGCTTGTACCGGTCCACAGTGCCTTTTTTGTGCCTTTTTTGTGCCTTTTTGTGCCTTTTTGTGTCTTTTTGTGTCTTTTTTGTCTTTTTGTGTCTTTTTTGTCTTTTTGTGTCTTTTTGTGTCTTTTTTGTGTCTTTTTTGTGCCTTTTTTGCGACTTTTTTGCGACTTTTTTGTGACTTTTTTGTGCCCCTTTGTGCCCTTTTTTGTGCCCTTTTTGTGCCCTCTTGTGCCCTCTTGTGCCTTCTTGTGCCTTCTTGTGCCTTTTTGAGCATAAAAGGCTCGCCTGAGTGAATTTTCTGTTGTAAGTTTTTGTTTTTTTCAAAATAAAGAAAGTAATAATGTAATAACTCAATAATTTTTGCAAGATTTAAAATTTGTGAAACATAATCGAGCGTTGAGACATAAATATGATGTAAGTGATCACATTGATTATATTTTTTAAGAGATATAAATGATACTAATGAATGATTAATTAGTAGAATAAATGAAGAATCTGATTAAGAAAATGAACTGATGTTTGATGCTGATTATTTAAAATGGGCGTGGTTGCACCTTGCCCTCGCCAGGCGCGCGCCTGTGCCTTGAGTCTTATGCATAGGCTCCAAGACCTCTTTGCGCTTTGATGCACCTTGAGCTTTTAATAACTAACTTCAGAAGAGGAGAGCGATAGTGATGGAGCTATCAGAGGGACTTTGGTGTGGAAGGAACGAGAACAGGTGGGGAACCAGGGCGTCAACGATAATGATATAGAAAGGGTGAAATGGGAGGGATACGTGCAGGAGTTGGTGTCGACTGTGTGATATTAGGGGAAGGAGCATGAATGACAGAGAACGATGAAACATAGGTGGGATGAGGAGAGGTTGTAGAGGGAGGAGGATAGATCTCAAGAGGAAGGGTTTCTCCGTTCTCGAAAAAGTAAGGGGTATAATAAAAAAAGTGACGTCAACAAAGACATTGTCGTTTGGAGATAGGGGCAAAACAACGATATGCTTTCTGAGTTGGAGAGTACCCCCTGAAGATACATTTGGTGGCGCGAGCAAAGAGTTTATCACGACCAGATGCAGGAGAGTGGACGAAAACAGCACAACCAAACACACACGGGGTGAGGAGAGAAGGTGTACTAATCAGATATTGAAGAGAGAAAGGGGTCTTACCCTGAAGGATTGAAGAAGGTAAACTGTTAATTAGAAAACAAGATATGAGAACTGAGTTGGAGAGTACCCCCCGAAGATACATTTGGTGCGCGTGCAGAGAGTTTATTGCGATCAGATGCAGGAGAGTGGACGAAAGTAGTACAACCAAACACACACGGGGTGAGGAGAGAAGGTGTACTAATCAGATATTGAAGAGAGAAAGGGGTCTTACCCTGAAGGATAGAAGAAGGTAAACTGTTAATTAAAAAACAAGATATGAGAATTGCATGACCCCAATAGGAGTGAGGAATATTCATCTGACATAGAAGTGTCTGCGTAACATCAAGGAGATGACGATTTTTTCATTCCACTACATTTTATTGGGATGTATGCACACAAGTGGCCTGATGAATAATGTCGTTAGAGGTGCAAAAGGATGAAAATGTTTGCTCATATATTCCTTCGCATTATCGGTTCGAATAATTCTGAGAGGTGAACCAGATTGTGTGTGAATTTCATTATAAAATTGAGAGAACACGAAGAAAAGTTCAGAACGATCATTCAAAAGATATACCTAAGTACATCGAGAAAAATCATTAATTAAAGTTACAACGTATAGACTGCCTCAACCAACAGACTTAGTGGGAGTAAGACCCCAAATGTTCAAGTGAACAAAGTCAAATTGACGCATAGAACTCTTACAAAACTTAGCAATGAAAGAAGTTCGGTGATGCTTGCCACATTGGTAAGCCTCACATTCTAAAGTGGAGTCCTCTAACTTTAAGGATGCTAGAAGCTGGTTGAGGAGACGTATCGGTGGATGACCAAGTCGGTGATGCCACTGAAGTAGAGAAGTGGAGACTGTAGTGGTAGAAAAAAATAGGTAGATCATCGAGATAGCATAGACCGCCGCGTTCAGTCCTAGTAGTAATCGTCCTCTTGTAGTGAAGATCCTGAAAATAACAAGCAGTAGGAGAAAATGAGACAACATTGAAATTGTCGTGAAAGAGCATTGACAGATAACAAATTAAGGAAAATTGGGGATGAGAAGTGTCGTCCAACTGAAGAAGAGAGGCGGTAGTTACAACGCCAAATCCACAAACTGGAGCAGGGGAGCTATCCGCCACAAAGACTAGTGAGTAGTGACACCAGAGTCGACGAGCCACTTACCTTGTAGCATGAGGCAGCGGAGGAGCCGTTATAGGCCAAGTACAGTGAAAAGTAAGATGAATTTGTGAGTACTTGTAGGAAGAGAAACAGCTGGAAAAAGACAAGAGAACGCAGACAGAAGTCGTTGGAAGTGTCGCAGGGGGCAATTTGCTGGGAGAGCCCGCAGGAAGACTGGACGGGAGGGTTCACAGCTGGACGCTCACATGATCTCTGTTTGCGGGATATTTGCTCGTGGGACCTCTATCAAACTGCGAGAGGTCGCAGCAACAAGGGAAGGTCGCAAGTACCGTAATTCAAGCGGAGCGGCGAGTGTGACTGGATAGGCGAGCACACAATGACAAAGATCGACGAGTTTTGTCGAGCGGAAGCTGCGAGAAGCTCCATGAAGCAGGGGCGCGCCTGACGGGAGGAGGAAGTCGCGGGAAGTACTCGCACACTGGACGACATCGGAATCGATCGATGTTGGGATGAGTTAAGGCGGCGATTACGCCAAATAGAAGCAGCAAGCTCCGCTTGGGAGGGAATGCGAGCTTGACTAGACGAGTTTGTCTGTGAGGAAATGACGAGCTCAAATGGGCGAGAGTCGCAGACGCGCGCAAAAGAAACCGACTAGAACCAGATGCTTCAAATACGTGGAGCGGCGAGCTGAGGAGTGGCGAGTTTTTTCTTTCTTGCAAAATCTATAAAAGGTTGCGAAGGTTTTTTAGTTTTGGTTGAGGATCCCGATCGGGTTGGGTGAGCAGGGGTGTGAGTACCCGAGCAGGTTGGCGAGTACATGGAGGATTGCGGATGTGACTGGGAGAGTTCACGCGAGACTTGATGGGTTTCGCGGGAAGGCTTGGAGTATTCACGTGACAGAGAGGAGTGAGAGATTACGTCCTGCTCTTATACTGTGTGAGAATTTGAAATATTAAATATTATTATTCCAAAAATTCTTCTTAATTACATGAGAGCTCCCCTCTTTGTATAAAATAATAGAGGAAGAGGTATGTATATTTGGAGATGTGAGACTAAATACAAGATGAAGGAAAACGACAATGGATCCCTATGCGGGCTTTTGATTTTGGGCTTTAACAAAGGCAAATAATTTTGTATTTTTTGCATTTATTATGGGCACTAGGTTTTTCTCTCTTCCTCGACTTGTACATGGCAAACTAGAAAATAGTTTTTATGGTGAGAGTTTGTCCCATTCACCTGACACAGGAGTGTCCGAGCAACATCGAAGAGATAACGATTTTTTTGTTCCGTCACTCTATTTTGTTGGGATGGTATGCACACACCTGATCTGATGAATAATGTTTGTTAGAAGTGTAAAAGGTTGAAAATTGTTCACTCATATATTCCTTCGTATTATCGGTTCGAATAATTTTGAGAGGTGAACCAAACTGTGCGCAAACTTTATTGAGAGAGCACAGAGAAAAGTTCAGAGTGTTCTTTCAAAAGATACACCCAAGTACATCGAGAGAAACTGTCAATAAAAGTGACAGTACAGACTGCCTTGACCAACAGACTTGGTGGGAGTAGGACCCCAGATGTCTGAGTGAACAAAGTCGAACTGACGAGTAGAACTCTTACAAAACTTAACAGAGAAAGAAGTTCGGTGATGCTTGCCATATTGGCAATCCTCACAATCTAAAGTGAAATCTTCTGACATTAAAGATGCCAGAAGCCGGTGAAGGAGACGTATCGTAGGATGACCAAGTCGATGTTGTCACTGAAACAGAGAAGTGGAGACTGCAGAGGAAGAGAAAAGAGACAGATCATTGAGACAGTAGAGACCACCGCATTCAGTCCCAGTAGCATACATATTTTGACGAATTAGTTGATAAGTAAGAGCAAGACGTAATTTCTCCAAATGTACGTACATATTTTGAGCATTTGAGCATTCAGTCCCAATGTTGAATTCTTACACAAAAGTAGATGAATATGTATGTACATTTGAAGATGTGAGACTAAATACGAGGAAATTTACAATGAGTCCCTATGTGGGTTTTTGATCTTTGGCTTTAACAAAGGCAAACAATTTTGTATTTTTTTTGCATTTATTATGGGCACTAAGTTTCTCTCTTCCTCGACTTGTACATGGAAAACTAAATAGTTTTTATGGCGAGAGTTTGCCCCCATTCATTTCTATTTCTATGTCACAAGGTTATGACTTCTAGTGGAGTAGTTCTAAGAACAATCACACGACACATTAAGGCTTCAGTGAAAAATAGAGCTCCAATGAGAAATAGATCTCCCATTGAAGCACTCTTCGATGCGAAATGAAGCTCAAAACGAAAATTTTGACCTTCCCCACAACTCTGTAGCTCAAAAATGATGGTTATCCAAAATGCTTTAATTTTTCCGGTGAGGTGAATAAAAAATGTCGCATGTGCAAAAAAGGAGTACCAAGCAGAGCCTAAGTTATGTTCTGGTCCGTGTATCTCAATGATGCTTCCTATGTCCTGATTTTGACAGTTCGATCATTTTTCCCATTTATAAGAATTCTTCCTTTCATTGCTTTTTTCCATGGTTACTCAAGAGAAACCTAAAATAAATAGCAGACCTGTACATTTCAGTTTTGTACTTGAAAACTTTGTAGGAGATGGTATCTTACATTTACTTTTTTACATCTGGTGTTTCCTTATTTGATGGATTAGTTGATAAGTAAGAATTCAACACTTCATTGACGTTCTTTGAATTGCAGACATAGTTTGAAAGTGATATGTATACTACACATGCATGCATGCAAAATTATGCAAGCCATGGATTGCTTAAGAGTATTCTTAAAATGAGAATATGAACTAGAGAAGTAATGCATTATGGTATGAACAGTACATATGAGAGTCAGATTCATTCAGTTATCATACTTCTTTTAGTGATCATATGTTCTTTATGGCAATGTCTATTTAGACAGGTCTAAAAGACTAATTTAATGTGAAATCCAAAAGACTAATTTGAAGCTATTCATACCTAGCTTAGAATTTCCATTATGTTTTAGGCTCTGTTTGTCGCACCATTTTTGCTCCGGTGAGTTTGGACAAAAACGCCACCATCGTAAAATGTATTTGTCATGACCGCGGTTATGACCGCCACCAAGAAAAAAACTATTTTTGAACATAAAAGTGGATGGAGTGCCTTAGGTGAGGTCGGGCGTTCACGAGCGACGATTCATAACCACCGTGTTCACACCGCCACCGCCGTGCCAAACAGACCGTTAATGCATGTGTGTGATTATGTGATGCAGGACAAGCGTCACAGCTGCATGCCACCCTGGAGTCCCACCAACGGGCCCACCGGGGAGTCCACCCGAGCGGCTTTATCAGGGTTGTAGCCCGTACACCCCAACTCACCTATGACCCCACCACAGGGCGCAACGGGTTGCTGAGGCTGGGGATCGAACACTCGACCTCCTTGATAAAGAGTCTTTAGGCTGGGGATCGAACACCCGAACCCGCTACGCCCTGTGGTGCGGCCAGAGACGGGTTGGGGTTTATGGGTTGCAACCCTAATACCGCTCGGGTGGACTCCTGGGTGAGCCCCCTTGGGACTCCAGGGTGACAGACATGTGTGATGCCTGTCCAGCATCATTATGTTCTTTGACAAACATAGCATTCATTTGTGTTGATGATAGAACCAACTCTACACAAAAGTAGAATTTTATTCAATCCGATCCCCAAATGTGGGTGTTGCACATTTATGCAATTGTCTTTGAAACTCGAATGTTTGGATAATCCAAGAAAGCTCAATTGTTTGTTCTGTAAAATTAAATAGTCAGATAATTCAAGAAATTATTTTCAAATGCCACATTTTGTTTTTATGCTATCAAAATTCAAAAGAATAGATGCATGATTTATGACACAGAATGTGTGATTTTCTTAAAATGGTTTGAACTAGGGGTGATTGTTTGCATGCTTCAACCCAGAACTGAAGAGACATATTTTTATTTTGGCCCTATTGTTCTAATAATTCTCTGGAAAAATAGTTTTTGGCAATGTTCGTATGAATCTACACCTTCATTAACCTTAAGTTGTAGAACTACTTGGTACATTTTAAAGAAGCACATCTTCAACTCCCTTGATTCCTTATAAGGCTGAACCTTCCATTGCTAATGAGCTTGTAAATCTTAGAAAGCCAATAAAATTGAAGAAAGTTGGCTTCTTTTTCAATAGTATATTATATTATTACCAACTTTATGATCTTATTCTCTGACGAACTTAGTTTTATTGGTCTATGTGCAAATAGGCATTGCAGGACATCAATATATATTATCTCTTTATTGAAGCAAGATAACATTTTGTTAACGATGACTAACAGATGGGTGTGTGTGTGTAGGGGGCGAGATAACATTTGTTAATGATGACTAACAGATGGGCTTCTTTACATGTAGGTTCGTTAGCCTGTAATGTGCGTTGAAACTCAAATTGTTTATGAAGATGCTAATGGGGTTTTACTAGTCATTGCATCTTTTTGACTCAATAACAATCAAGAACCACATAAATAATTGCAATAAAAGAGGTTAAGTAAGAAATGAATTGTGCTATTTAGTAAGTGGGAGACACTCCTCTAACCCGGGAGTGCAAAGAAGAACTCCCCTTCAAGAACCAAAACTTATATATATGGACCGAGGAGTGAAGGATTAAAAGACCCAATTCCGAATCCTTCCATCGAAATTACAAATATTTATAAGATATTGCACCATCCTAAGCGAGGTCCCATCATCCTTTATGATGTTTTAATGGATACACGAGGAATATGGTATTTTCTTAAAACATGTATCTTATCTTGGCCAAATTATTAGAAAGGAGAGAGGAACACTTAACTGGTGGCCTCTTGTAATGATTGCTGCTTTATGCGGATATGCGATGCCGTTTTGGGCTATACAATATGTTTTGTGCTTATTTTTGAGTGGTTTGTCGAAGGTAGAGGAGGGGGATACAATGGGATAACCCTAGAATGGTAATGAAGAGGGGAAGAACTAGAGGAAGAGAAGATGATACTAGGGAGAGAAGGAGAAGAGTTAGAGAGAGAGAGAGATTTTTTTATTTAATTCTTGATACCTCATATATGACCCAAGGGTCCCTATATATAGGACCCATGATGACACATACTTAAATAACCCCAACATAAGAGATGCGTAAATAACTCTTAACTACGATTTGACTCTATACGACTCATGCACTCAACTCATACAACTCGACTCAAGCACTCGATTTGATACCTAAAGACTCATAATAATATAATTATTAGATCATTGACGGTGTGAGACTCAACACAATCCCTACTTTTTAGGGTGCAATTTGACCTCCACACCCCTGAAAATATGAATATCCTCAACAGTTGATTTCTCATAACTACCTCGTGCATCTCTTGGCTCTGTTTCGACTCTTCAACTCTTATCTATTTTCTTTCACTCTCATTGCTACACCTCCCTTCGCTTTGCAAGGATTTTCCATTCCTTCCCCTACTACGACCATGATTGTCATTATGAAGTGTTGTCAGACCTTTAAAGATGCAGTGTATGATCAACGCCCTTTCCGTATCGAGGCATAGTTATACAACATTTGAGGCCTGTGCAACCTTTCTTATGATTTCCACTTTGTGATTCTCACTTCTGTCAAATGTAGTCCATGAAGTCTAGCTGCTTCGCATTATTTGCTATCTGCTCTTCGACTTCCGCTTTCCAATTTGACACTGATAGTTGCACACTATCAAGTAATAAAGATTGTATTATTGAACACAAACGAGTGATACAAATGCCGAGATAAGCTTGGCCCGTACTCATGAGGGTTGGTTCCCCCCTAAGAGCCTCTGTCACCTAGGAGAGCCTAACACTCACAATATCTCCAAGATAGAAAATAAGAGACACTACCACTCCTTTATATAGGAGAGTGAGACGTACACATTACGATAATGCCCCCTATGACTATATAAGCAGAGGGAGACGCGACGCGTGTCTAGGAGGTCGTGTTCGTATCAGGCGCAACCTTTCTAAAATTTACCATTGTTATTGGCTGATCCCCGAGCTTAGGTGGAGCTCATTTCCCTAACGACGATGATCACTTTATGATCTTCATACGGAGATAGAGTGGTAAGCGGAGTTTGAATATGGAGACACTCACTAAAATGAGAGAAACGACAAGATGACATCATTAGCGACGTGCTAGGGTCTGAAATGAGATCATGTTGGAAGGCGCATATCAAAGTGAGCACACAAGGGTTAAGTGGCATCACAACATAATATATAAGGACAATAAATATGTTGTAGAGTATTGGAATTCAATGATGATATGTTCTTCCAAGTGAGATGGAGATGATGTGTCATCGGTGCCGAGTAGAGGTCATGAGGTACCTTTGTGACTAAATTGGGAGGCGTGAGAGATGGTTTTAGAAAAATAAAACAAGACGTGGAGGCAACGATGACAACATGGACAATTTTGGAGAAGGAGAGTTGGGTGTACTGAGGAGACATGTTACCAGAGGTAGTTTGGGTATTTTGTAAATGCACTGAGTGTTATATAAACTTCTTTTTGTTCTTGGGTTAAAGACATCCAGAAATCTGAAATCCGCCTACTTCCCTGTAACACCATCTGTGCTTGATCTAGTCAAAAAAGAAATGTTGCTACCCGTGGATGTAGCCCATCTTGAGGTGAACCATGTAAATCTGCGTCTTCTATGTTTTTGATTTTCTGTTTGTTTGATCGTTCTATACTCATTTCCACAATATGGATAAATGAAATATACGTCGGTGCTCTTATCTATATGGTGTTCGAGGGTTCCAATATGACACTGATAGTTGCACACTATCAAGTAATAAAGATTGTATTATTGAACACAAACGAGTGATACAAATGCCGAGATAAGCTTGACCCGTACTCATGAGGGTTGGTTCCCCCCTAAGAGCCTCTGTCACCTAGGAGAGCCTAACACTCACAATATCTCCAAGATAGAAAATAAGAGACACTACCACTCCTTTATATAGGAGAGTGAGACGTACACATTACGATAATGCCCCCTATGACTATATAAGCAGAGGGAGACGCGACGCGTGTCTAGGAGGTCGTGTTCGTATCAGGCGCAACCTTTCTAAAATTTACCATTGTTATTGGCTGATCCCCGAGCTTAGGTGGAGCTCATTTCCCTAACGACGATGATCACTTTATGATCTTCATACGGAGATAGAGTGGTAAGCGGAGTTTGAATATGGAGACACTCACTAAAATGAGAGAAACGACAAGATGACATCATTAGCGACGTGCTAGGGTCTGAAATGAGATCATGTTGGAAGGCGCATATCAAAGTGAGCACACAAGGGTTAAGTGGCATCACAACATAATATATAAGGACAATAAATATGTTGTAGAGTATTGGAATTCAATGATGATATGTTCTTCCAAGTGAGATGGAGATGATGTGTCATCGGTGCCGAGTAGAGGTCATGAGGTACCTTTGTGACTAAATTGGGAGGCGTGAGAGATGGTTTTAGAAAAATAAAACAAGACGTGGAGGCAACGATGACAACATGGACAATTTTGGAGAAGGAGAGTTGGGTGTACTGAGGAGACATGTTATCAGAGGTAGTTTGGGTATTTTGTAAATGCACTGAGTGTTATATAAACTTCTTTTTGTTCTTGGGTTAAAGACATCCAGAAATCTGAAATCCGCCTACTTCCCTGTAACACCATCTGTGCTTGATCTAGTCAAAAAAGAAATGTTGCTACCCGTGGATGTAGCCCATCTTGAGGTGAACCATGTAAATCTGCGTCTTCTATGTTTTTGATTTTCTGTTTGTTTGATCGTTCTATACTCATTTCCACAATATGGATAAATGAAATATACGTCGGTGCTCTTATCTATATGGTGTTCGAGGGTTCCAATATGACACTGATAGTTGCACACTATCAAGTAATAAAGATTGTATTATTGAACACAAACGAGTGATACAAATGCCGAGATAAGCTTGACCCGTACTCATGAGGGTTGGTTCCCCCCTAAGAGCCTCTGTCACCTAGGAGAGCCTAACACTCACAATATCTCCAAGATAGAAAATAAGAGACACTACCACTCCTTTATATAGGAGAGTGAGACGTACACATTACGATAATGCCCCCTATGACTATATAAGCAGAGGGAGACGCGACGCGTGTCTAGGAGGTCGTGTTCGTATCAGGCGCAACCTTTCTAAAATTTACCATTGTTATTGGCTGATCCCCGAGCTTAGGTGGAGCTCATTTCCCTAACGACGATGATCACTTTATGATCTTCATACGGAGATAGAGTGGTAAGCGGAGTTTGAATATGGAGACACTCACTAAAATGAGAGAAACGACAAGATGACATCATTAGCGACGTGCTAGGGTCTGAAATGAGATCATGTTGGAAGGCGCATATCAAAGTGAGCACACAAGGGTTAAGTGGCATCACAACATAATATATAAGGACAATAAATATGTTGTAGAGTATTGGAATTCAATGATGATATGTTCTTCCAAGTGAGATGGAGATGATGTGTCATCGGTGCCGAGTAGAGGTCATGAGGTACCTTTGTGACTAAATTGGGAGGCGTGAGAGATGGTTTTAGAAAAATAAAACAAGACGTGGAGGCAACGATGACAACATGGACAATTTTGGAGAAGGAGAGTTGGGTGTACTGAGGAGACATGTTATCAGAGGTAGTTTGGGTATTTTGTAAATGCACTGAGTGTTATATAAACTTCTTTTTGTTCTTGGGTTAAAGACATCCAGAAATCTGAAATCCGCCTACTTCCCTGTAACACCATCTGTGCTTGATCTAGTCAAAAAAGAAATGTTGCTACCCGTGGATGTAGCCCATCTTGAGGTGAACCATGTAAATCTGCGCCTTCTATGTTTTTGATTTTCTGTTTGTTTGATCGTTCTATACTCATTTCCACAATATGGATAAATGAAATATACGTCGGTGCTCTTATCTATATGGTGTTCGAGGGTTCCAATATGACACTGATAGTTGCACACTATCAAGTAATAAAGATTGTATTATTGAACACAAACGAGTGATACAAATGCCGAGATAAGCTTGACCCGTACTCATGAGGGTTGGTTCCCCCCTAAGAGCCTCTGTCACCTAGGAGAGCCTAACACTCACAATATCTCCAAGATAGAAAATAAGAGACACTACCACTCCTTTATATAGGAGAGTGAGACGTACACATTACGATAATGCCCCCTATGACTATATAAGCAGAGGGAGACGCGACGCGTGTCTAGGAGGTCGTGTTCGTATCAGGCGCAACCTTTCTAAAATTTACCATTGTTATTGGCTGATCCCCGAGCTTAGGTGGAGCTCATTTCCCTAACGACGATGATCACTTTATGATCTTCATACGGAGATAGAGTGGTAAGCGGAGTTTGAATATGGAGACACTCACTAAAATGAGAGAAACGACAAGATGACATCATTAGCGACGTGCTAGGGTCTGAAATGAGATCATGTTGGAAGGCGCATATCAAAGTGAGCACACAAGGGTTAAGTGGCATCACAACATAATATATAAGGACAATAAATATGTTGTAGAGTATTGGAATTCAATGATGATATGTTCTTCCAAGTGAGATGGAGATGATGTGTCATAGGTGCCGAGTAGAGGTCATGAGGTACCTTTGTGACTAAATTGGGAGGCGTGAGAGATGGTTTTAGAAAAATAAAACAAGACGTGGAGGCAACGATGACAACATGGACAATTTTGGAGAAGGAGAGTTGGGTGTACTGAGGAGACATGTTATCAGAGGTAGTTTGGGTATTTTGTAAATGCACTGAGTGTTATATAAACTTCTTTTTGTTCTTGGGTTAAAGACATCCAGAAATCTGAAATCCGCCTACTTCCCTGTAACACCATCTGTGCTTGATCTAGTCAAAAAAGAAATGTTGCTACCCGTGGATGTAGCCCATCTTGAGGTGAACCATGTAAATCTGCGCCTTCTATGTTTTTGATTTTCTGTTTGTTTGATCGTTCTATACTCATTTCCACAATATGGATAAATGAAATATGCGTCGGTGCTCTTATCTATATGGTGTTCGAGGGTTTCATGAGAATAATTGTAGAATATAATTAGAGTAAAATTTGAAGTTTTCTTTATAATTTGAACTTAGAAATAATTACCCGTACCTCCCCTGTAAGTTAGCATAATTACTGAGAGCACCCCTCTTATTTTCGAAATTACAAAAACCTCCCCTGAACTTTTAATTTCATAACATCATGAACAAAAATTCTAGATTTTTTTGTAATGAAATTGTATCACGGATGAGATTTTTTGTAATGAAATTAAAACTTTAAGGGAAGTTTTTGTAATTATGCTAACTTATAGGGGAGTTTTTTGTAATTTCGAAAATAAGAGGGGTGCTCTCGGTAATTTAGCAAAGTTAGAGGGGAGGTCCCGGTAAATGGCCCTTTGAACATATATATGAAATATATTTGAAAAATAGATGCTGTTTTCCATTTAGGCTCGATCTCAGGCCGGTCGATAATGAATCCTGTAGCATTCAAATAAGTTTCGGCTAAAACATCTTTTGAATCACTTCCTCTCCATTAGATTCATTAATTAATCCTTCTTCGTTAATCTTGTGCTCATCTTCCTCATTAATATCTAGATTTCTACTGCAATATGTTGAATCCCATGAAGGCCGCATTTGCTCGATCATCACGATAATCAGAATGCTTAATTACAGTAACTGCTGAATTGCTGTCCACAGGCACGAACTCCTGCTGTTTGAAGCTTTAAGAGAGGGCCTGGAAGAAGAGATGGATTCCGATCCTCGGGTCTGTGTCATCGGCGAAGATGTCGGCCACTACGGCGGCTCGTACAAGGTGACAAAAGGTCTGGCGACAAAGTTTGGCGACCTGAGAGTTCTCGACACGCCCATCGCGGAGAATTCGTTCACTGGGATGGGAATTGGAGCTGCGATGACGGGCCTGAGGCCGGTCATAGAGGGCATGAACATGGGCTTCCTCCTCCTCGCCTTCAACCAGATCTCCAACAACTGCGGCATGCTGCACTATACGTCCGGCGGCCAGTTCACCATCCCCGTCGTGATCCGAGGGCCGGGAGGCGTCGGCCGCCAGCTCGGCGCGGAGCACTCGCAGCGTCTCGAATCGTACTTCCAATCCATCCCCGGCCTTCAGATGGTCGCCTGCTCCACGCCGTACAACGCCAAGGGCCTCATGAAAGCCGCCATCCGCAGCGAGAACCCCGTCGTCCTCTTCGAACATGTTCTTCTTTATAATCTCAAGGAGAGGATCCCCGACGAGGAGTACGTGTTGTGCTTGGAAGAGGCGGAGATGGTCCGGCCCGGCGAACACGTCACCATCCTCACTTACTCTCGCATGAGATACCACGTGATGCAGGCGGCGAAGACGCTCGTGAACAAGGGCTACGATCCCGAGGTCATCGACATCCGGTCTCTGAAGCCGTTCGATCTCCACACCATCGGAAACTCGATCAAGAAGACCCACCGGGTGCTGATCGTGGAGGAGTGCATGCGCACCGGAGGAATCGGCGCGAGCTTGAGGTCCGCCATCATCGATAATTTTTGGGATTACCTGGACGCGCCGATCATGTGCCTCTCCTCTCAGGATGTCCCGACGCCTTACGCCGGGACGCTGGAAGAGTGGACGGTGGTGCAGCCGGCGCAGATTGTCGCGGCGGTGGAGCAGCTCTGCAAGTAGTGTCATCCTGTCGCCCCATGTCCTATTTGTGCACCTGTGAACTTTATTTCTTTTTACAGGTTATAGTTGCTAATTCCTGGCTGTGGTGTTTTTCTTTTCTTCTTCTGCTTTATTTGATTATGGATTTGGGATGAAACTTTGAATTTTTTTGTTAAGTATTTATTAGCTTTCTTTCATTAGTTAAGTATTAGATGTATTTGCTTTTGTTGTATATATATATACTAGCATCTTCGAACGGGCTACGCCCGTTCTCGATGCGTCGCTGCGGGCTTCGCCCGTAACCAAGCGGGCTTTGCCCGCTTGGCATTCAAGCGGGCTGCGCCGGCATTCAGGCGGGCTGCGCCGGCATTCAGGCGGGCTGCGCCGGCATTCAGGCGGGCTGCGCCGCATTCAGGCGGGCTGCGCCCGCATCTGTCGTGGGCGGTGTCATTTGTCGTGGGGGTGATATTGGTCGTGGGTGCGACATTCGTCGTGGGGGCGTCATTCGTCGTGTGGGCGACATTCATCGTGGGGGCGACCCTCGTCGCGGGAGGGGGGGGGGGGGGGGGTGACATCCTTCGGTGCACGGGGCTCCGCCCCTATCCATGGCGACATTTATCGCAGGGGCGACATCCTTCGGTGCACGGGGCTCCGCACGGGCTTTGCCCGTGCTCGCTGCTCCACGGCGGCCTTCGGCCGCCGCCACCACATAAACTCGAGAACTCAGCCAAGGTTGTCTGTACTATTAAACCCACATAAGAACACAAAAAGGTAAAGGAAGTAATAAAATAGGACAACGGTGACCTGTGTATATTTGCTGCACATAAACTCGAGAACTCAGCCGAACATTTCAGCTTTCTGTCTTAAAACCTGCATATATCATGTCAATACTCAGGAGAACATATAGTTCCAAACCTGCATTTGGAACTAAAGAAACTTTTCTTTTTTATGAATTCCAAACGTGGCAGCAATTAAATTGATGCACGGGAAAATAAGCATCAGCAGATTGAAAAGAGGAGCTTCAGAAAAAAAGAAATCATAAACATCTCTTACATATAGGCCCAAATGCAGAAAGATTTTCACGGCGACATAGGCTTGGAGCTCCGAAAATATCTGAGGAAGAATGAAACAGCTCAATTGTGCAAGCAGATGTTGGAATTCCACTTGAAACTCATGAGCTAATTCCAACATCTCTTACATCTATTACCTTTGTTACCTTAATTTGTTCCAGATACATCATACATCCTCAGAAATTTCCTCGTAGCTGCTGATCTGGAACAAAGATAACATAATTGTTTCAACTGAATTCACACATATGAGTCTAAATAAGACATCAAAATTAAATTCGAGCATGTTTTTTGGTGGATTAAAGAAGTGCTCCCGACATTCTGGGTGCACAAAATAAATTCAGTTTAAGCATTCAGTTTAAGGAAGAGCAAGATTGCTTTTAAAAAATAACTAATCTTAACTGGAAGTGACGTAATAAAAACAAAAAAATCGAAGAGAAGAAGGGGGAGGCTGCGAGCTTACAGATTCAAATGCCTCAGAGAGTAGAAATGGGGCTTGCTTGCAAAGTCCAGACCCGTTGAGGAGAAGAGGAAAGATGCTTCACCGTAGAGGGCTTCACCGTAGGGGGAGGCTGTTTCAGTTATTCTTAGGCCATTGTGGAGAATGAGTCATAAATTGGCTAGCAGAGTAAATGAAAAATAAGTTTGGAGAAATTTAAAAAAAATGGTGGAGGAAAGAGGTGTCCTAGAAATGAAGCCTTAGAAATTCCTGGAGAGAATCTTTGACATGTATAGAAGCTTTAGCTTACCTTATTTTCCTGGAGAGAAGCTTTAGAAGAGAGGACCTGAAGGTAGAGCGCCAAATAAGGTTAGAAGAGAGAGAGAGAGAGAGAGAGAGAGAGAGAGAGAGAGAGAGGTACCTGAAGGTAGAACGCCCAGCATGATCGCCCTAGAGATGAAGCTCTAGAAATGCCTGGAGATCAATGTACCTGGGGATGTTTGAGATTTAGAAGGGAGGACATGTGGGCGTAAGTGGAAAACCTAGAGGAGGAGGTCGAGGTACATGAAGGTAGAACGCCCAGTGTCGGAATCTCGGAGATGGTTTCTTGCGCGATGCCGTGGGAATGAATCATCGGAGATGGGTTGGAGATGAACAGGGCGGAAGGGCTGCTCCGAGCGGTGTTTTCCTGCTGGTTGTGAGGAGAAATGTTGAAGGGTAGCGTACTTGCTTAGTGTGGTTGATGTCGCGTGGTTGATGCCGTTGATGTAGGAAGGTGCGTGGAGAATGTCGCAATGGAGAAGCCGGCGAGGAGGGTTCGAGTCGTGGAGATGTATGCGGTAACGAAGGAGAAGAGGGAAAAGTTTCTCTGCACCGGGAAATGATATACACAGCATTTGCGGGAAATTAGAAATTACCGTAATGCCTCAAGTATTCAAAATTTTTTTAATTTAACATAACAAAGTATTAGTATTAAAATTAAAAATAAAGGGTATAATTGGTAATATGAATGTTGCACCAAAGGAGGGTTTTCCTTTATAGAATAGTATATATATATATATATATGGGCCATTTACCGGGACCTCGCCTTTAACTTTGCTAAAATATTGAGAGCACCCCTCTTAGTTTCGAAATTACAAAAACCTCCCCTTAAATTTTCATTTCATTACAAAAACCTTCCCGAAGTTTTCATTTCATAACATCCATGCACAAAAATACCCCCCTCGGTGAACAGTGTCCGGGGGTATTTTTGTTCATCGATGCAATGCAATGAAAACTTAAGGGGAGATTTTTGTAATGCAATGAAAACTTAAGGGGAGGTTTTTGTAATTTTGAAACTAAGAGGGGTGCACTCAGTAATTATGCTAACTTACAGGGAAGGTTTGAGCGCGCGCACACACACACACACATACTGACACACACACACACACACACACACATACGAGTGACACTGCACGGAGGGCTTCCCGTGCCCTGCGCGACAGTACCCTGCCTGCCCCTGGCGCGCCCGCCCGCCCCCTGCACTGGAAATGAAATTTTTTAATCTAGTAAGAGTATCATGACAATTATTATATTAAAAATCTTAGATATACAATGATTTTTTTCTTCTTCTCAGTTGATTGGGGCAATATTATGTAATTTTTTTGGATTATGGTGAAACTACGGGGTGTTCATTAGTGGAGTGGATTGAGATTATAGGTGTGCAAAAATAACAGAGAACCGAATTAAAATCGAGCGGTTTGGTCGATTCTCATCAGTCTAGGTTCGATTCTGGGTTCAAAATTTTTAGAACTAACCGCTCGGTTCGGTTCTCAGTTCTTACATTATTTGGGTTTTCAGAATCAACCTGAGTTATTGAAATCAAATATCTAAAATTAGGAGTCGTGTGATCCTTATTTCATTCATTATGAGATTTTTGAAATAGTCTACGTTAAATTAAACCTAAAAGCTTCACCCTTCTTACATATCCACAGCTTTTAAATCTATTTCATTTGTCCCCATTCATCACAATTCACAAATATTACATGCTGCCGTTCATTTTAAGATTAATTATTTATTCGTAACCATATAATCTCATAACAAATTAATAAAATAAGAAATAGATAAAATAATAATAATACTAAAACATAGTGCACTATACAGAAGAGACTGTCTAATAACTATATTATTCCTCAAATAGATATAGCATGCAGTGTGCTTGGTTAAACTATTATTAAAATTAAAAAGAAAACGCACAGCTTTGGCATCAAAATCCGACAAATTGGACAAAAATGTCTCAAAAATAATTCTAGGATTAAACATAAGATATGATTAAAATGTTTAAATACTATTAGTGGACATGTAAAGTATAATAATGGAGATTAAATTAGTCATATTTATGAACAAGAAAGGTGGCATTTGTTCAGACTTATAATTTTCGCCAATTTGGGCTCGATACGAGTATAATAATAATGGATTTTGAAATTAAAAATGTGCATCAGATCAGTAGACATTTGAATCATGAACTAGAAATAAAGGAAACATACGAAAAAAAGGAGCTCAAGAATGAAAAAAAAATCACTTATGGGCCACATAATCACAGTATATTCGCTTATTCTCAGCTTATTCGCCATGCGAAAGATGTCTTTCTTCAAGAAATGGCAGCAACAATGAACCCAATCAAACTGCGAAAATCCCAAATAATCCCAAAAAAACAGAAGGAAGAAAAGTTGGTTCTCAAAATATCCGGAGAGGCAAACAGGCACACTCTTCACGGCGTCGAAATCAAATCGACGTAAATATTACTCCAGCAGATAAATGAAATATGAGAGAAAAACTCGCACTCAAAATCCTCCTCCTAATCTTCAGGGCGGTGGCAGAGAAGGGAAGGGAGAAAAGAAGAAAGAACCGTTAAAAGAATAACAATTGATCTCTTCCATATTCTCGGAAGATGACCGGGACGCTGGTCGGAGGAATCTGCAAATTGAAAAAATAATCCATTAAATACTTGAAAATAAAATTAGCAAATTCATGGAATGATTTAGAATTTCTTAGTATTTGAATTATTTTTGGATTTAATTTGAACTTAATTTAATTTAATTATTAGGACTATCTTTGCTACCAATTTGATGAACACTAATTATGATTTAAATGGGGGCTGAATGGTTCTTATTTGGGATTATTGCATGATGAATCAAAATTACAACTTTCCTTCTTCCTTTCTTTGATTTCTCCTTTCCGAGGTTCCTTGATACGTGTTAATATGTATGTTGTCATATAGTGTCTCTGTCGTGTAGTAGGGTCTTCATCTATATAAGGAGCCCGTTAGGCAGCGAGAGTCATCATTGAGTCTTAGTCTTTTGGCCTCTCTTTAGAGAGGGAGTACCTTGGAGGACCCAACCTCCAGGTGTTTGGCGAGCGTTTGTCTCTCGATTGTCTCTTTTATTTCATGCAATGCAAGCTCGTATTCCTTGTTATAGATCTTGATACGGCTAGCCCGTATCATCCCTCCCCCTTTATATCCTATGGTAGTAATGTATCTACATAATCATCCAAATTCAAATGTATTATCACGATGATCGAGCATAGTATATAAAGATTTCTCAAACTCCTAGGTTCAAAATCCTGTATAAATTTTACCACATCATCAGTCTCCTTGTCAGCTCCAACACTTTTGAAAGTTCATCCTTAAGAAGAGTTGGTCTATGAAAAATTGAAGATCAATATTGTGAATATTCAAGCTTTACAAATAAATAAGTTGATGACAACCATCAATCATTTGGAATCAATTTGCACAGACCCTTTTATTAGATTATAGCTGAAATTATTCGTTATCCTAAAGTTCAGATCATGCTTGAGGTTATTGTTGAGACTGAGGGTCTGTTTGGGTGGGTGCGGCGGTTGGGGATGGAGATAAAATGGTGTTCTTGAACACAGCTTCCTCGCTACAGTTGGAATCGTGCATTAAACAATGTTTTGGGGATCTGTGGTTCCAAACTAAGGTTATTCAAACTGGCAAAAAAGCAGCGATTGTGCAGAGCAAAGAGTCGAGTGAGCCGCTTGCACGGCAGTCGCAAAGAGCCGAGTGAGCAACATGAGAGGCCGATGTGTCGCGAAGTGCCTTTGGGAAGAGGAGGGACACGAGCAAGGGTTTGAGCGGGAGTTGGCGACACAGGAGAAGGCTCAAAAAGAGTTGCAAACATTCATGGTGATCACGGATCGAGGGTGGGTCGAAACTTATCGGAGCCCACACGAGTCTACATACGCAGGAGACAGAGACAAGATCGTCGTATAGACGATCTGAGCCAGTAGTTGCGTTCAGAAAGGCAATAACATATTTTTATGTATTTTTATATTTTTATTTTATGTAAAATTAGTGAATTTATGCTCTGGACGATCTTGACAGTCCATAGTAAGTTCTAAGTCTATAAATATGGGTCTAGGGGCTGATTTCCAGAGATAGAAATATTTGGACAGAAATTTCGGGCTATCACGGTCGTCCCATGGTGCCGATTCCGTTGATCCTTAGTGTTGAAGTCAAGGTAACTACCTTCTTACTACCCATAACTACCTTCCTGCTCAAACCGGCCAATAAATACCTTCCCTCCACTTATAAAAACTTGTAACTACCCCTCCCCACTCATAACCTCCCTTTAACCACCAAAAAATTGCTCATAATAACTGTTTTTCCAGTTTCCAGCAGTAACTAACTTTCCCCCCTCTCCCAGCAAGCTAACTGCACCATTAATCCCTTCAAAAGTTCACCAACTTCCCCTTCACCCCAACAGCCATCCTTCCTGACGTAGAACGGATATCCGCCGATTACATGGAGAAGTGGGATCGCCGCGGACGTGGTAAATTGGTTCGTGAAACATGACAACCCGGCTAGCATCGGCTCATCTCAGGATTGCTGTCCAGACACTGGAATCAGTAACTATTCAACACCAGGGTCTTCTAATGTTTATGTAAGTTCTTATTTGAAGTTAGTATTATTTATTGCTGTGTACTCGGTGAGCAAACATATTATTTGGGCTATTGATTCGTAAAAGTTCACTCAATTTTAAATTCTGGTGGAAAAAGATTTATTCTTTGGATATTTATCAAAATGCTTTCTCTTTAATTTAATTGGATCATGCTTGTATTTTTAACGCATAATCTACAGTGTGAATGTTTGTGAAATCTACTAATACAACAACAACAACAACACTCAAGCCTTTATCCCACTATAGTGGGGTCGGCTATATGATCCTTTGTCGCCATTGTGAAATCTACTAATAATTTAAAAAAAAATGTAATTGTTCGTCGGATAATTGTATGAACATCACATCATTTAGACCTACTCGCATACACTACACTCTACTTTCGTCTAGCGTCAATAGGGGTGCAATTGGATAGAGCAGGGAGCAATGTACTTCATAAGAGATTTCTTGAGGGTGGCCAATCATCACAAACATGAAAGCCAAAGAAGCAACACAATAGAGTGAGGTTGAGAGTAGGTCATGATTAGAGAGGCGTCAACTATGTAATGGGAGACACGGGAATCCAGTGGGCTTGTCCATGACCATCAGAGCAGCGAAGTTGCCATTTGCTCATGGGAGCAGATTAGTGGAGCAGTATGCTTTGCTCTGGGAGCTACGACAAAGGAGCTCAGTCGCAGGGAATAAGTCCATAATCGTAGGAGCAATAGGCTTCCGGGAGTTCATGAAGTCTTACAAGGGCTCTACCAGTGAGCTGCAATAAGGTTCAATAGAATCATGGGCGCGGGTTGGAGCGGCTGACTTGGCCGAGTGGAGCAACACTCAACAGGATCTCACATGTGCTCAAGTTGTTCATGCGATGACTGTTTGATCAATGCTACTTCAAGGAAGAAAGATTAAGAATATTGTTGCGGATCACTCAAGGCTCCGGTAGATTGGACTAGATTGGACCGTCTTAGCCCGGGAGCGTTTGAGCGCACAAACAGTCACAGAAAAAGAGAAAGCTAACAAGACAATTTTTTTAACGTGGAAAACCCGTCAACTGGGTGAAAAACCACGCGGCCGGGT
Organism: Dactylorhiza incarnata; assembly: GCA_033032865.1. Lineage (NCBI taxonomy): Eukaryota > Viridiplantae > Streptophyta > Magnoliopsida > Asparagales > Orchidaceae > Dactylorhiza > Dactylorhiza incarnata. The sequence goes on along the minus strand of JAWHQI010000340.1, from coordinate 981,786 downwards.
CTGTGCCGGCCGAAACCTCCACTATTTGTTGGTTGTTGTACAAAGCTACTTTAAAGAACTCGAGGGCGACATGCCGCCTCTCGTTACAATTGTTGAGAGAGAGATACTCGGAGGGTGACAAGCCATCGCTCCTGGAGCTAAGACTTTTGTCTGATGCAGAGGGGGATGCTGCGCTCTAAGCGCTCTAGAGGTTTTGACTGCAGCTTGAAGGTTGGATCGATGTGCTTTGTGCGTCTTTGTCTCTGTCGGTTGTCTCCTGCTGCGCGAGAGGAGTTTGGAGTGCTGTTCTTGCTGGAGGCTGGAGCGTTTGTTCTTGAGTGCGCGGAGTGCTTGTTGCTGCAGTCAAAACCTTCAAGCTCCAGGAGCGTTTGAGCGCGCAAACCGGTAGATTGGACTAGATTGGACCGTCTTAGCCCGGGAGCGTTTGAGCGCGCAAACAGTCACAGAAAAAGAGAAAGCTAACAAGACAATTTTTTTAACGTGGAAAATCCGTCAACTGGGTGAAAAACCACGCGGCCGGGTCTGTGCCGGCCGAAACCTCCACTATTTGTTGGTTGTTGTACAAAGCTACTTTAAAGAACTCGAGGGCGACATGCCGTCTCTCGTTACAATTGTTGAGAGAGAGATACTCGGAGGGTGACAAGCCATCGCTCCTGGAGCTAAGACTTTTGTCTGATGCAGAGGGGGATGCTGCGCTCTAAGCGCTCTAGAGGTTTTGACTGCAGCTTGAAGGTTGGATCGATGTGCTTTGTGCGTCTTTGTCTCTGTCGGTTGTCTCCTGCTGCGCGAGAGGAGTTTGGAGTGCTGTTCTTGCTGGAGGCTGGAGCGTTTGTTCTTGAATGCGCGGAGTGCTTGTTGCTGAGTACGCGGGGTTATGCTTGGACGGTCTTGAGAGCGGAGCGCGCAGAGGCGCTCTTGGAGCAGTCTTCAGAGCGGAGCGCACGGAGGCGCGCTTGGAGCGGTCTTGAGAGCGGAGCGCGCGGAGGCGCGCTTGGAGCGGTCTTGAAAGCGGAGCGCACAGAGGCGCGCTTGGAGCGGTCTTGAGAGCGGAGCGCACGGAGGCGCGCTTGGAGCGGTCTTGAGAGCGGAGCGCACGGAGGCGCGCTTGGAGCGGTCTTGAAAGCGGAGCGCACGGTGGCGCGCTTTGAGCGGTCTTGAAAGCGGAGCGCACGGAGGCGCGCTTTGAGCGGTCTTGAGAGCGGAGCGCACGGAGGCGCGCTTTGAGCGGTCTTGAGAGCGGAGCGCACGGAGGCGCGCTTGGAGCGGTCTTGAGAGCGGAGCGCACGGAGGCGCGCTTGGAGCGGTCTTGAGAGCGGAGCGCACGGTGGCGCGCTTGGAGCGGTCTTGAGAGCGGAGCGCACGGTGGCGCGCTTGGAGCGGTCTTGAGAGCGGAGCGCACGGAGGCGCGCTTGGAGCGGTCTTGAGAGCGGAGCGCACGGAGGCACGCTTGGAGCGGTCTTGAGAGCGGAGCGCACGGAGGCGCGCTTGGAGCGCGCAAGGAGGAGGCGCGCTTGTGAGCTCGCAAGGAGGACGCGCGCTTGTGAGCGGTCTTGAGAGCGGAGCGCACGGAGGCGCGCTTGTGAGCGCGCAAGGAGGAGGCGCGCTTGTGAGCGCGCAAGGAGGAGGCGCGCTTGTGAGCGCGCAAGGAGGACGCGCGCTTGTGAGCGCGCAAGGAGGAGGCGCGCTGGTGAGCGCGCAAGGAGGACGCGCGCTGGTGAGCGCGCAAGGAGGACGCGCGCTGGTGAGCGCGTAAGGAGGACGCGCGCTTGTGAGCGCGCAAGGAGGACGCGCACTTGTCAGCGCGCAAGGAGGACGCGCGCTTGTGAGCGCGCAAGGAGGACGCGCGCTTGTGAGCGCGCAAGGAGGACGCGCGCTTGTGAGCGCGCAAGGAGGACGCGTGCTTGTGAGCGCGCAAGAAGGAGGCGCGCTTGTGAGCGCGCAAGGAGGAGGCGCGCTTGTGAGCGCGCAAGGAGGACGCGCGCTTGTGAGCGCGCAAGGAGGACGCGCGCTTGTGAGCGCGCAAGGAGGACGCGCGCTTGTGAGCGGGCAAAGAAGAAGGAGAGAGAAAATCCGTAGGAGGATTTTCCCGGCTGGAGAGAGAGAAAGTCTCAAAAGGGGGGAGAGATGGAGGAGGAGGAGATCCAAAAAAGAGAAGCCTTGGGGTTCTATTTATAGTTTTTGAGGGTGGCACTTTCGTAATTAAATGGGTGGTTAGGGTAGTTATGATGGTTATGCGGCTACCCGCACACCATAACCAATTTATGTGTTATGCGCACACTTATCATGAATATAGCTACACGCACACCAGTTTGTATAGTTTTGCGGTGATATGTATTCATATGACGGATATGGTTATGCGCACACCATAACCATATTATTTGCTATACGCAGACCGTATTGAAGGATTTTACTATTTGCACCCCCATGTTGGAGGATTTTACTATTTACACCCACATGTTGAAGGATTTTACTATTTGCACCCCATAATGGGGGATTTTACTATTTGCACCCCCATAATGGGAGATTTTACTATTTGCACCCCCATGATGTGGGATTTTACTATTTGCACTCACATGTTGAAGGATTTTACTATTTGCACTTCATGATGGGGGGTTTTACTATTTGCACCCTCATGTTGGAGGATTTTACTATTTGCACTCCATGATGGATGAATTTACTATTTGCACCCCCATGTTGAAGGATTTTACTATTTGCACCCCATGATGCAGAATTTTACTATTTGCACCCCCATGTTGAAGGATTTTACTATTTGCACCCACATGTTGGGTGGTTACGGGGCTAGTGAGGTTTCTTTGGATAACCGCACACCCATGAATGGGGTGCGGTTAGCGCCTTCAAGGAAACCCTATCAAATATAAAAAAAAGGTCAAGGTGTTCGAAGAGCTTGGGAAAATCGCATTTACTCGTCCCGGCTGCATCATTGGTAATCTTGTTTTTTCCCTCTGTTTATCTCTGTTCTTTCTGAAGTAGTAGTGATTTGTATTCAGGAAAGTTTGTAAAGAGTTGTGTTCTTCTATATTCAATAGTAAACTTTTTCCGAGTTCAACAAATATCATCTTGCAATTTTTTCTTACCCTATTTGGGGATTTCTATGTTAAATTTTGTCTGTGCCCGTACTTTTTATTATGTGTGGGGTTTTGCATTTGCTTATTGCAGGTGCTATACGATTTTCAATGTTGTTTACTCGGGAGAATAGAGTTTAATATATGTGATATTTTCGTGTCGCACATGATATGTCACGTGTCTCGTGTGGATTGTTTGTCTACTTATATATTGTATTAGGTCACTTGACTGGTGTAGTTGTTTTAACCTAATAAAGCTTTTTTCATTCCGCCGCACCGCTCGACTTGGTATCTGAGTGACGAGACACGATCCGGCCACTCCCGCTCCAGCGTCGCTCGACGCTTGCTCCGTACCTCAAGCCGCTTCACACGTCGTTCTCCAGCCGCTTCCCGCCCCGTTCTCCTCTGCTTGCCACTTCCAGTGAGCCGAGTCGTTTTCCTCCACCCTTTTCCGCTACCTAGCACCGCCCCTTAGGTCCAGGGCTACAATAGCGTCTCTCTAGCACAACTGCAACTTCTCTTCAAATTCCGACCACTCCTTTTTCGCTACCTAGAGCCACTCCTTTGATCCAGGGCCATACCTGGCTTCTCTCTGCCCGTCCAGCGGGCGGACGTTGGTCTCCAACTGTTTTGTCCTCCATGACATCGACTAGAGACATCATGGCCACATCCTAAGGTGTCCTCTCCGGTGGATCTATCTAAAGGAGGCTCATAGGATGCTTCTCATACAATCTTTTCTGCTTGATTCTTTCTATTGGGTGCTCCTACCTTGCCCATGGGTGATTCTTCCGATATGTCGTCCACTCCACTGATTGTTCCTACATGTGATCCCCCTCGGAGCCGCGGGCAATCTAGATCATTGAAGATCACTACAGTGGTTTTGGATGTCACGAATTATCTTGAATGGTCCAGAGCCGCACAACATGTTATCCGTAGTCACCAATTGTATGGGCATATTGATGGAATCGTTATTGAACCACCACGATCCGATCCCTCATCGAGGAAATGGGATGCAGATAATTCTTTGGTTTTCTCATAGTTACTCCACTCCATGTCCCCTCTGGTGTACCGTAGTTATATGCTCATGAACTCTGCCCATGAAATTTGGACTCGAGCCCGTGAGACTTACTCGCAGGTTGGTAGCTCGACGTAAATCTATGAGCTCACTTGTCGCGCTTTGGAGCTGAAACAAGTATCCTTGTCTATATCTGCATATTGCTCAGAATTTGAACGTCTCTATCAAAAATTGGATTAGTTCAATACCTTCATTCCAGCATGCGCTGCGAACATCGTCAACCTTCAGAAGGACAATGACCGTTTTCGGGTTCATGTCTTCCTTGTGGGTCTTAACATGGAGTTTGATACCGTTCGCGTACATGTTCATCATCGTGAGCCTCATCCCTCTCTTAGGGAAACATTTAACATGATCCTCAATGATGAGAATCGTCGCCGCTCTCTTGCTCCTATCGCTCAGACCGATCACTCCGCTCTTGCTCCTATCGCTCAGACCGATCACTCCGCTCTTGCTGAGCTTGCCCGTGGTCCTCCCGCTCACACCCCATCCTATGTGTGTCCACTGTAGACGGAAAGGACATACTAAGAAGACATGCTATCGATTGCATCCTCATCTTCCCCCCTGGTCGGGGGACTGGCGGCTGTGGTCGGAACAGTAACCATGGTGGTGGCCGACAGTTTGGTGCACTCTCACATTACTTTACCCATACTAGTAAAGCTTATAAGGGCGGTCTTCCCTCAAGGGGTATTTCTGTTGAGGAGTTGGAGGCATTTCTCCGCATGTTGCGTTCACAATCCGATTCTGTGACCACTGATTCTGTCGCTGCCTTTGCCACTTCAGGTATTTCGAGTGCCCATGCTGCGTCTTCATCTCAATCCGAGTGGATCATTGACTCGGGCACTACCGATCATATGATTGGATCTTCATCAGGTTTTACATCCTACACTCCTCTCTCGGATCGTGATAAAGTTATTGCAGCTAATGGTTCTCTTTCATCTATTGTTGGCAGATGAACAATTCCTTGTTCTCCCACCCGTTTCCTCTATTCTGTATTGCATGTACCTTCATTCCCTCGCAATCTCCTGTCTACTAGTCATTTAACTAATTCGTTAAATTACTCGGTGACTTTCTTTCCTAATGTTTATGTTTTTCAAAATTTGGCTACGAAATGGAACATTGGCAGTGGTAGAAATGTTGGCGGACTGTACTTGTTGGACCAGCCGTTTCCCCCCAGTGCGCTCTCCACCATTCGTACTCCTACTATCCATGACATCCGGCGGTGGCATAAACGCCTTGGGCACCCCTCCTCTTTATATCTTAGCAAACTTTTTCTTGCATTCAGTTGTTTACTTAAGTTTTTTTTTGTGATGTCTCTGAGCTGTCAGAACATGTTCGTCGCAGTCCAAGTTATGCATATCTTCCTAGTTCTCCCTTCGACATGATTCACTCAGATGTTTGGGTCCTTCCCACGTGCTATCTTTATCTGACTATAAATGGTTTGTGACCTTTATTTATTGTTTTTTCGGTACTGCGTGAGCTTGTTAAAAAGGAAGAGTGGAGTGTTAATTGGTTTTTGGACCTTTCATAAAATGATTATGACACAGTTGGTGGAGTTATTCGTGAGTTGCGTAGTGATAATGGTGGCGAGTACGACGGTCGGGGATTGTTTGGCACATATCTTGCCGATAATGACATTCTTCACCAAATCACTTGAGTTGCGTTGTTCGCTGCTTGTTAGCTACCATGCACCTTCCCAAGTCCTACTGGGGTGATGTTGTTTTGATTGCGGCCCATCTTATTAATTGTCCTCGTATATTCGGTGGGGTTCGTCTGTTTTGTTCAAGACCATACTCCTCATTGTGACAAGTTGGATGCTCATTCTATTAAATGTGTTTTTTTGGGTACTCTCCCACCACCAAAGGTTATCGTTGTTATCGCGTTCCTACTCGTCGCTTCTTTTGTACCGTTGATGTTACTTTTTGTGAGGGGGAGTCTTACTTTGGTCCTCATCAGGGGGGGACGACTAGTGTTGATGACAGAACCTCTGACATTCCTCGTCTGATCGTTTCCTTCCAATAGTTGCTTCTTCGCACATCCCTCCTTGTATCCTTTTTACTCATGTTCCTCCTACTCCCGTTCCATCTTCACGACCACTGCCTCCTTGGTTGCACACATACTCTCGCAAGTCTCGTAAAGCTGAGCACGTATATTCCCTGGATGTTCAACCTATGTAAGTGTTTGCTTCTGCTCTAGAACCTGATCATGACCTTCATATTCTCATTGCTCATCTCAAGGCACAAGTAATTCCAAATATCCTATAGTCAATTAAATTTCATATCATCACCTCTCTCCTGCTCACAAATTTTTTATCTCATCTCTTTCCTCTACTGTGATTCTCAAGACCTGACAAGAGGCTATCAAGATACCTGAATGAAAATAGGCTATGGAGGAAGAAATGCATGCCTTAGACACACACGACAACTTGCACATCTTCCTCTTGAAAAAAGAACGTTTGGGTCACATTGAATTTTTTCAGTTAAGCATAATCAAGAGGGGATTGTGGAGCGATATAAAGCTCGATTAGTGGCTCAAGGGTACACCGAAACTCAAGGAATTGGCTATCAATAAACTTTTGCTCACATTGCAAAGATATACTCTATTGAGGTGCTCATTTCATGTCCTGCATGTCTTGGGTGGGACCTACAACAGCTAGATGTTAAAAATGTCTTCCTGCATAGTGAGTTGGAAGAAGAAGTCTACATGACGTTTCCTTCTGGTTTTTCCAAAGATGGGTCTAATGGTAAGGTTTGTCATCTAAATAAATCCTTATATGGGCTGAAGCAATCCCTCGGAGTTTGATTTGGATGGTTTCATACAATCATGTTACAGTTATGTTATATTCAAGGACATGATGATCACACCCTATGTGTTAAGAGTAGAGGAACTAGCGTGTAAGTGCTCATTGTATATGTGGATGATATCATCATTACAGGAAATGATTTGGAGAAAATCACGCACCTGAAAGGGCAATTGACCAATTGTGCAGAGAATTTGAAGTTAAAGATATGGGAAAGCTGAAATATTTCCTGGGGACAAGGTCCAGCCGGGGGATCTTCATATCCTAGAGAAAGTATGTTCTTGACCTTCTGGAGGAAACTGGTATGCTTGGATGTGCTCCCATGGATACCCTCATTGAGGCCAATCACAAAATTGATGAAAACACAAAAGGTGATAAAGTTGACTCATCGAACTACCAAAGATTGGTTGTTATACTCATGCTTATCTCATACTGTTACGGATCAGTTTGGATCCTTCGTCATTTAGCATATTATATGTTGTATTGAGTTTGTATTAGGAGTAAGTCTTATTATATTAGTATTTATGTATTTTAATATTTTATGCGTCTTCATGTAATTACAGGTTTGCCACCCGGGGGTCCTATAAATAGACCCTTAGTGTCATGTATCAGGAATCAATGAATGAAGTTCTATTTTCCTAACCCCTAAAAGAGATCATGGAAGCTCTCTCTCCTTGAGCAAGCCCCGCTTAGGCAGCCACGGTCATGGCTTCGTAGTATCTCCTCCACCGCCATCTCCACCTCCGGCCACTCCTCCGGCTACCACTGAGTAGGCTCATAACAACTTTGGTATCAGAGCTATCAGTCCTCTTCCGCCGAGACACACCAACACCTCCTTTTACATTGACGCCACTGCCCGTAAACCCTAACTCCTCCAACCCTCCCCACTGTTTCTTCCAAATTGCCCCCTGCTTCCTCATCGCCAGCAACAACCGAGCGAAGCTTCCTCGACGCTAGCCGACGACAACTTTGTCCTTCGTCACTCTGCAACAACATCCCGCACGTACGCGGTTCTGCCACCCGTCGCTGCTTCCTCGTCGCCAGCCGCGTCGAACTCCAGCGACACCTTCCCCTCTCTGACACCATTCTCCAGCTCGAACCTGCTCTGTCCGCTTCAGCTCGAACCTCCAGTAGCTTCTCAGCTCTCGTCCGTGTCCATCATTCTTCCACAGGACCCGCAGGGAACGACGTCGTTCCTCCTCTGTCCAGACCCGACGCGTCACGCCATCGTATCTCACACCGTCTGCTTCTCCTTTCGGCACTCGACAACAACCACATCGTTCACCTTTTCCGGCCAGAAGATCGCGCCACCCGCCTGCTGTTTTCCCATCGAGCCCCCCACTAGCAGCTTTTCCCATCGAGCCCCCTGCAGCGTGTCTCTCAAGTCGTCTGTCTCAGCAGCTTTATTTTTTTTATTCAAGCCCACACCTGCACGACTTCTTGTCCCGACTGCTTGAGGGAGTTGACTTTGTTTTTAATTATTAATTGATTAATCATTACATCATAATTAATTAATCCATGGACAAACACAACTCCATCGCGTCGCTTCCACTGCCTCGAGCCCTAAGCCACCACAAGTCCATCCCACCCTAAACGCATTCACAATGGCAGACCGCGCGCTTAGTGTCGCGGAGATGGCCACTTTCCAATCAGTGAAGGAAATGCTGACCTCCATGTTGCGACGTCTCGACGCGCTCGTCCAGGGATCACTTCTAACAAACCCTTCGTCATGGGCGTCAGGCACGCCAATGTCACCCTTGCCTCTTCCAAACATTACGGATCACCTTCGGTCGCATCTTCCACCTTCACCTCTCCTCGTGCAACCGCCTTCTTCGCCAGCCGACGACGTGCCACTGCTTCCCTTGCCGACTCCTGCTTCGCCAACCCATGTTCTGTCGGTTCCTCCGGCTATTCCGTCATTGCCTCCGACCGCATTGCCATGGCTCCTTGCCACCGCTCCGCCAGATCCATTCCTCAAGCCGTCGACCCTTACTTCTTCGGTTGCCATACTGATGTTTCCCGCCACTGCTCAGCCAGCATCACCGGACTCAGTCCTTCGGTCGTCGGTCCTCTTATTCGTACCGACGATGCTCACTGTCGAGGCAACCACGATAAGATATCGACATTTGTTCGATAGCAAGATTAAGATGTCTGAGGACTCGTCCATCCATGCGAGGTTCGAGCTTGAGGATAAGCTCAATTTCATGGGTGGATGAGATGTTACAGAATGGTTTTAGATTCTTCGTCATTTTTCATATTAATGTTGTATTGAGTTTGTATTATGAGTCAAATCTTATTATAGTAGTATTTATGTATTTTAATATTTTATGCGTCTTCATGTAATTACGAGTTTGCCACCCGGGGGTCCTATAAATAGACTCTTAGTGTCATGTATCAGGAATCAATGAATGAAGTTCTATTTCCTAACCCCTAAAAGAGATCATGGAGGCTCTCTCTCCTTGAGCAAGCCCCGCTTAGGCAGCCGCGGTCATGGATCCGTAGTATCTCCTCCACTGCCATCTCCACCTCCGACCACTCCTCCGGCTACCACCGAGTAGGCCCATAACACATACACATCCTAATATTACGTATGTTGTGGACATTTTAAGTAGATTCATGCATGCTCCCAGGATCCGTCATCCGAAGGTAGCTTACTGGGTCTTGAGGTGCCTCAAGAAGTTTCCAGGACGTGGAATTCTGTTTTCTGCAAACCAATCCTTGAAAATTGAAATTTTTACTAATGCTGATTGGGTAGGTAGCCAAGATGACCGGAAATCCACTACAAGATATTATTCCTTTGTGGGTGGAAATCTTGTATCTTGGAGGAGCAAAAAACAAAATGTTGTAGTACGATCTAGTGTTAAAGCGGAATATAGAGCTATGACACAAGGCGTATGAGAGGGATTGTGGTTGAAATCAATTGTTCAAAAAATTTGGGTCTCTTCAAGGACAAGCCTATTACTCTCTATTGCGACAACAAAACAACAATTAATATTGCTCACAATCCAGTTCAACATGATCGGACCAAACATGTTGAAGTGGATCACCTCAACAAGGGAAATATATGTACACCCTTTGTGAACTCTCAAGATCAACTTGTCGACATCTACACCAAAAGGTTAAACTATGAAAACTTTACTAACAATACATTCAAGTTTGGAGTGATTGACATATACTCCCAATTTCCATTGCGTGCTCATTCCATTCCCAACACTTCCTTGGTTCCTCTCAAACGGGTTCCACTTTCTATACCCAAGTCATTCTTAGGCATCAACTACTTGTAAGATTTCTGCTTAAAGTTTTACACTAGACTACTTGAAAAGAATAAGTCTACCTTACTACTCACCATTCCATGCTCTGTCACGATCATTGATACATAGTCGGAGGGAGTCGCATCGTAACTGTCACATAAAAAATAATTAAGTGCTCTACAACAAATAAATGAACCAAAATTGAAATTTATCAGCCAATAAGTTGATAGCAAGCATACACAAGATTCAAAAGCTGGAGATTCTCCTGATCAGACCAATTTTGCAAATGATTTAGATCTTCTCTCCCATGGACATGGGAGATTACATCTGGATCACCTGTTGACTAGAAAAAGTTAACAATATACAATTGAAAGAAACTAAATGAATAATTGTAAAGTTCAAACTCAATGTGTGCACATTTTAATGCATACCAAGTTCATTAGAGCATATCGAATCAATTAGTACTCTTTCATGAAATTTATAAGCCTCACAGCATATTAAAACAGGAACCCGAAAAGAATGAGCAACCATAGCAACACAAGCTGCTCCAACCCTAGAATAAACTGTTCCATTAGATAGAACTGCGGAAGCTCCTAGGAACACGCGTGTGACTTCATGCATGATATATGAAATTGCATTTATGTGCGTGTAAGTACACTTGAGGCCTTTCATAACTAACTTTCGGAGTAACGTCTTCCCTTCAAGCTTAGGCCGAGAGTCAATTGCAACAACGCGAAACTGTTTTCCAAGCTCATGCGCTTGCACTAATATCATTTCCACAACAGTCGAATGACCATAAGTGAGTAGTACATCACCATCTCTGATTTTTGTAATGGCATGAAGAACGATAACTTGGTCAGCAATTACTATTTTTTCATTTATGAAATGATCAATATCTGATATGAGATTAGATTTTGCTTCAGATTCTGATAGGTTGGGCTGCAATTTCACAATCCTAGACTTCAAAAACCTGATAGCATTCCCCATGCTAACTGAAAGAGGCCTGCACTCAATTAAAAATGATACAAAACTATTAATTTTTGAGGTCAAATCTCGAACAAGAGTTTTCTCTGGTGGTGTAGAATAGTCCATAATAGCATCCCGAAATCCAAGAAGCATTTCCTTGCACCGAGCATTGCCACCAGTGGTAGACCCAGTTAGATACTGCAAACCAACCTGACAAGATTGATAGGAATTTATTAAATGAAATCAATAGAAAGAGCCGTTTTGTACACAAGCGGGTGAAGCCAACACTTGCCCACTGGTAAGGGGTAGCATTGGCCAAATCCTGATCATATGGAGAGCAAGAGCATTATTTGTATGAGCAGGCGGAGCTTTAAAAAAAAACTAGAAGACCAAAAGTTGAGTGTATGTAACAATTGGCATCATCACAGAGAGGATATCACAGGAACCAAAACAGATGGACAATTATGAAATTTGCACAGATCCCTGTTTGATGCAATAGTAATCTTAAAAAAATGTACTCAACAAAACTATACAATTGATAGATGATTGTTGACGAGGTGGTCAGCCTTTGAGAGATTGGGTTGTTGGCGACAGCTTAGCAAGGAACTATTCACAATTTTTTGCCTTGCAGATTCTCAAAAATGACAGTTCAAGGTTTCCAATGAGAAGATGCTCTTGGCATTGACCAGCCGGTCCTCTAAGAGACCACTGACGAGAAGGTTTTGGGCATCAATCGAAGAAGAAGAGCACGTGATGACGAGCTGGAGGTTCTTGAAAAGGCTCTCGGTACCGAGGTCCTTGACAACCCGACGAGAAGTGTGGATAAGGATGCCAACAAGGAGTTTAGAGGATTGTGGAGTGAGGCTATCAACAACAAGTAGATGGCTGGCGAATAGCTTTGACATGGTTGTTGAAGAGATCCTCGACATTCATGTGACATTTTAGAGGAGTTCATGTGACATTCTGTTCTCAGCAATGTCGGGGGAGAAGAACTCAAAGTGGAACTGGAACTCAGCGGAGGAGTAGGACATTGGTAAGGCCGCGGCAATTATATATTGGCATGAGTTACCTACAATAGTACAATTGTTTGAGCCTCTCGACAGCAAATTATCAGTGAGGTGCTCAGCTAGTCGTCTTCAACCACCAAATATAAGGCACTTGGAATCATGGTTGGTTCAGTGTAGAAGCAACATCGAGCTGACAACAAAAGTTCATGGCGAGAGGTGATCGACTGATCGGCATGAGTTTCCCAAGGAACAAGTAGGGTTGGCATGGAGGTGCCCAAGGAATAAATAGGTTTCGTATGTAGGCGCTTAAGGAGTAATTGATTATCATGGGCGTGCCGGATGAGTAGTAAGCGACAGGATAGTACCAAGTGGTGATCAACAAGAAGGAGCTATCAATTATAAGCTAGCATTTCCCATAGTATAATCAACAAGATAAATCCAACGAATTGTGATGTTCGACAGTTGGTCAGTGGTCAAATTTTCCTTTTAATTCTCCTTTACCATATTAAGAATTTAAGATATGTTTTTATCTTCTTTCTTAGCTCTCATTCTCTTTGCTACTTCCTCTTCTTCACAAGACTCCTTTTTCTTTCCAACTGTACCACAGAGAAGATGTGAATATGAGGGAGAAGCTTGGATTATGATGAGGATGGAAATTAGTTATTTTATTAATGTAACTGAATTTTATTACAAGACTTTCTATAAGATCAAAAGAAGTAGATCTAAGAGAACATATGGCAAAATAGCTTAAGAAATGTTAGGTTTTCAATCCAATTCCCTTCATGATTTGCGTACAATTACAAGACTATTTATACAACTAACTTCACATGTATGCTCCACCCTTGATTCTTAAGAGGGTGAAACCTCTTCCTTGACCAAGGTGTCTCTTCGAGGGAGAGGTTGTGATGGGGATCACTCATCGCAGGTGGGCCGTCGCACAGTGGGGACCACTTATGTCTACTCACACAGGAGATCTTGACCAGATTGATAATCCGAACACACATATGCGTAAGGAATGTTGTTTAGATATTTTAATAAATCTTGTTTCATTATTTTATATATTGTTTTGTGAGATTGGGCACCATACATGAGCGGTCAATCGTAGTCGTCCACGCATGGTCGCCCTAATCGGTTTTATTATAAATAAGACGGTAGGGGCAGCCGTCGAGGTGCAGATTTTGGAGATTTTATTCCCGGAATCCGATGATCTCTCGTGGTGCCGACTTCACGAAACCCCAAAGTGCAAATTGTTAGATGTTGAAGTGAGCTAACGCCCAGCGTTAGTGCCAACGCCATCATTAACTCGGCTTCTAGAAGGTCTCTCCTTCTCCTATAAATAGGAGGGCAGACCCCCCCCCCCCCCCCTCTGCGCAAGAGAGATTTTTTGAGCGAGATAGCAGAGAACTCGGAGCGAGTTCGGCGAGTGACCTAGAGAGAAGGTCCCTTGAGAGAGAGCACTCGCGAGCTAACGCGGCGCGTTAGGAGTTAACGTCGGGCGTTAAGTGTGCGAGTGCGACTAGTGGCCAGCGAGTGCGAGTGCGGCCAGTAAGCTGCGAGTGCGAGCAGTGAGCTTGCGAGTGGGCTAACGCGGCGCGTTAGAATCAACGCCGGGCGTTAGCGAGCAGCGACCAGTTTTCTATTACTTCTATTTGGCTGTTGTAAATCGAGTTATATCCCACTTATATTCAGTCTTGTAATCTTGTAACCTTCATTTGTAATAAAAGAGAAGTGTTTGTGTTCATTCTTGGTGTTCGTGTCTTGGTGCTCCATCGGTCCGGAAAACTTCACATGATATCAGAGGTAGGTTGAATCAAGCACTAAGTAACCAAGATGAACGGCGGAGGAGGTTATGCGAGAGGACTTGACATTGAGTTGCTCACTCAGACCAACTACAAGAAATGAAAGTCTTATATGCAGAGCTACCTTCTCGGAGAGGACCTTTGGGAGGTTGTTGGTGGGGATGAGAAGGAGGAGGTGGTGGCAACCGAAGACAATGCTCAAGCAATGAGGGCTTGGAGGAAGACCAACGCCAAAGCGGAGTTCACCCTGAAGAGAGCTATTGCTCCTGACTTGTTCGACCACATCATGGGTTGCAAGTCAGCGTCTAAGATCTGGAATGCCCTCGATGGGCTATTCAATAAGAAGAATGTAGCTCGGCTACAGTTCCTGGAGAATGAGTTGACACGGTCCACTCAAGGAGAGTTGTCGATATCCACCTTCTTCCTGAAGGTGAAGAATCCATGTGCAGAGATTTTGGCCTTGGATCCTGATGAGCCAATCTCTGAGGCACAGCTGAAGAGGCATATACTCTGAGGTCTGCGGAAGGAGTATGTTCCATTTATCACTTCTGTACAAGGATGGGCTACTCAGCCTTCCTTACTGGAGCTGGAGAATCTGCTGTCGTCACAGGAGAGCTTGGCGAAGCAGATGGCAGGAGTGTCTATCTCAGGGGGAGATAGCGAGATGTTGTTCACAGGAAAGAAGAAGTCCTGGGACAAGAAGAAGAACTCCGGAGATGGACCGTCAACGTCCTCTCAAGGAGATAAAGAGAAGTTCCTCCCTGTTCGTGATGAGAGGGGGAGACCTCTTTGCTATGCCTGTAAGAAGTACGGGCGCATGGCAAAGGATTGCCGGTCCAATCTGAAGGTCAGTCACATTGCTGAGAAGGAAGGAGGCCACTGGAGAGGTGGAGCAAGAGGTGGAGGTCACCAGGGTGGTGAAGGCGGAGACAACTGCTTGCTGACTGAGATGACGGCAACGCCAGTCGATGTCTTAGCCTCCATCAACTTTGAGAATGACTGGATAGTGGACTCCGGTTGCGGGCACCATCTCACTGGAGATGTGTCCAAGTTTGCCTCTCTAAAGGCATATGGAGGAACGGATGCTATCATCATTGCGGATGATATGGTGCATCCATTTAAGCAAGAAGGGATGGTATCTCTTGAAAGTGAAGATAAGTCTGTGACACTGAAAAGTGTGTATCATGTGTCGGGCATGAAGAAGAATCTCTTCTCGGTCGCAAACGCAGTGGATGCCGGATATCACGTGCTGTTTGGACCGAAGGAGGTGAAGTTCCTGAAGAACGTTTCATCTGTTGATGTTGATATCACGCTCACCGGGAGGAGGGTGAAAGATTTGTATGTTCTTTCTGCAAATGCCTATGCTGATAAGCTGAAGACAAATGACAGCGCTGCGATCTGGCATGAGAGGCTAGGTCATGTGGGGATGGACAAGTTGAAGATGATGGCGGCAAAGGGCCTGATGACTGGCCTGCCTAATCTCTCTTACTGCGGCGACGGTCATGTGTGCGAGGGCTGTCAATATGAAAAGTCACATCGACTTCCGTTTGACAAGTCGGAGACCAGGTGTAAGACACTTCTTGAGTGCATACACGCTGATGTGATGGGGCCGTGCGCCACCCTTACTTATGGAGTCAATAAGTATGCACTGGTTCTGGTGGATGACTACACCCGCTACACGTGGGTTTACTTTCTGAGGGAGAACTCAGAAGTGTTTGAGAAGTTCCAGGAGTAGAAGGAACTTGTGGAGAGGAGGCTGAACCTGAGGGTGAAGAAGCTGAGAAGTGACAATGGGGGGGGGGGGAGTTTACTTCTAATGAGTTTGCTTTTTTCTGCAGGAAATTCGGCATTCGGCGAGAGCTCTCTTGCGCCCGCACCCCTCAGCAAAATGAGGTCGCAGAGAGGAAGATCCACCATCTGGTGGAGACAACCAGAAGTTGGCTACATGCCAAGGGGATTCCCAAGGCCTTATGGGCGGAGGAAATGACGTGTGCTACTCACGTGATCAACCGGCTACCTCTGAGTCCTAACAGGATGGTGTCTGCACACTAGCTCATGTTCGGGGAGAAGCCAAATGTGGGTCACATGAGAGTCTTTGGCTCTACCTGCTTCGTGCACGTTCCGGATGCTCAGAGAACCGAGTTGGAGCCGAAAGCACGGAAGTGTGTCTTCATCGGCTACGATGAGCGGAAGAAGGGGTGGAATTGCATGGATCCGCAGACCCACAAGTTTGTTGTCTCACGCGACGTAGTGTTTGACGAACTGATCTCGTATCAGGGAGTCTCTTCTGTGGTGCTGCCGGAGAGTGAAAGTTCAAGCAGGAGTGAAGAGAGAGTCACTGAGGACTCTACTATGGAGTTGGAGCTATCTCCAAGTGCTCCATCGCCATCCAGCTCAGGAGGAGCTTCAAGTTCTAGAAGTAGGGGGAGCAGTGCTCCAAGAGATGATGGGAGAAGAGCTGTAGAGGAGGAGTCTACCGGAGTGGTAGAAAGTGACCAAGCCTTGAGAAGGTCGAAGCGGACCATCGTCCCGCCTTCTCGCTATAAGGAGGGGAACTTCGTGAGTTTGGTCTCTTGCTTCTTCGCAGGACCACTCGACGAGAAGGAACTTGCCCGCTTTGAAGATGCAGTTGGCATTGAGGAGTGGGACGTGACGATGAACGAAGAGATGGAAGCCTTGGAGAAGAATGAGACATGGGACCTTGTTCCCATGGTGGAGGGCATCAAACCTGTCACCTGCAAGTGGGTGTACAAGGTTAAGAAGAGAGCTGACGGAGGAGTTGAGCGGTACAAGGCTAGGCTTGTCGCTCAGAGTTTCTCACAAACCTATGGAGAGGACTACGAGGAGACATTTAGTCATGTGGCGAAGATGACGTCTGTGAGGACGGTCATTGCTCTGGCAGAGTGCAGAGGGTGGAAGTTGTGGCAGCTTGATGTGAAGAATGCGTTCCTATATGGAGAGATTGACAAGGATATATTCATGGTGCAACCACCTGGATACGTGTCCAAGTCTCAGCCACATCATGTGTGCAAGTTGAAGAAGGCCCTCTATGGGTTGAAACAGGCGTCGAGAGCCTGGTATGGGAAGATTGCAGAGTATCTGCAGTTCTGTGGTTATGATGTCTCAGACTCAGACTCCAGCATGTTTATGAAGAAAAGTGGAGATCTTCATGTACTGGTGCTGTTGTATGTCGACGACATGATTATGACAGGGAACAACGATGAAGAGGTCGCGGCACTGAGACAACAGTTATCCATTCGCTTTGAGATGAAGGATCTTGGTGAGCTGCACCATTTCTTTGGACTTTAAGTAGAGAAGAGAAGTGGCGGGTTGTTCGTTTCTCAGAGGACTTATGCAGAAAAGATCGTCGAGAGATTCGGCATGAAGGAGGGGAAGAGCAGCTCTGTTCCACTGGAGGTTGGGCTGAAGCTTCGGAAGGAAGAAGGGAGGATTTTTCCTGATCTTAAGGTCTTCCGGGCACTGATGAGGAGTCTTATCTACCTGACTATCACGAGGCCGGACATTGCCTTTGCTGTCGGCCTACATGCAGGAGCCGCGGAAGCCTCATCTGGAGGCAGCTAAGGGGATACTGAAGTATGTGAAGGGAACCCTTGAGATGGGGTTGGTCTATGGAGAGAGGACTGACTTCAAGCTGCATGGTTACACGGATGCAGATTACGCAGGTGACGCTGATGACCGCAAGTCAACATCAGGTTACGTGTTCATGTGTGGAGCCGCTGCCATCTCATGGTGTAGCAAGAAGCAGGACTCCATTTCCCTTTCCACCACTGAGGCTGAGTACAAGGTGTCGTCTTTAGCAGCTCAGGAGTGTGTCTGGCTAAGGAGACTGGTGGAGGATGTGGACGAGAAGGTCAGTGGACCTACTGTGCTTCGCGGGGACAATGAGAGTGCTTTGAAACTGGTGACCAACCCAGTTTGTCACGCAAGGACAAAACACATAGAGATCGAGCACCACTTCATCAGAGAGAAGATATTGGGTGGCTCGCTTGCGGTGGAGCATGTGCAGAGCGAAGAGAACCTGACGGACATATTCACAAAGCCCCTATCTGCGGGGCCGTTCAAGAAGCTTCGCGCTTGCCTTGGAGTTATCCTTGGAGCTCACTTCAAGGGGGAGTGTTAGATGTTGAAGTGAGTTAACGCCCAGCGTTAGTGCTAACGTCGGCATTAGCTCGGCTTCTAGAATGTCTCTCCTTCTCCTATAAATAGGAGGCAGACCCCTTCTGCGCAAGAGAGCTTTTTTGAGCGAGATAGCAGAGAACTCGGAGCGAGTTAGGCGAGTGACCTAAAGAGAAGGTCCCTTGAGAGAGAGCACTCGCGAGCTAACGCGGCTCGTTAGGAGTTAACGCCGGGTGTTAAGTGTGCGAGTGCGACTAGTGGCCAGCGAGTGCGAGTGCGAGTGCGAGTGCGGCCAGTAAGATGCGAGTGCGGCCAATAAGCTGCGAGTGCAAGCAGTGAGCTTGCGAGTGGGCTAACGCGGCGCGTTAGAGTCAACGCCGGGCGTTAGCGAGCAGCGACCAGTTTTCTATTACTTCTATTTGGCTGTTGTAAATCGAGTTATATCCCACTTGTATTCAGTCTTGTAATCTTGTAACCTTCATTTGTAATCAAAGAGAAGTGTTTGTGTTCATTCTTGGTGTTCGTGTCTTGGTGCTCCATCGGTCCGGAAAACTTCACACAAACTCCTTGCTTTGTATCATTCATTTCCTTGTGTTTTCAGCCTTGCAGCCCACCATCCTGCCGTAAGAAAATCAGCAACCAGCCTAAAAACCCCCTCCATCTACAACCGACCACTCTAAAACCCCTCCCCTGAGCCACATCCAGGACACTCCTTGTCGCTCCACTCTGAATCCTACTGTAGACACCCCTCTCCAACCCTCCAACTAGCTACTACCACCTCCCAACAGCCTTAAACCCCGCCACCGACCCCCTCCCTATGCAGTCTCCGTCCAACCCCACCAACCCCCAACATCCACCGTCAAGCATCCATCTTCCAACCGGATAGCCTCCACTACCTCTACGACCACCAAATCTCCACGTCTTCAACATCAGATTCTCTTTTCCTCGTAAGTATTAGTTATTTGTTGTTATTGTACTTTATTATTGTACGGATTGAGGCTCCTACATGATTTTAAATGTCGATTTGCTGGCGTATTTGTCTTGAAATTGATTACTTCTTGCAAGGCTTATTCGCTTGACTCGCATTTAAATTCATGGTCACTCACACGGAAGAAAATCATACCGACTTGGCCTTATAAATTAATTTGTTTCTTGCATTATGATAATTGCATGAGTTTAATCTTTCAATATTGTTTTAATAGGATATCGGATCATATAGGTATAACAATATCACATTCATTTCAAGCACCAGACTTAGGATTGCATTATAAAGATTCTCACCCCCCTCACACAGCTTACCCTGTGTCAGGTTGTCTTCTCTTGTCGGTCTTCAATATGTTGGGTAGCTGATGCCGAGTATTATTGAGTGCATGTAATTAGTTTCTTGTACACATATCAAGCTTCGAGAGCTACTTGCTGATGAGGGAATTTTTGGGGTATACAATTATTCCAGTTTCTTTGAACAAGTGACACGGGGACATTTGCCCAAAGAATTATCATTACAAAAAAATGATAATACTTGATCTTTCATCTCTCTCTCTCTCTCTCTCTCTCTCTATATATATATATATATATATATATATATATATATATGAATAGAGAGATAAGGACAATCTTTGCATTATTTTGTCAGCATAGTTTTGGCCCTAGTTAGAGATATATTTGTGCACCAGGAGCAATTTTTTGTATTGAAATAAGTTTCATAAATTTGCTAGCCATATAATAAAGTATTTGTAATCACATAATAACAATACATGTCGTTAACTTTCATTCAATATTTGTGTCTAGATGCAAGAATACTAGCAATATTGGTCACATATTGTAGTATAATATAATTACATCATAATAATATAAACAATAATGCCAATTTGGCAAAACAAGAAAATGTAGTAATTAATATTTAGAAATACATTGTGGTTGTAACCTATTAATTGAGTACTTCAGAAGTTTCCTGGACACACAATTTAATCTATAAAAACGTCCCTTGTTGAAATGTTTAATGGCATTAATTTAGCCCCACGGGTGCATTTAGATTTCTCGACTGTGAGGGTGGAATTGCGTCACTCATACATGTGAAACCTCAGATTACCATATTTTTTATTGCACTCCAGAAATTGCTCAACATGAGCAGAATTTAATTTGCTTGGTGTGCGAACACTCAATAAGTATTGAAGTACTTTAACTTTTCTTGCTTTTATTTTTTATCATTCGCCCTTAAGAAGCCTTCTTTTCTGTTTTTTCACGACTGATTAACTTTTTGGACAAGCAGACTTACCTCATAATGTGAGTTTCCCATTGTAAGGTGGCTCGGCATCCGATTTATGAATAATCGTCCAACAACAATGCGTTTCCTTTCTTAGCCCCTCCTCTAGACCATTCAAGATAATATTTGCACAAGAGGACTTGACCGGATCGACGATCCGATTCCACAGATTCGTCCGGACTTTTGTTTACTAACGTTTTCATATATTATATTGTTGTTTTCAGTCATTATTTAATATAATCGGGTCCGTTACAGTAACGATCAACCATAGCCGTTGACATAAGGGTGCACTAGAGTAGTTTTATTATTAATAAGAGTAGGGTGTTGTCGTCATGTTATTGCAGATTTTGGTGAAGAACTATTCCAGGAATTCGGCAATCCTCTCAAGGTGACGACTCTGTGAATTTGCATAAAAGAAAGGTGATTGGTGCATGACATGAGTCCAAAGGCGTCTACTATCTCGTTGTTGCTTCTTCTCCACCGACTACCCTCACTGCCTCTAGTTCGACACTGCAAACACATAGTCAGTTTGGACATGATTACTTATCTTTTCTGTTGAAACCGGCAACCGGTCTCCTGAGTTCGGACCCACTGGGGGGTGTAGCCGACGCTTACTTCTCCCTCACTAAACTCTCTGACTGGTGGATGAGGAAATTGGAATAGACCCAAGGCTGCAGCGAGGAGGTCCCGCCACACACCCGGAAGATCTTAGAGAGCTTCCCCTCCCAAACCAAAGCTCAGCCAGGCACCTTGGAGGGACTAGCAGCCAACCAAGACTAGCCTAGAGGAGATGACTCTCCAAGAATCCGAACACCTCCAAGGTGCCCTTAAGGGTCTATTTATAGATTTTTCTAGGCTGGTCTGCAAATAACATGAATCCGCCTTTTAATTTTGCTAACCACACCCCAAATTGGTCTGCTTATAGCCTAACTCCGCTGTTCTGAAGGGCTATTTGCAGCCCATAAGGGGCATCGTGGTCATTTCCTCTTCAAGCCCTGGGGGGCGAGTGGTCCATGAGGGCACCACTCGCCGAGTTCCCGCTCGGCTGGGCGAATGCACGCACTCCTGGGCGAGTGGTCCGCGAGGGCGCCACTCGCCGATTTTCTCCCTCTCGCCTGCGACTCGCCCCTACTCACCCGGGGGTCTTCCCACCTGTCTCAGCCTAGGCGATTGATCTGGCTGACCCAGATCTCGCCAGTTGGCTTGAGGGACCCACTCCGCGAATACGGGTTGTACACAATCCCCGCTCTTTGCGAGCGGTTCCTGCGCTCGGAAAGAACAGTCCAACCCTGTATTCGGTGAGTGCTTGCTGACTGGACCCATAAGATTCTGTGGGTCCCACCGTCACCCTATATATACTTCTTCATGTCAGACCTTCCTGGAACGCCCTCATTCCTTGGCTCGGAGCCTTTTCTCTCCCTTGACCTTTCGTCAATTCCAATGTCTTTTCACAAGCCTTCCGCGAGACCCCTCTCGCAGGAAGTGATCGAACGCCTGGCTGCGGCCCAGAGCGCAACTGCCCTCAAGACGGCCAGGTTTGCTCCCTGGCTTACGTCCAAATGTGACCCGAGTGCCCCTTACGTCTCGCGTCGAGCCAAGGCGATTCGGCTGAATCGTCAGGGAGGCGAGACTGCCTCGGAGTCTCCGGCGAACGCTCCTCCAGACCCCGGAACGCAGGTATGGGAATTCCTCCCGCCTTTCTGTTTAGTTCCTGCCCCCTCATCCTGCAATCGCTCTGACCATTCGCAGGGGATTTCGGCGTTTGAGGACGGCCATGGGGCCGTTTCGAACAGTGTCGTGGTGCCACCTCTCGCGGATGCGAGGCCTCCTCCCAATCTGGATCCTCCACCCCCTCCGGGCGAGACCACGCGGCAATCCGGTAAGTTGCGAACCCTCCTGATTCGCCCTCCATACTGCTCGTTCCTGACTACTGTTTTCCCGCAGCCCTCAATCCCGACCTTCTGCCGCGGGATACCGTTCCTCCGGGTTCCCCTGCTCAACCGAACCCCTCTGTGCCTGCGAATGAGCAGAGGGTCTCCCCTGAAAGGGAACCCGGTCAGCAAGACCGTGCAGATGGTCACGCGAATGTTCCAGCTCTTTCCTCACAGCCCTACCGCCCCGGGAAAGGAAAAGTCCTAACCCACGCTGCTGGATTGTTTAAAGCGCACCCCCATTCGTCACGTCCCCCAGGTCATGGGGAACCCATACCAGGTTAGTGACCTCATCCGCATGTAGCGCATTCGTTTCATTCAACGCGACTGACCAGCCTGTGATCTCGCAGGCTATCGGGAAGCCTCTCCCTTTGGATCCTACCACGAGGGGGAAGACGGGATGCCCTCGCCTCTCCCTTCTCCCGGGGACCTCTCTGACTTCCTCGGCGACCCCTCGGACCACGCGACCCTGAAGGAGCGAATGACGGAAGTCTTGGGGAAGCTTATTTGTATGCAGCGGGACATCGTCGGCCGGGTGGATGGTGTGCGGACTGAAGTCACGCGCGAGCTGAAGGCCCTTCAGAAGGACTACTTGCGCCTCCTTGCAGCGGTGGAGCGCCTGGGAGGCGAAGGTGGGGAGCTGTCTCCCGGGAGACATACCGCGCGAGCCCGAGACCAGCTTCAGCTGGCCTCTCATGAGATCACCTCCATGCTCGCGTATTATCGCCCGCAAATGCCTCCGGAGGCTGGGCCACGAGGGCAGGGTCGGTGGTATTTTGAGGAGCGTTAGGCTGGTCATCATTCGCTTCTTGTACTATTTCTCTTTCCGTTTACGGTGTTGAGGACATTGGACTTATTCACGTCTGTAATAATTCTTACTCTGTGCTTTGCGAATGCCTTGCTTTTTGTTTATATTTCTCGCAGCTTGCCTGGTTATGCCGAATGTTTTTCTTTCAACCCTCGCGCGTGGTCGTCGAGCGGGTGGTCGTAGGGCATTTGCCATTAATGGGTGAGAGGGACCGGCCCAGGTTTCGAGGCGCCGGGAAGGCGCGATTGCTATCCGCACCCCCGTTGCCTCGAAAGCCCAAGCGTTTTTTAGTTCTCCTATAAATAGGCGGTCCCAACTACCGTATTGATTATCCTGTCATCTGCTCCCTCTCTCTCCTTGCGCTAGCACTCGCGCTTCTCTCTTGTCCGTGACTCCCGTCCTCCTCAGCATTCGCGAAATGGGTGGCGAGACCGAAGGCAGGGCGAAGTGTGCCAGCGCGTTTGTCAACCACGTCTTCGACTCCTGCGACCTCTCCGATGAAGCTTATTTAACCGCCGTCGCGGACTACGACCCGCCGGGATTTGAAGCGCGAAAGCCCGGGTCGGAGGATCGCCTAAACTCCATCTCGCCGTGTGCTCTCGCGATCCCGTTGGAGCACTTCGAGGTGGGGTTTCGTCTCCCCATCTGGCCGGAACTCCGCCGGACCTTCCGGTATTATGGGGTCGTGCCCGCCCAGCTCAACCCCAACTCCATCGCTATGCTGGTCGGGTATGCGTGCTTCCTGCGAGAAGAGGGGATAGAGTTTTCGCTACCCGTCTTCCGTAAGCTGTACACCTTCCGCTGTTCACACGGCATCTCCTTCTTCTCGGGTCAGAGTCCACTCAAACACCAGGGTCTCCCGAACAAGAACCATGACTGGGTTCGCCGCTTCATCTTCGTCAGCGGGAGCCTCGGAAACATCCTTCTCGCCCCAGTGCAGGAGGAGGAATCAACCTTCCGGCCCCCGACTCTGGGGGGGCACGAGGCCAAACTGCACCGGTACATCCTGGAGCACGGGATGAACCTCGTTTACCTCCGGCGAAACGTCAACTCGCTCCCGCCCATTCCGCAGGGTGAGGGTGAGTTTTCTAAACCTTCTTCATTCGCTCGGCTTTGTTGATTTCATACCATTCGCTGAGCCGTTCGTGTTCACAAATAGGTGTGCGAGACCTCCCTCTTCATCCGCCGCGTCCTTCTGGGGGTTCCGTGTCTTTTGCACAAGCCGCCGCGGATGCCCGTCGGGAGGAGCCCTCCTCCTCCAAGTCTAGCAGCCGGAAACGAAAAACCGGGGTGCCTACTTCTTCCTCTTCCAAGAAGTCGAGATGTCCTTCCGTCAAAGGGAAGGGGGTTTTGGATGAGACCCCAGGGGCGAAACCTCCGGCCCAGATTCCGGGAACGGGTGCGTCGGGCGGGAATGTTCTCCATGCGGGGCCGTCGTTGCCGCCGCCGCCATTGCCCAGGGACCACCGGAACTTCCCTCAGGGCGAGAAGTATGTGGACCCCTCAGGGGCTCCCTTGGTGAAGTGGGACAGGAATTCGAATAGGGTCTCGCTCTCCACCCTCCATCCATCATGGATAGAGAGCGACCTCGCCAGTGGTGAGGCATACGCCATTGCGTATGCCCTCTACGGTCGTGAAGATGCCGAGGTCTTCGATGCCGAGAAGACGCAAGTTCTCGCCCACGAGACCGCTCGAGCCCTGCTGCGGGCCCTTGAGCTTGCGCATATGTCTTCGCGCCGAAGCATTAATCTGGCGCGGAGTCTGACGGAGGTTGAGGAGACCAGGGCTATCGTTTCTGCCGAGGCGCGTGAACTCAGGGTGAAGCTGGAAGCTGCGGAAGCCCTTCTCGCCAGCCGCCCCGTCCGAGAGGTATATCCTCCTCCCCCCCCCCCCCCCCCCCCCCCGCGAATGACCGTTGCTGACTGCCGCACTTTCTTCTCACCACCTTTGTTTTTTCAGGACACTACGATCGCCGAGATGCTTCGCGCGCGGGTGGTTAACCTTGAGGAGGAAGTCCGGCTGGCTAAAGCCGAGGCCCAACAGTCGCGAGAAGCCGATGCTTTGGCACTCGCCTCAGGGAGTATGGGCACTTTTACCCTCACCATGAGTTAGAGCAGTTGATGCAGGAGAATGCTCAAAGCGCCGTGAAGCACGCGCTGCAGGTGCTGCGGCAGGCTGGGTACCTGAAGGAGGAGGCCGAATGCCTCTCTGCCCGACAGGTCGTCCCCGAGCTCTACATGCCGATCCCTTTCCCGGAAGATGAGGACGGCGAGCCGCGAGAAGACACCCTCCTCCCGGATTCGGGCGAGAGCGATGGATCTTCTGGCGAGAAGCCTGCCGACCCCTGAGAGGGGCCCTCGTGATTTTTTGCTTTCTTTTTATCTTTCATTTTGGATGTAATCATGAACTGGGGCGAGTCCTCTTGGCATATATATTGATTACAAATTTTTGTGCTATCTTGATTTTTACTCATTTGCTACTGTATCTCGTCAGGCTCATTAGGACGTTGGGTCGTAGTGTTATTGTCTTGGCCACTCGCCGGATGCTCGAAGGTGACCTAGGATGCCTTGCCCTTTCCGATCTTCCGCTACTCGCTCCACTCGCCCCCTCTGACCATTCGCCCAGGTCAGGGGTCTCGCATGGATAGGTTATAAGGGAGAGGAGAGACTACCTTACTGGTGCGCAGTCCTCGCGAGTGCTCCCGAGGTCGACCTTTGAGAATCTAGGACCAGCCATCGAGTGAGCCTTCGGACCTGCCAGCTAGATGAAAGCCTGAACAGCGGGTCTGCTCGGGGCCATCTTCCCAACAACTTAGAACCTGCCACCGAGTGAGCCTTCGGACCAGCCAGCTAGATGAGAGCCTGGACAGCGGGTCTGCTCGGGGCCATCTTCCCAAAAACTTAGAACCTGCCACCGAGTGAGCCTTCGGACCT
The DNA here is from genome assembly GCA_033032865.1 of Dactylorhiza incarnata. Taxonomy (NCBI): domain Eukaryota; kingdom Viridiplantae; phylum Streptophyta; class Magnoliopsida; order Asparagales; family Orchidaceae; genus Dactylorhiza; species Dactylorhiza incarnata. Next base: position 955,736 of record JAWHQI010000340.1, on the reverse strand, counting down.
GCCAGCTAGATGAGAGCCTGGACAGCGGGTCTGCTCGGGGCCATCTTCCCAAAAACTTAGAACCTGCCACCGAGTGAGCCTTCGGACCTGCCAGCTAGATGAGAGCCTGGACAGCGGGTCTGCTCGAGGCCATCTTCCCAAAAACTTAGAACCTGCCACCGAGTGAGCCTTCGGACCTGCCAGCTAGATGAGAGCCTGGACAGCGGGTCTGCTCGGGGCCATCTTCCCCAAAACTTAGAACCTGCCACCGAGTGAGCCTTCGGACCTGCCAGCTAGATGAGAGCCTGGACAGCGGGTCTGCTCGGGGCCATCTTCCCAAAAACTTAGAACCTGCCACCGAGTGAGCCTTCAGACCTGCCAGCTAGATGAGAGCCTGGACAGCGGGTCTGCTCGGGCCATCTTCCCAAAAACTTAGAACCTGCCACCGAGTGAACCTTCGGACCTGCCAGCTAGATGAGAGCCTGGACAGCGGGTCTGCTCGGGGTCATCTTCCCAAAAACTTAGAACCTGCCACCGAGTTAGCCTTCGGACCTGCCAGCTAGATGAGAGCCTGGACAGCGGGTCTGCTCGGGGCCATCTTCCCAAAAACTTAGAACCTGCCACCGAGTGAGCCTTCGGACATGCCAGCTAGATGAGAGCCTAGACAGCGGGTCTGCTCGGGGCCATCTTCCTAAAAACTTAGAACCTGCCACCGAGTGAGCCTTCGGACCTGCCAGCTAGATGAGAGCCTGTGACAGCGGGTCTGCTCGGGGCCATCTTCTGGAACCTTCGGGGTTTCTCCTCAAGCTGCAGCATTACTTTCACACACAGGTTAAACAGAATATTCTCATTTCAAAAGCATTAGCATAACATAGTTTTTAGGGATAGAAGCGTTTGAGATCGTCACCACTCCATGTGTGACCGAGGGGTTGGCCTTCCACATTCTGAAGGCGGTATCCCCCAGACTTTAGCGCCTCTTCCACGACATAGGGACCTTCCCAGTTGGGATTAAGCTTTCCCACTGCGGCAGACCTTCCAGCCGCGTCGACCTTCTTGAATACTAGGTCCCCCTTTTCGAATTGCTTGACCCTGATGTGCTTGTCGAAGTACTTGGCCATCCGCCGCTTGACCTCTTCTTGGCGAATGGCTGCCAGATCCCGGGCTTCTTCGATGAGGTCGAGGGAGAGTCGCAACTCCTCTTCGTTCCCAGTTCTCCAATCTTCCTCTCCATTCGTGGCGGCCTTTACCCGTGGCGTCATGACTTCGAACTCTATGGGGATGACGGCCTCGCAGCCGTGAGAGAGTTTGAAAGGGGTCTCTCCCGTGGCGGTGTTAGGGGTAGTCCTTAAAGCCCACAGGACCGAGGGGAGCTGCTCCACCCAATTGCCCTTAAGATTTTCCACCTTCTTCTTGAGCAAGTTCACGATAATCTTGTTTGCTGCCTCCACCTGCCCGTTGCTCCTGGGATGGTGGACGAATGCAAACCTGAGGTCTATTCCCAACTGGCCACAAAAACTGATGAACTCCTCGCTGGCGAATTGCGGGCCATTATCTGTGACTATGGCCTGCGGAAGCCCATGTCGACAGATGATCTCCCCCCATATGAAGTTGCGGATCACCTGGGAGGTGACCTTGGCCAGCGCCTTGACTTCCAACCACTTCGAGAAGTAGTCGATCATGACCAAGAGGAATCTCCTCTGCCCACTGGCCTGGGGGAAGGGTCCCACCAGATCCATCCCTCATATGGCGAATGGCCAGGGCGTCGTGATACTCCTTAGCCTCTGAGCAGGCAGGAGCTGAAGCGGGGCGAACATCTGGCACTTCTGGCATTTCTTAGCGAAGGCCGCCGCATCTTTACTCAAGGTCGGCCAAAAGTACCCCTGCCTCATTATCCTTGCCTCCAACATCCTGCTCCCCGAATGGCTGCCACACTCGCCAGAGTGAACTTCTTCCAAGATCCTCGGGACTTCATCTTCTGAGATGCATCGGGCCAGGAGGCCCGAGAGGGTCTTCCGATACAAATCCCCCTCATGGAGCACGTAGTAGGCGGACTTGTACCGGAAGCGCCTTTGGTCTGGAACCTCCTCCGGGAATTTCCCTGTTGCAAGGAAGGTAACGAACGGATCCTTCCAAGAGGGCCGCTGCTCTATTTCCATGAGTTCCCCCTCCTCGATCGAAGGACGGAACAGGTCTGTCAGGGTTCCTCCGGCTCGGGGACCGGCCTTGGCCAAGCGATCCGCTGGGGTGCTCTCCTCCCGAGGGATGTGCCTGATGGAGAAATTCTTGAACGCTCCAATGAGGCTTCTCACTTTGGCTAAGTATCTTATGAGTGTAGGTTCCCTTGTCTCGAACTCTCCCTTGATCTGAGAGGCTATTATCATCGAGTCGGTGAGGACCTCCACGTCATGGACTCCCAGTTCCTGAGCCAGACGCAGGCCGGCGATCACCGCCTCATATTCCGCCTGGTTGTTGGTGATTGGGAAATGTATTACGAGCGTCTACTCAATCTTCATCCCGTGGGGGCTCTCCAGCACCACCCCTCCTCCGAGAGAATTTTTGCCCGAGGCCCCGTCAACCAGCAGCTTCCACGGAACATGACGAGGGGCTTGATCCTCCTCCATCTCGGCCACATAATCTGCCATGAAATCTGCCACTACCTGTTCCTTCATGGATAGTCGAGGGACGAAGGTGATATTAAACTCATTTAACTCTATTGACCACTTCGCGAGCCTCCCCGAGTGCTCTACTCCTTCGAAGATCTGGCGAAGGGGGTGATCAGTCACCACTTGAATTGAATGGGCCTGAAAGTATGGCCTGAGCTTTCTTGCCGCGACGACCAGAGCGAAGGCCAGCTTCTCTAAAATTGGGTACCTGAGTTCCGCCTCCCTCAAGACCCTACTTACGTAATAGATGGGCAGCTGCTTCTTGCCTTCTTCCCGGACCAGGACGGAGCTTACGGCCTCAGTCCCGACTCCGAGGTACAAGGCTAGGTCCTCCCCCTCCTTGGGGCCCTGGAGCAGCGGAGCCTGGGTGAGCTGGCTCTTCAAGGCCTGAAAGGCCTCCTCGCATTCCTTTGTCCACTCGAATTTCTGGTTTCCTCGTAACGTTTTGAAGAAGGGGGAGCATTTCTCCCCGGCCCGGGAGAGAAACCTGCTCAACCCCGCGAGCCTTCCCGTCAAGCGCTGAACCTCTTTGGCATTTCGAGGCGATCCCAACTCCATGATGGCTTTGACCTTGTCTGGGTTAGGTTCTACCCCCGAAGGGGTGAGAAGGTGTCCCAGGAACTTCCCCTTGTTGGCCCCGAACACACACTTCAGGGGGTTCAGGCGCATCTTGTACTTGCGCAGGGTGGCGAAGGTTTCCTCGAGGTCTTGGAGATGAATGCTCACGCTCTTGCTCTTCACCATGAGGTCATCTACGTAAACCTCCAAGTTCCTTCCTCTTTGCTCCTTAAAAACCCGATCCATCATTTTCTGGTAGGTTGCTCTTGCATTTTTCAGCCCAAAGGGCATCATCTTATAGCAGTAGCACCCCTCACGGGTGATGAACGAGACATCTTTGATATCCGAGGGGTGCATCCTGATCTGGTGATAACCTGAAAAAGCATCCAAAAAACTCATCACAGAAAAACCGACGACTGAGTCAACCAGCGCGTCGATCCGAGGCAGGGGATAACAATCCTTAGGGCAGACTTTATTTAACAAAGAAAAGTCAATACACATACGCCAGCGACCATCGCCCTTTTTTACCATGACGACATTGGAGACCCAGCCTGGATACTGGATCTCCGATACAAAACCTGCTTCGAGGAGCTTGGCCACCTCCTCGCGGATCGGTTCTTCGAGCTTGTCGGCGAAGGTCCTCCTCTTCTGTCGGATAGGGCGGGCTCCTGGCTCAAGGTTGAGACGATGGCAAGCCACGTCCGCCTCGATGCCTGGCACGTCTGTTGCGCTCCATGCGAAGATGTCCACGTTCTTCTGGATGCACTCCAGCATCCTTACCCTGTCCTCCGGACCGAGGCCCCCGCTGACACGCACCTTCTCCACCCTTCCTTCCTGGGTGATGACCTCCATCTCTACCACTTCCTCCGCCGCCTCAAGCCGGGCCGGCTCTTCCCATCTGCCCTTCGCTTCTCGCCCTTCTACCCGGGCCTCCTCCTCTGGAGCACCTTCCTTCTCCATTGGTTCGACCTGCTCCTCCTGAGCTACCTCCATCTCCTTTCCTCGGGCACTGTCCTCTTCCTCTTCTCCCCTCTTCTCCACTCCTTCCCCTGGCCCCTCCGGCCTCTTCATCTCTTCATCCATCTTCTCGGCCTCCGTCATCCAAGAGATGGTGTTGACGGCAGTCACGTAGCACTGCCTTGCCACCTTTGCATCTCCCCGGATTCGGATCTGGACTCCTCCACTATGGAACTTTAAGCACTGGTGGTATGATGAGGGCACACATCGGAAGGCACTGATGAGGGGGCGTCCGAATATGGCGTTGTAGCTGCTCGGAGCGTCAACGATGACGAACCGGCAGTTCCTCGGGACCCCTCCTAATGTCACCTGGAGGCTGACACCTCCCTCAACCTCCTTCCTTTCTCCTGAGAAACCGAACAGCGGCCCATCAGAGGCCTGCACCCTCTTCTTCTCCACCTCCATCGCATCGAAAGCCTTCTTGAAGATAACATTCACTGAGCTCCCATTGTCCACCAGGATCCGGGAAACCGTGAAGTTTTCTATCGCCGTCTGGATCACCAGGGCGTCGCAGAATGGGTCCTCATAATCGGGCATATCTTCCGAGGAGAAGGTGAGCTTCTCCGTGGGGGGTGGGGTCTGGGAAGTTGACGCGAGGTCTCTCCGGAACATCGCCTGGAAGCTCCTCTTGCGAGAGGCCTCTATCCCAACCCCACCATGAATCACCCTGATTCCCCCCCTGGCTCATATATGCGCCCTGTCCTCGCATCGGTCCTCTTCCGCCTCTGGGAGCACTTCCTCGATTCTGGCCTGCTGCCGCCGTGGCTGACCTCTCCCTCTCATCTCCAAGAATTCTGGGCAGGTGGCAGTCGCGTGAGCTTCTTCCTGGTGAAAGTCACAATAGGGCAACGCCACCCTGTCCCCCCTGCCTGCTCTTCCTCTCCCTCCTCTAGCTCATCTACCTCCTCTTCCTCGGCCAACTGCCATAGCTTGCTCCCTTGGGGGGTGAGGGGGTCTGGGCCTTGCCTCCACCCCGGATTGATTCCCCCCGCCTCTCTTCCTTGGTACCCCCCTTCCTGACCTCTCGCTGGTCCTTCCTGGTGCCTCCAGCCCAACCTGTTGTTGGGCTCTTGATACCTTCAATTCCGAGGCGGTCTTTCGAACCCCTGACCCCTGGGTTCTTCTCGCCTTCTTCCTTCTTGCTGCCTCACCTCAGGCTCGCTCATCTTCGCCAACCTCTTGTAGAACTCTGGGTTGGCCGCCTCCCCTTCTATCTCCTCCGCTGCCCGCTCCATCAACTCCTCAAAGGAGAGAGGAGCCCTTCTCTTCAGGTCCATCTTGAAGAACCCATCTCGCAACCCCACGATGAATGCCATCTTGAGGGCGAACCCCGGCACCTCCTGCACGAGGTGTATCTCCTCTTGAAATCTGTCCACATAGTGTGCCAGTGATTCCCCATCCCTTTGCCTGATCTTGAAGAGAGCCTCTGCATCCTTCTTTCTCTTCTTTGACGTCGAGAAGCGCAGCCGGAAGCTCCGGCGCAGATCGTCGAACGCGTAGATGGAACCTACGGGGAGCTGGTGGAACCAGTCCCTAGCTTTCTCCTTCAAAGTGGTCGCGAAGAGTCGGCACTGAAAGGCATCCGTCATGGGCAGAATTGAAACCATGTCCTCAAACCATTGCAGGTGCACGACCGGGTCGTCCTTGCCGGTATAATAGGACATCTCCGGCCCTCGGAACCCCTCCGGCACTGGGGCCGAAAGGATCATCTCGCAAAAAGGGCTCCCTTCCCCTGCTCGGCGAGTGGTCCTCTCGCGCGGAGCCAACTCGCAGACCTCCGCACTCGCCGGGCTGCTGAACAGCTGCCGCCCGGGGAGATCTCGCGCACTTCCTTCCGCTGGCACTTCCTTCCCAGGTCGCTGCCCCGGAGCATTCTCGCCGATCTGCTGGGGCGGAACCACGGGGACTGCCGGCGTCTCGCACTCGCTTCTCCCTGCGAGAACCGTCTGCAGAACTTCTCGCTTGAATTTTTCGAACATCTCCAGCCACTCCCCTGTCGTCGGTGGCTGCGAGTGACCTGAGTCAGAACCATTTCCCCCATCTCCTGTCATCCAACCTAGCTTGAGATTTTCCTTCACCGGCTACGGTCCACGCTCACCGCACCAAAAATGTTGAAACCGGCAACCGGTCTCCTGAGTTCGGACCCACTGGGGGGTGTAGCCGACGCTTACTTCTCCCTCACTAAACTCTCTGACTGGTGGATGAGGAAATTGGAATAGACCCAAGGCTGCAGCGAGGAGGTCCCGCCACACACCCGGAAGATCTTAGAGAGCTTCCCCTCCCAAACCAAAGCTCAGCCGGGCACCTTGGAGGGCACTAGCAGCCAACCAAGACTAGCATAGAGGAGATGACTCTCCAAGAATCTGATCCCCTCCAAGGTGCCCTTAAGGGTCTATTTATAGATTTTTCTAGGCTGGTCTGCAAATAACATGAATCCGCCTTTTAATTTTGCTAACCGCACCCCAAATTGGTCTGCTTATAGCCTAACTCCGCTGTTCTGAAGGGCTATTTGCAGCCCATAAGGGGCATCGTGGTCATTTCCTCCTTCAAGCCCTGGGGGGCGAGTGGTCCATGAGGGCACCACTCGCCGAGCTCCCGCTCGGCTGGGCGAATGCACGCACTCCTGGGCGAGTGGTCCGCGAGGGCGCCACTCGCCGATTTTCTCCCTCTCGCCTGCGACTCGCCCCTACTCACCCGGGGGTCTTCCCACCTGTCTCAGCCTAGGCGATTGATCTGGCTGACCCAGATCTCGCCAGTTGGCTTGAGGGACCCACTCCGCGAATACGGGTTGTACATTTTCATCAATGATTATTCTAGATTGTGTGGTTGTTTTTGCTTAAATATCATAATGAGTTATTTAGTATTTTTCAAGTCTTTTGTGCTGAAATCAAAAATCAATTTAGTACTCATGTTCGTATTCTTCGGCCTAACAATCCTCAAGAATATTTCCCTCATTCAGGATCATGTGACATCGCATGTCATGATCCACTAGTCGTCATGCCCTTATACTCAACAAAATGGTATTGCTGGGAGAAAGAATCGACACTTTGTTGTAATTGCTCGCACTTTTCTCCTTCGCATACATGCCCTCCCCCCACCCCCCTCATTTTGGGATGATGTCATGTTGACCGACTATTATCTTATCAGCCGCACGCCCTCTTCTACTTTACATCATCAAGTCCCTTTCTCCACTCTTTTCCCTCGGGGCTCTCTGCATCACATTGTTCTTTGTGTCTTTGGATGCACCTTCTTTGTTCACAATTGATCTCCCAATTAGGACAAATTATTTATCAAGTGTATTTTCTTATGGCACTCTCACAACCAGAAAGGATATCGATGTTATTTCTCAACCCTTCGACGTGCTTTTATTTCAACAAATGTCACTTTCTTCGAGTCAACACCATTATTTAATAAATCCACATCTAATGTATACACCCAGTCATGAAGTTCTTCTTGTTCCAACTCTGCTTCATACATCCCCTACATTCGATTATGTTGATCCTACTGATACAGGTTTACAATCTCCTCCTCTCAATGTCTTTAGATGAGATTCATGTCTTCAGTCTCGGCACCGCCGAGAAGAGTCTACTAAGATGTCTATGGCTGACACAACTTTACCAATCACCTCTTTAATCGACGATTCCCATCCATATGACGTTGACCTGCTGTCTCCTGATGATCGCGTGATTTTAATACGTAAGACTCCCCACACATGCACCACTACTCACCATATATCACATTGTCTCCTATGATCACTTGTTTCCAGGTTATCGTGCATTTGTTACCTCCCTCTCTTCAGTTGTTATACCTTCAATGTCATCTGATGGTCTGTCTCACTCTGAGCGGAGGCATGCTATGCTTGAGAACATGAAAGCCTTGGGTTCGAACGGGACTTGGGATTTAGTTCGCCTTCTTGCTAGGAAGTCCACCATTGGCTGTCGTTGGGTTTATATAGTCAAATGCTCTCTTGATGGAACTGTAGACAGATTGAAGACTCGGTTTGTAGCAAAAGGCTACACTCATATTGTAAGAACCGAACTCGATCGTGTATAAATGTTGTATTATATTTTGAAATATAAGAAATAATATTCCCATATGATGAAAAAGAAAGAGATTCAATGCCGATTCGACGTCGCACGTTTAATTTTTAAGTTCGAGCTTATTCAAAGATTTTGCGACGTTCGTTTTGTTTTATTTTTTTCTTATTTACTTTTGATGGCTGAGTGAGTTGGGTCCATGAGCTATAGGGCTGATTGGGTTTAAATTTCTAGCTGGTTGGCTCATTGGGTTTATGGGCTAGCTGGTTGGCTGAATTGGGTTATCCGGTTGGCTGATTTGGGGTTCATTTGAGTTCCTCCTATGTGTTTGGGCTCGTTGGTTGCTAATTCAGTTTAAGCTTAAGCTCCTAGTTTAGGAAAGACGGTGGATTAGAAATTTGGGCGACTAATATTATCCTCTTGCCGCTGGCCCTTTCTCCCGATACTTCTCTCTCGCCGCTTGGAGCTTGACGGGCTGGGAAGTGCTCGGGCTTGCTGCTCTCCTCCTTCTTTGGCCACGATTTCTTCTCTTGCTTGGTCGTTGGTGCTGGGAGAGGGCTGCTGCAACTTCCTTTTTGCATCCTTACTAGCTGGGCTAGTCTTGTGCTTGTGCTTGACTGATTATTTGGCTTTGACCTTGCTCTGTAAGCTCTTCTACTTCCTCTTCCCCCTCTTTTCCTTCTCTTTAATTGTGTTAAGGTTATGGGGGATTGATTTTTGTGGCTGGCTAGGGTTCCTAATAAGGGGCTTGTTCTGAATTAAGCTTTATAAGTAACTTCCCACCTCTTTTTCTTTGTTTAATTCCTGAAATTGTGGGCTGATTTTATTATGGTTTGTATGTGCCATGATGGGGAGAATTGTTGGTAGTTCCCTACTGCTGTTCCTTTGATTTTTGCCTTTGATGGTTGTTATTATGTTGGCCGACTATTTTTCCCTTTAGACATCTTGACTGCTGCTCATCTTGACTGTTGCTGTTCCTTTGATTTCTGTCTTGTTCCTTGGATTGCTGGCTGCTATTTATGCTGGCCAATTGTTCCCTGCTGCTGTATTAATTATGAGGGTTGTTGTTCTTATTAATTGCTCCTGTCATATGTATTGGTGACTGTTTTTGGATAGGTTTTGGACTGCTAATGGCAGCCCTTGGTGTTGGCATTAGCAGCCCTAAAATGCCCTCTTGTTAGCTTGTATTGGCTGTTTTCTAATGGTGTAGCTCCCTGTTAGGCTACTAGTTGGTCTGCCTTTATTAGCTATTGTGGGATGCTTTCCTTGATTCCAATTGGCCACTAAAGCGACTGATTTTGAAAAGTATCGTTGCTGAATTCTGAGTTTCGTAGCGCTTAAAATCTGATTTTTACGCGTTCCTTTCGAGTCACCTAGCTTGCCCTTCCCTAAGCAACTCCTAGAGGTCGTAGTTGTGGCCGTCTTAGGGAATCTGTTCGTAACTATTTAACGATGTTAGGGGTAAGGCTTCACCCGTACCCGTGGGCAATACCAGCTGCTCAAATACCGCACCACGCGAAGCAGTCCACGGCAATGATCCATAGTGGCCCCCAATCGGGATCCCCTAACAGGGCCGCGGCCCCCACACCCCAACCCGTCTCCTCAACCAGTTTAATTGAGGCGAGTTGTTGAGGCTGGGATTCGATCCCCAGACCTCCTTGATAAGGGGCCTTCAACACGGCTCTCATCACCAACTGAGCCGCGGATCAGTTGGTGATGAGAGCCATGTTGAAGGCTCCTTATCAAGGAGGTCGGGGGTTCAAGCCCCGACCTCAACAACCCGCCAGTGATTAAACTGGTCCTGGAGACGGGTTGGGGTGTGGGGGCCGCGGCCCTGTTAGGGGCTCCGGATTGGGGGCCACTATGGATCATTGTCGTGGACCGCTTCACGTGGTGCGGTATTTGAGCAGCTGGTATTGCCCACCGGTACGGGTTAGGCCTTACCCCTAACAAACGACGCAACCCTAAAATAAATGATTTACTTGATACTGCAGAAGATGGCGTCCGACAATAGACGCGATGAGAATCCTTCAAAAGACAAGGGCAAAGAAAAAGCTGTGGTGAGTCCTTACTGCTTTAATTTCGTATACATTTGAATATTTTGACTTATGAACATGTAGAATATGAATTGTATTGAATTAAAGAAATTCGAAGATTTGGAATCACTGAAATTATGAAATCGCTAAAAGCCTAAATATGGATTAGCAAGCGATAGAATCTCTGAGGGGAAATTAATATAATTATTTCCTATATTTATGAATTGAATATGAATAAGAAATAGAGAGTGTGTCAACGCATAAAAACACTAAGGGTCAGCCTAGTAGGGGGTAAAGCTTCAGACTCCTACACCTAGTGGGGGGTAGATCTCCTACGGAAATTGATACTGAAATGTCCAATCTAGGAGGCGTGGAAGCCTGTAGCGTTGTTGAGCGCCCTAGAGCGGACATTGATTTGATGGGCCCGGATGTTTGATTTGAGAATGACCCTCAATATTTCGAAAGAACGAAAAGAAATATAATAGAACATGAAAATGAACAAGAATGAGATATAAGAAAATAAATAACAGAAATGTTTTGTTTCTGTTGTACTAGCTCGCTGTACCTATTTACTTTATTTCCTGTTTTACTATACATGTTCATATAGTTCATGCAGAAATATATAACTGTCTATTATTGCTAACTCTTCGTGTTTGCATGTAGTGTGGTCGAAGAGGTAAGGAACTCACTTAGTTTTCTAAACTAACTGGTTGTTAATCTTATTTTATGATCAGACCGCCAACGTGCTAGGCCCCGCTAGGAGGATACCTGCGGATGCAGAAAGGAAACAGAGAGAAGACGTAGCTCGACCTCGGGTTAGAGTGTATTTCAGTTTGTTATAGATTTCAGCTTAGTCTGTTTTCAGATATGTTGTAGTATGTACTTCAGTTATTTTGATTTTCCCTGTATTTCTGGACATGATGTATATTAATAAAATGATTAAAAAATGCTTTTATGTCTTTTTCTGGTACCACTCATGTGATCCGCTTAGTTGCATTATTTAATTGTGCAAAACCTGCTCAGAAGAAAGAAAGATTTAAATTGTGGCGGACTCCGGGCCGTTACACATATACCTGGTATTAGTTATTTTGATGCATTCTCCCTAATTGCCAAAATTGCGCTAGTTTGTGTCTTCTTGAGCCTTGCTGCTATTCATGATTGATTTGGATGAAGAAGTTTTCCTACATGGTGATTTGGATGAAGTTTGCATAGAGGGACAACCACTAGGATTATGAATGTGACAATCATACCAAACAGTCTCAAGATCCATAAACAAAGACAAAATACTTTGAATATCCCTACTTAAATTTATCTCAGGACACAGGCTTATTCTTTTAAACTACAAAATAGTTCTTTCGATTTCATGACTATAAATTTGTCTCATAAATATATATATATATATATAACTATGTCAATTTTGTCTAATAAATAAACAGAAACTGTCTTGCAGCTCACGTGAATAGTGTTAAGAGTTCATAAATAAATGTTTAGAATGATAAATAAAGGATGAACATATTACCTTATACACAGAAGGATGTATGTGACCAAGATGAAAAACCTTTGACTCGAGATAGGGTAATTGAGGTCCATGTTCATATTGAGGCAAGTGTCGGAATAACTCAACTCTGTTTCTAGCTTCACGTTGACTAACAACTGCACGCTTCTTAGCCTTCTCAACTCGAGTTCTGTCATCAAACTGCATACTAGGCTGGGGAACATCTTTTTTTCTTTCTTTATCAGGATTGCGATCAGTCCTCCTCTCGGAAGCTACAAGAGTATCTTGATGCCCATCTTTCTTTTGATAGAGGGGTACTGCACCTTTGGCTTCTTTTGTGTTGCCAAGAGCTCCACCACCAGATTTGCCCACTTTGACTGTAAAACAATAAGTGGACAAATGCGCAATTTGATATCCAATCAGGGTTGGAAAGAAAAAAACACTAGCAAAGTCAAGGCATAAATTGACTTTCAATATATATATATATATATAATTTTATACTAAAAGGATCTCAAGGAAGTTATGCAACCTTCATTCACGGCAATGGCATTAGTACTTGTTAAACATTAACTTAATGTACAAACTCAGACGATTAAATTTTACACTGTATGTGATGGAACTGTCATAAATGAGACCTTAAAGCTTCAGAAGCCACACTATCTATAACTAAAAGCTTTTGAATTATGAACTAGACTTTGCAACACATATTTCTGTAGGAAAAATGTAAATAAATAGAAGTGATGTTTTTGGTTGTCTGAAAATATATCCATAACAAGGTTATGGCATCATTGCATGTAGTGATACTTCTACGCACTTGTTTATCTGTACTTGAATCGGGCTTGATTAAATGAGATATGTATATCCTACACACAAAACCTAGCCCGGAGAGTGGGTAAAATAGAAGTTTTCATCACCCAGCTGTACCGACATTGCAACCAGTACAGTGAATTGAAGCTTAAAGTGGATCATACGCTAATTACCACCCTCCCATGCCTGAAACCGACCCACCTAAGGTTGTTGTTGTTGGCAACAGCCCTCATGGGCTCTGGCAACCCATCCTCCAGTTTCCTCCGAAAATTAGATGTCTTCCCAAAGATCTCTATTGCAGCAATTTTCTCTTGAAAGTGAAATCCTCTCCAAAACATGGCTCCTGAAGGCGGGTTGCTCCTTTGAAGAAAGGATAAGATAGCGTAGATTCGTTCAATGACCTACACGGTGCACACTCATTAAAATTAGATGTGATACGTGTTAGGGTTAATGTGGCCCATGCGACTCCTTGTCGAGATGACTTCCAGGACCGCATATCTCAAGGAAACTTCAAAGCTTAGATCTTCATCTGTGGACTATATATATTTGTAATATGAAAGGAAGAAGTATCCAGACATTGTGCATCCGGTCCTTCTCTACTAAAAACCCTAGCCTATAATCATTGGTCCTTGGGGCGAGTTCATTCACACTCCTTGAATAGTGGCAGGTCCTCTGTTAATAAACAAGCTCATCTCTATCTCAATCTCCCAATCTCTGTCTCTTAGATGATCCCTCTCGATCATTCAGGTCACTGGGTGTGCAAGGAATATTGGACCAACACCCCACGGGCAAATCGGGGTTCAACAATATCATTTCTCAAAGATACATGAGATGTAGAAACTTCCGTTTTCAAAACTGTAAAAATAAAAATCGCTGAAGCCATTGATTTTTACCCTTTTGCCTTTGAAAAAAAAAGTCACCAGTAACCAGATTATTGAAGGTTTGGGCAATGCTACCAGTATTTGAACCACCACACCATGCATTTCTCAACAAATGGCACAAGTGGTATCAACGACAAAAGGAAGAATCTGTTATCAGAGAATAATTAACAAAAGGTTACCGGACTCCTTTGTTGCTGCCTTTGCAGCACGCTGACTCTCCTGAATTGCACGTCTCTCAGCCTTTGCTGCTTTCTGCTTTGATATCACATTCCCAGACCCTTCATTTAGTGTTTCAATAGAAGCCCCTCCATCCTTCCCTGCAGATAATTTATTGTTCAGAAATGCAAACAGTTGTACTTACTAGACATTTCTGAATATGAATGTCATAACACAGATACCTTCTGACCACTAAGCTTTATTTACTGCAAGCATTTGCTAGAAACAGCTTTTCAAGACCATTTCTACAGCATAGATATGCATGCTGTACTATGAATCAAGCGGCAAAAAAATATAAAATGAGCTTTACACAAGAATGCTACATACACAATAACTGAATTAAAGTTACAATATGCACGGTGTTCTAGTGCATCAGCTTCAGAGAAGTGCATACAAAGTAAATAACTTCAAATGAAAAATGTGAAGAGATATTGGCTGGATGTCTGTAATTATGGAAAACTAGCTCTATGCATGTTTAAAGTAGAAACAAAATTATCAATCCTGCAGTATTAGACTATTAGTTGTTCAGAAAGAGATCCACACAACCTACAATTTCCCCCAGGAGTTGTTACTTGCAAGTAATTTTAATATAATTATTTTAGAAATGCTGTATCGAGTAAATGCAGCCCAATTTATTTACCTGCAACTATTTGATTGGATATAGTGTAGAACTACTGAAATTACTTTTTCAAATTGGTTAGATGTCGCGTAAAAGTGGCGAACTACTTTTTCAATTTCATTGGATGTGAAATTTGGAGGCTGATGCACCACTCAAATGAAGTTGTAAGATTGTCTCTCAGAACAAGAAGCTAATCTATTTTTCCCATTCCAAACATTATTTTGAGAAAATTATTCTATCTTGGAGGTGGAAAGGCCATTGCTTTCTTCCTCTAGAAACAATGTCAATTGGTTTGTCTAGGTCAATTTAGTCAACCACTATCTAACACCCAAATCAATCTATAGATTAGAAATCCTAATACTAAAAATTCCCATCCATGGGCATCAAAATTAATATAGTCTGTTATAGGTGTCAAAAGAAATGTAAAATATAACTACCCAATGCACATATACAGCCATGCCATTTGTTGCAAGAACATGATGACCTTATAAATCCTGGCAATGAAAATTTAGAAGAAATTTGATGCAGGACGGGCATCACCACCCGCCTGCCACCCTGGATACCTGGCATCCCACCACGGCCCAGGGGTCCCACCGGGAGTCCACCCGATGAGCCTTATCAGGTCCCGCGGACCGTACACCCCAACCCATCCCCGGCCCCACCACAGGGCCGATAGGTTGTTGAGGCCCGGGCTCGATCCCCCGACCTCCTTGATAAAGAGCTCTCAGGCAAGCTCTCATCACCAACTGATCCGCGGCTCAGTTGGTGATGAGAGCTTGCCTGAGAGCTCTTTATCAAGGAGGTCGGGGGATCGAGCCCGGGCCTCAACAACCTATCGGCCCTGTGGTGGGGCCGGGGATGGGTTGGGGTGTACGGTCCGCGGGACCTGATAAGGCTCATCGGGTGGACTCCCGGTGGGACCCCTGGGCCGTGGTGGGATGCCAGGTATCCAGGGTGGCAGGCGGGTGGTGATGCCCGTCCTGCATCATAAAAGTGCACTTTTATGATGCAGGACGGGCATCACCACCCGCCTGCCACCCTGGATACCTGGCATCCCACCACGGCCCAGGGGTCCCACCGGGAGTCCACCCGATGAGCCTTATCAGGTCCCGCGGACCGTACACCCCAACCCATCCCCGGCCCCACCACAGGGCCGATAGGTTGTTGAGGCCCGGGCTCGATCCCCCGACCTCCTTGATAAAGAGCTCTCAGGCAAGCTCTCATCACCAACTGAGCCGCGGATCAGTTGGTGATGAGAGCTTGCCTGAGAGCTCTTTATCAAGGAGGTCGGGGGATCGAGCCCGGGCCTCAACAACCTATCGGCCCTGTGGTGGGGCCGGGGATGGGTTGGGGTGTACGGTCCGCGGGACCTGATAAGGCTCATCGGGTGGACTCCCGGTGGGACCCCTGGGCCGTGGTGGGATGCCAGGTATCCAGGGTGGCAGGCGGGTGGTGATGCCCGTCCTGCATCAAAATTGACAATGATGGAAATCTTTCTGATGACATTTTAAGCGCCGACACAAAACAACAAACCAATATCACCATGATGAGCGTGACTTAAGCGCCAACGTTTTGAACCGGCAATGATTGGGTCTTCATCCTCCTCCTCCAACAATACCACCACCAATCCATTTTCCACCGATCTTCAGCGAACTAAAGACGATGCTGCTACAGTTTTTTCCAAAAAAAATCCCACGTTGGTGCCGTCAAATACAAACTTCATCTTCTCAAAGACTCCCAAATCCACCCGATCTTTCATGTCTTAAAAATCAACCAATGCCTTCCCTTATACTGCCTACCACCTTTCTGGACCTCCAATTGTCATATGAGCTTTCCCCGGAAACGAGAGTAGAACAAAAAACAAATAGAAAATCAACAACACATAAGACACAGATTTACGTGGTTCACCCCAAGATCAGACATCAAGAACAGAGGCGATTACAGAGAAGTGAGCGAATTTCAGATTTCAGAATGATCCGAACCCTAGAAGGACGAGGAGTTTATATAACACTCTGTATATTTACAAAATACTCCTGATAACTACCCCGGAAAAAGTTAACGAACAAGATTGTTCTTCAAGCGATCAAAGATGATAAGATCACTCATTTACCAACTCTCCATCTCTCAATATGTCTTTGGCACCCTCTCAAAGAAGACTATCGAGCACCCTGGCGGGAAGTTGTCAAGCTCTGTCTATTGACATTGTGAAGCTGGGAATTGGTTGATAAGTCACTTTGTTGAATGTTGGCTACTCTACATCGACTAAACAGTCCTAGTTCAATGTCAAATGGAATATAATTTTTAGTCTCTTTATAAAAACTCCTACGGCTACTAGGCACATAAGAATTCAAACTTTTAAGATTTTATTTATCGTGCCACCCTTCTTCTTCTGGGAGTTTCTTTCTTAGGCTTGCAAAAAAATATTCTTATCGTGATTTCCTGATGGTTTCAGCCTCCTTCGCAGGATCCAAGGTTGTTAGGGCTCATCCAACGGCCTCAGATCATCCAGCATCATCCAACGACGTACCACGAAACAGCGCAAAAGCAGGATCTACGGCCAAAGATCATCCAGGAATAAACAACGGAGATCCAACCGTCAACAACCCCACAGATCACGAAGCCCAGATCATCGCCGGCCAAGGAATCACAGCCTTTAATTAAGTCAGCGGAATAGTATCTGCCACCGCCGTCCTCATCAGACTTCATATATGTTTTATTATAAAAGCAATGATTATATCGATTACTGTACCGCACGCTTTCTTCCATGCATGTAACGGTCCGCTGATCGGCTATATAAAGCCTTTGTATCCTTGTATGTTTGAAGGTAAGAAATAGTTAATTTCAGTTCTCCTGTGCCTCTTCCTCCCCGTCTTCTCCCTACCCCAGACACCTCCTGGCCTTCATCCGTTTCTCACCCAGCAGGATCGCTACATCTGTGTCCGGCGGTCCTTGGTGGGAACTTCAGAGGGGGCAGTCGTGCTCCCGGGGTGCGGTGGTTCCGCGTATTTGCTGTCGCTCGTTGTTCGTGCTTCGGGCCGGGGATTGCAGGGTAGGTGTCCTCTGTGGTCTTCATGTGCTTTTGTAGGGTTCGTTCTTTGCTGCTTTCTTCCCCAATTTGCTATGAGCGTTGTCGTTGATAGCAGTTGTCTGCGGGGGTTTCGTTTTTGTTTACGAGACCAAGTTGGCTCGAAAGTGTAGCTCCCATTTTTTTGTGTTGCGTGGAGCTGTAGAGGCGCGTTGAGTGTTGATGTATCTTCCCAGGTACTGTCGGTGGGTGGTAAGCCTTCCCATTGAACCAACGCTTGTGCAATATTTACTCCTTGTCGAATGATGTTGCGTGTGCTGACGACTGCCAGAGGGGGGTGAAGGGGGTTATTTTTCCATGTGAGGTTGGGTAAATTAATGGGCTGTATTTTGGGGTCGCCGACATATGGTTTCAGCAGTGATGCGTGGAAGACAGGATGTATCCTGGAATCGGGGGGGGGGGGGGGGGAGGAGAAGGCGGGAGGCCGCTGCTCCAATGACTTCCTTCACTTGAAAGGGCCCATAGTATTTGAGGCCTAATTTCCGCCCTCTTGGTCGTGTCATGGTGAGCTGCCGCCTGCCGGTAAGGGTGTAATTTGAGTAGGACCCAATCGTCTGCTTCCAATTTGAGTTCTTTTCTTTTTTTATCTGCATGTGTCTTCATTCGGTGCTGAGCTTTATTAAAGTTTTGTTTGAGGCAATGAAGTAATTCATCCCTGGTTTGTAGGACATCCTCCACTGCTTCATTGCTGGTGGTACCTGTAACATAAGGGAGCAAACCAGGAGGAGGCCGACCAAACATGGCCTCGAACGGGGTCATGTTGGTCGATGAATTATATGAGGTATTATAATGAAATTCAGCTGAATTTAAAATTCCGGACCACTTTTTTGGGTGATCGTGAGAGAAAATTCGTAGATATTGTTCGAGGCAACGGTTGATTCGTTCAGTTAGTCCGTCGGTTTGTGGGTGATACGACGAGTTGTATTTTAGCTGAGTTCCTTGTAGTTTGAACAATTCTACCCAAAAATTGCTTAAAAAGATTGTGTCTCTATCGGATATAATGGATTCGGGTAAGCCGTGCAGTTTGCCCACACAATCCCAAAATTATGTGGCTACACTGGGCCCTGAAATGGGGTGTTTTAATGGGGCGAAGTGGGCGGCTTTGGAGAGTCTATCAACTATGACGAGTATTATAGTGTATCCCTTAGAGTTTGGGAGGTGGGTGATGAAGTCCATGGTTATATCTGCCCATAATCTGTTAGGAATTGGTAAAGGTTGGAGCAGGCCGTAAGGGGAATGATTGGTGGCTTTAGCCTTTTGGCAGATGTCACACTGGTTAATGAAGGTGGTAACATCCTGTTTCATTTTGTGCCAAAAGAATTGGGGTTGTATGCGGTGCAGTGTTCCACGGATCCCTGAATGCCCCCCTAATAGGCTGGAGTGAGCCTCAGTTAGAATTTTATTTTTGATGGTGGAGTGATCTGGAATGTATATTTTGTCATGTCGCATGATGTAATTTCCTGTTTTTTTCCAATTAGGGTAGGATTGTGGTTCTTTTATTATTTTCTGCGCTATGTCATCGTGCTGGTAATCCTCCTCTAATCCTTCCAACAGGGTGGAGTGAGGGGTGGTAAGTATGTTGAGGCTGCCAAAATCTTAGTCTGTGGGGTTCTCTGGTAGTCGAGATAAAGCATCTGCCGCTTGGTTTTTTTTCCTGCTTTATATTTGATGATAAAATCGTATCCTAAGAGTTTGGAAAGGAATGTTTGTTGCTCAGGTGTTTGTATTTGTTGCGTCAGCAAATGGTGTAGGCTTTGGTGGTCGGTTAGGATGGTAAACTGATGTCCGAGCAGGTATTGACGCCATTTGCTGACGGCAGACGTAACGGCAAACATTTCTCGGCTGTATGTGGATTTCTTTTGCATTGCGGGTGATAACTTTTTACTAAAATATGCAATGGTATGGTTGGCTTTCTTAAGGATTGCTCCTATGCCGGTGCCGGATGCGTCGGTTTCTAAAATAAACGGCTCTTGAAAATTTGGGATGGTTAATATACGGTAGGTAATCAATCGTGTGCGTAATTGTTCGAAGGCTTCCTGGGCTTTACTGTTCCATGAGAACGCCTGGCGTTTGAGTAGCTCGGTGAGAGGAAAAGCTATTTTGGCATAATCCTGTATAAATTTTCGGTAATAACCGGTAAGGCCTAAAAAAGCTTTGACGTCACGCCGTTTTTTTTAGCTCGGGAAAATTTTGTATACTCTCAATATTGATTTGGGTGGGAAGCACTTGTCTTGCTCTAATAGTGTGACCCAGGAATTCTATTTCGGGGGAAGCAAAGTAGCATTTTGATAATTTAATGAATAAGTTGTTTGCCTTCAAGATTTCTAAAGTTTTTTGGAGGTGTTCTCGGTGGTCGGATTCGGTTGGGCTGAAGATTAAAATGTCATCAAAAAAAATTACAATGAACTTGCGGAGGTATGGGTGAAATATGGAGTTCATCAAAGATTGGAAGGTTGAGGGGGCGTTTGTTAACCCAAATGGCAAAACGACGAACTCGTAATGGCCTTGGTGGGTCCTAAAGGCCGTTTTGTTGATATCCCCCTCGGCTACCCTTATCTGGTGGTACCCGGATCTTAAGTCGATTTTAGAAAAAAAATCGTGCGGTGTGTAATTCGTCGAGCAGCTCGTCAATGGTGGGTATAGGAAATTTGTCCTTAATTGTTATTTTGTTGAGTGATCTATAGTCTACGCAGAAACGCCACGTCCCGTCTTTTTTATTTCACGAGGATGACCGACGAGCTAAAGGCTGATGTAGAAGGTCGTATCTGGCCTTGGTGGAGCATTTCGTCCACCATTTTCTCGATTTCGTTTTTCTGGTGATATGGGTACCTAAAAGGTTTTAAGTTGGGGGTTGCGGAGTGTGGCAGGAGGTTGATCTGGTGGTCGATTTTTCTTGGTGGTGGAAGGGCTATTGGGTTCTCAAATAAGGGGGTGAAAGTTTTGAGTATTTTGTAAATTGGTGGTGTGAGGGTGTATTTTAAGTCTGTGATGTGGTTGGCTTTGGGTGTGGTTATCTGATTACCGAGTAAGAGGCACATTACCGAGGGTTTAAGGGCGATCATCCTACGAAGCTGCGATGATGAAACCTGTCCAACATGGGTTCCTTTTTGGTTTCCCGCTAAGGTCACTTGCCCTCCCGAGTGGGAATAGGTCAAGGTGAGCTTCTCATAGTCGGTAGTGACCGGACCAAGTGTTTTTAGCCATCGCTGGCCAAGTATGAGGTCCGTGCTTTCTATGTCGAGGACATATAAGTGAGCTTGATAGCTGTTGGATTGTATGAGCAGTTGGGTGACCCTACATTTCCCTTTGCACGTCTCGGTTGACCCATTACCCATAAATACCGGAAATTCCGTTATTTGGAGTATGGGGAATTTTAAATATGCAGTCATCCTAAGTGATATGAAATTGTGTGTACTTCCCCCGTCAATGAAGATTTCTAAGGGTTGAGCATTAATGTATCCAGTCATTCTGAACCCGTGGTCCGGAATGGACCCTGTGAGTGCGTGTAGACAAATAGGTGTAGTGGGGTCTCCTTCATCTCCCTTATATCGGGAGGATCGTTCTCCTCGTCTTCCGATTCTTCTGTTCCTCCTAAATAGAGGAGGGCCCCTCGTCCTTTACATTTATGGTTGGCATGATAGTGTTCGTCGCAATTGTAACATAATCCCTCCTCCCTCCGTGCCTGGAGCTCGGTGGGAGAGAGTCTCTTAATGGGGGGTAATTTTGGTTTGTTGTTGAAATTGTAGTGGGGGCCCGGTTTAGTTTCCAGATAAGAATTCGTGTTATTATATGGTGTGCGTACTTTAAAGTGCAGGTTATGTTGGTCTTCATACATTCTAGCAATAGCAAATGCGTCGTGTATTTCAGTGGGTCGAGCTAACATTACTGGTCCTCTAATACTCTCCTTAAGACCGGAAACGAACATATCCGCGATGAAGTCTGGTGTTAGGCCGGGTACTTTCGTGATCAGTTCTTCGAACTCCCGCTTATATGCGAGAACTGTTGATGTTTGATGTAATTTGGTGAGAAGGCCTGCGGGTTTTACATAAAGTGAGGGTCCGAACCTTTTTTGGATGGCCCACAAACATTTGAAAGTTTAACGCGGGGTGATCCCTCAGGGTGGCTTGGTACCATTTCGAGGCTGGTTTGTCTAAATGGAAGGCTGCTATTAACAAATAATCCTGAGTTCTAATATCATTATATTCGAAGTACCGTCTGAGTTCATACAGCCAATCGGTGGGGTCTCCCTCCGAAAATCGTGGACAAGTTATTTCTAAATTACCAGGTCGGTTAGAAACTACCTGGGTGTTGGTGATCGATGGGCTTGCCCCCAGGATTCCATGTATTGTTTGTATAGGGGAATTATCCGGTGGTCTTGGTTGATTGCTCAGCGCTTCTTCTATGATGATTGGCCTTTGAACTGCTGATGTTCCTTGTTTGACGAGGTTCTCGAATTGCTGCATAATGTCTCTTCGTAGTGTCGCGATCTGGTCCGTTATTTGGTCGGCAGAGTTCTCCTTGGTTTCGAGAATTTGGCGTGCTAACAGGTTGTCCTTGGTTTGTAACTTCATGGTAAAGTATTGACGCATCTGGTGTGTTTGTTGGTTGAGCTCCGTCATCATCCTTTGGTGAGCATCTTCTAGCTGGCTAGCTCGAGTCGCCTGTTCCGTCTGAAGGGCAGCTTTGAGCTCGGCCAGGGATCTCAGTCCTTCTCCCATAATGCTTCCAGCAGAGTCGCTGAAACGATCTCAACGAGAGCACCAAAGATGTAGCGATCCTGCTGGGTGAGTAAAGGATGAAGGCCAGGAGGTGGCTGGGGTAGGGAGAAGACGGGGAGGAAGAGGCAGAGGAGAACTGAAATTAACTATTTCTTACCTTCAAACATACAAGGATACAAAGGCTTTATATAGCCGATCAGCGGACCGTTACATGCATGGAAGAAAGCGTGCGGTACAGTAATCGATATAATCATTGCTTTTTATAATAAAACATATATGAAGTCTGATGAGGACGGCGGTGGCAGATACTATTCCGGTGACTTAATTAAAGGTTGTGATTCCTTGGCCGGTGATGATCTGGGCTTCGTGATCTGTGGGGTTGTTGACGGTTGGATCTCCGTTGTTTATTCCTGGATGATCTTTGGCCGTAGATCCTGCTTTTGCGCTGTTTCGTGGTACGTCGTTGGATGATGCTGGATGATCTGAGGCTGTTGGATGAGCCCTAACAAAGGTCGTCTTCTTGGTTGTTGAGAAGAAGATGAACGGGATGTGGAACCCTGGTTAGGTTTTGGAGGCGGTAGCCTCACTGATTTTCACAGAGACACATCCTCTAATCTTTATCTCTTTGCCTATCAGCGTGCCTGTTCAGGAACAAATTCAATCACGAGAGTTCACCAACAGACTCTAGGAATTTGTTGCGTACCAGTGATTTCAGGCAGTGTTTTAACCACCGAGGCCGTCGTTAGCGCGCTTCTGAACGGAGTAGTCGCATTACTTTCAATAGACATCATCAAATCGCTGCTGCTCCCAAAGAATGAACCCGCTTCCTTCCCGGAACCCGTCCTTTTGAGCCAAGCAGAAGCTGCAGTTTCATCCGAGAACTCTGTGCCCTCAAACCTGCTGCTCGACGGGGACAGCACCTGCGACAGCACGTTGGGCTCGGAGGGGTTGTAACTCCCCCCGATTGAAATCTGAATTCCGTCGCGCCGGAGAGGCGACAGAACGCCATGAGCAGTTATGGGGGTTGAGGATGCTGCCGCGCGAACTAGGGAGTGGATGCCTTCAGCAGAGGCGTAACGTGTGGGAGGTATCATAACGGCAGGGAGGGAGTTCCCGGCGAGGGAGAGGTCGGCTGTCGGTGAGGGGGAGGGCATTCCTACCGGACTGAGGGCCGATGCCCCGGTTTCAGCTGGGACGGACAGAGATCTCGCCGGAGGAGGATCGCCTGAGGTGAAGAATCCGACGTGGCGGACCTTGGGATCGATGACGGTGCGTGGGAGGCGACGGGAGTCCATGGGGATGGGTGGAAGTTGGCCGATCAGGCGTGAAGGGTTCCTCTGGAGCTAGCTCTGCGGGCATCGATCGACGGCGTTGTCTTCTCCATCAAGAAAGAAAATCAGAGCTGAAGCTCTCTTCCAGTTATCACTGCAAGTTTGGGAGAACGATGGAATTATCCCTATTTTTTTTATGTGTTTTATTCCGATTCCTTCTTCCCTCCATACAAATTAATATTACACGAACAGTTCAGTGGTTCATCTTACGTGGCACATGATAATTAATAATTAAATTTCTAAAATACATTACATAAATCATATAAGCATTTATTTTCGTGGTTATCAGTGTTAAAATATCTGTAATTTACGGGAATATATCTGGGGTGCGGTTACTTGCACTGTCGTCACTTTTGATTTTACCCACGTCACAATTACCGTTATGTGCATGCAATAAAATTTTATTTGCAGATCAAATTGATAAATATTAAAATATTTTTTTAATTTTTCGTAGAGCACTCAAGTATGTTATTTGAGTTGTGTTGCGGAACGCTTAGGGCTCTTGGTAGACCGGTCCACTTGAACCACCTTAGCTCGTGAGCGAACTAAGCGCGCAAACAGTTAATTAGAGATTTGTCGAGTACGCTGAGACTTTTTAACGTGGAAAACCCGGAAAGGGTAAAAAACCACGCGGCCGGAGCTGTGCCGACCAAACTTCACTATCTCCTGGGGGGTTACAATTTGGACGCTAGAACTCGAGCGCGACAGGCCGCTGCTCGTTACAATGATGGAGAGAGAGAGAACTCCGAGAGTGACAGGCCACCTCTCGGAAAAACTAAGTTTTTTTCCCTTCCGAGAACCAAAGTGAGAAGGCTAGTCGCCTTTTCCTTCTGAGAACAAAAGTGAGAAGGCTAGTCGCCTCATCCATCTGAGAATGCTGGAGAACGCAAGTGAGAAGGCTGATCGCCTTTTCCTTCTGGGAATGCTGGAGAACGAAAGTGAGAAGCCTGGTCGCCTTTTCCTTCCGGGAATGCTGGAGAACGAAAGTGAGAAGCCTGGTCGCCTTTTCCTTCCGGGAATGCTGGAGAACGAAAGTGAGAAGGCTGGTCGCCTTTTCCTTCCGGGAATGCTGGAGAACGAAAGTGAGAAGGCTGGTCGCATTTTCCTTCCGGGAATGCTGGAGAACGAAAGTGAGAAGGCTGGTCGCCTTTTCCTTCCGGGAATGCTGGAGAACGAAAGTGAGAAGGCTGATCGCCTTTTCCTTCCGGGAATGCTGGAGAACGAAAGTGAGAAGGCTAGTCGCCTTTCGGGATGATGAAGATCTTCAAGTCCACGAAGGAGATCTTCAAGCGCCGAAGGAGAATTCCGCAAAAGTCTGCAAGGAGCTCTCCCGGGTCCAGAAGTCAAGGTCTTCTCTTGAAGCCTTGGGGCTCCTTTTATAGCTTTGGCCGGGGGCGGTCCGGTAATTTTGCCATTTGCAGTTTCCAGAAATGCTTGGTGGACGAATCATATTTTCCGATTTGGGGCACACGGATCGCCATTTTTCGTAAATGACCACCTTGCCCTTCGGGCAGCCTGGGCGGCTCGGGCAGTTCTGTTGGAGGCGAAAAAGGCGACTGGCCGTTCCTGAAAAGTGAGAAGCCTGAAAGACAAAAAGTGAGAAGCCTGAAAGACGAAAAGTGAGACAGTCGGAAAGACAAAAAGTGAGAAGCCTGAAAGACAAAAAGTGAGAACGCTCCCGAATGTGTTCGGAAGCGTTCTGAGCGCGCGCAAGCGCTAAAGTGTTCTGAGCGTGCAACGAACATGGAAGTGCTTTGAACGCGCTTGGAGGCGTTCTGAGCGCGCGTAAGCGCGGAGGCGTTCTGAATGCGCTTGGAGGCGTTCTGAGCGCGCGCGAGCGTAGAGGCGTTCTGAGCGCGCCTAGAAGCGTTCTGAGCGCGCGTTAGCGCGGAGGCGTTTTGAGCGAACGGTGGGGCGGGGAGTTGTCCCCCAAATAGAAATTGGGATCTGGTGCACCTGACGAGGGGGCGCGACTGCGGCAGGGCCCCTTGCGAGCTCCCCTGCGGAAAAAGGCGAGGGGAGGGGGCCGGACCGCACCCTATGGGCGGTGCGGCGGAGCCGCACCCGGGGGGGGGGGGGGGTGCGGCCGGGTCGCACCCCACAAGGGGTGCGGCTTGGCCGCACCCCTTGAGGGGTGCGGCTGGGCCGCACCCTCAAGGGGGGTGCGACTTGGCCGCACCCCCTTGAGGGGTGCGGCTGGCCGCACCCCTTGAGGGGTGCGGCTCGGCCGCACCCTCAAGGGGGGTGCGGCTTGGCCGCACCCCCTGGAGGGGTGCGGCTTGGCCGCACCCCTTGAGGGGTGCGGCTCCGCGTGAGCCGCACCCCGAGGGAGGTGCGGCGGGGCCGTTCCCCCGCGACGGGGGGGGGGGGGGGGGGGGGGGGGGGGGGGGCGCTTCCCGCGCGCTACCGTGTGTGCGGTAGCGTACGCGCTTGCGGTTTGTTCTTCGCGCGCTCTGTTTCTGGCAGTTGTCGGCGGAAATGGCGGGCTCGGTTTCTTCGATTCGAGCGATTGCGTGTTGACTGCTGACCCCATATCTCTTTAGTGGAGCTTCCTTTAGACGCACCCCAAGGCCTTTACGGGTGGTATAAGATAAGCCCCCTAAACCTTCGGAGTCCGAGTTTCGGTGCGAGGAGTTCGGAGGTTTTAATTTTTTTGGTGGTGCCTTGGGTAGGAGTTGCCGTCGGGGGTAAGCGTGGTTGACTCTATTCCTTTGTTCTGGTCAGGCGTTCCTCGCCCTGTGCTGTGACCTGATAGTCCTCTGATGGTCCTGCTGCCCTGGTTGCCGACAAAGTGTTGATTGAGGGAAGACGCTTTAAGATGGCCGGCGAAGGGCGCTGGTTCTCTGAGATTGTTGATGGCCTGCTGCCTAGCATCGATATTCGTATAGGTTGAATGCTTTCTGCAAAATAACAGATGAACTTGCGCGGTTCTGAGCCCGCGACTTTTATATAATGGAAATTCAGCTTGCACGAGTCTGTGCTCGCGGCTTTTACATAATAGAAAATTAGCCCGCGTGGGTCTGAGCTCGCGGCTTTTTACATAATAAAAGATAGGTTTGGGCGGTGAAGAGCATATGTATTCAAACCGTGGAAGAACGTAGGAGGGGCAGATACTTATGACGTCGGGACCTTACTGCGGTGGAGAAGGGCGAACCTTCAATCGACGGCAGTGAGAGATTGTTGTGAGCGCGCTGCCCGGAGGCAGTTGCTGTTCATTAGCGCACTGCCCGGAGGCAATTGCTGTTCATTAGCGCACTGCCCGGAGGCAATTGCTGTTCATTAGCGCACTGCCCGGTGGCAATTGGTGTTCATTAGCGCACTGCCCGGAGGCAATTGCTGTTCATTAGCGCACTGCCCGGAGGCAATTGCTGTTCATTAGCGCACTGCCCGGAGGCAATTGTTGTTCATTAGCGCACTTCCCGAAGGCAACTGCTGTTCATTAGCGCACTGACGGGAGGCAATTGTTGTTCATTAGCGCACTGCCCGGAGGCAACTGCTGTTCATTAGCGCACTGCCGGGAGGCAATTGCTGTTCATTAGCGCACTGCCCGGAGACAAATGCTGTTCATTAGCGCACTGCCCAGAGGCAACTGCTGTTCATTAGCGCACTGCCCGGAGGCAACTGCTGTTCATTAGCGCACTGCCCGGAGGCAATTGTTGTTCATTAGCGCACTGCCCGGAGGCAACTGCTGTTCATTAGCGCACTGCCGGGAGGCAATTGCTGTTCATTAGCGCACTGCCCGGAGGCAATTGCTGTTCATTAGCGAGTGGACGTCTTTACGTAGTTTCGATGGCGCAAGATATGACATGCGTGAAATAGAACTTTAAAAACTCTTAGTCGTAGTGATAATTTACGCAATTTCTTCAGAAACAAAGTTGATAGAAACAAAGTTGACAGAATATTTCAGCGGCGCTGGTAGAGCCCCGCTGATGGGTATGAAGCTTTCTCCTGGGATGAATGCCTTAAGGGTTGCTCCTGGTCCTTCCTGACAAGCCGCTAGCTGATCTCCTGCTAGCCGAATAGTCGCCTAGTCTCGTAGGAATTTCCCCAGTAGGCCTTGTTTGACGAGTTGCTCGATTTCATCCTTAAGCTTGGAGCAATTTTCCATGTCATGTCCTTGTCCACGATGGAACTCACAATATTTTGTCTGGTCCCCTGAGTTTTTAGCGAGGGGTCTGGGCTTGCGGAGCGTCTGGTTGTCTTTGATTGCGTACAGTACGTTAGTCCTGGTAGTGTTCAGGGGAGTGTAGTCCTGATGTTGGCGAGATCCTCGGTCTCGGCTGGAGTTGTCGTAATGCTTGCTTTTCTTATTGGGAGTTGTCTGCGGCAGCGACTCCTCTTTCTTCCTCTTCGAGATCCCCTCGAACTGCTGGCGGTGCGCTTCAATTGCCTCATCTGCTGCTATCTGGGCCTCGACTCGCTGAACGAGGTCAGGGTAGCTTGGTACGGTCTCTCTCATTAGAGCTGAGTAAAAGCCACTTGGGCGGAGTCCTCCAAGGAAGACTCCCCGTAAGAGCTCGAGATCGACTCCTGGGATCTGTCGAGCCTCCGTAGTGAAGCGTCAGAAGAAATCTTTGAGTGTTTCTCCGTCGTTTTGGCGGATCCCTGAGAGATGGGAGGGATCTCGGACAATTCTGCGGTTGGCGATGAATTGGTCCACGAACTGCTGCGCCATTTCTGCGAAGTTGTTGATAGCCCCATTCGGCAGGGAGTGGAACCAAGTGCGCGCTTGCCCCTTCAAGTTTTCCGGGAACACCTAATAGAGGAGCTGATCAGGGGCGCTGTAAATCCTCATGATGGTGGTGAAGTGATTGACATGTTCCAATGGGTCGTCCATCCCGTCGAATGTTTCGATGTTGGGAAGCTTGAACCCGTTTGGAACTGGATGGGCCAAGACTTGAGGCGATAGTGGGGAGCCCTGATGCGCGGGATGGCGGGCGAGTGTGGCGCGTCGCCCTGCTTGAGCGTATTCCTCCTCTATCATATCGCGTATTTCTTCTCGCGTAGTTCTTTCCGTTGCTCGCTCAGGGGCAGCTCTTCTGGGATGATGGCGACGGTGGTCATCCTCTGGGCCTCCAGCTGGTGGGGCAAGGTGAGCGGAACTCGCCGCGTTGGAGAATCCTTCTGAGGCCTCGTCCTCCTGAATGGCTTCTTGGTTCGGAGCATGATTCAGAATTGGGGGTGGTGGCGCGTTCGGAGCCGGTGGCTGATTCGGAGCTTGAGGAGCCCCGAGATTCCTCACGAGAGCCAACACCTCGGCTTGCTGTTCTTCAATCTGCCGCATGCGCCCTTCCAATCCTGCTGCGGGCGCAGGCACTGCGCCTTCCGCGGGAGGCGCATTGATAAGCGAGTGGGAGGGAGCTGGGTCGACGCGCCCTTCCGGGATTGATCCTTCAGTAGTGCGAGCACTCTTTCTTGCCATCGTAGTTGGCCTTCAAAGAGTTTTGGGAATGTTCCCACAAACGACGTCAAACTGTTGCGGAACGCTTAGGGCTCTTGGTAGACCGGTCCACTTGAACCACCTTAGCTCGTGAGCGAACTAAGCGCGCAAATAGTCAATTAGAGATTTGTCGAGTACGCTGGGACTTTTTAACGTGGAAAACCCGGAAAGGGTAAAAAACCACGCGGCCGGAGCTGTGCCGACCAAACTTCACTATCTCCTGGGGGGTTACAATTTGGACGCTAGAACTCGAGCGCGACAGGCCGCTGCTCGTTACAATGATGGAGAGAGAGAGAACTCCGAGGGTGACAGGCCACCTCTCGGAAAAACTAAGTCTTTTTCCCTTCTGAGAACCAAAGTGAGAAGGCTAGTCGCCTTTTCCTTCTGAGAACAAAAGTGAGAAGGCTAGTCGCCTCTTCCTTCTGAGAATGCTGGAGAACGCAAGTGAGAAGACTGGTCGCCTTTTCCTTCTGGGAATGCTGGAGAACGAAAGTGAGAAGGCTGGTCGCCTTTTCCTTCCAGGAATGCTGGAGAACGAAAGTGAGAGGGCTGGTCGCCTTTTCCTTCCGGGAATGCTGGAGAACGAAAGTGAAAAGGCTGGTCGCCTTTTCCTTCCGGGAATGCTGGAGAATGAAAGTGAGAAGGCTGGTCGTCTTTTCCTTCCGGGAATGCTGGAGAACGAAAGTGAGAAGGCTAGTCGCCTTTCGGGATGATGAAGATCTTCAAGTCCACGAAGGAGATCTTCAAGCGCCGAAGGAGAATTCCGCAAAAGTCTGCAAGGAGCTCTCCCGGGTCCAGAAGTCAAGGTCTTCTCAAATGAAGCCTTGGAGCTCCTTTTATAGCTTTGGCCGGGGGCGGTCCGGTAATTTTGTCGTTTGCCGTTTCCATAAATGCTTGGTGGACGAATCATATTTTCCGATTTGGGGCACACGGATCGCCATTTTTCGTAAATGACCACCTTGCCCTTCGGGCAGCCTGGGCGGCTCGGGCAGTTCGGGCAGTTCTATTGGAGGCGAAAAAGGCGACTGGCCGTTCCTGAAAAGTGAGAAGCCTGAAAGACAAAAAGTGAGAAGTCTGAAAGACGAAAAGTGAGACAGTCGGAAAGACAAAAAGTGAGAAGCCTGAAAGACAAAAAGTGAGAACGCTCCCGAATGTGTTCGGAAGCGTTCTGAGCGCGCGCGAGCGCTAAAGTGTTCTGAGCGTGCAATGAACATGGAAGTGCTTTGAACGCGCTTGGAGGCGTTCTGAGCGCGCGTAAGCGCGGAGGCGTTCTGAATGCGCTTGGAGGCATTCTGAGCGCGCGCGAGCGTAGAGGCGTTCTGAGCGCGCCTAGAAGCGTTCTGAGCGCGCGTTAGCGCGGAGGCGTTCTGAGCGAACGGTGGGGCGGGGAGTTGTCCCCCAAATAGAAATTGGGATCTGACGCACCTGACGAGGGGGCGCGACTGCGGCAGGGCCCCTTGCGAGCTCCCCTGCGGAAAAAGGCGAGGGGAGGGGGCCGGACCGCACCCTATGGGCGGTGCGGCGGAGCCGCACCCCGTGGGGGTGCGGCCGGGCCGCACCCCACAAGGGGTGCGGCTTGGCCGCACCCCTTGAGGGGTGCGGCTGGGCCGGCCGCACCCCTCGAGGGGTGCGGCTGGGCCGCACCCTCAAGGGGGGTGCGGCTTGGCCGCACCCTCAAGGGGGGTGCGGCTTGGCCGCACCCTCAAGGGGGGTGCGGCTTGGCCGCACCCCCTTGAGGGGTGCGGCTGGCCGCACCCCTTGAGGGGTGCGGCTGGGCCGCACCCTCAAGGGGGGTGCGGCTTGGCCGCACCCTCAAGGGGGGTGCGGCTTGGCCGCACCCCCTGGAGGGGTGCGTCTGGGTCGCACCCCCTTGAGGGGTGTGGCTCCGCGCGAGCCGCACCCCGAGGGAGGTGCGACAGGGCCGTTCCCCCGCGACGGGGGGCGCTTCCCGCGCGCTACCGTGTGTGCGGTAGCGTACGCGCTTGCGGTTTGTTCTCCGCGCGCTCTGTTTCTGGCAGTTGTCGGCGGAAATGGCGGGCTCGGTTTCTTCGATTTGAGCGATTGCGTGTTGACTGCTGACCCCATATCTCTCTACTGGAGCTTCCTTTAGACGCACCCCAAGGCCTTTACGGGTGGTATAACAAGTTGCTAGCATACCAAATTTATGCATCTCCGGAAACAGTCTCAGAGCATCTTCCCAAGATCTACCCGCACATAGCCAATGTAATTGATAGGGTCTCCATGAAGGCGCTAACCGCACCTCATTCATGGGTGTGTGGTTATCCAAAGAGACTCCACTAACAATGTAACTACCCGAAGTATAACTGTCGCCGCCGTCGCCGCCATCGTCGCCGCCATTGTCGCCGCCATCGTCGCCGCGGCCGCCGATGTCGCCATCGCTGCCGCCGTCCTCGGTCGCCGCCCCTAAGAGGGGCGGCCTCCCCGTCGCCGTAGAAGGGCTGCCGTTCGTCCTCCCGCCGCCCCTAAGAGGGGCGACCTCCACGTCACCGTAGACGGACGGTCGTTCGGCCGCCCGTCCTCGGCCGTCCGCCGCCCCTAAAACGAGTGGCCTCCCCGTCGCCATAGACGGGCGGCCGTTCGGCCACCCATCCTCGGCCGCCGCCCCTAAGAGGGGCAGCCTCCCCGTCGCCGTAGACGGGCGGCCGTCCGGCCGCCCTCCCTTGGCCGCCACCCCTAATAAGGGGCGGCCTCTCCTTCTCCAAGGCCGGGCGGCCAAATTAGTCGTCCGACCTTGGCCGGTGGCCTCCTGTTGGAATATGCCGCCTCCCTGGATTCCCGGACCGCCATTAATGGCGTGGTTAGAGATTTTTGGAAGGATCCCGGGATGCCATCTAAGGCGCGTTTCTTCTCAGATTTGGAATGATTTCATTCCCTTGGCAGCTTTATTTGTCTTCCTTGTTTGGACTGCCATTGATAGCAGCTTCCTTTCTTGTGGCCACTGCCATTTATGGCTCTTTTTTCCCTTTTGTTCTCCCCTCCCTCCATCTATATATAGAGGGCTAAAACGTGAGCCTTCAATACAACCGAAATCAGAAGTGGAGGAGGAGGTGCGGTTGTGCATTCGTGAGAGAAAGAGGCTAGCGGCGGTGACGGCGGGATCTCAGGCGGAGATTCCTTGGAGGCCGGCGACGCAAGCGGTGTTTCTTGTGGTGTATTTCACATCTATCGATCTCAGTGTAAACTCTCTAATTATTATAGTGGATCTTCTCCGGTGCTCTCCCCGTGGACGTAGGAGCTTCTCTCTGAACCACGTATATCTTGTGTCGTCTGTGTGTGCTTGGAATTTTCTCGTATTTATTTTTTTGTGTAATTGTTTTGCTCGATTTATTCCGTTGCGCTACCACGGTACTCGATCCGATTTCATAACAATTGGTATCAAAGCGAGGTTACGCGGGGGTGATCGTCTGGACGTTCCGGTTTTAGGTTTGGGTTAACGGTAGGTGACGACATCGGTCCGCTCCATACCTTCTCAGATCTGGTCCGTGAACATTATTCAGATTGCCAGTAGCTCTGCGACCAAAGTAATGGCGGCAAAATTTGAGATTTCAAGGTACGAAGATAAGATCGATTTCGGCTTGTCGCAAAAGCGGATCAAGGCGGTTCTAGTTCAGCAAGGTCTCCACAAGGCGCTCCTCGGCAAGGAGAAGTCCGGAAAGAAGGATGACGAATGGGAGGAACTGGATCTGAAGGCCATAAGCACGATCCAGTTAAGTCTAGCCGACGAGGTCATGTATAACGTAGTCGACGCTGAGACTACAGAAGAATTATGGAAGAAACTGGAGGAGTTGTACATGTCTAAGCCTCTCACAAATAAACTCTACGTAAAGAGACAGTTGTACAGCTTAAGGATGTCTGAGAGCAATCAGCTGCTGGAGCACATGAACGTGTTCAACAGGCTTATCTCCCAGCTGCGGAGCATGGACGTGAAGGTTGAAGAGGAAGACCAGGCTCTTCTATTACTGTCTTCTCTACCAAAGTCTTATGATCATCTGGTCACCACAATCCTCTACGGAAAGGATACGCTTAAGATGGAGGAGGTGATGACGACGTTGCTCTCAAATGAAACGAGAAGCAAATCTGGCCCTAGCACCAGCGAGGGTTTGTTCGTGAAGAACAAAGAACCGGTCAGAGGGAGATCGAGAGACAGAGGGAAAAAGTCAATCGACCTAGGTCCAAGTCCAGAGACAAGAAGAATCAGTGTCACTGCTGCAAGAAAGAAGGGCACTGGAAAAATAACTGTCCGAAGAGAAAGACGAAAGAGAAGAATCAGGAACCACAGCCGGCGGCTGTGGCCTCAGTCCCAGAGAGTGACGCTGATGTACTTCATGTACAATCTACTCTCGACACCGCAGATGCGTGGATTATGCATACTGGGTGTTCGTATCACATGTGCTCAGACAAAGAATGGTTCTCCAGCTTCAGGCAATGTGACGGCGGTCGCGTCTTGATGGGGAACGACTCATAGTGCAAGACGCTCGAGATCGGCAGTATTCGAATCAAGATGTTCGACGGAACAATCAGAACCCTTACAGATGTAAGGTACGTGCCCAATCTCAGGAAAAGTCTAATTTCCCTAGGCACTCTGGAGGCGGACGGTTACTCCTATACCGGTGAGGGAGGATATCTGAAAGTCAAGAAAGGCGCTCTGGTAGTCATGAAAGGAGAGCGCTCTGGCACTCTCTACAAGCTGATCGTGTAACATCCCCCAGACAGCTAGACCCCCCAGGTGAACCTGTCTTGACAAGGTCATGACAAGGCCTTGGTAGTGTAGAAATCCCTTTAACTTAGGCAAGATTAGGGTTGAAAGTGCCTTGGACTGCAAATAGCAATTTCCAGTGACCAAGCTTAGGGTTGGACTTTAGGGCCTCAACTTGACCATTTGACCCCACCATGGTATCCCTAACCCTTTAGGGGTCCCCTTAAGGCACCAAGGGCCCATTGGGGTCAACAAATAAGCCAAATTGACCAAAGTCAACCATAACCCCAAATTGGTCAAAGTAGCCTAATTAGAGATAATTGGCCTCCACCATGCCAAATTGATCTTTCCCCTACCCTCATAAGAATAGTGGCGACCCAATGGACTAAAACCCCCCTTCATGGGACCACAAATATGGTCAATTCGACCTAAGTCAACTCTAGCCCTATTTTGGTCAAATTGCTCTATTGTGGGTCAATTGGCCTCCACCTTGACAAATTGACCCTACCTAGACCTTCATAACCATTAAGAGAGGCCAATGAGTCACTATCCACCCATTGGGGTAAACCCAAATGGTCAAATTGATCAAAGTCAACTCCACCCTAAATTTAGGTCAAAATGACTAATTTTGACCTAATCAAGCCCAATCCACTTGGGCTAGACCCAATTGAGGTGGTCCACCACCCAATGGGGTTGGGTGCTACTGAAATTGCCATTTAATTTAAAGAAATTCGGCTAGGAGAGAGAAAACTCCATTTTCCCCAAAAATGGAGGAGAGAGAAAGAGGGGGGGGGGGATTAATGGGGAGGAAGAAGAAACCTTCAATCTCCCCCATTAATGGTCACATTCATCTCCTCTAGGGGAGAGGAGGAGTTTCCTGCCTTCTCCCGGCTGGATTGAGCCTCTATTCATTTCCCCCAAGCCAAAACCGAAATCCCTTTAATGGCCATTAATGGCCATGACCGAAATTCCTCTCCTCAAATTCCCCCTATTAAGCCCTCCTCACTCCAATATGACTACTCCATTAGCTTTAGAAGGTGGAAGGGAGTCGGAATAGTGCTTTGGATTGCAACATTTGGTGGAGAATCAAGGGATCGGGCAAGCTCGCCGGAGAAGGGAAAAACCATGGCTGACCACCACCGCCATCGTCGTCGTGCTCCAACAAAGGTCTGGTTCTTCTCCTCTCCCTCAGTGGATAAATCTTAGATCAAAATAGGAGAGAAATCGGGCTCAATTGAGCCCGATCCGGTGAGCAAAAATCTGAAATTTTCATGAATTTTGGAACTTCGGGATCGCCGGAAACCGCCACCTCCGGCGGCCAAATCACCGCCAATCGATAGCCACCACCTCAACGGAGGTGGTGGTGGCGGTGGCCTGCCAGGGAGGAGGACGGATGGCCGGCGGCAGCGCTTGGAAAAGCTTCAGGAAGAAGGGATCTCGTCCATCGAATTTTGGAGAAGATGAGCCGATTCCGTCCATTTCATGTACAGGAAACGTTAGTAATAATAATGATTATTATTATTTCATTTTTCTGTAATATTACTGGCAGCTGTTAGAATTAAAAATTAAAAATACTTAGGCCCCTCTACAGAAAAAGTGCCCAACACCAAAGTTGTAGCCCTTGATGTCTAGTTTAATTTAAATTTGATTTCACTCAATTTGGAGTCCTGGTTAGACCGCAGCACTCATTTTGGTGAGGTCTATCCATAGGGATGTCCAGACCTTAGAAAAATTACCCACTCCAAACCAGTCATCAAAATGACTTGAAATTTGGTGAGTGGGCTATTATTACCTATATCTAGGTCATATCCAAAAATGGAATTTTTTGGATAACATTTTCCTAAAGTTTTTGTAAAAATTTAATAAACAATGTATAAATTATTTGGAGAGTCAAATGACCTCCAAACTCCACCAAATTTTGGTGGGGTGTTATTAGGGTCATGATAAGCCCCTGGTTAAAATTTCAACCCATTTGAGGTTGATTTGATCAGGTAATTAATTGGCTCAAGTTTTGATCTTTAAGGAAATTATTAGGCTAAAGGAGCTAAGTTGAAATTGAAGGGCCAAACCACCTCCAATTGGAGTGGAATTTTGGCCACTGCCCTAACACCACCCAAATCACCTCTATGTGAGTTTTGGGGTCATGGGGAGTTGGATTGCCCTAGGACATGGAGTTGGAGCCCCTTGGTGTGCATTTAGCCAAGTAGAGATCCATTGCCCAAGTTGGCCCATAGAGACTTGAGTTTTCTTGGGAGGTCAGTGGGATCATTTTGAGACCCCATGAGGAAATTGGTGAGCATTGGTGTTGATTTGCCCAAGGCCATAGGGTTGATCCCTATGGAGTGGAATTTGGGGTTGTGAAGGACATGGGGGTGTTTGTCCTTGGAGAGGAGTGTAATAGACTCCTCTGAGTTCTATGAGTGATATAACACCCTCACAAGAAGTTTGGGTGGATTTGGGGAAGTATGGGCCCTAACCCTAGGGTAAACCTAAAGGGGGTACATATAGAGATCAATGAAGGAAGATGGGTCAAACCTTTATGGTTTGACCTAAAATGTTGGGGAGATGTTCATGGTGACCAGAGAGTCCTCCTATGAGAAATTGGTGGGGTTTGGAGTTGCCAACCCTAGGGAATAAATCCTTGTGTAGATTTGTAAATATTTAGGTTTGTGGGATTTAGGAAAGATTACTACCTAGGGATTAACCAACTTCTGTCACCAACTTAGTTTTGATGTTATCAATCCCTGGATATTCTATTAGAACCATTGGAAGATCTTTGGAGGTCCAAATTATAATTATTCGTATTGTTGGTAATTTTTGGGATGATTAATTCTAGGGTGTTAGTTTTTTGTAATTTCATGAAACTTTGCTGGATGTCATTTCATACCATTATGAACCCACAGTAATTTTCTCATAATTTTTGGATTGATATTTTTGGTACTTCTAGTTCAAATTGGAATTAATTGCAAATATAACCTTTGTGGAAATTACAAATATAACCTCTATAGAATATGGTCAAATTTTGTAGGTCTGAATATTTTAGTATGAATCATCTCTGTAAAAATTTGCATAAGGTTTGGAGTTCATATGAGGATACCTCTTTTGGAAATAATTGAAAATTAATTGGTTTAGGAATTCTTAATAATTATAAACCTTTCTGGGAATTCCTAAAAATTCTTATTTAATGATTAATAGGTACCCTTGATTTATGTAAAAATATTATTAGGCATTGGAAGACAGAAAAGTGCAAACCTTAGGACGTTGTATTTTGGATAAAATGTTTTAATTATTAATAATATTGGGAAAAATGTGATTCTCTGGAATTTGCCTTATAATATCATGATAGACCTCCAATAAATAGCTTGGGTCAGTTGGATGAATATTTGGAGTACATATAGTTGAGAGCTTCATATAATTAGTTTGGTCTGCGTATAGTAAAACTGTGAAATTTGAGAATCAAGTGGATCCTTAGGAGGGATGAGAGGTAAGTGGTTTACCTAGTTTAGTTGAGAAGGTATGATGGTCAACAAAGAAGATTATAGATGGTAAAGTGGGCTTGGTGAGTTGAGGGAAAAGTGGTGCTCGGGATTGACGAAGGATCGTCTTGGAAAGTCATAAGTCACCTAGGGTTAGTTCAATTGTAATAAAAAGAAGGGTGTTCTTATGGGTAGATACCAACAACACTAAGTGTCTTGAGAAAGGGAATTTTGGGGTGTCATCGCATTTCGGTTCCTAGTACCGTAGCGAGCCCCTTACAGGGTAATCCACGGGAAGTCCAAGATTACCCACAAACTGTAGGAGTAAGTTGGTATACAAGATTAACTTAATAATACACACACCCACACTCCGTGGTTACGACAGGTTAGTTGGTTTGGTGCTACGAGCTGTAGGCTCGGTAGTTGTAAGAGCGGACTGGTTAGTCCGGTGAGCTTGTGACTCAGAGATGGTTGTTGATGGCGGGCAGGTTAGCCCGGGGAGCTTATGGCTCGGAGGTAGGTAGTAGAACATGTTGCATGTGCACTGAAGGTGGTGGGTCTTCGGTATTGGCGGTCGTTCACACCGACGTCAATACGTTGACTCGGCAAGTGTGGTATTTATACTTAGCCATGAAAGTCTGGTGGTCCAGCCAGTAAGAGTACGCAGATGCTCCGCGGGTTTTGCGTTGAGGCGTACGATAGGTCTAGGTTAGGTAGTGTGAATACCAACCTAGAGGTGGGCGAGGCCCAACCCACCGCTTCCATTTGCCACTACGGGAGTATCCTGGGAGTCTAGCTCGCTCCAAAAAGGGGGAACTAAAGGTCTATGCGCATAGAGTCGTAGTGAGTGAGTTGCACTTGTATGAACATAACATAACAACATACCTTGCATGTCATAGCATAAAACATTGCATTTCAACCTACCCCTAACGTATAAGTCGGTTATGAGACTTCTTATACGGTAGGCCTTGCTAAACGACCCCTTGGTCTATAGGTTTGTATGGGCATTCCTATAAATCAATGGTTACTTTTCTATTACTACTGTCTATACTTACTGCACTTTACTTATTCTTTACCTGCTTTTACTATGCCCCTTTACTGCTTCAGTTATATAAATATGCACATGTGTAGTGTAGAAATATTTCCTGTACCACTGTCACCTGCTCTTGTTATACCCCTTGCTGTCCTCCGCTTCATCCTCTCGCATGGTGCCTAGGAGCCATTGGGGGTGGGGTGAGGAACATAAGGCTTAGTCTTTTTGACTAACGGTCGGTGGACCATATCATTTTAGGAGATCGAGGAGACGCAGCAACACCAGAGGCCGGTGCAGACGGAGGCGGACCAGTCTAGTACAGGAGCACATGATTCAGGATCAGTGAGTGATTAGTAGTTAGCTTCCACGAGTGATCTTGTAGTGAGGATATGATGTACAGGGCATGAGCCCTTTATTATTGTAACCCTTGTTATCTTTTATTCAGTTATATCTGTGGACATTCACCTTTATAATTCATGTGATTGTGGACTTGAGCTTCTTATTTGTTCATGTATACCTTCTTCTTCGTGATCGAATTGGCCGGCAAGATCGGCGTTTTGTAGTGGCGACCTTCCCGAGCGAAGGTGTCACCGCAAAGCGGCGGTTCTGGGCCTAAGACCCGGATGTTTGAAAAGAAAAAAAAATGGGGTCTTACAAGTGGTATCAGAGGTGTACAACTCTTATTCTCCGAGGGTAGGACCCACTCAAGGCCATGTAGGCAGAGGTCAAAGTCAAAGAGGCAGACAAATCAGCCAGCAGGAGCAAAAGATGGCTTGCGAGTATTGGCTAAATACTCGCCAGATGGGCGACTATGGTCGAAGATATGTGTCGAGTATCCCGTATGTCGCCCCAGGTGCCCGGCAAGCCACAGAAGACCTGCGCGAGTATTGGCCCGGCTTGTGCGAGCAGCAACTAATACTCGCCAGATGGGCGACTATGGTCGGAGATACATGCCGAGTATCCCGTATGTCGCCAGGTTAGGGCTGGGCTATAAAACCCCCTACCCCTTGGTTGCCTATAAATAGGACCCTGGGGGTACTTGGATTGGTACCTGTGCTTGAGCTTCTGGATCCCGATTTCCGAATTCTCGAGCCCGTCACCCCTGCTTGTTAGCTAAGCCGGTGCCTTCCTCGTACCCTGCTCGGCCATTCTTGGTTGTGGAGGGGAATACTCCTTTGAGCTTCCGGGTACGTGGTGGGATCTCCCTGCCACAGCACCTGGGGTCCTGTTGTTGTTGCTCTCCTAGCTTCCTCGTAGTCGCCAACTTGACCATCTCGTCGGACAGCTGGGCAAGTAGCCTCCGGCTGCAAAGGTCCGAATTTTGAGGTCAGGATTTTCCTGGCGTCAACACTTTGGTGCGGTGAGCGTGGATCGCATCCAGAGGGAGAAAACCTAGTAGGAAGACAAGATGGTCGTAGAAGGCGACCACGAGGAAGTGGTCGGCAACTCGTCAGGAACTGGCAGGTTCGTGACGATGGAAGTTTTCGAAGCATTCGCCCAGCGCATGGAAGGGGCTATGCGAGCAGTGTTCCAGCAGGGTGCGGAGGTCACGGCGACCTCGCCTAATCGCCCGGTGCTGACCGAGGGCGAGGAGCGCACCCAGCGCACAGGCAAGGAGCACGTCGATCCGGAGCCCGAGCGACCAAGGAGGTCGCAGCCCTTCCCGCAATCCTCGCAAGGAATTCGCTTCCGCGAGGTGGAAGAGCAGGCGAGATATCAGGATACTCGGCCTTATGGCGAGTATGGCCATGATACTCGCCAGCTTGAAGACCGTCGTCCAGCGAGTGGGAGGAGCCCATTCTGTGAAGACATCCTCGCCGCGCCAGTGCCGGAGGGGTCCAGGGATTCCTCGAAGAATTACTACTCGGGGAGGAATCGTGTTAGGCAAGAAGTGCGTAAGGAGGAAGGATGCATGGAGTCAATGGTTGCTGTCCGTCAGGGGAACAGACGTAACCGGAAGGGTAACCGGAGGAGGAATAGGGATCGGGTCAGCCAAGGATGTCAAGGAAGTATCAAGTCCAGGGAGGTAGGAGTGAGTTTTGGAGAAGCGGATCTCGGATCTTTCCGCAAAGTGAATTTCCACCAGGCCTACCGCCAGAATGTCGCTCCGACCTCTCAAGCACCACCCCCGCTAGAGGAAATCACCTTCTCGGAGGAGGGCATGTTAAGGGATGAGAATCCCTTCCATGAGGCCCGTGTGATTGATGCGATCGTCGAAGACTTCATCGTTAACCGAATCCTGGAGTGCAACGGGGGATCTGTCTGTGTCATCTTTACGTCGTTCTCACGAACACGTTTGACAACCTGGAGGTCGAGACAATCAGGATGATGATCCTGGACAATTCCCTTTTTTGATTTTTTAGGTAAGCAAAAGGTGGACGCGGCAGGAAGATCAGACGCCGTCGGGAAGCTTAATCCAAGACGGGAAGAACCCTTCATCGTGAAGGGGAGCTGTTGGAAAACACCTGGAACGGCGACAACTTGAAAGGGTTTGGCTCCTGAATGGGAGTATGTACACATCCCACCCCTGTAAATTTGTTATCCATAAATAAAACCCTTCCTCTCCCTGAAACACGGGACTGGGAAGCTTTTTCTGTCACAGCAAGAATCTTTAGAGAAGAGAAAAGAAAAAGCCGGTAAAATTGGTCCACATGCTAGGTTGGAAAATGAGCCTCCGACTTAATCCTCGTAAAACCCCAGAACGGATGGTGGGACAGTGCCTCGGTTCAGCAACCCTCTAAGACCAAGCCTCTGCATTGACGGTCGAGATCAGCTCCCCCCTTGCATGTTGGCCATGGTTCGTATCGATTGCACTTCTCATTCGACTGGAGAGATTACATGGAAGAAGTCTGGACGCCGACCTTCCAATTGGGCAAGGAAGTGATCAGTTTCACTAGCTCAGGGGACCCTTGAATAAAGGTGTCGTATACCCTTGCGAGCGGGAGGCTCCTAAAAAAGAGCAGCAGGTAGAATTGGTCCACAGGCAAGGTCGGAAAACGAGCCTCCGACTCAATCCTCGTAAAACCCCAGAACGGATGATGGGACAGTGCCTCGGTTCAGCAACCCTCTAAGACCAAGCCTCTGCATTGACGGTCGAGATCAGCTCCCCCCTTACATGTTGGCCATGGTTCGTATCGATTGCACTTCTCATTCGACTGGAGAGATTACAGGGAAGAAGTCTGGACGCCGACCTTCTGATCGGGCAAAGAAGTGATCAATTTAAACCAGCTCGCTTCAAAGCGTCTTGTTTCCAGCTTTTCCTCCGATTGTGTGAGTTATTGTGCTTAAGTGTGCTTAAACTCCCCTTAAAATTGTTGAGCAGCAGGAAACAGGTTTGGTCGGCATTCATCATCCAAGTAGGAGGGGACCTCGGGACGGTGTGTTCCCATGGAACTCCCCGACTGTCATTCCCTACCGGATGATCTGCTCGTTGATCTCCGTCACCACCAGTTGGGAAACGAGCCTCCGACTTGAACCTCGTAAAACCCCGGAACGGATGATGGGACAGTGCCTCGGTTCAGCAACCCTCTAAGACCAAGCCTCTGCATTGACGGTCGAGATCAGCTCCCCCCTTGCATGTTGGCCACGGTTCGTATCGACTGCGCTTCTCATTCGACTGGAGGGATCACCAGGAGGAAGTCGGGACACCGATAGCCCAACTTGAAAGAAGGAGGTGACCGATTCGACCGAC
This sequence comes from Dactylorhiza incarnata, assembly GCA_033032865.1. Taxonomy (NCBI): domain Eukaryota; kingdom Viridiplantae; phylum Streptophyta; class Magnoliopsida; order Asparagales; family Orchidaceae; genus Dactylorhiza; species Dactylorhiza incarnata. The sequence goes on along the minus strand of JAWHQI010000340.1, from coordinate 913,937 downwards.
CGAAAGACAAAGGCATCCAAGCGTCCAAGTGACAGGATGAAGGCTTTGAAGGTAGCAAACACCCGAGTGATAGGATGAAGGCTGCTGTACGTTGTGTTCCTGTGGGACCGGTCTCCCTGGGCCTCCCCGACTGCTAAACCCTACTTCTTCCTTCCCTTGAAGAGCTCCTTTGATTCTTGCTTAAAATCCTAACGGCGCTCTTCACTAGGTGCAAGTCAAGGCCTCAGGAGCAAGTCTGCAGGTGCGAGTATGATGGTGCGAGCATGCATTGCGAGTATACAGGTGCGAGCATACATCCTCGCCAAAATCCTAGGAGCCTAGCGAGCACTCAACCTCGCCTCGAGCCTAGGAGCCTAAGCGACATACAAGCAAGGAAGTAAGTACATGAAGAAAGAGGCGAGTAAGACTTGTCAAGTTCCTTTCATTTTTTCAAAAAATGTGTACAAGTTACAGGTATATATAAAAAAGGGTGCACAAAAAGGTCGCCGGGCGAGCAAAAAGGGAGCCCAGGCGACTAGGCGACATCCTCGCCTTCTATATCCACATCGGGGTCGTCAGCATCATCGTCGTCATCATCGTCATCATCATCGTCGTCCTCATCATCTTCATCCTCGGCATCGCTAGGCTGCGGCGAGGATGCTCGCAAGGGGGAGGAAGACTCTTCGGCGAGCAGTGCCGGAATGAGGTCCCCCACTGTCAATCCCATAGCTTCCGGCTTCAGAAGATTGTCTGCTTTCATCTGGTTCAGGATGACCTCCCCCGTTGCTCGCGCGATCTCCCGGCGAATATAAGGCATGTCGTCGTCGTGCATCCTTATGCGCTTGCCCCTAGGAATGGCCGCCTCTGCCGGTTGCTGCTCGGCAGGCCGAGTTTCCAACTCGGCGATACGGATCTGGGCGACCTCCAGGGCCGAGCGAGTATCCTCCAACTCCTTCTCAACCTGGGACAATCTCTTCGCTGATTCCAGCTCGGCAGCCTGCAGAAGGTAAAAAGGGAAAGGTAAGTTTGACAGCTTGCAAGGTGGCAAGTACTCCAGAAAGCAAATAAAAGTCGCAAGGGCGAGTACCTCGAACTCCTTGACCCGGTTCTCCAGGGCAATCATCTTCGAGCCCTGCACCTTGCTCGCCTGCTCATACTCGAGCAGTCGCCTTGCTGTTGCGAGAGCCAGCTCGGCAGATCGCAGGAGAGAGCGCGAGGTCTGGTGAGCCAGATCCTCGGCGGCCGTGTCCTGCAGGACTTCGGCGTCCGCGCGACCATAGAGGACGTAGGTCACGTCGAAGGCCTCCCCCTTGTCCTCCCACTCATCCGACCAGGCGGGGAGGTTAGAGCTGAGGGTCACCTCGTGGGCGCGCTCAGCCCAGGTCACCAATGGGCGACCATAGGCATCCTCGCTGCGGGTGCCCTCATTGAAGAGCGGATGGTCGCTCGGCTCGCCAGCCTCCAAAGGATCCGCCTTCTTGTCCAGATCCCTGTGGGCGACTTCCTTCTTCCTCCTCTTGGGCTCAGAGGCCTTAGCCTTGCCCGTTCGCTTCTTAGAGGTCCCAGCCTCATCGTCGGCGACCTTGGGATTGTCGCCCCCTGGCGACAAGACGATTGGGGAGGAGCCCCCAACCTCGCGCGCTGAGGTTCCTGCACCCCCTTGGGTGGCAGCCATCGCCTTCACCGCGGGAGGAAGAGCATCGCGCGGAAGAGTTTGCACACCTGCAAACAAGAAGACCAAAAATTAGTCGCCTAAATCAAGGCTCAAGGGCGAGTATGGCTGATGCTCGCGCAAAAGTAGGGGTGTAAACGAGTCGAGCTCGAGTCGAGCTTGGCAAAAATCCCAAACTCGAGCTCGATCTCGAGCTAAATATTTCGAGCTCGAGCTCGTCGAGCTCACCCTGCTTGGCTCGAGCTCGAGCTCGAGACCAGTATATTGAGCTCGAGCTCGAGCTTTCGAGCTCGCGAGCTCGAGTCGAGCTCGAGCTGCTCGCGAGCTTTTTGCTCATGAACCCCATTTTATTTTTATTTATATATATTTTTTAAAAAAAATACCCAAAAAAAAAGCTCGCGAGCCGGCTCGCGAGCTCATGAACAAGAGTAATCGAGCTCGAGCTCGAGCTCAACTGGTTCGAGCTCGAGTCGAGCTTTTTTCGAGCCGGCTCATCGAGCTCACGAGCCGGCTCGACTCAACTTGCAGGGCTACGCAAAAGTACCTTCTCCTAGGCGAACTTCCGTGAGCTCGTCTACTCGCCTCCTCCAGAATATCACATCGAAGCGACGATGCCTGAAGGAATCGAGCAGTTTCTCCTGACCGTCCTTCAAGAAGGGGACAGTGAAGACATTCTTCGACGGCTGGAGGGGCGAGCTGGAGATGCCCGCGAAGTCGCCTTCGATGGCGACTAGTCGCTCCACCCAGCGATGGTTCTTGTTGGAAGTGCCCGCCAGAGTGCAGACGTGGCTGCACAGGAAGATGACGCCCTCGCCGGTCGCCATGATCGAGAATACTCGCCTAAAGACCGCAAGGTCAAAGACGATATTCTGTTCCCGCAGGAAGCACAGGAATCCCACGATAATCGCCACTCCGTTGGGATTGATCTGGGCGGGGACTATCCTATAGAAGGCGAGTATCTTGCGGAACTCGGGCCATATGGGAAGTCGCAGGCCGAACTCGAAATGCCGGATGGGGAAGATCATCGCCAAGGGCGAGGAGGTGTTTAGTCGCTCAGACTGGCGAGGAAGCCTGGCGACATACCCGGAGTTGCGAACTTGGCGTTGAAATCGTCCAAATCCTTCTGCTGGGTAATCGGCTTCTTGAATATGTTCTCCTCGAAGTTCTTCGCATGATTAGCTTGCCTGATGTTCGCCTCGTCAGTCATCTTGGGGAAGAGAGCGAGTATTGGAAGAAGGGCGAAGAGAGGAAGTCTGAAAGATACTCGCTCAAGAAGCCAGAGATCGCCGAAAGCGTATTTTAAGACTCACCCACCCCACCTATTTATAGTAGTCGGGTAGCCTGGCTTGTCGAACACGACTCCGCGGGTACGACTAGGGGTGGCGAGTATCGAAGTAAATCGCCAAAAGCTCAGAGCACGTCAAAATGCCGACCTTCAGCTAACGAGTACCTGCATCACAAAAACACGAAGAAACTCGCCAGGATGCAGGCGACATTCAACATATGCTCGGCAAACAGCAAAAAGAAGATAGAAAAAATCCAAACAACAACAGATAAAGTAAAGCAAGACAAGAATGAAAGGCGAGTATTCAATTACTCGGCAAATCAATACTACTTCAAATAATAAGCTGTTCAAAGATACAAAGCATGCTCGCCAGGAGCTACAAGATACAAAGAAGAAGAAACTGAAGAAAGGGCAACAGCTAGGGTTGCGCTTGAGTGGTCGCCTGGGGATCCTGAGGTTGAGGATGTCGTCCGACCCAGCCCATACTGCGAGCACGCTTAAAATGCTCGGAGGCCACAGACATAGCGTCCTCGCCTTGTCGCAGCTGGTCCTCGATCCTCGCCAGCCTCCCCATCGAACCCATGCTCGCGCGCATCCCGACCAGCTCGTCATGATGCAGCTGCTGCCGGTGCTCGATCCGTGCCACCCTGCGCTCCAAGTCGCTGATAGACTGGAGGCGAGCTTCAGTACCCGACATGCGAGTATCAAACTCCTCCAGCCGGGATACTCGCGCCTCCAAATCAGTCAGGCGGCGGTGAGGGTCACTGGCCGCTAGGCGCTCAACCCGCGACTCCACCTCAGCCAAGCGCCGATGAGGCTCGCAGATCGATAGCCGCTCTATCCTGGACTCCAAGTCCAAGATGGCGCGAGTAGCTTTCTCTTGGTACTCGCGAGGGGGGAGCCCAACGACGTCGATCAGTGCTCCCACGGGAGTATGAGCGCGACCTGCAGAAGAGCAGATGAAGAGTCAAAACTCCAGCAGAATCAAAAGAGCGGTGGCAACTATCTAAAAGCAGCGACCAAGTACCTCGCCGAGGACTACGGGAGCGTCGGCGAGCAGGGCTGCGAGATCGCCGATGACGAAAAGCCCTTCCTCGGTGCGGGGAGGGAGAGCGATGGACGCCATCTCGGCGAGTAGAATGGCCGCCAGGATGATCCCGGTTGAAGGGCATGTTCCCCCGGCCGCGACCATCTCCTACGCGCCCTCCACCCTTGGGAGCGAAGAAGGCAGAAGACCCTCCAGTCCCGCCCCTGCGCGAGGACTCCCCTGTAAGACCCCAAATCAGGAAGGTAAATTTCTGGAGTTCTTAACGTTGTCGCCCAGGCGACAGTGGCTGTCGCCCGACGATAGCGTTGTCGGGTGGCGGCTAACGCTGGCGACAAGGTGACTGGGGTCATGCAGCAGTGTTGCTGGCTGGTCAAAGTCGGTTCATAACGCTGTCGCCCAGGCGACAATGGCTGTCGCCCGGCGACAGCTCAAAGTTGGACTTTGTGGCCGAAATCAAGGGCATTGATTGCTTATTGACTTTGGGGGATGGTTTTGGCTTGGGAGGCTCGGTGGCAGCTTAGAAGGCCGAAAATCCTCCTCTTTTCATTATTTCCTTAAGGCTTTATTTTGGAGAGAGAGAGAAGCTTGGAGAAGAAGAAGGAATAGTAAACCCTAGCTTGGAGCTTGGGTTTGGAGGAGCTACACTCATCCGATCCCTTCAAAGTTGGTGGCTACGCGTAGAGGAGGGCAAGGTGCTCCTTTCCATCCGTGTGGAACATCGAGCCATGGGCTCAAAGCGGCGTTTAAGGGTAACGAACTCTTCTAACCCCATTTGGACATGTTCTAGTCCTTTCCCATGCATCGTTGAGGCACCTACCCAAAAGGGTGAGGTCGTGGCCTCCGACGGGTCGATTTGTGCTATCCCCGTCAAAGCTTGCATTCATGTAGAGTCCACGCGTGAGATGGACGTAGGCGCGCTGTGTGAAGCCCACCCGAGACGGTTCGTCCGGATTGGTGATACTTTTTAGGTATTGTGCGTGCCGGGGAAAAACCCCATGTTGTTATACTTGCCTCGTAGGGCTAGAGGGTGCTACTGCATGCGCAACAACGCCCGGGGGTGTGCCCCGGGGAGCACCCGAAGTTAAAAGGCAGAAATGGAGTTCTGTCCAGCTGTCGCTGGCGCGACAGTGACTGTCGCCTGGGCGACATCTTCCCAGAATTGGGTTCTGGTGAATTTGGGTGTTCTGAGGCAGTGGGAGTGCTACTGCATGTGCAGCAATGCCTGGGGGTGTGCCCCGGGAAGCACCCATAGCTAGAAGCCAAATTAGGGTTTTGTGACTGTCGCTGGCGACAGTGAATGCCGCCAGGGCGACAGCTTCCCAGACTGAGTTCTGGTGATGTTGTTGTGCCCACCTGTTAAGGGGACCTGAGGTCGGTGTACCCGACTTGTGGGGGTGTCCTGGTGGATGACTTAGCGGCCCGTGGAGCCGGCTAATTGAGAATACCTGGGCTGAAGGGACGTCATACCCGCTTTTCGTGTTGTACAACGAGAGATGTGAACAACGGGCATTTGGCAAACCTGAAACCGCACCATTGCAGCACCTGATTAGTAAGCCTCGGACAGCATGTTGGGAGGCAATGGGATAGAGTCTTCGGACTACGTTATGTTCACAATTAAAGCACGGGGGAGCCCTGGTATTCGGGCCGCCGACTTTAGCCTCGAAGGGCAAAGCCATCAAGAGTGGATGGTGGTGGAAGGCGTAGTACACCAAAGAGTGCCTGAGTGCACGAGACGTGGAGGCCATTCCCACGTTTGTGTTGTTGCATATGTATGAAATGCTGTGGGCTCGTCTAGTCGCACTCTTATATATATATGTTGTTGAGACTGTTTTGCAGGGACGTTTAGAACTGCCACCCCCTCGAAGGGGTGGGGTCGTTATAACTTGGTCAGCTTTAGCTGACCGTTGCCCTGTTTTGCCACCGTCTTTGGTGGGCTTGTTGTACAGGAGCTGGACCGAGCGGGACCTTGGCGGGCTAAAGCCCCTGCGCTGCTGCGGCCCTTGAAGGCCTTTTGTCCTTTCTTCTGTTTTCATGTATGGCCGGCCTGCGCGCCGATGTTGGTAAACTGTAAGGCCGTCGTGCCTCTTTTGTGTGTTGTAAAACATTTTATTCCAAGTTAATAGAAGTGGACATACCCGAGTTCCGATTTTGTGGTTTATAATTCTGTCTCTCTCTCTTTTACTTCCGCATAGAATGCTCTGAGTTAGGCTTTGTGGTATAGTGTCATTGCATATTCAATTAAGTTGTGTTTCCATTTGTTTTGTAGTATATGGCGTGGGGCCCCGGCCGGACCTTCTGCTATATGCTTCTTAACGGACGGGGGTGTTACAAATTGGTATCAGCTTCTAAGGTTCCGTATCCTTCTATAGAATTCGTGGACGAATTCTTTTAAGGGGTGGCTAGTCAACCGTCTTTTGGGTACGAAGCTGCAGTTTAGCACAACCTTTCATCCTCAGACGGATGGCCAAACTGAGCGTACCAACAGGACGATGGAAGACATGCTCCGGATGTGCGTCCTGGATTTTGGCAAGGGGTGGGAAGATCACCTCTTTCTTGTTGAGTTCGCGTACAACAACAGCTATCATGCGAGTATTCAGATGGCGCCTTTCGAGGCCCTCTATTGCAGGAAGTGCCGCACTCCCTTAGCTTGGGCGGAAACAGGCGAGACGAAGCTCTTCAAGAGGAAAGACGTCGAAGAGGCGACTTCGACGGTGCGTTTGATCCGGGAGAGGCTTTTGGTTGCGCAGGATAGGCAGGCGAAGTACTATAATGCGAAGCACCGCGACGTCCAGTTCGCCGTTGGCGATTGGGTTTACTTGAAGATCAGGCCATTCAAGGGCGTGTCCAGGATTCGGCGCTTGAAAAAAGCTGAGTCCGAGATACCTTGGACCTTTTGAGATCATCGAGCGCGTCGGCGAGGCGGCTTATAGGCTTGCGCTATCGGCGGAACTGAGCGGGCTACACGATGTATTCCACATCTCCGTATTGCGGAAGGTAGTGCAAGAGCCTACGCAGGTGGTCGCGGCGGTTCAGGTGCCCGTGGATAATGGGCTTAAGACGGCGGTCAGGCCCATTAGCATCGAGGATGCTGAGGTGCGTCAGTTGCGGAACAGGGCGATCCGTATGGTAAAGGTCCGCTGGGACAACTGCGGTCGCGAGGAGCTCTCATGGGAGCGTGAGCAGACCATGATGGAGGAGTTCCCCGAGCTGTTTCGGTGACGTTTATCTCTTTTTCCCCTTTGTGTAAAGACTTTTTGATATATATGTATATATGTGTGTTTTTATTAAATTTCGGGACGAAATTTATATAAGGAGGGGAGGGTTGTAAGACCCCAAATCAGGAAGGTAAATTTCTGGAGTTCTTAACGTTGTCGCCCAGGCGACAGTGGCTGTCGCCCAGGCGACAGTGGCTGTCGCCCGGCGATAGCGTTGTCGGGTGGCGGCTAACGCTGACGACAAGGTGACTGGGGTCATGCAGCAGTGTTGCTGGCTGGTCAAAGTCGGTTCATAACGCTGTCGCCCAGGCGACAATGGCTGTCGCCCGGCGACAGCTCAAAGTTGGACTTTGTGGCCGAAATCAAGGGCATTGATTGCTTATTGACTTTGGGGGCTGGTTTTGGCTTGGGAGGCTCGGTGGCAGCTTAGAAGGCCGAAAATCCTCCTCTTTTCATTATTTCCTTAAGGCTTTATTTTGGAGAGAGAGAGAGAGAAGCTTGGAGAAGAAGAAGGAATAGTAAACCCTAGCTTAGAGCTTGGGTTTGGAGGAGCTACACTCATCCGATCCCTTCAAAGTTGGTGGCTACGCGTAGATGAGGGCAAGGCGCTCCTTTCCATCCGTGTGGAACGTCGAGCCATGGGCTCAAAGCGGCGTTTAAGGGTAACGAACTCTTCTAACCCCATTTGGACATGTTCTAGTCCTTTCCCATGCATCGTTGAGGCACCTACCCAAAAGGGTGAGGTCGTGGCCTCCGACAGGTCGATTTGTGCTATCCCCGTCAAATCTTGCATTCATGTAGAGTCCACGCGTGAGATGGACGTAAGCGCGCTGTGTGAAGCCCACCCGAGACGGTTCGTCCGGATTGGTGATACTTTTTAGGTATTGTGCGTGCCGGGGAAAAACCCCGTGTTGTTATACTTGCCTCGTAGGGCTAGAGGGTGCTACTGCATGCGCAGCAACGCCCGGGGGTGTGCCCCGGGGAGCACCCGAAGTTAAAAGGCAGAAATGGAGTTCTGTCCAGCTGTCGCTGGCGTGACAGTGACTATCGCCTGGGCGACAGCTTCCCAGAATTGGGTTCTGGTGAATTTGGGTGTTCTGAGGCAGTGGGAGTGCTACTGCATGTGCAGCAACGCCTGGGGGTGTGCCCCGGGAAGCACCCACAGCTAGAAGCCAAATTAGGGTTTTGTGACTGTCGCTGGCGACAGTGAATGTCGCCAGGGCGACAGCTTCCCAGACTGAGTTCTGGTGATGTTGTTGTGCCCACCTGTTGAGGGGACCTGAGGCTGGTGTACCCGACCTGTGGGGGTGTCCTGGTGGATGACTTAGCGGCCCGTAGAGCCGGCTAATTGAGAATACCTGGGCTGAAGGGACGCCATACCCGCTTTCCGTGTTGTACAACGAGAGCTGTGAACAACGGGCATTTGGCAAACCTGAAACCGCACCATTGCAGCACCTGATTAGTAAGCCACGGACAGCATGTCGGGAGGCAATGGGACAGAGTCTTCGGACTACGTTATGTTCACAATTAAAGCACGGGGGAGCCCTGGTATTCGGGCCGCCGACTTTAGCCTCGAAGGGCAAAGCCATCAAGAGTGGATGGTGGTGGAAGGCGTAGTACACCAAAGAGTGCCTGAGTGCACGAGACGTGGAGGCCATTCCCACGTTTGTGTTGTTGCATATGTATGAAATGCTGTGGGCTCGTCTAGTCGCACTCTTATATATATATATGCTGTTGAGACTGTTTTGCAGGGACGTTTAGAACTGCCACCCCCTCGAAGGGGTGGGGTCGTTATAACTTGGTCAGCTTTAGCTGACCGTTGCCCTGTTTTGCCACCGTCTTTGGTGGGCTTGTTGTACAGGAGCTGGACCGAGCGGGACCTTGGCGGGCTAAAGCCCCTGCGCTGCTGCGGCCCTTGAAGGCCTTTTGTCCTTTCTTCTGTTTTCATGTATGGCCGGCCTGCGCGCCGATGTTGGTAAACTGTAAGGCCGTCGTGCCTCTTTTGTGTGTTGTAAAACATTTTATTCCAAGTTAATAGAAGTGGACATACCCGAGTTCGGGTCTTGTGGTTTATAATTCTGTCTCTCTCTCTTTTACTTCCGCATAGAATGCTCTGAGTTAGGCTTCGTGGTATAGTGTCGTTGCATATTCAATTAAGTGACGTTTTCGTTTGTTTTGTAGTATATGACGTGGGGCCCCGGCCGGACCTTCTGCTATATGCTTCTTAACAGACGGGGGTGTTACATCCCCTTGGTGGGTAGAGGGAGCAGTTGAAGTAGAAGGGCGCTGATCGCCCGGAGGAGCCACTGAGGGCGGAAGTCCAGGAGGAGGAGGCGGCAGCACGACCCCGGGTAGGTGCGAGCTGCTCGCCGGTTCTGGTCGCAAGGTAGGTGGTGGCGGAGGAGGGTTGATGCTTGAGAGAGGAGCCCCATGCTCGCTCATCGACCTCTTCTCCACAGAAGAGCTGTGGAGAATCCTCACCGAGCGACCACCCCGAGACCCACCCTCAGGCAAGATCATCGAGGATGATCGCAGCGGCAGAGCGTCCAAAGGTTCCTCCCGAACCTCGGTACTCGGCGGATCTGAAAACAGAAGCAAAAAAGCGTCAGAAATCTCGCCAGGAGTGGTTATTATAGCAGCATAGTCTTCAGAACAGCGACTAAAGAGCTCACCTCGCGCAGGAGGAAGGTCCGGTTGGGCTAGAGTTTGGTCCCCAACCCTACTCGCCTCCGGGGCGACCTCTGCCGAAGGAGGAGGAGGAGCAGGAGCAGGCGAGAGCCCCTCGTGAGAGAGACCCAAATCTTCCAGCAGCTGCTGACGCTGCTCACTCAGAGGATCGGCGACGTTCTCCATAGTCGCCCCCTTCTTCTTCTCTCTCTTCTTCTTCTTAGCGGCCCTCTTCCTCTTCTTATTAGCAAGGAAGGCGTCTACCTCGGCGTCCATGCGAGAAGGAGGAGTGGGAACGCCAATCAGATTCGCGAGATCAGCCTTGGCCTTTTTGGCAGCCTCAGCAAAAGATAGCGACATTGTAGGCGAGTGCAGAAAGGTGGTTCCGTCAGAGACCCCCCCTATATATAGAGCCCAGACGTCGGCCGGCAAGATTCCGAGTATCTCCCAATTCTCGCCCAGACAGAAGCTCGTCGAATAAAGGTTGGATGTTTCTTTCCGAGCAACTATGTTACTCGCAAAGAGCGGGGATTGTGTACAACCCTTATTCTCCGAGGGTAGGACCCACTCAAGGCCACGTAGGCAGAGGTCAAAGTCAAAGAGGCAGACAAATCAGCCAGCAGGAGCAAAAGATGGCTTGGCGAGTATTGGCTAAATACTCGCCAGATGGGCGACTATGGTCGAAGATACGTGTCGAGTATCCCGTATGTCGCCCCAGGTGCCCGGCAAGCCACAGAAGACCTGCGCGAGTATTGGCCCGGCTTGTGCGAGCAGCAACTAATACTCGCCAGATGGGCGACTATGGTCGGAGATACATGCCGAGTATCCCGTATGTCGCCAGGTTAGGGCTGGGCTATAAAACCCCCCTACCCCTTGGTTGCCTATAAATAGGCCCCCAGGGGTACTTGGATTGGTACCTGTGCTTGAGCTTCTGGATCCCGATTTCCGAATTCTCGAGCCCGTCACCCCTGCTTGTTAGCCAAGCCGGTGCCTTCCTCGTACCCTGCTCGGCCATTCTTGGTTGTGGAGGGGAAGACTCCTTTGAGCTTCCGAGTACGTGGTGGGATCTCCCTGCCGCAGCACCTGGGGTCCTGTTGTTGTTGCTCTCCTAGCTTCCTCGTAGTCGCCAGCTTGACCATCTCGTCGGACAGCTGGGCAAGTAGCCTCCGGCTGCAAAGGTCCGAATTTTGAGGTCAGGATTTTCCTGGCGTCAACAAGAGGCAAACCTCGATCCGAAGAAAAGAAGTCCACAAACCCTGGGCCACCCCGCACGAGTTTAGTTTGAGGACAAACTAAGCAGCGGAAGCTGTGGTGTGCCCATATGGGGAAATCACATGAAAAAGTCCACTTTTAACTGAATCTTTTTGACAAGTTTTCTTTTGTAGCGTGCGGCGAACCCTGCCCCCTGCAGGGAAAACCTCCGGCTGCAAAGATCTAGTTATATAGTCCATTAGTCAATGAGTTAGACTCAACCCCACTAGGATACGTGACTTACCTTGACAATCTATACCATGACCTAGTCTGAAATAGACCGTAAGTATAACTTTTGGTGAAGGTACGAGGATACCCAAAAGACGCTAGAGAAAGAGAGATTGACACATAAGCAGAATGGTATGAGACTTGTAGACTCAACCCTCGTATCGGTGACATGATTACATTAAGACAACCACCATGACAAACACCGAAGGTCGAATAAGAATTCAAGTTCAGAAGAGACCCGTTTGAGATTAGGTCAAATATTGACCCTGTTAAGGTTGCGTAGAAGGTACCTAGAAGAGTCTAAGGTGTGGAGTATACCAATTAGCCTTAAGATAGAACCCCAAGTCTAAGGATTTGTGCCCTAAGAATTGTTTGCATACTTGGGACGAATATAACTTGGTAATATTGAAGATACTTAGCCCAAAATAGATAGTGGCTTATCTTTTGTTTATTGGGGCTTACCTTTTGTTTATTGGGCGAATTGGTTACAGACTTGGATTTCCCTTACACCAAAGTTAGAAAGATTTTATGTCGTGAACAATAATGAGTTGAAGTCGATCTTACTCAATGTTACTTGGAAGAAGATGAGACGGTGTAACAGTACAGTTGGAATGATGATCGGTAGTATTACCAGGACAATGGATAGACATCTTTGATCGAACAACAACTTGACCTTAGTTAAATCGTTGGAAATGTAAAGACGTCAGGATTAATCACTTAGGACAGAAACTAGGTCTTACAAGTTGTAGTTAAATTTGAAAGCTCTTGTGGTTGGGGGAATTCAGAAGTGATCAACTTAGGATTTGTTAAAAAAAAATCACACCCCATCATGGTTGAAAATTTTATCTACGCTAATAACTTTATACCTTGGGAGCTTTGATGATAAATAACCAGAGATCTAAGACGATGACTTATTGGAATTAGAATATAGTGTTTGATTTTATATGGTAAGAATGATTTAAGTTTATCTTGCTTTGGACCATTTGAAAGTGATCAAGACTAGCACAAGTTGAAGTGAAAGAAATTTGGTGAAATAAACGAGATGATATTTCCTTGATGAAATGGACTTGTGAAAAACCTTAGGGTATCAAAATTTTGCCCTTGTGAATCAAACTCCACGTAGAAAATTGTACAACCCCGATATTCGCCGAGTATACTCCCAAAGGCTCATTGGAGCATCATGGTGACATCGACCCATGCAGGAAGGGAGGTGGAGGCAAGGAGGACGAGCGGTGGAGGCGGAGACCCCCCGCTCGCCCAGTTCATAGAGGAGGCGAGCAGGGGGAGGGGCGGTTCGCCCCCCCCCCCCCCCCCCCCCCCCTTTTCGCCCAGCTAGGAGGCGAGCAGGGGGAGGGGCGGTTCGCCCCACCCCCCCCCCCTCTCGCCCAGCTAGGAGGCGAGCGGGGGGAGGGGCGGTTCGCCCCCCCCCCCCCCCCCCCCTCTCGCCCAGCTTGGAGGCGAGGAGGGGTGGTTCGCCCCCCCCCCCTCTCGCCCAGCTAGGAGGCGAGCGAGGGGAGGGGCGGTTCGCCCCTCCTCTCGCCCAGCTTGGAAGCGAGGAGGGGGAGGGGCGGTTCGCCCCCCCCCCCCCCCCCCCCCCCCCCCCCCCCCCCCCCCCCCCCCCCCCCTCTCGCCCAGCTTGGAGGCGAGGAGGGGGAGGGGCGGTTCGCCCCCCCCCCCCCCCCCCTCTCGCCCAGCTAGGAGGCGAGGAGGGGGAGGGGCGGTTCGCCCCCCCCCCCCCCCCCCCCCCCCCTCTCGCCCGGCTAGGAGGCGATGAGGGGGAGGGGCGGTTCGCCCCCCTCTCGCCTAGCTTGGAGGCTTCCCTTTCGCAGCCCAGTTTTGGCTATTCGCAGTCCAGTTTTGGCTATTCGCAATCCAGTGGTCTGCGTTTAGTGCTTCAGAACAGCGGGATTTGGCTATTCGCAGTCCAGTTTTGGCTATTCACAGTCCAGATCCAAAAATCCTATAAATAGGACCAAGGGGGCACCATTTGAGGGATCCGGTTTTTAGGCTAGCTCTCTCTCCCTCTCTCTCCCTCCCCAAATCTCTCCAGTGGGGTGAGGAGAGCTTCCAGTGGTGCCCAAGCTTAGTACTGGCTTGGGAGGGGAAGTTCCTAAGGGGCTTCCGGGTATGTGGCGGGACCTCCCCACTAAGCCCTTGGTCCAGTTCCTAGTTCCAACACCTTCAACCTAGAGCTCTCCCTTGGGAGGAGTAAGGATTGGTCACCCCTCGGCTAGCTGAGGGCCCCGAACTCCACAGAGACTAAGTCTTGTTCGCAAGTCTCGGTTTCAACACATGGTGCGGTGAGCGTGGAGTGGGACCGATTCAAGAAACTCTCAAGATAAGCTCCATGGATGGAGGTGGAAGATCCGACCCAGGTCGCTCGCAACCCCCAGTGGATGGAGCGACGTTGGAGATGTTTGAAAATTTCAGGCAAAAGATCCTGCAGACCTTGCAGCTAACTTTCGCCACGATAGGCGAAGGCAGGAGAGAAAGTGGTCTGGAGGCCTCACCTCAAAAGGTGGGCGAGAGCATCCTCGGCCAGACATCCGGGAAAGAGGTGCCGGAAGGGGGCGAGTGGGGAGGTCCTCGACCCCCACTCGCCGAGACCCGAGTGGGCGAGTGGGGAGGTCCTCGACCCCCACTCGCCGAGACCCGAGTGGGCGAGTGGGGAGGTCCTCGACCCCCACTCGCCGAGACCCAAGTGGGCGAGTGGGGAGGTCCTCGACCCCCACTCGCCGAGACCCAAGGGGGCGAGAGGGGAGGCACCATGCCCCCACTCGCCCAGCCCCAAAGGGGGGCGAGCATTGGAGGTCCTTTTTGTGAGCTGATCCTCTTAGCCCCGATTCCGGAGGGGTTCAAGGGGGCGGAGATGTCTCGCTACTTCGGCAAGGATGACCCCGTCTTGCACCTGCAGTGGTTTGAGGACATGGTCTCCATCATGCTCATGTCGGACGCTTTCAAGTGTCGACTCTTCGCGACAACTCTGAAAGAGAAGGCTAGAGATTGGTTCCACCAGCTCCCTGCGGGATCCATTTATGCCTTCGAAGACTTGCGCCGAGTTTTCCTGCTACGCTTCTCGACGTCAAGGAAGAGGAAGAAAGATGTCGAGGCACTTTTCAAGATCAAACAAGAGCCAGGGGAGTCGCTGGCTCACTATCTGGAACGGTTCAGGGAGGAGGTTCTCCTCGTCCAAGAAGTGCCCGGATACACCCTCAAGCTTGCCTTCATGTTGGGGCTGCGGGAGGGTTTCTTCAAGATGGACCTCAAGAGAAGAGCTCCTTCGTCCTTTGAAGAGTTGATGGAAAGGGTGGCAGAAGAAGTCGAGAGTGAGGAGGCCAACCCGGAGTTCGCGAGAAGGCTGGCCAAGCTGAGTGAGCCAGAGGCAAGGCAGCAGGGGGGAAGAGTAGGGGCTCCCAAGAGAAAGTTCGACCAAGAGGAAGACAACTTCCAGGAAGAGGGGGTTGACCTCCCTAGGTGGGGGCAGAGGCCAAGGGCATCCCCTCCACCGCCTCAACAGACCATGGCGATTGGCTGGGAAAAAAGGAGGAGAGTCAGAAAAGCAGGAAGAAGAGGAAGAGGGGGTAGGGTGGAGTTACCCTATTGTGACCTCCACGATGAGGAAGGCCACGCGACGACCACCTGCCCTGAGTTCTTGGAATTGAAGGAAGCAAGGGGTTTGGTGCGGCAACAACAACCAAATGGGAACGAAGGAGATCACCCTCAGCAGTAGGAGACCAAGTTTGTCTAAGTGCTTAGTTTCTTCTCTCCACCCTTAAGTTCATGTAGCGTGGTTGTTTACTTAGTTTTTTCTTGCATGTAATGTGATGATTAATGTAGTGAAAGTTTTCAAATACTTAGTCCCGATGCTAGCCCGCTGACCAGGCTCCCATCAAGCTGGCAGGTCCGAGGATCGCTCGGTGGCAGGAAAGTCCCAAGTACTTAGTCCCGATGCTGGCCCGCTGACCAGGCTCCCATCAAGCTGGCAGGTCCGAGGATCGCTCGGTGGCAGGAAAGTCCCAAGTACTTAGTCCCGATGCTGGCCCGCTGACCAGGCTCCCATCAAGCTGGTAGGTCCGAGGATTGCTCGGTGGCAGGAAAGTCCCAAGTACTTAGTCCCGATGCTGGCCCGCTGACCAGGCTCCCATCAAGCTGGCAGGTCCGAGGATCGCTCGGTGGCAGGAAAGTCCCAAGTACTTAGTCCCGATGCTGGCCCGCTGACCAGGCTCCCATCAAGCTGGCAGGTCCGAGGATCGCTCGGTGGCAGGAAAGTCCCAAGTACTTAGTCCCGATGCTGGCCCGCTGACCAGGCTCCCATCAAGCTGGCAGGTCCGAGGATCTCTCGGTGGCAGGAAAGTCCAAAGTACTTAGTCCCGATGCTGGCCCGCTGACCAGGCTCCCATCAAGCTGGCAGGTCCGAGGATCGCTCGGTGGCAGGAAAGTCCCAAGTACTTAGTCCCGATGCTGGCCCGCTGACCAGGCTCCCATCAAGCTGGCAGGTCCGAGGATCGCTCGGTGGCAGGAAAGTCCCAAGTACTTAGTCCCGATGCTGGCCCGCTGACCAGGCTCCCATCAAGCTGGCAGGTCCGAGGATCGCTCGGTGGCAGGAAAGTCCCAAGTACTTAGTCCCGAGGCTGGCCCGCTGACCAGGCTCCCATCAAGCTGGCAGTTCCGAGGATCGCTCGGTGGCAGGAAATTCCCAAGTACTTAGTCCCGATGCTGGCCCGCTGACCAGTCTCCCATCAAGCTGGCAGGTCCGAGGATCGCTCGGTGGCAAAAAAGTCCCAAGTACTTAGTCCCGATGCTGGCCCGCTGACCAGGCTCTCATCAAGCTGGCAGGTCCGAGGATCGCTCGGTGGCAGGAAAGTCCCAAGTACTTAGTCCCATGCCGACCCGCTAACCAGGCTCCCACCTAGCGGGCAGGGTCGGGAACCGCTCAGTGGCCGAAAATTCTCTTAAGTATTTTTCCCCCGAGGCGGTTCCGCTAGCCGGGCTCTCACTAGCCGGCAGGGTAGGAAGGCCTCTCGGGGAGGCTAAGTGTTTTTTCCCCCGAGGTGGTCTCGCTAGCCGGGCTCTCACTAGCTGGCAGAGTTGGAAGACCTCTCGGGGAGGCTATGTATTTTTCCCCGAGGTGGTCTCGCTAGCCGGGCTCTCACTAGCTGGCAGAGTTGGAAGACCTCTCGGGGAGGTTATGTATTTTTCCCCGAGGTGGTCTCGCTAGCCGGGCTCTCACTAGCCGGCAGAGTTGGAAGACCTCTCGGGGAGGCTATGTATTTTTCCCCGAGGTGGTCTCGCTAGCCGGGTTCTCACTAGCCGGCAGAGTTGGAAGACCTCTCGGGGAGGCTATGTATTTTTCCCCAAGGTGGTCCCGCTAGCCGGGCTCTCACTAGCCGGCAGAGTTGGAAGACCTCTCGGGGAGGCTATGTATTTTTCCCCGAGGTGGTCTCGCTAGCCGGGCTCTCACTAGCCGGCAGAGTTGGAAGACCTCTCGGGGAGGCTATGTATTTTTCCCCGAGGTGGTCTCGCTAGTCGGGCTCTCACTAGCCGGCAGAGTTGGAAGAACTCTCGGGGAGGCTATGTATTTTTCCCCAAGGTGGTCCCGCTAGCTGGGCTCTCACTGGCCGTCAGAGTTGGAGGACCTCTCGAGGAGCGCTGTGTTTTTTCTGAGATGGCACCGATGACCGGGTTCCCATCGATACTCGTCGAATATGCAGGGTTGGACATTTCTTTCCGAGCGTGAACCACGCTCGAAAAGAGCGGGGATTGTGTACAACCCCGATATTCGCCGAGTATACTCCCAAAGGCTCATTGGAGCATCATGGTGACATCGACCCATGCAGGAAGGGAGGTGGAGGCAAGGAGGACGAGCGGTGGAGGCGGAGACCCCCCGCTCGCCCAGTTCATAGAGGAGGCGAGCAGGGGGAGGGGCGGTTCGCCCCCCCCCTCTCGCCCAGCTAGGAGGCGAGCGGGGGGAGGGGCGGTTCGCCCCCCCCCCCCCCCCCCCTCTCGCCCAGCTTGGAGGCGAGGAGGGGGAGGGGCGGTTCGCCCCCCCTCTCGCCCAGCTAGGAGGCGAGCGAGGGGAGGGGCGGTTCGCCCCCCCCCCCCCTCTCGCCCAGCTTGGAAGCGAGGAGGGGGAGGGGCGGTTCGCCCCCCTCTCGCCCAGCTAGGAGGCGAGCGGGGGGAGGGGCGGTTCGCCCCCCCTCTCGCCCAGCTTGGAGGCGAGCCCCCCTCTCGCCCAGCTTGGAGGCGAGGAGGGGGAGGGGCGGTTCGCTCCCCCCCCCCCCCCCCCCCCCCCCCCCCCCCGCCCCCCTCTCGCCCAGCTAGGAGGCGAGCAAGGGGAGGGGCGGTTCGCCCCCCCCCCCCCCCCCCCCCCCTCTCGCCCAGCTAGGAGGCGAGGAGGGGGAGGGGCGGTTCGCCCCCCCCCCCCCCCCCCCCCCCCTCTCGCCCGGCTAGGAGGCGATGAGGGGGAGGGGCGGTTCCCCCCCCCCCCCCCCCCCCCCCCCCCCCCCCCCCCCCCTCTCGCCCAGCTTGGAGGCTTCCCTTTCGCAGCCCAGTTTTGGCTATTCGCAGTCCAGTTTTGGCTATTCGCAGTCCAGTGGTCTGCGTTTAGTGCTTCAGAACAGCGGGATTTGGCTATTCGCAGTCCAGTTTTGGCTATTCGCAGTCCAGATCCGAAAATCCTATAAATAGGACCAAGGGGGCACCATTTGAGAGATCCGGTTTTTAGGCTAGCTCTCTCTCCCTCCCCAAATCTCTCCAGTGGGGTGAGGAGAGCTTCCAGTGGTGCCCAAGCTTAGTAGTGGCTTGGGAGGGGAAGTTCCTTAGGGGCTTCCGGGTATGTGGCTGGACCTCCCCACTAAGCCCTTGGTCCAGTTCCTAGTTCCAACACTTTCAACCTAGAGCTCTCCCTTGGGAGGAGTAAGGATTGGTCGCCCCTCGGCTAGCTGAGGGCCCCGAACTCCACAGAGACTAAGTCTTGTTCGCAAGTCTCGGTTTCAACAAAAATGATCGGGAGTCATCTTATCATTATGATTGGTTAATATATACTCATAAAGGTTCACAAATGCACCCCTATTAAAATTTAAGGGTAATTAAGATGTCTGGCGATCTGATTAGTTCCATCAATAGTAAGAATTGAAAAAGTTGTAGAGTAGAGATGATTGATTACTCGGATGTACCTGAAGGAGTAAGAATTTGAACGTATGAAAGAAAACTTTAAAGGCATAAGAGTCTGCCCAGGTTAGAGTGGAAGTTCGAGGATAGATCGACCAAGGTAGCTAGGTCACCCCGGTCAGGATAGATGATACGACGGTGCGAGTCTTGCGGCGCAAGAAGATTCCAGAGGTTAAGACATGTGGTAAAATTAGGGTCAGGAGGAGCACAACTTGGAGCCACTAGAGCTGGTGTGGCATAGATAGTCGGTGCTCTTCGAGCCAGGAATAACTTCGATTCTTAAGGGATGTTACGTTCAGTCACTCGCGGTGAAAACCCCGCAAGCATAACCTGAATTTCGAGGATGAAATTTTTTTTTGTTTATTGGGATTTGTAACATCCCCCAGACAACTAGACCCCCCAGGTGAATCTGTCTTGACAAGGTCATGACAAGGCCTTGGTAGTGTAGAAATCCCTTTAACTTAGGCAAGATTAGGGTTGAAAGTGCCTTGGACTGCAAATAACAATTTCCAGTGACCAAGCTTAGGGTTGGACTTTAGAGCCTCAACTTGACCATTTGACCCCACCATGGTATCCCTAACCCTTTAGGGGTCCCCTTAAGGCACCAAGGGCCCATTGGGGTCAACCAAAGAGGCCAAATTGACCAAAGTCAACCATAACCCCAAATTGGTCAAAGTAGCCTAATTAGAGTTAATTGGCCTCCACCAT
The DNA here is from genome assembly GCA_033032865.1 of Dactylorhiza incarnata. NCBI lineage: Eukaryota > Viridiplantae > Streptophyta > Magnoliopsida > Asparagales > Orchidaceae > Dactylorhiza > Dactylorhiza incarnata. The sequence continues at coordinate 894,714 of JAWHQI010000340.1, read as the reverse complement.
GCCAAATTGATCTTTCCCCTACCCTCATAAGAATAGTGGTGACCCAATGGACTAAAACCCCCCTTCATGGGACCACCAATATGGTCAATTTGACCTAAGTCAACTCTAGCCCTATTTTGGTCAAATTGCTCTATTATGGGTCAATTGGCCTCCACCTTAACAAATTGACCCTACCTAGACCTTCATAACCATTAAGATAGGCCAATGAGTCACTATCCACCCATTGGGGTCAACCCAAATGGTCAAATTGACCAAAGTGAACTTCACCCTAAATTTAGGTCAAAATGACCAATTTTGACCTAATCAAGCCCAATCCACTTGGGCTAAACCCAATTGAGGTGGTCCACCACCCAATGGGGTTGGGTGCTACTGAAATTACCATTTAATTTAAAGAAATTTGGCTAGGAGAGAGAAAACTCTATTTTCCCCAAAAATGGAGGAGAGAGAAAGAGGGGGGGGGGGGGGGGATTAATGGGGAGGAAGAAGAAACCTTCAATCTCCCCCATTTAAGGTCACATTCATCTCCTCTAGGAGAGAGGATAAGTTTCCAGCCTTCTCCCGGCTGGATTGAGCCTCTATTCATCTCCCCCAAGCCAAAACCGAAATCCCTTTAATGGCCATTAATGGCCATGGTCGAAATTCCTCTCCTCAAATTCCCCCTATTAAGCCCTCCTCACTCCAATATGACCACTCCATTAGCTTTAGAAGGTGGAAGGGAGTCAGAATAGTGCTTTGGATTGCAACATTTGGTGGAGAATCAAGGGATCGGGCAAGCTCGCCGGAGAAGGGAAAAACCATGGCCGACCACCACCACCATCGTCGTCGTGCTCCAACAAAGGTCTGGTTCTTCTCCTCTCCCTCTGTGGATAAATCTTAGATCAAAATAGGAGAGAAATCGGGCTCAATTGAGCCCGATCCGGTGAGCAAAAATCTGAAATTTTCATGAATTTTGGAACTTCGGGATCGCCGGAAACCGCCACCTCCGGCGGCCAAACCACCGCCAATCGATAGCCACCACCTCAACGAAGGTGGTGGTGGCGGTGGCCGGCCAAGGAGGAGGACGGATGGCCGGCGGCAGCGCTTGGAAAAGCTTCAGGAAGAAGGGATCTCGGCCGTCGAATTTTGGAGAAGATGAGCCGATTCCGTCCATTTCCTGTACAGGAAACGTTAGTAATAATAATGATTATTATTATTTCATTTTTATGTAATATTACTGGCAGCTGTTAGAATTAAAAATTAAAAATACTTAGGCCCCTCTACAGAAAAAGTGCCCAACACCAAAGTTGTAGCCCTTGATGTCTAGTTTAATTTAAATCTAATTTCACTCAATTTGGAGTCCTGGTTAGACCGCAGAACTCATTTTGGTGATGTCTATCTATAGGGATGTCCAGACCTTAGAAAAATTACCCACTCCAAACCAGTCATCAAAATGACTTGAAATTTGGTGTGTGGGCTACTATTACCTATATCAAGGTCATATCCAAAAATGGAATTTTTTGGAAAACATTTTCCTAAAGTTTTTGTAAAAATTTAATAAATAATGTATAAATTATTTGGAGGGTCAAATGACCTCCAAACTCCACCAAATTTTGGCGGCGTGTTCTTAGGGTCATGATAAGCCCCTGGTTAAAATTTCAACCCATTTGAGGTTGATTTGATCAGGTAATTAATTGGCTCAAGTTTTGATCTTTAAGGAAATTATTAGGCTAAAGGGGCTAAGTTGAAATTGAGGGGCCAAACCACCTCCAATTGGAGTGGAATTTTGGCCACTGCCCTAACACCACCCAAATCACCTCTATGTGAGTTTTGGGGTCATGGGGAGTTGGATTGCCCTAGGGCATGAAGTTGGAGCCCCTTGGTGTGCATTTAGCCAAGTAGAGATCCATTGGCCAAGTGGGCCCATAGAGACTTGAGTTTTCTTGGGGAGGTCAGTGGGATCATTTTGAGACCCCATGAGGAAATTGGTGAGCATTGGTGTTGATTTGCCCAAGGACATAGGGCTGATCCCTATGGAGTAGAATTTGGAGTTGTGAAGGACATGGGGGTGTTTGTCCTTGGAGAGGAGTGTAATAGACTCCTCTGAGTTCTATGAGTGATATAACACCTTCACAAGAAGTTTGGGTGGATTTGGGGAAGTATGGGCCCTAACCCTAGGGTAAACCTAAAGGGGGTACATATAGAGATCAATGAAGGAAGATGGGTCAAACCTTTATGATTTGACCTAAAATGTTGGGGAGATGTTCATGGTGACCAGAGAGTCCTCCTATGAGAAATTGGTGGGGTTTGGAGTTGCCAACCCTAGGGAATAAATACTTGGGTAGATTTGTAAATATTTAGGTTTGTGGGATTTAGGAAAGATTAATACCTAGGGATTAACCAACTTCTGTCACCAACTTAGTTTTGATGTTATCAATCCTTGGAGATTCTATTAGAACCATTGGAAGATCTTTGGAGGTCCAAATTATAATTATTCGTATTGTTGGCAATTTTTGGGATGATTAATTTTAGGGTGTTAGTTTTTTGTAATTTCATGAAACTTTGCTGGATGTCATTTCATACCATTATGAACCCACAGTAATTTTCGCATAATTTTTGGAATGATATTTTTGGTACTTCTAGTTCAAATTGGAATTAATTGTAAATATGACCTTTATGGAAATTACAAATGTAACCTCTATAGAATATGGTCAAATTTTGTAGGTCTGAATATTTTAGTATGAATCACCTCTGTAAAAATTTGCATAAGGTTTGGAGTTCATATGAGGGTACCTCCTTTGGAAATAATTGGAAATTAATGGGTTTAGGAATTCGTAATAATTATAAACCTTTCTGGGAATTCCTAAAAATTCATATTAACTGATTACTAGGTACCCTTGATTTATGTAAAAATATTAGTAGACATTGGAAGACAGAAAAGTGCACTTGTAGTTCAAACATTAAGAAGTTTTATTTTGGAAAAATTGTTTTAATTATTAATAATATTGGGAAAAATGTGATTCTCTGGAATTTGCCTTATAATATCATGATAGACCTCCAATAAATATCTTGGGTTAGTTGGATGAATATTTGGAGTACCTATAGTTGAGAGCTTCATATAATTAGTTTGGTCTGTGTATAGTAAAACTGTGAAATTTGAGAATCAAGTGGATCCTTTGGAGGGATGGGAGGTAAGTGGTTTACCTAGTTTAGTTGAGAAGGTATGATGGTCAACAAGGAAGATTATAGATGGTAAAGTGGGCTTGGTGAGTTGAGGGAAAAGTGGTGCTCGGGATTGACGAAGGATCGTCTTGGAAAGTCATAAGTCACCTAGGGTTAGTTCAATTGTAATAACAAGGAGGGTGTTCTTATGGGTAGATACCAACAACACTAAGTGTCTTGAGAAAGGGAACTTTGGGGTGTCAGCCCATTTCGGTTCCTAGTACCGTAGCGAGCCCCTTACAGGGTAATCCACGGGAAGTCCAAGATTACCCACAAACTGTAGGAGTAAGTTGTTATACAAGATTAACTTAATAATACACACACCCACTGTAACATCCCGACTTTTATTGGGCCACTAGACCCTAGTGAGCCCAATAAAAGTAGGTCCGAGCAGTAGAAAACGACCATTTCGGGTATTGTAGCGCGCCACTACATCATTATTATGAATAGTGACCGTACGAACCCTGAATTGACTTCCGTCAGTTCCGTTGAACTCGTATGGACAATACGTGCGCAATGGAATTCGTTGCACTTCGATCCGAGGTCGTTTGGAGAAAACGACCATTTCGGGTATCGTAGCGCGCCACTACCTCATTATTATGAATAGTGACCGTACGAACCCCGAATTGACTTCCGTCAGTTCCGTTGAACTCGTATGGACAATACAAGCGTAATGGAATTCGTTGCACTTCGATCCGAGGTCGTTTGGAGAAAACGACCATTTCAGGTATCGTAGCGCGCCACTACCTCATTATTATGAATAGTGACCGTACGAACCCCGAATTGACTTCCGTCAGTTCCGTTGAACTCGTATGGACAATACGAGCACAACGGAATTCGTTGCACTTCGATCCGAGGTCGTTTGGAGAAAACGACCATTTCGGGTATCGTAGCGCGCCACTACCTCATTATTATGAATAGTGACCGTACGAACCCCGAATTGACTTCCGTCAGTTCGGTTGTCGTATGGACAATACGAGCGCAACGGAATTCGTTGCACTTCGATCCGAGGTCGTTTGGAGAAAACGACCATTTCGGGTATCATAGCGCGCCACTACCTCATTATTATGAATAGTGACCGTACGAACCCCGAATTGACTTCCGTCAGTTCCGTTGAACTCGTATGGACAATACGAGCGCAACGGAATTCGTTGCACTTCGATCCGAGGTCGTTTGGAGAAAATGACCATTTCGGGTATCGTAGCGCGCCACTACCTCATTATTATGAATAGTGACCGTACGAACCCCGAATTGACTTCCGTCAGTTCCGTTGAACTCGTATGGACAATACGAGCGCAATGGAATTCGTTGCACTTCGATCCGAGGTCATTTGGAGAAAATGACCATTTTAGGTATCGTAGCGCGCCACCGCCCATTATTGTGAATAATGGCCGTACGAACCCCGAATTGACTGCTGTCAGTTCCGTTAGGATCGTATGACCAATACAAGCACAACGGAACTCGTTGCGTCTCGACACGAGGTCGTATGGAGAGTATGCCATTTTAGTCCTATTTAGATCGCCTCAGTGCAACACACGAGATATAAAGCACACGAACCCGGCATCGGCCCCGGCAACTCTTAACGTGCCCCGGGAGCCAATGAGGACCCTGCCCTAAGTTGACTTAGTCAACCCCCCCCCCCCCCCCCCCCCCCCCGAACTCGAAATTGCTAAAGAAAAGGGGGGAGAGAACCCCCCCCCAAGGGGGGGGGGGAGGCTGCCCCTATTGGGGCAAGGGGCAAGAGAGAGAAAGGAAGGGGGGGGGGGGGGGGGGGGGGGGGGGAGAAAATATCTCCCCCCACTCACACTCCCTTCATACACGTGGAAGGGAGGGAGAGGGGGGGGGGGGGAGAGCTCCCCTCCTTCCTATAAAAGGGGGGGGGGGGGGGGGGGGCAGCCCCTCTCCAATCCCCCCCACACCAACTCTCTCTCCCTCTCAGCTCTCCTCTGCCGGCAGCCCCCCCAGCCAGCCACCCCCTCCTCCCCCTTGCCGGAGCAAGCCGCCGCCACCACCTCCTCCCTCATGGCTGGCCGCCCCTCCACCCGAGCCCCTCACCAGGTAGAACCACCTCCCCTCCTCCTTCCCACCTCCCGGAGGAAGACCCCCCCCCTCCCCCTGTCGTCGGAGCGCCGCCGGCCGCCGCCCCGAGCCTTGCAAGGTTCGGGGAGGAGGCGGCCGAGGAAGCCCTCTCCCCCAGCGCCGGCGGTGGCGCTGGGGGGGAGGGGGTCCCCCTCGAGAACCTCGGCGCCGGCACAGGGGAGGCGGCCGGGCCGCCGGCGGGCACGGCCGGCGGCGCCCGTGGCCTCCCCCTCCTCCCCGCACTTCCTGTAGGGGGATAACCCCCTCCCCCGGCGGCGGCCGGCGGCTCCAGGCCGCCGGGCCACCGCCGGAGGGTTGCCCCCTCTCCGGCGCCCCGACCAGGGGCGGCAGGGAGGGCTGCGCACGAGGAGGCGGCGGCACAGCAAGCCGACATGGCTCGTGCCGGCTGCGCCGCGCCTCCCCGTCCCCTCTGCCCCACTTTCCGGTGGGGTCCGGCGGCGCCAGGCCACCGGGACACCACCGGAGTAGGCACCAACCCCCGGCGCACCGACCGGGGGCGGCACCGGTGGCCCCTCGGCGGGGGCGGCGGCGCAGCGGGCCTGCATGGCCCATGCAGGCCACGCCACCGCCTCCCGCCCTCTGTATCACCTCCCCCGGCGGTGGCCGGCGGCGCCAGGCCACCGGACCACCCCCAGAGGAGTCGCCGGCCCCCGGCGCACCGACCGGGGGTGGCGCCGGCCCCAGCCGGCTGCTGCCCGGCGGCGGCAGCGGCTGCCACCCGTGCGCGAGCGGGGGCCGCACGATCTCCCCCAGGAGATCGAGCGGGCCCCATTTCCTTAACCCCGCCCCCGCCTCAAACTGTGCGCCCCCACAGCGGATCCACGGCGGATCCGCTGTGGGGACCCAAGGAGTGCGCCCGGTGTGGCGCCCCTTGCTCTCTTCCCTGCCTCTAACCGCACCCCACCCCCCTGTTTCCCTTCCCCATTTTTCTGATAAAAAATGGGGCCTTTTCAAAAGAAATTTCCTAAATGAAAATTGTGCCCCACTCTTAGGGGCACCTGCTGTATTTTTTTGGGATTTTTGGGAGGAGTTTTACTATTTTTAAAACCCATTATAAAGTTTATTTTAGGAAATAAAGTGCCCAAATGAGTTTCTAAAATTCCCCAAAAATTAGGGGCTCTAAGTATAGGTATTTTGCAAATACTATCAAAGTTGGGAGGTGCGACCTTTTGATTTGATCCTTTAAAGGCTTTTACAATCAAAAATAGACGCCCGGAAAAGAGCGATATTCATCGAAATAAATCGGCGCCCCTCGACGCATATTTTAAGATGCTTATCAAAATCATGCGTATTAATCTAAAGAATCGGCTAAGCTCGGAAAAGCAACGCAAAAAATCGGAACGACGTCGCGGCGCGGCACCGAAATTTAACCCCGCCGCGACGATAATAAAAGAACGAAGTCGTCGATCGAAGCCTCCTCTTATGGAGTGATTGGACTACTAACCATTTCTTCTTATGCTTTTACTGCTTTCCGTACTTTCAATTAAATCCAGTCTCGCACTGGTGCCCCACACTTATTTTCTGTACTTTCAATTAAATCCAGTCTCGCACTGGTCCCCCGCACTTATTTTCTGTACTTTCAATTAAATCCAGTCTCGCACTGGTCCCCCGCACTTATTTTCTGTACTTTCAATTAAATCCAGTCTCGCACTGGTCCCCCGCACTTACTTTCTGTACTTTCAATTAAATCCAGTCTTGCACTGGTCCTATCATTATGGCCTCTGCTTTCGGCCTACTATTCTGTTTATTACATGGCCTCTGCTTTCGGCCTACTATTCTGTTTATTACATGGCCTTTGCTTTCGGCCTACTTTCTGCTTATCGTTATGGCCTCTGCTTTCGGCCTACATTTCTGTTTAATGTTACGGCCCCTGCTTCGGCCTATTTTACTTGCTAGTGCAGAGCTGCCGTGGCAACAAATGTGGTGCTTATCCTCCCTTCGGCGAGACCTTAGTTGGGGAAAACCCGGAGTTGAGTCTCTCCTCCCAGGTTAGCCCCAAGCAAGGAGCCCTCATACCGCTAAGCCTCCCGGTCCAAGGTCGTGCGACCGGTCGAGTAGAAATGCCACGTGGCCCAAGGGTTTGTTTTATATATAGCGGGTGAAGATTGATTGGGAGTGGCGGGTTGGTCACGCTCGCAGACCGTTCGTACCGGTGCGGGTGGGTTGACGACTCATGGCGACAGGGAGATGTGCGCAGCGGGTTATCACCCTCCGAACCTGCAGTTTTGCCTCCGCTGGTCGGCCTACAAATCGGCTCGCCGGATGTCGCTCACATCCCGTTGGTACACCAAGTTGTACAGGAGGGCCTGAATGATACGGTACGACTACATTCAGAAGTGGCAAGACTGGCCACTGTCACCGACGGCCACATCGGTGAGGCCCGCGGGGTTAGCTCCCCTGCTTGAACGAAAGCGGTCTAAACTGTGTCGACACAGGGTCTTTTGTGTGCGTACAGGTTTGAATACCTGGGTGTGTGTCTGCGCGATATAGTGTTGTGTGGTTGCTATACGGCCCAAATGCGGGCTTTAGGGCAAGCGGCCCTATACATATATATATATATATATATACATATTCACCTGCTGCTAACCCTCTTCCTTGCTTCGGCTATTTCATTTCTGTCCTTTAGCTGTCCCCCCCGGATAAGGATCCGGGGAGGGGATGTATTGTTCTACTTAGCTCTGTGACTAACGGTTACTTCTCATAACCAATCACAGGAAACGGGACAGCGCGAAGCCCCCACCCCGCAGGATGAGATACGTGCCTTAGAAATGGCCCGATCGGACACCCCAGCCTCTCCTCCCATCTTCAGAGACGTGAGTGCGAGAGAATAAAGACTAGCCTAGGGCTCCTTGTTGTTTTGGACTATGTAGCCTTCGGGCAATATTTCGTAAACGATAGGCTCCGGCTATATTTAAATGTATAATATAAGCAGTGTGCTTGTTTTCTTTATATTATCTGCTTCCGCTGTGCGATCTGATGTGATGTAATGATTCTTGTGCCTGACAAAGAGACCGCTCAGTTCTTGAGTGGGTGGGACGTCGCCACCCGGAAAGCGCCGTGTGGTCCTCTTTCGGTAGTAAGATCCCCCCCTCCCTGAACTCGGTTCAGTCTGGGGAGGGGGGGGGGTCTTACAAATGGATCAGAGCTACCACGATCCGACCACATGGGGCAGTCTTTCGATCCTCCCTTCCCCGGTTCTGTTTCTTGGTTTGGGACGAACCACGCAGCGGAAGCCTGGTAGACCCTTTAGGTTTAAGGTTAGGGACTCGAGACTGCACGATAGTACACCCACACGCTTTCCGCTTCCTTTTCTTTCAGTCCTGCAAAATTCCCTTATTTTTGCAAGTTCTGACACCCGTTTGTTACTTCTCCAAATACCGGAGTCAAGTAACGGAAGGTCCTCCTCTCGAGACCAGTACCACCCTACCACTCCACCACCAGCTCAGACCGCTCCAGCTACAGTTCCGTTCAGAGAGACAGAGCTCGGGCAGACCCTGGTAGCCCTGTTGGCTGCCTTCCAGACAGCCACCTTACGGCCACCCCAGCAGGCCACCGTACCCACCGATCTGCTGACGACATTCCGAGGGCTAAGGCCCCCCACCTTTCGGGGTACAGAGTCAGCCATCCAGGCCGAGGAGTGGGTGGAGAGGGTAGAGGAGCTTCTTGTAGGGATGATGTGCCCAGCAGTAGCCGCAGTGTCCCTAGTGGTGACCATGTTGGAGGGCTATGCCCGGGACTGGTGGAGGGCAGCTAGCCGCTCCACTTTTAGAGGGCGACCCCTCAGCACCATTCTCTGGTGGGAATTCTCAGAGGCCTTCTTAGAGCATTTCATTTCGGATGCAGACCGGATGGCACTCCAGGAGCGGTTCCTACAGATCAGGCAGGGAGATAGGACGGTTCCAGACTACCAGAGAGAGTTCATCCACCTGGCCCGCTTCGCCGGGACCTTAGCAGGCACGGATAGGGACAGGGCGGCCAGATTTTACCGGGGATTACGAGACGACCTCCGTCAGGCCCTGATCATGATTTCCCAGGCATCCTTCCACACGATCGCCTCACATGCCACCGCTCTAGAGATGGACCAGCGGATGGTAGCCCAGCAGCGGAGGGGACACGTAGGTGTTCCCCAGACTCAGGGCCGAGAGAGAGGGGTAGGTCCTCGCAGGCAGGGCCGAGACGGGAGACAGCGTCAGCGTCACCAGCCATATAGATAGGCACCCCAGCCCCGACCAGCACCCCCAGCCCCAGCACCTCAGGTCTTCCCAGCCGCATGACGAGATGTTCCCTTCGCAGGGAACTGCTACCTATGCCAGCAGCCTGGGCATATACGAGCCTTCTGCCCACAGGCTACCGGGAGACCCGATTTAGGAGCAGTACAGAGAGCGGCAGAGAGAGGATGAGGTGGACGCAGAGGACGTCCCGCAGGCAGGAGGGAGCCGGCTAGGCAGGGCAGAGCAGCACTGCTCGAGGCATATGCGTTGGATCTCCAGCACGGTCCTGCTCCTGACGTAGTGATAGGTATCTACTTCCGATAGTATGATATCATAGGAGATGTTGTAGCTTTATATATTGGGACTTTTGTATATGTCATCCCTACTCCTGTATATTTGTGAAAAGCTTATGATCATATTATATATATTATCAGGTCTACTTTTGGTAGAAGGTCATCCCGCTAAAACACTGTTCGATACTGGCGCCACACACTCTTTCGTTGCACAAAACTTCATCGCTGACAAAGGGAACACGGTGAGATCATCCAGGATGTCAATCCGAATACGACTCCCGGATGGGTCAGACATGACTTCCACCGAGAAATGTTCCTTCCAAGCAATGCTGGGAGGCATAGAGTTCGAAGTCAACGCCACCATCTTAGTAATAACCGGATTCGACATCATTCTGGGGATGGATTGGTTGACCGAGCACAGCGCCCAAATCAATTGTTCGACTCGAGAAATCCGCCTCAAGAATCCAAATGGACAATTTATCACGCTAGCAGGTATACCCTCCGTCACCCGCATTATCTTAACATCTGCACAAACCGTCAAGGCAGTTCGACGGAAGGACGAGATATACCTAATCTACTTTGAGATGGAGAACACGACGCAAGTACTCGCTAAAGTACCTGTGATCAGGGACTTCCCAGATATCTTCCCAGAGTCACTCCCCGGGTTGCCCCCGCAACGGGAAGTGGACTTCCAAATCGAACTTACTCAAGGAGCCCGACCAGTGTCCCGAGCACTGTACCGGATGGCCCCGAGGGAACTGGCCGAGCTCAAGATGCAGCTACAAGAGTTAGTCGACGCAGGATTCGTACGTCCTAGTACCTCTCCCTGGGGAGCCCCAGTACTGTTCGTTAAAAGAAGGATGGATCGCTGCGTCTCTGCATCGACTACAGAGGTTTGAATAAACTCACTGTCCGGAATACCTATCCCCTACCCCGGATAGATGAACTGTTCGATCAACTGCAAGGCGCGTCCGTCTTTTCCAAGATGGACTTAAGGTCCGGCTACTATCAACTTAGAGTGCGAGAAGAGGACATTCCCAAGACCGCCTTCAGCTCTCGCTACGGACTATACGAGTTCATGGTAATGCCATTTGGGTTAACCAATGCCCCGTCCGCCTTCATGGCTTTGATGAATACGGTATTCAAACCCTTCCTGGACCATTTCGTAATAGTCTTCATAGATGATATTCTCATCTACTCGAAGAATAAAACCGATCACTCCCGGCACCTCCAAATGGTACTACTTAAGCTAAGAGAGCACTCGCTCTTCGCCAAGTTTAGCAAATGCGAGTTCTGGATGGAAGAAGTCGGCTTTCTGGGACACACCATCAACAAGAACGGAGTGGCGGTGGATCAAGCCAAGGTGCAAGCGGTACAAGATTGGCCGCCACTTAAGACAGCAGCAGACATCCGAAGTTTCCTTGGCCTCGCCGGCTACTACCGTAAGTTCGTCGAAGGTTTCTCCAAAATCGCGTTACCACTTACCTCTCTCACCAAGAAGGATGTGACCTTCCAATGGTCTCCTGAATGCGAGGCGGCATTCATCTAACTGAAGAACCGGCTGATATCGGCCCCAATCCTAACCCTCCCCTCCGGTACCGAGGGTTTCCAAATCTATGCTGATGCCTCTCTGAAAGGACTGGGGGCCGTGCTTATGCAACATGGCAAGGTGATTGCCTACGCCTCACGTCAGCTCAAGCCGCATGAACTAAACTACGCCACCCACGATCTGGAGCTGGGGGCGGTAGTTTTCGCATTAAAAGTCTGGAGACACTACCTCTACGGGGTACGATGCGAAATCTTCTCCGATCATAAAAGCCTCAAATACGTCTTCACCCAGAAAGAGCTGAACCTCCGACAACGCCGGTGGTTAGAATTTCTCTGTGATTATGACTTCGCCCTCCAGTACCACCCCGGCAAGGCTAATAAGGTTGCAGACGCCTTGAGTCGGCAGCCTCCGAGGACCGGGAGTTGGTTAGAAATGGTGCCAGAGGAGTTAGTCAAATCATTGGTGGAAATGGATATTATCCTCATCGCCCGCAGAAATCCGATGGAATACCAGGCCCAGCTCTACTCGATGGAAATACAGTGCGACATCCGGAATAGGATAAGAGAAGCTCAGAAGATTGACGTAGAAGCAGCCCCGATCATTCAAGCCCTGCAACATGGTGCGCAGGAGGATTACAATTTGTACGATGGCATCCTGTAGTTCAGACACCGCATATTCGTCCCCGCAACAGATGGAATTCGGGAAGAAATCCTCCGCGAAGCGCACCAGACCAGGTACTCGATACACCCGGGAGTAGTAAAAATGTATACGGACCTGCGAAGGACCTTGTACTGGCCAGGAATGAAGAGGGATGTCACCAACTATGTTGCGCACTGCCAGACCTGTCAAATGGTCAAGGCAGAATGTCGAAGCCCAGGAGGCCTACTACAACCCCTGCCCATCCCGGAGTGGAAGTTCGAGGATATTTCCATGGATTTTATCCATGGCTTACCCCGATCCCGTGCAGGTAACGACTCCATATGGGTAGTAGTGGACCGCCTCACCAAGGTAGCCAGATTCATCCCGAACCAGCAAGGTGACGGTGTCGACATTCTAGCCCGACTATTTATCGAGCAGGTAGTCCGATTTCATGGAATACCCAAATCAATCGTCTCGGACCGCGACGGACGCTTTACATCGAAGGAATGGAGAAGAGTGCAAGCTTATCTAGGAACCAGATTAGCTTTTAGCACCGCCTTCCACCCCCAGACCGATGGGCAGACGGAAAGAACGAATCGGACGATGGAAGATCTTCTCCGATTATGCATAGTGGAACACAGCGAGCCATGGGAGCAGTTACTACCTCTGGTAGAGTTTTCATATAACAACAGCTTCCAGGCAAGCATCAAGATGGCACCTTACGAAGCCCTCTACGGAAGACGCTGTCGAACCCCGCTATCTTGGGCACAGGATGAGGACCCCGAAGCCTTGGGAGTCACCTACATCGACGATACCACCGCCGCGATAAGATTAATCCGGGAACGCATGCTGGAAGCGCAGAGCCGGCAGGCCAAGTATTACGATGCACGTCATCGGCAAGTGGAATTCCAAGTGGGAGATATGGTCTTCTTGAAGATTAAGCCTATGCATGGGATATCACGAATCAAGAGGCAGAAAAAGCTGGACCCCCGCTATCTAGGTCCGTATCCAGTCATCGAAAGAGTTGGCCAGGTGGCCTATAGATTAGCCCTGCCAGCTGAACTAGGAAACCTCCACGACGTGTTTCACGTCTCTTCGCTGAGACGCGTACTTCGCCAACCCGAGCAGCACCTTCCCACACCACCGACATCAGTACAATCCGACCGATCTGTCCGACTCTAACCTGTGAAGATAGTGGACTCCAAGATCAAAGAGCTGCGAAACAAAACCGTCACAATGGTCAAGATCTTATGGTCAAACGGAGGGCGAAGAGTTCACCTGGGAACCAGAAGCCCTCGTTCGGGAGAGATACCCGGTACTGTTTCCCCAGGTATGTCATCCTTTAAACCCCGACTTTAGCCAATTTTCGGGGACGAAAATCTCTTTATTTTTATTGGATTGTAACATCCCGACTTTTATTGGGCCACTAGACCCTAGTGAGCCCAATAAAAGTAGGCCCGAGCAGTAGAAAACGACCATTTCGGGTATCGTAGCGCGCCACTACCTCATTATTATGAATAGTGACCGTACAAACCCCGAATTGACTTCCGTCAATTCCGTTGAACTCGTATGGACAGTACGTGCGCAACGGAATTCGTTGCACTTCGATCCGAGGTCGTTTGGAGAAAACGACCATTTCGGGTATCGTAGCGCCACACTACCTCATTATTATGAATAGTGACCGTACGAACCCCGAATTGACTTCCGTCAGTTCCGTTGAACTCGTATGGACAATACAAGCGCAACGGAATTCATTGCACTTCAATCCGAGGTCGTTTGGAGAAAACGACCATTTCAGGTATCGTAGCGCGCCACTACCTCATTATTATGAATAGTGACCGTACGAACCCCGAATTGACTTCCGTCAGTTCCGTTGAACTCGTATGGACAATACGAGCGCAACGGAATTCGTTGCACTTCGATCCGAGGTCGTTTGGAAAAAACGACCATTTCGAGTATCGTAGCGCGCCACTACCTCATTATTATGAATAGTGACCGTACGAACCCCGAATTGACTGCTGTCAGTTTCGTTAGGATCGTATGACCAATACAAGCACAACGGAACTCGTTGCGTCTCGACACGAGGTCGTATGGAGAGTATGCCATTTTAGTCCTATGCAGATCGCTTCAGTGCAACGCACGAGATATAAAGCATACGAACCCGGCATCGGCCCCGGCAACTCTTATCGTGCCCCGGGAGCCAAGGAGGACCCCGCCCTAAGTTGACTTAGTCAACCCCCCCCCCCCCCCCCCCCCGAACTCGAAATTGCTAAAGAAAAGGGGGGGGGGGGAGAGAAACCCCCCCCCCCCCCCTTGGGGGGGGGGGGGGGGGGGGAGGCTGCCCCTATTGGGGCAAGGGGCAAGAGAGAGAAAGGAAGGGGGGGGGGGGGGGGAGAAAATATCTCCCCCCACTCACCCTCCCTTCATACACGTGGAAGGGAGGGAGAGGGGGGGGGGGGGGGGAGAGCTCCCCTCCTTCCTATAAAAGGGGGGCAGCCCCTCTCCAATCCCCCCCACACCACCTCTCAGCTCTCCTCTGCCGGCAGCCCCCCCAGCCAGCCACCCCCTCCTCCCCCTTGCCGGAGCAAGCCGCCGCCACCACCTCCTCCCTCATGGCCGGCCGCCCCTCCACCCGAGCCCCTAACCAGGTAGAACCACCTCCCCTCCTCCTTCCCACCTCCCGGAGGAAGACCCCCCCTCCCCCTGTCGCCGGAGCGCCGCCGGCTGCTGCCCCGAGCGTTGCAAGGTTCGGGGAGGAGGCGGCCGAGGAAGCCCTCTCCCCCAGCGCCGGCGGTGGCGCTGGGGGGGAGGGGGTCCCCCTCGAGAACCTCGGCGCCGGCACAGGGGAGGCGGCCGGGCCGCCGGCGGGCACGGCCGGCGGCGCCCGTGGCCTCCCCCTCCTCCCCGCACTTCCTGTAGGGGGATAACCCCCTCCCTCAGCTGCGGCCGGTGGCTCCAGGCCGCCGGGCCACCGCCGGAGGGTTGCCCCCTCCCCGGCGCCCCGACCAGGGGCGGCAGGGAGGGCTGCGCACGAGGAGGCGGCGGCACAGCAAGTCGGCATGGCTCGTGCCGGCTGCGCCGCGCCTCCCCGTCCCCTCTGCCCCACGTTCCGGTGGGGTCCGGCGGCGCCAGGCCACCGGGCCACCACCGGAGTAGGCGCCGACCCCCGGCGCACCGACCGGGGGCGGCACCGGTGGCCCCTCGGCGGGGGCGGCGGCGCAGCGGGCCTGCATGGCCCATGCAGGCCACGCCACCGCCTCCCGCCCTCTGTATCACCTCCCCCGGCGGTGGCCGGCGGCGCCAGGCCACCGGACCACCCCCGGAGGAGTCTCCGGCCCCCGGCGCACCGATCGGGAGCGGCACCGGCCCCAGCCGGCCGCTGCCCGGCGGTGGCAGCGGCTGCCACCCGTGCGCGAGCGGGGGCCGCACGATCTCCCCCAGGAGATCGAGCGGCCCCCATTTCCTTAACCCCGCCCCCGCCTCAAACTGTGCGCCCCCCAGCGGATCCACGGCGGATCCGCTGTGGGGACCCAAGGAGTGCGCCCGGTGTGGCGCCCCCTGCTCTCTTCCCTGCCTCTAACCGCACCCCACCCCCCTGTTTCCCTTCCCCATTTTTCTGAGGAAAAATGGGGCCTTTTCAAAAGAAATTTCCTAAATGAAAATTGTGCCCCACTCTTAGGGGCACCTCATGTATTTTTTTGGGATTTTTGGGAGGAGTTTTACTATTTTTAAAACCCATTATAATGTTTATTTTAGGAAATAAAGTGCCCAAATGAGTTTCTAAAATTCCCCAAAAATTAGGGGCTCTAAGTATAGGTATTTTGCAAATACTATCAAAGTTGGGAGGTGCGACCTTTTGATTTGATCCCTTAAAGGCTTTTACAATCAAAAATAGATGCCCGGAAAAGAGCGATATTCATCGAAATAAATCGGCGCCCCTCGACGCATATTTTAAGATGCTTATCAAAATCATGCGTATTAATCTAAAGAATCGGCTAAGCTCGGAAAAGCAACGCAAAAAATCGGAACGACTTCGCGGCGCGGCACCGAAATTTAACCCCGCCGCGACGATAATAAAAGAACGGAGTCGTCGATCGAAGCCTCCTCTTATGGAGTGATTGGACTACTAACCATTTCTTCTTATGCTTTTACTGCTTTCCGTACTTTCAATTAAATCCAGTCTCGCACTGGTCCCCCGCACTTATTTTCTGTACTTTCAATCAAATCAAGTCTCGCACTGGTCCCCCGCACTTATTTTCTGTACTTTCAATTAAATCCAGTCTCGCACTGGTCCCCCGCACTTATTTTCTGTACTTTCAATTAAATCCAGTCTCGCACTGGTCCCCCGCACTTACTTTCTGTACTTTCAATTAAATCCAGTCTTGCACTGGTCCTATCATTATGGCCTCTGCTTTCGGCCTACTATTCTGTTTATTACATGGTCTCTGCTTTCGGCCTACTATTCTGTTTATTACATGACCTTTGCTTTCGGCCTACTTTCTGCTTATCGTTATGGCTTCTGCTTTCGGCCTACATTTCTGTTTAATGTTACGGCCCCTGCTTCGGCCTATTTTACTTGCTAGTGCAGAGCTGCCGTGGCAACAAATGCGATGCTTATCCTCCCTTCCGCGAGACCTTAGTTGGGGAAAACCCGGAGTTGAGTCTCTCCTCCCAGGTTAGCCCCAAGCAAGGAGCCCTCATACCGCTAAGCCTCCCGGTCAAAGGTCGTGCGACCGGTCGAGTAGAATTGCCACGTGGCCCAAAGGTTTGTTTTATATATAGCGGGTGAAGATTGATTGGGAGTGGCGGGTTGGTCACGCTCGCAGACCGTTCGTACCGGTGCGGGTGGGTTGACGACTCATGGCGACAGGGAGATGTGCGCAGCGGGTTATCACCCTCCGAACCTGCAGTTTTGCCTCCGCTGGTCGGCCTACAAATCGGCTCGCCGGATGTCGCTCACATCCCGTTGGTACACCAAGTTGTACAGGAGGGCCTGAATGATACGGTACGACTACATTCAGAAGTGGCAAGACTGGCCACTGTCACCGACGGCCACATCGGTGAGGCCCGCGGGGTTAGCTCCCCTGCTTGAACGAAAGCGGTCTAAACTGTGTCGACACAGGATCTTTTGTGTGCGTACGGGTTTGAATACCTGGGTGTGTGTCTGCGCGATATAGTTGTTGAAACCAGTAACCCGGTTTCGACGTTCGCAAGGGGGATGCAGCTAACCCTTACTTGACCTGAGCGAGACCCTTGACCAGTCACTAAGAACTAGGAGAACTTGCCCTTGAAGAGCACTTGAGTCTAAAAATGAACCCCTTAAGCTTCAGCGAGGAGGTCCCACCACATACCCAGAAGATCTTAGAGAGCTTCCCCTCCCAAGTCAATGCTGAGCCTGGGCACCTTGGAGGGCACTAAGGAACACCTCACCGACCACCTTCAACGTCAAGGGGAGGGGAGGGGTAGTGCTTGCTCACACGCGAGGGAGGGGGTAGGAATCAACCCTTCCCAAGGTGTCCATGGGGGTCTATTTATAGACTTTCCCAAAAATGGACTGCGGATAGCCAAGATCCTGCTATCCGCAGTCCAACCATGACCACGAACGATCAACGCATGAGGGGGAGCGAGTGGGACTCGAGATGCCCACTTCCCCCCTCACGGGAGGTCAGGCCAGTCTCCCCCCAATGTACCGGGCGAGTGGGGGAATCCCTCCCACTCGCCCAAAGGGGGGTGGCGAGTGGGAGGGCCCCTCCCACTCGCCCCCAAGGTGGCCGGCGAGTGGGAGGGCTCCTCCCACTCGCTCGGCGAGTGGGAGTGCCCCTCCCACTCGCCCGGCGAGTGGGAGGGTCCCTCCCACTCGCCCGGGTGAGTGGGAGGGTCTCTCCCACTCGCCTAAGGGTGATTGGCGAGTGGGAGGCCCCTCCCACTCGCCCGAAGAGAGTCGGGGGAGCGGGTGCTCCCCCCGCCTTCCCCGCAGCCTCTCTTTGCCTTGGTCGGTTTCGACCGCCCCATGTGGTCGTTTTGTCCGTCCTGGCCACCCTTGCTATCTTGGCTTCATCCGGGTCGGGTCGCACCGACTCGGGAAATATGAGGGTTGTACACAATCCCCGCTCTTTGCGAGCTTGCCCCAAGCTCGGAAAGAAAGTCCAACCCACCTATTTGACGAGTAGGTGGGACCTTAGGGGAATCCACGAAAGGATCCGTCATCGGGGAACCTCTGCCAAGCTTTTCAGCTGAAATTACTTTGAGATGAAGGGAAAACCCTTCTCCTATTCACACCCCTCCTTTGAGCCGAGCCTAACTGGAGGTGGAGAACACTCGACACCTTAGGTCGAGCTAAACCCGACCGAAGGTGGAGGGAAACTCAACACCTCTAGTCGAGCTGAGCTCGGCCTGAGGTGGAAGGTGGGAAACTCAACACCTCTAGTCGAGTTGAACTCGACCCGAGGTGGGGAACGAACCTTTCTCCACTAAACACCCCTCCGGCGAGCCGAGCTCAACAGGAGGTGGAGAAAGCTCAACACCTGAGGTCGGACTAAGCTCGACCGAAGGTGGAGGGAGACTCGACACCTCTAGTCGAGCTGAACTCGACCCGGGGTGGGGAACGAACCTTTCTCCACTAAACACCCCTCCGGCGAGCCGAGCTCAACAGGAGGTGGAGAAAGCTCAACACCTGAGGTCGGACTAAGCTCGACCGAAGGTGGAGGGAGACTCGACACCTCTAGTCGAGCTGAACTCGACCCGAGGTGGGGAACGAACCTTTCTCCACTAAACACCCCTCCGGCGAGCCGAGCTCAACAAGAGGTGGAGAAAGCTCAACACCTGAGGTCGGACTAGAGGTCGACCGAAGGTGGAGGGAGACTCGACACCTCTAGTCGAGCTGAACTCGACCCGAGGTGGGGAACGAACCTTTCTCCACTAAATACCCCTCCGGTGAGCCGAGCTCAACAGGAGGTGGAGAAAGCTCAACACCTGAGGTCGGACTAAGCTCGACCGAAGGTGGAGGGAGACTCGA
The DNA here is from genome assembly GCA_033032865.1 of Dactylorhiza incarnata. Taxonomy (NCBI): domain Eukaryota; kingdom Viridiplantae; phylum Streptophyta; class Magnoliopsida; order Asparagales; family Orchidaceae; genus Dactylorhiza; species Dactylorhiza incarnata. The sequence goes on along the minus strand of JAWHQI010000340.1, from coordinate 875,709 downwards.
CACCTCTAGTCGAGCTGAACTCGACCCGAGGTGGGGAACGAACCTTTATCCACTAAACACCCCTCCGGTGAGCCGAGCTCAACAGGAGGTGGAGAATGCTCAACACCTGAGGTCGGACTAAGCTCGACCGAAGGTGGAGGGAGACTCGACACCTCTAGTCGAGCTGAACTCGACCCGAGGTGGGGAACGAACCTTTCTCCACTAAACACCCCTCCGGCGAGCCGAGCTCAAAAGGAGGTGGAGAAAGCTCAACACCTGAGGTCGGACTAAGCTCGACCGAAGGTGGAGGGAGACTCGGCACCTCTAGTCGAGCTGAACTCGACCCGAGGTGGGGAACGAACCTTTCTCCACTAAACACCCCTCCGGCGAGCCGAGCTCAACAGGAGGTGGAGAAAGCTCAACACCTGAGGTCGGACTAAGCTCGACCGAAGGTGGAGGGAGACTCGACACCTCTAGTCGAGCTGAACTCGACCCGAGGTGGGGAACGAACCTTTCTCCACTAAACACCCCTCCGGTGAGCCGAGCTCAACAGGAGGTGGAGAAAGCTCAACACCTGAGGTCGGACTAAGCTCGACCGAAAGTGGAGGGAAACTCAACACCTCTAGTCGAGCTGAACTCGGCCTGAGGTGGAAGGTGGGAAGTCCACACCTACCAGGGAGCCGAGCTCACCTGGAAGGGGAGGGGACTCCACACCTACCAGGGAGCCGAGCTCACCTGGAGGGGGAGGAAACTCCACACCTACCAGGGAGTCGAGCTCACCTGGGGGACTCCACACCTACCAGGGAGCCGAGCTCACCTGGAGGGGGAGGAAACTCCACACCTACCAGGGAGTCGAGCTCACCTGGGGGGGGGGGGGGGGGGAAACTCCACACCTACCAGGGAGCCGAGCTCACCTGGAGGGGGAGGAAACTCCACACCTACCAGGGAGCCGAGCTCACCTGGAGGGGGAGAAAACTCCACACCTACCAGGGAGCCGAGCTCACCTGGAAGGGGAGGGGACTCCACACCTACCAGGGAGCCGAGCTCACCTGGAGGGGGAGGAAACTTCACACCTACCAGGGAGCCGAGCTCACCTGGAGGGGGAGAGAAACTCCACACCTACCAGGGAGCCGAGCTCACCTGGAAGGGGAGGGGACTCCACACCTACCAGGGAGCCGAGCTCACCTGGAGGGGGAGGAAACTTCACACCTACCAGGGAGCCGAGCTCACCTGGAGGGGGAGAGAACTCCACACCTACCAGGGAGTCGAGCTCACCTGGAGGGGGAGGAAACTCCACACCTACCAGGGAGTCGAGCTCACCTGGAGGGGGAGGAAACTCCACACCTACCAGGGAGCCGAGCTCACCTGGAGGGGGAGGAAACTCCACACCTATCAGGGAGCCGAGCTCACCTGGAGGGGGAGGAAACTCCACACCTACCAGGGAGCTGAGCTCACCTGGAGGGGGAGGAAACTCCACACCTACCAGGGAGCCGAGCTCACCTGGAGGGGGAGGAAACTCCACACCTACCAGGGAGCCGAGCTCACCTGGAGGGGGAGGGGACTCCACACCTACCAGGGAGCCGAGCTCACCTGGAGGGGGAGGAAACTTCACACCTACCAGGGAGCCGAGCTCACCTGGAGGGGGAGGGAACTCCACACCTACCAGGGAGTCGAGCTCACCTAGGGGGGGAGGAAACTTCACACCTACCAGGGAGCCGAGCTCACCTGGAGGGGGAGAGAACTCCACACCTACCAGGGAGTCGAGCTCACCTGGAGGGGGAGGAAACTCCACACCTACCAGGGAGTCGAGCTCACCTGGAGGGGGAGGAAACTCCACACCTACCAGGGAGTCGAGCTCGCCTGGAGGGGGAGGAAACTCCACACCTATCAGGGAGCCGAGCTCACCTGGAGGGGGAGGAAACTCCACACCTACCAGGGAGCCGAGCTCACCTGGAGGGGGAGGAAACTCCACACCTACCAGGGAGCCGAGCTCACCTGGAGGGGGAGGAAACTCCACACCTACCACGGAGCCGAGCTCACCTGGAGGGGGAGGAAACTCCACACCTACCAGGGAGCCGAGCTCACCTGGAGGGGGAGAAAACTCCACACCTACCAGGGAGCCGAGCTCACCTGGAAGGGGAGGGGACTCCACACCTACCAGGTAGCCGAGCTCACCTGGAGGGGAAGGAAACTTCACACCTACCAGGGAGCCGAGCTCACCTGGAGGGGGAGAGAACTCCACACCTACCAGGGAGTCGAGCTCACCTGGAGGGGGAGGAAACTCCACACCTACCAGGGAGTCGAGCTCACCTGGAGCGGGAGGAAACTCCACACCTACCAGGGAGCCGAGCTCACCTGGAGGGGGAGGAAACTCCACACCTATCAGGGAGCCGAGCTCACCTGGAGGGGGAGGAAACTCCACACCTACCAAGGAGCCGAGCTCACCTGGAGGGGGAGGAAACTCCACACCTACCAGGGAGCCGAGCTCACCTGGAGGGGGAGGAAACTCCACACCTACCAGGGAGCCGAGCTCACCTGGAGGGGGAGGAAACTCCACACCTACCAGGGAGCCGAGCTCACCTGGAGGGGGAGAAAACTCCACACCTACCAGGGAGCCGAGCTCACCTGGAAGGGGAGGGGACTCCACACCTACCAGGGAGCCGAGCTCACCTGGAGGGGGAGGAAACTTCACACCTACCAGGGAGCCAAGCTCACCTGGAGGGGGAGGGGACTCCACACCTACCAGGGAGCCGAGCTCACCTGGAGGGGGAGGAAACTTCACACCTACCAGGGAGCCGAGCTCACCTGGAGGGGGAGAGAACTCCACACCTACCAGGGAGTCGAGCTCACCTGGAGGGGGAGGAAACTCCACACCTACCAGGGAGTCGAGCTCACCTGGAGGGGGAGGAAACTCCACACCTACCAGGGAGCCGAGCTCACCTAGAGGGGGAGGAAACTCCACACCTATCAGGGAGCCGAGCTCACCTGGAGGGGGAGGAAACTCCACACCTACCAGGGAGCCGAGCTCACCTGGTGGAAACTCCACACCTACCAGGGAGCCGAGCTCACCTGGAGGGGGAGGAAACTCCACACCTACCAGGGAGCCGAGCTCACCTGGAGGGGGAGGAAACTCCACACCTACCAGGGAGCCGAGCTCACCTGGAGGGGGAGGGAAATCAACACTTTCTCGAACTACCGGGGGCGGAGGACCAGTTCACATCCCAGGTGCTTACCTTCACTGAGGGGCGGAGAGATTCAACCATCTTACCGAACCGATCGTCCTTCTTGAAATCTCACCTGCCGCGAGTCAACCTGATGAACCTCCCATCTGTCGGCATGACTGAGCCTGGAGAATGGTCTATAGTCAGGGATCTTACCGATTGGAGGCGGAAGTACCCGTCCGCGTCCTAGGTGCTTACCTTCACCTGGAGGCAGAGGAACTCAACGCCTTCCCAACCTGACTGGAGGTGGAAGTACCCATCCACGTCCTAGGGGCTTAGCTCACCTAGATGCAGAGGAACTCAACGCCTTCCCAATTCAATTGAAGGAGGAAGTACCCATCCACGTCCTAGGGGCCCAGCTTACCTGGAGGTAGAGGAACTCAACGCCTTCCCAGTCCGACTGGAGGTGGAAGTACCCATCCACGTCCTAGGGGCTTAGCTCACCTGGATGCAGAGGAACTCAACGCCTTCCCAATCCAATTGGAGGCGGAAGTACCCATCCACGTCCTAGGGGCCTAGCCTACCTGGAGGTAGAGGAACTCAACGCCTTCCCAGTCCAGCTACCAAGTAGCGACTCGACCCGATGAGCCTCCCATCTGCCGGCATGACTGAGCCCGGAGAATGGTCTCTAGTCGGGGATACTACCAAATGGGAGCGGAGTACCCATCCACGTCCTAGGTGCTTACCTTCACCTGGAGGCAGAGGAACTCAACACTTACCCCAAGCCACTTAGTCAAGGCGTTACCTGAAACCTCTTCATTCATCGTCGAGGAGCTACCTGCTTATTACAACGCGCCCCTCTGGGCCTACTTGGTCACATGCATCTTGACCATCTCTTTCCTCATCTCCTCCACTTTCTCTGTATTCTTATTCCTTTCCTTTCTCCTGGTCCTTCCTGCTTCCTTGGTCAACCTGCAGGTGGGAGACTTGCCTCTGGAACCGATCTGCGTAGCTTCGTGGCGTCTCCCCGTGCTTTTGTTGAATCAGGAACAGGGACTACGCCCCCTTCCTGTTGAGACGGAGGCATCCTCCCTGCCCCTCACTCGGGGCAGCTGGCCCCAGGAGAGCCGTTGAAGAGCGCTTGCGCTTGAAGGCTCAAGCCTTCCTCCGAGGCTGGCCCCTTCCCTTGCCAACACGCTTACTCTATCTCCATCAAAGACGTCAAGGCGAGCACAGGTGTTGGCGATGTCGTGTACTCGCCCTGAGGGGGGAGTGCAAACCGCAAGACTTCCCGGATTGACTTCCTGAACTCCTCGAAGTCACCTTTCTTCATGCACTCCCCGGCAGGGGTGAGTCCCCCGGCTCATCGCTTCCAGCCATGAGACTTGCCCAGAGCTTTCCGAACTAGCTGCTTCCACGCTCACCGCACCATAATGTTGAAACCAGTAACCCGGTTTCGACGTTCGCAAGGGGGATGCAGCTAACCCTTACTTGACCTGAGCGAGACCCTTGACCAGTCACTAAGAACTAGGAGAACTTGCCCTTGAAGAGCACTTGAGTCTAGAAACGAACCCCTTAAGCTTCAGCGAGGAGGTCCCACCACATACCCAGAAGATCTTAGAGAGCTTCCCCTCCCAAGCCAATGCTGAGCCTGGGCACCTTGGAGGGCACTAAGGAACACCTCACCGACCACCTTCAACGTCAAGGGGAGGGGAGGGGTAGTGCTTGCTCACACGCGAGGGAGGGGGTAGGAATCAACCCTTCCCAAGGTGTCCATGGGGGTCTATTTATAGACTTTCCCAAAAATGGACTGCGGATAGCCAAGATCCTGCTATCCGCAGTCCAACCATGACCACGAACGATCAACGCATGAGGGGGAGCGAGTGGGACTCGAGATGCCCACTTCCCCCCTCACGGGAGGTCATGCCAGTCTCCCCCCAATGTACCGGGCGAGTGGGGGAATCCCTCCCACTCGCCCAAAGGGGGGTGGCGAGTGGGAGGGCCCCTCCCACTCGCCCCCAAGGTGGCCGGCGAGTGGGAGGGCTCCTCCCACTCGCTCGGCGAGTGGGAGTGCCCCTCCCACTCGCCCGGGTGAGTGGGAGGGTCTCTCCCACTCGCCTAAGGGTGATTGGCGAGTGGGAGGCCCCTCCCACTCGCCCGAAGAGAGTCGGGGGAGCGGGTGCTCCCCCCGCCTTCCCCGCGGCCTCTCTTTGTCTTGGTCGGTTTCGACCGCCCCATGTGGTCGTTTTGTCCGTCCTGGCCACCCTTGCTATCTTGGCTTCATCCGGGTCGGGTCGCACCGACTCGGGAAATATGAGGGTTGTACAATAGTGTTGTGTGGTTGCTATACGGCGCAAATACGGGCTTTAGGGCAAGCGGCCCTATCTATATATATATACATATATATATACATATTCACCTGCTGCTAACCCTCTTCCTTGCTTCGGCTATTTCATTTCTGTCCTTTAGCCGCCCCCCCCGGATAAGGATCCGGGGAGGGGATGTATTGTTCTACTTAGCTCTGTGACTAACGGTTACTTCTTATAACCAATCACATGAAACGGGACAGCGCGAAGCCCCCACCCCGCAGGATGAGATACGTGCCTTAGAGATGGCCCGATCGGACACCCCAGCCTCTCCTCCCATCTTCAGAGACGTGAGTGCGAGAGAATAAAGACTAGCCTAGGGCTCCTTGTTGTTTTGGACTATGTAGCCTTCGGGCAATATTTCGTAAACGATAGGCTCCGGCTATATTTAAATATATAATATAAGCAGTGTGCTTGTTTTCTTTATATTATCTGCTTCCGCTGTGCGATCTGATGTGATGTAATGATTCTTGTGCCTGACAAAGAGACCGCTCAGTGCTTGAGTGGGTGGGACGTCGCCACCCGGAAAGCGCCGTGTGGTCCTCTTTCGGCAGTAAGATCCCCCCCTCCCTGAACTCGGTTCAGTCTGGGGAGGGGGGGTCTTACACCCACACTCCGTGGTTACGACATGTTAGTTGGTTTGGTGCTACGAGCTGTAGACTCGGTAGTTTTAAGAGCGGACTGGTTAGTACGGTGAGCTTGTGACTCAGAGATGGTTGTTGATGGCAGACAGGTTAGCCCGGGGAGCTTATGGCTCGGAGGTAGGTAGTAGAACATGTTGCATGTGCACTGAAGGTGGTGGGTCTTCGGTATTGGCGGTCGTTCACACCGACGTCAATACGTTGACTCGGCAAGTGTGGTATTTACACTTAGCCATGAAAGTCTGGTGGTCCAGCCAGTAAGAGTACGCAGATGCTCCGCGGGTTTTGCGTTGAGGCGTACGATAGGTCTAGGTTAGGTAGTGTGAATACCAACCTAGAGGTGGGCGAGGCCCAACCCACCGCTTCCGTTTGCCACTACGGGAGTATCCTGGGAGTCTAGCTCGCTCCAAAAAGGGGGAACTAAAGGTCTATGCGCATAGAGTCGTAGTGAGTGAGTTGCACTTGTATGAACATAACATAACATCATACCTTGCATGTCATAGCATAAAACACTGCATTTCAACCTACCCCTAACGTATAAGTCGGGTATAGGATTCTTATACGGTAGGCATTGCTAAACGACCCCTTGGTCTATAGGTTTGTATGGGCATTCCTATAAATCAATGGTTACTTTTCTATTACTACTGTCTCTACTTACTGCACTTTACTTATTCTTTACCTGCTTTTACTATGCCCCTTTACTGCTTCAGTTATATAAATATGCACATGTGTAGTGTAGAAATATTTCCTGTACCACTGTCACCTGCTCTTGTTATACCCCTTGCTGTCCTCCGCTTCATCCTCCCGCACGGTGCCTAGGAGCCATTGGGGGTGGGGTGGGGAACATAAGGCTTAGTCTTTTTGACTAACGGTCGGTGGACCATATCATTTTAGGAGATCGAGGAGACGCAGCAACACCAGAGGCCGCTGCAGACGGAGGCGGACCAGTCTAGTACAGGAGCACAGGATTCAGGATCAGTGAGTGATTAGTAGTTAGCTTCCGCGAGTGATCTTGTAGTGAGGATATGATGTACAGGGCATGAGCCCTTTATTATTGTAACCCTTGTTATCTTTTATTCAGTTATATCTGTGGACATTCACCTTTATAATTCATGTGATTGTGGACTTGAGCTTCTTATTTGTTCATGTATACCTTCTTCTTCGTGATCGAATTGGCCGGCAGGATCGGCGTTTTGTAGTGGCGACCTTCCCAAGCGAAGGTGTCACCGCAAAGCGGCGGTTCTGGGCCTAAGACCCGGATGTTTGAAAAGAAAAAAAATGGGGTCTTACAGATCAGCACTACCATTGTCGGCGGCGCGGCGGTGTCTGAGACGTCAGATGCGGATTCCTCCCTGCTATGGCATGCCAGACTTGGCCACATGAGCGAGAGAGGACTGTTGGAGCTTCACAAGAAGGGCCTATTGAAAGGGGTCAAGACATGCAAATTGGACTTCTGCGAGACCTGCGTTCTCGGGAAGCAGCACAAGGTGAAGTTCGTGACATCTATGAAGCGGAGCAAGAAGGCACTGGAGTATATACACTCAGACGTCTGGGGGCCAGCCCCAGAGCCATCACTTGGAGGTCAAGCGCGACGTTATCTTTGACGATACCTCTATGCTAAAGAAATCTCAGTCTCATTTTAAAGAGGTGGAGAAGACTCCAGTCACACCAGTGGAGGTGGAGCTGGAGGGAAATGACAAAGCTCACGATGATGATTCCTCCGACCCGGAGGATACTGACACTATGCAACCTACCGAGGCAGAGCCGTATTCGATTGCTAGAGGCAAGTCTAGGAGAGAGGTCCGACTACCTCTTAGGCTACAGGACACTGTAGCATACGCATTTCAGGTTATCTCCTCAGATCCTTGTTCCTTTCGTGAAGCTATAGAGAGCAGGGATATCTCTCAGTGGAAAGCTGACATGGAGGAAGAGATGAAGTCTCTTCAGAAGAACAAGACGTGGGATTTGGTTACCTTACCAAAGGGAGACAAAGCAATCAGTTCAAAGTGGGTGTTCAGGAAAAAAGAGCCCGCATCAGGAAAAGATCAGTGGAGATACAAAGCCAGATTCGTTGCCAAGGGGTTCGCGCAGAAGAAAGGAGTTGATTTCGATGAAATCTTCTCACCGGTGGTAAAGCACTGTTCGATCCGGGTGTTACTTGCTATGGTGGCCATGGAGGATATGGAGCTGGAGCAGATGGACGTGAAGACGGCTTTTCTTCACGGCAGTCTAGAGGAGGAGATCTATATACTGCAACCTGAGGGATTCATCCGTGCTGGTGACGAGAAAAAGGTGTGCAAGCTGAAGAGATCTCTCTACGGTTTGAAGTAGGCTCCGAGGATGTGGTACAAAAGGTTTGACACATTAATAATTTCGCATGGTTACAGCAGGAGCCAGTACGACAGTTGTGTCTACTATAGGTTCCTGGCAAACAGAGATATTCTGATTCTGATGCTCTATGTCGACGACATGCTGATTGCTTGCAAGTCAGCCCAGGATATCAAATCTCTGAAGCAGAAGCTACATGCTGAATTTGAGATGAAAGATCTTGGTCACGCTCAGAAGATCCTTGGGATGGAGATCAAGCGAGACAGGAAGAGAGGCATGCTCTGGCTCTCTCAGACTGATTATATTCAGAAGGTTCTAGAAAAGTTCAACATGATGGAGTCTAAAGCTGTTACGACTCCCTTGGGACAACAGTTCAGATTATCAGCACAACAGTGTCCTGACTCAGAGGAGGAACGCCAGAAGATGCTCAAGGTTCCGTACGCTAGTGCGGTTGGGTGCTTGATGTATGCGATGATATGTACGAGACCAGATATCGCTCAGGCTGTGAGCATGGTCAGCAGATACATGGCGAACCCAGGACGACAGCACTGGGAAGCAGTCAAGTGGATTCTAAGGTATCTGAATGGAACGCCAAACGTCGGTTTACTGTTCAAAAAGAGCGAAGGTGCTGGAGTTTTAGAGGGCTTCAACGATTCGGATTATGCGGGTGACCTCGATCGAAGAAGATCTACATCTGGGTATATCTTCCTTCTTGGTGATGGTCCCGTCAGTTGGAAAGCCACTCTTCAGGACATAGTAGCTCTATCTACGACAAGGCGGAGTACATTGCTGCAGTGGAAGCGGCAAAGGAAGTCATCTGGCTTAAAGGTCTCGCCAAAGAACTCAGGATTTCTCAGGAGGCGGTGAAGCTGCACTGTGACAGTCAGAGTGCGATTTGTCTTGCCAAGGACCCGGTCTATCAAGCAAGGACAAAACACATCGACGTGTGCTACCACAAGTTGAGGGAGTTCGTTGGAGGTGGAGACATACTGCTGCTGAAAGTCCCCACGGAGGACAATGTTGCGGACATGTTGACAAAGCCTGTATCGGGAGTCAAGTTCAAGCACTGCCTTGACTTGGCTCACATTTGTGTCTGCTGATCGTGGTGACCCCAGGGAGAGGGGGTAGTTTTCCGGAGGGAGATGATCCAAGTTTCAGGTGGAGCCCATCATGCGTGAGGCGTCAAGGTGGAGATTGTTGGAATATGCCGCCTCCCTGGATTCCCGGACCGCCATTAATGGCGTGGTTAGAGATTTTTGGAAGGATCCCGGGCTGCCATCTAAGGCGCGTTTCTTCTCAGATTTGGAATGATTTCATTCCCTTGGCAGCTTTATTTTTCTTCCTTGTTTGGGCTGCCATTGATAGCAGCTTCCTTTCTTGTGGCCACTGCCATTTATGGCTCTTTTTTCCCTTTTGTTCTCTCCTCCCTTCATCTATATATAGAGGGCTAAAACGTGAGCCTCAATACAACCGAAATCAGAAGTGGAGGAGGAGGTGCGACTGTGCATTCGTGAGAGAAAGAGGCTAGCGGCGGTGACGGCGGGATCTCAGGCAGAGATTCCTTGGAGGCCGGCGACGCTCCAAGTGCGCCTCCGTGCACTCTGCTCCAAGCACGCTCCGTGCACTCCGCTCCAAGCGTGCTTGGAGCCGAGCGCCTCCGTGCGTCTCCGTGCGCCTCCGTGCGCTCCTCTCTCAAGACCACTCCAAGCACGCCTCCGTGCGCTCAAGAACACGCACGCCTCCGTGAGCTCAAGAACAAACGTGTCAGTCACCATCAAGACCAGCACTCCAAACTCCTCTCGCACAACAGGAGACAAGGCACAGAGACAAAGACGCACAAAGTGCATCGATCCAACCTTCGAGCAGCAATCAAAGTTTCCAGAGCGCTCAGAGCGCAGCATTCCCCTCTGTAACAGGCAGAAGACTTAGCACCGTGAGCGGTGGCTTGTCACCCTCCAAACACCTCTTTCTCTCACAACAATTGTAGCGAGAGGCGGTCTGTCGCCCTCGAGTTCTTCAAAAAAAAAAAGCTATGTACAGCAACCAACAAATAGTGGAAGTTTTGGTCGGCACAGGTCCGACTGCGTGGTTTCCACCCAGTTGACGGGTTTTCCACGTTAAAAAAATTATCTTGTCAGTTTTCTCTTTTCTGCGACTGTTTGCACGCTCATCCGCTCCCGGGCTAAGACGGTCGATTTTCTGACCGGTTCAAGGAGCCTCGAGCAGACCGCAACAGTAATAATATTCCAACTCGCGTCATTTTCAAGACACAATCCAGAGAAAATGTTGTTCAATCCCTCCAAAAGCCGATCTTCGAGAGCTGGCAATGTATTTGTCCGCCCAACTTCAAGTCCCCCCTATTCGCAAAAGCTTTCAGAACACTTGAAAAACTATATTCATTTAGAGCTACGTGCAGAGGACTCGACCATTCTCTGGCAGATATCCAGTGCCTCTGAATTCTTGTTGCTCTAGATCTGCGCATATCGTGATCGGCGGTCGGGTGGTTCGTCGGTCCCGGCGGATACAAAGAAGGATGGCGGCGACGGCAAGAGGCGGGCGGGTTGGGAGTCACAATATGCGCGCGTTCAGGACTTCGGGTACAGGTCACGAGAAGGATCTGATCGGGGAGTGCACTGAGGTGGTGTTGTGGTGGTGTGCACGTAACAACGCTCATTTAATGGTGATTGTTTTTTATTTGGGTGTGCACATAGTCAATTGTGGTGTGCACTTAACATCATCTATAATTGATAAAAATATATGTATTTATTAACATGTTATTAGTTTAATATTAAAAACAATAAACTAATCATAAACTAAATATTAAAGTTTTAAAATGGTTCATTTGCTCAATTTCATGTTGAACTCAATTTTATTTCGAGCCGACTCGATTTTATTTTGAGTCGGCTCGGAATTGTCTGGGAATCGAGTCATTTTGAGTTGAGCGACTTGAAATAATTTTGATTTTGAGTCTATTTCGAGCCGAATCTGACTCAAAATTTTTAATTTCAAGCTGAGTCAAAATCGTTCGAACTTAACTTGAAATCATCCCTAGCTATATACTATTACAATAAAATTCATCTCAGTTATGTAATAAATGTTATTTTAACTAATGGTTATCATAGAATTTACAATGAGTTAAAATAATATAAATCATATTATATAGGGTGCTGTTATAAGCAAACCTTTTTTGGTTGCTAGCAAACCAATTTCTATGAGGTATTACGCGCCTTTTGAAAATACGCTTTGTACATGCATTTTTAGGAAAAGTGTTAAACACAAAAATTGTAGATCTCGTCGAGATCTACAACTTTCGCGTTGAACACTTTTCCTAAAAATGCACGCACAAGACCCTAAAATCGCCTTGATCGTAAATATAGTGAATTTTTGAAAAGAACAAGAAAATATGCCTTGTACATGCATTTTTAGGAAAAGTGTCCAACACGAAAGTTGTAGATCTCGACGAGATCTACAATTTTCGTGTTGGACACTTTTCCTAAAAATGCATGTACAAGACGTATTTTCAAAAGACGCGTAATAACTCATAGAAATTGGTTTGCTAGCAACCAAAAAAGGTTTGCTTATAACAGCACCCATTATATACTGTTTATAGTACAGTGGATTTTGTGTTCGTTAAGCTAATGTATTAATAGAAATGTTATCAGCAGTCCTAAAACTATTATTCTATATTGAAAAAAATATTTTTTAAATTTCTCATTTTATTCCGTTTAATAGTTGTCCAAAAATTCATACTCTAGTTTTCTCTCTCTATCTATCTCTCGCAAAAGCTTGTTAGGATTTTGACACCTCAACGCGCTCGGGGCGTTAGGATCGCGCCACGTCTACGATCCATGGGAGGTGTTCATTCCTATTTTGTGGCTTGTCCAGTTTAGGAATAAGATTTGGGTAGTTATTCTCCATATTAATTGAACCGGATATTATTTTCTTTTTGAGAAGGAGAATTGATTATGAAATCCCATAATGATGGTGATTTCATATTTTTTGGAATGCTATTTCCGGGCAATTCATGTTGGTCACCCATTTATTTGGGTATTAATTGTGGCCGGTTATCCTATTACTTAATTAGGAGTTATGTCCTAAATTTGATGTTTTTGTCTGTTGCTATTTATATTGGGGGGGGGGGGGGGGGGATCTAGCCTTGGCTGAATACATGCCTCCAAGGAGAAAATACCTCCATTCGTCAGAGGGGCGTTCGGCGGCGGCGGTGTTGTTTCCATGCGGAGGCGATCCAGGCGGACGACTGTCCAGGCGGAGGCGATCCAGGCGGACGACTGTCCAGGCGGAGGTGATCCAGGCGGCGGCGGCAGAAGGTTGATCCCGGCGTGCGGCGGCGGCGGGACTTGGTCCCGGTGGCAAAGCGGCAGCGCACGACGATCGTCCAGCGGAGGCGACGTGGTGGGGTCATCCAGAGCGGCAAGGCGGCGGTGGCAGCAGCGGTTGCAGGCGGCAGCAGTTCGGTTAGCGCCAGGGAGATATCGCCCGGCGATATCTCCGACGATAGCCTCGACGATAGCTCCAGAAGAAGTTTTGTTCTTGGTTTGTTTTTGAATTATTTCAATTTGTACTCTTGTAACTCCTGATTTATAGTGGATTTGTCCGGCGCGCTCTCCCCGTGGAGTAGGAGTCTCATACTCCGAACCACGTAATCTTTTGTGTCGTCTGTGTATGCTAGAATCTCGTTCCGCATTTTATTTTTGCAAGATACTGGTTCTTGCTCATTCGTGAAATTCCGTTGCGCTACCGCGGCTTAACTCGATCCGATTTCACAACAATTGGTATCAAAGCGAGGTTCCGCGGGGGTGATCGTCTGGACGTTCCGGTTTTCTGATTTGGGTCAACGGTGGGTGACGACATTGGTCCGCTCCCTATCTTCCCAGATCGGTTCTGCGAATATCATCTTGATCGCCCAGTAGCTTTGTGAGCAAGACAATGTCGGCAAAATTCGAGATTTCTAGGTACGACGGCAAGATTGATTTTGGCCTTTGGCAGAAGCGCATAAAGGCCGTTTTCGTCCAGCAAGGTCTTCACAAGGCTCTCCTCGGCAAGGAGAAGTCCGGAAAGAAGGATGACGAATGGGAGGAACTGGATCTGAAGGCCATAAGCACGATTCAGTTGAGTCTAGCCGATGAAGTGATGTATAATGTTGTCGACGCTGAGACAACGGAGGATCTTTGGAAGAAATTGGAGGAGCTATACATGTCGAAGTCTCTCACGAATAAGCTCTACGTGAAGAGACAGTTGTACAGCTTGAGGATGTCCGAGAGCAATCAGTTACTGGAGCACATGAACGTGTTCAACAGACTTATCTCCCAGTTGCGTAGCATGGACGTTAAGGTCGAGGAGGAAGACCAGGCTCTGCTCTTGTTGTCTTCATTGCCGAAGTCCTTCGATCATCTGGTCACCACGATTCTGTATGGGAAGGACACCCTGAAGATGGAAGAAGTGATGACGACGCTGCTCTCTAACGAAACGAGGAGCAAGTCGGGCCCTAGGGCCGACGAGGGCTTATTCGTGAAGAGCAAGGACACATTGAGTGGTAGATCGAGAGGGAAAGGCAAGAGGGAAGACCGACCTAGGGTAAAGTCCGTAGGCAGGAACACGTGTCACTACTGTAAAGAGGAAGGGCACTGGAAGGACAAGTGTCCGAAGCTGAAACTCAAGGAGCAGACGCATGAGGCAGATTTGGCTGCGGTGGCATCTGAGGATGAGAGCGACGCCGACGCTCTTCATGCTGCACCCAGCAGTGAGACCACAGGCCCCTGGATCTTGGATACAGGATGCACGTTCCACATGTGCCCGAAGAGAGAGTGGTTCTCCAGCTTTAGGCAACATGAGGGTGGTCGAGTTCGTATGGGGAACGTTTCAGAGTGCGAGATATCGGGAGTCGGTAACATCAGGATCAGGATGTTTGACGGAGTGGTTAGGACCCTCACCGACGTTCGGTATGTGCCCGACTTGAGGAAGAGTTTGATTTCGTTGGGCACTCTAGAGGCCGCCGGGTATTCCTTTACCAGTAACGGCGGATATTTGGAGGTCAGGAGAGGCGCGCAGACAGTCTTGAGAGGAGAGCGTTTCGGGTCGCTCTATAGACTGATTGGCACCACGACTGCCAGGGGAGGTGCGCAGAGAAAGGACCTTGAAGGAGGTAAAGTTTTCGCATCCGTGGGCGGAGAGTCATCTCAGGAGAGCCCAGACGCCGCAAAGGGAGCCATCCGGCTCAAGGGTCCCACCAGGGAACTCATGATCACCCAGGAGAAGGTGGAGTCGCACAGTGAGAGGTTGAGTGTGAGTCGTCTTGCAAAAGACTCGGTCTATAGGGCAAGGGCGAAGCTCGTCGGGGTGCGCCACCGGGAGTCGAGGGAGTTCGGTAGAGGTGGAGGCAGGAAGTTGCGGGAGATATCCTGGAGGGATATTAGTACGGACTTGCGAGGAAGTCCATCGACTGGAGTCAAGTTCAAGAGCGGTCTTGACTTGACTCATTCTGATGCGCGTTGATCGCGGTCAGGCCCCAGGGAGAGGGGGCTCGTAGTCGCCGGTAGTGGAGATTTAAGCAGAAGGTGGAGTTACGTTCGTCAAGGTGGAGTTTTTGTTCGCGTTAGGCGTCAAGGTGGAGATTGTTAGGATTTTGACACCTCAACGCGCTCGGGGCGTTAGGATCGCGCCACGTCTACGATCCATGGGAGGTGTTCATTCCTATTTTGTGGCTTGTCCAGTTTAGGAATAAGATTTGGGTAGTTATTCTCCCTATTAATTGGACCGGATATTATTTTCTTTTTGAGAAGGAGAATTGATTATGAAATCCCCTAATGATGGTGATTTCATATTTTTTGGAATGCTATTTCCGGGCAATTCATGTTGGTCACCCATTTATTTGGGTATTAATTGTGGCCGGTTATCCTATTACTTAATTAGGAGTTATGTCCTAAATTTGATGTTTTTTTTTCTGTTGCTATTTATATGGGGGGGATCTAACCTTGGCTGAATACATGCCTCCAAGGAGAAAATACCTCCATTCGTCAGAGGGGCGTTCGGCGGCGGCGGTGTTGTTTCCAGGCGGAGGCGATCCAGGCGGACGAATGTCCAGGCGGAGGCGATCCAGGCGGACGACTGTCCAAGCAGAGGTGATCCAGGCGGCGGCGGCAGAAGGTTGATCCCGGCGTGCGGCGGCGGCGGGACTTGGTCCCGGTGGCAGAGCGGCAGCGCACGACGGTCGTCCAGCGGAGGCGACGTGGTGGGGTCATCCAGAGCGGCAAGGCGGCGGTGGCAGCAGCGGTTGCAGGCGGCAGCAGTTCGGTTAGTGCCAGGGAGATATCGCCCGACGATATCTCCGGCGACAGCCTCGGCGATAGCTCCAGAAGAAGTTTTGTTCTTGGTTTGTTTTTGAATTATTTCAATTTGTACTCTTGTAACTCCTGATTTATAGTGGATTTGTCCGGCGCGCTCTCCTCGTGGAGTAGGAGTCTCATACTCCGAACCACGTAATCTTTTGTGTCATCTGTGTATGCTAGAATCTCGTTCCGCATTTTATTTTTGCAAGATACTGGTTCTTGCTCATTCGTGAAATTCCGTTGCGCTACCGCGGCTTAACTCGATCCGATTTCACAACAAAAGCTACTATCGTCAAACTATAAAATTGTTGAGGTATGTCGATATAACGGGTTAACGGATATTTGGTGGTTTGGTTAGGATCCGATAGAAATTCACTTACCCGTCAGGGATTTAGGGTTCGCTTTTAAATACTCCGCTAGGGGCAACGAATAGGTTGTTCCAAACTTGACAGTCATGCGGATGCTTCGAGCGCACTAATATTCTCGAAGCAGTTCGTTTGTGCGCCCTAGCCACTCTCCCGTACGTGAAAGTGCCCGCCGCTCTCGCTTCTTCTCTGGTCTTGGAGCAGGTCGTCGCCGCTCCTGTGCGTTTTCGACGACGATGAGGATCGACAACGACGATTCGTTCTCTTCTATGCGAGATCGTCGCCGCTCCTCGTTCCCAAGTAGCGATCCCGACGTTGATCGTTTCTTCGTTTGATACCATGTCCTCGACGTGCTAGGACAGAGCCGCTCGATCCTTCATAGAAGACGATCCTGATCGAAGCGACGGGTGGATCCGTTTCTCTCGCTCGCTGCTGAGTTTTCTTCTCTTCTTCGGCTGGCGCAGTTGAAGGCGTTCTCGGTGTTCATGGTGACCGATCGGGAAGAAGGAAGGTTCCGCAGATCCCTAGCAGACGGCTTGGGTCTCAGATGCACCCTTCCCGCCGATCGACAAGACGGGCTCTTCCCGCCGATCGACGAGACGCCCTCCTGATCGACAGGACGCCCTTCCGATCAGCTAGACTCGCTCTTCCCGCCGATCGACGAGACGATCTCTTCACCTTCCCGTCGATCGACGTGACGGGGTCTTCCCCGCTTTTCCTGACGATTTTTCTCGTTTGCTTTCTGTCTGGAGGAGCAAAGTGTAAGACCCCAAATTTCATGTGCACGCCAAAATACCAAAAATGAAAATGAATTGAAGTCAGGGAGCTAGCGCCAGGCGCTAGCGCTAGCACCGGCGATAGTGTCTCTTAGCGGTACCGACTCAGGGCTAGCGCCAGGCGCTAGCCACTAGCACCGGTGGTGGCGGGAAAATCTTAAATACCAAGAATTCCGACTCTTTTCTCATTTCCTTTGAGATTCTCTGTCTTTTCATGGTTTGAGAGCTGAGAGCTGAGGATTAGAAGAGAGATTAAGGGTGGGCCTTTCGTTGTGTGAAGGGCAAATTCACGAAGGCGGTTTTGTGTGCTTGCGCCATCAGCGATTCCGTGGAGAGGGTGCTGGTTCAGCGAGTTTCCTCCGGATCAAGCTCAGTTCTATGGAACCGAAACGGCCTACGAGGGTAACGAATCTTCTCCCTAATCCTTGGACATGTACGTCCTTTGATTTGCATGTATTTCGGGAGACTTCTACTAATTAGTGGATTGGATCTTCCGGTGGGATGAAGGTATTCCCCCACAAATTGCATATAGAGTCCGGAACGGTAGTATGGGCATAGGCATGCTGTGTGAAACCCATCTAGACAGATCGAGCCAGATTGGTGATGTTTAAAGTGCCGGAAACGATTCCGTGTACGTGCGGTGATTCGGGTCATGTGTACGGTTTTGTACAGAAAAAGGGTCCTGGAGGTGTTTCCCAGGCAATACCTGAATTTGGTAGCAGATCTGTGTTCTGTTACTATCACCGGGCGCTAGCGATAGCGCCGGCGGTAGCTCCAGGTGAGCTACCTGCTACCTACATTCCTGGAGGCTGGATGCGTAGCAGAAAAAGTTGTGGAACTTGCAAAACCCAGCTTTTAGAGATGGGTATTAGGTGACGCTTACCCGTATCGTGCATAGTGGAATCGCGGTATTTGAGCAACGGGCCTAGCTGATCCGAACCCTCCCATAGTGGTGGTGAAGAGGTCGCCCCTCGGTGCACCGGGCTATGGATGAGTGCCGGAACTTCGTGTTCACGGACTAGCTCAAATTGCTTGTCTAAGTTGAAATAAGACTTAGCGTGAGGGCGTAACTCAGGGAGTATGCCAAAGTGTGCCTTGAGAGCACGAAGCGGGTGGCTTGGTATGCCTCCGTTGGTGTTGTTTGCGGATATATATATATATGCTGCTGACTCTTACTTGCAAGGAAGGAGCATCACCGCCCCGAGTTTGGGGTGGGGTCGTTATAAATCTTGGTCAGCTAAAGCTGACCGGTTACTTGTTTTCCCACCACTTGGTGGATTTGCTTATACAGGTCCAGGTGAGACCAGCGAGAGATAGCGGGCTGAAGCCCCTGCTGCTGTGCTGTGCTGGCCCTTGAAGGCCATAGCTTTTGTTTACCTTTTGTTCATGTGTGGCCGGCCTGCGTGCCGATGTCTGAAAGCCACCTTTTTGATGTAAACAAATAATGTAACTAACTGTTTATGTATTTCATTTCTACTAGAGATGTGGACATGTTATAACTGGTTTTAAGTAAATGAAACTTATGCTTCCGTTGCGACTCTGATGCTGAGATAATTATAGTTTTAACTGTTTAATGCTAATTTTAATAACGCGCTCTTCTGTTCATTTCCTATGGCGTGGGGTCCCGGCCGGACCTATTGTTATATGCTATGTAACAGGGAGGGTGTTACAAATTGGTATCAGCTACGAGTCTCGATCCCTTTCCGTCTGAATTCGTGGTCGAATTCTTTTAAGGGGTGGTGAGCACGTGTGTGCGTCGCCTTTAAATCATGTAAATAACCAGTAATTGTCCACTTTAGGAATGAATTACATGTATATGTGTCGCATTCTGATGGAACTTCTGTGTTCCTTTATTGTTTCATGCTATCTCTTAGTCGCTAATTATGTTTTGGGTACATATATAGGCGGATGGGAGTGGAGCGGGGCCTTCTCGACCCCCTCGTTCGACTGCAAGTAGTGCACCAACTCCGGTGCCGACTCCTCCTTCGGCTGAAACTATAAGGATGATCGCTGAGGCAGTATTTGCGATGTTCACGGCGCAACCAGGAGGGCATGTCCCTGGACAGCCTCCTATTCCTGGAGCGGCTCCAGTGCCGGCTCCAACAGCCGAACCTGCGGTGCCAGTGCCGTTGAGGGCACGAAGAGCTCCAGATCAACAGCTGCAATACTTTTTGAGTTTCCACCCTCCTACGTTCACGGGGGCAGGAACCCCGACGCAAGCGGAGGATTGGCTGACAAGGGTGCGCAAAATCTTGAAGGCCACAGTTATAGAGGAAGAGCAAAAAGTTACTTTGGCAACCTTCCTATTGGATGGGGAGGCGCAGCTGTGGTGGGACGAGATGGAGTTACATCAGCTAGCAGGGAGGCAGCTGACAGATATCTCCTTTGATGAGTTTTCCAGACTATTCTTGGCGCAGTATCTGCCACCGGCCCAACAGATAGAGATGGAAAATCAGTTCAACCGTCTGACTCAGGGTGATAGAATGATCGACGACTATCTACATGAGTTTACACGGTTGGGGCGCTATGCAGGTGTAACGTTTGCGGATGAAGCTCGTAAGACAAATCGGTTTTACGAAGGCTTGCGAGAAGAGTTGCGGTTCCTTCTGTCGGGGCCAATGACGGAGGGGTTTATGACCCTGGTCAACTCGGCTCGTTCTTTAGAGAAAGATATGAAGCGGTCCCAAAGCAGGAAGGAGCTAGCAGTAGTCAAGCCAGAGTTCAAAGTAGCGAGCTCGGCAAAGTCGGGACGAGACAAATGGAAGAAAGGAGCGCGACCGTCTGGGTCAGCTCAATCTTCAGCATCGGGAGTGACTGGGCATCGCCCAATCATCTGTTACAACTGCGGCAAGCCGGGACATATATAGCTCGTGATTGTCGTGGTGGAAAGAAGGCAGTTGCGGCCTATGCGGCAGAGAAAGGGAAGGCGGTAGAGTCAACTGCATCCCACGCCACTCCAGCCCAGCCTAGAGTGTACAACCTTGGCCAGCAGGAGGCCATCAAACAGAGCAATGTGGTGACAGGTATGCGATAGTATATAGCTTTTCTTGTTTTTTATACTTCATACCTTATGCATTGCTTGTTAACCATTGATGTCCTAGGCTTTGTCCTGATCTTTAACTATCCGACGAGAGCACTATTTGATACGGGTGCTTCACATTCATTTCTATCGGAGGCCTTCATACATCAACTTGGAGTGCCTTCGTTGTTTAGACAGGAATGATTGGATGTGTTGCTACCCAATGGGTGTTCGATACGCGTGGATCGAGGTTGTGTGGTAAAGGTACGAATAGGGAGTCAAGACTTTGATTTGGAAGCACTGATACTCCCGCTTTCGGAGTTCGATGTCATCTTTGGTATGGACTGGCTGTCAACGCAGCAGGCCTACATTGATTGCACTTCGAAGGAGGTCACGCTGGGGCGGAATACCGAACGTGCGACTACGTTTGCTGGTTTGCATGGATCGAGCAAGACACTGATGTCTGCTGTCCAAGTGGTCAAGGCGGTTCGGCAAGGCGCAGAGTTATGTGTTGTGCTAGTGGGGGCTGCAAAGCCTCAACCCAGTTTGAGTGATGTTCCTATGATTTCAGAGTATCCAGATGTGTTTTCGAAAGATCTCCCTAGGGCGCCACCTCAGCGAGAGATTGACTTCACTATAGAGCTGGTGCCAGGTGCCAAATCTGTTTCACGCTCTCCGTACCGAATTGCGCCAAAGGAGATGGCGGAATTGAAGGTTCAATTACAGGAGTTGTTAGAGCAGGGTTACATACGCCCAAGTACATCCCCTTGGGGTGCTTCGGTCCTTTTTGTGAAGAAGAAGGACGGAAGCCTGCGTCTATGCATTGACTACCGAGAATTGAACAAGCTGACCGAGAAGAACAAGTATCCGACTCCTCGAATCGATGACTTATTCGATCAGCTAGTTGGGTCAACTGTGTATTCAAAGTTGGATCTCAAGTCCGGCTATTACCAGTTGCGAATTCGGGATTGTGATATCCCCAAAACAACATTCAGTACCCGCTACGGACACTTCGAGTTTACAGTGATGCCGTTTGGATTAATGAATGCGCCGTCAGTATTTATGGATCTGATGAATAGGACCTTTCGATAGTGCCTTGATCGGTTTGTCATTGTCTTCATTGACGATATCTTGGTGTACTCTCAGTCTGAAGAAGAGCACGCGATTCATTTGCGTGAAGTTTTGGAAACCCTGCGACGTAGTCAACTATATGCCAAGTTCTCTAAGTGCGAGTTCTGGCTAGCCTCAGTGGCGTTCCTTGGTCATGTTCTTAGTGGCGAGGGTATCGCAGTGGATCCGGCAAAGATTGATGCAATCCAGAAGTGGCCCGTTTTGGCGACAGTAGCGGAAGTCAGGAGTTTCCTTGGACTTGCCGGCTACTATCGGCGCTTCGTGGAGAACTTTTCGCGGATCGCTCTACCTCTCACCACCTTGACGAGGAAGGATCAGAAGTTCGTTTGGTCACCGGAGCGTGCACGGGCTTTTGAGGAACTAAAGAGGCGTCTGACCACAACACCAATTCTGTGTTTGCCATCTGGTGCAGAGGGTTATGAAATTTACAGTGATGCATCAGGGAGCGGCTTAGGCTGCGTACATCTTCAGCATGGTCAAGTAATAGTTTATGGCTCTCGTCAGTTGAAAGTGCATGAGCGGAATTATCCGGTCCACGACTTGGAGTTGGCGGCCGTGATCTTCGCTCTAAAGTTGTGGCGACACTACTTATATGGTGTGAAGGTTGACATCTTTACAGACCATAAGAGCCTTAAGTATCTGTTAACGCAGAAGGAGCTCAATATGCGACAACGAAGGTGGATGGAGTTCCTGGGGGACTACACTTTTGATATACATTATACTCCCGGAAAGGGGAATGTCGTCGCAGATGCATTGAGCAGGAGGGCTTTTTCACATGCCAACTGGATTCAGATGTATGATCCACGTCTGATCAGGGACTTGGAAGCCTTGGATATCTCCTGTGTAGATAGGAGTTCTAGTGCGAATACGTGCTTAAACTGGACGGAGGTGCAGTATGACCTCGCCGACAGAATACGACAGGCCTTGGAGCTTGATTCGAGCATGCAACGTTATTTAGCAGAGTCTGGGGATGGGACTGCTGCAGAGTTTGTAGTAGACGACGGTCTGATGTGGAAAGACGGTCGGTTGTGCGTCCCAAATGTGGGTAAGTTGCGGGAGGAATTGTTGTACGAAGCGCACTTTACCAAATACTCAATTCACCCAGGGAGCACAAAGATGTACCAAGACATGAAAAAGCTGTTTTGGTGGCCAGGATTGAAGAAATACATCGCCTTGTACGTGGCAAAATGCAAAACTTGTGCACTGGTGAAGGCGGAATGTCAGAAACCTGGAGGTTTCCTGAAGTCGTTACCTATACCGGAATGGAAATTTGATGACATTTCGATGGATTTCATGCACGGTTTGCCGAGATCGCAAAGTGGGAATGATGCCATATGGGTGATCGTGGATCGCTTGACGAAGGTAGCCCACTTTATTCCAAACCGGAAGGACGATTCAGTTGAAAAGTTAGCAAAACTTTATGTAGATAGCATTGTCCGATTGCACGGTGTGCCCCGTAGCATCGTCAGTGACCGAGATGGGCGTTGTACTTCCAAGGATTGGAGGCTAATCCACCAGTTGTTAGGTACAAAGCTGAAGTTTAGCACTGCCTCCCACCCTTAGACGGATGGACAGACTGAACGTACGAACAGAACTCTGGAGGATATTCTCCGAATGTGCATCCTGGATTTCGGTAAAAAGTGGGAAGATCATCTTTACATGATCGAGTTCGCCTATAATAACAGCTATCAGGCAAGTATAAAGATGACACCTTTTGAGGCCCTCTATGGTAGAGCTTGCCGCACTCCCTTAGCTTGGGCAGAGACAGGCGAGACAAAGCTGTTTAAGCGAAAGGAAGTCGAAGAGGCAAATGCGGCGATTCAAACAATCCGGGATAGGTTGTTGATTGCTCAAGATAGGCAGGCGAAGTACTACAATGCCAAGCACAGAAACGTCGAGTTCGCAGTGGGCGACTGGGTTTATCTCAAGATCAAACTGTTGGGTATTGTATCCACAATCACCTGGATTTGAAGGTGTCCCCTAGTGAACTAAATTGAATTGAGTATGTATTTGATGAACTCTCTTTAGATGTGTTGTGACAGGTCATAATGCTAAGTGCACACCAAAGTCAGGTTGCAATGGATCAACAAACACAGTTCTAGACAATGTAATCCCTCATTGTGTAGAACAAAGTGTTGGTTCATGTGTAATCTCTATTTTGGGGTGCACTTCATATTCTCACAACTGAAGGCTTTCAAGGTTGAGGAGTGGAGCAGGTTTTCAGAAGAAAAGGAATTTTTGCTAAGTCAATTCGTCGAGATGTCACGTGAAGTCCCGGTGACTCCCGACGAATGCTGACAGAAGCCAAATTTCCAGTTTGAAGAAGAAAGTTCTGCGGCCAAGTCCATTCGTCGTATATTCTCCTGAACTCCCGACGAATATCGACAAATGCTGACAGAAGCCAAAAAGGCAGCTTTGTGAAGGAATTTGTGCGGCTAAGTCAATTCGTCGAAAGTTCTCGAGAACTCCCGACGAATTCCGACAAATGAAAACAGAGATGGTTTTCAAGCCTTTGTTCAGTCTTTTCAATGGCTAAGTCATTTCGTCGAGTGTTCACGTGAAGTCTCGACGAATGACGGACAGACGGATTTCAAAAATATGTTTCATTTTTGAAAATTAGGGTGGGCCGCCATGTGCAGCACACGTGTCGATCATTCCTTGTCTGTCGCTCTAGCCGTTGGAGTTCTTCTTATAAATAGTCTTTTATTTTAGGGCAAACAACAGTTATTATTCAACCCGATAGAAAGAGAAGAACCCAGCTGTCTTCCTCCTTGCTCGCTGAACAAGTTTTTCTGAGATCTAACTTCTGCGCCCTCAAGACTCGTTCTTCAGTGTTGTTAGAGATTTCTCAGATAAGAAGGCTTTTGATTTATTTGCTGCTCTATATTTTTTGAAGATCTTTTCAAGAAAATCAAAAGGCCTATTCAGATCAGGTTTGCCGAGTTTCCTTTCTTCCAAATCTTTGAAGATCCAAGCTTTAGTTCTCAAGGAAGAAGAAGACTCAGTTTTTCCAAGATCTGAAGTTAATCTCTGTTGAGGTTTAATAGAAGTATTTTATTTCAAATTCTATTTGATTCCTGTAGGAGATTTTTCTCCGAGTTATTGTGTAGGAGTTGTTTACTCCGAGTTGTAGGAGTTGTTCTCCGAGTTTGTAGGAGCCGTTGTTCTCCGAGTGTAGGATTTGTTGATAAATCCGAGTTTTGGTGAAGTTGCCGACGCTAGCCCGAAGTGCTAGATAGGCGAAGCGGGAGAGAGGAGTACCCACCTTGGGGAACCTCTATAAATCTTGTGTCTCTGTGCTGTGATTTTTTTTGTTGTGTGTGTACTTAATTTTTATTCCGCAATCGCAGTAGAGATCACCTATTCACCCCCCCTTAGGTGATTTAGGTAGACAACGATTTATTTCAATTGGTATCAAAGCCAGGTTATCTTTAAGAGGTTAACACCTAGATTAAATATCCCTCTTCGTTGTCAAGATCTCTCTCTATGAACAGAAGCATGGAAAGGTTTTCCTCCAAGCTCCCAGTTTGCACTAAGGAGAACTTCCCAATGTGGAAAGAAAGAGTTATTTTCTACATGGAAGCAAATGATCCCCGTATCTCCCAGATAGATAAGGAAGGTCCCGTCATTCCTACAGTTGCTTTTACCATTGATCCCACCAAAAAGGTACCAAAGAAACTAATGGATATGACAAAGGATGAAATTGTACTTGTCACTCTAGATAAGAAAGCAAAGCACATCATAGCAGGTGCAGTTGATGATTCTATGCTACAAAATCTGATTCACTGCAAGTCTGCAAAAGAAATGTGGGATTCTATTATGGTTTTGATGGAAGGTACTGAAGAAGTTCGAGATGACAGGAAGTCTTTGCTGAACCAAGAATATGAAGCCTTCAAGCAACAAGGCAAAGACACAATTTCTGACACCTACGAGAAATTCTTCAAGATTGTAAACGGTTTGAGAAACTATGGAAGGGAATTCACCACGGGTGAACTAAACGATAAATTCCTTAGATCCCTGTCTAAGGAATGGGACCCCAAAGTGATAGCTATCAGAGAGTATGGTAAGTTGGCTACTACGGAGCCACAGATTCTATATGGGAAGCTGCTTTCCCATGAGCTGAAGTTGAATATCAGGAAGTCAGAAGAGGAAAGCAGTAGGAGCTCTGGCAAGAAAAAGCCCATTGCTCTAAAGGCTGAAAGCTCCCAGAGAAGTAGGCCCTGTCCCCTGTGAGGGATGAATCTTCTGAGGATAAAGCTGAAAACACTTCTGAAGAATCAGAACTATCTGAAGGAGAATTCTCCCTCCTCTCCAAGCAATTCAAAAAGTTGCTTAACAAGAGGAGACAAACGAGAAAAGGCTCATCTTCCTCAAGAGATCACAGGAGATCACACCGTGACAGAAACGATAGGTATGGTTCTAAACCGAACAAACATGATTATACTGAACCCATTTGTTATTGTTGTAAAAAGCCAGGGCACATGATAGCTGATTGCCCACACAAGAAGAAGGAATCTTCAAGAAAAGAAGAAAAGAAGTCCTTCAAAGGAAAGAAGAAAGAGGAGAAGAGTTTTGTTGCCAAGAAGTCCAAGACTCTGAGTGATAGTGACTCAAATGAGTCTAACTCAGATGAAGAGGCATTCTTTGGACTAATGGCCATGTCAGATGATGAAAAAGATGTTGTTCCTTTCACCGGTCAGGTATTATCTTCTACACCTCTTTCATGTTCAGAAACGACATCTGATGCAAATGAAAGCTACTATTCGGAAGAGGATTCTGAGTTGACTGCTAAGTATGAGGAAATGTTGAAGGGTTTTAATAAGTGTCGAAAGCTTGTTAAAACTCAATCAAAGGAGATTCAATCCCCAAAGGATCAAGAATCAAACCTGAGAAAGGAGATTGAAGAATCTAACCTACTCAGGGATGAAATCTTATCCTTGAAGATTGCTCTCTCCGAGGCCACTTCAGCAGGCTTTCAGAAGAGTGAAATTATCAATGATTTGACGAAACAGCTTGAGGCTGAAAAGAAGATCACAATGAACTTCTCTAAGCCCAAGACAGTTTTGCCTATCATAGACACTTTCACTGCTGGTTCTGGTAGTAGTGGCTTGGGCCATGTTGCTGAAAAGAGTCTAAGTAAGTCAGCCAAAAGAAGAGCTGCTAAAGCAAAGGGTAAAGGTCCACAGTGTGCTACAAATTTCAAGAAGGTGATTTTTCCTACGAACACCTATGATTTTGAGAGCATGTATGGTCACTTCAGCAGACCAACTCATGTTGAGCCTGCCAAGGTGAACTCAGTGTGGACCAGACCCAGAAACTTTGGATCTAGCTCCCTCAAGGCTCCTTATGAAGAAGTTCAATTGAAGCATCATGGACCATTCGTTCATGGATCAAATGCTAAGAAAGCACCGCAGGTCAAGCCTATTGCGCCTAAGAATCGTGTATGTTGCACCAACGAGGCTTCTACCTCCAAGGTTGCTCCTCCTGCAAAGCCACCCGTTCAAAAGGCTCAGCAGAACACAAAGAGGAGATACAATAGATTTGAATGTTAGTGTTGTGGTAAAATTGGTCATTTTGCCACAGATTGTTGGTTCAATCATACTGTGCCAAGAACTCCACGAGTTAACAGTGCAAGACCGGCCACTTGCAAAGTTAATGTACCAAGTGGTGTTCCACTAACAAGGAACCAAGGGCCCAAAAATGTTTGGGTTCCTAAGGGATATTGATCATGTTTGCAGGAATGTCCAAAGGCCAACGAAATTCCCATCTGGTATTTGGACAGTGGTTGCTCTCGGCATATGACCGGGAGAAGAAGATTACTTCAGGATTATGTTCCAGTTGAGAACGGGCCTAAAGTAAAGTTTGGCGGATCTGAACGAGGTATTATTATTAGTTATGGATCAATAACCAACCGCTCAGTCGTTTTCACACGAGTAGCTCATGTGAAAGGATTGAAATACAATCTGATTAGCATGAGCCAACTGTGTGACAAAGGCTATACCATTGAGTTCTTTAGAGATAGATGCCTGATAAAGATGTATGTGTCTGCGGAAACTATTTTAACAGGCTCTAGGAGTAGTGGTATTTACTGTTTAGATTTTATATGCTTACAGTCTTCTACCCCAGTGTGTTTTGTTGCCAAAGATAGTGCATCTCTCTGTGACCAATGGCACAAGAGATTAGCACATATTAATTTCAAAACTATATCTATGTTATTTTCTCACAACTTGGTAAGGGATGCCCCCAAAGTTAAATGCATTAAAGAAAGCCCTTGCCATGCTTGCCAAATGGGTAAGCAAACAAAGACTAGCTTTAAGAGCATAATTGGCAATAATTCTACCATATGTCTTCATCTGCTGCATATGGATTTATTTGGTCCAATGTCATTTAGAAGCTTAGGTGGGAAAGCTTACACCTCGGTTATTGTTGATGATTATTCCCGGTTTGCATGGGTGTTCTTTCTAAAACTTAAGTCAGAAACCTTCAGCATATTCACTAATTTTGTCAAGCTTATTCAGAATGAACTTGACTGTTCAGTGGTCAAAATCAGAAGTGACCATAGAACAAAATTTCAGTCTGGGGCCATGACAGAGTTTTGTGAAAGTCAAGGTATCTCCCATGAGTTTTCCTCTCCTCGTACTCCACAGCAAAATGGAGTAGCCGAGAGAAAGAATAGAACCCTCATAGAAGCTGACAGGTCCATGTTGAGTGATTCTGCTCTTCCAGAATATTTCTGGGCAGAAGCTATCAACACAGCTTGCCATGTGCAAAACAGAGCACTCATCAATAAGAACCATCGTAAGACCCCATATGAGATTCTAAAGGGCAGAAAACCAAAGATTTCATATTTTAGAATTTTTGACAGTAAATGCTATGTACTTAACAATGGGAAGCATCCTACAACCAATTTTAGTGAAAAATATTTTGAAGGTATTTTCGTAGGATATAGTAGCCATAGTAAGGCATATAGAATTTTCAATAAGAAAACTCTGGTGGTAGAGGAAACAGTCCATGTTATATTTGATGAGACGAGCCTACTGCATAACAACTCGTCTAGGGTGTTCATTGAAGATGCAGGTGAAAAGCTAAAGGAACTCTCTATGCAAGATGGAGTAAAAACCACAGATGATGCTCCAAAGTTGGCAGAAGAGATCTCAGATCACTCTGAAGATGAACAAGAAGTTCATGAAGAAGAAGATATTCCAGAGGTAGCTGAACCTCAAGTTGCTCCTGAAAATGCAAACAACTTGGGAGTCAAATATTCAAGAGATCATCCAGCTGATCAGATTATCGGAGATCCCTCAAGCAAAGTTCTAACGAGAAGAGGTACAACTAACGAAGTTTTACATTTAAGTTTTCTTTCACAGATTGAGCCGAAGAAGTTTGAAGAAGCAAACACCGATCCATCTTGGATCATTGCTATGCAAGAAGACCTCAACCAATTCAAGAGATGTAAAGTTTGGGAGTTAGTACAAAGACCCAAAGGACAAAATGTAATTGGAACAAAATGGGTCTACCGGAACAAGCTTGATGAAAAGGGCATCATTACAAAGAACAAAGCAAGACTGGTTGCACAAGGATACAGGCAAGAAGAAGGGATTGATTTTGATCAGACCTTTGCACCAGTAGCAAGACTTGAAGCCATCAGATTATTTCTGGCATATGCTGCATATAAGGGCTTTAAGGTTTTCCAGATGGATGTGAAGTCAGCCTTCCTGAATGGAGACCTTAAAGAGGAAGTATATGTAGCTTAGCCTCCAGGTTTTGTAGATTCTAACTTTCCTGATCATGTATATTATTTATGTGAGGCCCCGAGCCAGACCTCACAGAAATTCTGTATCTGAGTCTCTTTGAAGCATTTATCGCAGCATAGTAAATTAAATATACATAAACAAAGCTCATACCTTTCCTAGTTCTTCAGTTCGAGTCAGTCTAGCTTTCCTCTGAGCACTCGGAGTCGCATCCGCTACCTAAAAAGATAAACCACGACGGGTTTAGTCATAAAAATATGACTAAGCGAGTAACATACCTCTTTAACTGCTGTACATGCAAGCAACAAACGTCAGTAACAATATGTATAAATATTCCATTTC
The DNA here is from genome assembly GCA_033032865.1 of Dactylorhiza incarnata. Lineage (NCBI taxonomy): Eukaryota > Viridiplantae > Streptophyta > Magnoliopsida > Asparagales > Orchidaceae > Dactylorhiza > Dactylorhiza incarnata. Next base: position 846,504 of record JAWHQI010000340.1, on the reverse strand, counting down.
AGTGTATCATAGGTTTCAGTACAGAATTATTCTAGCAAGTATTCAGCAATCAAAAGCAGTAACTACAGTGTTCATACTATAATGATTTCTGTTTCAATTTCTGGTATTCGATCTAATTCATATCATTCATTCATCTCAAACATTTCAGCATTTCAGTTTCATTTTCAAATTCAAATTTCATATTCTTTCGGATCATAGCTCATTCAATTTGTGTTCATTTTCTGAAGTAGTATTCTCGTTTTATCTTTAGTTTACTTTAATTCGGAAATCATATGGGTAGCTGTAGATTCATCCCTTCTTGGTCTTCAACGACCTCTTGGCCTTCAACGGCCTCAAATCAATATCAAAAACACATTCCGCCGTAGTGTATTCACACCCCCACTACGGCTACAGGGTTAACCCTTATCATTTCAAATTTTCTTATGCATCGATGCAATCTTCTTATTCAATTATGTAGAAATTTATTTTAAATGTTTCCCTCAGAAGTTATTCATCGCTTATTCATTGCCAATTCAATATTTTCCAGCGATTCTTGGATTATCAGTGATTCAAAATTCGAACCATTTCAATTTCATGTCAATGCACAATCAGTAAAATACTTTCTGTAGAGTAGAGAAATCTAATCAGGTGTATATATTCAAAATAATTCAAAGCTATGCATAATTAAAGAAATAAGTACTCACCAAGTTTCCTTTGCCTTTAATCGTACCAGAATTTTCAACGGGTCTATCTCTGGACGCCATCCTCTGCAGTATCAATGAAATCATGTACTTTAGGGTTGCGTCGCGAAGTAGTTACGATTTATTTCCTACGACGATTACAACTACGACTCGAAAGGAGCTGCCTACGGAAAGACAACTTTGGTGACTCAAAGAAAGCGTCAAAAAAATCAGATTTCGACCACTCCTGGACTCAAAATTCAGCCACTTATAAGATCAACATTCAGTCACTATTTGCATTATTAAGGGCCACTAAACATAACCCATAAGAGCCACTGTTGGCAGCCAACAATTCAGTGTCCCCTTCATCAAAACAATATACATAGGAGCCCAAATAACACCAATTATTTTAACAGGAACAGAACCAAAGCAGGCAGAAACAATAGTAATTGCCAAGAGGGGTATTAACAGCTCAGCACAACCAACAGAAACCCCCAATAAAACAGGGTCAATAATAAGCAAGACAATAAAAGCCCACTCTAAAGGGGAAGTGCTAGTAGCTGGCCAACAACTGAAAAGAGGAACAGTACAGGTTCAGCACAGCCATTACAATTCAAAAGAGGAGCATCAGCACAGCCCAACCCTCAAAACCCCCAAAGTAAATCCAAAAGCCCACCGGCTAGAATTCAAAATAGGAGAGAAATAACACTACACAGTGAACCCAACCCTAGCCGGCCAATTGTTTTCAAAGAAACAAAAATCAATTTAGTTATTCCCAAATCCATGACTGAAGAACACTAGGTACCAACCAATCGACCAAATAAACCCACCAACAGATGAGAAAGAGCTTACAGTTAGGGTAGAGATTCTGCTCACGGCAACCACTGCACGCACAGGAACATACACACAGGAACACGCACAGAAGCTGCCCACTGCTCAAACACAGGCTCAACCTAGATCTTCCGGCGCTGTCGACAAGAGAAAGAGAGAGTGTCGAGTAGAGAGAAGAAGAGGAATCACCAACCCTAGCTCGTCGAGCTCTCCAAGAGGCGGAAATAGAAGTATCGGGACAGGCCACAGTTAAAATAATATATGAGCCACCGCCTTAATGAATCTTCCAAAGCCACCGCCTACAGAACATATAGAAATATATTCAACACAAGCCAGCAATAATACAACAACAATCATAATAATAATAGCAGCATAGGAACCGGCCAGCCCAAAACAGCCCAGACCCAATTAACTCAAGGGCCCATCAATGCAACCATCCAGCAATATAATACACTAGCCAGCCCAAATAAATTTCAGCCAGCAGCCATATGAAGATTAACATCAAGAAGCTATCAGCAGCCCAAGTAAAGTAGCAGCATAAAAATTCAGCCAGCCCAAAATCAATCGAAACTTAAAACGCAACTTAAAACGAAACGAGCGTCGCAAAATCATCGAAAACTCCAAAGCTTCAAACTTAAAGTGCGACGTCGTCTCGACACTGAGTTTTATTATTATATCATCATCGGGAATATTATTAATTATTTTTCTTTTCTTTTGTGTTGGGCCGTTACAAACTCTTCCCTCCTAATAGGAATTTTCGTCCTCGAAAATCACAGAAGGATGACATCACTTTAAACAAGAACATTGTTTATACTGAAAGATAACTTCAAAAGCAGTTCAAAAGCAGTTCGATTTACACTATTCACAACAAAACGTCTACTGACATATTACATAACACAATAAGATGCTTCTACTTCCTTCCTTCCGTCCATCCCAAGGTTGACCTAAGTTCATTGCTCGGGGCTCGATACGACGTTCTTCGGGAACTACCACTTCTGGTCCTGGGGTGGTTGCTAACGATTCAGTTCCGATCTAGAATAGCTTCTGCTGCGAAGGTCTTGGAGCGTCTCTACCTTCTTTCGATTGATTTAACTTTGGGCAATCAGCTCGCCTATGCCCTGGTTGACGACAATAAAAGCAAACGCCTGCGAGACATTCGCCCTTATGAATCTTTCCACATTTTACACATACCTGAGATGTTTGAGACGCCTGGGATACATTGCTACTTGTTGCAGGCGCAGCTTCCGATACCTTCCTTTCTTTCCACTGCGGCTCATTCACATTTTCAGTCACTTCCTTATTCGAACCTTCTCTAAATCTCTTTCTAGCTTGTTCCCGTCTCCACCGCGATTTCTCTGCATCAATCTCAACCAGCCTAGCTCTTTCCACTAATTTTCCATATTCAAGGATATCCATAGGCACCAAGAGAGCGCGAATTTCATCACGAAGACCTTGCTGAAATTGATGACACCTATCTTCTTCGGTTGCAATCAAAGAGTCTGCATAATAACCTAGTTTTGTAAATTCTGCTTCGTACTGCAGGACTGATTTACTTCATTGCACCAAACGGAGGAATTGATCGTGTAACAATCTTTTCTCAGATCTCGGGACAAACCACGACATAAATTCTTGCAGAAATTCCCTCCAAGTAATGGCCGAGACACCACGTACTTCATACTTTCTTTTCATAATGCTATTCCACCATCGCTTCGCTTCCCCTTCGAACATAAATGCAGCTAAACCCACTTTCCTATTCTCGGGGCACTCCATTACTTCGAAAAGTGTTTCCATTCGCAAAATCCAATCTTCGGTTTCGAGCGGGGGTAAACCTCCTCTAAACGGTTGCAGCTTCAATTCTAGGAATTGTTTAAGATCCACATCTAATTGACGGTGCTGAAGCGAAACTGCAGGCCCTGCAGGATTTACAGGAACTATCGGCAAATTACCAGGAACTGGATTCATTGGAGGCACGATCTCAGGAGGCAATTGGACAAGTGGAGGTACAGGATCAACACGAGGGGCAGATGGACCAGGTGCAAGTAGGGTTGGCAAGACCAACTTTAATGCTTCAGCAAGGGCTTGGGTGAGGTCATTCACTGGGGGACGCGGCTGATTTCCATTATCACTCTCCGCTGATAATGTATCTTTATTTACCTCTTGTTCGTCTCGGCCTCCATGGACTCGTTTACTTGCATAAACATGGACGGGGTCCTTTGAAACACAATGACATTAGCATGTCAGACACATGTTCACGATCGTTTATGTATCATGTACTCATAGCTATTTACTTGCTCGATAAACCTCCCTCTGATACCAAATTGTGAGGCCCTGAGCCAGACCTCACAGAAATTCTGTATCTGAGTCTCTTTGAAGCATTTATCGCAGCATAGTAAATTAAATATACATAAACAAAGCTCATACCTTTGCTCGTTCTTCAGTTCGAGTCAGTCTAGCTTTCCTCTGAGCACTCGGAGTCGCATTCGCTACCTAAAAAGATAAACCACGACGGGTTTAGTCATAAAAATATGACTAAGCGAGTAACATACCTCTTTAACTGCTGTACATGCAAGCAACAAACGTCAGTAACAATATGTATAAATATTCCATTTCAGTGTATCATAAGTTTCAGTACAGAATTATTCTAGCAAGTATTCAGCAATCAAAAGCAGTAACTACAGTGTTCATACTATAATGATTTCTGTTTCAATTTCTGGTATTCGATCTAATTCATATCATTCATTCATCTCAAACATTTCAGCATTTCAGTTTCATTTTCAAATTCAGATTTCATATTCTTTCGGATCATAGCTCATTCAATTTGTGTTCATTTTCTGAAGTAGTATTCTCGTTTTATCTTTAGTTTACTTTAATTCGGAAATCATAAGGGTAGCTGTAGATTCATCCCTTCTTGGTCTTCAACGACCTCTTGGCCTTCAACGGCCTCTGGCCTTCAACGGCCTCTGGCCTTCAACGGCCTCAAATCAATATCAAAAACACATTCCGCCGTAGTGTATTCACACCCCCACTACGGCTACAGGGTTAACCCTTATCATTTCAAATTTTCTTATGCATCGATGCAATCTTCTTATTCAATTATGTAGAAATTTATTTTAAATGTTTCCCTCAGAAGTTATTCATCGCTTATTCATTGCCAATTCAATATTTTCCAGCGATTCTTGGATTATCAGTGATTCAAAATTCGAACCATTTCAATTTCATGTCAATGCACAATCATTAAAATACTTTCTGTAGAGTAGAGAAATCTAATCAGGTGTATATATTCAAAATAATTCAAAGCTATGCATAATTAAAGAAATAAGTACTCACCAAGTTTCCTTTGCCTTTAATCGTACCAGGATTTTCATCGGGTCTATCTCTGGATGCCATCCTCTGCAGTATCAATGAAATCATTTACTTTAGGGTTGCATCGCGAAGTAGTTACGATTTATTTCCTACGACGATTACAACTACGACTCGAAAGGAGCTCCCTACGGAAAGACAACTTTGGTGACTCAAAGAAAGAGTCAAAAAAATCAGATTTCGACCACTCCTGGACTCAAAATTCAGCCACTTATAAGATCAACATTCAGTCACTATTTGCATTATTAAGGGCCACTAAACATAACCCATAAGAGCCACTGTTGGCAGCCAACAATTGAGTGTCCCCTTCATCAAAACAATATACATAGGAGCCCAAATAACACCAATTATTTTAACAGGAACAGAACCAAAGCAGGCAGAAACAATAGTAATTGCCAAGAGGGGTATTAACAGCTCAGCACAACCAACAGAAACCCCCAATAAAACAGGGTCAATAATAAGCAAGACAATAAAAGCCCACTCTAAAGGGGAAGTGCTAGTAGCTGGCCAACAACTGAAAAGAGGAACAGTACAGGTTCAGCACAGCCATTACAATTCAAAAGAGGAGCATCAGCACAGCACAACCCTCAAAAACCCCAAAGTAAATCCAAAAGCCCACCGGCTAGAATTCAAAATAGGAGAGAAATAACACTACACAGTGAACCCAACCTTAGCCGGCCAATTGTTTTCAAAGAAACAAAAATCAATTTAGTTATTCCCAAATCCATGACTGAAGAACACTAGGTACCAACCAATCGACCAAATAAACCCACCAACAGATGAGAAAGAGCTTACAGTTAGGGTAGAGATTCTGCTCACGGCAACCACTGCATGCACAGGAACATACACACAAGAACACGCACAGAAGCTGCCCACTGCTCAAACACAGGCTCAACCTAGATCTTCCGGCGCTGTCGACAAGAGAAAGAGAGAGTGTCGAGTAGAGAGAAGAAGAGGAATCACCAACCCTAGCTCGTCGAGCTCTCCAAGAGGCGGAAATAGAAGTATCGGGACAGGCCACAGTTAAAATAATATATGAGCCACCGCCTTAATGAATCTTCCAAAGCCACCGCCTACAGAACATATAGAAATATATTCAACACAAGCCAGCAATAATACAACAACAATCATAATAATAATAGCATCATAGGAACCGGCCAGCCCAAAACAGCCCAGACCCAATTAACTCAAGGGCCCATCAATGCAACCATCCAGCAATATAATACACTAGCCAGCCCAAATAAATTTCAGCCAGCAGCCATATGAAGATTAACATCAAGAAGCTATCAGCAGCCCAAGTAAAGTAGCAGCATAAAAATTCAGCCAGCCCAAAATCAATCGAAACTTAAAACGCAACTTAAAACGAAACGAGCGTTGGAAAATCATCGAAAACTCAAAAACTTCAAACTTAAAGTGCGACGTCGTCTCGACACTGAGTTTTATTATTATATCATCATCGGGAATATTATTAATTATTTTTCTTTTCTTTTGTGTTGGGCCGTTACAATTTACATAAAGCCTTGTATGGTCTCAAACAGGCACCCCGAGCCTGGTATGAGACATTGTCTAGGTTCCTTCTTGAGAACAAATTCACAAGAGGAGCAATAGATAAGACATTGTTTCTTAGGGAAGTAAAAGGCGAGATTTTGCTAGTGCAAATCTATGTCGATGATATTATATTTGGTTCTACAGATGACAAACTTTGCAAAAAGTTTTCTAACTTGATGCAAGGTAAGTTTGAAATGAGCAGCATGGGAGAGTTGAAATATTTCTTAGGACTCCAGGTGCACCAATCTGAAGATGGAAATTTCATCTCTCAGACGAAGTTCACCAAAGAGCTTCTCAAGAAATTTGGAATGGAGAGTGCAACCTGTATGAGGACTCCAATGGGCTCAAGTATGTCTCTGGACAAGGATGAGAAAGGGAAACCTTTTGATGAAACCAAGTACAGAAGCATAATTGGGTCCTTGCTCTACCTTACTGCCAGTAGGCCCAATATAATGTTTTCAATATGTGTTTGTGCCAGGTATCAGGTGAACTGTAAGGAATCTCATTATGCCGCTACAAAGAGGATTTTGAGATACCTTAAGGGTACACCAAATCTCGGCTTATGGTACCCGAGAAGCAATGATTTTGAACTAATTGATTTTTCAGATGCTGATTTTGCAGGTAGCAAAGATGATAGAAAGAGTACTTCAGGAACTTGCCAATTCTTGGAAAAAAGGCTTGTGTCATGGAGTAGCAAGAAGCAAAATTGTGTTGCAATATCGACTGCTGAATCGGAGTATATCTCTGCCGGCAGCTGCTGTGCACAACTTTTGTGGATAAAGAATCAACTTGAGAACTATAATTTAAAGCTCACAGAAATCCCCATGTTCTGTGACTCCTCAAGTGCTATTGCCATAGCAAATAATCCAGTCTCTCACAGCAGAACGAAGCACATCGAGCTTCTCTACCACTTCATCCGGGAACATGTTGAGAGTAAGGATATTAATTTGTTATATGTTAATACTGACAAACAAATTGCAGATATTTTTACTAAGCCTCTGGACGAGACCAAGATCAATTTCTTCAAAATAGAACTTGGAATGCTTAACAAGGAATCATGAGGACAAGAATATTGGAATTTCACGAAATTACACGGGATTTCACTGGATAAACCAGAAATTTCATGAAGTTTCACGGGATTTCACATGTCAAAATATCTCTCTTCTCGGACACGTCTCTCGTGAACCCTTATTATTAAATACAATTTATTGGATCCGAAGAGCCATCCGTGAAATCAGGTACGCGCCTAAATTTATTATATATATATATAAACAAAGAGAACACGTGATTCCACGCACTCTTCCGTAAAACCCTTCCCGTCTCTCCGTCTCCCTCGATTCTTCCGTGAAACACTGTTTCTCTTCCCCGATTCCGTCAAGCTCGATGGCGCCCAAAGCCGCTGGAGGTCTGCATTCAGGTGGAGAGCTGGTGCGAGGTAGCTTTCGAACTGCTTCAGATGAGTTCAGAAACATTATCTTGATGCTTGATGTCGCCGGGCTCAGCTATGTCTTGGAAGAGCCGGCTAAAATTCTCGAACAAGATGTTCTTGAGTTCTACAGAAATGCAAAATTTTTTGGTCAAGGCAAGAAGATAAAGAGCAGCATCAGGTCTTGTAAAATAGTTTTGAAAGCTAGTGGCATCAACAGGATTTTGAGGATGCCTGAAGTCGAATCAGAAGAAGTGTTTGCTGAAGATTTTCTCCAGGCCAAAAGATTCTGTGGCATTCTTGATGAAGGTTCAAAGATAAGAAGAAAATTCATGAATGAAGGAGGTAAGCTTCTGTGTGATATTTTAGGAAAAGTCTTATTGTGCAAGGTAGGTTCACATGACTACCTATCTGAAGAATCTTTTAAGATTCACACAGCTATTATTTGTGGAAAGAATTTTAATTTTGGTGAAGTTCTTTTTGAGAAAATTAAAGACAGCTTTCATGCCCCAAATTTTGGAAGAATTATTAGTTTGTTGCTGAATGGTAGTAATCCAGACTTTTTCAATCTTGGAAGAGGTATACCATCCATCACACTAAGAAAATCAACTCCTCTATTTTCTCCAAATGGGAAAGGGTCATTCCAAAGGGTGGAGTCAAGATTGATGTTAGTGCTGATGAGGACCCTGTGCAGAATGAGAATAGGACTCATGAAGAAGGTCAACCCTCAAGGGGTAGTGGACCCAGTACAGCTCCTGAACAAGGCAGAGGTGAACATGTTGAGGGGGAGCTTCCAACCCCAAGAGACATTGCTGAAAGTAATGCTGCTTCAAAGGAAATTCCTCCCAGTGAAATTGATCCAGTTCATCCTGATCCAGTGTTTGTTGATCCAGTCAGTCCTGCTGTTCCTAATACTGTTCCTGACCTAGAAGGTCAAGGGAAATCTGTTGCTGAAGATGAAGCTGCTATGTTAGAAGACTCCAGAAGATCCCCTGCAGAGATTGCTTATAATTCAGAACATAGTGAAGACTTAGCAGATCATGAATCCGTTCCTTCTGAGAAATCAGATGCTTTGGACAAGGGCAGTTTTAGTGCTCAGTTAGAGCTAGCAAAGAAGATGTCTTTGACTGAGGGGGAGAAAGAACAAGAAAACACATTTATGGGTGAATCTGCAGTCCCTCCTGTGCTGCTCTTGCCCCCTCCAGAAAGTACTTTGAGACAATCTCCAAGAGCAACAGTGCTTGATGAGCAAGCACAGTCTACTGGTTTTGTAGCTGATAAAGTCTCTCCTGATGTGTTTGAAACTGGAGAGAGCTCTCAATCTTCTTTGCTCAAGTCAATTTCAACTTTGCTGCAAGCTCAAACAGAGCATTTTGATCAGTCCATAAAGTCAGTTTATCAGAAAATAGATAAAGTTGATAGTGCTTTAAGACAGGAAATGGCTCAGATAAGACATGAAATGGGCAAATTCAAGAGTGATCAAGAAGCCTGGATGACAAAAGCAGGAAAAGCATTGGACCACACCAATAAGGCAGTTGGGCATGCTCTAAAGAACTTGCATCAGGTTGGTGAAGATGTTCTTCATCTGAATTCTGCTCAAACAGCTCTCAGAGCTTCTCATGATCAAGAGCTTACTTTTCTGGATGATCAAGTTGAAAGACAACTGGCCAAACTCTATACCCTCATACATGAAGATGTCATAAAGGGGGAGGAGAGTATTGTGTCTAAAATAGAAGAAAGTGCTGGTAGAGTGAATGACTTGGATGGAAATGTATTTTCCAAGATGCAAGAGCTTAAGGAGAACATATTATATACAAAATGTTGTAGATGTAAATTGGTACACTCATGAATCTACAAGCTGGCTGTTCAAAGAAGTTGAAGGCATGCTTGGACTCACTGTGGTGGACAAGATGCCAGATGTTCCTTCTTCAAGTGTTCCAGGTCCAAGTGCTCCAAATTCTTCTCATTTTCCTGTTAAGGATCCTGATTTTGCTATAGCAGACATCCCAGTTTCCTCCTACCAAGAATTCTGGGATGATCCAGTGCTTGAAAGCTCCAAATCTCCTGAATCTTCTGAAAAATCTTTGAAAAGGAAGATCTTTGGTGATAAACCTTCTGCAAAAAGGTCTAATCCTCACAAGAAGATCAGAGAATTCTATGATTTGCCTCCTCCAAGAAATTTCCAAGAAAGCTGGAGTCCATCTTCAAAGGATATCATTCTTACAGCTTTCAACTTAGTCAGTAGGCAAAATGAAAGTGTCAGTAAACATTACAGTCAGGAGGAATGAGATAAGTTCAAGAAAAGGACAACTGAAAGGAGAATTCATTTCAAGACAGGTGGATCTAAAGAGACTGCTCCTGATAGATATTGGCCCAAGCCAAAGGCATTCTTTGAGAGAATGGAATCTGAACAGAGAAAGAGAGCTGAGGCAGTGGACAGAATTTTTGGAAAGCTGAAAGGCAAAGACCAAGCATGAGCTGAGCTGTTCTGGAATCATGCTGTTTTTCTTTGTTTATATATATATTTTTGTGTTTGGATAAAACATTGATTCTCTCTTTAAATTATTACTGCCTGGTTGTCCTGATTTTATTCAATTATACTTTCTGTGCAATTCAATTTAGTGCATAGGGTTATGACATCTTCAAATAGGGGGAGATTGTTGGGTATTGTATCCACAATCACCTGGATTTGAAGGTGTCCCCTAGTGAACTAAATTGAATTGAGTATGTATTTGATGAACTCTCTTTAGATGTGTTGTGACAGGTCATAATGCTAAGTGCACACCAAAGTCAGGTTGCAATGGATCACCAAACACAGTTCTAGACAATGTAATCCCTCATTGTGTAAAACAAAGTGTTGGTTCATGTGTAATCTCTCTTTTGGGGTGCACTTCATATTCTCACAACTGAAGGCTTTCAAGGTTGAGGAGTGGAGCAGGTTTTCAGAAGAAAAGGAATTTTTGCTAAGTCAATTCGTCGAGATGTCACGTGAAGTCCCGACGAATGCTGACAGAAGCCAAATTTCTAGTTTGAAGAAGAAAGTTCTGCGGCCAAGTCCATTCGTCGTATATTCTCCTGAACTCCCGACGAATATCGACGAATGCTGACAGAAGCCAAAAAGGCAGCTTTGTGAAGGAATTTGTGCGGCTAAGTCAATTCGTCGAAAGTTCTCGAGAACTCCCGACGAATTCCGACGAATGAAAACAGAGATGGTTTTCAAGCCTTTGTTCAGTATTTTCAATGGCTAAGTCATTTCGTCGAGTGTTCACGTGAAGTCTTGACGAATGACGGACAGACAAATTTCAAAAATATGTTTCGTTTTTGAAAATTAGGGTGGGCCGCTATGTGCAGCACACGTGTCGATCATTCCTTGTCTGTCGCTCTAGCCGTTGGAGTTCTTCTTATAAATAGTCTTTTATTTTAGGGCAAACAACAGTTATTATTCAACCCGATAGAAAGAGAAGAACCCAGCCGTCTTCCTCCTTGCTCGCTGAACAAGTTTTTCTGAGATCTAACTTCTGCGCCCTCAAGACTCGTTCTTCAGTGCTGTTAGAGATTTCTCAGATAAGAAGGCTTTTGATTTATTTGCTGCTCTATATTTTTTGAAGATCTTTTCAAGAAAATCAAAAGGCCTATTCAGATCAGGTTTGCCGAGTTTCCTTTCTTCTAAATCTTTGAAGATCCAAGCTTTAGTTCTCAAGGAAGAAGAAGACTCAGTTTTTCCAAGATCTGAAGTTAATCTATGTTGAGGTTTAATAGAAGTATTTTATTTCAAATTCTATTTGATTCCTGTAAGAGATTTTTCTCCGAGTTATTGTGTAGGAGTTGTTTACTCCGAGTTGTAGGAGTTGTTCTCCGAGTTTGTAGGAGCCGTTGTCTCCTAGTGTAGGATTTGTTGATAAATCCGAGTTTTGGTGAAGTTGCCGACGCTAGCCCAAAGTGCTAGATAGGCGAAGTGGGAGAGAGGAGTACCCACCTTGGGGAACCTCTATAAATCTTGTGTCTCTGTGCTGTGATTTTTCTTGTTGTGTGTGTACTTAATTTTTATTCCGCAATCGCAGTAGAGATCACCTATTCACCCCCCCCCCCCCCCACTTTAGGTGATTTAGGTAGACAACGATTTCTTTCACAAACCTTTCAAGGGTGTGTCCCGGATTCAGCGCTTGAAAAAGCTGAGTCCAAGATACCTTGGACCGTTTGAGATACTGGAACGTGTTGGCAAAGCTGCCTATCGACTCGCTCTTTCGACAGAGTTGAGTGGTCTGCACGATGTGTTCCACATATCGGTATTAAGGAAAGCTGTACCAGAGCCTAGCCAAGTGCTTGTAGCTAGTCAGGTGCCGGTCGATGATGGGCTGAAGACGCTGGTCACGCCTATTTGCATCGAAGACACTGATATCAAGCAACTGCGGAATAAATTGATCAAGATGGTCAAAGTCCGCTAGAACAACTGCGGCCGTGAGGAACTTACATGGGAGCGCGAACAAACTATGCGTGAGGAGTTCCCCGAGCTGTTCCAGTGAGGTACAAATCGTATTTTGTATTTTTTGAGTATTTGCACTGTTAGAATTTCGGGACGAAATTCATTTTAAGTGGGGGAGAATTGTAAGACCCCAAATTTCATGTGCACGCCAAAATACCAAAAATGAAAATGAATTGAAGTCAGGGAGCTAGCGCTAGCACCAGCGGTAGCGTCTCTCAGTGGTACCGACTCAGGGCTAGCGTCAGGCGCTAGCCACTAGCGCCGGCGGTAGCGGGAAAATCTTAAATACCAAGAATTCCGACTCTTTTCTCATTTCCTTTGAGATTCTCTGCCTTTCCATGGTTTGAGAGCTGAGAGCCGAGGATTAGAAGAGAGATTAAAGGTGGGCCTTTCATTGTGCGAAGGGCAAATTCACGAAGGCAGTTTTGTGTGCTTGCGCCATCAGCGATTCCGTGGAGAGGGTGCTGGTTCAGCGAGTTTCCTCCGGATCAAGCTCAGTTCTATGGCACCGAACTGGCCTATGAGGGTAACGAATCTCCTCCCTAATCCTTGGACATGTACGTCCTTTGATTTGCATGTATTTCGGGAGACTTCTACTAATTAGTGGATTGGATCTTCCGGTGGGATGAAGGTATTCCCCCACAAATTGCATATAGAGTCCGGAACGGTAGTACGGGCATAGGCATGCTGTGTGAAACCCATCTGGACAGAACGAGCCGGATTGGTGATGTTTAAAGTGTCGGAAACGATTCCGTGTACGTGCGGTGATTCGGGTCATGTGTACGGTTTTGTACAGAAAAAGGGTCCTGGAGGTGTTTCCCAGGCAATACCTGAATTTGGTAGCAGATCTGTGTTCTGTTACTATCGTCGGGCGCTAGCGATAGCGCCGGCGGTAGCTCCAGGTGAGCTACCCGTGTTGTTATCTGGAGGTGTTTTCCCAGAGGTAGCAGAACTGGGTTCTGTTACCAGTGCCGGGCAGAACTGAGTTCTGTTGCTAGCGCCGGGCGCTAGCGTTAGCGCCCAGCACACAAACAGTGTATTTCAGTGCTACCTACATTCCTGGAGGCTGGATGCGTAGCAGAAAAAGTTGTGGAACTTGCAAAACCCAGCTTTTAGAGATGGGTATTAGGTGACGCTTACCCGTATCGAGCATAGTGGAATCGCGGTATTTGAGCAACGGGCCTAGCTGATCCGAACCCTCCCATAGTGGTGGTGAAGAGGTCGCCCCTCGGTGCACCGGGCTATGGATGAGTGCCGGAACTTCGTGTTCACGGACTAGCTCAAATTGCTTGTCTAAGTTGAAATAAGACTTAGCGTGAGGGCGTAACTCAGGGAGTATGCCAAAGTGTGCCTTGAGAGCACGAAGCGGGTGGCTTGGTATGCCTCCGTTGGTGTTGTTTGTGGATATATATATATATATATGCTGCTGACTCTTACTTGCAAGGAAGGAGCATCACCGCCCCGAGTTTGGGGTGGGGTCGTTATAAATCTTGGTCAGCTAAAGCTGACCGGTTACTTGTTTTCCCACCACTTGGTGGATTTGCTTATACAGGTCCAGGTGAGACTAGCGAGAGATAGCGGGCTGAAGCCCCTGCTGCTGTGCTGTGCTGGCCCTTGAAGGCCATAGCTTTTGTTTACCTTTTGTTCATGTGTGGCCGGCCTGCGTGCCGATGTCTGAAAGCCACCTTTTTGATGTAAACAAATAATGTAACTAACTGTTTATGTATTTCATTCCTACTAGAGATGTGGACATGTTATAACTGGTTTTAAGTAAATGAAACTTATGCTTCCGTCGCGACTCTGATGCTGAGATAATTATAGTTTTAACTGTTTAATGCTAATTTTAATAACGCGCTCTTCTGTTCATTTCCTATGGCGTGTGGTCCCGGCCGGACCTACTGTTATATGCTATGTAACAGGGAGGGTGTTACACAAATTCCAAGTTCTCATCCACCGAAGGAAGTTTTCTGGATTGGATCCGAAGTTTTCCTCATCTCTACGCGTTTCAGGTGATCTCTTTCTAGTTTTCTACTCGTGATTTAGTTTTGCTATTAGAATTCTACTGTTTGGAAAGAGACACGATGTCGAAAGGGAATTCTCTCGTATCGATGATCAAGCTGGAGAAATTCTCAACTCAGAGTTTAGTGCTTGGAAAAGGAACACACAGTTCGGCATGAAGTACCTGAACATGTTCCACACCGTTCAGTTTATCCGCGCTGAAGTTTTTGGGACTAGCGGCGAGGCCCAGTGGGTTGAGGATGAGGATTTCTCCCGCGACTACCTGCTGAATTGTCTCTCCAACAGGCTTGACGAGATGTACATCAAGTTGAAGACAACAAAAGAAATCTGGGATGCTCTAGAGGAGTAGTTCAAGGAAGAGAAGAACATGTCCAAGACGCATATGGTGGATAAGTTCATGGATTTCACCTTCATTGAGGAAAGAGAAATCCTTCCATAGGTAGCTGATTTTGAAAATCTGGTGGACAAGCTGAATAATGAGAACATCCCACTGCCAGATGGGTTCGTTGCAGGAGCCATCATTTTTAAGCTCCTGTCGGCGTGATATTCTTTCAAGAATGAAATGTATCGGAAGAAAATGCAGGTCAGTCTAAAATACCTCAAGCGTTTCATCTGCATTGAGGATGAGAACCAGACTAGACACGCTATGGAGACAGTTAGGAAGCAGTCCTCTGCTGCCAATATGGTTTCACATCCGAAGCGTAAGTTTAAGCCTGGAAAGACTAGACTGTCGCCCAGTGCACCCGCAGTTGTGGACACCAACAAAAAGGCTAAGAAATTCAAAAGCAAGTGCTACAACTGTAACAAGTGGGGTCATCGCGCTTCTGAGTGTAAGCAACCCAAGAAAGGTGACTCTAGCACACCAATGACTGATAACAAGGCAAATATGGTTCATCACTCTGCGTCTGCAATGTTGGTATGTCATTTAACATAAGGAAGAAAATGCAGGTCAGTACTGAGTGGTGGCTAGACTCAGGTGCTACATGTCACGTCTGTAACAACTCTGCGCTTTTGGAGGATGTCAATGCAGTTAGAGAGACTGTCACTGTTGGAGATGGAGAAGTAGTTGACGTGCTGAAGGTCGGCAATGCTACCTTGACGCTCTCCTCAAGTAAAACTCTTACTCTTAAAAATGTTAAATATATATCTTCATTAGCTGCTAATTTAGTTTTAATTATCTTGTTATGCAATGTTGGTATGTCATTTAACATTAGTGGTAGTAGGGTAACTTTGATAGTTAACTCTCATTATTTTGGTTGCGCTTATGTCTTAAATGGAATGTATATACTGAGTCTAGCAAATGAAGTAATACACGCAGTTAGTTCAAACCTGATAGATCCTAAGACTTTACATGCAAGACTAGGACATGTGAACTATAGAAAGCTACTTCTGCTAGCTAGAACTCACGGCATCCCCTTAGACACAATAACCAAATTCGACAAATGTGAATTTGTGCTCAAACTAAGATAACTAGAACACCTTTTAGTCAGGTTTCTAGGAGCACATAATTGCTATTGTTAACACATTCTGACATATATGACTACAAAAGTTTTGTTACAAGAGGAGGTCGGAAGTATCTGATAACTTTTATCGACGACTACTTTAAATTTAGTTATATTTATCTCCATAAAACCAAAGATGAAGCGTTTGAAAAATTTCGTATATTCAAAAATAGGGTTGAGAATCAACTTGACATGAAAATTAAAAGGCTAAGAAGTGATAGAGGAGGAGAATACGTCTCGGGGAGTTCAGAGATTTCCTTGTCAGCAATGACATAATCTCTGAAACCACTGCTCCGTATCCCCCCAATCCAACGGTATCGCGGAAAGGAAAAATAGAACTTTAACAGAGATGTTGAATTCTATGTTGTTGACTGTTGGCATGTCTGCGACCTATTGGGGTGAAGCTATCCTCACGTCAAATCACATTCTTAATAAAGTTCCTTATGCAAAGTTGACTAAGATACTCTATGAGCTTTGGTTTAAGAGACCTCCTAGTTTTGATAATCTTAAAACATGGGGCTGTATCGTTTATGTTAGGATACCTGACTCTATAAGAGCTAAGATTGGACTTAGGACAAATACATGTGTCTACCTTGGATGTGCAGAGGATAGTGTTGCAGACAGGTTTCTAGATCTCTCAACCAATACTGTCATAGAGTCTAGAGATGCTATTTTCTTTGAGGATAAGTTTATTAAGGATAAGAACCTGACTCTTCTAGGTCTGCCAGCTCCCACAATTGAAAATTCAAGTCAGACTGAACCACAAATCTCTGACACTGAGCCGATACACACTAGGGTTTTAGAGCCCGCAAGGTTATCTAATAGAGAAAAAATGCCTAAAAGCTTCGGTACAGATTTTGTGACTTACCAAGTTGAAGATGATCCATCCACCTATAAGGAAGCGATGCGATATAGAGATTCTCAATTATGGAAAGAAGCCATAGATGAAGAGATAAACTCTCTCATGCAAAACAATACGTGGACATTGGTTGACTTGCCCAAAGGGGCTAAGACCATTGGAAACAAGTGGGTTCTGAAGAAGAAGCTTAATCCTGATGGGAGTATTGCTAAATACAAAGCACGTCTAGTTGCAAAAGGCTTCACTCAAGTGAGGGATATAGACTACTTTGATATATACTCACCTGTTTGTCACTATGCGACGATTAGGATACTTCTCGCGATTACATCTATTAAACACTTTACAGTTCATCAGATGGACGTCAAGACTACATTTCTAAATGGAGATTTGACTGAGGAGATCTACATGCACCAACCTGAAGGGTTTGTCATAGAAGGTCTATAAAATAAGGTCTGTAAGTTGATTAAGTCACGATACGTGTACAACCCTCATATTTTCTGAGTCGGTGTGACCCGACGCTGATGAGGTCGTGGTAGACGGGGTGACCGTGGCGAAGCAGACCAAACCATCGGAGATCGTCAAGGACCGAAAAAAAGAAAGCATGGGGGGCAAGCTCTCTTGGGCGAATGGACCTTCGGTCCACTCGCCCAAGGCCTCGGGCGAGTGGGCCATCGGTCCACTCGCCCGGGCAAGGGGGCGAGTGGACCATCGATCCACTCGCCCGGGCCTAGAGGCGAGTGGACCATCGGTCCACTCGCCCAGGCGAGGGGGGCGAGTGGACTCAAGGTCCACTCGCCCCCAGGATAGCAGGAGAGTGGACCTATGGTCCACTCGCCCGGGGCGAGTGGACCCTAGGTCCACTCGCCCGGGCAGCTGGGCGAGTGGCCCTATGGTCCACTCGCCCAGCACAGATGGTGGACCCTGATCCACCCATCTGACCCCCGACGAGGAGGGGAGTGTACATCTCGAGCTCCACTCGCTCCCCTCTCATTTTTCGGTGGTTCGGGTTGGTTGTTGGGCTGCGGATAGTGGATTTTTGGCTATCCGCAGCCCAATTTTTGGGAAGTCTATAAATAGACCCCCATGGGCACCTTGGGAAGGGTTGTTGGTACCCCCCCCCCCCCCCCCCCCCTCCCTCGCGTGTGAGCAAGCACTACCCCTCCCCTCCCCCTGTCATTGAAGGTGGACGGTGAGGTGATCCTTAGTGCCCTCCAAGGTGCCCAGGCTCAGCATTGGCTTGGGAGGGGAAGTTCCTTGAGAGCTTCTGGGTATGCTGTGGGACCTCCACGCTGCAGCTTACGGGGTCAGTTTGTGGACTAGAAATTTTCTAAGGGTTAGTTTATGCGGTTCTTAGTGACTGGTCAAGGGTCTCGCTCGGGTCAAGTAAGGGTTAGCTGCATCTCCCTTTTCGAACGTCGAGACCAGTTCTCTGGTTTCAAAATTTTGGTGCGGTGAGCGTAGACACAGCTAGTTCGGAAAGCCCTGGGCAAGTCTTATGGCTGGGAGCGATGAGCTGGGGAACTCGCCCCTACCAGCGAGTACGTGAAGAAGAGTGATTTTGATGAGTTCAGGAAGTCGATCCTAGAACTCTTGCGGGTCGCATGCCCCCTCAAGGTGGGTGTTCAACACCACCTGCACCCATGCTCGCCTCGCCACCTTCGATGGAGGCGGAGCAAGCACATTGACAAGGGAAGGAGCCGGTCATGGGGGAAGGTTCGGGTCTCCCAGCGAGAGTGCTCTTTAACAACTCTCCCGGGATCGGCTAACCTAGTGGGGAGGTGGAGAGAATGCCTTCGACTCGCCAAGGAGGAGGGGGGAGTCCCTTCTGCGAGCTGATCATCTCGGCTCCGGTTTCCGATGGGTTCAGCGAGCCCGACATGTCGTACTACGCGGGAAAGGATGACCCAATTCAGCACCTCCAGTGGTTCGAGGACATGACCTCGATCAGACAGATGTCGGATGCCTTCAAATGCAGTCACTTCGCTGTCACGTTCAGAGAAAAGGCAAGGGACTGGTTCCACCTGCTCCCGGGAGGAACCATCTACAGCTTCGAGGACCTGCGTCGGATTTTCCTGCTAAGGTTCTCCACTTCGAAGATGTAACACCCCCATCCGTCACAAATAATATAACAAAAGGTCCGGTCGGGGCCCCACGCCATATTATATGGACAGACGGACGCATTACTAAATGAGATCAATTAATTCTTTTTCTTTCAAAATGCACCCTAACACAGAGTTGCATTCTAACGGAAGCTTTTAAAGAGATAAACTAACCACCCAACGGGGAATGTCCACTAAACATAGAAAAACCGGAATGAAAAGACGCACGATCAAAGTTTGGCCTTAAGGCCTTACATCACTAAAGTTTAATCAGAAAGATGTGTTTTGCATACATCGGCACGCAGGCCGGCAACACATGAAAAAGACTAAACAAAACATTTGGGCCTTCGAGGGCCGGCTCAGCACAAGGGCTTCAGTCCGCTACTTCCCGCTCGGCTCACCTGCTCCTGCATAAGAACATTCCACCAAGCGGTGGCAAACAAAGCAACGGTCAGCACAGCTGACCAAATTATAACGACCCCACCCCATTCTCGGGGTGGCGGAGCTTCTTCCCTGCAAGCAAGTTAGCATAATCACATAGAGCTAGAGTGTGCCGTAAAAAGCACCAACCATCACAAACGCTGGCTCGATCGGCCCAACGTCTCGTGTACACAGGGCACCTTAACGGTGTACCGGATTTCCCCGGTCCCACCACCATCCTCAGTCCCAGACTGGATGGCCCAAAGTTGAGCATTCGCTAACCGAAACCCAATGGTCACGGCTCTCTCCTATGCCTGTAGCAACATGCCAGATACCTTAGGTAGTCGAACTACACCACAAAGGGCAGGTACAGTTCAGCCAAGCCCGTTGCTCAAGTCGTTGTACCCAACACGCACGACGCGGGTCAGCATCCCCTTGCCTGTTATCGCCTACATAACCGCTTGTTATGTAACCAGAGCGGCACTCGCGGCCACCTAAGTTGGGCACCCAAGGCGCACAACTCCACACGCTAGCCCAACGATCTCCGAGAAACGGGCTTCGCACAAACGCAACAAAAGTTCCCCGGGAACTAACGTCTACGATCCAAACATACACATTCCACGAAGTCTTCTTCGGGAACCCCAGAACATCACCAATCCAGACCAACATGTCCGAATGGGCTTCACACTGCATGCCTAATCCGTACTCACGCATCCGGATACTAATGCAGTTAAACGCGGGGATGTAAACATCGACCCGTCGGAGCGCACTCTTCCCCACCTGTCGGTGGAGAGGGGCTTCCATGCAAATATGCTAATTAAGGGCTTCACCTGCCCAAGAAGAAAAGTAGTTACCCTTGAAGTGCGCTTCTGAACCATGGAGCACGTTCAAGATGGTTGTCCTCTTTGCAGATCCGGCCTCCACTCGACGCTTCGAGTCGCTAAACGACGCTCCAAGCCTACGCTGCGGCTTGCGGTCTCCCTTTATAGCAGCCCTAGACTGAGAGGGAGGGAGAAGGAGAGGGTTTAAGATCTCTTTGCTTCAGGCCGACGAGGAGGAGGGAGGAGAGAGCTCGGGGTTCTCCTTGTCGACGGGAAAAAAGGAGAGGAAGAGGGGGGACGGGGCTCTCCTTGCCCTAGGCGGCGACGGGAAGAGAGGGAGGAGGAAGCTTGGGGCGACTCCTCCTTGGTCCAGGCCGACGGGGAGAATGTGAGGAGGAGGCTCAGGTTTCCCTGCTCCAGGCGACGACGGGAGAGAGGGAGATCGGGAGGGGGAGGAGCGATCGAGAGGGAAATCGGGAGGGGGATCGGATTTGCGGCTGCTCCAGGAAACCGAAAAGGGAGGGATCGGGTAGTTAGGTTTGAGAGGGAGGGGTTTGGGGTTTTAACAAAACCCTAGCCCAAGACTATCCGCAGACCACTCCTATCCGCACCCCAAACACCGCTAAACGCACCCCAAATTCATTTTATTGAAATTAAGGCGTTACAAATCTCTCCCCCTTAAAGAAATTTCGCCCCGAAATTTAAAGCACAAACAACGAAATGAAATTCATCATACCTGAGTAAACAGATCAGGGTACTCCTCGCGCATGATCTCTTCTAGCTCCCAAGAGAGCTCCTTGCGGCCACAATTGTCCCAACGGACTCTCACCATCTTGATGGCCTTTCTCCGCAACTGCCGAATATCAGTATCAATAATGCAAACCGGAGTCACCTTGGTAGTTAGGCTACTCTCCACTAGCACACTAACGGCCTCAAACACAGAATCGGGCTCTCGCACCGCCTTCCTCAACACAGAGATATGGAAGACATCATGCAGCCCACTCAGCTCCGTCGACAAAGCAAGTCGGTAAGCTGCTTGGCCGATGCGCTCGGTGATCTCGAATGGCCCTACATACCTCGGACTCAGCTTCTTCAAGCGTCGGATCCTTGACACTCCTTTGAAAGGCTTTATCTTCAAGTATAACCAATCACCAACTGCGAACTCCACGTTCCGGTGTTTGGCGTTGTAATATTTCGCCTGTCGGTCTTGGGCGGTCAACAACCGCTCTTGAATGGTCCGTAACGACTCATTCGCATCAACAACTTCTTTGCGTTTTAGCAGCTTGGTATCACCAGTCTCCGCCCACGCTAATGGAGTACGACACTTCCTGCCGTATAATGCCTCGTACGGGGCCATCTGAATACTCGTCTGGTAACTGTTGTTGTAGGCGAACTCTACCATGTGAAGGTGATCTTCCCAACGCTGCCCGAAATTCAAAATGCACATTCGCAGCATATCCTCCATTGTCCGATTTGTCCTCTCGGTCTGCCCATCCATTTGCGGATGGAAGGCCGTGCTAAACTTGAGCTTTGTGCCCAATAATCGATGGACATGCCTCCAAACACCGGACGTAAACCGCCCATCACGGTCGCTAACTATGCTGCGAGGGATGCCATGTAATAGAACGATGTTCTCCACATACATCTTTGCTAGCTTCTCCACTGGATCGCTTTTCTGATTCGGGATAAAGTGTGCAACTTTAGTCAACCGATCCACAATAACCCAAATAGAGTCATTTTTCTGCAATGACTTTGGCAAACCGTGCACAAAATCCATGGAAATATCGTCAAATTTCCACTCCGGGATTGGCAACGATTTCAAGAAACCTCCTGGCCGTTGGCACTCGGCCTTCACTAGCGCGCACGTTTGACATTTCGCCACGTAAAGGGCTATGTCCTTCTTCATACCCGGCCACCAGAACAGCGTCTTCATGTTCTTGTACATCTTCGTGCTCCCCGGGTGGATTGAGTACTTGGTATTGTGAGCCTCATACATGAACTCCTCCCGTAAAGTACCAGATTTTGGGACGCACAAACGATCATCTTTCCGCAGAAGACCGTCTTCAACAGAGAACTTTGGCCCTTCCGCTGCATAGCGCTTCATGCTCTCATCAAGCTCCAACGCTCTCCGAACTCTGTCCGCGAGGTCACACTGCACCTCCATCCAGTTCAGACATGCATTTGCACTAGCACTTCTGTCGACACAGGTAATGCCCAAGGCTTCCAACTCCTGGATTAAACGATCATCATGAATGCGCAACCAATTTGCTCGTGCTGGAGTTCTGTGACTCAAAGCATCAGCGACCACGTTCCCCTTCCCGGGCGTATAATGTATCTCGAAGGTGTAATCCCCGAGGAATTCCATCCACCTTCTTTGTCGCATGTTCAACTCATTCTGGTTCAACAGGTACTTAAGGCTCTTATGATCCGTAAAGATGTCAACCTTCACGCCATATAAATAATGACGCCATAGCTTCAGGGCGAATATCACCGCCGCCAACTCCAAGTCGTGGACTGGATAGTTCCTTTCATGCACCTTCAGCTGGCGTGAGCCATACGATATCACCTTTCCAAATTGCAGGAGGACGCAACCTAAGCCGCTCCCTGAGGCGTCGCTATAGATCCCATAGCCGTCCGTACCACATGGCGAACACAAAACCGGCGCCGTGGTCAGACGACTCTTCAGTTCCTCAAAAGCTCGTGCGCACTCCGGCGACCACACAAACTTCTGGTCTTTTCTCGTCAAGGTAGTGAGAGGTAAAGCTATCCGCGAGAAGTTCTCCACGAACTGCCTATAGTAGCCGGCAAGTCCCAGAAAACTTCGGATTTCCGCCACTGTAGTCAACACGGGCCACTCCCGTATCGCCGCTATCTTCGCTGGATCCACAGCAATACCCTCCCTGCTAACGACATGACCGAGAAATGCCACGAATGATAGCCAGAACTCGCACTTAGAGAATTTGGCATAAAGTCGATTCCTCCTCAAGGTGTGCAAAACCAATCTCAAATGGTTCGCATGCTCCTCCTCCGACTGCGAGTAAACCAATATGTCATCGATGAAGACGATCACAAATCGGTCCAGATACTCCCGAAAAGTCCTGTTCATCAAATCCATGAATACCGACGGTGCATTTGTCAACCCGAACGACATCACGGTGAACTCATATTGGTCATAGCGTGTACCAAACGCTGTCTTGGGAATATCACTCTCCCTTATACGCAACTGATAGTAACTGGACTTCAAATCCAGCTTCGAGTAGGCAGTTGATCCCGCCAACTGATCAAATAAATCGTCAATCCTCGGGATCAGATACTTGTTCTTCTCCGTTAGCTTGTTCAGTTCTCGATAGTCAATGCATAGACGCAGGCTCCCGTCCTTCTTTTTCACGAAGAGGACCGGCGCACTCCAAGGGGAACCACTTGGACGTATGTAGCCCTGCTCTAGCAATTCATGTAGCTGAACCTTCAGTTCCGCCATCTCCTTTGGTGCCACCCTGTACGGTGCACGGGCCACAGGTTTCACACCTGGCACCAAATCAATAGGGAAGCCGATATTCCGCTGGGGTGGAATCCCAGGTAGATCCTTAGGGAACACATCCGCGAACTCTGATACGATAGGAATATCACTCAGACGAGACTTTGGCTCTACAGCTTCCAATAGCGTGAAGAATAGCTCCGCGCCCTTCTGAACTGCTTTGACCACCTGGAGAGCAGACATCAGCGTCTTGCTCGATCCTCGCATACCAGCAAATTTGGTCTCGCACCCAGTACCTTGTCCCAGAGTGATTTCCTTCGAGTTGAAGTCAATACAAGCACGCTGCTCCGAGAGCCAGTCCATGCCAAAGATCACGTCGAACTCGGATATGGGCAATACAGAACCTTCCAGCCTAAACTCACGATTCCCTATTTGCACTTGAACACAACAGGTCCTATCCGCACACATCAAGCATCCGTTAGGCAGCAAGACATCCAATCTATTCGTTGCTAAAACGGAAGGCACTCCGATACGCAACACGAAGTCTTTAGATAGAAAGGAATGAGAAGCGCCTGTATGGAACAGCGCTCTCGCCGGATGATCCAAAATTAGGATAAAACCTGATTCGAACAAGTATATGAAGTAGTAAAAACTGTATACTATGTCGTACCTGTCACCACGTCACTTTGTTTTATTGCCTCATGCTGGCCAAGGTTATATACCCGCGGTTGAGCTGGAGTGTAGTGGGATGCAGACGACTCTGCTGCCTTCCCTTTCTCCGCCGCATAAGCCGCAGCTGCCTTTTTGCCGCCGCGACACTCCCGAGCAAAGTGGCCCACCTTGCCACAATTAAAACATGTGACTGGACCTCGTCCAGTAGTTTCTCCCAAAACAGAAAAGGAAGCCGGTTCCGAAAACCTAGACTTCTTTTTATACCTTTGGGAACCCGACTTTGCAGAACTCGGTACCTTGAACTCCGTCTTTGTCACAGCTCGGTCCTTATTAGCTTGGACTCTCTTCATATCCTTCTCAAGGGATCTGGCGGTATTTACCAACGTCAGAAAGCCCTGCGTCATCGGGCCTGACAGAAGCAGTCGCAACTCATCACGCAGACCTACGTAAAACCGGTTGGTCTTTCGCTCTTCATCATCAAAGGAAGAGCCCGCATACCGTCCAAGTCGTGTAAACTCATGGAGGTACTCATCCACCATTCTATCCCCTTGAGCTAACCTTTGAAACTGGATCTCCATTTCGATGCGTTGAGCAGAAGAGAGATACCTGGCCAAGAACATTCTTGAGAACTCGTCAATCGAGATGTCTGTCAGCTGCCTGCCTGCATACTGATGCCTTTCCAACTGTTCCCACCACAACCTAGCCTCTCCAACCAACAGGTAGGTAGCTAGGGTTACCTTCTGCTTTTCCTCCGTCTCTGTAGCTGTCAGGGTTCTCTTTATCTGAGATAGCCAATCTTATGCTTGCGTTGGTGTTCCCACTCCTTCAAACGTAGGAGGGTGGAAGCCTAGGAAATGCTTCAGATGATGACTCGTCGTTCGTATCGCCTTGATCGGTACTGCAGGTACTGGTCTTTCCACAACGGGCTCAACTGTGGCAACCGACTCCGGGGCCACCGCAAGGGCAGGAGGCTGTACAGGCCTTCCTGGCTGCGCATTGATCATGACAAACACAGCTTCGGCAATCAGTCTTATCGTTTCAGCAGAAGGAGGGGGTGTAGGCATCTCGACGGATGCACTACTCTCAGCAGTGTGTCGAGGTTCAGACTGCCCCGCACCACTCCTAGTCACCTATAATTATGTCAAACACACAATTTAGCGACTGATACACATAGCAAACAACAAACAAGAGAACACTCAGGTTCCGCAAACACTATTTTTAGCATGTTTCATGTGTGTTTTTCATTCCTAAGTGGACATTTATGGGTACTTTTCACGTTATACCGGCAACGCACGTGTGTGCTCACCACCCCTTAAAAGAATTCGACCACGAATTCGAAGAAGGAAATGACACCAGAGTCTGATACCAAATTGTAACACCCCCATCCGTCACAAATAATATAACAGAAGGTCCGGCCGGGGCCCCACGCCATATTATACGGACAGACGGACGCATTACTAAATGAGATCAATTAAATCTTTTTCTTTCAAAATGCACCCTAACACAGAGTTGCATTCTAACGGAAGCTTTTAAAGAGATGAACTAACCACCCAACGGGGAATGTCCACTAAACATAGAAAAACCGGAATGAAAAGACGCACGATCAAAGTTTGGCCTTAAGGCCTTACATCACTAAAGTTTAATCAAAAAGATGTGTTTTGCATACATCGGCACGTAGGCCGGCAACACATGAAAAAGACTAAACAAAACATTTGGGCCTTCGAGGGCCGGCTCAGCACAAGGGCTTCAGCCCGCTACTTCCCGCTCGGCTCACCTGCTCCTGCATAAGAACATTCCACCAAGCGGTGGCAAACAAAGCAACGGTCAGCACAGCTGACCAAATTATAACGACCCCCACCCCTTTCTCAGGCTGGCGGAGCTTCTTCCCTGCAAGCAAGTTAGCATAATCACATAGAGCTAGAGTGTGCCGTAAAAATCACCAACCATCACAAACGCTGGCTCGATCGGCCCAACTTCTCGTGCACACAGGGCACCGTAACGGTGTACCGGATTTCCCCGGTCCCACCACCATCCTCAGTCCCAGACTGGATGGCCCAAAGTTGAGCATTCGCTAACCGAGACTCAAAGGTCACGACTCTCTCCTATGCCTGTAGCAACATGCCAGATACCTTAGTTAGTCGAACTACACCACATAGGGCAGGTAAAGTTCAGCCAAGCCCGTTGCTCAAGTCGTCGTACCCAACACGCACGACGCGGGTCAGCCTCCCCTTGCCTGTTATCGCCTACATAACCGCTTGTTATGTAACCAGAGCGGTACTCGCGGCCACATAAGTTGGGCACCCAAGGCACACAACTCCACACGCTAGCCCAACGGTCTCCGAGAGACGGGCTTCGCACAAACGCAACAAAAGTTCCCCGGGAACTAACGTCTACGATCCAAACATACACATTCCACGAAGTCTTCTTCGGGAACCCCAGAACATCACCAATCCAGACCAACATGTCCGGATGGGCTTCACACAGCATGCCTAATCCGTACTCACGCTTCCGGATACTAATGCAGTTAAACACGGGGATGTAAACATCGACCCGTCGGAGCGCACTCTTCCCCACCTGTTGGTGGAGCGGGGCTTCCATGCAAATATGCTAATTAAGGGCTTGCCCAAGAAGAAAAGTCGTTACCCTTGAAGTGCGCTTCTGAACCATGGAGCACGTTCAAGATGGTTGTCCTCTTTGCAGATCCGGCCTCCACTCGACGCTTCGAGTCGCTAAACGACGCTCCAAGCCTACGCTGCGGCTTGCGGTCTCCCTTTGTAGCAGCCCTAGACTGAGAGGGAGGGAGAAGGAGAGGGTTTAAGATCTCCTTGCTTCAGGCCAACGAGGAGGAGGGAGGAGAGAGCTCGGGGTTCTCCTTGTCGACGGGAAAAAAGGAGAGGAAGAGGGGGGGACGGGGCTCTCCTTGCCCTAGGCGGCGACGGGAAGAGAGGGAGGAGGAAGCTTGGGGCGACTCCTCCTTGGTCCAGGCCGACGGGGAGAAAGTGAGGAGGAGGCTCGGGTTTCCCTGCTCCAGGCGACGACGGGAGAGAGGGAGATCGGGAGGGGGAGGAGCGATCGAGAGGGAAATCGGGAGGGGGATCGGATTTGCGGCTGCTCCAGGAAACCGAAAAGGGAGGGATCAGGTAGTTAGGTTTGAGAGGGAGGGGTTTGGGGTTTTAACAAAACCCTAGCCCAAGACTATCCGCAGACCACTCCTATCCGCACCCCAAACACCGCTAAACGCGCCCCAAATTCATTTTATTGAAATTAAGGCGTTATAGAAGAAGAGAAGGAAGGGGGCGGAAGCGCCGTTCCTGATCCGGCAGAGGTCGGGAGAGACGTTGGGAAGTTATGTGGATAGGTTCCAGGAGGAAGTCCTCCTTGTCATTGAGGTGCCCGGGCATACCCTGCAGTTGGCTTTCACCCTCGGCTTACAGCAGGGGCTGTTCAGGATGAGCTTGACTTGGGACCCACCCCTGTCTTTCGAAGAGCTGATGGGGCGCGCTGCTCGAGAAATTGAGTGTGAGGACACAAACCAGGAGTTCATGGCAAGGTTGGCCAAGGGTGAGAAAGAGGAGAAGGAGGAGAAGAAAGAGCAAGGCGGGAAGAAGAAGGAGGAAGCGAGAAGTCAAGGGGACCAGGGACCCCCTGTTCGGCAGGAGCAAGGCTGGGGGTTTCAACTACCAGTGGCTCGACCAACCTGGAGGCCGCCAGGAGGACTCCCTTAAGGCCCAGGAAGAGGCCATTTCCAAGGGAGAGGAAACTTTCAGGAGGAACATGGACGGTTCAACCCAGCAGGGTGGCAGCCGGACCCAAGGCCATTGCAACCCCAACCCCTGCAGGCCATGACGATTGGCCGAAAAAGAGGAAATAAGAAGAGGGGTCGCGCATGGAAGGAAGCAAGGATGATTACATTGCCGTACTGTGACTTCCATCAGCAGGAGGGCCACGCGACAGCCACATGCCCAGAGTTTCTGGAGGTAAGGGAAGGAGGAAGAACCCCGACAGAGGGGAGACAACTCCACCTGAAAGGACCAGGAGGAAGCTGAGGAGATGGAGGAAGTGATGAAGGAGACGACCAAGGTGCATGTGGCCGAGTAAGCGCAAGGAAGCGCATTGTAATGGTATGTAACCTATTTATAATATATCGAAAGTTGTTAAAGACAGCATTTAAGTCGAGTCCTCGACTAGAGACCACTTGCCCGGGCTTGTTGATGTCGGTCGCTGGGAGGCTCGTCGGGTAGATTCGTTTTAGGACGATTCCTCGACTGGAGACCACTCGCCTGGGCCTGTTGATGCCGGTCGCTGGGAGGCTCGTCGGGTAGATTCGTTTTAGGTCGAGTCCTCGACTGGAGACCACTCGTCAGGGCTTGTTGATGCCGGTCGCTGGGAGGCTCGTCGGGTAGATTTGTTTTAGGTAAAGTCCTCGACTAGAGACCACTCGCCCGGGCTTGTTCATGTCGGTCGCTGGGAGGCTCGTCGGGTAGATTCGTTTTAGGTCGAGTCCTCGACTGGAGACCACTCGCCCGAGCTTGTTGATGTCGGTCGCTGGGAGGCTCGTCGGGTAGATTCGTTTTAGGTCGAGTCCTCGACTGGAGACCACTCGCCCGGGCTTGTTGATGCCAGTCGCTGGGAGGCTCGTCAGGTAGATTCATTTTAGGTCGAGTCATCGACTGGAGATCACTCGCCCGGGCTTGTTGATGCCGGCCGCTGGGAGGCTCGTCGGGTAGATTCGTTTTAGGTCGAGTCCTCGACTGGAGACCACTCGCCCGGGCTTGTTAATGCCGGTCGCTGGGAGGCTCGTCAGGTAGATTCGTTTTAGGTCGAGTCCTCGACTGGAGACCAATCGCCCGAGCTTATTGATGTCGGTCGCTGGGAGGCTCGTCGGGTAGATTCGTTTTAGGTCGAGTCCTTGACTGGAGACCACTCACCCGGGCTTGTTGATGTCGGTAGCTGGGAGGCTCGTCGGGTAGATTCGTTTTAGGTCGAGTCCTCGACTAGAGACCACTCGCCCGGGCTTGTTGATGCCGGTCGCTGGGAGGCTCGTCGGGTAGATTCGTTTTAGGTCGAGTCTTCGACTGGAGACCACTCGCCCGGGCTTGTTGATGTCGGTCGCAGGGAGGCTCGTCGGGTAAATTCATTTTAGGTCGAGTCCTCGACTGGAGACCACTCGCCCGGGCTTGTTGATGTCGGTCGCTGGGAGGCTCGTCGGGTAGACTCGTTTTAGGTCGAGTCCTCAACTAGAGACCACTCGCCCAGGCTTGTTGATGCCGGTCACTGGGAGGCTCGTCGGGTAGATTCGTTTTAGGTCTAGTCCTCGACTGGAGACCACTCGCCCGGGCTTGTTGATGCCGGTTGCTGGGAGGCTCGTCGGGTAGATTCGTTTTAGGTTGAGTCCTCGACTGGAGACCACTCGCCCGGGCTTGTTGATGCCGGTCGCTGGGAGGCTCGTCGGGTAGATTCGTTTTAGGTCGAGTCCTCGACTGGAGACCACTCGCCCGGGCATGTTAATGCCGGTCGCTGGGTAGATTCATTTTAGGTCGAGTCCTCGACTGGAGACCACTCGCCCGGGCTTGTTGATTTCATTCGCTGGGAGGCTCATCGGGTAGACTCATTTTAGGCCGAGTCCTCGACTAGAGACCACTCGTGTGAGGACCCTTTATGTGAGGACCCTGACGGGCCGCAACCCATGCCCCCACATGGGCCGCACCCATGCCACCCCAACCCCTCTCCGCGCCTATTCGGCCACGGTGGGTTGTTGGAGACCACAGCCTCTCTTTGACGAGAAGTGATCCAGTTAAGCGCCTCTACGTGGACTTCCCAGGAGGTCACCCATCCCAGAATTGCTCCCATCTGAGCACGCTTAACTATAGAGTTCTTTCACTTCTCATCACCAGTTGAGCTGTCTCCCTGACCACAGCCTGGCGCACCAGCGCTGCCTTTCGTCCCAGGCCCCCACATGGGCCGCAGCCCATGCCACCCCAACCCCTCTCCGCGCCTATTCGGCCACGGTGGGTTGTTGGAGACCACAACCTCCCTTTGACGAGAAGTGATCCAGTTAAGCGCCTCTACGTGGCTCATAGGAGGGTTGTTAAGTGGAGAAAGGTTCGCGTTCCGCCTCAAGTCCGGTTCAGTTGAAAAACTCGGCAGGAGTATCCCGTTGGCAGGACCTTTCGTGAATTCCCCCAAGGTCCCACCTACTCGTCAAATAGGTGGGTTGGACTTTCTTTCCGAGCTTAAGGCAAGCTCGAAAAGAGCGGGGATTGTGTACAACCTCATATATTCTGAGTCGGTGTGACCCGGCGCGGATGAGGTCGTGGTAGAAGGGGTGACCGTGGCGAAGCGGACCAAACCATCGGAGATCGTCAAGGACCGAAAAAAGAAAGCCTGGGGGGCAAGCTCTCTTGGGCGAATGGACCTTCGGTCCACTCGCCCCCTTGCCCGGGAGAGTGGACCGATGGTCCACTCGCCCGAGGCCTTGGGCAAGTGGACCAGATGAGGGGGGCGAGTGGACTCAAGGTCCACTCGCCCCCAGGCCAACAGGCGAGTGGACCCTAGGTCCACTCGCCCGGGCAGCTGGGCGAGTGGCCATATGGTCCACTGGCCCAGCACAGATGGTGGACCCTGATCCACCCATCTGACCCCCGGCGAGGAGGGGAGTGGACATCTCGAGCTCCACTCGTCCCCTCTCATTTTTTGGTCTTTCGGGTTGGTTGTTGGGCTGCGGATAGTGGATTTTTGGCTATCCGCAACCCAATTTTTGGGAAGTCTATAAATAGACCCCCATGGGCACCTTGGGAAGGGTTGTTGGTAGCCCCCCCCCCCCCCCTCCCTCACGTGTGAGCAAGCACTACCCCTCCCCTCCCCTTGTCATTGAAGGTGGACGGTGAGGTGATCCTTAGTGCCCTCCAAGGTGCCCAGGCTCAGCATTGGCTTGGGAGGGGAAGTTCCTTGAGAGCTTCTGGGTATGCGGTGGGACCTCCACACTGCAGCTTACGGGGTCAGTTTGTGGACTTAGAAATTTTCCAAGGGTTGGTTTCTGCGGTTCTTAGTGACTGGTCAAGGGTCTCGTTCAGGTCAAGTAAGGGTTAACTGCATCTCCCTTTTCGAACGTCGAGACCAGTTCTCTGGTTTCAACAATACGGATTAAAGCAAACACCCAAATTGTGGCACAAAAAATTTGACACTTGTGTTAAAGTCATGGGTTTCAAATCCAGCTTATCAGATAAATATCTCTACGTAAGAACAAGTTCAAATAAAGTTGCAATTATATACTTGTACGTTTATGACATGCTAATTCTGGGTTCTAATCAGTCTGAGGTGGAAGACGTGAAAGTTACCTTGACGGCATAATTTAGCATGACTGACTTTGGTGTGGTGAAAACCATCTTAGGAATGTAAGTGAACTTCACTAAAATGGTATTATCCTGAGTCAGAGTCACTACAATAGAAATCTACTAGAAAAGTGGGGTTACGTTAATAACAAAAATATTAAGACTTCATACGATTATAACAATAGACTGAAATCGAATGAAGGTTCATCTATTAGATAGTTGGATTACTCCAAACTCATAACAAGTCTCATATATGCTACTACCTGTACTAGACCTGATATAGCCTTTTACGATCGGCATGTTGAGTAGATTCACGAGTAACCCTGGGAAGGACTACTGGGATGCCTTAGAAAGACTAATGCGATACTTAAAGTACACTGAGAAGTATGTTTAATGTTACAGTGGACATCCTTCTGTGCTTGAGGGCTATGCTCTCACTTCAGCAGGAGAAGAAGCAGAGTGGATAAGAGATCTGATAATGGACATTCTAATGATGAGTCTGAAAATGTACTTTTTCGTTATATTTTAAGTCACAAAGACCATTGCAACAAATACGCCGTTCAATGGAAAACGAAGGCAACTAAGGATGAAATAAGCCTGGTTGGCCTATCTCACTAGTCAGGGGATAATCTACCTATTAGATGTGAGATCTAAAGATAATGTAGCAGATGTCCTTACGCTTATGTATGGTTCTAACATCTAAGATATCGATGGAGATGGGATTAATGTCCATTTAGTTAGGACTTAATACCTTGCTTATGTTTTAAATTTTAAGAACCAAAGTCTGCTTACATTCAAGCATCTAGAGTGAGCACACTGAAGTATTTCAGATGCTATCTGATGAAAGTCAAAGATGAATAGTTGTCAGTCATTCCAAACTTGATGACTTATGCAATTATTTTATTCAAAGGTTGATTTGAGTATCATTCCAAAAAGGACTACTGAAGTTGCTGATATGTGTCCTGATATTATGATTATTATTTATATCATTCCAAACTTGATGATATATTGGTCACAACTTATTGTATCATTCCAAACTTGATGGTATGACAGTACAATTGTGAAACGTTTTGTAATAATCTTAATAATCGAAGGAACATGGTTTGATTCTGTGAAATCAATTGTCTAATTTTGTGTAAATTGAATAGAAATGTTGATATGTGATTTTTTTCTCCTGCTTAGAGTATTACGTTCTCTTACTGCTAGAACTAATAACTTTAATTCTCTGATTAGCAAATGTTAGAATTAATAGATATTTGTCTCATGGCATTCTTATTGTGTTTGTTTGCAGATCACATGGAGACTTGAGGAGAGAAAATTGATTTCGACCTAGATAAAGATGATCTGTTGTTTGAATAGATCAATTTTTTCAGTTTGAGTTTTCAGTATGCTTATTTTATGTTTGGGACTATGTGTTTTAGTTTAGATATTTTGTATTCTAAAACTCATATTTATGTTCTCTGAAAAACTCATTGGTCGTTATTAACTCTTTCTTAAGTAATCTGTGATGTGACCATGTTATATACAATATATGAGGAGATTGTTGAGGTATATCGATATAACGGGTTAATGGATACTTGGTGGTTTGCTTAGGATCCGATAGGAATCCACTTACTCGTCGAGGATTTAGGGTTCACCTTTAAATACCCTGCTGGGGGCAACAAGTAGGCTGTTCCAAACTTGACAGTCACGTGGATGCTTCGAGCGCACGAATAAAAAATAGAAAAAAAATCATGGAAAAGGCAGCAGATTCTGAAATCCCGAAGAACAGTCTTCTTTTTCTCAATTATGGAATCGATAGAACTTTTTTGCTTGAGTAAAAAATATGACAGTACCCTAAACACAAGTCCACCAGCTGTTCAAAGCAAACCATTAATGGTGATTGGACACAAACAAAGCAAAAAAAAACATATCAGGTGGAAATCAACAAAATTAAGGATTCTGTCAAACACACGGAAGTTCTTAGCGCGGCCGAACTGGGCTTTGGGGCTTTGGGCCGGAGACGACGGGACTAAACATGGTGGTGGATACGTGCAGGGGAGTTCAACATTTCAACAAAATAAGGATTTTGTCTTCGCCAGATTCTAGTGGGCATCAAAGGAGGGGGGCTTAAGCCGGAGAGAACATGCCAGGAATATGCTTCGAAGTATGCGACGTCGTTCTGCACGATGTTGCCATTCACAGGGGCTGCGATCAGGTCATCTCGACGGCGAGGACATCTCTTTTAATTTGGACTGCGAATAAACAAGTTGGACTGCGAATAAATAGTTCGGATTGTAAATTTCAATGGACTACAAATAGTCGTTATATGCCTGCTTATAACATTGCCCTATATTAAATACAGATATTATGGTTACTATGTATAAGCGTTTCATGTGCAACAATTATTGAAACAAAAAAAAATATCAGTGTAGTGATTCATATACTGAGATATTTTTTCTTTGAATAAATGTACAATAATTATTACATGAGAAATAGTAAGTATCAACAGCTACAAAGAGCATTACATTCAATAACCAATCAACAAACTATTATTACATAAATAGGCAAAGCTTACACACTGGTGAGAATCAAATCCATAACCTTCGTGTCACGGGGCCTCAACTTAGCAAACTAGGTCAAACCTCATTGGCCATATACTGAGATGTTCATCATCATTGAATACGCGTGTGTACACTCATTGACGGTTGTCAGCTCAGGAATCTCAACTCATTTTCTAACTACACACCATTCATAATATTTACCTCGGGATAAACTATGAATAATGAATTTGTCCTGTAAAAATAATATTTGGCCAATAATTAAAATAGGCGATTGTTATGTGAAAACCTATTTAGGATATGTACAAACCATTTTAATAATAAAAAAATATTATAAAATTAATTATCAAATTCCCTAAATTTAGAAGTCGCCCCCTTCGTTTCTCATTCTACACCACACGCCTGGCGAAAGTCTGCCTCACCTGGCGCCGCTCCTTTTCCGGCCTCTCCGGCTGGGTTTTTTTCAAGGGGATGAGACTTGAGAGAAGTCTTTCTTCTCTTTTCGAATATCTAATTCTTATTAGTGGAGGACAACATAAAGGGAAATGGAATCAATTTTAATTTTTGTAATCTCTCCTTCGTCCTCTTTGACACTTGAGGAGCTTTTGTCGTTTGTTTCATTCAGGGATCTGTTAAGGTTATGGCTGGAGAAATCGGAAATCACTGGAAAAGATCGAATCTCTTGTCTTCGTTTAATCCTTGTTTAGGGTTCTATGACTTAACTCAACTTTTCTTCCCCTCAGTTGAATTTTAATTGGGGATTTTGTGGGAGAACTTCATCGTTTTCCCTTATGTCACCCCCAACAATGGTGGGTTCTGTCAACGCACTTTCCTACTTTTTGGAGAGGAGGATAGGGTTTTCTTTTCTTAATTCCATAAAACTGATCCCCAATTTTTCTCTAATTCACTGCTTCCACCCTGATTCCCGATTTTTGCGGAGGTTTAGTCTTCCTTCTGTGATTTGCGTCATTTTCTCATCCTTGTGGTGGTAGAGTTCTGGTCTAGAGTCATTGAAAACAATGCATGCATGGAAATTTTGGAGAAGATGAACAATGGTCGCCTGGACTTGGTCAATGGCCAATTAAAAATTAAAAAATGTAGATTGAGGAAGCAGCTAAAGCTTAAGATGGTGCGAACATCAAGCCTGAGCGGCTTCAGGATGAGCGAACTCAGCGGAGAAAGAGTCGAGTTTGGGCTTCTGTTGTTTTTGATGTCGTGTACATTATTCTGAAGGATAATCTTGTACGTGCACAAGGTGTTTGTTGAAATTCTTTATGATTGAGTTTGTCCATCAGTGCAGCCAAAACTCTAATTTTGTCTCTATAGCTGCAAGAAATATCCTAAATTTTCAACTTCAAAATAGCAGGTTGCAAATTATTTAGGGTTGGAATTCTTGATTGTTACTCATATGTGATAAGTACTCTGTTGAAGCCAGGAAAATCCCAACTCCAAAATTCAGATCAATGCAGCCGGAGGTTACTTGCCTAGCAGTCAAACGAGAAAGCTTGACCGTCAACGACAAAGAATTAGGAGAGTAACAACGACAACAAAACCCTAGGTGTTGCGGCAGGAAGGTCCCACCACGTACCCAGAAGCTCAAAGGATTATTCTCCTCCACAACCAACGAATGACCGAGCTTGGTACTAAGAAGGCACTGGTGAGGGAGGATTCTCTCCTATAAGGAGGGTGAAGTTCTGATTTTTGACAAGTGCCCTTCCTAGTACCCCTGAGGGTCTATTTATAGACAAATCTTGAGGGAAGGGATACAAGCGACTATCTCTGACCCCCTTTGGAGATGATTGAACAAAGGCTTAGGCGAGCGAGTAGGTAAGGATCTCGTCGCAGGGTGGCGAGCTGGTTGATGAAAGCCGCCTACAAGCGAGTATGTCCTGACATGTTACCTTCTCGCTCGTCCGTCTGGATGACTGCGGGGGCGTACTCCTTCTCGCCAGTTGGGGGCGAGCAAGTCCCTACTCGCACCCCGGGGTAACATAGTCCTGGTACGCTGTCCGATGTCTTTGTGTTGACCATTGACTATTACTTCTCCTATGTGGCTTAGAGTGGCCCACCCTCGTAGAATAAGGATTGTACACAATCCCCGCTCTTTGCGAGTAACGAAGATGCTCGGAAAGAATCATCCAACCTGTAATCGACGAGCTGCTTCTGGCGAGTATCTAGCTTATTCAGAAGCCTGGGGGGCCTTGAAATCTATAAATAGGGGGGATGGTCCTTCCATGGCACACTACTTTTTTATACCTGGCGAGATGTTGACTACCGAGGAGATGTTCGCGAAGGCCGAGTTGCTAAGAAAGTTGATGAAGAAAAAAAAGATCTCTGAAGCGCACAAAAGGAAGAGGGAGCCCACCGATCCTCATTTCAAGCCACTGAGCGAGGAGGTTACTCGCACTGACGCCTCGACCTCCTTACCTGAGTCGGCCCCAAACCGGGCGAGCGATGAAGGTTTAGGAGATGACGTCCTTCGACCGGACGCCGAGGACGAGCTTCTAAGCGCCCGTCCCGACACTCTCCGACAAGGTGATTATCGCCTCTTTACTGAAATTGTGACTACCTTTTCGTTGATGCTGACGCTTCTTTGTAGGTGAGATGATCGCGGAGGCGAGTGGGCAGGCGCCTCCTGTGGAGGAGCGCGTGAGTGTCGAACACTTACCGCCTCCCCCAGTCATTCCCGTAGGGGTCATCCCACAGCAGGAACCTACTCTCCGATCGCCCCCTTTACCGGAGTGCACGGAAAGCAGGGGCATCCGTTTAGGCTGGATGACCCTGAAGAACTCCCGGGTTACCATGTCGCAGCCGACTTCCTCGTCCAGAACCCAACCTTTGCCATCGGCAAGATCCGGTGTTCGTGGGGTGGCGCCCCAAGAGCTGCCAGCTGATCCTCCTCCCTGACGACATGATGTGGTGCCTCCGCCTCATCACTCAGGTAGCGGGAACGGTCGAGGCGGACGTTCAGGGAGTCGTTGCATCTATTCTCGTCACTCGCCTTCGCCACATCGTTCCCCTCTTCCTCGGTGTCGGCCTAGTCCTCGGCAATCGTCGTCTCCACGCAGAATAGCCTCACCTCCTCGCCGGGACGCTCCTCGGCGATCACCTTCTCCTCGTCATCAACAGAGGGCAACCTCAGCGCGAGCAGGTATAAATGATATGTCGAACTATGTTCTTGATTCTCTTTTACTAATGTGCCCTCTTTCCAGCTCGGGCGATGTCTCCGGGGTCGGCCTTTATCGAGGCGCTGGGTCTTCCTACTCGCGAATATAGGACAAAGATGGCATCTGCCTACCTCGACCTTGAGATGAAAGTCAAAAGGTTGATGGCATACAAGGTACATTGGCGCATATCTCAGCTGGAGGGGCGTGTCGCGAACATCGAAGGGTTCGAGCATCGGCTGGAGACTTCTGAGGGAAAGCACTACCTCATCAACGAGCTGGAGCGGCGAATGGAAGATGTGGAGCATCACTAGGACCTGCTGAAGGCTGATATTCGCGGTATCTGAGCGAGTATGGGATCCCTCAGGACCCTTACTCGTATGGAGGAGCACATTCTTCTTAGCGAGGAATTCATGGGGAGGGCTAGGGAGCGGATGGCTTTCGCTCGCCAGCTGGGCTTCTCCGGGCGACATGGTGCGACCTCGGACAGACGCGGCGATCCTTCCGTGAATTAGAATTTTTGTCTTTCTCTTGTACCCTATTAATGAACATTATTCGAACTCTATTTGTGATAACCTCGAATTATCTGTAATAACTTCGAACTTTATGATTAGTCGTGCTTGTGCTGTTTCCATCTTCTGTAGGGTTTTGTATATTAATCGTTGATTGTTGCTCTTCTCCGCGGGAAGGTCCCTGTGATTGTCGCTTATATTGATGGTACGCGAGTTTGGATCGAGCGAGTAGGTAGGTATCTCGGACGTAGTTAAGCCGTGCCCACCCCTTGCGATTTCTATAAATGGGGGGTGGGGTCCGAAGTCGATACGCTTTCCCAAACCCCTCGAGTATCCTACCATCTCGTCAATAGCCTTCCCTTCTCGATGACGATCGACTTCTGTGGATGCTGAAGCTCATCGCCTGAGTTATGCACAGAACTTCATCGCGAAGAAGTTCAAGAAGTCCGCTACAGATGGTGCGAACATCAAGCCTGAGCGGCTTCAGGATGAGCGAACTCAGCGGAGAAAGAGTCGAGTTTGGGCTTCTGTTGTTTTTGATGTCGTGTACATTATTCTGAAGGATAATCTTGTACGTGCACAAGGTGTTTGTTGAAATTCTTTATGATTGAGTTTGTCCAACAGTGCAGCCAAAACTTTAATTTTGTCTCTGTAGCTGCAAGAAATATCCTAAATTTTCAACTTCAAAATAGCAGGTTGCAAATTATTTAGGGTTGGAATTCTTGATCGTAGACCTCAGGTGTTGCGGCAGGGAGGTCCCACCACGTACCCAGAAGCTCAAAGGATTCTTCTCCTCCACAACCAACGAATGACCGAGCTTGGTACTAGGAAGGCACTGGTGAGGGAGGATTCTCTCCTATAAGGAGGGTGAAGTTCTGATTTTTGACAAGTGCCCTTCCTAGTACCCCTGAGGGTCTATTTATAGACAAATCTTGAGGGAAGAGATACAAACGACTATCCCTGACCCCCTTTGGAGATGATTGAACAAAGGCTTAGGCGAGCGAGTGGGTAAGGATCTCGTCGCAGGGTGGCGAGCTGGTTGATGAAAGACGCCTACAAGCGAGTATGTCCAGACCTGTTACCTTCTCGCTCGTCGGTCTGGATGACTGGGGGCGCACTCCTTCTCGCCAGTTGGGGGCGAGCAAGTCCCTACTCGCACCCCGGGGTAACATAGTCCTGGTACGCTGTCCGATGTCTTCATGTTGACCATTGACTATTACTTCTGCCTATGTGGCTTAGAGTGGCCCACCCTCAGAGAATAGGGATTATACACAATCCCCGCTCTTTGCGAGTAACGAAGATGCTCGGAAAGAATCATCCAACCTGTAATCGACGAGCTGCTTCTGGCGAGTATCTAGCTTATTCAGAAGCCTGGGGGGCCTTGAAATCTATAAATAGGGGGGATGGTCCTTCCATGGCACACTACTTTTTATACCTGGCGAGATGTTGACTACCGAGGAGATGTTCGCGAAGGCCGAGTTGCTAAGAAAGTTGATGAAGAAAACAAAGAGCTCTGAAGCGCGCAAAAGGAAGAGGGAGCCCACCGATCCTCATTTCAAGCCGCTGAGCGAGGAGGTTACTCGCACTGACGCCTCGACCTCCTTACCTGAGTCGGTCCCAAACCGGCCGAGCGATGAAGGTTTAGGAGATGACATCCTTCGACCGGACGCTGAGGACGAGCTTCTAAGCGCCCGTCCCGACACTCTCCGACAAGGTGATTATCGCCTCTTTACTGAAATTGTGAATACCTTTTCGTTGATGCTGACGCTTCTTTGTAGGTGAGATGATCGCGAAGGAGAGTGGGCAGGCGCCTCTTGTGGAGGAGCGTGTGAGTGTCGAACACTTATCGCCTCCCCCAGTCATTCCCGTAGGGGTCATCCCACAGCAGGAACCTACTCGTCGATCGCCCCCTTTACCGGAGTGCGCGGAAAGCAGGGGCATCCGGTTAGGGCGAATGACCTTGAAGAACTCCCGGGTTACCATGTCGCAGCTGGCTTCCTCGTCCAGAACCCAACCTTTGCCATCAGCGAGATCCGGTGCTCGTGGGGTGGCGCCCCAAGAGCTGCCAGCTGATCCTCCTCCCCGATGACATGATGTGGTGCCTCCGCCTCATCACTCGGGTAGCGGGAACGGTCGAGGCAGACGTTCAGGGAGTCGTTGCATCTCTCCTCGTCGCTCGCCTTCGCCACATCGTTCCTCTCTTCCTCGGCGTCGGCCTAGTCCTCGGCAATCGTCGTCTCCACGCAGAATAGCCTCACCTCCTCGCCGGGACGCTCCTCGGCGATCACCTTTTCCTCGTCCTCAACAGAGGGCAACCTCAGCGCGAGCAGGTATAAATGATATGCCGAACTATGTTCTTGATTCTCTTTTACTAATGAACCCTCTTTCCAGCTCGGGCGATGTCTCCGGGGTCAGCCTTTATCGAGGCGCTGGGTCTTCCTACTCGCGAATATAGGACAAAGATGGCATCTGCCTTCCTCGACCTTGAGATGAAAGTCAAAAGGTTGATGGCATACAAGGTACATTGGCGCATATCTCAGCTGTAGGGGCGTGTCGCGAACATCGAAGGGTTCGAGCATCGGCTGGAGACTTCGGAGGGAAAGCACTACCTCATCAATGAGCTGGAGCGGCGAATGGAAGATGTGGAGCTTCACCAGGACCTGCTGAAGGCTGATATTCGCGGTATCCGAGCGAGTATGGGATCCCTTAGGACCCTTACTCGTATGGAGGAGCACATTCGTCTTAGCGAGGAATTCATGGAGAGGGCTAGGGAGCGGATGGCTTTCGCTCGCCAGCTGGGCTTCTCCGGGCGACATGGTGCGACCTCGGACAGACACAGCGATCCTTCCGTGAATTAGAATTTTCGTCTTTCTCTTGTACCCTATTAATGAACATTATTCGAACTCTATTTGTGATAACCTCGAATTATCTGTAATAACTTCGAACTTTATGATTAGTCGTGCTTGTGCTGTTTCCATCTTCTGTGGGGTTTTGTATATTAATCGTAGATTGTTGCTCTTCTCCGCGGGAAGGTGATACGCGCAAAATAGAGCTTGAAAACGCAAGTATACGTGTCGTACAAGTAATACAGAGTAAGTGAGATCGTTCACACGGAGAAGTGACTAGTTTAGTGCTTACAATTACTAGCTACACCGTTTCTATGAATTCAAGTAAAACGGTTAATTGATTTTCTGAAAATAGATCAAAACTTTTAGATAAATATTAAAACTAATTTAACTAGATCTTAAAGTACTTTTTAGCAATTAGAGAAAATAGCTTTGCATTTCTGATTTCATATGTATACTATGATGATGATAAAATAAATATTTCATTCGATTGAGTTTTGAATTATCTTGCGATGATTGTAAAAGAAGAGACTTTTATCTCTCGATACAAGGAATCTTAATATCTACGCAACCCTAGTTATCTCTAACTTAGGCGAAACGAAAATATTATGAAGTGCAAAAATCTAGTTCGCTAGCATGAAAAGGAAATCTCTTTTACTTTTCAAAACTAAAGAGATCTTGTGATACACGTACGTTTCTCCTCTCTCGATTCTCGTAACGTAGTGAAAATATAGAAATTTTGGTTAATGATTCACACTGCTCATCTCTCAATTCTCGCACTGCGATAAACTAGCCCTTAAATTAACATTACGACGCTCATCTCTCGATTCTCGCGGCGCAATATAATAAAGAGACATGATCCAACAATTTTACCATAAAAATCACAAGATCTATAAAGAAAATCACAAAACAAATTCGAAATCAAAGATGTTCATCATCAACATACACATACTACTCTCATAATGCAAGACTAGAGAGTTTTAGTTCATGATTGAGGGAAAATAACACAAAACTGAAGAGATCTTACTAAACATTTCGAAAGAAATGTGAATCTTCCCTTCTCCAGCGACGTAGAAGTGTTTCCTTCAGCCCGAATGCCAGATCTCTGGACTGGTTCTCCCTTGGCAGAATTTCTTCTCTGGTTTTTCTCCTTCTCTCTCCTGACAGAAAAAATGATAGATCGTTTTCTAATGGCCGAAAATCCCCTTTTTAAACTCTCTCTCCTCCTTCTTTCAGTGGGCCCCACTTGTTGGCATAATTAATTGCTGAACGGATGCCAAAAAAATAAGTTACAACTGTTGAAAACTTGGTAAATTCGGATTTGAATTTCCTGTAACTGTTAGATATGTTATGAATATGTTGCAACATTTTTTCTGGCTCTGCATTTCTGCACAATTTGACCTGCCAGATTTGTTGAGAACATGTTGCAACATTTTTCTCAGATTTTTCACAATACTTAGCCTTCAATCCTTGACTTAAATTCTCTCCGAATCCTATCATAAAAAGATATAGAAATGAGAGTAACAACCTGTACAACCCTTATTCTCCGAGGATGGGACCCACTCAAGGCCACGTAGGCGGAAGTCAAGGTCAAAGGGTCAACACAGAGACCAGCAGTCCAAGGCAGGAACAGGAAGCAGCAGAATCCCTGTGCGAGTATTGGCCCGGCGTGTGCGAGCAGCACCCAATACTCGCCAGATGGGCAACTATGGCATGGTACTCGCCGAGTAACCCATAGTCGCCAGGTTAGGGCTGGGCTATAAAACCCCCTACCCCTTGGTTGCCTATAAAAAGGACCCCAGGGGTACTTGGATTGGCACCTGTGCTTGAGCTTCTGGATCCCGATTTCCGAATTCTCGAGCCCGTCACCCCTGCTTGCTAGCCAAGTCGGTGCCTTCCTCGTACCCTGCTCGGCCATTCTTGGTTGTGGAGGGGAAGACTCCTTTGAGCTTCCGGGTACGTGGTGGGACCTCCCTGCCGCAGCATCTGGGGTCCTGTTGTTGTTGCTCTCCTAGCTTCCTCATAGTCGCCAGCTTGTCCATCTCGTCAGACAGCGGGAGAAAACCTAGTAGGACGACAAGATGATCATAGAAGGCGACCACGAGGAAGTAGTCGGCAACTCGTCAGGAACTGGCAGGTTCGTAACGATGGAAGTTTTCGAAGCATTCGCCCAGCGCATGGAAGGGGCTATGCGAGCAATGTTCCAGCAGGGTGCGGATGTCACGGCGACCTCACCTCATCACCCGATTCTGACCGAAGAAGGTGCTCACCCTCGGCGAGCAAGGAAGGAGCATGGAGAGGAACTGGAGCGACCAAGGAGGTCGCAATTCTACTCGCAAGTCTCGCGGGGAGCTGGTAGAATCCGACTCCGCGAAGAGGAGGAGCAGGCGAGATACCAGGATACTCGCACATATGGCGAGTATGATGGTGATACTCGCCAGGTGAAGGATCATCGCCGGGTAGGAGGTAGGAGCCCCTTCTGCGAGGAAATCCTTGCCGCTCCAGTGCCAGAAGGATTCAAAGATCCCGCTATAAATTATTGCTCGGGGAGAGATGACCCTATCCGTCGGGGGAAGAGGCGTAACCGGAGAAATAGCCGAAGGAGGAATAAGGATCGGGTCAGCCAAGAATGTCAAGGAAGGATCAGGGTCGGGGAAGTAGGAGTGAGTTTTGGAGAAGCGGAGCTCGGATCTTTCCGCAAAATGAATTTCCACCAAGCCTACCGCCAAGATGTCACTCCAACCTCTCAAGCGCCATCCCCGCTAGAGGAAATCACTTTCTCGGAGGAAGGCATGTTAAGGGATGAGAATCCCTTCCATGAGGCCCGTATGATTGATGCGATCGTCGAAGACTTCACCGTCAACCGAATCCTGGAGTGCAACGGGGGATATGTCTGTGTCATCTTTACGTCGTTCTTACGAACACGTTTGACAACCTGGAGGTCGAGACAATCAGGATGATGATCCTGGACAGTTCCCTTTTTTGATTTTTCAGGTAAGCAAAAGGTGGACGCGGCAGGAAGATCAGCCGCAGTCTGGAAGCTTAAATCCAAGACGGGAAGAACCCTTCATCGTGAAGGGGAGCTGTTGGAAAACACCTGGAACGGCGACAACTTGAAAGGGTTTGGCTCCTGAATGGGAGTATGTACACATCCCACCCCTGTAAATTTATTGTCCATAAATAAAACCATCACCTCCCTGAAACATGGGAACTGGTGAGTCTTTTGTCACTTCCAGCTATGCGTTTTCAAGTGAAAGAAGAAAAGCAGGCAAAGCCGATCTCCGCGTTAGGTTGGGAAACTGGCCTCCGACTTGATTCTCGTAAAAGCCCAGAACGGGTGATGGGACAATGCCTCGGGTATACGTCCCCCTAAGTCCAAGCCTCTGCAATGACGGCCGAGATCAGCTCCCCCCTTGCACGTTGGCCGCGGTTCCCACCGGCGGCATTTCTCATCCGACTGGTGAGATTATCAGGAAGAAGTCTGGACGCCGACCTCCCAATCCGACGAAGGAATAATCGACTTTGGCAAAGGTGGTGCTCGACCTTATCTGCTTCGTCAAAAATGTGTTTTCAAGTAAAAGAAGAAAAGCAGGCAAAGCCGATCTCCGCGTTAGGTTGGGAAACTAGCCTCCGACTTGAATCTCGTAAAAGCCCAGAACGGGTGATGGGACAATGCCTCGGGTATACGTCCCCCTAAGTCCAAGCCTCTGCAATGACGGTCGAGATCAGCTCCCCCCTTGCATGTTGGCCGCGGTTCCCACCGGCGGCATTTCTCATCCGACTGGTGAGATTATCAGGAAGAAGTCTGGACGCCGACCTCCCAACTCGACGAAGGATGATCGACTTAACTGGTCAGGAGACAGTGCCTCGGTTGTTCGTTTCCGAGTTTTTCCTCCTATTGTGTGAGTTAATGTGCTTAAGTGTGCTTAACTCCCCGTTCAAATTGTTGAGCAACGGGAAATAGGTTGGGTCGACATTCAGCACCCGAGTA
Organism: Dactylorhiza incarnata; assembly: GCA_033032865.1. NCBI lineage: Eukaryota > Viridiplantae > Streptophyta > Magnoliopsida > Asparagales > Orchidaceae > Dactylorhiza > Dactylorhiza incarnata. The sequence goes on along the minus strand of JAWHQI010000340.1, from coordinate 801,946 downwards.
GGATGGGGACCTTAGGATGTTGTGATCCCTTGGAAGGTGCTCCATTGGAATCCCCCTACTGTCATTCCCTACTGGACGATCTGCTTGTTAATATCCATCACCGCCAGTTGGGAAACGAGCCTCCGACTTGTACCTCGTACAAACCCAGAACGGATGATGGGACAGTGCCTCGGTTCAGCAACCCTCTAAGACCAAGCCTCTGCATTGACAGTCGAGATCAGCTCCCCCCTTGCATGTTGGCCACGGTTCGTATCGACTGCGCTTCTCATTCGACTGGAGGGATTACCGGGAGGAAGTATGGACGCCGATAGCCCAACTTGAAAGAAAGAGGTGATCGATTCGACCGACCGAAGAACGAAGACTTCAAGCATCCAAGTAGGATGATGGCCTAAGGACGGTGTGTCCCCTTGGACCTGTCCGGCTGCCATGCCGTACTTGACGTCATCCTTTGAAGACACCAGGCTTTCAAGTAGGAGAGAGGCCTCGGGATGATATGTCCCCCCGGGCCTCCCCGACTGCTAAACCCTACTTCTTCCTTCCCTTGAAGAGCTCCTTTGATTCTTGCTTAAAATCCTAACAGCGCTCTTCACTAGGTGCAAGTCAAGGCCTCAGGAGCAAGTCTGCAGGTGCGAGTATGATGGTGCGAGCATGCATTGCGAGTATACAGGTGCGAGCATACATCCTCGCCAAAATCCTAAGTGAGCACTCAACCTCGCCTCGAGCCTAGGAGCCTAAGCGACATACAAGCAAGGAAGTAAATACATGAAGAAAGAGGCGAGTCACCGGGCGAGCAAAAAGGGAGCCCAGGCGACTAGGCGACATCCTCGCCTTCTATATCTACGTCAGCATCTTCAGCATCACCGCCGTCGTCGTCATCGTCATCATCATCATCGTCGTCATCATCGTCGTCGTCGTCATCATCATCATCCTCGGCATCACTAAGTCGCGGCGAAGATGCTCGCAAGGGGGAGGTGGACTCTTCGGCGAGCAGCGCCGGAATGAGGTCCCCCACTGTCAGTCCCATAGCTTCCGGCTTCAGAAGATCGTCTGCCTTCAGCTGGTTCAGGATGACCTCCCCCGTTGCTCGCGCAATCTCCCGATGAATATAAGGCATGTCGTCGCCGTGCATCCTTATGCGCTTGCCCCTGGGAATGGGCGCCTCTGCCGGTTGCTGCTCGACAGGCCGAGTTTCCAACTCGGCGATACGGATTTGGGCGACCTCCAGGGCCGAGCGAGTATCCTCCAGCTCCTTCTCGGCCTGGGACAGCCTCTTTGCCGACTCCAGCTCGGCAGCCTGCAGCGAGCGAAAAGAAGAAGGTTAGTTTAAATAAGTTTGCAAGGTAGCGAGTATCCCAAAAAGCGAGTAAAGTCGCAATGGTGAGTACCTCGAACTCCTTAATCCTGTTCGCCATGGCGATCATCTTTGGGCCCTGCACCTTGATCGCCTGCTCATACTCGAGCAGTCGCCTTGCTGTTGCATGAGCCAGCTCGGCTGACCGCAAGAGGGAGCGCGAGGTCTGGTGCGCCAGATCCTCGGTAGTTGTATCTTGCAGGACTTCAGCGTCCGCACGACCATAGAGGGCGTAGGTCACGTCGAAGGCCTCCCCCTTGTCCTCCCACTCATTCGACCAGGCGGGGAGGTTAGAGCTGAGGGTCACCTCGTGCGCGCGCTCAGCCCAGGTCACCAATGGGCGACCATAGGCATCCTCGATGCGGGTGCCCTCATTAAAGAGAGGATGGTCGCTCGGCTCGCCAGCCTCCGAAGGATCCGCCTTCTTGCCCAGATCCTTATGGGCGACCTCCTTCTTCTGTCTCTTGGGGTCAGCGACCTTAGCCTTACCCGTTCGCTTCTTGGACGTCCCAGCCTCATCGCCGGCGACCTTGGGATCGTCGCCCCCTGGCGACAAGACAATTGGGGAGGAACCCCCAACCTCGCGCGCCTAGGTTCCCGCACCCCCTTGGGTGGCAGCCGTCGCCTTCAACGCGGGAGGAAGAGCATCGCGCGGAAGAGTTTGCACGCCTGCAAACAAGAAGACCAAAGATTAGTCGCCTGATCAACGCTCAAGGGCGAGTATGGCTAATGCTCGCGCAAAAGTACCTTCCCCTAGGCGAACTTCCGTGAGCTCGTCTACTCGCCTCCTCCAGAACACCACGTCAAAGCGACGATGCCTGAAGGAGTCGAGCAGCTTCTCCTGACTCTCCCTCAGGAAGGGGACCGTGAAGACATTCTCCGACGGCTGGATGGGCGAGCTGGAGATGCCCGCGAAGTCGCCCTCGATGGCGACTAGTCGCTCCACCCAGCGGTGATTCTTGTTTGAAGTACCCGCCAGAGTGCAGACATGGCTGCACAGGAAGATGACGCCCTCGCCGGTCGCCATGATGGTGAATACTCGCCTAAAGACCGCAAGGTCAAAGACGATATTCTGTTCCCGCAGGAAGCACAAGAATCCCATGATCATCGCCACTCCGTTGGGATTTATCTGCGCAGGAACTATCCCGTAGAAGACGAGTATCTAGCGGAACTCGGGTCACAGAGGAAGTCACAGACCAACCTCGAAGTGGCGGATAGGAAGTATCATCGTCCAGGGCGAGGAAGTGTTTAGTCGCTCAGACTGGCGAGGAAGCCTGGCGACATACCCCGGAGTCGCGAACTTGGCGTTGAAGTCATCCAAGTCCTTCTGCTGGGTAATCAGCTTCTTGAAAGAGTTCTCCTCGAAGTTCTTAGCATGGTTAGCCCGCCTGATGGTCGCCTCGTCAGACATTTTGAGAAGGAAGGAAAGGGAGCGAGTATGGAAGAGGTGCGAAGAGAAGAAGTCTGGAAGGTAGTCACTTAAGGAGTTAGAGATCGTCGAAAGCGTATTTAAGACTCACCCACCCCCTATTTATAGTAGTCGGGTAGCCTGGCTTGTCGAACACGACTCCGCGAGCACGACTAGGGATGACGAGTATCGAAGTAAATCGCCAAAGGCTCAGAGCACATCAAAATGCCGACCTTCAGCTAGCGAGCACCTGCATCACAGAAACACGAAGAAACTCGCCAGGATGCAGACGACATTCAACATATGCTCGGCAAACAGCAAAAAGAAGATAGAGAAAAAATCCAAACAACAACAGATAAGGTAAAGCAAGACAAGAATGAAAGACGAGTATCCAATTACTCGGCAAATCAATACTACTTCAAATAAATAAAGTGTTCAAAGATACAAGATGCTCGTCAGGAGATACAATCTACAAAGAAGAAGAAAAATGAAGAAGGGGCAACAGCTAGGGTTGTGCTTGGATGTTCGCCTGGGTATCCTGGGGCTGCGGATGTCGCCCGACCCAGCCCATGCTGCGAGCACGCTTGAAATGCTCGGAGGCCACGGACATTGCGTCCTCGCCTTGTCGCAGCTGGTCCTCGATCCTCGCCAGCCTCCCCACCGAGCCCATGCTCGCGCGCATCCCGACCAGCTCGTCATGATGCAGCTGCTGTCGGTGCTCGATCTGTGCCACCCTGCGCTCCAAGTCGCTGATAGACTGGAGACGAGCTTCAGTACCCGACAGGCGAGTATCAAACTCCTCCAGCCGGGATACTCGCACCTCCAAATCAGTCAGGCGACGATGAGGGTCACTGGCCGCTAGACGCTCAACCCGCGACTCCACCTCAGTCAAGCGTCGATGAGGCTCGCAGATCGACAACCGCTCTATCCTGGACTCCAAATCCAAGATAGCGCGAGTAGCCTTCTCCTAGTACTCGCGAGGAGGAAGCCCGACGGCGTCGATCAGTGCTCCCACGGGAGTATGAGCGCGACCTGCAGAAGAGCATATGAAGAGTCAGAATTCCAGCAGAATCAAAAGAACGGTGGCAACTATCCAAAGGCAGCGACCAAGTACCTGGCCGAGGACTGCGGGAGCGTCGACGAGCAGGGCTGCGAGATCGCCGATGAGGAGAAGACCTTCCTCGGTGCGGGGAGGGAGAGCGATGGACGCCATCTCGGCGAGTAGAGTGGCCGCCAGTATGATCCCGGTTGAAGGGCATGTTCCCCCGGCCGCGACCATCTCCTACGCGCCCTCCACCCTTGGGAGCGAAGAAGGCAGAAGACCCTCCAGTCCCGCCCCTGCGCGAGGATTCCCCTTGGTGGGTAGAGGGAGCAGTTGAAGTAGAAGGGCGTTGATCGCCCAGAGGAGCCACTGAGGGCGGAAGTCCAGGAGGAGGAGGCGGCAGCACGACCCCGGGTAGGTGCGAGCTGCTCGCCAGCTCTGGTCGCGAGTCAGGTGGCGGCGGAGGAGGATTGATGCTCGACAGAGGAGCCCCATGCTCGCTCATCGACCTCTTCTCCACGGATGAACTGTGGAGGATCCTCACCGCGCGACCACCCCGAGATCCACCCTCAGGCGAGATCAGCGAGGATGATCGCAGCGGCAGAGCATCCGAAGGCTCCTCCCGAATCTCGGTATTCGGCGGATCTAAAAACAGAAGCAAAAAGCGTCAGAAATCCCGCCAGGAGTGGTTCATGTAGCAGCATAATCCTCAGAACAGCGATTAAAGAGCTCACCTCGCGCAGGAGGGAGGTCCGGTTGGGTTTGAGTTTGGGCCCCAGCCCTACTCGCCTCCGGGGCGACCTCTGCCAAAGGGGGATGAGGAGTAGGAGCAGGCGAGAGCCCCTCGTGGGAAAGACCCAAATCTTCCAGCAGCTGCTGACGCTGCCCGCTCAGAGGATCGACGACGTTCTCCATAGTCGCCTCCTTCTTTTTCTCTTTCTTCTTCTTCTTAGCCGCCCTCTTCCTCTTCTTATTAGCGAGGAAGGCGTCTACCTCAACGTCCATGTGAGGAGGAGGCATGGGAACGCCGATCAAATTCGCGAGATCAGCCTTGGCCTTTTTGGCAGCCTCGGCAAAAGCTAGCGACATTATGTGCGAGTGCAGAAGGACGAATTCGTCGGAGACCCCCCCCCCCCCCTATATATAGATCCCAGACATCGGCCGGCAAGATTCCGAGTATCTCCCAATACTCGCCCAGACAGAAGCTCGTCGAATAAAGGTTGGATGTTTCTTTCTGAGCAACTATGTTACTCGCAAAGAGCGGGGATTGTGTACAACCTTTATTATCCGAGGATGGGCCCCACTCAAGGCCACGTAGGCGGAAGTCAAGGTCAAAGGGTCAACACAGAGACCAGCAGTCCAAGGCAGGAACAGGAAGCAGTAGAAGCCCTGTGCGAGTATTGGCCCGGCGTGTGCGAGCAGCACCCAATACTCGCCAGATGGGCGACTATGGCATGGTACTCGCCGAGTAACCCATAGTCGCCAGGTTAGGGCTGGGCAATAAAAACCCCCTACCCCTTGGTTGCCTATAAATAGGACCCCAGGGGTACTTGGATTGGCACCTGTGCTTGAGCTTCTGGATCCCGATTTCCAAATTCTCGAGCCCGTCACCCCTGCTTGCTAGCCAAGTCGGTGCCTTCCTCGTACCCTGCTCGGCCATTCTTGGTTGTGGAGGGGAAGACTCCTTTGAGCTTCCGGGTACGTGGTGGGACCTCCCTGCCGCAGCATCTGGGGTCCTGTTATTGTTGTTCTCCTAGCTTCCTCATAGTCGTCAGCTTGTCCATCTCGTCAGACAGCTGGGCAAGTAGCCTCCGGCTGCAAAGGTCCGAATTTTGAGGTCATGATTTTCCTGGCGTCAACACAACCATTTTGACTTCAAATCATGCGGCAATTGGATTTTTATCTACTTTTCATATATAAATATCACCTAACAATGCTAAAATGATAAAAATAGGGATAAAGATAACTTCTTTTTGCGAAGTTATCACACCCCCATGCATAGTTCTTTGCTAGTCCCTAGCAAAGATAAATCATTGTAAACCATGACATGACAAATACTTATGAGAGTACAATTTCATTCCCTTCTACTCTTCATTATAAGTTAACCAAAATAGCTTCAAGTAATTCACATTAGCTGATGCTAGACTTGCTAATCCAAAAGAATTCAAACCTTCATAAATCCATCAGTTAGATATAAGAAAAGGCTCAATTAAGAATTCAAGTGTTAGGTGTGATGCTCTTAACAATTTGTCTACATCCCTTACAATTCATTTTCGATAAACTTCGTCACCAATAGGATAGATCAAAAGTAGTCTAAAGCTTTGATATGACCTCTACATGAGTTTGGTAGAAAACGGTGCCAAATAAAACGACTTGATGAATTTTGAAGAGATGGATAGCCATTTCCCAATTAATGATCTTAGTAGCTTTCCAAATTATGGGGTTTAATTTTCAATAACACATTTTTTTTCTTTTGATATTTTCATAGTTGGGATCATTCCAAATATGCGTGAACATACTTGGGCCAAATATCACTATGATATAAAGATACTTTTTTTTCATCATAGTTGGGATCATTCTAAGTATGCGTGAGCAAATTTAGGCCGCATATCACTATGATATATACAAATATATTTTTTATAACACCCATAACTGGTCGGCCTACTAGATACAAAGTTACGGAAGAATAGGAAAATAAAGAACCAAGGCTTGAAGCTCAAGAGTGATATGTGATGGCAACACAGGTAAGGATTTTGGTGGAAGCAAGGTTAACTACGTACGCTCAATATATTGGCACTATCATTGAATTAGAGCATACTCGATCTAATCTCATTAGGATCCGAAGTTAATTAAATAAATTAAAAGGGCGTAAACTCTTTTAAGAACTATAGTGCATGCATGTGAAATAGAATTCTTAATCGAGCTTTAACCAATCCGACTAATTTCAATTGCATAGTCTGATTCATTGGAGTGACTCGTCTAGCCTTACAGTTAATTTGAACAAAACTTGAATAGATTTATTAATAATAATAAAAAGAATTTATTAATAATAATAATAAAAAGAAATTGAAGAGTAGATATTTATAAAATATATCCCATAAAAGATTTGTCAAGTAAGGTATAGAGGGACATGCCCCCATACTTGAACCTTTGCTAGTCCCTAGTAAAGAAGTGATGGCAAATAAAATAGCCGTGTAGGCGATGTCATTCTTCATTAAGCAGAAACGTTGAATAAATTCAAACAATTAAATCAATGTGGAACGACCAATGTATTTCATGGGCTATCAGTAGCAAGAAATTAAAAGATACATGAATGTGCAGTATAGTACAATTTGCATATTAAAAAGAACCTTTCTCCATAGTGTAGATAATGTGTCACAATAGGAAACCACAGTGGAACATGATATTAGAGAAAAGCTATAGTATGGAGTATTGCATTAACATGAAAAGCATGTAATGTAGGTGCAGTAGAATAAAAGAAAATGGAAAAAAAAAAACATTGCACCCAACATTTAATCAATTGACCATAGATAACCCTTTCACCATTGGAGCAAAATTAAAGCGCAGTAAAATTAATTCCACAAGCAAATATAAGTAGAAGTCCACAAGTAAAAACAAGTTTAAGTCGCCGTCTAGCATATAAAAAAAATTGTTCAGCATTAAAATGATAAAATATCAATCATCCTCCTCGTTGTCTTCGATGTTATCGCTCTCGTCGGAGTCGTCCTCGGTCAAGAATTCGTCTAAATCGTCGTCATTACCGGCTGCATCGTCCATGGCTGCTTCAACTTGAGCATGTGGATCCGGAGAAGATGCCGCCTCCTTTGCATTAGAGCTAGACGGTGGGGGGTCAAACCAGGCGGGATTCACTTCCCGAACAGCTATCCTATCTTCCGGGACATTCAAGTGACGGAGAAGCTCGACTTGATTATGGTATACAACATTTAAATACGAAATGACATGACGATGTTGTTGGCGCTGAAATTTGGCGTTGGCTTGCAAGTATTTAAAGATGATCGGCCAATCCGGAGGATTAGGGGAGAGTGGCGGAGGATTCGGAACTTGGGTGGTTTTGCTCGAAGATGGGGGAGGGTGTTGTTTCTTACCGGCTTTGAGGGGAGGCTTCTCTAATGGTACCTTAACATAAGAAGTAATAACCGAACATGTTATTGGCTTACCTACAATGGTGGTAGTGTCCGTGTCCGTGTCCGTGTCGGCGATTGGTACCCCGGCGTAACGACATAACGTAGTGATGAGTGTAGGAAACCATAACTGAGTTCCCCCATCAGTTTTGACCTTCATTTAGAGTTGACTCGAGATGATATGCCCAATATTAAAGGGAATCCCTTTTAGAATACTATAGATTATGCAAGCCCTGTCGAAGGAGACATGGTTTGGGTGTTTTGTTGGCATGATGCTTGAGTTTACAAAAAGAAGCCAAACTTTAGATTCACGAGTAAAAAGGGCAGCATTCAGAACATGTGAGGATTCATGGACCCAGGTTATGTCTCTAGTTAGGCACAAGGTGGTGGCAATATCGAATGGGTTGGTAGTCCGAACAGATTCGTACACATCTCGGTCCAAGTTTGTTAAATCAAAATAGGAATTTATACCTTCCTCAGAGAAATCGACTTCCCGCCCCCGTATATGAATTTTTCCATTCCTATGGAACTTGGCGTTGGCGTAGAATTCGTACACCCATTGTTGGATTGACTCTGTGCGGGGTGACAGAAGGAACTCCAGCCAAGTTTTTCTATTTGCTGCACATATGCGTGACTCCAACCACAAACTTTGAGTTGAAACCCTCGTTCGTTGATGAAGGGCTTTGCCTTCAGCAGTTCGTAGCGAGCTTCGGCATCTTCATTGATGAAGGGCTTATGTGCCACCTCCTTTTGTCGATTTTTCTTTGGATCCATGTCTGCGAAGAGTTGGATTAAGTGACAAAGGGAAATCGCTCAAATGCGCGAAGGTAGGGGAGGCTGTTAGTACTTACCACTTCCAGAAGTTAAAGGAGGACAAACGACGGCCGCCTAGTGTTCGTTTCCGCTGGTGGATGAATCGAAAAGGGCGAGGTAGGGTTCGAGCAGAGGGACGGCGAGTTAAGGTTTCGCGCAGAGGGGCGGCGAGGTAGGGTTCGAAAGATCGGGATTTTGGAAGGGACGGCGGTTTATTTTTAATTCAACGAAATGGCGGTTCACTCTAGCGCGGTTCACTCCAGGCGCGGTTCAGTTCTATTTCAGCGACAGCGGTTCAAGTTCACTCCAGGCGCGACTTATAAGTTCATTTCTATTTCAGCGATAGGTCAGGCGCGGTTCAACGACATTTAAAATGTCAATCGAATTTAAATAGCCGGTTCAATTGAACCGGCTGGTAGAATGTTGAAGTTTTGTAGTGTAAAAGACAGAGAAAGAAATGTTGCAACATTTCGAGGAATTGTTGTAACATATTTTTCTGAACCTATTTCTAGCTTGTGCCTGAACCGAATGAAGGGAAAATGACTTTTTAAGTGATTAAGATCATAAGATTTCAGTCATGCATCATCTTGAGAGAAACAAAACCAAACAAAACAAAGAAAAACAATAACAATAACAATGATAGAAAACTTATCATTAAAAAGTGGGGTTGCCTCCCCTAAAGCGCCTTAGTTAATGTCCCGGCTGGACATTCTGTGGCCTGAAAATTTCATTTCAAGTGTATGAACGATATTACTCGTTCATTTTCGTTTCCTAAATAAGCCTTAAGACGTCCGCCATTGACCTTAAACTCCGAATGATCCTTTTCATTAATGATCGTAACGACCCCATAAGAAAGCACTTCCTTAACCCGAAACGGGCCCGACCACCTAGACTTTAATTTACCAGGAAATTTTTTTAGTCGTGAGTTGAATAATAAAACTAGTTGCCCTGGTTGCAAATGTTTCTCCGTAAGATGGCGGTCGTGCCACATTTTAGTGCGGTCCTTATAAACCCTTGCACTTTCATATGCTTGCGTCCGGATCTCTTCCAATTCATTTAACTGTAGTAGTCTAGATTTACCGGCTTCTTGAAAGTCAAAATTGATTTTCTTAATGACCCAATATGCCCGATACTCCAACTCTAACGGTAAGTGACAAGCCTTGCCATAAACTAAACGATACAGGGTAACACCAATCGGGGTCTTGAAGGCGGTTCTATATGCCCATAAGGCATCGTTAAGCTTTTGAGACCAATCCTTGCAATTTACACTAACCATTTTAGCCAAGATTTTCTTGATCTCTCTATTAGATACTTCCGCTAACCCATTTGTTTGGGGGTGGTATGCTAATGCTACCTTATGCCTAACCCCGTACTTTTTCAGCAACGCAGCAAATTGGTGATTACAAAAATGACTTCCACCATCGCTTATAATAGTCTTGGGTGTTCCAAATCGACTAAATATAAAAATTTTCAGGAAGTATAACGCCACCTTTGCATCATTTTTGGTTGTGGCTATGGATTCAACCCATTTCGATACATAGTCTACAGCTAAGACGATATATAAATTACCCTTCGAATTAACGAATGGTCCCGTGAAGTCTATACCCCAGACATCAAAAAGCTCAACTTCTAGAATTGGGTTCATAGGCATAGCTTCGTTCTTCTTAATATTTTCTTCCTTTTGACATCGGTCACACCTTTTCACATGTTCTCTAGAATCATGAAATAATGTAGGCCAAAAGAAATCGGCCTCTAAAACTTTCATAGCTGTCTTATCCCCCTTAAAATGTCCTCCATAGGGAGAACTATGACAATTTTCTAAAATATGATGCATTTCTACATCCGGGATACATCTCCTCACTACTCCATCTGCACCAATTTTAAACAAATAAGGTGGGTCCCAAAGATAAGACCGCACTTGGTGTAAGAACCTCTTTCGTTGTTGGTTAAAATCTGAAGGTAAGATGTTACTAACGAGGTAATTGACGTAATCGGCATACCATGGCACTAACCCCTCTGATATAACCAAGATTTGCTCATCTGGAAATCTCTCCTCAATCTCTGAATGATAATAAGATTTTATGGGTTCGATCCTAGAAAGATGGTCTGCTACAGGGTTATCTACGCCCTTTCTATCCTTAATTTCCACATCGAATTCCTGCAATAATACTACCCAGCGAATTAATCTCGGCTTTGTATTTTTCTTTTCCATCAAATAACAGATAGCCGCATGATCAGTAAAAACTGTAACTTGAGTGCATAAAAGATAAGATCGAAACTTTTCGAAGGCGTAGACTATTGCCAACAACTCCTTCTCAGTCGTGGTGTAATTGATTTGAGCTTCAATCAGAGTTTTGCTCGCGTAGGCTATGGTGTGAAAAAGTTTCTCCCTAACTTGACCTAGTACTACACCAACGGCATAATCACTCGCATCACACATAAGGACAAATGGTTCACCCCAGTCGGGTGCCACCACAATTGGTGTCGTGGTTAATTGCTTTTTCAATTTATTAAATGCATTCAAACAGTCTTCATCAAAATGAAATTTTGTATCTTTTTCTAACAGTCCACTAAGAGGTTTCGCAATCCTTGCAAAATCTTTGATAAACCTTCGGTAAAATCCCGCATGCCCTAAGAAACTCCTTAACTCTTTCACATTCCTAGGAGGGGATAATTTCTCAATGACCTCAATTTTGGCCTTATCTACTTCTAACCCCTTGCTTGACACATGATGACCTAGAACGATGCCTTCGCGTACCATGAAATGACACTTTTCCCAATTCAGCACAAGGTTAGTTTCGATACATCGCACCAGCACTCTTTCTAAGCACTCCAAACACTCTTCAAATGATTTTCCGAAGATGGAGAAATCATCCATGAAGATCTCAATACCATGTTCCATAATTTTTGAAAATATAGTAATCATACACCGTTGGAACGTGGCTGGTGCGTTGCACAAACCAAACGGCATTCTCCTAAAAGCGAATGTTCCGTAAGGGCACGTGAAGGTAGTTTTCTCCTGATCTTCCGGGTCAACCGTGATTTGGTTATACCCGGAATAGACATCTAGGAAGTAGAAGAAATCATTACCGGACAATTTATCTAGAACTTGATCGATGAAAGGCAATGGAAAGTGATCCTTTCTAGTAGCCTTGTTAAGCTTACGGTAATCCATACAAATGCGCCATCCGGTAATAGTTCTAGTCGATATTAATTCGTTTTTATCATTTTTTATGACGGTTATCCCTCCTTTCTTCGGAACACATTGAACCAGAGAGACCCAAGAACTATCGGAGATAGGGTATATTATCCCTGCATCTAACCATTTTATTATTTCTTTCTTTACGACCTCTTTCATAGGTGGACTGAGACGGCGTTGAGGCTCAATGGAACCTTTGTAAGATTCTTCTAGGAGGATCTTGTGCATGCATAACGAAGGACTAATCCCTCGTATGTCCGCGATCGTCCAACCTATGGCTAATTTAAATTGCTTCAGCAAATCTATGAGTTGTTGATGTTGATCTAATGATAATTTTGAGTTAACAATGACCGGTAATGTATCATTGTCCCCTAGATATGCGTAGGCTAGATGTTCAGGTAATGGTTTCAACTCAAGTGTGGGTGGAATAATGATGGAAGGTTTATTTGTACATGTCTTATCTGTCATATCTAGAATCTCCAGCTTACGAGTGAATGTCGGTGAATGTGCACTTATTTCAAAACACTCTTGAATTTCGTTCTCACTATCATAGTTCTCTTCGTCCATCCCCTCCTCTTCGTCTTCTTCTAGATTCTCACTTAAGTTGTAATCATAAAGGGTCATACTCTTAACTTCCTCTATGTCATCGTCTTCTAAACGAGGGAATTTCATGACTTGTAGTACATTAAAAGTCACTTGTTCATCGTTAATCCTCATGGTTAATTCACCCTTGTGTACGTCAATCAAAGTTTTCCGGGTGGCTAAGAAAGGCCTACCCACTATAATGGGGACTTCCTTGTCTTCCTCCATGTCCAATACCACAAAATCTGCCGGAAAAATAAACTTGTCTACCTTGACTAAGACGTCTTCTACAATCCCCTTTGGAAAGGTTAGAGATTTATCGGCTAATTGTAATGTAAGTGATGCTTTGGAAATCTCCCCCAATCCTAACTTCTTATAAATTGAAAGTGGCATAAGATTTATGCTCGCCCCTAGATCGCACAAAGCCTTTCCCTCGAATTGATGCCCAATAGAACACAGAATCGTGAAGCTTCCGGGGTCCTTTAGTTTTGGTAGCAATCTCCTATGAAGAATTGCACTACATTCATGTGTAAGGGTTACCGTTTCGTTCACACCAAATTTCCGTTTTTTATTTAAGATGTCTTTCATGAACTTTACGTAACTCGGCATCTGTTCTAATGCTTCGGCAAAGGGTATATTAATTTGCAACTTCTTAAAAATTTCTAAGAATTTCTGAAACTGTTGATCTAGTTTGCTCTTTTTTAATCTTTGGAGGAACGGTGGTGGTGGATAGGTTCTTGGGTTCTCCTTCCTTCTTTCCTCTTTTTCTCTTTCTATTTCCTTATCAGTTCTTCCTATTATTACTTCTTCCTCTTCACTCTTATCACCCTCATCTCTTCCTATTATTACTTGCTCACTAGGATTCTTGGCTTCTTCTTGGTCTTGACATTTATTTTGTTCATATGGATTAGTGTCTTGACCAACTATTAACTCACGCCCACTTCGTAATGTGACGGCCTTACAATGATGATTATCTCCCTTAGGATTAGGTGTGGTATCCGCAGGGAGTGTTCCTTGCGGTCGAATACTTAAAGCGTTGGTGATTTGTCCTAGTTGCGATTCAATCATTCTCATTGACCCTTCCAAACTAGAGAAACGAGCTTCATTCTTTTGCATTGATTCTATGATGAAGTCATCCGTTACCTTTCTAGATGGTCCTGCTTGGTTGGAATTATTGTTTTGATGTTGAGGATTAGCATTAGAATTAAATAAGTGTTGTGGAGTAGGACCGGAGTTGTTCTTCCAAGAGAAATTAGGGTGGTTTCTCCATTCGGGATTATAGTGGTTCGGGTAAGGGTTCGTATTCTGTTTATAATGCCCTCCTAAATAATTAAATTCTTCATTACCCCCTACGAGTTGTTCAATTGTTAAGGCGGGGTTAGGAGAAACCATGGGAGTAATAATGCTATTAACTTGAGGATTCATTTGATTTTGGTTCAACGTCAAAGCATCTAACCTCTTGTTAATGGTATTAAATTGGGACGTCATTTGGGCTGCAAATGACGTTAATTGGTCAACTTGATACAATCCTGTCGTAGTGGGAGGATGTACTTGACGCTCAATCGTGTGATAATTATTAGAAGATAGATCTTCTAAAATACCGTAGGCATCTTCAGGATACTTGTTCATCAGTGAACCTCCTGCAACTCCATCTACTTGGATCATTGTAGATGTCTGAAGGCCGTTATAAAACGTCCATACTTGTTGGTGAATGGCTAGCCCATGGTGGGGACATCTACGTAACAATTCCTTAAATCGTTCCCACGCATCATATAAGGTTTCTCCATTTACTTGCATGAATGTAGAGATATCCCGCATTAACTTAGCAGTTTTATATGGAGGGAAATATTTGGATAAAAATTTTTCGGTTAAAATAGCCCAAGTAGTAATGGACTCATGAGGTAATGAGTTCAACCAGTCCTTAGCTTTCCATTCTAAGGAGAAAGGAAACAAGCGTAGCTTAATGGCTTCATCAGATGCACCGTTAATCTTAAACGTGTCACATATCTCTATGAAAGTTCTAAGGTGAGAGTTAGGGTCTTCATGATTAAGACCCCCAAACTTGTTGTTTTGAACAAGTTGCATTGCCATGGAATCTATATTAAAGTTATTGGCCTCTATCGCGGGTCTAGCAATACTAAACTGTACCCCTCCCCTAAAAGGCATGTTATAATCCCGGCAAGTTCGTCTTGGTTCATTTGGGTGTCCATTTTGTTCTACTTGACCACCTAAATCCTGCCCGTTCTGGTGAGGTTCATCGTCTTGATTCTGATTATCCATTGCTAGTTGGTTAAGTTGTTCTATCCTAGTTGACTTTCGATTTCGTCTACAGGTTCGTTCGATTTCAGAATTTAGAGGAATTAATTCAACGGATCGATACCTGGACATACACTATCAGATAATAAAGATGATAACACAAATACAATAAACTAACAAGTGAAGATAAAACTTGACCTCCAAGTACTAGGTTCACTAATATTGTAAGAAAAACACTAAATCTGTTGCACTTCCCTTCTCCAGCGACGTAGAAATGCGAATCTTCCCTTCTAATATTGTAAGATAAGACTAGAGAGTTTTAGTTTATGATTGAGGGAAAATAACACAAAACTGAAGAGATCTTACTAAACATTTCGAAAGAAATGCGAATCTTCCCTTCTCCAGCGACGTAGAAGTGTTTCCTTCAGCCCGAATGCCAAATCTGGACTGGTTCTCCCTTGGCAGAATTTCTTCTCTGGTTTTTCTCCTTCTCTCTCCTGGCAGAAAAAATGATAGATCGTTTTCTAATGGCCGAAAATCCCCTTTTTAAACTCTCTCTCCTCCTTCTTTCAGTGGGCCCCACTTATTAGCATAATTAATTGCTGAACGGATGCCAAAAAAAATAAGTTACAACTGTTGAAAACTTGGTAAATTCGGATTTGAATTTCCTGTAACTGTCAGATATGTTATGAATATGTTGCAACGTTTTTCTGGCTCTGCATTTCTGCACAATTTGACCTGCCAGATTTGTTGAGAACATGTTGCAACATTTTTCTCAGATTTTTCACAATACTTAGCCTTCAATTCTTGACTTAAATTCTCTCCGAATCCTATCATAAAAAGATATAGAAATGAGAGTAACAACCATTTTGACTTCAAATCATGCGGCAATTGGATTTTTATCTACTTTTCATATATAAATATCACCTAACAAGGCTAAAATGATAAAAATAGGGATAAAGATAACTTCTTTTTTGCGAAGTTATCAGAAGGTCCCTGTGATTGTCGCTTATATTGATGGTACGCGAGTTTGGATCGAGCGAGTAGGTAGGTATCTCGGACGTAGTTAAGCCGTGACCCCCCTTGCGATTTCTATAAATAGGGGGTCGGGTCCGAAGTCGATACGCTTTCCCAAACCCCTCGAGTATCCTACCATCTCGTCAAGAGCCTTCCCTTCTCGATGACGACTTCTGTGGATGCTGAAGCTCGTCACCTGAGTTATGCACAGAACTTCATCGCGAAGAAGTTCAAGAAGTCCGCTACTCGCCCGGATGATCTAGAGAGGTTCGTTCATCACTACCTCGCCCAGGGATTCCGCGCGTGCCTTCCGGCCTCCGGGGAGCGGATCAACACTTTCTCGGATGGGAAACTCGCCTTTCCACTCTCCCACTTCGAGGTTAGATTGTGCCTTCCGCTCTAGCCCGAGTTCTGCCAGATCTTGAGATACTACGGGTGGGTCCCGATGCAAATCAACACGAACGGTGTAGCCATCATCATCGGCTACTTATGCTTTCTGCGGACCGAGAAGATTGCCTTCGATCTGGATGTCTTCCGGAAGGTGTTCTATATGGCTGTGACCAAGGAAGGGGTCATCTACTTCGGCAACCATCATTAGAAGATATCGGGAACCTCGAACAAGGTCCACCGATGGAACGAGAAGTTCGTCTTTATTTCTGGCGACTTCTCGCAAATTCCTACTCGGACTCAGTAGAGACCGGCGGCAGCGTTCGCCACCCCTCTGCTTCGCGGTGGGCGCGAGGACCTCTTCCTAGCGATGAAGGACAGGAAGTTCAACATCGTCTTTTGGCGAAAGAACGTCGACCGACTCTCCTATGTGGAACCTGGCGAGGGTAACATTGTTATGACCCGAGTTGGTTTGATCAGTTCTTTATCAATCTCTAACATCTCTCTTTTAGGTTGTCACCAACTTCCATCGGTGCCTTTGCCCGTAGGGGGCCAGACCCCACCTCCTCCATCTCCTTCGGCGACGGCGCGACAGGGAGAGGAAGAGGAAGGCGGCGAGGATTCCCCTCTTTTGGGAATTCCTCCTGAGCTCGGCGATCCAGCCGAGATTCTTCGGGCGGCGGGCTGGCCGGATGAACATGAACCTCCGGTGGCGAAGAAGAGGAAGAGGAAGGAAGTCGCCCGAAGGGTGGCAGCGGAGCGCACGCATGAAGAGGAGGACAGCGTCCCCGAGAATCACCCCAACTTCGGGCAAGGTTCGATGAATCGGGGACTAGATGGCGAGCCGCTCATCTCCTGGAGCAGAGACCGGAGCGAGGTTTCCTCGAGTTCTCGCCTTCCTTCCTGGAGCGAGGATGAGGTTCCCAACGATGACGGCTTCTGCGTCACATTCGGTCTCTACGGGCGAGATGACGCCAAGGTTCTTCAAAATGCCACTCCTCGCTTCCTTGCCGATCAGGGATCGCACGCGATGTTGCGGGTCGCGGAGCTTGCTCATCAAACCACCCGGAACCTCCTCGGCACGGAGCAGGAGCTCACGCTTTATCAAAATCTCACCATGGAGGCGGAGAAGCGCGAGGCCGAGGCCGTGAAATGGGCCAGAGCGGCTGAAGATAAAGCCGAAACGAGCAGAAGCTTCGAGGTGATCTTGGTAGTTCGCTAGGGCTCTACTTTGTGTAGTCTTTTTATCCTGTTTTTGTAACCTTACCTTTCTCGCCTCTGTAGGAAGAGCAACTGGTTGCGGCAGAGACGATCTCCAAGTTGGAGATTGACTTGCAGTCGAGCCAGACCTCGCTAGAGGCGGCGCAAGTCCGTATTGCTGAGTTATAGTCGAGGATGTCGGCTCAGACTTCCTCGGAGGCTGGACCTTCTCGCCGCTTGGAAGGGTCTTTCCTATCTTCGCGGGAGCTGTCATCGCTTCGGCGGGAGATAGCCCTTTGCCGCTGGCGACTTGGTCTTTGTGAAGCTGCAAGTTGCGAGCCTTCTGGTGCCGGGAGCCGAGAAGCTGACAACGGAGGGGCTTCTCTCGGATATTCTGGACGCGGGCGAGGATGAAGGCGAGGAGGACGACCAGTCGAACTCTTCTGATTACGCTCCCGATTCTTAGTAAACACATGTATTTTTTAAGCTTGTTGGCGCTTCTCACACAGTCGAGTTTGCAATCTTTTGGTGGATAACATTTTTTGATAGTTATAATTATTCTTGATGGCTGATATCTCATCTTTGTTTGTCCTGTGTTGTTGCAACGATATCGCTAGGCTCATTGGCTCACTCGTTTGTATTCGTTTACCTTTTTGATTGATCTGTGTCTGCCGACTATCTTGCCTTACTCGCTTATGAGATCCTCGTCGTTAGATGTTCACATAGGAGATGCTCGCCTACACGGATACTCGTCGGTAGATACTCACATAGGAGATACTCGTCGGTAGATACTAACATAGGATATACTCGCCTATACGGATACTCACCATGCTCAAAACTTACTGTCAGTTTGTGCATGATTTTATGGACGGTTCGACAAGCTCTTAAAGCTCTGACTTTACCTGATAATCCCGAGGGTTGCCGTCATACTCTCCTGCGGGATGGTGAGAGAACTTCTAGGTAGGGAAGGACAGTCGGGGGGGTCCAAGGGGACACACAATCCCGATAGTCTCTATCCTACTCTGCTGTCGAACGCCGAGAGAACTTCTAGGTTGGGAAGGACAGTCGGGGGGTCCAAGGGGACACATAATCCCGATAGTATCCATCCTACTTCCCTCGTTCTTGGATTCTGACAAGTTTTCGTACTGTTACTCAACAATCAGAGGAGATTAATCGCACTAACTCATGTGACTGGATAAAAATAACAGGAGAAAAGCTTTAGCTGCGAGCTTTCTTGCTCATTTAGGGGGCATGAGACTCCTTTGTTCAAGGGTCCTGATCGTTCATCCCTTCGTTGAGTCGGGAGGTCGGCGTCCAGACTCTTTCCTGATAATCTTTCCAGTCAGATGAGAAATGTTGTTGGAGGGTATCAACGACCAACGTGCAAGGGGGGAGATGATCTCGACTATCAGTGCAGAGGCTTGGTCTTATGAGAACTCACTACCGAGGAACTGTCCCATCATCCGTTCTGATTTTTATGAGTATTGAGTCGGAGGCCTGTTTCTCAACCTGCCGTGGAGATCGTTCTCACCTGTCTTCATTATTCTTGAAATGTCTTGCTAACAAAGACTCACACCATTCCGTGTTTCAGGGGGTGGGAGATTTTATTATAAAATCTAAGTTTTATTCAAAAAATGAGAGATGTACATACACCTGCTAGGGGTAGAACATTTTCAGGTCGTCACCACTCCAGGTATTGCCAAGCAGTTCTCCTTCATAATTGTGCAGACGATATCCTCCGGTGGCTAGTGATTCGTGGGCGATGAAGGGCCCCTCCCAATTTGGATTGAGCTTCCCAACGGCCGCTGATCTTCCTGCCGCGTCCACTTTCTTTAAGACTAGATCACCTGCTTGGAAGTGTTTGAGGCAGACGTGCTTGTCGAAGTGTCTCGCCATTCGACGCTTGATTTCCTCTACTTGCCGAGCTGAGGCCAAGTCTCAGAGTTCCTCGATGTAGTCGAGAGATAGTTCTTGAGCTTCATCATTCTCCAGCCGCCATTCTTCGTCTCCATCTTTAGCCGCAACCACCCTTGGACTTCTAACTTCGAACTCTACTAGGATGAGAGCCTCGGACCCATGAGAGAGTTTGAACGGGGTTTCCCCTATGGCAGAGCTAGGAGTGGTCCTCAAAGCCCACAACACTGAGGGGAGCTGCTCCGCCCAATTACCTCGTGGGTTCTTGACTTTCTTCTTTAGGAGATTGATGATCAGCTTGTTGACGGCCTCCACTTGTCCATTACTCCTAGGATGATGCACTGAAGAGAACCGGAGATCAGTCCCTAGCCGCCTGCAAAAATCTTCCAGTTCTAAGCTGGCTAATTGGGGACTGTTGTCGGTGACTATGGCGAGAGGGATCCCGAATCTGCAGACGATCTCCCCCAAGATGAAGTTCTTCACGACCTGAGAGGTGGTCTTGGCCAGAGCTTTGGCCTCGATCCACTTGGAGAAGTAGTCGATCATGACGAGAATGAACTTCCTCTGGCCACTGGCTGAAGGAAAGGGACATATCAAATCCATCCCCCAGATATCGAACAGTCATGGGGCGGTGATTGAGCGAAGCTGCTGGGCCGGCAACAACTGAAGGGGAGCGAATAACTGGCATTTCTGGCCCTTTTTTAGAAGACCTCTGCATCCTTACGGATAGTAGGTCAGAAATAACCATGCCTTAAGATTCTCTGCTCCAAAGTACGAGTCCCAGAATGACTTCTGCACTCTCCCGAGTGGATCTCTTCCAACACTCAAGGTACTTCATCTTCAGAGATGCATCTGGCAAGGGGGCCAGAGATGGTCTTACGATATAGCTCTCTGTCCTGCAATAAGTAGTACGCCGCATTGTATCAAAACTTACTTTGATCCCCTTCTCCCACAGGGAGCTGTCTGGTATTCAGAAATGCTACGAATGGATCCATCTAGGAAGGGCGTTGCTCAATTTCCATGATCTCCCCTTCTTCAATGGACGGTCGGAATAACTCAGTGATGGTTCCGCCGGCCCTTGGCCCGTACTTGGCCAGGTGATCTGCTGCCGAGTTCTCCTCTCTCGGTACATGTTCGACGAAGAAGGATTGAAAGCCTTCAATCAATCCTTTTACCTTGACAAGATACCTCTGCAGAATGGTGTCGCACACTTCGAACTCTCCTCGAATCTGCGACGCAACCACCATTGAATCAGTGAAAGCCCTGATGTCCTGGATGCCCAACTCCTTTGCGAGACGCAAGCCTGCTATTATGGCCTCGTACTCTGCTTGATTGTTCATGACGAGGAAGAGGATCTCGACTGCTTGTTCGATCCTAGTTTCCCGTGGGCTGACAAGCACGATGCCTACTCCCACAGAGCTCTTGACTGAAGCCCCATCCACGAACATCTTCCAGGGGACTAGATCAGAAGGTCCCTCACTTGGACCCACTTCTCCTGAGAAGTCGGCTAAGAAGTCAGCCACTACTTGTGCTTTGATCGCCACCCGGGGTGAGAAAGAAATGTCGAACTCACTGAGTTCGACCAACCACTTCGCCAACCTCCCCGAGTGCTCCACTCCTTCTAAGACATTTCGGAGAGGATGATCAGTTATGACACGCATGGAGTGGGTTTGGAAATAAGGCCGGAGCTTCCTCGCTGATACTATTAGGGCGAAGACAGGCTTCTCCAGGATCGGATACCGGAGTTCTGCCTTCTTCAGCACCCGACTGACGTAGTAGATAGGTAGCTGCTTCTTCCTTTCCTCCTGGACTAGCACGGAGCTCACGACTTCCGCTCCTACTCTTAGGTAGATGAGTAGGTCTTCACCCTCTTTTGGACTTTGGAGGAGGGGAGTTTGGGTTAACTGCTGCTTTAGCCCATCGAACGCCTTCACGCATTCTTCGGACCATTTGAAGTTCTCACTCCTCTTTCGAAGTGTTTTGAAGAATGGAGAGCACTTCTCCCCTTCTTTTGACAGAAAGCGGCTGAGACCCGACAACCTTCTTGTCAACCTTTGGACTTCTTTCATCGTCTTTGGTGAAGTCATATCTAGGATTGCTTTAACCTTGTCAGGGTTCGGCTCTACCCCTTTCGGGGTGATGAGATGCCCCAGAAACTTCCCTCTTCCAGCTCCGAACACACACTTTAATGGATTGAGCCTCATTTTGAACTTCCTCAGCGTCGCGAAGGTCTCCACCAGATTAGCTACATGCTTCTGGACGCTCTTGCTTTTGATTATGAGATCGTCCACATATACCTCTTGGTTCCTCCCCTTCCGCTCCTTGAAGACATGATCCATCATCCGCTGGTAAGTCGCCCCTGCGCTCTTTAACCCGAAGGGCATCATCTTGTAGCTGTAACAACCATCGCTAGTGATGAAGGAGACGTCACGACAGTCTGGGGGATGCATCCGGATCTGGTGGTATCCTGAAAACGCATCGAGAAAGCTCATTACAGAAAAATCGACGGCTGAATCATCCAGTGCGTCGATTCGAGGCAGGGGATAACAATATTTCGGGCAGCTTTTATTCAATAACGAAAAGTCGACACACATTCTCCAGTTGCCCCCAGCTTTCTTCACCATTACAACGTTCGAAACTCAGCCTGGGTACTGGATCTCTGACACAAACCCCGCCTCCAGCAGCTTCTTCACCTCCTCTCTAATAGGTCTGGCCAACATGGTGGCACTTGACCTCTTCTTCTGGCAGACAGGCTTGACCGCGAGGTCTAGATTGAGGCGATGACATGCGACCTCCGCGTCAATCCCCGTCATCTCAGTAGCGCTCCATGCGAAGATGTCGACGTTCTCTTGAAGACATACAACCATCTTGATTTTCTCTTCGGTCTTCAGCAACCCTCCGACCTTCAGCAGTCCAGGTACTCCGGCCTGGAGATTACCTCGATCTCTTCTCTTTCTCGGCCACTTCCAGCCTAGCCGTGCCTCCCAGCACTCTTTCGAACTCCTCTGCGTCATCCATCCAGCTGATGGTGTTAACCGAGCTGAGAAAGCGCTCGCGGGCGGCTCTTGGATCGCTCCTGGTCCTCACCTAGACGTCCCTTTGACAGTACTTGAGGCACTGATGGTAGGAAGACAAAACGGTTTTGAAGGTGTTGAGAAGCGGCCTTCTGAAGATGGCCTTGTAGCAACTCGGGGCATCAATGATGACGAAGCGGCAGTTGAGGGAGGTGCCACTGAGCGTTACAGGGAGATCTACTCCTCCTTTTACCTCTTTCTTCTCTCTTGAGAAGCCAAAGAGGGACCATCCGACGCCCGAACTCTTTCCGCTCCGACGCCCAGTGTGAGGACCCTGACCACAGCCTGGCGCACCAGCGCTGCCTTTCGTCCCAGGCCCCCACATGGGCCGAATAGGCATGGAGAGGGGTTGGGGTGGCATGGGCTGCGGCCCATGTGGGGGCCTGGGATGAAAGGCAGCGCTGGTGCGCCAGGCTGTGGTCAGGATCCTCACACCCAGACCGTCGAACGTCTCCTTGAAGACGATGTTCACGGAGCTACCGTTATCGATCAGAATCCGATAAACGGTGAAGTCTTCCACAACAGCCTGGATCACCAGGGCATCATGAAAGAGATTTTCATTCCCCAACATGTCCTCCTCTAAGAAGGTGATTTTCTCCAACGGGGGTGGTGCCTGCGAAGTCGAAGCTACACTCCTTCGATAGATTTGATGGAGGATACCCTTGCGGGAAGCTCCCAGCCCTGCTCCCCCGTGGATCACCCCCACTCCTCCTCTGCCTCCTTGGGCGATGTCCCCTTGACCTCCATGGTCGACCCGGTCTTCGTTCCTCCTTCGACCTACGGCTTGCACTACCGGCGGCTCGACAGGGGCTTCGATCCTCCATTGCTCTCCTCTCATTTCTCCTGCCGCCAACCTCCTCCTGGATTCCCAAAAGTCTGGGAAAGCCATCGTCCCGTGCCCCTCTACCTGGTGCGGATCACAGTAAAGGGGAATCTCCTCCGGCTGCGGCCTCCTTCGCCGATTCTTCCGACCTTGCTGATTGCCGCGCCGGACAACCGTCATTGCTTCCTCCCTTCTTCTTTCCCGACGCCTCTCTGGCCGGCCGAAGCGTCTTCTCTCCGGGGATCTCCTTCCCGATCCTGACGCTGAGGTCCCCTTGCCGGCCTCCATGGTGGCCGGTTGACGGGAACTTGATAGCGTCTTTCCTCCTCCCGACGCTCTGGAGCCACGATGAGTCTCCTCTCATCGTTCCTTCTGGACTCCTCCTTCCTGGGCTTCTCCTTCCTTATTTCCTCCCTTCGCCTCTCCTCAGGCTTCCTCTTCTTCTCCCTTCTGGGCTCCTCTCTCTTCCTTCTCTCTGGGGTCTTCTCTTCTTCCTCCTCATCCTCCCTGGTCACCCTGGTGAGCCCGGCCAGGAAACCTTGATTAGAAGCTTCCCCCTGGACGAACTTGTTGGTCCTCTCGATGAGGTTGTCACAGGAATAGGGAGGGTTCATGCCAAGCTCCAACTTGAAGAGGCCTTCACGAAGGCCGAACGTTAGGGCAAGCTGCAAGGTGGGGCCATCCACCTCCTGGATGTCCAACACCTCCTCCTGGAAGCGATCGATGTAATGCCCCAACGTTTCTTTTGCTCCATGCACGAGATGGAAGAGGGTTGTTGCCTCCTTCTTCATCTTCTTGGCCGTGGCGAATTGCATCGTCATCCCCCGGCACAGATCTTCGAAACAGTAAATCGAACCTGCTGGCAACTGGTGGAACCAGTCTCTGGCCTTCCCTCGGAAGGTGATAGCGAAGAGCCTACACTTAAAGGCATCCGACATGGTTCGTATGAAGGCTACATCCTCGAACCACTGGATGTGTCAGATAGGGTCATCCCTCCCTGAGTAGTAATTCATCACGGGATCTCTGAACCCTTCCGGCACGGGCGCAGTAATGATCTCCCCACAGAATGGGCTCCTCCCACCCACCTAGCGACGATCTTCTGTCTGGCGAGTATCTCCTCCATACTCGCTAACTTGGCGAGTACTATAATATCTCGCCTGCTCTTCCTCTTCGCGGAATCGAGTTCTGTCAGCTCCCTGCGAGGTCTGCGGGTAGAACTGCAACCTCCTTGGTCGCTCGGGCTCCCCCTCATGTTCCTTCCCTGCTCGCCGGGATGGAACACCTTCCTCGGCAAGAATCAGATGATGAGGCGAGGTCGACGTTCCTTCTGTGCGAGGTTGGAGAGCTGCTCGCAATGTCCCCTCGAGTCGCCGCACGAACTCTTCGAAGACTGCCAACGTTACAAACTCGCCTCCTCCGACCGAGTTACCAACTACCTCCTCGTGGTCGCCAACTACCACCATCTCGCCTTTCTACTAGACTTTCTTCCTCTGACTACGATCCACGCTCACCGCACCAAAGTGTTGAAGCCAGGAAAATCCAGACTCCAAAATTCAGATCAATGCAGCCGGAGGTTACTTGCGTAGGAGTCCAACGAGAAAGCTTGACCGAAAACGACAAAGAATTAGGAGAGTAACAACGACAACAAGACCTCAGGTGCTGCAGCAAGGAGGCCCCACCACGTACCCAGAAGCTCAAAGGAGTCTTCTCCTCCACAACCAACGAATGGCCGAGCTTGGTACTAGGAAGACACTGGTGAGGGAGGATTCTCGCCTATAAGGAGGGTGAAGTTCTGATTTTTGACAAGTGCCCTTCCTGGTACCCCTGGGGGTCTATTTATAGACAAATCTTGAGGGAGGGGATACAAACGACTATCCCTGACCCCCTTTGGAGATGATTGAACAAAGGCTTAGCGAGCGAGTAGGTAAGGATCTCGTCGCAGGGTGGCGAGCTGGTTGATGAAAGCCGCCTACAGACGAGTATGTCCAGACCTGTTACCTTCTCGCTCGTCGGTCTGGATGACTGCGGGGGCGTACTCCTTTTCGCCAGTTGGGGGCGAGCAAGTCCTTACTCGCACCCCGGGGTAACATAGTCCCGGTACGCTGTTCGATGTCTTCGTGTTGACCATTGACTCTGACTTCTGCCTATGTGGCTTCGAGTGGGCCCACCCTCGGAGAATAGGGGTTGTACATACTCAATTCTTTCCACATAGCTTGCAAATTAAAACAGTGTTATTACACAGAAAATATTGCTTTAGTGATCCCAAGAGTTATTTATTTAAAGGATTTTGAAAGATTTTATTTTGATTTGCACGTAATAATTTGGATTGCACATATAATTTTTTGGTCTGCATGTAAAATTGATTTGCACGTATCCAAAACAAGTTTGCACGTAACATTTGCCTTAAAATAATGCTATATTTCCAAAAAAAAACTCAAACAAATTTGGTTGCATGTGGGACACATAAACTTGTAGTATGTGCGGGCATACTTGTATGATTCACAAACATATATTTTTAGGGTCTTTTCAACTTATATAAAAAGGGGGTTCTTTGCTCAAAACATTGCGACATTAGGATTCAAATTTTTAGTGATTTATATGAGACCAAAGCAGAAGTCGGGGTGAACACTCTCGATGACCGCCTCACGATCTACATCTGCCAGGATATTTTTAGTTGTCGAGCCCGCTGCTCCTTCGATCACTACCATGCAATTATGAAATTACGCGATGCTTCATTCGCTTAGTTCTCAGTATGTGGTGCGACTTGCACGAGGAAAAGAGTGAAAAGGCTGTTCAGATTTTGAACCATTAGGTGTTGTTCAATGTTTACTCATTCTTGCTTAAAAAAATAGAATTGCCGGCAAAATATATATATATATATATATATAATGAACTTATAATTTCAGGGAGGTATTACGTGCACATTATATTAGACTGTGTGCATACGGCTATAATCACAAAATAAAAAGTATTATTTTTATTTCCCAACCCCACCCACCATAAACCTATGTGCACACCAACCTGCACTCTCGCCTCTTTTCTCACAATCTCTTCCTACAGTTGCCTCTGCTCTACAACCGACGCTCCCTCTTTGGCAGCCAGCCACCACCGAATCACTACTCTCAGGCCGACTCTCTTCGGCAGGAGATTCTAAACGCAAATGCCAACTCTCTCCCAGGCTCAACTTTCGCGCTTGTCGTTGCTCCATCGCGAGGGAAGATCAAAAAAGAAAAAAACTCTTTTTTAGCTGTCTGAGCGATCGCCTGTACCGAGAGAGAGAGAGAGAGAGAGAGAGAGAGAGAGAGAGGAAAGCAAGTTTCGGGACTGCCTATCTCTCTTTCAGTTTTTGCTGCTTCATCCGAGAGAGAAGCAAAAATGACAACTCTTAATTGTTTTCTTCTTCTCGATGCGCTGCCAGACCAAGGAGAGAAAAACCACCAAAACCTCCCCACTCTCCTTTTGAGATGCCAAAGATGTAAATTCCAAAAAAACTTCTTCTTTTTTGCCTATGGACACTTCCTTGCCGGAAAGGAAAAAAAATCTTTCTTTTTTTCGCTACCTGGGCCGCGTGTGGAAGAAGAACACCTCCAAATTTATTTCCAGTCGGTGCCGCCTCCTCCGAAACCAGCGGCCAACAACAAAATCCTCGTCAAAACAGAGGACACGACCCCTTTCTCGATAAATTTCAGAAGTGTTTGTGTTGGAGTTGGGGAACACTTCCGTCTCTCTTGTTTCTCACACCGGATTAGCCCACGTGAGCTTAGAGACGTTGGAGCGTGACTCTCTCTGATGATTGATGTACCAGCGAACGCGGGGGTCTGACGGCGGCTACGAGGAGATTTGTTGGATTTGTGACACCTCACTAATCCGTGTGCTCGGATCGTTGGGATCATGCCACCTCATCGATCCCTGGGAGGCCATTGTTTCCTATTGAGAGGAGTCCTATTATAGGAATATTAATTAGGGGGGATTCTAAATCTCCTTATTTAGCTGGGTGGCCTTTCCTATTTGGCCGAGCCAAATTATGACACTCCCCTAATTAAATTGATATCTCCTTTAATGGGGTTGATATCTTCTGCCTATATATATGGGGATTGCCCCATCTGGTTTATCAAACGCCAAGTAAATTCCGCAGAAGGGAGGAGGCGGTTGAGAGAGGTGAGCGGCAGCAGCGGCGCCAGTAGCTCGGCGGCAAGGAGGCGGCGGCTCTGTCCAGCGGCGATAGGCGGCCTCAGGCCAAGGGAGCTTTTCGGGCTGTTTCAGGTGGAAGCAGCGGGCGGCGGCAGCGGTGGCTCCAGGAGTTCTTCAACAGCGGCGGAGGCCCTCAGTGTGATCCAGGCCGGCGACAGCCGCGGAACTTGGTTCCGGTGGGAGCGGCGGCAACAAGGCGGTGGTCCAGGCGTGCGGAAGCAGTGGCGGCGGGTCTTGGGCCCGGTGGCAGTGCGAGACATCGCTCGGCGATATCGATATCGGTCGCGATAGCTACCAGTGCAGTTTGGGGGCAGATTCTACTGGACGCACCACGTTATATCTTTTGTCTCACTATTGTATCTTGTAACTCTCATATCTATAGTGGATCTTTCGGCGCGCTCTCCCCGTGGAGTAGGAGTCTCATACTCTGAACCACGAAATCTTTTGTGTCGTCTGTGTATGCTAGAATCTCGTTCCGTATTTTATTTTACGCGATACTGGTTCTTGCTCATTCGTGAAATTCCGGTGCGCTACCGCGGCTTAACTCGATCCGATTTCTCAACAATTGGTATCAGAGGTAGGTTCCGCGGGGGTGATCGTCTGGACGTTCCGGTTTTCTGATTTGGGTCAACGGTGGGTGACGACATTGGTCCGCTCCCTATCTTCCCAGATCGGTTCCGCGAATATCATCTTGATCGCCAGTAGCTCTGCGAGCAAGACAATGTCGGCAAAATTCGAGATTTCTAGGTACGACGACAAGATTGATTTTGGCCTTTGGCAGAAGCGCATAAAGGCCGTTCTCGTCCAGCAAGGTCTTCACAAGGCTCTCCTCGGCAAGGAGAAGACCGGGAAGAAGGACCGGCGGAGGAGCAGGGCAGGTTTCGTGGCGAGGACGTGTGCGCAGAGAAAGGACCTTGGCGGAGGTAAAGTCTTCGCATCCGTGGGCGGAGAGTCATCTCAGGAGAGCCCAGACGCCGCAAAGGGAGCCATCCGGCTCAAGGGTCCCACTAGGGAACTCATGATCACTCAGGAGAAGGTGGAGTCGCACAGTGAGAGGTTGAGTGCGAGTCGTCTTGCAAAAGACTCGGTCTATAGGGCAATGGCGAAGCTCGTCGGGGTGCGCCACCGGGAGTTGAGGGAGTTCGGTAGAGGTAGAGGCAGGAAGTTGCGGGAGATATCCTGGAGGGATATTAGTACGGACTTGCGAGGAAGTCCAGTGACTGGAGTCAAGTTCAAGAGCGGTCTTGACTTGACTCATTCTGATGCGCGTTGATCGCGGTCAGACCCCAGGGAGAGGGGGTTCGTATTCGCCGGTAGGGGAGATCCAAGGTGGAGGTGGATTTACGTTCGGGTGAGGTGTCAAGGTGGAGTTTGTTGGATTTGTGACACCTCACTAATCCGTGTGCTCGGATCGTTGGGATCATGCCACCTCATCGATTCATGGGAGGCCATTGTTTCCTATTGAGAGGAGTCCTATTATAGGAATATTAATTAGGGGGGATTCTAAATCTTCTTATTTAGCCAGGTGGCCTTTCCTATTTGGCCGAGCCTAATTATGACACTCCCCTAATTAAATTGATATCTCCTTTAATGGGGTTGATATCTTCTGCCTATATATATGGGGATTGCCCCATCTGGTTTATCAAACGCCAAGCAAATTCCGCAGGAGGGAGGAGGCAGCTGAGAGAGGTGAGCGGCAGCAGCGGCGCCAGTAGCTCGGCGGCAAGGAGGCGGCGACTCTGTCCAGCGGCGATAGGCGGCCTCAGGCCAAGGGAGCTTTTCGGGCTGTTTCAGGTGGAAGCAGCGGGCGGCGGCAGCGGTGGCTCCAGGAGTTCTTCAACAGCGGCGGAGGCCCTCAGTGTGATCCAGGCCGGCGACAGCCGCGGAACTTGGTTCCGGTGAGAGCAGCGGCAGCAGGGCGGTGGTCCAGGCGTGCAGAAGCAGTGGCAGCAGGGCGGTGGTCCAGGCGTGCGGAAGCAGTGGCGGCGGGTCTTGGGCCCGGTGGCAGTGCGAGACATCGCTCGGCGATATCGATATCGGTCGCGATAGCTACCAGTGCAGTTTGGGGGCAGATTCTACTGGACGCACCACGTTATATCTTTTGTCTCACTATTGTATCTTGTAACTCTCATATCTATAGTGGATCTTTCGGCGCGCTCTCCCCGTGGAGTAGGAGTCTCATACTCCGAACCACGAAATCTTTTGTGTCGTCTGTGTATGCTAGAATCTCGTTCCGTATTTTATTTTACGCGATACTGGTTCTTGCTCATTCGTGAAATTCTGTTGCGCTACCGCGGCTTAACTCGATCCGATTTCACAACAGAGATTTGGGTGTGCGGATATCCGGATTTCGGTTCCGTGGCCTATTTAAAGGCGTGTAACCCGAATCTAGGGTTTAAGGTTTTTTTCTGAGCGGTTTCAGCTGAGGAGTTTTGGAGGGCGTCTACGAGGAGATTCCGTGGAGAGGCTTTTCCGGCGGTGGTTCCTCCGTTTGTTGTCAAAAGAAAGAGATGCGAGGTAGGATCGGTTTTGATCCTTGTAACCTTGTGTGTTTTGCAATCTCTATTGGTGAATACAAGAAGGTGAAGCGGAGGCCGGATAGGGGACGTAGCCCGATTTTGGGTGAACCTCTTAAATTAGTGTATTTTCTGTGTTTTTCTCTTCCTTTTTCGTTCGAATATCTCTTCTCGGCACCTCACGTTATTCTACAGTTTGCACGTAAGATTTTGGGTCTGCACGTAAGATTTTGGGTCTGCGCGTAGTATCAGTGTGCACAAAGTTAGAAGTGATGTGCACTTAGCAACAACTGCCTTATTTCTATAATATTAAATTTAGTGTTTGTTAGCGTAGCTTAAAAGTAAGCCCAACTTGTAAACAGTCAAAAACAAAGTCGGGAATCCAATTCAAAAGAATCCAGAGAATTTGGAGGCTTTGGTGTGGCAACAAACGGACTCCCCCCCCCCCCCCCCCCCCCCCCCCCCCCCCCCCCCCCCCATGACAGCACATCAAGTAAAGGCGAAGAGATCTCCACCGGCGGCGAGGTCGGCAAGGAATTCCGCTGAACTTCCAGCTTTTATCATCATCTTCAACCACGGCGTGCCGGACATCGATGGACTCCACGCCGGCACGCCGCACTTAAAAAATTCAAAAATATCGAGCTCAATATATTCCTAGCCGTTAAAACGAGGAAATTTAATGAGATTTGGGGGGAAATGGATCTCGAGGATCGAAAATCCAGCAGCTATTCTCTGCCCGCAGCATCAGTCAAAGACATTTCACGTCAATGACTCCACGGAAAAAGAGATCAGAGAAAGCCAGCTCTTGTCACTTCGACATTAACCTCTCCTCCTCCTCCTTTTAAATCACCATTATCTTCCTACTTTTCCTCCCTACTCATTCTTTCCCATGGCCGCCGCAGCCGCCGCCATCCTCCTCCTCCTTTCCATTTCTCTGTTAGCAGACACTTCTTCGTCTTCCGCCGTCGGGGATGCAATGCCGGCTGATGAGCACCGCGCCCTCACCGAAATGCTCACCTCCCTCCTCGCCGACCAAAGCTGGGCCGAGCTCCACCCCCTCCCCTGCTCCGAAACACCATGGCCCGGCGTCCAGTGCGACACCGCCAATACCGATTTTCTCCACGTCGTATCCATCCACATCGGCGCCGACGTCATATCCTCTCCTCCTCCCTGCAAATCCACCGCCGTCCTCCCGCCGGCGTCACTTCTCCATCTCCCCTTCCTCAAAACCTTGTCCCTCTTCGGCTGCTTCCTCACCCCCAACTCCGCCTCCCTCCCTCCCTCCATCTTCACCAACTCCTCCTCTCTGCAGCACCTCGTGCTAAACTCAAACCCAGGTCTTTCCGGCGAAATCCCGTCCTCTGTTTCCACCCTACAGAGTCTCACGGTCCTCAGCCTCTCGCAGAACGGCTTCCACGGCGAAATACCGCCAGAGATCGGCAGACTGATGGGACTACAACAGCTTGATCTCAGCTACAACCATCTCGCCGGGGACATTCCGGAGGAAATCTCCGGGCTTTCCAGCCTCGCCATTCTCGATCTTTCCTCCAACGACCTGGAAGGAAACCTCCCTCCCTCCATTGGAAACCTCCAATCTCTTCAAAAGATTGATATCAGCTTCAACTCGCTCACCGGGAGGGTTCCTCCCGAGTTTGGGGAGTTAAGAAGGCTGGTTTTACTGGATTTGAGCCACAACAATCTAACCGGACCGTTGCCGGAAAACCTCTCAGGCTTGAAGGAATTGGAGTACCTGATAATGGAAAACAACCCTTTAAAAACCAGCGTTCCATCATTTGTTTCGAGTCTGAA
Organism: Dactylorhiza incarnata; assembly: GCA_033032865.1. Classification (NCBI taxonomy): domain Eukaryota; kingdom Viridiplantae; phylum Streptophyta; class Magnoliopsida; order Asparagales; family Orchidaceae; genus Dactylorhiza; species Dactylorhiza incarnata. The sequence continues at coordinate 770,222 of JAWHQI010000340.1, read as the reverse complement.
GAAGTTGACAGTGATTGGACTCTCAGGGTGTGGACTTTTCGGCCCAATACCTTCATCTTTCGGTTCATTGGTCAGCCTCACCGCTCTGTCACTGGATAGAAACATGTTAAACGGGTCAGTGCCTGCGAGTTTGGGCTCACTTTCAGAACTGGGTCAACTCAACCTGAGTCAGAACCAGCTCGCCGGAGAGATCCTCTTCTCCGTCGAGTTTGTGAAGAGGCTCGGAAAGAGACTGGATTTGAGGGGAAACAGAGACCTGTGTGCAAGAGAAAACAAGTACCGAGAAGGTTCATATAGACTTGAAGCGCCTGCTTGCTTGGGTTCCAGTGTTGGTATTGCCGGAAACAGGGCAGAGACCGGAGAGGAAGAAGATGGCGATGTTAGGATAAGCCCTTCTTTGGACGGAGGTGAGACGGGTAACTGCCATTTTGGGCCAGCCGTTAACGCTCGCCGTATGTGTTTTCTGGGATTTGCCATTCTCGTGGCATTGCTTGCTTGATTTTGTTGCAGAAACAGTGGAGAAAATATTTGAGAGTCTGTCGTTTCTTCAAGTCTTGTCCCCACCCATGTCTCTGCCCTGCAGGTTTTCATTTTATTGGAAAGTTGATGAAAAGCTGATTCTTCAATTTTTCATCAAAAACAGCTTTCTTTAAAGTTTGATTTGCAATTTCGCAGTGCGAACCTGCGAAATACTGCCGTCTCCGAACCGAGCTCCCTCCCTCTAGCCGGCCTTCGCGGCGGAGTTCCGAGCCGTTCTTTATCACGCTAAAATTGTGTTTTTGAATGAAGCTCCTCCCTCTTGGATCAAGATCCTCTTAATCCTTTTTTATCTAAGGGTATAATTTTTGTCGTATACGTAAATATATAAAATAATGAGATTAGAGAAATGATCTTGATCACCAAATGGAAACTCTCCATTTTGATCCCAAAATGGAGAGGATCGTGGTACCTCCCTCCCCGCAGTTAGAATATTATGTGTGAAACTGGTGCGGTTTGAGCCCAAACCGCAACCGCATCGAAGAGGGTCGGTTTTGGACTACAAAACCGCACCACATCCAAACCGTGCGGTGCGATGTGACATTGGTGCAGTTTGGAGTCGGTTTTAGGGGTGCGGTTTCGGGTTTTTTTTGCTTATGTGTTGTTATAATTGTTAAAAATTAAAATATGTTTTCGAAACTTTAGACTACATCCACATAGCTGATACATAACAATGTAATTTGAGATAGAAGTGAGATAAATATAATCTCTGTCCCAGGAGAAATGAAACTAATAAATTAAATCGCTGTCCCAAACTCCCAATGAATCATATCTAATCAGACTATTCTTATGGAGGAAAATCGCAGAGGACAAACTTGAAGGTTATATAATATTTGTTGTTACTTCCAAACTCTCAAAATAATATTTGTTGTTCCCCCAATGAATCATATCTAATCATAAATCATTTCATTATATAAAATATTTTGTTATCAAATCTATGTGGATATGTCTCAAACTAGAAGTAAAATAGTAAAAAAAAAAATTATAATGATATGCACAAGAAAGTAGAAACAAGTACGAGTGATCCATGAGAAAAAAAACCAGGAGGCAGAGAACGGGAGATCTGGAGCCCGCTGAAGAAGGGATGTCGTGAGATCTGGAGCTCGCTGAAGAAGGGATGTCGTGAGATCTGGAGCCCGCCGAAGAAGAGATGTCGCTGGAGTGGGGATGTCGCCGGAGTAGAGCCGCCTTCGCTCGCGTGAACGTAGGAGTCGCGAGCCGATGCGTCGGAGAAGACACTCCTTCCGGCTTCTGTTAGTCTGTGACCTAGCTTTTGCGGAACAGTAAAAAACCGGAGTCGCGAGAAATGAGAAATGGATGAACTTATAAGATATAAAAAAAATGTAAAAATCGAAATATAACTTTATAAGATTGTAAAATATTTATAAAAAAATATAAAAACCTAGCTAAGAATGTTTATGCGGAACAACAAAGATAAAAGAATGGTTAGATATATACATTAATTTGTAAAACATTTATGACTTATAAGATATAAAATAAAATATTTATAATCATACGATGTGGTGCGGTTTATGCGGTTTCGATAAGGCCAAAACCGAACCGCATCGCAAACTATGCGGTTTTTCAATAATCAAAACCGCACCACAACCACACCGTTCGGTGCGGTGCGGTGTTGCGATTTTTTGCAGTTTTGATTTTTTAATTTCAGGCCTACTGTATTTTGGAGGATTTATGTTTTCAAATAGAGGCTATTCAAGCGGTCCAAAAATTAGCGTTTGTATTTTTTCAGAGACGGGCTATTTGCATGCCATCACTATTTGTAGTCCATAAATTTTATTTGTATTCCAAAATTATATTGGACCTCACTCATCACAAATAAGCGAAACAATTTACTGATTTATTAAGTAATAGAAGCCTAAAGAAAATCTTAAAAACTCTAAGGCGTCCGTTCGTTTGAACGGAATTAGCTTTCTGAAATTAATTTTTCGACGAAAATCAATATCTACATGAATTAGCGTTTGTACATAATTCCAATTTTATTGTTCGGCTGTAAAATTGAATTCAGTCAACAGAATTGGAATAGAAGCACAAAAGTTGTTCGGCTGAATAATGGAATTGGTATTGGAATTAACATTATAAAATAATTTTATAAAACTCAAAATAGGCGTTAACGCCGAACGCTATTTTTTTCTCCCGGGCGCGATTTTTTCGCCCGGGCGCATTTTTTTCGATCGGGCGCGATTTTTTCGCCCGGGCATGTTTTTTTCGCCCGGTTGCGTTTTTTCGCCGGGCCGCATTTTTTTCGCCGGGGCGCATTTCTTTCGCCCGGGCGCATTTTTTTCTTCCGGGCGCGTTTTTTTAACCCGGGCGCGATTTTTTCGAACGGGCGCGATTTTTTCGCCCGGGCGCGGTTTTTTGCCCGGGCGCGTTTTTTTCTCCCGGGCGCGATTTTTTCGCCCGAGCGCGTTTTTTTCGCTCGGTCGCGTTTTTTTCGCCCGATCGCGTTTTTTCGCCGGGGAGCATTTTTTCGCCCGGGCGCGTTTTTTTTGCCCGGTCGCGTTTTTTGTCGCCCAGTCACGTTTTTTACCTGGGCGCGTTTTTTCACCCGGGCACATTTTTTTCGCCCGGGCACGTTTTTTTCGCATGGGCACGTTTTTTTCATCCGGGCCCGATTTTTTCGCCCGGGCACGTTTTTTTCGCTCGATCGCGACCGGGCGAAAAAAACGCGCCCGAGTGAAAAAATCTCGCTCGGGCGGAAAATACTGCGCCTGGGCGAAAAAATCGCGCCCGGTCGAAAAAACGCGCTTGGGAGAAAAAATCGCGTCCGCAAAAAATATCGCGTCCGGGCAAAATATATCGCGCCCGGCCAAAAAATTCGCTTCCGACCGAAAAAATCGCGTTCGACTGAAAAAACCGCGTTCGGCCGGAAAAATCGCGTTCGGGCGAAAAAAGCGTGCCTGGACGAAAAAAGTGCGCTCGAGCAAAACAAACGCGTGCCCGGATGAAAATTGCCCGGCCGGCTGAAAAACTCACGGACGACCGAAAAACGCGCGCCCGGGTGAAAAACGTCAGCCTGGGCAAAAAATGAATGTCCGGCCGAAAAACACCCGCCGACCGAAAAACACGCACCTGGCGGAAAAATCCACTCCCGGCAGGGAAAAAAGCGTTGGACGAAAAACTCTGGTAAAAACACTCGATTATGCGGAAAACTCATGGGTGGAGGTATGAATTGGCGATTTGATTTTTTTAGTTCAAAGTCAAAGCCATGAGTTTTCATATAAAAGCCTATATCCTCGTAAATTTCGTTGAGACGAACATTAGAATTGAATTTCTAATCGTAAATGCCAATTCCAAAAAGCCAATTCCATCCAAATGAACGGACCCAAAAACAATTTAAAAACCTAGCAGTAAAACAAGTTAAATGTTATGTATAAAGGAATTAACTCTAAACCAAGTTAAATTACGTGCAAACCTTCCTCTAACCAGAAAACTAACTACTTTTTGGGGATTTTTGTTGGATAATTTCATTCTTTTTGAAGGTGAATCTAAGAGGGGGAAAATGACGCGACCGATAGAACTACTGCTAGGGTTTAGGCAATGGGAGAGAGATAGAGAGGAGGTTATTCGATGGGGTGCGATTGCGAGAATTGGATTGCGAATATAATTAGGTTTTTTACAATTTTTGGAGTGCGGATAGCGAGAATTGGACTGCTAATATCAACTCTCTTTTTAAGAGAATTGTTAAGAGCATCACACTTTTGGCTAGTCACACCGCTTTGTTAAAGACACTGCACATTTTCACATATTGTTGAAATATTAATCGCCCCGCAATTTTGAGATAAAAAGCATCACACTTACAATTTGAATTAAAAGAAGGTTTCATTGAATTATAACAAGAATATCAACGAAATGGGCTAAATATTTATACAAAAAGCATTAAATATATTGTCCAAATCTTTGTATCTTCATGCTCCTATAAAAATCAAAACAATTCAAAATCAACTTTCAAATATGTTGAATGGAAAACTATACGTAATCGAAATTAATGATTTCTCATCAACCGAATGTCCAGCGCAACCACATTGAAAACAGATCAAGGGAAGCCCCTCGTATTCTAATTCTTGAAAGAATTTTTTGAATTTGCTAATAACCCGAACACCGGCCGGTAACGGTTTCACAAGATCAATCCATAACGGCTTCCCCACTTTGGCAGCAATTCGAGCAATATTGGGGAAACCCTGCAAGGAGGAAGGATCAAATGACGGCGACCATGCGTCAAGTCCGATGAGGAATCCATTGATGAACCAAGGGCCTCCCCGCAATACCCCATTTCCATCCGGTTGGATCCGGGAGAACATCGTCGAGACGAACCACATCCTCAAGCCCGATGAAGGTTTGCGGATGCCAAGTCGAGGGAGAAGAGTGTGGGGAGGCTCCGAAGGTCGTTGGCCATTGGTGGTTGATGCAGAGCTAGCGGAAGGACTGCAGCGGTGGCATGACTTGAAGCAGCATCCTCCTTGAGAAAATTGGAAGGAACATTTACACAAACACCTAGTGTGCTATTTGCGGAGCAAGGAGGGTCCAGCACCCCTGGAAGAGCCCCCCCCCCCCCCCCCCCCCCCCAACCTGGTCACTGGTTTGGAATGGCAAATCCGGCTGCACATTGATACACACAACAGCTGCGGGCATACATTTTGGCAGACGCGGGTCGCTCGGTTCCTGCATTGGCGTGTCTCCCTCCTTCCCCCGGCAGGGCAAGGATGTTGCCCTCAAGCAAATACCGTCCATCTGAAGGTAGGAATAAGCCGTTCAGATCGCGCTCACGCCGGCAGAAGTCATCATGTCAACCTCATCCGCCCAAGGTAGCTGCGGATCACCATTGTCGTGCAATAAACTCAGTTTTTATGCTAGTGCAGTACGAGTTTGTGCGGCGTCATTAGTGTTTTTGAACGAGTAATTTTAACGTTAAATTAAGAGAAATTGTGGTATGACTAGCCAAAACCGCGGTGTCTTTAACAACTCCCTATTTTAAACATAGCAAAAAAAAAATCCGAAACAAGTGGAGACTAATAAGTTGCTTGTATATATTGAGAGAGAATAATGCAAATGAAAAAAAAGGTGCAATTTAAAAAAAATCATGTAGTTGGTTAGTCACAGTGAATTTGATTAATTATAAATTTATGTACTATAATGCAGAGTAAAAATGTAATTATCAAGACAATCTCTTTCCTTAAATTATGGACCTCAGTTTTAACTTAGAATGGTCAAAATAATCTTAAACTTTCAATTTTATTCTCCATGACCTTATAAAGTAATCATTGAGGGCTAACATAAAAATATAAAATAAAAATGTATCTATTGTGCAGAATGATTGATTACCTATGCATTGTGCGGCAACAATAATACTCGATCGTTGCTCAGATGACTATCAAGTGTGTCGTCGTCTTGCACTGCGCATGACTTCTATTGGTTGGGAACGAGCGAAGGTATGTCGTCGTCTTGCACTGCGCAAGACTTCTGTTGGTTGGGAACGAGCTCCGCTCCTTTGTTGGTTGGGAACGAGCTCCTCTCTCGCAACTAATTTAAAAATAGAAAAAAAAAACACATTGCATCATTATTTTAAAGATAAAAATGATCAATAAAAAGCATCAAATAAAAAATAGTAAAAAATATATTAAAATTTATTATAAAAAGGAAAAAAAATTCATCCCTCTTCATGGGGTAGAAAGCTGCCAAAAGGGCCATATATATAGACTGATGTTATGTGCAAATCGGTTTTGGCTATGTGCAAATCATCAAAACTCACGCTTTTTAAAAATACGTCTTATATATGCATTTTTAAGAAAAGTGTTCGACATCAAAATTGTAGATCTCGTCGAGATCTACAACTTTCGTGTTGAACATTTTGCCTAAAAAAGCACATATAAGGCGTATTTTCAAAATGCGCGAGATTATTGTGAAATGTTTCGCGTCTTTTGAAAATACGCCTTATAGGTGTATTTTTAGGCAAAATGTTCAACACAAAAGTTGTAGATCTCGACGAGATCTACAACTTTGATGCTGAACACTTTTCCTAAAAATGCACCTATAAGATGTATTTTCAAAAAACACGAATTTTGATGATTTGCACGTAGCCAAAATCGATTTGCACATAACATCAGTCTATATATATGGCCCCCTCTTTGGAGTTTATACATGACTACATGAGTACTATTGCATATTTGCATTTGTGTGAAATCTTCTCATAATAAATAATAGTATAATTTATAAAATAAAGCACCTCTTCAGAATTAAAACATTAAAAATAACACTCTCTCGGAGATATTTTTAGGAGCATTCTCCGACGTACGATTACGGTGCTCGCGCGCATCACACCGTTGGTTTCGACAAAAATAACATGATTGATCGAAATACTGACAAAACAAACAGTATTTGTAGAATACTGCAGTATTCCGCGAAAACAACTCTGTTGTAGGATATCAGATCATACGGCTGTATTGTTCCACACACCTAATTTTTTCGTCACCTTTGATTGGCTCTCTCAATGTATTTGAATAAGTTTAAGAGGTTTAATTTTTTTTTTATCTCGTGTGATCTCTCATATATATTAGAACAGATTCTCTGAGGTTTTGATAGTCTCATGTGAAAACCATGATTTCTTTTATAATGAAATTACTTTAATATAGTTTAGAAATCAGTGTGAATTTGTGAGATTTTTAGGCACAGTTTGGGGAGCAGTAGTTGCTGATCAGATAAGTTTGGATAAAAATGTCACCGTCGTAAAATGTATGTTTGACATGAAATCATTTACGAGCACCACCAAGAAAAAAAAACTAGTTTGAACATAAAAGTGAATGAAGTTCCTTAGATGAGGTCGGACGTGCATGAACGACGACGGTTCATAACCACCGCATTCTTGACCGCCACCGCAGCACCAAACGCGCTGATCATAAACCGTCGTTCGTAAACGCCCTACCTCACCTAAAAAATTCCATACATTTTATGCTCAAAATTAACTAGTTTATTTTCTTGGTAGCAGTCATAACCTGTCATGTCAAACATATATTCTATGATAATTGAGTTTTTGTCCAAACTCACCGGAGCAAATAAGCCGCACCAAACGAAGTCTATGTTTGTCTTACGGTCAATGTAGAATCGGCAACTTACTTTTTATGTGAAAATCTTGAAAAATGAAAAAAAAAACCGCGTTTGACCTGTGAACGCAGCAACAGCGAGCGGTTTGGGTTTAACGTGTCCAGTTCAAGTTGGGTTACAAACATGTGTGAGGTTCTATTAGGAGAAATTTAATTAGCTTTAAATTGATATAGGACAGAACCCGGTTCCTTCCTATTTATTTGCTTAAATGAGTGGCTGTGAGTTTTCCTATTAATTAATTTAATTAATATTGGGAAACGTGCCTTTCTAATATGGATGTGGCGTTTGGTTTAATAGGATAGAAGCAAGGGGTGGTTTTTCCAAGAGTGTGTTGTACGTGAGAGTGAAATGATCCCGGTTTTCTAAGTGGTGGAGTTTTTTCTTTGCCTTTTTTGGGTTCCTGTGCGGAAGTTTGGAGAAGAAGGGTCTTGATCGGCCTGTGCTAGAGTCGTATTTTGACATATACGAGAAAGGTTGCCAAGGATCTACGGAACTTCCGTTTGTGTGGAGTTAGTGGGCGGGATCTTTCACGTGTGAGGGCTGCTGCTGCTGTTGGTTTGCATTTCTCTTCCTCTCCTCCCCGCAGACGTAGGCTTTTCTCTTGCCGAACTGCGTTAACAACCCGGTCTCTAAATTGCTCTGTGTTTATGATTTGATATCCGTTGTGATTGTGTGTTTGGTATTGCGATTGCTTGTGTTGTTGGACTAATTGCAGACGATTTAATTCCTACAAGTGGTATCAGAGCATTGGTTGTGGTTGTACGAGTATCGGTGGAGGTTATATTTGTTGTGATTCTCTATTTATCATAATGAGTGACAACGAAAGAGAGGATGTTGCGGGGAGTGCGACGGTGCACCATTCGGTCTCACATCCGGCTAGGATTGACGTTGTAAAGTTCGACGGCAAAACTAATTTTGGTATGTGGAGATGCGAAGTGTTGGATGCATTGTGTGCACTTAATTTAGAGGAGGCAGTTGAGTCTGAGGATTGTCCGGAAGGGATGACCGAGAAGGCGCGGTTGAAGATGAACCGGAGTGCTTGCGGTTTGATCCGTAATTGTGTGACACAGGATATCAAGTATGGCATCATGACAGAAACTTCAGCGATAAAGATGTGGGGATTCTTGGAGAGCAAGTACATGACAAAGAGTGTGGAGAATAGACTTCACATGAAGCGTCGTCTCTACAGATTTACAATGCGCAAGGGTGCTTCTATTGATGATCATTTGAATGAATTTACTAAATTGCTTGCAGATTTATTCAATTTGGATGAGGAAGTGAAGGATGAAGACAAAGCGTTACTATTGTTAAACTCGCTACCCGACTCGTATGAGAATTTCATCATGACTCTCATACACGGGACAAACGTTTTGGAATATGGAGAGGTGACTACTGCTCTGTTAAATCATGAGTTCCGCAGGAGAGACAAGGAGTCTTCCAAGGCAGAGTCAGCCGAGGTCCTATCACTTCAGAGGGGTAGATCTGACAAGAAAAAGAGTTGGTTCAAAAAGGGGTCTAGCAGCGGCCACTTTCAGAAGCGTGATAAGTCACGTGGCCGCAGTCTTGGGAAGAATCAGTGTGCTTATTGTATGGAGGAATGTCACTGGAAGCGGGATTGTCCTAAGATCAAGAATGTGAACAAAGGAGATCACAAGGGGCCGAAGGCCAATATTTCTCAGGTGAAGATGATAGAGGCTGAGTCAGATGTTTCCTTGTCTACTGTGGATCAGTGCTTGATTTCTGATGAGTCAAGTTGGATTCTTGACACTGGTGCTACTTACCATATTTGTCCATTCAGGGAATGGTTTAGCTCTTACAAGACATTGGATGGTGGGGTTGTCACTGTTGGCAACAATCATGCCTGTCGTACAGTTGGAGTTGGCAGCATATTTATCAAGATGCATGATGGCACAATTATAGAAGTGACAGAGGTACGTCATGTCCCGGAGATCAGGAAGAATCTTCTTTCAGTTGGGGCCTTGGAGGCAAAGGGCTACAAGGTAGTCATATATGAAGGAATTCTAAGGATTTCTAAGGGAGCATTGGTATTCATGCGTGGTGAGCGTCACCACAATCTCTACTATCTTCAGGGGAAGACAGTGACTGGATCAACAGCTGTGGTGGAGGATTCTTCTGATGCTACTACTTTATGGCATATGCGTCTAGCCCATGCTGGTGAGTCTTCTCTTCTTGCTTTGAATAATATGGGTTTAATTAAAGGTTCAAACACCTGTAAAGTTGGTTTTTGTGAGCATTGTGTGTTTGGCAAGAAAACACGTGTGTCCTTTGGTACTGACATCCATAGTACTAAAGGAATTTTGGATTATGTTCACACGGATGTTTGGGGCCCAACTAAAACAAAATCGTTGGGTGGAAGTCAATATTTTGTCTCTTTTATAGATGATTTTTCTAGGTATGTATGGGTGTACACATTGAAGCACAAAAGTGAAATTCTAGAAAAGTTCATTGTTTGGAAGAAATTGGTAGAGAATCAGACTGGCAGACGCATTAGATATATCAGATCAGACAATGGAGGCGAGTACACATCTAATGCTTTCTTGCAGGAGTGTCAGAAATCTGGTATTGATCATCATTTCACAGTTAGAGAGACACTGCAGCAGAAAGGGGTGGCAGAGCGCATGAATCGTACCTTGGTGGAAAAGGTGCGGTGTATGTTGTCCAATTCGGGGATGGACAAAGTTTTTTGGGCTGAAGCCATGGATTATGCATGCCATTTGGTGAACCGCTTGCCTTCTGCAGCCATTGGGAAGTTGACTCCCATGGAGAAGTGGTCAGGTCATCCTGCTAGGGACTATGAGCAGTTGAAGATTTTTGGGTGTCCAGCTTATTATCATGTGCGTAATGATAAGTTGGAACATAGAGCTCAAAAGGCGGTCTTCTTGGGATTCAGACATGGAGTTAAAGGTTACAAATTGTATGATCATGTTGATAAGAAGATTGTGATTAGCAGAGATGTTACCTTTGATGAGGCGAGCATGTTGAAGCCTCAATGCTCTCAACAGGTGGAGAGTTCTGGGAAGACCACAGATGGTTTGCAGATTGTGGAGCTTGATGTTGCTCCTATTGTTCCACGTGACTCTTCCAGTGAGCAGCATGTACCTAGACAGATTGCAACTGATGATGAGCCTATAGATCTTGGTCAAGAGGATGCAGATGCTGAGGAAGATATTGAGGTGGCTCCTGTTGAGGAGTCAATTGCGAGATGCAGGACTAGGCGGACAAATGTCCCAAAACCTTCGTGGTTGAGGGACCATATTGCATTTGCACTATCAGCAACTGAAGCTGAAATTCCAAGTCACTTTAAAGAGGCTATGGAGAGTCCCGAAGGTGAGCAGTGGAAGGTAGCCATGGATGAAGAAATGGAGTCCCTTTACAAAAATAACACTTGGAGTTTGGTAAAGGTGCCTCCTGGGAAGAGGGCTATTGGGTGCAAGTGGGTGTATGCCAAGAAGATAGGATCTCCTGGAGAAGCTGATGTGCGGTTCAAGGAAAGGTTGGTAGCAAAAGGTTTTGCGCAGCGTGAAGGGATTGATTATGATGAAGTGTTTTCCCCGGTAGTTAAACATCCCTCCATCCGTGTATTGCTTGCACTTGTTGCACAGTTTGGTCTGATGCTTGAACAGCTTGATGTGAAGACAGCGTTCCTACACGGGGAACTTGAGGAGGAGATCTATATGCAGCAACCGCCTGGGTATGGTGCCACCCATAAAGACTTGGTGTGCAAACTGAACAAGTCTTTGTATGGGTTGAAGCAATCACCACGAATGTGGTATAGAAAATTTGATCAGTTTATGCAAAAAGAAAATTTTGAGCGGAGCCATTTTGACCATTGTGCTTATTATAAGCAACTTCCGGGAGGTGTGTACATTTACCTCTTATTATATGTTGATGACATGCTTATTGCCTCTTCTAGTCAGTTGGAGATTGACAAAGTGAAGAAGCAATTATTCAAGAGTTTTGAAATGAAGGATTTGGGTGAAGCCCAGAAGATTCTTGGCATGGAGATTCGGCGTGACAAATCAGCTGGTAGAGTTTGGCTTTGCCAGAAGGCTTACTTGGAGAAGGTGCTGAAGAAGTTTGGTGTTGATGCGTCAACCAAAGCGGTGAGTGTTCCTTTAGCACCACACTTTCAGTTGAGCGTTGATTTATGTCCTAAAGATGATGCTGAGAGGAAGGAGATGCGGTCGGTCCCGTATGCCAGTGCAGTGGGGAGTCTTATGTACGCTATGGTGTGTACCAGACCGGATATAGCACATGCTGTTGGAGTTGTTAGCAGATTCATGCATGATCCAGGGAGGGGTCATTATAATGCTGTGAAGTGGATACTTAGGTATCTGAAAGGTACCGTTGATACGGGCTTGATGTTTGAGAGGCAGTCATCAGTAGCTAACTTATGTGTGGGATATGTAGATTCAGACTTTGCCGGTGACATAGATAGACGCAGATCCACTTCTGGTTATTTATTTACGCTGGCGGGTGCTCCAGTTGGGTGGAGGTCTACACTGCAGACCACAGTTGCATTGTCCACTACCGAGGCAGAATATATGGCTTTGACGGAGGCGATGAAGGAGGCTATCTGGATGCAAGGCTTGTTGGATGATCTGGGTGTTGAGCAGAAGCATTTGACTGTGCATTGTAACAGTCAAAGTGCGATTTTCTTGGCAACCAATCCGGTTCATCATGCTCGAACAAAGCACATTGACGTACGATACCATTTTGTTCGTGATCTGATTGAGGAAGGTGATATTCTACTTCAAAAGATTGACACGAAGGAAAACCCGGCGGATATGATGACGAAGGTGTTACCAGCGCAGAAATTTAATTATTGCAAAGCGTTGGTGAACACTCGTGCTCGGGGTTGATTGCCCGGTTGGGCGTTTGGGGAACTACAACGGCTTGATTCCTTTGGGAGGGGGATATGTAGGCAGCCAACTTGTTGGTGCAGTATTCATCCAACATTTTTAATAAAATTGTAGGATGAGGTGGAGATTGTGAACGCAGCAGCAGCGAGCGGTTTGGGTTTAACGTGTCCAGTTCAAGTTGGGTTACAAACATGTGTGAGGTTCTATTAGGAGAAATTTAATTAGCTTTAAATTGATATAGGACAGAACCCGGTTCCTTCCTATTTATTTGCTTAAATGAGTGGCTGTGAGTTTTCCTATTAATTAATTTAATTAATATTGGGAAACGTGCCTTTCTAATATGGATGTGGCGTTTGGTTTAATAGGATAGAAGCAAGGGGTGGTTTTTCCAAGAGTGTGCTGTACGTGAGAGTGAAATGATCCTGGTTTTCTAAGTGGTGGAGTTTTTTCTTTGCCTTTTTTGGGTTCCTGTGCGGAAGTTTGGAGAAGAAGGGTCTTGATCGGCCTGTGCTAGAGTCGTATTTTGACATATACGAGAAAGGTTGCCAAGGATCTACGGAACTTCCGTTTGTGTGGAGTTAGTGGGCGGGATCTTTCACGTGTGAGGGCTGCTGCTGCTGTTGGTTTGCATTTCTCTTCCTCTCCTCCCCGCAGACGTAGGCTTTTCTCTTGCCGAACCGCGTTAACAACCCGGTCTCTAAATTGCTCTGTGTTTATGATTTGATATCCGCTGTGATTGTGTGTTTGGTATTGCGATTGCTTGTGTTGTTGGACTAATTGCAGGCGATTTAATTCCTACATGACCAAGTATGAGAAAAAGTACTAATTATGTATTGGGTACAACGATGATGACAGACTACTACTCATTTTACAATGGTTGTAGATGAAATAATGTTGCATCATGCGCCGTTGGAATTAAGGGCGGATCTAGGGGGTTGACTGCTCCTACCCCAAGAATTTTGCAAAATAAATAGTGAATTTGAATTCTTCTCGTCGAAGCAATGAATTTTGACTACTTACACATAAAAACGGTGTCTCAAAGAAGAATAAACGGCTATGATAAGATGGAGACGTTCAAAAAATTTTTTTGACCAGAGTAAGACGACGTCTGACCCCCTTTGTTGAACTTCCTGGATCCTCCCTTGTTTGGAATGCATCTTGGAGAACAACACGATAAGACATTTTTCGAAGAGCGACGCATAGTTGCGCATTCTGAAGAGCGACGTGCAAGACCTCATTCAGCAGAGCAGCGCATGCGGGGCCCACTTTGATTATGTGCAAGTCGTACAATTTGAAAATGATTATATGCAGACCAATTACTGAACGGATTCACAGATTCCTATGAGTTTTAGTTTGACCTGCATATATCCTTTGACTGCATAGAATCAAAACTGATATGCTTATAACATTGAACTTTTTTTTAATAAACTATTATATATTATTATCGAAGGATTCGAAGGCTCGAAGCTTAGTGATAGATATGGATATAAAGTTACACATATACACCTATATATATTAATTAATATAGACCGCGGATAGAATATAGATAATGGTTTGATTGGAGCTTATATTGTTAATTAAATAAATAAATTATTAAAAATTCCGAAAGCGTGATTATCTTAAATTCATCTCCGTGTCGAAGTAAAATTCCCGGAACTCAAAAGCACCGGAGATTACCGGCAAGGAAAACTCATTGCTGTGATCGAATCCCCCCTCTCTCATTCTTTCCCCAAACCCTAATCCAATTCTTCTCTCCTCCCTCTGCAAAAGAATCAGCATTTGTATCCGATGGAATTTGCGAGGAAGCCCATACAATCTGCTTGGAGGACGAGCTTCCGAATTGCACAGAGCAGGAGGATGGTCACCGCTACGGAGAAGATCGCGGCGTCTTCCTCCTCCGAGGAGCTTATCAGATCGGAGCAGCAGCATAGTGCTCACAAGTAGGCGCCTCTTCTTAAGCTTAATGATGATAGGGACTTGTCTTCGTGCTCGCCTGTGCTTGATTTTGGGTTATGCTGCATGGTTTTATGTTGTTGGTATTGCATATGGGTTTAACATTGCGACTCTTTCATTTCATAGCATCTTCTATTTGTTATTTTAGATTCAGGAGTGTGGTGTTGGTCTGGAAACTGTAGATTTATGAATTGGATGCGAATTAGTTTTCTTACTTTCATTTGCGTATTGTTTTTTATGTCAATTAGTTGGTTTCACGTAAGTCTAAACTATGCAGATAATCAGAACAACCGATAGAAGATAACGTGGTACAGATTTTATATATGGATTTTGATATACGAAATGTTAGCTGTTAATGTTTCTGTTAGAATTAGCCTAACTCACCTGAAAAACCGGCTTGACAGGTGAGGGTTGCTGAACCATATAAACAGATCAGAGAGGAGAGGATTGGCGGTGTGGGACTATTATTAACATCCCCCCTCGCCCATAGCATGGACTGACCGGACGGAACCGGGATTCATAGCTCATGGGCGGACCGGACAGAACCGGACGGAAACCGGACAGAACCGGACAGACAGAACCTTCTCTGATACCATGTTAGAATTAGCCTAACTCACCTGAAAAACCGGCTTGACAGGTGAGGGTTGCTGAACCATATAAACAGTTCAGAGAGGAGAGGATTGGCGGTGTGGGACTATTATTAACAGTTTCCATGACATTGATTTATAGCAAATTTGTTTTTGTATTGAAGGAATGACATTCATCTATGAATTATACACGAACACGCTCGACCTGGTGTAGATTAAATGTTGAGTCCAAAGTATGAACAATGGGGTCCATCAAACCAACAAGCTGTCATCAGTGGCAAATGGTCCCAAACATTCATCTCCACGACCAACCGAGTACCCTACAAAGATTTCTCCTATCCTTGCATATTTGGAATAGAGACAGGTTATTGTGCTTTAATATAACGATGTTGTTAGTCACTAATGCCCGGGCGTTAGTTAGCAGTACTTCTATCGGAGAAACGACGTCAGCGTTGATGCCTGCGTTAGTGCACACTTGCTCTCTAATGCTGGTGTTATTCATTAATTCCCAGGGCTATAGCTTACTTCCTTATTGTTCCAGATATGCTACATGTGCTGATGCCTCAAATTGTTCACTAACGTTCTGGGCGTAAGTACTACCGCCCAGGACGTTGGCTCTTGCTCCAGACCCAGTCTAATAGAAATCCTTCACTAATGTCAACTTTAGTCACTAACGCCGGGCATTAGCGCACGAGACTTTTCGTGCCTAATTATAAGGAGCGTATTTTCAGGGTTTCTTTGGCAAGAATAGATATTGACGGCAAGAGTTTTACAAGGAGTTTTATTTTCAAATGCATTGGAGGTTGAAGAGGAGAGTTATATATTTCATCTACTCAATTAGATGATTGGAGATTGAGTTATTTAAGGATATTAAAGTTTCTCTCCATTGATTCTATCATTCTCCTCCTCAAGAAAGAAGGTTTCTCAACGGACCACATTGGCGAATGTATCAAAGGCTAGAGAATCCTAGAGTCTCCAACAAAACAACCACATGAAGAAAGGATCCACACTCAATCTTGTAGGTTTTATACAAGATTGAGTTTTCTATGTTAGGGACTGGTTTTGTAGGTTTTGTACCAACAATCTTTCCACTTGGTGAAGTTGTTACAAGCACTATTTGAATTTACTATGTTTTGCACAAACCTGCATTTTGTAAATTCAAAATTTTCATGGATTATGTAGCTTTAAACCTATAATCAAAGGGATTTAAATAGGAACTACATTTGTCTGTTGATCACCTACTTATATGGTCCCCTCATTTTTTCTCCTTTGCTTCTAACTATGACAAATCTGCAGCTACCACCCAATTCCTATGGTATTTTCTCAAGCTAAGGGCACTTGTATATGGGATCCAGAAGGAAACAAGTACATTGATTTTCTCTCAGCATACTCAGCTGTTAATCAGGTATTGCTACTGGAATTTTATATAACTTACCCTGTTTCCAACTCATGCATAAATTTTATTTAACATCTTGAGAGCTTTTTCTAAGAAAGTTTTCTAATCTATTATTAGAATTATACATTATAATATGTTAAATTGTGGATTTTTTGTTGATTATCTTTTGGGGGATTTTTGTAGGGACATTGTCATCCAAAAGTCATGAAGGTTCTAGTGGAGCAAGCCCAAAGGCTTACACTCAGTTCCAGGGCATTTCACAATGATAAATTTCCAATCTTTGCGGAGTATGTGACACGTCTATTTGGGTATGATATGGTGCTGCCTATGAATACAGGTGCTGAAGGCGTGGAAACTGCACTGAAGTTGGCACGGAAATGGGGTTATGAGAAGAAGAAGATTCCCAAGGATGAGGTGAGGAAATTATTCATGATGAGAAGATACATTTTTTAGTGTCTTTTTGTTTCAATACAATATAAAACATTGCACTATGGATCTTTTTATAATGCAAATTTTAGTCGATGTTTATAGGATTTATGTTACAGAGCCTAACACCGACGACGGAGAAGCAGACACAAGCATATGGAGGGTTCACACACGGAAAGCGGCGAGGAAGGACTTAATAACGACGAATGTCACCGACGGCTAGTGGAACCACATATCTTTTATTTTTTGCACTAATTATTTCATTTTACAATTAATTACAAGTTCGCATCTAGATGCTTTGGCTTAAGTACCCATGTATTTCCTTGAAACTCTTTATGCTTGGTAATGCTATTTGATAGTTTGAGCTTAGAGATGGCAAGGAGGTGCCATAGAATTTCTCTACACTTCGCCCTATCTTCTTCTATATTCGTCTCCAATCCCAACCGCCAGCTAGCTTGGATACCCTAGAGGTATCATTGGTTCGACTCGCCTCCTCCAACAACACACTTCACCGCCGAGTACCAACTCCTAATGCACTCGCTAAAGACGGCAAGATCACCAACTACAAGCTAGGGCAACGGAATATCCTTCGCAGACTAGGACATTGCTCTTTGAATTTGTTACCTTTCCACACCTTCCTCCCGTGTATGGTCAGTTGAAAGAGGAAAGATCTGATTAATTAAGAGAAGAGGCTCTTTACTCATATATACTAGAGTAAGAGGAACCTAAAGACATAAATACTCATGTCGGGTAATACAGAGTAAAAATGACTTGAAACGGTAAAGCTATATTAATTACAACTCTCCCCCTCAAGTCGGACGGAAGATATCAGTCATTCCGAGTTTATGGATGTCATCAGTAAACGCATCGCATCCCAAGCTTTTGGTGAAGACATCTGTCAGTTGATTTTTAGAGGGAACGAAAGGAGTGATCAAGTTTCCTTTATCAAGATGGTCTTTGATAAAATGACGATCGACCTCAACATGCTTAGTTTTGTCATGTTGAACAGGATTGTGAGCAATACTGGTAGTTGTTTTATTGTCACAGTATAGAGAGAGGGGAACATTCTCGTGGAGACCTAAATCTTGTAATATAGTACGTAACCATAGACTTTCACATAGACCTTGAGACATTGATCGATACTCAGCTTCATCACTAGATCTGATCACCACATTTTGCTTCTTGCTACGCCATGTCACCAAATTTCCACCAACAAAAGTGCAGTATCCCGTTGTGGATTTCCTGTCATCACGACTTCCAGCCCAATCAACATCAATAAATACTTCAATCCTTAAGTGGTTGTTCTTGGAAAACATAAGCTCACGACCTGGGGCCTTCTGTAAGTACCGTAGTGCACGATACGCAACATCCTAATGTCTGATTCTGGGAGCACGCATATATCTACTCAAGATTCCTACATCATATATAGTGTCAGGACTGGTGTGAGATATGTATAAGAGCCTCCCAACCAATCTCTGATAACTCGAGGCATCAGTGCGGCCATCACTGTCTTCATCAATCCTATGATTCTCCTCCATAGGAGTGTTAGCTGGAACACAACTGAGCATATCAGTCTCTTTTAACAGATCCAAAACATACTTACGTTGAGAGATGAAGAAGATACCTTGGTTTGATCTGGTCACTTCAATCCCCAGGAAGTAACGTAATCTCCCTAAGTCCTTTACGCCCATTTTTCTTTAGATTTACGATTTCCTCTGAGTCATCGTCGGTGATCGCAATGTCATCAACGTAGACAATAAGTATCACAAATTTTTTTCTCATTTTTCTTGATAAACAAAGTGTGATCAGACTGTCCCTGTTTGTAGCCGAACTTAATGACCTTAACCCTTAAGAAACCTGCCAAACTACGCCCTGTAAGGCTGTTTCAGGCCATACAGCGACTTCCTTAAGTGACAGACAAGCCCTTCTTGTCCCTTCTTCACAAATCTAGTAGGGAATGCCATGTACACTTTTTCATCAAGTTCACCGTGTAGGAAGACATTTTTTACATCCAGTTGGTGAATATCCCAGCCCAAGCAAGCAACACAAGACAAAAGATCACGAACGGAGTCCATCTTTGCTACAGGAGCAAAGGTCTTCTGGAAGTGGACTCCTTGAGTCTGGGTGTATCCTCGAGCCACGTGGCGAGTCTTGTAACGCTCAACTTTACCATCCTAGTTTTGCTTAACAGAAAAAAAACCCACCTTGAACCAATGACTTTCTTGTTAGGAGGTAGGGGAGAGACATCCCATACGTGATTTTTGTCCAAGGAAGACATTTCCTCCTCCATTGCTAGAGCCCATACCGGAATGCTCACAACATCCTGCCACGTCTTTGGAATAGAAATCAAGGACAAAGAAGATATAAAGGCCTGATGAACCTGTGTAAGATGATGATATGCAACATGGTTAGAAATAGGGTGTTGCGTACACACAACTTTACCTTTTAGCAATGCAAGGGGGACATGCAGATCATCACCAGAATCTGAGTCCAAAGCAGGCACCGGCAGCGGGAGAACGTTGGTGGATTGTTTACCTATTTGACGATGATGGTAAACATGAGGGAAAAGAGAGATGAGAGAAGGACAAAGGGAAAGCTGTGTAGGAGACATATGTGGCGTAGGAGGAGTAGCTATGATAGGAGTAGGAGGAATCAGAGGGAGAGGAACAATAAAATCAGAATTCGTGTCATCATTCTCCCCCGGACGAGTGGAGTGAGTCGAATCCAGGTAGTAGGATTCCTCTTCGCGGAAAGTAACATCCACGGTACAGAAAATACGTCGGGACGAAGGGTGATAACACTGATACCCTTTTGTAGTGACAGAATAACTATTAAAGACACAACGGTGAACCCGAGGGTTAAGTTTGTCGCGATGAGGCTGATATATGTGAACAAAACATACACAACCACAAACATGGGGCGAAAGATGAGAAATATGAACAACAAAAGTAGTGGAGAGACGGGCTAGAGGAGTAACATAATTCAGGACCCGTGAAGGCAGACAATTGATAAGATGAGCAGCAGTCAGGATAACATCACCCCAATAGGATTTCAGAAGGTGCATGGTGGTGAGAAGGCACCGGACAACACCAAGGAGATATCGGTTTTTCCGTTCAGCAACGCCATTTTGGGTAGAGGTGTACATGCAAGTGGTTTGATGTACAATACCATGGCTTGTAAGATAAGAGCCAAACACTCCACGATCATCATATTCCCCCTATTATCACTACGGAGAACACAAATATTATCATTGAACTGACTCTGCGCCATTTTATGAAAGACTTGAAAACACGAAAACACTTCGTTTTTCTTCTTTAAAAGATAAACCCAAGTAGTAAGGGAAAAACAGTTGATAAAAGTAACAAACCAACAAAAATCAGATAAAGATATTACAGGGGAAGGGCCCTAAACATCAGAATGTATAACAACGAAATGGGTGCTACTAGGAGAAGACAAATGCGACGATAAATGTCGAACATGTTTAAACATTTCACAAACATCACAAGCTAAAATTTTAATAAAGGGTAACAAAGCAGGAAATATTTTTTGAAGGTAGATAGGAAAGGGATTCCCAGGCACAAGTGCCAGCGTCGAGCATCAACATCATTAACAACAGAGGAAGAAAGGGCATGAGATGACGTCTTAGAATCCATGTAGTACATGCCACCACGGTTCCTACCACTGACAATGATCCGCTTCGTACCCAGTTCCTGAAAAACACGAGAATCAGAAAAAAAGGTTACATAGCAGTTAAGAGATCATGTGATATTGCTAATTGAAAGTAAAATGCGGGGAAAGAGGGAACGTGTAGGACAGAAGAAAGGGAAATTGAAGGAGAACAAGAAATGTGGCCCTTGCCCGCAATGGGGGGCATGGTGTCGTTTTCCGAGATAACCTTGTCCTTACCAAACAAGGGGGTGTAGGAAACAAAACCTGAGGAGGATCCAGTCATGTGATCGGTGGCGCCCGAGTCAATGATTCACTTAGACGGAGGAGCCGTGGCAGCATTGGCACTAGGCATAGCTGCAGTAGCAATGGAAGTTCAAGTACCGGAGGTCACGTCCGATTGAGAGTGAAGAGATGGCGGAGAGTATCCAATTCATGCGCGGTCAAATGTCTCGGGGGCTGACAGTCGTCATAGATTTCTGTGGAGTAGACAACATCATGAGATCGAGAATCACTCTGTCGAGACCCCCCCCCCCCCCCCCCCCCCCCCCCCCCCGCGTCCTGGTCCACGACCACGGCTGGTGAGGATGGAGTTTGAAGCATATATCACTAGTGTGGCCCCTGCGGCCACAGTAATCACAAGTAGGAACAGTGTGGGTGGGGTTAGCGCTACCCCGATCAACACTAGTAAAGGCAGAGCGATCAGGAGGAGCAATCCTGCTGAGGGACCTACGACGGTGAAGTATCTAGTTGCTTACCTAAATCACCTAGAGGGGGGTGAATAGGTGATCTCTACGTCTTTTGCGGAATTAAGAATTAAACGTAAAGCACAGCACACAAAATAAATCACAGCCACAGATAACACCAGGAATTTATAGTGGTTCCCCGTACTTGGGTACTCCACTGCCGGCCTCGCCAATCTAGCACCACAGCTAGACTTGACTACTCACTAAATCTCGGATCAGAATGATCCTACAAACTCGGAGTCAAACTCCTACAATCTCAGAGAGAACCTCTCTTACAACTCGGAGAAAAACTTCTCCTACAACTCGGAGAACAACCTCTCATACAGCTCGGAGATAACAACTCCTACAATAGATGATAAAAGGTTTTGAACAATAAGATACCAGATCTGAATAACAGAGGCGTTTTCTTCCTTCTTCTTGAATGGCTTTTGAGAACGATGAGGAAGAACAACGATCCTTCAAATCTGTCTTTGGCAATCCGAAACGATCCAATAGAGGTTGTAGAATCAGAACACGGATCGATCGAATCCTTCTTTGATAGAAATCAACAACTCAAATGAGTAGATCGATCTTCAATCGTAGGCGACAGCGAGGCGGCGCTTTTCTCATTCTTTTAGATCAGGAAAGAAAATTAGGGTTTGAGAACGATTCGAAAACTTGTTGGAAATAACCCAAGAGCGATCCTATATATAGAGGGCAATGATTAAGGGTTAAATCGACCTTAAACACACTCAATATAGCCGTTAGGATCGGGAAGGAGCGTTTACGAACCGTCAAGAACAGAGGAAACAAATTAGAAAATAACGGACAGAATTCTCGAGACATAAGGGATCTCTCGAGAACTAACGGATCTCTCGAGATATGAAACAAAGAGAGCAGGAAAGGGATGTCTCGAGAACTCGAAGATCTCTCGAGACATTACAAAGATTTCGGTCTTAAGGACTCTCGAGACAAGCTTGATCTCTCGAGTCATCAAGAACAGAAATACCGAGATCAAAAGAATTTGCTTCTCGAGACATGCCAGAACTCTCGAGACAAGTCTGATCTCTCGAGACATATCCTTAGAGAAATTGTTTTCAAAAATTTTCTTTTCTTCTCTTGAACACTTGCTGCAACCGCACTTCAAAGCCTTCAATAGTCTTGAAAATGAAGTGTACCCCAATAGAGAGATCACACATGAGTCATCACCATGTTTCATATAATGAGGAATTACATTGTATGAAACTGTGTTTGCAGACCCATTGTGACCTGACATTGATTTACACTTAGCAATGATAATCTGCAAGACAATACTGGAAAAGCATATCAAATACAAATGCAATTCAATCTTAGTTCAAGGGCGACTTCTCACAAATCAAGGTAATTGTGAATACAATTCCCAACAATCTCCCCCTATTTGTAGAAGTCAGAACCCTATACACTAAGTTGAATTACAGCAATATAGAATAAATATGCTACACTACACAAAGATATAGAAATGAACAAGTAGAGAACATCAAATCAACAATTATATATATATGTCTAAATTGAATTGTTAAGAAGACTTGATGTTCACAAAATCAGAACCAAAGCAAAATATGTTTTGTCAGCATCAGCAATATCCTTCAAGACCTCCTTTTCCTCTTTTCTTCTTGTCTGGAGAAATAAGCATAAGGCTTGGGATGGTAAAACGGAGGTGGATCCGGAGCATCAGAATTATTATAACCAAATGCCCTGAAATGGATTCTTCTCTTCCTTTGAGCTATCTCATGTTTTTCCCATTCAAGTGAGCTGTAGCATTCAGATCTATTCATTTTGCCTTCATGGACTAACTTATAGGATTCAAGAATTATGTCTTTTGAGACTGGGCTCCAGATTTCTGGTAGAACCTTCTCAACCTGAGCTTTGCTAAGACCTGCAGAGCTAGAACTCGGAACAGATCTACTCGCAGAGGGACCTTCACCATGTTTTCTTTTTCTTTTGGTCCCAGCCCTATCTGATTGATCTTCAACTATAGGAGCCTTCCCAAGTAGTTCTTCTGGCCTTGGAGAAAACTGAGGAACAGGAACATCTGGATCAATTTCTAACTCAGGAAAAATCTGATTATGAAGCCACGTTGCTGTTTTGAAGGAATAAGCATTAATATCAGCAATTTGCTTCTGCACCCTGGAAGAGAACTGATCAAACTGTGATTTCCATGAGCTTTGAATAGCTGACACAGAGCTTTCCACTAAATCTGTCATTCTTTCCATTATAATGTCCTCCCCCTTTCTGACTTCTACAGATAGGGTTTGGAGAGTATCATCTTTGAAATTTCCGACTTCATCAACAATCCTGAAAGTATTTGCTTCAGCCTTGTCAGACAATGAGTCTTGAAGCTTTGTCATTGTAATAGTCTGAGGCAACACAGTGCCTACACCTTCAGTTGCATGTTCAATTGCTTTGCTCCCTAGGCACATCAATTCAGAGAGATTTTCATAATTTGATTTGATTTTAGCTAACTCCCTACCAAGTTCACTTTCAACTGAGGCAATCTTCCTGTGAACAGTTGTCAAAGAGTTCTCAAACTGTTCACTCTGCTTCTTGAGCATAGCTTCAATCTTTCCCAGAAGAGAATCTGCATCAAGGATTGGAGGGGAAGGATGAGAAGAAGGAAGAGTAACAGCAGGTGCGGCATCAGAAACATCATCAGGGAGCTCTTCAATCTCAAGAGAGTGAACCACATTGTCTTCTTCACAACCTAGCTCATCTGGAGCATTCCTGGTTGTGTCAAACTCTGACTCCCCCTCAACATGTACTAGGGGAGGGGATGATTCATGAACGGAATCATCACCATCGTCTTCAAAAACAAAATCTGCACCAGACCCTGCCTGATGGCCACTGGGACTGTGCACTTCAGATACTTCTTGTTGCAAATCCTTCTGAACATCTGAAACTCTGTCATCTGCCAAAGAAGTGTCTGCTTCAAGAACTGAGGGAGAAGAGGGGATGAACACATCCTTGTCAGAAGAAGGTATGTTCTCCTTAGCTGGAAAATTTGACACTATGACATCTGCTTGTACTGATGGAGAAGGAGGAGGTGAAGGAACTGAATCTGGTAGAGGTGAAGATGGAGCTGGAATGTGAATATGAGCAGGTGATGGGATAGTATCTGATGGATCTGACTGAGTCACTGATGGAATGAATTCTGTTGGAGCTGATGAGGGCTGACCTTTGGCTTTAGAACGGATTGGCAGCTTGGCTCGACCTGAAGCTTTAGAACGAATCCGTGAAGGAAGTGGAAATGATGTTACTTTAGGTACCTGACCTTCAGAAGATGGAACTGGAATTTCTGCTTCACTTGCAACTGCAGATTTATGAGTCTCCCCCTCAGAAGTAGCACTAGCCACTCCCGGCTTCTTGATTCGAATGTCCCATCTCTGCATGGAGATGACATCGATCTTCTTAAGGTGATGGATAACTGCACCTTTGGACATGTCAAATATAGCAGGATTAAACTGATTCAGGAATAATGAGATGATCCGGGCAAAGTTTGGAGAATTAATGCAAGCCTTGATATTTGAGAATAAGATTGAGGCCCAATCTCTCTGTTTTCCTGACACAATTCCAATCACCAACTGAAATATTTCTTCAGACACATGTCCTCGTGTGCCTGTCCTGCAGAAAAGAACCTTGGAAACAATGTCCACTAAAAGCTTGCCAGCATCGTTCATCTTGTGCCTCTTCACTGCAGCAAAATCTGAATCAAGACCATAGTACCTTGCTGTTCTCAACCAGTCAATTTCATTCAGCTCTGCTTCAACTTCTATTTCAGACAGCTGCAAATACTTAGTAAGAGTCTTTGGAGAGACTTTGATTTTGATACCCTTAACAAATGAAATCAACATCCTTCCTTCCTTAATAGGCTTCACATTTATAAAGAACTCTTCAACCTCATCAAACAGCACCCGGCAAGGATGCTCAAGAACGAAAGTAAGACCAGCGGCATCAAGCAAACAAAATAGGTTCTTGAAGTCATCGGATAAACTGGCGATACCTGAGCGAACGACCTCATTCCCGACGCCAATCTTTGGATGAGGAGTAGGAGCCATTAATGCGAGAGAGAGAGAGAATTGTCGAACGAGAATGATGAAGCACCGAGAACCACGGAAGCACCGACCTGTCGCCGCTCGAGAAGAAGTCGAAAGGTCGGGGAAGTCTCGGAAAAGGATTTCGTGAACATCAAGGTCTCGATTTCTTATATATATATAATTTTGATTTGACGTTAAAGTGACATTTTGAAGAAAATTAGACGAATGAACAGCGCGTACCTGACGTTTGGAGTTCTTTAAAATACTTATGTCTCGAGACATCGATTATGTCTCGAGAACTCAGGAAATTCAGCGCGACATTTCCTTCCCTGATGTCTCGAGTGATAACCCGTGTCTCGAGACATCTGCCTATCTCGAAATTTTCAGCCTGTCTCGAGAAATCCAGCCAGGTCCCGAGACATGACTTGTCAAAAACTTCCTGTTCGTCATGGTTTTGGTTGACTTGATCATTACTCCATGTTGAGCATTCCAAGTTCCGTCTTGAAGAAAGAGAACTTAGTCTCATCCAGTGGCTTCGTGAAAATGTCTGCAACTTGCTTATCCGTGGGAACATAACTCAGATTTATGTCACCCATCTCCACATGCTCCCGGATAAAGTGATATCGTAGCTCGATGTGCTTTGTCCGACTGTGAGAGACTGGATTATTTGCGATAGCAATTGCACTGGAAGAGTCGCAAAACATAGGAATGTCTTTGATCTTCATGTTGTAGTCTTGAAGTTGATTCTTTATCCATAGAAGTTGTGCGCAACAACTGCCAGCAGAAACGTATTCCGACTCGGCGGTTGATATTGCAACACAATTCTGCTTCTTGCTACTCCAGGAAATAAGTCTCCTTCCGAGGAATTGGCACGTCCCGGAAGTGCTTTTTCTGTCGTCTTTGCTACCTGCAAAGTCTGCATCTGAAAAAACCAATTAGTTCGCTATCATTACTTCTTGGGTACCATAAGCCAAGATTTGGTGTGCCTTTAAGGTATCTCAAAATCCGCTTTGCGGCAGTATAGTGAGATTCCTTAGAGTTCACCTGATATCTAGCACATACACATGTAGAGAACATTATATCAGGTCTACTGGCAGTAAGGTAGAGCAAAGAGCCAATTATGCTTCTGTACTTGGTTTCATCAAAAGGTTTCCCTTTTTCATCCTTGTCCAGAGACGTAGCTGAGCTCATTGGAGTCCTCATAGAGGTTGCACTCTCCATTCCAAATTTCTTAATCAACTCCTTAGTGAACTTTGTCTGAGAAATGAAGATTCCATCTTCAGACTGTTTCACCTGAAGTCCTAAGAAATATTTCAGCTCACCCATACTGCTCATTTCAAATTTCCCTTGCATAAGTTTAGAAAACTTTTTGCAAAGGTTATTGTCCGTAGAGCCAAATATGATGTCATCGACATAGATTTGCACTAGCAAAATCTTGCCTTTTACTTCCCTAAGAAATAATGTTTTATCTGTCTTTCCTCTTGTGAACTTGTTCTCAAGAAGAAAGTTAGATAGCGTCTCATACCAAGCTCGAGGAGCTTGTTTCAAACCATATAAAGCTTTTTGTAATAAATAAACATGATTGGGATGATCAGGATTAACAAAACCTGGGGGTTGTTCAACGTATACTTCCTCTTTAATGTCTCCGTTTAGGAAAGCGGATTTGACATCCATTTGATATACGGTGAAACCCTTGAAAGCAGCATAAGCAAGGAAGAGTCTGATCGCTTCGAGCCTTGCTACTGGAGCGTACGTCTGATCGAAGTCGATACCTTCCTCTTGTCTGTATCCTTTAGCTACAAGTCTGGCTTTGTTCTTTATGATTGTTCCTTCTTCATCCAGCTTGTTTCTATACACCCACTTTGTTCCAATGACATTTTTGTCTTTGGGTTTTGGAACAAGTGTCCATACCTTACAGCGTTTGAATTGATTTAATTCTTCTTCCATAGCAATTATCCAAGATGGATCTTCATTTGCCTCTTGGAATTTCTTTGGTTCGACCTGCGAAAGAAAACTCAAATGCATATTCTCATTAAAGGTACCTCGTCTTGTTCTTATTCCTTCATGAGGATCTCCTATGATCTGATCAACTGGATGATCCCTCATGTGTCGTAGCCCGAGGTTCCTTGCATGATTTGGACCGATAGGACTTTCTTCTACTGTTGGAGTATCTTCCTCCACTTGGATTGGCTCTTCATCCGGATGATCTTCTTCATAGGTAGTTATTGGGGGAATCTTGATGAAGTGTTGAGAATTTTCTTCAACTGACTGATCCAAGCTTAAGTCCTGCAGCTTTGAACCTGTGTCTACAGAAGAAATGCTAGAGGAGCTGCCTTGTAGCATGCTCGTCTCATCAAATACAACATTAATAGATTCTTCTACCACTAGGGTTTTCTTATTAAAAACTCTATATGCCCTACTATGGCTACTATAACCTACAAAAGTACCTTCAAAGCTCTTTTCACTAAACTTAGTTTTGTAATGCTTTCCATTGTTTAGCACAAAGCATTTACTACCAAAGATTCGAAAATAAGAAATGGTCGGTTTCTTGCCCTTTAGAAGTTCATAAGGAGTCTTTTCATGGTTTTTGTTTATGAGTGCTCTGTTTTGCACATGGCATGCAGTATTGACAGCTTCAGCCCAGAAATATTCAGGTAGTGAAGAGTCACTCAACATGGTTCTGCAAGCCTCAATAAGTGTTCTATTCTTTCTCTCAGCTACTCCATTTTGTTGTGGAGTTCGAGGAGAGGAAAACTCATGAAAGATACCAAGGCTTTCACAGAATTCTGTCATGGCTCCAGATTCAAATTCTGTACCATGGTCACTTCTGATTTTGACCACCGAACAGTTAAATTCATTCTGGACTTGCCTGACAAAGCTAGTAAAAGTGTCAAAGGTATCTGACTTGTGTTTCAGAAAGAATACCCAGGCAAAATGAGAGTAATCATCTACAATAACCAATGTGTAAGACTTTCCTCCTAAACTCCTAATTTGCAAAAGACCAAACAAGTCCATATGAAGCAGGTATAAACACCTGGTTGAATCTTTGCCAATAATGCTCTTAAAGGTAGCTCTAGTTTGCTTGCCTTTTACACATGCATGACAAGGTCTATCTTTAACGCACTTAACATCTGGTGCATCGCGCACTAAGTTTTGAGAAAACAATTTATTAATAGTTTTGAGATTTATATGTGCTAATCTCTTATGCCAATGGTCAACAAGAGATGCACTATCTTTAGCTAAAAGACACACAGGTGTAGAAGATGATATACAAAGAAAATTTAAACAAAATATGTTTCTACAGCGAATGCCTGATAAAATCGTTTCATGATTTTCAGCCGACTTTATCAAACACTTATCTTTATGAAAATCAACAATGTATCCTTTATCACAAAGTTGACTTATGCTTATCAGATTATGTTGTAATCTTTCCACATAAGCTACATCGGAAAACGATACATTACCATTAGAAATCATACCATAACCTTTAGTTATTCCTCTGTCTGAACCGCCAAAAATAACTTTTGGACCGTTCGCAACTGGAATGTAGTTTTGCAAAAGGCTTCTTGTCCCGGTCATATGCCGAGAGCATCCACTGTCCAAGTACCAGATAGGATTTTTATTGGCCTTTGGACATATCTGCAAAAACAGATTATTTTGCCTTAGGAGCCCAAACAGATTTGGGTCCTTGGTCCCTTGTCAGTTGAGCACCACGATGAATGTTAACATTGCGAGTGGTCTGCCTTGCAACGTTCACTTGTGGTCTCCTAGTATACGTTGTGTTGAACCAACAATCAACGGCAAAGTGACCAATTTTGCCGCAGCACCAACAGTCGAATCTGTTGTACCTTCTTTTTACACTCTCCTGCTTAACTTTTTGAACGTTAGCTCTTGCAGGAGCAGTCCTTCTAGATGAGGATGCCTCATGGGGGCAGCACACACAAGGTGGTACTGTCTTCTTCGGCTTTGGTGCAACAGCCTTCACTTTTGGTGCTTTCTTAGCACTCGGACCATGAACAAATGGACCGTACCCTTTCCGATTAATCTCTTGATAGGGTGCTTGAAAAGCACTATCACCAAAGTTTCGGGGAGGAGCCCATTCCTTATGATCATTCACAGGCGCAAAAGGAATTGGTCGTGTGAAATGACCATAGGAACTCTCCATATCATAAGCATTCGTAGGGAATATAACTCTCTGGAATGCTACAGGCTCTTGATGAGCTTTCCCTTTTTCTTTGGTGGTGGCTTTCTTAGCAACCAAACCATTCTTCTTAGCAATTGTGTTTTTAGAAGAATCGCTAGTACTAGCTTCATGCCCTATACCGCTTCCTTTTGCCTTAGTGGTAAAAGTACCAATAATTGGCAGAACAGTTTTAGGTTGAGAGAAAGCTTCAACCAACTTCTTCTCAGCCGCAAGCTGTTCCTCCAAGACTTTTATCGAATGATCTCTCAGGGCAAGAGTCTCTTCCGAGCTTTTGATCTTGTCTTTCAAGGCTTGGACTTCCTCTTTGAGAGAAGAAAGTTCTTCAACTTCTTTTCTCAAGTTAGATTCCACCTCCTTGAGAGCCATGATCTCCTTACCTTGAGTTTTGACGACCTTTCGGCACTTGTTAAAGCCTTTGAGCATTTTGGTATATTGAGACATAAGCTCAAATTCATCGTCTGAGGGGTTATCCTTTTGTTCAGCCGAAGCATAATCAGAATCAGATAGGATAGTGTGATCATTTACCTTTCCGGTGTACGGGGGTGCTTCTTCATCATCAGACATGGCCATCAGGCCGAAGTAAGCTTCTTCTTCATCACTCGACTCATCGGAGTCACTGTCGCTCAGAGTTTTGGCTTTCTTAGCGACGAAACTTCTATCTGATTTCTTCTTTCCGTGGATGGATTTCTTGTCTTCTTTTCTTCCACCTTCTTTCTTCTTGTAGGGACACTCAGCAATTATGTGCCCTGGCTTATTACAACAGTAGCAAATAATGTCAGAAGAAGAATGTTTGTTCTGTTTGGATTTATACCTGTCATTATTGCTTGAGCCCTTCCTGTGATAGTCGCCATCACGACGAGAATGTTTATGATCCGAGGAAGACGGCTTGTTGTTCATGTGCCTTCGTTTGTTCAGCAGTTTCTTAAACTGACGGGAAATCAAAGAGAACTCCCCATCAGACAGTTCGGAACAGGAGGAGCTGGCTTCCGATTCTTCTTCATTATCAGATTCCTTTTCTCTGATCGGTATCATGGCTTTGCTCTTCTTTGAACTCTCTGCCTTCAAGGCTAAGGTTCTTTCTTTGCTTGAAGCTCGATTTACATCCTCTTCAGACTTTCGGATGTTCATTTGCAGTTCATGAGACAACAGCTTTCCGAACAGATTCTGAGGTTCTAGACTGGGCAATTTTCCAAACTCTCTAATAGCAACAATCTTGCTATCCCAGTCTTTCGTTAGGGAACGCAAGAATTTGTCATTTAGTTCACCGTTTGTGAACTCCCTGTCGTAGTTCCTCAGACCATTGACTATCTTGAAGAATCTTTCGTACGCATCAGCAATGCACTCCTTCTTATTCTGCTTAAACGCCTCGTACTCTTGATTAAGTAGAGACCTTCTATCTTCTCTTACCTCGTCAGTACCTTCCATTAGAACAATTAAGGATGTCCACATCTCTTTGGCTGATTTGCAGTGGATTAAGTTTTGCAACATGGAATCGTCCACTGCACTAGCAATTATGTTCTTAGCCTTCTTGTCAAGAGCAACAAGAGCTATCTCATCCTTGTTCAAATCCATCATTTTCTTAGGTATCTGAACAGTAGGATTTGTTGACGAAACGGTCATGGGCACATGGGGACCTTCTTCCACGACTTGAAAGATTCTGGGATCTGCAGCTTCCATATAAAAACGGACTCTTTCCTTCCACATAGGAAATTTGGCCTTAGTGCAGATGGGCAGTTTCAGAGAGGATTCCTTGACTCTATCCATGGCTTGCTAGCAACTAGAGGGATGGACCCTGTTCAAGGTGTTAACCTAGCAACGAACAACGACCCTCTGATACCAATTGAAGTATCTAGTTGCTTACCTAAATCACCTAGAGGGGGGTGAATAGGTGATCTCTACGTCTTTTGCGGAATTAAGAATTAAACGTAAAGCACAGCACACAAAATAAATCACAGCCACAGATAACACCAGGAATTTATAGTGGTTCCCCGTACTTGGGTACTCCACTGCCGGCCTCGCCAATCTAGCACCACAGCTAGACTTGACTACTCACTAAATCTCGGATCAGAATGATCCTACAAACTCGGAGTCAAACTCCTACAATCTCAAAGAGAACCTCTCTTACAACTCGGAGAAAAACTTCTCCTACAACTCGGAGAACAACCTCTCCTACAGCTCGGAGATAACAACTCCTACAATAGATGATAAAAGGTTTTGAACAATAAGATACCAGATCTGAATAACAGAGGCGTTTTCTTCCTTCTTCTTGAATGACTTTTGAGAACGATGAGGAAGAACAACGATCCTTCAAATCTGTCTTTGGCAATCCGAAACGATCCAATAGAGGTTGTAGAATCAGAACACGGATCGATCGAATCCTTCTTTGATAGAAATCAGCAACTCAAATGAGTAGATCGATCTTCAATCGTAGGCGACAGCGAGGCGACGCTTTTCTCGTTCTTTTAGATCAGGAAAGAAAATTAGGGTTTGAGAACGATTCGAAAACTTGTTGGAAATAACCCAAGAGCGATCCTATATATAGAGGGCAATGATTAAGGGTTAAATCGACCTTAAACGCACTTAATATAGCCGTTAGGATCGGGAAGGAGCGTTTACGAACCGTCAAGAACAGAGGAAACAAATTAGAAAATAACGGACAGAATTCTCGAGACATAAGGGATCTCTCGAGAACTAACGGATCTCTCGAGATATGAAGCAAAGAGAGCAGGAAAGGGATGTCTCGAGAACTCGAAGATCTCTCGAGACATTACAAAGATTTCGGTCTTAAGGACTCTCGAGACAAGCTTGATCTCTCGAGTCATCAAGAACAGAAATACCGAGATCAAAAGAATTTGCTTCTCGAGACATGCCAGAACTCTCGAGACAAGTCTGATCTCTCGAGACATATCCTTAGAGAAATTGTTTTCAAAAATTTTCTTTTCTTCTCTTGAACACTTGCTGCAACCGCACTCCAAAGTCTTCAATAGTCTTGAAAATGAAGTGTACCCCAATAGAGAGATCACACATGAGTCATCACCATGTTTCATATAATGAGGAATTACATTGTATGAAACTGTGTTTGCAGACCCATTGTGACCTGACATTGATTTACACTTAGCAATGATAATCTGCAAGACAATACTGGAAAAGCATATCAAATACAAATGCAATTCAATCTTAGTTCAAGGGCGACTTCTCACAAATCAAGGTAATTGTGAATACAATTCCCAACAGACGGTCTTCATCACCAAGAACCATACTGAATGCCTCCCGAAGAGATGAGAGAGGGGAGCGGTGAAGAATATTAGTCTGAATTGTATCCAATTCTATGTTCTAACCCATGAGAAAGACATGTAAACGAAATCATTCGTCCTTTTTCTACAACAGGACTGCATCAACAGTACATTAGGGGGTAAACTGTTCAAAGTAATCCAATTCCTGAGAGAGACGCTCGAACTCAGAGAAGTAAGTGGACATCGACATGGATCTCTGACGCAACTCCAGAATACGATGCGCAAGCTCATAAATCTGGGTGGAATTTCCGATCTGAGAGTAAGTTTCGCTTGCCCGAGTCTAGATCTCATGGCCAGAGTCCATCAACATATAACTCTGGTATACCTTAGGAAACATGGAATGGAGGAGCCACGATACAACAAGGGAATTTTCAGAATCCCAACGCTTCCAAGTGGGATCATCCTTAGGAGGTGTCACGACCTTCCCATCTATGTATCCGAACATCTGATGACTGCGAATAACATGTTGGGTCGCACGAGACCATTCAAGGTAGTTCGTCCCATCCAGAGGCACATTGGTGATCTTC
This sequence comes from Dactylorhiza incarnata, assembly GCA_033032865.1. Lineage (NCBI taxonomy): Eukaryota > Viridiplantae > Streptophyta > Magnoliopsida > Asparagales > Orchidaceae > Dactylorhiza > Dactylorhiza incarnata. The sequence goes on along the minus strand of JAWHQI010000340.1, from coordinate 736,839 downwards.
AAAGAGCCAGTGTGGCCATGAGTGCGCTGAGGGTCACTCATCTGGGGTGTCACAACACTTGGCGATGAAGCAGAAGAATCAACCATGGTGGCAAAACAAGAAACGTGTGGAGCTAGAAGAAACAAGTAGGATCAGTATCGACAAGAAACGTCGGAGGACATAGTGGCAACAACCATGGCTTGAAGCAGTCGACGATCGTAATCTGGAAGCTGTCGTCGATTTGTATCGGCGAGAGGAAATCTGTATCGGAGAGAAGAAATTTGTATCGGCTCACCTTTATCGGCAAGAAGAGGTCGACAAATCTTTATTGGCGAGAAGAAATTGACTCATCTTTATCGGCGAGAGCCGAGAAGTAGCCGTCGAGAGCATCGTCCCTATAGAAGTTGTCGACATCTGGTCGAGGAATCGATGAGAGTTGGAGTCGATAGAGGGACGACGAGAAGCAAAAAAATGGATCGTTGAAGAGGACGAGAGCTGCGCGAGGAAGCTTGCGAAGATGAAGACGACGAGGAACACTCCCACGTAGACAACAGAAAAGAAAGGAGCGTCGAGAACGAGGGATCATGCGTCACAAGGAGGGGCGAAGGTCTCCTTCAGCGTGCGCAACCGCCGACGTGAGGGACCGTCTGGATCAACATCATGAGGACATCAAACCGGTGGATGAGAGGAAGTGACGAGAGATAGCGACGAGATAGAGTAGCGACGAGATAGAGTAGCGTTGAGAGATCGAAGGAGAGGGTGCGGCGGCGAGAAATTAGGGTTATCGCTCTGATACTGTTACGCTCGCTCGTGTATCGTATTATTATATCGTGTTTTATTTCTATTGCTTTATGGTTATTGTTATGTGAGCCCCCTCCCTATATAAGGAGGTGGTATGGAAGTGTGTTATCATCTTTGGATGTATTGGGGTTTTGACTCTCTTTGGAGAGAAGGATTATAAGAGGACCTAGCCTCCATAATCTTGGTCGGAGCTTGCTACGGATTTGTATCTGTGTGCTTTCAAGTTAATGCAATCGTTCTTCGTGTTCAAGCATTTCCATCCCCTATCATTGGTCCGACACTGCTGTTCCCGCCTGCATAGTGCCGTCGGGGTTCGTCCGCGATTTCTTTTCCTGCATCAACATCAACGCTCGACCCCGCCGCCCTTGTCGCCGTCTCCCTGCGTCAACCTAGCCCAGCTGACGACGTCATCCAGATCCCCCCTCGCTGCTGTGCCCTAGCAGCCCCCGTCGTTCTCCAAGGCCGTCGCCAACAACGATCCCCACTCGCGCTGTCCGCGGCGTCTGTCACCAACATCGAGCGCAGCGATCGACAAATCCGACGACAACAACGCACGTTCTCCTTGACCGTGGTCGGCCCGTCTCAGATCCGCCATATCCGCCGCTCCGCTCTCAACCATCCACAACGCCAACGCCGTTCCTCTGCCAGTCCAGTTCCTTTCCGCTGCCGCCTGCTCTTTCCCAGCGATCGTCCGCTGCTAGCGCCCCTTCCCCGACTCCGGCACTCTCCTGCCAACCTCCAGCTCGGTGCAATCGTGCTCATATGCCAAAGAGCCAAATGGAATCTCGCGTGGAAGCTCTCGAACACACCCTCTCCGCCCTCAACTCTCGTCTCGACGCTCAGGCCGAGCAACTCACGGCGATTATGGCTATGCTCCACAACTTGCAAATCGGCCAACACCCCGGTCCTCCTCCTGCTGCCTCTGCCTTGGGGTCCCCTAACACATTTGGCCCCGCAGCTCCCGCACTGCCAGATTTTCCTCCACAGCTCCTACGCCTCGACGTCACCACATTCCATGGGACTGACCCCCTTGAGTGGATTGCCTGCGCCGAACAATTTTTTACATTCACCGGACTCCACTAGCGCAACAGGTCTCCACAAAAATTGTCGGCATGGAAGGGTCCGCCCTCCACTGGGCCCGCTGGCTCCGCCAGTCTTCCCCCGACCTCACCTGGACAGCTCTTACGGAGGCCCTTATTCAGCGCTTTGATCACCGCTACTCTAACTCCATGATCGAGCGCCTTTGTGGATTCCGTCAGACCGGCTCCATTGATTCGTACGTGGACTCCTTTATTGAGCTGGTCACCCATGTTCCAGGTCTTCCACCCGACCATTACTTGATCTACTTCATGCACGAACTACAACCCTATATTCGAGCCCGCCTCCGCATCCTTCAGACATTAACTATTAACTAATCCATGAACTTCTCTCCACTCGTGGAGACCGAATTCCTCGCGCTGTCTGGGGACCCTACGTCCTTTTTGCTTCCCGCCAAACCTCCCTACCAACTATATTTTCGCCCCTGCCTAAACAACCACCACCGCCACCTCCTCTACCTCGCCCACCCATTATGGGCCCACACAACAACCGTCATGTTCCTACTCACCGCTTGTCCAACCAAGAGTACAATGACTTACGGAGTAGGGGTTTGTGCTTCTGTTGCAAACAACCCAACTCGCCTACTCATGATTGACCGGTGAAGGAGTTCCGCCTTCTCATCAGAGTGGACGCGAACGAAATCGGCTCGGCTGACTTTGATGCTCTTCTGATCGCGGATGTGCCGCCGGACGGCGCTCCGGGCACCTCTACGACTGCCCACCCGTGGACCTTTCACTACTAGCCGGAGGGCGGCACTCCGACCTTGAGGGCAAGGTCGATTTTTTGGCGGGGTGTATTGTTACGCTCGCGCGCGTATCGTATTATTATATCGTGTTTTATTTCTATTGCTTTATGGTTATTGTTATGTGAGTGTGTTATCATCTTTGGATGTATTAGGGTTTTGACTCGCTTTGGAGAGAAGGATTATAGGAGGACCCAACCTCCATAATCTTGGCCGGAGCTTGCTCCGAATTTGTATCTGTGTGCTTTCAAGTTAATGCAATCGTTCTTCGTGTTCAAGTATTTCTATTTCCTATCAGATACCAAGTTGAAAGAGGAAAGATCTGATTAATTAAGATAAGAGGCTCTTTACTTATATATACTAGAGTAAGAGGAGCCTAAAGACATAAATACCCTTGTCGGGTAATACAGAGTAAAACGACGTGAAACAGTAAAGCTATATTAATTACAACTTGGTCGACAGTGCTTCAACTTAGATTCTTCCACCCAGCTAGTCTCCGGTGCATGCCACACATAAGAGCCGTGATACTTCACACGTTGAACCGTGGAGAAAGCCATAACTCGTCGGTTAGATGCTCACGTTGAGATGATGGATTCAACTCAAGCTGCCTTGCAATATATCAAGGCTCTTATGATGCAATTGTCACACAACCATGTCTCAATTTCCCTATCTTTGGCGCTGAACCATCCTTCCTCTTCGAACTTCCACTCAAGATGCCTTTGGTGAGCCCATCCACGGTTAATGCCTTGGCCTATGCCCATGCTCCTTGGAGGTGTCCTACTTCAATGGGTCTAACTTTGTGGAATGGATTGCCAAAGTGAAGCAATTCTTCGACATATACGAACCCCAGAGACACAAAAACTTCTGATCATTTAGTTAGACATGAAAGGATTCGCTCTTCACTGGGTCCGATGGATCCGCCAAATGAAACCCGGTCTCACTTAACCATTCCTGAAGCAAGTCCTCATCAAGAGATATGATCACTGCTACTCAAGGAATGCGATGGAGTGTCTTTATGGAGTCTGTCAATCCGGTTTGGTAGATACATCGATGAGTTCATCATGCTCGCCACCCACATGCCATGACTTCCTCCCGGTCATTATTTAGGCTTTTTTATGCGGGATCTCTCTCCCATATATTCACTTTCACCTCCACACCTACTGATGCGGAGCAGATGCGAGGACGAGCTTTGGGCCCATTCAGAGCTGATTTGGCGACTTACCATATATGGCGTGCCCGGATCGGCGATCCGACTCCGTGGATGCGTCCAGATTCCTGTTGCGTGTCAATTTCATATATAGATTGTACTTTTCGGTTATTATTTCATGTAGTTTTGGCTCCGAAACCAACAACCAATCATAGCCGGTGATTCCGGGTGCCCTACTCTTCATTTCTTATATATAGGATATTGAGGGCTGCTGTTTTCTGATTGCTCAATGTGTGGAGAGCTTTTTCCTTCATTCCGGTGATCCCCTCCGCGGTGCCAACTCCGTGGAGCCCCCCTTTGGTGACGACTCCTCGGGTAAGTTTTGTATCCTTGACTTCCAACCCCTCCATCTCCCTGCTGTCCTACAGCCAACCCCTCCTTCTCACTGCTGCCCTGTTGCCAGCCCTTCCTCTTCCTGTTGCCCGCCTCCAGCCCCTCCTTCTCCCTGCTGTCCCGCCGTCAAAACCCTCCCCTTCCTTCCCTGCTCTCCAAATCCCGCCCCAACCCCTCCTCCTCATTGTTGCCCTGCCGCCAACCCTCCCTCTCCCTGCTGCCCGCCACCAACCCTCCCCTTCCCTCTCTGTGTTGTCCAAGACCCGCCACCAGCCCCTCCTCCCTGCTGTCCTGCAGCCAGCCCTCCCCTCTTCCCCGGTGGTGTCTAGATCCCGCCGTCAACCCTCCCTTTCCCTGCTCCCAGCCACTGCCACCCCTTCCCCTCACGCGGAATCACCTTCCACCTCCGCCCAGATCCAGCCACTTTCCCCTCCGATCCAGCCTTCCTAGTCCCCCAACCACCCTTCCCCTTACCCGATCCGGTCCACCAACCACCGGAACCCCTCTTTGAGCCCTCCAACATTCAGATTCTCTTTATTTACAATAGTCCCTAATATTCTTATGGTGTTTTGGATTGGAATTGAGTAGTAAAACATTGTTATCGTTTGGATTATTACATGCTTGTGTGGATGTTCAGTTTATTATGATTATTTGTGCTTAGATTAATCTCTAACTGTAGGAAGGATAGATTCGCCGCGCGCTCTTGCTTTGGCCCTCCACGTGGAGGAAAGCCTATGCCTGTTTTGCTTAATTAAATTATCATGTCATGCTGTGAACTTATTTTGCGTGGGATATTTGTATTTATTAACTAATTTGGGATTTAATTCGTCGGGCTTTGCATAACATGTAGGGTTAGGGCACGGTTCATCCGTCTCCTATAGATTCGTCCTGCGTCACCTACCCTCTAGAATCCATTACTTGTGCAATGGAGATTGCTTGTTTGGCCGAAGCAAATTTTTGGTCAAGATCAACTACACTGACCGCCTAGCTAAAAAAATCCTCATCCCCCCCCCCCCCCCCCCCCCCCCCCCCCACACACACACACACACACACACACTACGCTCACCACCGACACACCGCCTCTCCAACGGTCCAACCCTGAGTATAATGACTTGCGAAGTGACAGACTATGCTTCGATGCAAGCAAACTTACTCACTGACAATGAGAAACCTACACGAGATCAATGGTGATGATGACGAGGACGTCACCTTGGTAGACTTTGAAACATTACAAGTGGATGTGGGCATCTCCACCGATTCATAGCAGGATTCCACATCTCTTGGATCTTCTATGTTTTTCGGTGTACGGAATATTGAGACCACGAACCACGAATCTCTACGAGAAATCCGCGAGAAACTCCACGATTCACCGATTCTCATTATGATTGGTATCGGAGCTAGCCACAATTTCCTCTCACACGAGTTTGTGGCACGCTTGCACCTCCCTACGATTCTATAACCGGGCTTCGTTGTTTACTCGTGAGACTGTCATCACAATCCTACGGGCTGCCTATTCCGCAACTTCCAGCTCCAAGCAAGTTCATGTCAGATAGTGGTCATGTCTACCCCTTTGGGTTAGGTAGTTTGGTGGCATCTCTGTAATTCTAAGAGTTGCGTGGTGACAAACATTGGGAGGCTTTAAGGTCAATTAGGCACATATTACCATGCCTTTTGAGATAAATGACAATCGGTAGACTTTACATGGCGATGTGTCTCTTTCACACAACCACTCCCCTCAGAGAGTCAAAAGACGAATTTAGTGAGTTATTATGTCTTGCTTCGACACTTAGCCGAACAACCCAAATCTTGGAGCTAGAATCCTTGAACCATAACAAATGGAGGATCGTTCATTTATTTTGACAGATCATCATTAGTTTATATGTTTTATGTAATTTATCAAGTCTTTATGATATTTTCTTCTCATAGCATCCTTGAGGTACCTGTTCATTCTGACTATTCATTAACTTTAGAAGTTGTCCCAATTTATGTAATAACCCTTTTACATCATAGATCCATCGTACATGTCTTTTCATACATCTCTGACATTTTTTTTATTTCTTAATGCCCGGCAAATCAATTTTTGTGATGTTGAATTTTATGCTTTTTCATGTTAAAAACAAATCATATGAAAATACTTTGATATTGTATACTTCTTCATTCATTAACTGGCATAACAAAATATTTACCAAATAATAGTTTTTCTTAGCATAAAATCATTTACTTTGATATTGAAATTGTTTTTATATTCCATCGTTAATATTGTTGTAGCATTCTTTAGAGTTTATTTTTTCTCTTATAATTATCTTAATCTTAAGCATCTATTTTATGCTTAAATATCTATACCCAAATGTTTGTTTTGCAATCATTTACATCCACTTGAATTATTTATTTACAAGATTGATTATCAAATTTTTACCACCTCCCGTAAGTCTTCACATATCCATTGACATCTAATGTGACCTAAAACATTACCTTCATGCATCATCTTCAAAATTAATTAAACTTTACTTTTCCAACTAAATTTATAGTATATTTCATAATTATATTAAAAAAAATTTAATGAAAATTCCTTCGTTGAAAATATCATCAAATAATTTCTCAAAATGGTGTTTCCTTTTAGATTTGTCTTCTTACAATCTTAGTATTCACTGTTAATTCTTTTGATCTACCTAATTGGATCAAATGTATAGATCTTGTTGAAAATGTCGCAATGTCGGTCTATTAGTGTTTTGTAGTAGTGAGTGGGTTTAGTCCCACACCGTGAGTCGAGTGTTATGTCTCCATGTAAACTCCTATATAATGCCCAATTGTGGATGAATATATTGGCACTGTCTAATTATTTCTCTCTTCCAACATGGTATCAGAGCTGGAATTGACTCCTTGAAATTTGGTTGCCCTAGTTATGGGCAACATACATTTTAATGTGGCTTCCTCTCTCGATTCTTCATGATTTCTCCTCTCCTGTCTATTTCTCCCATTTCGCTTCTCGCCCGTCGACGTAATCCCGCTTGGTGCTACTCTCTCGGCTCCTAACTCACTCGACGACGACGTAGACACTCTCTGTCGCTGCTGGCTTCGCCGATCTCGCTGGCCGACTGCTGCTTCCATCTACGTTGACGACTGGGTCGCTGATCCCGCTGCTTCCTATCGCAGTTCCCGTCGTTGGCTTCATTCTCGACGGCCCGACTGCTGCGTCCATCGTCTTCGACGGTAAGTCTCCTTCTCCACCCGCTGCTTCCAAATCTCGTCGGATCCTTCCATCGATGTTCTTACTCGATGCTTCCTGCTTCTGCTTCGTCAATCCAATCATTCTTCCACTGATCTGGCGGCATCGACAGCAGGGTTCTGCACGATATCCTTCCTGCTTAGCATAGATGGCTTCCAGCTGTTGCCGCTTCTATAGATTTTTCCCTCACCTCATGTCGTCGACATCGATGAACCCAGTTGCTGCTATTGATCCCGCGGACGATCCCTCTACTCCTCCAAATATGTGCTCAAGCTTCCCTCAGTCCATTCGAGCTGCCTTCCAGCCGCTGCCGATTGTGTGTTCGTGCTACCAGCCGCTGCAGACGCTTTCGGGGTGCTGAGCTCTCGCAGAAGTTGAAGTTTTTTTTTGTGTTTTTCAGTCATTTGTCCGTGGTTTTATTATTGTATTTGCTTCTTGTTGTTGGTATGCGTATATGCACGTGGTTTCCACGTGAGGGGGAGTGATTGGGATGAAGGCGACTCAGATGGTCTTTCCCGATTTGTTCGCCTTCGTTCCACACGGCCTCCAGGCTTATGTCATATGTGTCTCCCCATGTTTTCTTTCGATTGGTCGTGTGTTGGGGACGCGATTGATGTTGGTATTTTAATCTCAGCGGGTTGTGTCGCGTGGGACCGTGTCGTGCAGAACTGTGTCGTGTGGGACCGCCCTTTGTGCGGATTATCTCCGGTTGCCTGTTTGATGATTTGCTCCACGTAATTCGTTATGTTTCGCATGATGTGAGTGTAGGTGATGTTGGTTGACCTTTCTATCCAGCGGGGTGTATCGCGAGGGAGTATCCCCAGTAACCCGTCTGTTGATTTCTTTCCTGCGAGTCCACGTCGTGTGTGAGACCTGCGTCGTGTGCGGATCTACGTCGTGTGTGGGACCTGCGTCGTGTGTGGATCTACGTTGTGTGTGGCTATGTCCCCGACTTAATTCCCCGGTTTGGAATTCCCCCGGTGGCTCGTCTGTCTTTTTGTCCCACATCGCCTACCTCCATTGTCGTTAGTTGATGTGTCCAAGCTGAAGGTTCCCCCTTCAGCTTGAGGGGGACTGTTGAAAATGTCGCAATGTCGGTCTATTAGTGTTTTGTAGTAGTGAGTGGGTTTAGTCCCACATCGTGAGTCGGGTGTGATGTGTCCATTTAAATTTCTATATAATGCCCAATTGTGGATGAATATATTGACACTGTCTAGTTATTTCTCTCTTCCAACAGATCTCCTTTCTGGTTCTGAGTCTTAATTGATGCACTCTTATTCAATGGATGTTAACTCAAATTTTTTGTCAATTAATGCTTAATTGATATCCTTGTTGTTTGTGTGAAACTGCTATCTGCCAATGTGTTTACCTGATATTTCTTTGTATGAGGATGGGAAAATTCTTAAACTGAAAAGATTATCTTTAATGATTGTAATGTTGTGAAGTTAATTATTAATTATTTTATTTTAAATTTTGGAAAGGAGGCTTATCATTACGCTATATCAGCTACAATTAAACTTTGTTTATTCTTTTCACCGCATAGTATCATAAGATGATACAGAGGTAATTTAAAATTTTCAATTTGATTTTGTTTTACTCATGCAGGCTATCATAGTTTCGTGTTGTGGATGTTTTCATGGACGGACATTGGGCGCAATATCAATGAGCTGCGACAATGATGCAACTCGAGGTTTTGGTCCCTTGGTTCCTGGTCAGCTTAAGGTTGATTTTGGTGATGCCAATGCTTTGGAGAAAATTTTTAAAGGTTTGTGGCGAAAATCTCCCCTCTAACTCTGCATTATTATAGAGACCTCCACTCTATCTTTCAAAACTACCAAAACTCCTTTCTATCTTTCAAAATTACCAAAACCTCCCCTCTAAGTTTACATTGTTAAGATATATGTACCCCAAAAAAATCCTCGAAGACCCTCCATGGTTTTTTTGGGTGCATATTTGTTAATAGTGTAAACTTATGAGGGTATGTTTCAGCAATTTTGAAAGATAGATGAGAGGTCCCTGAAATTATGCAAAGTTAGAGGGGAGGTCCTAGTAAATGACCCCCCAAAAAATATATATATTTGTAACTATGTGTGATACTACTATTTGTTTGATTTTCAGAACACGGTGATCGGATATGCGGATTTTTATTTGAACCCATTCAAGGAGAAGCTGGTGTATGTATACCATTTGCTTAATATTTACACAGTTTCTTATTCAATTTTGATTCTATGCTCGAAAGAGTTATTGGCAGTTAACACCGATTTAAGATTGATTAACTCAGTTTCTTTTGGTGAATATCTCACTTTTAATACACATTTGGAAAATTATTTTGCATGTGAGAATGAGATTATATATATATATTATCTGAGTCCAGAGTGACTGTATCATGATAATAGGAGTCAAATTACCTGATGAAACCCATGCATTTACCTTTTGTTGAACTGATCATACTTTGTTACGTGCTCGCCAGAGTGGTGGCCGGAGGCGGAGGGGATACTGCGGAGCCGGAACCACGACTGCCTATGCGGGGCTTGCTCGGGTGGAGAGAGCTACCAAAATCTCTTTAGGGTTTGAGGAATTATACATCTTTTCATTGATGCCAACATATAAATAGACCCATGCATTTATATGGGCTTACAACACGCTAAAAGACAGTACTAATAAAAAACAAACAACAATGATAGCACCTAACCTCAAATCACTAAAACAACAATTAGGATAACAATAATTAACTATGCCCAGTGCTTGAGACACATAACATCTCTCCCGCCCTGCAAAAAGAGCTTGACCTCAAGCTCTAGGAAGATCGACAACGCTAGGAGCCTCATCCGACGCCCTCGTCGTCAGAGTCCACGACGTGCAGATTGAAAAGCTTTTTGCACCGATGTCCACGAGTATATTGCTCTTAGCAGTTATGGCATAAGCCTTGCGCTCGCCGTTCCATCATATCCGCATGAGAGAGTCGACAAATCGGAGGGCCTGGAGGGCCCTTAGTATGTCTTGGCAGAGCCGCTGTGTCAGCGTAAAAGTAAGCCTGTTGTGCCAGTTGGAGGCGAAGGTTGCAAATCTTAGCCAAACTCATAACAGTCATTAAGTCTCGAGGAATCTCAAATTCGACATCTTGCTGCAGACGACTGCGAAGACCGGCAGTAAAGATGGAGACCAACATCTCAGGGGGAAGCGTTACGTGTATCAGGAGAAGCTGAAACTATTTCAGATAATCGTCCACGGATCTCGTCTATCGTAAAGTCGTAAGCTCACCAAGGGGTTTGCTGCAGGTGGGAGGACCGAAACGCAAGTTGCAGAACTGCTTGAAGTCTTCCCATCATAAGTCGGAAAATCCAACCTGGGGTAGAGTGGTAGTGTAACCCCCTCAGGGGGTATGAGGGCCGGTGGCGGTGGCTCGTGGTAGATGAGTGGCGGTGCCAGTGCTTGACTGCTGTTGGTGTTATTCGTAGGTGTGGTAGTAGCAACGGAAAGGGTGACGGCCAACTCATTAAGCCTGGCGGTGAGGGTGGCCATGTCGTGCCGATGCCGGGTGTCGGCGTCCCGAAAGCGGGCTTTCATGGAGTTCATGATGGTCTGCAACACGTCTTGGAGAGCAGTCTTGAAATCTTGCGAGCCCCCCATTTGGTGAATTGCTTGCTGAGAAATGGAGCGGTTGACTGGACAGTTGGAGTCCTCGAAGGCGGATGAATTTGGGTTGCCGTGAGTTCCGCGACGCCTCCCAATGACGCCTACCAATTTAAAAATACCAAGTTTGCGAAATAAAAAATTTAATTAACATGTAGATGATTAATTGATAATTGTATAAATCCAAGGGCTGCAGGTGTGATGCGCGAGGCAAAAAAAAAGCGGCTGCGACGAGGGGCTCGAGACAGAAGCAGCTTGATGGATAGAGCGACAAGCGGCTTGAGAGGAAAGCAACCAGACGGTGATGCAGACCAGGAGAAAACGACGATGTCTCTGCTCATGAAGGGATCCGTCGAAGCTATCTGGACCGGCGGGGACCAGCAGGCGCAAGAAAACATGCGCGTGCGGTTTCCGACACCGAATCGACGGGGTTGCTTGATGACTAGGTCGACGCGGCTCCCGTTGCTGGACTAAGAAGGTTGCTTCATTGTCTGGACCGGCTGGGACCAGGGAAAGAGTTTTGATGTAGGCGTCGGTGTCAAGAAGCAGCGGGCTGTTGTGAACCGAGAGGAACGTTTTGTGGACGAAAGACAGAGAACAAGTGCTCGTGGCGTCAGGATGGAGAAAAACGAGAGGAACATCGGTTGCAGGAGATGCAGAGGACGGCCTGGTCTTTGAAGAAAAACAGAGAACCACAACGAGAAGAGGAGAATCGGTAGTAGGCTTTGACACCAAGTTGTTACGTGCTCGCCGGAGTGGTGGCCGGAGGCGGAGGTGATATTGTGGAGTCGGAACCACGACTGCCTAAGAGGGGCTTGCTCGGGTGGAGAGTGCTACCAAAATCTCTTTAGGATTTGGGGAATTAGACTTCTTTTCATTGATGCCAACATACAAACCTACTCATGCCTTTATATAGGCTTACAACGTACTAAAAGACTATACTAATAAAAGACAAACAACAATGATAGCACCCAACCTCAAATCACTAAAGCCAACAATAAGGATAACAATAATTAACTAGGTTGGTGCTCGAGGCCCATAACATACTCATCCAAAGACAAAACTATGCCCCCAAAGAGTAACTGCACGTAGATGGTTGGCATGCTAATTGGAAATACTCCTCGAACAGGGCATTATATAAAGTATCAATGAAAACGATTGTCAAAGAAAGTTCAAAGTATTCTTAATTTTAAGCAATCATTATAATTTTAAGTGTGCTTGTTTATAAAAGACAATACTTGAGGGCAACGTCACTAGAACTAAAAAATGTCTTTTTCCATAACAATGAGCACTATAGGAAGTTATATAGATTTTCCTAGAGAAATTGTTACAACTAATATGGTATTAATGAAGTTTAGCAGAGTTCAAGGCTTAACTTTTTGATGGAGAAAGAAATGTGTTCTAAAGAAGGATTTCACGCACATAATTTGGAGCTAAAATAGGGATGAGATTGTTCTTATTTTTATTACATTTGAAAATTGAAAGTAATAAATTTGGCCAGAATTAAAAGAATGTTCTGTGAAGACTTTAAATCGGCCCAATTTTTGATTGATCTATGAGAACTTAGGTCCATTTGATTGAATGATCAACCAATACGGATTATACTGCATTAACTTTCCTTTGGACTTCTAAAATAACATAATGAGTCATCTTCATTCACCTTTCCATCCATCCCTACTTCTCTTCTACACTCTCACTTCACATGCAACACCTCTCACCTCCTACAAGTTCCCATATAGGACCATCAAATGAAAAAGGAGACTTGGGTTGGTCGTGATCCTGAAATAGGACCATCAAATGAATTATGAATCTCAGAATCTGATCTCATTGATGTTAATCTCGCCGATCTAATAAAATGCATGCACTTTCAATACATGTGGCGAGCATTATATATATTGTTTATAAATACTAGCGTCCTAATACACGGCCCCTGGGCGCAATGTGCAGCGGAAATATTACTTGGTTGTTGCTCGAATAATGGTTGGGTATTGCCGTCACCGCATAGGGGGACCCAGTGTATGGCTTCTTGTGTGTGTAGGGGTGGGCATTAAAAACTAAAATCGTAAAAGCTGCCTGCATAGTTTCGGTGCGACACACACACACACACACACATTTTAAAATCACATCGCATAGTTTCGGTGCGGTGCGACACACACACACACACATATGAGCAGCTCCGCACGGGCTTTGCCTGTGCTAGCTGATTCTGAGCAGGCTGCGACTGCATTCGAGCGGGCTGCGCCCGCATTAATGTTGTTAAATATATATATATATATAGCAATATTGTTAATGATGAAATATTGCACCACACTGATATGAAGTTGAATGCAAAGATGCAACATAACAGCCAATGGTACTATTATTTTATAACTCTTTTAAATCTTGCATGGTTTTATGAGCATTTGTCTTTGACTTCTCTTTTAAATCTTACATGGTTTTATGAGCATTTGTCTTTGACTTCTCTTTGCAAAACTTCAATATTCTAAAGCGAACTAATGTTTGACTTAAATTTAGTTAGATGATAATTTTATCATAATGTTATATATAAAATGTATTTGATTGCATTATTGTTGGTAATTGGTGTCCATTTAGCACCAATTGGTGTGCGTATAGCCGACTCATCCTTTTGTATTTAGTCCCGCATCTCAGATCATGTATTTGGTTTCCCTCTTATGTGTATATATAGGGGAGCAATGTAACTGTTATGTCCCCACACCCGCTTGGGTTCTCGGGACATAAGTACTCGCGTCGAACCAAAGGGCGGGCGCAAGACAACGGGGCTGAACCATCCGGTTCAGCCCCCACTCAATAAATCGGCCAGAATGGGGGCTGAACCACTCCGGTTCAGCTCCACTTGAGGGGGCCGGCCGGCCCCCTCTCTCCCCCGGGTATTTATAACCCGGGGGCTGCTTGGAGGAGGATTATCAAAGTATTATCAGGTATTTCCCTCTCTTCCCCCTCAAACCCTAACCCTAATCTCTTCTCCCTCTCTAGTTCCCTCTATTTCTCCCTTTTCCCTTGTTAGATCATAACATTTGGAATCAGAGCAACCTTCCTGCGATCATGGTGACACGCTCGGAGGCGGAAACCGCACGATTGGCAGCCCTAGAGGAGAACTACGTAGGGTTGGCGGATTCGGTGGCGGCAATCGAAGATCACTTGAAAACGTCCACAAAAAACATGGAGGAACGCATGGAGGAGATCAAGGCGCTGTTGATGCAGTCCCTGAAAGGGAAAGCGGTACCGGACAGCGATTCAGAGGCGGAGGCGTCACACCATGCGCCGCCGGCAATCAACGGAAGGACAGGGGGCTCGGGCGTGATCCCTCTTGGCGGGATCGGGACTGATCCGGGCCGCACGGAGCCAGCCGGCGCCGGATCGGCACCCGTCTGGATCGGGGCGCCGCACAATCAGGCGGGATGGTTGTCGGGCCCAGAGGGGATCGGCTACGGCCGGCCAGGGGGCGGCTACCCCCCGCCAACCGCCGGCCTCGGCCGCCCAGCAGCCGCCGCACCCGGCTGTGCAGCCCAGCAGCGGGCCAGGCGGCCCTTCCGCCGCCCAGGAGAGGGCCGGGGCAGCCCCGTGGAGGGGCCGAGAGGCTCCAGCAGCCCCCTATCGACCACCAGGAGCTATCGACGCCATTTTCGGAGGAGGAACGGGCCTCCTACCTACGCCACAACACGCTGGAGGGCCGATGAGGTTTGGAAACGGTGAAACATGGCACGAGCAACCTCCCAGGCAGGGATTTCAAGGCGGAGGACAACATTGGGTCGGCGGCCATGGGGGAGCGAATCTCCACGACCCTTACGACCGACCACAGAACGGACCGGAGGCCAACGGGAGACATGGGGATATGCAACAGCGACCGTACATGCCTCCGAAGAGAACTCGCATGAATTTTCCTAAATTCTGCGGCGGGGATGCTCTGGAATGGGTGCAGAAGGCGGAGTTGTTTTTCACTTACCAGAAGATTCCGGATGATCAGTGGGTACAGTTGGCGTCCTTCCATCTGGAAGACGACGCATACCAGTGGGCTCAGTGGTTCATACGGGCCTACGGATACGCAACATGGACCAACTTTGTGGAAGGGTTTGTGACACGCTTTGGGCCGTTAGACTATGAGGATGTGGAAGCCACGCTACAGAAACTCCGTCAGAAGGGTACGGTGATGGAGTACCGGGCGGACTTTGAGAAACTGGCAAATCGGGTCAATTGGGAGGAGAAGACGCTCCCCAGCTGTTTCATATCCGGCTTGCGGGACCATTTGAGGGATGAGGTCCATGCGTACATGCCGCGCAGCCTGAGTCACGCCATCAGCCTGGCTCGCATACAAGAGGAGCGCTTCAACCGTCAGAAAAATCGGGCCCCACCGAGGGTCCCGACCGCTCCAGCAACAGGTAGAAAGGAGCAGCCACCGGCAGCTCGACCGACCGTGACGCGACTCACTTGGCCCGAGCTACAGGCCAGGAGGGAGAAGGGGTTGTGTTTCAACTGCGACGAGAAGTAAGCGCCGGGGCATCGTTGCAAAAAGGTGCAAGTCTTCATGTTGCGTGAGGAGGACGGGGAGGAGGATTCCCCGGGCCTCGAGGACGAGTAGGGGTTGGATTTGACTGAGTTTGGAGTTTCGCTACAGGCCATGGAAGGGTGTGGGGCACCCCTCACTATGCGGATCAAGGGCAGGATTGGCAAGGAAAGGGTAACCATCCTCATCGATAGTGGGAGCACCCACAACTTCATCAATCCTGAGGTGGCGTTGAAGGTTGGGCATCCAGTCGACCGGGACGCGGCTTTCTAGGTTATGGTCGTGGATGGCAGCAAGCTGAGGTGCGAAGGGGCACTGAAGGGCGCGGAGATACATCTTGCAGGATATGTGTGTCGTACCGACATCTACCTTCTTCCGATTAGGGGCTCCGATATGGTACTTGGGGTGCAGTGGCTCCGCCAACTGAGGCGGGTGACCACGGACTGGGACCGCATGACGCTGGAGTTCACGCAACAGGGAACCGATTACTGCTTACACGACATACGATCTTCTCCCCTCAAAGAGATCTCGCTTCGGAGCCTTCAAAGACTGGAGGAGCAGGGCAACATGATGGCCATGATACTTGGGGTGCATGCCGAGGGATCCGATACACAGGCGGAGCCTGACCAGATACAGCTCCTTTTAGCACAGTTCGATGACGTCTTCCAGGAACCCCGCACTCTTCCCCCGTCGCGTTTTCATGACCACCAGATACAGCTGAAGACGGGGGCGGACCCCACCAATATCCGTCCCTACCGCTACCCATTCAGAAGGCCGAGATCGAGCGCAGCGTGCGGGAGATGTTGGCGACAGGCATCATTCGGCCCAGTACCAGCGCGTTCTCTTCTCCGATTATATTGGTCAAGAAGAAGGACGGTTCGTGGCGATTCTGCGTCGACTACCGGGGGCTGAATAGCTCCACCATCAGAGACAAGTTTCCCATTCCAATGATTGAAGAGTTGCTGGATGAGCTGCATGGAGCAAGTCTGTTCACCAGACTGGACCTCCGGCCGGTTACCATCAAATTCGAATGAAGGAAGATGATGTCTACAAGACGGCGTTTCGCACCCACGACGGTCACTATGAGTTCTTGGTGATGCCGTTCGGGTTGGCCAACGCTCCCTCCACCTTCCAGGCGGTGATGAACGAGATCTTCCGGCCACTTCTTCGCCGGTATGTCTTGGTATTTTTTGATGATATACTAATATATAGCAGGACTTGGGACGACCATTTGGAGCACGTTCGACATGTCCTCACCGTACTGCGGGAGCACCAGCTATACGCCAAGCGGTCCAAATGTTCGTTCGGCCAGAGGGAGGTCGAGTACCTGGGGCACCTAGTGTCGGCCCGTGGGGTCCAGACGGACCCACAAAAGATTGCTAGTATGGTGTCGTGGCCCCAGCCCACGACGGTGCGGGCCTTGCGCGGCTTCCTCGGTCTAACGGGGTACTACCGCCGTTTTGTGAAGGACTATGACAAGATCGCTCGACCTCTTACCCAGCTGTTGCAGAAGGATGCGTTCCAGTGGAGCACCGAGGCGGACGAGGCCTTTCGGGCCTTGAAGCAGGCCATGACTACTACGCCGGTGTTAGCGCTGCCGGATTTCGCCAAGGAGTTTGTGGTGGAGACTGATGCTTCGGGCGTCGGCCTCGGGGCAGTCTTGATGCAGGAGGGCAGGCCGCTCGCATACTTCAGCAAGGCCTTGGCCCCTCGGACATTGGGGCTTTCGACGTACGAGAAGGAGATGTTGGCCATTATCCATGCGGTCGAAATATGGCGGCCCTATCTTTTGGGACAGCACTTCCAGGTCCGCACGGACCACCAGAGTTTGAAGCACTTCCTTGAGCAGCGGTTGACTTCCCCACTGCAGCAGAAGTGGTTGACCAAGCTGATGGGTTACGATTACGAGATCGTGTACAAGCAGGGCAGAGACAATGTGGTTGCCGACGCACTCTCTCGCCTACCTGAAGGCTCTCTCACTCATGTGTCGGGACCGGTGATCACCACCTTGGACGAGATACAGACAGAGGTACTCCAGGATCCCGCGCTCCGCACTATTGTTGAGGCACTACAGCAGGGTCAGGCTACAAAGCCGGGCTATCACCTTCAGGGCCAGCGGCTTTACTTTCAGGGCAGAGTAGTCATTCCCTCTGCGTCGCCATGGCGGACGGCGATGATGCAGGAGTTTCATGCCTCCCCCACAGGCGGCCATGCTGGGATTCTGCGGACACTTCAGCGGCTCCGGGCAAATGTCTTCTGGAAGGGGATGCGCCGCGATGTCCAGCAATTTGTGCGGGAGTGTGAGATTTGCCAGCGACAGAAGTACGAGACTACCTCACCAGTCGGGCTTCTCACTCCGCTCGAGATTCCGCACCAGGTTTGGGATACCATTTCCATGGACTTCATTGACGGACTGCCCAAGTCCCAAGGCAAGACCGTCATCCTGGTGGTGGTCGACAAACTCTCCAAGTATGGTCATTTCCTTCCCTTGAGCCATCCGTACTTCGGGGAGACAGTTGCAGAGTTATTTGCGCGGGAGATTGTGCGCATCCATGGGATCCCACGCTCCATCATTTCCGACAGGGATCCGATTTTTGTCAGCAGTTTTTGGAAGGAGCTCTTTCGGCTACAGGGCACTACGCTACGAATGAGCACAACCCACAATCCCCAGACGGACGGTCAGACGGAGGTCCTCAACAGGGGCGTGGAGACTTACGATGCTTTGTGATGGACGAGCCACGCACGTGGACCCGATGGTTACATTGAGCGGAGTACTGCTACAACACGTCTTTCCACACAGCTAGCAGGCTCACCCCCTTCGAGGTGGTATATGGCCGCCCTCCTCCCATGTTGAGTTCTTATGAGCCCACCAGCACCGCTCTTCCAGCTGTGGAGCGAACACTTCAGGACCGGGATCGCACCTTAGCCTTGCTACGGGACAATCTGCGGGTCGCTCAGGACCGCATGAAGGCACAGGCAGACAAACACCGCACCGAGCGGGAATTCGCGGTGGGCGATGAGGTCTTCCTCAAGCTCCAACCTTATCGCCAGTTGTCGGTATCTCGGAGGACCAATCAGAAACTCGCCCCGCGTTACTACGGGCCGTTCCGCATTCTGCGTTGTGTGAGACCAGTCGCCTACACCTTGGATCTTCCGGCAGGGTCTCGCATTCACCCGACATTTCATGTCTCTGTTTTAAAGAAGAAGCTCGGGGTTTCCGTTCAGGCCAGTCCTTTCCTACCCGAGGCGACCAGCGGTGGCGAGTTGCGGCCAACACCAGAGGCCATTTTTTTGACCAAGTGGAAGAAGTCGGGCACGGAATATCGGCCAGCAGTGCTTGTCAAATGGAAACATATGGAAGCAGAGCACAACTCGTGGGTTGAGTTGTTAGAGTTTCGCGAGCGGTTTCCAAATTTCCACCTTGAGGACAAGCTGGTGCTTGATAGGGAGGGGAATGTTATGTCCCCACACCCGCTTGGGTTCTCGGGACATAAGTACTCGCGGCGAACCAAAGGGCGGGCGCAAGACAACGGGGCTGAACCATCCGGTTCAGCCCCCACTCAATAAATTGGCCAGAATGGGGGCTGAACCACTCCGGTTCAGCCCCACTTGAGGGGGCCGGCCGGCCCCCTCTCTCCCCCGGGTATTTATAACCCGGGGGCTGCTTGGAGGAGGATTATCAAAGTATTATCAGGTATTTCCCTCTCTTCCCCTTCAAACCCTAACCCTAATCTCTTCTTCCTCTCTAGTTCCCTCTATTTCTCCCTTTTCCCTTGTTAGATCATAACAGTAACATTGTAAGGATATCAGAAATTAATAAGAAAAGCTATATTTATTTCAACTTGGTATCAGAGCGCAGGTTCGAAATCGATCCAGTGCGAGCAAGATAGGGTGCGGCCTTGCGCTTGCGGAACTTTCGCTTGCCGAGCGTGCGACACTTACGCAGCTTGCGGCAAGGGCACGACATCAGCCTGCGGCGCGACAGGAGGAGTGCGGCAGGAGCGCGCTTGTTGCACATCACGATAGGGACGCTACTAGCACAGGAAGTGCGGCATCAGTGTGTGGCGCGGCAGGGGCGCGGTAACAGGAGGAGCGCGTGCAGAGGAGTGTGTGCGCGTGCGGAGGAGCAACTTCTCCTTGCGAGAGTTGCGGCAGGAGCGCCCGACAGTTAGCATGCGGTAGGAACGCGACAGGAGTGCGACAGGAGCTTCTCCTTGTGGGAGGTGCGACGCTTGCACTGGAGGTGCGGCTCTTGCGCGGGAGTAGCGGTAGGATTCCTTGCGGCAGGGGCGCGACAGCTGGGGCGCGACAGGAGCACGTGCGGGAGGTTGTTGCGGCAGGAGCGCGACAATCGACGTGCGGCAGGAGCGCTTCTTATCCACGTGCGGCAGGAGCGCGTCTTATCCACGTGCGTAGTGGACTTGTGATGTTGCGAGAGCTTCTCCTTGCGGGGTGTCCGGAGAAATTCATTTGCTCAAAATAAATAAAATAAAATTATAATAATAAATACATAAATCAACAGTTGTGCTACTCATGGAGAAATTAGTGGCAAGACTGGAGGAGGCAGACCTCAAGGTGTTCTTCGACTTCTTACGGATGTCCAAAGGCGAAGGATCCGCTCAGTCGCAACCGCCTCCGGTGAAGCTCGATCTCCCTCCTGTGGAGCTGAAGCTCAATGGACCAGCCACATACTTGAACTGGTCGAGTCGGGTAAAGAGGGCTCTCTCCGGAAGGAACCTGGAGCATTATCTGACTGACAAGAAAGGGGAGCCAGAGAAGGACTCAGATGGGTACAATGAGTGGAAAACTACACATAGTCTGTTACACACTTGACTCCTAAATTCGATGATCGCGTCCATTGCTATCACGGTGGATGGCATAGAGACTGTAAGCGATGTTTGTGGGAAGTTACAGAGGCTCTACGCAGGAGTCAACAACAACATTCGCGTGTTCCAGATCGAGCGGGAGATAGAGACTGTAACCCAGGGAGATCGCTCGATCTAGGAGTATGCCGCAGATCTAGAGCGACTATGGCAGACTACGATTATTTCTCTCCAACCGCATGCTGCAAAGACCCTGAATGCATAAAAGGGGAGAGAGATGCTCAGCGGAGGACTATGCACTTTATGAGGGGGTTGAACCCGACATTTGAGCATAGGAGTGCGATGCTGCTCTCTCAGCCAAAGATTCCCTTCCTAGATGAGACAATCTCAGCCATGATGCAGGAGGAGAGCAGGTTTA
Organism: Dactylorhiza incarnata; assembly: GCA_033032865.1. Lineage (NCBI taxonomy): Eukaryota > Viridiplantae > Streptophyta > Magnoliopsida > Asparagales > Orchidaceae > Dactylorhiza > Dactylorhiza incarnata. Next base: position 716,057 of record JAWHQI010000340.1, on the reverse strand, counting down.
AGCTCCAGTCTGGTGGAACCACTCTTCTGGGAGAGAAGTCGGCCCTAGGGGTCACCAATCAAGGCCATGATGGATATAGGAGTGAGACGCGACAATGTTATAATTGTGGTGAAATAGGTCATCTCCGGCTAACTTGTCCCAAGCCACTAAAAGAGCGGGATGCAGGTGGAAGGGGAAAGTTTGGAAGTCGTGGGCGCGGTCGCGGAGGTTGTAGAGGTGGTGGACGAGGAGGCTATCAGGCAAATCTCATGATAAGCGAGGAGGTGGCAGAAGAAGGTATTGTTGATATGGGTCACCCAAAAGAGCAAGAGATTTTGGATGCATACCACCAGCTAATGCAAAAGAAGCAGAAATGTGTGATGAATGGCACACCGACTACGTCTATGGGTAATGTTGCCTCTTTTGCTCACTCCACCACAGGTACTGGTGATACACTTGCCCTCGCATCCACATCCACCACTAAATCATCAGATTGGATAATCGATTCTGGTGTTTCTCGACATGTCACTGGGAATGTTAGGGAATTACATTCGTATACTCCCCTAGCAGTCCCTGAACGCATTCAAACTGCTGATGGCACTGCTCAGCCAGTGGTTGGTAAGGGTACTGTGCAATGCACCAACACATTGACTCTGTCCAATGTTTTGCATGTTCCTATGAATCTTTTATCCATTAGTGTCATTGTATCTCAACTAAAATGTGTTGTTTTGTTTGATATCCCGAAGGTGATCTTCCAGGATAAAGGGACAGGCAGGAAGGTGACTTGGGACTGGCACATGATATAGTGTCTTGTGGTACCTGGATAGGGAAAGTATAGACTCAGCTCTTTCAACTGTTATAAAGAGTACTGTAGGAGACAGGAGTAGCGTGGAGGACTTGCTACTACTTCATCGTCGGCGTCTGGGTCACCCTTCTTTTGTTGTTTTAAGTCAAATGTATCCCCTTTTGTTTAAGAAAGCAAATCATGACAAACTTGTATGTGATGCTTGTGAGTTAGGAAAACATACCAGAAACTCTTATTCCAGTTCTGGTAGTAGGAGTTCTCATCCTTTTAATCTAGTGCATTCTGATGTTTGGGGACCATGTCCCACACCTACTGTGAATGAATTTCGGTATTTTATGTCTTTCATTGACTATTTCTCTCGTGTCACCTGACTTTATCTAATGAAAAACAAAAGTGATGTGTTTGTCTGCTTCAAGGATTTTCACAAAGGGGTTCAAACTCAATACGGTGCAGTGGTGAGGGTGTTGCGGTCTGACAATGGGACAGAGTACACTAATAGAGCATTTAGAGAGTACTTGTCCTCACAAGGAATCCAACATCAAACCACTTGTCTATATACACCAGAGCAGAATGGGGTAGCCGAACGGAAGAACAGACACCTTCTAGAAGTAACCCGGAGCATGATGATATCAATGAAGGTACCAAAGTACTTGTGGGGGCAGGCTGTCCTTGTTGGATCTTACGGCGCCCTTGAAGGGGGGGGGGGTGAATAAGAGAATAAAAATCTTCTTTATAATTTTAGACAATTTACTAAATTGTTTTGAGTAATTTAGAATGAAATAACAATTTGACTTAAAGGAGGAAACAATTGTAATTTGCAATTTTATAAATTATGCCAAATGATAGAAATCAAGTAAACACAGAAAGAGACATGATTATATTATATAAAAAATGTGTTTACATAAATTGATTTCAATATCGCTTGAAATCGGAGACGTATAAAGTAATACAATTTTTCCTTTTCTATACCGACTTGTATCCCCACAAACCGGTTGACTTTAGCCAATCCTTCTCCGGATAAGGTCTCAAGCCGCTCTAGCCAATCCTTCCCCGGATATGGCCTCGAGCACCCCCTAAATCTAATCACCTAGAACTAGTCGCCAACACAAGGCGAATTCCTCCCTAAGTCCTACCTAGACCTAGTCGCCAACACAAGGCGAATTAACTAAACGATTACAAAAAGTATGAAATGAAAATAAAGATAACAATAATAAAACTAGGCGAATTCCCCCTAAGTCCTACCTAAACCTAGTCGCCAACACAAGGCGAATTAACTAAACGATTACAAAAAGTATGGAATGAAAATAAAGATAACAATAATAAAACTCCCTATATGAGATCTCTGAAGATGAGGATGAAGGATCGCCGTAGCATAAGCGAGGTTGAAGCGATCGTCCTTCGGATGTAGCGTGACGTTGTCCTCCTCCAGAATTCTCCTTAAGCTTTTTGTGGGAGATCCATCTTCGACAACATAACAACAATAGAATTGTGGCATTTGCAACCTCTCTGGGATGGATTGCCAAAACGAGAAGCAAAGCTCCAATATATAGAACTTCTCGCTAGCGCCTGCGGTAGCTCCTAGCGCCTGCGGTAGCGTTCGTGTGGAGCGGTTGCGAAACCGTCGGCGGCGTGGTGCTGTGCACGAACTTGAGATAGCGCCTGGCGGTAGCGGTTGCGAAACCGTCGGTGCCGTGGCATAATAAACTTTCGTCGAACGGAATTTTCGTCGAACGAAAATTTTCGTCGAACGGAGCTTCAAGTTCGTCGAACGAAAATTTTCGTCGAACGGAAATTTCGTCGAACGAAAAGTTTCGTCGAACGGAGCTTCAAGTTCGTCGAACGGAGCTTCAAGTTCGTCGAACGAGCTAGCTCCTGGCGGTAGCGCTAGCGCTGGTGGTAGTGCATTGTTTGAGATTTTTGAATTCAGCTGTTTTCTTCCTGTGGAGTATTGCACCTATAGTTCCTGCACACTATAAACACACGACAAGCAAGATCAAATACAATTTGGGATTTGTTATTCTCAAACAAAGGGATGTGACACACATGTCCAACAATCTCCCATTTTTGATAATAACAAATCCTCTTAGAAAGAAATCAACAATAGTGTTTATAGTATATGATAAGCAAGATGATAGTGCAACTATAGTATATGATAAGCATGATAATATGCATACTCCCCCTATCTTAATGCTCTCCCTACATAAATGTAATTTACGTTTTACTCCTCCTAAATGATAGATTACATGAATTTATTCTCCCCTTAATCTTCTATATATCTCCTATATAGATTTCTTCAATTAATCTCCCCCTTTTGGTATTATTAAAAGAAGGTAGAGTGATGGTAGTAAGGAGGCATTCTTTAGGCTAGTTATAAATCATGATCGAACTTTTGTAATATATGAAATGATAAAGAGTTTAAGCATAGTATATATAAGAGATTTCAAATAAAATGATAAGAGTTGTAAGCAAGCGAAAGATTATAAGAAACATATTTTTGTAAGCATGAAAAGCATAAGTAAAAATATGAGTTTTAGTTCAAAATTGAAAGATGTTTTAACCTTTTTGAAATCTCAAAATTTTTCATAAAGATACCAAGCATGAAATGAACATATCAAAGATAGATTATACTACAATGTTACTTTATTTTAAGTTCAAGAGATACCAAAACATTGTAGAGATCATGCTAGGTTATCTAGTGCATTTTTTATATAAAGAGTAGTATAGATAAAACATTAGAATCCAATACTCATGAGAAGAAGTGTTATGAAATATAATGATGTGCACATAAGTGTATTTTGGGCAATGTTAACAATTGATTTAAATCAACAAAATACAAGACATATGTAAAGTAAAGTGCACAGTAAAACACAAGTATATTACTTTCACACACTTTAATGCACACTATTTTTATAAAAAGTGGTGTATTAATCAAGGGTTGCACAAGATACTTTACTATTATTTCCAAGGTGCTCAACCTCACAATGCTTATGAAGACTTATCAGGAGATTCAAGTAGTGCTTGGTGGAGTTATAGTTGTCTACATATATAATTTTTTTTTGTTCACATTTGTGAGACAACATTCTCCGAATACACTTGTTTTGCAAACCCAAAATTTTTTAACTTAACCACGTTTCTAAATTTCATAAGTGCAATTCAAATGTAGTGTAGACAATAAACTTATGCAAGTTTTTATTCATTGTACAATTACAACACACAAGCAAGCATTTTAGATTTAAACACACATGTTGATTACCAAAATAAGTGAGTGAAGTGTATCATTATCTATCATAAAACATTTACTCATACTTAGAGGCATGTTAAGCTTGGTTCTACACATTTTTCAATACAATTGATGCACTTAAATAGATATATCAAAGCATGATAAACAAAACAATGTTCATAGTAATTTCAAGGAATAAATTTTAACATTATAAATAATTCTAAATAATAGAATTCATACATGCTTGATATTGACAATAAAGATTATACAGTTTTTTTTGAAAAATTTTAATGAAATAAAAACAGAAAAATCACACAAACATATTTTTATATTTTTGAATTTTAAAATTTTGTAGTTGATTTTTCATAATGCAAATAAAACAAAAATAAAATAGACATAAACACAAATAAATTTGTACATACAAACTAACATATTTTTGTTGATTTTTAGAAATTAAAAAAAACAGAAAATCACAAACCCACGCGAGCGCCGGCGCTAACGTTAGCGCTGGAAACAGTACACGATTTTTTAAGAATTTTAAAAATCTGATTTTTGATATTGATTAGGGGTCTTAAGAGTAGTCTTATGCAGAAATTGTGTAATATTCAGAGATGTCTTGATTGCTCAAATTGCATAAAACATTAGCGTTTTACATGTTATTCATCCTAAGATGTCTAAGACTCATAATTCTAACCTTAACATTTGAAACCTTGCATCGGGAAGAGGTTTAGTAAATATATCAGCAAGTTGAGAGTCCGTGTCAATGAAACTAATCCTTACCTTTTCCTTTTTAATGTGATCCCTTATGAAATGATGACGCACATCTATATGTTTGGATCTAGAGTGGTGTACCGGATTATTTGTGAGATCAATGACACTTTTGTTGTCACATTTTAGTTCAATAAGTTTTAGATGAAAACCAAAGTCCTCTAAAGTTTGGCTCATTCATAGTGCTTGTGCACAACAACTTCCTAATGCAATGTATTCGGCCTCCATGGTGGAGAGTGCTACCGAGTTTTGTTTCCTACTAGACCATGCAACTAATGAAGGTCCTAGAAAATGACAAGTACCACTAGTGCTTTTTCTATCAAGTGAACAACCGGCGTAGTCCGAATCGGAGTAGCCGTGAAGTGTAAATGAATTATTGTGCGGGTACCATAATCCTAATCTAGATGACCCAATGAGATATCTAAAAATTCATTTTACCGCTTTTAAATGAGATTCTTTTGGATTAACTTGAAATCGAGCACATAAGCATACAACAAACATAATATCGGGTCTAGTTGCACTTAGATAAAGTAGAGATCCTATCATACCTCTATATAAAGTTTGATCTATAGAGATTCCTGATTCATCTTTTCCTAATTTTAGTGATGCACTCATTGGTGTAGAAGCATGTTTAAGGTTTTCAAATCCAAAACGTTTTAGCATATCATGGACATATTTAGTTTGACATACAAAGATACCATCAATTCTTTGTGATATTTAAAAACCAAGAAAATAAGAAAGTTCTCCTACATGACTCATTTCAAATTCATTTTTCATCACTAAAATAACTTCTTTACACATCTCTTTATTAGTAGAACCAAAAATAATATCATCAACATATATTTGTAAAATAATTATATCATCATTGTTGTGCTTAATGAAGAGAGTATTATCCGCACTTCCCATAATATAACCGTGCTTTAATAAAAATGATGTAAGTCTTTCATATCATGCACGGGGCGCTTGTTTTAAACCATAAAGCGCTTTCTCCAGTTTATAAACATGATTTGAAAATTTTTCACTAATAAAACTGGGGGGTTGTTCAACATAAGCTTCTTCTTTTACAAACCCGTTTAGAAAAGCACTTTTCACATCCATTTAAAATAGTTTTATTCTTTTAAGCTTGCAAATGCTAGAAAAATTCTTATAGACTCTATTCTAGCAACGAGTGCAAAAGATTCATCAAAATCTATCCATTCAATTTGAGAATATCCTTGCGCTACTAATCATGCTTTATTTCTAGAGATTCTTGACTCACCATCTAATTTATTTTTAAAAATCCATTTTACACCTACAACCGGGTGATTAGATGGTCTTTCAACTAATTTCCAAACATTATGTCGCTCAAATTGTTCTAACTCTTCATTCATAGCCAAAAACCAAAATTCATCATTTAAAGCAGTAGAAACGTTTTTTGGTTCTATTTCGGAAACAAAACAAATATTTGAAAAAGATTCATGAAGAGATGAGCGAGTTCTTACCCCGATGGATGGTTCACCAATTATCAATTCCCGTGGATGATCCTTTGTGAATTTCAAGGCACTTGGAGGTACATATTCATCTTCCTTGACCTCCTCTTCTTCTTCTTTGGAAGGTTCATCATCACCATGCTCCAAAGGTTGTAAGAGATCATCCTCATTGCCTGCGGAAAGTTTTTCTACACAAGGAACAAACTCATCAAATTTTACATTTATTGACTCTTCAACTCTACTAGTTCTTTTATTAAAAATTCTATAAGCTTTACTAGTTGAAGAGTACCCAAGAAAAGTTCGTTCATCACATTTTTCATCAAACTTTCCCAAGCTATCTTTTGTATTCAAAATAAAATATTTACAACCAAAAACTTTAAAATAAGATACATTAGGCGTCTTTTGAAAATAGAGTTCATATGTTGTGAGATTAAGAGATGGGCGAAGCATGATTCTATTCAAAACATAACACGATGTACTTACGGCTTCGACCCAAAAGGACTTAGGTAATTTATATTCACATAACATAGTGCGTGCTAGTTCTTGAAGGGTCTTATTCTTTCTTTCTACAACACCATTTTGTTGTGGTGTGCATGGTGCAGAGAACTCATGTTTAATGCCTAACATATCACAAAAGGATGTAAATTTTTCATTTTCAAATTCTCCTCCATGATCCGAGCGAATGCATTTAATTTTTAAATCACTTTCATTTTGAATAAGAGTACATAATTTTACAAATTCACAAAACGCATCAGATTTGGAAGAGAGAAATAATGTCCAACAATATCTTGAAAAATCATCTATTAAGACATATGTATATAATCTACCACCAAGACTTGGAGTGCTAACGGGACCAAAAAGATCCATATGAATTATTTGCAAGGGTCTTGTAGTAGAAATGAAATTTTTACTTTTGAAAGAGGATCTAGAAAATTTACCTTTTTGACATGGTGAACAAAGTGAAGATAAAGTTCCATTTAACCTAGGCAATCCTCTAATTAAATTACTTTTGGCAAGTTTTACAATGAGCTTTGTGTTAGCATGTCCTAGTCTTCTATGCCAAAGTTCTAATTCATCATTTTTAGTGATAAAACATTTTATAGATGATTTAGAAAGATCATGTAAAGAAACTATATAAACATTATGTATTCTTGGTGCAGTTAGTAAAATATCTTTTGTAGTAGGATTAGATATTTTGCATAGATTAGTAGAAGATTCAAATAACACATCTAGTCCTTTATCACATAATTGGCTAATAGAAATTAAGTTGTGTTTTAATCCTTTCACATAAAGAACATTGGATATAGTAAAGGATTTGTTACCAACTGTACCAATTCCCATGATCCTTCCTTTTCCGTTGTCACCAAACGTCACGATCCCTCCCTTCTTCTTTTCTAGGCTAAGGAACTTAGCTTTATTGCCCGTCATGTGCTTGGAGCATCCTGAATCCAAGTACCACACGTCTTCATTGTCCTTAGCCTGTCTGCACATCTAGAAAGAAGATGAGAGTAAAGATCTGGATACCCAAGTGGTACCACCCATAAAATAAGTATAAGCCTTAGGTAACCAGATTTGTTTTAAAGTATTTTGTTTTATTTTCCTGCAAGAACTAGATGTGTGACCTAACCTATAATAGTTTGCACACGAAATAAAGGGGGTTGAGACCCTTTTCTGGAATATTTTCTTGATGGAAGAAATTGGATTTACAGAAGAAAAACATTTTGAGAAAGAAAATTCAGGCTTCTTATAAGAGGTGCTAGCGCCGGCGTTAGTGGCTAGCGCCGGGCGGTAGACCTCACCTCGATATCCGAGCCCAAATTTTCCAGAACCATGACACTGGTTCCCTAAAATCATTTCCAGTGATTTTTGGCCAATTCCAAATTTTTTAATGGTCATGTGAGATCATGAACTTGTGCTAGTGAAGAATTTTCTTTCACAAGCATGACACCTATTTTCAAAACTTTTTTTTATTATTTTTGATTTGCAAAGGAGAGGCTTCTAATTTCCTTTCTAATTCCCCCTTCTCTTTTGTAAGAGTTTTGGCATGAGAGAGGGCTTTAGAAAGTGACTCTTCAATATCTTTTACCAATTTAGCGGAGTGATCACACTCTTGGCAAGAAACATTTCTCTTTTCTAAAACAATTACCTTTTTGGAAAGCTTTTGATTTTCTTTAATAAGAGATTCATTTTCACGATTCAATTAAATGATATCTTTCATATTTTTATCAAAAGCTTTGCAAGTTTCAAGGAATTCATTATAAAGTTCATCATAAGTGGGAGGAGTTACCTCAGTGTCGCTAAGAACACCGGTGTCGTCGCCGTCGTTTCCATGTCCCATGAGGCACATGTTTGCTTCCTCATCTTCGCTTGATGAAGACCCGCTTGATTCTTCGGAAGAGGAGGAGGAGTCATCCCATGTTCTAGCTTTTAGCACCTTCTTCTTCTCCTTCCCTTTGTGCCGCTTTTCCTTCTTCTCCTTCAAGAACTTTGGGCACTGGCTCCGAATGTGTCCGGTCTTCCTACAATGAAAGCACTCCGGTGGAGGTATTTCTTCCTCATCGTCGCTCTCCTTTTCTTTCTTTGAGGATGACCCTTTCCATCTTGCATCCTTTTGGATAAATTTCCGGAAAGTGTTTCTCCTTTCCGGATTTCGCATGAACTTTCGGAAGTTCTTCACCAAAAGGCTTTCTTCATCTTCATCCTCATCCTCTTGGCACTCCTTCTTTGATTTTAATGTCAACGCCTTCTTCTTTGGCTCCTTGTTGTATTCATCATGTTGGATTTTGAGTTCTACCTCATGGGTTTTGAGATTCCCAATGAGACTCTCAACTTGGAGCGTCCTTACATTGTGCGATTCTGAAATGGCCGTCACCTTCGGGTTGAATTTTGGTGGAAGGGAACGAAGGATCTTTCGGACCAAGTCGCCATTGGAGAAGGTCTTTCCAAGAGCTTTGGAGGCATTGACGATCTTGGTGAAGCGCGTGTACATGCCATCAACATCTTCACTTTCATCCATCCGGAATTTTTCATATTCCGACTCAAGTTGAAAAAGCTTTGAATCTTTAACCTGCGATGTACCTTCATGAGTAACTTCCAAATGATTCCAAATTTCATATGCAGTAGTACACACAGAAATTCTATTAAATTCATTTCTATCTAACGCACAAAATAAAGCATTCATAGCCTTGGCGTTATTTTTGCATTTTAGCTTATCCCTATCATCCCATTTATCTTTTGGTTTATCTAAAGTTATCTCTCCAACTACAAATGTAGGAGGAGAGTATTCCTCTTCTACCATATTCCATACCTCAATATCTAGGGTCATAAGAAAACATCTCATCCTATTTTTTCAGTAATTATAATCTGACCCGGTAAAGAGTGGAGGTCTACTAATTCCCTGACCCTCGGAAAAAGCGAGATCATAAGACGCCATTATTCCTGGTTTTTAAACCGTTTGGAATAACCTACCTCTGATACCACTTGTTGGATCTTACGACGCCCTTAGAGGGGGGGGGGGGGGGTGAATAAGGGGAATAAAAATCTTCTTTATAATTTTAGACAATTTACTAAATTATTTTGAGTAATTTAGAATGAAATAACAATTTGACTTAAAGGAGGAAACAATTGTAATTTGCAATTTTATAAATTATGCCAAATGATAGAAATCAAGTAAACACAGAAAGAGACATGATTATATTATATAAAGAATGTGTTTACATAAATTGATTTCAATATCGCTTGAAATCGGAGGCGTATAAAGTAATACAATTTTTCTTTTTCTATACCGACTTGTATCCCCACAAACCGGTTGACTTTAGCATATCCTTCTCCGGATAAGGCCTCAAGCCGCTCTAGCCAATCCTTCCCCGGATATGGCCTCGAGCACCCCCTAAATCTAATCACCTAGAACTAGTCGCCAACACAAGGCGAATTCCTCCCTAAGTCCTACCTAGACCTAGTCGCCAACACAAGGCGAATTAACTAAACGATTACAAAAAGTATGAAATGAAAATAAAGATAACAATAATAAAACTAGGCGAATTCCCCCCTAAGTCCTACCTAGACCTAGTCGCTAACACAAGGCGAATTAACTAAACGATTACAAAAAATATGGAATGAAAATAAAGATAACAATAATAAAACTCTCTATATGAGATCTGAAGATGAGGATGAAGGATCGCTGTAGCATAAGCGAGGTTGAAGCGATCGTCCTTCGGATGTAGCGTGACGTTGTCCTCCTCCAGAATTCTCCTTAAGCTTTTTGTGGGAGATCCATCTTCGGCAGCATAACAGCAATAGAATTGTGGTACTTGCAACCTCTCTGGGATGGATTGCCAAAACGAGAAGCAAAGCTCCAATATATAGAACTTCTCGTTAGCGCCTGCGGTAGCGTTCGTGTGGAGCGGTTGCGAAACCGTCGGCGGCGTGGCGCTGTGCACGAACTTGAGATAGCGCCTGGCGGTAGCGCTAGCGCTGGCGGTTGCGAAACCGTCGGTGGCGTGGCAGAACAAACTTTCGTCGAACGGAATTTTCGTCGAACGAAAATTTTCGTCGAACGGAGCTTCAAGTTCGTCGAACGGAAATTTCGTCGAACGAAAAGTTTCGTCGAACGGAGCTTCAAGTTCGTCGAACGAGCTAGCGCCTGGCGGTAGCGCTAGCGCTGGCGGTAGTGCATTGTTTGAGATTTTTGAATTCAGCAGCTTTCTACCTGTGGAGTATTGCACTTATAGTTCCTGCACACTATAAACACACGACAAGCAAGATCAAATACAATTTGGGATTTGTTATTCTCAAACAAAGGGATGTGACACACATGTCCAACAGTCCTAACAACAACTTATTTGATCAATCGAATGCCCTCGCGAGTATTGGATTGGAAGTCTCCGATTAAGGTGTTGCGAGGGAAGAATGAAGAGATTTTACCTTTCAGGACCTTTGGTTGTGTATGCTTTGTACATGATAATAGACCCAATGTGGGAAAGCTAGATACAAGGGCTCTAAAGTGTGTTTTTGTTGGGTATTCGGCTACCCAAAAGGGGTACGTGCGTTGGAGTCCAGTGGAAAGAAAATTATTCGTCAGTATGGATGTCACATTTAAAGAATGTGAGTCATATTATTCTTCTTCAGTTGACTCACCACTAGAGGACCCACTCGTAACAAACAATATGATGCGAGAGGTGGAGGATAACAGTGGTGGTGAGAAATGGATAGTGAGTATCCCTTATCCACTAATGCAAAAGGGCATAGAGTCAGATGTGACACCGGTACATAAAGAGCATGACTTTGCGGATAGAAGACCTCGAGTTCAGGGGGAGCTAAGAGTGTATACAAGGAGGCAACAGAATAAGGCTGTAATACCTATAATGCCCACAGTACCACTTGTGCCAAGTCCCTTGTCTCCACCTACCCCGACTCCTGAGGCACCTACTCCAACCACCTCAATCTCTGAATTTACAGGTGATATAGTTTCTCATCCCACTATTCCCACTCCCACACCCGTAAGGAGGAGTTCCCGCAGGAATGCGGGAGTCTCACCTGATCGATACGGTTTTCCTCGTGATATTGCCCAATTTGTTTCCTACTCTCATATATCACCTATACATGGAGCATTCATTGCATCTTTGGACATTGTCTCTATTCCTAAGTGTTGGCAGGTTGCTAAGGAAGATCCACAGTGGGAAACTGCAATGCTAGAAGAACTTGGGGCATTGGAAAAGAATAAAACATGAGATCTCGTGTCGCTACCACCAGGCAAAAGGGAAGTTGGGTGCAAGTGAGTTTTCACTATGAAACAAAACCCAGAGGGTCTGGTTGAGCGCTACAAAGCTCGATTAGTAGCAAAAGGATACTGCCAGACTTATGACATTGATTAAGATGAGACATTTGCACCCGTCGCAAAGATGAGCACAGTGCGGACACTGATATCCTTGGCAGCAAATGAGGGATGAAAATTACATCAGCTTGACGTGAAGAATGCTTTTCTTCATGTGGATTTATTGGAAGAGGTGTACATGTAGGTACCACCGAGCTTTGGAACGAACCAAACTGCAGGAAAGGTGTGCAGACTCAAGAAGTCTCTATATGGGCTAAAATAGTCTCCTCGAGCCTGATTTGACAAGTTTAGGTGAGCTATGGTTATCATGAGATATCAGCAAACCAATGCTGACCATACAGTGTTCTTTAAACGACATGAAGTTCACACCACAATGCTCGTTGTGTATGTGGATGACATGATTATTACTGGTGATGATGAAAACGAAATTGATCAGCTGAAGACGAAGTTGGGCAAAGAATTTGAGGTAAAGGACTTGGGGCAGCTAAGATACTTCATGGGGATTGAAGTAGCTCATGGTGCAGGGGGGATCGTTCTATCCCAACGGAAGTATGTGCTAGATTTGCTCAAAGAGACAGGGATGTTGGGGTGCAGACCTGCAGTTGCCCCTATTGATCAAAAGAACAAGCTCAGTGCTGAGGCAAGAGAACCAATTGATAGAGAGAGGTACCAAAGGTTGGTAGGCCGCTTAATATATCTGAGCCATACACGTCCCGACATAGCTTTCGCCGTAAGTGTGGTGGCCCGCTATATGTATGATCTTAGGAAAGGTCACATGGATGTCGTTTATCAGATCCTTAGGTACTTGAAGAGTGCACCAGGAAAGGGGCTGATATTCCGGAAGAATGAGCATTTAAACATTGAGGGCTATTGTGATTCTGACTGGGCTAGTTGTGCTGATGACAGAGGTCCACGTCAGGATATTGCATGATTGTAGGAGGGCAATCTAGTCTCCTGGAGAAGCAAGAAGCAGACCGTAGTTGCGAGATCTACATCCGAGGCAGAGTACAGGGCCATGACATTAGGTGTGGGAGAAATGTTATGGTTAAAAGCCCTGCTGGTTGAACTTAAGACAAATCAAGGAGGAAAAATGACATTGTGGTGTGACAGCAAGTCAGCTATTAGCATTGCAAATAATCCCGTCCATCATGACAGAACTAAGCATATAGAAATCGACAGATTCTTCATCAAGGAGAAGTTGGATAGCGGGGTACTGAAGTTTGGACATGTGGTTGCAAAAGACCAAGTGGCCGATTGTCTAAGTAAATGACTTAACTCACTGGATTTATCGTGGTTGTGTGACAAGATGAGTTTAGTGGATATCTTTCACCCACATTGAGGGGGAGTGTTGGTAATTGGTGTGCGTTTAGCACCAATTGGTGTGCGGTTAGCACTAATTGATGTGCGTATAGCCAACTCCTCCTTTTGTATTTAGTCCCACATCTCAGATCATGTATTTGGTTTCTCTCTTATGTGTATATATATGGGTGCAATGTAACATTGTAAGGATATCATAAATTAATAAGAAAAAGTATATTTATTTCAACTGTTATTTTTTTTATAAACTTTAAAATTGTGTTTCTACTTTGTTTTTTTTTTCAAGTCATCCAATAATTAGCATGCAAAAAAACCGCACCACATCGAGGCCACACCGCAAACTTTCGGTGCGGTGTCCAAAACCGCAACCTTGTTATGCGATTGCGGTTTGAGCTTGTATGTATGTACATATGTTTTCTCCACGTCCCCCCCCCCCCCCCCCCCTCTCTTTAAAGTGAAATGACAAACAATTTACACTTTTCTGGATTTTTGTGTTGGCACTGGTGGTTTTTTGTTATTTGCCTAATTTATGATATACATGTCTAGGTCATAGTTCCACCTGATGGATATTTGAAGGCCGTGAGGGATCTCTGTTCCAAGCACAACATTTTGATGATTGCTGATGAAATTCAAACCGGTATAGCTCGCACTGGAAAAATGCTTGCTTGTGATTGGGAAAACATCCGGCCTGATCTTGTGGTGAGCTTTTTGTTTTTAATTTAGGCTCCATTTAGGACAACTATGGCGTTTGAGCGGCGTCGGTGCGAACCTGTAGTAGTAAGTGCATTGATGGTGGTTTACCTGCATTTTGAACTTTCATGATAGCTTCTTCGGGCCCAAGTGATGGCGGTTTACCTACATTTTGTAAAATAACATTCATGACTACACCTACTCAAACATTACATGCGTTTTTCATAACTGCATTCAGTCACTACTACTCTCTACCGCTCTTCCATACAAGGCCTAATTTTTATTTTGAGAAGAGCTATTTTGGATGTGATATCTGTATGCGCATCTGCGTAATTTTCTTCAAAGGTACTTACCCATCAGGCTATGGTTGTACAGTTAATATTCTCTTATCGCCAAAGCATGTCCAAGTATAGTTGTGGCTATTATCAACATGATGCTCCGCTCGAAAGCGGATCGAAATTAATTAGGTACTAGACAACGAAAATTAGAATAACCACTATTGAGAGACAAAGTCGAGTAGGATCGAACACCAATTCATTCCAAGAACGACCACATCACTACCAATTGAGCAAAGATAAGCACATCGTTAGAAATGTCGGGATAATATATATAGTTTTTTTAATTTAATTTCGAGCTGTCTTAATCAAATCCAAGGTTGTCTTGAATAAAAAATCAAGCCGAGTTTTGACTCGTGGCTTGGATTGTTTGGGTTCTATCCGAATCAGAATCAGGCCAATTTTCGATCTCCGTGCCACCATATAAGCCGCATATATACAGCTTTTACCTATAATTTCATATTATCAATCTAAGCTCAATATTTATCTGCTATAGATCTTAGGGAAGGCATTAGGTGCTGGAGTTTTACCTGTTAGTGCTGTGCTTTCTGACAAGGATGTCATGCTTTGCATCAAACCTGGAGAACATGGCAGGTACTCTACATCTTGCCTGGAGAAAGATTATATTTGGAATGGTTTGTAAATTTGACATTTTTGATAGGAAACGTGCTCAAGAAAATCTAAGTATTTGTAAAAATGAATAGTTGGTAATCTGAATGAAATCTCTGCAAATCAATATTCATCTGCATGGTGTTACTCAAGATTTATTAATTTACTATTTTGAATTTTTCAGCACATTTGGTGGAAATCCTTTGGCAAGTGCCGTTGCCATTGCTGCATTAGAAGTTATTATTGAAGAAGGACTTGAACAAAGGTACTTTATTTGTTTTGTTAAATGCCAGTGATAAATATGTTTGTAAATTATTAACTAAAAGTAATGTGTCGCTGGTGCGTATGATTTGATTTGGGCATCTCCTATTAGAGTTATTTACTATAAAACGCGGTTTGCAATTAAATTAGTTGATGGACGATGATACTCATACGCACTTGACGACCCTCACGGTGAGACAAGATTCAGTTTTGTCTCTCCAAGTTTATCTTTTATTATATGTATTTCTAATTAGTATAGTCTTTTATGTAATTCTATGATATTTTAGTACTTTTTAAATGAGAGTTTTTCTTTCCCTATATAAGGGAATTTAGTTGGAGCTTAGGGTGCTCTTGGAGTTTTTTTGTATTTCTTTTCGAGAGTTCTTAGAGGGAACCTACTCTCAAAAGCATAGGCATGAGCTTGCCTCGTGAGTTTGTATCTCTTTAGTCTTTTCTCACTCGAGTGTGATCTTCATCCATGTTCGTATCGATTAGTCCGACATGTTACTCTCTGCTCCGACTATCATCGCTGTTGGGATCCAACTCCTATACTTCCTCCCTCGTCATGGACTAATCTCGCTGCCAGCTTACCCCTCACTAGGTGACTACTATGCACACAAATATCCATGTCATGTGTCATGGGATTTAGACCGCCATTGAGGCCAGGCAACCTTCTCTTCCCTCTTCCTCTGGTCCATCGTCCCTACCATCATCACCACTCTAACAGCCCGCACCTCCTCCCCTATGCCCTGAACACCACATCCAACCCTTCCTTACCTCACACACCACCAACACTATCGATGCCACTGCCTGTAGCTCCAGATCCTTCCACCTTCCAAAGTGCAACATCCTTAACCTCACATTTCCCTATATCGTCAAGTTCTAGGTCCGACCACCTTCCCTCGCGCAGCCTCCTAAACCTCCCAAGGTTCAACACTGATACTTATGATTCTAGAGTAGACCACCTTCTCATATATGATCTCCTTAACCCCCAGGGCTCAGCATCGTCACATGCAACTTCAGAGCCAACCACCTTCCTCGACCAGGGCTCCTGCCTCTTTTCCCTTGAACAAACTTCATTGCTCTTGGAACTGACACCCCAAACTCAATTGTTCTTTTCCAGCTTATCTACCACTGTGTGTAACATCCCGAATTCGATGAGGGTAGTCCGGTGAGAGCGAGGAGTGTCTTTGAGGGCAATGAAGCTTGGACAAAGGCTGCTCTTGATAGGCATCTTGGATGACATTTTTTTAGGTGAAAGGAGGTATGGATTGATGATAGCACCGACTATCGAATCTGATTTCATTAAAAGAAAGATGCTGGGATACGACTCGTGAGGTATGCTCCTCTCAAAGCCTCTCTCCAAATGTGTGGCAATCCTATAAGAGTCCAAAGATAATCCTAAGATTCCCCCACTCCCTTATATAGATGAGAGTGGATATACATCAATATTATCACAATGTCACTAGGGATACGTATGTAAATAGAGAAACACATGCGATATTAAGGTGACGACACTCGGCGAGATAGTAGTGGGTCCGAGGAGTTGTAATCGTATCAATACCCCCTCTCTCGAAAATCAACCTTGTCCTCAAGGTAAGGCCCTAATGGGTCGTCAACAAGCTTAAGTGGATCCAAGTTCGCAAAGTCGGTGTTGTCATCTTCGACATTGATCAATAAGCTTAGTTCCTTAAGAGTGCATTTGTGTGTTGGCAAGTACGGATTCTTACAACCAAAACATATGCCATACTAGCGGATCCCTAGGTACTCTTGGTGGGATAAGCGTTGGGGTGTTGGCGGTATTGTCAATGGCTGAACTAGCTAAGGTGGTGGCGGACCGATCAACAGAGGTCCAGCTAGATGTGGCGGATCCAGTCGATGGAGTGGTGGCTGAGGTTGGTGGGGTGCCTGGTAGGCGAGGGTGGTTTGGTTGTGTAGAGAGTGGATGAGTTGTGAACATGAAGATGCGCCCGAATGTGAGACTGCAGACACTATTGAAACTACCCAGGTAATGACCCGGTGCAGGGACTGTTGCGTCTGTGGTGACCTCGATGAACTTTGTGATGTTGGATACAACATTTTCCGACTGACGAGCAGAGCTGATGCGCTCATACGCATTGTTCGCTTCACGCGTGTTGTAGTGAAGAAATTCCTCCTTAAGTGTGGGGCGGAAGAGATCTAAAATATTTTTGCACGTCCAACTCACCCAGTGGAGCGCGGAGCCTTTTGTGCAGATTCTCGCCGTCGAGACCTTCTGGTTGGCAGAGGTGGATTGGAGATCGAAGAATTGTTCGGTGCGGGTGGTTCAATCTAGGGGGCCAGTGTCGTGGTACCAAGATCTGAATACGGTGAAGGTGGGTCAGGTGAATATCCTCGGCGTGGTGTAGGAACTCCATGTAGTCAATAGTGGGCCTGTAGGAGGGAAGCGGTAGAGGAGGGACGAAGGTATCGATTGTTGATTGATGGCTATGGCTGCGAGCTCATGGTGGAGGAGCATTGGTTCTTCTAACCGAGCTTCTAGTTGATCCAAGCTAGTGGAATCAGTGGAGATTGAAGCAGAGGCGTCCTCGTCGACGCAAATGATCATGGAGAGGGTTGTGGGCATGAAGGGAAGGAACCATATGGGGTGCAATGACGACTGGTGGCTTACAGTGAGCATGAGGCCTGCGTTGATGTTGAACGCTAACGATGATGGATCGTTCATGCGTGGAAGCATGATGACAATGCACGCACGTTATGCACATGAAGATCTGGTCATCTAGTGGTGGAACACGAACGAGAGGGATTGGGGATGTCGTCGAGTTGGGCTAGGCTGGTGAGCAGGCAATCATTCTGAGCAGGAGGTCCGATCGGTCACCTGATCGGTTGCTGCGGTGCAGAAGGAGCTCAGGATCAAGACTCACCGGAGGAACGAAAGCGAAATCACCTAATCAGGGAAACGGGAGCGTGGAAGCTGCTTGCCAAGGATTTACGAGGTATTTGATAAGGCGCCGTACGATCTTGAGAAGGAAGAAGAAAGTGTTACTTGACTGAACCATAATGGTTGGGGATCTTGGCGGCCAGCCGAGATGGACAGGTTGGACCAATTTATAGAACCAATTATTGAAAAAAAAAACAAGCTTTTGAAAACCGGACCGGACCGGCCGGTCCGACCGGTCAGACCGCGGACCGGACAACCAGCCGGTCCGGTCCAGGTGAGAAACCGGTGCCATCCGCGGACCGCTCTGGAACCGCGGAACCGGGCGGGCAGACCGGTGGGCCGGGAACCGGGCACGGTTTTAAGTAACCGGACGGGCCAAGGCCCAAAAGTTTAACAGCAGAAAATGCGCAGCCGACAGGTTTCGAACTCACGCCAACTCCAGATTATTGGAAGATTCGACCACCAGACCAACTGGTTTTTGTTGTTTTAGTTTACAATATATTATATACATATAAATATTAACGTATATATAAAATAAATTAATTTAATTAATATATACATTTATATAAATATAATTTAAATATCTTTTTATATATTATTATATTAACATATTAAATTATCTTTTAAAAATTAGAGTTTACGATATATTTGTAATATATACATATATCTATCGTTCAAATAAAATTTAGACTCCGTTTGACACGGCGGTGACGGTTATAAATGCGGTGGTTATGAACCGTCGTTCGTTCTTGAACGCTCGACCTTATCTAAGAAACTTCATTCACTTTTATGTTCAAAAATCAAAAGTCAAAACTATTTTTATTTTCTTGATTGTGGTTTTAATTGTTGCCATGCCAACCATCTATTCTATTAGCAAAAACACTGTACCAAACGAAGTCTTAAAAGTATACGAAAATAATGATAATGAATGTCATTTTTATTTCTAACACAATATAATGATAATAAAATACCAATTTATAAACAATTTTTCAATATAATGCTAATTATTTTTATTTTCCAATATATATATATTTATATTTATATATATATATAACGGTTCGACCCCGGTTAAACCGGTTGGACCGGTTCAACCTTAAACCTTTCCCTCCGCCGGTTTGATGTCCGGTCCGGTTTTCAAAACCAAGAAAAAAAATCATTAAAAGAAAGATGTGAGGATAAAACTAACAAGGTATGCTCACACCTAGCTTCCGAGAGTTGGTTCCCTCTCAAAGCCTCTCTCCAAATGTGAGATAATCCTACAAGACACCAAAGATAATCCTAAGACTCCTCTCCACTCCCTTATATACGGGAGAATGAGCATACATCAAAATTACCAAAATAACTAAATAGAGAAGCACATGCGATACTAGGTTGACGGCGCTCGGCGGGGCAGCAATGAGTCCAGGGAGTCGTAATCGTATCAATTGAATTGAATCTCACATCAAAGTTGTAGGGAAAATTATTGAGCATATTCTATGGTTAGTGACCTTTTAAGAAGTATTCATAGACCACCTTAGGAAAAAAATAAAACCATGAGGTTCAACTTACTATGGGCTAAGTTGAATCAAAGTGTGCAATACCTCAAATATTGTGGGTTGAATTATTACATATTGTATCAGAGCCAAATCTTTTGTAGTACACCACGCACGTCGACACTCTTTCCTCCAACGATTTCACAGGTCACTTCCTCACGATGGTTCCCAACAATCACATCCCACAGATCCCGCCCCATCATCCGCACAACGCTTCTCCCTATCACTCTCCCAGGTACCACACTGATCACTCCCCATCTTTTCAATTCCTTCGGCTTCACATTCCTAGTCTATCATGCCCCTATTCTACCCTTAGATCACACTTTCCTAAGCATGAATTCTTCAAACCCACTGACCCCATCATATTGCTGTCAGCATTCCGCCCTGACAATATCCGCTGCTAGTCATCTTGATTTTATACGCAGTTAAAATCATTAATGATCCAAACAAATGTAATAGGTTGTCATCAGGCGCCAAAGGACTATCACCGCATATTTTCTGTAGTTTCCCTTCTATCAAATATTTTTATAAAGCTTTGACTTTGTGGACAAGTTCAATTTCAAGATGGGTGTATTGATATATATGCATGCTCTCGGATGACTCTCATGGCAAGAGAAGATTCAGTGTCTCGAGTTTGTATTTTTCTTTTCCTATTATAGTGCATTCATCAGTTAGTGTTTGAACACGATTATGACTAAAAAGTGAAGCCTTCTCTGGGCTCTTCCTCTTATGGGATGCTTGAGAAATTGCATCATGTTGTTCAGTCTTTGATCATCGACCTTGATGGTTCAGCATAACGACACTAGGATTCATTAGTTTTCTTGGAGTTTCATATTTGTTTTTCTACTCTGCTGTGTATCTTGCATCAGCCAGTACTGCCAGTAGCAATGAAAAAGTACATTTGATGCATTCTCATATAACTTTTGTTGTAATTGGATGAAAGTAACATTTATTTATCTCTTTGCAGGGCTGTTGATCTAGGTCATGAATTTAGGGATCAGTTGATGAAGATTCAACAGAAATTCCCCCAAATTATAAAAGAAGTTCGAGGGAAAGGTTTACTCAATGCAGTAGACCTTCAAAGTGAAGCCCTTTCTCCTGTATCGGCTTATGATTTGTGCCTTAAGCTGAAGGAAAGAGGCATTCTAGCCAAGCCTACTCATGACACCATCATTCGTCTCGCTCCTCCGCTCTGTATTAGGTAAGCAGTTAATAATTATATGAATTAAATTTTTTTTCTTGAAGAAATTGAAGGAGTGGAATGAAACTGGTAAAGAAATGAAACTAGTTCCACCTACTTATTTGGTTGAGGAGAAATTGGGTGAGAAAATATCTTTTTTCTCTTGTTTGGTTGATGAAAAGTTAATATTTTTCTTGCAAGGGAGAAGACATAAGTCACAATTATTACCCAATAATTTTTTTCTCTTCAAGTTTTCATTAGCATTGGGTAAGAAATTGTCAATGAAAAATTGTGTTTTGTTCACATTTCTTAGGAAAATACAAACCTATCAATTACATTAGAACCAAACACCCAATGTGTAATTAGACAAAAATATGATTTCATTCCCTTAATTTTGTAACAACTTTAGTCCCTAAATTACATTTTTGCATGACTCTGGTCCCTAAACTTTGCAAATCAACATTTTTGCATGGCAAGAGGGACCTATTTCGCTCAATTTGCAGAGTTGAGAAACCAAAATCATGCAAACAAATAGGTCATGGACTAAAAAAGTTACAAAATTGAGGGTCTGGAATCATATTTTTTCCCATGTAATTATGAATGAACTTACAAATAATTGCTTTCCCTCCGATCTCTTCAAACCGTATAAAGCAGTAGTGTTGTTCTAGTTAGAAAAGTATGTTGATCTTAGAAAACTATGATATTATTGAAGAAGACTGAGTGACCATATTTTACCTCCTAATTTGAGTTCTTATCAAGAGATTAGTTCTTCTTTCAGCATCTAACAATTCTTACCCTCACAAACTCAGCATCCATGTTCCAAATTTCTAATTTTGGATCTTCTCGGTTTTTAGTCGGGAGGAACTCGGTGAAGCATCGAAGGCTTTGAAAGACGTTCTTGAGACCGATCTACCAAAGATGCAGAAACAAAAACGGAAATCCGACGCACCGGCCGCCAAGCAAAGCTGTGACAGATGCGGCCGGGCGGTGTAGTTTCATATGCAGCTCAATTTCACAGAAAGTAATTGCAAGTTAATTTCTGTGACTTGGAGAGCTTTTGTTAGGTGAGTAAATAGTGTTGAAGCCTCTGCCACTTATCTATAAGGTATCTTGTTTGTTATTATTCTAAACTGTTTGAGACTAAACTTATGTCCCCCTATGACTTTAGTGTCAACACTATGTTGACCTAGTAGTGCTTGGATATTCTGGATGATTTAAAATTTTCCATCTTTAGTTGACTTTGATGTTATCTTGACTAAGGATATGTTGTCAGTACTGTTTTTTCTTTAACTTTAAAAAACTGAAAATAATTTACATTTTTTTCTTTAATTTTAAAAAACGTGCTCTCATAGGAGCAGAGCTCCCTCACGATCTCAGTTAAGGATAGGGGTGAAGCCCCCTGCCTGTCACCAATGTGTTTGTGTATTATATATATATATATATATGGCTATGCACAGGGGTGGATCTAAGAGGGGCGGGTTTGGGCCCGGGTCCCCCCAAGAATTTTTGCAAAATGGATGATGAATTTGAATTTCTTTCATCGAGACGATGAGTTTTGACTACTTATACGTCAAAAACGGTGGCCGAATGATGGAGAAAAGGCTTCGGAAAGGCGGAGACTTTCAAAGTTGTTTTTGGTTGGAAGAAGAGGAAGATGACAAGACAGCTAGTTTATTTAATTTTTGTGGAGCTTACATGTGTAAATATAGTTGAGATAGCTACAACCAAATTTGAAATCCCTGACTCCACTTTCTTCTCTACTCATAGCTTCTTCGGTGAAAGAAACACATCTTCAGCACGATATAGCGCGACATCTTCTTAATGCACAACGTAATCATCTCTGTTTTCGTCTACGGAGGTCCGATCCGACCAAACACTACTTCATGTTTCAGTTCATGAAAACAAAAAAATACTATTTTCTAATCTTGAATAGATGGAATTTCTTCATTATCTTTCGGTTGATAATTATTTATTAGTAAATATTATACATTATATATATATATATATATGGGTATGCTGGAAATCCGCGCAGCGCAGATTTTCACTATATCCGCGCGTTCGTCGAACTCGGGCTCCGTTCGACGAAAACGGGGCTCCGTTCGACTAAAACTATATGTTTATATCCGCAATGCCCGTGTTCATCGAACGGAGGCCGTCGTTAGCCCGTCGTTCGTCGATCGAAGTCAGCTCGTGTTCGTCGAACGGAGCCCGCCGTTAGGCCGCCGTTCGTCGATCGAAGCCAGCCCGCGTTCGTCGAACGGAGCCCGCCGTTAGCCCGCCGTTCGTCGATCGAAGCCATTCCACGTTCGTCGATAGTCAATCGCGGCCATTCGCCGTTCGTCGAACGGAGTCCGCCGTTAGCCCACCGTTCGTCGATCGAAGCCAGCCCGTGTTCGTCGAACGGAGCCCGCCGTTCGTCGATCGAAGTCATTCCACGTCGTCGATCGTCGATCTTGTCCATTCGCCGTTCGTCGATCGGCGAATGGCCACGTTCAACGAACACGATCGACGAACGGCGAATAAGCTTCGATCTTTAGCCCGCGTTGGTCGATCGAATATTATTCGTCGATCGTGGTTCGGAGCCATGTTCGTCAAACGGAGCCCCGTGTTCGTCGAACGGAGCCCGCGTTCGTCGAATGCGCGGATATAGGGAAACTCCGCGCAGCGCGAATATACATTAATCCAAATATATATATATATATATATATATATATATATATATATATATATATATATATATTTGGATTCATTTGTGCAAACAAATATTGGTGCAAGGAGAAGATTTGTATGAATTTATTTGAACATGTGAATCTCTCTTTTCCTCCATTTATATTTTATAATTTGTATCCATATTTTTATAAATGAATCACTTAGATACCCTGCCTTGCAAATGAATCTATAATTGAGTTGATTTTCTAATTAGTATTTTTTTTATATGATCCTCTAATTAATACTTTTTATAGATATATGCATTAATTATATAAATATTTTGTAGGCTGTATTTTTTTATTAGTGCGGCGACTTCATTTATTTTTGAAATTCAAAACACAGAATTGTCTTCGTTAACTACGAGTTTTTCAAACTTTTTGAAAAGTCTGAGCCCTCCTTGTTGAAATTCCTAAATCCGCCCTTGGCTATGTATTTGAATTCCATAATAATTTGGACTGTAGTTAAGAATAATTGAATGATTCACTAGAACGGATCTTTTGCTACTTGGAGGGATATGAGATATCAGAAAAGTACGTGGACGATAGAAATTGGGCAATGTTATAAGCACATCAGTTTTGGCTATTCGCACATCAATTTCTACGAGTTATTACGCGCCTTTTAAAAATATGTCTTGTACATGCATTTTTCGGAAAAGTATTCAACATGAAAATTGTAGATCTCGTCGAGATCTACAACTATCGTGTTGAACACTTTTCCTAAAAATGCACCCACAAGGCGTATTGTCGCTCTGATCTTAACTACAACGATTTTTGAAAATACATCTTGTACATGCATTTTTAGGAAAAGTTTTCAACACGAAAGTTGTAGATCTCTACGAGATCTATAATTTTCATGTTGAACACTTTTCCTAAAAATACATGTATAAGGCTTATTTTCAAAAGACGCGTGATAATTCATAGAAGTTTGTGTGCGAATAATAATAATAATAATATAAGCCAATTAATTTAGAGCAATGTTATAAGCACGCCTATTTTGGCTGTATGCAGGCCGTGGATATATGAGGCTGCCAATTATTTCATGCAGGCCAAATTTAATATATGTAGGCCAATTATTTCATGCCCAAAATTGATGTAGGGCGTTGTTTCCTGCAGCAGTTGGAATGTTTTTATTTTGTCATTAAATCTGAAGCTTGATGTCTTAATACAGATGAAATCCTTTAGATGTTAGTCGCAGGTGGAATTGGCGGCGGAGATGGTCGCCGGCGGAGGCTGGAGATTGTCGCCTACGGAGGCGGCGAAGATGGTTGCGGGCGGCTGCGGAGTCGCGATGACAAAGATGGACGCGGGCGGGGGCGGAGATGGTCGCCGTCCATGGCCTGCATGTTAAAAAAAAATGAGTTTTTATTTTTAAATGCGGCCTGCCAAAACAGAGGCATGCGTGTAACATTGCTCTTAATTTATTGCGATTAATATTGGCAATGATCACGAAATAATATTCTAAAATATGATGTAAGCCGGCTGAATTTACTATCATTCGGATGGAAAATTTTTTGGTACCTCAAACGTATAGGAAAAACGTGCGTCATTTAAATAGCCCCCAAAATGTCGGGCCCACCTCCCTTTCTCTTCCAAAGGCAAAATTTCATATTTCCCTCCCTTCCGGCTCTTCCCGCTAACCTTCTAGCTCCCCGACGGAAAATTCCTGGCCTGAAAACCCTGTGTGTAATCCGGCGGCCTCTGAACCCGGACCCTCCATTACCATCCAGGACCTCGACGCATCATCCTAGCCTGAAAACCCGGCCACTCTTTAGTCGGCTTCTGAATCCGGACCTTGACGCAGTTCCTGGACCTGCCATTACTGGGCTTCCTTCTCCTCCCCCGTGGATTTTCGAGTTTCAGTCCCTGTGATCTACTCTAAAATCATGTTTTCAAGTCCTGAAATTTTTGAACCCGAGCTCCCGCAAGTGGAGGAGCAGGTAATTTCTGAAGAGCTCCCGCAAGTTGAGGAGCAGGTAATTTCTGAAGAGCTCCCGCAGCAGGTAATTTCTTTCTTTTTTTGTGTAATCTGAGTGTCTTCCGGTCGGATTTACTAGAGAATATGCAACGTGGTAGCTACGTCCGACCGGATATAGTCAGTGATTTTTTTATGTAACCTGCGTGTCTTCCGGTCGGATTTAATAGACAATATGCAACGTTGTAGCTACGTCCGACCGGATATAGTCTGTTCTTTCCTGGATTTCCTGCAGACAGAAAACTGTATGTTCATGTTTAATTTTATCATTTTTTTCATGTAGCCAAGCTCCGCTGTTGTTTTCCCAACAGTGCATTCAGAGGTAGATGCGTACAAGTTATATTGCGATTACGCTCACCGTGTTGGTTTTAGCGTTCGTAAGCAACATATTTGGTACTGGACACATACTCGGATTATAAAGATTAGAGAGTACTCGTGTTCCAAAGCTAGTTTGAAGCGCTCCCTTCCAACCGTGCAAGGTGCCGAAGGTTCAAAGAAATATCACAAACTAGATACTCGCACTGGATGTAAGGCATGCATACAGTTCACCGCAGATGTAGAGGGAAAGAATTGGAAAGTAACCAAATTTGTTGAAGAGCACAATCATCCTTTGGTTTTGGAAAAGGATATTCATTTGTTGCGGTCTAACCGGAAAGTATCCGATGATCAAGGCAGTCTTCTGAAGAATTTAACTGGAGTAGGCATAAGGACGTCTGATGCGTACAGGTTTATTGCCGGGGAGGTGGGTGGTTTTGAAAACGTTGGATTTTCAAAAAGCGATGCGTACAACTATGTTTAGCGAGAAAGAGCTGCACTTATAGAAGCCGGCGACTCGAATAGTTTGTTGAAACTATTTAAGGATAGACAAATGGAAGATAGTTTGTTTTCTTTTGATGTCCAAACCGATGAGTTTAATAGGCTTACAAATTTTTTTTGGATGGACGGTCGTAGTAAAATTGACTACGACAGTTTTGGCGATGTGATTATTTTTGATACAACCTATCGCCTTAACAAATATAACTTAGCTTGTGCTCCTTTCATCGCGGTGAATCATCATTGACAAAATGTGTTAGGTGGTGGGGCTTTTATAGCCGCGGAGACAATTGAATCTTTTTGCTGGGTATTTGAGACGTTTTTGAGATTTGTTGGCGGGAAGCAACCAACAACAATATTCACAGATCAAGATCAAGCCATGGCGGTTGCGATTGCTAGAGTTTTCAACATTAGTCGTCACAGGCTGTGTCAGTGGCATATTTCCAAAAAAGCCCCGTCTAAGGTGCCAACCTTCAACCATGACAAGAGTATACGATCCTTATTTTATCATTGCATGAGCAAATGTGATTCGGAGAGTGAGTTCGATGCTCATTGGAATGCAATGATTTCAAAGGGACACTTGGAGAATAACAGGTGGTTGGAGGATCTACACAAAGTTAGAAGTAAGTGGTCAACAACCTTTAATAAGGATATCTTAGACTTGGGTATATTATCCACCCAAAGAAGTGAATCCGCCAACAACGGTTTGCATGGATGTTCAAAAGCCACAAGTTCATTAGTTGATTGATTTAATGGGATGGAAAAGCTAGTTTCATCTTGGCGACGATCGGAACAAGAAGAGGACTTCAAATGCAAGGAAGGTAACATTACTCTAAAGTTTAAAAACGGTTTGCATGTTAAACAAGCTTCAAAAATATACACAAGAAAGATGTTCTCTATCTTTGAAAAAATATATATTGAAGGTGCAATCAGTGTGAGCATCATATCGGAGATCCAAAACAATGAAAATGAGGTTATATTTGTTACTAGGCATTGTGATGGGGCAGAACATGATAAAAAATGGATTGTCAAGCTTGATCCAACCACCTTCGATGCAGAGTGTTCCTGCAAAGAATTTGAAACAAAGGGGATGCTATGTCAACATATCCTAAAGGTGTACATTTCAAAAAATTTGAAGCATATTAACCCTAAGTACATGATTAAAAGGTTTAGTCGCACGACCAAACAGGATTTGTACTTTTCAAAGAGACCATGCCCGACTGTGTTGGATTCGAATGTACTGTTTAGAAGTCATCTAATGCGTTTTGCATATGAGTTGACAAGAAATGTTGAGAATTGTACCGCTGCGAAGGAGCATGTAATAAATGTTATGTCTGAGTTGGGACGGACGACCTCCGAAATGGTTGAGAGGGATGCAACGATGAGAAAATGTTTGGTTGCTGATGATAAGGAAGGAAAAGGGCATGTAGGGAATCCGGCGGTTGTTCGACCAAAAGGATAATCAAACGCAAGGTTGAAGAGTCATTTTGAGAAGCCTGCCAAACGACCAAGTATTTCTCGGATTTTTTTCATCTTACTAATTTGTGGACATTTACAAGTACAGATCACATTATAATAATATC
Organism: Dactylorhiza incarnata; assembly: GCA_033032865.1. Lineage (NCBI taxonomy): Eukaryota > Viridiplantae > Streptophyta > Magnoliopsida > Asparagales > Orchidaceae > Dactylorhiza > Dactylorhiza incarnata. Next base: position 688,063 of record JAWHQI010000340.1, on the reverse strand, counting down.
TATTTCTAACTAATGTTTATGTGTTACAGGAAAAAAGATTGACCACCCTAAGACGAAACCAGATGTGAACGCGGACAATGACCAGATTAGGGAAATAAATTTTCTCGGAAGCTGCACATTCGAAGGCGAGTCGACCTCTACGCAATTCCCGACAAGTGATTACGGAAATGATGACTTAAATTTGTCATTGTCGTTTAACTTTAGTTGTGTGCCCGATGTCTTGAAAGGGTGATGTTGTAATATGTTCAGTTAAAAGTTAAAAATATATGCAGTTCTATATAAATTCTATATAACTTAGCAGCAGTTTATATATGTTTACATAACCAAATATAAATCACTTAGCAGCAGAAATTCTATATAACTTAGCAGCAGTTCATAAGTACTAAAATTCAGCAGCACGTGCGCAGATATTGGTCACTCTTTCCCTGTTTTAACAAAATAACGTATTAAATCACATGCGATTTCGGCCCGAAATTTCGGCATTTGAAGGTGCCAATCTGTATGTCTGCTCCAAGCAATAACCTCCCTTGATGCTATCGTCTCCATGTATTTTATTACAAAGACACCACAGTCATCGGCGTTGTTCTGTGTTGGGGCAGCATTCACCACTGCGATTGGCCACTCGTGCATATTTTCCGGCAGTACATCTCTACTCGACTCGTACAACCCGGTTACCTGCACAAAAGTAAAAGGGAATAAGACGGAACCATTTCAATCTAAAAAAATTGCAAGTCATAGTTGCACAATATACCACATTTCGAAGATTATGTTCGTGTGTCTTATTTGGCATTGAATCATAAAAATGCCAAGTTTCTCGTTTCAAATTGCACACTAGTAGTGTCCAATGGCTTCGATTGGTGATGAACACTGGCATCAATATAATGTCGGCGGCTTGTACATTTGCTGCCGTGAGATGTGAAATAAGAATTTCACTATTTTTTACCCAAGAACTTTTTTGATACTGTAAAATAAAAGGACTCTAATCAAATCATTAAGTAAAAAAATTGTATACTATATTGACCTATAATTATTTTGCAAGTTTGAATACCTAGAAGTTCGGTGAAACATAAATAAAGTTGCACCACTCTAAAGGTGATGCGCTCCTTCGATTGCTCAAGACAACTGCAAAGGCATCCAAGTGTGAATCACTTAGCCAGCCCTTATGCAGCAAGTCATCAATAGATGCGTGTGACAAAACAGTATTACCACTCTCTATTACAACGCTGTCACTACATAATCAAATAAATCAGTATTATTAATAATATGAACCTCTTCATTAATAAAACAGTATACCACTTTCTAATTTGTATTAATAATATGATGTCAATGCATTAAGAATTACCTCAGGGGAAATTGCCTGATCGTTGATTCAATCAACGCCAAGTCGGACTCGGATAGATGTATCCGACCGGGGAAAGGCATTTCCTTCCCCGTCTCTTTTACTCCCCTCTTAACTTTCTTGCCTTTCTTAACCCTCATAGCAATTTTTGGTGATGGGGCAAACTCTTCGACATCTAAAATGGCAGGGGATGCTTTGGAGGGGGTGTGATCAGAAGGAGGATCACAAGCAGGTGGGGTGGATGGAATGTGATCCTTTGAATGTGAGAGTGAAGTTAGTAGTCCGACGATAAATTCAAATTTTTCTTCGCAGAAAGAGCGACACCCTAATTTCTTTCTTGACTTTACTAATTTCACGGGAGATGAACCTCTTCATCTCCTTTTCTCTCTTCCCCTCCATTTCTTCTTTAACTTTCTTCTCTCTTTTTGGTTCCTCCTTCTCTCCACTTCTCTTTCTTTTTTCCCCCTTAGTTGCCTCAAATGAGGACTCCACCTCATCATGTCCTAGAAGGTTTTGCTCCTCCTCGGAAATATTCAAAAAACTGGTAGAAATCTACAATTTAAAAAAAGTAAACAAATATACAATCAACAGTCTAAAATTCTAGAACCAACAATTCTACAAAAAATATACAAATCTACAATCTACATTTCACCTAAAAAGGCATATGAAAAAAATGGTATTAAATAGAGCTAACCTCCTTCTTCGGCCACAACCTCGATGATAGCTGTGCACAAAACTTGTAGCTGAAGCTGGCCTTTGCAGACCACCGACATATCCGGGGTCTCGCCAATGCATCTTGAGGGACTTGTAGGTTACTGTGCTCAAACAGCCAAACCTAAATGAAAAAGTTAAGTTAGTTTAAATTTATTTTTAAATGAACATGAACTTTAAGACAAACAAAATTACTTACCACCAAAATAATAGAACAACCTTCAAGGTAGCCTAAGCTTGAAGGTTCTTTCGTTTTGCAGCTCAATTTATGTAGGGGGTCCAGCTGTGCATTGAGGAATCCGTGGATAGCCTTTGCCCAATTATATCTCCGGAAGTCCTCCAATCCACCAATTTGGTGAAGACATTCGGGAATTCCTAGGGACTTCAGTGGGAAAAAAAATTTAGCTACTGCATATTTGACAAGGGCATCCACCCTTCTCTTCTCCACTTCTTCAGAATCTGCTTCATTAGCTAGAAGGGTCAACTCAGCGACTATGTCGCTTTGTTTCACCTGAGAGAAAGGGGTTCTATGAAAATGGAAGTCGACTCCCCAATTGGGTAGCCCTAAAATAAGAGATACTTCATTCACTGTAAATTTAATGTAATATTGACCCAGAAGAAAGGCTGCCTTATCAGGCATATACAGTCTCAAAAGCCTGTACAGTATAGGGATGTTTTGAGGAACATCCGGCATTGAGAATAGCTGTAGCAGCCCTACTTCCCGGAGCTGGTCTAAGGAGTTCTCTGAAAGGACTTCTATAAGGGGCTCGACATATTTCTTGAAGGTAGAAATAGCACACCTTGTATTCAGATATGTACCAGTCATCTGTTCGAGTAAGAAAATAAATAAGAGCAAGGAATAAATTAAGGAAAATCATAAAATTTTGATTCACACATTCAAAAGCCTAATGTAGAGAATATCCGGTCGGATAGCAGCTATCTGAACCCTAAAAAAACAGCCATATCCGATCGGACAAATGCAATACAGAACAAATCATGAGCCACACAGGTTTTTTGCTGATGAAATACGATCGGACAAATGCATTTACAGAACAAATCCGATCGGAATAAACATTACCAGCACAGAAAAAGTTTTCCTGAGGGAAAATTCACATCAAAAACATACATCAATCCTACTGGAACTGTTGAAATCCGACCGGAATAATGCATTTCAAGAACAAAAAAATTTGATTGTTTCATAGTTATAAAAATTAGCTAAACAAAACAATATATTCCAATCTTTATGCTTGTGAACAACTCATGCACACTAAAACCCCTTTACAGAAACCCTAAACCCTAAGCGAAATACAACATGGAAATACATTCCAGAAACAATCACATGTGTGGTGACAATCTTCCTCACACCAAACATAACTAAACCCTAAACATGTTGGAACCCTAAAAATGTGAAACGGAGGGATCGTTACCTTCGATACTCTCCGGGAATGAGATGTCCACTTCAGAATCGGTGCTGAGAAGGCTGGGGAAGTTCGCCGTCGATGTTCACACGGGCTGCGGTGTTCTCCGTCGAGGTTCCCTCCGGTTTGATGGGAAGCCGTATCGCTGCGGTGTTCTTCCGCCGGGGTGTTAGCTTCCTGGAGACGACGAAGAAAAATTTTCGAAATTTTTTGAACAGAAACGAGGGGAAATGGAGGTGGGCCCGGTTCTTTTAGAGACTATTTATATGACGCACGTTTTTCCTATACGTTTGAGGTACCAAAAAATTTTCCCATTCGGGTAGAGGAAATTGATGGGCACTTCACATTCACATTAAAAATAATAGTAATTGATTATTATTATTATTAATATATTCGTGCGGCTTGATTAATCTCGATCCTAGGGACGGTTCCGATCATGATGTTTGCGCAGGCTTTAATTAAGACCGAGCGTCTCAACTATCGCGATGGTTGAACTCATTGTTAAGGTGGTCATTGCCGATGTGGTTAAGGCTCTGTTTGGGGGGACTTATTTTCATCGGTCAAGCGGTTACGACCGCATGAACCGGACCATAATTAAGGTCCGGTTCATGCGGTCGTAACCGCTTGACCGGTGAAAATAAGTCCCCCCAAACGGAGCCTAACTCTCAAGCAAAACGCGGCTATTGAACGGGACGGTGTGTGCGAAGCTTTTTAAATATGCTCAAAAAAGTTATTCGTCTCAAAATATTATTATTTAGTAACAAATTAATTTATTACTAATTAATTCTATTTAGCGACCAAAAGTTATATATTAATCACTAATAAAAATACTTAAAAAATTTAGTCACTAAATACCAACAAATTGATCATTCTCTTCTAAATAAAAAAAGGGAATTTATATAGGCAGCCCGTGTTTGGCTATTGGCAGCCCGAAAAAACCAAAAAAAATCATTAAAATACTCTTAAAGCCCATCTAATAGCAGCCCTAGGTTATTTCCGCCTCCCTCCCGATTTTCTTTCTCGCCGACCTCGCACAGCAGCGATTCCGCTCGGAAGTCGTCGTCCCCCCACGCCTGCCGCCGGAAACCGCCGGAGAAGAAGGCTAGGACGTCGGCGATCTCCTCTGGGCCGTCCATCAGTCCCCATTTTGCAGTTGGCCGTCCGATTCTCCTCAAGAGAAACCCTAAATCTGGTATAATATCTCTTCATTTTGATTTTTTTCCTCATAAATTATATTTCTCAACTTCCTTAGGCTATGGATAGAGAATGGATGTATTTTTGGACTCTTCATCTTCCTCTTTTTTTTCACAGTCAATTGTTGGTTTGTCGTTCTTGTTTTTCATGGTTTTATGTTGAGGCCCGAATGTTGAAAAACTGACTTTTTGGGGTCAAAATAATGAGAAACTGAAATTTTTTGGGTAAAAATGATGAAAAACTGAAATTTTGGAGGTCAAAATAATGAAAAACTGTATTTTTTGGGTCAAAATGATATTTTGATTTTTTTTCATGGTTTGAAACGGTATTGGATCTAAATGATGAAAAACTAAATTTTTTTCATAGTTTTATCTCATTTATCTCTTAATAAATCTCTAAAAAAATGTATTTTGTCTAGTTTTTTTGTTTAATTTTTTTTTGAAAAATTGCTTTTAGATTGAAATGAGTTCTGAGGGATCGATAAAATTGTTGACTTATGGAGATTCCTCCGAAGAAACTTCAGTCAATGTTAGAGAACATTTCATGACAAATAGGACCTTTTGTAGCAAAGAGGAAATGGTTGATTGGGTCAGAAATGTTGGCAAAGGACTGAGATTTGTTGTAATCATTACCAAAGCCGATAAAATTGACCCAATGCCAAATCCTAGAGTTATGCTTGGTTGTGATCGATCAGGATTCATAAGAGAAAGTCAAAGTAAAGGTTTCGTTAAAAACATATGAGAAAATCTAGTTCCAAACGTTGAGTGCAAATTTGATGTTAGAGGTCGTAGAGAAGCGGTTGAAGAATGGATGGAGAATGTCAACTACCGTGGGTATTCCCTATTTGGGCAACCTATCGTACAAAGGTGGCAGAAACATGAGACATATCATTCATAACGCGCTTATAAGATTAACATGGTATGAATGCATGCTTACTTTTTAAATATTGATTTGCTACATAATTTGCTGCAACATAATTATAAATTATTCTACATGTACAAATAGATGGAAATTTTGTGGCATTTGGAGTTACATGAGCATTATTACAAGTGTGCGCAATAGAGTGAGTTCTTTAACAAAATTATTTATCTGTTTTAGATTCTTTAAAAATTAATATTTACAATAATGTGTGTACTTTTATTGTGCAGTGGGGTTCATTTTGTGGGTGAGACTAAGGAGTATATATTCCCATTTTTTGTGTTTGTATAAGAACAATGGACTGCTTATTTTTAATGGTTACTTTTTTGGGTTAATGGACTGCTTAATTATTTTGGTGTAATTGACTGCTTATTTTAGGTTGTAGTACTACTCTTATTAACGACTGCTTATTTTGTATAAGAACAATGAACTGCAAACATGTTAAATAATTTTGTTTGTGGGCTGCCAATAGCGTTAGTGAAAATTGGGTTGCAAATAGCGCTTTGTTGGACTGCTATTATCTTCGGGCTGCCAATATTATAATTAATGACAATCCTTAGCTGGGTTAGCGTGATCACTTTGTGACGAAATGTTTTTTTAACGACGGAATGTGTTTTGATCGCTAAAGACATTTAGTGGCAGAAGATTCATGACATCTTTAATGGTCTAAATGCAGGTCTAAATGCAGCATTTAGTGACGAAAAAATTATCACTAAAAATAAATTTTCTAGTATTGAGATATCAGATACTTAAGAGAGTTCTCCACTATTTCTTAGTTCATACTGATGGGTCCTCATTTTTTTTATAAAGAGATCTGAGTTGCATTTAGCCAGAAACCTCACTCCCCACTAAGATAGTGGAGGCATGAGCAAGAAGGAGGAGAAAAGCCGCCCAAAACCGCCGCAGAACCGCCCGAGAACCACCATGCGCGTAGCAGCTCCGTGCGCTAGCGCGCGGTAGCGCACGCCCGCGCAAGCGCAATCGCGCGGCACGCGCGGTACCGCGCGCGCGCAACCGCGCGGCAACCGCGCGGCACGCACGGTCCCGCGCGCGCACGCGCGCGGGGTGCCGCGCGCGCGCTATCGCGCACGCGCAACCGCGCGCGGTACCCCTCGCCTGCCGTGCGCGGCACCCAGCACGCGGTCGCACGCCTGCGTCCGCGCACGTGCTCGGCGCCGGCCGCTCCCCCTCGCCTCGTGCCGCCCGTTGCGCTCTTTGCGCAATTCTTACGAAACCCTGATCGCGCTAGTGCTGCTAAGTCCTTAGCATACTCTTGACCGGCGCGCACTTGAACATTGCAAAGTTCATTGCATGCGCTGATTGCTAATTCTATTTTCTCTCTTAAGATTACAGGATTTACGTATTGCAATCAGGAACGTCAACTGCCCGAACTGCCCGAACTACCCGAACTCCCGAGGGGCGAAGCCGCCATATCCAGAAAGTGGCAATCCGCGTGCTCTCAACCAACAGACGAGATCGGCCCGTCAGGTGGTTACGATGGCAACAACGACGAAATTACCGGGTCGCCCCCGGCCAAGTCTATAAAAGGGACACTGAATCCTCATTTGAAGTGTTTTGATCGCTAAAGACATTTAGTGACAGAAGATTCATGACATCTTAAATGGTCTAAATGCAGGTCTAAATGCAGCATTTAGTGACGAAAAAATTATCACTAAAAATAAATTTTCTAGTATTGAGATATATACTTAAGAGAGTTCTCCACTATTTCTTAGTTCTTACTGATGGGTCCTCATTTATTTTATAAAGAGATCTGGGTTGCATTTAGCCAGAAACCTTACTCCCCACTAAGATAGTGGAGGCATGGGCAAGAAGGAGGAGAAAAGCCGCCCAAAACCGCCGCAGAACCGCCCGAGAACCACCACGCGCGCAGCAGCTCCGTGCGCTATCGCGCGCGGTACCGCCACGCGGTTCCGTGCATGGTAGCGCACGCCCGTGCGCGCGCGCAACCGCGCGCGCGCAACCGCGCGGCAACGCGCGGTACCGCGCGCGCGCGCAACCGCGCGGCAACGCGCGGTACCGCGCGCGCGCAACCGCGCGGCAACGCGCGGTACCGCGCGCGCGCAACCGCGAGGCAACGCGCGGTACCGCGCGCGCGCAACCGCGCGCACAACCGTGCGGCAACGCGCGGTACCGCGTGCGCACAACCGCGCGGCACACACGGTACCGCGCGTGCACGCGGTATCGCGCACCCACAATCGCGTGCGCGCAATCGCGCGCGGTACCCCTCGCCTGCCGTGCGCGGCACCCATCACGCGGTCGCACGCCTGCCGTGCACAGCACCCAGCACGCGGTCGCACGCCTGCGTCCGCGCACGTGCTCGGCGCCGGCCGCTCCCCCTCACCTCGTGCCGCCCGTTGCGCTCTTTGCGCAATCCTTGCGAAACCCCGATCGCGCTAGTGCTGCTAAGTCCTTAGCATACTCTTGACAGGCGCGCACTTGAACATTACAGAGTTCTTTGCATGCGCCGATTGCTAACTCTATTTTCTCTCTTAAGATTACAGGATTTACGCATTGCAATCAGGAACGTCAACTGCCCGAACTACCCGAACTACCCGAACCGCCAGAGGGGCGAAGCCGTCATATCCAGAAAGTGGCAATCCGTGTGCTCTCAACCAACAGACGAGATCGGCCGGTCACGTGGTTACGATGGTTATGACAGCGAAATTACCGGGTCGCCCCCAGCCAAGTGTAACGACCCAAAAAGTGAAATGACCCAAAAGAATAATAAAATGTAATAAAAGTTCGTCCCCTATGATGAAAAATAAAGCAGTGTCAACTCGGCATAGCTTTGCCCGTTGAGTATGAATTTCTTTGATGCTTTGTGGCGCTCGAAATTTTGGCAGAATATGATTTTTACGTATATTGTATACGTTGACTAACTATAAAAATATATATATGGTATCTTGGTAAAGATTTGGGATGGTTGTGCTGGACCGGCTTGTTTGAGTTGGAGTTCCATATAGTAACTGCTAATGGTAATTGTAAAGGAGTGCACCTTGGGGTGCTAATAGAGGAAATTAGTGAAATGGTGTGCTTATATGCAAATTGGTGTGCCACTAACATGTTAGCCATGTTGCTTTGGTTTGCTTTAATTCATGCTAAAAACTAAAATGGTGTGCTAATAGAGGAGCGTGAAGTTGGTGTGCTTATAGACATTTATGTAAGGCGGTGGAATGTCGAAGGCGGTGATGTCAATTCATATTCGCGAGCCCTGTCTCTTTCCCGACATTTTTCATTGTCGTGCCGTCTGGAGCTTTTGACGGGTGGGGACTTAGGGCTAGCTGCGATCCCTCTTCCTCATCGACGATCCTTCTCCTCTTATCGCCGGCGCCTTTTGGGCTTGTCTCTGCTGTTGTACTCATGCAGTTTTTGGAGGTGTGTGACCAGCAGTTTTTGACCTAGACGTTTGCACTGTGAGCCCTCTTATCACTTCTCCCCCTTACTTAATTACTGAGTACTAAGATGGTTATGGCCTTTTCAATTTCTGATTTATGGGGGAGTTTGTATAAGCTTACAGCTGCTATTGTTGTTCTCCTTTCCTACTTCATTGGGGACTTCTATAGTTGCTGTTAGGAAAAATGGGGATTTCTGTACCATTAAATGATATCATCTTTTCTCTTGGGGGATCTTTACTACAGGATAAATCATTTATTCTTAAGGGCTATTGTGGATAATTGTTGGCCGGTTGATGCTAATTACAAACTATAAGGTGTTATTTATGTTTTGAGCATGGTTGCCCCTCTATTTAACGATAACTGCTAGTAGGGGGTTTGGGAATTGCCTCACTTTGACCAGCTGCTACTATATTCCTTCTTTCTTTGATATTATAAATGAAGGCTTTGAAGTTTCTCCTGCCACTGATTTAGAGTTCCAAAATTGGATTAGTTAATTTTTAAATGAAAAGCTATATGGGTCTATTTAAGTTGGCCGGCTGTTGCTATTCCGGTTTCAAACTTTGGGTTTTCCTGTTCATGTTTTGTTTTAGGGGGAGAAACTCTTTCAAGTTAAATCTTATGTTATGCAACATAGAGGGCTAGTTGGGTAGTATCCAAATGATGTAATCAAAATAGTCTATAATGTAACTATAGCGAGGTGCAACCCCGCTATAAACGACCCTAAAGGATATGATGCTTATACAGATACCGCGAAGGATGGCACCTCAAAATAGACATTACAATGCTATGAACACTGATACTGATGGTGAGAGCTACCTGTTTTATTTAAGCTTTATTGCTTTATGTTCCATTTACATACACACTCTTATCATACTGAATGTTAAATGTATACCACTGATACTAAATGTCGCTATATTGTATGGCCTTGAAAAAGGCAAACAGGCGAATGATATTTCTGAGGGGATTATAAAAAAATGAATAACTCACTTTATGTAAACGTGTCGACACGAGGTTATATTACGGGCGACTTGCAATGCATGCACCTGAATGACCCTTCGGGGTAAAGGAAAAAGGAATCGAATCGCCCCTAATATATCCTAAGAAATGAAACATTCATGGAAGTACTGATTTAAAGGGTTATAAAGGTACATTGATAATAAATGCTTATAGACATGAAAACTGACATGAAATTATGTATTTGCACTGCTTCCATGATATAGATACAGTTATGATACTTGCCTGACATGTTCCAAAGCTCATATGAATGCTTTAGCTCTTTATACTGTTTATGATTATTGAAATGTTCCCCCTAGTCATTATGTTCTTTCATAGATACTGATACATGGACACACTGATATAATGCTATACTGAGAGACTGATATACTGCTGCTATGATAACTGATACATTGATGTAGACATACTGATACAAGGATTTATTGCTTATACGGATACACTGTTTTACTATTATATTGTTACATGATATGATTATGATCCTATACTGCTCATACTGTTTTATTGGTAATAACATGTTCATATAGTTATATGCTGCATAAGTTACTACTGAGACAGAAAACGGTTAGTAAATGAAAATGATGTTTTGAAATGTGTAAGTTTCATTTAAATGTATATAGCAATGAAAGAGGTATATCCTCACTTAGTCATATTTTTATGACTAAGCCCGTCGTCAAATTTTGTAGGTAACGGACATGACTTGACACGCAAAACAAAAGAACTGATTATGGATAAAAAGAAAAGATTCAGCAAATAATTTAAGGTATGCAAGTAAATTTATATTATGTGTTGTTTATTTCATATTCACTAGCCTTACTTCAACTTGGGACAAATGTATGAACATAGCTTAGATACAAAAGTATGTGGGGTCTAAATGGGGGGCCTCACAATTTGGTATCAGAGCCAGGTTTTCAAGAAGTTTGGTTGTAGTGAATACGGAATAAGCACACATGATATGACGGTTCGTTCATAGAAATCTAGTAATTGGGATTTTTGTTTAAATCAAAGTACGTCGAAGGGTTTTGAAAGAAGTCATGAAAGGATAGAAATCAAATAAATTGTACACGAATATAAAGTGGCATGAATCTAAGTAAATATTGATATTGTTCTTATTGCACAAATCAACCCAAACGTTTCCCCAAAGAAAGATCTTCGTATGGCTTATGATAGATAAATGAATATGATATGTATAAATGAGTTGAAAGATGAGTGTACTTAGAACTGGAAGAAGGTTACACGTATATAATAGCGTTGTATCTTTTTATAATGCGAAGATTGAGGTATGTAACATGATTGAACATGTAATAAAAGGTGTACAAATGATGGACTCTGATTTTCTACAAGAAACGAATGTTTATTGTCCATGAAGACATTACTAAACATCTATAGAAAGTTAAATAACGTTATTCACTGTTAATATTTTGGAAACTTTTTGCAATACCAAGAAGAAGCAATAGTGAAGAAAATGAATATGCCTTATAAGTTTACTTTCTTCATGTAATATGATGTCATGACTTCAATGAATACGAAAAGAAGTGATACTACGGAAAGATGTATTTGAATAAAATCTTCATACATGAACTTGTATTCCAGCAATGGTGAAGTGAATATTTCAAAATTACGACTTTCTTAACGATAAAATGAAAGGTAGTTTCATGACTCAAAGTAAGGTAAACCTATCAATTTCAGTTTATGGTGGTATAAGAAGGAATCACAATAATTTTGATGAGATGAAATATGAAATAATATCGAGGATTATTATGCTTCTAATTATGGTACCTGTATGGGCAAGAGGATTTAACTTCAAATGAAAGTTCAAATAAAAGTCCGATGTACAACCCTCATATTTTCCGAGCCGGTGTGACCCGACATGAGTAGGGTCGTTGTGTTACCCGTGATCCGTCCAGACCAAATCGAAGGTTAAGCTGACCGAGGCAAGTCGGTCAACCTCTCGGAGAAGACCGAGACCGAGTAAGGCCGAGAGATGACCCAAGAGAGGGAGAAATAGCTAAGCAAGCCGAGTGGGGTCACTCCCTTGTAGGAGGCGAGTGGGGGCAACCCCCCCCCCCCGCTCGGCCCCCTCCCTTGTGGGAGGCGAGTGGGGGCAACCCCCCCCCCCCCCCCACTCGGCCCCTTTCCTTGTGGGAGGCGAGTGAGGGCAGTGTAAGACCCCAAATCAGAAAAATCAGATTTCTGGAATCCAGCGCTATCGCCGGCGATAGCGGCTATCGCCCGGCGATAGCGTTCTGTTGAGAAGGGTTCTGGAGAGGTTGTCTGGCGGCGTTAAGTGCTAACGTTGGCGACACCGTGGCATGTGTCATGCACTGTTCGCAGCGGTGGCGTTGTCGGGTCAAAGTCGGTTCTTTACCGCTGTCGCCGGCGACAGTTCCAATTTGTACTTTGCAGCCGAAATCGTGGCCACTTATGGCACTTTGACTTTGGGGGATGTTTTGGACTGAGGAAGCTCGGTGGCTGCATAGGGTGGCCGAAAACCCCCATCTTTTCTTTATTCACTTAAGGGTTTAATTAAGAGAGAGAGAGAGAGAGAGCTTGGAGAAGGAGATGAATAGGGTTTTCCAACCCTAGAGCTCATCCTTGGTGGAGCTACACGCATCGGAATCCCTCATCGTTGGTGGCTACGCGTAGAGGAGGGCTATACGCTCCTTTCCATCCGTGCCAAAAGTCAAGCCATGGCTTCGAAGCAGCGTTTAAGGGTAACGATCACTTCTACCCTCATTTGGACATGTTCTAGTCCATTCCTTGCATCGTTGAGGCCCCTACCCAAAAGGGTGAGGTCGTGGCCTCCGACGGGTCGATTTGTGCTATCCCCGTCAAATCTTGCATACATGTAGAGTCCATGCGTGAAATGGACGTAGGCGCGCTGTGTGAAGCCCATCCGAGACGGTGCGTCCGGATTGGTGATGCTTTTTGATATTGTGCGTGCCGGGGGAAAACCCCGTGTTGATATCCTGCTTCGTAGGACTAGAGAGTGCTACTGCATGCGCAGCAACGCCTGGGGGTGTGCCCCGGGAAGCACCTGAAGTTAGAAGCAGAAAAGGAGTTCTGCTCACTATCGCTGGCGATATTGACTATCGCTAGGCGACAGCTCCCAGACTTGGGTCTGGTGATCTTGTGCGTTCTGAGGCAGTGGGAGTGCTACTGCATGTGCAGCAATGCCTGGGGGTGTGCCCCGGGAAGCACCCATAGCTAGAAGCCAATTTGGAGTTAAGTTCACTGTCGCTGGCGATAGTGGATATCGCCAGGCGACAGCTCCCAGACTTGGTTCTGGTGATGTTGTCGTGCCCACCTGTTGAGAGGACCTAGGGCCTGTGTGCCCGACCTGTGAGGTTGTCCTGGTGGATGACTTAGCGGCCCGTAGAGCCTGCTAATTGAGAATACCTGGGCTGAGGGGACGCCATACCCGCTCTTCGTGTTGTACAACGAGAGCTGTGAACAACGGGCATTTGGCGAACCTGAAACCGCACCATTGCAGCACCTGATTAGTGAGCCTCGTACAGCATGTCGGGAAGCAATGGGAAAGAGTCTTCGGACTACGGGATGTTCACAATTAAAGTACGGGGGAGTCCTGGTATTCGGGCCACCGACTTTAGCCTCGAAGGGCAAAAGCCATCAAGAGTGGATGGTGGTGGAAGGCGGAGTACACCAAAGAGTGCCTGAGAGCACGAGACGTGGAGGCCATTCCCACGTTTGTGACTGTTGCATATGTATGAACTGTTGTGGGCTTTGCTAGTCGCACTCTTATATATATATGCTGCTGAGGTTGTTTTGCAGGGATGAATAGAACTGCCACCCCCTCGAAGGGGTGGGGACGTTATAATTTGGTCAGCTTTAGCTAACCGTTGCCCTGTTTTGCCACCGTTTTTGGTGGGCTTGTTGTACAGGTGCTGGACCGAGCGGGAACATAGCGGGCTCATAGCGGGCTGAAGCCCTTGTGCTGCTGCGGCCCTTGAAGGCCTTTTTGATGTTCCTTTTGTTTTCATGTATGGCCGGCCTGCGCGCCGATGTTGGTAAATTGTAAGGCCGTCGTGCCTAAATTTTGTGTTGTAAAACATTTATTCCTATTTTAGTAAAAGTGGACATACCCGGGTACGGGTTTTGGGGTTTATCTTGTCTCTTTTCAGCTTCCGCATAGAATGCTCTGAGTTAGGCATCGTTGTATAGTGTCGTTCGATATTTCAGTTAAGTGACGTTCCCGTTTGTTTTGTAGTATATGGCGTGGGGCCCCGGCCGGACCTTCTGCTATATGCTCCCGAACGGATGGGGGTGTTACAAATTGGTATCAGCTTCTAAGGTTCCGTCTCCTTCTAAGGAATTCGTGGACGAATTCTTTTAAGGGGTGGTGAGCACGTGTAAGATCCCTTCCCCACCCCCGGGGCCAAGCGGACCTTATGCCCAGAACCGGCGTCTTGCGGCGACGCCAACTCACGCGTTAGCCTTCACCGCTCGACGTCGATTCTGCCGGCTATACGATCATCATACAATACAATCAAAAGAAGCAAAGAAAAGAGATAAGTTCACATCACAACATCTATATATATAGAGAGAATAGTCCACAATGAGTTTAAAATAAAAAGAGCAAGGGCTTATGCCCGTACATGTCCAAATACTAATACATCATATCTCTCATACATCACACTCATGCGGAAGCAATCTCACCCACTCACAAAATGAAGCTAACAAGTACTAGTATCCACCTGTCGTCCGGTGGTAATGGCTGATCTCTGCGTCGGATGTTGCTCAAGTAAGGTCCTAAAAAAGAATATGTAGCAACCGTTAGCCATAAAGACTAAGTGGCTTCCCATCCGCTCCCCCGGCGACTCCAAGGCACCGGGCGGAAGAAAAGGAAGAAGCGGAGGACAACAAGGGGTATAGCAAAAGAAGCAGGTGACAGTGGCTCTCAACAACATAATTAAATGTACATCTAACATGTGTATAAATAGAACTACAAGTGTATAAAGAGCTACACTACACAAGTCCAGGCATTATAAATGTGAGTACAATAATTGAAGCAGTAATAAAGAGCAGTAGTAAGTAAGAAAGAGTAAAAGCAGCGTAATAGTAAATAAAAATCAATCAATAATCGTACCCTAACTTATATGAATGCCCATACAAACTTATAAGTTAAGGTTTCCAAAATGTAACTCATCATATAAAAGAGCCCATACTAATTTATATGATGAGGATCTGCAAGTGCGTATGTTATGCTATGCCATGAATGTTTTATGCAATGAAACTCACACACACGACTCTATGCGCATAGACCTTTGTAGTTCCCTCTGTTTGAAAGGAAGCCAACCTCTCGGGTACCAACCGCTGTGACACACGGTGGTAGCGGACCGGGCCGTCCACTCCTAGGCGGGTATGCACACTACCAGGCCTAGACCGCACGTACGCCTCGACGCTAAACAACCGCGGAGCTCTGCGTACTCTTTGCTGGAGTCCACCAGGCTTTGAGCTAAGTGGAAGGTGTCTTCGAGGAATTGTCGTCCCGACACGCAGACAAGCTGGCCCCTTAGACCCCAACACACCTGCTAAGTCCACGTACCGCGGTCGGTGTGACGACCTGCCTAGTACCGAAGACCTGCCACAATTATCCAAGAATTAACGGGGCTATCCTCCCCTCGAGCCTCCAGCTCGTCCAACTAAGTATACCACACACCTGTCACTCCCACACCCGGGAGGAGGTTTAGAATTTCTAGCAATACCCTACATAGGCTACTCTTGTCTACATTTAAGTGATATTACAACTTAGGGTTAATCTTGGACTTCCCGAGGTATGCCCGGTGAAGGGCTCTCAACGGTACTAGGGAATGTGATGGGCTGAATCCCAAATTCCTCTTTCTAAAGATATTTAATTTAGTTGGTGGATGTGTTTCACTTCGCATTTCGTGTTGCTCTAATAGTTAAGTGGATTTAGACTTCGACTCCCACTTTGCTCAATTGGGCTAAGCGCAGCTCGCACTTAACTTTAACTCTTGACTTAGCCTTAGCCTGACCTTAAGTAGTAGCCCCTCATGGGTTTAAAGGATAAATCCGATCTCCTAATGCTATGCTCCAAGTTTCTCCCAAGTCTCATGAGGTTTAGAAGATCTAAGCTCAAAACTCAATTTTTGCTAAACCTAGACCACTCAAGCGAACTATATTTACCCCAAGGGTGGAACCCTCAAAATATTTATCCTCATGATCTGATATAATTATCATCGGTTCCCACTAACCTATGTAGGTCATGATCCAAAATTTATAATTTTCTCAATCAAATTGGTCATTAATAATATATATCTAATTATGTGACACATGCTAAATTACATATGAAGTATAAATTATATAAGTCCATATCGTCCAATAAAATTACCAGAGATATGTAATGTTAATTTAAGTTAATGGACAAAGATTCATAATCCTCTAAAGTGATTTAGCATGTTATTTAATAATTGGACATAATTACCAAAATGTCACTAAACATGTTAAGCCCTAAAATAATCATCCCAAAATTTTAAGGAAATTTTCACTGGTGGCTCATATGACTGAAATAAACATCTAGCCATAATTTTAGAATTTCCAAGGTAATTTAGCCATATTTAATTCATTAATTCACAAGGTGCTAAAATCATATTTCTACATGAACTATATAAAATACTAGCCCCACAATTCCAAGTAAATTTTAAGTGACCTACAATGTCTTAAAATAAACATAGCCAAAGTTTCAGATCAAACCAATACAACTATCTAGGGTAAATAAATTATTCTTCTATTGCTCTTAACCCAACATAGATTAATAATCAGAGGTAAACATGCTCCAAAAATTCCAGCAGAACCACTAAAGGTGTAACATGCCTTAAATGTACTCGTGACAAAGTTTCATATTTTTCAATTTTAATTAATCACGATTATTTCATTAATACATAAATGTGACACTTACTAATAATCAATTTTCTTCAAGAAAATCAACACCACAAGCTCTCGGAAATTCCAAAGAGATAATTTGGCATGAACACATGTGTGTCAGAAGATCATAATTTTTTCCTAGGTCATTTGACTTATTTTATTTCATAAGTGTCCTTATGTGATATTATTACATTAACTAACTTCTTAAGGATTTTGTGTCCAAGGATCCCCATCATCTCAAGGATGATGTTAAGCATCATGGTGGGTCACCATGTCCACCCTTGTTGGATTCCCCCAAGCCAAGGTTCTGAGAATATCACAATAGGTCATGTATAGAAATATAGCTATTAGCACACCATAACATAAGCTACCCATATCAAGCATTGGGTATCCACCCACATGCTGACCTCTAATGGAGCTAATATCTTTATCATAGACTACTAATGCCCTAACTATCATGCCACCCAATATTTGGGTCCGAATGGGTTGATAAACCCCAATAATTTTTATTTTAGAGCATCAAGTTTTGGTAGAAGTTATAGAAAAATAATTCCCACAAACTCTAATATTTTGGTAGTACGACTGTCCATAGTACATACACTCATGTCCCAAAAATTAGTCCTATACCTTTGAGTAAGGCGGAAATGTTCACAAAGTAAGGTTCAGGGCACCATTAGGGTACCCTCCAATAGATGGAGGACCCAGGGTATTGTAGGGCACCGATCCTAATGATTTAAAGCCCCATAAAAGGGTAAGGCCCTAAGCTACAACTTTTATGTTGAGCAAAATTCTCGTTTCAGCGCCTAAGGTACATAAAATTCTTTTTAATCTCGGTTATGTAAGAGTGAAAGAAAATTGCAGTTATTAAAATAAAAAAAATTACTAGCACACATCTTAAGCACAACAGACGATCACCTCATCGTCTACCTCCAACCTAGGGCTGCGATCTGCCCAACCTGAAATATAACACATCTCTTCGTCGGCCACCAAAAACCCCAAACCGACCGACTAACACCGCCACCACCTTCCTCACTTTGAGGTACATCGACGGGTGACGTGTTAGCGGTCGGAAGTGGCCGGAACATTTACCCGGAACATTTATTTCAGGCCGTCTCTTCACGGCTTGCTCTCCAATCGACTCTATTGAGATTGATATTTCACCTAGTGTGATCTAGGAAACTAGCACCAAGGGAGAGGGGAGGAAGCTCACCAAATGTCCATGCATGTTACCCAAATAGCGGCGTAGGCGGCATTTGCGCGTTGCTCTATCCATTGTTAGATCTTGCCCAATTCGGATCTCGTCGAAGTATTGCCGAGGGAGTCGGCCTTGGAGTTTGGCTTTGTCGGAGGAGCATGGAGCTCGAGGTGATGAAACTTTGCCAAGGTTTCATCCATGTGAGGGGCGGCCTAAGATTGGACAGCGGCGGTGGCCGGATCCGAGAGGGAGAGGGATCTTGAGGAGCTTCATCGGAGTTGGAGAAGGGGATATTAGGGTCGGCAGCCATGGGAGTTTCGGGCTGCTGGAGGAAGTAGCTTAAGTCGCCGGAGAAGGAGGTGGAGATGGGTGGCCGGACTGGAGTTTCCCGGTGGTGTTCGGTTTGCAGAAAACAAGAGAGAGAGAGAGAGGGAGAGAGACATTCAGAAGAGGGAGAGGGTTCCCTGCCGAAGCTTTCACCGGAGTAGGAGGTGGATTTGGGGCTGCCGGCTTCGATTTCGCCGGAGATGGAGAAGGAGGAGTAGGGTCGGCAGCCATGGCGAAACAGTGCCGGAAAAAGGATTGGTGAGAGTGAGGAAGAGAAAGGGGGAGGGCTCCGTGGTCCCTTGTCGGGGCTGGCGCCTGATTCGGAGGTGGCCGGAGGGAGCTCGCCGGAGGAAGGAAGAGGATCGGGGTGGGATCGCCATGGAAAGCACTGTTGCGGCGCTGGTAGATCGGGCTGGGCGTTTTCTAAACCTAATCCCGTATAACTTATGTATATATACATATATTTTATTATTATTATTATTATTATTATTATTTTAACATTTAAACGCTCGTAGAACGCTCTACGAGACTCGAAAATTGTCCCAGGAGGGCTCGTTACGACCGTCTCGTCGACACGCATCCAATGAAATTATCCGCGGTCCAATCCGAGTTCGTTTGCTCATTTTACGCTCCCCGGAGTGTTTACAGCATAATTTGACTAAAACGTCAAAACTGTCTGAACGACGTCGGAATCGAGAACGGACGACTCCGTTGGACTTGCATTATCATGACGAGCCTAATAAAATTAACTGAGGCCATATCCGAAGTCGTTTGCTCAATTTCTACTTCTTTGGAAAATTACGTATTTAAAACTCGCGCACGCGCCATAATTTCTTCGATACTCATCGAAATTGAGCGCGGACGGTTTCGTTGAATTTGTATCGGCTTAACGAGTCAAGCAAAACTAATCATGATGATTTCAATGGTCAATTTCGTGATTTTTGAATAGAAACGCTATTTGAAAACCTCATAACCTGAGCTTGCGCATGTGCTGCAATTTCTTATCTTAGATTTGTACCTATGTTAACCATGACTCATCCCTGACTACCTCGCGACCCGAGGGCTTCTACCCAGTCCAGGCCGACACGTAGAGACACGCGTCACTCGAGGGGTCTAGTCTGAATTGGGATGTTACAGCACGTGTGTGCGCTACCGTCGAGACGTAAAATAAACCCAAAAATGTCCACTTAGGAATAAAATGTAACAACAAACCAACAATTATTGCATGATTTTGGAACTTGAGTGTTCCTTTTGTTGTTAGTCGTGATTGTTTTGTCGCCTAACTGTGTGATGCACTTGTGTAGGGCACTCGAAGTACAGCGGGACCGTCGCGTCCCCGTGATGTGATCGAGAGCAGCGGGTCTGCTGAGGCTCCTACACCTCTGTCTGCTGAGATGGTTCAGCTAGTTATAGAAGCCGTTCTAGCTGCGTTGAATGGCCAGCCTGAAAGGCAAGGTCAACCGCCGGTGCAGGAAGTGGCCCCAGAGCCACTGAGAGTGGAGCAGGTCCCCGTGAGGCGTGCTGCTGAGCAACAACTGAAGCACTTCCTGGGATTTCGACCTCCTCCGTTTACCGGGGTTGAATCCTCAGCTGAGGCCGAGGACTGGCTGTCGCATGTGGAGCGAATTCTGACAGCGACACAGTCGGCTGAAGCGCAGAAAGTGACCTTCGCTACTTTCTTGTTGGAAAAGGAAGCCAGGCGGTGGTGGGATGAGGTAGAGAAGCGCCAGTTCGCGGGAAGGCGACTGGTTGATGTGCCGATGGAAGAGTTCTCGAAAATCTTCCTGGCAAGGTATTTGCCTCCGTCGCAGCAGATCGCAATGGAGAACCAGTTCCTGGCTCTGACGCAGGGTGATAGACTGGTTGATGACTACCTGTATGAGTTCACCCGCCTCGGGCGTTACGCTGGAACTTCTTTCGATGACGAGGGGAGAAGGGTGAACAGGTTCTACGGTGGCTTGCGTAGTGAGTTGCGGTACCTTCTGACAGAGCCGTTGACGCAGGGTTTCATGACCCTCGTTGGTTCAGCCCGAGCGCTTGAGCAAGACATGCTCAGGGAGAAGGGCAAGGTGGTTGTGGTCGAGGTAGTGCCGGAGGGCAAGGAACCGAGTGCGGCAAAGTTGCGGAGGTTGAATCGCTGGAAGAAGGATCGAGTATCTGGGCCAGCTCCCTCTGCTTCGGGCGCGTCGTCTAGACGTGGCCCTCTTATTTGTTTCACTTGTGGCAAGCCTGGCCATTTCTCTCGGGATTGCCGCAGTGGGCTTCCAAGGTCAGAGAAGAAGATTGGGCCATCTTATTCTGAGAAGGCAAAGGCGGTTGAGTCCACGGCCTCCCGTATGGTTCCCCCGCAGCCCAGAGTCTTCAACCTTGGTCAGCAGGAGGCTATCAAAGCCAAGGACGTCGTGACAGGTATAATTTAAGATACAGTCCTTACTGTTTTATATACCTGTTTTTGTGTTCATGCTAACCTTGTTTGGGCGACGTAGGCTTTGTTTATGTTTTAGGCGTTCCCGCGAGAGCGCTTTTCGATACTGGAGCTTCGCACTCATTCTTATCGTCGGACTTCATCCAACGTATTGGTGTGTCGTCGATTGCTTCTGCAGATGGACTGGAGGTCCTACTGCCGAATGGATATTCGATGCGTGTGGAGAGGAGTTGCTGCGTGAAAGTTCTAGTTGGAAGTCAGGAGTATGACCTGAAAGCATCGTTACTCCCCCTGGTTGAGTTCGATGTAATCTTTGGCATGGACTGGCTGTCGGAACAGCGTGCGTGCATCGATTGCACCACCAAGGAGGTGAGGTTTGGGCAGTGTGCCGATCGCGAGACGGTCTTTGCGGGCATGCGTGGATCGAGCAAGATGCTGATGTCTGCTCTCCAGGTGTCCAAGGCAGTGCGACAGGGAGCAGAGTTATTCTTTGCTCTAGTTGAGGCTTCAACGCCGAGGCTCAGCCTAGTGGATGTTCCGGTAGTTTCGGAGTTCCCCGGTGTGTTCCCGAGTGAGCTCCCTGGTGCTCCACCGCAGCGGGAGATAGATTTCACGATTGAGTTGGTGCCAGGCGCTAAGCCTGTGGCCCGCTCACCGTATCGTATGGCTTCGAAGGAGTTGGCGGAGTTGAAGCTGCAGTTGCAGGAGCTGCTTGAGCAGGGCTACGTGCGTCCGAGTTCCTCACCTTGGAGTGCACCGATCCTCTTTGTCAAAAAGAAGGACGGTAGCCTGCGGCTTTGCATCGATTATCGGGAGCTGAACAAGCTGACCGAGAAGAATAAGTATCCTCTTCCGAGGATAGACGACTTGTTCGACCAGCTCGTTGGTTCGACAGTATACTCGAAGCTGGACTTGAAGTCCGGCTATTATCAGGTGCGGATCAGGGAGTGCGACATCCCGAAGACTGCCTTCAGTACAAGGTACGGGCAGTATGAGTTCACCGTGATGCCGTTTGGGCTGTCCAATGCGCCTTTGGTGTTTATGGACTTGATGCACCGGACCTTCCGAGAGTACCTCGACCGGTTTGTGGTCGTCTTCCTTGACGACATACTGGTCTACTCTCAGTCCGAGGAGGGGCACGGTGATCACCTGCGAGTAGTCTTGGAGGTTCTGAGGAGGAACCAGTTGTATGCCAAGTTCTCGAAATGCGAGTTCTGGCTACCTTCCGTGGCGTTCTTAGGCCATGTGGTTAGTGGAGCGGGTGTGGCGGTAGATCCGGTGAAGGTTGTGGCCATCAGGGAGTGGCCTGTTCTTTCTACTGTAGCGGAGGTCCGTAGCTTTCTCAGGCTAGCCGGCTATTACAGGCGCTTCGTGGAGAACTTCTCACGGATCGCGCTGCCTCTTACGACGCTGACACGGAAGATGCAGGAGTTTATTTGGACGCCCGCGTATGCGCGGGCTTTCGAGGAGTTGAAGCGGCGGCTTACCACGGCTCCGATCTTATGTTTGCCTTGCGGCACGGAAGGCTACGAGATCTACACCGACGCTTCTGGGAGCGGCCTTGGCTGTGTTCTGCAGCAGCATGGCAAGGTAATAGCGTTCGACTCTCGCCAGCTGAAGGTGCACGAGCGGAACTATCCGGTCCACGACTTGGAGTTGGCGGCCGTGATATTTGCCCTGAAGCTTTGGCGACATTATGTGTATGGCTTGAAGATCGACATCTTCACGGACCATAAGAGCCTGAAGTACCTTCTGACGCAGAAGGGGCTGAATATGGGGCAGCAGAGGTGGATGGAGTTCCTTGGGGACTACACCTTCGAGATCCACTACACTCCCGGGAAGGGGAATCTTGTTGCAGATGCACTCAGTCGCAGGGCCCCAGCGCAGGCCAACTGGATTCAGATGCATGATGAGCACCTGATACGTGACCTGGAGGCCTTGGGTATTTCTTGCATAGAGAAGAGGAGCAGTGTCGGTGCCTGTTTGAGTTGGACTGAGGTACAGTACGACCTCGCAGATAGAGTCCGCCAGGCTTTAGAACTCGATCGGAGTTTAAAGCGCTAAGCGGAGGAGGCTGGTGGTGGGCCGGATGCCCAGTTTCAGGTGCGTGACAGGTTGCTTTGGAGAGGAGACCGTTTGTGCGTCCCCAAGGTGGGTGAGCTGCGCGATGAGTTGATGTACGAGGCGCATCGTACCAGGTATTCAGTTCATCCGGGGAGCACGAAGATGTACAAGGACATGAAGGTCCTTTTCTGGTGGTCGGGTATGAAGAGGGACATCGCTCACTACGTGGCCAAGTGCCACACTTGTGCGCTAGTGAAGGCGGAATGTCAGAAGCCCGGTGGCTTTTTGAAGTCATTACCGGTTCCAGAGTGGAAATTCGATGACGTTTCCATGGATTTCGTGCATGGGCTGCCGAGGTCGCAGAGCGGGAACGATGCCATCTGGGTAGTCGTAGACCGGCTGACGAAGGTGGCGCACTTTATCCCCAACCGGAGGGATGACTCGATGGAGAAGTTAGCGAAGCTGTATGTGGTTACAGTAATACGACTGCACGGTGTGCCCCGTAGCATCGTCAGTGATCGAGATGGACGTTTTACTTCGAGCGACTGGAGGCTAGTCAACCGTCTATTGGGTAAGAAGCTGCAGTTTAGCACGACCTTTCATCCTCAGACGGATGGCCAAACTGAGCGTACCAATAGGACGATGGAGTACATGCTCCGGATGTGCGTCCTGGATTTCGGCAAGGGGTGGGAAGATCACCTCTTTCTTGTTGAGTTCGCGTACAACAACAGCTACCAGGCGAGTATTCAGATGGCGCCCTTCGAGGCCCTCTATGGCAGGAAGTGTCGCACTCCCTTAGCTTGGGCGGAAACGGGTGAGACGAAGCTCTTCATAAGGAAAGACGTCGAAGAGGCGACTTCGACGGTACGTATGATCCGGGAGAGGCTTTTGGTTGCGCAGGATAGGCAGTCCAAGTACTATAATGCGAAGCACCGCGACGTCCAGTTCGCCATTGGCGATTGGGTTTACTTGAAGATCAGGCCGTTCAAGGGTGTATCCAGGATTCGACGCTTGAAAAAGCTGAGTTCGGGATACCTTGGACCGTTTGAGATCATCGAGCGCGTCGGCGAAGCGGCTTATAGGCTTGCACTATCGGCGGAACTGAGCGGGCAACACGATGTATTCCACATCTCCGTGTTGCGGAAGGCGGTGCAAGAGCCTACGCAGGTGGTCGCGGCGGATCAGGTGCCCGTGGATAGTGTGCTTAAGACGGTGGTCAGGCCCGTTAGCATCGAGGATGCTGAGGTGCGTCAGTTGCGGAACAGGGCGATCCGTATGGTAAAGGTCCGTTGGGACAACTGCGGTCGCGAGGAACTCTCATGGGAGCGTGAGCAGACCATAATGGAGGAGTTCCCCGAGCTGTTTCGGTGACGTTTATCTCTCTTTTTCCCCTTATGTAAAGACCTTTTTGGATATATATATATATATATATGCCTGTTTTTACAAATTTCGGGACGAAATTTTTATAAGAAGGGGAGGGTTGTAAGACCCCAAATCAGAAAAATCAGATTTCTGGAATCTAGCGCTATCGCCGGCGATAGCGTTCTGTTGAGAAGGGTTCTGGAGAGGCTGTCGGGCGGCATTAAGTGCTAACGCTGACGACACCGTGGCATGTATCATGCACTGTTCGCAGCGGTGGCGTTGACGGGTCAAAGTCGGTTCTTTACCGCTGTCGCCGGCGACAGCTCCAATTTGTACTTTGCAGCCGAAATCGTGGCCATTTATGGCACTTTGACTTTGGGGGCTGTTTTGGACTGAGGAGGCTCGCTGGCTGCATAGGGTGGCCGAAAACCCCCATCTTTTCCTTATTCACTTAAGGGTTTAATTAAGAGAGAGAGAGAGAGAGAGAGAGAGCTTGGAGAAGGAGATGAATAGGGTTTTCCAACCCTAGAGCTCATCCTTGGTGGAGCTACACGCATCGGAATCCCTCATCGTTCGTGGCTACGCGTAGAGGAGGGCTATACGCTCCTTTCCATCCGTGCCAAAAGTCAAGCCATGGCTTCGAAGCGGCGTTTAAGGGTAACGATCACTTCTACCCTCATTTGGACATGTTCTAGTCCATTCCTTGCATCGTTGAGGCCCCTACCCAAAAAGGTGAGGTCGTGGCCTCCGACGGGTCGATTTGTGTTATCCCTGTCAAATCTTGCATACATGTAGAGTCCATGCGTGAAATGGACGTAGGCGCGCTGTGTGAAGCCCATCCGAGACGGTGCGTCCGGATTGGTGATGCTTTTTGATATTGTGCGTACCGGGGGAAAACCCCGTGTTGATATCCTGCTTCGTAGGACTAGAGAGTGCTACTGCATGCGCAGCAACGCTTGGGGGTGTGCCCCAGGAAGCACCCAAAGTTAGAAGCAGAAAAGGAGTTCTGCTCACTGTCGCTGGCGATATTGACTATCGCCAGGCGACAGCTCCCAGACTTGGGTCTGGTGATCTTGTGCGTTCTGAGGCAGTAGGAGTGCTACTGCATGTGCAACAATGCCTGGGGGTGTGCCCCGGGAAGCACCCACAGCTAGAAGCCAATTTGGAGTTAAGTTCACTGTCGCTGGCGATAGTGGATATCGTTAGGCGACAGCTCCCAGACTTGGTTCTGGTGATGTTGTCGTGCCCACCTGTTGAGAGGACCTGGGGCCTGTGTGCCCGACCTGTGAGGTTGTCCTGGTGGATGACTTAGCGGGCCGTAGAGCCGGCTAATTGAGAATACCTGGGCTGAGGGGACGCCATACCCGCTCTTCGTGTTGTACAACGAGAGCTGTGAACAACGGGCATTTGGCGAACCTGAAACCGCACCATTGCAGCACCTGATTAGTGAGCCTCGTACAGCATGTCGGGAAGCAATGGGAAAGAGTCTTCGGACTACGGGATGTTCACAATTAAAGTACGGGGGAGTCCTGGTATTCGGGCCACCGACTTTAGCCTCGAAGGGCAAAAGTCATCAAGAGTGGATGGTGGTGGAAGGCGGAGTACACCAAAGAGTGCCTGAGAGCACGAGACGTGGAGGCCATTCCCACGTTTGTGACTGTTGCATATGTATGAACTGTTGCGGGCTTTGCTAGTCGCATTCTTATATATATATATGCTGCTGAGGTTGTTTTGCAGGGGTGATTAGAACTGCCACCCCCTCGAAGGGGTAGGGTCGTTATAATTTGGTCAGCTTTAGCTGACCGTTGCCCTGTTTTGCCACCGTTTTTGGTGGGCTTGTTGTACAGGTGCTGGACCGAGCGGAAATATAGCGGGCTCATAGCGGGCTGAAGCCCTTGTGCTGCTGCGGCCCTTGAAGGCCTTTTTGATGTTCCTTTTTGTTTTCATGTATGACCGGCCTGCGCGCCGATGTTGGTAAATTGTAAGGCCGTCGTGCCTAAATTTTGTGTTGTAAAACATTTATTCCTATTTTAGTAAAAGTGGACATACCCGGGTACGGGTTTTGGGGTTTATCTTGTCTCTTATCAGCTACCGCATAGAATGCTCTGAGTTAGGCATCGTTGTATAGTGTCGTTCGATATTTCAGTTAATTGACGTTCCCGTTTGTTTTGTAGTATATGGCGTGAGGCCCCGGCCGGACCTTCTGCTATATGCTCCTGAACGGATGGGGGTGTTACAGACAGCCCCCCCACTCGGCCGACCCCCTTTGAGTGAGGCGAGTGGGGGCAGCCCCCCCACTCGGCCGACCCCCTTTGAGGGAGGCGAGTGGGGGCAGCCCCCCCACTCGGCCGACCCCCTTTGAGGGAGGCGAGTGGGGGCAGCCCCTCCACTCGGCCGACCCCCTTTGTGGCAGGCGAGTGGGGGCAGCTCCCCCACTCGGCCGACCCCCTTTTGTGGGAGGCGAGTGGGGGCAGCCCCCCCACTCGGCCGGCCTCCCTAGTGGGAGACGAATGGGGGAAGTCCCCCCACTCGACCGTCCCCTTTAGGAGAGCGAGTGGGGGTGACCCTCCCTCCACTCTCCCGACCCTCCTGCGAGGGGTGAAGTGGGCACTCCAACCCCACTCGCCCCTCTTCATACGTTGATTGTTCATGGTCATGGTCGGACTGCGGATAGCAGAATTTTCGTTATTCGCAGTCCAATTTTGGCTATCCGCAGTCCATTTTTGGGAAAGTCTATAAATAGACCCCCATGGGCACCTTGGGAAGAGTTGGTCACTACCCCCCCTCCTCGCGTGTGTCTTGTGAGCAAGCACCCCCCCTCCCTTGTCATCCGTCAGCTGACAGTGAGGTGGTTCTTAGTGCCCTCCAAGGTGCCCAGGCTCAGCATTGGCTTGGGAGGGGAAGTTCCGAGTGGGCTTCCGGGTATGCGGTGGGACCTCCACGCTGAAGCTTAAGGGGTCTGTTCCTAGACTCCAGTTGTTATCAAGTCCGAGTCTCTTAGTTCTTAGTGACCGGTCAAGAGTCAAGGCTTAGGTCAAGTAAGAGTTAGTCGCAACCCCCTTTCGAACGCTGAAGCCGGGAAACAGGTTTCAACATCCGACATATTAGACTATAACAAGTAAGGATGAAGACGACGCGTAATCTGAAAGGCATGAAATGAATATGTTATCTAAAATGAGAGGAAGAGAAGACAACATTGAGAGAGAAGAGTGACGGTAAGTTCAGAAATGTAGGATGGTGAATGAAACAAGAAATTGTTGGGTTAATTTAATTTCAGACCGAAAGACATTATGTTTAGATGAAATGACAAATATCAATGTTGATGAAGGAAAAGCTACTAATAGTTGATGTTCTTGTGGTATCACTTAAGACATATGGATGATAGAGAAGAATCACCCGACCCATAACATGGAGCTCCTAATGTAGTGTTTGCAGTAAAAAGAAAATAGATGTGATGTTTAACGTGAAATATCAAAGGAGCATAAAATATATTTTTTAATTCAGATGCACATATAACTTTAATAACGAAGGCATAAGAAGTGTAGCAGAGATAGACACTCTCCCCTTTCTCACATAAGATGACCAACGATGGCCAATTCTTTGATTAAAACAATATTCATAAGGATTGCGATTTGAGGCAAAATCAAGAATGAAAAATATTATGCTTATGAATAATGTGGCATAAACTCAAGGGGTAAGTATAGTTATGCAATTTAGAATGGTCGAAAGTACAATATATGCAAGTTGAACAATTAACGAAAAGTGCACAAAGAAATGGTTTTAACATCTTAAAAGATATGATTGTATTTAATGCAAGTATTGCAAATTATCCGCAGTAAATTGAAATAATGACATTCGATGTCAAAGCCATGAAGACCATATGAATTATAGATAAAGATCATGAAATACTGACTGCTAAGAATAAAAGGAGAATGTGATGATGTGTATGTAACATTGAAGGAAATGAATAAGCAAAGTAAAGATTATAATGATTTGTAATTTCACTTTCACTCTCTATAATATATCTTGGATTTCGGCCGAATCTTTGATACGTTATATGGATATGAAAGAGGTGTTACAAAACTAATGTTAGAAAAATGAAGGAAAAGAAACAAGAGATCTGTTTTCCAACACATTCCATCATGAGAGTTAGTAATGGAGTAAATGTTAACCTATATTTTCATTCAGTAATAAAGTTAAAATAAAGGTCTGACATGACCGGTTGCGTCATAAAGACCACTAGCAAATGCTTGAGATAACTATCTTCTCCACGAAATATTTCTTACCTGTGTAAAAAGAAAGTAGTCATTTCATAAATCAAACTTATACGAATATGATAAACATGGAGTAGTTGAACTAGGGAGGTGCTTATCAATGAAAGAAAGATCACGTGTAAAGTAAATGAATGTGTTTAGATTACTAGGATAAATGTGTAATGAAAGGTGTACAATTAACGGGCTCTAAAATTTTGATAAGAGACAAATTGTTATTTTCCATGGGGACACTGTTAAACGTCTGTAGAAAGATTTCATAACAATAGTCATTGCCAAAGCTTTGAGACCATTTGCAAACTATAGATAAGGAACTGAATGTGCATTGAAGTCTATCTTCGTCTTATGTGGCCTATATGAAATTGAACAAAATGTAAGACACACAGGTAAACTACAAGGTAAATTGTTTCTAAAGTATATCGTTTCAATCAACGAGTTAAGAAACGTTATATGCTAAATGAAATTAAGATTGAGATAAAGAATATATGATAAAAGAAATTTGCAAATGAGAACAACATGAAAATGAAAGTACGCTGCTATGAAAACGATAGGAAAATGAGATACGAATTTCAATCAACGAGTTAAGAAATTTAACAAAGGAGAGTGCGATGAAAATGTAAAGTCATGATTGTACGATGAGTGATGAGTAAAACAACACGGGAAGTAAATGAAACTGCAAAATGCAAATGAAAATATGCTAAAGAAAGGACGTAAAGAAGGCGCGAGAAAATACCAATATGATTATGCGGAATATAATGTCAAATGAAAGGAAAGTTTATATGATAAAAGTTTACGATCAGAGTTTATATGTAATGAATAAGAATACTGATGAATGATAATATGTGCGTGGGTAAAAAGGTAACGTGAAAGCTCACAATGTGCATGTCATGTTAAGTGCGTTACGGCAATGTTTTACGGAATTAGGTACTAAATGATGACAAATGCTTCATGGAAAACTAATGTTCTTTTATAAGTCATTGTGGCGGTTTGTCAATCGCTATAATTGTAAGAATACGGAAAAACGAGAAAGCGAGTAAAAGTTTGAATGCGTGGGAAAGGAAATACTGTCATATTTGAGAATTTATATATATCGTGTCCTATTTTCGAGGACGAAAATTCCTATAAGAGGGGACGAATTTGTAACGACCCAAAAAGTGAAATGACCCAAAAGAATAATAAAATGTAATAAAAGTTCATCCCCTATGATGAAAAATAAAGCAGTGTCAACTCGGCATAGCTTTGCCCGTTGAGTATGAATTTCTTTGATGTTTTGTGGCGCTCGAAATTTTGGCAGAATATGAGTTTTACGTATATTTTATATGTTGACTAATTATAAAAATATATATATGGTATCTTGGTAAAGATTTGGGATGGTTGTGCTGGACCGGCTTGTTTGAGTTGGAGTTCCATATAGTAACTGCTAATGGTAATTGTAAAGGAGTGCACCTTGGGGTGCTAACAGTGGAAAGTAGTGAAATGGTATGCTTATATGCAAATTGGTGTGCCACTAACATGTTAGCCATGTTGCCTTGGTTTGCTTTAATTCATGCTAAAAACTAAAATGGTGTGCTAATAGAGGAGCGTGAAGTTGGTGTGCGTATAGACATTTATGTAAGGCGGTGGAATGTCGAAGGCGGTGATGTCAATTCATATTCGCGAGCCCTGTCTCTTTCCCGACATTTTTCATTGTCGTGTCGTCTGGAGCTTTTGACGGGTGGGGACTTAGGGCTAGCTGCGATCCCTCTTCCTCATCGACGATCCTTCTCCTCTTATCGCCGACGCCTTTTGGGCCTGTCTCTGCTGCTGTACTCATGCAGTTTTTGGAGGTGTGTGACCAGCAGTTTTTGACCTAGACGTTAGCACTGTGAGCCCTCTTTTCACTTCTCCCTCTTACTTAATTACTGAGTACTAAGATGGTTATGGCCTTTTCAATTTCTGATTTATGGGGGAGTTTGTATAAGCTTACAGCTGCTATTGTTGTTCTCCTTTCCTACTTCATTGGGGACTTCTATAGTTGTTGTTAGAAAAAATGGGGATTTCTGTACCATTAAATGATATCATCTTTTCTCTTGGGGGATCTTTACTACAGGATAAATCATTTATTCTTAAGGGCTATTGTGGATGATTGTTGGCCGGTTGATGCTAATTACAAACTATAAGGTGTTATTTATGTTTTGAGCATGGCTGCCCCTCTATTTAACGATAACTGCTAGTAGGGGGTTTGGGAATTGCCTCACTTTGACCAACTGCTACTATATTCCTTCTTTCTTTGATATTATAAATGAAGGTTTTGAAGTTTCTCCTGCCACTGATTTAGAGTTCCAAAATTGGATTAGTTAATTTTTAAATGAAAAGCTATATGGGTCTATTTAAGTTGGCCGGCTGTTGCTATTCCGGTTTCAAACTTTGGGTTTTCCTGTTCATATTTTGTTTTAGGGGGAGAAACTCTTTCAAGTTAAATCTTATGTTATGCAACATAGAGGGCTAGTTGGGTAGTATCCAAATGATGTAATCAAAATAGTCTATAATGTAACTATAGCGAGGTGCAACCCCGCTATAAATGACCCTAAAGGATATGATGCTTATACAGATACCGCGAAGGATGGCACCTCAAAATAGACATGACAATGCTATGAACACTGATACTGATGGTGAGAGCTACCTGTTTTATTTAAGCTTTATTGCTTTATGTTCCTTTTACATACGCACTCTTATCATACTGAATGTTAAATGTATACCACTGATACTAAATGTCGCTATATTGTATGGCCTTGAAAAAGGCAAACAGGCGAATGATATTTCTGAGGGGATTATAAAAAAATGAATAACTCACTTTATGTAAACGTGTCGACACGAGGTTATATTACGGGCGACTTGCAATGCATGCACCTGAATGACCCTTCGGGGTAAAGGACCCTTCGGGGTAAAGGACTCTTCTGGGTAAAGGAAAAAGGAATCGAATCGCCCCTAATATATCCTAAGAAACGAAACATTCATGGAAGTACTGATTTAAAGGGTTATAAAGGTACATTGATAATAAATGCTTATAGACATGAAAACTGACATGAAATTATGTATTTGCACTGCTTCCATGATATAGATACAGTTATGATACTTGCCTGACATGTTCCAAAGCTCATATGAATGCTTTAGCTCCTTATACTGTTTATGATTATTGAAATGTTCCCCCCAGTCATTATGTTCTTTCATAGATACTGATACATGGACACACTGATATAATGATATACTGAGAGACTGATATACTGCTGCTATGATAACTGATACACTGATGTAGACATACTGATACAAGGATTTATTGCTTATACGGATACACTGCTTTACTGTTATATTGTTACATGATATGATTATGATCCTATACTGCTCATACTGTTTTATTGGTAATAACATGTTCATATAGTTATATGCTGCATAAGTTACTACTGAGACAGAAAACGGTTAGTAAATGAAAATGATGTTTTGAAATGTGTAAGTTTCTTTTAAATGTATATAGTAATGAAAGAGGTATATCCTCACTTAGTCATATTTTTATGACTAAGCCCGTCGTCAAATTTTGTAGGTAACGGACATGACTTTATACGCAAAACAAAAGAACTGATTATGGATAAAAAGAAAAGATTCAGCAAATAATTTAAGGTATGCAAGTAAATTTATATTATGTCTTGTTTATTTCATATTCACTAGCCTTACTTCAACCTGGGACAAATGTATGAACATAGCTTAGATGCAAAAGTATGTGGGGTCTAAATGGGGGCCTCACAATTTGGTATCAGAGCCAGGTTTTCAAGAAGTTCGGTTGTAGTGAGTACGGAATAAGCACACATGATATGACGGTTCGTTCATAGAAATCTAGTAATTGGGATTTTTGTTTAAATCAAAGTACGTCGAAGGGTTTTGAAAGAAGTCATGAAAGGATAAAAATCAAATAAATTGTACACGAATATAAAGTGACATGAATCTAAGTAAATATTGATATTGTTCTTATTGCACAAATCAACCCAAACGTTTCCCCAAAGAAAGATCTTCGTATGGCTTATGATAGATAAACGAATACGATAAGTATAAATGAGTTGAAAGATGAATGTACTTAGAACTGGAAGAAAGGTTATACGTATATAATAGCGTTGTATCTTTTTATAATGCGAAGACGGAGGTATGTAACATGATTGAACATGTAATAAAAGGTGTACAAATGATGGACTCTGATTTTCTACAAGAAACGAATGTTTATTGTCTATGAAGACATTACTAAACATCTATAGAAAGTTAAATAACGTTATTCACTGTTAATATTTTGGAAACTTTTTGCAATAGCAAGAAAAAGCAATAGTGAAGAAAATGAATATGCCTTATAAGTTTACTTTCTTCATGTAATATGATGTCATGAATTCAATGAATACGAAAAGAAGTGATACTACGGAAAGATGTATTTGAATAAAATCTTCATACATGAACTTGAATTCCAGCAATGGTGAAGTGAATGTTTCAAAATTACGACTTTCTTAACGACAAAATGAAAGGTAGTTTCATGACTCAAGGTAAGGTAAACCTATCAATTTCAGTTTATGGTGGTATAAGAAGGAATCACAATAATTTTGATGAGATGAAATATGAAATAATATCGAGGATTATTATGTTTCTAATTATGGTACCTGTATGGGCAATAGGATTTAACTTCAAATGAAAGTTCAAATAAAAGTCCGACATGAAATCATTAGACTATAGCAAGTAAGGATGAAGACGACGCGTAATCTGAAAGGCATGAAATGAATATGTTATCTAAAATGAGAGGAAGAGAAGACAACATTGAGAGAGAAGAGTGTCGGTAAGTTCAGAAATGTAGGATGATGAATGAAACAAGAAATTATTGGGTTAATTTAATTTCAGACCGAAAAGACATTATGTTTAGATGAAATGACAAATATCAATGTTGATGAAGGAAAAGCTACTAATAGTTGATGTTCTTGTGGTATCACTTAAGACATATGGATGATAGAGAAGAATCACCCGACCCATAACATGGAGCTCCTAATGTAGTGTTTGCAGTAAAAAGAAAATAGATGTGATGTTTAACGTGAAATATCAAAGGAGCATAAAATATATTTTTTAATTCAGATGCACATATAACTTTAATAACGAAGGCATAAGAAGTGTAGCAGAGATGGACACTCTCCCCTTTCTCACATAAGATGACCAACGATGGCCAATTCTTTGATTAAAACAATATTCATAAGGATTGCGATTTGAGGCAAAATCAAGAATGAAAAATGTTATGCTTATGAATAATGTGGCATAAACTCAAGGGGTAAGTATAGTTATGCAATTTAGAATGGTCGAAAGTACAATATATGCAAGTTGAACAATTAACGAAAAGTGCACAAAGAAATGGTTTTAACATCTTAAAAGATATGATTGTATTTAATGCAAGTATTGCAAATTATCCGCAGTAAATTGAAATAATGACATTCGATGTCAAAGCCATGAAGACCATATGAATTATAGATAAAGATCATGAAATACTAACTGCTAAGAATAAAAGGAGAATGTGATGATGGGTATGTAACATTGAAGGAAATGAATAAGCAAAGTAAAGATTATAATGATTTGTAATTTCACTTTCACTCTCTATAATATATCTTGGATTTCGGCCGAATCTTTGATACGTTATATGGATATGAAAGAGGTGTTACAAAACTAATGTTAGAAAAATGAAGGAAAAGAAACAAGAGATCTGTTTTCCAACACATTCCATCATGAGAGTTAGTAATGGAGTAAATGTTACCCTATATTTTCATTCAGTATTAAAGTAAAAATAAAGGTCCGACATGACCGGTTGCGTCATAAAGACCACTAGCAAATGCTTGAGATAACTATCTTCTCCACGAAATAACGAGAAGCGGTATGTTGCTCTCCGATCTTGTAACTTCGCTTGTAACACTCTAACACTTAGTGAAATTTGGCTGGCACCGATCCGGCCACGTGGTTTTTCACCCTTTCCGGGTTTTCCACGCTAAAAACGTTCTCTTATCATTTGTTTGTTCTCTCTGTGACTGTTTGCGCATTCGGCTCATTCTCGGGCTAAGACGGTTCAATTCGCCCGGTCTGGAAGAGCGTCGAGTGACCCGCAACAGTTTGGCACCGTCTGTGGGAAAGGTGTTCCCCAAACTCTGCAAAGACTTTTCGAAGACAGTTTTCGCTTCATAGTGATACTCGTGACTAACAACAATGGCAAGAAGAAGTGCTCGCACCACCGATGGTTCCATCCCAGAAGGATGCATTGATCCCGCTCCCTCTCATTCGCTCATCAACGCACCTCTCACCGAAGAGGCCTCATTAGCACCTGTTGTCGCGCTAGAAGGGCGCATGCGCCAGATGGAAGAGCATCAAACTGAGATGCTAACCATGCTGAGAAATCTCGAGGTTCCTCGAGCCCCCGCTCCACCTCCATTACTGAATGATTCGCTCCCCCCAGCCTCGAATCATGCTCTAATCGAGGCAGCGGTTCAGGAGGATGATTTCTCAGAAGAACTTTCAGACGCAGCAAGCTCCGCTCATCCTGCTCGTCCAGCTAGGGGACCAGAAGGCGACCATCATCACCAAAGCCAAGGAAGAGTCGACCCTCGGCAGGCAGTAGGGAGGACCACTCGAGAAGAAATACGTGATATTGTAGCAGAGGAGTACGGTCAGGTCGGGCGGCGTGTTGCTTTCGCTCGCCGTCCCTTGCACAACGACTCCCCGTTAGCGCCTCACGTTCTAGCTCACCTAGTCCCTCACGGCTTCAAACTCCCCAACATAGAAACGTTCGATGGGACGAATGGCCCGTTGGAGCACGTGAACCATTTCAATACCATCATGAGAATTTGCAACGCTCCAAATCAGCTCCTCTGTCAAGTGTTTCCAGCAACCTTAAAAGGTCAAGCACACACTTGGTTCCACTCTCTGCAAGACGGAGTCATAGATAGCTTCGCAGAAATGGCACGACAGTTCACCGACCAGTTCATCGCCAACCGCAGGATTGTTCGAGACCCCTCCCATCTTTCGGGGATCCGCCAGAACGACGGAGAAACTCTTAAGGATTTCTTCCGCCGCTTCACTACTGAGGCACGTCAGATTCCAGGGGTGGACCCCGAGCTTCTGCGAGGAGTTTTTCTTGGAGGCCTCCGCCCCCGTGGCTTCTACTTCGCACTAATGCGAGAAACTGTACCCAGCTACCCAGACCTCGTTCACAGAGTCGAGGCCCAGATAGCAGTTGATGAAGCAATTGAACCGCTGCCGGATCGGTGCCACTTGAGAAGAAATACGTGATAGATGTAGCACGGTACTGAAGGCTGCAATCGGTTGAAGGAGGAAATCGAGCGTCTTGTCTGGCAGGGCCTCCTCGGAAGGTTTTTACTAAACCAAGTCCCGAACCAACACAGACCTCAGGCTGACAATCCAGTAGAGGACAACGTCGTACCCCGTCGTGGATGAGCCGAAGGAAATAGTTAGGGGAATTTCCCCCTAGTAGAGCGCATACATCCCGCGCTACATCTATCATCAATTTCTATTTATTTATTTTGTTTTTTTTCTAAAATAGTAAGCCGCAAGATTGTACTTGCGCGCATGTACCCACTGTGTATCTAAAATTACTACTGCTACTATCTAACTCTATTAGCGATACGGATCTCCTGAAGTAAGGCTATGAACGTTAAAGCCATGACTTTCGGTACTAACACCAAGTAGCTAACTCGCTCAACTTGGTGATGAGAAAAGGCCTCCTACGAGTAAAGGATTGGCGTCGAGGACAACAATCTTAATTAAGTTTGCCCAAAAGACAATCTCGTCACCACGCTGCTTGGGCACCACGCTGCTTGGGCACCACGCCTCCGCGCTGCTTGGGCACCTCGCCTCCGCGCTGCTTGGGCACCTCGCCTCAGCGCTACTTGGGCACCTCGCCTCTGCGTTGCTTGGGCACCTCGTCTCCGCGCTGCTTGGGCACCGCGCCTCCGCGCTGGCTTGGTATCTCGCCTCAGCGCTGCTTGGGCACCTCGCCACCGCGCTGCTTGGGCACCACGCCTCCGCGCTGCTTGGGCACCACGCCTCCGCGCTGCTTGGGCACCTCGCCTCCGCACTGCTTGGGCACCTCGCCTCAGCGCTGCTTGGGCACCTCGCGTGAGCGCTGCTTGGGCACCACGCCTCAGCGCTGCTTGCGCACCTCGCCCCAGCGCTGCTTGCGCACCTCGCATCTGCGCTGCTTGGGCCCCTCACCATCGCGTTGCTTATGCACCTCACCACCACGCTCATAAGGCCTCAATGCTAAACGACAAGCTCGTCATGATCTCCGATACATAATCCGGACACATCGCAACCTCGTATCCGCGCAACCAAACGGAGGGCTTTCCCCATCCCGCGAGTGAAGGCCACCTCGCACTCGTCCTCAAGCTGAGGCTCCACCTCCTTGTTCCAGATCTCCTCGCGAAATTCCTCTGAAATCCGAGAACGGTCCTACACATAAGCTACAGAGGCTTTATACTCAGCGACTCCAACAGCTTTCAACTCAGCAGTCCGCTCCAGTAAGGAGAGGCGCTCCTCCCCCATCTCCAAAAACAAAAGCTCGGCCCCAGACGAGCCGCTGTAGCTCGCAAATCCTCCAACAAACGAGTTGAACCCTCCACAAGGGCCTTCTTCGACCGAACTCCAGCACGGGACTCCACCAGCTCAGCCGCAGCGCCCGGATCACACCGAAAGATGACAAAATCCTCGCACTTCTTTGAGCAACAGTAAAGAACTTCGAGGATTTGAGGGGCAATTGATGGGTCCTCGTCTATTTTATAAAGAGATCTGGGCTGCATTTAGCCAGAAACCCCACTCCCCACTAAGATAGTGGAGGCATGGGCAAGAAGGAGAAGAAAAACCGCCCAAAACCGTCGCAGAACCGCCCGAGAACCACCACGCGCGCGCGGTATCGCGCACCCGCAATCGCGCGCGCGCAACCGTGCGCGGTACCCCTCGCCTGCTGTGCGCGGCACCCAGCACGCGGCCGCACGCCTGCGTTCGCGCACGTGCTCGGCGCCGACCGCTCCCCCTCGCCTCGTACCGCCCGTTGCGCTCTTTGCGCAATCCTTGTGAAACCCCGATCGCGCTAGTGTTGTTAAGTCCTTAGCATACTCTTGACCGGCGCGCACTTGAACATTGCAAAGTTCATTACACGCACCGATTGCTAGCTCTATTTTCTCTCTTAAGATTACAGGATTTACGCATTGCAATCAGGAACGTCAACTGCCCGAACTGCCCGAACTACCCGAACTACCCGAACCGTCCGAGGGGCGAAGCCGTCATATCCAGAAAGTGGCAATCCGTGTGCTCTCAACCAACGGACGAGATCGGCCCGTTAGGTGGTTACGGTGGTTACGACGGCGAAATTACTGGGTCGCCCCCGGCCACGTCTATAAAAGGGACCCTGAATCCTCATTTGAAGGGATCTGACACTTTGCATCCGAGAGAGCTCCTTGAAGATATCCTTCGAAGATCTCCTTCGCGTTCGAAGATCTCCTTCGCGGTTCGAAGATCTCCTTCGTGATTCGAAGATCTCCTTCGTCACTTGAAGATCTTCTTCGGACCTTGAAGACCTCCAGCAACACCGGGACACTTAGTTTCTCTAAGAGGTGGTCCGTCACCCTCGGAGAATTTTCTTCAACTGCAATTATAACGAGAAGTGGCATGTCGCTCTCTGATCTTGTAACTTCGCTTGTAACACTCTAACACTTAGTAAAATTTGGCTGGCGCCGATCCGGCCACGTGGTTTTTCACCCTTTTCGGGTTTTCCACGCTAAAAACGTTCTCTTGTCATTTGTCTGTTCTCTCTGTGACTGTTTGCGCATTCGGCTCATTCTCAGGCTAAGACGGTTCAATTCGCCCGGTCTGGAAGAGCGTCTAGTGACCCGCAACACTTACATTCCAATGTGTTTTGGAATAAAAATAATGAGGTTGGTTTAATATAAAAATAATAATTATGCTTAGTTAGTAATTTTTCTATTTCATAAGACAGATTAGGAGAGTTATGCCCATTATTTAATCTATTTATTTTCATGCTAATAATTTTCTCAATCAAGTCACCGTTGACCCGATTGACCAATTTATAAACCCATTTGGTCAAACTAATTAATTTAAATCAAATTGACCTAATTGGATCAATGCTGACCAAATCGACATGTATTTATATGTCATTTAAGGCTCAATTAATACATATGGTTAAATCTCACCTCCACAAGTAACCTTATACGTCTTGGGTTGAACGATCGTGATGTTATAATTTTTACGCACACATTCTTCTCGATACACAAACGGAGCTTTTATTCTAAAATTTTCACAAAAATAGGGGCGGATCTAAGGGAGTAGTGGGGCCTCTAAGAATTTTGCAAAAATGGATGGTGGATTTGGATTCCAGAGTCATTTCAACTACCTACACGTCCAAAACGGTGGTCGGGCAAGAGAGAAATGACTCTGGAAATATGGAGACTTCAAATTTCTTTTTTGCTAGAGGAATGCAATGTTTAGCCCCACATATTAAAATTCGTGGATTCGCCCGAGCACAAAAAGACTCTTCGAAATCTACTTCAGAAACTTATTTGAGTTGGACTGAGCTGCGACATTATGGACAGAGTGCGAAAGGCAGCCAAGATCGATGAGGAGATTGAAACGAAAATTGAGATGCTCGGGCCTCCGAGAAAAAATTTAAAATTGATAAAACTATTTGGAAAACTCTATTTATAATATAAAGTTAGGTGGTTATTTCATTAAATATAATGTTTTAAAATGAAATATATTCCTAGAATTCACCAACATTAAATATAAAAAATTTCAAATAATATATGGGTGCCTAATATATGCTATATTATGTTAATTTAATAGAACAAATTTTATAGTAGAAGTATCATTTCTAATCAATAATTTGTAATGCAAAATAGTAAAATAATATTTTATTAAATACTATGAATTAATTAGATAAAGTTTTAGGGAGTTGTTATAGGCAAACTATGTTTGGCTAATAGCAAACCTTGGTTACTAGCAAACCTTTTTTTTCAATGATTATATATTAGCAAGTTTTTTTGTTATTAACAAACCATTCCCAAATGTTAAAAAAAAATCCAAGTAATTCTATCAAAAACAAGTCTCATTCAAATATATTTTTTTGACAATTTTTTCCCCAAAATATTACAAAACGCCGAAATATTAACGAACTTCTCCACCATTTGATTCAAAATTCTTCAAACTCTCCAAAATAACCATGTATTCTGTACATAAATAAAATGTGGTTAGAACATTACGCACATTTCATTAAGATTTCAAGTATGAGCAAAAGACTCACCATATTGAATGTGAATAAAATGTGGTTAGAACATTATGCACATTTCATTAAGATTTCTGGGTTTCACATTAGATGCGTACATGTCTTGCACTTTTTTTTGTTCCTCCATATTTAATCTTCCGGCACTAGCATGAGTTTCTATATGTATCACCTCGTGATTATGTGTTCCACACTTAACTTCAAGTTTCCACTCTTCACATAATGCTTCTTTTTGTCCTATCAACAAAAAAGAGCAACCCCATCACTTAGATGTTGTTTTCCTTACATATTTTTGACCATCCAATCTTGCATTGGTTAGTACGATAAAATCCACCTCTATCGCAACCCAGTAATACACGTGGTCTACTTCTACCACCACTTAATTTATCAGAACCTTGAATAGTAATGGCAAAACTAAGAGATTTATCTATATTACGCACCCAATCAACTAGTTGTTCACCTGAAGGAAATATGATATCAGTTTGAAAGTGAGACCCAACATTGACTTGTAAGCTGAAAAAATGCAATGAACTTTTAAGAGAAATGCTCAAACACACTTGCAAAATTGTACAAAAAAAAACTCAATGCATATTACATTAACCCAAGAGAATTTTTGCACTCCTCAACAACCATTATGCAAGAGGGTGATATCAAGCTCAATAATGTGCAATGACAGTTTAATCCCTATTTAGGTTAGAAACACCACAGTGAACACCATAGGAACACCACAAGAACATCACAGGAACACCATAGGAACACCACATTCTTACCTCCAAGTAATGGTGAACGCAGACCTCAAGCGGCAACGCAAGGAAACGGCGACCCTAAACCTCAAACTCGCAATCGGACGAAGCAAATGAGGGAGACAAACGGCGACCTGCAGTTGGTGGAGAGCACAATCCGACGAATCGGAAGAAGCAAGAGCGCCGACGATAAAATCGGTGAAGAAGACACAGTCCGGCGAATCGCGAAAGGGAGTGAACCCTAGAATCGCGAAAGGTGTTCTGTCGGGATTGGTTTGCTTAAAACGAAACGCAGCGATTCAAATAGACCTCCCTTAAAAAAAACCCGATTTTTTTACCTGCTAATTGCTGATCTCGGTTTGCCTATAACAACTCCCAAGTTTTAAATGGATTTGTTTAAAGCCCATGTTAAACTTTCTTTTTCCAAATTGTGCATTTAGGTATACTTAATTTTATTTCAAATTATTCATTTAAATTAATTAGATAAAAAATTTAAGTGGGCTTCAAAAAAGAATACTCGCACAGTAATCATTATAGCACTATAAATGTAATATTATAGTACATTTATTGCACAATAATATTTACTAACAATTATTAACATTAATATTTAATAGTATTAGATGTACTATAATATTACATTATAGTGCTATAATGATTACTGTGCGAGTATTTTTTTTAAGCCCACTTAAATTTTTTATCTAATTAATTTAAATGAATAATTTGAAATAAAATTAAGTATACCATTATTAAAGTGATTAGCAGCTAACAATTATTAACATTATTTTTATAAGAAAAGCATAACATTATTAAAGTGATTAGTTATAAATGTTAAAAATCATGCAATGATTACTAATGTTATTAACAATTAATATATCACTACTTTGTTAGTTTTATAAACTTTAGTAACGTTATAATCAATATTAGCTCTATGTTATTAATTTTATAAATTTATTAATAATGTTATGATAAGTAATTAATGTTAATTGCTGCAGTTAATACTTATTACTTATCTTTTATACAACTTATAAAAAAGTTCTCATATATACAGTTCCTTTTTTATATTAAAAACTGGCACTCGGATCGACGCTCGGATCGCGTAGTTCCAACCATATTGATATCTAAGATCAGACGGTGGATAAATCATGTACGAACCAAAACATTCAACTAAATTAACGTATCTTTGTATAAAACACTATACATACAAGTGATGGTGCACAGGGGTCCCATGTGCACCGCACGACAGCACGTCGACTACAACATTGCTCCGGCACGACGACGCAAACCATCTCGCAAACCCCCGAGCGGTGTGTTCCGCACGTTGCTCGAATACGTCGTGTGCACGGGGGTTTGCGAGTTGCGGGAGCGCCGTCGTGTCGGGGTATGCTGTGGCCGGGGTACTGTCGCGCGAAGTTGAGTTGAGCCAGCTCGAAAACTCGATGAGCCAGCTCGAAAAAATCTCGACTCGAGCTCGAGCTCAAGCTCATATATTGTTGTTCATGGGCTCGCGAGCTTTTTATTTCAATATTTAAAAAAAATATAAAGAAAATAAGACTCATGAGCTAAAAAAGCTCGTGAGCAACTCGAGCTCGCGAGTTTGAAATTCGAGCTCGAGCCAGGCAAAAGGAACTCGTCGAGCTCGAGCTCAAAACGATTAGCTCGAACTTGAAAATTTTCTCATGCTCGACTCGAGCTCTACTTATTTGCAGTGTCACTAGTTATTTTTATAGTTTTATTTCACAGTGAATTAAATATGGGCGCTGCTATAAGCACTGCGCTTTTGTCTATTTGCACTCGCCGCTATTAGTAAGCGTTGTTTTAAGTGATTGTCTATTCGCACTCAACCTGTCTATTAGCAAAACACTATTACTATTAGCACTTTTTTGTCAATTTTTTTTAACATAATAAAAATATCATTTTCACTATCGTCGCCGCCACCAACACCATCGTCGCCGCCGCCAACGCCATCGTCGACGCCGCCAACTCCAACGCCATCGTCGCCTCCGCCAACGCCATCGTCGTCGCCGCCTACTCCAACGTCACCGTCGCCTCCGTCAACGCCATCGTCGCCGCCGCCAACTCCAACGCCATCGTCGTCGCCGCCAACGCCATCGTCGCCGCCGCCAACTCCAACGCCATCGTCGCCGCCGCCAACTCCAACGCCATCGTCGTCGCCGCCAACGCCATCGTCGCCGCCGCCAACTCCAACGCCCTCGTCGTCGCCGCCAACGCCATCGTCGGCGCCGCCAACTCCAACGCCATCGTCGCCTCCCCCAACGCCATCGTCGCCGCCGCCAACTCCAACGCCATCGTCGCCTCCCCCAACGCCATCGTCGCCGCCGCCAACTCCAACGCCATCGTCGTCGCCGCCAACTCCAACGCCATCGTCGTCGCCGCCACTCCAACGCCATCGTCGCCTCCCCCAACGCCATCGTCGTCGCCACCGACTCCAACGCCATCGTCGCCTCCGCCAACGCCATCGTCGTCGCCGCCAACTCCAACGCCCTCGTCGTCGCCGCCAACGCCATCGTCGTCGCCGCCAACTCCAACCCCATCGTCGCCTCCGCCAACGCCATCGTCGCCGCCGGCAACGCCATCGCCGTCGCCGCCAACTCCAACGCCTTCGTCGCCGCCGCCAACGCCATCGTCGACGACGCCAACTCCAACGCCATCGTCGCATCCGCAAACGCCATCGTCTTCGCCGCCTAGTGCAACGTCATCGTCGCCTCCGTCAACGTCATCGTCGTCGCTGCCAACTCCAACGCCATCGTCGTCGCTGCCAACTCCAACGCCATTGTCGTCGCTGCCAACTCCAACGCCATCGTCGTCGCCGCCAACGCCATCGTCGTCGCCGCAACGCCATCGCCGTCGCCGCCAACTCCAGCGCCATCGTCGCCTTCGCCAACGCCATCGTCGCCGCCGCCAACGCCATCGTCATCGCCGCCGACTCCAACAACGTCGTTTCTGCGAGAGGAGATGTGTAGGGGCATGCATCTAAGGGGAAAGGGCTGCTTGCGGCTATTAAAAATAACACCATAAAATTTTAAATTTTTGAGTGCTAATAGACAAAAATGTGTGCTAATAAACCCTAAAATTTTAAAATTTTGAGTGCTAATAGACAAAAGCACGGTACTAATAGCAGCGCCCTTAAATATTGGTTGCTATTAAAAAAAAGTACAGATAATAATCAGATATACAGTAGTCCCGGGAGAATGAATGCTAATTATATATATATATATTATTAATTTTGTAGAGAAATAAATAAATAAATAACGTAGTGATATATTAGCGTTGAATAAAAATTAGCAGGATTTAGAAGTACGCGGTTTCAGAGGCTTCGAAACAAATAGGCAAATAAAAGGAGTCATAAAAGCCCGTCGTCGGCTAAGGGTGTTTTTGACTTTTGTGTAGAGCGTTGTCGTCGTCGTAGGTCTCGGGCCGGCTTCCACCTCCACCTCCTCGGCGTCTGGCTTTGAGGTAGATTAGCGGATAAGGCCAAAGACTTGCTCTCTACTTCCCGTCATCTTCCGCCGGGTACCCACGCGGCTTCGTCGCGTCGACGGCGGATATTGCTTTCTAAGGCTTCTTCCCGTATCTTCGTGCTTCTTCGTATTGTTTCTGTTCATTTTCCCTCTCTAACCATTCGATATAATGTCGGGGGTGGCGGCGGGTCTACCGGAGCTTCGGATCGGCGACGGATTAGCTGCGTCGGCTTTGGTGGAGGAGGATCAAGGTATGGATCACTTCGATCGCCTGCCGGATTCGATTATACTCGTCATCTTCAACCAAATCAGCGACGTGAAGGCGCTTGGGCGCTGCTGCGTGGTCTCTCGCCGATTCT
This sequence comes from Dactylorhiza incarnata, assembly GCA_033032865.1. Taxonomy (NCBI): domain Eukaryota; kingdom Viridiplantae; phylum Streptophyta; class Magnoliopsida; order Asparagales; family Orchidaceae; genus Dactylorhiza; species Dactylorhiza incarnata. The sequence continues at coordinate 643,581 of JAWHQI010000340.1, read as the reverse complement.
ACTCCCTCGCCACTCTTGTCGACAACGTGTCGGTCCGTGTCGACTGCGTCATATCCGACGATACGTCCACGTCGTCTTCTTCCTCCGGAAGTTCTGCTGCCGTCGGGAAGACCCGCAGCGTCTTCTCCCACTTCGCGCGCATCGTTTTGTGTGGAATCGTACGCCCTATCCACGCCCTTGGTCAGATCCTCTCCTCTTCCACTTCCAAGCGCCTTTCTTATGCCGAATCTTCCTTCTCCGAAGTTTCCCACCACTCCCCATCCGAGGTGCTGAAGAAGTTCAAGGAGATTCGCCGTCTCCGGATCGAGCTCCCTGCTGGCGAGCTGGGAGTCGACGACGGCGTACTTCTCAAGTGGAAGGCCGAATTTGGCTCCACCATCCACAGCTGCGTTATTCTCGGCGCTTCGTCCGTCCTCTCTTCTTCGTCACTCTCTGCAAAGTTCGGAAACCCTAATCCTGCTCCGGACCTCTACGGCGAAGAAGACAACGCCAGCATCCCTGAATCGTTCTACACCAGCGGAGGCCTCAAGCTTAGGGTGCTGTGGACAATCAGCTCCCTGATTGCCGCCTCTGCTCGCCACTACCTCCTCCAGCCCATTGTCAGCGATCATGAGACATTGGAGTTTTTGGATCTCACGGATGTTGATGGACAAGGGGTGCTGAGCATGAACAGACGTCAGCTGCAGGAGTTAACTGTGAAGCCGGTCTCTGCATCTGGTTCATCGCAGAGGACATTAATGCCAGCACTTAGTATGAGGCTGTGGTATGCGCCACTGCTCGAAATTCCTTGTGGAATGGTGCTGAAGGGAGCTACGCTGGTGGCAATCCAGCCCAGTGAAGAGAGGCCCAGAGAAACTGCTGGAGGTTGTGCAAGCGGCAAATCGTCTGATTTCTCATGTGTGTTGAATGCATTTGAGGAGCCTTACAGGAGTGCAGCGAGGATGTTGACGGAGAGGAGATCATATTGTCTCGAGATGAATTCTTTCTAAATGATTCGGAGGCTCCATGAAAAGTTTTTCCCTTGAGGTAATGTTTTTTCTTTTCCACTAAACCGTGAAAGCAATTGAAGATTCATATAGAATTTCATACTCAGATGCTTTTATTATGGAATCTGTCTGCGGTTTGTTACTGTTTTATAGTTTTTATGATTAATAAATGGAGCATCATAATCATGTATTTAGGAAGGGCGGTGCTGACAAGTGACAATTTCCGCCCCGAATCTACACATGTTTCCACTAAACCGTGAAAGCAATTGAAGATTCATATAGAATTTCATACTCAGATGCTTTTATTATGGAATCTGTCTGTGTGGTTTGTTACTGTTTTATAGTTTTTATGATTAGTAAATGGAGTATCATAATTATGTATTTAGGAAAGGCGGTGCTGACAATTTCCCCTCCGAATCTACACATGTTGGCACGATGAGTTCTTACCAGTGTGTTTGTGGAACATGGAGGGAGTTAGGCCCATCCTCTGAGAACATATGAATGAGATATATTGCAATACACTACAAATGTTAACCTATATGAATCTACCTGCAGCGTTCTGATCTATCACTTCACAAGGAAAAACTCTACACATACGGCTACAACATTTCCTCGCCGTTAGATGAATTCCAGCACAGCGATCCCCAATCTCATGGTTCAATCAATAGAAAGAATTAACTGTTGTATTATGGGCCAGCGGTCCTTAAAGAACGATATGTATAAATAGGGATGTAATGATGGCTGTAAAACTCATGCTAATAATAAGTAATTCTCTAGTTCTTTTTTAATTCCTCTTATCTATCTTCTCTCCAAGCTCTTGTTCGGCTCCTTCCTCCAACCCGACTCCCCTCGGGCTTCCTCTATTTCATTTTCCTCCAACAATGATGTTTTACTACCCGCCTCCAAAGTAAAAATAATCCGAGAAGAGCCAACACTTGTTTATTAATCTCTCACCAAGTTCCAAAATCTTACTCTTGAAATAAATTGTATAAAGGGTCCATCCAATGGCTCATTGGAGGGCCCATTTTCTATTTAGCGTTTAGCCCCACATCATAGGATGGAGTTGGGTCTCCACTCCTCTCTATAAATAGTTGTGTATACTCTTGATGTAAATTGACTTCTTTTGATAAGGAATAATAAAATATCTATTTTTCTTTTCTATTTATTGTGTTCTTCTACATGGTATCAGAGGGAGGTTATCCATTTGATTCAGACCTTACACGATTGAGTCTGTGCTCTCATGGATTTTGGGCATTTCCGAGTCGCTGCTTTTCGTGAACGCAAGCTTGTCTTTTTTGTTTCTGCGAGCCCACCATTTCCGTGACCGCATTTTCACGTTTTTTTCTCCAACTCTCACGTCTCTCGTTTGCGCCCTTCCTTACTCTGCCTGACTACCTCCCCTTTTATAGGCGTTGAACGACGATCCACTCACTACAACTTTCCCGCTGATTTTGTGCCCTCTGGACGCATAGCCGCTGCAACACTCCCTGCGACCTCTCCCTCTGGACACACAACCCGCTGAGCCCGTCGTCGTGCCTGCTTTGGCCGACGAGCTCCTCGCGTCCTTTCCGCCGCAGTATCCGCAGTTCCCGCTGATTCTGTGCCCGCAAAGCTTGCTTGTCCGCTGCGTCTTCCTGTGACCGCCGAGCTGCTGAATCCACCGAGCCCTTGAGTCCGCTGACTGTGTTCGTTGAGCTCTTGTGCGTCCGCTGTTGAGTCCGTTGTTGACTCCGTTGTTGAGTCCGCTAACTTTGTCCGCTGAGCTCTTGTATGTCCGCTGCTGAGTCTTGTGACCGCCAAGCTCCTGTGACCGTTGTTTGTCCGCTGCTAAGTTCGCCGCGCTGCTAAGCCCGTTGCGAGCACCTATGACCGCGTCTCCTGCCGCAGAGCTCCTTTTGGCCGCAGAGCTCCTTTTGGCCGCAGAGCTCCTTTTGACCGCAGAGCTCGTCTGTCTGCCGCCCTCAGCTTCTCTGATTTTCACTCCATCTGACACGGCGGTGTTCCTCCCTTATGGTGGTCATGTGAACGTCTGCCGGATTTTCTCCGGCTCTTACTCCGACTCCCACCTTGATGTGCTGGATGAATTAAGGATTACCACTATTTCCCTCAATGGGAAGCAAAATTTCGTGGAATGGGTGCAATTTGTGTGTCGGGTTATTCAAACCAAGGGGCTACTTCATCATGTTACCCGAGCTCCACCAGCTGAACCTACGGAACAGTGGCATCGTGACGATGGTCGGGTTCAGTTTTGGCTTCTCAATTCTATGGTGTCTGAGCCCTACCGTATGACTATGTACCATGAGACTGCCAAAGCTACGTGGGACGAGCTTCAGTCTCTTTATTTAGGGCATGACAGTCTCCAACATCTCTGTGATATCTTTACTGGGCTCTAGGCGGTTGACCCTGGTGTGTCTGGTGACCTGACCACCTTTGTGGACACGTCAAAGACCCTCGTTGAGGTCTGACTTCAGCACCCCCCCCCCCCCCCCCCTCTTTGGATTTTGTTGTCTAGTGCGCGCAGAAGGATTCGGTTGACATAGCTCTCGTGATGGCCCGAATACCTCCGCATCTTCACTGCGTCCGCGCAACCATTCTTTCCTTGCCCATTGTTCTGTCTCTCTCTGATGTATGCTTTATGATTCTTAAAGTTACTCCGCCTTCTGATATTGTGTTACTACCTTCACCTGCCCTTCTGTGACACTCCCCGGCCATCCGCCCTCCTCCTGGGTCTCAGGGTGATCGTCATATATCTCGCGACGGAGGACGTGATGGTCACCCTCACTCTTCTCGGACGACTAATCGACTCTGTACTTATTGTGGCCGCCCGAATCATACCGAGGCCACCTGTTTCAAGAAACTTGGACTCCTAACGCTCTCACCCGCTGCGTCTCATGCTTCTCTTATGGTGGATGTCCCTTCCACTTCCCTCCCCGACATTGACGTCCTGCGCGTGGAACTCCAACAGTTACGAGGGATGTTTACTCGTGCCTCTGACTCCATCGCCTCTACCTCCCTCAGAGGTATCTCCTATTTTTTCCACAGTCCGGTGTGGATCATGGACTCTAGGGCTACCAATCACATCTCCCCTGAGAAACCTTCTCGGTATTCGGATGTCCCGTCTTTTAAGTTTATTACGGTAGCTAATGGTGATACCACCCTTGTTTGCGGCTCTGGTGATGTGACTCTTACTCCAACTCTTCCTCTCCGCTCTGTCCTTCATGTTCCTGTCTTTCAGTATCATCTCCTTTCTATCAACCGTTTAACTCAGGATCATGATGGCTTAATCACGTTTTCTTCTTCTTCCTTTGTCATGCAGGATCGACGGACTCGGAATATCATTGGTATGGGCCGCCTCTCCAATGGGTTGTATACTCTGGATCTCCCCTCCTCGGTTCTCTCCTCTGTCACCTCCACCGACTGGCACCGACCTCTTGGGCATGCTCCTCTTCATATCCTCAAGTGGGATCTTCCTGATTTCCCCTTTTCTGATTTTCAATGTGAATCATGTATTTACGGAAAACATCATTGTTCAACTTTTTCTCTACATTAGACTCGAAGCACTGCTCCTTTTGATTTAGTGTCTTTTGATATTTAGGGCCCCTACAATATAGCTAGTGCCTCTGGTGATCACTACTTTGTTACTTTTATTGATGATCATTCTCGCCTGACATGGTTATATGCGATGCGCGATCGCTCTGAGTTACTACGAATCTTCCGCTCTTTTCTTGCCGAGACTAAGACCCAGTTCTTGTGGTCCCTGAAAATTCTTCGCACCGACAATGCACGTGAATATACTGTCACAACTTTCAGGACACTTGTGTTGCGCTGGGCATTCTTCACCAAACCTTCCGTCCCTATACACCTCAACAAATTGGCGCGTCTGAACGAAAAAATTGTCACCTCCTCGAGGTGGCCAGGTCCCTCATGTTTCAAATGTAGGTTCCCAACGTTTACTGGCATTTCGTCGTCTCCACTGCCTGCTACCTCATTAACTGCATGCCCTTCTCTGTCTTAAACTTTGTGACACTATTTTCCATCCTCTACCCGTCCACCTCTCCCTTTGCCTTGACGTCTCGCTTCTTCGGTTATGTTTGCTATGTCCACCATCTTGGCCCTGTCGTGGACAAGTTGGCTCCTCGTGCTACTAAATATGTTCGTCGGCTATTCTCGCACCCAGAATGGCTACGTCTGCTACTCCCCACCTAATCGGAAACTTGTCACCTCAGTCGATGTCACATTCAATGAATATCAACCTTTCCACTAATCTGACACCTCTTTGCCTTCCACCCCCGACCTTCCACCCTCGGCCTTCCACGTCCTCATGTGCCTACCACCACCGAACCTCGTCCTCTGCTTCCCACTCCTCCAAGTGTGCTTCATCCCTCGCTACCTTCTCCTCCTCTTCTTGTCTACACGCGACGACTTCCTCGTCCTACTGCCCCACGAGAGCCGCCGCTGATACTCTGCCTGTCGCTGATACTCCCTCAACATCCACCACTCGCCCTATTTCAAATTATGTCTCATTGTATCGCTTATCTCCGACGCTTCATAATTTTGCAACCTTTTATCCTTGATTTCCACCCCTTCTTCTCTGCAAGAGGCTCTTCAACATCCGGGGTGGCGGGCCGCCATGAATGAGGAAATGATCGTACTTTGGGATAATCACATGTGGGACCTTGTTTCTCTTCCTCCTGGCCAAACTCATGTTGGTTGTAAGTGGGTCTTCACTGTGAAGTATGACCCTGATGGGATGGTTGAACGTCTGAATGCTTGCCTGGTGGCTCGTGGATTAACTCAGCAACACGGTCTCGACTATGATGAGACATTCTCACCTGTTGCGTAGCTGAACTGTTCGGGTCTTGATCTCCCTGGCCGTTCATCAACATTGGTTGTTGCATCAACTGGACATCAAAAATGCTTTCCTGAATGACGACCTCACTGAGACTGTCTACTGCAGCAGCCTCCTGGTTATGATACCACGGGGGAGTCTCTTGTTTGTCACCTCAAAAACTCTCTATGGTCTCAAACAGTCTCCACGGGTCTAGTTTGATAAGTTCAATCGGGTCATTCACGATGTTGGCTTCACTCGAAGCTCGACTGATTTTTCTCTATTCACTCGTCACTGTTCGTCAGGCACGGTGATACTTTTGGTGTATGTCGATGATATCTTCATCACTGGCGATGATCTCGATAGTATAATGATGGTTAAGAAGCACCTGCCATCCGAATTTCAGACAAAGGATTTGGGGTCTCTCCGATACTTTCTTAGCAACGAGGTGGCTCGTCGACCTGATGGTCTTGTTTTGTCTCAACGGAAGTACTGTCTTGACCTTCTTCATGATGCTAGCTCTGGATGCAAGCTCGCTGACAGACCTATGGATGCCAACCACAAGCTCTGCACTCATGCTTCCGACTCTAATTTGCTCCTCCGTTACATGACCGGATATATCCTTTGTTGTTAGGTTGGTCAGTCGGTTCATGCATGCTCCACAGATCTCCCATCTCCAGGAGGTTGAGCGTATCCTTCGATACTTGAAGACTGCTCCGGGACAAGGGCTTGTGTATAAGCCCTCACCCTCCATATCTCTTGTGGCTTACTCTGATGTTGACAATGCTGACTCTCTTGATGATCGACGAGTGGATTCTGCACATACTTTGGTGGACATCTTGTCACCTTGCGGAGCAAGAAGCAAACTGTGGTTGCACGTTCATCTGCAGAAGCTGAGTATTGATCAGTGACTTCCGTCGTTTCTGAACTTACATGGTTGGAGAGCCTTCTGAGTGATCTAGGTGTGAAACTATCTTATCTGACCATTCTCTTTTGTGGCAGCCAAGCGGCTATTCATATTGCAAAGAATCCCGTGGTTCATGAATGCATCAAGTATATCGTGTTCGATTGTCATTTTGTTCGGGAAAAAGTGTAGCTTAAGAAATTGGACTTGCGACATGTGCCTGCTGCTGGGCAGGTTACTGACATCCTCACAAAGGCCTTATCTCGACCATTATATTATCAGTTTCTGTCCAAATTTTTCTCCTACGATTTGTACGCTCCAGCTTGCGGGGAAGTGTTGGAATAATTTGTATAAAGGGCCCATTGGAGGGCCCATTTTCTGTTTAGAGTTTAGTCCCGGATCATGTGATGGAGTTGGGTCTCCACTCCTATTTGTAAATAGTTGTGTATACTCTTGATGTAAATTGATTTCTTTTGATAAGTAATAATAAAATATTCATTTTTCCTTTCTATTTATTGTGTTCTTCTACATATACAAATTGCACCCAATCATTCAAATCTTGTTTATTTGAAGAGGGCAACATGAAAATCTTCTTCTTATAGTTTATCTGGTATCGGCTTTTAGTGTACAAACTAGATAGATTTCTGAATTTTAGTAGTATTATACCCTGTTGCTTGATTGTTACCCATACTCTTTCCTAGGGACTCGGATGGATGATTTCAAGGTACGCCTGTCATATATTAGTTCTTCCATTTTCTTAATAGGATTTTATGATTTTTTTTAACTCTATTTATTTATTGGTTTCAAGCGGCTTATTATCTCAACTTTACGAATTGTGACTTTTCTCTATTCCTAGGAATGAAAAATGTAATACTGGTAGATGTTATGATTTCATCGTATCATGTATGTTTGTGTTGAATGATATCAGCGAGAAACCATGACTAAAACAAGTGATATTCCGTAATGTTTCGAAATTTGTTGGTACTAAGTTGTTTTTGTATTTAGTGGGGGTGGGTGCATGTGGTTATTAAACTTTTTTAGCATTTATGTAGCATTTGTTTTATTGCACAGAAGTGCACGACATTCAGATGCTATTAAGGCATGTTAGCAGCAATGCAGAAAATGCTCATTTTGAAGCTCCTTTCCCTTCAGTGGAATATAAGCTTGGTGTCTCTAATTTGAATTACACATGGTTGGATATGATGATATGTATTCTTAACTTCAACAATACTAAGAGGCTATCATATTTTGAGAGAATATTGACACTTACTGGTATGAATCTGAGACATGTAATGGGCTTTAATGTATGAGATATAGCATTGGTTCCCAACAAAGTTTGTAGCAACCATTTATGCAGTGGTAGAAGCATGAATATTGCAACACACATGTCAGAATTCAGTAAAGTTAAAATGCGTGGAAGGATGATTAATGTAAAATCAACCTTCACTCAGTAAAATTTATGCAAAAAGAGATTTATTCCTTATTCCTTTATGATATTTTTTGTGCTCGGCATGATTAGTCTTATTTAATTGTTTATTTCTGACTTTATGAATCCCCATTTTTCTTTGGTTCGTTCTAAGTGCTTCCCTAGGTAATAAATTTATCCTTTGCAAATCATTTTAAATAACTACTATCCATGTTTTATTGGGTCTATCTCTTGTCCTTCGTTATTCTCCAACATTAATTTTATGTGCCTGTCCAAGTGTGCATTTTATACCCTTTGTTGTACATCTATAAACAACCTAAATGGATGACCCTCCAACCATTCCTCTAATATTATCATTCTGTAAGTTTTCCTTTATAATTTTTCGCATATCCATTCTATGATATAATATCTTCTCTGGCAAGAGAGAAGCTTCAATAAAGGGGTTGAGGAATGGAAAAGATTAGAGTTTATGAAGTTCAGTGTCTTCTATACCCCAAGGACAAATAATATGTTATATATATTGTCTCTTAATTATTGACAAACAGTTACATTAAGTAATCACAGTTGACAAATTCATTTTTGATTAGTTATTCTTCGGTCGACGGACTATTTGATGGGGGAGTAGATGGTACTTGAATAGGTACCCACAATTTGAGTGCCCACTGCCCAACATCATTGTTCTCAACATGTAATGTTCATGAGAGGTTCCCGACAATGATTTATGGAGGTTTCCAAAGGTTTTATCGGCGAAGAGAATGAGTGATCACATCATCCCCACTTTACGAACAACCCGAAGATTGGAGTTGGGTGATGCATCGACTTCAACATTGTTGCGTGACGAAAGATCCAAATGGGATAGTTGTGAAAAAGGCTCGACATATGGCGTAGGTGGGATACATGGAAGAATGAGTGAATGTGGGCGCCATTCGAGAGATGTAGTTGGTAGGGCACGATGCCTATATGGGAAACAATTTGAAAGGGGCCATAGAAACAACAAATTGCGTAAAAGTTCTATGACAAGTGAAGCAGTGAAGCATGGAAGTTAAGGGCATGAAATGGACATATTTGGAGAGGCAGCGGCGAAGATGGTGGCTTTGTTGAGTGTAAGTTGGATGGTAGTTGATGAAGTCCATGAAAATATCTTCCTAGGCTTGGTGCAAAATTTTGATGGGTTGCAGTAGACCGATAAGTGATTGATTGGCAAGTAAAAGTATGAAGCAAACAAGAATGGCCATTCACTTTGCTGGCATGGAGTTCAGAGAGGATGGCTTTGAAGATGATGAAGTTTGCAGGTAAGAAAAGGTGGTTGTGGTTGGTATATGATGACATTAGTAGTAAGGAAAGCCTGCAGTATGGCTAATGTCAATTTAAATTAGAAATTGGCATGTGAGGAGTGGGGGCGGTGTGAACGACTTGGTTATCACGACTAGGTTTATAGATAATGTGGTAGAGTATCCTAGGGAGTTTGTGTAGACAGATTAACAGAAGTACAGAAGTGTTGCTCCATGGATTGATCGGTTGTTAAATTAGATGTTTATGTTGATTGATGCAAATGAGGAAGGGGTGGCTCCATTTTCGGACAATCCCAGTAGTGGCGCAAATCTCGTGTTCTTATGTGAAAGCGACTTTCATTATGTGGGAGAGTCTATGACTATAGAATGCGAGCTAGTGGCCTTGCTAGGAAATGTTGTACTAATGTCTATTGTGGAGGATTCAGTGTTGTGGGTGAAGGGGGAGTTAAAGTCGGGGAGGTATAGGATTGTTGTCTCGGTAAGGTCCTGTTTGAGATATGTGAAGGCAAGTTTGGCCGCCTTATACCAGTCGGAGGAAGCTCATTGAAGCTCATTGGGGGTGCCAACAATGATGACGTGGTGTTAGACAGAGCATTGATAGCAGCCGATGAGTTCCATGAAGCTACAAAGGGTCCAAATGTTGATGAATGAAGGCCGAATTTGGAGGGCTCAACATGTATGATATAGAGGGATAAGTGTGGACTATGGATTCAAGTTGGTGGAGTGGAATAGGTATTTGGATGTTTTGATGTGGAATGGTTGGCTAGGAGCAGTCAGAGGGATTTGAGTGAGGTGCTCCTGATGAGTGGAGAAGAACTGATGCAGACGTGCATGTTGTCGAAGCAGACGAGAACATGATCTTTAAATAGATGAAATGGTCGTTCATGGCTTGCTTGAAAGGTGGGTGATGTGGCAGTCAAGCAAAAAGGCATTCCAAGTATTTATAGTGACTGAGGTGGGTGCTGAAGGCTGCTGTTGGGATGTGATCTAGTGATGTGGATTCAATGGAAATTGGAGTGAAGATCTATATTGGGTAAGTCGATGGCGCCGTAAGTGTTCATCGAATAACTCATCTACAGTGTGTATGAGGAAGCTATCATAGATGGCGATGGTGTTCAAGGCACGATAATCAACACGGAAGAGCCAAGACTTGTTTTTTCATGGACTAGGAATGGGCTACTGCGCGGTTGGATGATGCCATCAAGAAGCTTGACAAGTTAACTACAACTTCTTTTCAAGCTCATATTTCCAAAAGTTGGGTAGCGGTTTGGGAGAGTATTAATTGTTGGAATGGGTTGTAGGCGGATGCGGTGGTCATATGGATGTCGATGTGGGAGGTCATGTGATTGGTCGAATGGTGGTTGAAACTCGGAGAGTAGGCTGGCGACTATAGGTTGTAGAGGTTGCAATTATGCGTGTATATGACTTGTAATGATGATGAAGGGAGGAGAGCAGCAACTGAAGAATTTATCAAGTTGTAGGCTAGATGTGGGTGGGTTGTGTGATGTGAAGCTCGACTATGGTTGCTTCTTGGAAGTTAACAGGGTTGTCATAGTGGAAATGAAGGTGCTTTAATCAGCAAAGCGCTGACGGAGGAGTGATTGCATCATCTTATCATTTTCATTTCCATTATTGTCAATTTAGTTATCTACTATTTATTTACCAGAAGAGGAATTATGTCATTTCTATAAATAAGGCATCTCAGTTTAAATATATTTTGTAAGCATATCCATTACCAGTACAAAAAGTTATATACTCAATAATGATTCTTTATGTAATCCTACTATAAACTAAAAGCTCTTGGGCAACCCACTGCTAGTACCAATAAATACTCTATCATACATCTGCTTGGTCAATCCACTCTTACTAGTAAATGCTCTATCATACATATTTTAAATTTTAATAACTCCAGCAGCCATTATTAACTTCGCCTAACGCGCATTGAATATCATGTGTAAGGTTCTCCATTACTAATTCAAAAAGCTATGGACTCAATATTGATTCTTTATGTAATCCTGTCGGATTTGAAAACTCTTGGTCAATCCACTACTAACTCTATTAAATGCTCTATAGTACATATCTTTAATAACTCCAGCATACCTTTGATGAATAAACCATGGAATATTTTCCGTCGTTATAGTTTTTCAATTGTTATCTTAGAAAAAATTGCTTCTCTAATAGGTTTTTCTGGCAATAATCAAACTTGATTCTTTAATATGGAAGTTATCTTTTAATATCCATATTTCATTATAAAATTTCATTTCATTACTTTGAGTTTAATTCCTCAATGTTTAATACAATAATGAACATCTCTTGAGTTTGTAAATATTTATAACATGTTTCTTCAATCATATGACATCCCTTTAGCATTCAAATTTTATTGGGAAAATTTGTTAACAAACAACTAGTATATCGTATCTACACTAGAAGTTTTGCTTTTTATTATTCTGAAAACTATCCTACTCTACTTTGGAGTTTGGACATAACATTCCTCATTGTTTTATTCATCCATTTTTTCCAAAAATGATGTATTCCTCAAACCTTCTAGGTTATAAATGTTTAAAGTATTTACAGTTATGTTCAAATTACTCCGTGTGATGGAGCTATTTTGCATGTGCATTGCCCTTCTGTGAATGTGTGGAAGAGATGCACAAAAAGTGTACGGATTTCCATTGAGTGATTCCTGTACACATTAGATCTGGATGTCAAGGTTTTGATAAACAACACAAAAAAGGCATTGCCAAGATAGCCAAAAGTTCTTTGAGCATTTATAGCCAGAAGCCAAATATGAGAGAACTAGGGCAGAGGTTAAATAACTTATAACCTTGGGGTGGCAAACTTAAAGCTACTACAAATAGTTTGGATAAGTTTGTATTCAGGTGGACACTGGTCATGCAAAATATTTAATAAAACTTGTTCGCACCTCACGAGGTAACTTTTAAAAATAAATTGGTTGCGTTACACAGCTGTTTAATAAAAGTGAGTAGAAATTTTTTGATAAATTATGAAAAATAATTAAAACTATTTTTTCTCATATTCATATGAATTTATTTTTGAAGTTTCGATACTAGTATTTCCTGCAATAGTTTCTTTACTATCACATGTTCCATGTCAAGTAGTTGTGTATATAGTTGTGGTAGATTCCTTAATAATAAAACTTATCAGTGATCTCGTCATTTCATTGATGTATTTTATTCCATCCATCATACCTTCCTATTCTATCCAAGTCAAATTCTTACTACCTTATATGAAATGACGGCTGCTCCCACACTCAGGCTCCATTTGGCACGGCGGTGGCGGTCGTGAACACGGTGGTTATGAACCGTCGTTTGTGACCGTCCAACCTCACCTAAGGAACTTCATCAACTTTTATATTCAAAACTAGTTTTTTCTTTGCGGCGGTCATAACGTTGTCATGCCAAACATACATTCTATAATGGCGGCATTTTTGTCCGTCACCGGAGAAAAAACGCCGTGCCAAACGAAGCCTCAGTTGACAGCGAGTTCTTGGTTGCTGGACACTTATCAAAATATATATTTGGTTTCGCTGTATTTCCATGAAATTAACTTTATGAGTCCATACTATTTTCTCATTATGTTGTTCTCTTGAGGCACTTTTTCATTTTAATCATTTAATTCAATGTTAGAAGCTATATCCCCATTAATATCTCTGTTTTCTTATTTGTAATATAATTTTATGTTATATTGATTAATAATTATCAATTTGATATCCTTTAAAATTACTAATGATGTTCTTATTCTTATAATATTATCATATACATCTTTTTTACTCTCAAGTACAAATACGAAGACAATTTTAAAATTTGAATTTTCTTAGTTTTAAGATTGTATGACGTACATATTATATGGATCTCTCGCTAATATTTGATTTTGTGAGCCCCAATTCAATTATTAAGTAGTTTCAATTCAATTATTAATGTTTTCGTAGTTTTAATTTTTTTGTTAAAAGATTTTCCGGTCAAATTACTCCAATCTCTCTCATAAGGCTATAACTCTCTAAATTTAAACAGGGTTTCCTATTTGGGGCTATACCTTATATTTGTGTGTATTTATCGAAGCTACACTTTTTTGGATCAATCTATAGTAACTTCATAATTTTACTTATTAAAAATATATGTTCCTTAAAATTATTATTCATCATCAATTACCTTCCCAATTTTTCAGGCTCGTCTTTGTGAATCATCATTTTACCTCGTTCTTTGTGAGTACTGCCTGAGATGTTAAACCTGAACAACACAAATCATATTGAACAACTTTAATCTATGCTACCTTAGTTTTACTCTTTCTCCTACTTAGTTCTTCGATAATAACTATCTACTCTTCTAATTGATCCATTTTTCTAACTTTTATTATACTTGTCCAAACCACCTGAGTATATTTTTAATTATCTTATCTTTGATGGATGTCATTCCCTATGTTTGTCTAATGCAATTTTTTTCTTTCTTTTTTAGTTTTGCCACACATCCATTCTAACATTCTTATTTTGACACTGTATCATTACTGCCCAACACTATTGATACATATAACATCATTGATCAAATATCTATTTTAAACCTTTAAATCTCTAGGTATCCTTTTATTGCATATCATTATCATCATTAGTTGTTATCTCCATTCCTAAAACCACGCCTCTCAGAGCAGGTTGTGAAAGCCTTCTCCTTTTGTCTTTGCTTTTGTCTAAACCTTCCTCATTTTTCTGTCCTTTGCAGTAGTTTCACAACCACCAGTCTATCTTTATTTTCGTCCTTTCTCTCCACCGAGAACTGAAGCGAGCACCACCTATTCCACTCCTTTCTGGTTGAGACCCTTCTTGTTTGTTGTCTTTATTCTCTCTTGCCATCGAGAGTCACAACGCACCACAATCTCTGCTCGATATCTTTATCAATACAATTGTTGTCTCGTCAGTCATTGCTTTTCTCCTTCATTGAGGGCTCCTTGGTGCGCTTCAATTTAGTCCCAGATGCCTTGGCCATCATGGAACAGATCCAAACGGATCAATCTTGTTGGCATATAAAGCACAGTCCAGTTGCGACTATGTGAGATAGAAGGTAGAGTGAAACATAATCTTGATGTGGGAAAGCGTGATCAATTTCTGACGCAGAAGCTATGTCGGAGCTACACCCTTTCTCTTTCTATCCTTTCACTGATCAAATCTTTTTAGCTCCTGATACATACATTTATTAAGATTTCACATATTTTTGTTATAAAATAAGCATGAGAAAAAAATGAAAAAGAAAGTAAATGTCTATTGTTCCAAATTACTATCTATTATTCCATGACGGAAAAAACGTGAAAATATGAATCATGGAATCGATATTGGTGAAGGGAGATCTTATTCCTCTTATTGCCGACATGCTACTATGCTAGGCACACTGCCCAGGCGTGCTGCGATTTAGTTGGTCATTCCTATGTTTACTCGTGAGGATGAGCTCTTTCTACTTCACGATCGACGACTCCTTCCGTTATTGAAGATGTTGGGTAAGTTCTTCTATGATTAGTATTTCTAGCGAAAACATACTTGTTTTGTTGTCTCGGCTAGGCCATCCACTAGCACCGCCACGTTTGCTCAACATAGTAAAACCAATGTTTTTTCTTGGATCAATGACTTTGGAGCCACCGATCGTATCATTGGATTTACCAGTCCATAAGTTGACTTTACAATCGTTACTATAAAGTATGTTAGCTGATGGTTACTACATCTGTAGTATCTAGTGGTGCAATATACCTTGTTTCTGCAATCACTGCCAAACCTAATCAGATACATAAGAAACTTGGTCATCCATGCTTGACTGCTTTCAAAAAACTGTTTCTTTTCCTCTCCCATATTTCTGTGTAGAATTATAACGCATGCAAATTAGGGAGATATCGCAGGTCTCTGTGCAAGTCTCAATCTGAAAATTGATTTACTACTCATTTCAAATCAGTTCATTAAGACGTTTTGGGTCCTGCTAGGGGGTTCTAGTTCCTTTGGTTTTAAGTATTTTGTTGCGTCGGATGATTGATTATTCTCGAATATCATTGGTTCTCCTAATGGAATATAAACCAGAATTATATGACAATGCAAAAAACATTTATTTTGAGATTGAATCAATTTCACATATTCATTTGCACTTTTAGACCAAATAATGCTCAAGAATATTTTTAGGGCCCCACAAAATCCTTCTTTGTATCTAATGGAGTTTATTGTGAGTCATCCTATGTCATCATCTCTGAATAAACGGCGTCTTCGAATGAAAAAATAAACATCTTACCGAAATTGCTTGTTGTGTCCTTTATCCAAACTAATGTTCCTCGAAGCTCGTTGAAAATTGAATGTCGTCGTCTATCTTTGGGTAAAAAACTCATTATAGCACCCTTTTACCAAACAATTTTCATTATGCGCTTCCTCTTCACATATTTGGGTGTACATGTTTTGTTTAGAACCTGCTCTAGGGTGAAGATTAATTTGTAGTATGTCTTAATTATGCCTACTTATATGCCCAAAAAGGTGGTGTTGAATTCAATGGTTATATTGTTAAAGGCGTGCCTAAGGCTCAAGGCTCACCAGGCTTAGAGGTTTACGCCTTCGTGCGCTTTTTTGTGCCTTTGGAGCATAAAAGGCCTGCCTGAATGAGATTTTTGTTATAATTTTTTTTTCAAAATAAAAAAAGAAATAATGTAAGAACTCAATAATTTTTTATGATTTAGTGTTTGTGAAATATAATCGAGCGTTGAAACTTAGATATGTTGCAAGTGACCATATTGATTCTATCTTTGAAGAGATATAAATGATATTAACGAATGATATACAAGCAGAATAGATGAAGAATCCGATCAAGAAGATGAACAGATGTTTGATGTTGATTATTTAAAATGGATGTGGTTGAGCCTTTAATAACTATAGTCAATTATGTAAGAGCAAATTTCTTGCTTCAATTATTTCTTGTATTTCACAGTCCCTTCATTCAAATATGATGCATTTTTAAAATCTTTAGCTGTCTATTTTTTTAATGATTTGCTCTCTCTTCTTTATAAACTATCTTTCAAGATCCATAATTTATTAAATTTAGAGTTTTTTTTAAAAACATGCAATATTATGACTTCTTTCCTACATTTCACCCTTGTGGTGGGACCCTTCCCCGGACCCTCACTGCGCAGGGATGCTTTGTGCACCGGGCTGCCCTTTATGCAATATTTATGACTTCTTCCCTGTCCCGAGTTTTAAGGAAGAGCTATTGATGCATTTATGCAGGGAAAGGACGCAAATTTCGAGACGCAGAGCGAAGAACAGCAAGTGACAAACTTTTCCAGAGGGCGGTAATCCACTTCCACCGAAAGAATACACGACATCGACCCAAACACAAACTGTTCATATAGTTTTAGTGCCGACCGAGCCTTATAGAGCCCCAGGTCTCTTCTCTGTAGCTTTGTGAGGCGCCTTTCAAAAATGTTAGTGTGATCTTGAATCGAGTATAGTTTTTACATATTCTGCCTTCTTATTTTACTCTTTGAAGTTTCATCTGTTTCCAGTTCCAAGATAACTAGTATAATCACTGATCTCAGCGATGCCAAATAGTATAATCACTGTAATAACTGTCTGCGGATAGCTGCTTCCAAGTTCGCTACGCTATTAAATATTCGAAGCTATTTGAAAAATACAGAAGAATTCGCCCGGAGGACTCTTCTTCTTTGATCTTTGGAATACATAGATTGTTGTTGTGAATCATGTGGCGCCACATTGCACATTTAACTGCTTCATTTCTTTTCACCATTGTTGCTGATTAATGAATGTTGGTTGTAGTAATGTTTTCTTAACCATTTTTATATCTCATTGAAGTTTTATTTGATGATATCTAGCTGTTTGGTATTTGTGACTGTGGGTAATCTTATGTAATTGTGGCATATTATAGGAGGAGGCCCTCTCATTTGTAGCACATCCAAATATGAGAAGCAAATAACAAGTCTATGATAGTTGGTGTCAGAGATAGGTTTAGGCGTAGTGATGTGATAATACTGATAATACTGAGATGGCATGCGAAATTTACAACTCAAGCGTTGCTGAGGAGCGTGATAGGGAGGCTGCGCATTTGCTATGCAAAGAGAAGGCGACCAGAGCAAGATTTTGTGACGAGTCATTTGGATCTTGCTACGGTGGAATGGGGCTAGCGTATCCGCATATGACGGTTGTGGAGTACAATCAAAACCAAATTACGGAGAGCCTGAAGGATTTTAAGTTGAACCTCAAAGATTTCTTAGATTAAATCTACGAAGTTGAACCTCAAAGAAGTCCAGGATTTCATCTTTCGAGTGGGATGCAACATTGCGAATGAAGTTGCAAAGGTATGAGCGGATTGCAAACTACTATTCGTATTATGTTGCATGATTGAGCTCAAGAGCACTTTTACCTTGAGAATGTTGTTTACCGGGCAAGAAGGAAATTGAAGGAGCTGAAGCCTACATGCACTATCACCGAGTATATTAAGGAATTCCAAACCTTGAGATTGTAGATCCACAAGTCCACAGCATGATCAAGGAGAAGAAACATTTAACTTTGTAGATGGCATGCAAAATTTGACGAAGTGTGATGCGAAGATAATAGAATTATAGTCGCCCCAATCAACACAGCCAAGTCCATGACAGAGCTCCAATGCTATTCAAATACTCCAAAACTCGAAAAGCAACGTTGGCGATCATGCCAAAGGTGGGAGAGGCAAAATTTCAGAAGAACTCCCTTCGACAGCGGCGAGTGAAACTCCACTCGCAATCGGATTGTGTATGAAGGAGGAAATATGGTCTATACACTAGGTGCAAGATGCTTTGTGTGTAAAAAATGCCAAAGCTCATTACACTATTGACCGTTATGGAAGAAAAATGATGGGCAGACCAATAGGAGGAAGGCACAAACTAATGCTCTGTTTAGCACGACAACAGAGGTCATGAACGTGGTGGTTATGAACCATCGTTCGCGAACGCCCGACCTCACCTAAGGAACTTCATCCACTTTTTTTGTTCAACACTAGTTTTATTTTCTTGGTGGTGGTCATAACCGTTGTCATGCCAAACATACATTCTATGACGGTGATGTTTTTGTTCAAACTCACCTGAGCAAAAACGCCTTGTCAAATGGAGCCTAAGTTAGTTTTTGCAACTTCCGAATGTTTTATTTGTCAAGCCTGAAGAAAACCGCTAGCAAGAGGCTCATGTATGTGAAAGCAATGATAAATAGGAAACCCGCATTATTGGATACGGCGGCAACCCACAACTATTGCGATCGAAGAAGAGGCCAAGAGTTAACTCTCCGATTGTGATGGATGGTTGATGATTGAGAATAGAAAATTGATATACTATCTTGAGTGATTCGAAGTGTGGAGCTGCACTTAGGTCGTTAGGCGCTTGAAATGGCTAATTGTTGATGGTACCGATGGATGATCGTAAAGCTCGAACAAGTAGTCAGGCCAGTTACCGTGACAACTTACCGGAGGCGTCCCCTTGAGTTGGAGAAGTTTTGAAGGCAACTTGAAGAGTTGATGAATACCTTGAATTTCGATCTTCGAAAAGGCACCATATGGCAGGCACGTCAGTATTATTTCAGAATCGATCTACCCGGATGCGTGCGGACTACTGCGAAAAATCGAGACTTGCAGAACGGCCTTCCAAGACCACGTTTTGGAAGATGAGCCAAAAGCTGCATGCATCACTAGTTACGAGTCCTATAAGTGGTTTGCCATGCCTTTTTTTACTTGACTAATTCACAACAATTTGTACGCTCATAAATACGATATTTCATCCATAATGATATTGTGATCCACAACAACTCAATAGAGGACGGACCAGGTTGAAGAACGAAAAAAATGCCTGTAACATTTGAGGAGTGTTGATGCAAGAAGATCGTCCTATAACATTTGAAAGTCGCAAGATGAACAACGTAAATCGCCGCTGCATTGTGGAGGGAAAAAGATGATTGTGGTAGTTCATTGCCTGTTGAAACATTACCCGTCGCCTTTACATTTTGTCATCAAGATGGATAGTGCTACCATTAATTACTTTTGAACTTAGAAGAAGCTCAAATTAGACGATGAGACTTTTTTGCAGAGTTTGTGGCGTAGGGTAAGTGTACAACCCTGTATTCGTCGAGTGGGCTCCCGGGAACCAAGGGGTCTTTCGAGACATTATTTTCCAGCACGGTCCAGGGCAGGAAGAGAGGGGGGCGAGCGGTGGAGGCGGAGGCCTCCCGCTCGCCCAGCTCGTGCAGGAGGCAAGCGGTGGAGGCGGGAGCCTCCCGCTCACCCCCACCCCAGCAGGGGGCGAGAGGAGGAGGGGTGGCCTGCCCCCCTCTCTCCCCCGCCCCAGCAAGGGGGGCGAGATGGTGAGGGGCGACCTGCCCCCCTCTCGCCCCCGCCCCAGCAGGGGGGCGAGAGGAGGAGGGGCGGCCTGCCCCCCTCTCACCCCTGCCCCAGCAAGGGGGGCGAGATGGTGAGGGGCGGCCTGCCCCCCTCTCGCCCCCTCCCCAACAAGGGGGCGAGATGGTGAGGGGTGGCCTGCCACCCTCTCGCCCCCGCCCCAGCAGGGGGGCGAGATGGTGAGGGGTGGCCTGCCACCCTCTCGCCCCCGCCCCAGCAGGGGGGCGAGAGGAGGAGGGGCGACCTGCCCCCCTCTCGCCCCCGCCCCAGCAAGGGGGGCGAGATGGTGAGGGGCGGCCTGCCCCCCTCTCGCCTCCGCCCCAGCAAGGGGGGCGAGAGGAGGAGGGGCGGCCTGCCCCCCCTTTCGCCCCCGCCCCAGCAAGGGGGCGAGAGGAGGAGGGGCGGCCTGCCCCCTCTCGCCCCAACTCCAGTAAGGGTGACAACCTGCCCCCTCTCGCCCAACCCCAAGCAGGGGGAGGGGGGTCTGCGTTTAGCGCCTCAGAACAGCGAGATTTGGCTTTTTGCAGGCCAAATCCAAGGGTATTTTGGTAATCTCGCGGGCCAGTTTCTGTTTATTAGCAGACCAAGTCCAGAAATCTATAAATAAGACCAAGGGGCACCATTTGGGGAGATCTCTCTCTTTTGGCCACTCTCTCCCCATGTTTCTTTGGTGGGTGGAGAGAGCCTCGAAAGGTGCCCAAGCTTAGCATTGGCTTTGGAGGGGAAGCGCTCTAAGATCTTTCGGGTGTGTGGTAGGACCTCCTCGCTAAGCCCTTGGTCTCATTCCTAATTCCTTAGCCTCTTAGCCTAGAGCTCTCCCTTGGGAGAAGTGTGAGGTCACCCCCCAACTTGTTGAGGGCCCGAACTCCACAGAGACCAAGTTATTGGTTTCAACATTATGGTGCGGTGAGCGTGGAGAGTGACCAACACAAGAAAATCACAAGCTGTGCTCCATGACTGGGGGTGGAGGAGGATCCGACCCAGGCCACTCGCAGCCCCCGGTGGCTGGAGTGACGTTGGAGATGTTGGAAAATTTCAAGCAGGAGTTCATGCGCACCTTGCAGCTGACTTTCGCCGCGATATGTGAATGCAGGAGAGGAGGAGGTCCGGAGGTCCCGTCCCATGAGGTGGGCGGGGACACTCTCGACCAGCAACCCAGGAAGGAGGTATCAGTGGGGGGGGGGGGGGGGGGGGAGTGGGGAGGCATTCGGCCCCCACTCGCGCGGTCCCCCAGGAGGAGGCGATTGGGGAGGTGCCATACCCCCACTCGCCCAACCCCAATGGGGCAAGTGGGGAGGTGCCATACCCCCACTCGCCCAGCCCCAAGGGGGCGAGTGGGGAGGTGCCATACCCCCACTCGCCCAGCCCCAAGGGGGTGAGTGGGGAGGCGGCCAGCCCCCACTCGCCCAGCCCCAAAGGGGGCGAGCAAGGGAAGTCCCTTTTGTGAGTTGATCCGATCGGCCCCCGTCCCAGGGGGTTCAGGGGGTCAGAGATGTCTTACTACTCCGGCAAGGATGACCCAGTTCAGCACCTGCAACGGTTCGAGGACATGGTCTCTATCAGGTCTATGTCAGATGCCTTCCAGTGTCAGCTCTTTGCCACCACCCTGAAGGAGAAGGCAAGGGATTGGTTCCACCAACTCCCCGTGGGGACTATCTGGGCCTTCGGGGATCTGCGTCGAGGTTTTCTGTTGCGCTTCTCGACGTCGAGGAAGAGAAAGAAGGATGTTGAAGCACTCTTCAAGATTAAGCAAGGAGCCAAGGGAGTCGCTGACTCGTTATGTGGGCGGGTTCCAGGAGGAGGTCCTCCTCACCCAGGAGGTGCCCGGGTTCACCCTCCAGCTCTCCTTCATAGTGGGGCTGCGAGAGGGGTTCTTCAAGATGAGCTTAAAGCGGAAGGCCCCCCTATCCTTCGAGGAATTGATGGAAAGGGCGGCAGAAGAAATTGAGGGGGAGGAGGCCAACCCGGAGTTCGCAAAAAAGTTGGCCAAGCTGAGTGAGCCGGAGGCGAGGCAACATGGAGGTGGCATGGGAGACCCCAAAGGAGAGTTTGACCAAGGAGAGGGGAACTTTCAAAGGCAAAGACCTGACTCCCCAAGGTGGAGGCCAGGACCGAGGTCACCCCCTCCACCGCCTCAGCAAACCATGGCGATCGGCCAAAGAAGAAGAAGAAATCGTGCAGGAGAAAGAGGGGGCGTCCGAGTGGAGTCACCTTACTGTGACTTCCATCAGGAGGAAGGTCACGCGACGTCCGCCTGCCCAGAGTTTCTGGAGATGATGGCCAAAGGTCAACAATGGCAGCGACAGGAATAAAACAATCTCCAAGAGTGAGCATTCTGAGTGAACCTTGTATCGGCAAGTTCTTAGTTAAAATTAATTTTATCTCCGACTGTTTACGCCAGAATGTATTGTGCTAAGTGATTTTTCCCCTCAGATGGTTCCGCTGACCGGGCTCTCTTTAGCCGGCATGGCAGGTTGACCTCCCAGGGAGGGTAAGTGTTTTTCCCCTCGGATGGTTCCGCTGATCGGCCGCTCTCTAGCCAGTAGGGCAGGTTGACCTCCCAGGGAGGGTAAGTGTTTTCCGCTCGGATGGTTCCGCTGACCGGGCTCTCTCTAGCCGGCAGGGCAGGTTGACCTCCCAGTGCGGGTAAGTGTTTTTCCCCTCAGATGGCTCTGCTGACCGGGCTCTCTCTAGCCGGCAGGGCATATTGACCTCCCAGGGAGGGTAAGTATTTTTCCCTCGGATGGTTCCGCTGACTGGGCTCTCTCTAGCCGGCAGAGCAGGTTGACCTCCCAAGGAGGGTAAGTGTTTTTCCCCTCGGATGGTTCCGCTGACCGGGCTCTCTCTAGCCGGCAGGGAAGGTTGACCTCCCAGGGAGGGTAAGTGTTTTTCCCCCGGATGGTTCCGCTGACCGGGCTCTCTCTAGCCGGCAGGGCATGTTGACCTCCCAGGGAGGGTAAGTGTTTTTCCCCTCGGATGGTTCCGCTGACCGGGCTCTCTCTAGCTGGCAGGGCAGGTTGACCTCCCAGGGAGGGTAAGTGTTTTTCCCCTCGGATGGTTTCGCTGACCGGATTGTCTCTAGCCGGCAGGGCAGGTTGACCTCCCAGGGAGGGTAAGTGTTTTTCCCTTGGATGGTTCCGCAGATCGGGCTCTCTCTATCCGGCAGGGCAGGTTGACCTCCCAGAGAGGGTAAGTGTTTTTCCCCTCGGATGGTTTCGCTGACCGGGCTCTCTCTAGCCGGCAGGGCAGGTTGACCTCCCAGGGAGGGTAAGTGTTTCTCCCTCGGATGGTTTCGCTGACCGGGCTCTCTCTAGCTAGCAGGGCAGGTTGACCTCCCAGGGAGGGTAAGTGTTTTTCCCCTCGGATGGTTCCGCTAACCGGACTCTCTCTAGCCGGCAGGGCAGGTTGACCTCCTAGGGAGGGTAAGTGTTTTTTCCCTCGGATAGTTCCTCTGACCGGGCTCTCTCTAGCCGGCAGGGCAGGTTGACCTCCCATGGAGGGTAAGTGTTTTCCCCTCGGATGGTTTCGCTGACTGGGCTCTCTCTAGCCGGCAGGGCAGGTTGACCTCCCAGGGTGGGTAAGTGTTTTTCCCTCGGATGGTTCTGCTGACCGGGCTCTCTCTAGCCGACGGGGCATGTTGACCTCCTAGGGAGGGTAAGTGTTTTTCCCCTCGGATGGTTTCGCTGGCCGGGCTCTCTCTAGCCGGCAAGACAGGTTGACCTCCCAGGGAGGGTAAATGTTTTTCTCCTCGGATGGTTCCGCTGACCGGGCTCTCTCTAGCCGGCAGGGCAGGTTGACCTCCTAGAGAGGGTAAGTGTTTTTCCCCTCGTATGGTTCCGCTGACCGGGCTCTCTCTAGCCGGCAGGGCAGGTTGACCTCCCCGGGAGGGTAAGTGTTTTTTCCTCGAATGGTTCCGCTGACCGGGCTCTTTCTAGCCGGCAGTGCAGGTTGACCTCCCCGGGAGGGTAAGTGTTTTTCCCCTCTGATGGTTCCGCTGACCGGGCTCTCTATAGCCGGCAGGGCAGGTTGACCTCCCAGGGAGGGTAAGTGTTTTTCTCCTCAGATGGTTTCGTTGACCGAGCTCTATCTAGCCGGCAGGGCAGGTTGACCTCCCAGGGAGGGTAAGTGTTTTTCCCCTCGGATGGTTCCGCTGACCGGGCTCTATCTAGCCGACAGGGCAGGTTGACCTCCCAGGGAGGGTAAGTGTTTTCCCCTCGGATGGTTCCGCTGACCGGGCTCTCTCTAGCGGCGGGCAAGTTGACCTCCCAGGGAGGGTAAGTGATTTTTTCCCTCGGATGGTTCCGCTGACCGGGCTCTCTCTAGCCGGCAGGGCAGGTTGATCTCCCAGGGAGGGTAATTGTTTTTCCCCTCAGGTTGTTCCGCTGACCGGGCTCTCTTTAGCCGTCAGGGCAGGTTGACCTCCTAGGGGGTGTTTTTCCCCTCGGATGGTTCCGCTGACCGGGCTCTCTCTAGTCGGCAGGGCAGGTTGACCTCCCAGGGAGGGTAAGTATTTTTTTCCCCGAGGTGGCTCCGCTAGCCGGGCTTTCGCTACCCGGCAGAGCAGGATTGGCCTCTTTGAGAAGCTTAGGTAAATTTTTCCCAGGGTGATGAAGAGTTTTCTCATTTTCCCTCAGCGTCACTCGTCGAATAAGCAGGGTTGGACTTTTCTTTCCGAGCATGGTGCAGGGCAGGAAGAGACGGTGGCGAGCGGTGGAGGCGGAGGCCTCCCGCTCGCCCAGCTCGTGCAGGAGGCGAGCGGTGGAGGCGGGAGCCTCCCACTCGCCCCCACCCCAGCAAGGGGCGAGAGGAGGAGGGGTGGCCTGCCCCCCTCTCGTCCCCACCCCATCAAGGGGCGAGATGGTGAGGGGCGGCCTGCCTCCCTCTCTCCCCCGCCCCAGCACGGGGGGCGAGATGGTGAGGGGCGGCCTGCCCCCCTCTGGCCCCCGCCCCAGCAGGGGGCGAGAGGAGGAGGGGCGGCATGCCCCCCTCTCGCCCCCGCCCCAACAAGGGGGGCGAGATGGTGAGGGGTGGCCTGCCCCCCTCTCGCCCCGCCCCAGCAGGGGGGCGAGAGGAGGAGGGGCGGCCTGCCCCCCTCTCGCCCCCGCCCCCGCCCCAACAAGGGGTCGAGATGGTGAGGGGTGGCCTGCCCCACTCTCGCCCCCGCCCCAGCATGGGGGCGAGAGGAGGAGGGGCGGCCTGCCCCCTCTCGCCCCAGCTCTAGTAAGGGTGGCAACCTGCCCCCTCTCGCACAGCCCCAAGAGGGGGGATCTGCGTTTAGCGCCTCAGAACAGCGGAATTTGGCTGTTTGCAGGCCAAATCCAAGGGTATTTTGGTAATCTCGCGGGCCAGTTTCTGGTTATTAGCAGACCTAGTCCAGAAATCTATAAATAGGACTAAGGGGCACCATTTGGGGAGATCTCTCTCTTTTGGCCACTCTCTCCCCATGTTTCTTTGGTGGGTGGAGAGAGCCTCCAAAGGTGCCCAAGCTTAGCATTGGCTTGGGAGGGGAAGCACTATAAGATCTTCCGGGTGTGTGGTGGGATCTCCTCGCTAAGCCCTTGGTCTCATTCCTAGTTCCTTAGCCTAGAGCTCTCCCTTGGGAGAAGTAAGTGTGAGGTCACCCCCCAAATTGTTGAGGGCCCGAACTCCACAGAGACAAAGTTATTGATTTCAACAGTAAGGCTCTAATGAAAACTAAGGCTAGATGCAAGTGCAATGATCGACGGATTTAATCTTGCAAAATAACTTTTATAAACTATAAAACTTTATTTTTACACAATTAAATTAAAAACATTTTAAAATAAGGAAACTAAGAGAAGAGTATGGGCACGAGAATGCGCAAAAAAAAACAAATACTATTTGAACGAGAGTACAAGTCATTATCTCCTCTTCAAGTAGAGAACAAAGACACCACCCGACGGTAATGAAACAAACACACGAACCTTGAATACCGCGACTGTGATGAGGGGAGTGCTGGGGGCGCTTTTAGAGGGCTGTCCGGGACAGATCTCAACTCTCAGAAGTTGTATGTGGTTGTCCAGAAACTGGGACAGCAATTAGAATGGTGTCGGGAGACTGTTTTCAGCAATAGCAACAGTTTTAAGGGGCAAAAATATATGAATTACAAAGATCAAAGAGCTAATGGGAGTGACCCATTAGTGTCATTGTAGGATAACCCATAATGGTAGCCTGACACTCGTCGTCCCTAGAGAAGTTGCGGTGTGGACCATGGTTAGCGTGCTTTCAGGGGTGTTGGGTTTAGGACTGTAACGGTTCAGTTTGGTTCGTTTTTAAGCAAAACCACAAATCGATTCACCCATAATCTTAAAGAAAAATTTATAAAACATAGTTGCATACATTATGTTTATCACCGTGACTTGCGTGAGAAGGGAAGCAATGCGCGACTTCAATTAATAACTTAATGTAACACAAATTAAGTTTTTATTAAATTGATACCGTGTCAACCGTGATGCATAAATAAATCAAACATATTATGATACTAAATTACTAATGTTAATGCAAGTGCTAATACGGCTCAGCTTGACAATCAAAAAGGTGAACCGAACCACGCGATTTTTCAAAAATTGGAACCGTGACCGAACCGCAGCCTACTAAGGCTGAACCGTGCGATTTGATTTGGTTCGGATCGGCGGTTCAATTGATTCCGACTTACACCCCTAGTTGGGTTTGGGCGAAGATAAAGATGAAGTTGGAGTAGATTCTATGAATATCCAGAGCCCTGTGCACGGTCACTCCTAATCTGACGGGCCCGGGCTTTTGTCACCCGGGCCTTGCTTTAGCCAGGCTCGGGCACCAGCCCCAACAGGGGGCCTGGAAAGGCCCCCAAGGTCGGGTCAGGCCGAGCCGGGTCCGGTTAATAAATCCCTCCTATATGCGGGATTTTAATTAAATCCGGTATAATAGGCAGGAATTAATTAAAATCCCAGCTGTTTAGGTGGGATTATCCCACCTGGTGCTTGGCCTTGGTGCCAGGCCTGGTGCCTGGGCTTAGGCGGGCCGGGCACCGGGCCGGGCTTTGAGTATATATGGGGGTCATCTTGGGCCAGCATAGCCCGGCATGGGGCTGGGGCGGGCTAGCCGGGCCCAGGCCTAGTCGGGCCGGCCCCGGACCTGATTTTTTTGAACACTTATTATTTCTTTGTGCACGTGACAGCAAACACCATGAACAAACACGTGTCGATCAATCAACATTCTAAGATTCCGGACGCACGGAGTACCAAACGTGGCAGCGTTGCTCACCGCTCCTTCTCACAAAATATCATTTCTTTGTTTAGGGAGAAAACGAGCGCAGATATAATTAAACTGTATTAATGAATGAAAAAACACACTGCAGTAATATTTTAGACTGTATTTTAAAATTGAGAATACATTTAATAAAAAATTATTATAATTTTATCCTTTTCAAAAAAAAAATTTTTTATGAAAATGACTGAAATTATTTATTAATCTTAAATTAAATTAAAGCTAAATTAATAATGAACAATCGACAAGAGACCGTGCAAGGGTTCCTCTCTAGTTGCAAGATCTTCATCATCTGCCTCCCAAACATATGCTTCCTCGCCTTTTTTGCAACATTATTTTCCTAATTAGAAACCGAACGGATATCCTTCTCACAAAATTATTTTACTGGTCTGGCAAAAGCCCGGTTAGGCCTGAGCCCAGGTAGGTCTAGTCCATGCCCAATCCAGTCCTAGTCCAGGCCCAAGCCAGTCCTGGGGAACCTAAGAAGTGTTAGTGCGCTCAAAGCATCCCGCGTGACCGTCAAGTTTGGAACAAACTCCACGTTGCCCCCAGCAGGAGTATTTATAAGCGTAACCCTAAATCCCCAACAGGTTATTGGATGTCTACCGATCCACACCAAACTCATTAAGTATCTGTTATCCTTTATATAAATATACCTCAACAAGAAGGCCCCCATATGTAAGCACTGCCCTGCTTGATGCCAGGCTAGACCCTACCTGGGCTTAGACCTGGACCTGACCCGATACACAGTCTCTTAAGAGCCGTCGCAGGCACATGCGAACTTATAAATAGAGGTGGATGAGGGAGGTGCTCGAGTTTCCCAAACTCTCAAAAATCTCGACCATCCTGGCAGTTAAAAGCCCGGGCCTGGCCTGGGTCTATCAGGCCTTATGTGCACCTCCCACTGGTAATCTCGACCATCCAAATCCCTACGACTAGCAAACACACATCCACCAATCTTGACCATCCAATCCAATAGCCACACAATAATTGGACAGGATCCGAATCCACAAAAAAGTAATTTCTAACCAATAGTCGGCCAACAGCCAGTTTTTTAGATCAGCTGTACAGATGTCCAACCCATGCTGACACGACAAATCAGCGGACAGAATAATCAACGAACCAACACGCGTCCGACACTCCAATATTCTGGACGCATAGAAAGGCAAAACGTGGCAGCTTTCTACACCACCCCCGTCCAAGACAACGAAAAGACGGGAAAAGAACTTGATCTATAAGTAAGTCTTCGTTCTCACCTTCGAATTAATTTCATAAGAAATGGCGAAGGCGCGGGCGTTGAGGTACACGGCGGCGGTGGCGCCGCCGAAGCTGATACCGGTGGCGCGTCCCAGCAGTGCGGCCAAGTTCATGGATACTATCGCGGAGGAAGAACGGGAAGAGGCGATCGTCTCCGGCGACACTTGCTGCAGCAGAAACTCTTCGTGCGTGGGGAGGGAGCGGCTCGACCGCAAATCCTTCTCTGCCGGTCATCGCCGCGAGGAGTGGCTGGCACGTGCGAACCTGCAGTTTCACACGGTCAAGTGATTGTGCTGTGTTGTTCATGAGATAGTGAGATGAGTGTTTCGCATGCGAGCCTTTTTAAAGTTAATATCTTGCACGGTGGTTTTCATTACTACTCCGGCAAGGTTTTTTTTAAAGGCTGGCTTATGGCTAATATATAATTAATTAATGCTTAAAGATCTTCGGCCGTTTTGTTACACTACTTTTTTTTGCCTTCTAAATTATATTTTATAGCTTGAGCATTGTTACGACTGCAGTACGAGTAAGGCTTCATTTGGCGTGGGGGCGGCGGGAGCAGCCGGCGGGTGGAAAGTGAGGATTGGAACGGGAAGCCGCTTTTGCGGGGGCTTTTCCGCTGTTCGGCGGGAGCAAACGGAGCATAAGGCTCCGTTTCCGATGAGTTCGGAGAAAAAGTCCATCATAGAATACATGTTTGGCATGACAATGGTTATGACCGCCACCAAAAAAAAGACTAGTTTTGAACATATTATTGGAAAGAATAGTTAAACGCAGACCAAATGAGGAAACTGTAGTTTATATTTGAGCACTAATAAAAAACCTATTTAGATTTATTACACAGAGCCTTTTATAGGCCTTTAATATAGTCAAGAGTCATACATATTAACTCATACAAGACTGACAAGTGTCACACATCTATTACATGATTTAGCTTGTCCTTGACTAACCGGAGTTCAACTAATTTGTTTACACCCCTCCTTAAGGTGAACTCTCTGAGCTCAAGGAACCTTGCCCTAGGCAATGGTTTCGTCAGTAAGTCGGCTACTTGATCTTCACTTCTGCAATATTCAACTTTGATCCTTCCTTTCTCAGCTTGTTCTCTGATAAAATGGAAGCGTAAGTCGATATGCTTTGATTTATGCTGCGTTAGGGGATTTTTTACGAGGGCGATAGCGGAGGTGTTATCGCATTTGATTTCTATAGAGCTTCTACTTCTTCTTTTCCTGCAATTTCTTTCAACATTTCTCGAAGCCAGATGGCTTCACAACTTGCTGCGCTAAGAGCCATATACTCCGCCTCTGCTGTAGAGAGAGCTACAGCTTGTTGCTTTTGTGAACTCCAGGTAACTGGATTATGCCCTAGCATAAAAACATTGCCGCTAGTACTTCCACGATCATTTAGATCTCCACCCCAGTCTGCATCGTTGTACCCATGTAGGTTAAACATTGTTGTATGGCTGTATAGTAGTCCATGATTTGTTGTCCCTTAGATATATCGTAGAATGCGTTTTACAGCTGCAAAGTGAGGTTTGGATGGGCAGCTGAGAAATCTAGAGACGATATTCTCTATATCCGGGTGTGCATTGCATAGGTAAATCTAGGAACCTACTATCGATCTATACTTTGCCTCTTCAACTTTTTCAGTTGTAGTTGTTTTGGAGAATTTCTCCCCTTGTCCCATAGGCGTCATGGAGAGATTGCATTCACTCATATTACATTTCTTTAAAATGTCTCTAGTATATTTGCTTTGGGAAATGAATATTCCAGTTGGCATTTGAGTTACTTGAATGCCAAGGAAATATTTCATTAGCCCTAAGTTGGTCATTTCATATTTTGATTCCATTTCATTGCATTTATGGAAGCCATTGATTTGTAGATAGGCATCAATATTTGCATTCCAGACTCTTGAAGCTTGTTTCAGTCCATATAGTGCTTTCTGTAATCTATAGACTTTATCTTTGCTTTCTTGTATGAACCCTTGCAGCTGATCAACATATATTTCATCTGAGATGGTCTAATTGAGAAATGCAGATTTTACATCATAATGATACACATGCAGGTGGAATTGAGCTGCATATGCTAGCAATAGTCGAATTGAATATTCATACGAACTACGGGGGCATATGTTTCTTCATAATCTTTTCCCTGCTTTTGTGTATACCCTTTTGCTACCAGACGGGCTTTGTATCTTGTAACAATCTCATCTTCATTATATTTAACTTTGAAGATCTATTTCAGACCCACTGTATGTTTTTCAGGGGGCTTGTCGACTAGATACCATGTTTGATTTTTATTTATTATGCCCATCTCTTCAGTCATTGTCGTTATCCATTCTTGAGATTTAGTTGCTTCTTCAAAGCTGGCAGGAGTTGTACAAGATATAGCTAGATCACTTG
The DNA here is from genome assembly GCA_033032865.1 of Dactylorhiza incarnata. NCBI lineage: Eukaryota > Viridiplantae > Streptophyta > Magnoliopsida > Asparagales > Orchidaceae > Dactylorhiza > Dactylorhiza incarnata. The sequence goes on along the minus strand of JAWHQI010000340.1, from coordinate 612,827 downwards.
ATTGATATATTTCTTCTAAACTTTTTGTTTTCTATGTTGATGATGAATCTGAGCCTGAATCAAAGGATGGATCCTCTATTTGTTGTGGCTGACTAATGGGAGGAGGATGGAAGGTTTCATTTCCTTGGAATGAATTAACCACTCTTCTCTGAGGTACTGTTTCTTGCTCCTTTGAATTCCATTTCCATTCTCCTCCTTCATTAAAGATGACATCACGAGATAAGAGCAATTTTCTTTCACTTGGTTGAAAGAGTCTATAGGCCTTTGATTGGGAGGAGGTAAATCCCCCCCCCCACCCCCCCCCCCTCTATTTGTTCTAAAACATTGGATAGTAAGATTGAATTGGTTTTCAACCTCTTTTTTAAATGTTTTGAACATTTGAAATGACTCAGATTTATAGGAGAGAGTATATCCACATATACTTACTGAAATCATCTACTAAAAGAAAATAGTAGTTTGTACCTCCTATTGATTTTGTTGTTGTTGGGCCCCACAAATCTCCATGAATTACTTCCAGTGGACGAGAAGAACTTCTTTCTGATTGTTCTGGGAAAGATATTCTGTGAGCCTTTCCTTTAGCACAGCTGGGACATAACCTGTCTACATTTTGTAATTGTGGAAGACCAATTACTAAGTGTTTATTCTTCATTTGATGTATAACATCCCAATTCAAGTGACCTAGTCGATGATGCCACAATTGATGATCTAAGCTGCAACCCTGTTGACAGGTGAGGGCAGTTTCATGCTGATAAATTGTGAGATCTAAGGGAAAAACTATGTTTTTCCCATTTGTGCTGAGACTATGAGGGATCCAGTTTCTTGGTCAGTAATCTTACAAACATTCTGAGTAAAGGAAACATGATATCCTTTTTGTAGGTTTTGTGCTAACTGAGGCACATATTGGATATCAGCAACTTGTTTGATATGGCCTGATGAAGTAGTAATGTTGATACTTCATTTTCCTTCGATTTTGGATGCTTTGCCATCACCAAGGTAAACTTCAGCTTTGTGAGATTCATCTAGTGTGGTAAAGGATTCCTTTTTGTAGGCCATGTGTGATGAACAACCACTATCTATATACCATAGTGTGGAAGTATTACTTTCTGCTTTTAAACAGGAGTAGAATAGATTTTATGTTTCCTCTCCTTTGCCTTTTTCAACAAATCGTGCTGCATCTTTATTTCAGCAGTCCTTAACAGAATGATTTGGGATCTTGCATCTTGAGTAACAATCTCTTGAGTTGTGTGTAGATTTATTACAAATGATGAGTTGTAGTGTTTCCCATCCCTTTCTCCTGAGCTTGTAAAGGTATTTTACCTTTATTTTTCATGGTATACTCCAATGCTGATTTGCCTTGGTCTTCTTCTGTCTGACTGGTTTTTGAGTGTGTTCTCCTTTTTGGCTCTCATACGCAGGCTTACTAAATCTCATTTTGTTTGTAAGGCTTGATCAGGTTGTTGAGAATTTCTTGCAAGCCGGTCCACATGAGATTTAAGAGAGACCATGAATTCAGTTAACGACAATTTATAGATGCCTTTTGACTTTTCTATTGATGTTACTGCTGGATTGAACACACTTGGAAGGCTTCTTAATAGTTTTGGTACACTATGTTTATCCTCCACCGTATCACCAAGATTTCGTATTTGATTAATTAGATTGACTACTCTTGCAAGGAAATCCTGTACAGGTTCACCTGATTTCATACTTACAGAATCTAAATCTGTCCATAGTGTTTGTAATTTAATGGCAATCACTTTGGCAGATCCTTTATATTCTTCTTGCAGAGTATCTCAAGCCTCCTTGGTTGTTTCAGCACTCATAATTCGAGGGAAGATTAACTCAGCTACACCTTGTTGGATAAGCATAAGAGCTATTGAATCTTTCATCAATATTTCTACTCTTTTTTGTATATAACCTGCTTCAGCTTCTTTTTCTTTGCCTCCTGCTGACAGAACAGGACCTTCTTGCACTAGCTCCCACAAGCCTTGAGATCGAAACACTGTGCGCATCTGTACCCACCAGTGTTGATATTTGACTCCATTAAAGACAGGTATGGAAGAGTGGGAATAAGAAAAAGATTCAGAGGTAGATGACGAAGTCATGTTTGTGTGTTAGAAGCAAACCTCATTCCAACTACACCAAGGCTCTGATACCAGTATTGGAAAGAATAGCTAAACGCAGAACAAATGAGGAAACTGCAGTTTATATTTGAGCACTAATAAAAACCTATTTAGATTTATTACATAGAGCCTTTTATAGGCCTTTACTATAGTCAAGAATCATACATATTGACTCATACAAGACTGACTAGTGTCACACATCTATTACATGATTTAGCTTGTCCTTATCTAATCGGAGTTCAACTTATCCTCGGGCTTTCGACAAGCAGGTCCAAAGGCGATGACAATGTGTGGTTGGTAAACAAGGATCGGGTTTACACATATAAGTGGATGAAGTTGCTTAGGTGAGGACGGATGTTCATGAATGACGGTTCATAACCACCGCGTTCACGACCGCCGCTGCCGCCGTGCCAAACGGAGCCTAAGGCTCATCGGAGGTTATGAACCGTCGTTCGTGAACACCCCTTGCCTAAGGAACTTCATCCACTTTTATGTTCAAAACTAGTTTTATTTTCTTGGTAGTGGTTGTAACCGTTGTCATGCCAAACATACATTCTATGACGGTGATACTTTTGTCCAAACTCACCGGAGCAAAAACGTCGTGCCTAACGGAGCCTAAATATAATAAATACTCTTATTAAGGTCTGTTCGATTCGAGGGAATTGAGGTTCTGCAATTAATATTAGATATAATTTCAACGAAAATGAACTTCAATTCTAATTTTACCCTTAATTAAGGTCCGGTTCATTGCGGTCGTAACCGCTTGACCGGTGAAAATAAGTCCCCACAAACAGAGCCTTAATCTCAAAGCAAGTATATTAAAAATTAGTACTTTGCGTGGATTACTGATTGGGCTCAGCTTAACCTACATATGATTTAGGTCATGTTTGGGAGAGCTTTTTTTGGAGTTGTGGTGTTTTTTTTAAAGAGTCAGTTGGGCGGCTTCAATTACACTTTTTTAGTAAGAGCCCCTCCTATGTCTGCGGATAAAAACAAGATACTCGCTGAATCGTGTAAGCTCTCGCTCGATCATCTTTGGCCCCCATCGCCGAGCAGAAGCCACACTTCTTCTTCCTGCATCGACCACCTGTAGCTCATTGTTCTTCTTCGTCATCGATGAACCTAACCCGTCCTTCTTCCTGCATTGACGAACCAAAGCCGCTGTGATGGGGATCGCCACCTAGCGCACGTGCTGCCAGGCATACTAGAGTTTATACGCGTCGTGGGCGTTGATCGGAGCTGCGTTTTGACTGTTGAAACCAGTTTCCCGGCTTCAGCGTTCGAAAATAGGGGTAGGCAGCTTGCCCTTACTTATCTCAGGTAAAGTCGAACGTCTAGTCACTTAGAGCCTAAGAACCTCTCTGTTGGTGGATTCAGGTGAAAACAGACCCCGCGAGCTGCAGCGAGGAGGTCCCGCCACTAACCCGAAAGACCCGAAGATCTTCCCCTCCCAAGCCAATGCTGAGCCTGGGCACCTCGGAGAGCACTCGCAACACCTGACCGTTGGCCTGAAAGACTTGGCGAACGGAAGGCAGGGTCACTAGCTAACCGAACACACTAAGGGGGGTGGGGGTAAGGAGATGTCAACCTCCCCAAGGTGCCCATGAGGGTCTATTTATAGAATTCTTGGAAATGGTCTGCGGATAGCGCAATCCTGCTGTTTGAAAATACTATCCGCACCCCTGCGAAAACATCCGGGCAGGTGAAGAGAGAGGTGAGAAGGGTCTTTACCCAAAAATAGGGGGGGCGAGTGGGCACTACTCCCACTCACGCGCAGGGGAAAGAGGAGAGGGGAGCGGGTGCTCACCCCACTCGCCCGCAAGGGGGCGAGTGGGCACTCGCCCTTATGGAGCACTCCCCCACTCGCCCCCAAGGGGCGAGTGAGCACTCCCCCACTCGCCCCCAAGGGGCGAGTGGGCACTCCCCCACTCGCCCCCTAAGGGGCGAGTGGCCACTCGCCCCCATGGGGCGAGTGGGCGTTCCCCCACTCGTCCCTAAGGGGCGAGTGGGCGCTTCCCCACTCGCCCCCAACGGGCGAGTGGGTGCTCCCCTTTCGGTCCTGCCGCACCCTTTTCCTCTTGTCCGGATTCGTTTGTGCCTTGGCTGATTTCGGGCGCTCCCGAGCGGGCACTTTCCTTGTTCACCTTGATCTGCCTGAGTCCGGGCTGATCAGGCCAGCTCGGAAAATATGGGGGTTGTACACAATCCCCGCTCTTTTTGAGCTTGCCTCAAGCTCGGAAAGAAAGTCCAACCCGCGTATTTGACGAGCAGGTGAACCTTCCTGAGAGTCTCCGAGGGGCTTTACAAGAGAACTTGAAAACAAAGAACCCCCTAAAGGGGGGAGGGGAGCACCTTCTTTGAGAGCTTTTCCCCTTCCTACCCTTGAACAAAACGATCCCTCCTTAGGGTTTCTAGATCTGCTTTAAGGCTCTCTTTGGGAGGAGTCGGGGTGACCTGGCGGAGCCCCTTGCTCTGGCCAGGAAACATTCCCTCCACCCTTTCTCGCGTGTGTCGCGTGACTATTGTAAAAGATACATTGCCTTAAGTTATACACAAGAATGAAAACTCTTTTTTCGTTCAACGTCTCTCTTGGGTCGAAGGCGGATCCCTTGGCAACACCGCGTGCGACCTTACCTTCGGCTCATACGACCGTAAGGATCCGACTTCCTTTTAAGAGGGCTGCCACGCACGATCATGCCTGCATAAGTTCGCATGCTTTGCTCCTGCGCAACCAACCTCTCACATATGGCTGCTCATCGAGGTCTTAGTCTCTCGAATACACTTGAGCGAGTCGATGTGGTGAGATAGGTTGCGGGGCCGAGGACTGCTGATCTTGCTGCGCGCTCGGGAAGTGATGCGAGTAGTCGGAGCATGGGGTGGAGGAACTCAACACTTTCCAAGGAGCCGAGCTCAACTGGATGTGGAAACAACCTAACACCTTCCAGGGAGCCGAGCTCACCTGGAAGTGGAAATAACTTAACACCTTCCAGGGAGCCGGGCTCACCTGGAAGTGGAAATAACTTAACACCTTCCAGGGAGCCGAGCTCACCTGGAAGTGGAAATATCTTAACACCTTCCAGGGAGCCGAGCTCACCTGGAAGTGGAAATAAATCAACACCCTCCAGGGAGCCGAGCTCAGCTGGAGGTGGATACAAATCAACACGTTCCAGGGAGCCGAGCTCAGCTGGAGGTGGATACAAATCAACACCTTCCAGGGAGCCGAGCTCAGCTGGAGGTGGATACAAATCAACACCTTCCAGGGAGCCGAGCTCAGCTGGAGGTGGATACAAATCAACACCTTCCAGGGAGCCGAGCTCAGCTGGAGGTGGATACAAATCAACACCTTCCAGGGAGCCGAGCTCAGCTGGAGGTGGATTCAAATCAACACCGTCCAGGGAGCCGAGCTCAGCTGGAGGTGGATACAAATCAACACCCTCCAGGGAGCCGAGCTCAGCTGGAGGTGGATACAAATCAACACCTTCCAGGGAGCCGAGCTCAGCTGGACGTGGATACAAATCAACACCCTCCAGGGAGCCGAGCTCAGCTGGAGGTGGATACAAATCAACACCTTCCAGGGAGCCGAGCTCAGCTGGAGGTGGATACAAAACAACACCTTCCAGGGAGCCGAGCTCAGCTGGAGGTGGATACAAATCAACACCTTCCAGGGAGCCGAGCTCAGCTGGAGGTGGATACAAATCAACACCTTCCAGGGAGCCGAGCTCAGCTGGAGGTGGATACAAATCAACACCCTCCAGGGAGCCGAGCTCAGCTGGAGGTGGATACAAATCAACACCTCCAGGGAGCCGAGCTCAGCTGGAGGTGGATACAAATCAACACCTTCCAGGGAGCCGAGCTCAGTTGGAGGTGGATACAAATCAACACCTTCCAGGGAGCCGAGCTCAGCTGGAGGTGGATACAAATCAACACCCTCCAGGGAGCCGAGCTCAGCTGGAGGTGGATACAAATCAACACCTTCCAGGGAGCCGAGCTCAGCTGGAGGTGGATACAAATCAACACCCTCCAGGGAGCCGAGCTCAGCTGGAGGTGGATACAAATCAACACCTTCCAGGGAGCCGAGCTCAGCTGGAGGTGGATACAAATCAACACCTTCCAGGGAGCCGAGCTCAGCTGGAGGTGGATACAAATCAACACCCTCCAGGGAGTCGAGCTCAGCTGGAGGTGGAGGCCTTAACCGTCTTTCCGACTTTTCGACTTTTCGACTTTATGCCTCTCCGAGTGAATTCTCCTGCCCTGCCGGCATCAACTAGCTCGGTCAGCGGAACCATCCCAGAGCAGAAATTACTTACCCCCTCCAAGAGGTCAACCTGCCCTGCCAGCTAGTGAGAGCCCGGTCAGCGGTCTCTTCTCGGGGCCTTAACCGAAATTCCATCTGCCTCTCCGAGTGAGTTCTCCTGTCCCGCCAGCTTCAACTAGCCTGGTCGGCGGTCTCTTCTCGGGGCCTTAACCGAAATTCCATCTGCCTCTCCAAATGAGTTCTCCTGCCCTGCCAGCTTCAACTAGCCTGGTCAGCGGTCTCTTCTCGGGGCCTTAATCAATATGAACATCTCGCCTCACCGAGTGAGTTCTCCTGCCCTGCCGGCATGAACAAGCCCGGTCAGCGGTCTCTTCTCGGGGCCTTAGTCAATATGAACATCTCGCCTCACCGAGTGAGTTCTCCTGCCCTGCCGGCATGAACAAGCCCGGTCAGTGGAACCATCCCGGGGCAAAACTTACTTGGCCTCTCCGAGAGGTCAACCTGTCCTGCCAGCTAGTGAGAGCCTGGTCAGCGGAACCATCCCGGGGCAAAACTTACTTGGCCTCTCCGAGAGGTCAACCTGTCCTGCCAGCTAGTGAGAGCCTGGTCAGCGGAACCATCCCGGGGCAAAACTTACTTGGCCTCTCCGAGAGGTCAACCTGTCCTGCCAGCTAGTGAGAGCCTGGTCAGCGGAACCATCCCGGGGCAAAACTTACTTGGCCTCTCCGAGAGGTCAACCTGTCCTGCCAGCTAGTGAGAGCCTGGTCAGCGGAACCATCCCGGGGCAAAACTTACTTGGCCTCTCCGAGAGGTCAACCTGTCCTGCCAGCTAGTGAGAGCCTGGTCAGCGGAACCATCCCGGGGCAAAACTTACTTGGCCTCTCCGAGAGGTCAACCTGTCCTGCCACCTAGTGAGAGCCTGGTCAGCGGAACCATCCCGGGGCAAAACTTACTTGGCCTCTCCGAGAGGTCAACCTGTCCTGCCAGCTAGTGAGAGCCTGGTCAGCGGAACCATCCCGGGGCAAAACTTACTTGGCCTCTCCGAGAGGTCAACCTGTCCTGCCAGCTAGTGAGAGCCTGGTCAGCGGAACCATCCCGGGGCAAAACTTACTTGGCCTCTCCGAGAGGTCAACCTGTCCTGCCAGCTAGTGAGAGCCTGGTCAGCGGAACCATCCTGGGGCAAAACTTACTTGGCCTCTCCGAGAGGTCAACCTGTCCTGCCAGCTAGTGAGAGCCTGGTCAGCGGAACCATCCCGGGGCAAAACTTACTTGGCCTCTCCGAGAGGTCAACCTGTCCTGCCAGCTAGTGAGAGCCTGGTCAGCGGAACCATCCCGGGGCAAAACTTACTTGGCCTCTCCGAGAGGTCAACCTGTCCTGCCAGCTAGTGAGAGTCTGGTCAGCGGAACCATCCCGGGGCAAAACTTACTTGGCCTCTCCGAGAGGTCAACCTGTCCTGCCAGCTAGTGAGAGCCTGGTCAGCGGAACCATCTCGGGGCCCTGCAAAATATTTTTACTGTACTTAGTAGAAACAAAATTCATTGAGATAAGATGCTCACTGTTCATTACAGACAAGCAAGCAGACATTCATGCTCTGCCAGATACACTCTCGGACCTTCTTTGGGTCCTACTTGCTCAGCCTTTAGTTGTCCTGCATTTTCTTCGGCCTCCTACCCTCGTTGCTGATGTCTTATTTTTTCTTCACCTCCTCTCCTCTTTCTTTTCTTCCGTCTCCCAGCAGCAATAACTCTCCCCCTGCAGGGGCTCTTCTCCCTTCCCTGACTTCCAAGAACTCGGGGCAAGTGGCTGTCGCGTGACCTTCCGCTTGATGGAAGTCACAAAAGGGCAACTCCGCTCGGATACCCTCTCTTCCTCCCGCGCGATTCCTTCTTCTTCTTTGGCTGATCCCCATAGCTTGTTGAGGTGGGGGGAGGGGTGGCCTCGGACCCTGCCTGTTATTTTGCTCTGGGTACCTCCACCCTAGCTGTTGCTGTGGTTCCATCTCCTTTCCTCTTCCTTCCGCCCACTTGGCCATCTTGGCCGCGAACTCCGGGTTTGTTGCCTCCACTTCGATCTCCCGTCCTGCCCGTTCCATCAACTCCTCGTAGGACAGGGGAGGGTCCCGGGACAAGCCCATGCGAAACAACCCCTGCCGCAACCCGAGGGTAAGCGCAAGTTGCAAAGTGTGTCCAGGGACCTCATTGACGAGAAGGACCTCTTCTTGGAACCGATCCACGTAGCTTCCTAGAGACTCTTCCGACCTCTGCTTGATCAGGAAGAGGGCCTCCGCCCCCTTCCTCCTCTTCTTGGACGTCAAGAACCTTAACAGGAAACTCCGCTTCAAGTCCCCGAAACTGTAGATGGATCCGGGAGGAAGTTGATGGAACCAATCCCTAGCTTTCTCCTGAAAGGAGATGGCGAACAACCTACACTTGAAGGCGTCGGTCATCTTCCTGATGGACATGGCGTCCTCAAACCACTGGAGGTGCTCCTGAGGGTCATCTTTGCCTGTGTAGTGGGACATAACCGGCTCCCTAAACCCTTCCGGAACCGGGGCGGTCAGGATCAACTCGCAGAAAGGGCTTCCCCTTCCCACCTGGCGGATGGGCATCACTCGCCGTGCCTCCTCCCCTAGGTGCAGAGCACTCGCCGGGCTAGGAAACAACATCCTCGCCTGAAGAGTTCTATCCTCCTCCACCCGCGCTTCCTTATCAAGTCGCCCTGCTGGTGCCATCTCACCTAGGGTAGGTGAGGTGAGGATAGGTACCGGCGGAGTCGAGCACTCGCCTGTGGGGGTGAGTGCAGAGCGCAAGGTCTCCATGATCGTCTTCTTGAACTCATCGAAGTCGCTTCTCCTTACGTAGTCGCCGGGAGGGGGTGGGTTCTCCAGCTCTTCACTTCCAGCCATTCGACCTACTTGGGGTTTTTTCGAACAAGCTGCGTTCCACGCTCACCGCACCAGAATGTTGAAACCAGTTTCCCGGCTTCAGCGTTCGAAAATAGGGGTAGGCAGCTTGCCCTTACTTATCTCAGGTAAAGTCGAACGTCTAGTCACTTAGAGCCTAAGAACCTCTCTGCTGGTGGATTCAGGTGAAAACAGACCCCGCGAGCTGCAGCGAGGAGGTCCCGCCACTAACCCGAAAGACCCGAAGATCTTCCCCTCCCAAGCCAATGCTGAGCCTGGGCACCTCGGAGAGCACTCGCAACACCTGACCGTTGGCCTGAAAGACTTGGCGAACGGAAGGCAGGGTCACTAGCTAACCGAACACACTAAGGGGGGTGGGGGTAAGGAGATGTCAACCCTCCCCAAGGTGCCCATGGGGGTCTATTTATAGAATTCCTGGAAATGGTCTGCGGATAGCGCAATCCTGCTGTTTGAAAATACTATCCGCACCCCTGCGAAAACATCCGGGCAGGTGAAGAGAGAGGTGAGAAGGGTCTTTACCCAAAAATAGGGGGGGCGAGTGGGCACTACTCCCACTCACGCGCAGGGGAAAGAGGAGAGGGGAGCGGGTGCTCACCCCACTCGCCCGCAAGGGGGCGAGTGGGCACTCGCCCTTATGGAGTGCTCCCCCACTCGGCGAGTGGGCACTCCCCCACTCGCCCCCAAGGGGCGAGTGGGCACTCCCCCACTCGCCCCCTAAGGGGCGAGTGGCCACTCGCCCCCATGGGGCGAGTGGGCGTTCCCCCACTCGTGCCTAAGGGGCGAGTGGGCGCTTCCCCACTCGCCCCCAACGGGCGAGTGGGTGCTCCCCTTTCGGTCCTGCCGCACCCTTTTCCTCTTGTCCGGATTCGTTTGTGCCTTGGCTGATTTCGGGCGCTCCCGAGCGGGCACTTTCCTTGTTCACCTTGATCTGCCTGAGTCCGGGCTGATCAGGCCAGCTCGGAAAATATGGGGGTTGTACATTGACGATCCTGTCACACTCGCATTTGGCCGTCTGTTCTATATTTTTGGGGATTTTTTTGTCATTTTATTACGGCCTATTTTGAGGGTTTATGCATCCGTTATCAACATTCAATCCAACCTCTTCCCACTCCAAAATACCGCCCCAGCAACTTGGTACTCGCCACCCCATCCCTTCCCGCCGCAGATCCCAGCCTCCCCGCCTCTTCCCGCTCTAAAACAACGCCCCTAGCACCTCCCCGTTGCAGGTCCACACATTCACGCCGCAGATTCCAGCATCCCCGCTCCTCCCCACTCCAAAACCCTGCCACCCAGCGCCTCTCCGCTGTCAAACTCCGCTCCCCAGCCCCTCCCCATTGCAAAATCCCACCGTTACAAATATTTTCACTGCCACCAATGTCCCAAACAGAGCCTAAGCCTAACTCAAAGGATGCGTTAACTGCAAAATATTCAGCCGGCTGGAAAATTCTCTCCAGAGAAAAAGAACTTTTAAGCCCCAGAAGACAAAAAAGAAAAATAATCTTATAGCTTAAGAAATAACTTCTACGAATCTACATAGAATTCATATGAAAAGAGAAGCATAATTAATATTCAAATGACATTTTTTATGGACAAACCACCTGAAAAACTGAAGCCAACTTAGGCTTCGTTTGGCGCGGCTTATTTGCTCCCGTGAGTTGGGTCAAAATCGCCATTATCAGAGTGTATAACCCGTAATTCGTCGAGACCAGGGTGGATAGTGAAAGTGGTCGGGACAAACAAATTGACCGATTGGAGGCAACCGAAACCGACCGAAATAGTGAGATAAGGCCGAGGGGAAGATCCCCGCTTGGGCGAGTGGACCACTGATCCACTTGCCCAGCCCCGTATGGTCCACTCGCCCGGGAGGGAGGGTGGCGAACTCGCCCAGGGTGAGGGGCGAGTGGACCTGTGGTCCACTCCCCCCGGGCATTCGGGCGAGTGGACCACGCCCTATGGGGAGTGGACCGAGTGGTCCACTCGCCCAGCCCAGGCAGTGGACCACTCGGTCCACTCCCCCGGCCCCCGACAAGGGGGGAGTGGACGTCTTGAGTCCCACTCCCCCCCTCTCCTGTCTCGGTCGTAACCGCTGGTTTGGATTCGGAGTTGAGCTGCGGATAGCAGAATTTGGCTATCCGCAGCCCAAATTCAGGAAGTCTATAAATAAAACCCCATGGGCACCTTGGGAGGGACCTCTCTTCTTCTCTCCCTCACATGTTACTTGTGAGCAAGTACTCCAGCCCTCTGTCAGCTAAGGTCGTCAGTCAGGTGCTCTTTAGTGCTCTCCAGGGTGCCCAAGCTCAGCATTGGCTTGGGAGGTGAAGCTCTCTTTGATCTTCCGGGTTTGTGGTGGGACCATCTCGCTGCAGCTCAAGGGGTCTGTTTTGGGCTTCAAGTCTTCTTCGGTGCAAGGTCCTTCGACTCTCAGCGACCGGTCACGCGTTCTAGCTCAGGTGAAGTAAGGGACAACTGCATACCCGTTGCAAACGTCGAATCCAGTTCTCTGGTTTCAACATTCTGGTACGGTGAGCGTGGAAGCAGCTAGTTCGGAAAGTTCTGAGCAAGTCTCATGACTGGAAGCGACGAGCCAGTGGACTCGCCCCCTGCCGGCGAGTACATGAAGAAGAGACTTCGAAGAGTTCAAGAAGTCGATCCTGGAGTTCTTGCGGGTCGCCCTCCCCCCTCTGGGCGAGTGCTCGACACCATCGGCACCCGTGCTCATCTCGCCGTCTCTGGAGGAGACAGAGCAAGCACGTCGACCAGGGAAGGAGCCAGCCTCGGAGGAAGGCTTGAGCCTCCAAGCGCGAGTGTTCTTCAACAGCTCGCCTGGGATCAGCTACCCTGGCGAGGAGGTGGGGAGAATGCCTCCAACTCGCTAGGGAGGATGGGAGAGTGAGTCTTTTCTGCGAGCTGATTGTCTCAGCTCCCGTTCCGGACGGGTTCAAAGAACCTACCATGTCTTACTACACTGGCAAGGATGACCCTCTCCAGCATCTCCAATGGTTTGAAGACGTCTCGATCAGGCAGATGATGGACGCCTTCAAATGCAGACTCTTTGTCATCTCTTTCAAGGGAAAGGCAAAAGACTGGTTACACCAGCTCCCATCAAGTACCATCTACAGCTTCGAGGCCCTGCGCCGGAGCTTTTTGTTGAGGTTCTCCACCTCGAAGAAGAGGAGGAAGGGGGCGGAGGCTCTGTTCTTGATTCGACGGAAGCCGGAGGAGATGCTGGGGAGCTACGTGGATCGATTCCAGGAAGAAGTCCTCCTCGTCCACGAGGTGCTCGGGCACACCCTGCAGCTAGCCTTTACCATCGGGCTACAGCAGGGGCTGTTCAGGATGGGCCTGGCTCGGGACCCTCCTCTGTCTTTCGAGGGACTGATGGAGCGGGCTGCTCGAGAGATCGAGAGCGAGGCCACCAACCAGGAGTTCGTGGCAGCGTTGGCCAAGTGGACGGAGGAGGAGAGGAAGGAGGAAGTGAGAAGTCAGGGCACCAGGCCCCCCCCCCCCCCCCTGTTGGGCAGGAGCAAGGCTAGAGGTTTCAACAACCAGTCACCCGACCAATCTGGAGGCCGCCAGGAGGACCCCCTCAGGGCCAAGGAAGAGGTCATTTCCAAGGGGGAGGAAACTTTCAAGAGGGGGCAGGGACGGTTCAACCCAACGGGGTGGCGACCGGGCCCAAGTCCATTGCAACCCCAACCCCTGCAGGCCATGGCGATTGGTCGAGGAAGAGGAGGTAAGAAGAGGAGTCGCACAGGGAAGGGAGCAGGGGGGTTGGCGATGTCGTATTGTGACTTCCATCAGCAGGAAGGCCACGCGACAGCCACCTGCCCGGAGTTTTTGGAGATAAGAAGAAGAAGACCCGTGCGAGGAAAGGGCCGACATGGGGACCCTGGGCGAGATCAGGGTGATCCACTGAGGAATGGGCATAGAAACCACCCAGAAGGGGAGCCTCCATACCATCTACTGTCGAAGTGTCGCTTCAACCTTCCGAGCCCCGCCCTCGGGCGAGAAGATCACCTTCTCGGCCCAAGACATGTCGGCCCATGAAGATCCGTTCTGCGACGCGCTTGTCATCCAGGCGGCAATCGAGAACTTCACGGTCTCCCGGATCCTGGTCGACAACGGGAACTCGGTGAATGTGGTCTTCAAGAAGGCCTTCGGCGAGATGAAGGTGGAGGTGAAGCGAGTGCTAGCCTCGAATGGACCGCTCTTCGGATTCTCCGGAGAAAGGAAGGAAGTGGAGGGATGAGTCGAGCTCCTCGTCACTTTGAGCGGCACGTCGAAGAACTGTCGGCTCGTCATCGTGGACGCGTCGAGCAACTACAACGCCATTTCCGGACGTCCCCTCATCAGCGCCTTCAAGTACGTACCCTCCTCCTACCACTAGTGCTTGAAATATAACACTGGAGGAGTCCAGATCCGGGTCAGGGGAGACCCCAAGGTGGCGCGGCAGTGCTACGTCACGACGATCAACACGATCGCATGGAAGAAGAAGACAGAGGAAGTGATGAAAGAGATGACCGAGATGCATGTGGCCGAGTATGCGCAAGAAGGCGCGTTGTAATAGATATGTAACTTCTTCATGATGAATGAAAAATATTTAGAGGTAACACCTTTGTTGGGTCCAGCGTTCCTTCACTTGACCCGTAGCGCCTTTCCGTTGATATAAAGATCAAGTTGCGCCTTCACCAACAGTCCGGGCTTTTGGTGCAGTTGGTTGCGCTGGGTCCTCTCAATTGGTATCAAAGCAGGTTGCGGGTTCGAGACCGGGGGGGGCGCTGATAATTCCTGAAATTCTCTCTACCTGTATGGGTCCTGGCGGGTCAGGCGGCCGCAGACATGTGTCAAGCCACCTCTGAGCTTGTGGGCCATGTGGAGCACCTATGAGCTTGCGGGTCGTGCTGGACGCTGGGGGGGGATTGTTGGGTCCAGCGTTCCTTCACTTGACCCGTAGCGCATTTCCGTTGATATAAAGATCAAGTTGCGCCTTCACCAACAGTCCGGGCTTTTGGTGCAGTTGGTTGCGCTGGGTCCTCTCAACCTTAGATAAGACCCCGACTAGAGACCGCTGACCGGGCTTGGTGGTGTCGGCAGCTGGGAGGCTCATCGGGTGGGTTGATTTTGGTAAGATCCCGACTAGAGACCGCTAACCGGGCTTGGTGATGTCGGCAGCTGGGGGGCTCATCGGGTTGGTTTATTTTGGTAAGATCCCGACTAGAGACCGCTGACCGGGCTTGGTGATGCCGACAACTGGGAGGCTCATCGGGTGGGTTAATTTTGGTAAGACCCCGACTAGAGACCGCTGACCGGGCTTGGTGATGCCGGCAGCTGGGAGGCTCATCCGGTTGGTTTATTTTGGTTATGGCCCGACTAGAGACCGCTGACCTAGCTTGGTAATGCCGGCATCTAGGAGGCTCATCGGAGGCTGAGGTTGGTTAAGACCCTGACAAGAGACCACTGACCGGGCTTGGTAATGCCGGCAGCTGGGAGGCTCATCGGAGGCTGAGGTTGGTTAAGACCCCGACTGGAGACCGCTGACCGGGCTTGGTAATGTCGACAGCTGGGAGGCTCATCGGGTTGGCGGATTCTGGCTAAGGACCCGAGGAGAAGTCGCTGACTAGGCTTGTTGATGCCGGCAGGAGGGAGGCTCACTTGGATAGGCAGATTTTGGTTAACTCCCCGAGAAGAGAGACAGGTGCACGGGCTCTTGCAAGTTCCTCCACCTCCCGTTGAGCTCTGCTCCTAAGAGGTGTTGAGCTTCCTCCACCTAAAGTTGCGATCGGCTCGACTAGAGGTGTCGAGTTCCCTTCACCTCAAATTGAGTTCAGCTCAACTAGAGGCGTTGAGCTTCCTCCACCTAAAGTTGAGCTCGGCTCGACTAGAGATGTCGAGTTCCCCCCACCTCAAATTGAGTTCAGTTCGACTAGAGGTGTTGAGCTTCCTCCACCTAAAATTGAGCTCGGCTCGACTAGAGGTGTCGAGTTCCCTCCACCTCAAGTTGAGTTCAGCTCTACTATAGGTGTTGAGCTTCCTCCACCTAAAGTTGAGCTCGGCTCGACTAGAGATGTCGAGTTCCCTCCACCTCAAGTTGAGTTCAGCTCGACTAGAGATGTTGAGTTTCCTCCGCCTAAAGTTGAGCTCGGCTCAACTAGAGGTGTCGATTTCCCTCCACCTCAAGTTGAGTTCAACTCGACTAGAGATGTTGGGCTTTCTCCACCTAAAGTTGAGCTCGGCTCGACTAGAGGTGTCGAGTTCCCTCCACCTCAAGTTGAGTTCAACTCGACTAGAGGTGTTGAGCTTACTCCACCTAAAGTTGAGCTCGGCTCGACTAGAGGTGTCGAGTTCCCTCCACCTTAAGTTGAGTTCAGCTCGACTAGATGTGTTGAGCTTTCTCCACCTCCAGTTGAGCTCGGTTCACGGGAGGGTTGTTAAGTGGAAAAAGGTTTGTCATTCTTGCGCTTAGTTCAGATTTAACCGTCTTTAAAAAGTTCAACCACCGCGTTCTCAACGCCTGTCTTTCCGAACCACGGGTGATCCATAATTTTTTTGGGCTCGTGTCGAACCCAAAAAAAGCGGGGATTGTGTATAACCCGTAATTCGTCGAGACCAGGGTGGATAGTGAAAGTGACCGGGACAAGCAAATTGACCGATAGGAGACAACCGAAACCGACTGAAGTAGCGAGATAAGGCCCGGGGGAAGGGGAAGTGGACTGTAGGTCCACTTCCCCGCTTGGGCGAGTGGACCTAATGGTCCACTCGCCCAAGGCAGGGGCGAGTGGACCACTGGTCCACTCACCCAACCCCGGAGGTGGCGAGTGGACCATGGTCCACTCGCCCGGGGTGAGGGGCGAGTGGACCTGTGGTCCACTCCCCCCGGGCATTCGAGCGAGTGGACCACGGGTCCACTCGCACCTATGGGGAGTGGACCGAGTGGTCCACTCGCCCAGCCCAGGCAGTGGACCACTCGGTCCACTCCTTCGGCCCCCGGCAAGGGGGGAGTGGACGTCTTAAGTCCCACTCCCCCCCCCCCCTCCTGTCTCGGTCGTAACCGTTGATTTGGATTCGGAGTTGAGCTGCGGATAGCGGAATTTGGCTATCCGCAGCCCAAATTAAGGAAGTCTATAAATAGACCCCCATGGGAACTTTGGGAGGGACCTCTCTTCTTCTCTCCCTCGTGTGTTACTTGTGAGCAAGCACTCCAACCCTCTGTATGCTAAGGTCGACAGTCAGGTGCTCTTTAGTGCTCTCCAGGGTGCCCAGACTCAGCATTGGCTTGGGAGGGGAAGCTCTCTTTGATCTTCCGGGTTTGTGGTGGGACCTCCTCGCAGCAGCTCAAGGGGTCTGTTTTGGGCTTCAAGTCTTCTTCAGTGCAAGGTCCTTCGACTCTCAGCGACCGGTCACGCGTTCTAGCTCAGGTGAAGTAAGGGTCAGCTGCATACCCGTTGCGAACTTCGAATCTAGTTCTCTGGTTTCAACACATAGATCGTATGTTTGGCAAGACAAAGTTATTACCGCTACCAAGAAAATAAACTAGTTTTGAGCATAAAATGCATGAACTTTTGTAGGTGAGGTCGGGTGTTCACGAACAACAGTTCATGACCACCGCATTCACGATCGCCACCACAGCGCCAAACGAAGTCTTAATTCTCAGGAATTTTCAGGACAATCCGTCAGTTCATTCAGTTATAAAAGGATAGCTCGAAAGAACTTACAGAGAGCTCGAAGCTGCCAGCCTTCTTCTAGCAACTTTGGTCCTGTAACACCAGAACTCGAAAACCTCGGTCAGATCTGGATATCCCGCATATTCTGATCTCAACCAATCGGATATAATCTCCGCTTGATCCGACGACGGTAAAGTAAGAATAATCGAAACAAATGCTGATTCCAATCCCTGCCAGATTTCACCATCTAACTTAGCTGCTGAGATTTCTTCCTCTTCTTCTTCTTCCTCGTCATCACTCTTTATGTCATCCTGCTCAATCGACCCCCTCGCTCTCTGAACAAAAGGAAGCCAAAGCTTGACCATTCTAATCCTGTCCAAGGTAGGAAGAACGGCATTTCCGAATCCAACGGTCTCCAACACCTTGGAAGCCACCTCAACAATTTTAATTTGAACATCGTCTTCCTCCTCGGAAACTGGCCTCACATGCTCAGCAGCTCTGAGTATGTTTTCTGATGCCCCCACCCAGTAATGCACCAAATCCTTCATCATTTCCATCTTCCCAAGTATCTGGCAAACCCATGAAATATCACATAAATTCGACAGAAATTCATGGGATTTGCTCTCCGAAATCATATCGGTAGACGCTGCCAATATAGATTCGATCGAACCGTCGAATTTGCGCAGCAAGTTCCTCACACCGACCATCACAGACGACCTTACGAGTTTGTTATCCAAGGAAAAAACAGGGGGATCGTCATCCTCGGTGAGCATGTATTCGAGCTGCTCCTGGGCGGAAGATTTCAGCTCCTTTAATGGCAATGGGGGTGATGATGTGGCGAAACTGAAAGCCGAGATGAATATTCCGACGAGAGAATTTTGAACCGCCGGCTGAAGACGAGCGACAATGCTCTGGTATGGTGCTCCGAGGTTTGGAATTGTTTTCAAAATCTCATCTTCGTCGGCCTCCTCCCATGGAACGGCTTCCAGGTACTCCCGGCAGGCGACCGCCGTTTGATGACAGCCGAGGTTGATGGCGACTTGGAGGATGCCGAGCGCATTTCTTACTCCGTGCCATTTCTGAGGCCCTTTTGTGTAGAGAAGACGAAGGGAAATGACGTGAGAGTTAAAGTCAGGCTCTTTACAGAAGACATCGACACAATTACGAGAATCGATTATTTGGCATGTCGGCCAGTTCTCGGAGAGGCGGTCGGCAAAGTACTCGCTCTTCTCTACGAGAACTTTAGAATGGCAGTAGAACCAGTTTTCCCGGCCTTCATCTGTCCTTAGCCTGACAATAACATCACTTGTTGAGCGATCGCCGATGGCTAGGGCAACCATATTCAGTAGAATACAAGACAGTTAGCTAAACCTGGGAGGTGCGGAGGGGATAGATCAAGGAACACAAGGTGAAGTATTTTCGTGGAAGATCAAGTCACAGGAGAAGCGCGGATAAAAACTCAGAAGAGATATAAGGCTCACGGCTAGGGCTTCCGGCGATTAGGGCTTCCGGCGATTAGGGCAGTGGCGGACTCCGGAGACTAGGGATTGCGGAGAGTAGAGCTTCCGGCGACTAGGACTTGGCGGCAATCGGGGCAGCGACGGCTACCTGCGTGCCGGTATCGAGTTTCGGGGAGGAGCGGAGATCAGATTTCGGTTCGACATTGCAGGAAGAAGTTCGAAAGGGTCAAAATAGGAGAAATTCATAGGAGAGAATTTTATCAAAAATTTAGGGAGTTGATATTAGCAGTCCATCCCTAGCTATTCGCACCCCAAAATTTAAAAAAAAATTCTAATTTTATTCGCAGTCCAATTCTCGCTAATCGCACCTCATCATCTTCATCTCTCTCTCGTTGCCTAAATCCTAGCCGTTGTTCTATCGGTCGCGTCGTTTTACCCCCTCTTAGATTCACTTTCAAAAAAGAAGAAAATTATCCAGCGAAAATATCAAAAAAATAGTCAGTTTTCTGGTTAGAGGAAGGTTTGCATGCCATTTAACTTGGTTTAGAGTTAATTCCTCTATGCATGTCATTTAACTTAGTTTCCTGCTAGATTTTTAAATTGTTTTATTCTTTAAGATGTATTTCTAGGCTTCTAGTATTTAATAAATCTGCAAAGTATTTCGCTTATTTGGGTTGGGAGTGGGGTGCAAATATAATTTTGGACTACAAATAAAATTCATGAACTACGAATAGCGATGGACTGCGAATAGCCAATTCTGGACTGCTAATATCAACTCTCAAAATTTATTGATATGAAAAACGAGTTTGAGAATAGTTATCAAGAAGTTTATTTTATGTGATCACTATATAGATGTAGGCTTATAAATAATATTTTGTTTCTCGTGGACAATTTATATTTTGGTAATTGTACAGCCAATCGTGTCGAGAATGGTTCTGTTAGGCAGTGAATGGTGTGCATGAATAAAAAATGGGAGTTGCGAAAATGAGAATGCTTAGACGGATGTGTGGTCACACGAGACTGGATAAAATTAGGAATGAATATCAGGGATAAGACAAGAGTAGCGCAAATTGTAGAGAAGATGCGAGAAGCTTGTTTAAGATGGTTCGGACATGTACATAGGAGACCATTAGAGGCACCTGTTAGACGTTATGAGAGTTTAGTCACTAGACATATTGAACGGGGGAGGCGTAGACCAAAAAAGACTTGGAATGAAACTATAAGGAAAGACATGATGTACTTAGGAATCAGTGAGACTATGATTAAAGATAGCGACAAAGGATCCATTTAGCCGACCCCGACCACTATGGTGGGATAAAGGCTTGAGTGTTGTTTTTACTAATGCCTAAGAGAACATTTTAACGTATAACTAAAGTATGTGCCAAGAATTAGGGTTTGTTTGGGACAGCTCTGGCGGATTGAGAAGTGATTTTTCAACCGCCAGAGCTGTTATTTAGGTGTTTGAAAGAGCTCTCATAAAGTGCTCCTTGGGAAGTGATTATTTTAAATAGCTCATTTTAGTGTCAATTGAAAAATCTGGTTGGAGGCCACTTCCACGGTTCAAGAATCGCTCCCCGCGGAATCACTTCACTCCCGATCCCGCCCCTCCTCCCGTTCCCGTCCCGATTCCGCGCCGCGCGACCAGTGAAATCCCGCTCGTCCGGTGCTCCTTCCTCCTCCGGCGAGGTCGCCCCCGTCATAGCCGGTCTCTACTCCCTTCGGCACCGTTCTCAACCCGTGACCCCATGCTCCAGTTTAGCGCGTTTTGTCTTTCCAAGATCTGCAGCGTCGCCGAACAGGGAAGGTATCTCAGAGTTCGATCTCGACGACCACTGTCGACCTTCTACAGCAAAGACGAAGAACAAGGAAGGTTTCTGCGAGCACGATCTGGTATCTCCATTATCTGAGAAAAGATCGATCTGGTATCTCCAACGACCTTGAAGAGGTTAAACAGGGAAACCTCTGCGAGCTCGATCTGCAGTATACAACCCGTATTCGCCGAGTGGGTCCCTCAAGCCAACTGGCGAGACCTGGGTCAGCCGGATCATTCGCCCAGGCTAAGGAAGGTGGAGAGACCCCCGGATTAGTGGGGGTACGCTGCAGGCGGGAAGAAGTTCGGTGAGTGGTGCCCTCACGGACCACTCGCCCAATAGCATGGGCACTCGCCCAGCTGAGCGGGAGATCGGCGAGTGGTGCCCTCACGGACCACTCGCCCCAAAGGCTTTGAGGGGGAAGTGACCATAAGGCCCCTTGTGGGCTGCAAATAGCCCTTCGGAACAGCGGATTTAGGCTATTAGCAGACCAATTTGGGGTGCGGCTAGTAAAACTAAAAGGCGGATTCGTGTTATTTGCAGACCAGCCTAGGAAAAACTATAAATAGACCCTTAAGGACACCTTGGAGGGGATCCGATTTTAGAGAATCCTCTCCTCCAGGCTAGTTTTTGGTCGGCTGCTAGTGCCCTCCAAGGTGCCCGGTTGAGCTCTGGTTTGGGAGGGGAAGCTCTCTAAGATCTTCCGGGTGTGTGGCGGGACCTCCTCGCTTCAGCCATGGGTCTTTTCTTATTCTCACATCCACCGTCAAGAGAGTCTAGTGAGGGAGAAGTAAGCATCGCCTGCACCCCCAGTGGGTCCGAACTCAAGAGGCTTGTTGCATGTTTCAACATTTTTGGTGCGGTGAGCGTGGACCGTAGCCAGTGAAGGAAAATCTCAAGCTAGGCTCGATGACAGGAGATGGAGGGAATGGTTCTGACTCAGGCCACTCGCAGCCACCAGCGACAGGGGAGTGGCTGGAGATGTTCGAGAAATTCAAGCGAGAAGTCCTGCAGACAGTTCTCGCGGCAAGGGGCGAATGTGAGACGCCAGCGGTTCCCATCATTCCACCCCAGCAGGTCGGCGAGAACGCTCCGGGGCAGCGGCCGGGAAAGGAGGTGCCAGCAGAAGGAAGTGCGCGAGATCTCCCGGGGCGGCAGCTGTTCAGCAGTCCGGCGAGTGCTGAGGTGTGCGAGTTGGCTCCGCGCGAGAGGACCATTCGCCTAGCAGGGGAAGGGAGCCCCTTTTGCGAGATGATCCTCTCGGCTCCAGTGCCAGAGGGGTGCCGGGGGCCGGAGATGTCCTACTACACCGGAAAAGAGGACCCAGTCGTGCACCTGCAGTGGTTTGAGGACATGACCTCAATTCTCCCCATGTCGGATGCATTCCAATGCCGGCTCTTCGCAACCACCCTGAAGGAGAAGGCAAGGGATTGGTTCCACCAGCTTCCCGTAGGTTCCATCTACGCGTTCGACGATCTGCGTCGGGGCTTCCGGCTGCGATTCTCGACGTCAAAAAAGAGGAAGAAGGATGCGGAAGCTCTCTTCAAGATCAGGCAGAGGGAGGGGGAGTCCCTGACACATTACGTGGACAGGTTTCAGGAAGAGATACACCTTGTGCAGGAGGTGTCGGGGTTCGCCCTCAAAATGGCGTTCAGTGTGGGATTGAGAGACGGGTTCTTCAAGATGGACCTGAAGAGGAGGGCTCCGGTCTCCTTTGAGGAGTTGATGGAGCGAGCGGCGGAGGAGATAGAAGGGGAGGCGGCCAACCCGGAGTTCTACAAAAGGTTGGCGAAGATGAGCGAGCCTGAGGTGAGGCAACAAGAGGGAAGAAGGAGAGAGGAACCCAGAGGTCAAGGGTTCGAGAGGCCACCTCGGAATTGGAGGTTTCAGGAGCCCCACAACAGGTTGGGGTGGAGGAATCAGGAGGGACCTGCGAGAGGTCAGGAAGGAGGATACCAAGGAAGGGAGATGGGGGGAGTCAACCCGGGGTGGAGGTAGGGCCCCCGACCCCCTCCTCCTCCGCGGGAGCAAGCCATGGTGGTAGGCCAAGGAAGAGGAGCTAGAGGAGCTAGAGCGGGAAGAGGGGGTAGGGTGGTGTTGCCCTATTGTGGCTTTCATCAGGAAGAGGGTCACGCAACGGCCACCTGCCCCGAGTTCCTGGAGATGAGGGGAAGAGGGCAACCACGGCAGCAGCCGATCAGGATTGAGGAGGTGTTCCCGGAAGGGGAAGAGGATAGGTGTGAAGACCGGGCTGATATAGGAACAAGGGGGGAATCAGGGTGATTCATGGCGGGGTTGGGATAGAGGCATCTCGCAAGAGGAGCTTCCAGGCGATATTCCGAAGGGACGTCACGTCGACTTCCCAAACCCCACCCCCCTCGTAGAAGCTCACCTTCTCCTCGGAAGACATGCCAGATTATGAAGATCCATTCTGTGACGCCCTGGTGATCCAGACGGCGATTGAAAATTTCACGGTCTCCCGGATCCTGGTGGATAACGGGAGCTCAGTGAATGTGATCTTCAAGAAGGCCTTCGACGTGATGGAGGTGGAAAAGAAGAGGGTGCGGGCCTCCGACGGACCACTGTTTGGTTTCTCAGGGGAGCGGAAGGAGGTCGGGGGAGGCGTGGGTCTCCAAGTGACGTTAGGAGGGGTCCCAAGGAACTGCCGGTTCGTCATCGTTGACGCTCCGAGCAGCTACAATGCTATCTTCGGACTCCCTCTCATTAGTGCTTTCCGGTGCGTGCCCTCATCGTACCACCAGTGCCTGAAGTCCCATAGTGTAGGAGTCCAGGTCTGGATCCGAGGAGACGCTAAGGTGGCGAGGCAGTGCTATGTGACTGCCGTCAACACCATCTCTTGGATGGCGGAGGCTGAGAGGATGGATAAGGAGATGACGAGGCTGGAGGGGCCAGGAGAAGAAGTGGAGAAGAGAGGAGTAGAGGAAGAGGGCGATGCCCGAGAGGAGAATATGGAGGTCGCTCGGGAGGAGCAGGGGATCGAGTCGATGGAGGCGGAAGGAGCCACAGAGGAAGAAGCCCAGGAGGAGGGGCGAGAAGCAAAGGGCCAATGGGAAGAGCCAACCCGGCTCGAGGCGGCAGAAGAGGTGGTAGAGATGGAGGTCATCACCCAGGAGGGAAGAGTGAAAGAGGTGCGGATCAGCGGGGGTCTCGGCCCGGAGGACAGGGTGAAGATGTTGGAGTGCATCCAGAAGAACGTGGATGTCTTCGCATGGAGTGCAGCTGATATGTCAGGCATCGAGGCGGACGTGGCTTGCCATCGTCTCAACCTCGATCCAGGAGCCCGCCCCATCCGGCAGAAGAGATGGACCTTTGCCAGCAAGCTCGAAGAACCAATCCGCGGGGAGGTGGCCAAGCTCCTCGAAGCAGGTTTTGTATCGGAGATCCAGTACCCAGGCTGGGTCTCCAACGTCGTAATGGTAAAAAAGGCCGATGGCCGCTGGCGTATGTGTGTGGATTTTTCATTATTAAACAAGGCCTGCCCTAAGGATTGTTATCCCCTGTCTCGGATAGACGCGCTGGTTGACTCAGCCGTCGGTTTTTCTGTGATGAGTTTTTTGGATGCTTTTTCAGGTTATCACCAGATCAGGATGCACCCCCCCGGACGTCAAAGACGTCTCGTTCATCACCAGGGAGGGATGCTACTGCTATAAGATGATGCCCTTCGGGCTGAAAAATGCATGAGCAACCTACCAGAAGATGATGGACCAGGTATTTAGGGAGCAAAGGGGAAGGAACCTGGAGGTCTACGTGGATGACCTTATGGTGAAGAGCAAGTGCGTGAACTCTCACATCCAGGACCTCGAGGAGACCTTCGCCACCCTACGCAAGTACAAGATGCGCTTGAACCCCCTGAAGTGTGTGTTCGGGGCCAGTAAGGGGAAATTCCTGGGGCACCTTCTCACCCCTTGGGGGGTAGAACCTAACCCGGACAAGGTTAAGGCCATAATGGAGCTGGGGTCGCCGCGGAACGCCAAGGAAGTTCAGCGTTTGACCGGAAGACTCGCAGGGCTGAGCAGGTTTCTCTCCCGAGCCGGGGAGAAATGCTCCCCCTTCTTCAAAACATTACGAGGTAACCAGAAGTTTGAGTGGACAAAAGAATGCGAAGAGGCCTTCCAGGCCTTGAAGAGCCAACTCACCAAGGCTCTGCTACTCCAAGGTCCCAAAGAGGGGGAGGATCTATATCTATATCTCGGGGTCGGGGCAGAGGCCGTAAGCTCCGTCCTGGTTCGGGAGGAAGGCAAGAAGCAGCTGCCCGTCTACTACGTGAGCAGGGTCCTGAGGGAAGCGGAGCTCAGATACCCGATTTTGGAGAAGTTGGCCTTTGCTCTGGTCGTCACAGCAAGGAAGCTCAGGCCATACTTCCAGGCCCATTCAATTCAAGTAGTGACGGACCACCCTCTCCGCCAGATCTTCGAAGGAGTGGAGCACTCGGGAAGGCTCGCAAAGTGGTCGATAGAGCTAAGTGAATTCAACATTACCTTCGTCCCTCGACTATCCATGAAGGCGCAGGTGGTGGCTGATTTCATGGCAGATTATGTGGCCAAGATGGAGGAAGATGGAGCCCCTCGTCACGTTCCGTGGAAGCTGCTGGTGGACGGGGTTTCGGGCAAGAATTCTCTTGGAGGAGGGGTGGTGCTGGAGAGTCCCCACGGAGTGAAGATCGAGCATACGCTAGTGATACACTTCCCAATCACCAACAACCAGGCGGTGATCGCCGGTCTACGGCTGGCCCAGGAGCTCGGAGGACGTGGAGGTCCTCACCGACTCGATGGTAATAGCCTCTCAGATCAGGGGAGAGTTCGAGACGAGGGAACCTGCGCTCATAAGGTACTTGGCCAAAGTGAGAGGTCTCGTGGGAACGTTCAAAACTTTCTCCATCCGGCACGTCCCTCGGGAGGAGAGCACCCCGGCGGATCGGTTGGCCAAATCCGGTCCTCGAGCCGGGGGGACCCTGACAGACCTATTCTGCCCTTCGATCGAGGAGGGAGAACTCATGGAAGTAGAGCAGCGGCCCTCCTGGAAGGATCCCTTCGTCACCTTCCTTGCAACGGGAAAGTTTCCGGAGGAGGTTCCGGACCAGAGGCGCTTCCGATATAAGTCCGCCTACTACGTGCTCCATGAGGGGGATTTGTATCTGAAGACCCTCTCGGGCCTCCTGGCCCGATGCATTTCAGAGGAGGAGGTCCCAAGGATCTTGGAAGAAGTTCACTCCGGCGAGTGCGGCAGCCACTCAGGGAGCAGGATGTTGGAGGCAAGAATAATGAGGTAGGGGTACTTCTGGCCAACCCTAAGTAAAGACGCGGCAGCCTTCTTCAAGAGGTGCCAGAAGTGCCAAATATTCGCCCCGCTTCAGCTCATGCCAGCTCAGAGGCTAAAGAGTATCACGGCGCCCTGGCCATTCGCCATATGGGGGATGGACCTGGTAGGACCCTTCCCCCAGGCTAGTGGGCAGAGAAGGTTTCTCCTAGTCATGATTGACTACTTCTCAAAGTGGTTGGAGGTCAAGGCGTTGGCTAAGGTCACCTCCTAGGTAATCCGCAACTTCGTATGGGGGGAGATCATTTGTCGACATGGGCTTCCACAGGCCATAGTCACGGAAAATGGTCCGCAGTTCGCAAGCGAGGAATTCATCAGCTTCTGTGGCCAGTTGGGGATAGACCTCAGGTTTGCATCCGTTCACCATCTCAGGAGCAACGGGCAGGTGGAGGCGGCAAACAAGGTCATCGTGAACCTGCTCAAGAAGAAGGTGGAAAATCTGAAGGGCAATTGGGTGGAACAGCTTCCATCGGTCCTGTGGGCCCTAAGAACTACCCCCAGCACCGCCACATGAGAGACCCCTTTCAAGCTCTCTCACGGCTGCGAGGGGGTCATTCTCATAGAGTTCGAGGTTATGACACCACGGGTAAAGGTCGCCGCAAGTGGAGAGGAAGATTGGAGAGCCGAGAACGAGGAGGAGTTACGGCTCTCCCTCGACCTCATCGAAGAAGCTCGGGACCTAGCAGCCATTCGCCAAGAAGAGGTCAAGCGGCGGATGGCCAAGTACTTCGACAAGCACGTCAGGGTAAAGCAGTTCGAGAAGGGAGATCTGGTGCTCAAGAAGGTCGACGCGGCTGGGAGGTCCGCCGCGGTGGGAAAACTTAACCCCAACTGGGAAGGCCCCTATGTCGTGGAAGAGGCACTAAAGTCTGGGGGGTATCGCCTTCAGAATGTGGAGGGCCAACCTCTCAGCCACACATGGAGCGGCGACGACCTTAAACGCTTCTATCCCTAGCAGTATGTAGTAACAGTGTTTTTGAATAAGAATATTTTATTTAAACTATGTGTATGAGAGTGATGCCGCAGCTTGTAGGAAAGACTCTGAAAGCTCCAGAAGTGGCCCCGAGCAGACCCGCTGTCCAGGCTCTCATCTAGCTGGCAGGTCTGAAGGCTCACTCGGTGGCAGGTTCTAAGGTGTTGAGAAAATGGCCCCGAGCAGACCCGCTGTCCAGGCTCTCATCTAGCTGGCAGGTCCGAAGGCTCACTCGGTGGCAGGTTCTGAGGTGATGAAGAAAGTGGCCCCAAGCAGACCCGCTGTCCAGGCTCTCATCTAGCTGGCAGGTCTGAAGGCTCACTCGGTGGCAGGTTCCAAGGTGTTGAGAAAATGGCCCCGAGCAGACCCGTTGTCTAGGCTCTCATCTAGCTGGCAGGTCCGAAGGCTCACTCGGTGGCAGGTTCCAAGGTGTTGAGAAAATGGCCCCGAGCAGACCCGCTGTCCAGGCTCTCATCTAGCTGGCAGGTCCGAAGGCTCACTCGGTGGCAGGTTCCAAGATGTTGAGAAAATGGCCCCGAGCAGACCCGCTGCCCAGGCTCTCATCTAGCTGGCAGGTCCGAAGGCTCACTCGGTGGCAGGTTCTGAGGTGATGAAGAAAGTGGCCCCGAGCAGACCCGCTGTCCAGGCTCTCATCTAGCTGGCAGGTCCGAAGGCTCACTCGGTGGCAGGTTCCAAGGTTTTGAGAAAATGGCCCCGAGCAGACCCGCTGTCCAGGCTCTCATCTAGCTGGCAGGTCCGAAGGCTCACTCGGTGGCAGGTTCCAAGGTGTTGAGAAAATGGCCCCGAGCAGACCCGTTGTCCAGGTTTTCATCTAGCTGGCAGGTCCGAAGGCTCACTCGGTGGCAGGTTCCAAGGTGTTGAGAAAATGGCCCCGAGCAGACCCGCTGTCTAGGCTCTCATCTAGCTGGCAGGTCCGAAGGCTCACTCGGTGGCAGGTTCTGAGGTGATGAAGAAAGTGGCCCCGAGCAGACCCGCTGTCCAGGCTCTCATCTAGCTGGCAGGTCCGAAGGCTCACTCAGTGGCAGGTTCCAAGGTGTTGAGAAAATGACCCCGAGCAGACCCGCTGTCCAGGCTCTCATCTAGCTGGCAGGTCCGAAGGCTCACTCGGTGGCAGGTTCCAAGGTGTTGAGAAAATGGCCCCGAGCAGACCCGCTGTCCAGACTCTCATCTAGCTGGCAGGTCCGAAGGCTCACTCGGTGGCAGGTTCTGAGGTGATGAAGAAAGTGGCCCCGAGCAGACCCGCTGTCCAGGCTCTCATCTAGCTGGCAGGTCTGAAGACTCACTCAGTGGCAGGTTCCAAGGTGTTGAGAAATGGCCCCGAGCAGACCCGCTGTCCAGGCTCTCATCTAGCTGGCAGGTCTGAAGGCTCACTCGGTGGCAGGTTCCAAAGTGTTGAGAAAATGGCCCCGAGCAGACCCGCTGTCCAGGCTCACATCTAGATGGCAGGTCCGAAGGCTCACTCGGTGGCAGGTTCTAAGGTGATGACGGAAATGGCCCCGAGCAGACCTGCTGTCCAGGCTCTCATCTAGCTGGCAGGTCTGAAGGCTCACTCGGTGGCAGGTTCCAAGTTCTCAAGGGTGGATCTTGAGGGCACTCGCAGGGACCACGCGCCAGTAAAGTAATCTCACATCTCTTCCTGGCTACCTAAGCGAAACCCCGGTCTGGGCGAATGGTAAGGAGATACGAGTGGGGCAGGAAGCGGGAAGTCGAAAAGGGGCAGCACACCTAAGTCATCTTCGAGCATTCGCTGGGTGGCCAGGACAGTCGCACTGCGACCTAGCGTCCTAATGAGCCTAGCGAGATATAGCGGCGAATGAGAGAAAAGTTGAGATAGCACAAAAATTGAGATAGCACAAAAATTGTAGTCAATACATATATCTTTTAAGGGCACTCGCCCCGTTCATGATTACATTCAAAATGGTAAGTACAAAAAGAGTAAAAAATACAAATGGCCCTTCTCAAGGGTCGGCAGATTTCTCGCCTGAAGATCCTTCGCTTTCGCCCGAATCCGGGTTGAGGGCGTCTTCCCGCGGCTCGCCATTATCGTCCTCCGGGAAGGGGATCGGAATGTAGAGCTCGGGGACGACTTGGCGAGCGGAAAGGCATTCGGCCTCCGCCTTCAGATACCCAGCTCGCCGCAGCACCTGCAGTGCATGCTTCACGGCACTTTGCGCATTCTCTTGCATCAGTTGCTCTAGCTCGTGATGGGGGTAAAAGTGCCCCCCACTTCCCGGGTCGAGTGCCGACGCGTCGGCTTCTCGCAACCGTTGGACTTCGGCTCTGGCCAGGCGGACTTCCTCTTCAAGGTCGATCACCCGCGCGCGAAGCATCCCGGCGCTTGTAGCATCCTGAAGAAATGAAATAAAACCTGAGATAAAAGTGCGGCAATCAGCAATGATCATCCGCAGGGGTGAGAGAAAGTATACCTCTGCAACCGGGCGGCGGGCGAGAAGCGCTTCCGCGGCTTCCAGCTTCACTCTGAGCTCAGTCGCCTCCCTAGAGATGAGAGCCCTGGCCTCCTCGACCCCGGCCAGATTCCGTGCCAAGTTGATGCTCCGGCGAGAAGACATGTGCGAGAGCTCTAGGGCCTGCAGCATGGCTCGAGCGGCCTCGTGGGCGAGAACTTGCGTCTTCTCAGCATCGAAGACCTCGACATCCTCACGGCCATAGAGGGCATACGCAATGGCGTACGCCTCGCCGCTGGCGACGTCGCTCTCTATCCAGGTTGGATGGAGGGTAGAGAGCGAGACTCTGTTCGTGTTTCTGTCCCACTTGACCAGGGGAGCCCCTGAGGGATCCACGTACCTCTCGCCGTTCGGGAAGTTGCGGTGGTCCCTGGGCAGCGGAGGCGGCGGCAACGATGATCTCGCCTGAACCACCGTCCCATCTGGCACACCCGACCCCAAGGTTGGGGCCGGCACTTCGGTCCCCAGGGTTTGGGCCGGGACCTCCGTCCCTAGGGTTTGGGTTGGAGCTTTCGCTCCAGAGATCTCGCCCACAACCCCCTTCCCTTTGATGGAAGGAGGGCATCGCGACTTGTTGGGGGGAGAGGAAGGAGTCGCCGCGGGTTTTCTCTTTCGGCTGCTGGGCTTGGAGGAGGAAGGCCCCTCCCGGCAGGCATCCGCGGCAGCTTGCGCAAGAGGCACGCAAAACCCAGGAGGCCGCGGCGGATGAAGGGGGAGGCTACGCACGCCTACATAATATTGCGAATGGTTTTAGCGAATGGTGTAAGAATCACAAAGCCAAAACGAATGAAGGAAGTCTCGAAAACTTACCCTCGCCCTGCGGAATGAGCGGGAGCGAGTTGACGTTTCGCCGGAGATAGACGAGGTCCATCCCGTGCTCCAGAATATATTGGTGGAGTTTGGCCTCGTGCCCCCCTAGGGTCGGAGGGCGGAAGGTTGACTCCTCCTCCTGCACCGGGGCGAGAAGGGTGTTTCCCAGGCTCCCGCTGACGAAGATGAAGCGGCGAACCCAGTCGTGGTTTTTGTTCGGGAGCCCGTAGTGCTTGAGTGGGCTTAGACCCGAGAAAAAGGAGATGTCGTTGGTGCAGCGGAAGGTGTAGAGCTTGCGGAAGACGGGCAGCGAGAACTCGATCCCCTCTTCTCGCAGATAGCTCGCGTACCCGACCAGCATGGCGATGGAGTTGGGGTTGAGCTGGCCGGGCACGACCCCGTAGTACCTGAAGGTCTGGCGGAGTTCCGACCAGATGGGAAGGTGAAACCCCACCTCGAAATGCTCTAGCGGGATCGCGAGAGCACAGGGCGAGATGGAGTTTAGGCTCTCTTCTGGCCTGGGCTTTCGCGCCTCGAACCCCGGCGGAATGTAATCCGCAACAGCTGTCAAGTAAGCCTCTTCGGAGAGGTCGCAGGAGTCGAAAGTATGGTTGACGAATGCGCTGGCGCACCTGGCCCTACCTTCCGCATCACCACCCATTTCGCAAATGCCGAAGGAGAAAGGAGCAGCAGAGAAGGGAGAAGCGCGAGTGCTAGCGCGAGGAAAGAGGGGGAACGGATGGTAAGGTATTTAATACGGTGGTTGAAAGGCCTATTTATAGAAGGACTAAACGGCGTTTGGGCTTTCGAGGTAACGGGTGTGCGGATGGCAATCGCGCCTTCCCGACGCCTCGAAGCCCGGGCCGATCCCTCTCGCCCATTAATGGTGAATGCCCTGTGGCTATTCGCTCGACGGCCACGCGAAAGAGCTAAGAAAACATTCGGCAATAGCATATCATTCGGCAATACCCAAGCAAGCTACGAGAAAAACAAAAAACGAGAAATAGAGCATTCGCAAAGCGTAGAGTATAAAATTATTACAGACAAATATAAAAGTCCAGCATCCGCAACACGGAAAATGAGGAAAGAAATAACAGGAGGGGTGAATGTCGACTAGATCAGAACTCCTCCCAGACCCACCGACCTCGCCTTCGCGACCCAGCTTCCAAGGGCATTCGCGGGCGGTAGTACGCGAGCATATTGGTGATCTCATGGGAAGCCAGTTGGAGTTGGTCCCGGGCTCGCGCGGCGTGTCTTTCGGGAGACAACTCCCCTCCTTCACCCCTCAGGCGCTCCACCATCGCGAGAAAGCGCGAGTAGTCCCGTCGAAGGTCCTTTAACTCACGCGCGACTCTCAGCCGCACATCATCCACCTGGCCGGCGACGTTCCGCTGGATGTGGATGAGCTTCCCCAAGACCTCCGTGATCCGCTCCTTCAGGGTCGCGTGATCTGAGGAGTCGCCCGGGAAATCAGCGAGATCCCCAGGGGAGGGGAGAGGCGAGAGCATCCCCTTTTCCCCCTCGTTGTAGGAATCAAGAGGGGAGGCTTCCCGATAGCCTGCGAAATCACAACTAGGTCAGTTGCGGTAAAATAAGCGAGTACGATAGGGGCAGGAGAGTAAACTGACCAGGGACGGGTTCCCTATGACCTGAAGGGCGAGACGAAGGGGGGAGGACCCCAGACAAGCCTGCGGAAGGTGGTAGAACCTTCCCCTTCCCGGGGCGGTAAAGCGGAGGAGGAGGAGCCGGAGCATTCGTACGGTCATCAGCACGGAGGTGCTGACCCAGTTCCCGCTCAGGGGAGACCCTCGGTTCATTCGCGGCAACAGAGGGGTTCTGCTGGGCAGGGGAACTTTGAGGAATGGAGTCCCGCAGCGGGACGTCAGGGTTGAGGGCTGCGAGAAGGTAATGGTCAGTAACAAGCAACATGAAAGGAAAATCAAGAGGGTTCACAACTTACTGGATTGAAGTATGGTCTCGCCCGGAGGGGGTGGAAGAGCAAGGTCCAGATCTGGAGGAGGTGCCTCGTCCGCGAGAGGTGGCACCACGGCACTGTTCAAAACGGCCCCGTGGCCGTCCTCAGGCACCAAAATCCCCTGCGAATGGTCGGAGCGATTGCAGAATAAGGAGGCAGAAACTAAAATGAAAGGCAGGAGGAATCTTCATACCTGAGTCCCGGGGTCTGGAGGAGTATTCGTCGGAGAGTCCGAGGCGGTCTCGCCTTTTTGGCGATTCATCAGAATCGCTTTGGCTCGCCGCGAGACATATGGGGCGCTCGAGTCTCGCTTGGATGTAAGCCAGGGAGCAAATCTGGCAGTTTTGGGGGCGGTTGCAGTCTGGGCCGCAGCCAGGCGTTCGATCATTTCTTGCGAGAGGGGTCTCGTGGAAGGCTTGTGGAAAGACATTGGAAGTGGCGAAAGGTCCAGGGAGAGAAAACTCCGGGCCGAGATATAAAAATGGTCCAGAAAGGTCTGACATGAGGAGGTATATATAGGATGACGGTGGGACCCACAGAGTCCTATGGGTCAAGTCAGCAAGCACTCACTGAATACAGGGTTGGACTGTTCTTTCCGAGCGTAGGAACCGCTCGCAAAGAGCGAGGATTGTGTACAACCTGTATTCGCCGAGTGGGTCCCTCAAGCCAACTGGCGAGACCTGGGTCAGCCGGATCATTCGCCCAGGCTAAGGAAGGTGGAGAGACCCCCGGATTAGTGGGGGTACGCTTCAGGCGGGAAGAAGTTCGGCGAGTGGTGCCCTCACGGACCACTCGCCCAATAGCATGGGCACTCGCCCAGCTGAGCGGGAGATCGGCGAGTGGTGAACTCACGGACCACTCGCCCCAAAGGCTTTGAGGGGGAAGTGACCATAATGCCCCTTGTGGGCTGCAAATAGACCTTCGGAACAGCGGAGTTAGGCTATTAGCAGACCAATTTGGGGTGCGGCTAGTAAAACTAAAAGGCGGATTCGTGTTATTTGCAGACCAGCCTAGGAAAAACTATAAATAGACCCTTAAGGGCACCTTGGAGGGGATCCGATTTTAGAGAATCCTCTCCTCCAGGCTAGTTTTTGGTCGGCTGCTAGCGCCCTCCAAGGTGCCCGGTTGAGCTCTGGTTTGGGAGGGAAAGCTCTCTAAGATCTTCCGGGTGTGTGGCGGGACCTCCTCGCTTCAGCCTTGGGTCTTTTCTTATTCTCACATCCACCGTCAAGAGAGTCTAGTGAGGGAGAAGTAAGCATCGGCTGCACCCCCAGTGGGTCCGAACTCAAGAGGCATGTTGCAGGTTTGAACATGCAGGACAAAGAAGGATTTGCACCTCCTCAAGCTAACCCCTTTCACTGTAAAGTCCATTTTGCCATTCTCCTAACTATTAAGCATTTTTTCAGCCTTCCCCAAACAGATTTGACATTTATCTGCTTCCTGAACTTGCACTTCTCAAACTTGCTCAAGCATTGTAAGATCACTCTCCTCGTTGTAGCTGTAGCTTTGCTCCATTTCATGTGTTGTGTATGTTGGATTGATGTGAAAATTTTGATTTTTAGAAGTCTGGTATTGATTTATGTATGTTAAAAAATTATTTGAAAAACTTGTAACATATTATTATATGCTATACCTTGAGAATCAGAGATGTGTTCTATTTGAGGATTTGTATTTTTGTCATGTACTGTCTATATATGGTTGTGTGTGTATCAATTTATTTGAGAACAATATATTTTAATATTTTCGTTTTTAAAAAAAAAACAGTTCTCAAAAAGTTGTTCTACCAAACAGTTTTATTTGAAAGAGCTCTGTTCAATCAGCGTTTATCCACAGACCATCCAGACAGCCTGCAGCTTTTCAAAACAGCTGATACGCGAAAAGTATATATATACGCAAGTGCACGTGTCGGTTCAAGTAATAAAGTGTAAGTAAAGATCGTTCCCACGAGGACGTGATTAATCTAATACTCGCAATTACTAGTTCAATCCTTTTCTTCAAATTCAAGTAAAATGGTTAAGGTGATTTTTGTTAATTAAAACTAATAAAATTACAATAAGCTGGAACTAAGAATACTTAAAAATACTTTGGATCAAGTTGGACAAATAATCTTGTACATTGCTTTCTTTTGCTCTTTATGATGTGTTCTTAAGGTTACTTGTTATAAACGATTAATCTTTTATCTTGCAACGATTTAAAAATGGACTACGCTATCTCTCGATATCCGAAATCCGCTTATCCACGATTTTTCTAGTTATCTATAACTTAGGCAAAATCAATGAATAGCATAAAGCACACAAATCGATGTTGCTACCGAGAAGATGAAATCTCTTCCTCCCTTCTACGATATATTGAATTTATGAAACACTTACGCTACTCCCCTCTCGAATCTCGCGGCGTAGTATAAAGACGGAAATTTTGGTTGAACAATTATGCGACTCCTCTCTCGAATCTCGCCGCACAAAATAAAACATTCATCTAGCCTGACTCCTCTCTCGAATCTCGCCAAGCAATTTTAAAGATGAAAACTTAACCCAAGATTTCCAAGATTAACTTCATAAATTCAATAAAGATAAAGTCTCAAACATTCATAAAATAAATTACGGTTCAAACATCACAATTAAGCAAAGTACTCGCAACATACAAGACATAGAAAATTAGTTCATAGCGGAGAAGGAAGAACACGCAATTGTATAGAGTATGTTAGACATGGTTAACAAGAAGAGGAAAGATGTAAGAAATTCTTCCCCAAAACGCTGCAGGAACTTCTTCTTCTTCTCCGATGAACAGTGCTGCCCTTCCTGGTTTTGTGAACAGTTGCCCTCCTCTCCCAATTTGTCCAGCCAAAAATTTTCTTCCTCTCACTCTCTAACTCCCTTTTCAAAAGCACGTACCATCCATGTATTCCAGTCACGATTTCGGCCAAATAACTGCCCTCCAAAACTGAAAAGACGCCTCCCATCATCCACTACTTCGGCGGTTACGAATCAGAAATTTGGATTTAAAATTCGCAGATGCGTTGCAACACCCAATTTTAGGTGTTGCAACACCTTTGTCAAAATTCAGCAAAACAGCACATCACGTCCCAGATTACCACCGATTCAATTCCTTCGATAAAACTAGCAAGAAACAATGGAAATTGTCAATATAAATCAATGTTGAACATAAATATAAATTAAGAGTATTTCTTAATCAACTAACACATTTTTCTCTAATTTAAATCCAATATTATAACAAAATAAGGAGCCACATCACTTCAAAATGAAGTGATGTCACACCCCCACACTTAAACATTTGCTAGTCCCTAGCAAATATGATCAATTCAAAACTTGAATAAAGAACTGATAAAAATGTGCAAACTCAGCTAATCACACATCCTTAAACAACAATTTAACTAAGGTATATTCAAAAAAATCCGCTTTACTCAATTGATAATCCTATAAATCAACAAGAATCCAATCGTTCACAAATCCATTAGCTCGAATGAAAGGTAAAGCTCAAATAAAGTCATAAGTGTTGTGTGTGCTTTTCCTTAAAATTGTTTACTCCTAAACATCTTTTAACATTGGATCTCCGCAACATAGAGAATGATAAGAATAAGTTAAGTTATTGATTGAGACTACGCACAGATTAGTAGTTCAAATGAGTTGAATTGACTTGGTTAAGCGTTCAAGGTTAATGTTGATAGCGGAAAGACATTCCCTTAGTTCGTAATCTTAGTAACTCACCAAATTATGGGGTTTATTGACATTTTTACTCTCTTTTTTTTCTTTCTATTCGTAGTAGGGATCATTCCAAGTATAAGTGTACATATCTAAGCCACATATCACTATGATGCATTTTTTTATTAATGAATTTTCTAATTCACTAGCATAGTAGGGATCATTCCAGGTATGTATACATATACTTAGGTCACATATCACTATGAATCTCAACCATTTTTTATATTTGAAATTAAACACCCATAAAATGTCTCATATACTAAGATGTAACTAGTAAGAATAATTGGGAAAGTGAGAGTGGAATAATACGTATCAACATAAAATGAGTTCAAGCACAAAGATTGTAGTGGATGGTCAAAATGGTTTAACTACGTAAACACATGCTTCAGCCAACATCGCTAACTCAGTTCTTACTCACCCACCCCATTATCTTTTAGAAAACCATATCAAAAGCTAGGTTTTGAAGTAAACTTTTTCAAGGAAAAATGTGCCTAAATCAGACTTAAAAGAGTGTTTTACCAAAAATTCTCACTAATTTCAAATTCAGTGACTGAAATCTTTAGATAATTCGGACATACCATACGATTATCATTGGATAACAAGAATGTTCTATAGGTTAAATTGCAAAAAACAAAGATGGAATTATTGAGTTCGCACATGTAAATAAATAAGTTCTTATCCAAGCAGTAGAGGTAAAACTCTACCCACCCCCACACTTAACGCTTTGCTAGGCCCTAGCGAAGATATCATATTTTATCAAAAAGTTATCCCAGATCTATTAAAAAATGAGAGCAGAGGTACAGAAAAAAATAATATGGAAATTAGAACTCCCCTGGAATTTGGACAATGGGGTTCACCGAAAGCTCCATTCTTTTGAACCAACACCCTTGTCCCAAAGCTCCTCATGCTCAACTAGTGACTTTTCAATGTAGATCAATCATGCAGACATTGTTAGTGTAGACAAAGCATTTCCACAATAGAAGTTTTATGTTGCAAGTTGGAATTGAAACTGGAATGATCTAGCCACATCACATAACACATTAGAGGCGTAGCAAGTAAGCAAAGTGTAAGTAAGTTCATCAAAAATTAAGTAAGGAAAATCATAGAAAAGTACCAATCAATATCAAACACGAAATGTCATGCAATTTAAAATCATAAAACATCCAAGTTCTGAAACTAAACGCGACAATGTCATTAAATATTACAAACATTAAAATGAGGATGTTCGAAATTATTCCATCAAACTAAAATAACCAATAACTTAGTTCTCGTCTTCTTCGTTGTTATTATCATCAGCATCAGATTCTTCGTCATTGTCGGAAACCATTTCAATCCTTTCACCGCTTTCATTAAGTAAGTATCCTTCAGAATCAAAGTTGCCCGAAAATTTGTAGTGAGGCGCTGGCATTGAAAGTTTAGCTCTATTCATTAATTTGGCCAACACATCACATATATAATCTGCTCGAGAATCGAAGTAGAGATGATCCATTCGTTGGTAGGCTTGGATTAAAGATGCACCATTATGGACATTGTCACAAGGCTTAGGGCTGGATGGTTTTGGTCGTATGTATCTTCCTAGTGCAATAGTGCTTTCATGTTCACCTCTTTCTGCAAACTGGTTAGGAACCTTGATATTAATTTCGACGACCGTCTCAGTAATATGGTGCCCAACTTTGGTTACCAAACCCTCTGCCTCAATATAAACTCCTGCATTTTTGCACAGCTCCGTGATGAGGGTGGGGAACCATAAGTACTTGGGTTTCTCCTCTTTAGCTTTTGCTCTGATTGATTCATGAAGAATTCTCACAACGTCAAATTGTATGTTTTTGAAAATGCAATACAGGATAGACAATCTGTCCAATGAAACATTATTTAAATGCTTAGTTGGAAGAATTCCTGCATTGATGTACAGCAGCCACACCTTTGCTTCCCTCGTCAAACAAGTGGATGTCAAACCTTGCTTGTACTTCCTTGTCCATACGGGTTGCATCGTTCCACAAACCACTGCAGACATATCATCGGGAGAAACCGTTCTCAGTATTTCTTTGTAATCTGTAACCTCCAGCGTGGGGAGCTCAAACAACTCATTGATCGCCTTGGAGGAGTAGTCGACCACTCTTCCTCTTACTTCAACCGTATCGTCATCACTGAACATAGCGTTTGCATAAAATTCGTAGACCCAAGGCAGAACTGCCTCACAACGTGGGTGACAGAATGTAATCCAACCCAGGGCATCTATTTGATTTACGAAGAAAGCACTCCAAGCCCGTTGTTCTATCATGAAGCCTCTCTCAAAAATGCAGGGCAAAGATTGTAGTATCTCACAACGATTTAATGTCTCTTCATTTAGAAACCTCTCTCTAGGCATGCTAACCAACTCCTTCTTTCTTCGCTTATCAGCTCGTTTAGGGGCCATAACCTAGAGAAATTAACTAAGAAAGCTACTCATTCATACTTGATAACACATAAGAAATGCAGGGCTTACCAGGGTTGGGAATGGCGATTAGCAAAGCGATGCTGCCGACAGTTGCCGCGATGTCCTCTCCTCGACGAAGAGCTCTCCTCGACAGAACCCTAATGTCGCGATCCAAATGAGAATGAACCGTCGGGCCCTTTTTCAATTTGTTAAAAACCATGATTTAATGTTAGCTTTAATCGCGATTTAGAAGTAATTAATCGTGTCTTAACTGATTATAACGTCGGATCATGGTTTAGGGTTTAGGGTTTAGGGTTTTGACGGATGATGTGGCTATTAAGGAGCGATGAAAACGATACTTTTATCAACTATACAATGAAGGAAAAGATAATGAACTGAACTTGGAAGAGTTAAGTAAATCGGAGGAGTATAGAGACATAACTTTTTATCGTAAAATTTAAGCATCAGAGATAGATGACGCTCTGAAGAAGATGAAAAATGGAAAGGCGGTTGGACCAGACGATATACCCATTGAAGTATGGAAATGCTTAGGGAGGGAAGGAATTTTATGGCTTACAAGTTTCTTCAATAAGATACTGAAGACAAAAAGGATGCCAGACCAATGGAGAGAAAGTATTTTGGTACCTTTGTATAAGAACAAAGGAGATATACAAAATTGTGTCAATTACAGGGGAATTAAATTAATGAGTCATACTATGAAACTATGGGAACGAGTAATAGAGAGACGAGTTAGACGAGAGACTAGCATCTCAGAGAATCAATTTGGATTCATGCCAGGGAGGTCAACCATGGAAGCTATACATCTCTTGAGGAGACTCATTGACAACTATCGGGAAAGACAAATAGATTTGCATATGTTGTTTATCGATCTGGAGAAGGCGTATGATATGGTTCCAAGAGAGGTCTTGTGGAGAGTCTTAGAAAAGAAAGGTGTAAATGTATCATACATTGACGTAATCAAAGATATGTATACAAATTCAGTGACCAGGGTGAGGACATTTGGAGGATTAACACAGGAATTCCCTATCGCTGTTGGCTTACATCAAGGGTCAGCTTTAAGCCCTTACCTCTTTACCCTTATCTTAGATGAGCTCACCGGACATATCCAGCAAGCAATACCTTGGTGTTTATTATTTGCAGATGATATTGTTTTGGTCGATGAGACGCGCGAGGGTGTAAACGCGAAACTGGAATCTTGGCGAGACACTTTAGAAAAGAAGGGTTTTAGGTTGAGCAGGACAAAGACAGAGTATATAGAGCTTAAATTTAGTAGTGCAAGAAGGTCAAATGACTCCGTCATTAAATTGGGTGACCAAGATATTTCCCGCAGTGAGTACTTTAAATATCTGGGATCGATAATTCAAAAAGATGGAGGTGTAGATAAAGATGTGATTCATAGAATCCAAGCAGGTTGGTTGAAGTGGAGAGGCGCGTCTGGGATCCTATGTGATCGTAAAGTACCACTAAAACTTAAAGGCAAGTTTTACCGTACTGCAATTAGGCCTGCAATGCTCTACGGTTCTGAGTGTTGGGCAGTGAATGGTGTACACGAGCAAAAAATGGGAGTCGCGGAGATGAGAATGCTTAGGTGGATGTGT
The DNA here is from genome assembly GCA_033032865.1 of Dactylorhiza incarnata. Lineage (NCBI taxonomy): Eukaryota > Viridiplantae > Streptophyta > Magnoliopsida > Asparagales > Orchidaceae > Dactylorhiza > Dactylorhiza incarnata. The sequence goes on along the minus strand of JAWHQI010000340.1, from coordinate 573,261 downwards.
GGTCACACGAGACTGGATAAAATTAGGAATGAATGTATCAGGGATAAGATATGAGTGGCGCCAATTGTAGAGAAGATGCGAGAAGCTCGTTTAAGATGGTTTGGACATGTACATAGGAGACCATTAGAGGCACCTGTTAGGCGTTGTGAGAGTTTAGTCACTAGACATGTTAAACGGGGGAGGGGTAGACCAAAAAATACTTGGAATGAAACTATAAAGAAAGACATGATGTACTTAGGCATTAATGAGACTATGCTTAAAGATAGGGCGCAATGGCGACAGAGGATCCATATAGCCGACCCCACTATGGTGGGATAAAGGCTTGAGTGTTGTTGTTATTGTTGTATCATGGTTTAAATAACCCCCGATGGCGGTTCACTTGAACCGGTTTGTACCTTTCCGCTACTTCTTGTGAAACTTCCGAGGCTAAGGTGTTGCAACACCTCATTTTTGTGTTGCAACACCTCATTTTTGTGTTGCAACACCTGGCGTCTGCTGCTTCAATACTGACTTCCGAGGCTAAGGTGTTGCAACACCTCATTTTTGTGTTGCAACACCTTTACTTAAAAAAAATTGTTATCAATTTCACCTCGAATTTTGTTCCTTCCAGAGCTCTCCTACCAATTTTTCAAACATAATACACTCAACAATACATGGCTAACATTCCTCGAGTTAGTGTGATCCTTCTGACTATGAAAACAAAACACATAATTAAAACACAAAGAAAAGAGAGATGGGTTGCCTCCCACCTAGCGCCTCTTTTACTCGTCTCGGCAAGACGATCATTTCTTCTTCTTGCTACTGGAATTTCATGACCGCATCATGATGGTTACCTCCCTCGTAGTACGTCTTGAGTCTTTGACCATTCACCTTGAATGTTGACCCATCCTTTTCATTGCCAATTGTAATAACTCCAAACGGGTGGACTTCTTTCACTCGGAATGGCCCCGACCATCTAGATTTTAATTTTCCCGGGAATAATTTTAGTCTTGAGTTATATAAAAGCACGAGCTGACCTTCATTAAATTCCCTTTTTTCTATCCTTGCGTCATGCCATTTCTTAGTGCGTTCCTTATATATCTTAGCATTTTCATAGGCATTCAATCTCATTTCCTCTAGTTCATTGAGTTGGAAAAGTCTATTCTTACTAGCATCCTGAAATTCAAAGTTTAACTTCTTGATTGCCCAATACGCCCTGTGTTCCAATTCTACGAGAAGATGACAAGCCTTACCATAAACCATTTTATAAGGTGTCAATCTGATGGGTGTCTTAAATGCAGTCCTATACGCCCATAGTGCATCGTTCAGTTTCTGTGACCAGTCCTTTCGAGATGCACTTACTGTCTTCTCTAAAATTGACTTGATTTCTCTATTAGAGACTTCGGCAAGCCCATTGGTTTGCGGGTGATAAGCTAAAGCAACTTTATGTGTCACTCCATACTTTCGCAAGAGTGTTTTGAATTGCGTATTGCAGAAATGTGTTCCGCCATCACTAATAATGGCCCTAGGAGTACCAAACCTTGTGAAGATATTCGATTTTAAGAATTTTAGCACAACCTTGGCATCATTTTTCTGGGTGGCTATAGCTTCTACCCATTTAGACACATAGTCTACCGCTAAGAGAATATATAGCTTTCCGTTTGAATTCACAAACGGACCCATGAAATCAATACCCCAAACATCAAACACCTCTACTTCCAAGATGTTGTTCAACGGCATGCTAGCTCTACGATGTAAATTTCCCGTCTTTTGACACCTATCACATTGTTTTACAAACATGTGTGAATCCTTGAATAGTGTGGGACAGAAAAATCCAGCCTCTAATACTTTAATAGCAGTACGTTCTCCCATGAAATGTCCTCCATAAGGAGATGCATGACATTGTTCTAGGATACTATGCACCTCTATTTCCGGAATACACCTACGCATCAATTGATCAGGGCAGAGTTTAAATAAATACGGAGCATCCCAAAAGTAGGATTTCACCTGATGGAGAAATCTTTTCCTTTGCTGATAGTTCATGTCTGAAGGAAGAACATTGCTAACTATAAAGTTAACAAAATCTGCATACCAGGGGACGCTACCATTAGCGATAGCTAATAATTGCTCGTCAGGGAAATTGTCTCCAATCATAACTTGAATATCTTTCTCGCTCTCGTGTTCTAATCGAGATAAGTGATCAGCAATTGGGTTTTCAACCCCCTTACGGTCTTTGATCACCAGATCAAATTCCTGTAAGAGGAGAACCCACCTTATTAGTCTAGGCTTTGCATCCCTCTTATCCACTAAATACCGAATTGCCGAATGATCAGTATAAACTATCACTTTAGAGTTAATTAAGTAAGACCGGAACTTATTAAAGGCAAAGACTACCGCCAATAGCTCCTTTTCTGTTGTGGTATAGTTTATCTGAGCATTCATGAGCGTTTTACTGGCATAATATATAGAGTGAAAAATTTTCTCACGCATTTGTCCTAACACAGCTCCAACTGCATAGTTACTAGCATCACACATTAAAATAAATGGTGCTGACCAATCAGGTGCAATGATAATAGGGAACGATACTAAACTTTGTTTTAATAACTGAAATGCTTTAGAACAATTATCATCAAAACTATAAGGCGTATCTTTCTCAAGTAAACTACACAATGACTTTGAAATTTTGGAGAAATCCTTAATAAAACGTCTATAAAATCCAGCGTGGCCCAAAAAACTACGAATGCTCTTAACATTCGTTGGTGGAGGAAGTTTATCAATAACCTCAACTTTTGCTCGATCAACTTCCATACCTTTGTTGGAAACTTTGTGTCCTAGCACAATCCCTTCTCGTACCATAAAGTGGCACTTTTCCCAATTCAATACCAAATTGGTTTGACTACATCGATCCAAAACCTTTTTAAGCACTTCTAAACAACTATTAAATGATTGAGAGAAAACAGAAAAATCATCCATGAATATTTCAATGCCTTCATCCATAAGATCAGTAAAAATTGAAATCATACATCGTTGAAATGTTGCGGGTGCATTACACAACTCAAATGGCCTTTTTTTGAATGCAAAAGTCCCATAAGGACATGTAAATGTAGTCTTTTCTTGATCGTCTGGTGCAACCATAATTTGGTTGTATCCAGAATATCCGTCCAAAAAACAGAAATATTCACTACCCGCTAATCTATCTAATACTAGATCAATGAATGGTAGCGGAAAATGATCTTTCCTAGTGAATTTGTTCAATTTCCTATAATCCATGCAGATTCTCCAACCGGTGACAGTTCTAGATGGTATTAACTCATTATTTTCATTTTTTACAACTGTCATGCCTCCCTTCTTTGGTACACATTGCACCGGGCTCACCCACTTACTATCAGAGATGGGATAAATAATGCCGGCATCAAGCCATTTGATAATCTCTTTCATTACTACTTCCTTCATGGGGGGACTAAGTCTACGTTGATGTTCTATGGACCCCATTGCATCATCTTCCAATAGAATTTTATGCATACAAATGGATGGGCTAATCCCTCTAATGTCAGCAATAGTCCAACCCATAGCCCCTTTAAATTCTTTTAAAACTTCTAGTAATTTGTCTTCATTCTCTTGTTCTAATGATGCATCTATAATGACCGGCAATGTGTTATTTTCTCCAAGAAATACATACTTTAAATGTTCAGGTAGAGGCTTCAATTCTAGAGTTGGGGGATCCAGAATAGAAGATTTCATTATTTTAGGTTCACTAGATCGATTTATTATCTCAAATTTCCTTGTAAAGGGTAGCCTTTCATGTGAATCAAGAACTTTAACGCATTCTTCTAGTTCTAAATCATCTCCCCATTCTTCATTAGTTAGAATTGATAAAAGTTGTTGCTCTAGATCATCTTTGTCATGCAATAGTTTAGTAGGCTCCTCCATTTCTTCTATGTAAAAGCATTCTTCTTTATCATATGGAAATTTAAGAGCTTTAAGAATATTAAATGTTACTTCTTCATCATTTACTCTCATCGTCAACTCACCCTTTTGAACATCTATAAGCGTCCTCCCCGTGGCTAAGAATGGTCTCCCTAGGATAATGGGTACATCCTTATCCTCTTCCATATCTAAGACAACAAAGTCGGCCGGGAAAATAAATTTCTCCACTTTAACCAATACGTCTTCAACAATTCCCTTAGGAAATGCTAAAGTTCTATCGGCTAGTTGCAGGGTAAGAGATGTTGAAGCAATCTCTCCTAGGCCTAACTTTTTGTAGATAGATAATGGCATTAAGTTAATACTAGCCCCTAAATCACATAACGCTTTACTGGAAAATTTAACTCCTATCGAACATGGTATAGTAAAGCTTTCGGGATCTTTTAGTTTAGGTGGTAGTTTCTTTTGCATAATCGCGCTACACTCTTCCGTTAGCGCTACTATTTCTTTATCAACGAACCTTCTTTTCTTAGATAGAATATCTTTCATAAACTTTACATAACTAGTCATTTGTTCCAATGCCTCAGCGAATGGAATATTTATGGTTAGTTTCTTAAAGATATCCATGAACTTTTGAAATTGTTTATCTAGCTTTGTCTTTGCTAGCCTAAAAGGGAACGGTGGAGGAGGGTAGACAATTTCTTTCTTTTTATTAGTTTGTTGTTGCACTTCCTCTACTCCCGGTTCCTCATTTTCTATTGGCTTTTCTTCTTTTGATTGACTTTCTTTAATAGCTTTTTCACGTTCTTCCTCTTCTCTAATCCTCTCCAACACACCATCTCCGCTTGAAATTTCTACTCCACTCCTCAACGCAATGGCTTTGCAATGGTTAGGTTGATCATCTCTTGTAGGATTAGATGTCGTATTAGAGGGTAACGATCCAACTGGTCTCTGACTTAGCGCATTTGCTAGTTGACCCAATGTGGATTCCATAGATCTAAGAGATGATTCAATCCCAACCATCCTAGACTCACTCTTTTGAAACATTCCTAAAATGACGTCATCCGGTAATTTTCTAGTGTTCAATTGGTTATTAGGGGGAGGATTTTGTATTGGGTTAATATTTTGGTTAAATCCCGACGGTTGATTCATTACTTGATTGTTTTTCCAAGAAAAGTTAGGATGATGTCGCCACTCGGGGTGATAATGAGTTGCAAAGCCAGGTGAAACTTGCCTAGGTTGTCCACCAATATAATTTGCTTCTTCAGTGACTTGATTTAGTTGCTCTACCGTGAGTGGTGCATTAGATGTAGGGGCAGATAAAGAATCTAACCTCTTATTAATTATGTTGAATTGTGATGCCATTTGAGCAGCTAATGATGTAATTTGATCTACTTGGTGGACTCCTACTGGATTGCTAGTCCCTTGTCTTTCATAAGCTTGGTAGTTATTAGAAGTAAGATCTTCCAATATAGCATAGGCATCCTCCGGATACTTCTTCAGTAGTGACCCTCCCGCAGCACCATCAACTAAAATCATGGTTGCGGTTTGCAACCCATTATAAAATGTGGAGACTTGTTGATGTTGGGCTAAGCCGTGGTGTGGACATTTTTGTAGTAGATCTTTAAAATGCTCCCAAGCGTCATAAAGAGTCTCTCCGGGGCCTTGCATAAACGTTGAAATATCCCTAATAAGCTTTGCAGTCTTTGAAGGTGGAAAATATTTATTTAAAAATTTCTCAACCAGATGATCCCATGTGGTACTTGACTCCTGAGGCACTGATGCTAACCAATCACTAGCCCTCCCTTCTAAAGAAAACGGGAATAATCTTAATAGGATTGCATCGTCAGACGCACCATTGCATTTAAACATATCGCAAATCAGTAAAAATGTTCTTAAGTGAGTAGTTGCGTCTTCATGATTTAGACCTCCAAATTTACTATGTTGCACTAATTGCATAACTGTAGAATCCATTTTAAAGTTGTTAGCTTCGATTGGGGGTCTGATAATACTAAAGTGCAACCCTCCTCTTAAAGGTGCATTATAATCACGACAAGTCATTCGGGGAGCCGCTGGTTGATCATTTTGTTCAACTTGCCCGTTAGGATTCGCTTGTCCCTCATTGTCATTCTTATTGGCTTGTCTATTATTATTATCCATCGCAGGATGAATAATATTTTCGCTTTTCGGCTTTTTCTATTCTTCCTACAAGTGCGTTCAATTTCAAAATTTAACGGAAGTATATCAGCGTTCCGATGTCTGGACATGCACTAAACAAAACTTTAGATATAAGCACACCCAAAAATAAAAAAAAATAAACTTGATCTCTAAATACTTAGGACGCACAAATATTGCAAGAAATAAAATATTAGACCGCACCGTCCCCGACAACGGCGCCAAAAACTTGGCACGCGAAAAGTATATATATACGCAAGTGCACGTGTCGGTTCAAGTAATAAAGTGTAAGTAAAGATCGTTCCCACGAGGACGTGATTAATCTAATACTCGCAATTACTAGTTCAATCTTTTTCTTCAAATTCAAGTAAAATGGTTAAGGTGATTTTTGTTAATTAAAACTAATAAAATTACAACAAGCTGGAACTAAGAATACTTAAAAATACTTTGGATCAAGTTGGACAAATAATCTTGTACATTGCTTTCCTTTGCTCTTTATGATGTGTTCTTAAGGTTACTTGTTATAAACGATTAATCTTTTATCTTGCAACGATTTAAAAATGGACTACGCTATCTCTCGATATCCGAAATCCGCTTATCCACGATTTTCCTAGTTATCTCTAACTTAGGCAAAATCAATGAATAGCATAAAGCACACAAATCGATGTTGCTACCGAGAAGATGAAATCTCTTCCTCCCTTCTACGATATATTGAATTTATGAAACACTTACGCTACTCCTCTCTCGAATCTCGCGGCGTAGTATAAAGACGGAAATTTTGGTTGAACAATTATGCGACTCCTCTCTCGAATCTCGCGGCGTAGTATAAAGACGGAAATTTTGGTTGAACAATTATGCGACTCATCTCTCGAATCTCGCCGCACAAAATAAAACATTCATCTAGCCTGACTCCTCTCTCGAATCTCGCCAAGCAATTTTAAAGATGAAAACTTAACCCAAGATTTCCAAGATTAACTTCATAAATTCAATAAAGATAAAGTCTCAAACATTCATAAAATAAATTACGGTTCAAACAACACAATTAAGCAAAGTACTCGCAACATACAAGACATAGAAAATTAGTTCATAGCGGAGAAGGAAGAACACACAATTGTATAGAGTATGTTAGACATGGTTAACAAGAAGAGGAAAGATGTAAGAAATTCTTCCCCAAAACGCTGCAGGAACTTCTTCTTCTTCTCCGATGAACAGTGCTGCCCTTCCTGGTTTCGTGAACAGGTTCCCTCCTCTCCCAATTCGTCCAGCCAAAAATTTTCTTCTCCCTCTCATTCTCTAACTCCCTTTTCAAAAGCACGTACCATCCATGTATTCCAGCCACAATTTCGGCCAAATAACTGCCCTCCAAAACTGAAAAGACGCCTCCCATCATCCACTACTTCGGCGGTTACGAATCAGAAATTCGGATTTAAAATTCGCAGATGTGTTGCAACACCCAATTTTAGGTGTTGCAACACCTTTGTCAAAATTCAGCAAAACAGCACATCACGTCCCAGATTACCACTGATTCAATTCCTTCGATAAAACTAGCAAGAAATAATGGAAATTGTCAATATAAATCAATGTTGAACATAAATATAAATTAAGAGTATTTCTTAATCAACTAACGCATTTTTCTCTAATTTAAATCCAATATTATAACAAAATAAGGAGCCACATCACTTCAAATTGAAGTGATGTCAACAGCTCCTCAAAGAGCTCTGTCTAAAGAGCTTTGTTCAATCAGCAGCTTCTCAAACCGCAACAGCTCTTCCAAATAGACCCTTAATGGAAGTTAGAAAAATACAAAGTGAACTGATGTTTGTTTATCCACGTGAAAATGTTTCATAAAAATTAAGGCGATTGTTATCCGCACTACAGTTTTGACTATCCACTCTTTTTGTACGAGTTATCACGCGTCTTTTGGAAATATGTCTTGCACATACATTTTTAGGAAAAAAGTTGTAGATCTAATCGAGATCTACAACTTTCGTGTTGAACACTTTTCCTAAAAACGCATGTACAATGCGTATTTCCAAAAAATCGCTATAGTTACGCACATGTTTCAATCAGGGCGGCAATACGTCTTGTGCGTGCATTGTTAGGAAAAGTGTTCAACACGAAAGTTGTAGATCTCGAGGAGATATACAACTTTCGTGTTGGCCACTTTTCCTAAAAATGCACGCACAAGACATATTTCCAAAAGGCGCGTTATAACTCATACAAAAAAATGTGGATAGCCAAAACTGTAGTGCGGAAAACAATCGCCAAAATCAATTAGCCTTAAGACGCTCAACTATGATTAATACTATCCTAGTGAAGCTGCAAAAAAAGAATTTATAGAATAATAAGAAGTTCCTCAATGCCATTAATTTGAGGAAGGGAAATCTCTCTAATGATCTTACCAGCTCCGAAGAACAGAGTTTTATCCTGCACCAATATGCAACCCCACAATTTTGTTTCCCCCATCACGGAGAGCAACAAAAACGCATGAAAGACTAACAAAGCTGGATGTCCTACTCTTTCTCTTCCTAAGCGTGATCGTCGCGCTGCACTTTCCCCCTCTAGCGGCTTGCGGTCGGAGTTTCTATGCCCTAGACGCGGGAATTGAAGCGCAATCAAGTAGTGTCGGAATGGATCGACCGGGAAAAAACTGGCATGCGCAATCAAGTAGTGTTGAGTGGCGACGGCGGGTTTCACCCGCCCCCGGCGGGCTTCGCCCGCAACATTACATGAGTACTCAAAATGACCGTAAAAAAATATATATCAATATTTTATAATTATTTTTTCAAAAACATTTATATTTTAATAAAAAATCATTTTAAAGTAAGTCATTATATTTCGAAATTATTTTTTGTAGGTCTAATGATAACCTACCATAGGTCCATAGTACGTCTAGGAGGTCTACTAAAATTTTATGAATTTTATGAATTTTCATCATTATTTTTATTATAAAGATATCATGTAATTACACAAATAGTTATTACATTTTATGAATTTTCATTTTTTTATGATATATGTTAACAATTTTGAATGTAGTTAAAGATATATGTCATTTTGTTAAATGCGCATCACCCAGAAAAGTTAAAAAAAAACTAATAATACGCCGGAGCAAATGACGACAACGTTGGCACTGGGCCTCTCAAGGCTGATGACCTCAACCCAATAGACCGGACTCCGATCATCCACAACACCTGAGTACTCCCTCTAAAATAAGAGCAATCATCTCCTGATACTTTTTGTCATTGTCGGCCTACTGTCGCCCCATCAGCCTATCAACCACAAGCTTGGTGCTCTGCATAGCTGCCACTGTCGGAATGCCCTTCCGGTCGAGTGCATGTATGTTATTCCCTGTGAAAATTGGTTAGTGGATTTGGATTTTTCTTATCAAGACAATGAATTTTGACTACTTATAAGACAAAAATGATGGCAGGATGAGTGAGAAATGACTTCGGCAAGATGAAGACGTTCAAACAAAAATTGGTTGGAGGAAGACGATGTTTGGTCCCTCTTTATTAAAATTTTTGGATTCGACCCTACCTGTCGGCAGCATCTTTGGATCCATGATGGGATCTCCGCCCGGTCCGGGCTCGATGCATCTTCCTTCCAAAGCTTGATTCGAACTCCACAATTCATTATTGGCACGATATGCTTGGATACAACTACCAAGGTGCTTCGTCGCTGTCCTTTCGCATGAATTTGGTCTTCGAGAGGTTCTGAATCCCTGGCTCGTTCATGATGAATTCAAGCATCAATGTTGTTTTATCTCGTCCTAAGACCGCTCGAGCTCGGCGATATTGACGAGTGGTAACTGCCAATAGTGCAGACGGTGGCTCCCCTATCATGTGGAGGCCACACGAAAACGACCGATCACTCAATCTTCATTATCTTGAATAAACTTTCCCGGACAAGAGATCTCTCTCCATGCATGGGTTTCGAAAGAGAATGGTGGTTTGCGTTTAAAGGAGTAAATAATAGGTGTTCGTTTTGAAAATTGGTGTGTACATAGCTGCGAGAACACCACTCTATTAAATTGATAGTCTAATGCTCAACACCACTCTCCCCCGTTTGTCGGACCTGATGCATCTCAGCCTCTTCCCAGACTGTCTCTCCACCTCAGCATGGAATCTCCTGAAAGTATTGAGGACCTGATCTTTGGTCTTGATAGCATAGACTCAAAGCTTCCTCGAATTGTCGTCAATGAAAGTAACAAAATATGAGGCTCCCCCTATAGTCTGGACCTTCAGAGGTCCGCAAACATCAGTATGAACTAGCTCCAAAGGCTCCGATCTCCTGGTGGATGTGTGGCTGTGAAATGAAATCCTGTTCTGTTTCCCAGCCATACAGTGGTCGCACCTCTCTAAGTGATCACCAGAAATATCACTGATCAGCTTCTTCTTCGCCAGGCATCCCAAACCCTTCTGGCTAATGTGTGCCAGCCTCCTGTGCCATAAGGAAGTGGATGCCTCATCCCTGACGGAGTTGGCCTGAGCAGCTTCAGGCCTCCCCTCCATGTAATACAATCCAGAATCTCTATAACCCCTGACCATCACAAGTGATCCCCTGATCAGCTTCTAAAAGTCTCCTCCAAGGACACTCAGGTGTCCTTCATCTCCAAGTCTACCAACAAATATCAGATTGAAGCGAATGTCTGGCACATGTCGCACATCCCTCAGAACTAGTAAGGCTCTAGTACTCGTCTTCAAGTGCATGTCTCTACGCCCAAGTACCTTGGACGTATCTTCATTGCCCATCCTCAACACCCCACAGTCATGAGTGGTGTAAGTGGAAAATAACTCCCTGTTGTGGGAGACATGCGCAGAGGCTCCAGAATCAACGATCCAGCATCGGTCGTCACGCGCAAGTGCAGCTGTGACGTCGTCGCCAACAATAATGATGTCGTCCTCCTCAGTCGAAACGGTGGCTGTCGTGTGACCCTCATCCTTGCCCTCAGTGACAATCCCCTTCTTCCTCTGATCATTCTTCAAGGAGTGGCAGAATTTCTTGATGTGACCCTTCTTATGGCAGTAGTGGCATTCCACGTTCTGATAACGTGTCTTCGACTTGCCCCTACTCTGGCTCCTGTCCTCCTTCCTTCCTCGGATCTTACTCCTTTCTTCTCCCCCTGGGCTCAGTATAGAGAGCGTCGGCTCGTGAGGAAGAGCCTGAAGTCCCCTGAGACTTTTGTCTCACCTCCTCATTCAAGATCCCACTCTTGGCGATCTCCATGGAAACAATCCCCTGGGAGGAAAAATTGATCAGAGAAACTCTGACCATCTCCCAAGAATCTGGAAGTGACTTGAGTAGCCACAATGCATTCACCTCATCTTCGAATGTCACCTTCATAGCAGTCAGACGATCAATAATCCCCTAGAACTCGTTGACATGATCCAAAATGGGTGAGCCCTCACGGTATCTGAACTCTCCAAGCTTCTTCAGTAAATACAACTTGTTGATGCCCGTGCTCTTGGCATACAAGGTCTCGAGAGTCTTCCACAGATCATTTGCATCATTGATGCTAACCACATGGTTGTAGACGTTCGGCTCCACGAACCGTCTAATGAACCCACACAGCTTTCGATGCTCCACCTTCCATTTTGCCAGATCCATGTCCTTTGGCATCTCCTCAAAGATAGGAGCATGTCAACCCTTCACATATATCAAATCCTCCATCAGTAGATGCCACTGGTGATAATTGACACCATTCAACTTTACCATCTGCTCTGAACTGGATGTGGACTCCATTCTGCTCTGCCAACAGGCCGGACCGACCACAGATCTTTGAGTTGATTATCTCAAAATATGCAACAAAGGAGGATAGCCAGCGGGCCAGTGGTCGTAAACTACCACTCCCAATTGCACACCCGAGATCACAATCAACTCGTCCTAAAAACCCAAAAGGTCAGCCCGGTATCTACTCTGTCACTGAAACAGCTCTGTCACGGAACCTATCTATGATACCACTTGTTGGGAATGCGAGCTAAAAATTTCCGACCAGAGCACCTGTTGCAATTATTGAGCAAGCACCTGTGCGACCGCGTTGAGCGGTATTCCAAGCAAAGACAAACAAGGCTGATGACGACAACGTTGACACCACCCAGAAAAGTTATAAGAAAACTAATAACACGGCGGAGCAAATGACGACAACGTTGACACTGGGCCTCCCGAGCTCTCAAGGCTGATGACCTCCACCCAATAGACCGGACTCCGATCATCCACAACACTTGAGTACTCCCTCTAAAATAAGAGCAATCATCTCCTGATACTTTTTGTCATTGTCGGCCTACTGTCGCCCCATCAGCCTATCAACCACAAGCTTGGTGCACTGCATAGCTGCCACTGTCGGAATGTCCTACCGGTTGAGTGTGGATCTAGGCCCCCCCCACCCCCCCCCCCCCCACACACACACAGAGACACAAGAATTTTGAAAATTGGTTAGTGGATTTGAATTCCTCTCATCGAGACAATAAATTTTGACTACTTATAAGACAAAAATGGTGACCGGAAGAGTGAGAAATGACTCTGGCAAGATGAAAACGTTCCAAAAAAATTTGTTGGAGGAAGACGATGTTTGGTCTCTCTTTATTAAAAATTTTGGATCCGCCCCTACCTGTCAGCAGCATCTTTGGATCCATGATGGGATCTCCGCCCGGTCCGGGCTCGACACATCTTCCTTCCAAAGCCTGATTCGAACTCCACAATTCATTATTGCCACGATATGCTTGGATACAACTACCAAGGTGCTTCGCCGTTGTCCTTTCGCATGAATTTGGTCTTCGAAAGGTTCTGAATCCCTGGCTCGTTCATGATGAATCCAAGCATCAATGTTATTTTATCTCATCCTAAGACCGCTCGAGCTCGACGATATTGATGAGTGGTCACTGCCAATAGCGCAGATGGTGGCTCCCCTATCATGTGGAGCCCACACGAAAACGACCGATCACTCAATCTTCGTTATCTTGAATAAACTTTCCCGGACACGAGATCTCTCTCTCTCTCTCTCTGTGGGTTTCGAAAGAGAATTAATGGTGGTCTGCGCTTAAATGAGTAAATAATAGGTGTTCGTTTTGAAAATTAGTGTGTATATAGCGAGAACACCACTCTATTAAATTGATAGTCTAATGCTCAACATTATCTTAAAATTATAATTATATATATAAATGACAATGTTACATGAACTTCAAGTTGAGTTATGTGCACACGACTAAATTTTATTTGCGACTGAAATCTATACGTCCACACAAAATAAAACTTTTTTTTGCCTTCTCCTTCCCTCCCACCAGAAATCTTCTCTGAGACACCAATCATTCGCAATTTTAACTTCCAATTCCGACAAATTTTTTTGCTGGTTCTTAAACTCGCATGTATGTTCATTGTTGCAAAACGGAATATGTTGCAGCAAATAATCCACATGAATGCAATGTTCATCATCATCTCCAAATTTTTGCTTTGCTTTATATCAAACAAATAACCGGTCAATTTTTGCTCTGTTTCGTATCAAACAAACAACCTCCAGGATGAAATCCATAGCTGCCTTAACATAAGAGATGAAAAAAAATTCACAAACAACCGGTCAATTACGTACCCTTAAACCCTCAAAATACGTACAACCAACCAAGAATCATATAGCTCTGGAGGAGAGGGCAGGGTCGTCGGCGTGAGCACAAAGGGGAGGAGTCACCGGCGTTAGGAAAGAGAGGCGCGGGCTCGTCGGCGAGAGGAACTCTGGAGCAGGAGAGGGACGTTCATCAGCGTGATTAAATGAGGCCGTTGGCTTCCTCTTCCTGCAGATTGGGAGGGCCGGCTGGATGCTTGTCGACCAGAGAAAAAGCGTTGAGAACCGTTGATTGCGCATAAAGCTTTTTGACATCGGAAAAAGTATCAAAATAATATAAATTTTATCTAATTTTGTGTGTGCACATAACAATATTTGACCTGCCTTTAACATTTCTCTATATTTATCTAGGCCTGCAAGCGGTTCTGTTCGGTTTTAGGTAAAACCGAAACCGAACCGAATAGACTCGGTTTTTACACACCCAAAATCGAAACCGAACTGAAATGGATCGGTTCGGTTCGGTTTGGTTCGGTTTTTTTAACATCGGTCCTGTTTTTCGGTAAACCTATAACATATTATCCCTCAAAATAATTTTTAATGTTTGTCCAAGTGTTTTTCTAATAGTAAATCTAGAAAGCAGTTCGTCAACATGAAAGAGAAATTCAAAAAACATAATAATATTTAGATTAATTAGTACAATTAATACAATAAGTTCAAGTATTTGATTAAAATAAAAATTAATAAGTACAACATATTTAATTTACTCGTTCACGCTCGGGTAATTGTTAACCTCATGTTTTCATCCGACGGGACAAACTATAAGTCCAAACTTATAATCGGTTCGGTTTTCTCGGTTTACCGACCCTATAAATCGAAACCGAACCGAATAGGCTCGGTTTTCAGCCCCCCTAAACCGAAACCGAATTAATCGGTTCGGTCCAAACTCGGTTCGATTTGGGTCGGTTCAGATCGATTTGATCGATTTCGGTTTTCTATGCACGCCCCTATATTTATCACTTTATGTGTATTTGTAGTTTCTTTTATTTTCGATATTTATATCGAAATTTATATCTCCTATATTTATATATCTTATCCCAAATATTACCTTTCCTTTTCTTTTAAAATAGTGAAAATACTTTGATTAATATTAATTATATTTTAATTAATTAAGCTATATTTTTCCAAAATATATATTTAAGTTACACCATGCTCGATATATAGAGAAGAATTTTTTGGTGAGTATCTCTCACCTAATAATAGGTGAGAGGGAGTCCATCTAAGTCGTTGATCAGAGATCATACGGTTGTATTTTCCTGTATTTTCCTAAATACTTCTGTATTTATAAATAATCAATAATGTCAGTATTTTATATACCATCCGATCTAAGATCATACGGCTGTATTTCTCCCCCACCTATTATTAGGTGAGAGTTGCGCACCTAAGTTTCTTTCATATACAGATCATCCTATAGAATTTTTCCCGAAGGTCATTAAGATTTCGGCAAGTATTTGTTATTTTTAATTAATTTTTAAATAAAATGATACTTTTGTCAGCGGAAATGTCACGAATCAGTCATGCATATTTTTTGTAAGAGGAGTTAGTAATAGATTTTAGGGTTAAGAGGATTATCAAAACTCCGGCTAGGGATCATCACCTCCCTGTGCAGATTAAGAGGATACAGAGTGATCATCGAAACTCCGGCGATCGGTCCGGCCGCCTTCTCTTCGCTCATCTCGTGGGTCTCCGTCATTGACATGGAAAACAGAATGACGAAGTACAACCACATAATATTCAGGGCTGCATAGTCGGCAGCCCGCGGTCAGGGGCGGATCCAAGAAGTTCAGTAGGAGGGGGGCTAGACATTGTCTTTCTCCGGCCAAAGTTATTTTTGAACGTCTTCACCTTTTCGGAGTTGTTTCTCCCATATTCGGTCACCGTTTTTTACGTGTAAGTAGTCAAAATTCACTACCTCGAAGAGAGTAATCCAAATCAACTATTTATTTTTTCAAAATGCCCCAGCCCGCCCCCTAGATCCGCCCCTACCCGCGTGGTGTAACGTGGAGAACTAGCTAGCGTGAGTATGTCGCTGCTGATGACGAGCATGCGAAAGATGGTTCACATCTAGTAATTTTTGAAAATAAATAAAATAATCAAGTTTATATTTTTTTTTTATCACTCCACATTTTAATGAAATAATCAGAATATTATTTATTTTAATCGTTTATTACTCTAATTTAGATTCTCTTTTTAGAAAGCATTCACCTCTCCTAAGACAGGTAATAGATGGCATGGGCCCGTGGGCCATGTATAAAGCCCACAAAAACTAGCTCATCTTAACTATGTATTAGTGATTTATATATTATAATAATAATAATATATTATAATGAATAAGTGCTGGTAATATATAAAAATAATAAACTCTTTTAAGGCTAATCATTCTTTTATATATAGAGTTGGTGCTTTCTCCTTTGCATTTATATTTTATGATAAATAAAGTTTGTTGCGGGTCGCTCAACGTTCTTTCAGACCGAGCGAATTGAACCGTCTTAGCCCGAGAGTGAACCGAGCGGGCAAGCAGTCACAGAGAGAACGAACAGGTGGCAAGAAGACATTTTTACCGTGGAAAACCCGGAAAGGGTGAAAAACCACGTGGTCGGATCAGCGCCGACCAAATTTCACTATGTGGTGGAGCGTTACAAGTAATGGTGCGAGAATCGGGAGCGGCAGGCCGCTCCCGTTACAATTGTAATTGAATGCAAGTCTCTAAGGGTGACAAGCCACCTCTCAGAAAAATTAAGTACTTTTCTTGGCCGGGAAGTCTTCAAAGTCCGCAGAAGATCTTCAAGCGACGATGGTGGTCTTCAAGCGACGAAGGAGTTCTTCGAAGGTTGAAGGAGGTCTTCAAGTGTTGATGAAGGTCTTCGAACGTTGAAGGAGATCTTCGGGTTCCGAAGGAGATTTTCGCGCGCTGAAGGAGATCTTCGAGTTCCGAAGGAGATCTTCGAATGCTGATGAAGATCTTCAAGGGAATTCCAGAGAGCTCTCTCCCGTGTAGAAAATTCTAAGTCCTTTGAAATGAAGCCCTGGGGTTCCTTTTATAGCTTTTGAGGGTGGTTATGGTGGTTATGGTGGTTAGGACGGCTACCCGCACACCATAACCAATTTATGTGCTATATGCACATTTATTGTGAATATGGCTATGCGCACACTAGTTTGTATAGTTTTTAGGATGATATGTATTCATATGACGGATATAGTTACGCGCACACCATAACCACATTATTTGCTAGACGCAGGCCGGATGACCACTCATCATGAATATGGCTATGCGCACACCAATTTGTATAGTTTGGTGATGATATGTATTGATATGACGGATATGGTTATGGGCACACCATAATCATATTATTTGCTAGACGCAGACCGGATGCCCACTCATCATGAATATGGCTATGCACACACCATAACCACACGATTTGCTAGACGCAGACCATATTAAAGGTTTTTACTATTTATACCCCCATGTTGGAGGATTTTTACTATTTGCACCCCATGATGTGGAGTTTCACTATTTGCACCCCATGATGGGTGGTTACAAGTTTAGCGAGATTTGCCTTGATCGTCCTCGTTTTCTCCGCCGAATGAGGCGGGAGAGGTCGGGCGAGCCCGTCCGTTGGTTATGGGAGGCCGACCGGGGATGAGACGAGAGGGGCTGGAGAATGCGCCCGGCGGCGAGGGAGGCCGACCGGCACCGTGCCCACCGCCCGGCCGCGTGTGGTGCCGGGCGGTACCTCGCGGTGCCGGGCGCGTGGTACCGTGCGGCGCTAGGCGCACGGTACCGCGCGGCGTTAGGCGCGCGGCACCGCGCGGTGCTGGGCACGCGGTGCCGCGCACGGAACCGCGCCACCGCGTGGTGCCGCGCGGCCGCGCGCGGTGCCGTGGGGCCGTGCGGTGCCGCGGGGCCGCGGGATGCCGCGCGGCCGGGTGGTGTCGCGCGGCCGGGTGGTGCCGCGCGACCGCGCGTGGTGCTGCGCGTGGCTTCGTGCGGTGGTTGCGGCGGTTGCGGTTGCGGTTGTGGGCGGTTTTCTCCTCTTTCTTGCCCATACCTCCACCATCTTAGTGGGGAGTTGGGTTTTTGCCTAACCGCGACCCAGATTTCTCTACATAATGTATGACAACCCATCAAAGTTAAAAAAAAATAAGACCATTGTAGTGCTATTTTTTTTCAATCAATATTTTTATATATTATATTTTTAATGGTATAATATGTGAAAATAAAATATAGAAAAAGAAAATAATTAAAATGAGTTTCTTTTAAATACAAGCACTATGTGCCCCGGAAATTGAAGTACCTCCACCTTTCGTCATTCCTATGCGTAGCCTTCGACGATAACTGTACCTCAAGCAGCCACACGAGGGGACGTCGAGAGAAAGAATGTGATCACTGATGGGGCAAGGCCGCATCGGAGAACCATGTGTCAAATTGTTTGTACGTTGACAATGATGGGGTGCCTGCGGTTTCAAAAAAGCCTAAAAATGATGTTTTAGAGCGATGACGTGAAAATTGGAGGGTTCCTAAACTTTTTTTTAGCGTTAGACGTTTTCCCCTCAATGAAAATGTAGCGAAAACACTCAAACAAACAGAGCATAAGAAGCACATTCCTTTATATAAAAAGTCTAAAAATGATGTTTTAGAATGTTGGCGGTGAAAATTGAAGGGTTCCCAAACTTTTTTTTAGTGTTATGCGTTTTCCCCTCAATGAAGATGGAGCGAAAACGCTCAAACAAACAGAGCATAAGAAGCACCTTCCTTTATATAAAAAGTCTAAAAATGACATTTTAGAGCAGTGGCGGTGAAAATTGGAGGGTTTACAAACTATTTCTTAGTGTTAGGCGTTTCCCCTCGATGAAGATGGAGCGAAAACGCTCAAACAAACAGCATAAGAAGCACCTTCTTTTGTATAATGTTGATGTTTCCTATTTTGCTATCATATTTGACAATATTTAAAGCTAAAGTAAGACTTTGAGTAATCATTTATGCGAATCATTTGTAAGTTATGCGGTATTAGGTGCACGGGCAATCCGTGTACAAGTTTTCAACTACTATATTAATAGAAAAATACTTTAATATAAATATATATATATATATATATACATATTACAAATTATTCTAGGTTTGTGATTCGAGGGCATGGTCGGTCAAATTGTATTACAAAAAATTTATGGGTCGCATTCGGTGGAGGCTTCAACTAAGTGTGCATAAAAAACATATAAAACACGCTATTATTATTATCTCCTCTCTTATGCGGATGCATCACTTGCAAGTTGCGCTGTAAAATTGGAATCACGATACGTTTTTATAATTGCACAATTAAATATTGTGTTATCATGCCACGTGTCAATCCATTATTGCTCCATTTGGCAGCGGTTGGATGCGCATGTGGTGGCGTTTTGGAGCGATGAGAATGGAGGGAGGGACAGGTTTGACGTTGAAGGCTCAAAAAGACGTTTTGAAAGACAGAAGTTTTACCAAACAAATTTTGTCATCGTTGAGAATTTCTTCCCACCGCCGAAGAAGAAACAACGGGGAAACAAACGGAGCCGCTGTAGATGATGGGAGCCTTGAATATTCTGCACGCATTATTGCATTCATACACGTCAAACTGATGCTATCTTTCCATAATTTCACATTTTTATTCAATATAATATATATATACCCAGTTGAATAGTTGATGGAAGATTCCCTTACTGTTATATCTTTAACTACTAAATGCAAGAATTTGCCTTTGGTGCAACATTCAGCTTGGGTCAATTATAACCTCAGCATTTTACGCCAATGACTTAACATAACTCATAAAAAAAAGGAATTTTATAAAATATAAGGGATATTGGTGTAATAACACAATATCCAAATAATAAAAAAATTAAAACAAATTCAGAAATTCAAAAAGTTTTTACTAGAGCTCCTAAACCTACTAGCCTAGCTTATCATTACCTACTAAATAATACTTTAAAATGATTTTTTGTTAAAATATATATATATATTTTGCAATTTTTTTTATAAAATAGTAATTATAATTTTTTTTCGGTCATTTTGAGTACTCATATGTATATGTTATGGGCCCAGCCGGCTGAGACGAACACTATCCGCACCCCAGCCAACGAAGCCTATCCGCACCCCAGCTAAAAAATCAGAATTACAGCGTTCGTCGAACGCAGAAGGGCCACCGTTCGTCGAACTGCGGCACGCGTTCGACGAACGCGTGAACTCCTGCGTTCGATGAACGCTGAGTTCACGCGTTCGTCGAACGCGTGCCGCCGTTCGACGAACGACGGCTAAATTAATTCTCGATGCCCGCCTTTATTAAATTAATTCTATCCGCACCCCAACGAATTAAATTAATTCTCGAGTTCACGCGTTCGACGAACGGGGGCGGGCGAAGCCCGCCGGGGGGGCTGGCGAAGCCCGCCGGGGGGGGCTGGCGAAGCCCGCTTTGATTGCCAAGCGGGCGAAGCCCGCTTGATTACGGGCGAAGCCCGTAGCGACGCATCGAGAACGGGCGTAGCCCGTTCGAAGATGCTAGTATATATATGTATGTATTCTAAATTGGTCAAATGATTATAAGATCTACATGTGCATAAATGGTAATAAAACGTCATCATCAAAGCATAGTATAGTTTTCCGTGCACTATGACGATAGTATTGATCGCCGTTTGTGTACCTACAAATCATTTTTAGCGCGCATAGCTCATAGAGCACTCACGTGGAAACATTAGGTGATTGTTATCCGCACTACAGTTTTGGATATCCGCACTTTTTTGTATTAGTTATTACTCGCCTTTTGGAAATACGTCTTGTACATGCATTTTTAGGAAAAGTGATCAACACAAAAGTATCGAGATCTACAACTTTCGTGTTGAACACTTTTCCTAAAAATGCACGCACAAGACGTATTGTCACCCTGATTGAAATATATGTGTAACTATAGCGAATTTTTGGAAATACGACTTGTACATGCATTTTTAGGAAAAATGTTCAACACAAAAGTTGTAGATCTCGTCGAGATCTACAACTTTCGTGTTGAACATTTTTCCTAAAAAAACTTCTACAACGCGTATTTTCAAAAGGCGCATAATCACTCATACAAAAAAGTGCGGATATCCAAAACTGTAGTGCGGATAACAATCACCCAACAATATCAAGGCTAAATTAATTATAAAGTTATTTGATATACTTAATTTAAACTCTGTTTTAAAATTGCAATTATATATATATATATATTAATATCAACCTAATTGCTTTGGTGAGTGCACACGCTTGTGCGAATTGCATGTAAGAGACTAATAATGCTCATCATAGAAGCTTCACACATTCCCAATCGTCAAACAGTCGCTTTGCTCCCACCGAAAACACGAACTTGTTTGAAACCAACTCGAAGAACTCCGGTTAGATTCCATGAGTTGGGCTAGGGGTACTTTTGGAATTCCACAAATGTGGTGATTACACACATGTATACATATATATGATCGACGGTGTGCACTCGTGTGTGCTTATGTTGACAGTCAATATTACTTTAACTTTATGTTCAATATTACTTTTTTTTCTTGGTGACAGTCATAATCGTTGTCATGTCAAACACATATTTCATTACAGTGAAGTTCTTATCCAAACTCATCAAAGCAAAAAAATCGCACCAAATGAATGACGGTTTAATTGTAACCACCGCACTGACGACTACCACCGTCGCGCCAAACGGACCCTTAATAGTGTGTCATGTGACTAATGTTGATGACATTAAATTATTACAGAAAAGCAAACCTATCTATTGGAGCCTACTATTTTGCAGGAGTACCACATTCAAATTATGAGCATTTCTTTTGATTTAAATTTTCTATTTTTTGTTTTCCTCAAGATAAATCTTTTGTATAAAGCTAAGTTTGGCAAAAGCTTCAAATTAGCTCCTCATGTTTTCAGTGCATATTGCACTTCTTTTTAGTTTCAATGCACTTCAATTCTACTAAATTTTCTTCCAAATTAAGAGCCTCCGCTATAAGTTACTTTTTCAATCATCTTCAAGTGAGGCATGTGTTGGTTCTCGGGGAGTTTTAGGCTTCGAGCCATGAATTCTCAAGAAGTGATTACGAGGAGATGATTATATTCATGATTTCTAAGAGTAATTCTTGGTTTTGAAGAATTATATTGGGATGGGTCTTTGAAAGACATTTCAAAGTTAAGGGAGAACTCGAGAAATTGATCCATACATCGAGAAGTGGCTGGAGTTGAAGATAAAATAATATTCTTGAATGAACTTCTCCTCCTGGGATTGGAATTAAGCATAAAAATATATAGGTTTTACGGATCGATGCTTTCAAATATAGACAATTCAAAAGGGCAAAAAAATAGTGTTTTTAAAAATAAAAATAAAAACTCAACGGGAAAAAAATGGTGAAACAAACAGAGCCTGGATCAGAACAACAACTCGAACTCTAGCTTAACTAGCCCGATTCGATCAATCCAAACAACCTCATATATTAGACCATGCATTTAGAGTATTTTGAGGTTCCTATAAATTTATGTTGGCATCTCTACCAATTTTGTTACTATAATAATCATATAAAATGGGAAGGACATAAATATGTTTTAATAATATTAACTTAAAATGCATGATGAGCTTTTGATGAAAATTGGATAAACATGGATCTTTCTCAATCATCCACGTGTCATTCAAATCCTTCCAATTTAAATGAAGACAATATATGAAATGTTATGGAATTCAAAATTTTAAATATTCAAAGATTTAAATTACTATGGTGGCTAATATTCAAACCGCTTGCATTTTATATTATACAATTTAGGGGTCTCTCTCCCCTCCTCTTGCATTTTATTTTTTATATTAAGGAATCCTAATCAAATTTAGTATTTTATAAATGTTGTGATCCTTTCAATGAAAAAAATACAAATAATAAAAAATATATTAACTAAGAAAACCTTACCTTTCAGTTTTCTATTGGCGACTAGAAACCGTGTACTTGGTCCCCGTAATATCTCGAAGTCATATCTCCCCGGCCCCTTCTCAGGTTCTGTTTGTGTGGACGTTTTTGCTTCATCTCCTGTGGAAAAAAAACACCACCGGAGGTAACCCACCATGTGATTGGTGAACCTCGATTTTGATCGTAGTTGCGGTGAGAGAGGCCAAAAACTTCATTTATAGCATTCATTCTCATCACAGGATAAGAGCACTCGTTCGTACCGTAGCTGACATTCTCACCGTTCAAAGAACAGTGTCTGAGTTCTTAAGATAACACCGACTCGCCGACTTAAAGATGTATTTACAAAAAAAATTGAAATTAAGCCGCGATTAATTTTTTCGACCTTCACAATTATTTCCAATGTGGAACAATAATCTTCTGAGCTTTGAGAATAAATTTTTATTCATTTATAAAATTGACTCTGTATTGTATGGTCTCACTCAAGAGAAGTATTTGCTCATCCATTTGATTTGATCAGCCCTAGATGAAGTGGCTAGCTATTAAGTTTAATTATCTAGATATTATTAATTTAATGTACATGCATAATAAAATTAGATAATTAGAGAATGTGAAATAAGAATATTTACATTTATAATTATGAGTGACAGTGGACGAGGGCCCCTCGTGCAGCTGTGACAGCACCTCCCCCGTACATATCATTACACCACCGTGCGGGTGAAGGTACTGTCATGGTCTCAGGAAAAAAAATTGAGTGTTAGTAATTTTAATTTTAAATCAATGGCCAGTGTTGTTTTTTATTTAAAATGGACGGCCAGGATGAAACAACTGTTGCACCATTATACAATTACATCATAATGGTACATCTTTATATATAAGTACGAGTGATAGTGCACTGGGTCTCGTCGTGCGGCCAACGGCAGTGGCTTGATGCGGCATCACTCGCAGTGTCATGAGCGCACGATTACAATTTCAAGGGCATCATGAGTTAGGATTGTTGTGATGGTCCACACCATTACACCATAAGGAGATATCTGTATATATTAGTTTAGTATAAATTATGATTACATCATTAATAATGTATTATTTAATTTAAATATATACCTTGATTTACCCTCTTTTAATTTTGATTAAAAATGTACGGTCTCTCTGAATAATTGTAGTATTTGTTAAGTAGAGACCTAAATTGGCGGGAAAAAAAGAGTGATTTAGCATCTTTTTAATTTTTTTTGTTAAGTAAAATGTTAATTAGTTTTGAGTTAAAACATAAACTATTATTAATAATTTCTAAGAAAAATTACCTGTTAAAATTGGCGGGTAAAATGTTACAGGTGTCGAGATAAAGAGCCTCCAAAACGGTGTACGCTGTGTGTTGGCCCACAGTATCCCAAGTAACCGCCCCTGCGGCAATGTCAGTTTAAAAGTCCGATACCATGATCATTCAAATCCGCCGGCTAGCAGTTTCTTCCTTCCTCGGGCGCTCATTTCAGTTCCTCCCCACCAAAACATGTTTTAAGAGATGCAGAGAAGTCGGATCTCCATCTCCTCATCGATGGCTTCGAGATCCCACGGGGACGCCGTCCACCTTCCTTCGTCGCCGTTCCTGGCTTCGCTTCCTTCTTCTCCATCAAAAACGTTCGATCCACTCTAGATCTGTAATAAGGGTTTTTGTAGGTCTTCCCCGGTTTGAGCTGAGTGTGAAGGATACTCGAGAGGGAGGGAGAGATGAATGTGGTGAAGGGGAGAGATTGGCAGCCCTGCAATAAGAAGAGGTCGTGATATATAGAGGATTTAGGGACCGATTCATTTGGAGAAGAAGGGCGGAGATGAGCTCAACGGCCAGGGTCCGCGTGGGGAGGTACAATCTGGGAAGGACGCTGGGGGAGGGGACGTTTGCGAAGGTCAAGTTCGCGCGGAACGTGGAGACGGGGGAGAATGTGGCCATCAAGATCCTCGACAAGGAGAAGGTCCTTTCGAACAGAATGGTTGGCCAGGTCTTTTACTCTCTCGATTCTCTCTGTTCTCTTCCTATTAAGGATGCTTTTGTTATTCTTCATCCGTACGTATGATTTGATCCTGCTTGATCCTGCTTTTGGTTCATCCGTACATATGATTTGATCCGTTTTCCCTGTTCGTGATTAACTTTTTGTTCTGTTTTGATTTCCAAATGGTTTTCCGGCTGTTACTGTTTTACTTTCTTAGATTCCGAAACTAGTCTGTTTTATGCGCGCCTGCTCTTCTATTTTTAGCCAAAGAATTTTAGGGTTATTTTAGCTCGTCGATCTGTGTTTTTTTTTTAATAAATCTTATATGTAGATCTATCATACTAGCAATTTATGGTGATACGAATGAATAGTTTATTGCTATTTTAACTCTTTATCTATTGCTAGCTCTCTTTTTTAATACGCCTGGTTTGCACGGGAGACTGTGAGCGGACATAGAATTATAGCTTCCTCGTGTGTGAATACGGCCGTGGGGACTGTGGGCGACCGGGAATTATCGCGAAGTAAAAATGAGTTTAAAAAAATTACCGCGAAGTAGATTTCTCGGGAATCAAGATATTTTCCATCCATCAAAGTTATTCTCACCCGGGTCTCGTTCCTAAAATTTGGAACCGGGACCAATAGGAAGCTGGAGATTTGAGGAGAGAGAAATGCATTTTTACGGGAGATTTGAGGAGAGAGAACGTGCGCGATCATCCCGGACAGTCCGGCCCAGGATTTAAAAATTTTGCCCCGTGTAAGATCCAAGCTATATTCCAAAAAATGTTAGACACGTTTCTAGAAAAAATTTTGAGGGACAAAAATGATTGAAAAAAACATAAAGCATGACATGGAATTTCTCCGTTAGAGATTACTTGATGCAGCCGTCGTTGCACATGAGGATGCGTGCGGCAGTTATCTTTTTTTTTTTATTCGTCGTTTACTTTTCTGTCTATTTTCATGCACCGGTGTTGTTTTGAGTTCCGGCTCATCGGTTTAACCACCCGGTGGGACCTTGAATAAATGGTCCGGCAGTTTGAGTAGTTAGGACGTAAAAGATAAGTTTTAATTAATTAAGGACACATAAGACTAAGGAGGCAATAGCGCTGGTTAGAAAGATTTAATTTGCAATATGGAGGATTTTAGAGGTAGATCTGATTTTGTAATAAAGAGGAAGTGAGAAATTAAGAAATTATTGTTACAAAAGGCAAGAGATTGTTTCAGAATTATGGAAACAAATACAAAGTTAAAAGGCATGGAAATATTATAAAAAGAAAGGGGTTTCATTTCAAAGGGGCGGCCAATTACAGAGGAAAAAAATGAATCCTTCGTTTTTCCCCTATGTCGGTCGAAAGGTTCACTATGCACGCAACAAGGATCGCGCGATCATCCCCTCCAACCAGACGACGGGTCTGCAGGATTCCAGCGCCTGCTCCCGGCTCTCCAGCAGAGAACGACGGTGCCAAGACCGCTTCGATCGAAGCTTCGATCCCTACGTCGTCTGTCGTTCCTACTGTCAACGACATTGTTGGGACTTATTTCGTCCGTCAGATCTATTACCGGCGGCACTGCTGAGGGGTTTGGTCACCGTCGACAACAACTTTCTATTTTGGTGACCCTAAAGCCTTGGTCCATCTCCATCCAGGGATCGGTGAAGCTTCCTCTTTGTCCACAGTTCAACAGAGAAACTATCAACAGCACCTCTGCTCGTCTTCGTTTGAGGCGACCTCTTCCTCGCCGTAGCTTTGCATATGCTCGGGTAAACTCCGCCCCTTCTCTTGCTCGGGATTATTAACTTTAGTCGTATGCAATCCAACTAATTAATAATAAGCTTGCCTAGAATGTTCTTGTTGCCGTAATTACCGCCTAGTTCATAAATTGTTATTGTGATTAAGCTTGTCGGAAGTCACAAAGTCTTATTTTGAATCGCATCTTTAAACACTTGAGAATTTCTCTCCAAATAATGATTAACGACCATTTAAGAAAATCAAACGTTTTGAAAGAGATTTGCGCGCGAAAATTCGAATTATCCCGCTCAGACCATTTTCAAAATTAAAACCGACCGTAATAAAATATCTTATTTTCAAAATCCTAATTTTGATTTACATCAGTTTGGTATCAGAGCACCTTTGATTCGCTCCTATTGCGAATCAAGCGAGCCGATTTTCAAAAAAATAAAATTCATTTTAGTAAAATTTTCTTTTTATTTAAAAAAAATTTAAAAAGGTTGTTTGTATGTGAGCATTAATATTTTTTTAAATAAAAAATAAATTTAACACTAAATTGTTTTTATACCCACTCGGGTAAACTCGTATTTTAAATAAAATTCTTTTAAAATATTTGAGTTATCTTTTATCTTAATTGGTTTACTCGTTTAAAAAAATGATTTAAAATTAACAATTTTTTTTGAGAAAATTAAAATAAAATTATTTAAAATAGAAAAGCGAGTAGATCACTTAGAGACGAGCGTAGAGGACTTGACCAAACGTATGAATGACTTGACCCAATATGGGTAGTGTCACGCACGTTATGAACAGATTGCACACATCAGTTAATAATATAGAAGCCATCATGCCATTAAATTGAGGTCCTGCTCCGGAGAATGAAGCAAACCTTAACCCTATGCAACTAGAACTTGCACACCCCGAACCCGAGCCACATAACGAACCACGCAATCCACCCAATGGGACGTAGGAATCAAATTAGACATCAGTGATTTTGAAGGGCATTTAGAACCCGAGGGTTGCTTAGACTGGTGTGACAAGATGCACCGTTTCCTGGCTTGGAAGCAAATGCCCCAAGCTAGGCAAGTTGAGTACGCTACCCTTACGTCAAAGAGATCCGCTTTAGTTTGATGGGGTCAGCTAGAACATTCAAGATTTAATTTAGGCATGTCACCGATCACCACATAGACTGAATTTAAGACACAACTAAGCAAAAGATACATGTCACCGATCATTTGCGGACCGTAGGTTCCACAACCTACGACAAGCAAACTATCGGTGGATGACTATACGAATGAGTTCCTAGTCCTCCAGTCTTGCCTCGACCTCCGAGAGGATGACGACATGACTGTATCCCGTTATCTAAACGGTTTACGATATTTCATTAGAGATCAATTAAAGTTATTTGATTATAAGGACCTAGGAGAGATCTCGAGCGCACCCACAGAGTTGAGTCCTCACAAAAGGGGACATCCGGACTTAAGTCTACTGGCAGACCCTCACCGAGCGTCACCCTCCCATCACTACCGGGGCCCCTACTCCACCTAATAACCCCTCCCGGGGTAAGGAGATTATTGAGGCTTAGCCCAACATTGGAGTATTATGATGCTTCAAGTGCATGGAGTCAGGCATAAATCCTCTGAGTGTCCGCGACGTCACTTCGTCGCTATTATTGATTCTACTGATTGGCGTGAGCCTGAGTATGAAGTTTACATTAATGAATCTCACCCTGAGCCTGAGCACGAGTCTGAGGATGTCATAGAAGTAGAAAGCGAACACGCTGAACACTTAGTTTGTATCTTACATTATAGCTTGATCACCCCTGGCGAGTCTATTGATGATGACATAGGCGACACGATATTTTTCGCACTACTGCACGCATCTAGGGACAATTCTGTTCCATTATCATTGATAGCGGTAGCATCGAGAACTTCGTTTCTCAGTATATGGTAGAAACATTAGGGCTTGAGATGCATCTGTTAGAACAACCTTACAGCTTATCCTGAGTCAATAGTCATTTGAATATGCTCGTTTACCCACTATTGTCTAGTAGAGTTTTCTATAGGAAGCGCATATTCAAATAGAGTATTATGTCATGTCGCCGTCATGGATGTCTGTCACATCCTATTAGGGAGATCTTGGCATTACGACCGACATGTCATACATGATGGCACAAGGAACTCGCATTCCTTCGAGCACAATGGACACATGATTGTTCTTCTTCCCCAGAAGAACTGTCGTATTCCAAGGGCGCGGGAGAGGACCTCTATGCCTACTCGTTCACTTTTCGTTGACTCCACCACGTTGCTCATCACCCCACATGCTCTAAGTTCGATCCCACATTTATGAGCTTCTGAAGTGCCACCTGATATTTTTCAATTTTCTCATGTTATATCTGCTGACCACTTATCTCACACACATCACTATGTAGATTTCATATTTGGAGATCACACTTTTATTTCACCATGCTATCATTTGAGCATAGAATGATTTCTCGCGTTACATCAATATATTAAAAATTGCATGTCGTATTTTTGGAACAAACTATGGGGTCAAAAGGGAACCAAAGTCGAGTTTAGTAGCACTTATCACCTTCAGATCGAAGGACTGAGATAGTTAATAGGAGTTTGGGAGACTTTCTCGGGTGTTTAACTGGGGAGAATTTAAGGCAATGCAATTTGTGCTTCCGCAAGCTAAATTCACATTCAATAATTCTAAAAACTACTGAACTACTAAATCTCCTTTTGAGATTACTTATGGGTTATTTATACCCCCTATACTTGACCTTCAACCTCTACCATTCCATGAACGTATCTCATTCGATGCGCAAACTCATATTAATTAATTAAAAAGATTGCATAAAATTATTGCTAATAATCTGCGAGCAACCTTTGAAAATTATAAACTCATGGTCGGTAATTATCACGTGAGTTGTACCTTTCAAAGGGGGATTGGGTGTTTGTTTTTTACAGGAAGCAGAGATTTACTCTGGGGACATATCATGAACTACCGCAAAGGAGGTTTGGTCCACTTCAAATTCGGAAGCACGTTGAGCCACCTGTTGAGGCCCTGGACATACCACCTGACTTAGCATCATTGACGACACCAGACCTTTCTATTGCCAGTTTTTTCGAGTTCTCACATAGGTCGAGCTCTGTCAACCCCGGGGGAATTGATGCAGCCGTCGTCGCACACGATGACGTGTGATCTCGTCACGCGACAGTTATTTTTTTTATTTGTTATTTTATTTTCTGTCTTTTTATTCATCATTTATTTTTCTGTCTATTTTCACGCACCGGTTGTTGGAACCCGGATACCGGTCCAACTGTTCGAGACTTGGGGGTGACCAAAAGCTACTCGTTTAGTGATCGACCCACGTGAGATAAGGTGATAAGAAGCTAGAGAGCATACAAAACCACTCCAACCTGCCTATAAACAAGACCCGCACGCTGCAGCGAGGAGGTCCCGCCACATACCCGGAAGTCTATAGGAACTTCCCCTCCTAAAGCCAATGCTGAGCTCGACACAAGAGAGGCAGACAAGGTACTCACCAACCATAGGGGGGGTGAAGGTGTCTTCTACTTGTGCCTCGGGGTCCTATTTATAGGCAAATCCAAATGGACTGTGAATAGATACTCCCGCCTTCTGAAATGAGTTGCGGATAGCCGCTCCCGCCTTTTGACGGGGTGAAAATCTGTACTCGCCCCAGGTGGGGGAGGTCTTCTGTACTCGCCCCAGGTGGGGGAGGTCTTCTGTACTCGCCCAGGTGGGGGAGGCCTTCTGTACTCGCCCGGGTGGGGGAGGCCTTCTGTACTCGCCCGGGTGGGGGAGGCCTTCTGTACTCGCCCGGGTGGGGGAGGTCTTCTGTACTCGCCCGGGTGGGGGAGGTCTTCTGTACTCGCCCGGGTGGGGGAGGTCTTCTGTACTCGCCCGGGTGGGGGAGGTCTTCTGTACTCGCCCGGGTGGGGGAGGTCTTCTGTACTCGCCCGGGTGGGGTAGGTCTTCTGTACTCTCCCGGGTGGGGGAGGTCTTCTGTACTCGCCCGGGTGGGAAAGGTCTTCTGTACTCGCCCCGGTGGGGGAGGTCTTCTGTACTCGCCCAGGTGGGGGAGGTCTTCTATACTCGCCCAGGTGGGGGAGGTCTTCTGTACTCGCCCCGGTGGGGGAGGTCTTATGTACTCGCCCCAGGTGGGGGAGGTCTTCTGTACTCGCCCAGGTGGAGGAGGTCTTCTGTACTCGCCCAGGTGGGGAAGATCTTCTGTACTCGCCCAGGTGGGGGAGGTCTTCTGTACTCGCCCAGGTGGGGGAGGTCTTCTGTACTCGCCCAGGTGGGGGAGGTCTTCTGTACTCGCCAGGTGGGGGAGGTCTTCTGTACTCGCGCAGGTGGGGGAGGTCTTCTGTGTTATCCACATGCATTTCTGATCTCGACGAATTACATGTTATACACAATCCCCGCTTTTTTCGGGCTCGATATGAGCTCAGAAAAACAATGTAGGACATGTGGTTCGGAGAGATGTGCACTAGATGACATGCCACTCAGTATCCCTCTCAAGCCCTTCGCTAGCTGAGCAAGTTCAACTAAAATTGATGGAGAAGAGTCGACACCCTCTAGGAGTGAGGATCAACCGGAGGTGGAGAAGATTCGACACCTTCCAGGCCATTCGCTAGACGAGCGAGCTCAACTGGAGGTGGAGAAGATTCGACACCTTCCAGGCAATTCGCTAGACAAGCGAGCTCAACTGGAGGTGGAGAAGAGACGACACCCTCCAGGAGCGAGGCTCAACTGAAGGTGGAGAAGAGTCGACACCCTCCAGGAGCGAGGCTCAACTGGAGGTGAAGAAGAGTCGACACCCTCCAGGAGCGAGGCTCAACTGGAGGTGGGGAAGATTAGACACCCTCCAGGAGCGAGGCTCAACTGGAGATAGAGAAGAGTCGACACCCTCCAGGAGCGAGGCTCAAATGGAGGTGGAGAAGAGTCGACACCCTCCAGGAGCGAGGCCATATTCGGTCTCAGACTTACGCCGCGACTAACAACTCGCTTATCAATCACCTCTAGTTGAGCTCTACCCTCAGCGCGAGTGGCCTGGGAGTGTGTCCTTGGACCGACGTCGCGACTAATGACCCGTCTATCCACCTCCTCTAGTTGATCTTGACCTCCTCGCGAATGTTCTGGTAGTGTGTCGACCTTCTCCGATCTTGGACTGACGTCGCGACTAGCAGGTCGTATATCCACCTCCTCTAGTTGAGCTTGCCCTCAACGCGAATGAATTGGGACTGTGTTGATACCCCAAAGACGATCCTTAAAGCTTACACGAGTTCAACATCTCGAAGAGAGTAAGAGTCTACGCGAGTTCAATACCTCGACTAACCTTAGAGCTTACGCGAGTTCAACATCTCGACAATTCTAAGAGCTTACGCAATTTCAACATCTCGACAAGCCTAAGAGCCCACACGAGTTCAACACAATACAAGGATAAACATATACCAAAATCAAACAAATGTTTAATTTCTTATTCAGTTAGCCAAAGTTACATTTATGGCAATGGTCACACTGTGTATACAATAAAAAAGAGAAGCAAAGAGAGAAAAAAAAAAGAACTTGCGGCCATGAGCTAAACGTCAGAGACCACCTATGACTTGTTTTGCCCCCCTCCCCCCTTTATAGTTGGAGCTCGACTCACCCGAAGAGGACGAGTTGCCCAAGCTGGAGGACGAGTACTCACTGGGAAGAGCTCCGGGAGAATCTCTGACACAGACCCATCCATTTTCTACGCAAAAAGCCAATGACGATTCCGCAAGCGACTCAGGTTCACCCCGCCGGCGGTCAGCGACATCTCCTTGTGGAGAGTCATAAGCTGGGCGTCGGTCAACCCGTGTGAGGTGGACCTAGTGTAAGACCCCCCCCTCCCCAGATTTGAGCCGAGTCCCGGGAGGGGGGATCTTACTGCCCAAGGACCACCCAGCGCTTTGCGGGTGGCGACGTCCCACCCACTCAAGCACTGAGCGGTCTCTTTGTCAGGCACAAGAATCATTATATCACATCAGATCGCACAGCGGAAGCAGATAATATAACAAAACAAGCACACTGCTTATATTATACATTTAACTATGGCCGGAGCCTATCGTTTTACAAAATATTGCCCGAAGGCTACATAGCCCAAACAACAAGGGTCCCTAGGCTAGTCTTTATTCTCTCGTACTCACGTCTCTGAAGATAGGAGAAGAGGCTGGGGTAATCGAACGGGCCATCTCCAAGGCTCGTAACTCATCCTGCGGTGTGGGGGCTCCTTGCTGTCCCGTCTCCTGTGATTGGTTATAAGAAATAACCGTTAGTCACAGAGCTAAGTAGAAAATACATCCCCTCCCCGGATCCATATCCAGGGGGCGGCTAAAGAACAGAAATGAAATAGCCGAAGCAAGGTAGAGGGTTAGCCACAGGTAAACATCTATATATCCCCGTATATGTATATATATAGGGCTTCCCGCCCTAAGCTTGTAATCGCGCCGTATAGTAAGTATACAACACTATGACGCGCAGACACACACACACAGGTATTCAAACCTGTACGCACACAAAAGACCCTGTGTCGACACAGTTTAGACCGCTTTTGTTCCAGCAGGGGAGCTAACCCTGCGGGCCTCACCGATGTGGCCGTCGGTGACAGTGGCCAGTCTTGCCACTTCTGAATGTAGTCGTACCGTATCATTCAGGCCCTCCTGTACAACTTGGTGTACCAACTGGATGTGAGCGACATCCGGCGAGCCGATTTGTAGGCCGACCAGCGGAGGCAAAACTGTATGTTCGGAGGGTGATAACCCACTGCACACGTCTCCCTGTCGCCATGAGTCGTCAACCCACCCGCACCGGTACGAACGGTCTGCGAGCGTGACCAACCCGCCACTTCCAATCAATCTTCACCCGTTTTATATAAAACAAACCCTTAGGCCACGTGGCAATTCTACTCGACCGGTCGCACGACCTTGTACCGGGAGGCTTAGCGGTATGAGGGCTCCTTGTTTGGGACTAACCTGGGAGGAGAGACTCAACTCCGGGTTTTTCCCCAACTAAGGCCTCGCCGAAGGGAGGACAAGCACCGCATTCGTTGCCGTGGCAGCGCTGCACTAACAAGTAAATTAGGCCGAAGCAGGGGCCATAATACTAAGCAGGAAAGTAGGCCGAAAGCAGAGGCCATGGTAATAAACGGGAAGGTAGGCCGAAAGCAGAGGCCATGATAACAGGAAAGTAGGCCGAAAGCAGAGGCCATGATAACAGGAAAGTAGGCCGAAAGCAGAGGCCATGATAACAGGAAAGTAGGCCGAAAGCAGAGGCCATGATAACAGGAAAGTAGGCCGAAAGCAGAGGCCATGATAACAGGAAAGTAGGCCGATAGCAGAGGTCATGATAACAGGACCAGTGCGAGACTGGATTTAAATGGAAGTACAGAATGTAAATGCGGGGGACCAGTGCGAGACTGGATTTAAAGGAAATTACAGTAAGTAAATGCGGGGGCCCAGTGCGAGACTGGATTTAAAGGAAATTACAGTAAGTAAATACAGCATAAGGAAATGGTTAGTGGTCCACTCGTTCTTTTATTATCGTCGCGGCGGGGTTAAATTTTCGGCGCCGCGCCGCGATGTCGCTTCGATTTTTGAGTTGCTTTTCCGAGCTTAGTCGATTCTTTTAGATTGATACGCAAAATTTCATAAGCATTTTAACATATGCGTCGAGGGGGCGCCGATTCACTCCGATGAATTTCGCTCTTTTCCGGGCGTCTAATTTTGCTCGTAAAAGCTTTTAGGGGATCAAATCAAAAGTTCACCCCTCCCAACTTTGATAGTATTTGCAGAATACCTATACTTAGAGCCCCTAATTTTTGGGGAATTTTAAAAACTCATTTGGGCATTTTATTTCATAAAATAAACTTTATAATGGGTTTTAAAAATAGTAAAACTCTTCCCAAAAATCCCAAAAAAATACAGTGGGTGCCCCTTAGGGTGGGGCACATTTTCTATTTAGGAAACTCTTTCTGAAATTGCCCCATTTTTTTTCAAAAAAATGGGGAAGGGGAAAGGGTAATGGGGTGCGGTTAGGAAAAAGGAAAGGGGGCGGCTGGGGTGCGATTAGGGAAAGGGAAGAGGCGCAGGGGTCTTACACCCTGCGCCCTCCCGCGGCCCCCACAGCGGATCCGTAGCAGATCCGCTGCGGGGGGCGCACATTTGGAGGCGGGGGCGGGAAACCAGGTAATGGGGGCCGCTCGATCTCCTGGGGGAGATCGTGCAGCCCCCTGATCGCGCGCGGGTGGCAGCCGCTGCCACCGCCGGGCAGCGGCCGGCTGGGGCCGGCGCCGCCCCCGGTCGGTGCGCCGTGGGCCGGCGACCACTCCGGTGGTGGTCCGGCGGGCTGGTCGCCGCCGGCCACCGCCGGGGTTAGTGCTGAAAGCAGCACGGGGGCGGTGGCGGCCTGCATGCAGTGTGCATGCTAGCCGCCGCCGCCTCTGCCAGGAGGGGTGCGGGGAGTGCCCCCGGTTGGTGCGCCGGGGGCCGGCGAATCCTCCGGGGGTGGTCCGGCGGCCTGGAGCCGCCGGCCACCGCCGGGGGAGGTGAAACAGAGGGCGGGAGACGGGGGCGTGGCCTGCATGGGCCATGCAGGCCCGCTGCGCCACCGCCCTCCGGCCGAGGGGCCACTGGTGCCGCCCCCGGTCGGAGCGCCGGGGGTCGGCGCCTACTCCGGCGGTGGCCCGGCAGCCTGGCGCCGCCGGCCGCCGCCGGGGGAGGGCTTATTTCCTGTACAGGAAACGAGAGCAGAGGGGGGGGGGGGGCTGGACCATGGGCGCCGCCGGGGCTGCTTCCTCCGGCGGCCCGGCCGCCTCCTTTGCGCCGGCGCCGAGGTCCCCGAGAGGGGACCTACTCCCCCCCCCCCCCCCCCAGCGCCACCACCGACGTTGGGGGAGGGGCTTCCACGGTCGAGCCTCCTCCCCGAGCCTTGCAAGGCTCGGGGCGGCGGCTGGCGGCGCTCCGGCGACGGGGAGGGGGTCGGCCTGGTACAGGGGAGTAGGAAGGAGGAGGGGAAGGTCCTTCTACCTGGAGGTGAGGTGGGGCTCGAGTGGTGGGGGCGTGGTGGCCGGCCATGAGGAAGGAGGAGGTGGCGGCTTGGGGTGGGCTTGCTCCGGCAAGGTGGAGGAGGAGGAGGGTTGGCTGGGGGGGCTGCCGGCAGAGGGGAGCTGAGAGGGAGTGGGGTGGGTTTGAGGGGGGGGGGGGCTGCCCCTTCCTTTTATAGGAAGGGGGAGCTCTCCTCCTTATCCCTCACGTGGGGATAAGGGAGGGGGAGATATTTTTCTCCCCCTCTCCTCCCTTCTCTCTCCCCCCCCCCCCCCCCCTTTTCTTTTCGTCTTTCTTCCAACTAATTTCAGACCGGGGGGGGTTGACCAAGTCAACTTAGGGCGGGGTCCTCCTTAGCTCCCGGGGCACGATAAGAGTTGTCGGGGCCGATGCCGGGTTCGTGTGCTTTATATCTCGTGTGTTGCACTGAGGTGATCTGCATAGGACTAAAATGGCATACTCTCCATACGACCTTGAATCGAGGCCCAACGAATTCCGTTGCGCTTGTATTGTCCATACGAGTCCAACGGAACTGACGGAAGTTAATTCGGGGTTCGTACGACCACTATTCATAATAATGAGGGGGTGACGCGCTACGATACCCGAAATGGTCGTTTTCTCCAAACGACCTCGGAACGAAGTGCAACGAATTCCGTTGTGCTCGTATTGTTCATACGAGCCCAACGGAACTGACGGAAGTCAATTCTGGGTTCGTACAGTCACTATTCATAATAATGAGGTAGTGGCGCGCTACGATACCCGAATTGGTCGTTTTCTCCAAACGACCTCGGATCGAAGTGCAACGAATTCCGTTGCGCTCGTATTGTCCATACGAGCCCAACGGAACTGACGGAAGTTAATTCGGGGTTCGTACGACCACTATTCATAATAATGAGGTAGTGACGCGCTACGATACCCGAAATGGTCGTTTTCTCCAAACGACCTCGGATCGAAGTGCAACGAATTCCGTTGCGCTCGTATTGTCCATACGAGCCCAACGGAACTGACGGAAGTTAATTCGGGGTTCGTACGACCACTATTCATAATAATGAGGTGGTGGCGCGCTACGATACCCGAAATGGTCGTTTTCTCCAAACGACCTCGGATCGAAGTGCAACGAATTCCGTTGTGCTCGTATTGTTCATACGAGTTCAACGGAACTGACGGAAGTCAATTCGGGGTTCGTACGATCACTATTCATAATAATGAGGTTGTGGCGCGCTACGATACCCGAAATGGTCGTTTTCTACTGCTCGGGCCTACTTTTATTGGGCTCACTAGGGTCTAGTGGCCCAATAAACGTCGGGATGTTACAATCCAATAAAAATAAAGAGATTTTCGTCCCCGAAAATTGGCTAAAGTAGGGGTTTAAAGGATGACATACCTGGGGAAACAGTACCGGGTATCTCTCCCGGACGAGGGCTTCTGGTTCCCAGGTGAACTCTTCGCGTCCTCCGTTTGACCATAAGATCTTGACCATCGTGACGGTTTTGTTCCGCAGCTCTTTAATCTTGGAGTCCACTATCTTCACAGGTTCGAGTCGGACAGATCGGTCGGATTGTACTGACGTTGGTGGTGTGGGAAGGTGCTGTTCGGGTTGGCGAAGTACGCGTCTCAGCGAAGAGACGTGAAACACGTCGTGGAGGTTTCCTAGTTCAGCTGGTAGGGCTAATCTATAGGCTACCGGGCCAACTCTTTCGATGACTGGATACGGGCCTAGATAGCGGGGGTCCAGCTTTTTCTGCCTCTTGATTCGTGATATCCCATGCATAGGCTTAATCTTCAAGAAAACCATGTCTCCCACTTGGAATTCCACTTGCCGATGACGTGCGTCGTAATATTTGGCCTGCCGGCTCTGCGCTTCCAGCATGCGTTCCCGGATTAATCTTATCGCGGCGGTGGTATCGTCGATGTAGGTGACTCCCAAGGCTTCGGGGTCCTCATCCTGTGCCCAAGATAGCGGGGTTCGACAGCGTCTTCCGTAGAGAGCTTCGTAAGGTGCCATCTTGATGCTTGCATGGAAGCTGTTGTTATATGAAAACTCTACCAGCGGTAGTAACTGCTCCCATGGCTCGTTGTGTTCCACTATGCATAATCGGAGAAGATCTTCCATCGTCCGATTCGTTCTTTCCGTCTGCCCATCGGTCTGTGGGTGGAAGGCGGTGCTAAAGGCTAATCTGGTTCCCAGATAAGCTTGCACTCTTCTCCATTCCTTCGATGTAAAGCGCCCGTCGCGGTCCGAGACGATTGATTTGGGTATTCCATGAAATCGGACTACCTGCTCGATAAATAGTCGGGCTAGAATGTCGACACCGTCGCCTTGCCGGTTCGGGATGAATCGGGCTACCTTGGTGAGGCGGTCCACTACTACCCATATGGAGTCGTTACCTGCACGGGATCGGGGTAAGCCATGGACAAAATCCATGGAAATATCCTCGAACTTCCATTCCGGGATGGGCAGGGGTTGCAGTAGGCCTCCTGGGCTTCGACATTCTGCCTTGACCATTTGACAGGTCTGGCAGTGCGCAACATAGTTGGTGACATCCTTCTTCATTCCTGGCCAGTACAAGGTCCTTCGCAGGTCCGTATACATTTTTACTACTCCCGGGTGTATCGAGTACCTGGTCTGGTGCGCTTCGCGGAGGATTTCTTCCCGAATTCCTTCTGTAGCGGGGATGAATATGCGGTGTCTGAACTGCAGGATGCCATCGTACAAGTTGTAATCCTCCTGCGCACCATGTTGCAGGGCTTGAATGATCGGGGCTGCTTCTACGTCAATCTTCTGAGCTTCTCTTATCCTATTCCGGATGTCGCACTGTATTTCCATCCAGTAGAGCTGGGCCTGGTATTCCATCGGATTTCTGCTGGCGATGAGGATAATATCCATTTATGCCAATGATTTGACTAACTCCTCTGGCACCATTTCTAACCAGCTCCCGGTCCTCGGGGGCTGCCGACTCAAGGCGTCTGCAACCTTATTAGCCTTGCCGGGGTGGTACTGGAGGGCGAAGTCATAATCACAGAGAAATTCTAACCACCGGCGTTGCCGGAGGTTCAGCTCTTTCTGGGTGAAGACGTATTTGAGGCTTTTATGATCGGAGAAGATTTCACATCGTACCCCGTAGAGGTAGTGTCTCCAGACTTTTAATGCGAAAACTACCGCCCCCAGCTCCAGATCGTGGGTGGCGTAGTTTAGTTCATGCGGCTTGAGCTGACGTGAGGCGTAGGCAATCACCTTGCCATGTTGCATAAGCACGGCCCCCAATCCTTTCAAAGAGGCATCAGCATAGATTTGGAATCCCTCGGTACCGGAGGGGAGGGTTAGGATCGGGGCTGATATCAGCCGGTTCTTCAGTTCGATGAACGCCGCCTCGCATTCGGGAGACCATTGGAAAGTCACATCCTTCTTGGTGAGAGAGGTAAGTGGTAACGCGATTTTGGAGAAACCTTCGACGAACTTACGGTAGTAGCCGGCGAGGCCAAGGAAACTTCGGATGTCTGCTGCTGTCTTCAGAGGCGGCCAATCTCGTACCGCTTGCACCTTGGCTTGGTCCACTGCTACTCCGTTCTTGTTGACGGTGTGTCCCAGAAAACCGACTTCTTTCATCCAGAACTCGCATTTGCTAAACTTGGCGAAGAGCGAGTGTTCTCTTAGCTTAAGTAGTACCATTTGGAGGTGCCTGGAGTGATCGGTTTTGTTCTTTGAGTAGATGAGAATATCATCTATGAAGACTATTACAAAAAGGTCCAGGTAGGGTTTGAATACCGTATTCATCAAAGCCATGAAGGCGGACGGGGCATTGGTTAACCCAAATGGCATTACCATGAACTCGTATAGTCCGTAGCGAGAGCTGAAGGCGGTCTTGGGAATGTCCTCTTCTCGCACTCTAAGTTGATAGTAGCCGGACCTTAAGTCCATCTTGGAAAAGACGGACGCGCCTTGCAGTTGATCGAACAGTTCATCTATCCGGGGTAGGGGATAGGTATTCCGGACAGTGAGTTTATTCAAACCTCTGTAGTCGATGCAGAGACGCAGCGATCCATCCTTCTTTTTAACGAACAGTACTGGGGCTCCCCAGGGAGAGGTACTAGGACGTACGAATCCTGCGTCGACTAACTCTTGTAGCTGAATCTTGAGCTCGGCCAGTTCCTTCGGGGCCATCCGGTACGGTGCTCGGGACACTGGTCGGGCTCCTTGAGTAAGTTCGATTTGGAAGTCCACTTCCCGTTGCGGGGGCAACCCGGGGAGTGACTCTGGGAAGATATCTGGGAAGTCCCTGATCACAGGTACCTTAGAGAGTACTTGCGTCGTGTTCTCCATTTCAAAGTAGATTAGGTATATCTCATCCTTCCGTCGAACTGCCTTGACGGTTTGTGCAGATGTTAAGATAATGCGGGTGACGGAGGGTATACCTGCTAGTGTGATAAATTGCCCATTCGGATTCTGGAGGCGAATTTCTCGAGTCGAACAATTGATTTGGGCGCTGTGCTCTGCCAACCAATCCATCCCCAGAATGATGTCGAATCCGGTTATTGCTAAGATGGTGGCGTTGACTTCGAACTCTATGCCTCCCAGCATTGCTTGGAAGGAACATTTCTCGGTGGAAGTCATGTCTGACCCATCCGGGAGTCGTATTCGGATCGACATCCCGGATGATCTCACCGTGTTCCCTTTGTCGGCGATGAAGTTTTGTGCAACGAAAGAGTGTGTGGCGCCGGTATCGAACAATGTTTTAGCGGGACGACCTTCTACCAAGAGTAAACCTGATAACATATATGTATATATATCATAATCATAAGCTTTTCACACATATACAGGAGTAGGGATGACATATACAAAAGTCCCAATATATAAAGCTATAACATCTCCTAGGATATCGTACTATCGGAAGTAGATACCTATCACTACGTCAGGAGCAGGACCGTGCTGAAGATCCAACGCGTATGCCTCGAGCGGGGCTGCTCTGCCCTGCCTAGCCGGCTCCCTCCTGCCTGTGGGACGTCCTCTACGTCCACCTCGTCCTCTCTCTGCCGCTCTCTGTACTGCTCCTAAACCGGGTCTCCCAGTAGCCTGTGGGCAGAAGGCTCGTATATGCCCAGGCTGCTGGCATAGGTAGCAGTTCCCTGCGAAGGGAACATCTCGTCGTGCGGCTGGGACGACCTGAGGTGCTGGGGCTGGGGGTGCTGGTCGGGGCTGGGGTGCCTGTCTATATGGCTGGTGACGCTGACGCTGTCTCCCGTCTCGGCCCTGCCTGCGAGGACCTACTGCTCTCTCTCGGCCCTAAGTCCGGGGAACGCCTACGTGTCCCCTCCGCTGCTGGGCTACCATCCGCTGATCCATCTCTAGAGCGGTGGCATGTGAGGCGATCGTGTGGAAGGATGCCTGGGAAATCATGATCAGGGCCTGACGGAGGTCGTCTCGTAATCCCCGATAAAATCTGGCCGCCCTGTCCCTATCCGTACCTGCTAAGGTCCCGGCGAAGCGGGCCAGGTGGATAAACTCTCTCTGGTAGTCTGGAACCGTCCTATCTCCCTGCCTGATCTGTAGGAACCGCTCCTGGAGTGCCATCCGGTCTGCATCCGAAATGAAATGCTCTAAGAAGGCCTCAGAGAACTCCCCCCAGAGAATGGTGCTGAGGGGTCGCCCTCTAAAAGTGGAGCGGCTAGCTGCCCTCCACCAGTCCCGGGCATAGCCCTCCAACATGGTCACCACTAGGGACACTGCGGCTACTGCTGGGCACATCATCCCTACAAGAAGCTCCTCTACCCTCTCCACCCACTCCTCGGCCTGGATGGCTGACTCTGTACCCCGAAAGGTGGGGGGCCTTAGCCCTCGGAATGTCGTCAGCAGATCGGTGGGTACGGTAGCCTGCTGGGGTGGCTGTCTGGAAGGCGGCCAACAGGGCTACCAGGGTCTGCCCGAGCTCTGTCTCTCCGAACGGAACTGTGGCTGGAGCGGTCTGAGCTGGTGGTGGGGTGGTAGGGTGGTACTGGTCTCGGGAGGAGGACCTTCCGTTACTTGACTCCGGTATCTGGAGAAGTAACAAACGAGTGTCAGAACTTGCAAAAATAAGGGAATTTTGCAGGACTGAAAGAAAAGGAAGCGGAAAACGTGTGGGTGTACTATCGTGCAGTCTCGAGTCCTTAATCTTAAACCTAAAGGGTCCACCAGGCTTCCGCTGCGTGGTTCGTCCCGAACCAAGAAACGGAACCGGGGAAGGAAGGATCGAAAGACTGCCCCATGTGGTCGGATCGTGGTAGCTCTGATCCATTTGTAAGACCCCCCTCCCCAGACTTGAGCCGAGTCCCGGGAGGGGGGATCTTACTGCCCAAAGAGGACCACCCAGCGCTTTGCGGGTGGCGACGTCCCACCCACTCAAGCACTGAGCGGTCTCTTTGTCAGGCACAAGAATCATTATATCACATCAGATCGCACAGCGGAAGCAGATAATATAACAAAACAAGCACACTGCTTATATTATACATTTAACTATGGCCGGAGCCTATCGTTTTACAAAATATTGCCCGAAGGCTACATAGCCCAAACAACAAGGGTCCCTAGGCTAGTCTTTATTCTCTCGTACTCACGTCTCTGAAGATAGGAGAAGAGGCTGGGGTAATCGAACGGGCCATCTCCAAGGCTCGTAACTCATCCTGCGGTGTGGGGGCTCCTTGCTGTCCCGTCTCCTGTGATTGGTTATAAGAAATAACCGTTAGTCACAGAGCTAAGTAGAAAATACATCCCCTCCCCGGATCCATATCCAGGGGGCGGCTAAAGAACAGAAATGAAATAGCCGAAGCAAGGTAGAGGGTTAGCCACAGGTAAACATCTATATATCCCCGTATATGTATATATATAGGGCTTCCCGCCCTAAGCTTGTAATCGCGCCGTATAGTAAGTATACAACACTATGACGCGCAGACACACACACACAGGTATTCAAACCTGTACGCACACAAAAGACCCTGTGTCGACACAGTTTAGACCGCTTTTGTTCCAGCAGGGGAGCTAACCCTGCGGGCCTCACCGATGTGGCCGTCGGTGACAGTGGCCAGTCTTGCCACTTCTGAATGTAGTCGTACCGTATCATTCAGGCCCTCCTGTACAACTTGGTGTACCAACTGGATGTGAGCGACATCCGGCGAGCCGATTTGTAGGCCGACCAGCGGAGGCAAAACTGTATGTTCGGAGGGTGATAACCCACTGCACACGTCTCCCTGTCGCCATGAGTCGTCAACCCACCCGCACTGGTACGAACGGTCTGCGAGCGTGACCAACCCGCCACTTCCAATCAATCTTCACCCGTTTTATATAAAACAAACCCTTAGGCCACGTGGCAATTCTACTCGACCGGTCGCACGACCTTGTACCGGGAGGCTTAGCGGTATGAGGGCTCCTTGTTTGGGACTAACCTGGGAGGAGAGACTCAACTCCGGGTTTTTCCCCAACTAAGGCCTCGCCGAAGGGAGGACAAGCACCGCATTCGTTGCCGTGGCAGCTCTGCACTAACAAGTAAATTAGGCCGAAGCAGGGGCCATAATACTAAGCAGGAAAGTAGGCCGAAAGCAGAGGCCATGGTAATAAACGGGAAGGTAGGCCGAAAGCAGAGGCCATGATAACAGGAAAGTAGGCCGAAAGCAGAGGCCATGATAACAGGAAAGTAGGCCGAAAGCAGAGGCCATGATAACAGGAAAGTAGGCCGAAAGCAGAGGCCATGATAACAGGAAAGTAGGCCGAAAGCAGAGGCCATGATAACAGGAAAGTAGGCCGAAAACAGAGGCCGTGATAACAGGACCAGTGCGAGACTGGATTTAAATGGAAGTACAGAATGTAAATGCGGGGGACCAGTGCGAGACTGGATTTAAAGGAAATTACAGTAAGTAAATGCGGGGGACAAGTGCGAGACTGGATTTAAAGGAAATTACAGTAAGTAAATACAGCATAAGGAAATGGTTAGTGATCCACTCGTTCTTTTATTATCGTCGCGGCGGGGTTAAATTTTCGGCGCCGCGCCGCGATGTCGCTTCGATTTTTGAGTTGCTTTTCCGAGCTTAGTCGATTCTTTTAGATTGATACGCAAAATTTCATAAGCATTTTAACATATGCGTGAGGGGGCGCCGATTCACTCCGATGAATTTCGCTCTTTTCCGGGCGTCTAATTTTGCTCGTAAAAGCTTTTAGGGG
This sequence comes from Dactylorhiza incarnata, assembly GCA_033032865.1. Classification (NCBI taxonomy): domain Eukaryota; kingdom Viridiplantae; phylum Streptophyta; class Magnoliopsida; order Asparagales; family Orchidaceae; genus Dactylorhiza; species Dactylorhiza incarnata. The sequence continues at coordinate 529,654 of JAWHQI010000340.1, read as the reverse complement.
ATCAAATCAAAAGTTCACCCCTCCCAACTTTGATAGTATTTGCAGAATACCTATACTTAGAGCCCCTAATTTTTGGGGAATTTTAAAAACTCATTTGAGCATTTTATTTCATAAAATAAACTTTATAATGGGTTTTAAAAATAGTAAAACTCTTCCCAAAAATCCCAAAAAAATACAGTGGGTGCCCCTTAGGGTGGGGCACATTTTCTATTTAGGAAACTCTTTCTGAAATTGCCCCATTTTTTTTCAAAAAAATGGGGAAGGGGAAAGGGTATTGGGGTGCGGTTAGGAAAAAGGAAAGGGGGCGGCTGGGGTGCGATTAGGGAAAGGGAAGAGGCGCAGGGGTCTTACACCCTGCGCCCTCCCGCGGCCCCCACAGTGGATCCGAAGCAGATCCGCTGCGGGGGGCGCACATTTGGAGGCGGGGGCGGGAAACCAGGTAATGGGGGCCGCTCGATCTCCTGGGGGAGATCGTGCGGCCCCCTGCTCGCGCGCGGGTGGCAGCCGCTGCCACCGCCGGGCAGCTGCCGGCTGGGGCCGGCGCCGCCCCCGGTCGGTGCGCCGGGGGCCGGCGACCACTCCGGTGGTGGTCCGGCGGGCTGGTCGCCGCCGGCCACCGCCGGGGTTAGTGCTGAAAGCAGCACGGGGGCGGTGGCGGCCTGCATGCAGTGTGCATGCTAGCCGCCGCCGCCTCTGCCAGGAGGGGTGCGGGGAGTGCCCCCGGTTGGTGCGCCGGGGGCCGGCGAATCCTCCGGGGGTGGTCCGGCGGCCTGGAGCCTCTGGCCACCGCCGGGGGAGGTGAAACAGAGGGCGGGAGACGGGGGCGTGGCCTGCATGGGCCATGCAGGCCCGCTGCGCCACCGCCCTCCGGCCGAGGGGCCACTGGTGCCGCCCCCGGTCGGAGCGCCGGGGGTCGGCGCCTACTCCGGTGGTGGCCCGGCAGCCGGGGGAGGGCTTATTTCCTGTACAGGAAACGAGAGCAGAGGGGGGGGGGGGGCTGGACCATGGGCTCCGCCGGGGCTGCTTCCTCCGGCGGCCCGGCCGCCTCCTTTGCGCCGGCGCCGAGGTCCCCGAGAGGGGACCTACTCCCCCCCCCCCCCCCCCCCAGCGCCACCACCGGCGTTGGGGGAGGGGCTTCCACGGTCGAGCCTCCTCCCCGAGCCTTGCAAGGCTCGGGGCGGCGGCTGGCGGCGCTCCGGCGACGGGGAGGGGGTCGGCCTGGTACAGGGGAGTAGGAAGGAGGAGGGGAAGGTCCTTCTACCTGGAGGTGAGGTGGGGCTCGAGTGGTGGGGGCGTGGTGGCCGGCCATGAGGAAGGAGGAGGTGGCGGCTTGGGGTGGGCTTGCTCCAGCAAGGTGGAGGAGGAGGAGGGTTGGCTGGGGGGCTGCCGGCAGAGGGGAGCTGAGAGGGAGTGGGGTGGGTTTGAGGGGGGGGGGGGGGGGGGGGGGGGGGCTGCCCCTTCCTTTTATAGGAAGGGGGAGCTCTCCTCCTTATCCCCCGCGTGGGGATAAGGGAGGGGGAGATATTTTTCTCCCCCTCTCCTCCCTTCTCTCTCCCCCCCCCCCCCCCCCCCCCTTTTCTTTTCGTCTTTCTTCCAACTAATTTCAGACCGGGGGGGGGGGGGGGGTTGACCAAGTCAACTTAGGGCGGGGTCCTCCTTAGCTCCCGGGGCACGATAAGAGTTGCCGATGCCGGGTTCGTGTGCTTTATATCTCGTGTGTTGCACTGAGGTGATCTGCATAGGACTAAAATGGCATACTCTCCATACGACCTTGAATCGAGGCCCAACGAATTCTGTTGCGCTTGTATTGTCCATACGAGTCCAACGGAACTGACGGAAGTTAATTCGGGGTTCGTACGACCACTATTCATAATAATGAGGGGGTGGCGCGCTACGATACCCGAAATGGTCGTTTTCTCCAAACGACCTCGGATCGAAGTGCAACGAATTCCGTTGTGCTCGTATTGTTCATACGAGCCCAACGAAACTGACGGAAGTCAATTCGGGGTTCGTACAGTCACTATTCATAATAATGAGGTAGTGGCGCGCTACGATACCCGAAATGGTCGTTTTCTCCAAACGACCTCGGATCGAAGTGCAACGAATTCCGTTGCACTCGTATTGTCCATACGAGCCCAACGGAACTGACGGAAGTTAATTCGGGGTTCGTACGACCACTATTCATAATAATGAGGTAGTGGCGCGCTACGATACCCGAAATGGTCGTTTTCTCCAAACGGCCTCGGATCGAAGTGCAACGAATTCCGTTGCGCTCGTATTGTCCATACGAGCCCAACGGAACTGACGGAAGTTAATTCGGGGTTCGTACGACCACTATTCATAATAATGAGGTGGTGGCGCGCTACGATACCCGAAATGGTCGTTTTCTCCAAACGACCTCGGATCGAAGTGCAACGAATTCCGTTGTGCTCGTATTGTTCATACGAGTTCAACGGAACTGACGGAAGTCAATTCGGGGTTCGTACGGTCACTATTCATAATAATGAGGTAGTGGCGCGCTACGATACCCGAAATGGTCGTTTTCTACTGCTCGGGCCTACTTTTATTGGGCTCACTAGGGTCTAGTGGCCCAATAAACGTCGGGATGTTACACCTAGACTCAGCCTGGGCGAGGCGGACTTGAGTTTCGTCTAGCTGGTTTTGGTAGTCTATAAGGGCCTGCTCGGCTTTTGACAGCATCCTGGTGGCAAGAAGTCGGGTCTCTTACACAAGTTTTGCACAAGTCAAGAAACCATTGGGACAGAACTCACCTGCAAAGATAACAGAATGAGCGCATTTATTGCTATGAAGGCCCCCTATTTATAGACGGGGCATGACCTCTCTGTTGGGAAAAATCTCGTGATTCGGTATATCTGATTAAATAAGTAATTTGAGAAATGCCTTATTACATGTATAAAAATACATTTTTACTAGTATATAAACATTAAAGACGTCTATGAAAGATGAAAAGGGCCAAGGAAAAACGTCAATTGAAGGTTCCATACGTCGAGAAGTAATCGACGTACGCCGTGAATTCAAGGTAGTTTATGTCGAAATATAAGGATGTACAAAAGAAATCGGAGCTCAGTATACAAAGAAGTCAACTTACGTCGATTTCTTTGTAGGAAGAAATCGACGTACCGAGAAATAATCGACGGTTTCCCAGATCTACGTCGAATTCTCTAAATGATTGCCAGAAAGAGTATTGAGCAGACTATGACCGTGATTGAAGAGCAAATCTAGTCGTTTGTGCTCCTCATATGGAAAGAGATTATGTTGAATCTGAAATGAAAAGGAGGGTATCAATTCTAATGGACTCCTATAAATAAAAAAGTTTTAAACCGTGAAACAGAGATCACGACCTATAGATTTAAAAAGAATCTCTCTGAAAGTTTGTCTTCTTCTTCTTCTTCTTCTTCTTCTTCTTCTCATGAAAGACCCATCTTTTCTTTGAGTCTTTTTCTTCTTCTCACTGGATTTGAAAAAGACTATTCTACTACATGCCTTCAAGAAAGAAAAGAAAAGTTGTTCATCATGTTTTTCTCCTCTACAAGAATAGTCGATCAAATTCCTGTCGTTTACATTTGCTTCAACCATTCAGATCAAAAGATTTTTTAGAATCCCTCTTTAAAGGATTCAGTGAAAGACCCTTTAGAAACCCTCTTTTTAAAGTAATTCAATGGTTCTAAGAGTCTCACTATCAAAATACTCAGTGGTTCTAAGAATTTTCTTATCAAAAGATTCAGTTGTGATTTTAAGAGTCTCCTTACCAAAAGATTCAGCACTGTTTAGTGAATTTCTACTAAGTGGTAGAAGAGTGAACGTACCCAAATTTAGGGAACCTCTATAAAACACTTGTGTCGTCTGGATTGATCTACCATTTTTTTATTTTCAGTATGTCCATAATAACTTTTTTCTACTGAGGGGAATTTTATTAAAGATAGAGATTGCACTTATGTTTATTGATTTTTTGGCAAGTAATTTTCAAAGCATTTAATAATCTTATCAATCGCTTTGACAGTCAGTTGGGGTATAACCATTTCAATTGAATGGTGGTCATGGGCTGCGTGCCCAATTATAATGTTATGAGCTGCGTGCTCATTTATCTAGTTATTTGTGGTTATCTTTATTTAGTAGATATTACTTATGTATGAGCCTCGAACATCGGGCCTAGTTAATTATGGTATCTTTAATATGTGTTATTATTGTTGTTTGTCTTTTAGTATTTTGTAAGCCAATAACATAAGTATGTTTGTATGACATGAAAGAAAGAAGTCTAATTCATTGTCCCTTGTGAGATACTTGGAAGTTGTCTCCTCTAACGAGCAAGCCCCGTTTAGGCAGCCACGGTCAAGGCTCCGTAGTATCTCCACCACCGTCATCACCACCTCCGGTCATCCTCCGACCATCCCTTAGAGTAGGCCCATAACAACTTGGTATCAGAGCTACCATCCTCCATCGAAACCGGCGCTTCCTCGACTCCTCTGTTTCTGTTCCCTAGATCGAGCCAACCCACGCTTCAACTTCCTCGACATCCGTTTTATCACCCCGGACGACGTTCCCGTTTGCATCATTTTCCCCTCTTCAGTCAGCTTGCGTCAAGAGCAGGCCTAGTCGCGGAACGAGGACGCAAATCCATCGTCCTTTCCGTCCAGCCACAGAACTTGCTTCATCGAGCCGAAGCCATCGTGCAATCTTCTGCACCGCAACACCAACTAGCGACTCCGTCTCCATCGTCGACGCCCTCGTTCAACTCCACTGCCTGTCGCTCTACGAGCCAGCATCGACGTCGCGCTTAGCCTTCTCCAAAGTCAACATATCCTCGCCTCTCCGGCATCGACGACACAGCTTCGGGATCTCCGCTACTTCCTCGAGCAGCTATCCATCGAGCTGCCCGCGCCCTCTGCGCTTTTTCGATGAGGACGCCTTACTGCATCGGGCCACGCCATATCGAGCCCCTAACTCACGCGGGGAGGATCCCTGAGAATATTTACTTACTATTTAAGCCCGTAATCATTTAAGTATGCGGGACATCAAGCTTTGGTGCCACGGATGAAGCCGCCCTCGAGATTTCATGGCCTCCATGGGCACGCGCCTTCGGGATGCCGACGCACTCCTCCACCAGATTTCATGACCTCTCTTGCCGGGCTTTGCTCCGCTGACCCCTGCACTTCCGATCCCTCTAGCCGCCTCATTGCTTCCAAATCCGTTCATGCCGCCAGTCGTTGTTCCCCGGCCTTCTTACCGCTGCTACTCCACACCGCTCCGTCGGATCCGCCAGCCCCATTTCTTTAGTCGCACATTTTTCCGACGTCGCCACAGCTACCACCGACGCCACCACTATATCAACGAGATATCGGGAATTGTTCTGGCACTAAATCAAAGAGCGAGACGATCAACCGGTGCAATCCTTGTTCGAGCTTGTCAGCTTGAGGACAAGCTCGATTTGAAGGTCGGGAGAGATGTTATGGAATGCGTGCCCAATTATTATGTTATGAATTGCATGCCCATTTATCTAGTTATTTATGTTAAAGCCAGGAAAATCCTAGGCTCCAAAATTCGGATCAATGCAGCCGGAGGCTACTTGCTCAGTGGTTCAACGAGAAGACTTGGTTAGCCACGTCGAGCGAAATAGAGGGATAACGAACACAACCCCAGGTGCTGCGGCAGGGAGGTCCCACCACGTACCCAGAAGCTCAAAGGAGTCTTCTCCTCCAAAACCACGAATGACCGAGCTTGGTACTAGGAAGGCACTGGCTAGGGAGGATTCTCGCCTATAAGGGGGGTGAAGCTCTGATTTTGGACAAGTGTCATTCCTGGTACCCCTGAGGGTCTATTTATAGACAAATTTTGAGGGAGAGGAAGCAGACGACTATCCCTGATCCCCTTGGAGATGGTTTTAGCAAAGGCATAGGCAGGCGAGTAGGTGAGGACCTCGGACTAAACTGGCGAGTTGGTCGGTGCAAGTCGCCCATAGGCGAGCATGTCTAGTCCTACGCCCTCCTCGCTCGGCCGGGTTGAGCACTCCGGGTGCGCCTTTCCTTCTCGCTCGGCCGGGTTCCTACTCGCATGATCAAGTCTCCTGATCCTGCTGCTCTGTCTGATATTAATGCTGACCATTGACTTTGACTTCTGCTTACGTGGCTTTTAGACGGGTTCACCCTCGGAGAATGAGGGTTGTACAATTTATGGTTATCTTTATTTAGTAGATCTTATCATTGTGTATGGGCCTCGAGCACCGGGCCTAGTTAATTATGGTATTTTTAGTAGGTGTTATTATTGTCGTTTGTCTTTTAGTATGTTGTAAGCCTATATAAAGACATAAGTATGTTTGTATGAGACATGAAAGCAAGAAGTCTAATTTTGTCCCTTGTGAGATTCCTGGAAGCTCTCTCCTCTAACGAGCAAGCCCCGCTTAGGCAGCCGCGATCAAGGCTCCGTAGTATCTTCACCACCTTCGTCACCACCTCCTGCCATCCTCCAACCATCCCTCAGAGTAGGCCCATAACATGCCCATAACATGGTCACTAAGTAAAGTGTTATTACGTTTTTCAGAATGGAGTTAGTAGGTTTCCTAATTTTAACCAGGGAATGAAAATTCTTGGTATTCCTATCACCATGCCAAGAGGATTGATCCCTAGCTTTTTGAGCCCAAAAAGTCTCCTCCAGATGAAGAGATGAAAATATTTAGCTTTGATAAGTGGGAGAGAGTTATGATTATCAGGGGAGGGATGTTGTTCATACACAAACTCAGCATCAGGACATTTGGTAGATAGATTTGCAATGTTGTTGAAGATATTCCTAAAAGAACTATAGTTCCCATGATTGAGAAACTCTTTGATATTACCAAACCTGTGTTGAAGAGTAATCAGTAGATTGGAAGGGCCATAAGGAGCAGGCCAATTATGCTCTGCCAAGAAAAGGAATTCATGGTAGGTCCACATATTCTGAAAGGTAAGGAAGATTTTTCTTATCAAAGTCTTGTATCCAATTAATAAGGCGAAGAGAATGTTCAGATCAAGCTTTGATAAGGAGTGTAATTTTGGAAGGGGCAAATTTTGCCAAAGATAGTTAAAGCACAACCTATTTAATCTTTGACGGATATTACCTGGACCCTATCTTTTGTTACACCATGTGATGGAGATCATTCGTGGACCATATGAGGATTTACTGGGTCGACATTTGTGGGATCATCGGATGGATGATCGGAGACCGTGATTGCGACCGGCTCGATTTTCTATATTTTTATTTTTCTATTTTTTGGAGTTATATTTTGAGAGTTATGGTAAATACTGTGATTGCTCGACCATAGCCGTCAGATTTATTTTCCCTAACTTCCCCACTATATATACATCTCTATTATGATATTGTTAGGGATCGAGAATAGTGTTTTAGGGTTTAGGGTAAATAAATCTGATCAAAGAAGCCGCTCAATCTCCTCGGTGCGACGTCGAGGAACCCATGTACTGCCGGTGCCACTAGTTCCAGCCTCTGGGGGTGCCGACGCCCCCATCTGCCGCTTCCCTTTCCTCCAACGAGTCTCCCCCATCTCCAGCAGCCCAGTTTCTCATCCAGCCTCCCAATTTCTCACCCGGCTGCTTGGAACCGCACTTCAGCCACCTCCCGCCACCAGCCCTACCTCCGACGACCTCAATGCAAACCCGACCAGCCCCGACTTCCCTTTAGCCGCCTTTCCAAGCCACCACAACCTTGCCTCCCGCTCTATAATCTTGTTTCCCTCTTCCAGCCCTCATACAGCCCACGTTCAGCCCGCCAACAACAACGTAGCCCCTTGTACCTCCTCTAACAGCCGCCTCAAGCCTCTTCATCCCCTTCCCCAACCCTAGCTGACAATCCCTAACCCCAAGAACCTTTAGCTGGCCCTCCCATGTCATTCCTACCACATCCAACCCCCACCACCCATTTATCCCCCTCAGATAACCACCTTCCAGCAGCATTCTACCTTTCGGACAACCACTGCCACCGCCGGATCTTCCACTCCACCACCGGCACTGATTACTCGTGAGTTTGCATTTTAATTTCATTTTCTTTTACATTGTACGATATTCTCATTTATTTCTAGTAATATTTTACTCAAATTGATTTGAGTACTTTATTTTCAGTAGGCGTGCAACACTTATTAATTTCAGTGCAATCTCATTTTGTTGCAATTATTATTTGTTTGTTTGATTGAATATTTGTGATCAATTGCGATGCTAGCATAGTGCTTTACTTAATTGCGCGTCAGAACAATCTGCATGATTGTGATGCATTTGCATTAGGGTTAGGATTTATGTTGTGCGCCTACCATGCATTGGATTGTGTGATGTTGCTTGCTTACACTTACATATTCATTTTGGGTTGGTTGTAGATCATCATTTGCATTTGTTGTGAGCACTCGCCTTCATATAGGATTAGGGTATCACGTGTCCATCACCTTTAGATTCGTCTTGCACCATGTGAAAGGACTCCCAATAGAACCACAGTCAGAAAGATTGGCATTGAATAAGGCTTGTCTTTATTCTTCAATGCAGTGATAATAAGAGGGGAATCACCTTTTTTTTCTCATTAGGCTTAGAATGGTGTTAAAATCTCCCATAATGCACTAAGGCAAGGTATTAGTGAAGCTGAAGTTAACAAAATTATCCCAATGTTGATGAGTATGCTTACTATATGCAAAGGAAATGGCAAGGTGAAATTGATGGATAAAGGCTTCACCACAGAGCAACTCTTGCTCAGTTCCACTTAAAAGAGAAATATGAAAAGGTTTATTCCAAAAAATCTATCTGTGCTTTTCCCAAGTGCATGACAGATGAAAATCAAACTGAAGCTTAGATTTGAAGAAATTCCCATGACTAGGATCCCCTTTAGGTTCAATAGTAACATGAATAACAACTTGATTGGACTTAATAAGAAATTACAGTTTAGTCATAGTGTCAGGTATGAATCCCTCTCTCTACAATTCCATAAAAAGTAGTCATTTGGAGTGAGTTTTGTTTTTTGATCCAAGGCGCCGAGTGACTTCACAATGAGCAATAATCCGTAACGGGTCTAACCAGAAATCAGTTGGGATTAGTATTAGGAAACTAAAGATCAGGAAGACAAGGCTAAAATTTCTAGCTTTCCTTCGTCCTTGACATAAGACTCGTTAAATGGAATTACAAATGACTTTGCAAACAAGTCTCTATCACATTAAATATAAGCACTAATTACTTCACAATTAAAATACACCTAAACAAGACCCATAATGAAGACACACTAACACCATTTTTGGCGTAAATGACTTTTTTTTTTTCCTTCTGGAGCCTTTTACATTGCATTCTATAATTATAAATCCTCTTGAGGCTGTTTGCCTTTCCAAAATCCTGTTGTAGAATTTTTGTTTTTTGAGAGACATTTTATGGTTTGATTACATTTGCATGCTTGCAATCTGCAGATCAAACGGGAAATCTCAACCATGAAGTTGATCAGACACCCAAATGTCATTCGCATGCATGAGGTAAGCCTGGGCTGGTTCTCTCTCTCTCTCTCTGGCATAGTTTTTCATGTGGGGGTATAAATAATTACAGTTGTATGCTTGCCTAATTTCTTCTTGATTAGATATGATCAATGGAGAACCAACTATGTATGCTGATTCTGTGTAATCTTCATTAACAACGCACTAATAATACATTATTAAGACTCCGTTTGGCAAGACATTTATGCTCCAGTGAGTTTGGACAAAAACACCGCCGTCATAGAATATATGTTTTGTTAGATTTGTGAAGTGAGTATATGCTGGGATAGTGACGACTATCCAGGTGGCGACTATCCATGTGACGAGTATCCGTGCCGAGTATCCGTGCCGAGTATCCGTGACGAGTATCGGTGCCGAGTATCCGTGCCGAGTATCGGCATACTCGCCCCCCTTGAGTTGCCTATAAATAGAGGGGTACCCCCCTAAAGAGTAACCAATCCAGACCTTCTGACAGTGACGAGTATATACTCTGAGAGTGACGAGTATAGCCATCAGAAGTGGCGAGTATCATCAACTCTGAGCGAGTTAGAGATACCAGAGTGCTACCTGGCGAGCATCGGACTTGGAGTAAGTTCGGGTAGCTCCCTTGAGCGGGTAGCGAGTATTGGAGGTCGTGACGAGTATCGTCGTGACGAGTATCTGCGTGACGAGTATCTGCGTGACGAGTATCTGCGTGACGAGTATCGTCGTGACGAGTATCTGCGTGACGAGTATCGTCGTGACGAGTATCGTCGTGACGAGCATCGGTGACGAGTATCGGTGACGAGTATCGGTGACGAGCATCGGTGACGAGCATCGGTGACGAGTATCGTCGTGCCGAGTATCACCGTGACGAGTATCCGTGACGAGTATCGAGGCGACGAGTATCACCAGCACGGTGTGCTCGGGAGGAGAAGCGGACCTTGTCCGTGACCAAGTTCTTTACTACTATTGGCTGTTGTGATTCAAGTTGGATGCAATTTGTATTCAGCCGTGTTCTGTTGTAATCTTGTTGCCAAGTATATATTACAGCTGTGTTTGTTCTGTTTTGGTATCCTTGATTGGTAGCACACAAAAATTTCAACTTGGTATCAGAGCTAGGTTGCTGAAGCAGCGCGTGCTATCAAGGTTCAAGGTTGAGAATCCAAAATGGACGGCGGAGGAGGGTATGCTAGGGGACTTGGTATTGAGTTGCTCACCCAGACCAACTACAAGAAGTGGATATCTTGTATGGAGAGCTACCTTCTTGGAGAGGATCTCTGGGAGGTTGGTGGTGGTGGGGAGCAAGAGGAAGTTGTAGCTGCCGGCGATAATGGTCCAGCTGTGAGAGCTTGGAGGAAGACCAACGCCAAGGCGGAGTTCACCTTGAAGAGAGCCATATCACCTGACTTGTTCGACCACATCATTGGTGCAAGTCAGCGTCTGCGATCTGGATAGCCCTCGATGGGTTATTCAACAAGAAGAATGTGGCGCGGCTACAATTCCTAGAGAATGAGTTGGCGAAGTCGACTCAAGGCGAGATGGCGATATCCACCTTCTTCCTGAATGTGAAGAACCTATGTGGGGAGATCTCGGCCTTGGATCCTGAAGAGCTAATCTCAGAGGCGAAGTTGAAGCGGCACATACTCCGAGGCTTGAGGAGGGAGTATGTCCCCTTCGTTACTTCCGTGCAAGGATGGGCTATTCAGCCCTCCCTTCTGGAGCTAGAGAACCTGCTATCGTCACAGGAGAGCTTGGCGAAGCAGATGGCGGAAGTATCCATCTCAGGAGGAGATGGCGAGGCCTTGTTCTCAAGAAAGAGGAGATCCTGGGACAAGAGGAAGAAGAACCCCCGAGAGGGACCTTCAACGTCATCTCAGGGAGATGGGGGGAAGTTCCTTCCTGCCCGTGACGAGAAGGGGAGATACCTTTGCTTTGCCTGTAAGAAGTACGGGCATATGGCAAAGGATTGTCGGTCTAATCTCCAGGCCGGTCATGTTGCTGAGAAAGGTGGAGACCATCAGAGAGGTGGAGACCATCGAAGAGGTGGAGGAAGAGGTGGAGGTCACCAGGGCGGTGAGAGGGGGGACAATTGTTTCCTGGCAGTGATGACGGCAACGTCAGTCGATGTCTTAGCCTCCATCAACCTCGAGGACGACTGGATAGTGGATTCCGGTTGCGGGCATCATCTCACTGGAGATATGTCGAAGTTTGCCTCCTCGGCAGCATATGAAGGATCGGATGTTATCATCACTGCGGATGATACGGTGCATCCAGTGGAGCGAGAAGGGAAGGTGTCCCTTGGGAGTAGAGAGAAGCCAGTGACACTGAAGAGTGTCTATCACGTGCCTGACATGAAGAAGAACCTCTTCTCAGTGGCGAACGTCGTGGATGCTGGATACCACGTGCTGTTTGGACCAAAGGAGGTGAAGTTCTTGAAGAACCTATCGTCTGTCGATGATGACGTCACGCTCACCGGGAGAAGGGTGAAGGACTTGTATGTTCTGTCTGCAAGTGCCTACGTGGACAAGCTGAAGACAAACGACAGCGCTGTGATCTGGCATGTGGGGATGGACAAGTTGAAGATGATGGCGGCAAAGGGCCTAGTGAGTGGCCTGCCTCATCTCTCTTCCTACGGCGACGGCCATGTGTGCGACGGATGCCAATATGGAAAGTCACATCGACTTCCATTTGACAAGTCGGATACCAGGTGTAGGGCACCTCTTGAGTGCATACATGCTGATGTTATGGGGTCGTGCGCCACCCTTACTTATGGAGGCAATAAGTATGCGCTGGTTCTGGTGGATGACTACACCCGCTATACGTGGGTATACTTTCTGAGAGAGAAGTCAGAAGTATTCAAGAAGTTCCAAGAGTGGAAGGAACTTGTGGAGGGGAGGCTGGACCGCAAAGTGAAGAAGCTGAGAAGCGACAATGGAGGGGAGTTTACCTCCAATGAGTTTGCTTCCCTCTGCAGGAGGTTCGGCAGAATGGGGTGGCAGAGAGGAAGATCCGCCATCTGGTGGAGACTACCAGGAGTTGGCTACATGCCAAGAGCATTCCCAAGGCCTTATGGGCAGAGGGAATGGCGTGTGCCACTCATGTGATCAACAGGCTGCCTCTGAGTCCTAACAGGATGGTGTCTCCACACCAGCTCATGTTCGGGGAGAAGCCCAATGTGGGTCACATGAAGGTGTTCGGTTCTACCTGCTTCGTGCACGTCCCGGACGCTCAGAGAACAAAGTTGGAGCCGAAGGCGAGGAAGTGTATCTTCATCGGCTACGATGAGCGGAAGAAGGGGTGGAAGTGCATGGATCCACAGACTCACAGGTTCGTCGTCTCGCGCGACGTTGTGTTTGACGAACTGGTCTCATACCAGGGAGTCTCTTCTGTGGAGCTGCCGGAGAGTGGAGAAGCTAGCAGGGAAGAGGAGTGGGTCACTGAGGACCCTACTGTGGAGTTGGAGTTATCTCCAAGTGCTCCATTGCCATCTGCCTCAGGAGGAGCATCTGGCTCAGGGGGAGCTACGAACTCAAGTAGCAAGGAGAGCACCGCTACAGGAGGAGTTCTGAGAGGAGCTCAGAGAGGAGCTCAAGTAGAGGAGTCTACCGGAGTGGTAGATAGTGGCCAAGCCTTGAGGAGGTCGAAGAGGATCATCGTCCCGCCTGCTCGCTATAAGGAGGGGAACTTCGTGAGTCTGGTTTCCTGCTTCTTCGCAGGACCACTCGATGAGAGGGAACCTGCCTGCTTTGAGGATGCAGCTGGCATCAAGGAGTGGGACGAGGTCATGGAGGAAGAGATGGAGGCCCTGATGAAGAACGAGACATGGGACCTGGTTCCCATGGTGGAGGGCATCAAACCTGTCACCTGCAAGTGGGTATACAAGGTGAAGAAGAGGGCTGATAGAGAAGTGGCGCGGTACAAGGCGAGGCTTGTCGCTCGAGGCTTCTCACAGACCTACGGAGAGGACTACGAGGAGACCTTCAGTCCCATAGCGAAGATGACGTCGGTGAGGACGGTCATCGCTTTGGCGGCGTGCCGAGGGTGGAAGCTATGGCAGCTGGACGTGAAGAACGCGTTCCTATATGGGGAGATCGACAAGGACATATTCATGCTGCAACCACCTGGATACGTGTCCAAGTCTCAGCCGCGCCACGTCTGCAAGCTGAAGAAGGCCCTCTATGGGTTGAAGCAGGCGCCGAGAGCCTGGTATGGGAAGATCGCCGAGTATCTGCAGTTCTGCGGCTACGATGCCTCAGACTCAGATTCCAGCATGTTCTTGAAGAAGAGTGGAGGTCTTCACGTGCTGGTGCTGCTATACGTCGACGACATGATCGTGACAGGGAACAACCCTGAGGAGGTCGCGGCGCTGAGAGAGCAGCTTTCCATACGCTTCGAGATGAAGGATCTTGGTGAACTGCACCATTTCCTTGGCCTCCAAGTAGAGAAGAGAAGAGGCGGACTGGATGTTTCCCAGAGGGCGTATGCCGAGAGGATCGTCGAAAGATTCGGCATGAAAGAAGGGAAGAGCAGTTCCGTTCCTCTGGAGGCGGGGCTGAAGCTTCGGAAGGAAGAAGGGAGGATTCTTCCTGATCCCAAGATCTTTCGGGCACTGGTGGGGAGTCTTATATACTTGACTATCACAAGGCCGGACATCGCCTTTGCTGTCGGCCGAGTTAGTCGGTATATGCAGGAGCCGCGGAAGCCTCATCTGGAGGCAGCCAAGGGGATTCTGAAGTACGTGAAGGGCACCCTTGAGATGGGGTTGTCCTATGAAGAGAAGTCTGACTTCAAGCTGCACGGGTACACGGATGCAGACAACGGAGGTGACGCTGATGATCGCAAGTCGACATCAGGTTACGTGTTCTTGTGTGGAGCTGTTGCTATCTCGTGGTGTAGCAAGAAGCAGGACTCTATTTCCCTTTCTACCACGGAGGCCGAGTACAAGGCATCGTTCTTAGCAGCTCAGGAGTGTGTCTGGCTAAGGAGACTAGTGGAGGATGTGGATGAGGAGGTCAGCGGACCTACTGTGCTTCGCGGGGACAATGAGAGTGCATTGAAACTGGTAACCAATCCAGTGTGCCATGCGAGGACCAAGCACATTGAGATCGAGCATCACTTCATCAGAGAGAAGGTGCTGGGTGGCTTGATCGATGTGGAGCATGTGCGGAGTGAAGAGAACCTGGCGGATATATTCACGAAGCCCCTATCTGCGGGGCCGTTCCGGAGGCTTCGCTCGTTGCTTGGAGTTGTTCCCGGAGCTCACTTCAAGGGGGAGTGTTAGATTTGTGAAGTGAGTATATGCTGGGATAGTGACGACTATCCAGGTGGCGACTATGCAGGTGCCGAGTATCCGTGCCGAGTATCCGTGCCGAGTATCCGTGACGAGTATCGGTGCCGAGTATCCGTGCCGAGTATTGGCATACTCGCCCCCCTTGAGTTGCCTATAAATAGAGGGGTACCCCCCCTAAAGAGTAACCAATCCAGACCTTCTGACAGTGACGAGTATATACTCTGAGAGTGACGAGTATAGCCATCAGAAGTGGCGAGTATCATCAACTCTGAGCGAGTTAGAGATACCAGAGTGCTACCTGGCGAGCATCGGACTTGGAGTAAGTTCGGGTAGCTCCCTTGAGCGGGTAGCGAGTATTGGAGGTCGTGACGAGTATCTGCGTGATGAGTATCGTCGTGACGAGTATCTGCGTGACGAGTATCGTCGTGACGAGTATCTGCGTGACGAGTATCGTCGTGACGAGTATCGTCGTGACGAGCATCGGTGACGAGTATCGGTGACGAGTATCGGTGACGAGCATCGGTGACGAGTATCGTCGTGCCGAGTATCACCGTGACGAGTATCCGTGACGAGTATCGAGGCGACGAGTATCACCAGCACGGTGTGCTCGGGAGGAGAAGCGGACATTGTCCGTGACCAAGTTCTTTACTACTATTGGTAGTTGTGATTCAAGTTGGATGCAACTTGTATTCAGCCGTGTTCTGTTGTAATCTTGTTGCCAAGTATATATTACAGCTGTGTTTGTTCTGTTTTGGTATCCTTGATTGGTAGCACACAAAAATTTCAACATGTTTGACACCACAACGGTTTATGAACGCCACCGAGAAAATAAAACTAGTTTTGAACAAAAAAGTGGATGGAGTTCCTTAGGCGAGGCCGTGTATTCACGAACGACACCACGTTCATGACCGCCACCGCCATGCCAAACGAACCCTAAATTATGAGTTTCAAACACTTCGTAGTGTTCAAACACTTAGTAGCACTCTTTAAGAGCGATCTGGTTATGCAGGTGATGGCAAGCAAGACAAAAATATACATTGTATTGGAGTTTGTGACAGGCGGCGAACTCTTCGACAAAATTGTAAGAATATTAACCCGCGTTAATTCTTGATTAATTCTTCATTATGCTGTGGAGGATTAATTATATATATTTCATTTTTGTCAAATTTTTTGGGCGTGTTTTTTTCATGTGTTAGGCAAGCCAAGGAAGATTGAAAGAAGATGAAGCAAGGAAGTATTTTCAGCAGTTAATCAATGCTGTGGACTACTGTCACAGCAGGGGCGTCTATCACAGAGACCTAAAGGTGCTCTCTTTATTTTTGCTTTTTTTATTTATTTACTTTTTTTACAAAATTCTTATAAACTCTTATTAATTATAACATATATTTATGATCATGTTATTATTGACAGCTAGAAAATTTGCTACTAGATGCCAATGGACTTCTCAAAGTATCGGATTTTGGACTCAGCGCATTACCTCAGCAAGTTCGAGTGAGTTAAATGATATGAGATTTTTTTTTTTTTTTTAACATTACTCACAAATGACTACAGACGACTCCCCCACTCAAATAGGGCCAAGTGTGGGCGCCTGTGCGGCCACTCACACTAATATTTTTTTTTTAAATTATTAATAAAAATTAAATTAAAATTATTTTTGATCCTCGTATATATTATATATTGCAACTATTCATTAAATTTTCGTTGAAATATGATTGGTATAGTGTGTTGCAAAATCCGGTACAAACGCAAACGCAAACGCAGACACAGCTATAAAATAATACAGATAACAAGAACACAAAATAAGACCAAAACTGCGCCTGGCAAAACCTGTCGGCGCACGACCACAAATATATATTAAATCAAACAATATATAAATGCAATTACAAGAAATAACAGGAGAAGAAATGACCGTCCGGTGAAACACCACAGATGCGCCGGACACGCACGATCCGCGGAAAAGTAGAAGATTTGGACTGCAATCCGCCTAGCAGACGCACAAGATTCACCGGAACCTTCAACGTCAAGGTCCGACGTTCAACCGCAACCACCACCGGAGTCCAACGCCACCACCTGAGACCAAACGCCACCACCGGAGACCAAACGCCGTCAAGGCTAACCGCACACACGCAAGCCTTCAACGTCAACGGCGATCTCCACCAAGCCCGACGACAACTCCCTCTCCAACGCAAGCGGCTCACCTCCAAGACCAGCTACACCACTCTCTCCAACGGCGAAACACCACGAGGCCGGCGGCCTCCTCGTCGCACGAGAGAAAGAGAACGGGAGAGAGAGAAAGAGGGTTGGCGTTACTCCAATGCTACAGGCGGCTCATTATCTCCAAGGCATGCGGCTGATTTTATTTTTTTCATATATTCTCACGGTGGACGGGTGGAGGAGGGGATTTTATATCCTAAAAAACTTAAATTTCATTCTATTTATATATATATATATATCCTAAGGATCCCGATTACCAAAAATATAACATAGTGGTCATGATCTCATATTTTTGAGTGAGAAGTCACGTGGCATCATAATTTTGTCAAATATTTTTGTACAAAAAACATTAAAAATGTAACATTGCAAAAAAAAACATTAAAAATATAGAAATATTTGTCATATATTTAAAAATATGACATTAATATAATATGGGCATAATTTTTATATTTGAGTATTAAATTTTTTTCAAATAAATTAATACTCCGCCTATATAGAGAAACATTCTCCGTCCGCCACTGAATGGCTACATTTATTCATTGAATTATTTATATGCATGCGACTACGTGTGCTTCACATTTTGATAGGAATTATAAGCTTGGATCGGAGAGACAAAAATAAAAGTTTTTAAAGAGAGAATATTACTTTCTGTATATAAAGATTTGATTTTTTTTCCCCCTGGAACATAATGGGAAATTGAGGTAAATGAATTCATATAAATTAGTTTTTATAACAATATTAACATGATTTCATTGCATCTTGATCCTAGACTATTCATCTTTCCTCACATGGATTAACATGATCAAATAAATTAATTATATACAAATCCTTCCTTATTCTATTAATTAACTATTATTAGTGATTATTTATGTACGAAATAATAATAAAATATTATTATGCGAAGCATTCAATCTGCAAAGTGTATATATGCCCGCAGGGGCGGATCCAGAGGGGGGCCCGAGGGACACGTGCACCCTCATTATTTTTCAAAATTGTTAGTGGATTTAGATTTCTCTCGTCGAGACAATGAATTTTGACTACTTATATGTCAAAAACGGTGGCCAGATGAGGAGGAAACGGCTCCGATAAGATTGAAGCGTTCTCACGTCACGTAACTAGTTTGTTTGGGACAAATATTGGCTATTCGCGGACCAAAGTTGGCTATTTGCAGACCAAAGTTGGCTATTCGCAGACCAAGTTCAGTTATGTGCACCCCCAAAAGTAATTTTCAACATGTGACTAACGACCCTCCTACTCACCCAGCTAGCATTTGTGTTTTGAAATTTTTTGTGCACCCCATTTATAATTTTCTAGATCCGCCACTGTATGCCCGGTTCATCGTAACAATATCTTTATTTTATTTTCTTTCCCCTCTAATTTAAAAAAAACAAAGAATAATTTTCTTCTCTCTTAAAATTAAACAAGAGAACTTATATACATTGTTTTCATTTTAATTTTTTTTAATCGTTTCGCTAATCTACCGGTCAGGGGAGATTTTTTTGCGTCGGAGCTCCTGACAACATAGATTTTGTCCGGGCATATCTGAGATGTCATTTCCTACGTGTGAGATCTTTTTACAGTATAAGAGATTCTTCTATCGGAAATGACATCGGAAATGACATCTCAGATGTGCCCGGACAAAATCTATGCGAGGAGCTTGGACATAATAATGCGAGGAGCTTGGACATAATAATTTCGCCCCGGTAGAGTTTAATCTTGGTACCTGAAAGAAAATGAAAATATTGGTTATTGTAGGAAGATGGATTGCTGCACACAACCTGCGGAACACCAAACTATGTTGCTCCGGAGGTAATTCTAGCACTGGCATGAAAATCTGATTGTGATTCCATCATTCTCTACATATTCTCTCTATATTTAATCTAGGTTTATATGCAGGTGATTAACAACAGAGGCTATGATGGGGCCAAGGCAGATCTTTGGTCATGTGGTGTCATACTATTTATCATTATGTCAGGTTATTTACCCTTTGAAGATTCCAACTTAATGTCCCTTTATAAAAAGGTATGCTTTACATCTTTTGCAATGTGAAATGTTTGTGAATTTGTGTCGGCGTCGTTAATTTGTGTCGCGTGGAGGTGTTGCAGATCTTCAAAGCTGAGTTTACATGTCCCGCTTGGTTCTCCACCAGTGCGAAGAAGGTTATTAAAAGGATTTTGGATCCTAATCCCAAAACAGTATGCTTTTTTATCGCTTGTAATACGTGATGATAATACGCTATCGAAGTAAATATGAAGCTCCGTCTGGTATGATTTTGCAGCGAATGACGATGGCACAAGTCATAGAAAACGAGTGGTTTAAGAAAGGATACCAACCGCCAAGATTTGAAACAGCTGAAATTAGCACTGATGATGTGAATGCTATCTTTGATGTATCAGATGTAAAAAAAATCTTTCAATTTCTTCTTCTTTTACTTGATTTCCTTTTAAGTCATGAAATGGTTCTTATACATTATTTCTCAACACATGCAGGAGTCGTCAAATCTCGTCGTTGAGCAGCGAGAGGAACGGCCAGCTCAGATGAACGCATTTGAGCTTATTTCTACATCCCAAGGTTTAAATCTTGGAACCCTGTTTGAGAAGCAGATGGTAGGTCCATTTCTTAGATTTACATGTGTAATTATATTGGCAATTCATTCTTCATTTATGATTTTTTCGACTTTCTACCTTTCTTTACCCCCCACATCATGCACAGGGTCTTATTAAACGGGACACGAGATTCACTTCAAGACTGCAAGCTGAGGAAATACTTGGTAAGATTGCAGTGGCAGCCAGACCGTTGGGTTTCACTATCGAGAAGCGAAATTACAAGGTATTTTTCACTCTCCTTGTTCCGCGCTTCTATCACCCTTCTTTTCAAAATCAAAATTCCAAAATCAAACTCTAAATTCATCATCACGAATGAGAGACCTTAATCCTTTAGTTTATCATCAAGTGCTCTTTATGATTCAATCCCGTCTCTTGTCAGTTGAAGCTCCAAGGAGAAAAAAGTGGAAGAAAGGGCCCTCTATCCGTTGTGACAGAGGTACGCCGAGTCTTGCGTCCAGAAACCTATGTAACATTTCGCATTTTGTATAAATCTTCGGATTCTAAACCCATAACCAATTGATTTAAGGTGTTGGATAACTAGATTCTAACATAGTATTCGAACATTTGTGATGCCATGTTAGAGGTCAAAACCCTAAACCCTAAACTCATAACAAAGTTGATTATACTAATGCTTACTCCATTGATTTTGAAGGTTTTCCAAGTAGCTCCATCACTAAACATGGTAGAGCTCCGAAAAGCTAGAGGAGACACTCTAGAATTTGATATGGTAAGTTGAGAGTATAATTGACTTGTTATTGAACTAAAATTTGAAAAATTTACAAACTTTTTTTATAAAAAAATTTCAGTTCTTCAAGAACATCTCAGCTGGGCTACAAGAGATCATCTGGAAATCTCCCAAAGGGGCTCAAGCCGAAGTTTAGATTAACAACTAAACTTTGTAAAAAAAAAAAAGGGCATGGTGTTGTTCTACACTTCTACTGCTAAGCTGTGTACAATATATGAAATGTTGTGGAGAATCATGTGTAAGTTTGCTATTTGAAAACTTTATTGTAGTAATACTTTGTGCATCAAGCTTTTTTTTAGATATTTGGGACATGCTTGGAGCCTAATGGGTACTCGGGCTCGTCAGTTCGATTTTATCGACACAAAGAACACTGATATCGGAGACCGTTTGATGCAAAAGTTCTTTTCAAATCATGTATTTTATCTTTGATGTTAAACAAC
Source organism: Dactylorhiza incarnata (assembly GCA_033032865.1). NCBI lineage: Eukaryota > Viridiplantae > Streptophyta > Magnoliopsida > Asparagales > Orchidaceae > Dactylorhiza > Dactylorhiza incarnata. The sequence goes on along the minus strand of JAWHQI010000340.1, from coordinate 508,881 downwards.
ACTTTTAAATTTTAATCTCTTTTTTTTTTATTTACCAATGTTTTAAGTATTCAACCATTTTTAGTATATTAAATTGATTTGATGTTGTAGATATAGAGTAGCTTATATAACATTATTTTGTAGTCTAAATTTATTTTATAATAGATCTATTTAATATTATATATCTTATTGTCCTTATTTATTTGTTTACTTGAGCAAACATTTCTTATGTCAAAAATCAAATTTTCGATTCACTCTCTTCCAGGAGCTTATCAGCCCATGATAATATGGACCTGGATTTTCTTCATTTGGGATCTCAAATAGACTTCTATTTCATGGTGTGGATGCATTCTTACCTGATCTAATGGTATAGAATTCTTTGACTAAAAGAAAAATATAAAATGATGGGATTAGTGAACCCGTCTTATGATCGTGACATAGATACTATCCATTTCACTTCAAATAGAGAGGATCCTCATTCTGATAATATTGAATTGTGTGCTTGAGCAAACAATTCTCATGTTCTCTCTCTCTCTCTCTCTCTCTCTCTCTCTATCTCTTTCCATTTCACTCAATATCCCAGTGAGAAAGTGTGCGGCACTAATAGAATTATCGTCGTCTCATGCTACCTACAGGGAACACGAGATGGCGTGGCACGTATTGTTGCCGCCTAAGCAAAGAATCTTGTGTGATGTCTCTCATATATTAACCTCATTTGCTTTAAGATACATAGTTCGCCCGCACGACTTGGGAGCATGCCACCCGCACACAATGTAATATTGTGGTTGCTTAAATCATGCAATTTGTAAAGAAAAGGTACGAGGAAATTGATGGTTCTCAGAAGACCGAGTATTTTCATAGTATGTCTTTTTTAACAAACCGTCCAACTGATATTATGCTGATAACTTTTTTAATAAGCAATGATGAATTAAATTCCATAAAAAAATTATAAGTTTTTGCTCCGGTGAGTTTGGACAAAAACACCACAATTATAGAATGTATGTTTGGCATGACAATGGTTATGACCGCCACCAAGAAGAAGAAAAAACTAGTTTTGAATATAAAGTGGATGAAGTTCCTTAGGGCTCTGTTTAGCACAGTGGTGGCGGTCATGACCGCGGTGGTTATGAACTGTCATTCGTGAGTAGGTGTCTTTTCATGGTGGCGGCATAACCGATGTCATACCAAACACACATTTTATGACGGTGGCGTTTTTGTCCAAATTCACCGACCAAAAACGCCGCCCCAAACGAAGCCTAGGTGAGGTCGGGCGGTCAGAAACGAAGATTCATAACCGCCGCGCCAAACGGAGCCTAAGAGGCTGAAATCTGCGGTCCGGGAATTAAGAAGCTGAAATCGCGAAGCTGATGAAGAACTAAAGTAATTAGGAACACAACTTCTGACTCTCTATTTCATCCAAAAAGAACATAAAACTTTGAAATAGTTTGCAAGTTGAGGTCAACACTCGTAATTATTCTTTCTTCCTCAACTCGACTCTCTCTCCCATGTTTATTTATCTTTTATTTTAGAGAGCTTATATATATTTGCAGTCCCTCAATGAAACCCCCAATATAACATTTTTTAATACCTAATAACTCAAAAACACTCCTCTATTCGCAGCCCCTTATCTAACCTAACCCGTCCCTATTCCCTCTGGATATTCCGCCTCTCGCCAAAATTGTGAACTGCGATTCCTGACGCCCGCCGCCGAACTCCACCGCTCCCTCAAAGAAATTATCCTATCACTAATCGTATTCTATCAACATTTTTTTCCTTTCAACTCTTTACCCTTTACTATCCCAACTTCACTCGTATTATTAGAATATTTTCCTTATTAGTATTACTAATAGATTTAGACTTCGTTTGGCACGACGTTTTTTCTCCGGTGACTTTGGACAAAAACGCCACCATCATAGAAAGTATGTTTGGCACGACAACGGTTATGACCGCCGTCAAGAAAAGAAAACTAGTTTTGTTCCTTATGTGAGGGCGGGCGGTCACGAACGACGGTTCATAATCACCGCATTCACGATCACCACCACCGCACCAAACGGAACCTTAATGTTAAAACTATGGCCCCTTGGCTTTTCTCCAACCCTCTACCAACTTCACAATAGGTCACAAGACACTAGCAATCAGTGTTTTAAATGTCGGCCAACATGTCCGACATGTCCTGTTTGAACAGAAAACGACTTGCATAATGAAAATATAAAGGTTATGGCATTTTGCAATATGTCGCCCGACATTTTGGATCAAATCCGCTATGTCGGCCTTAGAATCTTTTGTGATTGAAGAGAAAATATTTATTTTCTGGATTAATCTATTCAATGTTTCATATGTTTTCCTATTCATTCATTTTACATATACTTGTGAGGATATAGAGATACCATAATAGTTAGAAATACTAGGTAATTGCACCCAGTTCAAGTACAAAATGCTGCAGCTAGCATTTTGTCTTAATGCTTACTGGTGGTGAAAAGAGCAGGTGCATAGAAACATACATCCAAAGTTGTTATAACTTATAATATAAATATTTTTAAGGAATCCGACATTTTAAAATGTTCCTGACAGGTCTCCCACATCTAAAAACTCATTCCGACATGTCCCCGACATCCGACATCTGCAACATTGCTACCAAGTATATGATTCCTCACCTCGCTCTATCCTCCAAGGAGGTTCAAATCCACTGCGCACTTACTCTTTTGATATTCAAACTCAAGTTGGTGCTCCACAATTACTGAATTCCACTCTCAACTGATCAAACCTTGCCACTTTCAAATTTGCATTGCTAAGCTGCATCTTCTACTCACAACTAGACATGCACTCTATAGATTTCAATACTTCAAAATCAATTTATTATACTCTATATATTTAGTTGGTTTAGGGATTATGTCAGCATATTTAGTGAATTTTTCATTAATATTTTTATATATTTTTAGCTCACTCTATCTATCATTAGTGGCATTAGTGAGGCTATTCCATCATCATTATGAAATGAATGGACCCTATTATTATTATTATTATTATTTGGTTTGCTTTGAGTAATTTTCAATATATATGGCATGCAATTAAAAGTTAGTATGATATGAATTTGATATTACAAGAGTGTTCTCTCTCTCTCTCTCTCTCTCAAAAGTCTCCTCTTCTTCCAAACACTTATTGTTTATGATCATCCTCAATGTTCTTGATTTTTCTACTTTCCAAGCAGCCTCTCATAAGCCAATAATGTGTGTTCTTCTAATCAAACATGTCAACAAATTTTATAGCACGTCACTCAGAGGTCTCGTCCTTGGCCAATCCTTTCTACTTTTCACCACAACCGGGTTGCATTAGCTCCGTTTGTTTCGGTGGTGGCGTTTTGGAGCGTTGGGAATGGAGGGAGGGGCCAAAAATGACGTTTTGGAGCGTTGAGAATAGAGAATGGAGTTTTACCAAACAAGTTTTTTCAACGTTGGCATCTTTTCCCACCGCCAATGAAGAAAAAACGCCGAAACAAACAGAGCGATTGTTGTGCGCGACTTAAGAGTGACATCATAACAAACCCGTCTATTTTTTCCCTCACAATCAGGTTATGACGCCGCACATCACTTCAAGGGGATATCCTGGCACTATAAAAAAAAGTCACTCTAACAACAAACAATTAGAGAAAAGTCGGCCTAACAACAAACAAATCAAATAGTCAAAAGCTTAGGATGGGGATGATGAGCTCCAATGAGGCACGAAGATTGCATCCACATATATATATATATATATATATATATATATCATAATATCAACAATCATACGTTTAAAATAAATCTTAAATAATAATTTGTCATGAAAACAATTTGAATTTTAATAATTATTATTGTTCTCAAAACTATTTATATGTTATTATAAAATTTAATTTAAATCCAACTTTAAATTTTAACTTTTAAAAATATAACCAAAGCTGACAAATATCCATGAATCAGATAATAATGAATACAATAACTGAATAAAAAATTGATGGAGGTGGAAGGTCCACATAAGTCTATTCTCGTAGGAGGCGGTGATCCGTTACCCGCTCGGACGATCTGAGTCCGCGGATGTGTCTGGATGGTCGTTTCGAGTCAATTTCATATACAACAACAACAATCAAGCCTTTATCCCACCATAGTGGAGTCGGCTATATTGATCCTTTGTCACCATTGCGCCCTATCTTTAATCATAGCCTCACTAATGCCTAAGTACATCATATCTTTCCTTATAGTTTCATTCTAAGTCTTTTTTAGTCTACCCCTCCCCCGTTTAACATGTCTAGTGACTAAACTCTCACAACGCCTAACAGGTGCCTCTAATGGTCTCTTATGTACATGTCCAAACCATCTTAAACGAGCTTATCGCATCTTCTCTACAATTGGCGTCACTCCTGTCTTATCCCTGATACATTCATTCCTAATTTTATCCAGTCTCGTGTGACCACACATCCACCTAAGCATTCTCATCTCCGCAACTCCCATTTTTTGCTCATGTACACCATTCATTGCCCAACACTCGGAACGTAGAGCATTGCTGGCCTAATTGCAGTACAGTAAAACTTGCCTTTAAGTTTTAATGGTACTTTACGATCACATAAGATTCCAGACGTGCCTCTCCACTTCAACCAACCTGCTTGGATTTTATGTATCACATCTTTATCTACACCTCCATCTTTTTGAATTATCGATCCCAGATAGTTAAAGCACACACTGCGGGAAATATCTTGGTCACCCAATTTAATAACGGAGTCATCCGACCTTCTTGCACTACTAAATTTAAGCTCTATATACTCTGTCTTTGTCCTGCTCAACCTAAAACCCTTCTTTTCTAAAGTGTCTCGCCAAGATTCAAGTTTCGCATTTACAACCTCGTGCGTCTCATCGACCAAAACAATATCATCTGCAAATAATAAACACCAAGGTATTGCTTGTTGGATATGTCTGGTGAGCTCATCTAAGATAAGGGTAAAGAGATAAGGGCTTAAAGTTGGCCCTTGATGTAAGCAAACAGCGCTAGGGAATTCTTGTGTTAATCCTCCAGATGTCCTCACCCTGATCACTGAATTTGTATACATATCTTTGATTACGTCAATGTATGGTACATTTACACCATTCTTTTCTAAGACTCTCCACAAGACCTCTCTTGGAACCCTATCATAAGCCTTTTTCAGATCGATAAACAACATATGCAAATTTTTTTGTCTTTCCTGATAGTTGCCAATGAGTCTCCTCAAGAGATGTATAGCTTTCATGAATGACCTCCCTGGCATAAATCCAAATTGATCCTCTGAGATGCTAGTCTCTCGTCTAACTCTTCTCTCTATTACTCATTTTCATAATTTCATAGTATAACTCATTAATTTAATTCTCTTGTAATTGACGCAATTTTGTATATCTCATTTGTTCTTATACAAAGGTACCAAAATATTTTCTTTCCATTGGTCTGACATCCTCTTAGTCTTCAGTATCTTATTGAAGTAACTTGTAAGTCATAAAATTTCTTCCCTCCCTAAGCATTTTCATACTTCAATGGGTATATCGTCTGGCCCAACCGGCTTTCCATTTTTCATCTTCTTCAGAGCGTCATCTATCTCTGATGTTTGAATTTTACGATAAAAAGTTATGTTTCTATACTCCTCTGATTTACTTAACTCTTTCAAGTTCAGTTCATTGTCTTTTCTTTCATTGTATAGTTGATAAAAGTATCTTTTTCATCGCTCCTTAATAGCCACATCAACCGTCAAAATCGTATCTGATTCATCTTTTATACATTTAGGGTTTATTTGGTTGAGCGTTTCGCCGCTCCGTTTGGGGCAAACGCCGACGGAAGGCGGGTAAACAAATGAACCTCCGGCGGCGTTTGCTCCGTTTCCACCCGCCCGCCTTGAGAAACGCCCCCAAAAAGCTCCGTTTGGAGCAGCCACCTCCCCCCTCCAGTTCGAACACTCTGTTTCCATCCGCCGGATCAACCCGCCACCGCCGAACCAAATAAACCCTTAACTTGGCTTAAATCTCTTGTCTTCCTCTCTCTAGCTCGAGCAATTTTATATATATCACGCTCTCCATCTTTGGTATCTAGTCGTTTATAAAATTCTTCATAAACTTGACTTCTTGCTTTGCTTACTGCATTTTTAGCTTCTTTTTTGACGACTTTATACTTTGTCGAGTTTTCATCATTCCTACAAGCATATAATGTTATGTAGCTAACTCTTTTTACTCTCACTTTGTCTTGCACTTCCTTTTTCCACCACCAAGATTCTTTTTGTGGGGGCGCACGACCTTTTAACTCTCCAAGTACGTTCTTTCAATTTATCCTTAAATGAGAAGACATAACTTCTCATATGACACTAGGATCAACATAAGGATCATCAACTAGTTGTTCTAAAACCGCTGCCTTGCAAGCAACCTTTTTTTCTTCTTCAAGTTCCACCATCAAATTTTTGGCAACACTTTTGTCTTTATCTTAAAATTACTATATTTAAATTGCACATACTGTTGGACATGTGTGTCACATCCCTTTGTTTGAGAATAACAAATCACAAATTGTATTTGATCTTGCTTGTCGTGTGTTTATAGTGTGCAGGAACTATAGGTGCAATACTCCACAGGTAGAAAGCAGCTGAAATTAAAAATCTGGAAGAATGCACTACCGCCAGCGTTAGAGCTACCGTCAGGCGCTAGCTCAGGTTCCGTTCGACGAACTGAAAGCTCCGTTCGACGAAATCTGAAGGAAGCTCCGTTCGACAAACGAGGAGCTCCGTTCGACGAATTTGGCTGCGCTCGACGAATTTGTGCTCGACAACTGGGTTCGACGAACTTGAAGCTCCGTTCGACGAAAATTTCGTTCGACAAATTCCGTTCGACGAAAGTTTGTTTTGCCACGCCGCCGACGGTTTCGCAACCGCTACCGCCAGCGCTAGCGCTACCGCCTGGCGCTATCTCAAGTTTATGCACAGCTCCACGCCGCCGACGGTTTCGCAACCGCTCCACACGAACGCTACCGCAGGCACTAGGAGCTACCGCAGGCGCTATCTTCAAGTTCTATAAATTGATGGGCTCTTTCTCGTTTTGGCAATCCATCCCAGAGAGGTTGCAAGTGCCACAATTTCATTGATGTTATGCTGCCGAAGATGGATCTCCCACTAAAAGCTTAAGGAGAATTCTGGAGGAGGATAACGTCACGCTACATCCGAAGGACGATCGCTTCGACCTCGCTTATACTACAGAGATCCTTCAACTCCGACTTCAGAAGATCTCATATAGGGAGTTTTTATTATTGTTATCTTTATTTTTCATTCCATACTTTCTTTGTAACCGTTTAGTTAATTCGCTTTGTGTTGGCGACTAGGTCTGGGTAGGACTTAGGGGGGAATTCGCCTTGTGTTGGCGACTAGTTCTAGGTGATTAGATCTAGGGGCTCGAGGTCATATCCGAGGAAGGATTGGCTAGAGCGGCTTGAGGCCATATCCGGGGAAGGATAGGCTAAAGTCAACCGGTTTGTGGGGATACAAGTCGGTATAGAAAAGGAAAAGATATTTACTTTTGTACGCCTCCGATTTCTAGCGATATTGAAATCAAATTTATGTAAACACCTTTTTTATATAAATACAATCATGTCTCTATTTGTGTTTACTTGATTTCTCTCCTTTGGCGTTATCTCTAAAATATTGGTTACAAAGTTTTCAATTCAAATTACTTTATCTAAATTGTTTATTTCAATTTCTTAATCATAAAACAATTTAGTACTTATTTCTAAACTTGAAAATTATGATATTCTCACAAATTAGCTAAATTGTTATTTTGTCTTTCTCATACTACAAAACAATTTAGTAATTTTCATAACATTATTAAAAAGAATTTTTATTCTCTTATTCACCCCCTCTAAGGGCGCCGTAAGATCCAACACATACAACATCACTAGCCTATGTTGCATTGTCAAACTTTCTCCTGATATGATTTTGCAATCCTTACAAATCTTTTTATCCATTTTGCGAGTCAAAAAATAGTCAATTTGTGACTTATTTTGTCCGCTCATGAACGTAATTAAGTGTTTTTCCCTCTTCATGTAGAACGTATTTGTCACAATTAGCTCATGTGCTATGACAAAGTCTAGAATGGTTGTTCGTTCTTCATTTCTTTCTCCATACCCAAATCCTCCATGAACATCTGTATAATCCGTATTTTTCTTCCCTACATGTCCATTTAAGTCTCTTTCAATGAAAATTTTCTCGCTTTGTGGGATTTCTCTTACCAAATCATCTAAATCTTCCCAAAATTATACTTTAATAGTTTCACTTAATCCTACTTGTGGTGCATAAGCACTAATTACATTAATAGTTTCCTTTCCTACGATTAATTTAAGAGCTAAGATTCTATCATCTTTTCTGCTTACCCCAACAACTTCATCCCTACAAGTAGTATCTACAATAATACCTACTCCATTGCTTGTTTTATCTTTTCCTGTGTACCAGATTTTAAAACCTGAATTATCTAGAAATTTAGCTTTCCCCCTCACCCATTTAGTCTCTTGCAGACATAAAATATTACCTACTTCATTGCTTGTCAATTTCATATATTTATTTTTATTTTTCGAGTTGTATTTGACACCCGATTGGTTCGGATATTATGAGTCGTCCAATTCGAGTGCCCTAGCAGTTATCTTCTTTGTATAGGGGTGAAAGCAACAGTTTGGGGGATCGAGGCTTTGGTTGAAATTCCTGAAACCATCGGTCTTCCTCCCGGCGCGACTCCGAGAGGCCCCCTTGGTGTGACTCCTTAAGGTTCCAGCATTCCCTCGTGCCTCCACCGTAACTCACGATTGCTTCCTCGCCGCTGTCCACGAGTTTCTCCCCCACTGTAACTCCAATTACATCCTCCAGCGGATCGTCTACAACTCCAACCGCAGACCGTCTCTTCCTCCATCAGCAGCCACAACCAGCCCTCCTTCCCAGTCAAACGCCAACCAGCCCTCCTTCGTCGCACGCTCAATTGCATTGCATTTACGGTTAAGGTAATTGCGCATCCGTCACCTGTAAATTTGCCAGGCGTCAAATTGTCGTCCTGCGTCAAAAATCCTAATTATCTGGGCCAAATATCCTTGATGTGAAGCATCAATTGTCTAGTCTAACATAGTAAGAATAAGATATGGGGAAGATGAAATCTAAATGCAGCAATCACAAGCCGATTTAAATGATTGAAATTCAAACAAATAAGAGATAGAACACAAGGGCGCATTAGAATGCAAAACTCAAGTAACTCACCTGGAGACTTCAAAAATATCCAACAAATTGAGAAGTTCCTTGCATTGTCCACGAGACATCTACTGCGCGATCAAAGGCCACACAATGACTGAAGGTGCTTGTCGAACGCCATGTATGATACAAACCTGTCACTTAATGAAAAATGGCATAGTTCATAAGTAACTTGACAAGAAGCAGGATAAATATTGGAGTTAACACAGTATACTGGGACAAGATGAAGACAATATTCTCATTCATTTCTTTTTTTCATTTAACTCAATCCATGAGAGTAAAAGGTGCCAAAACTAAAAATGTTAAGCTCTAGTATGCTACAATTTCAAGTTACAAGCAATGGAGAATTATTTGTTTATCTTTGATGCCCGGTAAACATCTAGATTGACCATGAGTTGCTGTGTAAAAGATTACAGATTCTATGAAAAACAAAAAAATATCGTAAATCCTAAAGCATACATGCATATATATCACACACAGATGATGCATATCTTTGTCTCAGGATTGATATAAATCCCAATCAAAATCAGGTCTTGAGAACACCTCATAATCTGTTTCACCGTCAACAAAGCTGTCGACCGTTTGCAGTCCTTCCAAAATGGATGGCTGGAACCCATCAAACTTGGAAGGTAAAAGTTTATAAAAGAACAACAAGCCAAGAGTAAAAATGGCCTGCAGCTTCATGGAATCTCCCTGGACTGAGAAGAAGATTAGCATCGCCATTAAGAAAAAAATCACACAAAAATGCATGATGCACAGCACCCTATCCATGAGCCGCCCATCATTGCCAGCAGGGAAGCCTCTAACTCTGTACACGAACAAGAAGTTGTATTTGTCAACTATAAATCGATACCCAAAGTAGAAGGCGCCCACTGGAACCACAAGAGGAGAGAACAGAGAATAGATCATGGTCAGGGCAAATACTGTGAGATTGAAAGCATAGTACTGTGCGAAATCGAACATCTGCTTCGGGACATAGAAGCTTCTATTAATCGGGTAGATGGAAAGGTCGCGCCCATCAATGCCGTTCAAAACTGAGCTCTCATGACTCTCAGGCATGAGAGGCAGTCTTAAATTATCAATCTCATTTTTCACTTGACTCTGTTCCGTGGAATAATCCTCATTTTTCTCAGGAACCAGCTGGAGCATGTCGTTCTTGCAAAACTTTCTTAAAATCTTCTTTATCCAAGGTATCGGAGCCAAAAGATCGAACGAAATTCCAAGAAAAGTGCTGGTGATCAGAAATGCAAGAGAAGAAAGGCATGATTTTGACAGGAATGATGCGCTCATATACTGCTCGATTCGCTTGCAATCTTCGCCGTCTAAGTAGCATCTCCCCATTCTCAGCATTGCGCTCTCGAGAGAGGATTCCACCAGAGCGCGCAACAGAATGAGGTTCACCAGGAAGAAGCAGACCATCTTCAACAGTGCCGCTCGCTGCTCCCCGGATACAGTGAGATGTCGCTCAAACTTGGATAGATAGGAAAGTGCTGATGGGATCACAATATACATGCTCACAAATATAAGCAAATTAGGCAAGAACTGGACAATTACGGCGGCAAACCAGTTGGAACCCTCGAGCCAAGCAAACCAAGATTGTGCGCTATCCATGGCTTCAGCATTGATGATTCTGGCAGCACTTTTCATGGCAGTTATCACTGCAAGTGGTGAACTGCAAAAGAGAAGCATGATGACGAGACAAGTGTTCACTGCCGCCCTACGAAGCCCTAATGAGAGCTTGCTCGAGCCCAAATGGTTCCAGTAGATGTCGGTGGCTGGTGGAGCTCTCTGGACTCTCCAATGGCTCCGACCAAGTTGGAGCTCCATTAATGGAAAGAATCTACCTAACGGCTTCTTCTTCTTCTCGGTTCTGAAATCTCGCACTGCCTTGTTTGTGGTGTAGACATCTTTGAAGATCACAAATGCAATCCCTGCACCAGGAGCATTTCCTTCCTTGAAGTCAAGAAGCTTAGATTCCAAGACCAACTTCAGATTACGTAGTTTTCTCAGCCTCTCGTCATCTGTAAAACCCAACATCGACACCGTTGCAGCCCAAATTGATTTTAGTTTTCTCCACATAGGAATGGTGTTTCGTGAGACCGGGCCATTGTTTCTATCATCTGTGACAATTCGGGCATCGGCCCGAGCTTCTAGCAGAGAAATTTCGTTCTGGACTTTGGTCCATTGTGCAGTGAGATCTTCCAGAGAGCAGAGATCGAATGGTGCTATGACTCGGTAAACCTTTCCTGGATAACGATGCTGAAAATACTCTTCCAGAGGAACTTTATCTGCAGCTAGGACTTTAGGTATCCCCTGAACCATGATGGTGAAGATGGCGATGGAATTGGAATTGGGGTCGCTAGGGTTCCCATTGCCATCTCGAAACCTAGTGGTTCTGAGATCATCTTCCATCTTAGATATCCCCAAGTGGGCAATAACGACGACGATAACCATGAGGATGAAGTGAATCCATAGGAGGGACGAACCTGCGGGGATATGGGAGATGGTGGTGCGAGTGAATTGGTCGCCAATCCGGGTATCACCGGCGTAGAGGTTGAGAGGGAGAGCCGAAAAAACGGCGATCGCCGAGAGCGATACAAGGACGATGAAGCTGGAGCGCTCGATGCCGAGAAACTGGGCCGCATCGGCGCCGCAGTGAAGGGCGATCTGAGTAGAAGTGGCATGGTAGACGGAGAGAAGCTTCTTAGCTAGAGCGGACGGACCGGGGATGCCGTGGTCACTGCGGAGCTTGACGAAGAGGAAGAGAAGGAGACAGGAAGCAGCGCCGACTGCGGAGATGTTGAGGAGATACTGGATGTTACCGTACCACACTGCTTGCTCGTCGGCGTCTGGAAATAACGGAGGTGGAGCAGAAAAAGAACCGGTGGAGGCTGGTGGCATAGCAGGTGGGTATGAGATCCGCGTGGTCATCGGATGACCCAGAACGAGAGGAATTCCTTCATGAGGACGAAAACCCTGAGCGAGTGTCAAAGCCGCAGACAAAGGCAGCACGGATCTTATCGAATTGAGGAACTTTCTGCTTCTCTCGCTCTGCTCTCTAATAAAAGTCTAACCCTAATTCCGATCGAAGAGGAGCATCGGGCAATGGCAGGTGGGTAACACGATACGAAGACAGGCATATATCTATACTAATATTAAAAGGCAATTCTTGGTTGCTATAGTGCCCATGTCGCCGGGTTACATACGTCATCCCCACTTTACCCCCCGCCACTTTACGACTCCAGGCATCCTTCGACGCGCTGGCAGCGATGCAGGGCGGCAGCGTCGTCGGCGTCTCCTCTCGCCGCGTGTCCTCCCACCGCCGCTCTCGCCGCTGCGCCCTTATATCCTAGGTCTTCCGCGTGTCCTCCCACCGCCGCTCTTCCGCGTGATGATATCCTAGGTCGTGTTTCTCTTGCGATCTCTCCTCTTCCGTCTCCATTTCTTCCCCCAAACTCGCCCCAAACTTCCCCCAAATCCATCCAGGGCATCGCCGCCGCTTCTTCTTCCCCTTCTCCTCCTCCACCGCCGCCACAGAGGATATGTCGCCGTCGCCGTCGTCGTCGCCGTCGCCGGTGGAAGTCAAGAGTTTGATGGACTTCGCTCCGTCTCTGCCGTTTGTCCTCCACTCACAAGTGCCAAATGTGCTTCTGAAGAATCGCCTCCTCTACAGGGTATTTATCGATTCCCTATTATATTGATCCTAAAATCTCTTTTGAGTACAAATTTGTGTTCTCCATCATCGACGATTGGGGTGCAGCAAAGCAGGGGAGGGATCTGCTGCAAACGTGATTTCGTGCCCTAACTTCACTACGCTACATCCATCATAGCAGGCACTACTTCAATTCCTTCATCCTCTTCCCTCCCACAGCTATTGAATTGCATTTTAGTTTGGAATTTCATTCTAATTTTGTAGTCCAAACTCATCACTGGTAAGCGTTCTGTTTTCATTTCCCATTTCTATCTTTGCCGTATCTCGCCGCTAATCCCTCTCCATCGCAGTTCGGCCTGTCCGCCGAAAGCCATCGCAGCTGCCTCTTCGTCCAAGCTCATCACTGGTAAGCCTTTTATTTTGATTTTCCATTTCTATCTATGTCGTATTCCTTTGGATTTTCTGTTAATCCCCGTCCTGCCATCGCCGGTGCCTTCAACAGTACCTCATGTTCCCATTTCCTTCAACACTGCCTCATCACTGGTACTGAGCTTTTGATTTGCTGTTGGTTTTTATGTTGTTGTGTTCAATTCCTCTAATAATCTACTTCATTTGTAAATTCCCCTGACTTATTTTGGGCTACACCATGTTGCTTCTAACTGATCTGCTCAAACTGACAGAAATATGTTGAGTTGCTTTCATGGTCATGCTTTAACATCTAATAATCTACTTCAGTTTATTTTTCCTCGCACCTTTTTGAACCGTAGGAATCATGCCGCAACCTACAACAGGCATTTGATGTTGGGAGTTGTTTCAAATAGTTTCCCTAAACACATATTTTCTTTGAGAAATCGTAAATAAGCATGATTAGGCGATATGTATTTTCACTCTATCTCAAATAATTTTAATGACATAAAATTTTCCTGAATAACTTCCTTCTCCCACTCAATCAGCAATAGCTTGAAAACAAAATAAAAGTTTTAAATCATCTGATTCTACCATGCTGGCTTCAAAACATCGGTTACTAATGTAATAGGTTATTATTGAGCATTTAACCCCAATTTTGAATCAGCTTCAGTAATATACCAATCTTCATGCTACAAGAGGATAGGGCATCAAATCCTGTTGTTCTCTCAGCCGCATGTTACTTTGCGGCTAACAAAACAAAGGGCTGGCATAATTATTTTTCCCATATGCAATCCTGTTGTTCTGTCAGTCCTTCAAACTTGATCACCACTCAAAAGAGATACAATATTGGTTAATTCAGATAAATTTCGATTTTAATCTATTGGGTAAGTTTCATATCAATGCCTACAAATATTTCCTCATGTGTAGAATATTTCGGCATGTAATAATGGGGAGCCCTCTCTGACATTAAATCAATTGCTTAGAATGCATAAATTCTGCCATGTTATACTCAATAGTAGCATAATAAACTGCACATATTGCATGAACTTTGCTTTGGATAAAGATGCTTACAAATTTCTTTTAAATTTATTACTTAATTTGTTTTCACATTTGGTAAATAAAACCTATCCTTTAGTCTCTTCGGTTTTCCCTTTTGTGCCACCATTGTTTCTCTCAGAGAATTAGAAAAAATCTCCTTTGAATAATTTATTTTTTGGGGTGGATTTTGGGTGTTTAATTCAATTTTCTACTCACATGCACATTCTTTGATTCCTCATGGTCAAATATCAAGCTGTTTGAAATAATTAATGAAGCATATTTCATGGTTGTCTTACAAAAGAAGAGTACTGTTTGATAAATAGCCAAAATTTTTAATATTACTGAACAGTGTTATATGATTACCGTATTTGGTGATATTTGGTGTCTTCAAATCTGTATGCATTGCCTAAATTTTTTTGTAATATCAAGTTTTCTGTAATATCCAGAAGGACATTTACGACTTCCTCGGCTCCAGTCAGTCAAGGGTTTCCTGGTAATTAAATAAGTTTAATAGACTTGCGTCTTTTGCGCTTAATTTACATAATGTGCTCCTCCACTTATGACATCTTTGTTGTAAAGTAGATACATATTTTCTAATAGCTTATACTTGAATATTTTAGTATGTTCAGTTATACATTCCATTCTGTTTTTGTATGCTCATCACATTATTAGATCTCTCTATATATACTCTAATTTTTAATGATGCAAAACATACTATGCTGATTAAGACCGTCATTTCATTTCTGCACTAACTATATTGATTATTATTATCATGACATGTTGCAAAGGGTGAATATAAAAACTTTTGAAAAGCTGCAGCTCCACTTTTTCGTGTCATTTCCATGATGCGAACAGGAAGAAAGTCTTGGCCTCATGAATGTTGAGAGCGCATGAGGGGACATAGGGGCAGGCCTATGTTATAAATATTTATGTTCTGTAAATAGAATGGACGCTGAAGCTATGTCTGACTATTGAAAGTGTTCGGAATATTCATCATCAACTTCCAAGTTAAACTAGATGCTCTGTTTCTATGATATCTACAATTCCGACTTGAATTTTTTTATTTTACTTTCCCGTCAGGTTGGTTTGTGATTGTTGAAGTAATATGTGTGTTCTAATTTCTGAATTATGCCGGCCATCTTCTCCTGCTGGTTTTTAGCTTGAATGGCCTCAACAAATGCATGATGATCAGCCAAACATATGCTCATTTCTGCTTTTTAGTATGTTCTAATTTTTAGCTATATCTGTGGGGGTTCTCTCTCTCCTTCCCTCCCTTTCCTCACACACCCGCATAATGTTTTCCATATTTCTACACCAATATTATGACTACGAAATTGTTTAATAATCATTTTTTGATGCAATTACTTTGTGCCTGTGCAACTTGAGAGATTTGTTAACGTGGCAACTGTTTCTTTACTACAAACATGATTTATCACTCCCTACTCGACCTCTCCATCAGAAATCCTTCGTTTCTCAAAAAAAGAATTTGGGGTGACCCAACTTTTATAAATGTTAAAGTGATTGCCACATGTTTTTTAAACATATTCGGAATTGCCTCTACTATCTCCTCTCTGCTATGATTTAATTTCTCAACTTTGTAATTATTACTCTTCTTCCTTAACTGCATTGCGTGAAGAATTTAATTTTTTTCCTTCCGCCTGAAGTGCACTGCATGAACAATCACCCCATAACATTGGTGTCCCATGTGGACTGTTGTATAGATAAAAGTTGAACAACTGGTAGCATCTGACGACAATAGATTGGGATATAAATATTTGTTAACCATATTCTGGATTTCTTTCAGGTGTTCACAGTTCTGTTGGAGTTTTTTGGTGTTAACATTGCACTTCCCCGGTAAACTCCTCCGCACTTCTCCTTCGCCATACGGCCGGTAAAGACCGTAATTTCCTGCACGATTTAAAATCCCTAATGTGCTGCAGGTTTAAAACGCCTTACTCGGCCTCTCCATCAGAAATCCTTCGTTTCTCAAAAAAAGAATTTGAGGTGACCCAACTTTTATAAATGTTAAAGTGATTGCCACATGTTTTTTAAACATATTCGGAATTGCCTTTACTATCTCCTCTCTGCTATGATTTAATTTCTCAACTTTTTAATTATTACTCTTCTTCCTTAATTGCATTGCGTGAAGAATTTAATTTTTTTCCTTCCGCCTGAAGTGCACTGCATGAACAATCACCCCATAACATTGGTGTCCCATGTGGACTGTTGTATAGATAGAAGTTGAACAACTGGTAGCATCTGACGACAATAGATTGGGATATATGATGTTTTTGTTGTTCTTCCATGCTTCTCAGCATCCTTATTAATGAATAGGATATCCTTTTTTACTATTGAATAGGATATATACATCACAATGAGTTGCGAGAGAGTGCAAGGAGAACTTCTGCTACATGCAGATTGTGATGTGGACCATGCTACTGGGAGAATATCCCAGGTGACTGACCAACACGGTCAAATATACCGTGAAAATGCTCGAGATCGTATGCGACAATGGCGCGCGCAAATGACAGAAGAGCAACGTGCAACACAACGAGCACGAAACCGAATCAATGCACAGGCGAGGATAGCACGGATGACGGAAGAGCAGCGCGCAACACAACGAGCACGAAACCGAACCAGCGCACAAGCAAGGAGAGCACGCATGTCTGAACAACATCGTGCAAGCAGGCAACGTGAGCTACATGAGCAACATGACCTCTCTGCTGTTGTTTCTCCATCGACGATAGATATGTCTTTGCAAACAGAGCCTACACCACAGAGCCAACTACCCCAACAACCCCATCCTCTGCAATTTCAAGAAAGAACATTCTATCATCGGAATGCCGAACATACCCCTACTGCTACAACACCAGTCACCATGACTGAACATAATCGTGGGAACATTGCATGGGGTAATCTCATAACCACATTCGGAAGTTACTTTTTCTACTCTTCATGTCATTTTATATGAGTTTTTCCTCTCCATTTATTGAATCTCGAAGCCACATACGCGGAAAATGGGGTCGTGCACAGATATTCCTTATGTGACATACGTTCTTCATCCCTACATCGGTCCAGAGCCACATCATACGCTGGTGCAACATCAAATCAAGCCGATACATCATCGACACGAAATATTTGCTCAACATCACACCATTTTCTAGAATCACTGCCAACACAAGTTCCACCCACGAACCAACATCAATTGATAATTGCACCAGGTATAGTCACACAGTCGTTACTTTCTAAACTTCTCATGCCACTTTGTTTGATTTCTCTCTGTCATTATGTTCAATGTCAAAGCCTCATACGCTGAAAATGGGGTCGTCATCAACGATGCCTTATGTGACATGCCTTCGAACCAACACCAATCAACAATTGCAGAAGGTATATTCACACTGTCACTATTCAGCCACATGTTCTCCAAGTTCACTCTATATTTCTCTTTATGTACAACAACGTCATTTAATGATCTCAACATCTTCAACTGTAACTTCCAGACTCTGCTACAAACCACCCTCAACAACTAGACACGACAGATGATGAAAGCATGGAATCTAACACATACAGGAATACTCATAGTACTTCGCGTAGAAGTTATCGGACCTCATACCATAATATAGCTCGAACCTCTCATATAATCCAACAAATTACATATTTGCAACTCCAGCAGCCTTATATCTGTCGTTACTGCGGCGCAAAGTTGTTTGGCGGAGAAACACAAACAATGTGTTGCAATAATGGAAGAACAATTATTCCAGATATACCAACTCCAGCAGATCTACGTGCTATGTTCACTGAAACCTCTGCCGAATGCCAAACGTTTAGAAAAAATGTTCGCTCATACAATCATGTTTTCGCTTTTACCTCCATGGGTGTTACTTTAGATGAAGCTTTACTAACGAAGCATCAAGGAATCTACACATTTCGAGCTCATGGTGCAATATATCATCGAATTGGAACTTTACTACCTCCTCTAAACAGAAGACCAAGATATTTACAATTATTTATTTATGATACCGATCATGAAATTGACTATCGGCTGCAAGAAAATGCAGATTTGCATCGCGTACTACTTGAAAAAATAACATCCATCTTAAATACACACAACCCATTCGTATCAATGTTTCGCCAAATTGCCCGACGACCTGATATTCCAAATTGCAAGTTGCTGATTAAAGAACGATCGTCTGCAGAACTTCAATACACATTACCAACGGCTTCGCAGGTTGCAGCTATAATTGTTGGTGCCGAAGAATATATGGAATCAAACGAAAGAAATATTGTTGTAGAAAGTACTGAGGGTCACTTGGTAACTATTCCAGAATTTACTGGATATTATGATCCATTACAATATCCATTGTTACTCCCTTGCGGAACATATGGTTGGTATGCTGAATATAGAGGACTTAATAACCGTCACGTTAGTTGTTGTGACTACTACTCATACGTTCTCCAGGTTCTTCATTTCACCACATTCTTGCACCAGTTATATATGTACACACACATCCTCTTTTACTCAATATTTCATCTTGCAGATTCGTTCTCCAATTCAATCACTACTTTTGCATGGATGTCGTTTGTTACAACAATATGTTGTTGACAATTACATTAAAGTTGAAACGCAAAAATTGCATTGGATAAAAAACAATCAAAAAAATATTCGCGCAGAACTCTACAACGGATTGAAAGGCTATTTAAACGCCGGAGAAAACAATGCTGGTATAACATTTAGCTTCCACATATGTTTTAAATATATATGTTCTCAATAGCTCACTTCACATTGTTCGACTTTCTCCCAGCAAATGTTGGTCGACGTGTTATACTGCCATCATCCTTTGTTGGAAGCCCAAGAGATATGTATCAAAGGTATCAAGACGCAATGGCGATTGTGCAGCATTATGGAAGACCATATATATTTTTAACAATGACCTGTAATTCTTCGTGGCAAGAGATTACTGCTGAGCTTTTTGAAGGTCAAACTCCACAAGACCGGCCTGATTTAGTAACTCGAAATTTTCGTGCTAAATACGAAAAATTAAAAAATGATATATTCCATAAACATGTCTTGGGCAAAACAATCAGCCATGTCCATGTAATTGAATTTCAAAAGAGAGGTTTGCCACATGTGCATATGCTGGTGATGTTTGATGAAAATGACAAGCTAAGCACTCCAGACGACTATGACATGATTGTTAGGGCTGAAATTCCTTCAATTTCAAGCGAGCCAGAATTATACAATGCAGTAATACACCATATGGTACATGGTCCATGCGGACACATTAATCATAATGCTCCTTGCATGAAACATGGTGATTGCAACAAAGGATATCCAAAATCTTTTGCCGAACATACAATTCAAGGAACTGACTCCTACCCAATTTATCGACGGCGCAATGACGGAAGATCGATTGCTTTAAGACGCAGCGGAGATTTTCCGGTTGACAATCGTTGGATTGTTCCGTACAATCCATGACTTTTATTAAAATATGACTGTCACATTAATGTTGAAGTATGCAGTAGTATTAAAAGTATTAAATACTTATACAAATACATTCACAAAGGTGCAGATTGTATTTCATTTCAGTTACAACCACTTCCAGATTACAACGAGCTTGCTCAATGTGTTAACGGGCGCTGGATATGTCCCCAGGAGGCATGTTGGAAACTATTCAAGTTTCACATGACTCAGATATATCCGTCAGTCGTGCGTTTACAGGTTCATTTGCCAAACAAACATCAACTGCAATTTCGCACACACGAGTCTATTACTGCCGTCCTGTCAAATGAGCGCAATTCGAGGACAATGCTCACAGAATTTTTCAATGCGTACAATTATGACCAAGAAGTACAACAGTACCTTTACAAAGAATTTCCTAAACACTATAGATGGAATTCCACTTCAAGAACATGGATTAAAAGAAGAAAGAAGCAGAAAGTTATTGGACGAATTTACTCTGTCTACCCTACAGAAGGAGAAAGATTTTATTTACGTCTTCTACTAAATCATGTTCGAGGGCCAAAATCATTTGATTATCTTCTAACAGTAGGCGGTATCTACCACTCCACTTTCAAAGAAGCTGCTGAACGATACGGTTTGCTTGAAAGAGACGACAACATCCGAGATTGCTTACAAGAAGCTCGCCAATTTAGAATGCCTTCGGCACTACGGACTCTTTTCACAACTATTTTGATGTATTGCCAACCAACGGATGTCAGGGAACTGTGGAACGAAAACTACACTTCAATGACTGAAGATTACATCTGGCCAAGACCAATGAACGATATATATGTTAGAAACAAGTTTCTTCATGAGATCAATTATATTCTTCAACAACATAATAAAACAATCACTGATTTTGATCTCCCACAAATCAGTTCTGTCTATGACGACATGAGCGAGTACTCCAGTTTAATAGAACATGAAGTATTGATTGCTATATCAGAATCAGACTTAAATTCACTTGCACTACTGAATGTCTACCAAAGATATGCATTTTATGTCATCACTGAAGCAATTCAGTGTAAACAAAGTTGTATTTTCTTTGTTGATGGACCCGGAGGCACTGTTAAAACATTTTTATATCGTTGTTTGCTTGCAAATATGCGAAAAAATGGACATATTATTTTAGCCACAGCTTCATCTGGAATTGCAGTCACTCTTCTTCCAGGTGGTACGACAGCGCATTTGCGATTCAAAATTCCAATTCCATTTCACCCTACATCATACTGTAACTTTGGCAAACTATCAGATATCCATAAACTATTGGAGCGCTGCTCAGCGATAATTTGGGATGAAGCTCCAATGACGCATAGACAAGCATTTGAAGCAGTTGACTGCTCAATGAGAGATGTTCTTGGAGTAGACCAGCCTTTCAGTGGTAAAATTATAATAATAGGCGGAGATTTTCGCCAAATTGCACCTGTTGTTGTTAATGGAACTAAGTCACAAATTATCAGTGCAAGCATCGTCGAATCACCTTTGTGGTCAACCGTAAGAGTGCTTTCTTTAACTGAAAATATGAGGGCCTCAACTGATCAGCATTTCTCAAATTTCTTGTTGCGCGTTGGTGATGGTTGCGAACTTACGATTGAAGATGAAATGATAAAAATCCCAGATGCTATGATTATTCCTTGGGAAGGGGATCACTCCATAGATGTGTTAATTAATTCAGTCTTCTTCGATATCGATACTCATATGCACAGTTCAGATTATCTTGAAAATAAGGCATTGCTAACTCCATTAAATCAGGATGTCAATCATTTAAATGAGAAATGTCTTGCATTATTTCCGGGAGAAGAAGTAACATACTATTCATTTGACTCTGTGAATGATGACAGATACAATTTATACCCACAAGAGTTTTTGAACAGTTTATCACCAGGAAATCTCCCCCCGCACAAACTAACTTTAAAGAAAGGCGTACCTGTTATGCTACTTCGAAATTTAAATCCCACAACATGGTTGTGCAATGGTTCACGTCTTCTGTGTCGTCAATTCACAAGAAATATCATTGAAGCAGAAATTCTCACAGGAGAACATAGAGGACAAACGGTATTTCTTCCGCGTATACCTCTAAAAAATGTTGAAGATTCAAAGATGCCTTTTGAACTTACTCGGAAACAATTTCCGATTCGGGTTAGCTTTCCATTAACAATCAATAAATCACAGGTGCAGACTTTGAGAACAGTTGGCATCTACTTGCCCACTCATGTTTTTAGTCACGGTCAACTTTATGTCGCTTTATCGAGAGGAATGTCTTCATCAAGTACTAGACTTCTAATTAAAAAAGGATCAGTCAATTCTCAGCATGGCACATACACCAAAAATGTTGTCTTTAAGGAACTTCTCATGAAAACACATCTTCAGGTTCATAGCCATTCCTCACATAATAATCGTTTTGATCTTCAGGCTTCACACTTATAGTTTTCACTGGTTTCGCAGAACATTTGAAAGACCTCTGCTTTCATTCAAATGCTAATCTTATGTCTCTCGCCACGGGTACCTTCCCATCCCTCTTTGCTCAACAATTCCTGTTAAATCATTACAGATTTGTATTTATGTTTTTTACTGATTTTTCCATTGCTTATTGTGCTCAGTGATTCACAGAATCCTACGGTTCTTCTCTCCAGTTAATTTCAGCTCTTGCTTATCTAACAAAACAACCGCTGCGCTCAGGTTATTCCAGCTACGGCATCCGCTGCGCTGCACCTGAATTATTCAAAAATGTGAAATTGTTTGTTTTTAAAAACGCTTTCATCTGTAATTTTTAATATACCTATTTCAACTTGCAGGTCTATTCAAGCAACTGGGCAGATGCTGATCAACTAAGAAGGAATTAGAAGACATAAGGAATAAAGTGAGCTCCTCTTTGCTTTTTCAGACTTCCTCATCATATTGCTGTTAAAATCATAGATTGCTGATATAAATTCATATGATGCTGCTCCTGCTGCTTGATGACTGCCTGTGATATTAGTGTTATTTATTGTACAACTTTAATTTCATGCAGCGCCTTCCTATTTGTTTCTCTACAGTGTTGCCCAAAGTATTAGAAATATAAGCTACACAAATCATCTTAAATAATTTTCATTCATGTTACAATGGAGGAATATGATGAGCACTTCATTTTTCGTGCCAGTTAACCGGCAGCTAAAGCACGACAGCAAAATGCGTCCAGCCATCCGTCTCAGTCCACCTACTTCACATCTTTGTGCTGATGGTTGTCATGGACGCATGACATTAGTTTCTGGATCAGTACATGCATCAGAACAGGCGCCTATATCATCACATCCACTCGCAGCATCAGCGTCTGTTCGTCCCTTACGCGATTGGACCCCTTTACAACCATCCGCCCGAGGGCCTCCTTCTACACGCATTCGGCGGCGCCATCTGCTTCTTTATCTCCGGGATGACGGCGCAGACGGCTGTGTTTTTCTTTTGCTTTGCTGTGATCAGAACCGTCGACGATCAGTGCGGGCTTTGGCTCCCCAGCAACGTCTTCCACATCTTCTTCGAGAAGGACCAGAACAACATGGCCTACCGTGACATTGCCCATCACCTCCAGGGCGCAAAGTATAATTACTCTCAGCCTTTCTTCTCGGTGTGGAATCGAGTGTTGTGGGCCCACATGTCCTATATGTTAGTTCCCCGTGAAGAAGCCAGGTTTGAGCTGCAACCGTCGAAGAATTAGGTTCGACTTTAATCGAAGAACACGCCTGCAGATGATGATGATGTTTATATGAAAGGGAGTTCTCTTTTGCTGATCAATCCGCCCACTTACTCTTTATTGTTTCTCTATGTAGTCTGATTATGTATTACAATGGTTTTGCACAACTCTTTACAGCAAAGTCATCATGGTATTATTGGATCTGTAGGATCGGAGGTTTTAAAATTTCTTAACTATCGATGCTGATTGTGCAAAGTTTCTACTATATTTGTTCTTTCTCTCTCTCCCTGTGCTGATTAAGTGCCTGCATGGTTGTGAATGTTTGAATAAAAGGCAAGATTTGGGCAGCTGTGTTTATATTGCTTCAAATTGATGATTACTTCATATTAGTTGATAGCACACGAGTTACCTGCTGCTATGTACGTTCTCTAAAATATATGCATGTATCATTGACTCTTTGTTTTATTTTTAATCTACTTTATACATACAATATTCATTTCTGACATAGCCGATGCTAAAATAGAGCAACACCAATGACATAACGACAGTTTTCTTTTTCGGTAATTCTTCAACGGAGAAGAGAATGTTCGAATGAAATCATTTTCCTTGGGGATATACAATTTCTGCTGCTACAATGATATCATCATTCAACTCTAACAATCAATACACAATCTGTATGGTCTCACTATTAAACTCATTAGAACCATACTGAGAACGTGCAGTACTTCTGAGCATGTTCTCCGCACATTCTCCGCACGTGCTTCGCCCGTGCTTAAATGATTGAAAATATATTAATACGAGCATATTCGCACGGGCTACACCCGTGCTCGATGCTCTTCGCTTCGACAGTACCCTAGCATCGACAGTACCTCCGCCCAAATTCGCCCGCTCTAGGACGCTCGACGGATTGACATTGCATTGGTGGCCCCGTTGCCCCACGCGGCGTTACCCCCGCCTCGACAGAGTTTGGACACAACGGCGCTCCCGCCGCTCGCGAACCCCGGCGCGCAAGACAAAATCGTACGGGGGAAATACCGGGGTTCGCGAGCGGCGGGAGCGTCGTTGTGTCCAAAATCTGTCGAGGCGGGGGTACCGCCGCGTGGGGCAACGGGGCCGCCAATGCAATGTCAATCTGTCGAGCGTCCTAGAGCGGGCGAGTTTGGGCGGAGGTACCGTCGATGCTAGGGTACTGTCGAAGCGAAGAGCATCGAGCACGGGCATAGCCCGTGCGAAGATGCTCGTATATATATATATATATATATATATATATATATATATATATATATTTAATAGAAATGTAGTAATTCACCTTAATATTTTAATTTCCAAGTACTTGTATTAGTGTGCTATAAGAACTGGCACAGTTCCTACTTCCTATATGTGCACAGCGCCTTAATATTTTATAGAGCGATGTTAAAGGCAGGTCAGTTTTGATTATATGCAGGCCACAGTTTTTTAAAATGATCGTTGTTAAACGTAGGCCGATTTTAGCTATATGCAGTGTTGAAACCGTCAATCGGTCTCTGAGTTCGGACCCACAGGGGGTGTAGCCTGCGCCTACTTCTCCCTCACTAAACTCTCCTGACCGAGGATGGAAAATCTGGAACAGACCCAAAGCTGTAGCGAGGAGGTCCCGCCACACACCCGGAAGATCTTAGAGAGCTTCCCCTCCCAAACCAATGCTCAGTCGGGCACCTTGGAGGGCACTAGCAGCCAACTCCGAAAATTGCCTGGAGGAGAGAGCTCAAAAGATCTGTTCTCCTCCAAGGTGCCTTTAAGGGTCTATTTATAGATTTTCTAGTTTTGGGCTGCAAATAGCGTAAATCCGCCTTTTGGTTTTACTAATCGCACCCCAAACTGGTCTGCTAACAGCCTAACTCCGGTGTTCTGGAGGGCTATTGGCAGCCCACAAGGGGGCATTTAGGTAATTTTCCCCTCAAAGCCCTCTGGGCGAGTGGTCCATGAAGGCACCACTCGCTAGGCTCCTTGCCCATCACAGTTCGTCGGGCGAATGGCTCATGAGGTCATCATTCGCCAGGTGCTCGACTCGCTCGATGGGCGAGATCTTAGGCGCTCTCGCCTATCTGTCATGACGCTATGCGAGTGGCCCGCGAGTGCGGGCCCCACTTGCCCAAGAGCCCCTGGACTCCCCTTCTGCTCCTTGACCCTCCACGGGGTCTTTGGGACCCACTCGATGAACATGAGGTTGTACATGCAGGCCACAGTTTTTTAAACAACAGATATCATTTTTTCTTTTAAAACTTCATGAAAAATTATTCGAGTAGTTTAATACTTTATGTATTATGTGTTTTTTCCTTCCATGCAACCGTGTCCCCAAGGAGATTACTCGTTTGTCCGAGTCCGATGTGTTTTTAAATTACAACTGGTCTAAAGCTATTCATGGGTATTTGCGATGGCGACGGCGACGATGGCGACGATCACGGCGTCGTCGACGATGGCGGCGATGCTGAGGATCGCGACGTCGTCGGCGATGGCGGCGATGGCGGCGATGGCGGCGATACCGACGATCGCGACGTCGTCGGCGATGGCGACGATGATAGTATTTAACATCACCCTTATATTTATGTGATAGTATTTCAATTATAATATTCAGCACGTTCCTACGTGTTTCCCCCGTCTATTTTCGCTAGCACAATTTTTCGTGCATGATTGATGTACAACCCTGTATTCGCCGAGTGGGCCCCCGAGGCCCAAAATATTTTTAGGCCCAATATTTCCAAAGGGCGCGACCCCGGGAGGAGGAGGGGTGAGCATTTGGAGGGAGTCGAGTCTGAGGGGCGCATCCCAGGACTGTTCCCTTGTGGGGGCGAGCTGGGAGGGCCGGGAGGCCTCCGGCTCGCCCAGAGCCTTGTGGGGGCGAGCCGGGAGGGCCGGGAGGCCTCCAGCTCCCCAGACCCTTGTGGGGGCGAGCCGGGAGGGCCGGGAGGCCTCCGGCTCACCCAGACCCTTGTGGGGGCGAGCTGGGAGGGCCGGGAGGCCTCCGGCTCGCCCAGAGCCTTGTGGGGGCGAGCTGGGAGGGACGGGAGGCCTCCGGCTCGCCCAAAGCCTTGTGGGGGCGAGCTGGGAGGGCCGGGTGGCCTCCGGCTCGCCCAGAACCTTGTGGGGGCGAGCTGGGAGGGCCGGGAGGCCTCCGGCTCGCCCAGACCCTTGTGGGGGCGAGCTGGGAGGGTCGGGAGGCCTCCGGCTCGCCCAGACCCTTGTGGGGGCGAGCTGGGAGGGCCGGGAGGCCTCCGACTCGCCCAGAGCCTTGTGGGGGCAAGCTGGGAGGGCCGGGAGGCCTCCGGCTCGCCCAGACTCTTGTGGGGGCGAGCTGGGAGGGCCGGGAGGCCTCCGTCTCGCCCAGAGCCTTGTGGGGGCGAGCTGGGAGGGCCAGGAGGCCTCCGGCTCACCCAGACTCTTGTGGGGGCGAGCTGGGAGGGTCGGGAGGCCTCCGGCTCGCCCAGACCCTTGTGGGGGCGAGCTGGGAGGGCCGGGAGGCCTCCGGCTCGCCCAGAACCTTGTGGGGGCGAGCTGGGAGGGCCGGGAGGCCTCCGGCTCGCCCAGACCCTTGTGGGGGCGAGCTGGGAGGGCCGGGAGGCCTCCGGCTCGCCCAGAACCTTGTGGGGGCGAGCTGGGAGGGCCGGGAGGCCTCCGGCTCGCCCAGACCCTTGTGGGGGTGAACTGGGAGAGCCCGGAGGCCTCCGGTTCGCCCAGAGCCTTGTGGGGTCTAGCCGGGAGGGCCGGGAGGCCTCCGGCTCACCCAGACCCTTGTGGGGGCGAGCTGGGAGGGCCGGGAGGCCTCCGGCTCGCCCAGAACCTTGTGGGGGCGAGCTGGGAGGGCCGGGAGGCCTCCGGCTCGCCCAGACCCTTGTGGGGGCGAGCTGGGAGGGCCGGGAGGCCTCCGACTCGCCCAGAGCCTTGTGGGGGCGAGCCGGGAGGGCCGGGAGGCCTCCGGCTCACCCAGACCCTTGTGGGGGCGAGCTGGGAGGGCCGGGAGGCCTCCGGCTCACCCAGACCCTTATGGGGGCGAGCTGGGAGGGCTGGGAGGCCTCCGGCTCGCCCAGAGCGTTGTGGGGGCGAGCTGGGAGGGCCAGGAGGCCTCCGGCTCGCCCAGATTCTTGTCGGGGCGAGCCGGGGAGGCCGGGAGGCCTCCGGCTCGCCCAGCTCCAAGCCGGGGAGGCCGGGGAGGCCTCTGGCTCGCCCAGCAGCAGGGGACGAGCTCCACTCGCCCCTACTCCCTAGTCCTACAGCCAGGAGGGGTGTCTAAATGCACCCCAGCGAGACCTCACCAGGAGGGATGTCTAAACGCACTCCAACGTGGGGGCGAGCCGGGGAGGCCGGGAGACCTCCGGCTCGCCCAGAGCCTTGTGGGGGCGAGCCGGGGAGGCCGGGAGGCCTCCGGCTCGCCCAGCTCCAAGCTGGGTAGGCGGTCTGCGTTTAGCGCCCAAGAGTAGCGGGATTTGGCTATTCGCAGTCCAGTTTTGGTTATTCGCAGTCCAAGAGCAGCTGGGTTTGGCTATCTGTAGCCCAGTTCAAGGGTATTTTGGTAATCTGGCAGACCAGTTTTCGGCTATTTGCAGCCCAACTTCAGAAATCCTATAAATAGGACCAAGGGGGCACCATTTGAGGGGATCTGATTTTAGGCTAGCTCTCTCCCTCTCTCTCCCTCCCCAAGTCTCTCTAGTGGGTGAGGAGAGCCTCCAGTGGTGCCCAAACTTAGTAGTGGCTTGGGAGGGGAAGTTCCTTGGGAACTTCTGGGTATGTGGCGGGACCTCCCCACTAAGACCTTGGTCCAGTTCCTAGTTCCAACACCTTCAACCTAGAGCTCTCCCTTGGGATGAGTAAGGATTGGTCGCCCCTCGGCTAGCTGAGGGCCCCGAACTCCACTGAGACTAAGTCTTGTTCGCAAGTCTCGGTTTCAACACATGGTGCGGTGAGCGTGGAGTGTGACCGATTCAAGAAACTCTCAAGATGAGCTCCATGGCTGGAGGTGGAGGATCCGACCCAGGTCGCTCACAACCCCCGGTGGATGGAGCGACGTTGGAGATATTTGAAAATTTCAGGCAAGAGATCCTGCAGACCTTGCAGCTAACTTTCGCCACGATAGGCGAAAGCATGGGAGGAGGTGGTCTGGAGGTCTCGCCCCAGCAAGTAGGTGAGAGCCCTCCAGGCCAGCAGCCCGGGAAGGAGGTACCAGTGGGGGGGAGTGGGGAGGCATTCGGCCCCCACTCGCTCAGTCCCCTAGGAGGGGGTGAGTGGGGAGGTCCCAGACCCCCACTCGCCCAGCCCCAAGGGGGCGAGTGGGGAGGTCCCAGACCCCCACTCGCCCAGCCCCATGGGGGCGAGTGGGGAGGTCCCAGACCCCCACTCGCCCAGCCCCAAGGGGGTGAGTGGGGAGGTCCCAGACCCCCACTCCCCCAGCCCCAAGAGGGCGAGTGGGGAGGTGTCAAACCCCATCTCGCCCAGCCCGAAAGGGGGGCGAGCATAGGAAGTCCTTTGTGTGAGCTGATCCTCTCGGCCCCGGTTCCAGAGGGGTTCGGAAGGATGGAGATGTCCCACTACTCTGGCACGGATGACCCCGTCCTGCACCTGCAGTGGTTTGAGGACATGGTCTCCATTAGGCCCATAACGGACGCTTTCAAGTGTCGACTCTTCGCGATAACTCTGAAAGAGAAGGCTAGAGATTGGTTCCACCAGCTCCCTGCGGGATCCATCTATGCCTTCGAAGACTTACACCGAGTTTTCCTGCTACGCTTCTCGACGTCAAGAAAGAGGAAGAAAGATGTCGAAGCACTTTTCAAGATCAAGCAAGAGCCAGAGGAGTCGCTAGCTCACTATCTGGAACGGTTCAGGGAGGAGGTTCTCCTCGTCCAAGAGGTGCCCGGGTACACCCTCAAGCTTGCCTTCACGTTGGGGCTGCGGGAGGGTTTTTTCAAGATGGACCTCAAGAGAAGAGCTCCTTTGTCCTTTGAAGAGTTGATGGAAATGGTGGAAGAAGAAGTTGCGAGTGAGGAGGCCAACCCGGAGTTCACAAGAAGGCTGGCTAAGCTGAGTGAGCCAGAGGCAAGGCAGCAGGGGGGAAGAGTAGGGGCTCCCAAGAGAAAGTTCGACCAAGAGGAAGGCAACTTCCAGGAAGAGGAGGTTGACCCCCCTAGGTGGGGGCAGAGGCCGAGGGCATCCCCTCCACCGCCTCAACAGGCCATGGCGATTGGCTGGGAAAAAAGGAGGAGAGTCAGAAAAAACAGGAAGAAGAGGAAGAGGGGGTAGGGTGGAGTTACCCTATTGTGACCTCCACGATGAGGAAGGTCACGCGATAATCAACTGCCCTGAGTTCTTGGAATTGAAGGAAGCGAGGGGTTTGGTGCGGCAACAACAACAACCAATTGGGAACGAGGGAGACCACCCTCGGCAATAGGAGACCAAGTTCGTCTAAGTGCTCAGTTTCTTCTCTCCACCCTTAAGTTCATGTAGCGTGGTTGTTTACTTAGTTTTTTCTTGCATGTAATGTGATGATTAATGTAGTGAAAGTTTTCAAATACTTAGTCCCGACGCTGGCCCGCTGACCAGGTTCCCATCAAGCTGGCAGGTCCGAGGATCGCTCGGTGGCAGGAAAGTCCCAAGTACTTAGTCCCGATGCTGGCCCGCTGACCAGGCTCCCATCAAGCTGGCAGGTCTGAGGATCGCTCGGTGGCAGGAAAGTCCCAAGTACTTAGTCCCGATGCTGACCCGCTGACCAGGCTCCCATCAAGCTGGCAGGTCCGAGGATCGCTCGGTGGTAGGAAAGTCCCAAGTACTTAGTCCCGACGCTGGCCCGCTGACCAGGCTCCCATCAAGCTGGCAGGTCCGAGGATCGCTCAGTGGCAGGAAAGTCCCAAGTAATTAGCCCCGACGCTGGCCCGCTGACCAGGCTCCCATCAAGCTGGCAGGTCCGAGGATCGCTCGGTGGCAGGAGAGTCTCAGGGTACTTAGTCCCGATGCTGGCCCGCTGACCAGGATCCCATCAAGCTGGCAGGTCCGAGGATCGCTCGGTGGCAGGAAAGTCTCAAGTACTTAGTCCCGATGCTGGCCCGCTGACCAGGCTCCCATCAAGCTGGCAGGTCCGAGGATCGCTCGGTGGCAGGAAAGTCCCAAGTAATGAGCCCCGACGCTGGCCCGCTGACCAGGCTCCCATCAAGCTGGCAGGTCCGAGGATCGCTCGGTGGCAGGAGAGTCTCAGGGTACTTAGTCTCGACGCTGGCCCGCTGACCAGGCTCCCATCAAGCTGGCAGGTCCGAGGATCGCTCGGTGG
This sequence comes from Dactylorhiza incarnata, assembly GCA_033032865.1. Taxonomy (NCBI): domain Eukaryota; kingdom Viridiplantae; phylum Streptophyta; class Magnoliopsida; order Asparagales; family Orchidaceae; genus Dactylorhiza; species Dactylorhiza incarnata. The sequence continues at coordinate 478,099 of JAWHQI010000340.1, read as the reverse complement.
CAGGAAAGTCCCAAGTACTTAGTCCCGATGCTGGCCCGCTGACCAGGCTCCCATCAAGCTGGCAGGTCCGAGGATCGCTCGGTGGCAGGAAAGTCCCAAGTACTTAGTCCCGATGCTGGCCCGCTGACCAGGCTCCCATCAAGCTGGTAGGTCCGAGGATCGCTCGGTGGCAGGAAAGTCCCAAGTACTTAGTCCACATGCTGACCTGCTGACCAGGCTCCCACCTAGCTGGCAGGGTCAGGAACCGCTCAGTGGCCGAAAATTCTCTTAAGTATTCCCCCCCCCCCCCCTTGAGGTGGCTCCGCTAGCCGGGCTCTCACTAGCCGGCAAGGTAGGAAGGCCTCTCGGGGAGGCTAAGTGTTTTCCCCCTAGGTGGCTCCACTAGCCGGGCTCTCACTAGCCGGCAGGGTAGGAAGGCCTCTCGGGGAGGCTGTGTTTTTCCCCGAGGTGGCTCCGCTAGCCGGGCTCTCACTAGCCGGCAAGGTAGGAAGGCCTCTCGGGGAGGCTAAGTGTTTTTCCCCCGAGGTGGCTCCACTAGCCGGGCTCTCACTAGCCGGCAGGGTAGGAAGGCCTCTCGGGGAGGCTGTGTTTTTCCCCGAGGTGGCTCAGCTAGCCGGGCTCTCGCTAGCCGGCAAGGTTGGGGGACCTCTCAGTGAGGCGCTGTGGCTTATCCAAGATATCACCAATAACCGGATTCCCAGCGACACTCGTCGAATATGCAGGGTTGGACATTTCTTTCCGAGCGTGAGTCGCGCTCGAAAAGAGCGGGGATTGTGTACAACCCTGTATTCGCCGAGTGGGCCCCCGAGGACCAAGATATTTTTAGGCCCAATATTTCCAAAGGGCGTGACCCCGGGAGGAGGAGGGGTGAGCATTTGGAAGGAGTCGAGTCTGAGGGGCGCATCCCAAGACTGTTCCCTTGTGGGGGCGAGCTGGGAGGGCCGGGAGGCCTCTGGCTCGCCCAGAGCCTTGTGGGGGCGACCCGGGAGGGCCGGGAGGCCTCCGGCTCACCCAGACCCTTGTGGGGGCGAGCTGGGAGGGCCGAGAGGCCTCCGGCTTGCCCAGAGCCTTGTGGGGGCGAGCTGGGAGGGCCGGGAGGCCTCCGGCTCGCCCAGAACCTTGTGGGAGAGAGCTGGGAGGGCCGGGAGGCCTCCGGCTCGCCCAGACCCTTGTGGTGGCGAGCTGGGAGGGTCGGGAGGCCTCCGACTCGCCCAGAGCCTTGTGGGGGAGAGCTGGGAGGGTCGGGAGGCCTCCGGCTCGCCCAGAGCCTTGTGGGGGCGAGCTGGGAGGGCCGGGAGGCCTCCGGCTCGCCAGAACCTTGTGGGGGCGAGCTGGGAGGGCCGGGAGGCCTCCGGCTCGCCCAGACTCTTGTGGGGGCGAGCTGGGAGGGTCGGGAGGCCTCCGGCTCGCCCAGACTCTTGTGGGGGCGAGCTGGGAGGGCCGGGAGGCCTCCGGCTCGCCCAGAGCCTTGTGGGGGCGAGCTGGGAGGGCCGGGAGGCCTCCGGCTCGCCCAGACTCTTGTGGGGGCGAGCTGGGAGGGCCGGGAGGCCTCCGGCTCGCCCAGACCCTTGTGGGGGCGACCTGGGAGGGCCGGGAGGCCTCCAGCTCGCCCAGAACCTTGTGGGGGCGAGCCGGGAGGGCCGGGAGGCCTCCGGCTCGCCCAGACCCTTGTGGGGGCGAGTCGGGAGGGCCGGGAGGCCTCCGGCTCGCCCAGACCCTTGTGGGGGCGAGCTGGGAGGGCCGGGAGGCCTCCGGCTCGCCCAGAACCTTGTGGGGGCGAGCTGGGAGGGCCGGGAGGCCTCCGGCTCGCCCAGACCCTTGTGGGGGCGAGCTGGGAGGGCCGGGAGGCCTCCGGCTCGCCCAGAACCTTGTGGGGGCGAGCTGGGAGGGCCGGGAGGCCTCCGGCTCGCCCAGACCCTTGTGGGGGCGAACGGGGAGGGCTCGGAGGCCTCCGGTTCGCCCAGAGCCTTGTGGGGGCGAGCCGGGAGGGTCGGGAGGCCTCCGGCTCACCCAGACCCTTGCGGGGGGGGGGGGGGGGGGGGCGAGCTGGGAGGGCCGGGAGGCCTCCGGCTCGCCCAGAACCTTGTGGGGGTGAGCTGGGAGGGCCGGGAGGCCTCCGGCTCGCCCAGACCCTTGTGGGGGCGAGCTGGGAGGGCCGGGAGGCCTCCGACTCGCCCAGAGCCTTGTGAGGGCGAGCCGGGAGGGCCGGGAGGCCTCCGGCTCACCCAGACCCTTGTGGGGGCGAGCTGGGAGGGCCGGGAGGCCTCCGGCTCGCCCAGACCCTTATGGGGGCGAGCTGGGAGGGCCGCGAGGCCTCCGGCTCGCCCAGAGCGTTGTGGGGGCGAGCTGGGAGGGCCAGGAGGCCTCCGGCTCGCCCAGATTCTTGTGGGGGCGAGCCGGGGAGGCCGGGAGGCCTCCGGCTCGCCCAGCTCCAAGTCGGGGAGGCCGGGGAGGCCGGGGAGGCCTCTGGCTCGCCCAGCAGCAGGGGACGAGCTCCACTCGCCCCTACTCCCTAGTCCGGCAGCCAGGAGGGGTGTCTAAATGCACCCCAGCGAGACCTCACCAGGAGGGATGTCTAAACGCACTCCAACGTGGGGGCGAGCCAGGGAGGCCGGGAGGCCTCCGGCTCGCCCAGAGCCTTGTGGGGGCGAGCCGGGGAGGCCGGGAGGCCTCTGGCTCGCCCAGCTCCAAGCCGGGTAGGCGGTCTGCGTTTAGCGCCCAAGAGTAGCGGGATTTGGCTATTCGCAGTCCAGTTTTGGTTATTCGCAGTCCAAGAGCAGCGGGGTTTGGCTATCTGCAACCCAGTTCAAGGGTATTTTGGTAATCTGGCAGACCAGTTTTTGGCTATTTGCAGCCCAACTTCAGAAATCCTATAAATAGGACCAAGGGGGCACCATTTGAGGGGATCTGATTCTAGGCTAGCTCTCTCCCTCTCTCTCCCTCCCCAAGTCTCTCTAGTGGGTGAGGAGAGCCTCCAGTGGTGCCCAAACTTAGTAGTGGCTTGGGAGGGGAAGTTCCTTGGGAACTTCTGGGTATGTGGCGGGACCTCCCCACTAAGCCCTTGGTCCAGTTCCTAGTTCCAACACCTTCAACCTAGAGCTCTCCCTTGGGAGGAGTAAGGATTGGTCGCCCCTCGGCTAGCTGAGGGCCCCGAACTCCACTGAGACTAAGTCTTGTTCGCAAGTCTCGGTTTCAACAATTGATATAAAATACGATCAGTGTTTATACGATTGTATTATACAAATACGACCCTATATTTTCATAGGTCATCTCCGTCATTGGAATCACGATCATACGGTTCTATTTGCCCTCGCACGCTGATCTTTTTTTATCACCGTGTACACGCACCTAAATATCTCTCCATATTTAGGGCCCGTCTAGCTCGACTCAAAAGTTGGTGTGTGTAACACGCCTTGACTCACTGTGCGCGACCCCCGATCACGTTGTATATTTTCGTGAGCACGAATTTCCGTGCATAATTGATCTAAAATACGATCTCTTTTCAATACGACCGTATTACACAAATATGACAGTATATTTTCACAAACAATCTACACCGTTGAAATCACAAATCATACGGTTGTATTTACTCCCACACTGTGATCTATTATGATCACCGTGCGTTGAACGCACCTAAAACACTCTCTATATTTTGCGAGAGATAATTAGGAAGGAGTAACGCACCTAGAGGAAGGTGGAAAAGAATCGGTGTCGTCCGATCGACGATCCAACGGCACATAAAATCCAACCATATGTACTATAAAAACACCATATTTTGAATTTCATGAACCATCCGATAATATATCTAACGACACACGGTTCTTTCCCACGTAGAGGAAGGTGCGTAACATCTACTTAATTTTTTTCATATTTTGCTGGGACTCAGTGAATACTGACTATTCACCCCATCGAACCTGAATTCGAGATGCTACACATATTGTCATAAAATTTGTTTGGCATGACAACTATTATGTCGGCACTAAGAAAAAAAACACTAATTTTGAACATAAAAGTGAATGAAGTTCATTAGGTGTGGTCGTGGGTTCACGAACAACGTTTCATAACCACCGTGTTCACAATCATCATCACCGTGTCAAACGAGCCCTAAGTGAGAACGTCGGGAAATTCTTATATTTAATTTTGAAATAATCCTCTATCAATGTATTCTGCACCACACTCTACGTAAGAGTAGCAATAAGAGATGCACAATCTCCCTAGAAGATAACCGCACCCCAACCCCCCGAAATAACCCAGATCAACCGCGAGACGAGCCGCAAGAGCCACCGCCACAATCGTGCAACCAACATGCGGGAGTCAATCCACCCGCCAATCAAGCAGATATCCCCTGGAATCCCGCGCAATAACACTCATTCCCACTCGACAAGGTCCCCGACGGACCGCACCACCAAAATTTATTTTAATGCACCCACCTACGGGGGGTACCCAACGGGGAAACCCCAAGCAGCCCCGGAGACGCCCCCACACCCATAATCTCAGAAAATGCAGTGAAGAAAGATCGAGCAAATATCACTGACAACAACGCAAGTTTCGTCACCCCCTCCCAAACCATCTTATTCCTCCTCCGCCAAAGAGACCAGCATAACGTCGCAAAAAGAGCAAAAGCATCTCGTGAAAGAACCCGATGGGCCTCACGAATCCAGTGCTCCAGGGATCTGGTGTGGAATAGCAATAAGGCGACAGGCAGAAATCACACTCGGACAACTACATTTAAGCTCGGGGTTTTCTCAGCGACGAATGTGTATTTTTCGAGTGTTCGTCGGTTGCGCATGTACTCATAAACGAGAACTCTTTTTGAACCTTCTCAAGGCGCTAATTTCTGAAATTCCTGTTGTGTAGAGTTCATATAAAAGCTCAACACTGCTGCATTTTGAATTTGCCGCAAGCAACTTAACGGCTATAAAATGGCGGCCGAGGAGTTCTCCTCTGTAAACCAAGCTGAATCATCTTCTTCCCAGTTGCTCTCCGAAATTCCTCGCGATTGTGATGAGGTCTATGCTAAGTTTTCAGGAATTTCTCCGCGGCGTCTTCGGACGCCGAATTGCTCCAAAATTTGCGAGCGAGGAAGATGCGGCGTGTTAATGGAGCTAATACAAATCTACCCATCAAAATCCAAAAATAAAACTCAGATCGAACATAAACAAATAAAAATATATCAGCGGCATTCTCACTTATTATAACTATAACAGAGTTCTAGAATGGGAAAATCAACTTTGCATTGTTGTTCAGAGCAGTATAGACTTCGTTTGGCACGGCTTATTTGCTCCGGTGAGTTTGGTCAAAAACACCATTATCATATAATGTATGTTTGGCAAGACAGAGGTTATGACTGCTATCAAGAAAATAAATTAGTTTTGAGCATAAAATGCGTGAATTTTTTTAGGTGAGGTCGGGCGTTCACGAATGACGATTCATGACCACTGTGTTCATGACCGTCACCACCGCTCCAAACGAAGCCATAATCTTCACCGGCTTGCTTCCTTTAAAACTGTCCTGGAACAAGGATCGTGGTGTCGTCGATCTTAAAGTTCATTTTGTAAATCCAATGAAAATGAAGAAGATGAGGCATTGAATGACGGAGGGAGTGCGCGATGAACTTCGACGCGCCATTCTGTTGACCTTTGAATAAATCTTCAATGGAGAAGAAGATTAAAATAAGATCTTTTAACACAGATAAAGTAGTAGATATTTGACTTAGAGTGATTTTAAGTGCATATTAATTTTGGTTACTTGCAAATCACTGTTATATGCAAATCAATAAAATTTAAGAGGAGACAACCTTTTTCGTACAAGCTACGTGCAAACCACGGCTTCTCTCTTCTCTGAATCGTATTCCTATGTTGCTCCCGACGATACCTGCTCGCCTGCTCCCGTTGCGTTCATGCTGTCGGCCCGCCAGATAGCTTCGCTGCCATGGAAAAGCTTCTGCTAGACAGCTAGTGCCGCGGTCGGAAGAAAGGGGTATAGTTCTTCTGCATATTGCACTCGTGTCGTCGGTGAGCTCTCGGTTTATGAATCAATTGTCTTTTTATCTTCAGATTTCTTCTTCTAAGCTTTGCCCTCCTCCTCTTTTAAGTAAGGAAAATGATCCATCAATTTACTGCTACTGTATACATTTCATGTGTTTTTACTCTCTTTTATTCATTTAGTTGGAGTAATTGGACATAGCTGTTGGGCTAGAGAGCACGCAAGCTCGACCAGAGCACCTGCAAATTAGTTCGAGCAAGTACCTACACGACCGTTTAGCGGTATGCCGATACACAACCAAAAATACAGCACAAAATAACAACAATAAAGGTGACACACAGATATAACGTGGAAACCCAATAGGGTGAAAACCACAGGACGATCGGAGTCCAACCCGAAAAGCCGCCACTAAAAATGTGTAAAATAGATAGGCAAATACAAGGCTTTCCCTCCTCGATCCACACAGGATCTTCACCAACTTCGCACCACACAATATTACACAATAAACAGTAGCAAAAATTGCAAGTTACCGACAATGGCGGACGAGACGGATTACACAAATCCTCTCCAAGATGCCTCTTCGAATCCTTGCCCAAGTCTGCTCCAGATTCAATCTGTGTAGGCGAAGTATTCCTCGTCAACGTCGCAGAGACGTCCGAAAGCTCTCCCCAAACTAAAACGCTTGCCACAAAGGTCTCTCTAGAAACTCTTTCAATGCTTGAGATAGGAGATGAGTGGATTCCTTACCCCTCCTCCTTCATGCCTATTTATAAGGCCAAAACCAAGGGATAGATGGTGGTAGATAGCATGTGCATGAAGCTTCCATGAAGCTTCCCTCGGTCAAAAGCACATGTCATGAAGCTTCCTCTGGGCACTTTCCTAGAAGCTTCCTTCAAGAGCACATGTTGATTTCTTAGTCAAAGGCGGCTACCCCTTTTCACACTTGCATGAAACACATGCTTGAAAAGCATGGTCAAAAAGGTGGCTAGCCCCTTTCACACTTAGGAGAAAATACCTCATCATGTTCTTCATGCCTTAAAGCCGAACTTAAGTCTGCAATCTCCACCTCTTCGTTCAGGATGCCACTCTTGGCAATCTCCATAGTAATGATGCCCCCGGGAGAGGAGTTGATTAGAGAAACTCTAACCATCTCCCAAGAGTCTGGAAGAGACTTCAGCAGCCATAATGTGTTGACCTCATCCTCGAAGGTCACCTTCATAGCAGTAAGTTGATCAATAATACCTTGGAACTCATTCACATGATCCAGAATAGGGGATCCTTCCCTGTATCTGAACTCACCCAGCTTCTTCAGTAGATATAACTTGTTGATGCCAGTACTCTTGGCATACAACGTCTCGAGAGTCTTCCAAAGTATCTTTGCATCAACGATACTCGCGACATGATTGTAGACGTTCGGTTCCACGAACCGTCTGATGAATCCGCATAACTTCCGGTGCTCCACCTTCCACTTATTTGGATCCATGTCTTTAGGAATCTCCTCAAAGATAGGAGCATGCCAGCCCTTGACGTAGATGAGATCTTCCATCAGTAAGTGCCACTGATGGTAATTTGCGCCGTTTAATTTCACCATTTGCTCGGAACTCGAACCTGAAGTAGATTCCATTGTGCTCTGTCACTGATCGGACTGACCTCAGTTCTTTGAGCCGACTATTTCCAAGAAAGGAATCAAAGAGGATAGGGAGCGGACCAATGGTCGTCACCTACCGCACCCGATCACTAACCCGAAATATCTGATCGGCTCGTCTCGAATCCCAAATAGGTCAGCCCGATACCAGCTCTGATAATGAACCTAGCTCTGATACCACTTGTTGGGCTAGAGAGCACGCAAGCCCGACCAGAGCACCTGCAAATTAGTTCGAGCAAGTACCTACACAACCGTTTAGCGGTATGCCGATACACAACCAAAAATACAGCACAAAATAACAACAATAAAGGTGACACGCAGATATAACGTGGAAACCCAATAGGGTGAAAACCACGGGACGATCGGAGTCCAACCCGGAAAGCCGCCACTAAAAATGTGTAAAATAGATAGACAAATACAAGGCTTTCCCTCCTCGATCCACACAGGATCTTCACCAACTTCGCACCACACAATATTACACAATAAACAGTAGCAAAAATTGCAAGTTACCGACAATGGCGGACGAGACGGATTACACAAATCCTCTCCAAGATGCCTCTTCGAATCCTTGCCCAAGTCTGCTCCAGATCCAATCCGTGTAGGCGAAGTATTCCTCGTCAACGTCGCAGAGACGTCCGAAAGCTCTCCCCAAACTAAAACGTTTGCCACAAAGGCCTCTCTAGAAACTCTTTCAATGCTTGAGATGGGAGATGAGTGGATGCCTTACCCCTCCTCCTTCATGCCTATTTATAAGGCCAAAACCAAGGGGTAGATGGTGGTAGATAGCATGTGCATGAAGCTTCCATGAAGCTTCCCTCGGTCAAAAGCACATGTCATGAAGCTTCCTCTGGGCACTTTCCTAGAAGCTTCCTTCAAGAGCACATGTTGATTTCTTAGTCAAAGGCGGCTACCCCTTTTCACACTTGCATGAAACACATGCTTGAAAATCATGGTCAAAAAGGTGGCTAGCCCCTTTCACACTTAGGAGAAAATACCTCATCAAATCTCCCCCTTTTCGACTAATTGAAAAATGTGTCCTTCTAATTATCTTCATTTGGTAAGACCTTCATGTCTCCTCCATATGTCGATAGATCCAGCACCACCAAGTTCGAGTTAGTAAAACTCAAATCCACAGTTTTCTTCACAAAGGACGGGAACTGTACCCAACAATTTATCCCCTTTGCATTTATGTGGAAGAGATCATCATGCCAGCGATCCTCACACAATGTTCGAACTTCCCCCTCGACACAGTCTTCGTAAGCATATCCGCTCCATTGTCATCTGTGTGCACCTTCTGCAAATCCAGCTCTCTCTGCTCTAGAGTATCGCGTATCCAATGATACCGCGTATCAATATGTTTGGATCTCGAGTGAAAGGTGGGGTTCTTCCCTAAATGAATCGCACTCTGACTGTCACATAAGAGTGTGTAGCGCTCCTGAGTGAAACCCAGCTCTTTGATGAAACGCTTCATCCAAAGAAGCTCTTTTCCTGCCTCAGTGACTGCAATAAACTCTGCCTCCGTAGTCGATAGTGCAACGCACTTCTGTAGTCTCGACTGCCATGACACAGCTCCCCCTGCAAATAGGATCAGGTACCCAGAGGTCGATCTTCTGGAGTCCAAATCTCCAGCCATATCAACATCAGTGTAGCCCAGTAGCTCTGGCTCACTATCTCCAAACCTTAACGTCAAGTCTGACGTCCCATGCAAGTACCTCAGAATCCATTTCACAGCGCTCCAATGTTCTCTTCCGGGATTGGAGAGAAACCTGCTCACAGTGCCTACGGCATGCGCTATATCAGGGCGAGTGCATACCATGGCATACATAAGACTACCAACTGCAGAAGCATAGGGGACCTTCTGCATCTCCTCTTTCTCCTCAGGTGTGCTCGGGCACTGGTCAGCGGTAAGTCTGAAGTGAGCTGCAAGCGGCGTGCTCACCTTCTTCGCCTGATCCATACTAAATCTCTGTAGCACCTTCCTGATATATCTTTCCCGCGACAACCAAAGTAACTTGGAGACTCTGTCTCTCCGAATATGCATCCCTAGGATGGTCTTCGCAGCTCCCAAGTCCTTCATCGCAAATGTGGAGCTCAACTGCCGCTTCAGCTCGGCAATGCGCACAGTGCTCCTCCCGACTATCAACATGTCGTCAACATAAAGGAGTAAAATAATGAAATCCTCTGGAGCGTACTGCTTCACAAACACGCAGTGATCAAGGGTGGTCCTCCTGAAGTCGATCTCCCCCATAAAAGCATCGAACTTCTTGTACCACTGTCGCGGGGCCTGCTTCAGGCCATACAAACTCTTCTTCAGGCGACAGACTAGGCTCTCCTTCCCTTTCACCTTAAAACCTTCAGGCTGCTCCATATAAAGCTCCTCCTCAAGATCGTCATGCAGAAAGGCGGTCTTGACATTCATCTGCTCAATCTCCAGGTCTAGCCTTGCAGCAAGGCCAAGAACAACCCGAATAGACGACATCTTCACAACAGGAGAGAAGATCTCATAAAAATCAACTCCTTGTTTCTGACTGAAACCCTTCACCACTAATCTTGCCTTGTATCTGAGTGGTGTCGAGGGGTCTCCCTGCTTTACTCTAAAAATCCATCGATTCTTCAGAGCCTTCTTGCCCTTAGGCAATCGTACCAGCTCATAAGTATGGTTCTCATGCAGAGACTGCATCTCCTCTTGCATAGCAACCATCCACTCTTTCTTCTCTGAGCTCTGCACTGCTTCATCAAAGCACTCGGGCTCCCCCGCATCAGTCAACAAAATATACTCAGTAGCAGAGTATCTCGAAGATGGTTGTCTGACTCGATCAGACCTCCGTGGAGCAAGCTCAGCTGCTGGTATGGGCACATCATCAATGATGTCCTCTGTAGGCTCGTCATCATTCATGTCCTCATGGCCTGGAAGTGGCTCAACGCCCTGCACTGGATCAGGCTCTGCGGCCTCCTCAGTATCGTCACCTCCAGTCATAGGAGACTCTTCATCAGTGTGAGAGTCAGCCTTCTCAGTCTTTTCAGGATCAAGCATAGTCTGATCCTCACAAAATATGGCGTCGCGACTGCGTACAAGCTTCTTCTCAACTGGATCAAAGAACCTGTAGCCAAACTCGCCGCTGCGTCCATATCCCAAAAATATGCATTGACGGGTCTTAGAATCTAACTTCGATCTTTCATCCCGAGGGATGTGCACAAAGGCTTTGCAGCCGAAGACCCTCAAGTGACTATACGAAGGGTCCTTCCCATACCAGAATTTATCAGGAATATCCTCCTGCAATGCATAACTGGGAAATAGGTTGATGACGTGTGCAGCTGTGTATAAAGCCTCACCCCAAAACATGCCAGGTAGCTTTGACTCAGATAGCATGCACCTCACCCTCTCCATCAAGGTCCTGTTCATCCTTTCAGCTACGCCATTTAGCTGCGGCGTCTTGGGCGGAGTCTTTTCATGTCCGATCCCTTGCTCTCTACAATACTCATCAAAAGGACCAATATACTCTCCCCCGTTGTCGGACCTGATGCACTTTAACTTCTTCCCAGATTGCCTCTCCACCTCAGCGTGGAATCTCCGAAAAGTGTCGAGAACCTCACCTTTGGTCTTAATAGCATAGACCCAAAGTTTTCTCGAATAGTCATCAATGAACGTCACGAAGTAAGACGCTCCTCCTCTCGTCTGGACCTTCAGTGGTCCGCATACATCAGTATGTACGAGCTCTAGTGGCTCGGATCTTCTTGTGGAAGTATGTCTCTGGAATGATACTCTATTCTGCTTTCTAGCCATGCAATGGTCACATCTCTCTAACTGATCCACAGATAGATCAGAGATCATCTTCTTTCGGGAGAGACATCCCAGACCCTTCTGGCTAATGTGACTCAGTCTCCTATGCCATAGGGATGTGGATGCCCCATCTCTAACGGTGTTGGCCTGAGCAGCTTCAGGTCTCCCCTCCATATAGTATAGGCCAGTGTCTCTATAACCTCTGGCCACTACCAGCGACCCCTTGATTAACTTCCAAAAATCTCCACCAAAGACACTTAAGTGTCCTTCATCACCTAGCTTCCCAACTGAAACTAGGTTGAAGCGGATGTCAGGTACATGTCGTACATCTCTTAGGATCATCAATCCTCCAGTGCTCGTCTTCAGGTGCATATCTCCTCTTCCGATGACTTTAGACGTATCACCATTTCCCATCCTAAGCACCCCACAATCGTGAGTAGTGTATGTGGCAAATAACTCCCTATTGTGGGAGACATGTGCAGAAGCACCCGAATCAACAATCCAACTTCGGTCATCACATGAGAGTGCAGCTGTGACGTCATCTCCAACAATAATGACATCGTCCTCTGTGGATACAATAACTGCAATATGACTCTCCTTCCTATCATCAGTAGCCACTCCTTTCTTCCTTTCGTCATTCTTCAGAGAATAACAGAACTTCTGAATATGCCCCTTCTTATGACAATAGTGGCACTCCACGTTTTGATAACGTGACTTGGACTTCCCTCTGCTTTGTCCTCTCTCGCTCTTCCTTTCTCTACTCTTGCTCCTGCCTCTCCCCCTGGGCTCAGTGTAGAGGATGTCAGCTCGTGAAGAAGAGCCTGATATCCCTTGAGACTTTCTTCTCACCTCTTCGTTCAGGATGCCACTCTTGGCAATCTCCATAGTAATGATGCCCCCGGGAGAGGAGTTGATTAGAGAAACTCTAACCATCTCCCAAGAGTCTGGAAGAGACTTCAGCAGCCATAATGCGTTGACCTCGTCCTCGAAGGTCACCTTCATAGCAGTAAGTTGATCAATAATACCTTGGAACTCATTCACATGATCCAGAATAGGGGATCCTTCCCTGTATCTGAACTCACCCAGCTTCTTCAGTAGATATAACTTGTTGATGCCAGTACTCTTGGCATACAACGTCTCGAGAGTCTTCCAAAGTATCTTTGCATCAACGATACTCGCGACATGATTGTAGACGTTCGGTTCCACGAACCGTCTGATGAATCCGCATAACTTCCGGTGCTCCACCTTCCACTTATTTGGATCCATGTCTTTAGGAATCTCCTCAAAGATAGGAGCATGCCAGCCCTTGACGTAGATGAGATCTTCCATCAGTAAGTGCCACTGATGGTAATTTGCGCCGTTTAATTTCACCATTTGCTCGGAACTCGAACCTGAAGTAGATTCCATTGTGCTCTGTCACTGATCGGACTGACCTCAGTTCTTTGAGCCGACTATTTCCAAGAAAGGAATCAAAGAGGATAGGGAGCGGACCAATGGTCGTCACCTACCGCACCCGATCACTAACCCGAAATATCTGATCGGCTCGTCTCGAATCCCAAATAGGTCAGCCTGATACCAGCTCTGATAATAAACCTAGCTCTGATACCACTTGTTGGGCTAGAGAGCACGCAAGCCCGACCAGAGCACCTGCAAATTAGTTCGAGCAAGTACCTACACAACCGTTTAGCGGTATGCCGATACACAACCAAAAATACAGCACAAAATAACAACAATAAAGGTGACACGCAGATATAACGTGGAAACCCAATAGGGTGAAAACCACGGGACGATCGGAGTCCAACCCGGAAAGCCGCCACTAAAAATGTGTAAAATAGATAGACAAATACAAGGCTTTCCCTCCTCGATCCACACAGGATCTTCACCAACTTCGCACCACACAATATTACACAATAAACAGTAGCAAAAATTGCAAGTTACCGACAATGGCGGACGAGACGGATTACACAAATCCTCTCCAAGATGCCTCTTCGAATCCTTGCCCAAGTCTGCTCCAGATCCAATCCGTGTAGGCGAAGTATTCCTCGTCAACGTCGCAGAGACGTCCGAAAGCTCTCCCCAAACTAAAACGTTTGCCACAAAGGCCTCTCTAGAAACTCTTTCAATGCTTGAGATGAGAGATGAGTGGATGTCTTACCCCTCCTCCTTCATGCCTATTTATAAGGCCAAAACCAAGGGGTAGATGGTGGTAGATAGCATGTGCATGAAGCTTCCATGAAGCTTCCCTCGGTCAAAAGCACATGTCATGAAGCTTCCTCTGGGCATTTTCCTAGAAGCTTCCTTCAAGAGCACATGTTGATTTCTTAGTCAAAGGCGGCTACCCTTTTCACACTTGCATGAAACACATGCTTGAAAAGCATGGTCAAAAAGGTGGCTAGCCCCTTTCACACTTAGGAGAAAATACCTCATCAATAGCCTCCTCTTTTATAATTGGATTTGGTTTGCAGATAACTTAAATTAATTAGCGCTCGTTGCGGCTCATTTGAGGCTTCTAAAAAATGGTCGAGATTGGACTGTCTTAGCCCGGAAGCAGTCGAGCGTGCAGTCAGTCAAAGAAAAATGAGACGCTAACAAGAGACTTCTTTTACCGTTGAAAACCTCGGAAAGAGATGAAAACCACGTGGTTGATGCTGTGCCGACTGAACTTCACTATTTGTTGTGTTGTACAGAGCTTTATAGAGAAGGCGAGGGCGACAGACCACTCCTCGTTACAATTGTCAGGCAGAGAGAGAAATGGGTCCGGAGGGTGACAGGCCACCGTTCACGGAGCTAAGTCTTTTCTTTGTTGCTGTGGGGAGCGATGTGCTCTGGATGCTTTGAGGTCTTCTGCTGGTGCTCGAAAGCTGGAGGGGCACGCTCTACACATCTCGACGTCCTGCTTGTAGGTGGGGTCGTGTGCAGGCAGGACTATGGACGCGTGCTTGTTCGTACGCGTCCCTGATGATTAATTATGGGCGGTTTTGGGATGAACGGTCTTAATATGATTGACTCTGCGCAGAGCTAAAATTGAATTAGCACTCTTGATTTACAAATAGAAGATTTTGCTTAGCAAATAGTTATTCATTAAATTTAATACGCTGTAATTTGGGTGCTGATAGCCAAATATGAGGATCGCCTGAGAGTGAAAGCATGAGCTCCTCCTCGGAGTGAGTGAGGTTCACCCGCTAATAAAACCCTCGTCACCGCCTCACTACCAAACAAAATGTCACCGCCTTCTTTCCTCTGTTTCCCATTCCCATCTCCTCCTACTTCACTCTCTCATCAACTTCTCTGCTCTCCTTCGTCGCCATTTTTCTCCTTCTTCAGTCACCCCTGTTTAATTTCCTACTGATAATGGGAAACTGCGCCGCCTCCAAGCTGAGAGGCGGTGGCGAAGAAGAAGTCGTCTGCCTCTGCCATGAGAGAAAGCGCCACATCAAATCTGCGGTGGCGTGCCGCCGCGCCCTAGCAGACGCGCACAATCGCTACATCCACTCTCTCCACGCCGTCGCCGGCGCCATCAACCTCTTTGTGGGACGCCACTCCCCTCCCCTCCCTGTCCTCATCACTCTCCCCTCCTCCGGCGCCTCTTCCTCCTCCTCCGACCCCTCTTTCCTCCAGCAAACACCCACTGCACCCGTGACCGAAACTCTGGCCTACTGCTCCTCTGTTTCTTCTTCTTCAACTTCCTCGGCCCCAACCTCGCTGTTTAGGGATGGGATTGAAGTGGTAGGCGAAAGTGTTTGTGGGTATTTCCGCCCGGAGGCGGCGCCGGCCGCGTCACCTTCACCGCAGACAGCCTTCGGGTGGGACTTCTTCAACCCCTTTGAGGGAATGAATGCGGCCGGAGCATTTCCCCGGAACTCAGAACAGGAGTTGAGGACGGCAAGGGAGCGGGAAGGGATTCCTGAGCTGAAGATGGAGGTGATTGCCGCGGTTACTGCTGTGAGCGGGGAGGTGAAGAAGGCGACGGAGAGGGATCTGCCGGACAAGAAAATGGAGCTGCTTTATGCGCTAACAAATGTAGAAGAAGAATTCATAAAAGCATATGAATCCGGGAAGGAGTTATCCAGAATGCTGGAAGCTAAAATTTTCATTCCTTATGCAGCAGATACAACCAAAGGTGAAATTCTTATAAATTTTATTTTAGTCTAAAATCATAATAATAATCTTTCACGAGCATGATCGGAAGTAGATTCTCAGAGATAGTATCATGAACTTTGACTGAGAAAAAAGCAGTTTGTGGGTCCTCTTCTCCATTGTTTTCCTCTGTGTTTCTTCTTGAGATGCGTGAGCTTTTGGTGGTTTGTTATTGTTCTTCATGTTCATTGTAGATTCTTAATTTCAAGTTTTTTTTTCTTATAATAAAAAACAGTATTTAAATAGCTAATTTCTAAATTAATTATACTATTTATGCCTTATAGTGAAGACTGTTTTGCTCACTGATCAAGAATGTTTCCGGTTCACCAGGCAGCTTTTTTCTTGTCAACAAACAAGCTTCTTAGTCAGCAAGAAGTCTTTCTGGTTGACCATATGCCTTGAATTCATACCCGTCTGAGGTTTTCCTAAGCCCGTCGTTATGTCGTGCGCGCGCATCAGTCAACGCTGCACTTGAAGTGAAGACGATCGCTTGTTGGTGCCCGTGGACGTAGTCCGTAAATCTTGTGATTTTTCTATGTTGTCTGTTTATCGTTTTTGCTCGATTTGGTAACACGCGGAACTCGGTAGGCCAACTTCCGTTGAGTCGGCTTGTTCGGGACCGCTGTCATTAACGTCCGCTCTACCGGACATGACCTAAGCATACAATGCAAATAAATTAAAGTTTCTAGTTTCATTGAGATATAGAACAAGATATAAGTTATCATGCTCGAGTCTCCGTAATTTTTTATGTGATTGAAGTGAATGAGGTGTTTCATTCGCACTTGAATATCATGCTAAGGCTCCGTTTGGCTCAGAAACGCCACCTGTTAAGAAAAACGACGCCTACGGAAACCACGAGAATCGTAGAAAAACGCAGACAAAAAACACAAGGATTTTAAAGTGGAAAAACCCCAAATCCGGGGAAAAAAACACAACCACTCGCGCCCAGAAAATCCACTATGAAAGGATCAAAGAAGAAATTACACATCTCTTCTTCCGCCGCTCCGCCTTCAGTTTTTTCCAACCAACCGTAACCCTAGGCCGAAAACAAGGCCTTTTAAACATACATAGTTACAAGCGAAAATTACATGAATGCTCGACCGGCGAAATCGTGGTGAGTGTCCAGTACTCCCAACGTAGTCAGGCTCCACAATCCAACACCACCGTCATATATCGTATGTTTGGCATGACAACGGTTATGCTCGAGTCGCCGAGAAAAGAAAACCACCGCGAATAGCAAGGATTTCCAAAATAAATAAAAAATGTCATCAAAAGTAAAAATCCAAAATTTGTGTGGCTGATGTTGAGTCAATCAACTTCTTCTTCATAGTTAATGGAACAAATTCTCATACTGTATATGGTAGGATCTGCTGATATGATGTATTTATTGTATGACTTTTGAGGACTGTGTTGATCAACCTGCAGAAAAATCATCAAAGCTCATCAAGGCTATCACATGGCATAGGTCCTCGTCGTCCTCCCTGTCCTCGTCTTCCACGAATTATTGGGGATCAAGTTCGAAGGGCAGTTTGCTGACTGCGAGCGGAGGCGAGCTTTTTGATGATTACGGCGGAATGGGGTCTGGAAGCCATTCTCAAACTCTTGGAAGATTATATGCTTGGGAGAAGAAGCTCTATGAAGAAGTGAAGGTGCATGTTATTTCTATTTTCCATTTCATTCTCCTAAATTTTTCTTCTTTTTTCCATGGTTTAGAGGAAGAATGCATATATCAATTTACAAAATGTAGATTGCCTAACTCCACATTAGTGGATTTAGTTGTTTTGTGATGTGTAGGGTTGCGAGCGAACCAAATAAGATTGAGCGGGTGTTGGTGTGAACCCGTGGTCGAGCTTGATTCGAGCGTATGTGATATTGTTTGAGCTATAGGCTCCAGTTCATTTACGAAACCACGCTATTCGAGCTCAGCTTGAGTTCAATTCAATTATGATCATCCAGTGACCTGAAATTTATCACAAATTTTGTTTGAAAACTTAATTTTTATATATTTTTTATCAAAAACCAACCCACGAAGTGGAATTTGAGGAAACTAAGTCCATAATTAGACTCCAAACACGAAATTACCTAAGAATCAACATATCATTTGTAGAAAACAGAGCTCGTATGAAAAAGGTCTAATTTTGGCAAGAACCTGTAAGAACTTCGAGAAACGGAATCCACAGTTAGACTCGGAATGTAGAAATACCTACGACTCAATGTATTATTTACCGAAATCGGCACTCGTATGAAAAAATGCAATGTCTATTTATTCTGTAAGCGAGCAGAACTCCTATCAAACAACGTATTCGTGAAGCCCACAAACGAGTAGATTGTCGGCCTCTATTGCGAGACTTTGATTGAATGAGCTACAGAACAAGCACCTTGAATGAGCAGGCCACTAGAACAAACATAAGGAAAAGTAACCAAAAATGAAAAATGTTTAATAATACTTTAGCTTATATTGTAAATGATGTCAAGCTTGCTAACTGAGAAATATTCACTGCTGTCTCCCCATGTCAAGCTTGTCAACTTACAATTTCATTCTTCTGGCCAAGAACTACAGCTCATATGATCTCTGATTAAAATTTTCTTTGCTGAAATCTGCTGCTCTTGCAGGCTGAAGAAAGCATAAGACAAATGTATCAGAAAAAATGTCTGCAGCTAAGAAATCATGGCACCAAGGACTTGAGTTCATGTAAGATCGACAAAGCTAGGGTTGCCGCCAAAGATCTCTATGCTAGAATATCGGTGGCCTTACGAACAATACAAACAATATCCATCCGAATACAAAAAGTTCGGGACGAAGAGTTGCAGCCACAACTGATAGAATTGCTGCAAGGGTAAGTTTAGGCTCCGTTTGTTTGGACGCTTTTTCTCCTGCAAGAGTAAGTTTGGGCTCCGTTTGTTTGGATGTTTTTTCTCCCTTGTGTTTTCAGAAAACACAAACGTTGGTTTTTTGACCGTAGCCTCCATTTGGAACAACCAATCCCCAGAAACTTCGTTTTATGTATGATTCCAACCTCAGGGAAGGAGCTCCATTCAAGAACGTTGTTTTATCTTCATCTCCAACCGCAATCATCCACCAAAACAGTTATTTAAGCATTCTAGTAGGGTGTTAACGATTCAATTTTGAGTTGATCGCACCTCCATGCTCAAGATCTTTTCGAAATCTCAATTCAATCTCGAGAGATTCGAGTTTAATGATAGAATGACGTCATCCGATCTCTATTTGAGCCATGATCTTTGGTTTAGGGCAGTTCGAATTCAATTGATTTTCAATTTCATGAATCTTTCAGCAATGTGCCTGATATCTTCTTTCTCCTTGCAGGCTGATGAGAAGCTGGAGAACGATGCTAAAATCGCACGAGCGACAGAAGCAGATAATGTTCGACGTAAAAGCCTTCACCTGCCCCTCTTATGGGAGATATTGCAGCGACTCGCAGCGCCAGGTGACTAAGAATCTGGAAAAACAACTCGAAAATTGGCTAGATTGTTTCAAAAGTTATGTTGCTGCACAGAGAGCGTATGCCGAATCTCTTCATGGATGGGTTTCTAAATTTGCAAAACCTCACATAAAATACTACTCCAGGAAAGATGGATCAACTCCTCTTCTGTTAATCTTGCAAGATTGGTCGAGTTCATCCAAGAATTTGCCTGATAAGGCGGTCTCGATCTCCATGACAGGCTTAATCAAGAACACGAAGCTCTTAATCGTAAAACAGGCGGAGGAAATGCAGCGGAAAAGAAAGGTTGATGGCCTTGCCGAAGAATTTAAACAAAAAATTGAACTTTTGCATAAAACTGACAGTAGAATTCTAGAACCAGAAGTTCAAAATCAAAAGGATTTGGTGGAGATGTTTAGGCAAAAACTGGAAGCGGAGAAGGCGAAACATCGCAATTGCATGCGGGAGACGACGGATGTTACTTTGAATGGATTCAAGATTGGTTTGACAAACGTTTTCGAATCAATGACGGAGTTTTCGCGCGATTCTTTGCATCTGTACGAGGAGGTTTTGGCGCGAAACGAGGGAGAGAGAGTGGCTGGTGTTGCTGTGAGAGAAAAATCTTCCAGCATGGAAGATTCAAATGCTCAGCTGAATAACAGGTGATGGTGGTGTTGTGATAGAAATTGGTTGGGTTTGTATATTTGATGCAGAATGTATTTTGACTAGACTTGGTATTACTTTTTTGTTTGAATAAATTGAAGTTCAGGAGATAAGTAAATATTGGTTCACTGAAACATTATGAATGGAAGAGATCTTTTCAGTGCATTGTGTCCGTGCGCCAATCAGGGGGCGGATACAGAATTTTGCAAAATGGATGGTGAATTTGGATTTCTTTCGTTGAGACAATGAATTTCAACTACTTAGACGTAAAAAACGGTGACGGGATGCAGGAGAAATGACTCCGATAAGGTGGATGCGTTCATATTTCTTTTTGGTTGGAGAAAGACGATGTCTGGTCCCTCCTTGTTGAAATTTTTGGATCCGCCCATGACGTCAATGCTTTAGGCCGTATCTCAAGTATTTTAACATCTTAAAATTTTAATTGAACTTTTATGAGTAAAAAAATTTATGAAATTGACTTAACTTATAATTTTAGGCTAATTAAATAAAATAAAAATGATTATTATTTAACTTTAAAGCATCTCATCATTTAATTTTTAAAGCAAAAAAAAATATTAGGAACTATCAAAATAAAAAAAAATGAAAAATGATATATTAAATTTGACTTCAAACCATCACATTGCTTTGAAGTGGTGGGATGGAGGGAGGGGCAGCTTTGGCGTTGAAGGCCAAAACGATGTTTTGAAGTGTTGGGAATGGAGAAAATGTGTTTTAGCAAACAGATTTTTTTGGCGTTGACGTTTTTTCCCCACTGTCAATGCTAAAAAAAACGTCAAAACAAACGGAGTAAATGGTAAAATGAGTAACTTAAATGTTATACAGAAAAGTATATTTCCATTCTCACATGCACATGCGCACATGTATATACGTGTATGTGCGAGACTGTACATGTACATATATCCTTGATTGACTATAAGTGTACGTAAATGTGCGTATATATGTATGGGATCTCCAAGATCTTGGTATACACTCTCTTTGCTCGGCTTTCTATGCTTTTATTGTTAAGTATTGATCTGTAACTTTGAATCATGGACCAGTGGCTTGGGCCTATAAAACAATTAGGGCTTGTTCCGCTACATGGAATTGGAATTCGGAATTAGAATTGAGGAGTTAGCAATTCAATTTCTATGTCTCAATGAATGGAATTGGCTCGAAATTGGAATTGTGATTCCATGGGTTTTCAAATAAAGCTAAGACGTATTCATACCCTCTTCTCCCCGGTTTTGTTTTCCGACCTAAGTCTAATTCTTCCCTTCAAATCCCACATGTTTCATTACCAACATCTTCTTCTATATCTTGATTCTCTTTCATTTCATGTAAAATTAATTGCTTCCAATGTATGTATTATCCATAACAAAATTTAATAATATTGTGTAGTGTAGGGCACTAAGTCGTGTGCGCAAGATAATCTCATTGTATATTTTATTCTGTGTACGCTATCCAATTAGGACTTTATCCGACTTGGCTAAAGTTCTTCTTTCTTAATTAAATTCAAAATGTTCATGTAATACAACCAACTAAATCAGAATATAACGAACTACTCAACTCCTTCTTAATTTAGATGGTGAATAATTTGTTTAAAGAATCTTTTAGTTTCTGTATGTTGTAAGTTAATCAACTCGTCAAAAAATTTCCAAACGGTAATTAGCAAAAAATTATTTTGCTAATTATGACCACCCTCAACATGATTTGTTGTACAATTACCAAAATATAAATTCTTGTCTGCCAGCGTAGAAACAAAATATTATTTATAAGGCTCAATCCATATTATGATTAGACAACAATAAATTTGGGGAAAACTATTGTCATACTCTTTTTTTTATGTTAAAGAAATTTTTGATAAAAAAAAGGGATTTGTTAAAGGCACCGCAGTTTTGGCTAGTCGCACCGTACTTTCTCCTAATATTTCGCGTCTTTTGAAAATACTTCATGTACATGCATTTTTAGGAAAAGTGTTCAACACGAAAGCTGTAGATCTACAGCTTTCGTGTTGAACACTTTTCCTAAAAATGCATGTACAAGACGTACTTTGGAAATACGGCCAGATTTTGCGTCTTTTGGAAACACGCCTTGTACATGTATTTTTAGGAAAAATGTTCAACACAAAAGTTGTAGATCTAGTCAAAATCTACAACTTTCGTGTTGAACACTTTTCCTAAAAATGCATATACAAGAAGTATTTTCAAAAGATGCAAAACATTTGAAGAAACTACGGTGCGACTAGCCGAAACTGTGGTGCCTTTAGCAACTCCCAAAAAAAAAATCTTTGAGAATCGAAGAATAAATGTTGTCATACACGATACACCTATGAATTTCTCCTATTTTTGCTTCTTCCTGCAATGTCGAACCGAAATCTTATCTCCGCTCCTCCCCAAAGCTCGATACCCGCACGCAGGTAGCCGTCGCTGCTCCGATCGCCGCGAAGTCCTACTCGCCGGAAGCCCTGCTCTCCGCAATCCCTAGTCTCCGGAGGACGCCACTGTCCTAGTTGTCGGAAACCCTAATCGCCGGAAGCCCTAGCCGCGAGCCCTTGTCTCTTCTGAGTTTTTATTCGTGCTTTCTCTGCTAGAGATCTCGATAGGGCTTCGTCGATTTCTCTGATGCTCCGCCGTACTCCCAACTTGCGGGGACGTCGACGTCTGATCTGGTAGCATATATCTATTCTCCAGCTTCCAGCCACTGCAACTTCCAACCACGGCCCTGACCTGGTAACCTACCTGAAGCTTCAGCCGGCTCTGATCTAGCCATTTTTTTCTCTTCATTCCTGTTCTTTACAGTTTTTATTAAAGTAATTTGATGCCTGCATCCAACTTTGTTGCTCTTTGAAATTTCTCTTCCGTATATCATTCATTTTTGCTCTTCATTTTTTCTTCATAGGTAAGACCAAGCATCCTGCAGCAACAATATAAGAAATGGTTCATCTTCCCACAAGGTAGCAGGTGGGCGTTTGGTGACCGTTGGAGGGGGCACAGCAAGCATTACTGCTGCAGTACTTGCACCCTAACCAGTCCACTGTCGGGAGGTCGGTTCTGTTCAGTCCGGCAATTTTAGATGGCCGGCGGTGATGGAAGAGGCCTATCCACGTCTGAGGACCATGTCGATCACTACGTCGTTCTCGGTCTTCCCTCCGGGGAAGAGGGGTCAAAACTATCTCTCAAAGAAATTGAGAAAGCATATCGGAATCAATCGCGCCACCGTCATCCGGATAAGCGCCCTGATGACCCCAACGCCACTGCCGATTTCCAGCTTCTTACCTCCTCCTTTGAAGTTCTCCGGGATGAAGTGACACGCTCCAGTTTTGATACTAAACTCCGGTCTCGACGTGAAAAGGTCCTCCGCGATTCCTTCCAGGACACAAAGCGCAGGAAAATGGCCACTGATCTCGAGGATAGGGAGCGAGCTGCAGCTGCCGTCGATCCGTCCGAGGAGGTTCGAAGGAAGGAGAGGATGAAGGCACAAGAGCTGAAGAACGAGATTGCTGAGTTCAAAGCAAGGCGCGCCAAGAAGGCGTCTGAGCAGGTAAGATTGGGGGCAATACCTTTCTGTCAAATTGGTGTAGTATAGTTTGTTTAGACTTTATGTTCTTCTAGGGATTGTTTTCTGCATAAAACTATTTAAACATTCTGCTAAATTTTACCTTTTTCTTATTCGTAAATTTTGATCCTCGTATAAGTCTTAACTGTTTAGAATTTTATTAGAAATTTTCGATTGGAGTATCTTGACATCCATTATTTTTGATGATTATCTTATTAGTGATATCCATGTTTTTGCTTAATCAGATACCCATTTAATTAAGTAATCTCAAATCAGCTTTTTTTTTTTAAATTGTGGAGAATGCTTGGTGTCTGTTTGTGCCCTGTTATTATACATAAAAATTCTGCATATCTTCGTTTATGTATTTCCAAATGAATTTACTCTTGTAGTCTTACTGTTCAATGCAATTCAGATTTCTGTGCAACAAAAGAAGGAAGAAAAGTTAGGTGCAAGTTTGGATAAGGGGAGGATGTTGAAGGTCTCTTGGGATAGAAGTGCTGGAGATTATGACGCCGCCAAGCTACGAGAAAGTTTTGAGAGGTTTGGCTCAGTCGAGGATGTTGTGATCAGGACAAAGACTTCAAAGAACAAGGCTTCTGCTATTATTGTAATGACTTCTAGAGAAGCAATGGTGAGCTTTTATTTTTTATTTTTGTTTTAGGTTTTTGCTGTGCATGCACCTTATTATTTATTTTGATAGAAAAATTTGTATCAATATGTGTGTGATAGTATATATTGTTGAGGTATATTGAACTATCAGGTTAACGGATGCTTAGCGGTAGGTTAGGACCCGTTAGGGATCCACGCACCGCCGGGGAATTAGGGTTTTTTGCCTATAAATACCCTGCTAGGGGCAACGAGTAGAGTGTTCCAAACTAGACACTCACGCGGATGCTTCGAGCACCATTCTAACATTCTCGAAGTTCTTTTCGTTCTCCCGTGCGTTTCCCCGTAACGGCTCCTCTCCATCGTTCCCGTCGAGAGAAGAAATCGCGTAACTGCTCCTGTCGTTCCTGTCGATCGAAGGAGGAAGGCCGCCGGTCCTAGTCGTTCGCATCCTCAGGCGGATCTTCATCGTCGATTGAAGGTGGAACCAGTCTGCCTCCCGCCGATCTCCCGGTGCGAGAAGAAACCCGTCCGAGCGCGCCCGTCGCTCTGTTCTTTTTCCCGTCGCGCACTTCTTCGCGAGGAAGGACTCTGCCTCCGGTCCTGTGCAAGGAGGAAGAAAGGTTGCCGTCTTCTCCATTGTTCCCGTCGTTCGACGAAGAAGAAGACTCCGCCGGTTGTTCGCTTGCTGCCGTCCCTGTCTTCAGCGTTTCCATTGTTGCCGATGAAGTGCCGCG
Organism: Dactylorhiza incarnata; assembly: GCA_033032865.1. Taxonomy (NCBI): domain Eukaryota; kingdom Viridiplantae; phylum Streptophyta; class Magnoliopsida; order Asparagales; family Orchidaceae; genus Dactylorhiza; species Dactylorhiza incarnata. The sequence goes on along the minus strand of JAWHQI010000340.1, from coordinate 453,550 downwards.
AGAATCATCGCCGACGCATCCTCTGCCATCGTCGATCGTCTCAGAGGTCGATCTCAGTCGACGCCTTCCTTGTCGACGCAGCCGAACCCAGTCGACGCAGTCTATCGCTGTCGACGCTTCCCTGTCGACGTCTTCCCTGTCGACGTCGTCCCAGTCGACGCTTTCTCAGTCGATGCCTTTTCAGTCGACGCTTTCCAGAGCCTGCTCCCTGCCGTAGGAGAGACGTCGTTGTTGCCGCTGCAGTTTTCCGCTATCGGAATTCCGACAGCGATATCGGAATTCCGACAGCTCTCTCCCTCTTGGTGATCCATTTTTTTGGCTTTGGTGGTTGCTGGCCGTTGTTGTCTGCGTGGATCTTGCCTTCGACGATTTTGTTCCGCCGGAGCAGCGGAGTGCGACACAATATTTTCTGGATTGGATCCGAAGTTTTCTCGGCTACACACGTCTCAGGTGCTCTATTTCTAATTTTCTGCTCGTACTTTGTTTCCTAGTAGAATACACGTATTTTGAAAAGAGACACAATGTCGAAGGGCTCTACTCCTGTTTCGATGATAAAATTGGAGAAATTCTCCAATTCTGAGTTCAGTGCTTGGAAGAGAAACACTCAGTTTGGCATGAAGTACATGAACGTGTTCTACACCATTCAGACTGTACGTGCTGAGGTTCTTGGGACAGCTGGAGAGACTCAGTTGGTGGTCGATGAAGATTTCTGCCGTGACTACTTGTTGAACTACCTTTCCAACAAGCTTGCTGAGACGTACAGCAAAATGAAGACCGCCAAAGAAATCTGGGATGCTCTGGAAGAGCAGTTCAAGGAAGAGGAAAATATGTCCAAGACGCACCTCGTGGACAAGTTTATGGCTGTCACCTTCACTGAGGAAAGGGAAATTCTTCCACAGGTGGCCGATTTTGAGAATCTGGTGGACAAGCTGAAGAGTGAGAACATCCCATTGCCTGATGGTTTTGTTGCAGGAGCTATAATCTTCAAGCTCCCGTCGGCGTGGTACTCCTTTAAAACGGAGATGCATCGGAAGAAAACGCAGGTCAACCTTAAAGACTTCAAGCGCTTCATTTGCATTGAGGATGAGAACAGGACTAGACACGTTAGGGAGACTATTAGCAAGCAGTCTTCTGCTGCCAACATGGTCACACATCCTAAGCGGAAGTTTAAGTCCGGCAAGACTAGACCGTTACCCAGTGCACCTGCAGTTGTGGACACGAGCAAGAAGGCGAAGAAATTCAAAGGCAAGTGCTACAATTGTAACAAGTGGGGTCACTGTGCTTCCGAATGCAAGCAGCCCAAGAGAGGAGATCCTAGTACACCAAAGCCTGATAATAGGACCAATATGGTCCATCAGACTGCGCCCACCGACTTTGTTGTCATGGTCGGTAACGGACAGGCCAGTACAGAGTGGTGGCTAGACTCAGGTGCTACATGTCACGTCTGCAACAACACTGTGCTTCTGGAGGATGTCACTGCAGTCCGAGAGACTGTCACTGTTGCTGATGGAGGAGTTGCTGACGTGCTGAGGGTTGGCAATGTCACCTTGACGCTCTCCTCAGGTAAAACTCTTACTTTGAAAAATGTTAAATTTATACCATCATTAGCTGCTAATTTAATTTCAATTAGTTTGTTATGCGATGCGGGTATGTCTTTTAACATTAGTGGTGGTCGAGTAACGCTTATGGTTCACTCGCACTATTTTGGTTGTGCGTATGTCGTCAACGACATGTATAGGTTGAGTCTAGCAAACGAAGTAGTAAATCAGGTTAGTTCTAATTTGATTGATCCCAAGACTTTACATGTAAGACTAGGACACGCCAATTATAGAAAACTACTCCTGCTAGCTAGAACTCACAACATCTCTTTTGACACAACAACCAGGTTTGACAAATGTGAAATCTGTGCTCAAACTAAGATAACTAGAGCACCTTTTAGTCAGGTTTCTAGGAGCACACATTTGATATAGTTAATACACTCTGACATATGTGACTACAAAAGTTTTGTCACACGTGGAGGTCGGAAGTATCTGATAACTTTTATCGACGACTACTCTAGATTCAGTCACATTTATCTACTTAAATCCAAAGATGAAGCTTTTGAAAAATTCTGTATATTCAAAACTAGGGTTGAGAATCAACTTGACATGAAAATCAAACGGCTAAGGAGTGATAGAGGTGGAGAATACATCTCCGGGGAGTTCAGAGATTTCCTTGCCAGCAATGACATCATCCCTGAAACGACTGCTCCTTATTCCCCCCAATCCAACGGTATTGCTGAGCGGAAAAATAGGACTTTAACAGAAATGTTAAATTCCATGTTGTTGACTGCTGGCATGCCTGTGGCCTACTGGGGTGAAGCTGCCCTCACGTCTAATCACATTCTTAATAAAGTTCCTCGTGTCAAGTTGACTAAGACACCCTATGAGCTTTGGTTTAAAAGACCTCGTAGATTTGATAATCTTAAGACCTGGTGCTGTATCGCTTATGTTAGGATACCTGACCTTAGAAGAGCTAAGATTGGACCTAGGACAACTACGTGTATCTACATCGGATGTGCGGAGGATAGTGCTGCAGACAGATTTCTAAATCTATCAACAAACACTGTAATCGAATCTAGAGACGCTGTCTTCTTTGAGGATAAGTTCCTTAAGGATAAGAACCTGACGCTTCCAGGTCTACCAGCAACTAGTCTTGAGCCTCCAGTTGAGCCAAACCAACGTAACTCTGACACTGATCCTGTAGACACGAGTGGTTTAGATACCAGAAGACTATCTAGTAGAGAGAAAACGCCTAAAAGCTTCGGTACATACTTCGTGACTTACCAAGTTGAAGCTGATCCATCCACCTATAAGGATGCGATGCGATCTAGAGACCCTCTATTATGGAAAGAAGCCATCGATGAAGAGTTAAACTCTCTCATGCAGAACAACACGTGGACATTGGTTGACTTGCCCAAAGGGGCTAAGACCATTGGAAACAAATGGGTTATGAAGAAGAAGCTTAATCCTGATGGGAGTATTGCCAAATACAAAGCACGTCTAGTTGCAAAAGGCTTCACTCAAGTGAGTGGAATAGACTACTTTGATATATACTCACATGTTTGTCACTATGCGACAATTAGGATACTTCTCGCTATAGCATCTATTGAACACTTTACAGTTCATCAAATGGACGTCAAGACTGCATTTCTTAATGGAGATCTGACCGAAGAGATCTACATGCACCAACCTGAAGGGTTTGTGGTAGAAAGTCTAGAAACTAAGGTCTGTAAGTTGATTAAGTCACTCTACGGATTGAAGCAAACACCTAAATTGTGGCACGAAAAATTTGACATTTGTGTTAAAGCTATGAGTTTTAAATCCAGCTTTTCAGATAAATGTATGTACGTTCGTACATGTTCAAATAAAGTTGCAATTATATGCTTGTATGTTGATGACATGCTAATTCTGGGCACTGATCAGTCTGAGGTGAAAGACGTGAAAGCTGTCTTGACGACACAATTTAGCATGACTGACTTAGGCGTGGTGAAAAGCATCCTAGGAATGGAAGTGAACTTCACTGACAAGGGTATTACCCTCAGTCAGAGTCACTATATTAGAAATCTACTTGAGTAGTGGGGTTACGTTCATAGCAAAGGTAGTGAGACTCCATACGATTATAACAATAGATTGAAACCGAATGAAGGTTCATCTATTAGACAGTTGGATTACTCCAAACTCATAGGTAGTCTCATGTATGCTACAACCTGCACTAGACCTGACATAGCCTTTACGGTCGGCATGTTAAGTAGATTTACGAGTAACCCTGGGCAGGACCACTGGAATGCCTTAGAAAGGCTTATGCGATACTTAAAGCACACTGAAAAGTATGTTTTATGTTACAGTAGACATCCTCCTGTACTTGAGGGGTATTCTGACGCCTTTTGGTGTTCAGAAATTGCTGACAGTAGATCCACTAGCGGTTTTGTATTTACCCTAGGAGGAGCAGCAGTAGCTTGGAAGTCAAAGAGGCAGTCGTGCATTGCACTTTCCTCTATGGAATCGGAACTCTACGCCCTCGCTTCAGCAGGAGAAGAAGCTGAGTGGATACGAGATCTGATCATCGACATTCCAATGACGAGTCTAAAAATGAACTCTATTTCGCTATATTGTGACAATCAAGCCACAAAGACCATTGCAACAAATACGTTGTTCAATGGGAAGCGAAGGCAACTAAGGATGAAACAGGCCTGGTTGACCCTGATAGGAAAACACAAAAAACTATATTGCACTTATCAAAGGGGATATAAATACACAAGGAATGAGGTGATCTTAGCACCCATGGTGACTATAAGCTAAACAACCACTACTATACACAATATATCTAACACCCCCCCCCCCCCCCCCCCCAAACTCACGGGGATCATACACCGAGTGTACAACCCTCATATTTCTCGAATCGGTGTGACCCGACCCGGGCGAAGCCTAGATAGCGAAGATGGCCGAGACGAGCAAAACGATCGCGCAAAGAGGCCACGGAGGGAGTGGGAGAATTTCTCCCACTCATCCGGGCGAGTGGGAGAGGCCTCCCACTCGCCGAGCGAGTGGGAGCAGCCCTCCCACTCGCCGAGCGAGTGGGAGCAGCCCTCCCACTCGCCCGGTGTAGGTAGGAAGATCAGTATGACCTCCCGTGAGGGGGGGGGGGAACACCTCGAGTCCCACTCGCCCCCCCTCACGCGTGATCGATGGCGGTCGTGTTTGGACTGCGGATAGCAGGTTTTCTGCTATTCGCAGTCCATTTTTGGGAAGTCTATAAATAGACCCCCATGGGCACCTTGGGAATGGTTGGTCTCTACCCCCCCCCCCCCCCCCCCCCCCCCCCCCCCCCCCTTGCGTGTGTCTTGTGAGCAAGCACCCCCCCTCCCTTGTCATCCTTCAGCTGACAGTGAGGTGGTTCTTAGTGCCCTCCAAGGTGCCCAGGCTCAGCATTGGCTTGGGAGAAGAAGTTCCGAGTGGGCTTCCGGGTGTGTGGTGGGACCTCCGCGATGCAGCTTAAGGGGTCCATTTGTGGATTCAAGTGTTCATCAAGTCCAAGTCTTCCAGTTCCTAGTGACCGGTCAAGGGTCTAGGCTTAGGTCAAGTAAGGGTTAGTCGCAACCCCCTTTCGAACGCTGAGACCGGGAAACTGGTTTCAACATTCTGGTGCGGTGAGCGTGGAAGCGACTAGTTCGGAAACCTCTGAGCCAAGTCCCATGGCTGGAAGCGACGAGTTGGGAGACCCGCCTCCGTCTTGCGAGTATGTGAAGAAGAGCGACTTCGACGAATTCAGCAAGAAGATCCTGGAGTTCATGCAGGCCGCATCCTCCGCTCGCGGCGAATGCTCAACACCACCTGCACCTAGGATCCCCTCACTCCCCCCAGTGGAAGTAAGAAGCAGTCAGCAAGGGAGGGAACCAGCCTCGAAGAAAGGTTTGAGCCTCCAAGCACGGGTGCTTTTCAATAGTTCGCCCCGGACCAGCTGCCCGGGCGGGGAGGCGATGGGAGCACCTCCCCTCAACCAAGAAGAATGGAGGAGCCCTTTCTGCGAGCTGGTCATGTCAGCTCCCGTCCCGGATGGGTTCCGCGATCCCGCCATGTCCTACTACGAGGGGGATAGCGATCCACTCCAGCATCTCCAGTGGTTCGAGGACATGACCTCGATCAGGCAAATGTCGGACGCCTTCATGTGCAGGCTTTTCGCCGTCTCGTTCCAGGGAAAGGCGAGGGATTGGTTCCACTCGCTCCCGGCGGGAACAATCTTCCGTTTCGAAGATCTGCGTCGAAGTTTCTTGTTAAGATTCTCTACCTCGAAGAAGAGGAGAAAGAGTATGGAAGCCTTGTTCGCAGTCAGGCAGAAGAAGCCAGGGGAGCCGCTGGCTGACTACATGGACAGGTTCCAGGCGGAGGTCCTCCTTGTCGTCGAAGTGCCCGGGCACACCCTGCAGCTGGCTTTCACCCTTGGGCTGCAGCCGGGGATGTTCCGGATGAGTCTGACTCGGGACCCTCCGTTGTCTTTCGAGGAGTTGATGAAGCGTGCCGATCGTGAGACCGAGGTTGAAGCTACCAATCAGGAGTTCGTGGCTAGGTTAGCCGAGGTAGCAGAGGAGGAAAGGAAAGAGCGTGGAGGGAGAAAGAAGGAGGAAGTGAAGAGTCAGGGACAACAGGGACCTCCCGTTGGACAGGAGCAAGGCTGGAAGTCGCAACCGACAGCCGCCCGACCAGCCTGGAGGTCACAAGTTGGTCCCCCTCAAGGCCAAGGAAGGGGCCACTTCCAGGGAGGAGGAGGCTATCAGGGAAGGCACGGGCGGTTCCACCCGGCAGGATGGCAACAAGGCCCGGGGCCGCTGCATGTCCAGCCCCTGCAAGCCATGGCCATCGGTCGGAAGAGAGGTGGAAGGAAGAAGGAACGTTGGGGGAAGCAGGGAGGCGAGCTGGCGCTGCTATATTGTGACTTCTGCCAGCAGGAGGGCCACGCGACCGCAGCTTGCCCCGAGTTCCTCGAGATGAGGGAAGAAGGAAGAGCCCCAGCAGGGGGGAAGCAGCTGTGCCTGGAAGGACCTCGGGCAGTGGAGAAGGGGAAGAACAAGGAGGATGATGATCCATGCGAAGAAATGGTCGATATATGGGCCCTAGGAGGGATCAGAGTCATCCACGGGGGAGCAGGCAAAGAGGCCACTCGGAAGGGGAGCCTCCATGCCATATACCGTCGGAGCATCGCCTCGACTTCTCGGTCCCCACCTCCGAGCGAGAAGATTACTTTCTCCACCCAAGACCTGCCGGCCCATGAGGACCCTTTCTGCGACGCGCTGGTCATCAAGGCGGCAATCGAGAACTTCACCGTCTCCCGAATCCTAGTCGACAACGGGAGCTCAGTGAATGTAGTGTTCAAGAAGGCATTTGAAGGGATGAAGGTGGATGCAAAGCGAGTGCTGACATCAGATGGACCACTCTTCGGATTCTCCGGGGAGAGGAAGGAGGTGGAAGGAGGAGTCGAACTCCTCGTCACCCTGGGGGGAACTTCAAAGAATTGCCGGTTCGTCATCGTGGACGCGCCGAGCAGTTACAACGCCATCTTCGGGCGTCCCCTCATCAGTGCGTACAAGTGCGTGCCGTCCTCCTACCATCAGTGCTTGAAGTACAACTCCGGAGAGCTCCAGGTGAGAGTCAGGGGAGATCCCCGGGAGGCGCGCCAATGCTACGTTACCGCGGTCAACACAATCAGATGGATGCAAGCAGCCGAAGAAGTGGAAGAAGCGATGGCAGGGATGGCCAAGGAGCAGACGGTCGAGTGAGCCCGAAATGGGCAAGATGTAAGGAAGTGCCCAGGGAGGGGCGAGGTGTAACATCGTGCCTAGGTAAGGGCGAAGTGTGGTGAAGTGCCCGGATGGGGCGAGATGTAAGGAGGGGCCCGGAAAAGGACGAGGTGTAACAGAATGCCCAAAGGGGCATAATGTAGGCAAGTTGTAATAGGTAAGAACTATGAATGGAAGAGGGGTTCTGGAAAGACATCCAGGTTCAAAATCCCTAGCTAGAGGCCCTCCACCTGACTAAGTCATGTCGGTAGATGGGGGCGCATCGGGTCAACTCGCCGTTTGGTAATTAGATCAGGAGTGCGTTGAGTTCCTCCACCCCCGGTTGAGCTAAGACTCCCAGGACATGGATGAGTATTACCACCTCCAGTTAGATCAGGAGTGCGTTGAGTTCCTCCACCCCCGGTTGAGCTAAGACTCCCAGGACATGGATGGGTACTACCACCTCCAGTTAGATCAGGAGTGCGTTGAGTTCCTCCACCCCCGGTTGAGCTAAGACTCCCAGGACATGGATGGGCACTACCACCTCCAGTTAGATCAGGAGTGCGTTGAGTTCCTCCACCTCCGGTTGAGCTAAGACTCCCAGGACATGGATGGGCACTACCACCTCCAGTTAGATCAGGAGTGCGTTGAGTTCCTCCACCCCCTGTTGAGCTAAGACTCCCAGGACATGGATGGGCACTACCACCTCCAGTTAGATCAGGAGTGCGTTGAGTTCCTCCACCCCCGGTTGAGCTAAGACTCTCAGGACATGGATAGGCACTACCACCTCCAGTTAGATCAGGAGTGCGTTGAGTTCCTCCACCCCCGGTTGAGCTAAGACTCCCAGGACATGGATGGGTACTACCACCTCCAGTTAGATCAGGAGTGCGTTGGGTTCCTCCACCCCCGGTTGAGCTAAGACTCCCAGGACATGGATGGGTACCTCCGCCTCCAGTCGGATTAGGAGAGCGTTGAGTTCCTCCACCCCCGGTTGAGCTAAGACTCCCAGGACATGGATGGGTACTTTCGCCTCCGATCGGTAAAATTCCCGATTAAAGACGACCATTCTCCAAGATCAGTCATATCGGCAGATGGGAAACTCATCGGTTCAATCGACTACTCGACGGTCGATTCAAGTAAGGTATCACACCCTCAAGCAATGAAAGGGAGAAGTAAGCTAGGACATTCATTACAATAACTACTGATTCATTGATAATGTGTATTACATGAACTGTTGCTTCTCTCTTGCTAGTACGTGCAAGCCTGAAAGAGAAAAGCAGACACGAAAGTTACACAGTTCCCGTGAGGAACGGGAAGAAAGAAGACGTCACAGGCCATCCTCACGATCATGGGGAGTAGCCGCCGCTGCTAGGAGGCGAGCCGGACCGCCCAGGCGAAGGAAAGAACTCGGGAAGGATGTCGCTGGCAGAGACCCCCCTCCAGCTGTCTCGAATAGCGTCCACGTCATGGAGGCGACTCACCAGGGCTCGGGCCGTTGACGCCATGATTTTCCCCCGAGCGCGCTCGACTTCAGCGGGTCGAGATGGGGCTGGCCTCGCCGCTCTCGAAGGTGCATCTCCTTCTCCTCCCCCTTCCCTTAACTGCCTATGAGCTTCGGCAAGCTGAGCTCTCAGGTCTTGCACCTCCTGGTCCGACTCCTCGCATCGTCTCCTGAGCGAGTCGGCGGCACCGGGTCCCTGCGGGCCAACACGGCAAATAAAGTAGAGCCAACAAATAATAACGAATTAAAAGGAGAAAAGGAGAATTCATTAAGGAGGGCACGAACCAAGCCCCCGGATGACTCCTCCAAGAGTTTCTCAGCAGTGGCCAAGCGAGCTGCAAGGTCAGTGGCCCTCTCTTCCGCATCCAACTTCGACGCGTCCGTCCGCATCCACCTATACGAGAGACTAAGACCTCGACGGGCGGCTATGTGGGAGAGCTCGGTCGCACGAAGCTGGGCCTGGGAACTCGCGTACGCAAGATCGCGCATAGACATCTCCTTGTAAGATGTCGCGTCCTGCCGACCGTAGATGCCATAGATGAGGATGTGCGCCGCGCCATCAATGACATCCCCCTCAGCCCATGAAGGCCGCTGGGAGGTGAGGGAGATCCGGTTCATCGTCTCATCCCAATGGACGATAGGTTCGCCAAGAAGGTCCGTAGCCTTTCCCCCCATCTCGAAGTTGGGGTGATTGGCCAGTGCATTAGGGTCGCTCGGTTGCCCCCTCTCCCTAGGCAGTACCCTGGAATCCCTTCGGCAAACTGCTTTCCCCCGCCGCATCCTCGGCTCCTTCGGTGGGGAGGAGGGCGCTTCCTCCTTCACCACCCGCTCCTTATCCCTCCTCTGACTCGACCCAGGTATCTTCGGAGCCGAAGCCGAGTCAGCCGCAACCTCCTCGTTGAGCCTATGGGCGGAGGAGGAACTCCCCCCCCCCCCCCCCCCCCCCCCCCCCTGCGGGAAGGCGTCGAGGAAGGGACCGAACACCTGCACAAGTTAGGACGAGTTGAGCAGCAATGGGAAGAAATGAGCCATAAGGGAGACAAGTTGTCAAGGTTCAAGTACCCGTCCCCGGTTCCACGTAGATGAGTTGATTGATGTTCCTCCGGAGGTGATCAACCTCGAAGCTCGCACCTTTAAGGAAGCGATGCAGCTCAGCGGCCTCCCCACGTAGCGAGGGGGGTTTGCAGACCTTCTCGGGCCTCTGTGTGGGGGAGAAGGGGATGCCGTCCAGGTCACCCCGAATGAACACAAATGATTCGTTCCAGTGGTGGACCTTGTTGGGGGTCTCGTGCACCTCCATGTGTGTGCCGGTCAGAAAGCACACCCCGTCAGCGGTCGCTCGGAAGGTGAAGATCTTGCGGAACACGTTCAGGTCGAACATCACCTTCTCCTCCCGCAAATAGCACGCGTAAGCTGTTAACATCGAGATCGCATTTGTGTTAACCTGAGTCGGGACTACGCCGAAGTAGTCCAGGAACTCCTTCACCTCAGGCCACAAGGGCAGCCGTAGCCCAGCCTCGAAGTGAAGGAGAGGGAATGCAAGCCAGTCATCGTAAAAGGAGTTGACGGTCTCACCCCCTGATGGGCATCTGCATTTCCACCCTTCAGGGAGGTAGGAAGTCCTGAAGGCGGAGAGCTCCTCTTTGGATACTTTCCCTACGGGGAAAGAACCCCCCGAGAAGTTGGCCGCGTTTTGTTCCCGACCGTTCCTCTTGACAGCTGAACGGTTAGATGCCATCCCGCAAGAGTGGAAGGAAAGGGTAGAGCTGGCTCTGGGAGAAAGGCAAAGCAAAGGAGGAAATGAAGGTGAAAGTCCAGAGGTGGAAGGAGGGTGTATTTATAAGGGAGGGGTAAAAGAGGAGGCGAGTGGATCATGGGGTCCACTCGCCCAAGGGCATGGAGGGGGAGTGGACCAGGTGGTCCACTCGCCCCGGGCGAGCGGACCGCAAGGCCCACTCGCCCCGGGCATAGGCGAGTGGACCTTGAGGTCCACTCGCCCGGTGCACGGGAGTGGACCTCATGGTCCACTCGCCCGGCAGAGGAGGGAGGGCCTCGCGGCCCTCTTCCCTGGGGTAGCGATGCGGACCGAAGGGTCTCTTCACCTACGTCTCCCCCCTGACACACCACCCAACTGCTTTGACCTCGGACCGTCCACCCGAAGTCTCTATCCCCCGCCTGTTATTCCACTGTTCCAGTGATGCTGCGCTCACCCTGCATGATAGTTAGCCAAATGATAACAGCTCAAATGAGATATAACTCGGCAGAGTTATTAAAATAAACATAACATAAACGTGACGAAACAAATAGTCCGGCCGCGAAGCAGACGAGCTGCTGCGACGAGTCGATCCTTATTATTACATGACAAATAGTACATCCCCAAAGGGAAGGGGTGGCTAACGCGCCGTCCACTTCCAGAAGCCCTGGTCCTGGGTGAAAGGGACCCCCCCACGCGTGGATTCAAAGCATGCCTTGGCTGAGGAGAGCTCCTCGGTCACGGTACGCACGGAGGCCTCCACCCGGCGAAAGTGATCCTCGAACGGTGTCGTCATGCCGCCAAATGCGAGCCGGACCTCCCCTCGTAGGAAATTGAGTTCAGCCTCCAGCCTCTCCACCCGACGCTCCAGCACGCCAACACGGGCGAGGGGGTCGGGTCCGGAAGATAGCCTCCCCTCTCGCAGCTCCTGGGTAAGAGTCTCCAAGCGGCTCAGACGGACGAAGACGTCGGGTCGGTCCTCGACGGGCTCCGTGATTGCAGTAGGAGAGTGGGGTGGCACCGAGACTTCCTTTCGGCTCGACTGGCCCGTCGAAGTCTTGTCCCCTCCAGCAGATGAGTCATCGTGAGCGGTCGAGAGGGCGGCAGGTTCCCGGGCGAGAGAGATAGGACTCACCCGAGCGTCTGCACCCGTTCCATCTACCACTCTTCGGATCCCTTCGAGGTCATCCACGAGAAGCTGTGAACAATGAAAAAACACGTGTCATGGACAGGTGTAACCACAAGTGCGAAGCAGGAAGGAGGGGAGAACCGATACCATATCCATATCCAGACCGCGGGCAAACTCGGTCACCCCATGAGAGGATGACGGCGCAACCTCCTTCACCAACTCGGGGCGGGGCTTCTTCCGAGGTGATCGCACCGCGGGACGGGTAGGAGAAGGCGGAGGGCCATGGACCAGAGCTTTAAGCTCTGTCACGTCAGACGAACCCTTCCCAGCAAAGTCCTTGAAGCGAGCCCTGAAGTCTCGAGGTGGATCCATCTCGTTCGAAGAGGGAGTGGGGGAAGCTCTCAGGAATGGTGCTCTTCTTACCCCCCTCTTCGAGGGGTTTTATATATAGCCATCAGGTGGAACCCTCCAAAGATTCCCTCCGGGTCCCACCTACTCGTTCAATAGGTGGGTTGGACTTTCTTTCCGAGCTTGAGTCAAGCTCGCAAAGAGCGGGGATTGTGTACAACTCTCATATTTCTCGAATCGGTGTGACCCGACCCGGGCGAAGCCTAGATAGCGAAGATGGCCGAGGCGAGCAAAACGACCGCGCAAAGAGGCCACGGAGGGAGTGGGAAAATTTCTCCCACTCATCCGGGCGAGTGGGAGAGGCCTCCCACTCGCCGAGCGAGTGGGAGGGGCCCTCCCACTCGCCGAGCGAGTGGGAGGGGCCTCCCACTCGCCGAGCGAGTGGGAGGGGCCTCCCACTCGCCGAGCGAGTGGGAGCGGCCTCCCACTCGCCGAGCGAGTGGGAGCGGGCTCCCACTCGCCGCCCCCTTTGGGCGAGTGGGAGGGATCCTCCCACTCGCCCGGTGTAGGTAGGAAGGTCAGTATGACCTCCCGTGAGGGGGGGGGGGGGGGGGGGAACACCTCGAGTCCCCCCCCCCCCCCCCCCCCCCCCCCCCCCTCACGCGTGATCGATGGCGGTCGTGTTTGGACTGCGGATAGCAGGTTTTCTGCTATTCGCAGTCCATTTTTGGGAAGTCTATAAATAGACCCCCATGGGCACCTTGGGAAGGGTTGGTCTCTACCCCCCCCCCCCCCCCCCCCCCCCCCCCCCTTGCGTGTGTCTTGTGAGCAAGCACCCCCCCTCCCTTGTCATCCTTCAGCTGACAGTGAGGTGGTTCTTAGTGCCCTCCAAGGTGCCCAGGCTCAGCATTGGCTTGGGAGGGGAAGTTCTAAGTGGGCTTCCGGGTGTGTGGTGGGACCTCCGCGCTGCAGCTTAAGGGGTCCATTTGTGGATTCAAGTGTTCATCAAGTCCAAGTCTTCCAGTTCCTAGTGACCGGTCAAGGGTCTAGGCTTAGGTCAAGTAAGGGTTAGTCGCAACCCCCTTTCGAACGCTGAGACCGGGAAACTGGTTTCAACACCGAGAGTTTGGATAGAAGATAGGTATGCTGGACCCTTGTCTGCGGCTTCGTCATCAGATCTGCAATCTGCTGCTCGGAAGGAATAAAAGAAGGGGCAAGAGTGCCCTGACTGTAGTGCTCACGTAGGAAGAAAGCATCCACCCCGATATGCTTGGAGAGAGAGTGCTTCACCGGGTTAAGGGTGATCTGAATGACACCGGTGTTATCACAATAGAGGGGAGTGGGCTCTGGAGACGAGACACCAAGATCTTGAAGAAGCCAACGAAGCCAAATAATATCCTCAGCGGTGGTAGCCATGGCTCGAAGCTCAGCCTCAGTGCTGAAACGGGAAACACCTGTCTGTTTCTTGGACTTCCATGCAATAAGTGAGGAACCCAGGAACAGACAAAATCCAGTGACAGAACGGCGATCAACAGGGTCGCTAGCCCAGGTGGAATCGGAGTAAGCGCGCAGCTGTAGAGAACTACTGCTGGAGAAGAAAAGACCACGAGAGACAGTTGCTCGGAGGTAGCGGAGGAGCCGCAATAAGTGGTCATAGTGAACAGAGGTGGGCGCACTAACAAACTGGCTCAGCACATGAACGACATGGGCAATATCAGGGCGAGTAATGGTGAGATAAACGAGACTCCCCACGAGGTGTCGGTATCGGGTAGGGTCAGAGAGTGGAATCCCATCATCCGGACGTAGCTGAAGATGGAGCTCCATAGGGGTGTCCACTGTGCGAGAGTCAGAGAGAGCAGCCCGAGTAAGGAGATCTGATGTGTAGCGCTGCTGAGAGAGCTGAAAATCGCGATCTGTAGAGCTGACCTCAAGGCCTAAGAAGTAGCTCAGCTGACCGAGGTCAGTCATCTGAAACTGCTGCTGAAGGTGATGTTTGACGAAGGCCACATGAGAAGGATCATCACCAATCAGAATCATATCATCCACGTAAAGTAACAGAAGGGTCCGGCCACGGGAGGAGGAGTACACGAACAGAGCGGGATCATGAGGACATGGCTGAAATCCGGCAGCTGTGATAGCTGAACTGAAACGAGCAAACCACCCACGGGGCGCCTGCTTGAGCCCATAAAGGGCTCGCCTTAGGCGGCAGACAAGGCCTGGAGGAGAAGATAGGCCCGGGGGAGGAAGCATGTAGACCTCCTGCTGAAGATCGCCGTGAAGAATGGCATTCTTCACGTCGAGCTGTGATAGAGTCCAGCGGCGAACAGCGGCGACAGCAATAAGAGTCCGCACTGTAGTCATGTGAGCAACAGGAGCAAATGTCTCGTCATAGTCTCTCCCCTGCTCCTGCTGAAAACCACGAGCAACAAGGCGAGCCTTGTACCTCTCCACAGAACCATCAGAGCGAGTCTTAACCTTAAAGACCCACTTGCAAGTAATAGGAACAACACCAGGTGGAAGAGGAACAAAATCTCAGGTACGAGTATGCTCAAGCGCCTCCAGCTCAGCAGACATAGCAGCCTGCCACTCAGGTATCTGGGCAGCCTCACGAAAGGAAGTCGGCTCTGGAGTACCACATGCAGTAGCAGGAAGGGCAGGCAGATCCAAAGGTAGAGTAGCAAGACTGAGACGGTCGGGAGGACGTCACTCGCGGGGTGGATTGCGACGCGCAGGAGGATCATCCACAGGAATCTCGCTGGAGGAGCCAGGCGCTGAGTCGGGGGCACAGGGGATGACGGACCAAGAGGGGGGCGACGAGTGTAGTGATATGGAAGTGGAGCGACGAGTGTATCAGAGGAAGAGGTGGAGGTAGAGAGCGGAGATGTCGGAGATGGAGTGGCCGGTGGTATGGAGAGAGGAGGAGGACATATCGGAGGAGGGATGGGAAGAGTGAGAAACTGCACATCAGACGGTGTCACAGATGAGTGCGAGGTCGGAGAAATGGATGACACAAAGAAAGGATGAGACTCATCAAACGTGACGTCACGAGAGATGCGAAGACGACGAGCAACAGGGTCATAACATCGATAACCCTTGTGCTCAGTACTATACCCAAGAAAGACGCAGGGTACGGACTGAGCAGAGAGCTTGGTGCGCTCACGTGGAGGGAGAAGAACATAACAACGACAGCCAAAAACGCGAAGATGAGTGTAGCGAGGAGGTCGAGAGTACAAACACTCACCAGGACACTGACCCTTAAGGAAGGTGGATGGCTGCAGGTTGATAAGATAGACAGCAGTGGAAACAGCCTCAGCCCAAAAGTGAGGAGGGACATGAGAAGAAATAAGAAGCGTGTGTGCTGTCTCGATAATATGACGATGCTTCCTTTCAGCGGTGCCATTTTGGGCATGGGCACCGGGACAGGAAAGCTGAGGGAGAGTTCCGTGGGTAGCCAGCAGATCACGAAAAGCATGCGATAGGTACTCCCCCCCCCCCCCCCCCCCCCCCCCCCCGGAATCAGAACGAAGAATACGGATGGAAGCGGAGAACTGGGTGCGCACCATAGCAGAAAATATAACATATATATGAAAAAGGTCAGAACGAGCATGCATAAAGCAAACCCAACAGTAACGAGAATAATCATCAACAAATATAACATAATATCGATGACCGCCTTTTGATACAAAGGGTGCGGGACCCCATACATCAGAATGAACTAAGTCAAAAGGACGGGAAGACCTGGACTCACTAGACGGATATGGGAGTTGGAGCTGTTTACCCAGCTTACAACCCGTACAAGAATGAGACCGATCAACAAAAACACGACCACGATAACCATGACTAATGAGTGACGAAAGACGCGAGCCACTGAGATGACCGAGACGGTGGTGCCACTGAGAGAAGGCCACCGACGAAAGACAAAAGGTGGAAGCTGCTGGAGATGACGAAGTGGAGGGAAGCTGAAGGGAATCAAGGACGTACACCCCGCTACGGCGACGGCCAGCTCCAAGGAGTGTCCCTGTCAAATGATCCTGCACACGGCATACAAACTTATCAAAAATAACAAGGCAACCATGGGAGACGAGTTGGCTGACGGAGACAAGGTTCATGGATAGTTTGGGGATGTAGGCAACGTTGGGAATGTGAAAACGGCTCGTATGAAGCAGGCCACTACTGGTAATGGGGAGAGTAGTGTCATTGGCAACCATGATACTAAGGGCAGGGGAAACAGGCTGGCAGGAAGAGAGGTGAGTGGCATCATGGTTCATATGAAAGGAGGCTCCAGAGTCAAGCAACCAGTCGGAAGAAGAGATACCTGATGGAGCTGAAGCTGCCGGCTGAGAGGTAGAGGCGTCAGGAGCACCTGGAGAAGGCACTGAGACCGGAGAGCGAGACAGAGAGCCATGAAAGAGTTGCTGAGCAATCTGCTGGGCAAGCTCAGAGATAGTGAGAGACTGAGCCATAGCGGAAACAGGAGCACCGGGAGCACGCAACTGGCCAGACTGCTGAGCTCTCTGAAGCTTGCGACACTCGGATTTGACATGACCAATGCACTGACAGTAGTGACAGCGAACAGGAGGGCGACGGTGAGCACCTGGCTGAGCAGAAGAAGGGCGAGGAACATGCCGCATCGGAGCACTATAACCAGGCGAGGGCAGAAGAGGATCACTGACAAAAGATGACTGAGGTGGTAGCTGAGGAGCAGCTAAAACAGTACGAGGGAGCCCTCCGGAAGATGTAGCGGAGTCCAAGGAGTGTAGGCGGGTCTCCTCAGCGATCACCAAGGCCAAAGTATCGCTGAGAGACGGGGGAGGATCCCGGTGCAGAAGCTGAGCGCGAACAGACTCGAACTCGGGCCGTAGGCGCATAAGGAACTCATACATGCGCTGACAGTCGCGATCTCGAGAGGTAGCAACACACTGAGGGCATGTGGCGCAAGGAGAAGGAGCCATCTCATCGCACTGCCGCCGGAGGTCCAGAAGCTCGGCAAAGAAATTCTGAACCAATCGATCGCGCTGGTAGCAGGCGCCAAGGGTCTGAAACAGAGAGTAACGCAGAGCCTGACTGGATGGCTGGTAGAGACGACGCAAGTGATCCCACATCGCCTTGGCCGTAGGTAGCTCGTAGATAGCCATCCGAATGGGAAGCTCGCAAGACTGACAGATCACGGCAATCGTGCGAGTATCGTCAGAGCGCCATCGCGCTAAGTCGGAGCCCTGGGTGGATGCGGCCGTGCTGACAGTGGATGGCTGGTAGAGACGACGCAAGTGATCCCACATCGCCTTGGCCGTAGGTAGCTCGTAGATAGCCATCCGAATGGGAAGCTCGCAAGACTGACAGATCACGGCAATCGTGCGAGAATCGTCAGAGCGCCATCGCGCTAAGTCGGAGCCCTGGGTGGATGCGGCCGTGCTGACAGTGGAAGAGTCGGAAGCAGGAGCAGTAACCGTCGGTGCAGGAGCAGGCTCGGTGCAGGAGCAGTATCTGTCCTTTGAGTGTTTTTCCAGCTTTGCTTACTGTTTTCTTGTTTGGAGTCTTGTGTTTGAGTTTAGATATTGTGTATTCTAAAACTCATATTTATGTTTCTGGAAAACTCATGTTTGTCGTTATTAACTCTTGTTTAATGTAATCTGTGATGTGACCCCGATATTTACAATATATGATGAGAATGTTGAGGTATATTGAACTATCGGGTTAACGGATGCTTAGCGGTAGGTTAGGACCCGTTAGGGATCCACGCACCCGCTGGGGAATTAGGGTTTTGCCTATAAATACCCTGCTAGGGGCAACGAGTAGAGTGTTCCAAACTAGACACTCACGTGGATGCTTCGAGCACCATTCTAACATATATATAATGAGAGCTACATATGTTCTTTCTCCAAATACACACAAAAATACTATGTAAAAAGGTTACCAGGGAGAGAATTTTTTTTTAAAGGATCCTTCCTCTTATTTTAATTGCCATATTTATAGCATGGAAGGCGGTGACTTTAGAACTGGTGGATGTGACGACATCTCCCCGGATGAGCGTCTTCTATGTGTCAAATGGAGCTATTTTACATGAGTGAATATTGTTCGCTTGATCATATGTTTGTTTGAACAAAATATTCACCGAGCTCCATGTATCAATTAGAATTCAATGGACATTTGCATTTCCTACCACCACATTAATGAATATGACGCCGTAAGGATTGTCTGGTGTTGGCAAATTCGCACTTGTGGAGGATATACTTTCAGATGAGGGCCGATTGGAGCTTACAAAGGTTAACATGACCTCTCTAGTCTGAAGACGTTTAGACTCGTGTTTCTTTTTTCTTCTACCATTGCACTACATGGATAATGTTTATCCAAGGTGGACTTTACTGTTTTTACCGTTGAAGGTTCTGCTTCATCTGTTGGCTTCTTCCCGCTTCCATTATTGGATGGCCCTGCTAAGAACTGCCTCAGCCTCCTTGACGATATAGCTTCTCCAACAACTCATGAAGTTGATGACGCTAATCAATAGTCTGACCAATGTCATTATGAAATTTGCAATATTAATTATAATCATAATTCCTAGTGGGTATGCTCATTGAACGAGGCCGCTTGAAGAGCGTCATTCTTAATAGCTTGCTCCAACTGCGCTAGGAGCATGTTGAATTGACAAAGTTGAATCTCTTGCACGGCAGAAACTTCTGGGTACTCGTGGATTGCCTCTCTGCAACATGTCTGGTACTCGCGGGTTAATGTTGAGGTTGTTGTTGACCCCTCAATGCAGAGAAAAACTTGATGATGACGTTCTTCTTACTGCAAAGGCTTCCTTTTTTTTCCATTTATTTAAGGGTGAGATATAAGGTCTATCATGGTCTATTATGGATAATGCGACTTGGCGTGAAGATGGTGCGTTCATAGTTCATATCAAGGAGATGATAAGTCCCTCTTCATCTTATTCGAATTGGAGAAGTGCGATATGGGGAGACACTTTAAATTGTCATAACTTGTTATGCACTCTTCATGAAGCTCAAAAAAAGTCTAAAAAAGCTCTATCTAGCATCTCAAATAATAAGCAACACATAAGATTCCAGGGAGTGTTCAAGTCGATATGGATGATTCGAACATCTTGATATGAATATTGGGATCCTCATTCCTGTTAAAGGTAGGAAGTTATGACTATTTAAAATCAATCTAGAAGCTATGAGATCTGATTATTCGCCTCAGTTTCACTGTTGTAGACAAGAAGAGGAGCCTGTTGAGGTGGTGGTGGTGGTCTAATTATTACAGCTGTCGCTGATACAATATTTTCTTCTATACACACATGTGAAGGGAAGTGGTTTGGGTGAGTTGTGTTTATTGAAGAGGAGGGAAATTTTGAGATTGCTTTTTTCAATTCTGCACCATTTGTACTAGATTGAAGATTGTTTACTAAAGGGCAACAAATTCTTTCTTGGCAATTAATTCACTAGAAGTGGAACCTCTTGGAACGTAGCTCTGATTATCAGCTATCTTCACTTTTATATGTCTGAAAGAGCGTGTCCATCACTACACTTTTATGGCGTGTGACCTGAATTGCCCTTGGATAAAATGTTACTCGAATATTAGTAAGTAAAAAATGGTTTCATAGTTTGGTGGGCGGATCCTACTCTTATTTAAGAACTACATGTATTTCTCCCCCCAAATGCAAGCAAAAATTGTTTGCAAAAAGAGTTTACAAGGAAATTATTTAGAAGATGTGGAGGTGCCGATGTGTCTCTGAATCTGTGTTTTCTACACGTTGTATGGAGCTTTTTTGCATGGATGGATGTTGTCCTATAATTCTCCTTTTTACCAATTCAGTATATCTCATCTTAGCTTACCAATTCAGGCTTGTCTTACTTGTAATTTGTTGAAGTTTGTCATGTTGTGTCAAGCATTACTGCATGCGTGAGAATGCGGATAATATATTCATTGGACATGCGAGAATGCTATGGCCTGAATCCTAGCCTAGACGATATATTTTCCATTTGATGGACTATCAGATACTTTAGGGAATAGTAGTGATACTTGACATTTCCTTCTTTCTTTTCTATTTCATCTTTTGCTGAAGTGGCTTGCGGCGGTCAAATTTGAGTAGACACTTAGTTATGGATGAGTCCTTTTGGGCTTCATGTGCATTTAAATTTAAAAAATTGTACTAATTATTCATATAACTCGGCATGATGATTCTTAGATGACGATTTTTCAAGGTTTTAGTTTTTGTTTGTAGAAAATTTGAAGTTTAAATTTATTCCAACCAATCAGAAATGATAATGTAATCTATTTGACTTTTTCCCTTCTAATGGAATGGTATAAACATCAAATTTTAGTTATGAAATGATGGCATGAAGATTTTAAAGGTTATAAAATAGTATATGCATGAGATATATATTATAATACTGTTCATAATTTTTCTACTTCTGTTTTCCCCAATCATTCCAGTATAGGCCCCGCATTCATTTGCCGTGGAACTCGTAATTGGTTGATTACCAAATTTTGTATGCTGCAAATGCATTTTTTTTTCACAGATGCAAGAGATAATTTCACATGCTTGATAGATGGATAATCCATCACAAGTTGTTGAAATTCCATCCATATGTAATTTGTATGTTAAGATCAAAATCAACAGTATGATCTTGAGTTTGAAGATCACTATAAGGTGGTAGGTGCAAAATTATAATTCTCATTCTAGGTGAAAAGTATATAAAAATATAATGACTCATGTTGAGTATTTATGTTCAAAATGAATGCAATATTTTGGATATGCTGCATTTTTTTGGCAGAGAAATGTTTGAACTGCTGCGAATTTGTCATTGTCTTTTTTTTTTTATCTTTTTTCAGGTGGAATTATTTAGCAAACCTGTTAAGAAAACTTGAAATCATCTTGATCTTCTATTATGCACTTTCATTGTTAGTGCTTAACATTTGTTTTGACCCCTTTTACCCACCTTTGTGTATCAGATAAGAGCTGCTCAAAGTATGGGTGGTCATATTGCAAATCCGTTGCTTGTTCTTCCTCTCGAACCTATTGCACCTAATTTTTCAAGTAACTCGTCTGTCAATCAAGGCGAAAGTGAATTTAGTAATGTTGTCGGAGCTGGCTTTGAAGCTTATGAGGCATTTGTAATGAAGAAACTTCAAGAGGTAAATATTCATTCTCTACATTGATTAATTTTTTATTCCTTGGCGCATCGGTTAAGGTGTTGCCGTGTGACTTGAGGTCACGGGTTCGAGTCCTGGAAGCAGCCTCTTGCAAAAATGCAGGGTAAGGTTTGCCTACATTTCATCCTTGTGGTGGGACCCTTCCCCGGACCCGCGGGGATGCTTTGTGCATCAGGCTGCCCTTTTTTATGCTCTATTCAAGACTGGTAGGAGAAGAATCAACTCTGTATTGTTTAAAAAAAGATCTGATGCCAGTACCCTTCCCCGTACCCGCAAAACCAAGGTTTTCTTTTCAATTTCCATTCCAAAGTTCCTATGTGTTTCCATGCCCTTTTCTTAAGAACACATACAAGAAAAAAAGGATAAGGGGTACCCCACCATGAACTACTTCATTTTCATTTATGAATTGAATAGTAATAGACTAATAGATGAATTAGGGATCATTTGGCACAGCGGTGGCGGTTGTGAACGCGGTGGTTATGAACCGTTGTTCGTGAACGCCCGACCACAACTAAGGAACTCCATTCACTTTTATGTTTAAAATTAGTGTTTTTTTTAATTGATGGCGGTCATAACCATTGTCAAGCCAAACACATATTTTATGATGGTGGAGTTTTTGTCCAAACTCACCGGAGCAAAAAAAGCCGTGCCAAACGGACTTTTAGTCTTCCTCAAATACCGAAGCTATCTTGAGTTTCATCGGATCAGGAGTGCCATCAATATCCAAAAATTGCTCACATCTATATACATAGTTCCCTCTTTTAATCCTTCTCTGGAAAAAAGGGGGAAATTTCTGTTGCTACTTGATAGTTTTGGTGATTGAAATTTCTGTTATCCATCGTTGAAAATGAAGAGCCGCCTCCAGTTTCCATGTTTTTATCCGCTGCTAACATTGCGAACAATCTCCGGACTTCATCCAACGTTCTAATTTTGCTGAATATGTATTCAATTCCTGTATCGGACGCCCCATGGAATCCTGTGTTCGCTTGATCCTTTCCACTTCAATCCTACGATCTCGTGTTATTGGCCACCGACATTGCTATGATCGCCTGCCCTAATACCATTGATGAGTATCAAGGGCGAAATTCACAGATAAATTGCTCAACAGGAATTCAATTTCATAAATCTGAAGAACTACAAACCAAAGCCCTAAGAGAAGAGAAGAAGTGTTCTTCCCTAGTAGTTCTCTATTGAAATGTCTCTGTACAAGCAGAGGAACCATAGTAAAATATTAATTCATCAAACAGCATAGCATGTTATTGTCTCTAATTACTAAACTGCCCTTGACCTTAAGGTCCATAATTCTCAAGTAGGACTCTGATCTTGTTTCCTTATTATAGATAAATTGCTTCTGTACTTCCCTTAATACCCCAGTTTCTTGCATGATTGCAGGCTCAGCAAAGAAGAAAGGCACCCGAAAATAGTACTTGAAAGGTGGTCATATACATGAGTTGGGGCATTCAGACGAGGGCGGTGGACCTTCGAGAGAGCGGCGTGCGGGGGCCCTATCGGCAGAGCGGCGTGCGGGCGCGCACCGTTTGGCGAGCAGCACCCGGCGGCGACTTTTATAGCACTTTAGGTCTATCATAATTGAATTGTGAGCATAATTCGTGCTGCGCGGTATCTGCCTCGCTCTCATTGGAAATGATTTCGAGATTTTTTCATCTTCCAAACGGCAAATTATTATATACACTTGGCTGATACATTTTTCGATCTGCTGTAGCCAATCTCCGGGTTATATTTCGTCGGAGCCTTCTATTTTTCCTTCATTGACCTGCCTTTTTCTTCGAATTTTCCGACGGCCTGGAAGAGGCGAATTAAGTTGACCTCTAATAATGCTCCTCTGTCTAAGCATAATGACGATCGATTTAGGCTCACTTTGGCGCGGCGCTTTGCTCCGGTGAGATTGGACAAAAACTGCACCGTCATGTAATGTATGTTTGGCATGACAACGGTTATGACCGCCGTCGAGAAAAGAAAACTAGTTTCGAACATAAAAGTGAACTTAGTTACTTAAGTGAGGTCGGACGTTCACGAATGACGGTTCATAACCACCGCGTTCACGACCGCCACCGGTGTTGCCAAATAGAGAGGCTCTGCTTTGCGAGATGGTGGCGGTCACGAACAAAGTGGTTTACGAACCGTCGTTCGTGAAACCCGACCTCACCTAAAGAACTTCATCCACTTCTATATTCAAACATAGCTCTCTTTTATTGGTGGTGGTCATAACTGTTGTCATGCCGAACATATATTCTATGACGGTGGCACGCCGCTCCAAACGGAACCTTAAGGTCTGTTGGGCACGGCGGTGGCGGTCACGAAAGCGGTAGTCAAGAACTGTCGTTATGTTTATGTTTAAAATTACATTTTTTTTGGTGGATTTCAGACTTTTATTTATGAATTTTTATGGGATTTACTTGATATCATACAGAAGGTTGAGGTGTTGCCGTGTGACCTTGAGGTCACGGGTTCGAGTCCTGGAAGCATCCTCTTGCGAAAATGCAGGGTAGGGTTTGCCTACATTTCACCCTTGTGGTGGGACCCTTGCTGCCCGGGGATGTTTTGTGCACTTGGCTGCCCTTTTTACTTGATATCATATGGGGAATGTATAGGTTCCATACTTAATACTTATATGATATTAGTATGCAATTGGCCGGCTGCATGTTGTATACAAATAAAATAGGTGATTGATAAACATGCATCTTTTTTGGCTATTTGTAATCTATCGTTCTTTGTAACCTATCGGTCAATTAAGGGAGAGCAAGGGTTTCTTCGTGTCTCTGGAGACCTCTTCTTCCTCTCACCGCCGCACGATGTAGGCTCTCACTTGACGCTGATGACGGTGTTTTAGCTTGGGATTTTCTACGAAATTTCACGGCGATCTTTCTATCTCCGCTTCTTTTCATTTCTATGTTGATTGGTAGTTTGTAGGAGGTAGTTCTCCTAAATGACTTAAATTTCTTGATTTCTCTTCTTTCTCGCAAGATATATAATATTTTTGCTCATTTAGTGAAAAATGGCCGCAAGCTTCTTGATATGTAGAAGGCTGATTTGCTTCTTTTGATATTAATGCCTCTCTCTCTCTCTCTCTCTCTCTCTATGTGAGCATATGCATTCACGGGCATGAAATCGAAGAGTGTCGTCCCCGTAGCGGTCTAATAGACGATGTTGCTTTGAAAGTTTTTTTTACTTAATAACCAAAAGAGCAAGCCGTCAATCAATGAGAAGCACGAGCGAACTATTGATCGAATCGGTGGCACGTCTTCACGACGAATGTGATAAGTATAGTTGACGGAAGCAATACTCATGGTAGTAGGGGGATTTTTTTGAAGGGTATTTTGGGAAATATCAATATGTATGCCCGTTGGGATTCCCTCAAATTGCATATAAATCCATGTAGTGTGAATGAATGGCATTACAAATATAACGTTTCTTAAGAGAGATAATGCGAGCAAATTTTAAGTTCAGTATTTATAAATAAATAGTTATGAAAAGTTAACAAGTCTGTTGAGATGGCCGAGTTGGTCTAAGGCGCCAGATTAAGGTTCTGGTCCGAAAGGGCGTGGGTTCAAATCCCACTCTCAACATATTTTTCATTTTGTGTTTTTTTATAAATTAATTAAATATATCTACGCAGTTTACTAGTTTCATAAATCGTAATTTAAATTTTATATAAAATACTGCCATTTATATTGAAATTTAATTTAAAATGATTAATTAAATATTTCAAATAGGTGGTGAATTTTAATTATTGTTTAGGTTAGTTTTGTCGTTAGTTCATTTTAAATTTTTTCAAAAAAAAAAAAAGAGGAATGAAGAGAGAGAGAGAGAGAGAGAGAGAGAGAGAGAATTGATTATTATTATTATTATTATACTCATATTTGATGAATCATAACATAATTTTTTTAGGGTGCTGTTACTAGCAAACCTGATTTGGCTTCTAGCAAACCATTACTACTAGCAAATCTTCAAATTTAAAAATGGCTATTTGAAAACCATTTCGTTACTAGCAAACCAACCTAAAAATAAAAAAAAACTTCAACAGAAATTGTCTATCAACAATATTCATAACTTAGAAGGGTGGATATTAATATCCTATAAGCAATCACACATCTATTCATCCAACTGAGCTAGTCAAAGAATCCAAACCGGATCCTTTAAGTAAAGCTCCTGGTAACATATCAAATTTTTTAGGGTACTTTATAAATCAAATTTAAATATATTAAAATTAATGATAGATAAAAAGTTAAATAAAAATATAATTAGACCTGCATATGCGTGGACAGGTATAATATAACTTCGACCATAATCCCTATTTTTGCAATATATGACTAATTTTTCATTTTCTACAAACATGAGATTAAGGCTCTATTTGGCGCGGAGGTTGGAGAAGCCGAGGTTGGAGGAGCGCCCTAATCCTATACCCGTGGTTCAAATCCCGCGGTTTTCAGCGGGAGCGCTAAAAACCGCGTCCGCCAAACTCTGCGTCAAACATAAAATTGTCGCACTTGCGTATCAGAAATCAGATTTCTCCGAAGCAGCTGTCTCAAAAAGAGTCTAACTTATCTACAGTAAATTTAGATACGAGCACACCGAAAAGTAAAACTATACCTGTTGTACACCCGTACAGACCTTAGGACGCGCCTAAAGAAGCCCCGCAAAAGAGAGGTGGGGTCAGCGGTCCGCACGCAGTCGCTCGAATCGAAGAAACCGAGCCTGCGATTTCCACCGCCAACCGCCAGAAACAAAGCGCGCAAGCGCGTGCGCTACCACGCGCACGGTAGCACACGGGCAGCGCCCCCCCCCCCCCCCCCCCCCCGTCGCGGGAGAACGGCCCCGCCGCACCCCCTCGGGGTGCGGCTCGCGCGGAACCGCACCCCTCAAGGGGTGCGGCCAAGCCGCACCCCCCTTGGGGGTGCGGCCCAGCCGCACACCCCTTGTGGGGTGCGGCCCCGCCGCACCCCCCAAGGGGTGCGGCCAAGCCGCACCCCCCGGGGTGCGCCTCCGTCGCGCCGCTTGTGGAGCGCGGCCCGGCCCCCTCCCCTCGCCCTTTTCTACAGGAGAGCTCGCAAGGGGACCCGCCGTATTCACGCCCCCCCCCCCCCCCCCCCCCCCCCCCCCCCGTCGGGTGCGCCGGATCCCAATTCCACCTTGAGGGACAACTCCCCACTCCACCGTTCGCTCAGAACGCCTCCGCGCTCACGCGCGCTCAGAACGCTTCCGAGCGCACTCAAAACGCCTTCGCGCTCACGCGCGCTCAGAATGCCTCTGCGCTCACGCGCGCTCAGAACGCCTCCAAGCGCGTTCAAAGCGCTTCCAGGTCCGTTGCACGCTCAGAACGCTTCCGCGTTCACGCGCGCTCAGAACGCCTCCAAGCACGTTCAAAGCGCTTCCAGGTCCGCTGCGCGCTCAGAACGCTTTCGCGTTCACGCACGCTCAGAACGCCTTCAAGCGCGTTCAAAGCGCTTCCAAGTCCGTTGCGCGCTCAGAACGCTTCGAGCGCGTTCGAAGCGCTTCCAAGTTCGTTGCGCGCTCAGAACGCTTCTGAGCGTGCTCAGAGCATTCTCACATTTCGGGTTTCCGGCTTCTCACTTTTTGTCTTTTCGGCTTCTCACTTTTCGGGTTTCCGGCTTCTCACTTTTTGTCTTTCCGGCTTCTCACTTTTTGGGTTTCCGGCTTCTCACTTTTTAGGAACGGTCAGTCGTCTTTTTCACCTCCAACGGAACTGCCCGAATTGCCCGAGCTGCCCAAGCTGCCCGAGGGGCAAGGTGGTCATTTACGAAAAATGGCGATCCGAGGGCCCCGAACCGGAGAATATGATTCGTCCACCGAGCATTTATGGAAACTGCCAACGACAAAATTACCGGGCCGCCCCGGGCCAAAGCTATAAAAGGAGCCCCAAGGCTTCATTTGAAAGGACCTTGACTTCTGGACCCAGGAGAGCTCCTTGCAGACTTTTGCGGAATTCTCCTTCGGCACTTGAAGATCTCCTTCGGGACTTGAAGATCTTCATCATCCGGAAAGGCGACCAGCAATCTCAGAAGAGAAAGGCGACTGACCTTCTCACTTTCGAAAGGCGACCAGCAGCATCAGAAGGGAAAGGCGACTGGCCTTCTCACTTCCGAAAGGCGACTGGCCTTCTCACTTCCGAAAGGCGACTAGCAATCTCAGAAGGGAAAGGCGACTGACCTTCTCACTTCCGAAAGACGACTAGCAATCTCAGAAGGGAAAGGCGACTGGCCTTCCCACTTCCGAAAGGCGACCAGCAGCCTCAGAAGGGAAAGGCGACTGGTCTTCTCACTTCCGAAAGGCGACTGGCTTTCTCACTTCCGAAAGGCGACTAGCAATCTCAGAAGGGAAAGGCGACTGGCCTTCTCACTTCCGAAAGACGACTAGCAATCTCAGAAGGGAAAGGCGACTGGCCTTCCCACTTCCGAAAGGCGACCAGCAGTCTCAGAAGGGAAAGACGACTGGCCTTCTCACTTCCGAAAGGCGACTAGCAATCTCAGAAGGGAAAGGCGACTGGCCTTCTCACTTCCGAAAGGTGACTAGCAATCTCAGAAGGGAAAGGCGACTGGCCTTCCCACTTCCGAAAGGCGACCAGCATTCTCAGAAGGGAAAAGGACTTAGTTTTTCCGAGAGGTGGCCTGTCACCCTCGGAGCTCTCTCTCTCTCTCCAAGTATTGTAACGAGCAGCGGCCTGTCGCGCTCGAGTTCTAGTTTCCAAGTTGTAACCCCCCAGAAAATAGTGAAGTTCGGTCGGCATAGCTCCGGCCGCGTGGTTTTGTACCCTTTCTGGGTTTTCCACGTTAAAAAGTCCATGTGTACTCAGCAAATCTCTCATTGACTGTTTGCACGCTTAGCTCGCTCACGAGCTAAGGCGGTTCAAGTGAACCGGTCTACCAAGAGCCCTAAGCGTTCCGCAACAGTTTGGCGCCGTCTGTGGGATCATTCCCAACAACTCTTCAAAAGCCGACTGCCATGGCAAGGAAGAGTGCTCGCACTACTGAAGGATCGATGCCGGAAGGACGCGTCGACCCGGCTCCCTCCCACTCGCTTATCGATGCACCTCCCGCAGAGGAGGCACTACCGGCACCCGCGACGGGTTTGGAGGTGCGCATGCGGCAGATCGAAGAACATCAAGCTGAGATGTTGGCTCTCGTAAGGAATCTTGGGGCTCCTCCAGCTCCGATTCAGGCGCCAGCTCTGAACGCACCACCACCCCCAATTCTGAATCATGCCCCGAACGGGGAGGCCACCCAGGAAGACGAAGCCTCGGAAGGATTCTCCAATGCGGCAAGTTTCGCTCACCTTGCCCCACCAGCTGGAGGCCCAGAAGCTAACCACCGCCACTACCACGGAAGAGATGCCCCGAGCAAGCAGTGGAAAGAGCTACGCGAGAAGAAATACGCAACATGATAGAGGAGGAGTATGCCCAAGCAGGGCGACGCGCGGCTCTCGCCCGCCATCCCGCGCGCCACGGCTCCCCACTATCACCTCAAGTCCTGGACCATCCAATTCCAAACGGTTTTAAGCTTCCCAACATCGAAACGTTCGACGGGACGGACGACCCGCTGGAACACGTCAATCACTTCACCACCATCATGGGGATTTACAGCGCCCCCGACCAACTCCTCTGTCGAGTGTTCCCGACAACTTTGAAAGGACAAGCGCGCACTTGGTTCCACTCCCTGCGAGATGGGGCCATCAACAACTTCGCAGAAATGGCACGGCAGTTCGTGGACCAGTTCATCGCCAATCGTAGGATTGTCCGAGATCCTTCCCATCTCTCGGGAATCCGCCAGAACGACGGAGAAACTCTGAAGGATTTTTTCCGACGCTTCACCTTTGAGGCGCGACATATCCCGGGAGTCGACCCCGAGCTTTTGCGAGGATTTTTCCTTGGAGGACTCCGCCCAAGTGGCTTCTACTCAGCTCTAATGAGAGAAACCGTACAAAGCTATCCTGGCCTCGTTCAGCGAGTCGAGGCCCAGATAGCAGCAGATGAGGCAATTGAAGCGCACCGCCGGCAGTTCGAGGGGAGCTCGAAGAGGAAGAAAGAGGAGTCACTGCCACAGGCAGTTCCCAATAAGAACAGCAAGCATCACGACAACCCCAGCCGAGACCGAGGATCTCGCCAACGTCAGGACTACACTCCCCTGAACACTACCAGGACTAACGTATTGTACGCAATCAAAGACAACCAGACGCTCCGCAAGCCCAGACCCCTCGCTAAAAACTCAGGGGACCAGACAAAATATTGTGAGTTCCATCGTGGACAAGGACATGACACGGAAAATTGCTCCAAGCTTAAGGATGAAATCGAGCAACTCGTCAAACAAGGCCTACTGGGGAAATTCCTACGAGACTAGGCGACTATTCGGCTAGCATGAGATCAGCTGGCGGCCCGCCAGGAAGGACCGGGAGCAACCCTTAAGGCAGTCATCCCAGGAGAAAGCTTCATACCCATCAACAGGGCTCTACCAGCGCCGCTGAAATATTCTGTCAACTTTGTTTCTATCAACTTGGAAAACTTTGTGCAAATTTCCACTACTAATCGTTTTTAAAGTCAATCATTTCACACATGTCATATTTTGCGTCATCGAAACTACGTAAAGACGTCCACTCGCTAATGAACAGCACCTGCCTCCGGGCAGTGCGCTAATGAACAGCACCTGCCTCCGGGCAGTGCGCTAATGAACAGCACCTGCCTCCGGGCAGTGCGCTAATGAACAGCACCTGCCTCCGGGCAGTGCGCTAATGAACAGCACCTGCCTCCGGGTAGTGCGCTAATGAACAGCACCTGCCTCCGGGCAGTGCGCTAATGAACAGCACCTGCCTCTGGGCAGTGCGCTAATGAACAGCACCTGCCTCCGGGCAGTGCGCTAATGAACAGCACCTGCCTCCGGGCAGTGCGCTAATGAACAGCACCTGCCTCCGGGCAGTGCGCTAATGAACAGCACCTGCCTCCGGGCAGTGCGCTAATGAACAGCACCTGCCTCCGGGCAGTGCGCTAATGAACAGCACCTGCCTCCGGGCAGTGCGCTAAGGAACAGCACCTGCCTCCCGGCAGTGCGCTAATGAACAGCCCCTGCCTCCGGGCAGTGCGCTAATGAACAGCACCTGCCTCCGGGCAGTGCGCTAATGAACAGCACCTGCCTCCGGGCAGTGCGCTAATGAACAGCACCTGCCTCCGGGCAGTGCGCTAATGAACAGCACCTGCCTCCGGGCAGTGCGCTAATGAACAGCACCTGCCTCCGGGCAGTGCGCTAATGAACAGCACCTGCCTCCGGGCAGTGCACTAATGAACAGCACCTGCCTCCGGGCAGTGCGCTAATGAATAGCGCCTGCAGCAACTGCCTCCAGGCAGCGCGCTCACAATAATTTCTCATTGTCGTCGATTGAAGGTTCGCCCCTCTCCACCACAGTAAGGTCCCGACGTCATGTTTGCCCCTCCTACATTCGCACACGGTTTGAATACACCCGCTATTCACCGGCCAAGCCGCGAGCCCGACTCGTGCAAAAGCCGCGAGCACAGGCTCGCGCAAATTAATTTTCTATTATAAAAAGCCTTAAGCCCAGACTCGCGCAAACCGATTTTCCATTATATAAAAGCCGCAGGCTCAGAACCGCGCATGTTCATCTGTTATTTTGCAGAAAGCATTCAACCTATACGGATATCAATGCTAGGCAGCGAGCCAGCAACAGTCTCAGAGAACCAACGCCCTTCGCCGGCTATCTTAAAGCGTCTTCCCTCCATCAACGCTTTGTCAGCAACCAGGGCAGCAGGACCATCAGAGGGCTATCACGACTCAGCGCAGGACGAGAAACGCCTGTCCAGAACAAAGAAACAAAGTCAACCACACTTTCCCCCGGCGGCAACTCCTACCCAAGGCACCACAAAGAGAGCAATGATCAAAGCCGCCACAGAAAAATTAAAACCTCCGAACTCCTCGCACCGAAACTCGGACTCCGAAGGTTTGGGGGGCTTATGTTGTACACCCGTAAAGACCTTAGGACGCGCCTAAAGAAAGCCCCGCAAAAGAGAGGTGGGGTCAGCGGTCCGCACGCAGTCGCTCGAATCGAAGAAACCGAGCCTGCGATTTCCACCGCCAACCGCCAGAAACAAAGCGCGTAAGCGCGTGCGCTACCACGCGCACGGTAGCACACGGGAAGCGCCCCCCGTCGCGGGAGAACGGCCCCGCCGCACCCCTCGGGGTGCGGCTCGCGCGGAACCGCACCCCTCAAGGGGTGCGGCCCAGCCGCACCCCCCTTAGGGGTGCGGCCCAGCCGCACCCTTGTGGGGTGCGGCCCTGCCGCACCCCTTGTGGGGTGCGGCCCCGCCGCACCCCCCAAGGGGTGCGGCCAAGCCGCACCCCCCAAGGGGTGCGGCCAAGCCGCACCCCCCCGGGGTGCGACTCCGTCGCGCCGCTTGTGGAGCGCGGCCCGGCCCCCTCCCCTCGCCCTTTTCTACAGGAGAGCTCGCAAGGGGGCCCGCCGTATTCACGCCCCCCCCCCCCGTCGGGTGCGCCGGATCCCAATTCCACCTTGAGGGACAACTCCCCACTCCACCGTTCGCTCAGAACGCCTCCGCGCTCATGCGCGCTCAGAATGCTTCCGAGCGCACTCAAAACGCCTTCGCGCTCACGCGCGCTCAGAATGCCTCTGCGCTCACGCGCGCTCAGAACGCCTCCAAGCGCGTTCAAAGCGCTTCCAGGTCCGTTGCGCGCTCAGAACGCCTCCAAGCGCGTTCAAAGCGCTTCCCGGTCCGCTGCGCGCTCAGAACGCTTCCGCGTTCACGCACGCTCAGAACGCCTCCAAGCGCGTTCAAAGCGCTTCCAAGTCCGTTGCGCGCTCAGAACGCTTCGAGCGCGTTCGAAGCGCTTCCAAGTTCGTTACGCGCTCAGAACGCTTCTGAGCGCGCTCATAGCATTCTCACTTTTCGGGTTTCCGGCTTCTCACTTTTTGTCTTTCCGGCTTCTCACTTTTCGGGTTTCCGGCTTCTCACTTTTTGTCTTTCCGGCTTCTCACTTTTGGGTTTCCGGCTTCTCACTTTTTAGGAACGGTCAGTCGCCTTTTTCACCTCCAACGAAACTGCCCGAATTGCCCGAGCTGCCCAAGCTGCCCGAGGGGCAAGGTGGTCATTTACGAAAAATGACGATCCGAGGGCCCCGAACCGGAGAATATGATTCGTCCACCGAGCATTTATGGAAACTGCCAACGACAAAATTACCGGGCCGCCCCGGCCAAAGCTATAAAAGGAGCCTCAAGGCTTCATTTGAAAGGACCTTGACTTCTGGACCCAGGAGAGCTCCTTGCAGACTTTTGCGGAATTCTCCTTCGGCACTTGAAGATCTCCTTCGGGACTTGAAGATCTTTATCATCCGGAAAGGCGACCAGCAATCTCAGAAGAGAAAGGCGACTGGCCAACTCACTTTCGAAAGGCGACCAGCAGCCTCAGAAGGGAAAGACGACTGGCCTTCTCACTTCCGAAAGGCGACTGGCCTTCTCACTTCCGAAAGGCGACTAGCAATCTCAGAAGGGAAAGGCGACTGGCCTTCTCACTTCCGAAAGACGACTAACAATCTCAGAAGGGAAAGACGACTGGCCTTCCCACTTCCGAAAGGCGACCAACAGCCTCAGAAGGGAAAGGCGACTGGCCTTCTCACTTCCGAAAGGCGACTGGCCTTCTCACTTTCGAAAGGCGACTAGCAATCTTAGAAGGGAAAGGCGACTGGCCTTCTCACTTCCGAAAGACGACTAGCAATCTCAGAAGGGAAAGGCGACTGGCCTTCCCACTTCCGAAAGGCGACCAGCAGTCTCAGAAGGGAAAGGCGACTGGCCTTCTCACTTCCGAAAGACGACTAGCAATCTCAGAAGGGAAAGGCGACTGACCTTCTCACTTCCGAAAGGCGACTAGCAATCTCAGAAGGGAAAGGCGACTGGCCTTCCCACTTCCGAAAGGCGACCAGCATTCTCAGAAGGGAAAAGGACTTAGTTTTTCCGAGAGGTGGCCTGTCACCCTCGGAGCTCTCTCTCTCTCTCCAAGTATTGTAACGAGCAGCGGCCTGTCGCGCTCGAGTTCTAGTTTCCAAGTTGTAACCCCCCACCAGAAAATAGTGAAGTTCGATCGGCATAGCTCCGGCCGCGTGGTTTTTTACCCTTTCCGGGTTTTCCACGTTAAAAAGTCCCTGTGTACTCAGCAAATCTCTCATTGACTGTTTGCGCGCTTAGCTCGCTCACGAGCTAAGGCGGTTCAAGTGAACCGGTCTACCAAGAGCCCTAAGAGTTCCGCAACAAAACCTATTTTCAATCTTAAGTTAAGTCTCTTAGGTGCACACCATATTTCCGTCAGTTTCCCTCCCCCTGTGACCCCCTTCTCCCGTGAAACCCTAAACTTCACTTCGTTCTCCCAAGCCGCCCCTTCGGACTACTCGCCCGGTGTTGCATTCCTTCCTGCCCGACGCCGCCGACCACGATTCTCTCCCCTGGAGTTGTCTTCCTCCAAGTCTGCCGTCGTTGTTGTCTGGTGTTTTCTTCCTTCAGCTGGTGTTTTCTTCCTTCAGCTGGTGTTTTCTTCCATGCCGCCTGGTGTTTTCTTCCTCCCATCACTTTTTCCATTGGTTGCCTAGATTTATCGGTCCTCTTCCGACTCCAATAACCCTAGGTTCGTGGGTCAGCTTCCGGAACAAAGCGTCGGCGTCTCCGACGTTCAATTTGGTGAAATAGGGCGCCGCAGAGCCGAAGTCTGTGGTGACTGCCGGACGGAATTTCGCCGATTTCGAGTTTGAGAATCGGATGGTGAAGGCGCGGGGCGGCTGATCTTGAGCTCAGGTTAGGATTTGGAAGTGAAGTGTGATTTGCTCTGTTTCTGAGATGTTATTAATGATTGGAGGTTTGTGAGTTCCGGTGTTCCGCGTTTTGGTGTTCGATTTATTGTCTTCATTCAAGGAAGAAGATGGGATTGTTGTTGTGAGTCTGTGTAGAAGTATTGCTGGGTTTATGGTCTGCAGGGATTATGATTATGCTCCTTTGCAACAAAAAAATTGTTATTTTTATTTTTATGATGATGTTTTTATTTTTATTTTTTTGCTTCTGATCAAAATATTGGGAACGGTGATGATAAAATTGTTTTCACATTTAAAATAAGCGTGCTCTTAAAAAATGTGCAGCAAAAAAAAATTGTTGCACGTATTCAAAATATGTGTGCTGGTAACAATGCTCTAAATTTAACTCATCTGGGGTACCCATGATGAACAAAAAGTGTCTGCAATCACATTGGGACCTCCCATGCTAGTTTGGATAATTAAAGGTATCTCCTCTCTATGTTTTGAAATTACACGAACCTCCCCAATAAGTTTGTCAAAGTTTACAAAATACCCATTTCGTCTAAAATTTGGATGAAATGTGTAAAATTCCAAAAAAATATTGTTATATTCCAAATTTGCCCTTTCGACATATTCCCGCGATGTCATTTTGAATTATTACTGTTGCGGGTCACTCGAGACGCTCGTAAATCGGTCAAAAATGAATTGTTCTAGCTCGTGAGCGAGTTGAGCGTGCAAACAGTCACAGAAAAATGCTGACCGCAAGCGAGTTTGTACTTGAAGAAAATCCGAAAAGGGAAAAAAATCACAGAGTCGGGTATGTGCCGGCCAAATTTCACTATCTTTTGGAAAGTTACAATAGTTATTTTATCGAAGGTGACATGTCACCGCTCGTTACAAATGTTCTTCCGGACTACTGAAGTCGGCAGGAAATATGATGGCGAAGGATGTGCTAGGAAGCTGTCTGAAATGGTAGAATGAGCAACAAGTGCTCTGGATCCGAGCGGCAGAGTTAGGAGTTGTCTTCGAGCTATCCTCTGGTAGACCTTCGTAAAGTGGTCGAGAGCTTTGAGTCCCGGAAGCAAGCGTCGGGAGCCGAAGCGATCCTCTGGCTCTCGGAAGGGAGCGTCGGGAGCTGAAGCGGACCTCTGGTTGTCGGAAGGGAGCGTCGGGAGCTGAATAAGATCATCGAGTCTCGGAAGCAGGCGTCGGGAGCTGAATGAGATCTTCTTGTCTCGGAAGCAGACCTCGGGTGCTGAAGGAGATCTTCGAGTCGCGGAAGCACACGTCGGGAACTGGGGGAGATCTTCGAGACTCGGAAGCATGCGTCGTGAGCTGAAGGAGATCTTCCAGTCTCGGAAGCATAAGTCGGGAGCTGAAGGAGATCTTCGAATCTCGGAAGGAAATCTTCTAGCAATCTTCAAATCTGAAGGAGGTCTTCAAGGATTTCTTCAAGTGCGCAAGAGAACTTTGAGGGAATTCTATAGAGCTCTCTTGGGCGTAGGAGATAAGGTCCCCCAAATGAGAGCTCTAGGCCCCCTTTTATAGATTTGGAGAATGTTATTTTGGTAATTAAGCTGCTAGGGAGTCTGGCTATTAGCACACCCATAATGATATTTTGTTATTTTTACACCCATGATGAGATATTTCGCTCTACGCACACCCATGATGAGATATTTTGCTATACGAAACCCATGATGAGATATTTTGCTATACGCACACCCATGATGAGATATTTCGCCATGCACACACCCATGATGAGATATTTCACTATACGCACCCCCATGATAGAGAATTTTACTATACGCACACTCATGATGGGATATTTCACTACATGCACACCCATGATAGGATATTTCGCTATACGCAAATCCAAGTGGAATATTTCGCAATACACACCCATGATGAGATATTTCGCTATATGCACACTCATGATGAGATATTTCGCTGCACGCATACCCAGGACGCGGTCGAGTGGTCAGTCGTCGGCGGGCACGCGGCCAAGTGGCCGGCGAGGGGCCACGCGGCAGGGTACGACCGCAAGGTGGCGGCGCGGTCATGCTGTTTGTGCCGCGCGGCTGAGGGCGGCTGTGCGGCCTGGGTGCCGTGCAGCCTGGGTGTCGTGCGGCCATGTGGTTGGCCGGGCGGCGGCGGCCGCCCGACCGTGGTGGTCTGGCGGCGGTTTCCTGAACCCCCATGATGGGGGGGGGGTGCGGTTACCTTCTTCCCAATGATTGGGGAGAGGGTGACATGTGTGCATGCGCTCGCGTTTGCTTCGATATCCATTTGGATGACTAAACCGACTCAAAATCTCATGAGAATGGGCCCGTTGAAATTTTATCGACAAGCCGATTGAGATCGCGGCAAAAATTCTTCGATTCGGCCGAACCTATTTTGGAGAACCCCGCCAATTACAAAGGTTAAAGTATCCTCTTTACGGTTCAAATTAATTCATATATTTTTTTCTTTGAAAAACCCAAATGAAGAAGATATTGATCTCTCTCGATAGACCTGATTCACGAGTAGTGCTTAGCAACCACTCTTTCTCGAGATATTAACATTTATGATTTATCGTTTCGAGTCAATAGTATTAAACTATTCATCAATAATATTATCATATTTATTATTATTAATTATTATTACAATTTACAAGTATCCCGTTTTCATCTCGCGGCTTCAGATGACACGTTTCGCAAGGGCATTTATGTCATCTCAGGCAAAATAAATGCGGGGGGGGGCAATTTCGTCACTAGAAAAAACGATGCTCTTCGCTGCTAGTGTGAGGACCAAAGTGACGGTCGCTCTCACCGAGACACGTGGAGGAGAGAGAGTGTTTGCCGACAGTGCAGTTGTGACCGTTACAATCCGGCCATTAATCCTCTGCATCAGCGGATTTGATCACCGGGCAAGGGTTAGTTTATGTGGCTGAGATAAAGCCACGTGTTACGGTGTTCTTTTCGACGTGAAAGCAGTGTACGCCGCATGTCCAAACGCGATTAGGCGAAAGGAATCTGAAATATGGAGCGGCGTTTGCAAGCGCCTGTCCCCGCGCAGAACGCGCGAATCGCTTTCTATATGTTATTGCGCTGGGATATAAAATATATAATAGTAGGACAGTATATTTTATTTAATAAAAAGATAATATTATTTGAATTCCAATTGGAATGACACTCAGTTCAGAATTTTGATTTAAATTCAAAAAAATATGAATTTTAGGCGCGCCGGTGGAGCTCCTGTGAGGCAGCAAACGTCGCCGGAGGGCGGAAAAATAAACTCCGCGTTTGCTCCTGCCATCAAGCGCAAATTCACCAAAAATCTTCATTTCCAACCCGACCTCCCTGCCTCCGTTTGTTAGTTCCCTGCCTCGTCGGAGCGCGGAAGCCGCCCCAAACGGACCCTTAATCGTATCTTCACTCATCAATTTTTGAATTATTCACAAACTATTTGGTTTGCGAACAACCTACTTGCTTATATAATACAAGTGCACGCAGCCCCTACGGCCAAGCGTGACAGTACACAGCCGGCGACGGCGGGCTTCGCCCGTGCTCGATACGTTTGCACAGGCTTCGCCCGCGCTCAATATTATTTGGCTATTTGTACACCTCCGCACATGCTTCGCCCGTACTTGATACGTCTGCGGGATGCGCCCGCAACATATACATATGAGTACTCGAAGTGACCGTAAAAAATATACATTAATATTACAATATTTATTTTATAAAGATTTTTTTCTCACTCTCCCTCTCTCTCCCTCTCCGCACTCTCTCCCCCTCTCTCGACTCTCTTTCTCTCTCTTAATTTGATAACGTCTAACCAAAAAGATCTTTTTACTTTTAATATACTATAGAAATATATTTCAAATAAAGCAAAATAATCGATTTTTTTATTTATTAACTAATAGTTGTATTTGAATTTTGACCGTTTAATACTTTTACAACCTTTCCTAAAAGAGAAAGATATATAATTTTCCACATGCGCTGGGAAGACAAAACGCTCCGTTTCTTTCAGCATTTTTTATTCATTGGTGGTGGTGAAAAAATATCAATGCTAAAAAAAATTGTTTGGTAGAACTTTTTTATTCATCATCAACGCTCTAAAACGTCATTTTTTATCTTCAGCATCAAAGTTGTCTCATCCCTCCATTCCCAACACTCTAAAATGCCACAGTCGAAACAAACGGAGCCATCTTCCCGCGAGGCGTTCTATTATCTATTGTAAATTACCAGACAAACCCTGTACTCGGCGCCTGAGGGGAGGCACTCGCGCATGATCTCTAAAAGGCTATTTTTGTCAATTACTCAGTAGAAATAAAAAAGAGAATTGTTAAGAGCACCGCTAAATTGGCTAGTCGCACCACTTTTAGGTGAATTTGATACATAAATTAGGGATCTAAAAATTTTACTCGCACTCAGCTCTTCCCAGCCCATAATCGCACACTACTCCTGTTATCCAAAATCGCAGAGCCGGTCCTCCCGCCGCCGACGCTTCCCACGAAGCGACCTCCTCCACCACGCGCCAGCCTCCGTCGCCTGCACCTGCTCTGCGCTCGCGAGACAGGAAGAATACGACGTTGACAAGGTCGAGCCGACGAGCCCTAATATCTTCCGGAGTCCAGATCTAGTGGCTCTTCGTTCTTCGCTTCAGGTGAGTTCATGTCGCTGGAATCTAGAGCCCTAATATCTTCCGCCCTAATAGGAGTCCAGATCAAGTTACTTAATCTTCACTTTTCCATTTTTCCAGATCCAGAGGACCATATCTCCGCTACTCCATTTCTCCTCGGCTCCTCCAGGTCCAGATCCAGAGGCCGCTTCAGTCTTCACGGCTTCAGCCTTCCTTCAGGTCGATTTCTTTTCATTTTTCCCTGATTTTTTACTGGAATAGTGGAATGTATTCAGGTCCTCTATGTAACCCACAGTATAGAATTCAACCAAATTAATTTTTAAAATAATTACTAAATTACTTCATAATGGCATATCGATTCAGCAAGGTGGCTAAACTTCAATCGAGCAAAGACAACTTTTTCATGATGCCATACCCATATGAGGTGAAATGTCTACAATAAGTCAATTATACATTTAATTTTTTTGCCGCTATTGTTTAAACCATAACACTACTCGTGTGGTAATGGAAGAGGGACATGTGCATCTTAGGTTAACAGAGTTTAACGTATTGTTTGAAGATCCCATCTTCATCTATTCTATCAGGGTATCCATTTTCTATGTTAATTTAGACACTCAAGCAACTATAATAACAACAGTTTGGATTTTCAACCAGTCAGCATGAAGACCACAACAATTTGAACAACATATTTAGTGGCTTTTTGTGTTAAGTATTTTTCTCAATTGGGTTGATATTCATGTTGCAATTCAATGAAAACCTTTTTTTATTCTAATTTAAAGTGTGATACGTTTATCTCAATTGCGGTGCGATTAACAATGTGTGGTGTCTTTAATATGTGCAACTAGCCAAAAGTGCGGTGCTACTAGTCAAAACTACGGTGCTTTTAACAAGGGAGTTGTTAAAGGCACCGCAATTTTGGCTAGCCGCACCGCAATTTCTGAGTTATTACGCGTCTTTTGGAAATACATCTTGTACATGCATTTTAGGAAAAGTGTTCCAAAAAATGAACGCACAAGACGTATTGTCGCTGTACAACCCTGAATTCGCCGAGTGTTTTTCCGGGCCCCAAGGACCTTTTAGAACATGAATGGGCATAATAGTCCCAGGCAGGAAAAGGGAGGACGAGCGGTGGAGGCGGAGACCTCCCGCTCGCCCAGTTCATAGAGGAGGCGAGGAGGGGGAGGGGCGGTTCGCCCCCCTCTCGCCCAGCTTGGAGGGGAAGGGGCGGTTCGCCCCCCCCCCCCCCCCCCCCCCCGCTCGCCCAGCTAGGAGGCGAGGAGGGGGAGGGGCGGTTCGCCGCCCCCCCCCCCCCCCCCCCCCTCTCGCCCAGCTTGGAGGCGAGGAGGGGGAGGGGCGGTTCCCCCCCCCCCCCCCCCCCCCCCCTCCCCCCTCTCGCCCAGCTAGGAGGCGAGGAGGGGGAGGGGCAGATCGCCCCCCCCCCCCCCTCTCGCCCAGCTTGGAGGCTAGGAGGGGGAGGGGCGGTTCGCCCCCCCCCCCCCCCCTCTCGCCCAGCTAGGAGGCGAGGAGGGGGAGGGGCGGTTCGCCCCCTCTCTCGCCCAGCTTGGAGGCGAGGAGGGGGAGGGGCGGTTCGCCCCCCCCCCCCCCCCCCCCCCCCCCTTTCGCCCAGCTAGGAGGCGAGGAGGGGAGGGGCGGTTCGCCCCCCCTCTCGCCCAGCTTGGAGGCGAGGAGGGGAAGGGGCGGTTCGCCCCCCCCCCCCCCCCCCCCCCCCCCCCCCCCCCCCACCCCTCTCGCCCAGCATTGGAGGCGAGGAGGGGGAGGGGCGGTTCGCCACCCCCCCCCCCCCCCCTCTCGCCCCGCTAGGAGGCGAGGAGGGGGAGGGCGGTTCGCCCCCCCCCCCCCCCCCCCCCCCTCTCGCCCAGCTTGGAGGCGAGGAGGGGGAGGGGCGGATCGCCCCCCCCCCCCCCCCCCCCCCCCCCCCCCCCCCCCCCCTCTCGCCCAGCTAGGAGGCGAGGAGGGGGAGGGGCGGTTCGCCCCCCCCCCCCCCCCCCCCCCCCTCTCGCCCAGCTAGGAGGCGAGGAGGGGGAGGGGCGGTTCGCCCCCCCCCCCCCCCCCCCCCCCCCTCGCCCAGCTAGGAGGCGAGGAGGGGGAGGGGCGGTTCGCCCCCCTCTCGCCTAGCTAGGAGGCGAGGAGGGGGGAGGGGCGGTTCGCCCCCCCCCCCCCCCCCCCCCCCTCGCCCAGCTTGGAGGCTTCCCTTTCGTCCGGTTTAGTCTATTCGCAGCCCAGTTTTGGCTATTCGCAGTCCGGTGGTCTGCGTTTAGTGCTTCAGAA
The DNA here is from genome assembly GCA_033032865.1 of Dactylorhiza incarnata. NCBI lineage: Eukaryota > Viridiplantae > Streptophyta > Magnoliopsida > Asparagales > Orchidaceae > Dactylorhiza > Dactylorhiza incarnata. The sequence goes on along the minus strand of JAWHQI010000340.1, from coordinate 412,618 downwards.
CAGCGGGATTTGGCTATTTGCAGTCCAGTTTTGGCTATTCGCAGTCCGGTGGTCTGCGTTTAGTGCTTCATAACAGCGGGATTTGGCTATTCGCACTCCAGTTTTGGCTATTCGCAGTCCAGATCCGAAAATCCTATAAATAGGACCAAGGGGGCACCATTTGAGGGATTCGGTTTCTAGGCTAGCTCTCTCCCTCTCTCTCTCCCTCCCCAAGTCTCTCCAGTGGGGTGAGGAGAGCCTCCAGTGGTGCTCAAGCCTAGTAGTGGCTTGGGAGGGGAAGTTCCTAAGGGACTTCCGGGTATGTGGTGGGACCTCCCCACTAGGCCCTTGGTCTTGTCCCTAGTTCCTCAACCTTCAACATAGAGCTCTCCCTTGGGAGGAGTAAGGGTTGGTCGCCCCTCATCTCGGTGAGGGCCCCGAACTCCACAGAGACCGAGAAATCGGTTTCAACATTTTGGTGCGGTGAGCGTGGAGTGTGACCGACCCGGGTCACTCGCAGCCCCCGGTGGCTGGGTTGACGTTAGAGATGTTCGAAAACTTCAAGCGAGAGGTCCTGCAGACCTTTGAGGTTGCCTTCGCCATGATTGTCGGAGGCAGAAGAGGAGATGGTCCGGAGGTCCCACCCGAGCAGGTGGACGCGGGAACTCTCGGCCAACAGTCCAGGAAGGAAGTACCGGTGAGGGGGGAGTGGGGGGCTGCCATACCCCCACTCGCCCATCTTCAAGGGGGCGAGCTCAGGAGGGGGGCGCCCTCCCAGCTCGCCCCGCCCCTTCAAGGGGGCGAGCTCAGGAGGGGGGCGCCCTCCCAGCTCGCCCCGCCCCTTCAAGGGGGCGAGCTCAGGAGGGGGGCGCCCTCCCAGCTCGCCCCGGCTCTTCTAGCCCTTTCCCAAAGGGGGACGAGCGGGGAGGCATTCGGCCCCACTCGGCCCATCCCAAAAGGAGTCAAAACGTTGGTGGACGAGGCCACCCGGGGGAGCGGCTACCCAATAACCCGACGAGCACAGGGGTTACCGTTTTGACTCCGCGAGGGCAAGGAGGGGGAGGCTTCAAAAGGAAAAGATCCAACCGCCCGAGGTGGATGCATGGGGAGAGGACACCTCCCCCACTGCCCCGGCAGGCTCGGGCGATCGGCCAAGGAAGAAGAAAGAACCGCTCGGGAGAAAGAAGGGGCATCCGAGCAGAGTTGCCTTACTGTGATTTCCATTAGGAGGAAGGTCACGCGACATCCACCTGCCCCGAGTTCTTGGAGATGAAGGAGGCAAGGGGCCAGAAGCCGCAACATCAACAACCAGAGGAGGTCAAGGAGGACTGTGCCTGGGAGTAGAAGCCCGATTCCCGGTCCCCGTGCCTAGTTTTGTTTCTTTGAGTCCATGTAGTAGGATGAAGTGTTTCCGTACTTGGTTTTCTTGCATGTGACCAGCTGACTAATGTAATAAGTGTTGGGAAAATGATTTATCTTAACCCCTAAAATGAGTAGAATATTAATTCAAAGAATGAAAAATTAGATTAAGTAAATATGCGTCGAATAGTATTCGACGCAACGTCGAAACGTAGTCGACGTTCCTCTCAGAATGAGTCGAAGTAATTCTAAACCGAATTCGACGCATCCTATGTCGACGTTACTCTGACTTCTAGTCGACGTATCTAGTGAAGTCGACGCATCTAATTCGACGCACCTTCCTTATTCTCCTCTCGACGCCCAGTCAGGATGAATTCGACGCTTACGTTGAATAGTAATCGACGCACGTCGACTTATATGTCAAATTCAAACACTCGCCAGATCTCTTTCCTTCTTTCTGTAGATCTGATTTATATGGAATGATATTATTCTTTTATAGTCGTTCTGAATCATTCTTTCCTTGTACCTGATTCTTGGCTAATTTGATTAAACTCATTTGGACATTATTTGAAATCAGAATTAGTTCTTTCCTTCTACAGAAATAAATATTATGGAAACATTTTCATCTTTCTATTTCTCTGACTGCTAATTGATTATCCTCCTATAGTATTATTTTGAATGAACAGATCTATAAACAAAGAGGAGGTCGGCAGAGAAAGAGAGTTGAGTGATCCACCATATACATTTGAAAAAGAGGAAAAGCTCCCAAGTGAAAAGAGAGAAAATTGAGAAATAGTGCTGCAGCAAAGATCAAGCTTTCTTCATCTCCTCATTCTAAATCCATTCTGCTGCAATTTCTGAAAGCTCTCACTAAAAGAGAGAAAGGGCTACAATCTCCTTCTCACTATAGAAGAGAGATCATATTCACTATACTTGTGCTTCTAATCTTCTTGCTAGGAAGAAGATTCCTTCTTGCACATATTGTTTTTTGTTCTTCTACTTCTTCTTCTCTTTCTTATTTCATTTTCAAATATTGTAAAAGAGTTTTTAGAATCTCTCTTCAAAAAATTCAGTTGTACTGGTTCTAAGAGTCTCCTTGTCAAAAGACTCAGTTGGTTCTAAGAGTCTCCTTATCAAAAGACTCAGACTGGTTCTAAGAGTCTCCTTATCAAAAGACTCAGTGCAAGATAGTGAATTCCTACCAAGGGGGTAGAAGAGTGGACTACCCAAAAGTTTTGGGGAACCACTATATTTCCTTGTGTTGTGCTGTGATTGTCTCTTTGCTTTTTCATTCTTTACATATTTAATTCTTGTTGGTATTTTGGAAGTATAAATCAGAGATTATACATATATATTGCACAAAATATTTTTAATCTCTATTCACCCCCCCCCCCCCCCCTCTAGAGAATTCTAGTGAGGTTAACTATGCACTTTCAATTGGTATCAGAGGGAGGTTGATCAAAAAGATCCTACCTCTTACTGATATATATATATATATTCTTCTAACAATTATTTTTCACATGACACAAATCAAAGATTATGCTTCCACCAGACCACCAATGTGCAATCTTGAAAAGTTTGCAGTTTGGAAAACAAGAATTAGGATTTATATGAATTCTATTGATGAAGATTTATTTAATGTTATCTTGACAGGTCCTCCCAAGCCTTATAGAAGAGACTCAAGTGGTGAAGTGACTCAAACACTTGTCTCAAAGGCTGAGTGGACAGTTGAAGAAAAAAAGGCAGGGACATGTGATGCTAAAGCTGTAAATATTCTAGTCTCAACCCTCTCTGATGAAATCTTTCAAAGGGTTGTTGATTGTGAATCAGCCAAAGAAATTTGGGAGGCTCTCATAAAGATGGTAGAAGGAAGTGCTGATGAAAGAAAAGATAGGAAGGCTCTATTGATCTCTCAATATGAGAACTTCCAAAAGAAGAATGAAGAAAACATCTATGAGATGTATGACAGATTCAGTCTGATCATCAATCAACTAAGGGACTTGGATAGAGAAATCTCTCTCACAAAGATCAATGACAAATTGCTGATGAGTCTCCCAAGTTCATGGGACTCAAGGATATGGGCAATAAGAGACACAAGAGGACAAAGAGAAATTTCAACAGATGCTCTCTTAGGAAAACTCAGATCCTATGAGCAACTACTGAAAACCAGAGAAGATAAGAAGAGAAGAGAAAACACCCCAACTTCTTCAAAAGACAGGAACATTGCATTAAAAGCAACAGAGGAAGGAAGCTCTGTCACTGAAGAAGAATTATTCAGTTTCCTGGCCAGAAAATTCAAGAAGTGGGTCAGGACAGATGGATCAAGAAGGAGAGAAACAAAACCAAGGTATGACAAAACTCCTACTAAAGAAATTATTTGTTACTCCTGCAGGAAACCTGGACATATTGCCCCAGAATGTCCAGAAAATGCTGAGACAAAGAAAGATCTCAAGAAAAAGGGGAAGAAGAAAGAAAGAGGCTTTATAGCAGAATCCTGGAGTGATACAGACTCTGAGGACAGCTCCTCTTCTAAGAGTGACAATGAAGAGCCTAAGCAAGAAGACCTATGCTTAATGGCACTTGAAGGCTCAAAGAAAGATGATAATGCTAAATCATGGAGTGAGACAGGATCAGAAGAAAGCATATCTTCTGAAGATGAAAAAGAAGATAGCCTTATTCTCATAGAGGAATCTGAGGATAAGGATGAGGTAAGCATGTTTGATGAAATAGATTTTCAAAGTGAAAATTTCAGAAATGATTTTATGGGAATGTGTCTAGATCAACTAAAAGCTACACAAGAAATTAAAGATCTAAAAGAACAAATCAATGTGGCTAAAAACCAGAGAAATAGAGAAGTTAAATGCTCTAAAAATTATGAATTAATGGCTAACATCATAGAAAAGGAGGTAGAAAGGGCTAGAATAGAAAACCAGCTCCTTAAGGATAAGGTATCCCAGGCAAAAGCTTTTGAAGAATCAATAAAAATGAGAAGCCAAACACTCAAGGAAATCACTGAACAACAAACCAGGAGACATAAAAATCTTGGTCTAGGGGCTGATCCCTCAACCAGCCAAATTCCATCCAACAAACCTGTTTGGATGGTCCCTGTAAAATTCACCAAACCCATCAAATCAAACCAAGAAAAAGACTCACTAAATAAGGAAGAAGACTCCCTCAAAGAAATGAAACAATTTGATGAAACATCATACTATTCAGCTGATGATTCTCAAACTTCATCTGAAGAAATAACTAAGCTAAGAGAAACAATACATGAAAGAGCAAAATCAGAAAAAGGGAAGAAAAAAATGTATGAAGACACAGTTGCGTCGACTTCATATCGACGCATGAGTGAAAGTGCGTCGAATTCTACTCGACGCAATCTCTCAGATGCCTCGACCTCAACTCGACGCTTGAATAAAAGTACGTCGACATCCAATCGACGCAACTTCTTTCATGCGTCGATACCAGATCAACGCAATCTGAAGAAAGCGCCGAATATAAATCAACGCAACTATCAACATACGTCGAATAGATATCGACACATTAGAACTCAGAGCAACTTAAATGCCTATCCTCCAAAAACCTTCCATCTTAACCCCTATTCAGGACCCATTTATCCTAATCATGATTTCTATCCTAATTAACACCTCTATCCTAACCAAACTTTCTATCCTAATCAAAATTCCCATCTAAATCAAACTTACTATCCTAATCCACTCTTCTATCTCTCTTTGAACTCAAATTCTCACAATACTAAGATAATCAAGTGCTACATATGTTACAAAATTGGCCACCTTGCCAAACAATGCTGGCACAATCAATCAAACTATCTGTGAAAATTAGTCCAAGACTAACTTAGAAACCTTTAGGATTATGAAGAGATAAAAAGAAATAAACACCTAGAATTTTTTAGGAAAATTAAAAGTCACGTCGACTTTTAATTGATGCACCGTCGATGACTCAACTCAATAAGTGAACTCGATGCATGCGTCGATTACAATCGACGCATATGACGATACGAAACCCTAGCATCTTAACGCGGGCTGTATCGACGCTTACGTCGAATTCCACTCGACGTAACGTCGATTTCATGAAAACGAGCGGCAATACTAAAATATTTTCGGTCACATCCATTGAAGTACCGAATAAGCCTCGAATAGTGTCGCATTTCGACGTTTCACCTGACTTAAAAATACTCTTTAGTTAGAAACCTTCACTATTCTGCGTCCTTCATCCTTCTTGCTCCTCAGTCCAGCCGATTTCTTCCTCTCTCTCTCACTGACCTAGAATGGCTCCTAAGACCAACTCTGGTTTCGACATTGATCTTGCATCGTTCCAAGCGGCCGCAGAAAACTACAAGAGCATCATTGCTCTGTTTACTGAAGCTGGACTAGACAAGCTCATCTCCACAAGATGCAAGCTCCTAGAAACAGAGCTCACTGAGCTGATAACTCATGTTCAGATATCTGAACAAGGAGAAATCCAAGGAACAATCCATGAGACACCTGTCTCAATATCTGCAGAACGCTTTAAGACAACCTTTGATCTTCCATCAGGTACACCCTAATATGATCTTTGTTCAAAGCAAATAAAGAGAATCAGCTTCTAAAGGATAACTAAATAAGTCTTCATCACCCTCTTATTAGGTGATGAATCTATAGACCTCACACCTGATGAAATCAAGCATCTGCTAACCACCATGAAATTTTCAAAAGATAGACCAATCCATCTAAAGAAAACAGACTTTTCTGAGGAGTACAGACTGCTAGCAGATATAGTAGGAAAAATCCTACTATGCAAGACCTCAGCCCATGATGCAGTGCCCAAGCAGCAACTGAATATCATGGGAGCCCTGGTGCTGAAGAAGAAGGTGGACTGGGCCACATGCCTGCTCAAGATGATAAGCTCTAAATACTCGCACAAAGAAAATGCATATATGAGGATTATGAGTCAAGTACTCTTCCACACCTTCCCTGACCTATGCAGGTCAAAAGGAATCCCTATTCCTCCAGGAAAAAAGATGTCAATAGCTCTATTCTCCAAATGGATCAGGCAAATTCCTAAGTCTGGTTCCATTCCTGAAAAGACTCCATCTCCTCCTAACTCTCCTGTTCATCCATCTCCTCCTAGAGACAATCCTTCTCTACCACCATCATCCACTCCAATAGTCTCTACCGCCCTCACAACTCCTACTCTACCTACCTCTTCTCAAACACCTGCTCAAACAGCAGTTTCTCCATTTATTCCTCCTCATACTTTCTCATCCTCTCCACCTCCATTATCACCAATACCCCATACATCAACTATCCTTTCTCCACCCTCATCACCACCTCCACCACTCTCTCCTAATCACCAACCACAACATGAACCATCTGCATCCACGGAAGCTCTCCTCACTCAGTGCATTGTATCAGCAGCTCAAACATTCCAAGCAATGCTGGATGAGCATTGCTCTCAGATTCATTCCTCCATCCTTCACATGCACACCCAAATAGATGGGGTCAGTGCCTCTGTGCAAAATCTAAAGACCTCTCTCTCTTCCTCTAGAGTAACTAGGTCTTTCTTAACCTCCTTGGCCAAGAAGGTCAAGAAGGGGGAGAAGCTAGATGAAGAGCAGCCCTCCACTCCTAAATCTCTCTCCCACAAGTCACCTCCTACCTCAAAAATTGATAATCCTACACTGCTCAAGACAATTGGAAATGAGACAGTACCTATTGAAGAACAAACAATAGAAGTACTCAATATAGCAAGAGAGACTGCAAGTCAAGTGGTACTATTATAAGGGGAGGCAAGCAGGACAGAAAATGAAATTGAAAAGGAAGATGTGTCAGATGGTGAGAAAAATAAAGAAGCTGAAACTCAAGGGGAGCTAGATACTGTGATAGGTGCAATAGGAGCTCAGGGGCCAGGTACTGCTATGACTGAAGCTGGAACTGAAAAAGAAATTGAAGAGGCAGAAGTAGAAGCAACCAAGGAAGTTCCATCCCAGGGGGAGCAAACCTCTTTGACTCAGGGGGAGCAAATTGTTAAGACTCAGGGGGAGCTAAGGGAATCAATTGCTACTGAGAAGGAGCAACCCACAAAAGTATTTACTAGAAAAAGGAAAACTCCTCCTACCCCTCCTGAGTGATATGTTGAAACAATGATGATACTTAAATACTGATTGGTCTGAACATAAAACTGGTTTATATATGCTTTCTTGTTCTAATTTCTCTTCTGATTGTTTAATATATTTCTTATCTTTACAAATACTGTGTTGTGTTAATTATATGCTGATACAATTTCTCTCCTATAGGGTTAAGACAAATAGGGGGAGATTGTTGGGAAAATGATTTATCTTAACCCCTAAAATGAGTAGAATATTAATTCTAAGAATGAAAAATTAGGTTAAGTAAATATGCATCGAATAGTATTCGACGCAACGTCGAAACGTAGTCGACGTTCCTCTCAGAATGAGTCGAAGTAATTCTAAACAGAATTCGACGCATCCTATGTCGACGTTACTCTGACTTCTAGTCGACGTATCTAGTGATGTCGACGCACCTAATTCGACGCACCTTCCTTATTCTCCTCTCGATGCCCAGTCAGGATGAATTCGACGCTTACGTCGAATAGTAATCGACGCACGTCGATTTATATGTCAAATTCAAACACTCGCCATATCTCTTTCCTTCTTTCTGTAGATCTGATTTATATGGAATGATATTATTCTTTTATAGCCGTTTTGAATCATTCTTTCCTTGTACCTGATTCTTGGCTAATTTGATTAAACTCATTTGGACATTATTTGAAATCAGAATTAGTTCTTTCCTTCTACAGAAATAAATATTATGGAAGCATTTTCATCTTTCTATTTCTCTGACTGTTAATTGATTATCCTCCTATAGTATTATTTTGAATGAACAGATCTATAAACAAAGAGGAGGTCGGCAGAGAAAGAGAGTTGAGTGATCCACCATATACATTTGAAAAAGAGGAAGAGCTCCCAAGTGAAAGAGAGAGAGAAAATTGAGAAATAGTGCTGCAGCAAAGATCAAGCTTTCTTCATCTCCTCCTTCTAAAGTCATTCTGCTGCAATTTCTGAAAGCTCTCACTAAAAGAGAGAAAGGGCTACAATCTCCTTCTCACTATAGAAGAGAGATCATATTAACTATACTTGTGCTTCTAATCTTCTTGCTAGGAAGAAGATTTCTTCTTGCACATATTGTTTTCTGTTCTTCCACTTCTTCTTCTCTTTCTTATTTCATTTTCAAATATTGTAAAAGAGTTTTTAGAATCTCTCTTCAAAAAATTCAGTTGTACTGGTTCTAAGAGTCTCCTTGTCAAAAGACTCAGTTGGTTCTAAGAGTCTCCTTATCAAAAGACTCAGACTGGTTCTAAGAGTCTCCTTATCAAAAGACTCAGTGCAAGATAGTGAATTCCTACCAAGGGGGTAGAAGAGTGGACTACCCAAAAGTTTTGAGGAACCACTATATTTCCTTGTGTTGTGCTGTGATTGTCTCTTTGCTTTTTCATTCTTTACATATTTAATTCTTGTTGGTATTTTGGAAGTATAAATCAGAGATTATATATATATATATATATTACACAAAATATTTTTAATCTCTATTCACCCCCCCTCTAGAGAATTCTAGTGAGGTTAACTGTGCACTTTCAAAAAGTTTTGTTTTTCAAAATATTTTTCCCCTCAGATGGTTCCGCTAGCTGGGCTCTCTCTAGCCGGCAGGGCAGGTTGACCTCCCAGGGAGGGTAAATATTTTTCCCCTCGGATGGTTCCGCTAGGCGGGCTCTCTCTAGCCGGCAGGGCAGGTTGACCTCCTAGGGAGGGTAAATATTTTTCCCCTCGGATGGTTCCGCTAGCCGGGCTCTCTCTAGCCGGCAGGGCAGGTTGACCTCCCAGGGAGGGTAAATATTTTTCCCCTCGGATGGTTCCGCTAGGCGGGCTCTCTCTAGCCGGCAGGGCAGGTTGACCTCCCAGGGAGGGTAAATATTTTTCCCCTCGGATGGTTCCGCTAGCCGGGCTCTCTCTAGCCGGCAGGGCAGGTTGACCTCCCAGGGAGGGTAAATATTTTTCCCCTCGGATGGTTCCGCTAGCCGGGCTCTCTCTAGCCGGCAGGGCAGGTTGACCTCCCAGGGAGGGTAAATATTTTTCCCCTCGGATGGTTCCGCTAGCCGGGATCTCTCTAGCCGGCAGGGTAGGTTGACCTCCCATGGAGGGTAAATATTTTTCCCCTCGGATGGTTCCGCTAGCCGGGCTCTCGCTAGGCGGCAGGACAGGTTGACCTCCCAGGGAGGGTAAGCGACTAAGACCCCGAGCAGAGACCGCTGACCAGGCTCCCATCTAGCTGGCAGATGTAACACCTCCCCTGTTGTTGAAACCTGCAACAGGTCTCCTGAGTTCGGACCCACTGGGGGTGTAGCCGATGCTTACTTCTCCCTCACTAGACTCTCTTGACGGTGGATGTGAGAATACGAATAGACCCAAGGCTGAAGCGACGAGGTCCCGCCACACACCCGGAAGATCTTAGAGAGCTTCCCCTCCCAAACCAGAGCTCAACCGGGCACCTTAGAGGGCACTAGCAGCCGACCAAAAACTAGCCTTGAGGAGAGGATTCTCTAAAATCGGATCTCCCCCAAGGTGCCCTTAAGGGTCTATTTATAGATTTTTCTAGGCTGGTCTGCAAATAACATGAATCCGCCTTTTAATTTTACTAACAACACCCCAAACTGGTCTGCTAACAGCCTAATTCCGCTGTTCCGAAGGGCTATTTGCAGCCCACCAGGGGTATTAGGGTCATTTCTCCCTCAAATCATCCTGGGCGAGTGGTCCGTGAAGGCACCACTCGCCGGGCACCCGCCTTGCTGGGCGAGTGCCTGCGCTTCCGGGCGAGTGGTCCGTGAGAGCACCACTCGCCTGGCTCCTTCTCTTCTGCACCTTACCCCCACCAAACCGGGGTACTTCCTCCTCCTAGCCGGGGCGAATGATCGGGCTGACCCAGGTCTCGCCATTTAACTTGAGGGGTCCACTCGGCGAATACGGGTTGTACACAATCCCCGCTCTTTGCGAGTGGTTACTACGCTCGGAAAGAACAGTCCAACCCTGTATTCGGTGAGTGCTTGCTGACTGGACTTTCACAAGATTCTGTGGGTCCCACCGTTGTCCTATATATATCTCTTCATGTCAGAACTTCCTGGAGCATTGACAACCCTTGATTCGGAGCTTCTTCCCTCTCTTGGTCCCGCACTGACATCAATGTCTTCTCACAAGCCTTCCGCGAGACCCCTCTCGCGGGAGATGATCGAGCGTCTGGCCGCGACCCAAGCTGTAACTGCCCCCAAGGCAGCCAAATTTGCTCCCTGGCTCTTGTCTAAATGGGATCCGAATGCCCCCTACGTCTCGCGTCGAGCCAAGGCGATTCGACTGAATCGTCAGAGAGGCGAGACTGCCTCGGAATCTCCTGCGGGTACTCCACCGGCGAACACTCCGCCGGCGGATACCCTTCCGGCGAGGAATCCTCCGGACCCCGGGACGCAGGTATGTGGATTCCTCTCGCCCCTCTGTTTAGTTCCTCCCCTTACCTTGCCTCTGCTCTGACCATTCGCAGGGGATTTCGATGCCCGAGACCGGCCACGGGGCCGTCTCGAGCAGTGTCGCGGTGCCACCTCCCCCGGACGAGAGGCCTCCAGATCGGGACCTTGCTCCTCCACCTCCTCCGGGCGAGACATCATTGCAGTCCGGTAAGTTGTAACCCCCTTTAGATTCATCCTTCATGCTGTTCGCTGCTGACCACTGCTTTTGTAGCCCTCGACCCCAACCTTTCGCTGCGGAACTCTATTCCTCCGAGTTCCCCTGTTCGACCGAACCCCTCCGTGCTTGCGGATGAGCCGAGGGTGTCCCCCCGGAAGGGATCCGGTCAGCAGGGCCGCGCGGATGATCCTGCGGATGCTCCAGCTCCTACCTCACAGCCCTACCGTCCTGGAAATGGAAAGGTCCTACCTCCCGCTGGGCTGTTTGGAACGCACCTCCATTCGTCTCGTCCTTCAAGTCACCAGGACCCCACCCCAGGTCAGTTCACTCACCCGCCCCTATCGTACTCGCATATTTTACCACTACTGACCTAGTCGTGATTTCGCAGGCTATCGGGAAGCCTCCCCCTTTGAATCCTACTACGAGGGGGGAGAGGGGATGCTCTCGCCTCTCCCTTTCCCTGGGGATCTCGCTGACTTTCTGGGCGACTCCTCGGATCACGCGACCCTGAAGGACCGGATCTCGAAGGTCTTGGGGAAGCTCATCCACATCCAGCGAAATGTTGCCGTCCAGGGGGACGACGTGCGGCTGAGAGCCGCACGTGAGTTAAAGGACCTCCAGCGGGACTACTCGCGCATTCTCACGACGGTGGAGCGCCTGGGGGGTGAAGGAGGGGAGTTGTCTCCTGAAAGACACGCCGCGCAAGCCCGGGACCAACTCCAACTGGCTTCCCATGAGATCACCAACATGCTCGCATACTTTCGTCCGCGAATGCCCCTGGAAGCTGGGTCGCGAAAGCGAGGTCGGTGGGTCTGGGAGGAGTATTGAGCCAGTCTTCATTCACCCTTCTTGCAATTTCTCTGCTTTCTGTAGCACGGATGCTGAACTTTATTTCTGTTTGTAATAATAATCTTACGTCCTGTGTTTTGCGAATGCTCTATTCTTTGTTTTTTATTTCCTATATCTTGCTTGGGTATTGCCGAATGTTTTATTATTGCCGAATGCTTTCTTAACCTCTTTAGCGTAGTCGATGAGTGAATAGCCACAGGGCACTTGTCATTACTGGGCGAGAGGGGTCGGCCCGGGTTCCGAGGCGTCGGGAAGGCGCGACTGCTATCTGCACACCCGTTACCTCGAAAGCCCAAACGTCGTTCAGCCCTTCTATAAATAGGCCTTTCAACCACCGTATTAAATACCTTATCATCCGCTCCTTCTCTTTCCTCGTGCTAGCACTCGCGCTTCTCTCTTCTCTGCTGCCTTCTTATCCTTCGTCATTCGCGTTATGGGTGGTGATGCGAAAGGCAGAGCCAGGTGCGCCAGCGCGTTCGTCAACCACACCTTCGATTCATGCGACCTCTCCGACGAGGCTTACCTGACTGCGGTCGCGGATTACATCCCGCCTGGGTTCGAGGCGCGAAAGCCCAGGCCGGACGAGCGCCTAAACTCCATCTCGCCCTGTGCTCTCGCGATCCCGCTAGAGCACTTCGAGGTGGGGTTTCGCCTTCCCATCTGGCCGGAACTCCGCCAGACCTTCAGATATTATGGAGTCGTGCCCGGCCAGCTCAACCCCAACTCCATCGCCATGCTGGTCGGGTACGCGAGCTATCTGCGAGAAGAGGGGATCGAGTTCTCGCTCCCCATCTTCCGCAAGCTCTACACCTTTCGCTGCACCAACGACATCTCATTCTTCTCGGGTCTGAACCCGCTCAAGCATTACGGGCTCCCGAATAAGAACCACGACTGGGTTCGGCGATTCCTCTTCGTCAGCGGGAACCTGGGAAATACACTTCTCGCCCCGGTGCAGGAGGAGGAGTCAACCTTCCGCCCCCCGACCCTAGGGGGGCACGAGGCCAAACTCCACCAATACATCTTGGAGCACGGGATGGACCTCGTCTATCTCCGGCGAAACGTCAACTCGCTCCCGCTCATTCCGCAGGGCGAGGGTAAGTTTTTGGGACTTCGTTCGTTTCGATCTTGTGACTCTTATATCATTCGCTAAATCATTCGTAATATTATGCAGGCGTGCGTAGCTTCCCCCTGCATCCACCGCGTCCCGCTGGGGCTTCCGTGTCCTTCGCACAGGCTGCAGCGAATGCCTGTCGGGAGGAACCCTCTTCCTCCAAGCCTAGCGGAAAGAAGCGAAAACCTGGGGCGCTGACCTCCTCTTCTTCCAAGAAATCAAAGAATCCCCCCTCCGCCAAGGGAAAGGGGGTCTTGGACGAGGCCCTAGGGGCGAGTGCTCAGACTCAGACCCCAGGGGCGGGTGCGCCAGGCGAGACCACCCTTCGCGCGGGATCGTCGTTGCCGCCTCCATTGCCCAGGGACCACCGGAACTTCCCCAGCGGCGAGAAGTACGTGGACCCCTCAGGGGCTCCCTTGGTAAAGTGGGACAGGAACGCCAACAGGGTCTCGCTCTCCACCCTTCATCCATCGTGGATAGAGAGCGACCTCGCGAGTGGTGAGGCCTATGCCATCGCGTATGCCCTCTACGGTCGGGAGGATGCTGAAGTCTATGATGTCGAGACGACTCAGGTCCTCGCCCATGAGACCGCCAGGGCCATGCTGCGGGCGCTCGAGCTCGCGCATATGTCTTCGCGCCGGAGCATCAAACTGGCGCGGAGCTTGGCGGAGGTTGAGGAGTCCAGGGCCGTCGTTTCTGCCGAGGCGCAGGAACTCAGGACAAAGCTGGCAGCTGCGGAAACCCTTCTCGCCCGCCGCCCCGTTGCGGAGGTATATATTTTCTTCCTCACCGCGAGTGGCCTGTTGCCGATTGATGTACTTTCTTCTTACCACCTTTATTATTATTCTTAGGACACCACCGTTGCTGAGATGCTTCGTGCTCGGGTGGCTGGCCTTGAAGACGAAGTTCGGCTGGCCAAGGCCGAGGCCCAACGGTCGCGAGAAGCCGAGGTCTCGGCACTCGCCTTGGGGAGCGGGGGGCACTTCTACCCCCACCACGAGCTGGAGCAATTGATGCAGGAGAACGCCCAGAGCGCCGTGAAGCATGCGCTGCAGGTGTTGCGGCAGGCTGGGTACCTGAAGGAAGAGGTCGAATGCCTCTCTGCCCGACAGGTCGTCCCCGAGCTCTTCATCCCGATCCCCTTCCCGGAAGATGAGGATGGCGAGCCGCGAGAAGACGCCCTCCTACCAGATTCAGGCGAGAGCGATAGATCTTCTGGCGAGAAGCCTGCCGACCCCTGAGATGGGCCCTGTGTTTTTTTTTGCCGTCTTTTACTTAAAATCTTTTGAATGTAATTATGAACGGGGCGAGTGCCCTTGAAAGATATGTATATTGATCACGATTTTTGTGCTCTCCATTTTTGTGCTATCTCCACTTTTTTCTCATTTGCTGCTATGTCTCGCTAGGCTCGCTAAGACGTTAATTCTTTCTCATTCGCCGCTATATCTCGCTAGGCTCATTAGGACGTTTAAACTGTAGTGTGACTGTCTCGCCCACCTAGCGAATGCTCGAGGGTGACCTGGGCGTGTCGCCCCCCCCCCCCCCCCCCCTTCGCTTCCCGCTGCCTGCCCCACTCGCACTTTCTTACCATTCTCCCAAACCGGGGTTTCGCTTAGGTAGTCATGAAAGTGAAGTGAGGTCATCTCTCCTGTGCGTGGTTAATGCGAGTGCTCTTGAGGTCACTCTTTGAGAATTTTGAACCTGACACCGAGTGAGCCTTCGGACCTGCCAGCTAGATGAGAGCCTGGACAGCGGGTCTGCTCGGGGCCTTTTCTTCTTTCACATAGAACCTGCCTCCGAGTGAGCCTTCGTACCTACCAGCTAGATGAGAGTCTGGACAGCGGGTCTGCTCGGGGCCTTCTTTTCTTTCACATAGAACCTGCCTCCGAGTGAGCCTTCGGACCTGCCAGCTAGATGAGAGCCTGGACAGCGGGTCTGCTCGGGGCCATTTTCTCAACACCTTGGAACCTGCCACCGAGTGAGCCTTCGGACCTGCCAGCTAGATGAGAGCCTGGACAGCGGGTCTGCTCGGGGCCTTCTTTTCCTTCACATAGAACCTGTCACCGAGTGAGCCTTCGGACCTGCCAGGTAGATGAGATCCTGGACAGCGGGTCTGCTCGGGGCCTTCTTTTCTTTCACATAGAACCTGCCTCCGAGTGAGCCTTCAGACCTGCCAGCTAGATGAGAGCCTGGACAGCGGGTCTGCTCGGGGCCTTCTTTTCTTTCACATAGAACCTGCCTCCGAGTGAGACTTCGGACCTGCCAGCTAGATGAGAGCCTGGACAGCGGGTCTGCTCGGGGCCTTCTTTTCCTTCACATAGAACCTGCCACCGAGTGAGCCTTCGGACCTGCCAGCTAGATGAGAGCCTGGACAGCGGGTCTGCTCGGGGCCTTCTTTTCTTTCACATAGAACCTGCCTCCGAGTGAGCCTTCAGACCTGCCAGCTAGATGAGAGCCTGGACAGCGGGTCTGCTCGGGGCCTTCTTTTCTTTCACATAGAACCTGCCTCCGAGTGAGCCTTCGGACCTGCCAGCTAGATGAGAGCCTGGACAGCGGGTCTGCTCGGGGCCTTCTTTTCTTTCACATAGAACCTGCCTCCGAGTGAGCCTTCGGACCTGCCAGCTAGATGAGAGCCTGGACAGCGGGTCTGCTCGGGGCCTTCTTTTCTTTCACATAGAACCTGCCTCCGAGTGAGCCTTCGGACCTGCCAGCTAGATGAGAGCCTGGACAGCGGGTCTGCTCGGGGCCTTCTTTTCTTTCACATAGAACCTGCCTCCGAGTGAGCCTTCGGACCTGCTAGCTAGATGAGAGCCTGGACAGCGGGTCTGCTCGGGGCCTTCTTTTCTTTCACATAGAACCTGCCTCTGAGTGAGCCTTCGGACCTGCCAGCTAGATGAGAGCCTGGACAGCGGGTCTGCTCGGGGCCTTCTTTTCTTTCACATAGAACCTGCCACCGAGTGAGCCTTCGGACCTGCCAACTAGATGAGAGCCTGGACAGCGGGTCTGCTCGGGGCCACTTTTGGAGCGTTCGGGGTTTTTCCTACAAGCTGCAGTATCAATCTCAAACATATATGTTAAACAAAACATTCTTATTTCAAAACATTTTTGTTACATAATTTCAGGGATAGAAACGTTTAAGATCGTCACCACTCCATGTGTGGCTGAGAGGTTGGCCCTCCACATTCTGAAGGCGATACCCCCCAAACTTTAATGCCTTTTCCACGACGTAGGGGCCTTCCCAGTTGGGGTTGAGCTTTCCTACCGCGGCGGATCTTCCGGCCGCGTCGACCTTCTTGAGCACCAGATCTCCCTTCTCGAACTGCTTGACCCTGACGTGCTTATCGAAATACTTGGCCATCCGCCGCTTGACCTCTTCTTGGCGAATGGCTGCCAGGTCTCGAGCTTCTTCGATGAGGTCGAGGGAGAGCCGCAACTCCACCTCGTTTTCGGCTCTCCAATCTTCCTCTCCGCTTGCGGCGGCCTTTACCCGTGGTGTCATAACTTCGAACTCTATGGGGATGACGGCATCGCAGCCGTGAGAGAGCTTGAAAGGGGTCTCTCCCGTGGTGGTGTTGGGGGTAGTTCTTAGGGCCCACAAGACCGATGGAAGCTGTTCCACCCAATTGCCCTTCAGATTTTCCACCTTCTTCTTGAGCAGGTTCACAATGACCTTGTTTGCCGCCTCCACCTGCCCGTTGCTCCTGGGATGGTGAACGGATGCAAACCTGAGGTCTATCCCCAGCTGGCCACAGAAGCTGATGAATTCCTCGCTTGCGAACTGCGGACCATTATCCGTGACTATGGCCTGTGGAAGCCCATGTCGACAAATGATCTCCCCCATACGAAGTTGCGGATTACCTGGGAGGTGACCTTAGCCAACGCCTTGACCTCCAACCACTTTGAGAAGTAGTCAATCATTACTAGGAGAAACCTCCTCTGCCCACTAGCCTAGGGGAAGGGTCCTACTAGATCCATCCCCCATATGACGAATGGCCAGGGCGTCGTGATACTCTTTAGCCTCTGAGCTGGCATGAGCTGAAGCGGGGCGAACATTTGGCACTTCTGGCACCTTTTGGCGAAGGCTGCCGCGTCTTTACTTAGGGTCGGCCAGAAGTACCCCTGCCTCACTATTCTTGCCTCCAACATCCTACTCCCCGAGTGACTGCCGCACTCGCCGGAGTGGACCTCTTCCAAGATCTTTGGGACCTCTTCCTCTGAAACGCATCGGGCCAGGAGGCCCGAGAGGGTCTTCCGATACAAGTCCCCCTCGTGGAGCACGTAGTAGGCGGACTTATATCGGAAGCGCCTCTGGTCCGGGACTTCCTCTGGAAACTTTCCTGTTGCAAGGAAGGTGACGAAGGGATCCTTCCAGGAGGGCCGCTGCTCTACTTCCATGAGCTCCCCCTCTTCGATCGAAGGGCGGAATAGGTCCGTCAGGGTTCCCCCGGCCCGAGGACCGGATTTGGCCAACTGATCTGTCGGGGTGCTCTCCTCCCGCGGGACATGCTGGATGGAGAAAGTTTTGAACGCTCCCACGAGACCTCTCACTTTGGCCAAGTACCTTATGAGCGCAGGCTCCCTCGTCTCGAACTCTCCCCTGATCTGAGAGGCTATTACCATGGAGTCGGTGAGGACCTCCACGTCATGGACACCGAGCTCTTGGGCCAACCGTAGACCGGCGATCACCGCCTCATACTCCGCCTGGTTGTTGGTGATTGGGAAGTGTATCACTAGTGTCTGCTCGATCTTTACCCCTTGGGGACTCTCCAGCACCACCCCTCCTCCGAGTGAATTCTTGCCCGAAGCCCCATCCACCAGCATCTTCCACGGAACGTGACGAGGGGTTCCATCTTCCTTCATCTCGGCCACATAATCTGCTATGAAATCAGCCACCACCTGTGCCTTCATGGATAATCGAGGGACGAAGGTAATGTTGAATTCACTTAGCTCTATCGACCATTTCGCGAGCCTTCCCGAGTGTTCCACTCCTTCGAAGATCTGGCGGAGAGGGTGGTCTGTCACCACTTGAATTGAATGGGCCTGGAAGTATGGCCTGAGCTTCCTTGCTGCGACGACCAAAGCAAAGGCCAACTTCTCCAAAATCGGATATCTGAGCTCTGCTTCCCTCAGGACCCTGCTCACGTAGTAGATGGGCAGCTGCTTCTTGCCTTCCTCCCGAACCAGGACGGAGCTTACGGCCTCTGTCCCGACCCCGAGATATAGATATAGATCTTCCCCTTCTTTGGGACCTTGGAGCAGTGGAGCCTTGGTGAGTTGGCTTTTCAAGGCCTCCTCGCATTCTTTTGTCCATTCAAACTTCTGGTTACCTCGTAATGTTTTGAAAAAGGGGGAGCATTTCTCCCCGGCTCGGGAGAGAAACCTGCTCAGCCCCGCGAGCCTTCCGGTCAAGCGCTGAACTTCCTTGGCATTCCGCGGCGACCCTAACTCCATTATGGCCTTAACCTTGTCTGGGTTAGGTTCTACCCCCCAAGGGGTGAGAAGGTGCCCCAGGAATTTCCCCTTACTGGCCCCGAACACACACTTCAGGGGGTTCAAGCGCATCTTGTACTTGCGTAGGGTGGCGAAGGTCTCCTCGAGGTCCTGGATGTGAGAGTTCACGCATGTGCTCTTTACCATAAGGTCATCCACGTAGACCTCCAGGTTCCTTCCCCTTTGCTCCCTAAATACCCGGTCCATCATCTTCTGGTAGGTTGCTCCTGCGTTTTTCAACCCGAAGGGCATCATCTTATAGCAGTAGCATCCCTCCCTGGTGATGAACGAGACATCTTTGACGTCCGGGGGGTGCATCCTGATCTGGTGATAACCTGAAAAAGCATCCAAAAAACTCATCACAGAAAAACCGACGGCTGAGTCAACCAGCGCGTCGATCCGAGGCAAGGGATAGCAATCCTTAGGGCAGGCCTTATTTAACAATGAAAAATCCACACACATGCGCCAGCGGCCATCGGCCTTTTTTACCATTACGACATTGGAGACCCAGCCTGGATACTGGATCTCCGATACAAAACCTGCTTCGAGGAGTTTTGCCACCTCCCCGCGGATGGGTCCCTCGAGCTTGCTGGCGAAGGTTCTTCTCTTCTGCCGGATGGGACGGGCTTCCGGATCGAGGTTGAGACGATGACAAGCCACGTCCGCCTCGATTCCTGGCATATCAGCTGCGCTCCATGCGAAGACATCCACGTTCTTCTGGATGCACTCCAGCATCTTCACCCTGTCCTCCGGGCCGAGACTCCCGCTGATCCGTACCTCTTTCACCCTCCCTTCCTGGGTGAGGACTTCCATCTCCACCACCTCTTCTGCCGCCTCGAGCCGGGCTGGATCTTCCCATTGGCCCTTTGCTTTTCGCCCTTCTACCCGAGCCTCTTCCTCTGCGACTCCTTCCGCCTCCACCGGCTCGACCTCCTGCTCCTCCTGAGCGACCTCCAACAACTCGACCTCCTGCTCCTCACAAGCGTCCTCCATATTCTCCTCTCGGGCATCGCCCTCTTCCCCTACTTCTCTCTTCTCCACATCTTCTCCTGGCCCCTCCGGCCTCGCCATCTCTTCATCCATCTTCTCGGCATCCGCCATCCAAGAGATGGTGTTGACGGCAGTCACATAGCACTGCCTCGCCACCTTAGCATCTCCT
Source organism: Dactylorhiza incarnata (assembly GCA_033032865.1). Classification (NCBI taxonomy): domain Eukaryota; kingdom Viridiplantae; phylum Streptophyta; class Magnoliopsida; order Asparagales; family Orchidaceae; genus Dactylorhiza; species Dactylorhiza incarnata. The sequence goes on along the minus strand of JAWHQI010000340.1, from coordinate 392,923 downwards.
CGGACGCGGACCTGGACTCCTCCACTATGGAGCTTTAGGCACTGATGGTACGATGAGGGCACGCACCGGAAGGCGCTGATGAGGGGGCGTCCGAAAATGGCGTTATAGCTGCTCGGAGCGTCCACAATGACGAACCGGCAGTTTCTTGGGACTCCTCCTAGCGTCACCTGGAGACCAACACCTCCCTCGACCTCCTTCCGCTCTCCTGAGAAACCAAACAGCGGCCCGTCGGAGGCCTGCACCCTCTTCTTTTCCACCTCCATTGCGTCGAAGGCCTTCTTGAAGATCACGTTCACTGAGCTCCCGTTATCCACCAGGATCCGGGAGACCGTGAAATTTTCAATCGTTGTCTGAATCACCAGAGCGTCGCAGAACGGATCCTCATAATCTGGCATGTCTTCCGAGGAGAAGGTGAGCTTCTCCGAGAGGGGTGGGGTTTGAGAAGTCGACGCGACGTCCCTTCGGAACATTGCCTGGAAGCTTCTCTTGCGAGAGGCCTCTATCCCAACCCCTCCATGAATCACCCTGATTCCCCCCTGGTTCCTGTATCTGCCCTGTCCTCGCATCGGTCTTCTTCCGCCTCCGGGAGCATTTCCTCGATCCTGGCCTACTGCCATAGCTTGCTCCCTTGGGGGGTGAGGGGGTCTGGGACCCTGCCTCCACCCCGGATTCATTCCTCCCGCTTCTCTTCCTTGGTACCCCTCTTCCTGACCTCTCGCCGGTCCTTCCTGGTGCCTCCAGCCCAACCTGTTGTTGGGCTCCTGATTCCTCCAATTCTGAGGCGGTCTTTCGAACCCGTGACCCCTGGGGTCATCCCGCCTTCTTCCTTCCTGCTGCCTCACCTCGGGCTCGCTCATTTTTGCCAATCTCCTGTAGAACTCTGGGTTGGCCGCCTCCCCTTCAATCTCTTCTGCTGCTCGCTCCATCAATTCTTCAAAGGATGAAGGAGGTCTTCTTTTCAGGTCCATCTTGAAGAACCCGTCTCGTAACCCTACGATGAATGCCATCTGGAGGGCGAATCCCGGCACCTCCTGCACGAGGTGTACCTCCTCCTGGAACTTATCCACGTAATGTCCCAGGGACTCTCCCTCCCTCTGCCTGATCTTGAAGAGGGCCTCGGCATTCTTCTTTCTCTTTTTTGACGTCGAGAAGCGAAGCCGAAAGCCTCGGCGCAGATCATCGAACGTGTAGATGGAACCCGCGGAAAGCTGGTGGAACCAGTCCCTTGCTTTCTCCTTCAGGGTGGTTGCGAAGAGTCGGCATTGAAAAGCATCCGACATAGGAAGGATTGAGGTCATGTCCTCAAACCATTGCAGGTGCACGACTGGATCCTCCTTGTCGGTGTAGTAGGAAATCTCCGGCCCACGAAACCCCTCTGGCACTGGGGCCGAGAGGATCATCTCGCAAAAGGGGCTCCCTTCCCCTGTTCGGCGAATGGTCTTCTCGCGTGGACCCAACTCGCACACCTCAGCACTCGCCGGACTGCCGAACATGTGTCGTCCCGGGAGATCTCGCGCACTTCCTTCTGCTAGCACCTCCTTCCCCGGCCGCTGTCTCGGTGCGTTCTCGCCGATCTGCTGGGGCGGAACCACGAGGACTGCCGGGGTCTCGCACTCGCTCCTTGCTGCGAGAACTGTCTGCAGGACCTCTCGCTTGAACTTCTCAAACATCTCCAGCCACTCTCTTGTCGCGGATGGCTGCGAGTGACCTGAGTCAGAACCATTTCCCCCATCTCCTGTCATCGAACCAAATTCAAGATTTTCCTTCACCAGCTACGGTCCATGCTCACCGCACCAAAAATGTTGAAACCTGCAACAGGTCTCCTGAGTTCGGACCCACTGGGGGTGTAGTCGATGCTTACTTCTCCCTCACTAGACTCTCTTGACGGTGGATGTGAGAATACGAATAGACCCAAGGCTGAAGCGAGGAGGTCCCGCCACACACCCGGAAGATTTTAGAGAGCTTCCCCTCCCAAACCAGAGCTCAACCGGGCACCTTGGAGGGCACTAGCAGCCGACCAAAAACTAGCCTGGAGGAGAGGATTCTCTAAAATCGGATCTCCCCCAAGGTGCCCTTAAGGGTCTATTTATAGATTTTTCTAGGCTGGTCTGCAAATAACATGAATCCGCCTTTTAATTTTACTAACAGCACCCCAAACTGGTCTGCTAACAGCCTAATTCCGCTGTTCCGAAGGGCTATTTGCAGCCCACCAGGGGTATTAGGGTCATTTCTCCCTCAAATCATCCTGGGTGAGTGGTCCGTGAGGGCACCACTCGCCGGGCACCCCGCCTTGCTGGGCGAGTGCCCGCGCTTCCGGGCGAGTGGTCCGTGAGAGCACCACTCGCCTGGCTCCTTCTCTTCTGCACCTTACCCCCACCAAACCGGGGTACTTCCTCCTCCTAGCCGGGGCGAATGATCGGGCTGACCCAGGTCTCGCCATTTAACTTGAGGGGTCCACTCGGCGAATACGGGTTGTACACCTGTAGTGACCATATAATATGGGTCCGGCCGGGACCCCACAACATATAACCGCCACAGCTTTGGTATTAAAAGATGATATTAACTATCCAACTCAAAACTCAGATAACACACAGCGGAAACAACCAAAAAAACACAGAGATTGTCCACAATACATAGGAGTCCAATTGGCCTTAAGGCCTTACAAAATAGCAGTCCAAATCACCGAACATTCAACACGACAGGACATCCCAACAAAGGGGAAAATAGTAGTTTTACCTAAACAACCTCGGCATGCAAGCCGGTTAAAACATAATGCAATAATAGAAGTGCATGGAAATAAAGACAAGCACTTCATGAGGCTCTAGGCCTTTTTGGTTGGCGCGCTAGGTCCAGCCTACGATTCTTGCCCTGCAACCAAATCACAAAGAGCGGTAAATGAGGGTCAGCTATGGCTGACCACAAACGGTGTAACAACATCCCTCCTCCCGGCCGTCCTAGCGGACCCTGGGGAACTACTTCACCCTGCAAGTCAGCACTTCGTATGCAAATGTACATATAAGAAAACAGCATAAACACAGGTGTGAGTGTCACATACATCATCCACGTTTCTATGTTAAGCAGATAATAAAAAGGGGCCTACCAATGCAAAATGAATGCAAACCCGGGGTTTCACCCAAGGCACCCTAAAGCGTATGAATCTATCACATCATCATATATCATCATCACATCACAAACACAGGGGTACTCATCATTTCCCCGCAAGGGCATCGTAGCCCAAGGCCAAGAGCTCTCACTGAGACCCACCTCACCTGGCTCGCCATGCCATTGGGCTTGTCTAACAGCTCACACGCTCGGGCCGCCAACAACACACAAGACCGATACTAAGAATTCTGGCTAACAAAAACGTCCCAAGGCCCTGGACTTACTCTCGGGACAACGTCCACCGATTGCCTCGCTTGGCGATCGTCAACGGACTCATCCGTAGCACAGACATTCTCGTCAGTCAACAATCGAAGGGACTAATCTTGCCGGGACACTCTCCACACGTAAATCTCAGTCTTCACGGGATAGCCAGCCGACCACAAAGACCAATCGCGCCTTCGCACAACACTAGGCATCACAAGCCCCATATTCCGCACATTATTTCTCCGCCCTAAACCCAACGTTCGTTACCACACGAAGCTACAAGGGCATCACAACGACGAGTTCGCCGTATTCGGATTTCTAACAAAACCCCTAAAATGCGTGTGAATCAACATCACCGAATCGGACCAACGACCACAAATCCGGCTTCACCCACAATGCCTAATCCGCTAACGGAGCGGATCTCTAGTGCAAATCATGTCGGGGACGGACTCAATCAACCAGATGGTTCCTTTTGAACCAAGGCGACTCGGAACCCTCTCACTCGACGGATCCGGTGCCAAAATGCAGAAATTAAAGGGATGCCATGCACGCATCCTAAAGACCGGGAGGAGAAATGTCGTTACCTTTTGAGATCTCCTCCTAGCCATGAGAAGCTTGCAAACAAACGGTGGAGAAGAAGCGCCTCGACGCCCTCTACGCGTTGCCGGTCTCGGATCAGCGAACGGAGCTCCGAAGCTCCGAAGCTCCGGCAATGGCGGATTCCCCTTCTTCTTCCTCCTTGCCTCCTCCTCCTTTCTCCAACCTAAGAGAGAGAAAGTCTTGGAAATAATGAGGGTTTAACTCCTCTACCAAGCCCTAAAACCCCCCAACCATCCATTGCAGCCGTTGGATCAAATCCCAACATTTTTGGACGGCCGGATCATCTTCCCCGTCACTTTTCGCGGAGCAGAATAAACAGTGCGCACGAGCAGCGGCGCACGGTCAGTGATCGTGCGATGCCAACATCCCCTGATCGTGCGCACTACACAATCAGCCGACCTTCAACCCTTGTGAATTAACGCACGATCAGGCGCACGACCACTGGTCGTGCCCGAAGGAGGACAGTGAGCGTGCGCGAAGAACCTGCTATGGAATTTTCAGCCTATTCCGGGCGCGACGCTACCACTCCGCCTACCTCGCTGGACTACGATTTTTGGGGTGTTACAGCAGGACAGGAGATTCACTCGGTGAGGCAGGAGGTTCATATTGGTTAAGGCCCCGAGCAGAGACCGCTGACCAGGCTCCCATCTAGCTGGCAGGACAGGAGATTCACTCAGCGAGGCAGGAGATTCATATTGGTTAAGGCCCCGAGCAGAGATCGCTGACCAGGCTCCCATCTAGCTGGCAGGACAGGAGATTCACTCGGTGAGGCAGGTGATTCATATTGGTTAAGGCCCCGTGCAGAGACCGCTGACCAGGCTCCCATCTAGCTGGCAGGACAGGAGATTCACTCAGTGAGGCAGGTGATTCATATTGGTTAAGACCCCGAGCAGAGACCGCTGACCAGGCTCCCATCTAGCTGGCAGGACAGGAGATTCACTCGGCGAGGCATGAGAGTCATATTGGTTAAGGCCCCGAGCAGAGACCGCTGACCAGGCTCCCATCTAGCTGGCAGGACAGGAGATTCACTCGGTGAGGCAGGTGATTCATATTGGTTAAGGCCCCGAGCAGAGACCACTGACCAGGCTCCCATCTAGCTGGCAGGACAGGAGATTTACTCGGTGAGGCAGGTGATTCATATTGGTTAAGGCCCCGAGCAGAGACCGCTGACCAGGCTCCCATCTAGCTGGCAGGACAGGAGATTCATATTGGTTAAAGCCTCGAGCAGAGACCGCTGACCAGGCTCCCATCTAGCTGGCAGGACAAGAGATTCACTCGGTGAGGCAGGTGATTCATATTGGTTAAGGCCCAGAGCAGAGACCGCTGACCAGGCTCCCATCTAGCTGGCAGGACAGGAGATTAACTCTGCGAGGCAGGAGATTCATGTTGGCTAAGAGTTTTTTCCCCCGAAGTGGTCTCGCTATTCAGGCTCTCACTAGCCGGCAGAGTTGGAAGACCTCTCGGGGAGGCTATGTATTTTCCCCCGAAGTGGTCTCGCTAGCCGAGCTCTCACTAGCCGGGCTCTCACTAGCCGGCAGAGTTGGAAGACCTCTCGGGGAGGCTATGTATTTTCCCCCGAAGTGGTCTCGCTAGCCGGGCTCTCACTAGCCGGCAGGCTTGGAAGACCTCTCGGGGAGGCTATGTATTTTCCCCCGAAGTGGTCTCGCTAGCCGGGCTCTCACTAGCCGGCAGAGCTGGAAGACCTCTCGAAGAGGCTTTATGTTTTCTCTCAAAGTAACTCCGTTAGCCGGATTCCCAGCGACGCTCGTCGAATATGCAGGGTTGGATGTTTCTTTCCGAGCGCGTACCTCGCTCGAAAAGAGCGGGGATTGTGTACAACCCTGAATTCGCCGAGTGTTTTTTCCGGGCCCCAAGGGCCTTTTAGAACATGATTGGGCATAATAGTCCCAGGCAGGAAAAGGGAGGAAGAGCGGTGGAGGCGGAGACCTCCCGCTCGCCCAGTTCATAGAGGAGGCGAGGAGGGGGAGGGGCGGTTCGCCCCCCCCCCCCCCCCCCCCCCCCCCTCTCGCCCAGCTTGGAGGCGAGGAGGGGAAGGGGCGGTTCGCCCCCCCTCTCGCCCAGCTTGGAGGCGAGGAGGGGGAGGGGCGGTTCGCGCCCCCCCCCCCCTCTCTCGCCCAACTTGGAGGCGAGAAGGGGGAGGGGCGGTTCGCCCCCCCTCTCGCCCAGCTTGGAGGCGAGGAGGGGGAGAGGCGGTTCGCCCCCCCTCTCGCCCAGCTTGGAGGCGAGGAGGGGGAGGGGCGGTTCGCCCCCCCCCCCCCCCCCCCCCCCCCCCCCCCTCTCGCCTAGCTAGGTGGCGAGGAGGGGGAGGGGCGGTTCGCCCCCCCCCCCCCCCCCCCCCCCCCCCCTCTCGCCCAGCTTGGAGGCGAGGAGGGGGAGGGGCGGTTCCCCCCCCCCCCCCCCCCTCTCGCCCAGCTTGGAGTCGAGGAGGGGGAAGGGTGGTTCGCCCCCCCCCCCCCCCCCCCCCCCCCCCCTCTCGCCCAGCTAGGAGGCGAGGAGGGGGTGGGGCGGTTCGCCCCCCTCTCGCCCAGCTTGGAGGCGAGGAGGGGGAGGGGCGGTTCGCCCCCCCCTCTCGCCCAGCTTGGAGGCGAGGAGGGGGAGAGGCGGTTCGCCCCCCCCCCCCCCCCCCCCCCCCCCCCCTCTCGCCCAGCTTGGAGGCGAGGAGGGGGAGGGGCGGTTCGCCCCCCCCCTCTCGCCCAGCTAGGAGGCGAGGAGGGGGAGGGGCGGTTCGCCCCCCCTCTCGCCCAGCTTGGAGGCGAGGAGGGGGAGGGGCGGTTCGCCCCCCCCCCTCTCGCCCAGCTAGGAGGCGAGGAGGGGGAGGGGCGGTTCGCCCCCCCTCTCGCCCAGCTTGGAGGCGAGGAGGGGGAGGGGCGGTTCGCCCCCCCCCCCCCCCCCCCCCCCCCCCCCCCTCTCTCGCCCAGCTTGGAGTCGAGGAGGGGGAGGGGTGGTTCACCCCCCCCCCCCCCCCCCCCTCTCGCCCAACTTGGAGGTGAGGAGGGGGAGGGGCGGTTCGCCCCCCCCCCCCCCCCCCCCCCCCCCCCCTCTCGCCCAGCTAGGAGGCGAGGAGGGGGAGGGGCGGTTCGCCCCCCCCTCTCGCCCAGCTTGGATGCGAGGAGGGGGAGGGGCGGTTCGCCCCCCCCCCCCCCCCCCTCTCGCCCAGCTAGGAGGCGAGGAGGGGGAGGGGCGGTTCCCCCCCCCCCCCCCCCCCCCCCTCGCCCAGCTTAGAGGCGAGGAGGGGGAGGGGCGGTTCGCCCCCCCCCCCCCCCCCCCCCCCTCTCGCCCAGCTAGGAGGCGAGGAGGGGGAGGGGCGGTTCGCCCCCCCTGTCGCCCAGCTAGGAGGCGAGGAGGGGGAGGGGCGGTTCGCCCCCCTTCTCGCCCAGCTTGGAGGCGAGGAGGGGAAGGGGCGGTTCGCCCCCCCCCCCCCCCCCCCCCCCCCCCCCCCTCTCGCCCCGTTAGGAGGCGAGGAGGGGGAGGGGCGGTCCCCCCCCCCCCCCCCCCCCTCGCCCAGCTTGGAGGCGAGGAGGGGGAGGGGCGGTTCGCCCCCCCCCCCCCCCCCCCCCCCCCCCCCCCCTCGCCCAGCTTGGAGGCGAGGAGGGGGAGGGGCGGTTCGCCCCCCCCCCCCCCCCCCCCCCCCCCCCCCCCCCTCTCGCCCAGCTTGGAGGCTTCCCTTTCGTCCGGTTTAGTCTATTCGCAGCCCAGTTTTGGCTATTCGCAGTCCGGTGGTCTGCGTTTAGTGCTTCAGAACAGCGGGATTTGGCTATTTGCAGTCCAGTTTTGGCTATTCGCAGTCCGGTGGTCTGCGTTTAGTGCTTCATAACAGCGGGATTTGGCTATTCGCACTCCAGTTTTGGCTATTCGCAGTCCAAATCCGAAAATCCTATAAATAGGACCAAGGGGGCACCATTTGAGGGATCCGGTTTCTAGGCTAGCTCTCTCCCTCTCTCTCTCCCTCCCCAAGTCTCTCCAGTGGGGTGAGGAGAGCCTCCAGTGGTGCTCAAGCCTAGTAGTGGCTTGGGAGGGGAAGTTCCTAAGGGACTTCCGGGTATGTGGTGGGACCTCCCCACTAGGCCCTTGGTCTTGTCCCTAGTTCCTCAACCTTCAACATAGAGCTCTCCCTTGGGAGGAGTAAGGGTTGGTCGCCCCTCATCTCGGTGAGGGCCCCGAACTCCACAGAGACCGAAAAATCGGTTTCAACAGTCGCCCTGATTGAAACATGAGCGTAATTATATCGAATTTTTGGAAATACGTACATACATTTTTAGGAAAATTGTTCAACACAAAAGTTGTAGACGAGATCTACAACTTTCGTGTTGAACGTTTTTCCTAAAAATACATGTACAAGACATACTTCTAAAAAACACGTAATAACTCATAAGAATTGCGGTGCGACAAGCCAAATATGCGGCGGCGCCTTGAACAACTTCCTTTTAACAATTCCTATAAAAAAAATTACCCAAACGACCGTTATTCCGAAGGGCAGTAAAGTACTTTCACCTCACACTCGTCCCCACATCAATTCGGCGTTGGCCGTCATTTTAACACAACCACACGTTACACCCCAGTTCCCTCACCTAAACTCCCATCTCTGATCCTCAATTCCGACCGTTCCATTCTCCGGCAGCCCCCTTCCATTTTTCCAGATCTCCTCCTTCTCTATATAAATTGTTCACCAAAGCGGCGAAGCCACTTCCTCCACCCTCTTAATTTCACCCTGCTAACCGACATTAGAAGCCTCAGTAGCAGTGAAGCGAAGAAGACGGGATGGATTTCAGTTCCTTCTTGACGTCGCTGGCGACGTCGTTCGTGATATTTGTTGTGCTGATGCTGCTCTTCACATGGCTTTCGAGGAAGCCGGGGAACCATGTGGTGTACTTCCCGAGCAGAATTTTGAGAGGGCTTGACCCCTTGGAGGGCGGTCCGCTGTCGAGGAGCCCTTTAGCGTGGATTCAGGCCGCCTTCGCGGCCTCCGAGGCTGACATCGTTGCTGCCGCCGGTGTAGATACCGCCGTCTACTTGATCTTCCTCAGCTCCGGTTTGCCATTCGTTATCCCGACTTCTCCTCTTCTTTGATTTTGTGCTTGATTTTCTTATGTTCCCCCTGCTTGGATTGCTGAATTCGAAGATTAGCCTTTGATTAGATGAGTTGGATGCAGATTTGTTGAAGGGGGTAAACTAATAATGTTTAATTTTGGGAAGGATTTCGAAAAAGTGAAACTGAAATACAGCTAATGTACAGTTTTAACTTTAAAGTTGGATCTGGTTCTTCTTTTTCTTTTTTGATGCTGTCAGCTGTTATTTTGCATAAATCTCTACTTTAACTTTTTTGACGCAGATATTTGCTTTATGTATGCAAGTATATGTACATGATTTTTTTCTCCTTTTTTATGCCTTTTTTCCCTTACATTTTTGAACTCACAGAATCTGAACGGTTCTGGCTTTGCCTTTTTTTGCCCGGAGAGGTGTTTTCTATTATTTCTTCTTTGAAATTTACTTCGAAGATAAATGGTTTTCTCTTTAAGCTTGTTGCAGTAATTTTTGGCTTTGTGCATTATCTCTAATGGCAGAAGAGTAGTGTGTGATCTAAGACAGCCATTTAATAGCCACATTAAGGAGTTTTTATATCTAGAAATAGATTATGGACGTCGGTTTCTCTTAAGAGGAATCTAGTTAATGCCACTTCATTCTGGGCGGAATTTTGAAAAAAAAAGGAAACTGGCTTTTCCTGCCTCTTTAAAGTCCCCATTAGTGTACCTTTTGTACAGCCTTCTTTTCTTAACGTTCTCCTCTTTCGTTTAATAGCTTTTGAAATCATGGAATTTTAATGGTCTAGGTACCCTCTAGCATCACCACTTCTTGCCTTCATTGGGATTTTTCTGCTTCTCTTGCCATTTTCAATGTATATGCAAATTAGTTTTACATATCCTAGTAAGCTATTAGCTGCACCCAGTGGTTCTGTTGGAGGAAATTAAGAAGCAGTGCTCTTTCTAATCTCTTTCCATGTTCTAATAAGAAAAGTTTTAACTTCTTGATTGCTAATAAATATCTTTCTATACTACTTCACTCTGCATTGAAAACTTTTTTCAAACTGAGCTGAAGAAAACCTACCCAATGGATTCAAATCAGGAAATTTGCAAGGGTGGTGATGTAAAGATATATCTTTGGGGATTCTGCTTGATTTTTGTGTCATGAAGATCCTCTATAAACCTGACTATTGGGCTAACACAATTAATAGAGAAGTTTAAAGAGTAAACAAATGGTCTTCATATGATTTTTTGCAGATATTGAGGGAGAATATGATTGATTTATCTGACAATTGATTTTATTATTAATTAAAATTGAAAGATTTGTCAAACGCCTGTCTATAACTGAAAGGTTTGTGTTTATTGTATGAAAGATATGTATGATGGAACAGTATTAGAATTATGCTTTGGATAGATTAAAAAAAGTTAAAACAATTATGCTTTGGAGAGATTAAAAAAGTTAAAATCATGAAAGTATTATACCATGAATCTGCATTTAATGTGTATTTTTTAATTGGTAATTGAGGTTCTGGCATATGATATCAAAATCAGGTGCCTTGGTATAAACTTTCAAAAATAAAATAACTCTAATTGATGAGAAAAATGTAAGCATAACTCTAATTGATGAGAAAATTGTAAAAAAAGATCGAGTATATGCCATTTTAGCAGGTATGATATTAATAATTATGATAATTTTTAGAACATGAAAATTGGGTATATTATTGGTATGAATCATTTTTCAATGGCTAATATGTATACAAGTTTGCATTTTGAGCTGGTCTGTAATACGAACCCGGTACTGTTTTAGCTGTTTTTTCAAGGAGTCTGTGGGATTGGGATGGACCCAAGACTACATCTTATATTTAGAAGGAAAAAAATATATCTGAAACTGCTATTTCCTATTGATATTACATCATAAAACATGGTTTTACCTTATCTGTTGTCCGTTCTTTATATAACTTAATCTTTGTGTGGTGCAGTTCTGGGAATATTTGTTATGTCGGGCATCATATTACTTCCAGTTCTTCTCCCAATTGCTGCAACTGATGATAGTTTTAAGTCCACCTTAGATACCAACAGCAATGCCACCTTCAACAATCTCGACAAGTTGGCAATGGGAAATGTTCATGTAAGTTTTTCATGGCCATCACCATACTCAAAATTGGAGAGAGTTATATTAGTTCAATTCATAGATAGATCAAATATTCCAATATGCCTGTTTTTTGAAAGTTAAATAAAATCAAGAGTGATAAAATTTGTGTTGATTGCGCCGCATTACTGTGAAAACAACATCATATCAACAAACTGAAAGTTGGAGATGCAATTATGTTAGTTCAATTTCTAGATAGGATTTAGGTTAATTGGCAATTATGACCAATCAACATACTGGTAATTGACACATTGCACTCCCGAATATCATGCTTTTGACACATTGCACCCCGAATCTTTAAATTTGAAAGATTGCACCTTCTAAATACTTTTAAATTTGTATTTTGCACCATTTGCTGAATTTTGAGGGTATTTTGCACCCCCGAATATTGTGATCTACTAAAATTTGTGTAATTTACATGATCAAATATTAGATAAACTCAAAAAACTGTATAAAAAGATATAATATGAAGATATTTGAGGGTGCAATATGAAAAATACCCACTCATAATTCAACCTAGGCTGCAAAATGCCAACTTAAAGGTATTTGGATGGTGCAATGTGCTAAATTTAAAGATTCGGGATGCAATGTGCTAAAAGTGTGATATTCAAGGGTGCATAGTGTCAATTAGCCTAAAACTTACCAGTCAGTTGTCTTACATTTTAGCTAATCTGCTGTTTCCCAAGTAGATGGCATTCTTGATAAAGTCGCATGGGCAAGACCTTCATGACCTGTGCACGCGTGGCAGTTACTTTGTGGCACATCCATTGCGCACGGGCTAGGTTAATGCCCGCTTGCAATGTTATGGGTCATTGCTCAACCCACAGTGACCACAATCTTGCATTGGGAAGGATGCATCACAATTTCCTGGATAAGAGCAGTAATCTTTTAGAACTTATTATTGGAATATCTGCTTCCTACGATTCTCTTACACTACTATTCTTTGTTTCACTGAACTCCCTCCAGGCCGAAAGTTCGAGGTTGTGGGCATTTCTGCTAGCAAACTACTGGGTCTCCTTTGTAACTTTTTACGTGCTATGGCAAGCCTACAAGCATGTCTCTGATCTAAGGGCAACAGCCAGATCAAGTCCAGTTGTAAGACCGGAGGATTATGCAGTTTTGGTCAGGGATATCCCTACAGATCCTCAAGGTCAGAGCAAGAAAGAGCAGGTTGACTCATATTTCAAAGCTCTCCATCCTGATTCATTCTGTAAGTCGATGGTGATCACTGACAACAAACAGGTGCTTACTAGTGTTTTTGTTTTTTGTTTTGATTTAGGCTCTGTTTGTTACACCATTTTTGCTTCGGCGGCTTTTTTGTTCACGCCATCAGAGAAATGGAAGTGTTAAACGCTTACCTCCATTTTGGAGCTCCAGTGAGGTGGGAAAGTCGAAAAACTCCATTTTGAGCTCCATTTCTCACTGGACCTCCATTTTCTGCCTGGGCCACCGGCACCGCACTCCCAAATAGAGCCTTTAGATAGCTGGAATCTTGCTGCAAGCTCCTTTAATCTGGTCATGTTGCTATTTTCCTTCAGGCAAATAAAATATGGAAAGAACTCGAAGGCTACAAAAAGAAACTTGCTCATGCGGAAGCCGTCTACGCGGAATCGAAAACCACAAGTAAACCAGAGGGAACCAGACCCAGCAACAGAATTGGCTTCCTTGGTCTTATTGGGGCAAAGGTCGACACTATTGACCACTGCAATGAGAAAATAAATGAGTTGGCCACTAAATTAGAGATTGAACAGAAAGAGACCGTTAAAGATAAACAGCAAAATGCGGCTTTGGTCTTCTTCAGCAATAGACCAGCTGCAGTTTCAGCCTCCCAGACTCTTCACGCTCAGATGGTCGATACTTGGACGGTGACAGAAGCGCCTGAACCACGCCAGTTAATTTGGGAAAATCTAACGAAGAAAGTGTATGAGAGACAGATAAGACAGTATGCTGTCTATGGCATCGTGTTTCTGACAGTAGTTTTCTACATGGTTCCTATAGCAGCAGTATCTGCATTCACCACCCTAGAGAATTTGAAGAGATACTTGCCATTCTTGAAGGCAGTTGTTGACATAAAAGCAGTGAAGACAATCTTGGAGGCTTATCTTCCTCAGCTGGCTCTCATTGTGTTCTTGGCATTGCTGCCAGCTCTTCTTATGTTTCTGTCAAAGGCAGAAGGAATCCCTTCTCAGGGACATGCTATCAGGGCAGCTTCTGGAAAGTACTTCTACTTTATCGTGTTCAACGTCTTCCTCGGAGTTACTGTGGGAGGGACTCTTTTTACCTCTATGAAGACCATCGTCAATAAACCAAAGGCAGTTGTGAATCTTCTGGCCGACAGCTTGCCTCAAAATGCAACCTTTTTCGTTACATATGTCGCCCTTCAGTAAGTTGTCTTCTATCTTCTTGAAACATTCAAAATCAATATATTTCTCTATAGAAATTGGGTGCTGCTACGCGGGGATGAAACAGTGTACATTAATCCATCAGAATAAAAAAAATGTGCATCTCATTTAGTGTCTTTTTAGGCCATTTTTAAACAACTTTGTTCAAATTGACATAGTTTTGGTCATTCTCATACCTTCTAGCCTCTGAATCCTTTGTGAAATGTGTTCGTTGTGCCCTTATTTATGCTAGATCTCCGCTGTCACATTTTTATTATATCCTGTTCCAGACCTTTTCGTGTATGAGCTTTTTACTAGTATACCACCATAAACTTTCGTATTTACTGGTATACCACAAGTTCTCTACTTCCCAAGCAACAACTCCTCGTCTGTGTTTCTTATGGCAAAGCATAGCATGAAAGATTCCATGGACAACACATTTTTATATAGAGAGGTCAACGGATAATGCGAACATTTACTTCAATGAAAAAAATTATTGTTACTTGAAGAAAACGGCATAAAAAACTGGAACTGAAAGGATAACTCTCGTGTTCTTTATCCTGGCCTGCACTAGCTAGCATCCTCCTGAGTCATCCTTGCTCTTCCCTGGGTTATGTTCATGCACATAAAAATCTCCCTAAAGCATCTTTTTACTAATATAACTCATGGAGTAGAAGTTACTAGAGAGCGCTATAATATATTAAGAGTTAGATGTAGTTAATAATTAGCATAGATATTTGGAATAGTGTGCCAATAAAGAATTGGATGGTACACCAATAAATGTGTAAGTTTGTAGTGATATACTACTAATAAAACTGCCTTCTTTTAATGAAACACACAAATTATTAGATAAATTAGTTCTATCTGATATTTGTTTTGATATGTTTATGTTTATGCAGATTCTTTGTAGGGTATGGGCTTGAGCTCTCGCGGTTGATTCCTCTGATCATATTCCATTTGAAGAAGAAATTTCTGTGTAAAACCGAAGCTGAAGTGAAGGAGGCTTGGGCTCCTGGAGACTTTGGTTTTGCGACTAGAGTTCCAAAAGACATGCTCATCATGCTAGTAGTCTTCTGCTATTCAGTCATATCCCCTATAATCATTCCCTTTGGCGTTGTATATTTTGGCCTTGGGTGGCTTATTGCACGCAATCAGGTATGCTAATTACACTGGCACTGTTTGGGTGAGCAGTAACCGTTGTGAACGCAGTTACAAAAAATGCAGTCAGCGTAAATTTTTATGGTGCAGACATGAACACCGTGGTCTCAAATGATGTTTTAGGCCAAAACGTCACCCACAACAATGTGGTCAAACGTTAGGGCCGTGAGTGCCCAGACCCGCAAATGAAATTTGGGCAGAAAAAACGGCCACAAAAGTTTTAAATGCAAGTAAAGCACCACCACTCGTTTACTACCACAGTTTTGCCACCATTCCAATGAAATAATTGTCCCAAGCACTAATGGTTTCTGAAATCTAAGTTTTTCCCTTATTTCCTATGGTACTCAAAAAACAAAATAGCATGAGTTTGTTGAAGCAACAAATTAAATTTCTTCTTATATCATTCATGATTTCTACATTATGGATTAATAGTGAGTGGTCTTCGAGTTGTTTGGAAGTCGTTAGAAACATGTGGTGTGAAAAATTACCCGAAAAGAAGTATATTTTATGTTATTTGATAGTAGTTGTTATAAAAGGTC
The DNA here is from genome assembly GCA_033032865.1 of Dactylorhiza incarnata. Classification (NCBI taxonomy): domain Eukaryota; kingdom Viridiplantae; phylum Streptophyta; class Magnoliopsida; order Asparagales; family Orchidaceae; genus Dactylorhiza; species Dactylorhiza incarnata. The sequence goes on along the minus strand of JAWHQI010000340.1, from coordinate 377,691 downwards.
TCCACTTCACATAATTGGAAATGATTCCTTACTTAGTTACATGAGAATTAGATTTACTAAATGAAACTTGATGTTGTAAATGAGCTGACCAAATGATGGGCAAAAGACGCAATATTTTAGCTCCAATACTTAATAACAATTGAGATATTCAAGAGGTTTAATAATAGAGGAGTCAAACTTACGAGTAAGAAAATGAATAATGGGAAAGAATTATGAAATATACGCTAAGAAATGTTGATTGAGATGTCGTCGTGCCATTAGAAACAAATTTGGTATGAAAATGCTCAAAAAATGTGTGTTTTATGTCATTTAGGAAACATAAATGTGTAGTGCAACTAACTTGTAAAAATATGATAATCTTTTCTGTGCAGGCGTTGGACGTCTACGTTCCTTCGTACGAGAGCTACGGGCGGATGTGGCCTCACATGCATTCGAGGATCGTGGCAGCTCTGATCATCTTTCAAATATTGATGTTCGGGTATTTGGGTTTGAAGAAATTCGTCTACGGTCCTCTAATGATTCCGCTGATCGTGATATCGTTCGTCTTTTCGTACGCGTGCAACAGTCGCTTCTATCGGTCGTTCTCGAATACTCCTTTGGAGGTTGCTTTCAAGGACACGAAAGAAATTCCGAACCTTGATTCTGTTTATGCTGCTTATATTCCCCCCAGCCTGAAGCCCGAGAAGACGGAGAATGCGGATCACTTGGAAGAAGCGCGTACAAATGCGGATCACTTGGAACAAGCGCGTACAAATGTCTCTAAAACAGAAACAGTCTGATGTGATTATTATCTTCTGCCTGCAGTGTTAGATTTGTATGTTTTTTATGGCTGTGGTGTTCCTGTAATTGTTGTTAGATGATTTGAGTCTTTGGAAAACATTATAGAAGCTTTTTGTTGGTTGTGTTTGTAGTGGTTTGGTGGAGTTGTTTGTTTTAGGTTTGTTGTAATGATTTTTAGCTGAAATGAAAAGATTGTTTTATTTTATGTCAAGCATTTATGTTTAAAAATCACAAGAAAAATGAATATTTCTGAATTACATTCATATAATTACTTGATTTTAAGATTTTCTTCATTTTAATGGAATTTTTCATTAAATGTTATTGGTAGATCTCATATTATATTATTCCCTGATGTTTTCATGCTGGCTTCTGATAAATGCAGAGGACTGTTATAATTCAAAAGAACAAAAATAATAAGATTTCCTTTTAGGGAAAGATAAAGTTAAATTTATATTCAAATGCATGAATATTAATGTTTTTGTTATCTAATTATGTACTATAATACTGTATTCTCGGATGATAGAAGTTGAGATAGTTACTGATGTAAGAGCATGTGTTGTGATTGGCTTCATTTGCATCTCTATTTGAAGGTTGGGAATGAGAAGGCAAGCATGAATTTGAACCACAAACAAGCTTTACATACCGGATGTGATTTATAACCTGCGTGATCCTTTTCTCGCTCAAAATTAATATAGATTTCTTTTTGGGTCATCAACAATCTTAATAATCATTGTGCTTGCATGGATGCATGAAAAAGGTTTACAGATGTTACAAGAAATAAATAAAAGATCATGTATTTAGGCCCATAAGATCTCTCCTCTCTAGCTCCTCCTTTAGACCGACATCTTTAGTATACATTTAGCTCTCTCTCCCTCTTTCTATAAAAGGAGTCCCTTCGTACATTGTAAGTGATGATTTGAGAAGGATAATAAATATTGGCCCCCTTTTTATTCTCAAACTCCACATGGTATCAGAGCTTGTAAAATTCGATCACTCCAATTGAATCTGAATCCGAAGTTTATTGCAGTAACAAATGGCGACACCACTCTCGTTGCTGGATCTGGCGATATATTGATCACTCCTTCTCTATCTCTCCGCTCCGTTCTTCATTTCTCTGGCGCTCAATTGAATCTGCTCTCTGTCAGCCGCCTAACTCAAGATCATGATTGCCTTCTTACCTTTTCTTCCTCTTCTTTTGTTGTGCAGGATCGGCAGACGCGAAATATCATTGGTACATGACGGTTGTGCAATGGACTCTATACTCTGGATCTTCCTTCCTCCACTCTCTCTTCCGTCAGCTCTACTGATTGGCATCAGCGTCTCGGTCATGCTCCTCTTCCCATTCTCCAAAAGGCTCTTCCTGATGTATCTTTTTCTCCTTTTACGTGTGAATCATATATCTATGGGAAACAACGCTCTGTTTTCCCTCCTCATTGTACTCGGAGCACTGCTATTTTGATTTAGTTCATTCTGATATATGGGGTCCCTACAAAACCGCCAGTATATTTGGTTGTCGCTATTTTGTTACGTTTATTGATGACTATTCACACATAACTTGGTTATATATGATGTGTGACCGCTCTGAGCTTTTGTCCATTTTTCGCTCCTTTACTGCTGAAACCCACAAGCAATTTACTCGTACTATCAAAATTCTTCGCACTGATAATGCTCGCGAATACACTGGGCATGCTTCCCAGGAAGTCTGCACTTCGTTGGGTATCATCCACCAAACCTCCTGCGTGTACACGCCACAACAAAATGGACTTGTTGAACGGAAGAATCGTCACCTTCTTGAAGTTGCTCGGTCTCTCCTATTCCAAATGCAGGTCCCCACTACCTATTGAAATTTTGTTATCTCCTCTGCTTGTTATCTCATCAACCGCATGCCCTCATTCATCCTCTAATTTGTGACTCCCTTCTCTCTCCCATTTACTGAACGCACTCCCTTTTCCTTGACCTCACGGGGTCTTTGGCTGCGTCTGCTATGCTCGCCATCTGGGTCCTCATGTCGACAAGCTGACCCCTCGTGCCACACGTTACATGTTCGTTGGGTATTCACGCACCCGGAAGGGCTATGTATGTTATTTTCCCTCAACTCGAAAGCTGACAATGTCTGTTGATGTCACTTTCATGGAAGATCAACCTTTCCATCAATCCGTCACCACGTCAATACCACCTCCTGATATCCCGCGTCCTCTTGTTCCTACAAATTCTCCTTTGCCACCCTTACTATTGACACCACCGCCTATCTCGGCTCCTCTTCTTCGTGTCTACTCTCGCCGCTATCCTCGATCTGGTGCCCAACGATAACCTCCATCTACTACTGATACTCCGCCAACTGCTGATTCGATGACACCCTCCACCGCGCATCCACTTTTCAATTATGTTTTCATGCATCGTCTCTCCTCTAATTTACGCAGGTTAGCAACCTCTCTATCGTCTATTTCCACCCCTCTTCTGTACAGAAAGCCCTTCAGCATCTGGGGTGGCGCGCAACAATGGATGAGGAAATGACTGATCTTTGGGCCAATCACACGTGGGACATGGTGCCTCTTCCGCCTAATCAACATACCGTGAGCTGCAAGTGGCTATTCACTGTGAAGCATCATCCAAATGGGATTGTTGATCACCTCAAGGCTCGTCTTGTTGCTAGAGGTTTTACTCAACAACACGGTCTTGATTATAAAGAGACATTTTCTCTGGTGGCAAAACTCAACACCATTCGTGTCCTCCTCTCTCTTGTCGTTCATCGTCATTGGCCTCTATATCAGCTTGACATTAAAAACGCCTTCCTTCACGGGTTATACAACCACGGGGGAGTCCCTTGTTTGTCACTTGAAGAAATCTCTTTATGGTCTGAAACAATCTCCATGTGCATGATTTGAGAAATTTAGTCAGGTGGTTCGTGAGTTTGGCTTCACCCTTTGCTGGACAAATTTCTCTCTTTTCATTCGAAAACGTTCATCTGACACAGTGATTTTTCTAGTTTACGTTGATGACATCCTTGTGGCTGGTGATGATCTTCTTGACATCACCCAAATCAAGCAACATCTTACCTCATATTTTCAAACTAAGAATTTGGGACAACTCCGCTACTTCTTTGGAATTGAGGTGTCCCGACGACCTTATGGTCTTGTCTTGTCTCACTGGATGTAAGCATGTGGACACCCCTATGGATGCAAATCATCAACTTTGCGCTCATGGCTTTGACTCTGATCAACTTCTCCCTAATCCAGAGTATTATCACTGTCTTGTTAGCAAGCTAATCTATCTTACTGTCACTCGACCTGATATTTCATTTGCGGTCGGCATGGTCAGTCACTTCATGCATACCCCTCAGGTCTCTCATCTTCAGGACGTTGAGCGTATTCTTCGATACTTGAAAAATGCTCCGGGACAAGGGTTGGTATACAAACCCTCTACTTTTCCGTCTCTCATTGTATATTATGATGTTGATTACGCTGGGTCCCTGGACGACCGACGATCCATGAGCGGATGCTGCACATATTTTGGCGGAAACTTGGTTACTTGGCGAAGAAAGAAGCAGACTGTAGTTGTTCGGTCTTCAATTGAAGCAGAGTATCGCTCCATGTCTGTCGCCGTCTCTGAACTCACATGACATGAAAGTCTCCTCACTGATTTAGGTGTCAAACTTCCTTCACCACTTGTTCTCTTTTGCGATAATCAAGTTGCTATTCACATCGTCGAGAACCCTGTGTTTCATGAATGTACAAAATATATTGAAGTTGATTGTCATTTTGTCCGGGAAAAGGTTCAACTTCGAAAACTGATTCTACAACATGTGAGGGCTTTCGATCAAATCTTCGACATTTTCACTAAGGCCTTATCTCGCCCACTATATCAGCAATTCCTCTCCAAGCTTGGCGCCTACGACTTGTACGCTCCAGCTTGTAGGGGAGTGTTACATGAAATAAATAAATGCACATGTATTTAGGCCCATAAGACCTCTCCTCTCTAGCTCCTCCTTTAGTCTCGCATCTTTAATTTACATTTAGCTCTTTCTCACTCTTTCTATAAAATGAGTCTCTTTGTACATTGTAAGTGATGATTTGAGAAGGAACACTTGACAACAATGAATTCACTTGCAGACTCGCGGAAAAGAGGAGCCGCAGTAGAAGTGTAGAACTGCAGCGACAAAGAGAAAAGTGCAGCAAAGAGGAGCGGCATCGACTTTCTAGAGCTGCGACATATTGGGGATAATCCAATAGGACTTGATTCACCTGCAAAGCCAACAACTAAAGTTGGAGCCTTGTACTTGTCTCTTGCTAAAGGAGGAGACTTGAATTAGTATGCGATGATCTCTACATTCAGGGATCGTTGTGCGTCCATCAGAAATTGGCTTTGCCGCATCGCCGGCGAAGGAGCCATGGAGCGATATCGACTTTCTAGTTAAATATTTCGTTATATGTCCGTACGAACCTGGACCGACTCGATAGTCACTCATTAGTGACGTGTCGATCTAAGACATGACTCTACGCTGGAGGTACTATAAATACTCATTCCAAACTCTGATTGAGTATTCGTAGAATACTTTGTGAGGCCGCCCAAACATTTATGACTATTGCCGAAGTAAACCATGGAAGAAACGGCTTTTCCACATCTTTTAAATCCGCGAGCAACATAATAAGTCTTCGAACCCATGGAGACCCTAAGACAACATGTTCTTATACAAACACTTTGTTTTTTTGACACATCCTTTAAATTTGCGAGCAACATAGTAAGTCTTCAAGCCCATAACAAACTTTGCCACATTCTCTAAATATATAGTTGCATGAATGATTCCACTTTGTTTTTGCCTACATTGCTGTGAATAACAAAAATATCTGCGGATAACAAAATTGACTCTTTTTAGAGTTGTGGATAGTAAAAATCTATGAATAGACAAATTAGCTTTGCGGATAATAATTCCCAAAAATAAAACCAAAGTTACATGACAGTTATATATTTATTTATCTTGTTATAATTTTTGCGGGTCGCTCATCGATCTTACGGACCGTGCGTAGTGGACCGTTTTAGTAGTCGAGTTTTTCAGAGGGTGAGAGACCACCTCTCATTTACAAAATATTTCTAAGTGCCCGGTGTTGGACTATGCAGAGCGGACGAAGCGCGACAATGCGCGCATTGGAGCGGAGAGCTGAGCCGCGCACTGGAACAGACTTGAAAACGGAGGAGCGGGCACGCGGGAAGCGCGTGCTGAGCGGGATGTTGAACGCTGAGTATGTTCTTCATGCCTTAAAGCCGAACTTAAGTCTGCAAATGTTCGTCGAAAAAACTTAGAGCTCTCTCTCCTTCTCCTTTTTTTGTCCCCTTCAAACGAAGGCTTCACCTCCATTTTATAGTTTTTCAGTATGGTGCACAAGTAATTGTGTTTTATTGGTTATTGAACGGCCGAATAAGAACGCGTAGGTTAGGTCCCCCGGATCACTAATTTGAGGGATATGATGACTTTGCCCAACGAGCGGCCCAAGCATGTTTGCCGGCGGCGACGGGGGCGGAGAGCGTGGTGGCAACAATGGGCGCACGCGAGCAACCCGCGGGGGTGAGCGCACCGGGGCACTGCGTTGTGTGCGGCAATTGTCGCGCAAACGCATGATGCATAATACATGAAAAACAGAACATTCATAAACATAAACATGTAATCTTAAATACAAGCCTAACATGTGATTATCAATTAGCTACAAAGACTTCATATTTTGAAAAATATTCAGAAAATACACATTTCCTATAATTAAACTCCAAATGACCAAGAGGATCCTCGTATTTGCATTATAAAAAGGCCGCATTAAATGAATAATGTGTCACATTAATTTCATTTTATTACACATGCTTGGTCTGCGGGTAGCGCGCAACGCGTATCTTAAATCAAAACGAACAACACTAATTAAATCAATCCGTTAACATTACATCCATTACAGTGGATCAGGTCGTCACGATCCGTTGTGCGAATCTCCAATTATTACGAGGTTATATACGACCGTGATTTCGACTTCTCCGCTTGATCAACGACTGGGATCTCCACTCTATTCCGGTGATCCCTACGGTGGGCTCCACTGCCAGACTCACCGGAGGACGACGATCATCTGTGTGGCAGCTTTCGTGCATGTGCTTCACGTGCGTTCCGGCGTTTGTTTAAGTGATCAAATGGACTTGAAATTGCACAAGAATGAGCATGCTGGAATTGTCTTGGCGAGCCGTTTGAGGTCTCAGCGGAATACTCTGGCTCCACCGTTCGCATTTTAGGGGAACCCCGTCAATAATTATATTTTAAAGAAAAATTCCATTTCTTTTAAGGCGATGTTATTAGTAGTCCTACGATAGCTATTCACAGTCCTAAAAACATATAAAACGGCTATTCACAGTCAATGGAGTGCTTATAAAATGAGAAATACACCTAGCTTTAGGTGGGAGATTAAATACAACCGTATGATATGACAATCTACGGTGGATCTGTTTCCGCGGAATACTGACAGTATTTTTAATTGAGAAATACGGCAGTATTTCGATCAAGTATGGAAAACCAACGGCTTAATGCGCGCGAGCACCATGATCTTAGGTGAGAGAAACACACCTAAATTTTTTTCTTATAAAATTGCCCTAATTTTATTCGCGTGACCGGAACGAAAACGAGAAGGAAATGACTGTGGTTAAAGACTTTAGAAGGGGGGAGATTTACCGCCCAAATTTATAAAATGGATAAGCTCCCGCTAATTTTCTCGACCAATTTCTAGGGTTCTTTCCAAATTTATCTCCCCCCATTTGAAAATTGCAGTTGCAATCTTTTTTAAGCTCTTGCAGCTCGCCCCCTCTCTTTAAGGTTATCTCCTCCCGCCTCAAAGGTTCGTTTCTCGCGGACAAATTCCTCTCCGTAGCATCGTTTTGGATCCATTGGTTTCTACCCGAGAGATTCCTCGGCGAAATACTGCGATGGATTTCTCCCACCTGGATAAGATGGGAAGGGAGCTCAAATGCCCTATCTGGTACATCAAAACCCTCTTTCTTCCTCCTATTTTTTTTTTTTTATAATTTTAACCGAGGATTCTGAGACCGGTATTTTGTCCTCCGCGCAGCCTGAGTCTCCTGAAATCTGCAGCTATGCTTGTCTGCAATCATGTCTTCTGCAAGTATGCCCCCGTAACATGTTCCCTTTTTCTTCTCTTGCATAATAACCGATCTTAGATTTCCGATGAATGATAATTATTTTGATCTGTTCAGCTCATGCATTGTGGAATCGATGAGATCTGGAGCTAATTGTCCAGTATGTAAATTGCCATTTCGGCGCAGAGGTGCATCAAATGTCTTCCCAAATTTTGTTTCTAGACACATGGCTGAAGTCGTTATCCACTGCTAGATTGATTAGCTCAGAAAATTTGACTTCTTATAACGCTCATATAATATATACATGAAGTATTTTCCAGGAAGAACCCAAATGAATTTACACATAGTTTCAACGAATTTTTTTTCTGGAAAATCATATCATGATGGTCTTTCATCATGTTTCACTGGCTTTTGCAAGCATTAAGTGCATATGCCAGAATGCATAAATGATTTGCAAACAATCATCGATATTTGCAAATTTTCTGTTTTCTGCTGCTGCTTGATGAAGACCTAGGCTCCGTTTGGCGTGAAGTTTTTGCTCCCGTGACATCACAACGGTTATGACCATCATCAAGACAATGAAACTACTTTGAACACAAAAGTGGATGAAATTTCTTAGGTGAGGTCAAGCATTCACGAACTATAGTTTGTAACCACCGCATTCACGACTTCCACCGCCGTGCCAAAGGGACTGTTATTTTTCCAATTCGTGTTATTATATTAATTTATGGAATGACAGATCAAAATTCAACTTGAAAATTATGTGAATTGTTTGTTAAATCATTTAGGCATTTTGTAGTAATGATCTCTGCGTAGCTATCGTGAAACAGGAAGAATGCCACGGTGGCGGGAAAGGGAGAGAGACGAAGGAGGAGGGGAAACAGAAGAAAATTCTTTATTCATAAACTTTCTTAGCTAATACATTGTTAAGCCTTCTTAAATAGGCTTTAATATGGCTTGAATAAAAAAGAGCCGTTGCTCGTACAATTGAAATATAATAACGTTTTAAAAAAGAAATCAATGCACTGTTGTCCATGTGTCATCATCAGGAGCTTTTGCGTGACTTTTGTTTTACATCTCCGCCTTTAATACTGCTTGGAAAGAGTGCCAGGCTGCTTGGCTTTGGTGCCCCGCTGGTGAAGATACCGCCTCCGCCTTATACCCATCAATTGCTTTAAATAACATCACCACCGTCGATAGTTGAGGTTCTGAATAAGAAATGTGTTACAATGCATCCTTCTTTTAAAAACGTTGTCCTTAGCGTGTAGTTCATTTTGTTCTAGGGCTTCATGGTTTCGTTGAGCTCTTGATCTTCCCAGTTGGATAATTGGAGAGGGCAGAAGGGGATGATGATAAGAGTAGATTTGGTGAAGGGCCTTCGTGAGGGATCAATTGATTCTGCAACTCTTGTTCAAGCTGGGTACTTTCTCCTCATTCTTCTCTTATTTCTGGTGGATCTGTGATGTTCTGTTGATTATTGTCTAGATCTGTTGGTATTTTGTTTGTTTTTGTTGATTTTTCTTCCGGATCTGAAAGATAGAGTTTGCCTCTGGTGATTTTTGTCGAAGAATAGGGATTGACGCGTCGTTGAAGTATATTTCTCTTTATTGTTGTTTTGTTTTGCTCTTTGGGTCAAGTGTCCGTTCACTAGAGAAGTGGTGAAACAGGAGCTTCGACTCGTTGATTTTGAGGATCTTCCCGTCTGTTCTATTTTCGTATACTTTGTTGTCCTTTAGTTTTCCACGAAGGTTCCCCAGGTGTTGTTAGCTGTTGTTCCAGATGGGGATTGGAAAACGATCTTTTATGGTGATTTTATTTAGAGCTCTATAATCAACACAAAACCGCTACGTACCATCTTTCTTTGTAACCAGTAGAACTGGTGAGGAGAAACTTGAAGTGCTTGGTTTGATGTTATTTTTGTGTAACATTTCGCTAATAAGTCTTTCTATTTCATTTTTCTGATAATAAGGGGATCTATATGGTTTAATATTAGGCGCCTGAGCGCTGGTTTCTAAACTAATTTGATGATCGATGTCCCTTGAGGGTGGTAAAGAGGAAGATTCAGTAAATAAGTGCGCGTTTTGTTTAAGTAGTGTTGTAAATTCCTCGGGTAATTCCAAATGTAACTGCTCAAAGTTTTTTTTTGTGTGGGAAAAAATGAGTCTGAGGCAATTAACCAACACGTGGCTAAGGGTTGTAAGGCTAACATGTGTGACAATTGCGATGATGAAATTTGGCCATCTGGGCAAATATTATGCCCTAATAGTGTAATTGGTCCCTTTGTGCCGTTATAAGTCATAGTCAGGTTTGAGTAATCTGTGATTACGGGTCCTAATGGTTGTAACTAACGTACTCTCAAAACTATGTTTGCTCCCATGATGTTTAAGACATATAATTTGACCTTATAGGTGTTGGCCTGAATGAGCAACGAAATGTCATTGCAGACACCCTTACAATGAACGGAGGAGTCGTTCCCCATAAAAATTGGAAATTCAGGGATGAGGTAAATGGGTAGATCTAAGAATTTGGCCATTCTAGGGGATATGAAATTATGTGAACTTCCACTGTCAACTAAGATTTCAAGTGGCGTTTGGGATATGTATCTCGTGAAACGGAGGAAATGACCCGGTGAGGAGCCAAATAGGGCCTGTATAGTGGCTGCTGGGATAGATGGTTCTTCATCTACGTCAGTGAGTTGGTCCAGGGATTCTGGTTGTTCCTCATCTTCGGATCCTTGAAAGTAGCATAAGACACCTTTGCCACTACACTTATGCCGTGGGTGGTATTTTTTTGCCACAATTGTAGCAGAGACCTTTCTCCCGTCTAGATTGTAATTCTTGTGGGGTTAATTTTTTCAAAAATTGGGGCTTTTGGGTATTAGTGAGAGCAGGTGGCCGGATTACATTCGATTGCCAAGTGGTATTTTTGTGGGTGTGGTCGCTTTGAAGTCGATATGGTTGAGGACGATGAAGTTGTGTATCTAGTTGTTGGGCTTCAAACATTTGTTCCATTGCATAGCCATTATGGAGTTCTGTTGGTTGGTGAATTAAAACTTGGCTTTGAATGTATGAGTGTAATTCTGAAATAGACATATTATTTAGGAAGGTTGGATCTAATCCAGTACATGGGTGGTTAATTCTTTGAAATCTTTTTTAAAATTTAATACAGTTGTGGTCTGCCCTAGTTTAGTTAGGGCCCCTTGTGGGTTCTCGTATGCGGACGGGACGAACCGTTTCATTATGGCATATTGGCATCTACAAAGAAATTAAAGGTTAAGGCCGGGTGGTCACATAAGGTCGCCTGATACCAACGTGAGGTTGGTTTGTCTAAATTTAACGCTGCGTAAATCAAGTATTCTTGTGGGTTAATATTATTGTATTGGAAATAGTTCTTTTGATCATACAACCAATCAGTGGGATCTCCCTCCGCAAAACGTGGGCAAGGAATATTTAATAAAGTAGGTTGAGCAAAAACAACCTGGATTGGCGGTACTGAGTTAGGATATGCTCCCATAATTCCAGAGGAAGATTGTCCTGGTGATGGTTCTTGATGTTGTTTTTCAGTTTTTGTGCCCGAGCGGTTTGCAAATCCATGGAATGTTGGATGCCTTCAATGAGGTGTCACATCTCTTGTTGTAAGTCCTCGATTTGATCGGAAGGCTGCTCCAGTGTTTGAATGATCTGTTGGGTGAGAGGGTTTTCTTTCGTTTGAATTTCTTGGCGCAAGGTGTCGAACTGTTGTTGTCTTGCGCGTTGTTCTTCTTGGATCATCTAATACTGTTCTTGTTGGCGTTGGTTCTCATCCTGTGATCGAGTGCCTGCCGCCATTGTTGTGGATGGAGGGTGAGATTAGTGATGAGAGCACCAATGTAGCAATGATCTCTGCGTAACTATTGTGAAACAGGAAGAATGCCAAAGTGGCGGGAAAGGGAGAGAGACGAAGGAGAAGGGGAAAAAGAAGAAAATCTTTTATTCATAAACTTTCTTAGCTAATACATTGTTAAGCCTTCTTAAATAGTCTTTAATCTGGCTTGAATAAAAAAAGAGCCGTTGCTCGTACAATTGAAATAAAATAACGTTTTAAAAAAGAAATCAATGCACTGCTGTCCACGTGTCATCATCAGGAGCTTTTGCGTGACTTTTGTTTTACATCTCCGCCTTTAATACTGCTTGCAAAGAGTGCCAGGCTGCTTGGCTTTGGTGCCCCGCTGGTGAAGATACGACCTCCGCCTTATACCCATCAACTGCTTTAAATAATATCACCGCCGTCGATAATTGAGAATCTGAATAAGAAATGTGTTACACATTTCCTTACATGTATGCTTTGGTGAATTTATGTAGAACAAGTATCGATTGATAACATGGACCGAGTGGACTGCCAAAACCCCAATCTGTCCTCAAGAGAATACTGAGAATGCAAGGCTATGTTATGAGAGGCTCAACTTTGGATCCGTGGGGAGTTATGGAACCTGCGACCCTATTTTGGAAAGGAAGCCCAGAGATCTACAAGCTGTCAATAGCCTACTTTTCCAAACCCAATTTTTCTCCTTTGCAAGTTACTGGCCTCCAAATTATTGATAGATTTATAGTATTAAATTTCTTGTTATTTACTTAACTTGTGTTTAAACTCTTTTTAAATGTGTAACCTTAACTATATAAGATTAATGATAGCTTGTATGTGTTGATAATCATTTTTTTTCTATTCAAAAGAAGGCTAAGGTTCTCCCAGTTCAGAGGGTTTCTAGTATTCTAGGGTTTTAATAATGACCAAACCTTTCTATGTGTTCTCTCCGCGTCAAGTGTTATAAGAGCGAAAGTTGCTTAATCTGTTTTGGCTAACAATGAAGAGAATCTTAAACTTCCTCACGACATTGAACAAGAGGGCGAGGTTCCCTGGAGCTTGGCTTTGGTAGCCATCAACTAGGGCATTGAAGGAATGCAAGAGTAATTGTAGCAACAAATAAACTAATTGTTCCAAGAGTTACAAGTAGTGATGGTTCAGTTGTATGTCAATCCTAGGACATAAGTTGATGATGGAGTTTGTGGATGGGATCAAACTCGTAATATACCCACAATCAATTGAGTTCCCAACAAGCGTTTTCCATCAATGGTGCCGGCGAACGGTGCGCGCGTGCGACCTGAGGCGACCTGAGCGCTCGCGCGCGACCTGAGCGCTTGCGCGCGACCTGAGCGCTCGCGCGCGACCTGAGCGCTCGCGCGCGACCTGAGCGCTCGCGCGCGACCTGAGCGCTCGCGCGCGACCTGAGCGCTCGCGCGCGGTTGCTGTGTGCATGCGCTTGCTTTGTGCGGTTGAGCCGGTACACTTTGGCGATCCGGTCGAGGTTATGACCTTGAAAATTGCCCTGACTCGAGTGAAATTTAGGGGAACCCCATCAAGTACGATTAATGTTTTTTTTTCATTTTAAGTGAAATATGCCAGAGACCATAGCTTCTTTAATTTTACTTTAATGTGTTATTGCAAGCCTAAAATATATAGCTTTCTTATGTCATCCTGATGCATTTTTTTATTTTATTTCAGAGGTCCGGCCTGCTCCGCACATGGATAATTTAGTAAGCATTTATAAAAGCATGGAAGCTGCTTCAGGATTAACTTTATTTACAACTCAAGTTGCCCCACCCAAAAATAATGGTAACATTCTATTTTACCTTAAATTGTTTCTCTACAATTGACAATGCATAGTTCGTATTTTGTTCTTATGGGATTGAGGAAAATGCCTCCAATTTGTTCAGCCCAACTTACTCATATTATCCTCAAAGTCTCCACTGTGCAAACTAGCTGTTTATTTTTTTTTCCGATTACTGACTGCTTGATTTCATGTCTAATTCTACTAGCACCTCAGTTTTCTCCTTTCAAAAATAAATTTCCCTCATATCTATACAATTATGTGCCCGTGACTTAAGCACCTGTCTGCATCTATTATTTTCCAGAAGAGCTTCAAGTTGCCGATGATAGGAAATCTAATGCATCAAAGAGGATTTTGATGCCCAAGGACAGCACAAGTGGCAAGAGGTCGTCAAAAGGAAAGAGAAAAAAAATGGAGAAGCTTGAATCTAGGACTTCGGATCCATGTTCAACTAGGCCTTCTTGTTCATCCAATAAAAGGATACATGTGACACCATATCCCGTCTCGGAGACCCCAGTACAGCAAAAAAGGTCGAATAAATTGGCGATTTCAACCACTGAAGCTGTGGATAGAACTGAATTAGAAAATGACAGTACTTTAGCTTATAAGAGGCTGGAGGATCATACATTAAAGCCCTTCTTTTGGTTGAGAGAGGCAAATGAAGAGGATGAAAGTGTAGAAAGAATGATTACCCAGGAAACCACAGGTTTAATAACGCCAAAGAAAAATGTTCCATGCTTCAGTGACATCAAAGATTCTGAAGATGTCAGTACTCCCCAAAAAGCTACCCCAATTGTAAGTTTTGTGTTCTTAACACCAGGCAGATTAGTTAAAAAAATATAACATGTGATATTCTAATTACAGAGCAAGTCTGCTGTTCAAGAAGCATTTGATAGTGAAATGTTTGAATGGACCCAAAGGGCTTGCTCTCCTGAGCTCTTTTCAACACCTACAAAAAAGCAGGTATAGTATTTGGACAGGTCTCTAAAAGTATTTTTGTTTTTTTTCCTTGATCAATACTTTTCATACAGACAAAGTCAGCACATTTTTTATGCATATGGAGTTGACTTCATATATTTATATTATGTAGTATAGAGATGTTGAAAATAAACTAACCTGGGTGGCTGAACAAATTCTATCTTTTACTTGCATTATTCATTGATTTAAAATAGGTGGTATTCAGGATTATATCAAGACGAATTCAAACGAATGGGATGAATTCCGACTTAAAATAAAAATAAATAAATGCTCAGCTCTAACTTGACTCGTGACCGAGTAGATTTTATGTCCAGTAAACTCGACCTAAAATCAATATGATTCTAAATCTGTCTTATTTTGAATAATATAGACTATTTTAGATTATTCAATGATGTTATAAATTTCTCCATCATTATTGTCGACTCTTTCATAATATTCCATAGTCTTCTAGAATACTCTAAAAATACAAGTTTAGAGTTTTTCAAATATTATGAGCTTGAGCTGAAAGTTTTGGGCCTTTTTTTGCATCACAAAATAATATTCTTCTGTTTGATGCAAAATTCATCGATCTATAAAAGACAGCCAAATGAGGGTCAACTATGAGCAGGCCACAAATCGCGTAACAACCCTACTCCTCCCGACCATCTTAGTGGACCCCAGGGAATCAAATCACCCTGCAAGTCAGCACTTTGTATGCACATGAAAAACACATAAACAAGCACATCAAGCTCTAGTCTATGTGTCTGCATCAACCATGTCTTTATAGTGAGCATCAAAAGAAAAAGGGGGTCTACTATACAATCATGTATTCAACGGGGTATCACCCACGAATTCACCACGACACCTTATTCACGTGTATGAGTCTAACAGATCATCAAATGCAACCACAAGACACACAAGTTATCCACTTGTGTGAATCCACAATTCATAACATTTAACGGGTATGGTGGCAGTATATCTTATACATACCCAACGACCAATGCCTCTCTAGCATATCTATTCAAATCATGTACAATGACATCGTGAGTAAAGTCTTCTGGCTTTCACGACGACATTACACATGAAGGCCCTCGCGGGCAAATTCTTACGATTGATGATCGACATCATATGAAGTTTCCTGACCGTGAATACAACGACATCATATGAAGTCCCTAGCTCTTACACTTTCCGACCATTGCGAGCGGCATCATACGAAGGTTCATGGCCGTGAGCACATCGGCATTGTATGAAGTCCCTGGCCGTAAGCACATCGACATTGTATGAAGTCCCTAGCTCCGGATCAATCTCTAATGGCAGATCTCCCCTTCTTCTTCCTCTCCTCCCCTCTAACCTAAGAGAGAGAAATGAAATGGTGAAATGAGCTTCTCCAAGCCTCATTTCGACCTAAAGGCCCCAACCAAGGATCCCCGCCGTCGAATCTTAAAATCCCACATCAAACGGTCCAGAAAACGAGAGCTTAAAAATAGTTCACAGCCCCATACACAACCTCCCACACGGTCGTGTATCTCTCGGGATAAAATGTACACACGACTTGTTGACTGGGGTTGGACACGACCAGTGACATAGCCATGTTCTTGGCTGTGTCGGGTGACACAGCTTCCTACCCAATAATGTAAACCTCCTGAACACACCCATGTAGCTCTCGGGATAACTGGGTATTCTACACAGCTTGGACACAGCCGTGTGCCAGATTGTGTAGAGCATGAAATGCCCCAAATGGCCTCCAAAACCTCCCCAATTATCCCCCAATCTTTATGGGACTTCCCTAAGTCTCTTAGGTCCTTCATTGCCCCAATTAACATGGGTTTTTGGGGTGTTATGTAACATCCCCATCCGTTCGGGAGCATATAACAGAAGGTCCGGCCGGGGCCCCACGTCATATACTACAAAACAAACGAGAACGTCACTTAATTGAAATATCGAACGACGCTATACAACGAAGCCTAACTCAGAGCATTCTATGCGGAAGCTGAAAAGAGACAAGATAAACCCCAAAACCCGTACCCGGGTATGTCCACTTTTACTAAATAGGAATAAATGTTTTACAACAAAAATTAGGTACGACGGCCTTACAAATTACCAACATCGGCGCGCAGGCCGGCCATACATGAAACAAGAGAACATCAAAAAGGCCTTCAAGGGCCGCAGCAGCGCAGGGGCTTCAGCCCGCTATGAGCCCGCTATGTTCCCGCTCGGTCCAGCACCTGTACAACAAGCTCACCAAAAACGGTGGCAAAACAGGGCAACGGTCAGCAACAGCTGACCAAACTATAACGACCCCACCCCTTCGAGGGGGTGGCAGTTTCCCCGTCCCTGCAAGAGCATCACAACATATATATATATATAACAGAATGAAGCGGTTAACACGGCCCATAACAATTCATACATATACATCAATCACAAACGTGAGAATGACCTCCACGTCTCGTGCTCTCAGACACTCTTTGGTGTACTCCGCCTTCCACCACCATCCACCCTTGATGGCTTTGCCCTTCGAGGCTAAAGTCGGTGGCCCGAATACCAGGGCTCTCCCGTGCTTTAAATGTGAACATCCCGTAGTCCGAAGACTCTTTCCCATTGCTTCTCGACATGCTGTACGAGCCTTACTAATCAGGTGCTGCAATGGTGCGGTTTCAGGTTCGCTAAATGCCCGTTGTTCACAGCTCTCGTTGTACAACACGAAAAGCGGGTATGGCGTCCCCTCAGCTCAGGTATTCTCAATTAGCCGGCTCTACGGGCCGCTAAGTCATCCACCAGAACACCCTCACAGGTCGGGCACACAGGCCCCAGGTCCTCTCAACAGGTGGGCACAACAACATCACCATAACTCAGTCTGGGAGCTGTCGCCGGCGTTAACGCTAACGCCTGGCGACAGTGCACAGAAACCCCATTTGGCTTCTAGCTGTGGGCGCTTCCCGGGGCACACCCCCAGGCATTGCTGCACACGCAGTAACACTCCCACCGCCCCAGAACGCACAAAATCACCAGAACCAAGTCTGGGAGCTACCGCCCGGCGATAACGCTAACGCCAGGCGACAGTGAACATAACTCCATTTCTGCTTCTAACTTCGGGTGCTTCCCGGGGCACACCCCCAGGCGTTGCTGCGCATGCAGTAGCACCCTCTAGTCCTACGAAGCAGGATATCAACACGGAGTTTCCCCCGGCACGCATATTATCAAAGAGCATCACCAATCCGGACGAACCGTCTCGGATGGGCTTCACACAGCGCGCCTACGTCCATTTCACGCATGGACTCTACATGTATGCAAGATCTGACGGGGATAACACGAATCCACCCGTCGGAGGTCACGACCTCACCTTTTTGGGTAGTGACCTCAAATATGCACGGAAATGGACTAACACATGTCCAAAAGAGGGTAGAAAAGATCGTTACCCTTTGACGTCGCTTCGAGGCCATGGCTTGACTTTTGGCACGGATGGAAAGGAGCGTATAACCCTCCTCTACGCGTAGCCACCAACGGATCGGGATTCGGTGTAGGAAACCTCCACCAAAGATGAGCTCTAGGGTTGGAAAACCCTATTCATCACCACTACCAAGCTCCTCCTTCTCACCAACCAAAACCCTTAGTGAATAATGAAGAGAAGAGGGGTTTCGGCCTTTTCACGCCACCTCCCGAGCCAACTAGCCAACAATCAGCCCCTAAAGTCAATTGGCCATCAATGCCCACGATTTCGGCCGCAAAGTACAATTTGCCGCTGTCGCCGGGCGACAGCGCTATCGCCTGGCGATAGCTCTAAGGAACCGACTCCGACCAGTCAACGCCACTGCTTTGAACAGTGCATGACACGTGTCACGGTGTCGCCAGCGTTAGACTTACCGCCGCGCGACAGCCTCTCGACAGAGGCCTTCTCGACAGAACGCTATCGCCGGGCGATAGCCGCTATCGCCAGCGATAGCGCTGGATTCCAGAAATCCAACTTTCTGATTTGAGGTCTTACATGTTACAAGGACCCCTTTGCTTCTTGATCCTTTAACAACTATGTTTCTTATGCCTATACACAAGATTCTTTAATCGCCCACAAGGGTCTAGACTTACTACACCTAAAACCTTCTACAACTTTCTTGAACAATTTAGATTACTCTTGAGATTATTCTAAAATATAACAATCTAAAACTTTCTAGAAGGTTTTAGAGTTCTCTAGAGAGTTCTGTTAAGGCTCCATCATATTCTAGATTTTCCTGCAATATTCTACTCTTTAAAATATTCTAAACTCTTATAAAATACTCTAAAATAGTAAAGCTTAGTATTTTTCAAGTATCATGAGCTTATGCCGAAAATTTTGGGCATTTACTTTTGCATCATAATTCTAAATTGAACCTAAATTGTTTTGAGATAGTTAAGGCTAACTCTAAATCGAGTCAAATAATAAATCAAGTATAATGTACATTTCTAAACTCGACTTGAATTGATTCAAGCTGATTTTGGTTGGATTAAAAAACACTAATTTTTCGGTGCTTTGATTTTCTTCCATTATTATCACCCATATGAGGTGAAATTATACTTAGTAGTTCAAATACAGACTACAGGTGGAGAAAGCTTCAATGGGTTTAATGAGGACGAATGTAGAGCAATCTCTCTTCGCCTTCTTGAAAGTCAAAATCGTTGTCATCAACACGAGAATGCTAAAACTACAGCGATTAGCTGTACCAGGACTGGGACCTTGAAGAAGAGACACAAACAAACAAAAAGTAAGAAATCCATTGGTGAAACAGCTATCATTTCCTTAAATGAAGAGCCTCCTTTTGGATCCAATGAAATTCCTGAAGACTCAAGACAGGGAAAGAAATCCTCAAAAAAGATGCGTCCTTTAAGATCTACAAGGAAAGTTCATACAACGAGTACTAATCCCACAAATCTTTGCCCAAAAAGCTGCACTACTAGCATATTGAGTGAAATTAATGAATTAGTTGATGTACAGAGGGCGGTTCCTGCTAATTCTTCCAATGCAATCCATGACATTGAAAGTACATCTAGAACTTTGGCTGAATCATCTCATAGTAAGTCCATGGATGTTGTGGTGGCTGTGCAGAATAAATCTCAGAAAAGGACCAAGAAAGCTACACCCAAATCACCAAAAGAGAGCAAAAGACCGTCTTCGGATCTTGCTGAATTGGAAGCACCTGATACTAATCTTCTTGGTAATCCTAGAAAGGATGAATCCCCAAGTCATGAACCTGACAAAGCAAATTCTAGGTGCCAGTTATCGTCTTTCAAGCAAAATGGGGGTCAAGGTTCACGCAGGACAATGTTTGGAATAGATAAAAAAGTCAAGATGGATGCTAGAGAACACGGTGATCAGGAAATGCTGGATATGCAAAATGTTGATATGTTAGCAGCAAAGCCTTATCATAAAGAGCAGCAAGCTAATCGACCTTTTCTGAATTTACACAAGTCCTATGTTACATCAAAGGCCAAAGAGCTTCTTCACTTGCCAACTAATCAAGTTTTAAAAAAATGCAAAAATGTTCCTTCCCCAATCAAATGTGTTTTCTGTCATTCTTCCAGTGTTTCAGAGGTAACTATATACACCGTTCCACTCATGTATTCTTCTTATTTTGCTATTTTTGACAGAGTTGAGCAATATTTACAGGTCTCTGGAGAGATTATGCACTATTTTAATGGAAAATCGGTAGCCTCAGATTATAACGAAGGGGTTAATGTAATTCATTCTCACAGGAGCTGCACAGAATGGTCAGTCACACTAAAAAGAACACGTTGCATTTATGGTTAATGTTAAAATTGCATTTTGAATTTTACTAATTATAGTTTACATTCCCTTCAAGGGCTCCTGATGTATTCTTCAATGATGATTTGGTCATCAATCTCTCAACTGAATTAGCAAGAAGTAGAAGGATAACATGCAGCTGTTGCGGCATCAAAGGAGCTGCTCTTGGATGTTTCGAGAAGAGTTGTCGCCGAAGTTTCCATTACCCTTGTGCTAAACAGACACCAGAATGCCGATGGGATTATGTGAGCAACACTTTTTAAGTAAATCAATCAGTTTAACACCTCACATCATAAATAGATTTATCATACTTTATTTGGAGAACCTTCATGTAAAGCTTATATATCTTGCCAGGAACATTTTGTGATGTTGTGCCCATTGCATTCTTCATCCAAATTTCCAAGTGAGACTTCTGAACTACAAAAGAGGAAAAGAAAGACACCGGGATCAAAAATGTAGAGGATTGCTTGAATTTAAGTTATTATTTCCAATTTGTAAAATTTATTTTCATTTTTTTGTGATTGGAATTTATAGAGAAGTACCACCAACTTCACAGCCCATAGATGTAGCTGAGAGAAATTGCACGTGGGCATGGCCTTCTAGATTTCCTTGCAAGTGGGTCCTTTGCTCCTCTGCTCTCACTTGCACTGAGAAGGTGAAGAACCTGCTGTTGAAACTATAGAAAACTACTTTTTTTAGAAAATTCAAGTTTGCTAAGGTTAGTCTATCTTAATTCAGGAAACTTTATTGAAGTTTGCAAGTTTAGCTGGAGTATCTGTATTGAAAACATGGAGTTCAGCAGTTACTCATGTAATTGCATCAACTGATGAGAATGGAGCATGCAAAAGAACTTTAAAGTTTCTGATGGCTATTCTTGAGGGGAAGTGGATATTAAGCATTGAGTGTGAGTGCAAATCTGATAGATCAGAAAACTATGCATAAGTGATGCGAAGTTATTTGTATTTTGCATTGAATCTAACATCTTTCTATTCTTCAGGGATCAAAGCATGCATGGAGTTTATGAAACCAGTGGATGAAGAGAAATATGAGATTTCTGTCGATGTCTATGGAATACACAGTGGACCTCGTCTTGGAAGAATGAGGATTGCTAATAAGGTACCTTCAATGTAATGCAATTAATGAGCATTCTGTTTTGATTGTTAATAGAAATGTCTTCTGAAAACACTAGGTAGCACCGATTTTTCTTTAGGACATGAATGCATCAATTTGTTTTTAAAAAATATATATGATACTAACATGAGTTGACCAGTTTTTAAATTAAAAGTAAGGAATCGAGACCGAGTAAAGTGTGTATAACATTGCTCTTGTTTGTATTTGGAGTGCAAATAGCGACAATTGGTGTGCCGATAGCAGATCTTCTCCTAATTTATTTAGTCCCACACCGCTAGTACGATGTTGTAGTTATCCTTATATGTGTATATATAGAGGCACGATGTAAAGGTTTAAATGTGAAAAAAATACAATTCCTTATTTTCTACTTGGTATCAGAGCTAGGTTGGAAAGAAATAAAAATTGATCCGGAGAAATTTCTGTAATCCCGCTTCGGTGATCTCAGCTTTCTCCAACGATCTTTTATTATTTTCTTTCCTTTCCAGGTAGGGTGCAGAAGGAATTATCGGGCGGAGGATTAAGGAACTTGTGCGGCACTTGCGCGACACTTGGAGGTGCGGCAACACGCGGAAGGTGCGACACTTGCACGACACTTGGAGGTGCGGCAGCTCGCGGGAGGGGGGGGGGGGGGTGCGACACTTGCACGACACTTGGAGGTGCGGCAACACGCGGTTTCCGCAGAAGGCGCGGGAGCGCAGGAGGTGCGGCGCACGGCTTGCGCACGCGCGGGAGGTGCGACACTTGGAGGTGCGGCAGCGCGCGGTTTGCGCAGAAGGCGCGACAGCGCAGGAGGTACGGTGCACGGCTTGCGCAGAAGGCAGGACGAGCGGCTTGCGCAGAAGGCGCGACACTTGCGCAGAAGTTGCGGCAGGAGGCGCGGCAGGAGTGCAACGTGCATCAGATGCGCGGCCTCAGCGCAGCTTGCACGACATCAGCACAGCTTGCGCAACAACATGCGCGTGTTCCAGATCGAGTGGGAGATAGAGACTGTAACCTAGGGAGATCGCTCGATCCAGGAGTATGCCGCAGATCTAGAGCGACTATGATTATTTCTCACCAGCCACATGTTGCAAAGACCAGTGGCGGAACTAGGATTTACGCTCAGCGCGGGCACAATAAATATAGATAAACTGATGGTTCAAACTCATTCTCCATCATATCAAATAATTTCTCATGGGCTAAATATAGAGTTTTCTAATCACTTAGAGTTATTGATTATATCAAAAAATTTAGCATTAACATGGACTAAAATCAACATGAAAAAAAATATTATCCCAAATAAATGCAGAATTAAGTTTAAAAAACACTCCTAAGATGCAACTCGAAAGCTGTGGCAAAATAAGAACTAGAAATTGCAACACTGAGCTGGAACCAGAGGAGAAATCAGATAAACTGGAGAAGCTTCCTCACTAAACACTGAAAAAAATAGAAGTAAAAAAAAAAGACAAGAATTTCATTTTTTTTCAAAACAAGACATACTGCACATCAAAAATGGACGCCAGACATCTCCATGATTCTCGAGACCTAATTTCAGATGTTCTTTTGATGGAGATCTTCACCTACACATCAAAAATTTAAAACCCCTTTCCTCTGCCATTCTCCACCAAAAGAACATCTCCATGATTCCATCATCCCCGAAATTTCAGAGTTCATCTAGCTGGAGACGGGACAGGGAACGAAAATAGTAATAAACGGTGAAGAACACTTACGGAGTTAGTAGTTAGGTCTCCTTGACAAAATGAGCGAAGAGGATAGAGGACTGAAGTCTAAAGAAGACAAGCAATCGAACTATCGAAGCCCGAGCAAGTGCTCTGTCGTCGTCGAGGATAGCTGGTCCGCTGGAGAAGGCTTCTTCGCAGAATCGCAGAGATACTGGTTCAGGTCGTCGTCGTCCAGGCATGGGCAGCTTGTGGAGCTGTGGAGGAGCGGAGAAGGAGGGCTTCTTCACGAGTGATGTCGAGGACGGCGAGGTGGGAAAGAGACTGGACGGCGGATTGGGAAAGCGAAGCGATTTTATCGCGATTTCACGCTCGGGCACGTGCCCGAGCGTGTCTCTTATTGGGTCCGCCTTTGGCAAAGACCCTGAATGCACGTAAGGGGAGAGAGATGCTCAGCGGAGGACTATGCACTTTATGAGGGGGGTTGAACCCGACATTTGAGCAAAGGAGTGGGATGGTGCTCGCTCAACCAAAGATTCCTTCTTTGGATGAGACAATCTCAGCCATGATGCAGGAGGAGAGCAGGATTAGACTCCAGTCTGGTGGAACCACTCTTCCGGGAGAGAAATCGGCTCTAGCGGTCACCAATCAAGGGCACGAGGGATACAGGAGCGAGACACGACAATGTTATAATTGTGGTGAAATAGGTCATCTTCGGTTACCTTGCCCCAAGCCACCAAAAAAGCGGGATGCAGGTGGACGAGGAAAGTTTGGAGGTCGCGGGCGCGGTTGTGGAGGTCGTAGAGGTGGTGGACGAGGAGGCTACCGAGCAAATCTCATGATAAGCGAGGAGGTGGCAGAAGAAGGTATTGTTGATATGGGTCACCCAAAAGAGCAGGAGATTCTGGATGCATACCACCAACTGATGCAAAGAAATCTGAAATGTGTGATGGATGACACACCCACTCCAACTGCGTCTATGAGTAATATTGCCTCTTTTGCACACTCCGTCACAGGTACATGTGATACACGTGCCCTCTCATCTATATCCATCACTAGATCACCAGAATGGATAGTCGATTCAGGCGCCTCCCAACATGTTATTGGGAATGCTATGGAATTCCTTTCATATACTCCCATAGTAGTCCGAGAACATATTCAAATTGCCGATGACACGGCCCAACCTGTGGTTGGTAAGGGTACCGTACAATGTACCAATATTTTGACTATGTCCAATGTTTTGCATGCCCCTTCCTTTCCCATGAACCTTTTATCTATTAGTGCCATTATATCTCAGCCAAAGTTTGTTGTCTTATTTGATATCCCAAAGGTAATCTTTCAGGAGAAGGAGACTAGCATGAAACTTGGGACTGACACATGGCAGAAGAGCTTACGGTACCTGGATAGGGAAAGCTTGGACTCGGCCCTTTACACACTGATAGAGGATACTGCATGAGTAGAAAGGAGTGTGGAGGACCAACTCATACTTTATCACAGGCGTCTGGGTCATCCTTCATTTTCCGTTTTGAGTCAAATGTATCCGTTTTTTTAAAAGTTAACCAAGAAAAACTTGTATGCGATGCGTGTGAACTGGGAAAGTATACCAGAAACTCCTACTCAAGTTTCGGTAGAAGGATTTCTAATTTATTTGATCTAGTTCATTCTGATGTATGTGGACCATGTTCCACGCCTACTGTGAATGGATTTTCATAAAGGGGTTCAAACGAAATACGGTGCAATGTTGAAGGTGCTGAGGCCGGACAATGGGACAAAGTACTCCAACAAGGCATTTGAGGAGTACTTGTCCTCACATGGGATCCAACACCAAACCATTTGTCCATACACACCAGAGCAGAATGGTGTGGTTGAACGGAAGAACCGACATCTTCTTGAAGTAATCCGGAGTATGATGTTATTGATGAATGTGCCGAAGCATTTGTGGGGGCAAGCTGTTCTGACAGCACCGTATCTAATCAATCGGATGCCTTCGCGAGTCTTAAATTGGAAATCTCCGGTCGAAATGCTGCGAGGAAAAAGTGGAGATACTCTTCCTCTTAAAACCTTTGGATGCGTATGCTTTGTGCAAGGCAATAGACCAAATGTGAAAAAGTTGGACCCAAGGTCCCTGAAGTGTATTTTTGTTGGGTATTCAACTACCCAAAAAGGGTATGCATGTTGGAGTCCAGTAGAGATGAGATTGTTTGTTAGTATGGATGTTACATTTCGCGAGTATGAGCCATATTATTCCTCTCCAGATGACTCGTCATTTGGGGACTCACCAGTTACAGATTGTACGAGGCAGAAAGAGAAGGATAACAGTAGTGGTAAGAAGCAAGTAATAAGTATTCCTTATTCCGTATTGCCAAGCATGGAGTCAGGTGTGATGTCAGTGCATGAGCAGAATGCAACTGTGTAAAGTGGACCTCACACCCAGGGGGAGCTGAGAGTATATACAAGAAGAAGGAAGCAGGGTGAGACTACAATGCCCACAGAGTCATGCGTGTTGAGTCCCTTGTCACTGTCTACTCGGTCTCCTGCAACACCGATTCCATCAACCTCAATCCCTGTTCAATCCACCTCAACATCTGAACTAATAGGTGATATAATTCCTCATCCTACTACTTCTACTCCCATACTGGTAAGGAGGAGTACCCGCAAGAATGCGGGAGTCTCACTTGATCGATATGACTTTCCTTATGATATTGATAAGTTTGTTTTATATTCTCATATATCACATGTACATGAGGGATTTATTGCATCTTTGGACAAAGTCTCTATTCTTAAGTGTTGGCAGTTGGCCAAGGAGGATTCGCAGTGGAAAACTGCAATGTTAGAAGAACTCAGAGCATTGGAAAAGAACAAAACCTGGGATCTTGTGTCGCTACCACTAGGAAAAAGAGCAGTTGGGTGCAAGTGGGGTTTCACCGTGAAACAAAATCCAGAGGGATTGATCGAGCGCTACAAGGCCCGACTGGTAGCAAAGGGGTACAGTCAGACTTATGACATCAACTACGATGAAACCTTTGCACCCGTTGCAAAAATGAGCACGGTGCGGACGCTGATATCCTTGGCGGCAAATGGGGGATGGAAACTACATCAGTTTGACGTAAAAAATGTCTTTCTTCATGGAGATATGTTGGAAGAGGTGTACATGGAAGTACCGCCGGGCTTTGACACAAAACAAAGGACAGGGAAGATGTGTAGATTCAAGAAGTCACTATATGAGCTGAAGCAGTCTCCTCGAGCTTGGTTTGACAGGCTCAGGAGAGCCATGACAGTCATAAGATATCAACAGACCAATGCTGATCACACCCTATTCTTTAAGAGGCATGAAACTCACATCACAGTACTTACTGTGTATGCGAATGATATGATCATCACAAGAAATGATGAGAATGAAATTGCTCAGCTTAAGAAAAGATTGGACAAGGAATTTATGGTGAAGGACTTGGGTCAACTACGATACTTCCTTGGGATTGAGGTAGCCTGCGGCGCACGAGGAATTGTTCTCTCCCAACGAAAATATGTGTTGAACGTACTCAAAGAGACATGTATGATGCTGTCTCTCCTATTAATCAGAAGACCAAGCTCGGTGTGGAGGCGGGAGAGCCAATTGATAGAGAAAGGTACCAGAGACTGCTTTGCCGTTATGAGGTGTCCACCAAAGTAAGTGCAAAAGCCGGTTGTGGAACGCCTATCACCAGGGGACCCGACATAGTCAGCATCCGAGTAAGCAAGAAGAGATGGTGAGTTGGATGGTTTGTAGACAAGACCTTGTCCCGGAGCGGTCTTTAGATATCTGAGAATACGCTCAATAGCTTGAAAGTGAGAAGTGCGCGGAGTATGCATGAAGCGACTCACAACACCAACAACAAACGAGATATCCGGTCGAGTAACCGTTAGGTAGATCAGTTTCCCAACCAATCGTCGGTAGTATTCTGGATTCTCAAGAAGCTGGTCAGAATCAGACCCATCAACACATAATTTCTGATTAGCATCCATAGCAGTATCTGCAGGTTTGCACCCGGAGTATCCTGCTTCATGAAGTAAGTCGATGCAGTACTTTCGTTGGGACATAACCAACCCATCGGGTCGTCGGGCGACTTCAATCCCAAGGAAGTATCTAAGATTTCCAAGATCCTTGGTCTGGAAGGCCAAGTTCAGATGTTCCTTGAGCTGTTGTATCCCAGAGAGGTCATCGCCGGTAATCAGGATATCATCAACGTAGACAAGAAGGATCACAGTACCAGTTGGTCCATGCTTGGTGAATAGAGAGAAGTCGGCGGAGCTCCGAGTAAA
This sequence comes from Dactylorhiza incarnata, assembly GCA_033032865.1. Classification (NCBI taxonomy): domain Eukaryota; kingdom Viridiplantae; phylum Streptophyta; class Magnoliopsida; order Asparagales; family Orchidaceae; genus Dactylorhiza; species Dactylorhiza incarnata. Next base: position 350,336 of record JAWHQI010000340.1, on the reverse strand, counting down.
CCCAAGTGCTGAGAGAACCTTGCAGAACTTATCAAACCAAGCTCGTGGTGACTGTTTGAGACAATAAAGAGCCTTTAGAAGGCGGCAAACGCGAATTACACGAGACTCCCCCGTGGTCTCAAACCCGGGAGGTTGGCTCATAAAGACAATTTCCTTCAGATCGTCGTTAAGGAATGCATTCTTAATATCGAGCTGAAGAAGGGGCCAACGCCGATGCACAGTAACAGAGATAAGAACACGAACAGTGTTGAGTTTGGCTACTGGAGAGAAAGTTTCCTCATAGTCCAAGCTTGGTTGCTGAGTGAAGCCCCGTGCTACGAGACGGGCTTTTAAGCGATCAACAGTCTCATCCGCATTTTGTTTGACCATAAAGACCCATTTGCAACTAACACAATGTTGTCCTGGAGGAAGGGGAACCAGTTCCCAGGTTTGATTAGCCCAGAGGGCATTCATCTCCTCTTCCATAGCTGCCCGCCACCCCGGATGCTGAAGCGCCTCCTGCACAGAGTTAGGAAGAGAGATGGTGGAAAGAGAAGTAGCAAACTGGTGGAGTGGTGGAGAAAGCCGGTGTAAAGACACATAGCTAGCCATAGGATGAGCCGTAGAAGAAGATGCTGGATCGACCGCAGGCGGTGTGTCATCTGTAGCAGACGGCTCTGGTAGGGAAATATCCTTGGATTTACAACGAGAATAGACGCAGCGAATGGGCGGATGGATCAAAGGTGACGGTGGAGAGGAAGGCGTGACTGGTACGATAGGACGAGTAATAGTAGAAGGTATGGATTGGGGAGAGGAGGATAGGTGGAACGGTTGATCTTCACAAAAGGTGACATCGGCCGAGACAGTCACTTTTCCTGTTGTAGGAGAGTAGCACACATATCCCTTCTGAGTTCGAGAGTAGCCAACAAACATCTGTCTGGTAGCACGAGCAGCAAGTTTGTCTGCTGGCGGTCCGAGGTTGTGAACATAACATACACACCCAAAAACTCGGGGTGTGAGGGGGAAGGAGTAGTGGATGGAAGAAGAAGGCTTAGTGGAGTGGCAAAGCTGAGAACGGATGAGAGCATGCGATTAATGAGGTGACAAGCAGTTGCAATAGCAAAGTGCCAAAATTCTGTTGGGACTTGCATTTGGAACATGAGGGACCGAGCGGTATCGAGAAGGTGACGATTTTTTCGTTCGGCCACGCCATTTTGTTGAGGTGTGTAGGCACACGAGGTTTAGTGAATAATACCAAACTCGGAGCACAGAGCGGAGAAGGACCGACTTGTGTACTCGCGTGCATTATCGGTGCGAAGTATTTTAAGAGGCGTCGAGAACTGCGTACGTGTTTCAGATATAAATGCACGAACCACAGAAGTAATCTCAGTGCGATCATGAAGAAAATAAAGCCAGGTAACACGCGAGTAGTCATCAATAAAAGTGATAAAGTAACGATGTCCAAATACACTGGGGATCCTATATGGACCTCATACATCAGAGTGAACTACAAATAACGGAGTATCACTCCGAGTACAAGAAGGAGGGAAAGAAATACGATGTTGCTTGCCGTAGATACACGATTCACAAGTGAACTCATGGAGTAAAACGCCAGGAAGAGCTTTCTTGAGAACCGGAAGGGGAGCATGCCCAAGACGACGATGCCAGTCAGAAGTTGAGATGGAAGAAAGACTGATAGGTGGGAGATCCAAGAGATATAGCCCATTTGTCAGCCGAGCGCTACCAATGGTACTCCGTGTACGACGATCCTGCAAAACAAAGGATGAAGGAGAAAAAGTTATGCAACAGTCAAGATCCCGTGTTAACTGGCTAACAGAAAGCAAGTTAAACAGGGAGCCGGGAACATGAAGAACTGAGGAGAGAAGCAAGGTAGGAGTGAGGCGGAGATCAACAACACCAGAGACCGGGGTAGTGTCGCCATTGTTGAAACCGATTTCTCGGTCTCCTGTGGAGCTCGGGGCCCTCAACGAATTGAGGGGCGACTAGCCCTTACCGGTCCCTCGGAAGAGGTAGGCAGATAACTCGGACAAAGAACAAAGACCCTGGTCTCAGCAAGGAGGTCCCTCCACTAACCCGGAAGATCGTTGAGCGCTTCCCCTCCCAAGCCAAAGCTAAGACTCGGGCACCTTGGAGAGCTAGAGAGCCCAAACCAAAGCGACCTATGGAGAGAAGAAGGCTCAAAGATTCTGAAACCGGTCCTCTTCCAAGGTGCCCTTTGAGGTCTATTTATAGATTTTAGTTTTGTGGTCTGTCAATAGCCAAATCCCGCTGTCCATTCTTACTATCCGCACACCAGATTGGTCTGCTAACAGCCAAACTCCGCTGTTCGGAGGGGCTACCCGCAGACCACCAGGGGTTTTTTGGTAAAGGACCACCCTAGGCGCCGGCGAACCAGAGACCCCTGACCTGTCCAGCGAACACGGGGCTCGCCAAAAGATCTGGCTGGCTCGCCTAAGCCGTCTAGCGAACTCCTCCTACCGGCTGACTCGCCTGCCTCTACGACTCGCCTGCCGAACTGCTCCTTAGCGGGCCGAGCTCGCCAAAACGGCTAACTGTACCCCAGAAATGGCTATTTGTACCCCAAGGTCCCGGACCTGCCTAGCGAGCTCCTCCGACCGGCTGGCTCGCCTGCCTCTACGACTCGCCTGCCGAACCGCTCGTTAGCGGGTCGAGCTCGCCAAAATGGCTAACTGTACCCCAGAAATGGCTATTTGTACCCCAAGGTCCCGGACCTGCCTAGCGAGCTCCTCCGACCGGCTGGCTCGCCTGCCTCTACGACTCGCCTGCCGAACCGCTCCTTAGCGGGTCGAGCTCGCCAAAACGGCTAACTGTACCCCATAAATGGCTATTTGTACCCCAAGGTCCCGGACCTGCCTAGCGAGCTCCTCCGACCGGCTGGCTCGCCTGCCTTTAGGGTCTCTCGCTCTTCTTGGGCTCGCCCCGCCTGGCTCGCCCATCCTCGACTCGCTCCCTTGGGTATGCGAACCAAGGATCCTTCCAGGCGAACATCGGGGTTGTACACAATCCCCGCTCTTCGCGAGGTTGTCTTGAGCTCGCGAAGAAACATCCAACCCCTGGTGTTCGCCGATTCGGCTGACGTGGCGGGAATCTTTCGGTGGGTCCCACATCCAAAACTATAAATACCGCCCGCTGCGGCTAGTGATCGAGCTTTTCCTTCCCCTTCTTCCTCGCAGGAAATAACTTCTCCCTAATGTCTTCCAAGCCGAGCGCGTTGGATCGGCTGAAGGCTTCCAGGGAGATGGCGAAGGCCCAGGCCGCCGGAAGCAACGCCTGGATGTTCAACCTTGCCACCTCCCTTTCCCCCCGGACCAAAAAGGCCAAGACGGTTAGGAGGTCGCCGGGGGAGGACACGACCTTACCTCCTGATTCGCCCCCTCCGCCGAATGCCGAGCTCGCGCAACAGGTATTCTTCGTCTAAATCCTCTACATCGACTCTCTACTTACTCCTTTTCTTCTCGCAGAATCCTCCACCTGAGGAACGTCTGGCGGGCCTCACGCTGACCTCCTCTCGTGCTCCATCCCCAGCGAAGTTGGGGTCGCTAGATGCTGGGACCGGGACCTCAACCCAACAGGCGCCTCTCTCGCATCCCCGTAAGTCATACGTATCCTCCTTTATCTCCGCTTGAGTCCATGCGATATCCATGCGTTTGTGGCCCATGCAGATACCCCACCGCCGAGCCCCAAGAAGAAAGGATCCACACCGACGCGTTCGCCGATTTCGCCTAAGGTCAACTTGGAGACCCCCGGCTTCGGTTTGGTGGGCAGGCGAAGTCCAGGCGGCTCGCTTCTCGATGGCGCTCATGTCGCGGAGAGAGTGGTGTACCCCCCTGGTCTGGGGAAACCCCATGTCCCGGGGTTTCGCAGAAACTTCCAGGGTCGGCCGGAGTCTTCTCGCAAGCAACGTCGCGAGTCCTCCTCCCAAGGTTAGTACATTCGTCCGGGCTCGCCTTTTCGCTCGCCCCCTGATCCTACTAGTTCGCCCTTCGCAGACATTTCGGAAGCCACGCCTGAGTCAGAACATGGGAGGGTGGAGATGTCACCGCCGCCCTCGCCAGGCCAGATGGAAGACTTCTTGGGCGACCCGGGCGACCCCGAGCGAATGAAGAGACGGGTATCAGAGGTGCTTCAGAAGCATGGTATGATGCTACGCGAGCTGGAGGAGCGATATGACGCGGACCGGGCTGTCTTCGACGAGAGATTCGCCGCGATGGAAGACGCGAATGCGCGCTTGATCGCCGAGGCGGAGCCGGTGACTCGCGCGGACGTCACCTCGCCCGACGTGCACATCTCGCGGGGCGAGGATCAAGCACACCTAATCCTGCGCGAGTTTAAAGCACTTCGCGAATACCACTATCCGAGAGTGCCGCCGCGTGCGGGGAAACGGGGTCGGGGTCGCTGGAAATGGCTTCCTTACCCCTGAGACTGCTGCGGTTTTTTAATTCTACTATCCCCTTGCTTTTATTTCTTTCATGACGCTTCTGTCGAACAATATCTGTTGTAATATTCGCGAGTCCATCGTGACTCGCCTCTTATCGTTTTTATTTTATTTTTCTCATTCATTTCTGTGGTGTGCCTGTGGTCCATTTAGTTCGTTCGCTGTGTTTGATACGATCGCCCTCGTGGAGCGCTCGCGAGCTTCTGTGCGACGTTGTGCCCAAACCCTCTTTTCTCGCGGGTCGGCCTTGGGCGGGGTTTAATTACCGCGTAGCGGTGAGCCCGGGCTCGCAAGACTGCAGTCCTACCGAGTAGAAATCTACTTTATTTTCGCTATCCGCACTCCTGACGCTTCGATTCCTGTGCCCGTCCGATTTTCCTATAAATAGTTCGAATTCACTTTTCCATCCGTCGCATTTATTTCTCAAGTCCTCTCGCGCTTACGCTCGTCTCTGCTCTCGCAAGTTCGTGCTCGCGCTCGCTGCTTGCAGGCTGCCTCTTCCTGACTCGATGCGAACAAATCAGTTAGTGGGGGCGGATGGCGAGAGCGAGGGGCGGTCAAGATGCGCCTCAGCGTTTCAAGCCCATGAGTTCTACTGCGCGAACATCACGGCCGAGGAGTACAAACATGCGGTGGATCGTTATCTCCTGGAGGGTTACTCGGCTCGCTGTCCGAGCGAGAGATCTACATTAAACGAGACCGAGGCTGACGAGCTCGCGATCCCCATTGCGCACTTCGAGAATGGGTTGCGACTCCCTTTATGGCCTGAAATTCGTCAGGTACTTCACTTAGCCTTCTCGCCGCTCCCTGTCCGCTATCGCAACTTTCTCACTGTTCTTTGTAGGTGCTGCGGTATTATGGGGTGCTGCCGAGCCAGCTGACCCCGAATGCGATCGCGGACATTGTCGCGTTCGCCAGTTACATGCGGGAGGAGAGGATCGAGTTCAGCCTCCTCGTCTTCCGCAAGGTGTTTTCCTTTCGCGCCTTCCGGGATGGGACCACCTACTTCGCGAGTCAGCACGTCACCGTCTGCGAGACGGTGAACAAGAGTCACTACTGGACTCAGAAGTTCATCCTAGTGAAGGGACCCTTCGGTAACCTCCACTTCACCCCTCTTCAACGGGATGACGCCACCTACCGCCCTCCGAGCTCGCTGGGCGGTGCCGACGCCAAGCTCCTCCAATACCTCTCCGGAAAAAACTTCGAAGTCGCCCATCTGCGGCGCAACGTCGACTCGCTACTCGTAGTTCCCCAAGGGGAAGGTATGGCTCGCTTTCGCCCCACTCCCCTTTCCTTTTTCTTCGTCGTGTAACACTTTTACTTCTTCAGGCGAGCGCGAGATCCCCGTTAATCCTCCGCACGCGCAAGGCACCGCTCTCACGGCGGACACTCTCGCGACCGCGACGGCAGAGGCTTGCCGCGATCTTCCTATCACCGGGTCCGGCAAGAAGCGGCCTCCGTCTGCGAGCCAGCCTGGTTCGCAACCCTCCTCCAAGAAGTCGAAGGGGAAAACCCTCGCCGTCAAAGACAAGAGAGCGGTCGTCGATCTAAGTGAGACCGACGGCTCGCCCCCTTCTCCTGCGAAACGGTCGGACCCGTTGGCGAGCCAAGGCGCCGGGAGCTCTTCCACAACCCCCCAACCCAAGGGCCACAAGAACTTTGGTCTGGGTGAGAAGGTTTCCGATATCCTTGGCGAGCCCCTGCTCGCTTGGGATCCCAACGCCAACCGGATTTCTTGCTCCACCCTTCACCCCTCCTGGGTGGAGCTGGGTAAGGCCGGGGAGGAGGCGTTGTCTCTCACCTTCGGCTTATATGGCCGCGAGGACGCCGCCGCCTACAAAGAGATGGGGCCAAGACAACTGGTCTATGAAGAAATGCGAGCCCAGTTCCGCTCGATGGAGCTCGCACATATGGCGGGGCGCCGTTATCTGCAGGCGGATAGGGACATCCGCGCGTACAGGGAGGAGCTTAAGAGGGCTCGCGAGGAGATCAAGGGCCTTAAGGAGAGAGAGGAAGCGTCGGAAAGCCTCCTCGTCGGGATGCAGGGCAAGATGGTAAGCGGCCCTTGGGCCTCTTTTCTTCGCTGTTCGCGACCTCCGACCTTTGTTTTAACTCGTTTGATGCTAACTCAGGATGCCGATGTAGCAACCAAGCTTCTCGCTCGCAACGGCGAGCTGGAGTTGGAGAATACTATGTTGAAGGCTCGGGTGGACGAGCTGGTTCGCAGCGTGCTGCCTCCTTCTCCTGGGCGAGCCAGGTCTCAACAGAGGGTCGCCGAAAGTGAGGAGCAGAGGCGGCGAGATGCACAGGAGGTCGCCAACCTCGTCTTCACGACCCTCAAGAACGCGAGCCTGCTAGCGGACGACGCGATGGAGTTTACAGCCGAAGACGTCTGCCCGGACCTCTTCGACTTGGCGCCATGGTGGGGGGCTCGCAAGAATGGCGAGGCCCCCCCAGAATGAACCCCCTTAGCCTCTCTTCCCATTACTTTGAATGTATATTATTCTTTTTGGGCTGACGAGATCGCCGCCGAACATAGAAAAATCTTGGGGAATGATAGTTATAATTTTTCGTTAGTATTTATGTGCATGCTCGCGTTTCTTTTTTCTCTCGCACTTGCTCTTTCTTTTGAATTCTCATGACCAGTTGTTATGCGGTAGTGCTTCCGGGGGGCTCGCGGATGCGTGTGTCTGGGCTCCTCTCGCCAAGGTTCTCCTCTTATGGATTTCGCTAACCCGGGCCGTCGCCGCCCGCGGATACTGCCCGACGAACCCAACCTTGGCGAACTCAGACATAGGCATCCCGCGAACTAGACCTCCCTGACTCTAGTATCTCAACTCGCTACCTTATGCCTTATCAGCCTCGACCCTTTCAATTTTGCGAACCGAGCCCTTCTGGCTCTAACTCTTTAACCTGTTACCTTAGGCCTCATCAGCCTCAACCTTTCCAATTTTGCGAACCAAGCCCTTCTGGCTCTAACACCTTAACCTGTTACCTTAGGCCTCATCAGCCTCAACCTTTCCAATTTTGCGAACCAAGCCCTTCTGGCTCAACACTTCAGCCTGTTACCTTAGGACTTTGACCCCTATTGCCAGCCTCTCCAGAGATCCACCTGAACCCCCCGTCTAGGTGAGAGTCCGGGAGCGGAATCGATCTGGGGCATTCCAGCATCAATGTTTCCAACCTTGCCAGCCTCTCCAGAGATCAACCAGAACCCCCCGTCTAGGTGAGAGCCCGGGAGCGGAATCAATCTGGGGCATTCCAGCATCAATGTTTCCAACCTTGCCAGCCTCTCCAGAGATCAACCTGAACCCCCCGTCTAGGTGAGAGCCCGGGAGCGGAATCGATCTGGGGCATTCCTGCACCAATGTTTCCAACCTTGCCAGCCTCTCCAGAGATCAATCTGAACCCCCCGTCTAGGTGAGAGCCCGGGAAAGGAATCGATCTGGGGCATTCCAACATCAATGTTTCCAACCTTGCCAGCCTCTCCAGAGATCAACCTGAACCCCCCGTCTAGGTGAGAGCCCGGGAGCGGAATCGATCTGGGGCATTCCAGCACCAATGTTTCCAACCTTGCCAGCCTCTCCAGAGATCAACCTGAACCCCCCGTCTAGGTGAGAGCCCGGGAGCGGAATCGATCTGGGGCATTCCAGCACCAATGTTTCAAACCTTGCCAGCCTCTCCAGAGATCAATCTGAACCCCCCGTCTAGGTGAGAGCCCGGGAGCGGAATCGATCTGGGGCATTCCAGCATCAATGTTTCCAACCTTGCCAGCCTCTCCAGAGATCAACCTGAACCCCCCGTCTAGGTGAGAGCCCGGGAGCGGAATCGATCTGGGGCATTCCAGCACCAATGTTTCCAACCTTGCCAGCCTCTCCAGAGATCAACCTGAACCCCCCGTCTAGGTGAGAGCCCGGGAGCGGAATCGATCTGGGGCATTCCAGCATCAATGTTTCCAACCTTGCCAGCCTCTCCAGAGATCAACCTGAATCCCCCGTCTAGGTGAGAGCCCGGGAGCGGAATCGATCTGGGGCATTCCAGCACCAATGTTTCCAACCTTGTCAGCCTCTCCAGAGATCAACCTGAACCCCCCGTCTAGGTGAGAGCCCGGGAGCGGAATCGATCTGGGGCATTCCAGCACCAATGTTTCCAACCTTGCCAGCCTCTCCAGAGATTAACCTGAACCCCCCGTCTAGGTGAGAGCCCGGGAGCGGAATCGATCTGGGGCATTCCAGCACCAATGTTTCCAACCTTGCCAGCCTCTCCAGAGATCAACCTGAACCCCCCGTCTAGGTGAGAGCCCGGGAGCGGAATCGATCTGGGGCATTCCAGCATCAACATATCCAGACTTAGTCATGTCGGCACGGCAGTAGTTATAAGCATTATAAAAAAGGAGTAAGACATTCATTGAACAACATAGTAAAGCACTTAAGGGTAAAACCTTTTCAAATCATCCCCATTTCGGGCTCGGTCGAGAGGTACCCCTTCCACATCCTGGAGATGATACCCTCCCGACTTGAGCACCCTGCTTACAATATATGGACCTTCCCAGTTGGGGTTAAGCTTTCCCACCGTGGCCCCTCTGCCGGCCGCGTCGACCTTCTTCAGGACTAGATCTCCTTTCTGAAAGTGTTTTATCCGGATATGCCTGTCAAAATATCGAGCCATCCGCCGCTTGACCTCTTCCTGCCTGATGGTAGCCAAGTCTCGGAGTTCCTCCACCAGGTCCAAGGACAGCCTCTGCTCTGCATTGTTACCTTCTAGCCACTCTTCATTCCCCTCGCTCGCGGCGATCACCCGGGGGGTCTTCACCTCAAACTCTATGGGGAGAACGGCCTCGGACCCGTGAGAGAGCTTGAATGGAGTCTCCCCGGTGGCGGTATTCGGAGTAGTCCTCATGGCCCAGAGGACGGAGGGTAGCTGTTCCACCCAACTTCCTCGAAGGTTTTCCACTTTCTTCTTTAGCAGGTTGACGATTATCTTGTTCGCCGCCTCCACCTGCCCATTGCTCCTCGGGTGGTGGACCGAAGCGAACCTGAGGTCAATGCCGAGCTGAGTGCAGAAGCCGACAAACTCCTCACTCGCAAACTGCGGCCCATTGTCCGTCACTATAGCTAGAGGGAGTCCATGCCTGCAAATTATTTCTCCCCACACAAAATTCCTTACAACCTGAGAGGTTACCTTAGCAAGTGCTTTCACCTCTACCCACTTGGAGAAGTAGTCGATCATGACCAGCAGGAACTTCCTCTGGCCGCTGGCTTGGGGAAAAGGGCCGACCAGGTCCAGACCCCATATGGCGAAGGGCCAGGGGGCCGTGATGGTCCGGAGCTTTTGAGCTGGGAGGAGTTGGAGCGGAGCATAAAGCTGGCACTTCGGACACTTTCTTGCGAACTCTGCCGCATTCTTGCTGAGAGTGGGCCAGAAGTAGCCTTGTCTCAACACCCTCCCTTCCAGGGTCCGACTCCCGGAGTGACTGCCGCACTCCCCGGAGTGGATTTCTTCCAGCACTCTCGGGACCTCCTCCTCGGAGACACAACGGGCCAGGAGTCCCGAGAGGGTTTTTCTATATAGCCCCCCTGCATGCAAAGAGTAATAGGCGGACTTATACCTGAAACGTCTCTTGTCCACATCCTCTCCAGGGAACTGCCCGGAGGATAGGAAGGTGATGAACGGATCCATCCACGAGGCTTGTTGATCCACCTCCATCAATTCTCCTTCCTCGATGGAGGGCCGGAAGAGTTCCGAAGTCGTCCCTCCCGCTCGGGGACCGAACTTGGCTAGGAGGTCCGCCTGGGTGCTCTCCTCCCTCGGCACGTGCTTGATGGAGAAGGTGCGGAACTGCCCGATGACTCCCTTAACCTTTTCCAGGTATAGTAGGAGGGTCGGGTCCTTTGCTTCAAATTCTCCTTTGATCTGGCATGCTACCACCATGGAGTCCGTGGAGACCTCCACGTCCTGCACACCCAGTTCTCGGGCCAGCCGAAGGCCCGCTATCACTGCTTCGTACTCAGCCTGGTTGTTGGTGATTGGGAAATGGATGTTTAATGCTTGCTCAATCCGAGTCCCCTGAGGACTCACCAGGACTATTCCCCCTCCATAGGAGTATTTTCCCGACGCTCCGTCCACCAACATCTTCCATGCTTCTGGGGGAGGTGGCTCGTGCTCCCCCACTTCGGCCGCATAGTCGGCCATGAAGTCTGCCACCGCTTGAGCCTTGATGGACGTCCTGGGTACGAACGTGATATTGAATTCGCTTAACTCCACGGACCACTTTGCCAACCTTCCTGAGTGCTCCACCCTTTCCATGATTTTGCGGAGCGGATGGTCCGTCACCACTTTAATTGAATGGGCTTGAAAGTAAGGCTGGAGCCTCCGGGCTGACACCACCAATGCGAAGGCCAACTTTTCCAAAATTGGGTACCGGAGCTCTGCCTTCTTCAGCACTCGGCTGACGTAGTAGATAGGGAACTGTTTCTTCCCTTCCTCCCGGATTAACACGGAGCTTAATGCTTCGGACCCTACCCCCAGGTACAGGGATAGGTCTTCTCCTGGCCTCGGTCCCTGGAGCAGAGGGATTTGAGTGAGCTGTTCTTTCAGAGCCTGGAAGGCCTTCTCGCACTCCGGGGTCCATTCAAACTTCTTGTTTCCCCGCAGTACTTTGAAAAAAGGTGCACACTTTTCTCCCGCCTTGGAGAGGAACCTGCTGAGCCCAGCCAACTTCCCTGTAAGGCTCTGAACCTCCTTCGGATTTCTTGGCGACCTCAACTCCATCACCGCTTTAACTTTGTCCGGGTTGGGTTCCACTCCTGCGGGGGTGAGCAAATGGCCCAGGAACTTCCCTCGGCTCGCCCCGAAGACACACTTCAGGGGATTGAGTTTCATCTTGTACCGCCGCAGGGTCCCGAATGCCTCTTCGAGGTCTCGGAGGTGAGTCCCAAGATCTCGGCTCTTCACCATGAGGTCGTCAACATAAACTTCTAAATTTCTTCCTTTCTGCTCGCGGAAGACTCTATCCATCATCCTTTGGTACGTAGCCCCTGCGTTCTTGAGCCCGAAGGGCATCATCTTATAGCAATAACATCCATCCCCCGTGATGAAGGAAACATCCTTGATGTCCGGGGGATGCATGCGGATTTGATGGTAACCTGAAAAAGCATCTAAGAAAAACATTACAGAAAAACCAACGGCTGAGTCAACCAGCGCGTCGATTCTGCGCAGGGGGTAGCAATCTTTCGGGCATGATTTATTAAGAAGCGAAAAGTCGATACACATACGCCACTTACCTCCTCCCTTTTTTACCATAACGACGTTGGAGACCCAGCCTGGATACTGGATCTCCGATACAAACCCGGCCTGCAGGAGTTTGCCCACCTCCTCGCGGATTGGCCCTTCTAGCTTGTCTGCGACGGCCCTCCTCTTCTGGCGGATGGGGCGGGCGCCGAGGTCGAGGTTGAGGCGATGGCAAGCCACATCCGCGTCGATCCCGGGCATTTCCGCGGCGCTCCAAGCGAAGACGTCCACGTTCTTCTGTACGCAAGCCAGAATCTCCGCTTGATCTTCTGGGCTGAGTTCTCCGCTGACCCGGACTTTTTCCACCACCCCCAGCCGGGTGGTGACCTCGAGCTCTACGACCTCGTCCACGGCCTCCAACCTGGACTGCTCTCCCCAAGCCTTCTCCTCTTCGGCACACGTGGGAGCCTGGGATTCCTCCTCGACTGCCTTTTCTACCACCATCAGCTCTTCTCCCCCCCCCTCCTGGGCCTTCTCTTCTTCCTCCTCTCTTTCTGCCCGGGGTTCCTCAGCTACCCCTTCCTGGGCATGGACTTCATCTCCTTCCAACTTCTCCACGGCTACCTCCTTACCTCCGGCTTCGGCCGTCTCCTCCATCATCCTATCCCACTTCTCGGCTTCTCCCATCCAGGAGATGGTGTTGACAGCCGTTACGTAGCACTGTCTTGCCACCTTGGGATCCTCCCTGATCCGCACCTGAACCCCTCCATCGTTGAACTTGAGGCATTGATGAAAGGTGGAGGGGACACAGCGGAACGCACTAATAAGTGGCCGTCCGAAGATAGCGCTGTAACTGCTTGGGGCGTCCACAATGACAAAACGACAGTTCCGGGACTGCCCACCCAGGGTCACATGAAGTCCTACTCCCCCTTCTACTTCCTTCCTCTCCCCGGAGAATCCGAACAAAGGGCCGTCCGAGGCCAACACCCTCCTAGGCTCTACCTCCATCTTGTCAAACGCCTTCTTGAAGATGACGTTGACCGAACTTCCATTGTCCAATAGGATCCGGGAGACGGTGAAGTTCTCGATCGCCGTCTGGATGACCAACGCGTCGCAGAACGGGTCCTCGTAGCCTGACATGTCTTTTTGAGTGAAAACGATTTTTTCGGTCGGGGGTGGGGCGGTGGATGTTGAAGCCACGCTTCGGCGGTAGATGGTATGGAGGCTAGCCTTGCGGGTCGCCTCTATCCCTACCCCCCCATGGATCACCCCGATCCCTCCTCTACTCCCCATATCGGCTCTATCCTCACACCTTTCCTCCTCCTCCTCTCGGGGTTCAACCTCCACGATCCTTAATGGCTGCTGCTGCGGTGGCGCTGGCGCTCTGCCCCTCTTCACTTCTAGGAACTCCGGACAGGTGTCCGTTGAGTGGCCTTCCACATCATGGAAGATGCAATATGGCACCGCCACTTCCCTTGCCTCGGCCTCTGCCACCCTATTCCTTCTTCTCCTAGCGGCCGCCGTTTCCGCCTCTCCTCCCCTTCCCCTTCCTCTTCCTCTTCCTCGTCCAATTACCATGGCCTGCTGGGGAGGGGGAGGCATTTGCATCGGACCTTGCCTCCACCCTAACTGGGGGGGCCTCCATTGACCTCCGACATGGTTACCCCTTCCTGGGCCGTAACCCCTTCCCTGCCCTTGCACTCCTCCCCCTTGCGGCCTCCATTCTCCCTCCGGGGCCCGGGGTTCTTCCCTTCTCCTGACCTCCTGCTGCCTCACCTCCGGCTCACTGAGCTTTGCTAGCCTCCTGGTGAGCTCCGGATTGGCTTCCTCACTTGCGACTTCCTCCGACACCCTCTCCATCAGCTCTTCAAAGGAGACGGGGGCTTTTCTCTTCAACGCCATCTTAAAGAAACTCTCTCTCAACCCGACCGTGAAGGCGAGTTGGAGTGCAAACCCAGGCATCTCCTGAGTGAGCTGCACTTCCTCCTGGAATCGATCGGCATACTGAGCCAGCGACTCCCTGGGTCCCTGCTTCACTGCGAAGAGGGAATCAACGTCCTTCTTCCTCTTTTTTGAGGTCGAGAACCTCAGCAAGAAACTTCGGCGCAAATCCTCGAACGAGTAGATGGACCCTGCTGGGAGATGATGGAACCAGTCCCTGGCCTTCTCTTTGAGGGTGACGGCAAAGAGCCGACACTTAAAGGCATCTGACATCGGCCTGATGGAGACCGAGTCTTCGAAACTCTGCAGGTGCTGGACAGGGTCATCTCTACCGTTGTAGTACACCCGGTCCCATTCTCCAAATCCCCAGGGACGGGTGCGGAAAGCACCAACTCGTAAAAGGGGCTTCCCCCTCCTGTCACTCTTCCCGGCTCCACTCGTCCCCCAAGCTCGCTCGCCAAACTTGAGCTCGTCGGGACTGTGCTCGCGAAGGCGGTGCTCGCCTGAACCACTCCAACAATCGCCGCTTCCTCTTGGCGTGCACTCGCCAGTGACGCGCTCGCTGGGATGGAGCTCGCTAGCGCTGAGCCCGCCGGCACGGAGCTCGCCGGGCTGGCGAACAGCACCCGACCTTCCTGGCCCTGGCCTAAGCCGACGGCAACTTCTTTTCCAGCCCTTCCTCCTGGTGCCCTCTCGCCGACTGCTGTTGGGGGAGTGGTCGCCTGAGGTTCCGGGGTCGCAAACTCACTTCGCAGAGATGTGACCGCGAACCCCAAGGTGTCGAGCACCTCCTTTCTGAAGTCCGCGAACATCCTCGGTGTTACCACCTGCGGTGGCTCACTGAACCCCTCGCCTTGATCCTCATCTCCCGCCATAACCCTTCTCTGGAACTTTCTTGAACCAGCCACGCTCCACGCTCACCGCACCAAAATGTTGAAACCGATTTCTCGGTCTCCTGTGGAGCTCGGGGCCCTCAACGAATTGAGGGGGGACTAGCCCTTACCGGTCCCTCGGAAGAGGTAGGCAGATAACTCGGACAAAGAACAAAGACCCTGGTCTCAGCAAGGAGGTCCCTCCACTAACCCGGAAGATCGTTGAGCGCTTCCCCTCCCAAGCCAAAGCTAAGACTCGGGCACCTTGGAGAGCTAGAGAGCCCAAACCAAAGCGACCTATGGAGAGAAGAAGGCTCAAAGATTCTGAAACCGGTCCTCTTCCAAGGTGCCCTTTGAGGTCTATTTATAGATTTTAGTTTTGTGGTCTGTCAATAGCCAAATCTCGCTGTCCATTCTTACTATCCGCACACCGGATTGGTCTGCTAACAGCCAAACTCCGCTGTTCGGAGGGGCTACCCGCAGACCACCAGGGGTTTTTTGGTAAAGGACCACCCTAGGCGCCGGCGAACCAGAGACCCCTGACCTGTCCAGCGAACACGGGGCTCGCCAAAAGATCTGGCTGGCTCGCCTAAGCCGTCTAGCGAACTCCTACCGGCTGACTCGCCTGCCTCTACGACTCGCCTGCCGAACCGCTCCTTAGCGGGCCGAGCTCGCCAAAACGGCTAACTGTACCCCAGAAATGGCTATTTGTACCCCAAGGTCCCGGACCTGCCTAGCGAGCTCCTCCGACCGGCTGGCTCGCCTGCCTCTACGACTCGCCTGCCGAACCACTCCTTAGCGGGTCGAGCTTGCCAAAACGGCTAACTGTACCCCAGAAATGGCTATTTGTACCCCAAGGTCCCGGACCTGCCTAGCGAGCTCCTCCGACCGGCTGGCTCGCCTGCCTCTACGACTCGCCTGCCGAACCGCTCCTTAGCGGGTCGAGCTCGCCAAAACGGCTAACTGTACCCCAGAAATGGCTATTTGTACCCCAAGGTCCCGGACCTGCCTAGCGAGCTCCTCTGACCGGCTGACTAGCCTGCCTTTAGGGTCTCTCGCTCTTCTTGGGCTCGCCCCGCCTGGCTCGCCCATCCTCGACTCGCTCCCTTGGGTATGCGAACCAAGGATCCTTCCAGGCGAACATCGGGGTTGTACAGCCATTAGTGACAATAATAGATGGCGGGTGAGAGCTTGTCGAATACTGAGATGGTTTCTGAGATGTTATATGATGAGTTGCTCCAGAGTCAACGATCCAGCGAGAGCTGTAAGAAAGACAAGATATACCTTGAGTAGAGAAAGAGGCAACCGAGCTAGATGACCTAGTAACACTGCCTTGGAGCTGCTGGAACTGAGTGCGAAGGTTTTCATATTCCTGGCGAGTAGGTGCACCAAGGTTGGATGTGTCAGGGGCATCAGAAGGAGCTGGAGTAGCGGAGGCGGCCAAATGCGGAGGTAGGCCATGCTTGCGGTAGCATGTAGCTTCTAGATGACCCTCTCGAGAGCAGTAAGTACACTTCAAAGAAGAGTGGCCACCACGTCCTCGTCCCCGAGACGGGTGGCGTCCTCCCCTGGTGGAAGGGCCATGACCAGGAGGAGGAGTTGGCAGGAGAGGTTGCTGAAGAAGAATTGGAGAAAATTTTTTTGAAGCCTCGGATGGTGGTGTAACCTTGATCAACATGGAGCAAACATCAGATAGGGATGGTGTGGTAGGAGACGAGAGGATCTGAGCCCGAACACTATGCAAGGGAGGTGGAACGTGGGACAACATCATGGAGATTGTTACAACCTCTTTTTGGGCTTTCTGAGTAGCAAGATCGGTAGTCGGAGGCTGATGCTGAATCCAAGCCTCATGCAGAGTTTTCACCTGAGCAACATGGGAGATCATTAGGTCTGGTGCGCTGGGCCGAAGGGTCTGAAGTTCCGAGATGATATCAAAGAGATGTTGGAGACTGTTCTGGCCAGAGTAGAAAGCGTGAAGTTCATCCCAGATGGCCTTGGCGGTTTCATGATACATAGATATCCGATAAGGCTCCTTGTCCATGGATTTGAGGAGCCAGGTTTGCACTCGACCATCATCCCGAAGCCATTCATTGGAAGGGTTAAGAGGAACAACCTGGGTTACGTGATGAACAAACCCTTTTGTCTGTAAGACCCGGCGAACAGAGTGAACCCATTCCACAAAGTTGGACTTCCCGGAGAGGGAGATAGTTGTAATCCGAAGTTCATCGCGAACATCGGGAGCAGGAGCAGCCATTGTGGCTGGGGGAATATTGGTAGTATCAGAATTTTCGGAGGCCATTGAGAGACGAGTCCTAGTGGACTGAAGCCAGAGGTCAGCAGTGAGAAGAAGAGCTCGCGGAAGAGACCGCGAGGGGGAGAGCCGCTGAGAAGGCAGCGAGGCCGCACGAGGCCGCTGGTGGTTGCGGTTAGACGGAGAATGCTAGCCCGATTTGAGCAGCGGACTGAGCAGAGGCAGAGGAGCAGTGGGCTGAGTGGCGGTCTGAGGAGCAACGGAGCAGCGGACTGAGCAGAGGAGCAACGGTCTCGGCAAACCGTGCGAGAAGAAGAGACCTCAGCGGTCTAGAGCGGCAGCGGGTAGAGCAGCGATTAGATGAAGCCTCTAGAAATTGGAGGACGCTGCGACTAGGACTGCCGGGAGGTCGCACGAACGGCTGGAGGTCGCTGCTGGAAGGCGCGGGGAGAGGCTGCGGCTAGACAGTAGCACGGAGGAAGGAGCTCGACAGAGAGGAGAGTGCGGGCGGTCTGTGAGTTTGGCCTTGGGCGCGGCTAGAGCTGCTAATAGAGGAGAGCTCGACAGAGGAAGAACGTCGGCGGTCTTCGAGGGATATTGCAGAGCGAGGAGATCTACAGGGAGGGGGTCCCACTTGTCAGGCTGAGACGCTATACGAGCGATGAGGAGTGGGAGAGGAGATCTCGCAGAGGGTGAGGGCAAGGGGGCGCTGCGGTCTGAATAGGGAGAGACCGCAGGGGCTGCGCTGCGATTAGATGTTGCGGTCTGAATAGGGAGAGACCGCAGGGGCTGCGGTCTGAAAACAAGGAAGACCGCTTGAAGGTTGGGGAGGTTTCAGAACAGAGTTGAACCTAGCTCTGATACCATGTTGGAAATCCCCAACCTTATGAATATTTCTTGTATATCATAATTACAAGTAAGAATACAAATATATAGGAAGAGAAAGAGGCTAGTCACTCCAATCTCAAGATGTGGGACTAAACAAGAGTAAGAAAGTAACTACATAAATGGGCCTCATAAACGAGCTTTTACATCAATTTCTCTAACACTATTAAAACTAATAAGTCCAAAAAACATAGTAACATATGACCATAATAAGTTTTAATTTTTTTTTATCTCTTCAATCACTATTAAGTTTTATGACTTCACGCCTCACGGGTTCACCACTTCACCGTTCACTTTTCACTTCTCCTTTGTAGGTCACGATTCATGACCTGACGAATTCACGAGCTTTTGGGAGCTTGAATTTGATCCTAATTATCCTTCTTGCATGAATCATATAAGATTCTTTTTAATTATCACTTGTCAGCGCTTGATTAAATGACTAATTATTAATGAGATTTTTTTTTTTATTTTTATTATTAAACCACTAAAATCGAACCGAACCAAACCATACGGTTCGGTTCCAAAGGTATGTGCGGTTCAGCGCTGTTCCAGATTTTTGGAATTACATGTAGGTGGTTCGGTTAGCGGTTTTGATCAAAAACCGAACCAAACCAAACCAAACCGTTACAGCCGTAGTTTAGCTGTGAAAAAAATACAATTCCTTATTTTCTACTGCTCTAAAGAAGTTGCTCCCCCTTTCAATATAGTTTCCCCTCGATGCTCACTTCTTCAAATTACAACACCCGGCCTTTTGAATCTCTGACCTGAATATCGAATGAGCAATGCGCATCCGAACTTTCATTGGACTAAGCAAACTTATAACAAAAACACTAAATACAATTAATTGGAAAACTAGTAGAGTGTCCGAAAGAGAAGGAGAGACGAGATGGTTTTTCTTTGTTGTTGCGAGAAGAAAACCTCTTAATATGTAAGCATGGAAAAACTATATAGCTATTAGAACACTTAATATTAAATTCATAACAGCTAGAATAATTGGCACACTAATAGTTAGTAACAACCTGAAATTTAATGAGGAAATAACTATAAATATAAAGTTCTAATATTAACGTTGAAGAGGAATTTCGAGTATAGTATTTTGCATTAAATCTGAACATTTGGACGAGCTTGCATCCAAAGCAGAATAAAATTTGTAGCAACCCGCATTCAAGAACATACATACAATCACAAAAAGGAATGCGTAAGTAGTAAATTGATCAAAAAATTTAGCGACGACTTAAACCAACTCAATACAATAATTCCCCAACTCAAACCTAAATTCTGACCCTGATCTGAATCCGGCGCGGTACGTTCACGCACCGGCCCGCATATGTGGTTCATAGATTCTTCTTATATTTCTCTTAACATAACTAAACCACATAAAGATTTTGAGATTTTCTCACTAGGTGTGTAGCCCAAACACAAAACACCAAATTTAAACCACTAAAGAAAAATCTAACACTAACCATATAAAATGACTCAGACCCATGATCAACATTTTATGAATTATAGAGAACAAATCTGAGCACAAGTCTCAGATACACCACAAATCTAAAGCCATATGTGACAGTAGATTGATGGGCATTTATTAAAATATTTTGCTTGAGCTTTGCCTATATAAGCCAGCTCTCTAGCACCTTTTATTTTGTTGGGACTGAGGATTTTCTCTCATGTTTTGATATCAGGAGCCCAAAATTTTCACTTCATTTTGGTTCTATTTTAGTGGGGACTTTGTGGCTTCCTACAAGGGATATTTGCATGATCTGATTATAGCAGCTGGAGGAAAGGTGTTACAGCGAAGGCCAATTTCGACGGCGCTGAAGAAGCTACCGGATGATTCATCTGACACGACCTTCATTGTCTACAGCCTCGAGTTTTCGGAGAACAAGCGTAATCAGGACCAGAAAGTTCTCGATAACAGGAAAGCGGAGTCCATAGCTGTTGCCGAAGATTGCGGAGCGAAAGTGGTGACAAATTCCTGGATCTTAGACTCAATTGCCGCCTCAGCACTGCAGACTCTTCCGTGCTGAATAGCTGATGATTTGAACAGCTCTACTATGTTTTTTTTATGAAGATCCTGGCTTCTTAGCCCTTATAGATAGTGATAAGCTAAGGATAGCGCAGGTAAATGAGAATGTGCCCGGTCTTCTGTGTTATGTTTTGGTGCTGTGTATAATGAGATAATGCACTTCTCAGTTGGTATGATAGACTTTTGAATTAGATATTAGTGTATTATTCAACCTGGAGTCCAGCAAGGAAATGCTTGGTACAAGTTCAATTTTCTGGTTGTCGATCATTTATGAACCATTTATCATTGATATTGATGCAAAATTTATAAAAAGATGCCTTTTTTTGTTGCATACAAAAAATTGAGTCAGTTGAGTTAAGCTATGTTGCTTAGTTTGAACTTCTTTTTTATTTTTATTTTTTTTAGAGCGAAGTACAATAAATGTATTGCCTTTCTCCAATCAGTTGGAGAGGGTGTTATGACAATTTTGTAGAACTGGGCGGCCCGGTGCACAAAACATTCCCGCGCAATGAGGGTCCGGGGAAGGGTCCCACCACAAGTGTGAAATATAAGCAAACTTTACCTTGCATTTTTGCAAGAGGCTGCTTCCGGGACTCGAACTCGTGACCTCAAGATCACACAGCAACACCTCAACCGATGCGCTAAAAAACACCACAATTTTATAGAATTGAGTTGTAAAAATTATAGCTAGGGGTTGGCAGTGTAATTTAGTGTGTGGGGGGGGGGGGGGGGGGGATTGTAGAACTGGGCGGCCCGGTGCACAAAACATTCCCGCGCAATGAGGGTCCGGGGAAGGGTCCCACCACAAGTGTGAAATATAAGCAAACTTTACCTTGCATTTTTGCAAGAGGCTGCTTCCGGGACTCGAACTCGTGACCTCAAGATCACACAGCAACACCTCAACCGATGCGCTAAAAAACACCACAATTTTATAGAATTGAGTTGTAAAAATTATAGCTAGGGGTTGGCAGTGTAATTTAGTGTGTGTGGGGGGGGGGGGGGGGGGGGGGGATTGTAGAACTGGGCGGCCCGGTGCACAAAACATTCCCGCGCAATGAGGGTCCGGGGAAGGGTCCCACCACAAGTGTGAAATATAAGCAAACTTTACCTTGCATTTTTGCAAGAGGCTGCTTCCGGGACTCGAACTCGTGACCTCAAGATCACACAGCAACACCTCAACCGATGCGCTAAAAAACACCACAATTTTATAGAATTGAGTTGTAAAAATTATAGCTAGGGGTTGGCAGTGTAATTTAGTGTGGGGGGGGGGGGGGGGGGGGGGATTGTAGAACTGGGCGGCCCGGTGCACAAAACATTCCCGCGCAATGAGGGTCCGGGGAAGGGTCCCACCACAAGTGTGAAATATAAGCAAACTTTACCTTGCATTTTTGCAAGAGGCTGCTTCCGGGACTCGAACTCGTGACCTCAAGATCACACAGCAACACCTCAACCGATGCGCTAAAAAACACCACAATTTTATAGAATTGAGTTGTAAAAATTATAGCTAGGGGTTGGCAGTGTAATTTAGTGTGGGGGGGGGGGGGGGGGGGGATTGTAGAACTGGGCGGCCCGGTGCACAAAACATTCCCGCACAATGAGGGTCCGGGGAAGGGTCCCACCACAAGTGTGAAATATAAGCAAACTTTACCTTGCATTTTTGCAAGAGGCTGCTTCCGGGACTCGAACTCGTGACCTCAAGATCACACAGCAACACCTCAACCGATGCGCTAAAAAACACCACAATTTTATAGAATTGAGTTGTAAAAATTATAGCTAGGGGTTGGCAGTGTAATTTAGTGTGGGTGGGGGGGGGGGGGGATTTTGGTAAGATGTGTGGGTTATGTCCTAATATAAGGGAGGCTTATGTGAGGTCTCTTTATCATTATACTATTATAGATGGAAGGGACCAAAATCATAAAATTGAAAACATTATGGACTAAAATCATCAAAGAAAAAAATCTAAAGATTGATTTCATAAAGTTATTAAACATGAGGGACCAAAATTATAATTTATACTATACATTTATTTAAATAAAATTAAAGATAATTATAAAAAGGATGGAATTAAAGTAAATGTATATATAATTAAAACATTTTCAGTACAAAAATCATTTAAGTTCTTGAGTTGCAGGGCAATGTCAATTTGATCCATAAACTTTTAAGTTGTGTCATTTTTATCATTTTTTCAAAAACTAAAAACAATCTCTAGATGAAAAATTCAAGGACTATTTTGACACAACTAAAACTTTAAAATTAATTTGATATTGACTTGAAATCTTAGAGGCTGATATGATTTTTACCCAACATTTTCTTGTAAAATTAATTTGTGCGACAGCTATAGAAAGAACACTTTAAAAATAATTTGCGATAGGCCAATTATGAATTGATAGAGATATTTCGGAACGGGCAATGCACGGTGATCACAATAGATCATCGTGCGGGAGCAAATATCTATAATTTCAACGGTGTAGATTGTTTGTAAAAATATATTATCGTATTTGTGTAATGCGACTGTATTGAAAAGTGATCATATTTTTAGATCAACCATGCGCAAAAATACACGCGGGCATATACTGCGGGATTCGGGGTCGCGCACAGTGATCTAAGGTGTGTTAAAAAAAATTGATCGAATTTTAACCGAACCCCATATTTTTTCGACCGGATCCCACACCAATCAAATATACGCTCAGCCTACACAAAAATAAATTGATGACCACGCACCAACATTTTTTTCGTAAATAGAACTGATCTACTAGTGAGTCTTTTTGGATTTGGAGTAGATTATGATTCTTCCTTCTAATCCAACCCTAGTGCCGCCAACGTCCCGCGTACTTCGACTATATACTGCTTCGCCGCAAGCCAACGCCGCCAGCCGACGCCGCCAACATCCTCTTCTCGTAGATGAACCGGATGAAGAAGCAGAGGGTTAAGAATCCTTCCCGAATCAAAGGTGGCAAAAAGAATCGCAGGCCCATCTCTAATGGCCACGATTCCTTCTTCGAAACCGATGCAAAGCGTAGGCGCAGGGGTGGCGCCGGTTTCAATGACAAGGATGACATAGATAGTATACCAAGCGACGAATCTGAGGCTGAGGAGGCAGGCGAGGAGGAGCATGAGGAAGAACCCGAGGAGACCGCCGGAGAGACGAGGCTCCGGGTGGCAAGAGAGCACCTGGAAAGAATTAGGGCCGCAGCGAAGAATCTCGAAGAAGAGGAGGATGAAGGAGAGGGCGATGAAATGAATAGGGAGGAGAGGGAAGGAAGGCGGGACTCTCTTGTCGCTGAGATGCTGCAGAAGGATCAGCTCGAGTCCAGTGGTCGTGCTAGGAGATTGATTGCTTCAAGGTAGCCCTGTTTCGTGCATTGCATCGTTTATAGCCCCAAACAACTCAGAATCCATGTTTCTCTGCTCTCATTATCAAATTGATTTCTCTTCTTAGCTCACATTTCTCTTGTTTACAATGCAGGGTTTTAAAGCCTGAATCTGATGATGAGTTCAGAGTGCTGGTGAAGCACAAGATGTCTGTAACTGCAGTAGCTCTGGGTGAGGATGATCTCAGGGGGTTCTCATCTTCTAAAGATGGAACCATTTTGCACTGGGATGTTGAAAGTGGAAAACACGAAAAATATTTATGGCCTAATGAGGATGTATTAGTTTCACACTTTGCAAAACCTCCAAAAAATCCAAAGTTCAAGAGGAGTAAAAATGTCTTAGCTTTGGCCGTCAGCTCAGACGGTCGATATTTGGCCACCGGAGGTTTAGACCGGCATGTACATCTATGGGATACTCGCACGCGGGAGCACATTCAGGTCATCTTTGGTCTTGCTATGATTTCCAAGTCAAACAATTTTGACAATAACATTTAGCTTGAGACACTCTTATTGAGATTCTTTCTTAGTTGAAACATAGGTAAAATTTTAAGTTTATATGCTTAATAATGGTTATGTTAACAGGCGTTCCATGGTCACAGAGGGCCTGTTTCTTGCCTTACTTTTAGACAACGAACTTCACAACTCTTCTCTGGTTCTTTTGATCGAACGATCAAGCTTTGGAATGTAGAAGATAGAACCCACATGGAAAATCTTTTTGGCCATCAAAGTGAAGTGCTCACAATTGATTGCTTGCATAAAGAGAGACTCCTAACTGTCGGACGAGATCGGACCATGAGGTTGTGGAAGGTTTGTCCTAATTTTATAAGCAAAAGCCTTTCATATTGTTAACATATGTAAGTTTTTCATTCATTATTGGATGGAAAAAATTCTTGATTTATTGTTAGCAAAAGCCTTTCATATTGTTAGCAAAAGCCTTTCATATTGTTACCTTTTACTTATTTGTATGATTTATCAGGAAATCATATTGTTTTATCCCATTCCCATATGAAATGCAAATATAGATAGACAGATTTCGGTACAAAGAGAGCATGATAATGATGTTTTAGTTTTTGTAATGTTCGCTACTTTATTTATTTTGTTTACTATTAGAATGCCGCTTCTTCATGACAAGAATCTGACAGTAGGTAGAAGAAGAAAAACTGATACCAGGGTCCAATTGTTGGCTAATTTTCTTATTTTCAAACTCCCATGCCTCTTGATTACAACCTTTCACTTTAACAGACTCTTTTACATAAAAATCAGCGTGCAAAATATAAAAGTCAATAAAGATTTTCTCAAAGAATATGAAAACTACATGCATGCATACATGTTATTTAAAACACTAGCATCTGTGTCACCGAGTATTTTGTGTACAAAATACCTCCTACATTTAATATATAATACTTCCATTTCATAGAAATTGTTTCATCAAAAATCATATTTCAATGTTGTTTGTTGATCTATATTGTGGGAGCAAAATGAGAAGCGTCAACGCACCAAGGATGGAGGCGTCTAGTTTATAGTAATAAATAAAAGTAAACAAGTCTTTTGGAAATAAATTATAAAAAAGGCAGTCAAAGAATTTTCTAAAACCAAACTCATTGGAAAGACCATGATCATTCCTTAATTATTGTGTCTCATTGTGTATACCACCTAAGGGTAATTATAAGATGTTCTGTCCGACGGAAGATTAAGTTGTGTTATTGTAATTGTCATGTCCTTAAAGCTGAAAATTGGAATTTGTTTTACGAATTTAGTTCATCAAGCCAAATCAAATATGTTGCGGGTTAATTATACCATTTGACCGAGACTTATTTGATATTATGCTCATTTCACCGGTTGGAGCAACAACTAAGAATTTGTAGGGGATCGTATGCTTCAATTTCTGCAGGCTGCAGCTAGATCAGGGCGAATGCATCCCTCCAGTGGGTGATTGCTAATGACCTTCAGATGGGAGACATGGATGATGCTAAGGGCAAGGGACGAGGACATGACGCATATGTTGACGTCGGGACCAAGACGACTTGGATACATATCCCAACGTGATGACAAAAGTTCGCCAGGAGTGCGCACGAGAGTAGCGCACACGTCAGCCTTATCTTTTTATTATCGCACATGTATTTCGAATTGTGGGTTATTTACTGTTTGCCCTCACATACTTCAAAATTAGGCACTATATAAGCCTATGGGTATATCTCATTTGGATTAGCTTGAAAGTATGATGAAAGTTGAACTCTAGGGGTTTTCTCTTCTCCTTCTCTCCCCTTTTTTTCACCTCTTCTCTCCTTTTTCCCTTCTCTATCTTACAATCCTCGACTACGTAACATTTGGTCCGACCTTCCATCTTTAGGCCGCAGTTTCCGCAGCTCGAACAGACCAAGCAATAACTAATTTCGTCGCTCCTCCCCGCAAACAATCTAGCAGTCGCTTCCCGCTCCTTCCCGCAGCCGCTCCAGCACTGTGGAACTCGTCCCACTTTCCCGCATCCGACTGACGATTTCCCCCGCGTCGATGGTACCGCCTCATTGTGTCTCATCTCGACGCCTCTTTCCTCTCCCGCGACTGTGTCGATCCCGCCCGCACATGTGTCGACGTTGATCTCTCCCGCCACAACGTCGTTCTCTCCCCACGATAGTATCTCCCTGCACAACTCTGTCTCGCCTCGCCTCCCTCGGCTTCATTCAACCACGATTCTTCCTCCGCCGATGGTTTTGGCCGCTCTCCACAGTGTTTCCCCAGCTTCCTGCACCGCGTCGGCCCTGCTCCTATGCGCATTCCCCCTCGACTTCGTTCCATGGCATCCTCTGACACACCTTCGCCTCCTGTGGATCCGGTCATTTCCAGTCACCTCGATACTCATGATGTGTCCATTGTCTCACTGCAAGCCCTCATGCTACAGATGGAGGCTAAGTTTGACACCCTTCTCGCAGGCACGAGTTCCTCCACTTCTAACGCGGACTCTCCATCGCTTCTCGCTGCACCTCCGGACCTACCACGGGATCTCGCTCCGCCGCCGGTGGGCTTACCTCTAGCTCAACATTTGACATTTATCTGATTTCGGAGCTGCAAAAGGTTCCTACAACTCTCATTAGCATGGATGGCTCAACCCTCCATTAGGTTAGCTGGCTGCAACAGAACAACCCTTTGTTCTCTTGGAGGACCTCATCCTCTGCTACGATGTTCGCTATTCTGGAACAACAATTGTATGTTTGTGTGGTGTCCGCCAATCAGGCCTCCTTGAAGACCACACGATGAGTTCATTGTTTTGGTGTCACATGTTCCTGTCTTACCCCAAGATCATTATTTGGGTTTTTCAAGCAGGGGCTCCTTCCCTACATCCGGTCCTACCTTCGCACCCACCACCCCCGAACGATTATTGATGTCATGGATCTAGCCCGCTTGGTGGAAGCAGACTTCAATGTTACCTCCATCGACACCGACCAGCCATTGGGGAGTTCCACGCCCCAACTGATTGCCCCTCCACCACCCTTCCGACCACCGCCTTGGGTGCATACCGCGCTCCCCCGCGTCTCATACTACCTCCCCGACCGCCTAACGACCCCCAGATGACCAACCAAGAGTACCACGATCTTCACACTGGGGGCCTGTTTTCGTTTTAAACAACCCTACTCCCCCACTCATGGTTGTCCTCTGAAGGAGCTCCGCATCACCATTGGTGAGCAAGACCCTGAGATCACCCTTAGGGATTTTGAAGCCCTAGAGGACAATGAATCACCTGCTGCCACAGGTCTCCCTGCACGTCTGCATCATCTCGAACTTCTGTGTTTTGCGGTGGGCGGCACCTTTGCCCCTCCCTATGACGCTCACTGGTTCCCTGGTTGGCACTCCGCTAACACTGTTGATTGATAGTTGGGCTAACCACAATTTCATCTCCCCGCGCCTGGTGACACAACTCTACATTCGCCCGTCTCCGTCACTTCCTCTCGTTGTTTGCTTGGGCGACGACCGCCGCACTGCCACTGGGTCCTCTGTACAAACCTGTACATGACTGTAGGCACCCGCCCCCTCCGCGTAGATTTCTACTCTTTGAGCTTGGTGGTCTTGACGTCATACTCGGCGTCGCGTGGTTTCATACCATCTCTCTTTATATCTCTGTGTGTGTGTGTAAATCAATTTTAATTACGTCATATTCTGAACGTACACGGAGCCTTATCTTTTATTTTACCGTACCACCATACCAGATATGTATCGTACGGGGTACTTGTACCCGTACCGGTGCTTCCTAGCAGGAAGGTGATAGGGGTGCCATCATTGGATGGCCCGTACAAGTTCCGTCAACTTGTTTTTTGCCATTAAGATTTGTTGTTATGATTGAGGGATGGCTTAGATTGAGGGATAACTTAGTTGTCAAGTTTTTATGGTGGATTTCTGAGATACTACAATTGATTGCTTTTCTAAGTTATCAAGGCGCGCGCCTAGGCGCGCCTGAGGCGCCGGGTGCACCGGGCGCACCCCATTGCGCCCCAGCAAGGCCTAGGCGGGCGATGTGCCTGAGGCGCGCCTAGGCGCACCCAAGGCGCACCCGAGGCGCACCTAGGCGCCCAAATGCTGAATTTCAGCGAATTGGCCGCCTAATTCGCTGAAATTCAGCGATTTGGGCGCCCAATTCGCTGAATTTCAGCGATTTGGGCGCCCAATTCGATGAATTTCAGCGATTTCCGCAAATTGGGGGCCCAATTCGCATAAATTCAGCGAATTGGGGGCCCAATTCGCTGAAATTCAGCGAATTGGGGGCCCAATTCGCAGAAATTCAGCGAATTGGGGGGGGGGCATTCACTGATTTTCCATGAATTGGGCGCTCAATTCACTGATTTTAATTTTTCCCCATTTTTTGCGTCTCACGTGACTCAGGCGCGCGCCTGCGCCTTGCGCCTAGGCTCCAGGGTCCCTTTGCGCCTCGGTGCGCCTTTAATAACTTAGTTAATGCTTTTTGTGATGGCAATGAGAAATTTATCGCAAAAGTTGAAGATATTCGAACAGGAAAAATGAGTGACACTCACTTGCTGTGAAAGACCAATGATATAAGAGATTCAGCTATTTTGAGAAGGGAAGCTACAACAATAGTCGTTTGGATTGACAGATGTTGTGGCCGACAAAATCTGGGATGAACACAAATGGGATCAATTTACAGTGAAGGACATTTGAGACGAGAGATTCACTGCTATGTTCAGAAGGATGTCTATGAACGACTTAGTCAATGGGACCACAACAAACGCATTGATTGTTTGCGCTGGCCATCAAAATTGACAGATCAACTAGTAAGATGAAATTGAGTGGAGAATACCGCATGGGTGAGGGAGCACTAGATTACAGATCTGTTTGCACTTGTCTATTGTCACTTCTTTCCTTTCTCTCTTTTTTCTCTTCCGCCCTTCCTCTAGTTTGTTTATTCATTATTGATCAAAGTTACAATTAGTTTTTGTTAGAGCCGAGAAAATTGGCTTGCTTATGCATGAAAATTTTAAAGCACCCCTTGCTTTGTGATTTCTGCTTTCATGTTTTTAATTTCTGCTGGAATGGCACTTTTTTTTACTTCACTTAGATTTTAGTCGTTCTCTAATGGTGTTCAAAAGGAGTTAGTAGTTGATATATCAAATTTGGTCAATTAGAAGCTTTAGAGCTTAAGCTTATTTCAGAGTAATAATGGATAGATTTTAATGGATCTACAACAACAAGGAATAATATGGCAACTTAATTAAAGCCCAAATTACTTCAGCTTCTAGATAATTTCAGCACAACTATTTGATACGGATACGACCTCCTGGTCACGTGTTGCGTCTCCCGATGCTTATGTAACCCTAAGAGGGCATTATCGTAATTTGTGTGTCCCACTTCCTTATATAAGAGAGTGGCAGTATCTCTTAGTGAGGATCTTTTGGAAGACATTGTGTGTGTTAGGCTCTCCTAGGTGAGAAAGCCTCTTAGGAGGAACCAACCCTCAAGAGTTTGGGTTGCGCTTGTCTTGACATTTGTATCTCTATTTTGGTGTTTAATCTTGCAATTTTCAGTACTTGATAGGGTCTTTTATCAATTGGTCCGATCCGCCCCTCGTTTTTAGGGTTTCATCAAACCTCTAATTGGATCCATGTTCCAGCCGCACCGCCGATTCCGCCCTATTCCATGCGATTTCGCAAGCGCCAGCGCCTTCGCGACTGATCGCAGTTCTTTCTACGCTTCCCGAGCATCCCGCTTCTCTTTCCAGCAATTCCGCCCGATTCCAGAGTCACCGACCCTCCTTCTGCTTCCTGCGCTTCTGCCCAATTCCAGATCTGTCGACCCTCCCTCTCCTTCCAGCACTTCCGACCGATTCCAGAGCCGTCGACCCTCCTCTTTCTGCTTCCAGTGCTTCTGCCAATTCCAGAGCCCGCCGACCTTCGTCTGCTTCCAGCTATTCCAGCGCTTCCTTCTGCTTCCAGCGCCTCCTCCCGCGCCCTCCAGCGGTGCTCGCTCAGCGTCGGTTGTCTCTGCGGCCTCCACGCCGCTTCTTGCGCTTAGTCGTTGCCCACCGTTACACCCCATTCAGCCTCGTAGCCGTTGTCTACCTTCGGCACGTTTGTTCCATGCCCCAGACACGTTCAATGGTCATCCTTGCCGACGAGGATGCCTCTCTCTCCGCCTCCGTGGACACCCATCGCATGGATCAACTCGAATCACGACTTGAGGATCTCACTCTCCTCCTTTGAGAGATCGCAGCCATGGCGGTAAATTGCCCACCGGCCCCACCACCACCACAACTCCCTCGGCCCGTCACGGACTACATGGGGTTCCTCCACCCAGCTACGGACATCCACCCAACCAATCTTCGTCTGATCGAGCTCCCTCTGTTCGACGACAACGCCCCCCTCGGCTGGATCGCCTGCGCTGAACAGTTCTTTGACCTTCAATCCACACCCGCAAACCAGAAAATTCTCCTGGACACTATCTATATGAAGGGTTCGGTGCTCCATTGGGTGCGTTGGACGCGCAAGCAAGTTCATGACCTCTCTTGGTCCACACTGAAGGATAAACTCCTCCACCACTATGTCGGCCGCGGGGAGGGCAATGTCTACGAGCGTCTCAGCTTCGTGCGCCAGTTCGACGCCGTGTCCACCTACATTGATGAGTTCATCGAGGTCTCCACACACATGCCCAGCTTATCCCCCGACCATTACCTAGGGTACTTCCTTGGGGGTCTACAACCCCACCTTCGGGCACGCCTCTAGGTCCACGATCCTACGATTTTTTCTCGCGCCATGGAGCAAGCTCGTTGCCTCGACGAGGAATTTTACAGTCCAGCCGTCCTCCTCGGCCCGCCCACCTCACCAGTCGTTGCCGCGGAAATGTCCACCGCCTTTTTCCCGCTTGGATCACCTGCCCCCACCTGGGCCCCCGCTGCTAGGCCCGCCTCCGCCGCCGCCAGTTCCGTCAGCCCCGCCTCCACCGGCACCCGACAACCCCATTGCTTATCTCACGAGCAGCACCTCGAGCTTCGCCGCAAGGGCCTTTGCTTTTTTATGTCAGCAGTCGTACTCACTCACCCACGTTTGCGCTTTCAAATACTTGTGCGTGCTGGTTGGATCCGATGACGACAATCCTAACTTTAGAGACTTGGATCCTTTGACGCTCGCGGATGTCCCCCACGGACCTTGACCTTAAGGACAAGGGTGTTTTTTTCATGAGAGGAGTGTTGATGCGGATATGAACTCTTGGTCCCGCGTCGGGTCTCCCGCTGTTTATGTAGTCCTAAGGGACATTATTGTAATTTGTGTCTGGCTCCTCTATATAAGGGAGTGATAGTGTTTCTTTATGAGGATCTTTTGGAAGACATTGTAGTGTTAGGCTCTCCTAAATGAGAGAGGCCCTTAGGAGGAACCAGTCCTCAAGAGTTCGGGTCGAGCTTGTCTCGACATTTGTATCTTTATTTTTGTGTTTAATCTTACAATTTTCAGTACTTTATAGGGTCATCTATCACCAGTATAGAGTTAAGGATAATATTTTTCCTATTTGATAGAAGACATGCCACATTTGTTTTAGCTCTTTTTCTTTATTGCGGTTTTAAAACACTATCTTTTTGCCTATTTGGTAACCTCTGTTCGGAACTGTGGACCCCCCAAAACGTCATTTTATGTCTAATTTTATCCATAGGTGTTATGCCCCCAACCGCGAGACGCTTCTCGGGGCACCAATATAACCGGCGGCCAAAGGAGGATGCAAAGATCGACGGGGCTGAACCATCCGGTTCAGCCCCCAATCATTAAAAGGAGGCTATCGGGGCTGAACCCATCCGGTTCAGCCCCTATTGGGCTGGTCGGCCCCCCTGGTCGGACAGCATATGGTTCCTGGTATATATTAACCTGGAACCCTCTTGGTGGGGATTATGAAGACTATTATCAGGTATTCTCCTTCTCTATTCTCTCTTTCTCCCTCTCAAACCCTAGTTTCTCTTCTTCCTCTCTAGATCTCTCCCTTCTTCCCCTCTTCTTCCTAACAATTGGTATCAGAGGCTCCTTCCTCCACCATGGTGACTACGCGTACGCAAGAAGAAGTCGGCCGCTTGGCAACCCTAGAAGAAAATCTGATGGGGTTGACGGATTCGGTGGCCGCCATCGAGGAAAATGTGAAAACATCCACGCAACGGCTAGAAGAACGGCTTGACGCCCGAATGGAGGAGATCATGACGTTGTTGGCACGAAATCTGAAGGGTAAGGCCGCAACGGAAGAGGAACCTGGCGGATCGTCCATTCCGCGACCCGATCTGCACAGGAGCGACGGAAATGGGGGATCGAGAGCGGCGGAAGGCGGCAACGGCTCGGGCGGAGTCGGGACTGGCGGAATCGGCGCTGGCGGATCGAGCGCAGGGGGCGTCGGCACAGGCGGATCGGGTATTGGAGGCGTCGGCACTGGCGGGCTGGGCGCAGGAAGCGTGTGCGCAGGCGGAGAGTACCGCACGGGACAACCGACGTGGAGGAGGACCGACGAGGAGTGGGGAGGAACCGGCAGAGCTTCGGGGTGGCCGACTTTCCCATATGGAGGGGGGAGGGCCTCCTGCCTCACCCGACCGGAAGGGGACAGCCCGTGGGGTTCGGCGGAGCAGCGCAATGGGGCGGTCAGGGCATACAGGCGGCCGGGCCGTTTCGTCAAGGGTTCCCGGGCATGCCTGTGGAACCCGGGGACCCACGCAGGCAGGCGGGGTATGGGCAAGACGCCGGATGGCGCGGCTGGGCCACGGCCGTACATGCCGCCAAAGTTGACACAGATGAATTTTCCCCGGTTCAGTGGGGGAGACGCCTTGGAATGGATGCAGAAGGCGGAGCTATTTTTCAGCTATCAGGAGATCCCCGAAGGGCAGTGGGTGCAACTAGCATCGTTCCACTTTGAGGATGATGCTTTCCAGTGGGTGCAGTGGTTCCTGAGGGGCAAGGACTACGTACCCTGGACCGACTTTGTGGATGGATTCACCGCCGTTTTGGACCATTGGAATACGAAGACTTTGAGGCACTTCTCCAGAAGATGCGTCAGAAGGGAACAGTGATGGAGTACCGTACAGAGTTTGAGAAGCTGGCTAACCGAGTGCATTGGGAAGAGAAGACATTACTCAGTTGTTTTGTGTCAGGCCTCAAGGATTATTTGCGGGATGAGATCCAGTCGTACATGCTTCGCAGCTTGAACCACGCGATCAGTTTAGCTCGGATACAGGAGGAACGCTACAACCGACGTGCTCGCAGTACCGCACGTACCACTACCACTACGCGGTGGTGAGGATGGAAACCCAGGGGCCCAGCAAACCGGTGGTCACTCGGCTGACGTGGCCGGAACTGCAGGCGCGGAAGGACAAAGGGTTGTGTTTCAACTGTGATGAGAAGTTCGTACCGGGACACAAATGCCAGAAGATCCAGGTCTTCATGTTGAGAGACGAGGATGAGGAGGACGATACCCTCACGCCAGTGTTGGAGGAGACTGCGGACCTTACCGAATTTGGAATTTCTATCCAGGCGATGGAGGGGTACTCAACCCCCCTCACTATGCGTATCGCGGGGAAGGTCACTCGGGAACAGGTGACCATTCTGATTGTTAGTGGGAGCACCCACAATTTCATTAGCCCGGCCGTAACACGGCGAGTGGGACACGGTCGACACAGGTGCTGCCTTCCAGGTGATGGTGGCGGACGACAACAAATTAAAGTGTGAAGGAGTGATGCGGGGAGTGGAGCTACAGATACGAGGGTACACCTGCCACACTGACATATACCTCTTACCTATCAAGAGATCAGATATGGTCTTGGGCGTCCAATGATTGCGACAGTTGAGCAGAGTCACCTTTGACGGGGACCGGATGACCATGGAGTTCACGCAGCTGGGCAAGGAGTACTGCCTACAGGGTTTCAGGTCAACCCCGCTGAAGGAAATTTCTGTTAGAAGTTTGGAACAACTGGTCGAGGAGGGAAGTACGATGGCCATGATCATGGGGTTGGTGGCCCCCACACATGCCCCGTCCAAGGTGCCAGAGCAGATGCGGCCCGTACTGATCCAGTACGATGATGTTTTCCAGGAGCCCCGTGCCCTTCCACCGCCGAGATTCTGAGACCACGCGATCCAACTCAAGGAGGGGTCGGAACCCACCAACATCCGACCATATCGCTACCCATACATCCAGAAGGAGGAGATCGAACGTAGCGTGCGGGAGATGCTTACGGCCGGCATCATCCGGCCTAGTACTAGCTCTTTTTCATCGCTCATCATCTTGGTGAAGAAGAAGGACGGTTCATGGAGGTTCTGTGTCGACTACCGGGGCCTTAACAGCTCTACAGTCAAGGACAAGTTTCCCATTCCCATGATCGAGGAGCTCTTGGATGAGCTACACGGAGCGAGCCTGTTTACTAAGCTGGACCTGCGCTCTGGCTACCACCAGATTCGGATGAAGGCGGAAGACATACACAAGACGACTTTTCGGACTCATGACGGGCACTACGAGTTCATCGTAATGCCTTTCGGGCTATCCAACGCCCCGTCTACCTTTCAGGCCGTAATGAATGAGATTTTCCGATCACTTCTACGTCGCTCGGTGCTGATATTCTTTGATGACATCCTTATTTACAGCAGTGACTGGGAGACACATGTCGGGCACGTGCAGCACGTGTTGGCCCTCTTACGCCAGCACCAGTTGTACGCCAAGCGATCCAAGTGCTCCTTTGGGCAGGCAGAGGTCGAGTATCTGGGCCATTTAGTCTCGGCTCAGGGCGTCCGAGCCGATCCGCACAAGATTGAGAGCATGGTGTCATGGCCCCGACCTACTACTCTACGGGCCTTGCGGGGATTTCTGGGCCTCACTGGTTACTATCGGCGGTTCGTGCGCGACTACGGCAAGATTGCACGACCGCTTACTCAGCTACTGCAGAAGGACGCATTTGTTTGGCACGAGGAGGCCGAGGCCGCCTTCCAAGCCCTTAAGCGGGCCATGACGACGACGACCGTATTAGCCCTCCCGGATTTCGCCAAGGAGTTTGTGTTGGAGACTGACGCGTCCGGAGTGGGAATTGGAGCGGTGCTGATGCAGGAAGGACGACCACTGGCGTATTTCAGCAAGGCCCTCGCCCCTCGGACCCTGGGCCTGTCGACTTACGAGATAGAGATGCTGGCCATCATCCATGCTGTGACCATGCGGCGACCGTACTTACTGGGGCGACATTTCAAGGTTCGCACGGATCACCAAAGTCTGAAGCATTTCTTGGATCAGCAGTTGGCTTCGCCCCTCCAGCAAAAATGGGTGACCAAACTGCTGGGGTATGATTACGAGATTATCTACAAGCAAGGGAAGGAGAATGTGGTCGCGGATGCCCTATCGCGTCTTCCTGAGAGCTCCCTCGCCCACATTTCCGGGCCCTTGATCGATTCCCTCGATGAGATACAGGTGGAAGTGCATCAGGACCCAGAACTTCGCGCAATAGTGGAGGCCCTTTCACAGGGATAGGCTGCCGCACCAGGGTACCAGTTACGGGGAGGACACCTTTACTACCAGGGGCGCGTGGTCATTCCACAGTGGTCAGCATGGCGGACCGTTATGATGCAGGAGTTTCACTCGACCCAGACCGGGGGTCATGCGGGTATCCTCCGTACTCTTCAGCGGGCCCGAGCAAACGTCTTTTGGAAGGGCATGCGGCGGGACATTCAGCTATTTGTTCAGCAGTGTGAGATATGTCAGAGGCAGAAATATGAGACAACTTCCCCGGCGGGCCTGCTCACACCGTTAGAGATTCCCCATCAAATTTGGGATACAGTCTCTATGGACTTCATCGACGGCCTCCCCAGGTCTCAGGGCAAGTCAGTAATTCTCGTCGTGGTTGACAAGCTCTCCAAATATGGCCACTTCATTGCCACGAGCCACCCGTACACCGGCGAGACGATCGCGGACCTGTTTGCTCGCGAGATCGTTCGACTTCATGGCGTCCCCCGTTCCATTATCTCGGATCGTGATCCGGTGTTTGTGGGAAACTTCTGGCAGGAGCTATTCAGGTTACAGGATACTCGGTTGCGGTTGAGCACGGCTCACCACCCCCAGATGGATGGCCAGACCGAAGTTCTCAATCGGGGGTGGAGACATACCTACGCTGTTTCGTTATGGATGAGCCTCGCACGTGGACCCACTGGTTACATTGGGCAGAATACTGTTACAATACTTCGTACCACACCGCCAGCAAGCTGACACCGTTTGAAGTTGTTACGGCCGACCACCGCCGACCTTGGGTTCGTATGAGGCGGGCAGCACCGCACTACCGGCAGTCGAGCTCTCGTTGCGCGACCGTGATCGTACTCTGGCACTACTCCGCGACAATCTCCGGATGGCAAGGGACAGGATGAAGATTCAGGCTGACAAACATCACACCGAAAGGGAATTCTTGGTGGGCGATGAGGTGTTCCTTAAACTCCAACCGTACCGGTAGCTATCCGTGTCCAGGCGAGCAAATCAAAAGTT
Source organism: Dactylorhiza incarnata (assembly GCA_033032865.1). NCBI lineage: Eukaryota > Viridiplantae > Streptophyta > Magnoliopsida > Asparagales > Orchidaceae > Dactylorhiza > Dactylorhiza incarnata. Next base: position 314,335 of record JAWHQI010000340.1, on the reverse strand, counting down.
AGCACCACGGTACTACGGCCCCTTCTGCATTCTTAAGCGGGTCGGCCCGGTGGCATACACCTTGGCTCTCCCGGAGGGCTCCCGTATTCATCCGACCTTCCATGTCTCATTGCTCAAGAAGAAAATTGGTGACACAGTGCAGGCAAGCCCCTTCTTACCGGACGCTACTACCGCGGGAGAACTGCGGCCCTCTCCGGAGGCGGTCCTATTGACACGATGGAAGAAACATGGCCCGGAATATCGCCAGGAACTTTTGGTGAAATGGCAAAATATGACAGCGGCTCATAACACTTGGGTGGACGTTCTCGAGTTCCGCGAGTTCTTTCCGGATTTCCAACTTGAGGACAAGTTGCTTTTTCATGGGGGCGGGAGTGTTATGCCCCCAACCGCGCGACGCTTCTCGGGGCACCAATATAGCCGGCGGCCAAAGGAGGATACAAAGATCGACGGGGCTGAACCATCCGGTTCAGCCCCCAATCATTAAAAGGAGGCTATCGGGGCTGAACCCATCCGGTTCAGCCCCTATTGGGCTGGTCGGCCCCCCTGGCCGGCCAGCATATGGTTCCGGGTATATATTAACCCGGAACCCTCTTGGTGGGGATTATGAAGACTATTATCAGGTATTCTCCTTCTCTATTCTCTCTTTCTCCCTCTCAAACCCTAGTTTCTCTTCTTCCTCTCTAGATCTCTCCCTTCTTCCCCTCTTCTTCCTAACAATAGGGGTCCATGCCCATGAACACCGGTCCATCTCCATCTCCAACCGCTCCATCTCTAATTGTAATCGCCTCCGAACTGACCCATGACCAATAATGAGAGAATTCTAACAGGAGTATGAAAGAGAGTTGAAAAGTCAACGTTTCAAATACTTCATATCCTACAGGAAATATCTTGTTTCTTCTAAAATTATATTATTAGTAGAGAGACAATAAGGACATTCGGGCACTTCTTTTATACAAAAATCATATTGGATGTGGTTTGAGATAATTTGTGTTACATTTTAGAACAAGTTTTATGCTGAATTGGTCATTACAAGAAAAGAGGTGTGCATTTACACTGGAGAACTTTGTGCTCAATTGTTCATATCTAAATAGTTCTCTTCATTTGATTTAATTTGTGTTACATTTTAGTTTTGTAAAGGTTATGCGTACGAAATTTGTTAAAGATATTAGATTCCTTTGTAGTTATTTTTCTACTTTTTTTCTAGGTTCCCGAGGAATCACAATTAGTCTTCCGAGCTCCTGCGTCATCTTTAGAGTGTTGCTGCTTTATTAACGATAGTGAATTTTTGTCTGGTTCTGATGATGGTAGTATAGAGCTTTGGAACTTATTGAAAAAGAAGCCTGCTCATATTATTAAAAATGCACATTCTTTGCCATCATCTCCTAATGAGCATTTACCTAAAGATAGCAATGAATGCTTGCCTAATGGCGATCATACAGGTAAGAATAAAAAGGGAAAAAAAGAAATCAATATTTTTGCAGCTTTGATATTTTCTATCATTTTGTGAAATTGACAACTTTTTTTGGTTAAATGTGTTTTACTAAGGCGGCAGCTCCACCTCGGTTCAGTCTTGGGTTAGTTCAGTTGCTGTGTGCAGGGGAAGTGATCTTGCTGCATCTGGAGCTGCTAATGGTGTGGTTCGCCTATGGGCCATTGCAAATGACGATGACAAATTTATGAAGCCGTTATTTGCTTACTCCCTGGTATCATCATGCGCACTTTGTTTTCGTTTCTTCTTTAGCATCATTTTAGATCCTAATTGAATCACTTTTGTTTGTTATTAGAATGTTTTCAGTCACACTTAAGTTTGGTGTTTGGGTCATGGTGTGTAGCTTAAAGGTTTTCGTAACATTAAGGCTCCGTTTGTGGACAGTTTTGGTTTGGGCGCTGGCAGTGTTAAACGGTGGTAGTAAATGCAGTGGTGGCGGTTTATATGAGTTTGAAACTTTGGTGGCAGTTTTTTTTTTTTGCTTAAATTCAACTTTCTAGCGTGTGGCTCCTACACCTAATGATTGTGGTGGTGTTTTGACTTAAAACATCATTTTGTTATCCGAACGCTGTCTGCTTTTTCATAGCTGCGTTTTGATGAAGTGACGCCAATTGCACTAATTTCAAATTCCGTTATTCCAAACCTTGTACTCGGATGAAGATGTTGGAGCGAAATACTATTTCCTACCATTTAATTCAGGTTGCAAATGACCTGAACATGAGTATTGAGCTGAACTCGAAGATGTTGGTGCATGAAGTATTTTTTTTTATGATTATTCATATACGTTCTCTAGCATTCTTGGTACTAAAGATATATTATTTTAATATGTTGGTTTTTAATAATAAGTGAAGCTATATGAGTGGATATATTTGTACATTTATATTTAATGAAAAAAATTTATATGTCGAGCACTTATCTGCCCGAACATAAACAACCATGTTCTTATTAGTTCAGCTTGTTTAGTAAACAAACTAAAAGATCTCGTCGAATTTAGGCTCGTTTAGTTAATGAATGAGATGAACATAAATATTTATCGAGTTAGACGAGCATTTTGGGGCAAATATTTGTTCTGTACTCTGTTTTGATCTAGTGGAAACAAAATCTCTCCTTGCGAATGAGGATGAAGGTGAAATGAACCCAATACACATGTTCTTTTTTTGTAGTCTCAAACTCCTTGATTTAGTTATTTTGTGATTAAATTCTAATCTCAGATTAATGCAGGTTGGATTTGCCAATTCGCTTGCATTTTCAAAATCTGGCCGATTTCTACTGGCTGGGGTTGGGCAGGTAAACTTGCTGACATTTACATAATTTCTTACTTTTAATTTGATGTTTCCAGTACATCAATAGTCTCCTAATCCCATCTCTCATTCTCTGTCTTCCCTTTTATTCATCCTACTCACAAATATTGAATATGTAGGCTTCGTTTGGCAAGGTGGTGGCGGTCGTGAACGTGGTGGTTATGAACCGCGTCGTTCATGATCGCCCGACCTCACTTAAGAAACTTCGTCCACTTTTATTTTCAAAACTAGTTTTTTCTCTTGATGGCGGTCATAACCATTGTCATGCCAAACATACATTTTATAATGGCGGCGTTTTTGTCCAAACTCACAGGAACAAAAATGCTGCGCCATATAGAGCCGTAGTCTCACCATCCATTCCAGAATCTTTGGAGGAGCTATTTTCTCATTTGATGTGTTAAAATTGTGTATCTCGACAACAAGACAAGAACCTATAGTTTCCACTTTGGCACAATGGAAACTGCCGGAATATTAATTTTTTTCATTTATGTGTTAAGCAATCACCACTAATCTTTGGTCCGGACAACAAGGGGAAGCCTTGGCACGCACTGGTTAAGGTGTTGTCGTGTGATCTTGAGGTCATGGGTTCGAGTCCTGGAAGCAGCCTCTTGCAAAAATGCAGGGTAAGGTTTGCCTACATTTCACCCTTGTGGTGGGACCCTTCCCCGGATCCTCGTTGCGCGGGGATGCTTTGTGCGCCGGGCTGCTCTTTATGTGTTAAGGAATCACTATTAGAATCCTTAATTAGCCTGAATGTTTCCCTCTTCTTCCTGTTTCTTCTTGCTGTTCCTCTTGATTGATCCAACTCCTTAACTGTCTTTGTTCTTCGCCAGCCATCACGATTCACCACAAATCTTCCCCATGGCAGCTCTAATCCATTCCCGGTGCCCGCATTCTAATAGTAGTTGAGATTATCCGCGCCACATAAATTTGTTAAAATCCAGGCATATTCGTTTTGGTCATCACCGCGGCCAAAGCCAATTCTTGGCGAATCCGTGCTGCCTAGGGTATTGCGCCAAACACACTTTTCCTCACCCGATCTTGGAGGCAAGATCAACTTTCAAGGCGGCATATTGTTACGTAGAACTCCAGATGGGCGCCCCGTCCCCACACACGGCACGAGTTCAACTCGAAGCCACCACCTTTCCCCCGCAATATAATCTGTTCCTTTTTCGATTAAAATAATGCCGTTTAAAGTCTAAAGCTTTCGGGTTTTGCTCACAAGGAATCTTCATCTTGGCCCGTCTATGTAGAGCTCAAATTTTTAGTGCGCACTCCTTATCCCATGGGAGACAGATAATGCGGTGCCAGCAGCATTTTGCTGCTCACTCAGAACTAGAACATGCTAACCCCCCCCCCCCCCCCCCCCCCCCCCCTTGAGCTTTTCCCCCAAGCCCAAATCATATATCTTTTGGCACCCTTGGATTTAGGCTTCGTTTGGCGCGGCTTATTTGCTCCGGTGAGTTTGGTCAAAAACGTCATTATCATAAAATGTGTGTTTGGCAAGACAAGGTTATGACCGCTATAAAGAAAATAAACTAGTTTTGAGAATAAAATGCATGAATTTTTTTAGGTGAGGTTGGGCATTCACGAACAACGGTTCATGACCACGGCGTTCACGACCGCCGCCACCGCGTCAAACGTTTGGCGTGGCTTATTTGCTCTGGTGAGTTGGGTCAAAAACGTCATTATCATAGATTGTATGTTTGGCAAGACAGGTTATGACCGCTACCAAGAAAATAAACTAGTTTTGAGCATAAAATGCATGAATTTTTTTAGGTGAGGTCGGGCGTTCACGAACGATGGTTCATGACCACAGCGTTCACGACCGCCACCACCGTGCCAAACGAAGCCTTAGTCCCACACCAAATTACCCAAAAATATATTAATTTGGATATAATTAGTGGCTTTGGCCCCCACCCATATGTTTAAATTATACATTCTGCTGTGCCTGGTTGTATGAAATCACTTCAAACTTGTCTGATCTTCACCTCACTGATTCATCCAATCTATTTTACTTTTAATCAAATCTGAAGTATAGTCGGCCGAATATATCTACGAAAAGTAAAAGTTTCGTGTTGATTTGCATCAGGAACCTCGTCTTGGACGATGGGGGCGAGTTCATGGCGCTCGAAATGGGGTTGCGGTTCATTCGATCAGACTATCCGAGTAGAGAGCATCATCAGCCGGTGAGGAATTCCTGGTTTTTTTTGTCTAGGCGGCGAGGATTTCGATATTTTTGCAGGCGGCGCGTGTAGTTGATGCTGCTCCAGGTGGTAATATCCCTTCTTCTGTTATTGTAATCCATTACAAATGATCAAAACAGAGCTGTATCATCTCAAGCAGTAGGCCTTAACATATAACTTAATTTATTTTATTTTATTTTTTTGTCCTCAAGGAGAAAATTTTGATCTATCTTTCCATTCAGCATAATCATTGTGCAATTTGTGTTTTTGTGATAATAATATATAATTCCTTTGCAATTGAAACCAGCTTTTGTGGCCAAATATAATTCGACATCATTTTTTACATCCATGTGTAATAACGAGCTTATCGAATTTGCAAGGAAGTGCGCGAATAATGGGGATAGAGAAAATACCGAATTAGTCGTACTAACGAAGCACTTCTCGTCGTTTCATAAACACATACACTATATATACATACACACATGAGTGGCAGTGCACACCCCCTGCTGCCGCGATAGTATCATGACGTGACGACACTCCCGCAACTCGCGGCCTAGTATTTTGGCTTATGATGTACTACTGCACTGGGCCACAACTTCCCCTCCATCCTAACTGCGGTTGTTATCCTTAATTGCAATCGTGAAGGGGCTCTGCCCCTATGAAAGCATGTTTTTTACGAAATTAAAAAAAAATATATAAATTAATTTTAATTTTTTAAAAATTAAAGGAAAAAAACATAGAATTAATTTTGGAGGGAAATTTAGCAAATATAGAGGTGTAAAATTAAAAAATTGAAAGTATAACTAGAAAAGCTCTATTTAAAAGGCATCAACGCCTATGCGCCCGTAGCTTTATTTATTTAATTTTTATTATTTGAATAGTGAATTTAAGATTCAAAATAATACAATAACTTTCAGTCCAACCGTAGGATCGTCGCGTTCTTATTATGGCATCGAGGCATTAATTTCTAAGATCCGACGGCGGATAACACATGTATGAACTAAGGGCCAGTTTGGGTGAGCTGTTGCTGATGAAAAGCTGCTGATAGTAAAAGTGTTGTTTCTGGAAAACGGAGTTTTGTTAAAAAACTGTTTGTGTGAAATGGAGTTTGCAGAGCTTTTGATAAGCTGTTTTGTAAAAACTGTTTGACAAAAATGGAGTTTGTTTAGGTTAATTTTTTTCTAATTAATTTAAATTCTTTTTTTAATACCTGAAATTAATTTCAACATTTAAAATCAACGTCACATCACATACCAAATAAAATTTCAATGTTTTTCAGATATTACAAAAAACATAACAAAAAAATATTTTAAACTCTCGACGCACGGATCCATCAGCTGCATGCAAATATTTCGGTGTATCACCTACATAATTGAAAATACTTTATATTAGATTCTTATATTAAATTAAAATTTAAAATATAAGGAAAGAATCTTACCTTCTTGCATCATAGACTTGTTGCGCTATAGACTCACGCAGTGTTAACATCTCATCTACACCACTTGATGTATCAGTGCATGTATTATGTCGTCTCTGTGAGTCTACTCCGCCTCCCGTACGCTGGCTCTCACTTTCTCTAAAATCAGGATCCATACGTGATGGATGTCTCCGTATAAAATTATGCAAAGTCATTGTCGCCAGGACGATATGTGTTTGTTTCTTAAAACTATATGAAGGCATATCACGGAGTATTGCCCATTTTTTCTTCCAGACTCCAAAAGTGCGTTCAATCACACTCCTAAGAGAAGAGTGTGCTTGATTGAAAATCTCTCGAAGTTCCTCCACTGGACGATTACCACGAGCAAAATCAGGAAGATGGTATCGTGTATCTGGATATGGTTTTATATACCCTCTTTGCAGTGGATATCCAACGTCTACCAAATAATACTTTCCTGCGTGATTAGCGCACAAATTTTAATGAAAAAAATAGGGAAGAAGTAATGTATGAAGTACAATTATAACATCATTACCTCTGGGGGTGCGAGAAGTTATACTTTGGATTGCTTATAGCAAAATTAAAAATCCGACTATCATGCGCAGATCCCTCCCAACCTGCCATGGCGAAAGTAAAACACATGTTGAAGTCGCATACAACCATAACATTTTGTGTAGTAACCCCATGACGCCCAATGTACGGTACTTGGTTTTTAACTGGAATACTTGCATCAACATGTGTTCTGTCTATTGCACCAATACAATCTTTTAAAAACGGCATATACCGCGCATCTCCCGTAATTTCTTGTGGAGTATTAACAAAATCTCTGTCTTGGGGCACTATAACATCTTCTGCAAGGCGCAGTAATGCACGAAGACACTCGCTAAAATATCTGCTAGCAGTCTCGGTTGAATGTTGAAACCGCTCACTTGCTTTTCTGATGGTCTCGTTATGTGATAGAACATATAATGTAATTGCAAGGACCTCTCTATTTGCGGTCCTTCGTGAAACTTGCAATCCGTAGTTTTGTTCTAACGTTTGTAGTAGATCAAAAAATATTACTTTTGGCATTCTGAAAGCATTATGAAATCTACCCGGATGCCCACCAACTAATTCACCCAGCCATTTATCACCAGTTTGTTTTGATGTCATGCATGGTGTGCTCGAATTGAATAAACTGGTCTGTTCAGCTAACACATATATCGTCGAGGTTAGAACTTGATGATAGGCAGCAACATGATGCCTTTTAACCCTTTCATACTGATCACTTGAAGAATCTCAGTCCTCACTGGACATTCTCTGATTCACAAAAATAAAGAAAATTACAAACAGAATTAAAGCAACATGACAAAATTACATAGATGAAACATATCAGCTACATAGCATCTAAAAGCAAATTAAATAATATGGTTTAAACATAGTTAATGTATCAAGATGTAAAAAACAAAATATATAGCTCAAACAAAAAAAGTTGCAACATATCAACTACACAACATCTCCTACTCATACCCTTTTACGTAGCGTGTACGCAGCCATCTAACCCTGATCTCCTCCCTGAGACACATAAAGGTCTCCTTATAGTTCTTATCCATCAGCAACATTATAGCAAAATCAAAAAAATCATACTCCTGGCATATCTCTGGGTAGGATTCAAGTTTCTCCAAAGCTTGGGCAATTGTGAATGGGCAAGTCGTCCTCGGCGGCTCCCGGAGAGATAAACCGATATCCTTAGTAGATTCCACCAAATCAACTAGGACTGAGCTGGAAGCCTTCTTTTCCCTTTCTTCTGTCGTTTACAAGATTCAGATGCAACAGATGGATCAATACTCTCTGCATTCCCACTGATCTCAACCGGAACATTATTGTCATCCTCAGACATACCACGCTCATCAATAGACTCACGACCTTGGGACATAGTGCTAGGGGTACAAGCATGAACTCCAGTGGCGACAACTGCACTGAACATCATGTTCAATTTTTCCTCAAGCTCTGGGGCTATGCCTCCATACCTAAACTTCTTTGCGGCAGAAACAACCTAATACAATAAATTAATTAAATATAAGAAACAACATAATACAAGAAATTAATTAAATATAATGCAAATATTTTAGTTTACCTTCAACCTCTCATCCCACCATTCGTCTGAAGCATCGATGGTTCCTCTGGAGGAATTCCAACCTAGACCTGTTTTCCCTCTTTTGAGTTCAACTCACAACTTCCACTCTTTTTTCAGGTGGTCCCATTTATTTTTCATTTGAATTCTATCGTACTTCTTTCCGGTTCTCTGCTCAAATTTTACCACTAGATTGTTCCATCCCTCTTTGTTGAAATGTGTAGTCGGCCGATTACCGAACTCAATTTCAACAATGCACAAGTCACAAAAGATAGAGATATCATTTTGATCTCATATGGATGAAACCCCTCCATCCTTTGGTTTCCCCATCTACACATTTTTAAAATTAGATGACAAACACACAAAACCAACCACACACAGACACATACATATATACACAGCACACACACACACACAACCAACCACACACAGACACATACATATATATACACAGCACACACACACAAATACATATATATACAACACACACACATACAGCACACACACACACACACAGCACACACACACACCTATATATACACACACACACACACACACACACACACATAGACACACACACACACACACACACACACACACACACACACACACACACACACACACACACACACACATACACACACCTACATATATATACACAGCACACACACACACACACCTACATATATATACATACACAGCACACACACACACACACACCTACAACACACACACACATACATATATAGAGCAGCCATCTCACACACACACATATATACATCACACACACACACAAACAATCAAGCACACTCACACATACACAATCACAAACACTCATATACAAACACAAGAAAAATTTCATTCAAACAAAAATTGGGTGAGTATACACCTAAAAGAACAAAAAAAAATTTCATATCCCCACAAAAATTACAAACGAATAGAGGATATCAGGTGAGTAGATACCTGATGTTGGATCTCGAAGAGTTGAGGCTGTTAGGAGAGGAGATCGGGTGCAGAAACGGCGTCGATTGGGAGCAGAAATCGGAAGAGGCGTCGATTGGGAGCTGACAGAGATCGATTGGGAGCCAACGTAGTCGCACTTCGACTGGAGAAGAGAGGCGGGGAAGAAGGACTCCGGAAGGGTAGGGTTTCGCCGTCGGGAGGGAGTCGGGAACGAAGAAGAGAAGACGCGAGAAGACGCAGCGAGTAACCGCGCTTGCGGCGCGGTGGAGCTGGAGGAATGAACCGCGGATCAGCCCTAGGTATAAACCGCGGCAATTTAGAACCGGCGTTTGAGAGCGGACGATTACCAAACACGGCTTATGAAGAGAGCTCCGTTTTTTACCTGCCGCACCGGAGCCCAAACGGTACCTAAAACTTCTATAAAGTAGTTAAATTATGTATGTTTATACGAGTGACAGTGTACGAGGGACTTCCCGTGCTCTACGCGAAAGCACTTCGGTCACTCTATTGCTCCGACGTACGGCGCCCCAGCCGCTTGTGTGAGCATGCATTCTGAAGAATTTTAAGACTCTTCTTAATTGTTATTTTTACACACACAAACACCTAAAAGCTGCAGGGGGACAAGAAGAATGAAGGCAGTACAAAATGGGAGACACTGGGTAAAAGTATTAAATAGGTTGAGCAACTTGCATTTCAACTCCCAACATTAAATTTTGCTCATGTGGTGGCGAAGTTTTGGCTTCGTCGCATACGCGATTGTCGCATACACGATTGTGACACGCGACATTTTTTTTATGATACCTAAGATATCATACTGGACTGTCAAAAACTTTTTGCCAAATATGATCTTTTAGAGATCATTTTTTTTCCCATCGTTTTGATTTATGATTCTGTGTTTTTTTTAGTCTTCAAATTCTAATGTATTTTTTTTATAGTTTCCTTGTTTTAATTAGATTCTTCATCGTCTTTGCATCTTTAGAACTCGTAGAGTAATGGAGGAGATTTGAGATTCCCATCTCTGGGAGAGGGGGTGCACAAATGCACTTTGCAGTAAAGTGCACTGATCCAACGGTCCGCATGAATCAATGTAATGCACTTTGAGATGTGTGTGTTGATCCACGCGGACCGTTGGATCAGTGCACGTTACTGTAAAGTGCATTTGTGGCTTTGGGGAGGGTTTCCCGTCAGAAACCTTGGAGAGCCTAGAATCAGCGAGAGCCAAAACCATGGCTTGTGGTTTTTCAGTATTTTGATTATGTGATCTTCTTCCTAGTATTTTGGCTTCCAATTCTTCTATTTTTCGGCTCGGAGAGGGATCGCGTCGTAACTCAGTTGCATAATATAGAGTTCATCTTCTATGGGGAATCAGGAGAAGCAGTCGATAAAAGACCACAAATAATAAGATAACAAAGTTTGTAGCTCACATCTCAACATCGTCGGCGTCCCAGACACAAATCTGTCTTCTATACGCTGATCCACAAATTACGCCATGTGTTGTGAGACGAAATCATTACTCCCGTATGCGCCACGACACCTCAAAATCCCCGCCCTACGAACGATTGCGTTAGCTTCCTCAATGATTTTACACAAACATTTCATATGACCGCCGCCAAATCCCGCAATTCTCGGGCATGCATTTATCTACCACTCATATTCATTTTATTTGCAAAGAGAATATAAAACTATCCCAGATTTTCCTCCAATCATTATTCTCTCACATAAACATTCACAGCATATGTTTAGCCTACACTATCCTTGATTATCATAACTGTGAGGGATTCTAGTGCTTCAATAGTTATTTTTAGAGAGAGAAAATATATTTTTGAAAATAAAATAATTTGATATTCATTTTTCTCTTGTAATCCATTAATCCATTTTAAGTTTGCTTAATATAAGTAAATAATAAATCATTGTGTTAGTAATTAAGTTCATTATTCAGTTTGTACTCTCTAGTATTTACTAGATTGATTCTATGCTAGGAAATAGCTAGTTGTCATTTGGTATTTTCGTGCTCTGCTCGCTAACTCGTTTGAACTCAATAAGTTGTGGACGAGCCGTGTTTGAACGAAAATTACAAATAAAATGATAGATATCCAAATCAATGTGCATATATACTATATTAAAAGAGAAAATTATGGTTGATATGATCCTAAAATGGAATTATCAAATAAATCTATGCCCTTCCATTTCGATCTCCTTGATCAATATATGCAAGTAATAAATACGCAAAAAAAAAAACGGTGTACTTGCTTACTACTTTTACGCTAAACGAACATGAATGAATAAATACTCGTAAAATAAAGTATATAAATATTTAAAAGTATATCGTTATTAAATTCATTTTCATGTCGCACAATAGTTAATGCTCTGTATTAAAGGTACTTATGTTATGATCACATGATCTTCAATTTCAAATTTAGTTAATTTATCGAGAAACCGAGCCCACCAAATTAAGCGATCGGAATAGTCTGACTAGCCACCACAATTAATAGGATTTCCCAAATCCTTCCTTCCCGAAAGGGAGAACGTGAAATTATTTTTTCCTTTCCGCAGGGACCAGGAGATCGGATCTAGCCATAACATAAGAAGAATGCAAATAACTCACTTCTTGGTTTTCAACCCCCTCAGTCACTACGTACGAGCGCCCCCCCCCGATCAGTGCAATGGGATGTGTCTATTTATCTATCTCTTGATTCGAAATGGGAGCAGGCAGGTTTGAAAAAGGATCTTGGAGTGTCTAGGGTTGGGACATGAGCGTCTCTTTAACGCCTTCTTTTTTCTTCCCATCGGAGTGATTTCACGCAAACGCAAAAAGGACATACGTGTGGAGTCAGAATGAGCTCGAATTGCTAAAAGTACTCCGAACATATCGAGTCAATTGTTGATATTCAATTAATTTATGTTAAAAATTTAACATATTACCTTTTGATTAGTGCACGTTTCTTTGTGTGTAGTTGTATTTCATTCCATCTATTGATTATGGGGTTGTTTTGGGACCGTGCTCAGTTTCTAAATATTCGTTCGGGATCAATAAGTAGGGGTCACGTGTAATATATTTTTGTGCGTGAGGCCGGAGAGAGGGGATGTAAGATCTCCTCGAGATAAAAAAGATCACATTGGAGACTATTTTGATCGCGCAGTAGATCACCCGGATGGGAAAAAGTTCCGTCCGGGTTCCGGTCCCAAGAATTTTTGCTATTTATGACACTCTCTAGAGAGTTAGAGTATGTTTGGGTGGGCGGCGGCGGTAGGAGATCGACAAAGATAAAACATCGCTCTTGAATGAAGCTCTCTCAAGTTGAAATTTGACATCAACCGATGTTTAGGAAGAATTAGTGGTTCCAAATGAATGTAACGAAAAAAATAAATAGACTTAGAATTTTCTAAAAAGCGTAACGGAAAAAAAGCTCAAACAAACGCACCCTTTTTAGTTAATTTCCTTCTCATATATATAGGAATTTGAATGCATCTCGTAATAATTATTAAAAATTAATCGATCGGATTCTAATAATTAAGGCTTCGTTTGGAGGGACTTATTTTCACCGGTCAAGCGGTTACGACCGCATGAACAGGACCTTAATTAAGGCCCGATTCATGCGGTCGTAACCGCTTGACCGGTTAAAATAAGTCCCTCCAAACGAAGCCTAATTAAACATCTCTAATCACTGTTCACAAATATATATTATTAAAAATTAGTTGTATGTTATGCTAGCATTGTTTCTTAAACCTTCCAAGTACGTCTGAAATTAAAACACGCTTCTGAAAAAGCGCTTCTAAAAATGTCATCAGGCATGCACGAATTTTAGGCTTCGTTTGGCACAGCTTATTTGCTTCGGTGAGTTTGATCAAAAACGTTATTGTACAACCCTCATTCTCCGAGGATAGGACCCACTCAAGGCCACGTAGACAAAAGTCAAAGTCAAAGAGTCAACACAGAAGTCAATAGTTCGAGATACCAAGATAAAGTCGGCCAGCAGGCATAGTGGAAGAGTTCGTCAGGCGTAGGAGCAGAAGAAAGCCTAGGCGAGTAGGGGTGCACTCGTGCGAGTAGCCCGATACTCGCCAAAAGGTGGGCGACCATAGGTGATACTCGCCCATTTGCCCGGGGAGATCGCCTCAATGTCGCTAGTCGCCGGGCAGGGGCTGGGCTATAAACCCCCCTACCCCTTGGTTTTCCTATAAATAGGACCCCAGAGGTACTTGGATTGACACCTGGACTTGAGCTCTCGAAACCCTGCTCTTGCATTCTGGAACCTGTCACACTTGGCCTCTACTCTCGGTACTAGCCAAGTCGGTGCCTTCCTTGTACCCTGCTCGGCCATTTTTGGTCTTGGAGGGGAAGTCTCTGCGGAGCTTCTGGGTACGTGGTGGGACCTCCCTGCCGCAGCACCTGGGGTCCAGTTTGTTGCTCTTCTAGCTTCTTCGTAGTTGCCAGCCAAGTCATCTCGTTGGACTGCTGGGCGAATAGCCTTCGGCTGCATCAGTCTGAATCTTGAGGTCAGGATTTTCCTGGCGTCAACACTTTGGTGCGGTGAGCGTGGACCGTAGTCGTTGGAAGAAAGTTCAGTAAGAAGGCGAGATGGTCGTAGTTGGCGACCATGAGGAGGTAGTCGGCAACTCGTCCGCGAGTGGCGAGTTCGTGACGCTGGAAGTTTTCGAAGCCTTCGCGCAGCGCATAGAGGGAACCATGCGAGCAGCGCTTCAGCCGCGCGCCGAGGTCACGGCGACCTCGCCGCATCACCCAGTTCCGACCGAGGGAGGGAGTCCCCCTCGGCGAGCAGGAAAGGAGCACGTGGAGGATGAGACCGAGCGACCAAGGAGGTCGCAGTTCTACTAGCCGACCTCGCAGGAGATTCGCTTCCGCGAGCCGGGCGAGCAGGCGAGGTACCAGGATACTCGCCAGGTGGAGGATCGTCGTCGGGTAGGAGGGAGGAGCCCCTTCTGCGAGGAGATCCTTGCCACGCCAGTGCCAGAAGGGTTCAGGGAGCCCGTCTTGAATTACTATTCAGGGAAGGAGGATCCTGTCCGGCTCATCCAGTGGTTCGAGGATATAGTCTCTATCCGAACCATGTCGGATGCCTTTAAGTGCAGGCTGTTTGCCATCACCTTCCGTGCAAAGGCCTGGGACTGGTTCCACCAGTTGCCCGCCGGCTCGATCTACTGCTTTGAAGACCTGTGCCGTGGAGTGACGACCCAGTTCGACATGACCCGGAAGCTGAAGAAGGAGGCAACGACCCTGTTCTATCTGGTGCAAAGGCCAGATGAGGCATTGGGACCCTACATCGAGCGCTTTCAGGAGGAGGTTCTGCAGATCCAGGAGGTGGATAGCAACATCCTGTTGCTGGCCTTGACGTTCGGTATAAGTCAAGGCCTCTTCAAGTTGGAGCTCAGCGAGAATCCTCCCTACTCCTACGACAACCTCATTCAGAGGGCCAACAAGTTTGTCCGAGGAGAGGCTTCCAACCCTGACTTCTTGGCAAGGCTTGCCAAGGTGACCGGAGGCGAGGAAGAAGAGAGGGATAGGATCCCTGAGAAGAGGAAGAGAGAAGAGTCCCGGAGGGAGGAAAAGAAGAGGCCGGAGCGGCACGAAGAGAGGAGAAGAGAAGAAAAGAAGAGGGAGGAGCCCAGGAGGAAGGAAGCCAGGAGGAGCGTTGAGAGGAGGCCCATCGAGTCCCCGGAGCGTCAGGAGGAGGAAAGGCGCTATTAGGTCCCCGTCAACCGGCCACCTTGGAGGCCGGCTGGACGGCACCAGCGTCGGGATCAAAGGGGGAGATCCCAAGAGAGAAGACCTTTTCGCCAGCCAGAGAGGCGTCAGGAGAGGAGGAGAGACAAAGCGATGGGCGGTAGCCGGGCGTGGCCACCGTCAAGGAAGGAAGAAGCAGAAGCAGAGGAGGCAACAAACAGAAGAGGTTCCCCTCTACTGTGAGTTCCACCAGGAGGAGGGGCATGCCATGGCTGCCTGCCCAGACTTTTGGGAAGCCAGAAGGAGGCTAGCAGCAGGAGAAGGTGGAGAGGAGCAGCGGAGGATAGAGACCCCCGCCGAGCCACAGGCACGGCAGGCTGCCTTCGTTCGAAGGAGGAACGAGGACCGGGTCGACCAGGGAGGTCGGGGAGACCTGGTTCAGGGAGGCAGAGTCGGAGTAATCCATGGGGGAGCGGGGCTGGAAGCTTCCCGCAAGGGGAGCCTCCATCAGATCTACCGCAGGAGTGTCGCCTCGACCTCGCAAGCACCACCCCCGATGGAGGAGATCACCTTTTCTGAGGAGGACATGCTAGGGAATGAGAATCCCTTCCATGATGCCC
The DNA here is from genome assembly GCA_033032865.1 of Dactylorhiza incarnata. Lineage (NCBI taxonomy): Eukaryota > Viridiplantae > Streptophyta > Magnoliopsida > Asparagales > Orchidaceae > Dactylorhiza > Dactylorhiza incarnata. Next base: position 298,545 of record JAWHQI010000340.1, on the reverse strand, counting down.
TCGTGATTCAAGCCGCAGTAGAGGACTTCACCGTTAATCGAATCCTGATCGATAACGGTAGCTCCGTAAACGTCATCTTTAAGGGGACGTTTGACGGACTGGGAGTCGGAGCAGCAAGGGTTCGGGCAGCTGATGGTCCCCTCTTCGGCTTCTCCGGAGAGAAGAAGGAAGTGGAAGGAGGAGCAGATCTCCTTGTAACGCTCGGTGGCACCTCCATCAGCTGTCGATTTGTCATCGTCGACGCCCCGAGCTGTTACAGGGCTATCTTCGGGAGGCCGCTTCTCAACGCCTTCAAGGCCGTCCCATCTTCCTACCATCAGTGCTTGAAGTACTGCAAGGGAGATGTCCAGGTGATGATCAAGAGCGATCCAAGAGCCGCTCGGGAGTGCTATCTCAGCGCCGTCAGTACCATCAGATGGATGGCTGACGCAGAAGAGTTCGGAAGGGTGCTGGAGTGCCCGGCCAGGCTGGAGGTGGCCGAAGAAGTTGAAGAAATCGAGGTACTCTCCGCAGAGGGAGTACCTGGGTTGCTGAAGATCGGCGGGTCGCTGAAGACGGAGGAGAAGATTAAGATGGCGGCGTGTCTGCAAAAGAACGTCGACATCTTCGCTTGGAGTGCCGCCGAGATGCCAGGAGTCGATCCTGAGGTTGCATGCCATCGCCTCAACATGGATCCCGCGGTCCAGCCCGTCCGCCAGAAGAAGAGGAGGACCGCCACCATCTTGGCCAAGCAAATCCGGGAGGAGGTGAAAAAACTGCTCAATGCAGGCTTTATATCGGAGATCCAGTACCCAGGCTGGGTCTCCAATGTTGTAATGGTGAAGAAATCAGGGGGTAGCTGGAGAATGTGTGTTGACTTTTCTTTGATGAATAAAAGCTGCCCGAAGGATTGTTATCCCCTGCCTCGAATCGACGCGCTGGTTGATTCAGCCGTCGGTTTTTCTATGATGAGTTTCCTTGATGCATTTTCAGGATATCACCAGATCCGGATGCATCCCCCCGATTGCCGCGATGTCTCCTTCATCACCGATGATGGCTGCTACAGCTATAAGATGATGCCCTTCGGTTTGAAACATGCGGGAGCCACCTACCAGCGGATGATGGACCACATCTTCAAGGGGCAAAAGGGGAGGAGCCTGGAAGTGTACGTGGACGACCTATTGATCAAAAGCAAGAGCGTCCAGGAACACGTGGCTGATCTGGTGGAGACCTTCGCAACGCTGAGGAAATTCAAGATGAGACTCAATCCAGCGAAGTGCGTCTTCGGAGCTGGAAGAGGAAAGTTCCTGGGGCATCTCCTTACCCCGGAGGGAGTAGAGCCTAACCCCGACAAGGTTAAGGCGATCCTGGAAATGCCGTCCCCAAAGATGATGAAGGAAGTCCAAAGGTTGACAGGAAGGCTGGCGGGTCTTAGCCGCTTCCTCTCAAAGGCCGGTGAGAAGTGCTCTCCATTCTTCAAGACACTCCGCAAAACTGAAAGCTTCGAGTGGTCCGAAGGATGTGAGACGGCGTTCGAAAGACTGAAGGAGCAGTTGACTCAAACACCTCTCCTTTAGAGCCCAAAGGAAGGCGAAGACCTGCTCATCTACCTGGGAACAGGAGCCGAAGCAGTGAGTTCCGTGTTGGTCCGAGAGGAAGGAAGGAAGCAGCTACCCATCTACTATGTCAGTCGGGTGTTGAAGAAGGCGGAGTTGAAATATCCGATACTGGAGAAGCTTGCTTTCGCCCTGGTGGTGTCGGCGCGGAAGCTCCGACCTTACTTTCAAGCTCACTCCATTCGAGTTGTGACTGATCATCCTCTCCGAAATGTCTAGAGGGAGTGGAACATTCTGGGAGGTTAGCGAAATGGTCGGTAGAACTCAGCGAGTTCGACATTTCCTTCTCACCCCGGGTGGCGATCAAGGCCCAGGCAGTAGCAGACTTCCTGGCTGACTTCTCGGTGGAATCGGAGCCAGGAGAAGAAGCCCTCAATCCGATACCATGGAAGATGTTTGTGGACAGAGCTTCAGGCAAAAGTTCCGTGGGGGTGGGCATCGTGCTCGTCAGCCCGCAGGGAACAAGGATCGAGCAAGCCGTCGAGATCCTCTTCCCCGTCACAAACAACCAAGCAGAGTACGAGGCCATAGTGGCAGGCTTGCGCCTTGCCAAGGAGTTGGGGATCCATGATGTCCGGGCTTTCACGGATTCAATGGTGGTCGCGTCACAGATTCGAGGCGAGTTCGAGGTGCGCGACACCATCCTGCAGAAGTACTTAGTAAAGGTGAAAGGGCTGATTGGAGGCTTCCAGTCCTTCTTCGTCGAGCATGTGCCGAGAGAGGAGAACTCGGCAGCAGATCGCTTAGCCAAGTATGGGCCGAGGGCTGGAGGAACTATTACCGAACTATTCCGTCCATCCGTTGAAGAAGGAGAGATGATGGCGATCGAGCAACGCCCTTCGTGGATGGAACCCTTTGTGGCCTTCCTGGTCAGCGGCCAGCTCCCGGCGGGCGAAGGAGATCAAAGAAGATTTCGGTACAAGGTGGCGTACTATTTACTACAAAATGGAGAGCTGTACCGCAAAACCATCTCAGGCCCCCTGGCCAGATGCGTCTCTGAAAATGAAGTACCCCGAGTGTTGGAAGAGATCCACTCGGGAGAGTGTGGAAGCCATTCTGGGACTCGCACTTTGGAACAAAGGATCCTAAGGCAAGGTTACTTCTGGCCTACTATCCGAAAGGATGCCGAAACCTTCTCGAAGAAGTGTCAGAAGTGCCAGCTCTTCGCCCCTCTTCAGTTGCAGCCGGCCCAGCAGCTCCGATCAATCACCGCCCCATGGCCGTTTGCCATCTGGGGGATGAACTTGATCGGCCCTTTCCCTCAAGCAAGTGGCCAGAGGAAGTTCGTTCTCGTCATGATCGACTACTTCTCCAAGTGGATCGAGGCCAAAGCTTTGGCCAAAACCACCTCTCAAGTCGTGAAGAACTTCATCTGGGGAGAGATCGTCTGCAGATTTGGAATCCCTCTCGCCATCGTCACCGACAACGGTCCCCAGTTTGCCAGCTTGGAATTGGATGATTTTTGCAGACAGCTGGGAACTGATCTTCGATTCGCCTCCGTACACCATCCCAGGAGCAATGGTCAAGTGGAGGCCGCCAACAAGCTGATCATCAATCTGCTGAAGAAGAAAGTGGAAAACCTGAGAGGTAATTAGGCGGACCAGCTCCCCTCGGTCCTTTGGGCTTTCAGGACCACTCCTAGCTCAGCCACCGGGGAGACACCGTTCAAGCTCTCTCACGGGTCGGAAGCTCTCATTCCAGTAGAGTTTGAAGTCAGAAGCCCAAGGGTGGTAGCCGCGGAAGACGGAAACGAAGAATTGCGATTGGAAAATGAAGAAGCCCAGAAGCTGTCCCTCGACTACATAGAAGAGCTGCGGGACCTGGCCTCAGCTAGGCAAGAAGAGATCAAGCGCCGAATGGCAAGACATTTTGACCAAAATGTCCGCCTCAAGCACTTCCAAGCAGGTGACCTGGTCCTAAAGAAAGTAGCAGCGGCAGGAAGATCAGCAGCCATCGGGAAGCTTAACCCGATCTGGGAAGGACCCTTCATCATCCAAGAAGCTCTCCTGACCGGAGGGTACCGCTTGCAGAACCAGGAAGGCGAGCTGCTATGGAACACCTGGAGCGGCGATGACCTGAAAAGGTTTTATCCATGAGGGGAATGTACATGCCCTCCTTCTTTTGTAAATTCATTTACAGATAAATAAAAATTTACGTCTCCCTGAAATATGGGATGAGGAAGTTCTTCCTATCTCAGAAAAGTCTTTTAAGGAAAAAGGCCAGTATATTCGATCTCCACGCTAGGTTGGGAAATGTGCCTCCGACTTAATCCTCGTAAAAACTCAGAACGGATGATGGGACGGTGCCTCGGGTGTGCGTTCCCTTAAGTCCAAGCCTCTGCAATGACGGCCGAGATCAGCTCCCCCCTTGCACGTTGGCCGCGGTTCCCACCAACCGCACTTCTCGTCCGACTGAAGAGATTACCAGGAGAAAAGTCTGGACGCCGACCTCCCGATTCGGCGAAGAGATGATCGATTTAACTGAGCTCAGGGGGGCCCTTAAATAAAGGTGTTGTGTACCCTCGAGGGCTGAGAGCCCGTAACAAAGCAATGCGTTTCCAATTATTTCCTCCAATTGCGTGAGTTAATGTGCTTAAGTGTGCTTAACTCCCTGTTCAAATTGTTGAGCAATAGGAAACAGGTTGGGTCGACATTCAGCACCCAAGTAGGATGGAGACCTCGGGATATTGTGATCCCTTGGAAGGTGCTCCATCGGAACCTCCCCGACAGTCATTCCCTACTGTGTCGACCTCTTCAACAGCATCAACAAGAACAGTAGGATGGAGACCTCGGGATGCTGAGATCCCTTGGAAGGTGCTCCATCGGAACCTCCCCGACAGTTGTTCCCTACTGTGCCGACCTCTTCAACAGCATCAACATGGAGGTACAAAATGAAGTTCTAGAAAAGCATATCTCAAAGATCCTTCTTCATATGCAGGTGCGAGTATGAAGATGCGAGTATGCGGGTGCGAGTATATATGGCCGAGCATCCAACCAGCGAGTAAGTTATGATCGTCGTCCGCAGCATCCTATCTCGCTTATGCTTAGTCGCCTAGCGAGCACTCAACCTCGTCTCGAGCCTAAGAGCCTACTCGGCATGATCACAAAAAGAAGAAAATCAAAAAGCAACTACAAAAGGCGAGCCAACAATTGTATTCGTTTACTTTCATAAGTACATATACAAAAATCGTTGTACAGATTTGCAAAAGGGAGCCAGGCGACTATGCACCATCATCGCCACCATCCTCTCCGCCAGGATCGACATCTTCGCCATCATCACCCTCGTCCTCAGAATCGTCATCTTCGAAATCGGTGGATGAGGATGGAAGATCTCGCATAGGAGAATTGGACTCTTCGGCGAGTAGTGCCGGGATGATGTCCATGACAGTCAGGTTCATTGCATCCGGCTTCAAGAGGCCATCGGCCTTCAGACTGCTTAGAACCACCTTCCCGGTTGCTCGCGCGATCTCCTGGCGAATATGCACCATATCGTCGCCGAGTATCCGAATCTGCTTGCCGACCCTGGAGGGGCCCGCCGACGAAGGCTGTTGCTCGGCAGGCCGAGTTTCCAACTCAGCGATACGCACTTGGGCGGCCTCCAAGGTTTGCCGAGTATCCTCCAGCTCCTTCTCCAGCTGGGACACCTTCTTCGCCATTTCCAGCTCGGCGGCCTGTACAGATGAAGACAGCGGTTAGCAAACATCCATCGGCACGAAAGGCGACTAATCCCAAGAAACCAGAAAGGCGACGAGCGAGTACCTCCTGGTCTTTCCACTTGGCGGCCTCCAGCCCCATGGTGATGAGCTTCTTGCTCCGCACCTTGATCACCTGCTCGTATTCAAGCAGTTTCCTCACCGTCGCATGACCGAGCTCGGCAGCTCGCAGGTTAGCTCGCGAGCTCTGATGGGCGAGATACTCAGCCAAGACGTCCTGCAGAGATTCGGCGTCCGCGCGACCATAAAGGGCGAACGTCACATCGAACGCCTCCCCCGCATCCTCCCAATCCTCCGACCAGGAGGGGAGGTTGGTGCTCAAAGTCACTTCATGGGCTCGCTCAGCCCAGGACACCAGAGGGCGACCATAGGCATCCTCGCTGCCCACACCTTCGCCGAAGTTCGGATGGCCGCTGGGCTCGCCAGCCTCCGAGGGATCTGCCCTCGCATTCAGGTCCCTCTTGGCGACCTCCTTCTTCCTCGCAGTCTCGGCGGACTTCCCCTTGACCTTCCTCTTCTTCGAGAGCCCGGCATCATCGTTGGCGACCTCCTGATCATCGCCGTCGGGCGACAAATCGACCGGAGCAGAAGCCCCCGCCTTAGGCGCCAGGGGAAGAAGCTCGCTCGGTAAGGAGCGAGTAGCTGCATCAAGACATAAAGAGAAGAGCATTAGGCACCGACTGAAGACAAGTGGCGAGCATGACCAAGTACTCGCTTAGAAGACTACCTTCACCAGGGAACACCTCGGCGAGTTCATCTACTCGCTGTTGAAACCCAAAACTTGGGGTTCGAACAGTTCGAAATCGGGGTAGGCAGCTTGCCCTTACTCCTCTCGGGTGAAGTCCCACGGCCGGTCACTTAGATCCTAGGAACCTCTCTACTGGTGGACCTAGATGAGAACAGACCCCACGAGCTGCAGCGAGGAGGTACCGCCACTAACCCGAAAGATCCGAAGATCTTCCCCTCCCAAGCCAATGCTGAGCCTGGGCACCTCGGAGAGCACTCGCAACACCTGACCGTTGGCCTAAAGGACTTGGCGAACGGGAGACAGGGCCACTAGCTAACCGAACACACTAAGGAGGGGTGGGGGTAAGGAGATGCCAACCCTCCCCAAGGTGCCCATGGGGGTCTATTTATAGAATTCCTGGAAATGGTCTGCGGATAGCGCAATCCCGCTGTTTGAAAATACTATCCGCACCCCTGCGAAAACATCCGGGCAGGTGAAGAGAGAGGTGAGAAGTGTATTTACCCAAAAATAAGGGGGGAGGGTGAGTGGGCACTACTCCCACTCACACGCAGGGGAAAGAGGAGAGGGGAGCGGGTGCTCACCCCACTCGCCCGCAAGGGGGCGAGTGGGTGCTCGCCCCACTCGCCCCCAAGGGGCGAGTGGGCACCCGCTCCACTCGCCCCCAAGGGGCGAGTGGACGCTCCCCCACTCGCCCCCTAAGGCGCGAGTGGGTGCTCCCCCACTCGCCCCCAAGGGGCGAGTGGCCACTCGCCCCCATGAGGCGAGTGGCCACTCGCCCCCATGGGGCGAGTGGGCGTTCCCCCACTCGTCCCTAAGGGGCGAGTGGGCGCTTCCCCACTCGCCCCCAACGGGCGAGTGGGTGCTCCCCTCTCGGTCCTACCGCACCCTTTTCCTCTCGTCCGGATACGTTTGTGCCTTGGCTGATTTCGGGCGCTCCCGAGCGGGCACTTTCCTTGTTCACCTTGATCTGCCTGAGTCCGAGCTGATCAGACCAGCTCGGCAAATATGGGGGTTGTACACAATCCCCGCTCTTTTCGAGCTTACATCAAGCTCGGAAAGAAAGTCCAACCTGCGTATTTGACGAGCAGGTGAACCTTCCCGAGAGTCTCCGAGGGGTCTTACAAGAGAACTTGGAAACAAAGAACCCCCTAAAAGGGGAGGGGAGCACCTTCTTTGAGAGCTTTTCCCCTTCCTACCTCCTGAATAAAATGATCCCTCCTTAGGGTTTCTAGATCTGCTTTAAGGCTCTCTTTTTGGGAGGAGTCGGGGTGACCTGGCGGAGCCCCTTGATCTGGCCAGGAAACTTTCCCTCCCCCCTTTCTCGCGTGTGTCGTGTGACTATTGTAAAAGATCTATTGCCTTAAGCTATACACAAGAATGAAAACTCTTTCTTCGCTCAACGTTTCTCTTGGGTCGAACGCGGATCCCTTGGCGACACCGCATGCGACCTTACCTTCGGCTCATACGACCGCAAGGATCCAACTTCCTTTTAAGAGGACTTCCACGTACGATCATGCCTACATAAGTTCGCATGCTTTGCTCCTGCGCAACCAACCTCTCACATATGGCTGCTCATCGAGGTCTTAGTCTCTCGAATACACTTGAGCGAGTCGTTGTGGTGGGATAGGTTGCGGGGACGAGGACTGATGATCTTGCTGCGCGCTCGGGAGGTGATGCGAGTAGTCAGAGCGTGGGGTGGAGGGACTCAACACCTTCCAAGGAGCCGAGCTCAACTGGATGCGGAAACAACCTAACACCTTCCAGGGAGCCGAGCTCACCTGGAAGTGGAAATAACTTAACACCTTCCAGGGAGCCGAGCTCACCTGGAAGTGGAAATAACTTAACACCTTCCAGGGCCGAGCTCACCTGGAAGTGGATACAAATCAACACCTTCCAGGGAGCCGAGCTCACCTGGAAGTGGATACAAATCAACACCTTCCAGGGAGCCGAGCTCAGCTGGAGGTGGATACAAATCAACACCTTCCAGGGAGCAGAGCTCAGTTGGAGGTGGAAACAAATCAACACCTTCCAGGGAGCCGAGCTCAGCTGGAGGTGGAAACAAATCAACACCTTCCAGGGAGCCGAGCTCACCTGGAAGTGGATACAAAATCAACACCATCCAGGGAGCCGAGCTCAGCTGGAGATGGATACAAATCAACACCTTCCAGGGAGCCGAGCTCAGCTGGAGGTGGAAACAAATCAACACCTTCTAGGGAGCCGAGCTCAGCTGGAGGTGGAAACAAATCAACACCTTCCAGGGAGCCGAGCTCAGCTGGAGGTGGATACAAATCAACACCTTCCAGGGAGCCGAGCTCACCTGGAAGTGGATACAAATCAACACCTTCCAGGGAGCCTAGGTCACCTGGAAGTGGATACAAATCAACACCTTCCAGGGAGCCGAGCTCAGCTGGAGGTGGAAATAAATCAACACCTTCCAGGGAGCCGAGCTCAGCTGGAGGTGGATACAAATCAACACCTTCCAGGGAGCCGAGCTCAGCCGGAGGTGGAGGTAAATCAACACCTTCGAGGGAGCTGAGCTCATCTGGAGGTGGATACAAATCAACACCTTCCAGGGAGCCGAGCTCACCTGGAAGTGGATACAAATCAACACCTTCCAGGGAGCCGAGCTCACCTGGAAGTGGATACAAATCAACACCTTCCAGGGAGCCGAGCTCACCTGGAAGTGGATACAAATCAACACCTTTCAGGGAGCCGAGCTCAGCTGGAGGTGGAAACAAATCAACACCTTCCAGGGAGCCGAGCTCAGCTGGAGGTGGAAACAAATCAACACCTTCCAGGGAGCCGAGCTCAGCTGGAGGTGGATACAAATCAACACCTTCCAGGGAGCTGAGCTCAGTTGGAGGTGGAAATAAATCAACACCTTCCAGGGAGCCGAGCTCAGCTGGAGGTGGAGGCCTTAACCGTCTTTCCGACTTTTCGACTTTATGCCTCTCCGAGTGAATTCTCCTGCCCTGCCGACATCAACTAGCTCGGTCAGCGGAACCATCCCGGAGCAGAAATTACTTACCCCTTCCAAGAGGTCAACCTGCCCTGCCAGCTAGTGAGGCCCGGTCAGCGGAACCATCCCGGGGCAGAAATTACCTAGCCTCTCCGAGTGAGTTCTCCTGCCCTGCTAGCATCAACTAGCCTGGTCAGCGGTCTCCTCTCGGGGCCTTAACCAAATTCCTTGCCTCTCCGAGTGAGTTCTCCTGCCCTGCCAGCATCAACTAGCCTGGTCAGCGGTCTCTTCTCGGGGCCTTAACCAAATTCCTTGCCTCTCCGAGTGAGTTCTCCTGCCCTGCCAGCATCAACATGCCTGGTCAGCGGTCTCTTCTCGGGGCCTTAACCAAATTCCTTGCCTCTCCGAGTGAGCTCTCCTGCCCTGCCAGCATCAACTAGCCTGGTCAGCGGTCTCTTCTTGGGGCCTTAACCAAATTCCTTGACTCTCCGAGTGAGTTCTCCTGCCCTGCCAGCATCAACTAGCCTGGTTAGCGGTCTCTTCTCGGGGCCTTAACCAAATTCCTTGCCTCTCCGAGTGAGTTCTCCTGCCCCGCCGGCATCAACTAGCCTGGTTAGCGGTCTCTTCTCGGGGCCTTAACCAAATTACTTGCCTCTCCGAGTGAGTTCTCCTGCCCCGCCGACATCAACTAGCCTGGTCAGCGGTCTCTTCTCGGGGCCTTAACCAAATTCCTTGCCTCTCCGAGTGAGTTTTCCTGCCCTGCCAGCATCAATTAACCTGGTCAGCGGTCTCTTCTTGGGGCCTTAACCAAATTTCTTGCCTCTCCGAGTGAGTTCTCCTGCCCTGCCAGCATCAACTAGCCTGGTCAGCGGTCTCTTCTCGGGGCCTTAACCAAATTCCTTGCCTCTCCGAGTGAGTTCTCCTGCCCTGCCAGCATCAACTAGCCTGGTCAGCGGTCTCTTCTCGGGGCCTTAACCAAATTCCTTGCCTCTCCGAGTGAGTTCTCCTGCCCTGCCAGCATCAACTAGCCTGGTCAGCGGTCTCTTCTCGGGGCCTTAACCAAATTCCTTGCCTCTCCGAGTGAGTTCTCCTGCCCTGCCAGCATCAACTAGCCTGGTCAGCGGTCTCTTCTCGGGGCCTTAACCAACATGAATCTACCCGACGAGCCTCCCAGCTACCGACATTGAAAAGCCCGGGCGAGTGGTCTCCAGTCGAGGACTTAGCCTAAATACTATCTACCCGACGAGCCTCCCAGCGACCGGCATCAACAAGCACGGGCGAGTGGTCTCTAGTCGAGGATCCGACCTAGATGTTATCTTTAACTACTTTCGATACAGTATAAACAGATTACATAGCATTACAATGCGCTTCCTCGCGCTTACTCGGCCACATGCATCTTGGCCATCTCCTTCATCACTTCCCCCATCTCCTCAGCTTCCTCCTGGTCCTTCCAGGTAGAGCTGTCTCCCCTCTCCCCGAATATTCTTCCTTCCCTTACCTCTAGGAACTCTGGGCAGATAGCTGTCGCGTGACCCTCCTGCTGATGGAAGTCACAGTATGGCAGTGCCAATGTCCTTGCTTCCTTCCCTCTGCGACCCCTCTTCTTATTCCCTCTTGTTCGGCCAATCGCCATGGCATGTAGGGGTCGGGGCTGCGATGGCCCTGGGTCCGGTTGCTACCCTAGTGGGTTGAACCGTCCCTGGTCCCCCTGACTTCTTTCATCCCCCTTCCTCTTCCCTCCTTGCTCCTTCCTTCCCTCCTCCGCCCACGCTTCCTTGTCGGGCCGCCCTGCAAGCGTCGTCTCGCCCTGAGCCAGCGAGACGAGCACTGGTCCTGTCGGAGTTGAGCACTCGCCCACAGGGGCGAGCGCCAAGCGCAAGGTCTCTAGGATTGACTTCCTGAACTCATCGAAGTCACTCTTCTGCACGTAGTCGCCGGGAGGGGGTAAGTTCCCTAGCTCTTCACTTCCAGCCATTTGACTTACTCAAGATTTTTCCGAACAAACTGCATTCTACGCTCACGACACCAGAATGTTGAAACCCAAAACTTGGGGTTCGAACAGTTCGAAATCAGGGTAGGCAGCTTGCCCTTACTCCTCTCGGGTGAAGTCCCACGGCCGGTCACTTAGATCCTAGGAACCTCTCTACTGGTGGACCTAGATGAGAACAGACCCCACGAGCTGCAGCGAGGAGGTCCCGCCACTAACCCGAAAGATCCGAAGATCTTCCCCTCCCAAGCCAATGCTGAGCCTGGGCACCTCGGAGAGCACTCGCAACACCTGACCGTTGGCCTAAAGGACTTGGCGAACGGGAGACAGGGCCACTAGCTAACCGAACACACTAAGGGGGGTGGGGGTAAGGAGATGTCAACCCTCCCCAAGGTGCCCATGGGGGTCTATTTATAGAATTCCTGGAAATGGTCTGCGGATAGCGCAATCCCGCTGTTTGAAAATACTATCCGCACCCCTGCGAAAACATCCGGGCAGGTGAAGAGAGAGGTGAGAAGGGTATTTACCCAAAAATAGGGGGGAGGGTGAGTGGGCACTACTCCCACTCACACGCAGGGGAAAGAGGAGAGGGGAGCGGGTGCTCACCCCACTCGCCCGCAAGGGGGCGAGTGGGTGCTCGCCCCACTCGCCCCCTAAGGCGCGAGTGGGTGCTCCCCCACTCGCCCCCAAGGGGCGAGTGGCCACTCGCCCCCATGGGGCGAGTGGGCGTTCCCCCACTCGTCCCTAAGGGGCGAGTGGGCGCTTCCCCACTCGCCCCCAACGGGCAAGTGGGTGCTCCCCTCTCGGTCCTACCGCACCCTTTTCCTCTCGTCCGGATCCGTTTGTGCCTTGGCTGATTTCGGGCGCTCCCGAGCGGGCACTTTCCTTGTTCACCTTGATCTGCCTGAGTCCGAGCTGATCAGACCAGCTCGGCAAATATGGGGGTTGTACACTCGCCTCCTCCAGAGGACGACATCCAGACGGCGACCTCGGAAGCTGTCGAGTAGCTTCTCCCGGCTCTCCTCCAGATAAGGGGCAGCGAAGGCACTCTCTGCCGGCTGGAAAGATGAAGTCGGCACGACGCCAAAGTCGCCCTTGATAACGACTATTCGCTCGGTCCATCGATGGTTCTTGTTCGCCGTGCCGACCAGCGTGCAGACATGGTTGCACAAGAAGACGACACCCTCGCCAGTGGCGCTAAAGTGGAATACTCGCCGGAAGACGGAGAGATCAAAGGTGATCTTCTGATCGCGCAGGTAGCAGAGGAACCCCACGATCATCGCCACTCCGTTTGGGTTGATTTGCGTCGGGACTATCCCGTGATAGTGGAGTATCTGGCAGACCTCCGACCACAAGGGTAGTCGTAGGCCGACTTCAAAGTGGCGGATGGGGAAGACCAACTCGGTCGCCGAGAAGGAGTTCAGGCGTTCATCCTCGCGAGGAAGCCTGGCGACATACTCCGGCGACAAATACTTGGCAGAGAACTCCTTCAGGTCGCTCAGCCGAGTAATCGGCTTCTTGAAAGAAGTCGCCTCGAAGTTCTTCGCATGACTCGCACGGCGAATAGATGCCTCATCAGCCATTCAGGGAGGAAGGGATTGAAGAAGCGAGTATCAAAGGTGCGAGGAGAGGAGCAATCGACAGATACTCGCTGGAAAGAAAGGGAAGATCGCCAAAAGCGTAATAAATACGTACCCACCCCCCTATTTATAGTACTCGATGAAACTTGGTTTGCCGCGTACGCCACCGCGAGCACGAGTCAGGGGTGGCTAGTATCGAGGAAAATCGCCAAAACCAAAGGTCCACGTCAAATCACCAGTGCCGAACGAGCGAGTACCTGCATCAGATCACTAGGATGCCCACAACATCAACGCGACATTCAACAAATACTCGCGGAAACAAAAAACAAAGAAGAAAATCAAGACATCACAGTAAGCAGGAGAGGTGGCAAGGGCGATATTCATACTCTCCAATTAGCAAATTACTTGGAGAAATCAAACTATTCAGAATTACAAAACATTTGCCAGAAGGCGACTAGCTACTACAAAAAGAAGAAAGACAGGATCCTAGGGGTTCGCCTGAGCGTCGGGAAGTTGTGGTTGTCGCCCAACCCAGCCCATGCTGCGAGCTCACTTAAAATGCTCGAAGGCCACGGACATCGCATTCTCACCTTGTCGCAGCTGCTCCTCCATCCTCGCCAGGCGACAAATGGAGCCCGTGCTCGCACGCATCCCCACTAGCTCGTTATGATGCAACTGTTGGCGATGCTCCATCCTGCCAACCCGGCGCTCCAGATCGCCGACAGACTAAAGGCGAGATTCTACACTAGCCAGGCGAGTATCGAACTCTTCCAACCGTGATGCTCGGACCTCCAGCTCGGTCAGACGACGCTGAGAGTCAGCAGCCGCCAAGAGCTCCACTCGCGCTTCCACCGCAGTCAGACGCCGATGAGACTCGATGATCGCCAGACGCTCCAACTTCGCCTCCAAGTCCAGGATGGCGCGGGTAGCCCTCTCCTGATACTCGCGGGAGGGAAGCCCGACCCCGTCAACCAGATCCCCGATAGGGGTGTGAGCGCGAGCTGCAGAAGAAGACATAAAAGCAAACCCTTAGTGGCGAGTAGCGAGAAGACCCTTCTTCGAAGATATTCGGAAAAACATCGACTACATTTACCAGGCCGATGAGCATCATTCCGCAAGTCGCGGCGAGGACTCCGAGATGGTCGGCGAGGAGAACCCCTTCCCCGATGCGGGGACAGACTGCGACGGGCGCCATCTCGCCGGTTGGAGTGCGATCCACCGATGTGCTCCCTGCTGGAATGCACATCACCCCGACCGCGACCATCCAATGGTCGCCCTCCCCCTCGGGAGCGAAGAAGCCAGAAGACCCCGCCACCCCGCCTCGGCGCGAGGACTCAGCCGGATGAGTGGTAGGAGCCGAGGAAGAAAGAAGGCGATGATCATCTTGCGTATCGGCAGGAGGTGGAAACGGAGGAGGTGGAGGAAGTTCGTCCGCGGGCCGTCGCGGGCTACTCGCCACCTCTGGTTGCTGCAAAGGCGGCGGCGGCGGAGGAGGGTTACTCGCTGAAAGAGCCCTCTGCTCGCTCATCGGCCTCTTGTCCACCGCAGAGCTGTGAAGGATCCGCACCGATCCGCCCCGACGAGTTCCTCCCCCAGTCCTGGGCGGGATCATAGGCGATGATCGCAGAGGAGTGGAGCTCAAAGGCTCCTCCCGAGCATCGGCCAGTAGCGGATCTGCGAGATAGTGTAGAAAACGTCAGAAACTAACCGACACTTGGGTGACTAAACCTTAAAAAGCGGCGAGTAGGTAGCTCTCACTTTGCGCAGGGAGAACTTCAGTTTGACCTTGAACCGAGATCCCAGCAGTACTCGTCTCAGGAGCTACATTCGACGAAGGAGGATCAGGAGCAGGCGAGCCGCCCGACTGACCGAGACCCAAGTCGGCGAGTACCTGCTGGGTAGCGCCGACCTGAGAATCAACGACATTCTCGGGGGCGTCGACATTCTTCTTCTTCTTCTCGTTCTTCTTCTTCTTCTTCCTCTCAAGCCTCTTCCTCTTCCTAGAAGCGAGGAAGTCCTCAAGCTCGGCGTCGCGAGCAGGCTTCTGCAACGGTGGCAGCAGACTAGCATGCTCGGCCAAATCAGCGGCAGCTTCCTCGGCAATACTACGCGACATCTTGAAGCGAGATCAAAAAAGCCTTGCCATCAGAGACCCCTCCCCCTCTATATATAGAGCCAGGGCGACGGAAGCGAGATGCCGACTATCAATCAATACTCGCCAGAAAGACAGCTCGTCGAATCAGGGTTGGATGATTCTTTCCGAGCAACTACGTTACTCGCAAAGAGCGGGGATTGTGTACAACCCTCATTCTCCGAGGGTAGGACCCACTCAAGGCCAAGTAGACAAAAGTCAAAGTCAAAGAGTCAACACAGAAGTCAATTGTAACACCCCCATCTGTTCGGGAGTATATAATAGAGGGTCCGGCCGGGGCACCACGCCATATACTACAAAACAAACGGGAACGTCACTTAATTGAAATATCGAACGACGCTAAACAACGAATCTAACTCAGAGCATTCTATGCGGAAGCAAAAGAGAGAGACAAGCTATATAAACCACAAAACCCGAACCCGGGTATGTCCACTTCTATTAATAGGAATAAAATGTTTTACACAACAAAAGAGGCACGACGGCCTTACAATTTACCAACATCGGCGCGCAGGCCGGTCATACATGAAAAGCAAAAGAACATCAAAAGGCCTTCAAGGGCCGCAACAGCACAAGGGCTTCAGCCCGCTAAGAGCCCGCTATGTTCCCGCTCGGTCCAGCACCTGTACAACAAGCCCACCAAAAATGGTGGCAAAACAGGGCAACGGTCAGCTAAAGCTGACCAAATTATAACGACCCCACCCCTTCGAGGGGGTGGCAGTTTCCCGTCCCTGCAAGAGCATCACAGTATATATATATATAACAGAATGAAGCGGCTAGCAAAGCCCACAACAGTTCATACATATGCAACAATCACAAACGTGGGAATGGCCTCCACGTCTCGTGCTCTCAGGCACTCTTTGGTGTACTCCGCCTTCCACCACCATCCACTCTTGATGGCTTCTGCCCTTCGAGGCTAAAGTCAGTGGCCCGAATACCAGGGCTCCCCCGTACTTTAATTGTGAACATCCCGTAGTCCGAAGACTCTTTCCCATTGCTTCCCGACATGCTGTACGAGACTCACTAATCAGGTGCTGCAATGGTGCGGTTTCAGGTTCGCCAAATGCCCGTTGTTCACAGCTCTCGTTGTACAACACGAAGAGCGGGTATGACGTCCCCTCAGCCAAGGTATTCTCAATTAGCCGGCTCTACGGGACGCTAAGTCATCCACCAGGACACCCTCACAGGTCGGGCACACAGGCCTCAGGTCCTCTCAATAGGTGGGCACAACAACATCACCAGAACCAAGTCTGGGAGCTGTCGCCTGACGATATCCAATATCGCCAACGATAGTGAACAGAACTCCATTTTGGCTTCTAGCTGTGGGTGCTTCCCGGGGCACACCCCCAGGCATTGCTGCACATGCAGTAGCACTCCTACTGCCTCAGAACGCACAAAATCACCAGAACCAAGTCTGGGAGCTGTCGCCTGGCGATAGTCAATATCGCCAGCGACAGTGAACAGAACTCCTTTTCTGCTTCTAACTTCGGGTGCTTCCCGGGGTACACCCCCAGGCATTGCTGCGCATGCAGTAGCACTCTCTAGTCCTCGAAGCAGGATATCAACACGGAGTTTTCCCCCAACACGCACAATATCAAAAAGCATCACCAATCCGGATGAACCGTCTCGGATGGGCTTCACACAGCGCGCCTACGTCCATTTCACGCATGGACTCTACATGTATGCAAGATTTGACAGGGATAACACAAATCGACCCGTCGGAGGCCACGACCTCACCCTTTTGGGTAGGGGCCTCAACGATGCACGGAACGGACTAGAACATGTCCAAATTAGGGTAAAGAGGATCGTTACCCTTAAACGCCGCTTCGAAGCCATGGCTTGGTTTTTGGCACGGTTGGAAAAGAGCGTCTTGCCCTCCTCTACGCGTAGCCACCAACGTTGAGGGAATCAGAGTAGTGTAGCTCCACAAAAGATGAGCTCTAGGGTTGGGAAACCCTATTCATCTCCTACTCCAAAGCTCTCCCTCTCTCTTAATTAAAACCCTTAGTGAATAATGGGTTTCAAGTGTTTTTCGGCCACCTTATGCCAGCCACCGAGCCTCTCTGTCCAAAACAAGGCCACAAAGTCAATGTGCCATCAATGCCCATGATTTCGGCCGCCAAGTACAATTTGGAGCTGTCGCCCGTCGATAGCCGTTGTCGCCTGGTGACAGCGGTAAAGAACTGACTTCGACCAGTCAACGCCACCGCTGCGAACAGTGCATGACAGGTGTCACGGTGTCGCCAGCGTTAGACTTGCCGCCGCGCGATAACCTCTCGACAGAGGCCTTCACGCCAGACCGCTGTCGCCAGGCGATAGCCGATATCGCCAGCGACAGCGCTGGATTCCAGGAATCCAACTTTCTGAAATGGGGTCTTACAACCCTCCCCTCCTAATAAAAAATTCGTCCCGAAATTGGTAAAAACAGGCATATATATATATCCAAAAAGGTCTTTACATAAAGGGGAAAAAGAGAGATAAACGTCACCGAAACAGCTCGGGGAACTCCTCCATCATGGTCTGCTCACGCTCCCATGATACTTCCTCGCGACCGCAGTTGTCCCAACGGACCTTTACCATACGGATCGCCCTGTTCCGCAACTGACGCACCTCAGCATCCTCGATGCTAACGGGCCTGACCGCCGTCTTAAGCCCACTATCCACGGGCACCTGATCCGCCGCGACCACATGCGTAGGCTCTTGCACTGTCTTCCACAACACGGAGATGTGGAATACATCGTGTAGCCCGCTCAGTTCCGCCGATAGTGCATGCCTATAAGCCGCCTCACCGACGCGCTCGATGATCTCAAACGGTCCAAGGTATCTCAGACTCAGCTTTTTCAAGCGTCGAATCCTAGATACACCCTTGAACGGCCTGATCTTCAAGTAGACCCAATCGCCAACGGCGAACTGGACGTCGCGGTGCTTCGCATTATAGTACTTCGCCTGCCTATCCTGCGCAACCAAAAGCCTCTCCCGGATCATACGTATCGTCGAAGTCGCCTCTTCGACGTCTTTTCTCTTGAAGAGCTTCGTCTCGCCCGTTTTCGCCCAAGCTAAGGGAGTGCGGCACTTCCTGCCATAGAGGGCCTCGAAAGGCGCCATCTGAATACTCGCCTGGTAGCTGTTGTTGTACGCGAACTCAACAAGAAAGAAGTGATCTTCCCACCCCTTGCCGAAATCCAGGACGCACATCCGGAGCATGTCCTCCATTGTCCTATTGGTACGCTCAGTTTGGCCATCCGTCTGAGGATGAAAGGCCGTGCTAAACTGCAGCTTCGTACCCAATAGACGGTTGACTAGCCTCCAGTCGCTCGAAGTAAAGCGTCCATCTCGATCACTGACGATGCTACGGGGCACACCGTGCAATCGTACTATTGTATCAACATACAGCTTCGCTAACTTTTCCACCGAGTCATCCCTCCGGTTGGGGATAAAGTGCGCCACCTTCGTCAGCCGGTCTACGACTACCCAGATGGCATCGTTCCCGCTCTGCGACCTCGGCAGCTCATGCACGAAATCCATGGAAACGTCATCGAATTTCCACTCTGGGACCGGTAATGACTTCAAAAAGCCACCGGGCTTCTGACATTCCGCCTTCACTAGCGCACAAGTGTGGCACTTGGCCACGTAGTGAGCGATGTCCCTCTTCATACCCGGCCACCAGAAAAGGACCTTCATGTCCTTGAACATCTTCGTGCTCCCCGGATGAACTGAATACCTGGTACGATGCGCCTCGTACATCAACTCATCGCGCAACTCACCCACCTTGGGGACGCACAAACGGTCTCCTCTCCACAGCAACCCGTCATGCACCTGAAACTGGGCATCCGGCCCACCACCAGCCTCCTCCGCGTAGCGCTTTAAACTCGGATCGAGTTCCAAAGGCTGGCAGACTCTATCTGCGAGGTCGGTAATGCACCTCAGTCCAACTCAAACAGGCACCGGCACTGCTCCGCTTCTCCACGTAAGAAATACCCAAGGCCTCCAGGTCACGTATCAGGTGCTCATCATGCATCTGAATCCAGTTGGCCTGCGCTGGAGCCCTGCGACTGAGTGCATCTGCGACAACATTCCCCTTCCCGGGAGTATAGTGGATCTCGAAGGTGTAGTCCCCAAGGAACTCCATCCACCTCTGCTGCCACATATTCAGCCCCTTCTGCGTCAGAAGGTACTTCAGGCTCTTATGGTCCGTGAAGATGTCGATCTTCAAGCCATACACATAATGCCGCCAAAGCTTCAGGGCAAATATCACGGCCGCCAACTCCAAGTCGTGGACCGGATAGTTCCGCTCGCGCACCTTCAGCTGGCGAGAGCCGTACGCTATTACCTTGCCATGCTGCTGCAGAACACAGCCAAGGCCGCTCCCAGAAGCGTCGGTGTAGATCTCGTAGACTTCCGTGCCGCAAGGCAAACATAAGATCGGAGTCGTGGTAAGCCGCCTCTTCAACTCCTCGAAAGCCTGCGCACACGCGGGCGTCCAAATAAACTCTTGCATCTTCCGTGTCAGCGTCGTAAGAGGCAGCGCGATCCGTGAGAAGTTCTCCACGAAGCGCCTGTAATAGCCGGCCAGGCCGAGAAAGCTACGGACCTCCGCTACAGAAGAAAGAACAGGCCACTCCCTGATGGCCGCAACCTTCACCGGATCAACCGCCACACCCTCTCCACTAACCACATGGCCTAAGAACGCCACGGAAGGCAGCCAGAACTCGCACTTCGAGAACTTGGCATACAGCTGGTTCCTCCTCAGAACCTCCAAGACTACTCGCAGGTGATCACCGTGCTCCTCCTCGGACTGAGAGTAGACGAGTATGTCGTCAAGGAAGACGACCACAAACCGTTCGAGGTACTCTCGGAAAGTCCGGTGCATCAAGTCCATAAACACCGAAGGCGCATTAGACAGCCCAAACGGCATCACGGTGAACTCATATTGCCCGTACCTTGTACTGAAGGCAGTCTTCGGGATGTCGCACTCCCTGATCCGCACCTGATAATAGCCAGACTTCAAGTCTAGCTTCGAGTATACTGTCGAACCAACGAGCTGGTCGAACAAGTCGTCTATCCTCGGAAGAGGATACTTGTTCTTCTCGGTCAGCTTGTTCAGCTCCCGATAATCGATGCAAAGCCGCAGGCTGCCGTCCTTCTTTTTGACAAAGAGGACCGGTGCACTCCAAGGTGAGGAACTCGGACGCACGTAGCCCTGCTCAAGCAGCTCCTGCAACTGCAGCTTCAACTCCGCCAACTCCTTCGGAGCAATATGATACGGCGAGCGGGCCACAGGCTTAGCGCCTGGCACCAACTCAATCGTGAAATCTATCTCCCGCTGCGGTGGAGCACCGGGGAGATTGCTCGGGAACACATCGGGGAACTCTGAAACTACCGGAACATCCACTAGGCTGGGCCTCGGCGTAGAAGCCTCCACTAGAGCAAAGAATAACTCTGCTCCCTGACGCACTGCCTTGGACACCTGAAGAGCAGACATCATCATCTTGCTCGATCCACACATGCCCGCAAAGACCGTCTCACGATCGGCACACTGCCCAAACCTCACCTCCTTGGTGGTGCAATCGATACACGCACGCTGTTCCGACAGCCAGTCCATGCCGAAGATTACATCGAACTCAACCAGGGAGAGTAACGATGCTTTCAGGTCATACTCCTGACTTCCAACTAGAACTTTCACGCAGCAACTCCTCTCCACACGCATCGAATATCCATTCGGCAGTAGGACCTCCAGTCCATCTGCAGAAGCCATCGACGACGCACCAATACGTTGGACGAAGTCCAACGATAAGAAGGAGTGTGAAGCTCCAGTATCGAAAAGCGCTCTTGCAGGAATGCCTAAAATATTTACAAAGCCTACGCCGCCAAACAAGGTTAGCATGAACACTAAAACAGGTATATAAAACAGTAAGGACTGTATCTTAAATTATACCTGTCACGACATCCTTGGCTTTGATAGCCTCCTGCTGACCATGATTGAAGACTCTGTGCTGCGGGGGAGCCATACGGGAGGCAGTGGACTCAGCCGCCTTCCCCTTCTCAGAATAAGGTGGCCCAGTCTTCTTCTCTGACCTTAGAAGCCCACTGCGGCAATCCCGAGAGAAATGGTCAGGCTTGCCACAAGTAAAACAAATAAGAGGGCCACGTCCAGACGACGCGCCCGAAGCAGAGGGAGCCGGCCCAGATAATCGAGCCTTCTTCCAGCGATTCAACCTCCGCAACTTCGCCGCACTCGGCGCCTTGCCCTCCGGCACTGCCTCGACTACAGCCACCTTGCCCTTCTCCCTGAGCATGTCCTGCTCAAGCGCTTGGGCTGAACTAACGAGGGTCGTGAAACCCTGTGTCAACGGCCCTGTCAGAAGGTACCGCAACTCACTACGCAAGCCACCGTAGAACCTGTTCACCCCTCTCCCCTCATCATCGAAAGAACTTCCAGCATAACGCCCGAGGCGGGTGAACTCATACAGGTAGTCATCAACCAGTCTATCACCCTGCGTCAGAGCCAGAAACTGGTTCTCCATCGCGATCTGCTGCGACGGAGGCACATACCTTGCCAGGAAGATTCTCGAGAACTCTTCCAACGGCACATCAACCAGTCGCCTTCCTGCAAACTGGCGCCTCTCTACCTCATCCCACCACCGCCTGGCTTCCTTTTCCAACAAGAAAGTAGCGAAGGTCACTTTCTGCGCTTCATCCGACTGTGTCGCTGTCAGAATTCGCTCCATATGCGACAGCCAATCCTCGGCCTCAGATGGGGATTCAACCGCGGTAAACGGGGGAGGTTGAAATCCCAGGAAGTGCTTCAGCTGTTGCTCAGCAGCACGCCTCACGGGGACTTGCTCCACTCTTAGTTGCTCTGGGGCCACTTCCTGCACCGGCGGTTGACCTTGTCTTCCAGGCTGGCCATTCAACGCAGCTAGAACAGCTTCTGTAACTAGCCAAACCATCTCAGCAGACGGAGGTGTAGGAGCCTCAGCAGACCCGCTACTCTCAACCACGTCACGGGGACGCGACGATCCCGCTGCACTTCGAGTGCCCTACACGAGTGCAACACACAGTTAGGCGACAACACAGTCGCAACTAACAACAAAAGGAACACTCAGATTCCAAAATCATGCAATAATTGTTGGTTTGTTGTTGCATTTTATTCCTAAGTGGACATTTTTGAGTTTATTTTATGTCTCGATGGTAGCGCACACACGTGCTCACCACCCCTTAAAAGAATTCGTCCACGAATTCCTTAGAAGGATACGGAACCCTAGAAGCTGATACCAATTTGTAACACCCCCATCCGTTTGGGAGCATATAACAGAGGGTCCGGCCGGGGCCCCACGCCATATACTACAAAACAAACAGGAACGTCACTTAATTGAAATATCGAACGACGCTAAACAACGAACCTAACTCAGAGCATTCTATGCGGAAGCAAAAGAGAGAGACAAGCTATATAAACCACAAAACCCGAACCCGGGTATGTCCACTTCTATTAATAGGAATAAAATGTTTTACACAATAAAAGAGGCACGACGGCCTTACAATTTACCAACATCGGCGCGCAGGCCGGCCATACATAAAAAGCAAAAGAACATCAAAAGGCCTTCAAGGGCCGCAGCAGCACAAGGGCTTCAGCCCGCTAAGAGCCCGCTATGTTCCCGCTCGGTCCAGCACCTGTACAACAAGCCCACCAAAAACGATGGCAAAACAGGGCAACGGTCAGCTAAAGCTGACCAAATTATAACGACCCCACCCCTTCGAGGGGGTGGCAGTTTCCCGTCCCTGTAAGAGCATCACAACATATATATATAACAGAATGAAGCGACTAGCAAAGCCCACAACAGTTCATACATATGCAACAATCACAAACGTTGGAATGGCCTCCACGTTTCGTGCTCTCAGGCACTCTTTGGTGTACTCCGCCTTCCACCACCATCCACTCTTGATGGCTTCTGCCCTTCGAGGCTAAAGTCGGTGGCCCGAATACCAGGGCTCCCCCGTACTTTAATTGTGAACATCCCGTAGTCCGAAGACTCTTTCCCATTGCTTCCCGACATGCTGTACGAGACTCACTAATCAGGTGCTGCAATGGTGCGGTTTCAGGTTCGCCAAATGCCCGTTGTTCACAGCTCTCGTTGTACAACACGAAGAGCGGGTATGGCGTCCCCTCAGCCCAGGTATTCTCAATTAGCCGGCTCTACGGGCCGCTAAGTCATCCACCAGGACACCCTCACAGGTCGGGCACACAGGCCTCAGGTCCTCTTAACAGGTGGGCACGACAACATCACCAGAACCAAGTCTGGGAGCTATCGCCTGGCGATATCCAATATCGCCAGCGACAGTGAACAGAACTCCATTTTGGCTTCTAGCTGTGTGTGCTTCCCGGGGCACACCCCCAGGCATTGCTGCACATGCAGTAGCACTCCCACTGCCTCAGAACGCACAAAATCACCAGAACCAAGTCTGGGAGCTGTCGCCTAGCGATAGTCAATATCGCCAGCGACAGTGAACAGAACTCCTTTTCTGCTTCTAACTTCGGGTGCTTCACGGGGCACACCCCCAGGCGTTGCTGCGCATGCAGTAGCACTCTCTAGTCCTACGAAGCAGGATATCAACACGGAGTTTTCCCCTGGCACGCACAATATCAAAAAGCATCACCAATCCGGACGAACCGTCTCGGATGGGCTTCACACAGCGCGCCTACGTCCATTTCACGCATGGACTCTACATGTATGCAAGATTTGACGGGGATAACACAAATCGACCCGTCGGAGGCCACGACCTCACCCTTTTGGGTAGGGGCCTCAACGATGCATGGAACGGACTAGAACATGTCCAAATGAGGGTAAAGAGGATCGTTACCCTTAAACGCCGCTTCGAAGCCATGGCTTGGTTTTTGGCACGGTTGGAAAGGAGCGTCTTGCCCTCCTCTACGCGTAGCCACCAACGTTGAGGGAATCAGAGTAGTGTAGCTCCACCAAAGATGAGCTCTAGGGTTGGGAAACCCTATTCATCTCCTTCTCCAAAGCTCTCCCTCTCTCTTAATTAAAACCCTTAGTGAAAATGGGTTTCAAGTGGTTTTCGGCCACCTTATGCCAGCCACCGAGCCTCTCTGTCCAAAACAAGGCCCCAAAGTCAATGTGCCATCAATGCCCATGATTTCGGCCGCCAAGTACAATTTGGAGCTATCGCCCGGCGATAGCCGCTGTCGCCTGGCGACAGCGGTAAAGAACGACTTCGACCAGTCAACGCCACCGCTGCGAACAGTGCATGACACGTGTCACGGTGTCGCCAGCGTTAGACTTGCCGCCGCGCGATAGCCTCTCGACAGAGGCATTCACGCCAGACCGCTGTCGCCGGGCGATAGCCGATATCGCCAGCGACAGCGCTGGATTCCAGAAATCCAACTTTCTGAAATGGGGTCTTACATCAATAGTTCGAGATACCAAGATAAAGTCGGCCAGCAGGCATAGTGGAAGAGTTCGTCAGGCGTAGGAGCAGAAGAAAGCCTAGGCGAGTAGGGGTACACTCGTGCGAGTAGCCCGGATACTCGCCAAAAGGTGGGCGACCATAGGTGATACTCGCCCATTTGCTCGGGGAGATCGCCTCAATGTCGCTAGTCGCCGGGCAGGGGCTGGGCTATAAAACCCCCCTACCCCTTGGTTTTCCTATAAATAGGACCCCAGGGGTACTTGGATTGGCACCTGGACTTGAGCTCTCGAAACCCTGCTCTTGCATTCTGGAACCTGTCACACTTGACATCTACTCTCGGTACTAGCCAAGTCGGTGCCTTCCTTGTACCCTGCTCGGCCATTTTTGGTCTTGGAGGGGAAGTCTCTGCGGAGCTTCTGGGTACGTGGTGGGACCTCCCTGCCGCAGCACCTGGGGTCCAGTTTGTTGCTCTTCTAGCTTCTTCGTAGTTGCCAGCCAAGTCATCTCGTTGGACTGCTGGGCGAGTAGCCTCCGGCTGCATCGGTCCGAATCTTGAGGTCAGAATTTTCCTGGCGTCAACAGTCATTATCATAGAATGTATGTTCAGCAAGACAGGCTACGACCGTTACCCAAGAAAATGAACTAGTTTTGAGCATAAAATGCATGAATTTTTTTACGTGAGGTCGAGCGTTCACGAATGACGGTTCATGACCACCGCCACCACCACCGCCACCACCACCGCCACCACCGCGCGCCAAACAAAGTCTTAATCTCACGGCTCAAAACCTCCAAGAATATAGGGATTGTGATGCTTGTTCTTCAATTATTTCAGCATTTAACGTAGGCGCTAGAAAAAGAGCGGTTGAAAACGTGATCGGGCATGCATGAATAATCAGAACTCACGTGACCAGCTTTTTGGTGTCACTGCATGCATGTTCCCATCTTTAATTGGTGGCCATCGTGTTTGGCTATAACTGTGAACGCATAAACTGCCCGCTGAAAAAATTATAAAGCATTCTTACTATTTATATTCTAGAATAATATATTATGTGAAATCAAATTTATTCTTCAAGTCAATTATATTCCCCCATACATATCTAACTACATTCTTTAGGCTAGTTAGAATTGTGGGAAACATTTATTTTTCCCTTCGAACCTACAAAAATTTGAGATTTTTCATCAAAAATTGATCTCAAAATTATGCTTTTAAGTTTCCGCTTTAATTTGGCGGGTATGTCTACACAAATAGCTCAACTTGTCAACTAGATATGCTCATCCAAAAAGATTAAGGGTTGGTTTGGCATGGTGGCGGCAGTCGTGAATGCGGTATTTGTTAGGAATGGTGCTCGAAGCATCCGCGTGAGTGTCTAGTTTGGAACACTCTACTCGTTGTCACTAGCAGGATATTTATAAGCAAATCATAAATCCCCGACGGGTACGTGGATCCCTAATGGATCCTAACCAACCACGAAGTATCTGTTAACCCGATAATTAAATATACCTCAACAATCTCCTCATATATTGTAAATATCGGGGTCACATCACAGATTACTTAAACAAGAGTTAATAAATGACAAAACATGAGTTTTCCAGAAACATAAATATGAGTTTTAGAATACAGAATATCTAAACTCAAACACATGGCTCCAAACAAAACACAGTAAGTAAAGCTGAAAAAAACTCAAAGGATAATTGGTCAATGATCTATGCAAACAACAGATCATCGTCATCCGGGTTGAAATCAACTTTCTCTCCTCCAGTCTCCATGTGATCTGCAAACAGACACAATAAGAATGTCATGAGACAAATCTCTATGAATTCTAACATTTGCTAATAAAAAATAAAGTGATTAGTTCTAGCAGTAAAAGAACATAATACTCTAACCAGGAAGAAAGAATCACATATCAACATCTCTATCCAATTTACACAAAATTAAACAATTGATTTCATAGAATCAAACCATGTTCTTTCGATTATTAAGATTATTACTAGACGTTTCACAATTATGCTATACCATCAAGTTTGGAATGATACAACAAGGTGTGACCAATATATCATCAAGTTTGAAATGATATAAGTAATGATCATAATATCAGGACGCAGATCAGCAACTTCAGTATTCCTTTTTGGAATGATACCCAAATCAGCCTTTGAATAAAAAAATAATTGCGTAAGTCATCAAGTTTGGAATGACTGACAACTATTCATCTCTGGCTTTCATCAGGTAGCATCTGAAATACTTTCGTGTGCTCACTCTAGATGCTTGAATGTAGGCAGACTATGATTCTAAGAGTTAAAACATAAGCAGGGTATTAAGTTATACTAAATGAACCTTAATCTCATCTCCCCTGATGTTTTATTTGTTAGAACATTACATAGACCTTGGTAGAGACATCTGCTGCATTATCTTTCGATCTCACGTCCAATAGGGAGATTATCCCCTGACTGGTGAGATGGGTCAACCAGGCCAGTTTCATCCTTAGTTGTCTTCGCTTTCCATTGAACAACGTATTTGTTGCAATGGTCTTTGTGACTTGATTGTCACAATATAGCGAAATATAGTGCATTTTCAGACTCGTCATTGGAATGTCTATGATCAGATCTCTTATCCACTCTGTTTCTTCTCCTGCTGAAGCGAGAGCATAGAGTTTTGATTCCATAGAGGATATAGTGCAATGCACGACTGCCTCTTTGACTTCCAAGCTACTGTTGCTCCTCTTAGGGTGAACACAAAACCTCTAGTGGATCTACTATCAACAATTTCTAAACACCGGGAGGCGTCAGAATACCCCTCAAGCATAGGAGGATGACCACTGTAACATAAAGCATACTTCTCAGTGTACTTTAAGTATCGCATTGGCCTTTTTAAGGCATCCCAGTGGTCCTTCCCAGGGTTACTTGTAAATCTACCTAACATGCCGACTGTAAAGGCTATGTCAGGTCTAGTGCAGGTTGTAGCATACATGAGACTACCTATGAGTTTGGAGTATTCCAATTGTCTAATAGATGAACCTTCATTCGGTTTCAGTCTATTGTTATAATCGTATGGAGTCTCACTACCTTTGCTATTAACGTAACCTCACTTTTCAAGTAGATTTCTAATATAGTGACTCTGGCTTAGGGTAATACCCTTTTCAGTAAAGTTCACTTCCATTCCTAGGATAGTTTTCACCACACCTAAGTCAGTCATGCTAAATTGCGTCGTCAAGGCAGCTTTCACGTCTTTCACCTCAAACTGATCAATGCCCAGAATTATCATGTCATCAACATGCAAGCATATAATTGCAACTTTATTTGAACTTGTTCGAACGTACAAACATTTATCTGAAAAGCTGGATTTAAAACTCATGGCTTTAACATAATTGTCAAATTTTTCGTGCCACAATTTGGGTGCTTGCTTCAATCCGTAAAGTGACTTAATCAACTTACAGACCTTATTCTCTAGACCTTCTACGACAAATCCTTCAGGTTGGTGCATGTAGATCTCTTCGGTCAGATCTCCATTAAGAAATGCAGTCTTGACATCCATCTGATGGACTATAAAAAGTTCAATAGATGATATCGCGAGAAGTATCCTAATTATCGCATAGTGACAAACAGGTGAGTATATATCAAAGTAGTCTATTCTACTCACTTGAGTGAAGCCTTTTGCAACTAGACGTGCTTTGTATTTGACAATACTCCCATCAGGATTAAGCTTCTTCTTCAAAACCCATTTGTTTTCAATGGTCTTAGCCCCTTGGGCAAATCAACCAGTGTCCACGTGTTGTTATGCATGAGAGAGTTTAACTCTTTATCTATGACTTCTTTCCATAATAGAGAGTCTCAAGATCACATCGGTTCCTTATATGTGGATGGATCAGCTTCAACTTGGTAAGTCATAAAGTCTGTACCGAAGCTTTTAGGCATTTTCTCTCTACTAGATAGCCTTCTGGTATCTAAACCACTCGTGTCTATAGGCTCAGTGTCAAAGTAACGTTGGCTTGGCTCAGCTGGAGGCTCAAGACTAGTGGCGGACAGACCTGAAAGCGCCAGGTTCTTATCCTTAAGGAACTGATCCTCAAAGAAGACAACGTCTCTAGATTCTATTATAGAGTTCGTTGAGAGATCTAGAAATCTGTCTGCAGCACTATCCTCTGCACTTTCTAAATAGACACATGTATTTGTTCTAGGTCCAATCTTAGCCCTTCTAAGGTCAGGTATCCTAACAATATTAGCGATACAGCCCCATGTCTTAAGATTATCAAATCTAAGATGTCTCTTAAACCAAAGCTCATATGGTGTCTTAGTCAACTTGGCATGAGGAACTTTATTAAGAATGTGATTTGACGTGAGGGCAGCTTCACCCCAGTATGTTGCAGGCATGCCATCAGTCAACAACATAGAATTCAACATCTCTGTTATAGTTCTATTTTTCCTTTCAGCGATATCGTTGGATTGGGGGGGATAAGGGGCAGTCGTTTCAGGGATGATGCCTTTGCTGGCAAGGAAATCTCTGAACTCCCCGGAGACGTATTCTCCTCCTCTATCACTCCTTAGCCATTTGATTTTCAAGTCAAGTTGATTCTCAACCCTAGTTTTGAATATACAGAATTTTTCAAAAGCTTCATCTTTGGTCTTAAGTAGATAAATGTGACTGAATCTAGAGTAGTCGTCGATAAAAGTTATCAGATACTTCCGACCTCCACGTGTGACAAAACTTTTGTAGTCACATATGTCGGAGTGTATTAACTCTAGCAATTGTGTGCTCCTAGAAACCTGACTAAATGTGTTCTAGTTATCTTAGTTTGAGCACAAATTTCACATTTGTCGAATCTGGTTTTTGTGTCTAAGGGGATGTCGTGAGTTCTAGCTAGCAGGAGTAGTTTTCTATAATTAACGTGTGAGGACCCTGACCACAGCCTAGCGCACCAGTGCTGCCTTTCGTCCCAGGCCCCCACATGGGCCGCAGCCCATGCCACCCCAACCCCTCTCTGTGCCCCTTTGGCCACGGCGGGTAGTTGGAGACCGCAACCTCCCTTTGACGAGAAGTGATCCAGTTAAGCATCTCTGCGTGGACTTCCCAGGAGGTCACCCATCCCAGAATTGCTCCCATCTGAGCACGCTTAACTATAGAGTTCTTTCACTTCTCATCACCATTTGAGCTCTTTTTATGTGAGAACCCTGACCACAGCCTGGCGCACCAGCGCTGCCTTTCGTCCCAGGCCCCCACATGGGCCGCAGCCCATGCCACCCCAACCCCTCTCCGCGCCCCTTCGGCCACGGCGGGTTGTTGGAGACCGCAACAACCCTTTGATGAGAAGTGATCCAGTTAAGCGCCTATACGTGGAATTCCCAGGAGGTCACCCATCCCAGAATTGCTCCTGTCCGAGCACGCTTAACTATAGAGTTCTTTCACTTCTCATCAACAGATCACGTCTAAGCACGCTTAACTATAGGGTCCTCACATAAAAATTGCACTTTTTTATGTGAGGACGCTGACCACAGCCTGGCGTACCAGCGCTGTCTTTCGTCCCAGGCCCTCACATGGGCCACAACCCATGCCACCCCAACCCCTCTCCGCGCCCCTTCGGCCACGGCGGGTTGTTGGAGACCGCAGCCTCCCTTTGACGAGAAGTGATCCAGTTAAGCGCCTCTACGTGGACTTCCCAGGATTTCCTGGGATTTCGACCTCCCCCGTTTACCGGGGTAGAATCCCCTGCTGAGGCCGAGGACTGGCTGTCGCATATGGAGCGAATTCTGACAGCGACACAGTCGGATGAAGCGCAGAAAGTGACCTACGCTACTTTCTTGTTGGAAAAGGAAGCCAGGCGGTGGTGGGATGAGGTAGAGAGGCGCCAGTTTGCGGGAAGGCGACTGGTTGATTTGCCGTTGGAAGAGTTCTCGAGAATCTTCCTGGCAAGGTATGTGCCTCCGTCGCAGCAGATCGCGATGGAGAACCAGTTTCTGGCTCTGATGCGGGGTGATAGACTGGTTGATGACTACCTGTATGAGTTCACCCGCCTCGGGCGTTACGCTGGAACTTCTTTCGATGACGAGGGGAGAAGGGTGAACAGGTTCTACGGTGGCTTGCGTAGTGAGTTGCGGTACCTTCTGACAGGGCCGTTGACGCAGGGTTTCACGACCCTCGTTAGTTCAGCCCGAGCACTTGAGCAGGACATGCTCAGGGAGATGGGAAAGGTGGCTGTGGTCGAGGCAGTGCCGGAGGGCAAGGCGCCGAGTGCGGCGAAGTTGCGGAGGTTGAATCGCTGGAAGAAGGCTCGATTATCTGGGTCGGCTCCCTCTGCTTCGGGTGCGTCGTCTGGACGTGGCCCTCTTATTTGTTTTACTTGTAGCAAGCCTGGCCATTTCTCTCGGGATTGCCGCAGTGGGCTTCCAAGGTCAGAGAAGAAGACTGGGCCACCTTATTCTGAGAAGGGGAAGGCGGCTGAGTCCACTGCCTCCTGTATGGCTCCCCCGCAGCCCAGAGTCTTCAATCTTGGTCAGCAGGAGGCTATCAAAGTCAAGGACGTCGTGACAGGTATAATTTAAGATACAGTCCTTACTGTTTTATATACCTGTTTTAGTGTTCATGCTAACCTTGTTTGGCGGCGTAGGCTTTGTAAATATTTTAGGCGTTCCTACAAGAGCGCTTTTCGATACTGGAGCTTCGCACTCCTTCTTATCGTCAGACTTCGTCCAATGTATTGGTGCGCCGTCGATTGCTTCTGCAGATGGACTGGGGGTCCTGCTGCCGAATGGATATTCGATGCGTGTGGAGAGGAGTTGCTGCGTAAAAGTTCTAGTTGGAAGTCAGGAGTATGACCTGAAAGCATCGTTACTCCCCCTGGTTGAGTTCGATGTAATCTTCGACATGGACTGGCTGTCGGAACAACGTGCGTGTATCGATTGCACCACCAAGGAGGTGAGGTTTGGGCAGAGTGCCGATCGTGAGACGGTCTTTGCGTGCATGCGTGGATCGAGCAAGATGCTGATGTCTGCTCTTCAGGTGTCCAAGGCAGTGCGTCAGGGAGCAGAGTTATTCTTTGCTCTAGTGGAGGATTCTACGCCGAGGCCCAGCCTAGTGGATGTTCCAGTAGTTTCAGAGTTCCCCGATGTGTTCCCGAGCGATCTCCCTGGTGTTCCACCGCAGCGGGAGATAGATTTCATGATTGAGTTGGTGCCAGGCGCTAAGCCTGTGGCCCGCTCGCCGTATCGTATGGATCCGAAGGAGTTGGCGGAGTTGAAGCTGCAGTTGCAGGAGCTGCTTGAGCAGGGCTACGTGCGTCCGAGTTCCTCACCTTGGAGTGCACCGGTCCTCTTTGTCAAAAAGAAGGATGGCAGCCTGCGGCTTTGCATCGATTATCGGGAGCTGAACAAGCTGACCGAGAAGAACAAATATCCTCTTCCGAGGATAGACGACTTGTTCGACCAGCTCGTTGGTTCGACAGTATACTCGAAGCTGGACTTGAAGTCCGGCTATTATCAGGTGCGGATCAGGGAGTGCGACATCCCGAAGACTGCCTTCAGTACAAGGTACGGGCAGTATGAGTTCACCGTGATGCCGTTTGGGCTGTCTAATGCGCCTTCGGTGTTTATGGACTTGATGCACCAGACTTTCCGAGAGTACCTCGAACGGTTTGTGGTCGTCTTCCTTGACGACATACTGGTCTACTCTCAGTCCGAGGAGGAGCACGGTGATCACCTGCGAGTAGTCTTGGAGGTTCTGAGGAGGAACTAGCTGTATGCCAAGTTCTCGAAGTGCGAGTTCTGGCTGCCTTTCGTGGCGTTCTTAGGCCATGTGGTTAGTGGAGAGGGTGCAGCAGTTGATCCGGTGAAGGTTGCGGCCATCAGGGAGTGGCCTGTTCTTTCTTCTGTAGCGGAGGTCCGTAGCTTTCTCAGGCTGGCCGGCTATTACAGGCGCTTCGTGGAGAACTTCTCACGGATCGCGCTGCCTCTTACGATGCTGACACGGAAGATGCATGAGTTTATTTGGACGCCCGCGTGTGCGCAGGCTTTCGAGGAGTTGAAGCGGCGGCTTACCACGGCTCCGATCTTATGTTTGCCTTGCGGCACGGAAGGCTACGAGATCTACACCGACACTTCTGGGAGCGGCCTTGGCTGTGTTCTGCAGCAGCATGGCAAGGTAATAGCATACGGCTCTCGCCAGCTGAAGGTGCACGAGCGGAACTATCCGGTCCACGACTTGGAGTTGGCGGCCGTGATATTTGCCCTGAAGCTTTGGCGGCATTATGTGTATGGCTTGAAGATCGACATCTTCACGGACCATAAGAGCCTGAAGTACCTTCTTACGCAGAAGGGGCTGAATATGCGGCAGCAGAGGTGGATGGAGTTCCTTGGGGACTACACCTTCGAGATCCACTATACTCCCGGGAAGGGGAATGTTGCCGCAGATGCGCTCAGTCGCAGGGCTCTTGCGCAGGCCAACTGGATTCAGATGCATGATGAGCACCTGATACGTGACCTGGAGGCTTTGGGTATTTCTTGCGTGGAGAAGCGGAGCAGTGCCGGTGTAACATCCCGACTTTTATTGGGCCACTAGACCCTAGTGAGCCCAATAAAAGTAGGCCCGAGCAGTAGAAAACAACCATTTTAGGTGTCGTAGCGCGTCACTACCTCATTGTTATGAATAGTGACCATACGAACCCCGATTGGACTTCCGTCAGTTCCGTTAGACTCGTATGGACAATACGAGCGCAACAGAATTCGTTGCACTTCGATCCGAGGTCGTTTGGAGAAAACGACCATTTCGGGTGTCATAGCGCGTCACTACCTCATTGTTATGAATAGTGACCATACGAACCCCGATTGGACTTCCGTCAGTTCCGTTAGACTCGTATGGACAATACGAGCGCAATGGAATTCGTTGCACTTCGATCCGAGGTCGTTTGGAGAAAACAACCATTTCGGGTGTCGTAGCGCGTCACTACCTCATTGTTATGAATAGTGACCATACGAACCCCGAGTGGACTTCCGTCAGTTCCGTTAGACTCGTATGGACAATACGAGCGCAACGGAATTCGTTGCACTTCGATCCGAGGTCGTTTGGAGAAAACGACCATTTCGGGTGTCGTAGCACGTCACTACCTCATTGTTATGAATAGTGACCATACGAACCCCGAGTGGACTTCCGTCAGTTCCGTTAGACTCGCATGGACAATACGAGCGCAACGGAATTCGTTGCACTTCGATCCGAGGTCATTTGGAGAAAACGACCATTTCGGGTGTCGTAGCGCGTCACTACCTCATTGTTATGAATAGTGACCATACGAACCCCGATTGGACTTCCGTCAGTTCCGTTAGACTCGTATGGACAATACGAGCGCAACGGAATTCGTTGCACTTCGATCCGAGGTCGTTTTGAGAAAATGACCATTTCAGGTGTCGTAGCGCGCCACTACCTTATTATTATGAACAGTGACTGTGCGAGCCCCGAATTAACTTCTGTCAGTTCAGGAAAACTCGTGCGAACAATACGAGCGCAACGGAATTAGTTGGGCCTCGATTCAAGGTCGTATGGAGAGTATGCCATTTTACAACTATGCAGATCGCCTCAGTGCAACGCACGAGATATAAAGCATACAAACTCGGCATCGGCCCCGGCAACTCTTGTTGGACCCCGGGGACCAAGGAGGACCCCGCCCTAAGTTGACTCGGTCAACACCCCCCCCCCCCCGCCCCCCCCCCCCCGCCCCCCCCCCCCTCCCCGGCTTGAAATTTATTGGGAAATGAAAAGGAAATGGGGGGGAAGGAGAGAGAAAGCCCCCCCCCCCCCCAAAAAAAAAAGGGGCTGCCCATGAATAGGCAGCCCCTATTTGGGCAAAGGGGGCAAGAGAGAGAGAAGGGAGGGGAGGGGGAGAAAATATCTCCCCCTCGCCTCCCTTATCCCCACGTGGGGGATAAGGAGGAGAGCTCCCCCTTCCTATAAAAGGAAGGGGCGGCCCCTCTCAAACCCCCCACCCCACTCCCTCTCAGCCTCACCCTGCCGACCAGCCCAGCCCTCCTCCTCCTCCACCTTGTCGGAGCAAGCCAACCCCAAGCCGTCACCTCCTCCTCCTTCCTCATGGCCGGCCACCGCCCCTGCACCTCTCGAGCCCCACCTCACCTCCAGGTAGAACTCTCCCCCTCCCCCTTCCCATCTCCCGGAGGAGGCCACCCTCTCCCCGTCGCCGGAGCGCCGCCGGCCGCCGCCCCGAGCCTTGCAAGGCTCGGGGAGGAGGCTGGCCATGAGAGCCCTTTCCCCCAGCGCCGGTGGTGGCGCTGGGGGAGGTAGGCCCCCTCCCAGGGGCCTCGACGCCGGCGCAGGAAGGCGGTCGGGCCGCCGGAGGACGCAGCCCCGGCGGCACCCGTGGACTCCCCCTCTTCGTTTTCCTGTAAGGGTTGAAACCCCTCCCCCGGCGGCGGCCGGCGGCGCCAGGCCTCCGAACCCCCGCCGGAGGTCTGCCCCCTCCCCGGCGCCCCGACCAGGGGCGGCAGGGAGGTCCCTCCCCGGGGAGACGGCGGCGCGGCCAGCTGCATGGCCCATGCAGGCTGCGCCGCGCCTCCCCCTCCCCTCCTGCTCAAGTTCCCGGCGGGGTGCGGCGGCGCCAGGCCGCCGGACCACCACCGGAGTGGCCGCCGACCTCCGGCGCACCGACTGAGGGCGGCACCGTCGCCCTATCAGCGGAGGCGGCGGCGCAGCGGGCCTGCATGGCCCATGCAAGCCGCGCCCCCGCCTCCCGCCTGCTTCCTCGCTCTCCCCCGGCGGTGGCCGGCGGCACCAGGCCGCCGAACCACCACCGGAGGAGTCGTCGGCCCCCGGCGCACCGACCGGGGGCGGCGCCGGCCTCTGCCGGCCGCTGCCCGGTGGCGGCAGCGGCTGCCACCCGGGATTAATCGGGGGCCGCACGATCTCCCCCGGAAGATCAAGCGGCCCCCGAAACCTCGTTTCCCGCCTCCCGCCTCCACTTGTGTGCCCCCACAGCGGATCCGCCACAGATCCGCTGTGGGAGCCGCGGGATGGCACAGGGTGCAACACCCCTGCGCCCCCTCCCTTTCCCTAATCGCACCCCAATTCCCCCCCCCCCCCCCTTCCTTTTCCTAACCGCACCCCAATCTCCCTTCCCCTTCCCCATTTTTTGAGAAAAAATGGGGCAGATTGGGGAAAAGTTTTCTAAATGAAAAATGTGCCCCACCCTAAGGGGCACCTACTGTAATTTTTTGGGATTTTTAGGAGAAGTTTTACTATTTTTAAAACCCTTTATAGAGTTTATTTTGAGAAAATAAACGTCCAAATAAGTTCGCAAAAATCACCAAAAATTAAGGGCTCTAATTAAAGGTGTTTTACAACCACTATTAAAATTGGGAGGTGTGGTTTCTTATTTTGGTCCTCCAAAAGCTTTTACAAGCGAAAATAAACGCCCAAAAAGAGCGAAATTCATCGAAATGAATCGGCGTCCCCTCGACGCATATTTTTAAATGCCTATTAAAAATTATGCGTATCTATCCAAGGAATCGACTAAGCTCGGAATATCGACGCAAAAATCGGAACGAAATCGCGGTGCGGCGCCGAAATTTAATCTCGCCGCGACAATAATAAAAGAACAGAGTCGACGATTGAAGCCTCCTCTTATGGAGTGATTGGACTACTGACCCTTTCTTTTATGCTTTTACTGCCTTCCGTACTTTCCGTTAAATCCAGTCTCGCACTGGTCCCCCGCATTTATGTTCTGTACTTTCCGTTAAATCCAGTCTCGCACTGGTCCCCCGCATTTACGTTCTGTACTTTCCTTTAAATCCAGTCTCGCACTGGTCCCCCGCTCTTACTTTCTGTACTTTCATTTAAATCCAGTCTCGCACTGGTCCTGTCATTATGGCCTCTGCTTTCGGCCTACTTTTCTGTCATTATGGCCTCTGCTTTCGGCCTACTTTTCTGTCATTATGGCCTCTGCTTTCGGCCTACCTTTCTGTCATTATGGCATCTGCTTTCGGCCTACTTTTCTGCTTAATATGGCCTTTGCTTTCGGCCTACTTTTCTGATTATTACCATGACCTCTGCTTTCGGCCTACTTTTCTGCTTAACATGGCCTTTGCCTTCGGCCTAATTTCCTTCTTGATATTATGGCCTCTGCTTTCGGCCTAATTTGTTGCTATACTTATTCGTATTGGGGTACTAACTGCAGCCCTGCACAGGCAAGCGGTGCTTATCCTCCCTCCTGCGAGGCCTTAGTTGGGGAAAAACTCGGAGTTGAGTTCCTCCTCCCAGGTTAGCCCCAAGCAAGGAGCCCTCATACCGCTAATCCTCCCGGTCAGAGGTCGTGTGACCGGTCGAGTAAAATTGCCACGTAACTTATGTGCTTGTCTTTATATAGAGCGGGAGAAGATTGTTTGGGAGTGGCGGGTTGGTCACGCTCGCAGACCATTCGTACCGGTGCGGGTGGGTTGACAACTCATGGCGATAGGGAGATGTGCACAGCGGGTTATCACTCTCCGAGCCTGCAGTTTTGCCTCCACTGGTCGGCCTACAAATCGGCTCGCCGGATGTCGCTCACATCCAGTTGGTACACCAAGTTGTACAGGAGGGCCTGAATGATACGGTACGACTACATTCAGAAGTGGCAGGACTGGCCACTGTCACCGACGGCCACATCGGTGAGGCCCGCGGGGTTAGCTCCCCTGCTTGAAATAAAGCGGTCTAAACTGTGTCGACACAGGGTCTTTTGTGTGCGTACAGGTTTGAATACCTGGGTGTGCGTGTCTGCGCGTTATAGTGTTGTGTATTTACTATACGGCGCGATTACGAGCTTTAGGGTGGGAAGCCCTATATATATATACGGAGAGATATATGTTTACCTGCTACTAACCCTCTACCTTGCTTCGGCTATTTCATTTCTGTTCTTTAGCCGCCCCCTGGATATGGATCCGGGGAGGGGATGTATTTTCTACTTAGCTCTGTGACTAACGATTATTTCTTATAACCAATCACAGGAGATGGGACAGCAAGGAGCCCCCGCACCGCAGGATGAGTTACGAGCCTTGGAGATGGCCCGTTCGATTACCCCAGCCTCGCCCCCTATCTTCAGAGACGTGAGTTCGAGAGTATAAGGACTAGCCTAGGGCTCCCTTTTGTTTTAGACTATGTAGCCTTCGAGGCAGTATTTTGTAAAACGATAGGCCCCGGCCATATTTAAATATGTAATATAATCAGCATGCTTAGCTTTTCCTATATTCGATTGCTTCCGCTGTGCGTTCTGATGTGTTGTGATGATTCTTGTGCCTGACAAAGAGACCGCTCAGCGCTTGAGAGGGTGGGACGTTGCCACCCGGAAAGCGCTGGGTTGTCTTCTTTGGGCAGTAAGATCCCCCCTCCCTAAACCCGGTTCAGTCTGGGGAGGGGGGGGGGGGGTCTTACAAATGGATCAGAGCCACCACAATCCGACCACATGGGCAGTCTTTCGATCCTCCCTTCCCCGGTTCCATTTCTTGGTTCGGGACGAACCATGCAGCGGAAGCCTGGTGGACCCTTTAGGTTTAAGGTTAAGGATTCGAGACTGCACGGTAGTACACCCACACGCTTTCCGCTTCCTTTTCTTTCAGTCCTGCAAAATTCCCTTATTTTTGCAAGTTTTGATGCCCGTTTGTTACTTCTCCAGATACCGGAGTCAAGTAACGAAAGGTCCTCCTCTTGGGAACAGTACCACCCTACCACTCCACCACCAGCCCCGGCCGCTCCAGCCGCAGTTCCGTTCGGAGAGACAGAGCTCGGGCAGACCCTAGTAGCCCTGTTAGCCGCCTTCCAGACAGCCACCTTACGGCCACCACAGCAGGCCACCGTACCCACCGATCTGCTGATGACATTCCGGGGGCTAAGGCCCCCCACCTTCCGAGGTACCGAGTCAGCCATCCAGGCCGAGGAGTGGGTGGAGAGGGTAGAGGAGCTTCTAGTAGGGATGATGTGCCCCGCAGTAGCCACAGTGTCCCTGGTGGTGACCATGCTGGAGGGCTATGCCCGGGACTGGTGGAGGGCCGCTAGCCGCTCTACCTTCAGAGGACGACCACTCAGCACAATCTTCTGGGGGGAGTTCTCAGAGGCCTTCTTAGAGAATTTCATTTCGGATGCAGACCGGATGGCGCTCCAGGAACGGTTCCTGCAGATCAGGCAGGGAGATAGGACGGTTCCAGACTACCAGAGAGAGTTTATTCACCTGGCCCACTTCGCCGGGACCTTAGCAGGTACGTATAAGGACAGGGCGGCCAGATTTTACCGGGGATTACGAGACGACCTCCGTCAGGCCCTAATCATGATTTCCCAGGCATCCTTCCACACGATCGCCTCACATGCCACCGCTCTAGAGATGGACCAGCGGATGGTAGCTCAGCAGCGGAGGGGACACGTAGGTGTTCCCCGGACTCAGGGCCGAGAGAGAGGAGTAGGTCCTCGCAGGCAGTGCCAAGACGGGAGACAGCGTCAGCATCACCATCCCCGACCAGCACCCCAGCCCCGACCAGCACCCCCAGCCCCAGCACCTCAGGTCGTCCCAGCCGCACGACGAGATGTTCCCTTCGCAGGGAACTGCTACCTATGCCAGCAGCCTGGGCATATACGAGCCTTCTGCCCTCAGGCTACCGGGAGACCCGGTTTAGGATCAGTACAGAGAGCGGTGGAGAGAGGACGAGGTGGACGCAGAGGACGTCCCGCAGGCAGGAGGGAGCCGGCTAGGCAGGGCAGAGCAGCACCGCTCGAGGCATACGCGTTGGATCTTCAGCACGGTCCTGCTCCTGACGTAGTGATAGGTATCTACTTCCGGTAGTACGATATCCTAGGAGATGTTATAGCTTTATATATTAGGACTTTTGTATATGTCATCCCTACTCCTGTATATCTGTGAAAAGCTTATGATCATGATATATATATGTTATCAGGTTTACTTTTGGTAGAAGGTCATCCCGCTAAAATACTGTTCGATACCGGCGCCACACATTCTTTCGTTGCACAAAACTTCATCGCTGACAAGGAGAACACGGTGCGACTGTCCGGGATGTCAATCCGAATACGACTCCCGGATGGATCAGATATGACTTCCACCGAAAAATGTTCCTTCCAGGCAATGCTAGGAGGCATAGAATTCGAAGTCAACGCAACCGTTTTGGCAATAACCGGATTCGACATCATTCTGGGGATGGATTG
This sequence comes from Dactylorhiza incarnata, assembly GCA_033032865.1. Classification (NCBI taxonomy): domain Eukaryota; kingdom Viridiplantae; phylum Streptophyta; class Magnoliopsida; order Asparagales; family Orchidaceae; genus Dactylorhiza; species Dactylorhiza incarnata. The sequence continues at coordinate 259,220 of JAWHQI010000340.1, read as the reverse complement.
GTTGGCCGAGCATAGCGCCCAAATCAATTGTTCAACTCGAGAAATCCGCCTCCAGAATCCGAATGGGCAATTTATCACGCTAGCAGGTATACCCTCTGTCACCCGCATTATCTTAACATCTGCACAAACCGTCAAGGCAGTTCGATGGAAAGACGAGGTGTACCTAATCTACTTTGAGATGGAAGACACGACACAAGTACTCGCTAAAGTGCCTGTAATCAGGGACTTCCCGGATATCTTCCCAGAGTCCCTTCCCGGGTTACCCCCGCAACGGGAAGTGGACTTCCAAATCGAACTTACTCAAGGAGCCCGACCAGTATCCCGAGCACCGTACCGGATGGCCCCGAGGGAACTGGCCGAGCTTAAGATTCAACTACAAGAGTTAGTCGACGCAGGATTCGTACGTCCTAGTACTTCGCCCTGGGGAGCCCCAGTACTGTTTGTTAAAAAAAGGATGGATCTCTGCGTCTCTGCATTGACTACAGAGAATTGAATAAACTCACTGTCCGGAATACCTATCCCCTACCCCGGATAGATGAATTGTTCGATCAGCTGCAAGGCGCGTCCGTCTTTTCCAAGATGGATTTAAGATTCGGCTACTATCAACTCAGAGTGCGGGAAGAGGACATTCCCAAGACCGCCTTCAGCTCCCGCTACGGACTGTACGAGTTCATGGTAATGCCATTTGGGTTGACCAATGTGTTGGAGCAACCCTTTTACTGTTTTGGGCTAGGATCACTATGTACTGATTAGGATCAGTTGACCCTATTGTATAGTTTAAGGGTCAAGTCTTTAGGCTGATAAATTAGCTAGAACTTAAGATAAAATCTAAAGTTCCCAGCGGTCAACAAATGGCTAGCAGTGCTCGACAGATGGCTCCCAGCGTTCGACAGTTTTTGTTGCCAGCGCTCGACAGTTTCCAGCCAGCGTTCAACATCTTCTGGACAGCGCTCGACAGTTTCCAGCCAGCGTTCAACATCTTCTGGACGGCGCTCGACAGATTATAGCCAGCGTTCGACAGATCATTTATTGAAGCCCAGATTTGTTATCAGCTACATTCTATTTATCCTAACAGCAAAACGACGACTATAACGGATCTATTTAATATCTTTGGACGTATTCTGACAGATAAGGAAGGATATTAAACTCAGTTAATATATTCCCTTCTTTCCTTTTTCCAAGACAGCAATAGCCGTTGACATTTAATGAAAATGAATCTTTTCACGACCAAGGAATTAAAGGACCTGCCAGAGTCGTTTGAGTTTTGTTCTTATTCCAAGAATGTCTTAAAGACTGATTATTCTATTCACAAATATAGAATACATTAAAGACAGTTTTTGTTTTTGGACATATTTGAATCAGTCGACAGAATTCAAACTTTATTCTATTTACAGAATACAAAGAATATATAGCAACAGAAAAAGAAGAAAGATATACAGAACTCTCAACAAGTATTTTTTCCTCTTCTTCTTCTTCTACAAGCAGCACAAAATTTCTTCTGAGAACATCATACTCAAGAGCATTCTCTCAGAATCTGCTGCAAATTCAGATCTTCTAAAAGAGCAACAAGCAATCTGAAGAACCTGTTCTTCCAGATCAATCTGCTACAGGAGGTCTTAGTTTTCAAGAGAAAGCTTCTCCATCTTCTGTCAAATACTTCAATCAGACAGGGGGAGCTTTACAACAACATCCACTAGAGTCTTCTCTCAGCATCTTGACAGAGAAGAACACTATAAACTCTTTCTTACCTCTCTTGTACAGGGTTAATACTCCCTTCAAAAGTGTACCTCCTTGGTGGCAAGACACCTGATCAAAAAATCTAGTTGGTTTTGAGCACCTGAATAAAAGGTTTGTGGTGTGTGGACACCTGAACAAAAATCCCTTGGTGTGAGGGCACCTGATCAAAAATCCTAGTGGATTCCTACCAAGGGTGGTAGAAGAGTAGACGTACCCAGATTTATTGGGGAACTACTATAGCTCCTTGTGTCTTCTGTGTTTGGTTATTTTCTGTGCTTGTGCTGTTTGTTGTGTGATTTCATTTACTTAATTTTTCTGTTTATATAATTCTCACACTGCTTACACTTATATATAATACTATTTTAATTCCGCTATAAAAACTAAGGAAAAGTTTTAATACTCTATTCACCCCCCCCCCCCCCCCCCCTCTAGAGTAACTTAAGATCTAACCTCCACTTTCAATTGGTATCAGAGGTAGGTTGATCTCACTTACAGACTAACATCTGGATCACAAAGATCAATTAGATCTTAATTTAATTTAGAGTTTCTCTTTATCTATTTTCTGTTTAAAACTCATGGCACAAAACAAGGAATACTCAAGCACAAGACCTCCTATGTGCAATCTTAGTAAGTTTGCACTGTGGAAAGCAAGGATTAGGATTTACATGAATTCTATTGATGAGGATATATATAATTCTATTTTGACAGGACCTCCACCAGCACAAGAACAATCATCAACCAATGCTGTACCTCCTCCAGGACACATAGATCCATTGAGGAAATACAAGAATGCAGATGCCAAAGCAATGAATATATTGGCACAAACCATGTCAGATGATATATTCCAAAAAGTTGCTGAGTGCACTTCAGCAAGAGATATATGGAATACCCTAACTGCAATTGTTGCAGGTTCTGCTGATGAAAGGAAAGACAGAAGATCACACCTGATCTCTCTGTATGAGAACTTCAAGAAAGGTGATGAAGAATCAGTTGCAGACATGTACACTAGGTTAAGTGTAATTATAAGTGAACTCAGGACTCTGGACAAGGAAATCTCATTAACAGAGATTAATGACAAGATCCTAATGTGCTTCCCTAGCACTTGGGATTCAAGGATCTGGCCAATCAAGGAAGCCAGAAGTCTCAATGAGATCACCACTGAAACTTTGTTGGGCAAGCTCAAATCCTATGAGCAGCTCATCAAGTCCAGGCAAGCTGAAGCATCCACTTCATCTCCAGCACCAAAGAAAGAGAAGAGCATAGCTTTCAAGGCAGCTGATGCAGAAGAAGAAAAGGCTCCAAAAGATGATGAACTCATGAGCCTCATAGCCAGAAGATTCTACAAAATGGCTAAGAATGATTTCAGAAGGAAAGAATCCAGATCAAGAGATAAGCAAAGGTATGACAAATCAACTCCTAAAGAAGTTATTTGTTTTTGTTGCAGGAAATCTGGACACTACTTGACAGAATGTCCAGAGAAGCAAAAGAAAGATAAGAAAAAGGATAAAGAAGAAAAGAGAAGCTCCAGCATGTCTTCCTCCCACAAGCACAAAAAGAAGGGAAGAGGATTTATAGCAGAATCCTGGAGTGACACTGAATCTGAATCATCATCCAGCTCATCTGATGATGATGAAGAAAAATCAAAGGAAAATGACCAATGTCTAATGGCCATTTATGACTCAGACAGTGAGTCAGGAAATCTTCTTCATCCAGTGATGATGAATGCTATGAAGAAGATAAGAACTTCTGCATGATGGCAATCAATGCCTCAGCAAACAATTCTGATGAAGAAGAATCGGAATCAGAAGCAGAAGATAATGCAGACCAGGTAATATCTAGTTTTGATTTTAATTCTAGTGAATTCAAAGATGAATTCAAAGGTCTTTGCTTAGATTTAATCAAATCTGAGAAAGAGATAATCTCTCTCAGAAATCAGTTGGCTGAAATGAATCAACTGGTTGCAGAAAATGTTAATCTCAAGAAAGATTTAACTGCCTCTAGAGAACACATTATTCTCATTGTGAACAAGTTATCTAAAGCTAAGGAATATGAAGAATTCCTCAATGACAGTAGTGTTAAGCTGATGGACATCACAAGAACAGTGAATGCTAGATTTAATAGCAAGCTGGGTTTGGGTGCATCATCAAGTGATCCATACCTTCTTAAGAAAAACATCGTCTCTACTCCAGTGATATTCAATTCTACTAAGAGCAAAGAGGCTGTAGAAGTGAATAAAGATGTTTCAAGCAAGTTTGTAGAGAATAAAAGAATTCAGAAGAATTCGTCGAACGAAGCTCGACAAAAAGATTTCAGTCTGTCGAACGGCGATCGACGAAAACTGAAAACAGATGTTCAGTATAGTAATTACATAGACACTGTTCGACGAAATCAAGCACATTCGTCGAACGGCAATCGACAAATTTACTCAAATCTGTTGAACAAACATTATACACAGAATTTCAGGAATTCTAACTCTAAACACACTAAAATTTCTTTTACTGAGTGGACAATACCTCCAAGGAGATATCATCCCAAAGGCTATAAGGATCAGCCTGAAATGTCGTTTATTTCAGATTTCTGTGGAAATACAAAAAGACCCAAGGTAATCTGGGTCAGGAACAAATAGATTTGTTTTGTCTTTGTTTTTGCAGGTACACAGCTGTCCAAGAATAAGTGAAAAATGGTATTTGGATAGTGGCTGTTCAAAACATATAACAGGGAACAAGTCAAACCTGAACAGCTTCAAGGCAAAGCTTGGACCAAAAGTTATATTTGGAGACTCCAACTGTGGACAGACCAAAGGCTATGGAAAAGTCAAAGTTGGAGAAGTCACCTTCAAAGAGGTAGCCTATGTAAAGGGACTGAAGCATAACCTTATCAACATAAGTCAATTATGTGATGAAGGGTATCAGGTAACCTTTAATAAATTGAAATGCCTTATTAAATCTACTGATGGTATTACTATTTTATCAGGCATTAGACAAGGTAATATATACTTAGTAAATTTCAATTCATCTACTACAGAAGTCTGTTTATTTAGTGATACAAGTAAATCTAGTGATCTTTGGCATAAAAGACTAGGACATGTAAACCTTAGGACCATTGCTAAACTATCTAAGGACAAACTTGTTAGAGGTTTACCCTTGGGATCATATAAGAAAGAAGGTTTATGTAGGGCATGTCAACTAGGCAAGCAAACTAAAAACAGCTTTAAATCATTATCTAAAAGTGATTCACCTAGAATCTTATATTTGCTACATATGGACCTTTTTGGACCTATAGCAACAAAGAGTTTAGGGGGGAAGTCTTACTCTCTAGTTATTGTGGATGACTTCTCTAGATTCACTTGGGTGTTCTTTTTGAGAGAAAAGTCAGATAACTTTAAAGTTCTTACAGCCTTTCTTAAGAGCATAAAGATTGAGTACTCTACTGAAGTTGCATTGATCAGAAGTGATCATGGCAGTGAGTTTGAGTCTCTTCTTATGCAAGAATTCTGTGAGATGGAAGGTATCAGGCATTGTTTCTCAGCTCCTAGAACTCCTCAACAAAATGAGGTAGTTGAAAGGAAAAATAGAACTCTAATTGAATCAGCAAGAACATTGCTTGCAGATGCTAATTTGCCCCTATCCTTTTGGGCTGAGGCTGTCAGCACAGCAAATTATGTTCTGAATAGAAGTTTGATACACAAGCTTAAGGGAAAGACTCCTTATGAATTACTTAAAGGGAAGAAACCTAAGGTTAGCTATTTTAGATCATTTGGGTGTAGATGTTTCATTCACAATAATGATAAGAAATACCTTAGAAAATTTGACCCAAAATTAGATGAAGGAATTTTCTTAGGATATTCAATAACCAGCAAAGCATATAGGATTTATAATAAATCTACCCTCAAGATAGAAGAATCTATGCATGTTACTTTTGATGAGACTAACATGTTTTACAAGGAGAAGATTTCTTCTACCATAGAAAATCTGCAGGTACCTATATTATGTGAGCAGCTAGATCAATTAGCTCTACATAAAGAAGGAATTCTGAATCCTGAACAGCAGAATGCTGAAGAGAGTGAGGAAGAAAATCTCCCAGATTTTGCTGAAAGTTCAGAACAGATAACAACAGATAATCCTCCACAGAATATAGCAGGTGAACAAATTTCCCAAATGGAAATTATTGCTGAACCAACTCCAACTGTTGACCACATCACAGTTAGAGATCATCCAATATCACAAGTAATTGGTGATATTTCAGCAGGTGTGCAAACAAGGAATCAAGTACATTAGAACTTGATGCACACATGCTTTCTCTCCCAGATTGAACCTCAAACTATAAAAGATGCAGAACAAGATCCCAACTGGATCATTGCTATGCAAGAGGAACTCAATCAGTTTGAGACAAACAAAGTATGGGATTTGGTTCCTAGACCAAAAGACCATCCAGTGATTGGCACCAAATGGGTCTTCAGGAACAAACTAGATGAACAAGGCAACATTGTAAGAAATAAAGCAAGACTGGTAGCCCAAGGATATTCACAGGAAGAAGGGATTGATTATGATCAAACCTTTGCTCCTGTTGCAAGACTTGAAGCAATCAGAATATTTCTTGCATTTGCTGCATACAAAAAGTTCAAGGTATATCAAATGGATGTAAAGAGTGCTTTCTTGAATGGAGAAATCAAAGAAGAAGTATATGTGGAACAACCCCCAGGTTTCCTCTCTCCAACTCAACCCTCTTTTGTATTTAAGCTTAAGAAAGCTCTCTATGGTCTCAAACAAGCTCCCAGAGCATGGTATGAAACTTTAGCTAGTTTTCTTTTGGAAAACAATTTCTGTAGGGGTTTAATAGATAAAACCTTATTTTTCAGGATACATAAAAATAAAACTCTGCTAGTTCAAATATATGTAGATGATATTATTTTTGGATCTACTGATTCAAATTTGTGCAAAAGATTTTCAAATCTAATGCAATCTAAATTTGAAATAAGTAGTATGGGTGAGTTATCATACTTCCTTGGTCTCCAAGTGAAGCAAACTTCAAATGGAATCTTCATATCCCAATCTAAGTATGCTAAGGAATTAGTGAAAAGATTTGGTATGTCAGATTCTTCCACCATGAAAACACTCATGCCCTCAAATGCTGTTGTTGATAATGATGAATCAGGGAAACCTGTTGATTCAAAAGTATATAGAGCAATTGTTGGCTCATTACTCTATTTAACAGCAAGTAGGCCTGACATAATGTTTGCTACTTGTATTTGTGCTAGGTTTCAAGTTAACCCCAAGGAATCTCACTTAGTTTTGCTAAAAAGGATTTTGAGATATATAAAGGGTTGCCCCAATCTAGGACTTTGGTATCCAACAACATCTGAATTTGAATTAACTGGATTCTCAGATTCAGATTATGCTGGATGCAGAGTAGACAGGAAAAGCACATCAGGGACTTGCCAGTTCCTTGGTGATAGGCTTGTGTCTTGGTTTTGTAAGAAACAAACATCTGTGTCAACATCAACAGCTGAAGCTGAATATATAGCCGCTGGCAGTTGCTGCTCACAGATATTGTGGATACAAAATCAACTTCTAGACTATGGAGTCAACTTAAATAATTCAACTATATTTTGTGACAATACTAGTGCAATATCTATAGCACAAAATCCAGTTCTCCATAGTAGGACTAAACACATAGAAATTAGGCACCACTTCCTTAGGGATAATGTGGATAAAAATAAAATTTGCCTACAATTTATTCCTACTGATTTACAAAGAGCTGACATTTTCACCAAGCCATTGGATGGAAAGAAACATATCTTCTTTATAAATCAACTTGGAATGATAAATAGAGACTCAATCTGCTAGTAAATTAAGTTCTCTATTTACCTCAAAAATTTGTCGAACGGAGAACGACGAATTTATATCATTTGTCGAACGGTGGTCGACAAAACCTTATATTTTCAGAATCGATAAAGAAATGTTACCTGTCGAACAGCAGTCGACAAAAAGGATATTTTTTGTCGAACGCTGTCTGACAAAAACTTAAAGTCTTTTCGACTTCAGTCTTTATCAGGGTTAGTTGTTGAACGCCGCTCCACAAATGCGCCTCTTTCTCTCATATATATATTTACTACTTGTATTTCTTAAGAGCGCGCCTACAGAAATCGTTTCCCTCCAGTTCCCTTTTTGCATTTGATCTTTCTCATCTTTTGCAGGACTCAATGGCGATTTCTCAAGCCTCGCTCTATTCCATGAAGTTCGATGTTGGGTTCGACATAGATATGGAATCCTTCGCAACATCTGATCAAATCTTCAAGGACATCCTTCAACTCTTTGAAGAGCCACAGTTGAGGAAGTTAATGAGCTTGAGGATAAAGCTTCACACAGCTGAAATCAAAGAATGGTGTTTCACAGTTAAGCAGGAAGATGAATGTCTGACGGGCACAATCTCAGGACACCAGGTTTCTCTTACCCCTACCATTCTAACTGAAGTTTTTGGGCTTGTGAATGGTGATGAAGATATAGAAATTAGTTCTGATGAATTTGAAGCAGCTTTAGTCAAAATGGGTCACTCCTCTGGAAACCCTAATCATCTGCTTAAGAAAAATCTGTCTTTGGAATACAAATTCTTATCAGATATAGTTGGCAAAGTGTTGTTAGGAAAAACAACAGGACATGACTATGTTAAAATGCACCAATTTCTGTTGATGATGACCTTGATGGAGAAAAAGAAAGTGAACTGGGGATCACTTCTATTTAATTTGATTAAGAAAAAGATTTCCAAGGAGAATGTTAGCTTTGGAAGAATTTTAGGAATTGTTCTGCAGGAAAGGCATCCAGACCTTCTGGTCTCCCCAAAGGTAACAATCAATGCTAGCAAGAAGCTGACCTCAGCTCTCTTTGCTAAGTGGGAAAGGGTATTTCCAAAGAAGAATCCAAAGTCAATCAAGCAAGCTTCTGAAGACATAAGGACTGATTCAGTCTCTTCCCTAATCCTTCCAGAAGTTCCTCCTTTGGTCTCCTCCCTTCCTCTCCCACTTCCTACTTCTCAAAGTTTTTCCCCTGCACAATCTCCACCTTACAATTCTTCTACACATATTGATGTCATTCCCCCTCCTTCTTTTGATCTCCTCCCTCATCACTCTTCTCCACCTCCATCTCCTACTCATAATGATTCCCAATGCCCTATCCATCATTCTTCTTCTACTCATCAAGAACCCTCTCAACAAGGTGCAGATGTCTCAAACATCTTTGTACCAATCTCTATTCCTCCCTCTTCTGAGCCATCCTCCTCTCATTCTCACGAATTCACTTATTTAAATCTTTTCTCTGTAGCTGATCAGATACTTGGTCTCATCCTTCCCAAAATAGACCAGTTATTGGATGCAAAACTTGCTCCAATTGTTCAATCTATTTCTGCTTTATCTGAAAAGATTTCTTCCTTCCCCTCCTTTCAATCTGTCCCTTCTTCTAGGGGCCTAGATTCAGGTTTCCCTGAAGCTAGGCAGGGGGAGATGTCTGATGAAGAAGCTTCAGATGCTCCAGATGCTCAGGCACTTGGAAATTCAGTTCTTCCAATTTCAGAAGAACCAGTTCTACCAGGTCCAGAAGAAATAAATAATGTTTCTATTAATCCCTCTATAGATATTATTTATTTGCTTTCTCAGTTTAGTACAGTTCTACCAGTTTTACCTCAACAACATAATTATCCTAGAGCAATTGTCCCATACACTGCTCCAGTTAATGAAGCTCTGTTAAATAAGATAATTAGAAGTTTTGAAGTTAAGATTACAGATACAGTTTTCATTCAAGATCAAGCTCTCAGTCAAGAAGAAAAACTAGTTGTAATGTCAGAAGAAGCAATCACAAATTATGACTTTCCAACTTTTATCTTTGATGAATCTCCAATTCCAGACTTTGATGAGATCTGGAAAGCAGAAGATGAAGCTTATGAAGCTGAAGAGCAAAGGATCAAAGCTCTTAAATTGATAACAGATTTATATGATACACCAATCTCTTCTTCTGATTCTGATGAAGAAGATAATGATAGTGATTCTAATGATACACTGTCAAGGAAAAGGAAGAAAACAAAGGCTAAGTCTAAAGCTATCCCCAAGCCTCCTAATCCAGATAATGATATCCCATATTATATTCTCCACAATATCTCTCTTGACAAAGTCTCACATCATTGGATGACACTCTCCAGAAATGAGCAGAAAAGAAGAAAGAAGTTCAAGAAAACTGGTTATATTCCTGATAATCCAGTTAAGTTCAATCACCCTCCTCCTCCTCCAGCAGCAGGATCAGCAGGGATGTCTTCCTCCTTCTCTAGATCTGCCCCCCAGCAGTCTAGGAGATATGAAGGAACTCATAAAAGCTCCAGTGGCTCTCAAAGTTCTACACCAGCCAGAGCTCCTCCCTCAAGTTCTTCCAGACCAATTTTAGATTACAGATATACTTTTTCAAATGGCTTATTTCACAGCAGAATGAATCTTCAAGATAATAAAACCTCAGATCAGGCAAATGATTCTGTTGAAAGGTCTCCTTCTCCAGAAATTCAAGAAACAGATGAAATAGTTCACATGACTAGATTCAGAGAATCAGTAGCTATTGCTCAGATCAATAAAGCTAAGGCTGAAGGTGAGGACCATTCTCAATTTTCTACATTGTCTGAATTCAGAAAGCAAGAGCTTGAAAAGTACAATTCCAGAAAATTTTTCAATGCTGAAAGATTTTTAAAGAAGTATCCAGCAGCAGTAGTTCTTCCTACTACATCTCAAACAATCATAAGTCCAGAAAATTGCTACATGAGCAAGAAGCAAGCTGAAGATCCCAACAGGGAAATCATTTTCAAGCCTTCCTCACAGTGAAAAAGTACAGTTTCAAATTCCTTCTGTCTTTGAACTACTTGAATTCAGTATAAATGTTTCTAAACTCAGAGCATTTTATTTCAATATTATCTGCTGAAGCATTTCAATTCTGTCAGATATATTTCTGCTCTGTTGTTTATCTGTGTGTTATTTATTATTTGATTTATTTGTCAAATAGTATCCTAACCCAAATAGGGGGAGATTGTTGGAGCAACCCTTTTACTATTTTGGGCTAGGATCACTATGTACTGATTAGGATCAGTTGACCCCATTGTATAGTTTAAGGGTCAAGTCTTTAGGCTGATAAATTAGCTAGAACTTAAGATAAAATCTAAAGTTCCCAGCAGTCAACAAATGGCTAGCAGTGCTCGACAGATGGCTCCCAGCGTTCGACAGTTTTTGTTGCCAGCGCTCGACAGTTTTCAGCCAGCGTTCAACATCTTCTGGACAGCGCTCGACAGTTTCCAGCCAGCGTTCAACATCTTCTGGACGGCGCTCGATAGATTATAGCCAGCGTTCGACAGATCATTTATTGAAGCCCAGATTTGTTATCAGCTACATTCTATTTATCCTAACAGCAAAACGACGACTATAACGGATCTATTAAATATCTTTGGACGTATTCTGACAGATAAGGAAGGATATTAAACTCAGTTAATATATTCACTTCTTTCCTTTTTCCAAGACAGCAATAGCCGTTGACATTTAATGAAAAGGAATCTTTTCACGACCAAGGAATTAAAGGACCTGCCAGAGTCATTTGAGTTTTGTTGTTATTCCAAGAATGTCTTAAAGACTGATTATTCTATTCACAAATATAGAATACATTAAAGACAGTTTTTGTTTTTGGACATATTTGAATCAGTCGACAGAATTCAAACTTTATTCTATTTACAGAATACAAAGAATATATAGCAGCAGAAAAAGAAGAAAGATATACAGAACTCTCAGCAAGTATTTTTTCCTCTTCTTCTTCTACAAGCAGCACAAAATTTCTTCTGAGAACATCTTCCTCAAGAGCATTCTCTCAGAATCTGCTGCAAATTCAGATCTTCTAAAAGAGCAACAAGCAATCTGAAGAACATGTTCTTCCAGATCAATCTGCTACAGGAGATCTTAGTTTTCAAGAGAAAGCTTCTCCATCTTCTGTCAAATACTTCAATCAGATAGGGGGAGCTTTACAACAACATCCACTAGAGTCTTCTCTCAGCATCTTGACAGAGAAGAACACTATAAACTCTTTCTTACCTCTCTTGTACAGGGTTAATACTCCCTTCAAAAGTGTACCTCCTTGGTGGCAAGACACCTGATCAAAAAATCTAGTTGGTTTTGAGCACCTGAACAAAAGCTCTGTGGTGTGTGGACACCTGAACAAAAATACCTTGGTGTGAGGGCACCTGATCAAAAATCCTAGTGGATTCCTACCAAGGGTGGTAGAAGAGTAGACGTACCCAAATTTATTGGGGAACTACTACAGCTCCTTGTGTCTTCTGTGTTTGGTTATTTTCTGTGCTTGTACTGTTTGTTGTGTGATTTCATTTACTTAATTTTTCTGTTTATATAATTCTCACACTGCTTACACTTATATATAATACTATTTTAATTCCGCTATAAAAACTAAGGAAAAGTTTTAATACTCTATTCACCCCCCCCCCCCCCTCTAGAGTAACTTAAGATCTAACCTCCACTTTCACAATGCCCCGTCCGCCTTCATGGCTTTAATGAATACTGTATTTAAACCCTTCCTGGATCATTTCGTAATAGTCTTCATAGATGATATCCTCATCTACTCGAAGAACAAAACTGATCACTCCAGGCATCTCCAAATGGTTCTGCTTAAGCTAAGAGAGCACTCGCTGTTCGCCAAGTTTAGCAAATGCGAGTTCTGGATGGAAGAAGTCGGTTTTCTGGGACACACGGTTAACAAGAACGGGGTAGCAGTGGATCAAGCAAAAGTACAAGCAGTACGAGATTGGCCGCCACTTAAGACAGCGGCAGACATCCGAAGTTTCCTTGGCCTCGCCGGCTACTACCGTAAGTTCGTCGAAGGATTCTCCAAGATTGCGTTACCGCTTACCTCCCTCACCAAAAAGGATGTGACATTCCATTGGTCTCCCGAGTGCGAAGCAGCGTTCATCGAACTGAAGAACCGGCTGATATCGGCCCCGATCCTGACTCTCCCCTCAGGAACTGAGGGCTTCCAGATCTATGCTGATGCCTCTCTGAAAGGATTGGGAGTCGTGCTTATGCAACATGGCAAGGTAGTTGCTTACGCCTCACGTCAGCTCAAGCCGCACGAACTAAACTACGCCACCCACGATCTAGAATTGGGGGCGGTAGTTTTCGCATTAAAGGTTTGGAGACACTACCTCTATGGGGTACGATGCGAGATTTTCTCCGATCATAAGAGCCTCAAGTATGTCTTCACCCAGAAGGAGCTGAACCTCCGACAACGCCGGTGGTTGGAATTTCTCTGTGATTACGACTTCGCCCTTCAGTACCACCCCGGCAAGGCTAATAAGGTTGCAGACGCCCTGAGTCGGCAGCCTCCAAGGACCGGGAATTGGTTAGAAATGGTACCGGAGGAATTAGTCGAATCTTTGGCAGAACTGGATATTATCCTCATCACCCGTAGGAATCCGATGGAATATCGGGCCCAACTCTACTGGATGGGGATTCAGTGCGACATCAGGGACAGGATAAGAGAAGCACAGAAGATCGACGTTGAAGCAGCACCGATCATTCAGGCCTTGCAACACGGTGCACAAGAAGACTACAACTTGTACGATGGCATCCTGCAATACAGACACCGCATATTCATTCCCGCTGCAGAGGGAATCTGGGAGGAAATACTCCGTGAAGCACATCAAACGAGGTACTCAATACACCCGGGGGTAGTAAAAATGTACACGGACCTGCGAAGGACATTATACTGGCCAGGAATGAAGAAGGACGTCACCGATTATGTAGCCCACTGCCAGACCTGTCAAATGGTTAAAGCAGAATGTCGTAGCCCAGGAGGTCTGCTACAACCCCTGCCGATACCAGAATGGAAATTCGAGGATATCTCCATGGATTTTGTCCATGGCTTACCCCGATCTCGTGCAGGTAATGACTCCATATGGGTCGTAGTAGACCGCCTCACCAAGGTAGCCCGATTCATCCCGAACCGGCAGGGCGACGGTGTCGACATTTTAGCCCGACTATTTATTGAGCAGGTAGTCCGATTTCATGGAATACCCAAATCAATCGTCTCGGACCGCGACGGGCGCTTTACATCGAAGGAGTGGAGAAGAGTGCAAGCTTATCTAGGAACCAGATTGGCATTTAGCACCGCCTTCCACGCCCAGACCGATGGGCAGACGGAAAGAACGAACCGGACGATGGAAGATCTTCTCCGATTATGCATAGTGGAACACAACGAGCCTTGGGAGCAGTTACTACCTCTGGTGGAATTTTCATATAACAATAGCTTCCAGGCAAGCATCAAGATGACACCTTACGAAGCCCTCTACGGAAGACGCTGTCGGACCCCACTATCTTGGGCACAGGATGAGGACCCTGAAGCCCTAGGGGTCACCTACATAGACGATACCACTGCCGCAATAAGGTTAATTCAAGAACGTATGCTGGAGGCACAGAGTCGTTAGGCCAAATATTACGACGCACGTCATCGGCAAGTGGAGTTCCAAGTAGGAGATATGGTTTTCTTAAAAATTAAGCCGATGCACGGGATATCCCGAATAAAGAAGCAGAAAAAGCTGGACCCCCGCTATTTAGGCCCATATCAAGTCATCGAAAGAGTTGGCCCGGTGGCTTATAGGTTAGCTCTGCCAGCCGAACTGGGAAACCTTCACGACGTATTTCATGTCTCCTCGCTAAGACGTGTTTTACGCCAACCAGAGCAGCATCTTCCCACACCACCAACATCAGTACAATCCGACCGATTTATCCAACTCGAACTAGTAAAGATAGTGGACTCCAAGATCAAAGAACTGCGGAACAAAACCATCACGATGGTCAAGATCTTGTGGTCAAACTGTGGGTGCGAAGAGTTTACTTGGGAACCAGAGACGCTCGTCCGAGAAAAATACCCGGCGCTCTTCCCCCAGGTATATCCTTTTAACCCCTACTGCAGCCAATTTTTGGGGACGAAAATCTCTTTATTTTTATTGGATTGTAACATCCCGACTTTTATTGGGCCACTAGACCCTAGTGAGCCCAATAAAAGTAGGCCCGAGCAGTAGAAAACAACCATTTCAGGTGTCGTAGCGCGTCACTACCTCATTGTTATGAATAGTGACCATACGAACCCCGATTGGACTTCCGTCAGTTCCGTTAGACTCGTATGGACAATATGAGCGCAACGGAATTCGTTGCACTTCGATCCGAGGTCGTTTGGAGAAAACGACCATTTCGGGTGTCATAGCGCGTCACTACCTCATTGTTATGAATAGTGACCATCCGAACCCGATTGGACTTCCGTCAGTTCCGTTAGACTCGTATGGACAATACGAGCGCAACGGAATTCGTTGCACTTCGATCCGAGGTCGTTTGGAGAAAACAACCATTTCGGGTGTCGTAGCGCGTCACTACCTCATTGTTATGAATAGTGACCATACGAACCCCGAGTGGACTTCCGTCAGTTCCGTTAGACTCGTATGGACAATACGAGTGCAACGGAATTCGTTGCACTTCGATCCGAGGTCGTTTGGAGAAAACGACCATTTCGGGTGTCGTAGTACGTCACTACCTCATTGTTATGAATAGTGACCATACGAACCCCGAGTGGACTTCCGTCAGTTCCGTTAGACTCGTATGGACAATACGAGCGCAACGGAATTCGTTGCACTTCGATCCGAGGTCGTTTGGAGAAAACGACCATTTCAGGTGTCGTAGCGCGTCACTACCTCATTGTTATGAATAGTGACCATACGAACCCCGATTGGACTTCCGTCAGTTCCGTTAGACTCGTATGGACAATACGAGCGCAACGGAATTCGTTGCACTTCGATCCGAGGTCGTTTGGAGAAAACGACCATTTCGGGTGTCGTAGCGCGCCACTACCTCATTATTATGAATAGTGACCGTGTGAGCACCGAATTAACTTCTGTCAGTTCTGGAAAACGCGTGCGAACAATACGAGCGCAACGGAATTAGTTGGGCCTCGATTCAAGGTTGTATGGAGAGTATGCCATTTTACGACTATGCAGATCGCCTCAGTGCAACGCACGAGATATAAAGCATACAAACCCGGCATCGGCCCCGTCAACTTTTGTTGGACCCCGGGGACCAAGGAGGACCCCGCCCTAAGTTGACTCGGTCAACCCCCCCCCCCCCCCCCCCCCCGGCTTGAAATTTATTGGGAAATTAAAAGTAAATGGGGGAGAAGGAGAGAGAAAGCCCCGCAAGAAAAGGGGCTGCCCATGAATAGGCAGCCCCTATTTGGGCAAAGGGGGCAAGAGAGAGAGAAGGGAGGGGAGGGGGAGAAAATATCTCCCCCTCCCTTATCCCCACGTGGGGGATAAGGAGGAGAGCTCCCCCTTCCTATAAAAGGAAGGGGCAGCCCCTCTCAAACCCCCCACCCCACTCCCTCTCAGCCTCACCCTGCCGACCAGCCCAGCCCAACCCTCCTCCTCCTCCACCTTGCCGGAGCAAGCCAACCCCAAGCCGCCACCTCCTCCTCCTTCCTCATGGCCGGCCACCGCCCCTCCACCTCTCGAGCCCCACCTCACCTCCAGGTAGAACTCTCCCCATCCCCCTTCCTATCTCCCGGAGGAGGCCACCCCTCTCCCCGTCGCCAGAGCGCCGCCGGCCGCCGCCCCGAGCCTTGCAAGGCTCGGGGAGGAGGCTGGCCGTGAGAGCCCTTTCCCCCAGCGCCGGTGGTGGCGCTGGGGGAGGTAGGCCCCCTCCCAGGGGCCTCGACGCCGGCGCAGGAAGGCGGTCGGGCCGCCGGAGGACGCAGCCCCGGCGGCACCCGTGGACTCCCCCTCTTCGTTTTCCTGTAAGGGTTGAAACCCCTCCCCCGGCGGCGGCCGGCGGCGCCAGGCCTCCGGACCCCCGCCGGAGGTCTGCCCCCTCCCCGGCGCCCCGACCAGGGGCGGCAGGGAGGTCCCTCCCCGGGGAGACGGCGGCGCGGCCAGCTGCATGGCCCATGCAGGCTGCGCCGCGCCTCCCCCTCCCCTCCTGCTCAAGTTCCCGGCGGGGTCCGGCGGCGCCAGGCCGCCGGACCACCACCGGAGTGGCCGCCGACCTCCGGCGCACCGACCGAGGGCGGCACCGTCGCCCTATCAGCGGAGGCGGCGGCGCAGCGGGCCTGCATGGCCCATGCAAGCCGCGCCCCCGCCTCCCGCCTGCTTCCTCGCTCTCCCCCGGCGGTGGCCGGCGGCACCAGGCCGCCGAACCACCACCGGAGGAGTCGTCGGCCCCCGGCGCACCGACCGGGGGCGGCGCCGGCCTCTGCCGGCCGCTGCCCGGTGGCGGCAGCGGCTGCCACCCGGGATTAATCGGGGGCCGCACGATCTCCCCCGGAAGATCAAGCGGCCCCCGAAACCTCGTTTCCCGCCTCCCGCCTCCACTTGTGTGCCCCCACAGCGGATCCGCCACAGATCCGCTGTGGGTGCCGCGGGATGGCACGGGGTGCAACACCCCTGCGCCCCCTCCCTTTCCCTAATCGCACCCCAATTCCCCCCCCCCCCCTTCCTTTTCCTAACCGCACCCCAATCTCCCTTCCCCTTCCCCATTTTTTGAGAAAAAATGGGGCAGATTGGGGAAAAGTTTTCTAAATGAAAAATGTGCCCCACCCTAAGGGGCACCTACTGTAATTTTTTGGGATTTTTAGGAGAAGTTTTACTATTTTTAAAACCCTTTATAGAGTTTATTTTGAGAAAATAAACGTCCAAATAAGTTCGCAAAAATCACCAAAAATTAAGGGCTCTAATTAAAGGTGTTTTACAACCACTATTAAAATTGGGAGGTGTGGTTTCTTATTTTGGTCCTCCAAAAGCTTTTACAAGCGAAAATAAACGCCCAAAAAGAGCGAAATTCATCGAAATGAATCGGCGTCCCCTCGACGCATATTTTTAAATGCCTATTAAAAATTATGCGTATCTATCCAAGGAATCGACTAAGCTCGGAATATCGACGCAAAAATCGGAACGAAATCGCGGTGCGGCGCCGAAATTTAATCTCGCCGCGACAATAATAAAAGAACAGAGTCGACGATTGAAGCCTCCTCTTATGGAGTGATTGGACTACTGACCCTTTCTTTTATGCTTTTACTGCCTTCCGTACTTTCCGTTAAATCCAGTCTCGCACTGGTCCCGCGCATTTATGTTCTGTACTTTCCGTTAAATTCAGTCTCGCACTGGTCCCCCGCATTTACGTTCTGTACTTTCCTTTAAATCCAGTCTCGCACTGGTCCCCCGCTCTTACTTTCTGTACTTTCATTTAAATCCAGTCTCGCACTGGTCCTGTCATTATGGCCTCTGCTTTCGGCCTACTTTTCTGTCATTATGGCCTCTGCTTTCGGCCTACTTTTCTGTCATTATGGCCTCTGCTTTCGGCCTACCTTTCTGTCATTATGGCATCTGCTTTCGGCCTACTTTTCTGCTTAATATGGCCTTTGCTTTCGGCCTACTTTTCTGATTATTACCATGACCTCTGCTTTCGGCCTACTTTTCTGCTTAACATGGCCTTTGCCTTCGGCCTAATTTCCTTCTTGATATTATGGCCTCTGCTTTCGGCCTAATTTGTTGCTATACTTATTCGTATTGGGGTACTAACTGCAGCCCTGCACAGGCAAGCGGTGCTTATCCTCCCTCCTGCGAGGCCTTAGTTGGGGAAAAACTCGGAGTTGAGTTCCTCCTCCCAGGTTAGCCCCAAGCAAGGAGCCCTCATACCGCTAATCCTCCCGGTCAGAGGTCTTGTGACCGGTCGAGTAAAATTGCCACGTAACTTATGTGCTTGTCTTTATATAGAGCGGGAGAAGATTGTTTGGGAGTGGCGGGTTGGTCACGCTCGCAGACCGTTCGTACCGGTGCGGGTGGGTTGACGACTCATGGAGACAGGGAGATGTGCACAGCGGGTTATCACTCTCCGAGCCTGCAGTTTTGCCTCCACTGGTCGGCCTACAAATCGGCTCGCCGGATGTCGCTCACATCCAGTTGGTACACCAAGTTGTACAGGAGGGCCTGAATGATACGGTACGACTACATTCAGAAGTGGCAGGACTGGCCACTGTCACTGACGGCCACATCGGTGAGGCCCGCGGGGTTAGCTCCCCTGCTTGAAATAAAGCGGTCTAAACTGTGTCGACACAGGGTCTTTTGTGTGCGTACAGGTTTGAATATCTGGGTGTGCGTGTCTGCGCGTTATAGTGTTGTGTATTTACTATACGGCGCGATTACGAGCTTTAGGGTGGGAAGCCCTATATATATATACGGAGAGATATATGTTTACCTGCTACTAACCCTCTACCTTGCTTCAGCTATTTCATTTCTGTTCTTTAGCTGCCCCCTGGATATGGATCCGGGGAGGGGATGTATTTTCTACTTAGCTCTGTGACTAACAGTTATTTCTTATAACCAATCACAGGAGATGGGACAGCAAGGAGCCCCCGCACCGCAGGATGAGTTACGAACCTTGGAGATGGCCCGTTCGATTACCCCAGCCTCGCCCCCTATCTTCAGAGACGTGAGTTCGAGAGTATAAGGACTAGCCTAGGGCTCCCTTTTGTTTTAGACTATGTAGCCTTCGAGGCAGTATTTTGTAAAACGATAGGCCCCGGCCATATTTAAATATGTAATATAATCAGCATGCTTAGCTTTTCCTATATTCGATTGCTTCCGCTGTGCGTTCTGATGTGTTGTGATGATTCTTGTGCCTGACAAAGAGACCGCTCAGCGCTTGAGAGGGTGGGACGTTGCCACCCGGATATCGCTGGGTTGTCTTCCTTGGGCAGTAAGATCCCCCCTCCCTAAACCCGGTTCAGTCTGGGGAGGGGGGTCTTACAGGCGGTGCCTGTTTGAGTTGGACTGAGGTGCAGTACGACCTCGCAGATAGATTCCGCAAGGCTTTGGAACTCGATCCGAGTTTAAAGCGCTACGCGGAGGAGGCTAGTGGTGGGCCGGATGCCCAGTTTCAGGTGCGTGACGGGTTGCTGTGGAGAGGCGACCGTTTGTGCGTCCCCAAGGTGGGTGAGCTGCGCGATGAGTTGATGTACGAGGCGCATCGTACCAGGTATTTAGTTCATCCGGGGAGCACGAAGATGTTCAAGGACATGAAGGTCCTTTTCTGGTGGCCGGGTATGAAGAGGGACATCGCTCACTACGTGGCCAAGTGCCACACTTGTGCGCTAGTGAAGGCGGAATGTCAGAATTCCGGTGGCTTTTTGAAGTCATTACCGGTCCCAGAGTGGAAATTCGATGACGTTTCCATGGATTTCGTGCATGGACTGCCGAGGTCGCAGAGCGGGAACAATGCCATCTGGGTAGTCGTAGACCGGCTGACGAAGGTGGCACACTTTATCCCCAACCGGAGGGATGACTCGGTGGAAAAGTTGGCGAAGCTGTATGTTGATACAATAGTACGATTGCACGGTGTGCCCCGTAGCATCGTCAGTGATCGAGATGGACGCTTTACTTCGAGCGACTGGAGGCTAGTCAACCGTCTATTGGGTACGAAGCTGCAGTTTAGCACGACCTTTCATCCTCAGGCGGATGGCCAAACTGAGCGTACCAATAGGACGATGGAGGACATGCTCCGGATGTGCGTCCTGGATTTCGGCAAGGGGTGGGAAGATCACCTCTTTCTTGTTGAGTTCGCGTACAACAACAGCTACCAGGAGAGTATTCAGATGGCGCCTTTCGAGACCCTCTATGGCAGGAAGTGCCGCACTCCCTTAGCTTGGGCGGAAACGGGCGAGACGAAGCTCTTCAAGAGGAAAGACGTCGAAGAGGCGACTTCGACGGTACGTATGATCCGGGAGAGGCTTTTGGTTGCGCAGGATAGGCAGGCGAAGTACTATAATGCGAAGCACCGCGACGTCCAGTTCGCCGTTGGCGATTGGGTCTACTTGAAGATCAGGCCGTTCAAGGGTGTATCTAGGATTCGACGCTTGAAAAAGCTGAGTCCGAGATACCTTGGACCGTTTGAGATCATCAAGCGCGTCGGCGAGGCGGCTTATAGGCTTGCACTATCGGCGGAACTGAGCGGGCTACACGATGTATTCCACATCTCCGTGTTGCGGAAGGCAGTGCAAGAGCCTACGCATGTGGTCGCGGCGGATTAGGTGCCCGTGGGTAGTGGGCTTAAGACGGCGGTCAGGCCCGTTAGCATCGAGGATGCTGAGGTACGTCAGTTGCGGAACAGGGCGATCCGTATGGTAAAGGTCCGTTGGGACAACTGCGGTCACGAGGAACTCTCATGGGAGCGTGAGCAGACCATGATGGAGGAGTTCCCCGAGCTGTTTCGGTGACGTTTATCTCTCTTTTCCCCCTTTATGTAAAGACCTTTTTGGATATATATATGCCTGTTTTAACCAATTTCGAGACGAAATTTTTATTAGGAGGGGAGGGTTGTAAGACCCCATTTCAGAAAGTTGGATTCCTGGAATCCAGCGCTGTCGCTGGTGATATCGGCTATCGCCCGGCGACAGCGGTCTGGCGTGAAGGCCTCTGTCGAGAGGCTATCGCGCGGCGGCAAGTCTAACGCTGGCAACACCGTGACACATGTCATGCACTGTTCGCAGCGGTGGCGTTGACTGGTCGAAGTCGGTTCTTTACCGCTGTCGCCAGGAGACAGCGGCTATCGCCGGGCGACAGCTCCAAATTGTACTTGGCGGCCGAAATCATGGGCATTGATGACACATTGACTTTGGGGCCTTGTTTTGGACAGAGAGGCTCGGTGGCTGGCATAAGGTGGCCGAAAACCACTTGAAACCCATTATTCACTAAGGGTTTTAATTAAGAGAGAGGGAGAGCTTTGGAGTAGGAGATGAATAGGGTTTTCCAACCCTATAGCTCATCTTTGGTTGGGGTGGCATGAGCTGCGACCCATGTGGGGGCCTGGGACGAAAGGCAGTGCTGGTGCGGCAGGCTATGGTCAGGGTCCTCACATGACGTGTCCTAGTCTTGCATGTAAAGTCTTAGGATCGATCAAATTAGAACTAACCTGATTTACTACTTCGTTTGCTAGACTCAACCTATACATTTCGTTGATGACATACGCACAACCAAAATAATGTGAGTGAACTATCAGTGTTACTCGACCACCACTAATTTTAAATGACATACCAGCATCGCATAACAAACTAATCGAAATTAAATTAGCAGCTAATGATGGTATAAATTTAACATTTTCAAAGTAAGAGTTTTACCTGAGGAGAGCGTCAAGGTAGCATTGCCGACCTTCAGCACGTCAGCTACTCCTCCATCAGCAACAGTGACAGTCTCTCGGACTGCAGTGACATCCTATAGAAGCGCAGTGTTGTTGCAGACGTAACATGTAGCACCTGAGTCTAGCACCACTATGTACTAGCCTTTCCGTTACCGACCATGGCACAAAAGTCGCTAGGTGCAGTCTGATGAACCATATTGGCCCAGTTATCAGGCTTTGTTGTGCTAGATTCACCTCTCTTCGGTTTCTTACACTCGGAAGCGCAGTGACCCCACTTGTTACAATTGTAGCACTTGCCTTTGATTTTCTTTGCCTTTTTGCTCGTGTCCACAATTGCGGGTGCACTGGGTAACGGTCTAGGACTCTTGTCAGGCTTAAACTTACGCTTAGGATGTGTGACCATGTTGGCAGCAGAAGACTACTTGTTAACGGTCTCCCTAGCGTGTCTAGTCCGGTTCTCATCCTCAATGCAAATGAAGCGCTTGAGGTCTTTAAGACTGACCTGCATTTTCTTCTGATACATCTCCGTTTTAAAAGAGTACCACACCGACGGGAGCTTGAAAATAATGTCCCCTGCAACAAATCCATCTGGCAATGGGATGTTCTCACTGTTCAGCTTGTCCACCAGATTCTCAAAATCGGCGACCTGTGGAAGGATTTCCCTTTCCTCAGTGAAGGTGAAAGTCATGAACTTATCCACCAGGTGCGTCTTGAACATATTTTCCTCTTCCTTGAACTGCTCCTCCAGAGCATCCCAGATTTCTTTGGCGGTCTTCAGTTTACTTTACGTCTCAGCAAGCATGTTGGAGACAGTTCAACAGATAGTCGCGACATAAATCTTTGTCCTCAATCCACTGGGCCTCGCCATCTGTCCCAAGAATGTCAGCGCGTACAGACTGAACGGTAGAGAACACGTTCATGTACTTCATGCCGAATTGCATGTTCCTCTTCCAAGCACAGAACTCAGAGTTGGAGAATTTCTCCAACTTGATCATCGAAACAGGGGTATTCCCTTTCAACATTGTGTCTCTTTCCAAAACAGTAGATTTCCACTAGCAAACAAGATCACAAGTAGAAAACTAGAGAGAGATCACCTGAAACGCGTAGAGGCGATAAATTTTTCGGATCCAATCCAGAAAAATGTTGTGCTTCTCTTCTCCGACTAAACAATGTCGTCGAAGACTAAATCCACACAAACAATAACGGCCAGGAACCAATAGAGCCGAAACTGAATCACTAAGAGGACAGGACACTGTCGGAATTCCGAAATCAGTGTCGGAAATCCGATATCGTTGTCGGATATCCGATAGCGGATAATTGCAGCGGCGCGTCTGTGTCACGACAGCGGCAAGGGACGACAGCGGCTGAGGCGGGCTTCTTTGCGCATGGAGCGACGATCCTTCGACGATAGGGAAGAAGGAAGAACGAGCACGATCTCTCCTTCTACTCACTGGATCAGCGGCAGCACTGCACTGGACCGACTTGACGGCGGCCGAACTGCTCCTTCCGCCTGGGGTGGAGATCGGAAAGGCAGAAGGCAAGGCGGCGACTGGAGGTCTCGATCAGGCTTCTTCTTCGTTGCAGAGAAACGAGCGGCGAAGAAGCTTTCCGTCTGGAGGTGATCGGGAAGGGCGGTGCGAGGGTTCTTAGGGCAGCAGTTTCCGACGCACACACAGCAGCGAACGAACAGAACGACCTTCCTCCTTCGATCGACGATGTAGATCCGCCTGAAGACGCGAACGACTAGGACCGGCGGCCTTCCTCCTTCGATCGACAGGAACGACCGGGGCGCGAGAGGGAGAGCGACGGAAGAACGGCAGAGGAAGCAGTTCTTGCGATCGACAAAGATTCGTCTTCGATCGACAGGCGGTTACAGGAGAAAACCACTCGGGAGAATCGGTTACAAGGTTCTTCCTCCTTGCGCTCGACAGGAACGAGAGGAGAAAGGCGGTTACAGGAAAACGAGACAAGACTTCGAGAATGTTAGGAATGGTGGTCGAAGCATCCGCGTGAGTGTCTAGTTTGGAACACTCTACCCGATAATTAAATATACCTCAACAGTGTTTATGAACGTCGTTCATGAGCGCCCGACTTTGTTGAATGGGATGAGGGACAACACTGCCCCTTTTAACGAATCGCAACACATGCTAGGACATCACCGTCTGTTCCACGTGTCACACTCAACACCCACGTTCGGACTGCATTCCGCACACCCCAAGTACCCCTCTCTGCATGCCGGCCCACAACCCGGCCACCCAAACCTGGGTTCATCCGGGTGCACTACAACGAGCAGCTGGTTGTTGAGGTAAGCAAGGCCAACGCCTAACCTCGATCCCCCGACCTCCTTTATGTGGGTGTTAATTCACCACATGCACCACATACTCATTCCCGTGGTAGCACAGATGAACCCTGGCAATGGATGAATCGCCAAGTGCGTTGAGAACATAATTCCTTTAGGAAAATACAAAATAGTTAAGTCAAGAGGTAAACAAGATCGTCTTTTATAGATGTTCTTAGAGGGCACTTTGGGGTATTTGTCAAAATGGTTCGTGCATGATCAATAAAAATTGCTCGAATTAGGTCTCTCAGATCATCAATTTTCCGTTCTTTGTTCAATTGATGCGCGGTGTGCACACCTTTAGAGTGCACCAAAAGCACGCTCACTGGCCGCGTGCATGCATGCAAATATCCCATGCACGTTGCTATATGATCATTTTATACATTATTATTTCATGCGTAACTAATTTCTCAAATAACCCTTAACAATTTTAATTATGCATATGTATGCTTTATTTCATGAAGTAATATTTTAATTGGCTCAATGTTTAAGGTGAAATGAATTTTCTAATTAGCTATTTAAAATTATAATATATGAAGAAATTAAAATAATTAATATATATATATATATAATAAAAAGGCTTTGGCCGGAAAAAGGAAGGGCAATGAGATGTGGTCGGCACGCAAAGGCGGAGTACGCGCGTGCTGCCGGCGAGCCGGGGAGGTGCACGCGTGAGTGGCTGGGCGTTGGGGATGGAGATGGGGACAGAAATCCTTATAAAACGAATTATTTTATTTTATTTTTAAAATGAGTTGAAGGTTTATTATTATTATTATTATTATTACGTATTTATTGAATAATAACAGCCTCAATATATATTTTAAATTAAATAATCTCTACATTTTCGTATAGATTCCGGAATCTTCATTAACCACATATCTCCAATTTGAATTGTGCTTATCTATGGTGTATATTTAAATTTCTTCTCCTTATTTTTCTTAAACGAGACAAAGGAGGCTATTGATCGCACCACACGCCGTCCCTTTTTCTCGCTATTGTTGCTTTCACGTTGTAGCCGCAACCACAGAGAACGTCACTGGGTGTTCAATGGCGCCGATTTTCACTCGCACGCGGCCATAGGAGGCGCCAGAGGTTTTTTGGAAAGAAAATGCGGTTAACTTCGATTTTGGATTTCTCTCCTTGGTTCTTTTGATTTCCTGTTTATTAGCATATCCTGCGAGGTATTTCTAGTGTTTTTCTTCAGGTTTTTGGATATTTTTATATTGCGCTCTGGTTTGAATTTATTTTATTATATATATTTTAAATTATTTTGAGCATCTATTGTTGCGGGGTGCTTGGTGTTCTCACGGATCAGAAGAATTGGGCCGTCTTAATTCCAGTGTGAGTCAAGCGCGCACAGTCAAAATGAAGAATTAACCAGTAGCAGACAGCAAGACTTTTACGTGGAAAATTCAGAAAGGAAAAAAACACGAGGTCATGCCCAGTTCTGACAAAAATTCACTAGTTGTAGTTGAGTACATGCATGATCAGTTATAGTTTTTGGAGGGTGACAGATCATCGCTCCTTTACAAGTCTTTTTAGTCGTGTCCAATCTTGAGAAAAGTTAAGTACTGAGGAGCGCTCGCTGGAGAAGTCAAGAGAGCATAACTGTCCCAAGTAGAGCGCGCGTTGAGCGGGAGAACGGGCAGTGAGCTAAGTTTTCGCCGGAAAACCATAGAACTCTCTCATCTCCTTTTTTCTGTCCCTCCAAATTATGAAGTCCCAAACAATTTTTTATAGTTTTTTTGGGCGCACTGGTAATCGTGGCCTCTTGACAATTGAACGGGCGAATATGAAAGCACGGTTCTGGTCACTTGGATGATCACAAATTTTAGGGATATGACGATCATGCCTCCCGGGCGGTCCGGGTAACCAGGGCAGATTTGCGGATGACGACGACGACCATTTCCATTTTTGGGGAACCCTATCATCTACATAGAACCAAATCTTCTAATTAAAACGCTCGAAATTTCCAATAGGCTCTTTACTTTAATTTTCCAATATTTATTATATAAACTATTTAAGAAAAAAATATTACTAATGTCATTAATGCCCTATTTTTAGCGGTGCATCTTACCGTGGCGATATATTTGCGACGCGTTTACAATCGCCATCATATAAATGACATCGTTTTAAAAGCTTCGTGATATAAAAATGTCGCGATAGATCTAATTTGTTGTTGAATTCCGTCTTTAAAATTGTTAGGAAAAAAAAAAGTTACGTCCATTTTTTTCCAATTTTTTGAAGCTCATTTAAGTATAGTCTTAATATCTGTATGCTGATTCTATACCAAGGGTTTATGGTGTAGGTCATGAAGCTTGGAAGTTGGCGAATTGCAACGTATAACTTAAGGAAGCTTCATTTTTGGCGCAGTTTATGGAGCTTGGATTTTTGTGGTTTTCAGTTTATGTAGACATGTGTTAACAATTTAGGGCATGTTTGGAAAGGCTTTTTAGCTCCTTTTTATTTTCTGAAAAACGCCACCGCACCTACAAAACCGTTTGGATTGTCTACCGGTTGGAAAAGCAACCGCGGAAAATGTAGAGGGAGCTCGAAACATCCGGAGGAAAGTCAAGGTGGAACTAACTCTCTGTTGCCTCCAGCTATGTATATATAGCAGAATACCTAGGGTTTCCACACGCATAGCCCCCGAGCTCGTTATTCGTCTGAATATACTCTTACAATCTCCTCCTATATTCGTGACAAATAACGTAACATTTCGGGGTGCTGGAGAGTAGACAAAATAATAAACAAACTAAACAAAGCATTTAGGATAAATCATACTAATCAACATATGAAAAGGTTTTTGCCTAAACGGCAAGTCAGAAAAATCACAGATTCTATCCCAAAAAATATAGTCTGAATAATTATTACAAAACATAACATGAAATTAAACGTTTGATGATTCTACTCGTCTAGTAGATCATCGTCTTCCATGTCCAGGTCTACATCTCCTCCATAATCTCCACTGTAGCCTGCAAGGAATTTCACGAGTCAGACTCTATGAATTCATAATCATATGCAGTAACGTTTAAAGTAAACTAGCTCTTACTAAATGAGCTTAGCACTTCTAGCAACGGTGAAGTAACTCTGTCAGCATCTCATCCAGTCTAACTAGGACTAGTCACGTTATCTTACTCATTACTGATCACTATGTGCCTCACCACCCCATGTGGGCACACATCACGTGCAACATTATCAAATGTGGAATAATGTGATATGACCAATAATGTTTAGATTAACATTTACAACGACTTTCAATTTCCAATTAAATAACTCTTGAATCAACTTACAATGAGAAAGTTGCTTGGTTATCAAATGTGGAATAACCGGCACCAGACCATCTTGGGTTTTCATCAAGAAGTTATTTGGGTTTTCAGTCTGTTTTTAGATGCTTGAATGTTGCGACTATAGGTTCTCACTGTTAAAACATAAACTGCGAAGGAAAGTTTCATATTTCTATGAACTTTAATCTCATTTCCCCCGATGTTTTGATTGTGAGAGCTCTATTCAATCCTTTGGTCAAAGGGTCTGCAACATTATCTTTCGATCTCACATCAATAAGGGTCATAATCCCTTGACTTGTGAGAGAGGTCAACCAGGATTGTTTCAGCCTGAGATGCCTTCTTTTGCCATTGAACAAAGAGTTCGTAGCAATCGTTTTAGTAGCCTGATTGTCGCAGTAAACTGTAACAGAACTCATATTTCAGGCTCGACAAAGGAATGTCCATCACCAAATCTCTCAGCCATTCGACTTCTTCTCCTGCTGACGCAAGAGCGTAGAGTTCGGATTCCATAGAAGAGAGTGCAATACAAGATTGCCTCTTGGACTTCCAGGCTGCAGCTGCTCCTCCTAGTGTGAACACAAAACCACTAGTGGACTTGCTGTCGTTAAATTCTGAGCACCATGATGCATCAGAATAACCTTCAACAACTGAAGGATGACCAGTGTAAACTAAAACATACTTTTGGGGTGTGCTTTAAGTATCTCATTAGCCTGTCTAAGGCGTTCCAGTGGTCATTACCAGGATTACTAGTGAATCTGCACAACATGCCGACCGTAAAGGCTATGTCAGGTCTAGTGCAGACCATGGCATACATGAGGCTACCAAGCAGTTTAAAATAATCTAACTGTCTAACCATAGCTCCTTCATTGGGCTTTAGGCGGTTAGTGTAGTCGTATGGTGTTTCAGATGCTCTACTGGCACTGTATCCCCACGTGTCCAACATGGACTTTATGTAGTGGCCTTGACTTAGGGAAATACCATTCTTCCCAAAACCCACTTGCATGTCTAGTATAGTGTTAGCTACACCTAGGTCTTTAATGCTAAATTCTTTTATGAGATCTGACTTAACGTCATCCACTTCGGATTGATCAGACCCTAGAATGAGCATATCATCCACGTACAAGTATATTATGGCGACTTTATCCAATCTATTACGTATGTAAAGACATTTATCCGAGAGACTTGACATGAATCCCATGTTCTTTACACTATAGTCGAACTTCTCATGCCATAATTTCGGTGCTTGCTTTAGTCCGTATAAAGACTTAAGTAATTTACAGACTTTCGTTTCGTGACCGTCTACAATGAAACCTTCAGGTTGACTCATGTAGATCTCTTCGGTCAGATATCCGTTCAAGAACGCAGTCTTAACATCCATTTGATGAACAATAAAGTTCTCAATAGATGCAATAGCAAGGAGAACCCGAATGGTTGCCAAGTGACACACGGGTGAGTAGACATCAAAGTAATCTACTCCGCTGACTTGTGTGAAACCTTTAGCCACCGGGCGTGCTTTATACTTAGCTACGCTACCATCAGGATTCAATTTCTTTTTCAGAACCCACTTACACCCTACGGTTTTAGCCCCTATTGGCTTATCAACCAACGTCCAGGTGTTATTCTGAAGTAGAGAACTCATCTCTTCATCTATAGCTTCTTTCCAGAGTAGTGAATCCTTGGATCTCATCGCTTCCTTATAGGTGGATGGCTCGGCCTCAACGTGGTAAGTCACAAAGTCACTACCGAAGGTTCTGGGAATTCGCTCTCTTAGAGAAGTTCTCCTAGACTCTAGGCCAGAGGTATCTACCGGAACGGAATAGGAGGTGCTCGGTACTGATTCAGGATCCTCCTCAGTAATAGTTACTTGCATACCTGGGATTGTTAAGTTCTTATCTTTGAGGAACTTATCCTCGAAGAACACCGCATCCCTAGATTCTATTATGATATTATTAGAAATATCAAGGAACCTATCTGCAGCACTATCCTCAGCACAACCTAAGTAGACACAGGTATTGGTCCTAGGTCCAACTTTAGGCCTTCTAGGGTTAGGGACCCTGACATAGGCTATACATCCACAGGTCTTAAGTCGAGTAAACGACGGGGGTCTCTTAAACCAAAGCCCGTAGGGAGTAACCTCGAACTTAGCATGAGGAACTTTATTCAGAATGTGATTCGCAGTCAAGACTGCTTCGCCCCAATAAGCGGAAGGCATGCCTGCAGTGAGCAGCATAGAGTTCAATATCTCTGTTAACGTTCTATTCTTGCGCTCGGCTATGCCGTTAGATTGGGGGGAGTAAGAAGCAGTGATTTCTGCTATGATGCCCTGTGAAGCAAGGAAGCATCTGAACTCACTGGACATATATTCTCCTCCTCTATCACTCCTAAAACGTTTTATTCTCATGCTTAGTTGATTTTCTACCCTGGTTTTGAAAAGACAAAACTTTTCAAACGCTTCATCTTTAGTTTTAAGCAACGAGATATGACAAAATCTCGTGCAGTCATCTATAAACGTGATCATATACTTCCTCCCACCTCTAGTGACAAAACTTTTAAAGTCACAAATATCGGAATGTATAAGCTCAAGAGGTGTTGTGCTCCTAGTAACCGTCCCAAAAGGTTTCCTAGTGATCTTAGTCTGAGCGCACACTTCGCATTTTTCAAGTGGAGACTTAGTGTCTAATGTGATCTTGTGAGTTCTAGCTACTTGGAACATTTTCCTGTAGTTTACGTGTCCTAGTCTCTCGTGTAGAGTCCTAGGGCTAACTAAGTTCAATTGAACTTGTTGGACTACCTCACTTGCTAGACTCAGACGGTACATCCTATTTTGGACATAAGCACATCCAAAATAGTGCGAGTTAACTGACAAAGTCACCCTGCCGCTACAGAAGCTAAGTGGCATACCCGCATCACATAACAAACTAATAGACACTAAGTTAGCAGCTAGAGAAGGAATAAATTTGACATTCTTTAAAAGTAAAGACTTACCTGAGGAGAGCAGTAGAGTTGCATTCCCCACCTTCAACACGTCAGCTGTGCCTCCATTTGCCACAGTTACTGATTCCTTTGCATCCTTCAGCTCTGTCAGAAGATTAGCATTATTGCAAACGTGGCACGTTGCCCCAGAATCCAGGTACCACTACGTGCTGTCCTGCGCGTGTCCGACCATGGCAACAAGTCGGATGGATCAGCTTGGCGGACCAAATGGGCTTGGTTGCCTTCTTGTGGTGCCCGGGTTCTCTCTTTCCTCGGTTGTTTGCAGTCAGATGCGCAGTGTCCCCACTTATTGCAGTTATAACATTTACCCTTAAATTTCTTAGAGGGTTTACTCGGGCCTGCAACCTGGGGGCTACTACGAGATGTTTTGGTCTTATGAGGGGGAGGAGGCCGCTTGGAGCTTGAAATCATGTTGGCAGCAGCCTTCTGCTTGCCAACAGCTTCCAAAGCGTGCTTCATCCTGTTCTCGTCCTCAATGCGTATAAAACGCTTGAGGTCGTTCAGACCAACCTGCATCTTCTTGCGATACATTTCCGTTTTGAAATTGTACCGCGAGGAGGGCAACTTATACACAATCGTGCCCGCAACAAAACTATCAGGGAGACTAATAGACTCACTATGCAAGGAATCAATTAAATTTTCAAATTCGGATACCTGAGGGAGAATGGCTTTCTCCTCGTCGAAGCTAGGAACTTGTCCACTAGGTGCGTCTTGGACAGGTCCTCCTCCTGCCTGAAGTGCTCCTACAGCGCATCCCAGATCTCCTTTGCAATGCTCAACTTCATGTAGGTCTGGGCCAAGCTGGAAGACAAACAGTTGAGCAGGTAGTCCCTGCAGAAGTCTTCATCTGAAAACCACTGTGCCTCATCAGCAGTCCCAATGACCTCAGCACCATCAGACTGAACTGTTTAGAACACGTTCAGAAACTTCATCCCGAACTGAGTGTTCAACTTCAAGGCGTTGAACTCAGTCGCCGTGAACTTCTCCAGCTTTATCATCGGAATGGGGGACACCATGGAGTTCCCCTTCATCATTGTGCTTGGAGACGGCGGCGGCGGGAAGAGGCGTAAGGCGGCTGAGGGGGATCTGGAGGCACGGGAGAACAGTGGCGCACGGGCACTTTTGCTGAAGAGCGCACGGTCAGTGATCGTGCGTGAACTGCTGAGCGCACGATCAGTGGTCGTGCGGGAACTGGCCGCTGAAGAGCGCACGATCAGCGGTCATGCACGATGGGTCGAGCGCACGATCAGCGGTCGTGCGCGAACTCCTCTTTTGCTAGCAGCGGCTTCGTCTTCTTCGCACGAGCGGCGGTCCTAGGGCACAGCTTCGACTCCAATAGCGGCAGATCTGGACAACGGAGGCGACGCAGCAGCAACCCTGGATCTGCGGGCTAGGGCGACAGCGGCAGCGGATCTGGAGCTTCTTCCTCGACGAACGACGACGTTGGAGGCGGCGACCTCCTTCTTCACGCACGGCGTTGGGGAGAAAAGGCAGCGACGACAAGCAGCGGCTTCGATCTACTTCGCGAACGGCAGCAGCAGCGGCGCACGCGAACGGCAGCAGCAGCGGCGCACGCGAGCGGCAGCGACGGCGGGAGAATGATCCGCGACGGGGAACGCGACGGGAAGCGCGATCGACGACGGCTAGCAGCAGCGACCTTCCTTCTTCGTCGATCTCCTTCCTTCCTTCGCGAACGACGATGGCTAGCAGTAATGGCGCGATCGGAGGGAGCTCGCCTTCGGACGGGAACGAGCGCCCCTTAGGGCTGTTTCGAGAATGTAGAGGGAGCTCGAAACATCCGGAGGAAAGTCAAGGTGGAACTAACTCTCCGTTGCCTCCAGCTAGGTATATATAGCAGAATACCTATGGTTTCCACACGCATAGCCCCCGAGCTCGTTATTCGCCCGAATATACTCTTACAGAAAACACATTTTTCTCCTCTTTTTGAAAAGTCACTTGGCCCCTACTTTTCATCATTTTCGAAAAGCACTTCCTCATCCCAATACAAGGTTAACGCATTTTCCGCCCGAGCGCAAATTTTTCTCTAGTGCAAACATTTTTCGCCCGGGCGCACATTTTTCGCCCTGACACGCATTTTTCGCCCGAACTCGCATTTTTCGCCGGGGCGCGCATTTTTCACACGGCACACATTTTTTCGCGCGAGCGCGCATTTTTCGTCCGACATGCATTTTTCGCCCAAGGCGCACATTTTTTGCCCTGGGCGCGCATTTTTCGCCCGTGCTCTCATTTTTCACCGGTGCGCGCATTTTTCTTTCGGGCGCGCTTTTTTCGTCCAGGAGAGCATTTTTCGTCCGAGCGCGCATTTTTCGCCCGGACGCGCATTTTCGCCCGACAACCCATTTTTTCGCCCCGATGCTCATTTTCGCCCGAACGAGTACTTTTCTCTCGGGGGCACATTTTTCTCCTGAATGTCCATTTTTCGCCCGGGCGCGCAGTTTTCGCCCGAACGCCCATTTTTTGCCCGGTCTCGCAATTTTTCGCCCAGGTGCTCAATTTTCGCTCGGGCGCGCATTTTTCGCCCATTTTTCGCCCGGGCTCGCAGTTTTCGCCTGAACGCCCATTTTTCGCCCGGGCTCGCATTTTTCCGCACGGGCGCGCATTTTTCGCTTGAGCGCGCATTTTTCTCCCGGACGCACGTTTTTTGCCCGAACGCCCATTTTTCGAACGGGAACGTATTTTCGTCCGGGCGAGAAATTTTCGCCGGGCGCACATTTTTCGCCTGGGTGCTCTTTTATCTCCCGGGCGCTCATTTTTCTCCCAGGCGAAAAAGCGCGTTTGGGTGAAAATGTGCGACCTGGCGAAAGATGCTCGCCCGGGCGAAAAATGCGCGCCAAGATGAAAACATACGTGCCCGTGCGAAAAAAATTTGCCTCAAACAGGCCCTTAATTATATTTTGCCTTCTTTTTTGAGTGAAATGTACTCTGGATAGTTTTCAGGGATAATTTTTCGCAGGTAGCTGATGCCTGAGCACTTGTGTTGGTTTTAATCCTTTATTTCTTATAAAATAAAATATAACTGTTATTAATATTTATATATTATTTATTTGGCACATACTCCGTCGCACATGAGTATTTGGCGGGGACACTTTGCGGGGGTAGCGTTATGTGGCGGGGACGATGTCATTCAGCGGGGGCAATATTTGGCAGGGGCGGCGACGACATTCGGCGGGGGCGGGGACGGGGACATTTGATGGGGGCGGTCTATATTTATATACGTATATATAAAAACTATTTCAATGTTGTTCAACAAAAACCATATAGTGTGATAGTTGCTATCGTTGCTTGACATAGTGGAAACATGTGTTCAATTCTCACAAATGACAATTTTTTTAGATTAAAAAACGGGTCATATGACCATCCTTTTTCAATAAATTTAGGGGTAAAATCGTAATTTCATGTTGTAGGATACCATGCACCTTCATTGTTTTAGGTCACCTCCTAGTAGGTTTAGGAGACCTACAAAAAAGTGGAGAGAGAGTGAGCGGTTTGATCCTGATGAAATATCATGCCAGATTCGATGGCCATAATCATTGCAATGAGTTTAAAATTAATGATTTTGATATTTCTTTATATATTATATATATATGGTATATATATTATATATATTATTTATTTGGCACCTCAGTGTTGGATAGCATGAGCGGAGGTATATGCTTGGAGCTCCGATTTAATTTTGGGGTAGGTGGTTGTTCAACTTTTATTTATTTTTGTAAGTTAAATAGTTTTGACGACATTTTTTTTAATTGTAATGTTACAAGTAAATATTTTTAAAATATTTGCAATAGGCCTACCGAAGAACTGTAGTCTTTACTAAGAGTATGAACAACATTTTTGTATAGTGCATGTTACCTAAAAGTATGAAAAGTTGTTGCCTTTGAGAATATGTAATACGGGTATAGCCAACATCCTATGACAACAGTTATTAATGTTTTGACAATATATAGTTTATAGTTTTACGTAATACGGGTATAGTTTATAGTTTTAAATTTAGAGCTCGGGGGTCCCCCATGCATTGTCACTCAAACTTTGCATCTCAACCTTAAACTAATATATGAAGATAGTTTGAAGTGGTCCAATAAATATTAGTCATCCAAAATGAGACAAACTTTGCATCTCAACCTTACAATGGAGAGAGAGAAAGAAAGAGAGGAGAGAGAGGTGGGGAGAGAGGGAGAGGGAATCTTTATAGCGCTCATAAACCTACACGAGAGTGAAAGAGGGACCAGGATCCTCTCCAATTCGGATGAACTGGATAGTATTGATGTGCACCCGTAAAGATGATACGTGATGCGGTCTCACAAAACGTTCATGCAGTGCATTCAGACAGTGCGCTAATTAACATCACTCGCCTCATTTGGTGGAGGAAATGGGGTTGACCAACATAAACTCCATTATCCCCGTAACCACCCATCATGGGGTGTAAATAGTAAAAATCCCTCATCATGGGGTGCAAATAGTAAAAATCCCTCATCATGGGGTGCAAATAGTAAAATCCCTCATCATGGGGTGCAAATAGTAAAATCCCCCATCATTGGGTGCAAATAGTAAAAATCCCCCATCATGCGGTGCAAATAGTAAAAATTGTTGGACATGTATGTCACATCCCTTTGTTTGAGAATAACAAATCCCATATTGTATT
This sequence comes from Dactylorhiza incarnata, assembly GCA_033032865.1. NCBI lineage: Eukaryota > Viridiplantae > Streptophyta > Magnoliopsida > Asparagales > Orchidaceae > Dactylorhiza > Dactylorhiza incarnata. Next base: position 223,956 of record JAWHQI010000340.1, on the reverse strand, counting down.
TGATATTGCTTGTAGTGTGTTTATAGTGTGCAAGAACTATAGGTGCAATACTCCACAGGTAGAAGGCAACATGGAATCAAACTTTTGAAAGGAGCAGCGCTACCGCCGGCGCTAACGCTACCGCCAGGCGCTAGCCGTCCGACGAAATTGAAGATGCGTTCGACGAAATTTCATTCAACGAATTTGGCTCCGTTCGACGAACTTGAAGCTCTGACCGACGAAAGTTCGTTCTGCCACGCCACCGACAGTTTTCGCTACCGCCTAGCGCTATCTCCAGTTCGTGCACAGCGCCACACCGCCGACGGTTTCGCAACCGCTCCACACGAACGCTACCGCAGGCGCTAGCCACTACCGCAGGCGCTAGCTCCAAGTTCTATAAATTGGAGTTTTGCTTCTCGTTTTGACTATCCATCCCAGAGAGGTTGCTTGTGCCACAAATTCCAGTGTTGTTATGCTGCCGAAGATGGATCTCCCACAAAAAGCTTAAAGGAGAATTCTGGAGGAGGACTACGTCACGCTACATCCGAAGGATGATCGCTTCTACCTCGCTTATGCTACAGCGATCCTTCATCCTCGACTCCAGAGATCTCATATAGGGAGTTTTATTATTGTTTTTCATTATTTCCATTCCATACTTTCTTTGTAACCGTTTAGTTAATTCGCCTTGTGTTGGCGACTAGGTCTGGGTAGGACTTAGGGGGAAATTCGCCTTGTGTTGGCGACTAGTTCTAGGTGATTAGATCTAGGGGGCTCGAGGCCATATCCGGGGAAGGATTGGCTAGAGCGGCTTGAGGCCTTATCCGGGGAAGGATAGGCTAAAGCCAACCAGTTCGTGGGGATACGAGTCTGTTGGAACACGGTCTTCCGAATCTCCTAGGTTTGAGAATAACAAATCCTATGTATATTTGATCTTGTGTGTTCAAGTGTGCAGGTTTACACAGTCCATATGACTCAAGGAGCACTCATGATGACTGCCCCCAAAATTGAGGCCAAAATTCGAACGAGCTCACTATCGCCGGCGGTAGCGATAACGCCCGGCGATAGCGTTGATTAGCGCGTTTTCGGCATCATTTTTAGAAAGAGCTAGCGCCAGGCGGTAGCAGATAGCGCTGGCGGTAGCATGGCGCATATGAGGCATAGAGCAAAATGTTGCCTCGGATTGAAGATCCTCCCGCGCAAATTGTTTCTTAATCCGGGCTAGCGCCGGCGGTAGCGCTAGCGCCGGCGGTAGCGCTGAGGCTATAAAATGAATGCTTTGGCTCCGAATTCATGATCCTCCCTCCAATCCCAAACTCCAGAGCTTCGTGTCACAGCAGAGAGAGGAAGATTCAGAGCGATACTCCCACAATTCCATAAAGCCTTAAGGAGATCCGTGGAGAAGATTTCAACACGCGTCATCATCGTGACGAAAGGCCGCATCGACTACGATCATACTCTGCCGGCCTTCGTCCACTTCTCCAAGAGATCCACATAGAGGGAGTTTTTATATTATTGTCTTTTCATTTCATATCTTTTCTGTAAACGGTAGTGAAATCGCCTCGTGTTGGCGACTAGGTCTGGGGTAGGACTTAGGGCTGAAAATCGCCTCGTGTTGGCGACTAGATCTAGGCTAGGTCTAGAGGGTGCTCGAGGCCTTTCTGGGGATAGATTGGCTAGAGCGGCTTGAGGCCGTATCTGGGGAGAGATCGACTAAAGCCAACCGGTTCGTGGGGATACGAGTCGGTATAGAAAACAAAAAGGATTTTTATTAGTCGCCTCCGATTTCTAGCGTCACAGGAATCAAGTTTTGTAAAACATTATTTGATATTAATAAAGCATGTCTATTCATTATTGTTTTACTTGATTTCTCATTGTATTAATCTTGCAATATTTCAAAGTTATTAAATATAATCTTAAGTTTTTGAAAACCCTTATTCACCCCCCCCCCCCCACTCTAAGGGCGCCGACCGATCCAACAAGTGGTATCAGAGCCAGGTTATTCCAAATCGGCTTAACAACCGGGAATAATGGCGTCTCATGATCTCGCTTCTACTAGTGGGGTAAATTTTTATGAAGAAGAAAAATCTCCTAAACCACCTTTATTCGAAGGGAAAAATTATAAAAGGTGGAAATTATTAATGGAAAAATTTATTAAAACTTTAGACATCGAAGTATGGAACTTAGCAATTATAAGGCGTGCGGATGAATCGAATAACAAAGAACGTCAGCTAAATGCCAAAGCCAAACACTATTTATTTTGTGCACTATCTAATGAAATCTTCAAATTCATATATTGCTTTTCTAGTGCATACAAAATATGGCGCTTTCTTGAAGAAACGTATGATCTTCCTCTCGCAGGTGTGGAACAAACACAGGAGGAAAAGAACGTACAAGCATCCATAATCATCCAAGAAGATCTCTCTCGGAGCGAAGCCATGGAGAATATTGAAATAGAAAAAGAGAACAATACATCAAGGGAAAGGGAAGATATAGATCCATCTATAATGGAGGAAGAACTAAAAGATGACGAAGGAATTTCATGTTCACAATCTGCCTCCTCCAATAGCGTTGTAAGGAAGACTAAATCTTCTTCTTGTGTGATAACTTCCATTTCTAGTTTCAATATACTAAAAACTACTAAACGTAAGATCAAGAAATTGAAAATCACTATTAAAAATTTACATTTAGAAAATAAGCGATTAAAAGCTAATGTTAATTTGGAATCAAATTGTGATGTGTTTTCACCATCTTGTCCTTTACTTGAAAACACAACCTTGTTTTGATTGTGATATTATTAAGGAAAGACTTAAGGAACTTGAAAAAGAAATTATTTTTATAAGAGAACAAAATGAAAAATTATGTTTAGAAATTTCATCTTTAAAAAGTAATTGTGCTAAGTGTAAGGACTATGAAATTGAAATAAAAGAGATGGATGAAACATTTGATGAGTATAGGGATAAATATGAAAAACATATTGACTCAATTGTTATCACTCTTAAAAATAGCACAATAAATTATAATAAAGCTAAACATAATTTAAAAATCAAGAATGATGAACTAAAATAAAAAATCAACTTGCTTAAGGAAACCATTAAGAAAAACACTCAAAACATTCATTCACAATCTCAAGGTATATCTAAAAGTAAGTTGAATATAATTTCTCAAAATGTTGATAAATCCAACAAAGGAAATAAAGAATATCAAATGCTTGAAAATAAAATTCCAAATCATTATCATTTACAAAATAACCACTCTCCTAACATAAACTTAAAGATAAACAAATTTCCTATAAAAAATGTTTTGCAAAATCATCATGGAAATTTGATAAATAAGAATAATATTAAACCAATGTTTGAATGGCGGCCAAAAGTTAAAGATGAAACACAAACTCAAATCAAAAGGGCCCATTCAAACATATCTCCCCAAAAGAAAACACGATGTATTTGGGTACCCAAAGGAACCGTCACTCCCGGTCCTCTTTGGATACCTAAATCTCTTATTCATTAGTATCCCATCATTTGCATGAAGTAGAAATCAATTAAAATGAAATACACAAATTTCTACTTCATGATGTGCTTTAATGTCTTTTCTATTTTTTTCTTTTTGTTTTTCTTTTGAACTATCATGTCTTGGTCATCCTATACAATTTTTGAAAATATGATCTTATCTCTTAAAAGCTCAATAATATTTATAAAATCAAATTGATCAAAATTCCAAATCATATTTTATTTTGATGACCTATCTTTTATTATTATATTCAATACTTCTAAATATCTTATATTATCCATATGAATCAAACTATAAATTTGCTATAAGATATTTCAAATTAAATCAGGTTATTTGGCTATTAAGATTTTTAGCCTTCACCAACAAGTGGTTTAGTGAAATAACTTGATCTAAAAGAAAATTCAAGATTTAAATAAAAGCTAAACTTTCAATATGGGTGTCATTGTTCACAACAAAAATTATATTGTGTTCTCTCCTTGATATCAAACATGATCTAAATCATCACTATTGTTCACCTATCAAAAAATCACATATAAATATTCAAAATTCTTAATTAAAGGAAAATCACTAAAATGTATTGAAAGAAGTTATCTTCATAATGAATATTGAATTCACAAACACCACCATGATCTAGTGATATCCTTTGCTAAACATCTCTAAAATCATAATTCATATCAAGAATCATCTATAAACAACTATCACAAATTATATGATAATAATTGACATTATAATGGTTGGTGTTATGGTGTATTATGTGTGTATTGTAATATATATTTCTAGTTTAGACCTTTGAATCATTTTGATATCAAATCAAATAGAATTATCACTCCATTCTAGGTCTCTAAGTTGAAACACAATCAAACTTTGGCATAAGATTATTCTCAAATTTATCATTTTAACCTAAAGAATATTTATATCTATGTTAGGGCATATCCATGTTACTATTTGCGTGAACATTACTCCTTGTTCACCGAAACCATGCATATTTGATTTGCTCAAACATGATATCTTGGGTTTTCATTTCCTATAAGCACAAGTCTTTAGAAAAGTCAAAATGAAAACATAACTAAATATATCTCGTGCAATGATTATTTTGTCAAGTCATATAAGAAAACGCTATCATTTCATGCAATTTGGACCATCCAAAACATCTCCTAAAAATCTGCAACTTCAGCATGGAACTACTAATGGGACACCTAATCCAGTTCAAGCATCAAAATTTTCAAAACCCTAAAAAATCACTTAATGTTTCCCGCGCTAGCGCTAGCGCCGGCGCTAGCGTCGAGGTTCATTTTTCTGTATTTTTTAAATTTCTAAAAATCCCTTAAAATATATAAATCTATATTTTCTACTTAGTTTTGCACTTCTGTGTATCTTTATTTTTTGAAAAATCAAATACAAAAATACAAAAACCAAATTACAAAAAAATATGTTTTGTTTTTTCGCTTGTGTTGTTTCCTTTGTTTACAGTTCATCTTTATGCAAAAATCAAATATAAAAATTACAAAAGCAAAAATTACAAAAATATGCTTTTTTATTCTTTTGAACTTGACTTTTTACTTGTATCTTGCGAAAGGGTGATTTGGGCTATCATCCCATCATATCACCTAGTACCAGGCGAACCTCTCACAAGGTAGTCCTCGGGAAGTCCAAGATCAATTTTTTATGAGTTCAAACTTTAAGTAAAAATTATTCTTCAAAAATATCAAAAATATTGTATGGACTTCATTGAAAATCAAGCATGATATAATCTATTATTTAGAACTTCTATAATGTTGCAATTTATCTTTTCAAACTACTTTGAACATTGCTTTCATCATGCTTTGATACATCTATTAATATGTGCATCAATTATATTGTAAAAGTTGTGTAGAACTATTCGTAGCATGCCTCTAAGTATGAGTAAATGTTTTATGTTTGATAATGATCTTTATTCACTCACTTATTTTTGGCATTGTCTACATTTGTGTTTAAATCTAAGAATGCTTGTGTATGTGTTGTATTAGTACAATGAATTAAAATTGCACAAGTATCTTACCTACACTCCTTTATTTGCACTTTTAAAAATTAAGAAAAGTGGTTATCTTTCTCATAAATTATATTGGTTTGCAAAACAAGTGTATTCGGAGAACTTTGCACAAAACAAAAATCATGAAATAATTTGACAAAGTTAACTCCACCAAGCACTACTTGAACCTCCTGATAAGTCTTAATAAGCGTTGTGAGGTTGAGCACCTTGGAAAGAATAGTAAAGTATCTTGTGCAAACCATTACTTTCTTTCAAAATAAAAACCACTTATTCTTAAGTACACCGGATCACAATAAAAAATCAATATTGAAGAATAAAATTATGTGATCCCCCAAGCACTACTTTGCACCCTGATAAGTCTTAATGAGCACTGTGTGTGCAAAGCATCTTGGTAGTTGTACATTTTTTTGTGTGCATTAAAGTGTGTGGAAGTAATCTTATTTGTGTTTTATTGTGCTTTTACTTTACATATTACTTGTATTTTTGATTAAAACATGTGTTTACTCTACTCAAAAATTCACTTATGTGCACATCATTATCTTACATAACACTTCTTCTCATGAGTATTGGATCCTAACGTTAATTCGATGCTACTCTTTATTTATGAAATGCACTAAATAACCTAGCATGCTTTCTACAATGTTTGGTTTGTTTTGAAATTGTGAATTGAAATAACATTGTAGTAATCTCTTTGTGATTACATTATTTCATGCTTGCTTATTTTTGTCAACCACAAAAGATTTTCATTGAAACATGATTTACATAAACATCTTCTTTTTGAAATTACACTTATATATCTTTGTATGGATTATCCTTGAATACAATAAGATGTTTTTTGTATTCCTATAAGACTTCCACATCATAACCATATAATTGTTTTACCTTGCACTTTCATGCTTATTTAAAATCTTTCATCTTGTGTGCACCATCACTTGAATCTTCAAATTCCTTTCTTGCAACAAGTGGTAGACTTGCTTGGTAAACTTTATATTTGTTGATTTTTTTTGCTTATAACTCTGATCTATTTCTATTCTAAACAAGTGAAATATTGCTTATAAAAACATCTCTTTTTAACTCTTATTTAGTATTTCTATTCTAAATATTGATGTTTCTTTTTTAAAATCTTCTGAAATGATCAAACTCTAATTTATTCTTGAATTTCAATATAGCTAAGTGTATTTTATTTTCAAATAAAAATCCAAATACTATGAATTTTCCCATTAGATTTAAATGCTTAATGTTTCCAATAACTATTATCCGTGACTTCATTTCTCACCATAGCGGGGGCGTAGGGTTGTAGACATTAGATAACCTTATCTCTAGTCATGTCTTGTCCTTAACCGGGGAGGGTTCCAGTGGGGCCTTGCGAGGCACTGGGGGGAAAGAGTGTTAGGTTAAGTTTTTTGTCTAGTGTTTGCATATGGGATTAACATCCCAACCTACGGCATGTTTGCAGCTCCTCATGCCCATCCGTCACTTAGTACGGGGCTAGAGTATTGACATATTGTCTGGGTAGATTGGTTAGTTGGAAATCATGATTTTTTTTAGGCTTAAAACTCCTATTTAAAGGGAAAATCATTGTTTTTTGCTAAACTCTGATTTATAAAAGGGGGAGAACTACAAACAAAAGGGATAAAATAAGTCATAACTCTGATCATTTTCAATGAAAGACAAGTCTAAAACTCCTTATCATTTCCTTAAAAAGCTCGATCATGCATTCTCTTGTATTTACACATTTTTTAGTGCTTTGTTTCCCTACCCACTTTTGCTAATAACAAAGGGGGAGAACTAACATGATAAAATGCAAAAGGGGGAGAACTAACATGATAAATGTAACACGCTATCATACACCACATGACAAATTCAGATGATAGCTTACATATTAAGGGAGCACTCACTTAGGGGGAGCATGTATTTAGGGGGAGCAGTTCTAAATGCTAAAATCAATAATTATCCTAAAGTCATCACTCTCTCACACACACACAAGTATAGTCTCATCATGCTTATTTATTAATGCCTTGTTTTATCATTAATGGATTTGTTATTATCAAAAGGGGGAGTTTGTTGGAACATAGTCTTCCGCATCTCCTAGGTTTGAGAATAACAAATCCTATGTGTATTTGATCTTGTGTGTTCAAGTGTGCAGGTTTACATAGTCCATATGACTCAAGGAGCACTCATGATGACTGCCCCCAAAATTGAGGCCAAAATTCGAACGAGCTCACTATCGCCGGCGGTAGCGATAACGCCCGGCGATAGCGTTGATTAGCGCGTTTCCGGCATCATTTTTAGAAGGAGCTAGCGCCAGGCGGTAGCAGATAGCGTTGGCGGTAGCATGGCGCATATGAGGCATAGAGCAAAATGTTTCCTCGGATTGAAGATCCTCCCGCGCAAATTGTTTCTTAATCCGGGCTAGCGCCGGCGGTAGCGCTAGCGCCGGCGGTAGCGCTGAGGCTATAAAATGAATGCTTTGGCTCCGAATTCATGATCCTCCCTCCAATCCCAAACTCCAGATCTTTGTGTCACAGCAGAGAGAGGAAGATTCAGAGCGATACTCCCACAATTCCATAAAGCCTTAAGGAGATCCGTGGAGAAGATTTCAACACGCGTCATCATCGTGACGAAAGGCCGCATCGACTACGATCATACTCTGCGGGCCTTCGTCCACTTCTCCAAGAGATCCACATAGAGGGAGTTTTTATATTATTGTATTTTCATTTCATATCTTTTCTGTAAACGGTAGTGAAATCGCCTCGTGTTGGCGACTAGGTCTGGGGTAGGACTTAGGGCTGAAAATCGCCTCGTGTTGGCGACTAGGTCTAGGGGGTGCTCGAGGCCTTTCTGGGGATAGATTGGCTAGAGCGGCTTGAGGCCGTATCTGGGGAGAGATCGGCTAAAGCCAACCGGTTCGTGGGGATACGAGTCGGTATAGAAAACAAAAAGGATTTTTATTAGTCGCCTCCGATTTCTAGCGTCACAGGAATCAAGTTTTGTAAAACATTATTTGATATTAATAAAGCATTTCTATTCATTATTGTTTTACTTGATTTCTCATTGTATTAATCTTGCAATATTTCAAAGTTATTAAATATAATCTTAAGTTTTTGAAAACCCTTATTCACCCCCCCTCTAAGGGCGCCGACCGATCCAACAGAGTCGGTATAGAAAAGGAAAAGATATTTTCATTTGTGCGCCTCCGATTTCTAGCGATATAGAAATCAAATTTATGTAAACACCATTTTTATATATAAATACAATCATGTCTCTATTTGTGTTTACTTGATTTCTCACTTTTGGCGTTATCTCTAAAATATTGGTTACAAAGCTTTCAATTCAAATCACTTTGTCTAAATTGTTTATCTTAATCTATTTCATCATATAACAATTTAGCACTTGTTTCTAAATCCTAAACTAGCAAATTATGATATTTTCTTCCTTTAGCTAAATTGTTATTTTGTGTTCTAATATTACTTTAAACAATTTAGTAATTTCCATAAAATTATAAAAAGATTTTTATTCCCTTATTCACCCCCCCCCCCACCCTCTAAGGGCGCCGTAAGATCCAATAAGTGGTATCAGAGCGCAGGTTATTCCAAACGGTTTAAAAACCAAGAATAATGGCGTCTCATGATCTCGCTTCTATTAAAAGGGGAAACTTTCTTATAAATGAAAAATCTTTAGCACCACCTCTATTTGAAGGGAAAAATTATAATGAGTGGAAATTTCTAATGGAAAAATTTCTTAAATCTTTGGATATGGAAGTATGAAATATAACAATTAAAATGCCCCAAAGTATTTTAAATAAAAATGAAATGTTTTTAAATGCCAAATCTATGAATAGTCTATATTGTGCATTAGATCAAAATATTTTCAAACTTATTTATACACTTCCTACTGCTTATGAAGTTTGGAAATTTCTTGAGAATACCTATAGTCTTCCTTCCACAGATGATGAACAAAAGCAATTCCTTGTGGATCCAAGAGAAGAAACTGATGAGGACTTATGTTTGGAGGAAGAAGAACACAACGTCACAATATTGGACTCATTTGTTGGCAACACATCAAGCAAAAGAGAAGGCGAAAATTCAACTATGGATGAGTAATGCAAAGAGGATGTCAAAGGAATTGTTGGTCCAAATCTTGCCTCATCCCATAGCAATGTAAGAAAATCAAAAACTCCTCTTTTTGTAGCAAATTCTATTTCTACTTCTCGTATGCTTAAAATTGCTAAACGTAAAATTTTAAAGTTAAAAATTGCTAATTCCAAATTACGTTTAGAAAATAAATCTTTAAAAGCAAACGATAACTTAGAATCAAATATTGATGTGTTAAATTCTCTTTCATGCTCTTTAGTTAAAATTCCTATTCCTTGTTTAGATTGCAATTTATTAAAAGAAAATTCAAGGAAATTGAAAAAGGGCTTTTAATTTCTAAAAGGCATAATAAAAAATTGTTAATTGAAAATGATGTTTTATCTTGTAAGTTAATACAATTAAAATCTTTTGTTGAAAAATTTCAAATGTCATGTAATGAATTTCATCATAAGATTTTGAATAACAAGGATAAATTAACTTACAAAATCATTTCTAAAAAAGATCATTTTCATACATCAACTCAAAAGGAGTTTAGTTTCAAAAAGAATTATGACCCTCACAAAATTCTTAAGAGTCACTATTATAGGTCTCAATATATTTTCAATCATGACTCAAATTTAAAAACTCCTTTTCATGAAAAATCAAAATATAAATTATTATCCTTCATATTATAAGAGTATGTCTATAAGAAAGAGTGGAAATGAAAATCATCAAAATAATAATCAATCTTCTAAAACATATTGTAACCCACTCTTTCAACAATCACTTCTAATGAAAGACAATCACTCTTATAAAATTTCAAAGAATCCATATAATGAAAATCATTATGATTATCAACATCAATCTATTTTGAAAAATAATTTGAATAAACATAAATCACAAATGAATTATTTTTCAAACAAATATAATCATATAAAAATGTCATATAATCATAATATGTATTTAAAATATAAACCACCAAAGTATGAATGGAGACCCTTAAAGAAAAATGATACATCAACTTTAATAGAAAAGGCCCATTTACCCTTGTCTCCTAAAAGGTCGTCATGTCATGTTTGGGTGCCCAAAGGAACCATTACACATGATCAACTTTGGATACCTAAATCTCTTATTCATTAGTATCCTATCATTTGCATGAAGTAGAAACAAATAAAAATGAAATATCACTACTCTACTTCATGATATGCTTATTGTCTCTTTTCTTTTGTTTATTTTATATTTTTTTAAAACAAACATGCTATGATCACTTTATATATCATGAAATATGACTTTCATATATTAAGCCTATGTTTATCAAATCAAATTTGAATTAAAATTGAACACTAAGTCATATATTTTTCAAAGTGATCTATCTCTCATCTTAAATTGTTTAAATATATCCTTTTAAATCATTTGCCCATCAATGTCTTGAATTAACATTATCATTTGAATATAAAATTATTTTCAAGACTAATGAAATTATTTTAAAAAAATTATGGATTTAAATGGTTTATTAAAGGGCTTAAGCTAAAAATTAAAATGCGCAACGTTTTGATTATTTTTCTATTTGTTGCATTTGATAGCCCTTATAATGAAAAATATTATCAAATAAAATCGAAACCAAAAATTCATCTAAACGCATGCTTAATTTTTCAAAAAGCGAGTTTTTTGATTAAAACTTCAAATAGCCATATCTTTTGATCAGCTCGTCCGATTTTCGCGTTTAATATCTTTTCGGAAAGAGCACAGAAATCTCCATCTATTGGCAAACTAAACTTGCCCATTTTAGTTTGTTTAGTGCTATCAATTTTCCCAATTTCAACTCCGTTTTTAAATGCTATCTTAGTTCGCTTGATTCGGAAATTTCTGTGTTTATGGATTTTTCATCACATGATATCCTATGTATAATTGTTTCATATATTAATTTAGATATTATGTGTGATGTGTGTCACCATTGTTTGCATGTAATTTAGACCTTCAAATCATCTTGCATCATTAAGATCAAATCAAAAGATTAATCATTTCATTCTAGGTCTAAAGAAAATTAATTTTAAAACTTCTCATATTACATGCAACATTATCTCCATTAAATCATATATAATAACATTGCACTCAAACTCATTATTCTAGCATCACTTCTTATTTTATGCTCAAATTTATATGCTAGGTATAACATTTACAATGTTATTAAAATATTATGATAACTATGTGATTTGAAATTACATAGAATACTAAAATTCCAACAACCACATAGTTTATGGATTAATCATTAGAATATTTATGAATATTGTTTCATGAATCATATAGTATCATGCAAAACCAAAGATCAATAAATTTAATTATTGAAAGCAATCTTATAAATTTCAAAAACTTTATATATATGATCTTTGTCTTTTATATGATTGGTTGATCATCATTTTTCTAGACTTACAAATCAATCATGTTCTTTCAAAAGAAAATCACTATATCACTATATCATAAGTCAAGAAGGATTAGAATTCTCATACTTCATGATGATCTAACATATATTCTATGCAAAAATTCTCTTTAATCATAAATCATAATTCATGTTCTATCAAGACTTGTCTCAAATCGATAATAGGAATTATGAATCTTATGATAAAAATTATGAATAATGTTTTTCTTTACATTATTTGATGTATTGATTTGCTTTGCTAGTGATTGCATGCATCTCTCATATTTGTAGACTCTAGAATCAACTTTGTAATGAAAGTATAAATCAAACTAAATCATCACTCCATTCTAGATCTATAATTTGAAATTCTATTTTGGAATACATGCAATATTAATATTAATCTTATGACATGACATTAAACCCAAAATTCATCATACTAGCTTTATCACTTATTGAATATTAGTAATTGTGCTAGTTATCACATATCGTCATCTCATAAAAGTAGAAAAACTATGCGGCTTTATAACTCATCACATTAAGCAAAACCCATAGTTTATAAATCAACCCATAGTTTAAAAGGCATAGGTTGTCCAAAGATTATTCACCTTTGACTTCATATCTCACAATAGCGGGGGCGTAGGGTTGTATGCATTAGAGACCTAACCTCTAAGTCATGTTTTGTCCTTAACCGGGGAGGGTTCCAGTGGGGCCTTGCGAGGCACTGGGGGGAAAGAGTGCAAGGTTGAGTGTTCTCTAGTGTGTGCATATGGGACTAACACCCCAACCTACGGCATATGTGCAGCTCCTCATGCCCATCCGTCACTTAGTACGGGGCTAGGGTGTAGACATTTAGTCGGGGTAGTCTTTAATCTTAGGACGTACTTATATTACTCTTTGCATGATCATTATATTTACTTATCACTTAAATCATGCATATTTTGGGTTGTTTAATAAAAAATGTCCTCTTGTGTCTTCATAGTTTATATCTTCATGTTTAAATGGTTTTGTAAAACACAAGAATTTGAAAAGCCAAAGTTTCATGCAAATTTGATCCACCTAGAGATCTCCAAAAATTCTGAAATGACAGCATGGAACTACTTTAAGGACACTTAATCAATATCAAAAATCAGATTTTTAAGATTCTCAAAAAATAGTGTACTGTTTCCAGCGCTAGCGATAGCGTCGGCGCTAGCGTGTGTTTTGGAATTTTCTGATTTTTAAAATTTCTAAAAATCAACAAAAATATGTTAGTTTATTTGTGCAAATTTAATTTTGTGCTTATGTCTATTTTATTTTTGTTTTATTTGAATTATGAAAAATCAACTATAAAAGTTCAAAATTCAAAAATACAAAAATATGTTTTATGGTTTTCTGTTTTATTCATATTATGAAAAATCAACTACAAAAATTCAAAATTCAAAAATACAAAAATATGTTTATTTGTTATTTGTGTTTTATTCATATTATGAAAAATCAACTACAAAAGTTCAAAATTCAAAAAATACAAAAATATGTTTTTGTTATTTGTGTTTTATTCATATTATGAAAAATCTACTACAAAAATTCAAAATTCAAAAATTACAAAAATATGTTTTTGTGGTTTTCTGTTTTTATTTTATTTAAAAATGATAAAACAAAAAAAACTGTATGATCTTTATTGCCAATATCAAGCATGTATGAATTCTATTATTTAGAATTATTTATAATGTTAAAACTTATTCCTTCAAATTACTATGAACATTATTTTGCTTATCATGCTTTGATATATCTATTTAAAGTGCATCAATTATATTGAAAAATGTGTAGAACCAAGCTTAGCATGCCTCTAAGTATGAGTAAATGTTTTATGATTGATAATGATACATTTCACTCACTTATTTTGGTAATCAACATGTGTGTCTAAATCTAAAAATGCTTGCTTGTGTATTGTGTTTGTACAATGAATTAAAACTTGCATAAGTTTATTGCCTACACTACATTTGAATTGCACTTATGAAATTTAGAAAAGTGGTTAAGTTTAGAAATTGGGTTTGCAAAACAAGTGTATTCGGAGAATGTTGTCTCACAAATGTGAACAAAAAATTATATATGTAGACAAATACAACTCCACCAAGCACTACTTGAACCTCCTGATAAGTCTTCATAAGCGTTGTGAGGTTGAGCACCTTGGAAAGAATAGTAAAGTGTCTTGTGCAAACCTTAGTTATTACACCACTTTGTTTAAAAAAAATTATGTGCATTAAAAGTGTGTGAAAGTAATTTACTTGTGTTTTATTGTGCACTTTACTATACATATGTCTTGTATTTTGATGATTTAAATCCATTGTTAACATTGCTCAAAATACACTTATGTGCACATCATTATCTTTCATAACACTTCTTCTCATGAGTATTGGATTCTAATGCTTTTTCTATACTACTCTTTATATAAAAATGCACTAGATAAACCTAGCATGATCTCTACAATATTTTGGTATTTCTTGAACTTAGAATTAAGTAACATTGTAGTATAATCTCTCTTTGATATGTTCATTTCATGCTTGGTATTTTTATGAAAAACTTTGAGATTTCAAAAAGGTTAAAACATCTTTCATTTTTGAACTAAAACTCATATTTCTACTTATGCTTTTCATGATTACAAAAGATGTTTATTATAATCTTCCGCTTGCTTACAACTCTTATCTTTATATTTGAAATCTCTTATATATGCTATGCTTAAACTCTTTATCATTATTTATATTTCGAAAAGCTCGATCATGATATATAAATGCCTCCTTACTACCCTCACCCAACCTTCTTTTGATAATACCAAAAGGGGGAGATTAATTGAAGAAATCTATATAGGAGAAATATAGATAAATAAGGGGAGACTAATTCATGAAATCTATCATTTAGGAGGAGTAACACATAAATTGCATTTATGTAGGGGGAGCATTAAGATAGGGGGAGTATGCACATTATCATGCTTATCATATACTGTAGTTGCACTATCATCTTGCTTATCATTTACTATAAACATTATTGTTGATTTCTTGCTAAGTTGATTTGTTATTATCAAAAGGGGGAGATTGTTGGACATGTGTGTCACATCCCTTTGTTTGAGAATAACAATTCTCATATTGTATTTGATATTGCTTGTAGTGTGTTTATAGTGTGCAGGAACTATAGGTGAAATACTCCACAGGTAGAAGGCAGCATGGAATCAAACTTTTGAAAGGAGCAGCGCTACCGCCGGCGCTAACGCTACCGCCAGGCGCTAGCCGTCCGACGAAATTGAAGCTGCGTTCGACGAAATTTTGTTCGACGAATTTGGCTCCGTTCGACGAAATGTCCGTTCGACGAACTTGAAGCTCTGACCGACGAAAGTTCGTTCTGCCACGCCACCGACAGTTTTCGCTACCGCCTGGCGCTATCTCCAGTTCGTGCACAGCGCCACGCCGCCGACGGTTTCGCAACCGCTCCACACGAACGCTACCGCAGGCGCTAGCTCCAAGTCCTATAAATTGGAGCTTTGCTTCTTGTTTTGACAATCCATCCCAGAGAGGTTGCTTGTGCCACAAATTCCAGTGTTGTTATGCTGCCGAAGATGGATCTCCCACGAAAAGCTTAAAGGAGATTTCTGGAGGAGGACTACGTCACGCTACATCTGAAGGATGATCGCTTCTACCTCGCTTATGCTACAGCGATCCTTCATCCTCGACTCCAGAGATCTCATATAGGGAGTTTTATTATTGTTTTTTATTATTTCCATTCCATACTTTCTTTGTAACTATTTAGTTAATTCGCCTTGTATTGGCGACTAGGTCTGGGTAGGACTTAGGGGGAAATTCGCCTTGTGTTGGCGACTAGTTCTAGGTGATTAGATCTAGGGGGCTCGAGGCCTTATCCGGGGAAGGATTGGCTAGAGCGGCTTGAGGCCTTATCCGGGAAAGGATAGGCTAAAGCCAACCGGTTCGTGGGGATACGAGTCGGTATAGAAAAGGAAAAGATATTTTCATTTGTGCGCCTCCGATTTCTAGTGATATAGAAATCAAATTTATGTAAACACCATTTTTATATATAAATACAATCATGTCTCTAATTGTGTTTACTTGATTTCTCACTTTTGGCGTTATCTCTAAAATATTGGTTACAAAGCTTTCAATTCAAATCACTTTGTCTAAATTGTTTATCTTAATCTATTTCATCATATAATAATTTAGCACTTGTTTCTAAATCCTAAACTAGCAAATTATGATATTCTCTTCCTTTAGCTAAATTGTTATTTTGTGTTCTAATATTACTTTAAACAATTTAGTAATTTCCATAAAATTATAAAAAGATTTTTATTCCCTTATTCACCCCCCCCCCCCTCCTCTAAGGGCGCCGTAAGATCCAACAAAAATCCCCCATCATGGGGTGCAAATAGTAAAATCCCCCATCATGGGTGCAAATAGTAAAAATCCCCCCATCATGGGGTGCAAATAGTAAAATCCCACATCATGGAGTGCAAATAGTAAAATCCCTCATCATGGGGTGCAAATAGTAAAATCCTCCAACATGGGGGTACAAATAGTAAAATCCTTCAATACGGTCTACGTATAGCAAATAATATGGTTATGGTGTGTGCATAACCATATCCGTCATATGAATACATATCACCGCAAAACTATACAAACTGGTGTGCGCGTAGCTATATTCATGATAAGTGTGCGTATAACACATAAATTGGTTATGGTGTGCGGGTAGCCGCATAACCACCCTAACCACCATAACCACCCATTTAATTACAAAAGTGTCACCCTCAAAAACTATAAATAGAACCCCAAGGCTTCTCTTTTTTCGATCTTCTCCTCCTCCATCTCTCCCCTCTTTTGAGACTTTCTCTCTCTCCGGCCGGGAAAATCCTCCTACGGATTTTCTCTCTCCTCCTTCTTCCTTGCGCGCTCCCAAGCGCGCCTCCTCCTTGCGCGCTCCCAAGCGCGCGTCCTCCTTGCGCGCTCCCAAGCGCGCGTCCTCCTTGCGCGCTCCCAAGCGCGCGTCCTCCTTGCGCGCTCCCAAGCGCGCGTCCTCCTTGCGCGCTCCCAAGCGCGCGTCCTCCTTGCGCGCTCCCAAGCGCGCGTCCTCCTTGCGCGCTCACAAGCGCGCGTCCTCCTTGCGCGCTCACAAGCGCGCGTCCTCCATGCGCGCTCCCAAGCGCGCGTCCTCCTTGCGCGCTCCCAAGCGCGCGTCCTCCTTGCGCGCTCCCAAGCGCGCGTCCTCCATGCGCGCTCCCAAGCGCGCGTCCTCCTTGCGCGCTCCCAAGCGCGCGTCCTCCTTGCGCGCTCCCAAGCGCGCGTCCTCCTTGCGCGCTCCCAAGCGCGCCTCCTCCTTGCGCGCCTCCTCCTTGCGCGCCTCCTCCTTGCGCGCCTCCTCCTTGCGCGCTCCCAAGCGCGCCTCCTCCTTGCGCGCTCCCAAGCACGCCTCCTCCTTGCGCGCTCACTAGCGCGCCTCCTCCTTGCGCGCTCACTAGCGCATCTCCGTGCACTCCGCTCCAAGCGCGCTTCCGTGCGCTCCGCTCCAAGCGCACCTTCGTGCGCTCCACTTCAAGCCCGCCTCTGTGCACTCCGCTCCAAGCGCGCCTCTGTGCGCTCCGCTCTAAGTGCACCTTCGTGCGCTCCACTTCAAACCCGCCTCCGTGCGCTCAAGAACAAGCACGCCTCTGTGTGCTCAAGAACAAACGTGTCAGCCACCGTCAAGTCCAGCACTCCAAACTCCTCTCGCGCAGCAGGAGACAAGCCACAGAGACAAAGACACACAGAGCGCATCGATCCAACCTTCGAGCAGCATTCAAAGCCTCAAAATCACTTAGAGCACAACATTCCCCTCTGCAGCAGGCGGAAGACTTAGCTCCGTGAGCGGTGGCCTGTCACCCTCCAAGCACATCTCTCTCTCTCTCTCAATAATTGTAACGAGAGGCGGTCTGTCGCCCTCGAGTTCTTCAAAAAAGCTCTATAAAACCAACAAATAGTGGAAGTTTTGGTCGGCAACAAGCCCAGCCGCGTGGCTTTTCACCCAGTAGACGGGTTTTCCACGTTAAAAAAATTGTCTTGTCAGCTTTCCCTTTTCTGTGACTGTGTGCACGCTCAAACGCTCCCTGCCTAAGACGGTTCAATTTAGTCTGATCTACCGGAGCCTTGAGTGGACCGCAACCGTTTGGCGCCGTCTGTGGGAACGGAGTTCCCCCAAAGCTTGAAGAAGATTCTGAAGATAGTACCCACTGCACAACGGTACTCGTGACTAGAGATCATAGCAGGAAAATCCGTCCGCACAAGTGAAGGATCAATCCCCGGGGGGGCTGGCTGGTCTAGCTCCCCTCCACCCGCTTATCATCAAACCCGAAGGAGAACTCACGAGTACGAGTGTCCAAGGCCGCGGGGCTCATCCTAACGGAGGACCTAAAGCTCAGTATCATCGCGACCTCCCTGAAGCAGCATACTGTGAGCCCGTAGACGTAAGGCTCACGCGTGAAGAGGTTCGTGACATAATTTTTGAAGAGCACGAATGAGCAAGGCAGCGTGCCGCTTTGGCCCCTCACACTCTCCATTGTCACTCACCGTTCGCACCAGAGGTTCTGGCACATCCAATTTCCATTGGCTTCAAGCTCCCAAAGATTGAGACGTACAACGGAGCAGGCGACCCATCGTCGCACGTCAGGCACTTCACAATCATGATGCAACTCTGTAATGCCCCAGATCCATTGTTGTTGCCAGTCATTCCCGACGACTTTGAAAGGACAGGCTCGCATCTGGTTCCTATCCCTGAAGGAGGGAGAAATCAAGGATTTCGCAGAGCTGACTCAACAATTCACGGACCAGTTCATCCATAGTAGCAGGATAGTCAAAGATCCTTCCCACCTGTCCGGGATCCGTCAAGGCGAAAGGGAAACCCTTACAGATTTCTTCCGTCGTTTCACCACTGAGGCACGACAAATCCCTGGGATAAGACCGGAGCTCCTGCGAGATTTTCTCCTCGGAGGGCTCCGCCCTGGTGGCTTCCACTCTGAACTGATGCGGGAAACCATGCCCAGCTATCCCGATCTCGTTCGACGGATCGACGCCCAGATCGTCGCTGGCGAAGCAATTGAAGCGCATCAACAACAATTTGATAGAGGCGTGAAAAGGAAAAGGGAGCAAGAGGCTTCATCAGTCCTCGGGAGGAACAATGAATGTCATAGCAATCCACGACCTCGGCAGCACCAAAGAAACACGCCCCTCAATACCTCCAGAACCAACATATTTTACGCAATCAAAGGCAACGAAGCGCTCCGCAAGCCCAGACCTCTCGCTAAAAACACGGGAGACCAGACAAAATATTGTGAGTTCCACCGTGGACAAGGACATGACACGGAAAATTGCTTCAAGTTTAAGGATGAAATCGAGTGACTCATCCAACAAGGCCTACTGAGGAAATTCCTACGAGGCTAGGTATCGATTCAGCCAGCAGGAGATCAGCAAACGCCTCACCAAGAAAAACTGGGAGGCAACCCTTAAGCATGTCATCCCACACGCTATCGAAATTATGTATTCACTTCGCCCAATGGAAAGGACGTCTATTTGAATGAACAACATCTGCCTTCGGGCAGTGCGCTAATGAACAGCACCTGCCTTCGGGCAGTGCGCTAATGAACAGCACCTGCCTCCGGGCAGTGCGCTAATGAACAGCACCTGCCTCCGGGCAGTGCGCTAATGAACAGCACCTGCCTTCGGGCAGTGCGCTAATGAACAGCACCTGCCTCCGGGCAGTGCGCTAATGAACAGCACCTGCCTCCGGGCAGTGCGCTAATGAACAGCACCTGCATCCGGGCAGTGCGCTAATGAACAGCACATGCCTCCGGGCAGTGCGCTAATGAACAACACCTGCCTCCGGGCAGTGCGCTAATGAACAGCACCTACCTCAGGGCAGTGCGCTAATGAACAACACCTATCTCCGGGCAGTGCGCTAATGAACAGCACCTACCTCCGGGCAATGCGTTAACGAACAGCACCTGCCTCTGGGCAGTGCGCTAATGAACAGCACCTGCCTCCGGGCAGCGCGCTAATGAACAGCACCTGCCTCCGGGCAGTGCGCTAATGAACAGCACCTGCTTCCGGGCAGTGCGCTAATGAACAACACCTGCCTCCGGGCAGTGCGCTAATGAACAGCAACTGCCTCCTGCCAGTGCGCTAATGAGCAGCAACTGCCTCTGGGCAGTGCGCTAATGAACAGCAACGGCCTCCTGGCAGCGCGCTCACAGCAATCTCTCACTGTCGTTGATTAAAGGTTCGCCCTTCTCCACCGCAGTAAGGTCCCGACGTCGTAAGTGTTTGCCCCTCCTACGTTCATACACGGTTTGAATACATACGCTCTTCACCGACCAAACCTATCTTCTATCATATAAAAAGTCGCGAGCTCAGACTCGCGCAAACTTTATCTTTTACTATATAAAAAGCCGCGAGCTCAGACTCGCGCAAATCTATCTTCTGTTACGTAAAAAATTGTGAGCTCAGACTCGCGCAAACTTATCTTCTATTATGTGAAACATTGCACACTCATCCTACAACAGCGATTCCTACCCAAGGCGCCACGAAAATAGCAATGATCGAAGACGCCGTAGAAAAAATCAAAACCTCCGAACTCCTCCGCATAATAATTCGGACTCTGAAGGTTTGGGGGCTTATGATGTGCACCCGTAAAGATGATACATGATGTGGTCTCACAAAATGTTCATGCAGTACATTCGGGCAGTGCGCTAATGAACATCACTCGCCTCATTTGGTGGAGGAAATGGGGTTGACCAAGATAAACCTCACTATCCCCGTAACCACCCATCATGGGGGGCAAATAGTAAAAATCCCCCATTATGGGGTGTAAATAGTAAAAAACCCTCATCATGGGGTGCAAATAGTAAAATCCTCCATCATGGGGTGCAAATAGTAAAATCCCCCATCATGGGGTGCAAATAGTAAAAATCCCCCATCATGGGGTGCAAATAGTAAAAATCCCTCATCATGGGGTGCAAATAGTAAAATCCCCCATCATGGGGTGCAAATAGTAAAAATCTCCCATCATGGGGTGCAAATAGTAAAATCCCACATCATGGGGTGCAAATAGTAAAATCCTTCGTCATGGGGTGCAAATAGTAAAATCCTTCGTCATGGGGTGCAAATAGTAAAATCCTCCAACATGGGGTGCAAATAGTAAAATCCTTCAATACGGTCTGCGTATAGCAAATAATATGGTTATGGTGTGCGCATAACCATATCCGTCATATGAATACATATCACCGCAAAACTATACAAACTGGTGTGCGCGTAGCTATATTCATGATAAGTGTGCGTATAACACATAAATTGGTTATGGTGTGCGGGTAGCCGCATAACCACCCTAACCACCCTAACCACCCATTTAATTACGAAAGTGTCACCCTCAAAAAACTATAAATAGAACCTCAAGGGTTCTCTTTTTTCGATCTTCTCCTCCATCTCTCCCCTCTTTTGAGACTTTCTCTCTCTCCGGCCGGGAAAATCCTCCTACGGATTTTCTCTCTCCTCCTTCTTCCTTGCGCGCTCCCAAGCGCGCGTCCTCCTTGCGCGCTCCCAAGCGCGCATCCTCCTTGCGCGCTCCCAAGCGCGCGTCCTCCTTGCGCGCTCCCAAGCGCGCGTCCTCCTTGCGCGCTCCAAAGCGCGCGTCCTCCTTGCGCGCTCCCAAGCGCGCGTCCTCCTTGCGCGCTCCCAAGCGCGCGTCCTCCTTGCGCGCTCCCAAGCGCGCGTCCTCCTTGCGCGCTCCCAAGCGCGCCTCCTCCTTGCGCGCTCCCAAGCGCGCCTCCTCCTTGCGCGCTCCCAAGCGCGCCTCCTCCTTGCGCGCTCCCAAGCGCGCCTCCTCCTTGCGCGCTCACTAGCGCACCTCCGTGCACTCCGCTCCAAGCGCGCTTCCGTGCGCTCCGCTCCAAGCGCACCTTCATGCGCTCCACTTCAAGCCCGCCTCCGTGCACTCCGCTCCAAGCGCGCCTCTATGCGCTCCGCTCCAAGCGCACCTTCGTGTGCTCCACTTCAAGCCCGCCTCCGTGCGCTCAAGAACAAGCACGCCTCTGTGCGCTCAAGAACAAACGTGTCAGCCACCGTCAAGTCCAGCACTCCAAACTCCTCTCGCGCAGCCGGAGACAAGCCACAGAGACAAAGACACACAGAGCGCATCGATCCAACCTTCGAGCAGCATTCAAAGCCTCAAAAGCACTTAGAGCGCAACATTCCCCTCTGCAGCAGGCGGAAGACTTAGCTCCGTGAGCGGTGGCCTGTCACCCTCCAAACACATCTCTCTCTCTCTCTCAATAATTGTAACGAGAGGCGGTCTGTCGCCCTCGAGTTCTTCAAAAAAGCTCTGTACAACCAACAAATAGTGGAAGTTTTGGTCGGCACCGGGCCCGACCGCGTGGTTTTTCACCCAGTTGACGGGTTTTCCACGTTAAAAAAATTGTCTTGTCAGTTTTCCCTTTTCTGTGACTGTGTGCACGCTCGAACGCTCCCTGCCTAAGACGGTTCAATTTAGTCTGATCTACCGGAGCCTTGAGTGGACCGCAACAAGTATCAAGTTCATCATCCAACGACCACAATGAAAAGATCTCAAAACTAAACTCGCCAACTCAGCTCGTTGTCTCGTGCTCGTCGTTGGATTTTGGAGATCAAATCTGGACCATGGACTGGATACTATCCAGTTCATCTGAATAGTATCCTGGTCTGGGAGAGAGAGGGCGGGTGGGGGAGGGAGAGGCACAGAGATATTGATTTTTTAGGTAAAATTTTACATTTTTTACAAAATAAAATAGGAATATTGATTTATATTTTTTACGGTCATTTTAAGTACTCATATGTATATGTTTTGAATGAAAGTAAGTGTTCATATGCGGGAGCAGTACGTCCGCTCATATGCGAGCGCAACCCGCTCATATGCGGGCGCAGCCCGATCATATGTACTTAAAATGCAAAAAATAAAATAATTAAAAATAATAAAACAAAAAATTTAAAATAAGTCCGCCTGCCGGGGGCGGGCGAAGCCCGCCACCGCAAGACGGGACCCCCCGTGCGAGCGGCGAAATTCGGCAGGACTACGACATTCAGCGGGGGCGACATTCGGCAGGGGCGGCGACATTCGGCGGGGGCGGTCCATATTTATATGCGTATATATAAAACATAGTTTAATGTTGTTCAACAAAAATCTTATGGTGTAAAAGTTGTCATCTTTGTTTGACATAATGGAAACCTGGGTTCAATTCTCACCAATGACTATTTTTGTGAGATTAAAAATCGGGTCATATCATCCGTCTTTTTCAATAAACTCAAGGGTAAAATCGTAATTTCATGTTGTTCGGTACCATACACCTTAATATAAGCCTGGAACACCATATCATAGTAGGTGTAGGAGTTTTAGTTAACAAATTGTAAGTAATCGGACGGTCCATATTAATCATGTCATCATTGATGGATCTGATCTCTTTCCAATAGTTTTAAAATTCCATGTTATCTACATGTCACAGTATTTATTTATAAGTTAGCATATATATAGAGAGAGAGAGAAATAATTACCCGTACCTCCCCTGTAAGTTAGCATAATTACTGAGAGCACCCCTCTTATTTTCAAAATTACAAAAACCTCTCTTGAACTTTTAATTTCATAACATCATGAACAAAAATTTCTGGGTTTTTTTGTAATGAAATTGTATCACGGATGAGGTTTTTTGTAATGAAATTAAAACTTCAAGGGAAGTTTTTGTAATTATGCTAACTTATAAGGGAGTTTTTTGTAATTTCAAAAATAAGAGGGGTGCTCTCAGTGATTTAGCAAAGTTAGAGGGGAGGTCCCGGTAAATGGCCCTATATATATAGCGCTTATATGATAATATAATTCTCATATTCCTCAATATGCACAATGAGTCATTAATGATAATATAATTCTCATATTCCTCAATATGCACAATGAGTCAATGACCAAAATTAAAGAAGCCTAAGAAATAAAAAGAGATAATGAAATTTTGGTGCATTCTTCTTTGGAAGCTTGCTTGCTTTAGATCTCAAATGGAGGAGTGCCTGTCAAACTTTGAAGGGGCTACACGCTAGCTTTTTACATGCAAACATATATTCTCTCTCTCTCTCTCTCTCTCTCTCTCTCTCTCTTACACACATTCTCTCTCTATTTTCTCTCTCTTACTCTCTCTCTCTCTCTCTCTCTCTCTCTCTCTCTCTCTCTCTCTCTCTCTCTCTCTCTCTCTCTCTCTCTCTCTCTCTCTCTCTCTTTTATATGAGTGCATGTAGTACTAGTGTAGTAGAGCTACTAATTATAAGAAAAGGGGCGGCAAAGATGGGAAGAATAATAAAGGTGGTGACAAGCTTGGGAGTGAAGGGACTCCTCTACTGTTGCCGTTAGATCGAGGAAAAATAAAGTAAATGAATATGCATTATAAAGTGATGGTGCAGTGCGGGTGTTGTCGCTGTGGCCCTACCTTCACCCCGGCCCCCAAAGTTGCTTTAACCCGCTTTCTACGACTTAGGCTTTGTTTGGCGTGGACTTAAGCTTCGTTTCGCGCGGTGGTGGCGGTCGTAAATGCGGTGGTCATGAACCGTTGTTCGTGAATGCTCGACCTCACCTAAAAAATTCATGCATTTTATGTTCAAAACTAGTTCATTTTCTTGGGCAGCTGTCACAACCCTTTGTCTTGTCAATGTTTTGATGGTAATGGAGTTTTTGACTAAACTCATCGGAGCAAATAAGGTGTATCAAAAAACGAAGCCTTAGTTTTAATGTTTTGATGGTACACCGCCACTTTCAATGTCACTAGTCACTACTATGGTCTATGCATGCCTTCTCTCTCTCTCTCTCTTTCTCTCTCTCTCTCTCTCTTTCTCCATAGATATTTATATTATGGTATATAATATAAAATTATAAGGATTTATAATTCTAGCTAATTAAGAAAAGAATTTTTTGGGACATTTTGTGATCATGGGGTGATATGGTGTTAATTTGAGCTAATTAATTCCAAAAAGTAAATAAGTGCTTAAAAAGGTATTTGGAACTTCCTATCAAAGTAAATTTGTATTCATATCAACTTAACTATGTAATAAATTGAATGATAATATCTGCATGAAGAACTCATGAAAAATCAATGTTTTGTTTCTTACCAAGTCCCTTAATAACCACTAGCCTATATTTTTACTTGAAAACAATTCATTTTTCATCCTGTGTTAGCTTTTTGACACTAGTTTTTTTGTTATCAGTATTATTCTTCCATTTGCAAGTATATATTCTACAAGGAGCTCAACTTTTCATGCATTAGTACTACTTGAACCAATTGATATATATTTTCTTTATGGGTGTATGCTTCATAAAATACACCGGCTCCTCCTCTATATAGTAAAAAAAAATCATACTTTTATGAAGGGTACTATGAAAAAAGGTCAATGATTTATAGTAAACCTTCTTGCTTCAATATTCTCCTTATAAGTATGTTGATATCAATTATCATAATATATATATTTGTCATGCCCGTCTCCTTCGACTTATTTCTATTGCACTATAAGAGCTACCTACGAGTGTTAGCTACATATACAACTTTTTGTTCCCTAGATATCACACCATGTTGTCTGATTCTCCCATTTTATTATCAAGATTTGACTTCATTCTGCTATTTGGGAATATGTTAAAATATTTTACATCGAATCACTAATATTTTAGAAAGCATGCGCGCGCTCCTAAGATATTAGTATTGGTCTCTTAGAAATCTGATAAGACCATATAATTACTCATAAATCATCTAAAAGACTCATCTCCTATACTCTATATGATAATATAAAAAATAATTAATATGAATTATATGCATTAGTCGCATAAATATAATTATTTTGGACCATATAAAAGGTTATCTAGGTAAACCTTGCATGTGGTGTATTCTTAAATCTTATATTCTTTGTTTGGAAATCCTTGAAGGCTTATAAAAGGGATTGGTTTCTCCCACTTGTAATCACAAAGTAAACTTGGGTTTGAAATCAAAGTATTTAGCCTCCAAAGTCGACTAATTAAAGGGTTGACGTACTTAAGAGCGGAGGATATATTAAACCTATACGGGCGCATGCAAGCGGGACCTCCAAGCATATGACAACCGGATCTTTCAAACTTCGATCATTTTTGAGACGTTTTCTAGTATCTGTCCAATTAGGATTCGAGACCTTGAAAAGGGGCGGGCAATCTTTTGACGGAGGGCGCGTAGGGCGGAAACAGTCTGTGCGCTAATTCACGCCGCGCTCACCGCAAACGGATATGGAATTGTTGGTGGGTGTGCCAGGGGACCAAATGGGCCCTTACAACTTTGCAATCACATGACTATAAGGGCTTATAAAAGTTGATTTGAATAAAAAAAATTCAGCTACTTAAAGAAGGAAATGTATTTATGTTAGTGGGGGCATGATCCTAGATTCTAAGGCCTAATCTAGATTACAATATTATTATATATATTATTATTATTATTATTGCTCAAAAGCAATATTCCATTTCAGATGTATGTCACCGTCTACATACAGCCTATATATATAATTAAATTAGTGACGGCAAACTTTTGTGCCCATTCATCCCCACATAGTATTTCTTTAATTATAAAAGCATTCATTTAATATTATTATTTTTTATTTAAATATATATGTTTTTTATGATTGTAAAAAAAATCTAAACCTTTTAAAACAGTATTTAATTAGTCTTTAAGACACTGCTGCCCTTGAAGAATATTTGGTCTTAAAATCACCTGTTGTGCAAAAATTTGAAGATATTTGTATGCTAAGCTATATTTAAAATTAAGGAGCTGCCCGGTGCACAAAGAGTCCCGAGCAGCGTGGGTCCAGGAAAGGGTCCCACCATAAGGGTGAAATATAGGCAAAACTTATCCTGCATTTTTGCTTGAGGCTTTTCTTCTAGGACTCGAACCCATGACCTTAAGGCCACAAGGCAAGACCTCAACCCATGCAAGTCTCCCCTTCTACTTATGTGTAGTTAAGATTGAGAAAATTTTAAAATCTTAGTTACAAATCCCTGTTAAAGTAGTTTTTTCGTCAGGCGGGCATTTTTCGCTTAAGAGTGTGTTTTTTCGCCCGTGTGCGCATTTATTTCTCCCAGCACACATTTTTTCGTCGAGCTCGCATTTTTTTGCTCGGACGCGCATTTTTCGCCAGAGATTGCATTTTTCGCCTTGGGCGTGTTTTTCGCCCGTGCGCATTTTTTCCGCCCGCGCTTTTCTCCACAAGGCTAGTTTTTCTCCAGGGCGCGTGTTT
Organism: Dactylorhiza incarnata; assembly: GCA_033032865.1. NCBI lineage: Eukaryota > Viridiplantae > Streptophyta > Magnoliopsida > Asparagales > Orchidaceae > Dactylorhiza > Dactylorhiza incarnata. Next base: position 196,647 of record JAWHQI010000340.1, on the reverse strand, counting down.
TTCGCATGAGCGCTCATTTTTCGCTCGGGCTTGATATTAGTTTTTCATGAATATGATGACTCTGAATGATCGTTCATGAACGCCCGAACTCATCTAAGAAACTTCATCTATTTTTTATGTTCAAAAATAATTTTTTTTTCTTGGTGGCGGTCATAACCATAGTCATGTCAAACACATATTTTATTACGTTAACAATTCTGTCCTCAATATATTTGAGGTTGTAAGCTTGCATATCATTTTAGCTCAAAATTTAAATTCATGGACTATTCTGGAATCTTCTAAAAATTTTGAAACTAAACTTGAGCCAAATAATGATTTTGAATCCGAATCAAATAATAATTTTGAATCAATTCTCAAACTATTCACGAATCGCCCAGTGCGTGAACATTCCTACACATGTAGGTAAAGTCCGACTGTTTTGTTCACTTGATGCAAGACTAAACTATTACTAAGTACCATAGCAATCTCGTACCTCTCGCCCAGAGATAAGAGATTTAGCATGCACCAGCCAGAGCGCAGCCGACCATATGAAACTTAGGTTCTGTTTGGCGCGGCTTTTGTGTTTTTGTGAGTTTGGACAAAAATGTCATCATCATAGAATGCATTTTTGGCAAGACAATATATGGTTATGACCGCCGCCAAAAAAAGAAAACTAGTTTTAAACATAGAAGTGGATGAAGTTCCTTAGGTGAGGTCGGACATTCACGAACGACAATTCATAGCCACCGCATTCATGAACATTATCTTGTGCGAGCGCTCTTCAACTTATATTCGCTAACATATTTTTAATTTATTTCCCATGGAAGTGGAACTTAACCAACCATATAGTCTGAACATTATCCAACATTTTAAAATTACATTATTTTATGAATAATAATAATACTAATAATAATAATAATAATTTAGAGAAGGATCCAATCAGATTTTATTCCGTGGGAGAAAAATAAGGCCTAACCTACCGTCCAATAAAAACACTCCACTAAACTTAATATCAATATTATCTTAATATTTAATTAACATATCCTAATTAGGCCCCGCGAATTAGTTAGTGGTAAGCAGGTGATAAGTATTTATTTATTTATATTACATATTTATTTAAATATATATATATATACATAGGAGATGAAGGAATAATGCTGGTGATGATATCATGCTGACGTGGGCTAAAAATAAGGGGGAAATTTATCGGTTAAAAATATAATCATATTAAGGTGGCTAACTAAACTAATGCATTTAAATTAAAATTTATTGGTTGTAAATGGAAGAGCTCTGCATGATAGGCTCAGTTTTTGCATGAGCCCACCACCAAGAAAAGAAAATTAGATTTAAACATAAAAGTCGACGAAGTTTTTTAGGTGAGGTCAGGCGGTCGCGAACGACAGTTCATAACCACCGCCAGGGGCGGACCTACATGATGCTTAGTGTGGGTGGCCGCACACACTAGATTTAAAAAAAAAATTCAATAAGGATTGAGATAGTGATTTTTAACTTCATGTTAAGATCATTGAAATTGAGTGAAAGGTTTTGAGTTCAAAATCCTGTTACACCAAAATATATATATATATTTGCCTAAACTTATTATGTCAAAAAAAATCATTTAAAATGTAAATATATTTTATATAGTTGGATTACTGCACAATTTTTTTATTAAAAAGGTAGATATTTTTATCTGACATTTAAAAAACATTAAAAATATAGATACATATATTCTTCATATTTAAATAAATTGCACAAACACTAAACTTAATTAAAATTTTAATTATCTAAAAAAAAGTACTCAAAAAGATAAAAATTGAATTCTAGTAGTACTCTCTTCACATAAAAACTTTCTTATATGCATATACGAGTGAGAGGCATAGGGTTCTGCCCTTATGGTCAACCGTAACAGTATCTCAACCACGAAAGACATGGGGCACTGCTCCTATCAATTAATTAATGCAGATTATAATAAATACATTGTCAATTAATTAATTAGGAAAATAGTTGAACACTATTTTTAATAAAGTTGATAAATTTAATGATAGCTTTCCGAAAATATCGATGACATGCTTAATAACAGTCTTCCTCAAAAAGACTACTAACATGCTTAATTAATGACAGCCTACCAAGTATATAAAGAAGCTCTGCTAAATTTTTTTTTGATTTTATTAATTTACATAATTATTATTTTTAATTTGAAGATAAAATGTAATTATTTGAATGAGCATTAAATAAAAATAATAAAACTGTATTTTACAATTTTGAAAGTTGAGCAAAATTTTCCTTTTAATATTATAAAAATATAGATAATGAATCTATAAAATTTCATTTTAGTGGTAATAAATTAATATAATGGCACTGTTATACTTTTTTTCTTGACAGACATTTAGCTTTGTGAAAATTCTCATCTCATTGACTTTATCCAAAGGTGTAGCCACCTGTAACTTTTTGTGACAAATAATTATCATAAAATTAAAATGCAGCAATTAACATTTTTTTTTTTAAAAGGAGAAAAAGATTATTATGACTCATGCAATGGTCGCAATCATATCATGAATATTTTCAACTCAGTGCATGCAGTATCAAACGTCCGCCCTTTTCCTTAAGTAAAAATTATTGATAAATGCTACTGTTTATACACTATAGTATTTAATAAATAATCTAGCGCCTCCGGTGCCTCCGCCAAGCCTCCGCCGTGTGCCACCACCGTGCCTCCACGCTGCCCCGCCGTCGGCGGCCTGATTGGAGCCCACCGGCGGGGTCGCCGGACCCCGACGAACCCGCCGGGGGTATCCCGGCGGGGCTCCGTCATGGCCACCGCCGGCGGTGGCCCTGACCGCACGGTCAGGGCCACCGCCGGCGGTGGCCATGACGGAGCGCCGCCGGGATACCCCCGGCGGGTTCGTCGGGGTCCGGCGACCCCGCCGGGTGGCTCCGGGCAGGCCACAACCGCTCTGCATGGTTTTCCGGGCAGGACACAACCGCTCTGCGTGATGAGGTATTTTCTCCTAAGTGTGAAAGGGGCTAGCCACCTTTTGACCATGCTTTTCAAGCATGTGTTTCATGCAAGTGTGAAAAAGGGTAGCCGCCTTTGACTAAGAAATCAACATGTGCTCTTGAAGGAAGCTTCTAGGAAAGTGCCCAGAGGAAGCTTCATGACATGTGCTTTTGACCGAGGGAAGCTTCATGGAAGCTTCATGCACATGCTATCTACCACCATCTACCCCTTGATTTTGGCCTTATAAATAGGCATGAAGGAGGAGGGGTAAGACATCCACTTCTCTCCCATCTCAAGCATTGAAAGAGTTTCTAGAGAGGCCTTTGTGACAAGTGTCTTAGTTTGGGGAGAGCTTTCCGACGTCTCTGCGACGTTGACGAAGAATACTTCGCCTACACAGATTGGATCTGGAGCAGACTTGGGCAAGGATTCGAAGAGGCATCTTGGAGAGGATTTGTGTAATCCGTCTCGTCCGCCACTGTCGGTAACTTGCAACTTTTTGCTACTGTTTATTGTGTATTATTGTGTGGTGCGAAGTTGGTGAAGATCCTGTGTGGATCGAGGAGGGAAAGGCTTGTAATTGCCTATCTGTTTTACACATTTTTAGTGGCTGCTTTCCGGGTTGGACTCCGATCGTCCCGTGGTTTTCACCATATTGGGTTTCCACGTTATATCTGTGTGTCACCTTTATTGTTATTATTTTGTGCTGTATTTTTGGTTGTGTATCGGCATACCGCTAATCGGTCGTGCAGGTACTTGCTCGAACTAATTTGCAGGTGCTCTGGTCGGGCTTGCGTGCTCTCTAGCCCAACAAGTGGTATCAAAGCGAGGTTCATTATCAGAGCTGGTATCGGGCTGACCTATTTGGGATTCGAGACGAGTCGATCAGATATTTCGGGTTAGTGATCGGGTGCGGTAGGTGACGACCATTGGTCCGCTCCCTATCCTCTTTGATTCCTTTCTTTGAAATAGTCGGCTCAAAGAACTGAGGTCAGTCCGATCAGTGACAGAGCACAATGAAATCTACTTCAGGTTCGAGTTCCGAGCAAATGGTGAAATTAAACGGCGCAAATTACCATCAGTGGCACTTACTGATGGAAGATCTCATCTACGTCAAGGGCTGACATGCTCCTATCTTTGAGGAGATTCCTAAAGACATGGATCCAAATAAGTGGAAGGTGGAGCACCAGAAGTTATGCGGATTCATCAGACGGTTCGTGGAACCGAATGTCTACAATCATGTCGCGAGTATCGTTGATGCAAAGATACTTTGGAAGACTCTCGAGACGTTGTATGCCAAGAGTACTGGCATCAACAAGCTATATCTACTGAAGAAGCTGGGTGAGTTCAGATACAGGGAAGGATCCCCTATCCTGGATCATGTGAATGAGTTCCAAGGTATTATTGATCAACTTACTGCTATGAAGGTGACCTTCGAGGATGAGGTCAACGCATTATGGCTGCTGAAGTCTCTTCCAGACTCTTGGGAGATGGTTAGAGTTTCTCTAATCAACTCCTCTCCTGGGGGCATCATTACTATGGAGATTGCCAAGAGTGGCATCCTGAACGAAGAGGTGAGAAGAAAGTCTCAAGGGATATCAGGCTCTTCTTCACGAGCTGACATCCTCTACACTGAGCCCAGGGGGAGAGGCAGGAGCAAGAGTAGAGAAAGGAAGAGCGAGAGAGGACAAAGCAGGGGGAAGTCCAAGTCACGTTATCAAAACGTGGAGTGCCACTATTGTCATAAGAAGGGGCATATTCAGAAGTTCTGTTATTCTTTAAAGAATGGCGAAAAGAAGAAAGGAGTGGCTACTGATGATAGGAAGGAGAGTCACACTGCAGCTATTGCATCTACAGAGGACGATGTCATCATTGTTGGAGATGACGTCACAGCTGCACTCTCTTGTGATGACCGAAGCTGGATTGTTGATTCGGGTGCTTCTGCACATGTCTTCCACAACAGAGCGTTGTTTGCCACCTACACGACTCACGACTGTGGGGTTCTTAGGATGGGCAATAGTGACACGTCTAAAGTCATCGGAAGGGGAGATATGCACCTGAAGACGAGCACTGGAGGATTGATGATCCTAAGAGATGTGCGACATGTACCTGACATCCGCTTCAACCTAGTTTCATTTGGGAAGCTAGGTGATGAAGGACACTTAAGTGTCTTTGGTGGAAATTTTTGGAAGCTGATCAAGGGGTCGCTAGTAGTGGCCAGAGGTTATAGAGAGACTAGTTTATACTACATGGAGGGGAGGCCTGAAGCTGCTCAGGTCAACACTGTCAGAGATGGAGCATCCACCTCTTTATGGCACAGGAGATTGTGTCACATCAGCCAGAAAGGGCTAGGATGTCTCTCCAAGAAGCAGATGATCACTGATCTATCTGAGGATCAGTTGGAGAGATGCGATCATTGTATGGCTGGAAAGCAGAATAGAGTTTCATTCCGCCACAGCTCCACCAGGAGATCCGAGCCACTAGAGCTCGTACATACTGATGTCTGTGAACCACTGAAGGTCCAGACGAGAGGAGGAGCGTCTTACTTCGTGACGTTCGTTGATGACTATTCGAGAAAACTTTGGGTCTATGCTATTAAGACCAAAGGTGAGGTTCTCGACACTTTTCGAAGATTCCACGCTGAGGTGGAGAGGCAATCTGGGAAGAAGTTAAAGTGCATCAGGCCCGACAACGGGGGAGAGTATATTGGTCCTTTTGATGAGTATTGTAGAGAGCAAGGGATCAGACATGAAAAGACTCCGCCCAAGACGCCGCAGCTAAATGGCGTAGCTGAAAGAATGAACAGGACCTTGATGGAGAGGGTGAGGTGCATGCTATCTTAGTCAAAGCTACCTGGCATGTTTTGGGGTGAGGCTTTATACACAGCTGCACATGTCATCAACCTATCTCCCAGTTATGCACTGCAGGAGGATGTTCCTGATAAGGTCTGGTATGGGAAGGACCCTTCGTATAGTCACTTGAGGGTCTTTGGGTGCAAAGCCTTTGTGCACATCCCTCGGGATGAAAGATCGAAGTTGGATTCTAAGACTCGTCAATGCATATTTTTGGGATATGGACGCAGCGGCGAGTTTGGCTACAGGTTCTTTGATCCGGTTGAGAAGAAGCTTGTACGCAGTCGCGACGCCATATTTTGTGAGGATCAGACTATGCTTGACCCTGAAAAGACTGAGAAGGCTGACTCTCGCACTGATGAAGAGTCTCCTATGATTGGAGGTGACGATACTGAGGAGGCCGCAGAGCCTGATCCAGTGCAGGGCGTTGAGCCACTTCCAGGCCATGAGGACATGAATGATGGCGAGCCTACAGAGGACATCATTGATGATGTGCCCATACCAGCAGCTGAGCTCGCTCCACGGAGGTCTGATCGAGTCAGACAACCATCTTCGAGATACTCTGCCACTGAGTATATTTTGTTGATTGATGTGGGGGAGCCCGAGTGCTTTGATGAAGCAGTGCAGAGCTCAGAGAAGAAAGAGTGGATGGTTGCTATGCAGGAGGAGATGCAGTCTCTGCATGAGAACCATACTTATGAGCTGGTACGATTGCCTAAGGGCAAGAAGGCTCTGAAGAATCGGTGGATTTTCAGAGTAAAGCAGGGAGTCCCCTCGACACCACTCAGATACAAAGCAAGATTAGTGGTGAAGGGTTTCAGTCAGAAACAGGGAGTTGATTTTGATGAGATCTTCTCTCCTGTTGTGAAGATGTCGTCTATACGGGTTGTTCTTGGCCTTGCTGCAAGGCTAGACCTGGAGATTGAGCAGATGGATGTCAAGACCGCCTTTCTGCATGGCGATCTTGAGGAGGAGCTTTATATGGAGCAGCCTGAAGGTTTTAAGGTGAAAGGGAAGGAGAGCCTAGTCTGTCGCCTAAAGAAGAGCTTATATGACCTGAAGCAGGCCCCGCGACAGTGGTACAAGAAGTTCGATGCTTTTATGGGGGAGATCGACTTTAGGAGGACCACCCTTGATCACTGCGTGTTTGTGAAGCAGTACGCTCCAGAGGATTTCATTATTTTGCTCCTTTATGTCGATGACATACTGATAGTTGGGAGGAGCACTGCGCGCATTGCTGAGCTGAAGCGGCAATTGAGCTCCACATTTGCGATGAAGGACTTGGGAGCTGCGAAGACCATCCTAGGGATGCATATTCTGAGAGATAGATGCTCCAAGTTACTTTGGTTATCGCAGGAAAGATATATCAGGAAGGTGCTACAGAGATTTAGTATGGATCAGGCGAAGAAGGTGAGCACGCCGCTTGCAGCTCACTTCAGACTTACCGCTGACCAGTGCCCGAGCACACCTGAGGAGAAAGAGGAGATGCAGAAGGTACCATATGCTTCTGCCGTTGGCAGTCTTATGTATGTCATGGTATGCACTCGCCCTGATATAGCGCATGTTGTTGGTACTGTTAGTAGGTTTCTCTCCAATCCTGGGAGAGAACATTGGAGCGCTGTCAAGTGGATTCTAAGGTACCTACATGGGACGTCAGATTTGACGTTAAGGTTTGGAGATAGTGAGCCAGAGCTACTAGCCTACACAGATGCTGATATGGCTGGAGATTTGGACTCCAGAAGATCAACCTCTGGGTACCTGATCCTATTTGCCGGGTGAGCTTTTTCGTGGCAGTCAAGACTACAGAAGTGCGTTGCACTGTCGACTACGGAGGCAGAGTTTATTGCAGTCACTGAGGCGGGAAAAGAGCTTCTTTGGATGAAGCGTTTCATCAAAGAGTTGGGTTTCACTCAGGAGCGCTACACACTCTTATGTGACAGTCAGAGCGCGATTCATTTAGGGAAGAACCCCACCTTCCACTCGAGATCCAAGCATATTAATACGCGGTATCATTGGATACGTGATATTCTAGAGCAGAGAGAGCTGGATTTGCAGAAGGTGCACACAGATGACAATGGAGCGGATATGCTTACGAAGACTGTGTCGAGGGGGAAGTTCGAACATTGTGTGAGGATCGCTGGCATGGCGATCTCTTCCACATAAATGCAAAGGGGATAAATTGTTGGGTACAGTTCCCGTCCTTTGTGGAGAAAACTGTGGATTTGAGTTTTACTAACTCGAACTTGGTGGTGCTGGATCTATCGACATATGGAGGAGACATGAAGGCCTTACCAAATGAAGATAATTAGAAGGACACATTTTTCACTTAATCGAAAAGGGGGAGATTTGATGAGGTATTTTCTCCTAAGTGTGAAAGGGGCGAGCCACCTTTTGACCATGCTTTTCAAGCATGTGTTTCATGCAAGTGTGGAAAGGGGTAGCCGCCTTTGACTAAGAAATCAACATGTGCTCTTGAAGGAAGCTTCTAGGAAAGTGCCTAGAGGAAGCTTCATGACATGTGCTTTTGACCGAGGGAAGCTTCATGGAAGCTTCATGCACATGCTATCTACCACCATCTACCCCTTGGTTTTGGCCTTATAAATAGGCATGAAAGAGGAGGGGTAAGACATCCACTTCTCTCCCATCTCAAGCATTGAAAGAGTTTCTAGAGAGGCCTTTGTGGCAAGTGTCTTAGTTTGGGGAGAGCTTTCGGACGTCTCTGCGACGTTGACGAGGAATACTTCGCCTACACGGATTGGATCTGGAGCAGACTTTGGCAAGGATTCGAAGAGGCATCTTTGAGAGGATTTGTGTAATCCGTCTCATCCGCCACTGACGGTAACTTGCAACTTTTCGGCTACTGTTTATTGTGTAATATTGTGTGGTGCGAAGTTGGTGAAGATCCTTTGTGGATCGAGGAGGGAAAGCCTTGTAATTGCCTATCTGTTTTACATATTTTTAGTGACGGCTTTCCGGGTTGGACTCCGATCGTCCCGTGGTTTTTATCCTATTGGGTTTCCACGTTATATCTGCGTGTCACTTTTATTGTTGTTATTTTGTGCTGTGTTTTGGTTGTGTATCGGCATACCGCTAAACGGTATTGCAGGTACTTGCTCGAACTAATTTGCAGGTGCTCTGGTCGGGCTTGCGTGCTCTCTAGCCCAACACTTCATACAAACCGCCTAAGTTCAATACAAACCACCCAGCTTCACCAAAAATCGCCTAGCTTCCTACAAGTCGCCCAGCTTCAATACAAACCACTCAGCTTCATACAAACCGCTCACCTTCAACACTAACCGCCCAGCTTCATACAAACCGCCCAGCTTAGCTCCACTTCCAAGGATTTCCGAATTCTCTATCAAGCCGCATAAACCTGCTCCCTTAAGAAGCAAACTGGAAGGAGCCCACACCACCAATTTATAGGAGCCAGAGCCAGAACAACAAACACTAAACACACAGTGGATCTGCGAAGAACACTCACCAGCAAGTTCCAAGACATGAACAGGCCGCCCGGCCTACAGCACAGACCGCCCGGTCTCACTTCAGGAAACTCAACACGTGCGCCCCGCCTTCCGTCGTTGTCAACCGCCGCCGCCACCTCTGTCTTCGTCGACGAACCTCCTCAGACCACCCTGTTTGCCCGGACCGCCCGAGGCATCGACTTCATTTTCAAAAAAATAGTGATCGAGGTGACCTGAATCGTGCAACCTCAATCGTCGGTTCAAATTCCAAATGTTCAATTGTCAAAACACCCCTCAAATTCCGGAGACGATTTGAGATGTCAAACGGGCTCAAATTTACGTGAAATTTGGACCGTTGGAACTGTCCCGTCGAGCTGATCGTAGTCGTGGTCTTGTTGTCTAATGAGAACATTTTGATTTTTGGGAAAACCATCAACTGACTAGATTTTACACCGTTCCTATAACAAATTAAGACTTCCCAACTATAGTAATGTGAGCTCACGCACGCGCGCGCACATATGTATGTATGGTTGACATCCCTAACATGTATGTCTAAAGATTAATTTTATTGTTCAACCTCACATGGTACATAAAAGTAATTTTTGTAACATATTATTATTATTATTATTATAGATAGTGATTTATAACTTATGAATGTGAGACCACCTCACATTCTTATTTCTTCTTACAGTAGTTTTGTTACTATTATTAAATAGTTATTGTTCAAAATAAATATAATATTAACTTAATACTATGTTAGCCAGCTTAAGAAGAATATTATAGGGCTACACACACACAAAAAAAACTCTAATATACATGATAATGAGCATTTTTTTCTATTGCTCAAAGTATAATCCAGTGAATTATCTTTTTTAGTTAATATAATATAATAGAAATAAATAGAGAAATTAAAGCTTTATTTGGTAAAACGTTTTTGTCCGTTACGTTTTGTCAAAACGCTGAAGCCCGGCCTTGTTCCATTTGTTTTTCCGCCGTAAATTCGAACCGCCGGCGTTTGTGAGCAGCTCAAATTGCTGCGGGAGGAAACCCTCCGCTAGAGCTCCCTTTTTATCGCGTTTGGAGGAGAAGGTGAGCGTCTTCTAGGACAACAGGACTCACGTCGATCCTTGCAGGTGCTGCGGTTGCCGCCGCCGGAGGTGGAGTTGAGACCGACTCCGCCTCCTCCTCCTCCTCCGCCAAACTCCAGCACCTCCTCCTATTCCATCTGGAGGTCACCGCAGTGCTGGGCTAGAGAGCACGCAAGCCCGACCAGAGCACCTGCAAATTAGTTCGAGCAAGTACCTGCACGACCGCTTAGCGATATGCCGATACACAACCAAAAATACAGCACAAAATAACAACAATAAAGGTGACACACAGATATAACGTGGAAACTCAATATGGTGAAAACCACGGGACGATCGGAGTCCAACCCGGAAAGCAGCCACTAAAAATGTGTAAAACAGATAGGCAATTACAAGGCTTTCCCTCCTCGATCCACACAGGATCTTCACCAACTTCGCACCACACAATAATACACAATAAACAGTAGCAAAAAGTTGCAAGTTATCGACAGTGGCGGACGAGACGGATTACACAAATCCTCTTCAAGATGCCTCTTCGAATCCTTGCCCAAGTCTGCTCCAGATCCAATCTGTGTAGGCGAAGTATTCCTCGTCAACGTCGCAGAGACGTCTGAAAGCTCTCCCCAAACTAAGACACTTGCCACAAAGGCCTCTCTAGAAACTCTTTCAATGCTTGAGATGGGAGAGAAGTGGATGTCTTACCCATCCTCCTTCATGCCTATTTATAAGGCCAAAACCAAGGGGTAGATGGTGGTAGATAGCATGTGCATGAAGCTTCCATGAAGCTTCCCTCGGTCAAAAGCACATGTCATGAAGCTTCCTCTGGGCACTTTCCTAGAAGCTTCCTTCAAGAGCACATGTTGATTTTTTAGTCAAAGGCGGCTACCCTTTTTCACACTTGCATGAAACACATGCTTGAAAAGCATGGTCAAAAGATGGCTAGCCCCTTTCACACTTAGGAGAAAATACCTCATCAAATCTCCCCCTTTTCGACTAACTGAAAAATGTGTCCTTCTAATTATCTTCATTTGGTAAGACCTTCATGTCTCCTCCATATGTCGATAGATCCAGCACCACCAAGTTCGAGTTAGTAAAACTCAAATCCACAGTTTTCTCCACAAAGGACGGGAACTGTACCCAACAATTTATCCCCTTTGCATTTATGTGGAAGAGATCGTCATGCCAGCGATCCTCACACAATGTTCGAACTTTCCCCTCGACATAGTCTTCGTAAGCATATCCGCTCCATTGTCATCTGTGTGCACCTTCTGCAAATCCAGCTCTCTCTGCTCTAGAGTATCGCGTATCCAATGATACCGCGTATCAATATGTTTGGATCTCGAGTGGAAGGTGGGGTTCTTCCCTAAATGAATCGCGCTCTGACTGTCACATAAGAGTGTGTAGCGCTTCTGAGTGAAATCCAACTCTTTGATGAAACACTTCATCCAAAGAAGCTCTTTTCCTGCCTCAGTGACTGCAATAAACTCTGCCTCCGTAGTCGACAGTGCAACGCACTTCTGTAGTCTTGACTGCCACGAAACAGCTCCCCCAGCAAATAGGATCAGGTACCCAGAGGTTGATCTTCTGGAGTCCAAATCTCCAGCCATATCAGCATCTGTGTAGGCTAGTAGCTCTGGCTCACTATCTCCAAACCTTAACGTTAAATTTGACGTCCCATGTAGGTACCTTAGAATCCACTTCACAGCGCTCCAATGTTCTCTCCCAGGATTGGAGAGAAACCTACTAACAGTACCAACAGCATGCGCTATATCAGGGCGAGTGCATATCATGGCATACATAAGACTAAGATAGCATAGACCCAAAGTTCATGGCAGGTAGCTTTGACTAAGATATCATGCACCTCACCCTCTCCATCAAGGTCCTGTTCATTCTTTCAGCTACGCCATTTAGCTGCGGCGTCTTGGGCGGAGTCTTTTCATGTCTGATCCCTTGCTCTCTACAATACTCATCAAAAGGACCAATATACTCTCCCCCGTTGTCGGACCTGATGCACTTTAACTTCTTCCCAGATTGCCTCTCCACCTCAGCGTGGAATCTCCGAAAAGTGTCGAGAACCTCACCTTTGGTCTTAATAGCATAGACCCAAAGTTTTCTCGAATAGTCATCAATGAACGTCACGAAGTAAGACGCTCCTCCTCTCGTCTGGACCTTCAGTGGTCCGCAGACATCAGTATGTACGAGCTCTAGTGGCTCGGATCTCCTGGTGGAGCTGTGGCGGAATGAAACTCTATTCTGCTTTCCAGCCATGCAATGATCACATCTCTCTAACTGATCCAGAAATAGATCAGAGATCATCTTCTTTCGGGAGAGACATCCCAGCCCTTTCTGGTTGATATGACACAATCTCCTGTACCATAAGGAGGTGGGTGCTCCATCTCTAACAGTGTTGACCTGAGCAGCTTTAGGCCTCCCCTCCATGTAGTATAGACCAGTCTCTATATAACCTCTGGCCACGACTAGCGACCCCTTGATCAGCTTCCAAAAATCTCCACCAAAGACACTTAAGTGTCCTTCATCACCTAGCTTCCCAACTGAAACTAGGTTGAAGCAGATGTCAGGTACATGTCGCACATCTCTTAGGATCATCAATCCTCCAGTGCTCGTCTTCAGGTGCATATCTCCTCTTCTGATGACTTTAGACGTATCACCATTGCCCATCCTAAGCACCCCACAATCGTGAGTAGTGTATGTGGCAAATAACTCCCTGTTGTGGGAGACATGTACTGAAGAACTCGAATCAACAATCCAGCTTCGGTCATCACTTGAGAGTGCAGCTGTGACGTCATCTCCAACAGTAATGACATCGTCCTCTGTAGATACAATAGCTGCAGTATGACTCTCCTTCCTATCATCAGTAGCCACTCCTTTCTTCCTTTCGTCATTCTTCAGAGAATAACAGAACTTCTGAATATGCCCCTTCTTATGACAATAGTGGCACTCCACGTTTTGATAACGTGACTTGGACTTCCCTCTGCTTTGTCCTCTCTCGCTCTTCCTTTCTATACTCTTGCTCCTTCCTCTCCCCTGGGCTCAGTGTAGAGGATGTCAGCTCATGAAGAAGAGCCTGATATCTCTTGAGACTTTCTTCTCACCTCTTCATTCAGGATGCCACTCTTGGCAATCTCCATAGTAATGATGCCCCCGGGAGAGGAGTTGATTAGAGAAACTCTAACCATCTCCCAAGAGTCTGGAAGAGACTTCAACAGCCATAATGCGTTGACCTCGTCCTCGAAGGTCACCTTCATAGCAGTAAGTTGATCAATAATACCTTGGAACTCATTCACATGATCCAGGATAGGGGATCCTTCCCTGTATCTGAACTCACCCAGCTTCTTCAGTAGATATAGCTTGTTGATGCCAGTACTCTTGGCATACAACGTCTCGAGAGTCTTCCAAAGTATCTTTGCATCAACGATACTCGCGACATGATTGTAGACGTTCGGTTCCACGAACCGTCTGATGAATCCGCATAACTTCCGGTGCTCCACCTTCCACTTATTTGGATCCATGTCTTTAGGCATCTCCTCAAAGATAGGAGTATGTCAGCCCTTGACGTAGATGAGATCTTCCATTAGTAAGTGCCACTGGTGATAGTTCGCGCCATTTAATTTCACCATTTGCTCGGAGCCTGAACCCGATGTAGACTCCATCATGCTCTGTCACTGATCAGACTGACCTCAGTTCTTTGAGCCGACTATTTCCAAGAAAGGAATCAAAGAGGATAGGGAGCGGACCAATGGTCGTCACCTACCGCACCCGATCACTAACCCGAAATATCTGATCGACTCGTCTCGAATCCCAAATAGGTCAGCCTGATACCAGCTCTGATAATGAACCTAGCTCTGATACCACTTGTTGGGCTAGAGAGAACGCAAGCCTGACCAGAGCACCTGCAAATTAGTCCGAGCAAGTATCTGCAATACCGCTTAGTGGTATGCCGATACACAACCAAAACACAGCACAAAATAACAACAATAAAAGTGACACGCAGATATAACGTGGAAACCCAATAGGGTAAAAACCACGGGACGATCGGAGTCCAACCCGGAAAGCCGCCACTAAAAATATGTAAAACAGATAGGCAATTACAAGGCTTTCCCTCCTCGATCCACACAGGATCTTCACCAACTTCGCACCACACAATATTACACAATAAACAGTAGCAGAAAAGTTGCAAGTTACCGTCAGTGGCGGATGAGACGGATTACACAAATCCTCTCCAAGATGCCTCTTCGAATCCTTGCCAAAGTCTGCTCCAGATCCAATCCGTGTAGGCGAAGTATTCCTCGTCAACGTCGCAGAGACGTCCGAAAGCTCTCCCCAAACTAAGACACTTGCCACAAAGGCCTCTCTAGAAACTCTTTCAATGCTTGAGATGGGAGAGAAGTGGATGTCTTACCCCTCCTCTTTCATGCCTATTTATAAGGCCAAAACCAAGGGGTAGATGGTGGTAGATAGCATGTGCATGAAGCTTCCATGAAGCTTCCCTCGGTCAAAAGCACATGTCATGAAGCTTCCTCTGGGCACTTTCCTAGAAGCTTCCTTCAAGAGCACATGTTGATTTCTTAGTCAAAGGCGGCTACCCCTTTCCACACTTGCATGAAACACATGCTTGAAAAGCATGGTCAAAATGTGGCTAGCCCCTTTCACACTTAGGAGAAAATACCTCATCATGAAGTTGGGCGGCTTGTAGGAAGCCGAGCGGCTTGAAGGAGGAGACCGACAGTTTGCCTTGAAAGAGGAGGTTTAGCTCATTCGTGGAAGTCGCGGAGGCTTGCGTAGGTCACCGTTTTCTTTGTTTGGTGTTTTGTGTCTTTGTAATTTTCCAATACCACGCAAAACTGTCTTGCGTTGGTTGTGCCCTTGTAACTGTTTTATTTGATTAATGCAATTGGTTTTCCCTAATTCGGTGTGCAACGAGACTTCTCACATGGTATCAGAGGGAGGTTCGAACTAGCTGCGCTAATCTCGTTGCAAGGTGTGTGCTTGGGTATGAAAGGAAGAGGTTTTGGAGTAGAGTTACTCTCACACCTAAACTACAAGAAATGGAGATCCTACATGGAGAGCTACTTACTGGGGGAGGACCTATGGGAAGTTGTTGGCGGAGATGAGCAGGAGCAGGTTGTTGCAGGCGGGGACAATGCTCACGTTGTCAGAGCATGGAGAAAGACAAACGCCAAAGCCGAGTTCGTTCTCAAACGAGCAATTTCCCCATAATTATTTTATCATATTTTAGGGTGCAAGTCTGCATCAGAAATATGGAAAGCTCTGGACAGCCTATTTAATAAAAAGAACGTATCACGGTTGCAGTTCTTGGAAAACGAACTGACAAAAGCCACTCAAGGTGAGTTGACGATTTCAAACTTCTTTCTAAAGATGAAAAATCTCTGTGCGGAGATCTCTGCTTTAGACCCTGACGAGCCAATCTCTGATGCGAAGTTAAAAAGACACATTATTCGTGGTCTGCGAAAGGAGTACGTGGCCTTCATAACTGCTGTCCAGGGTTGGGCTACTCAATCATCCCTGGTGGAGTTGGAGAACCTCCCATCATCTCAAGAAAGTCGGGCAAGGCAGATGACCGGAGTAACCCTCACGGAAGGAGAAAGTGAGGTTCTTTTTTTTGGGAAGAAAAAGTCGGCTAAAAGACAGAAGAAGAGTTCAGGAGACGGACCGTCATCGTCCTCTCAAGGAGATGGGAGAAACTTTCTTCCACGATATGATGAGCAGAACAGGCTGTTGTGCTTTGCCTGTCGCAAGTACGGACACATAATAAGAAACTATCGGTCAAATTTAAAGGTCGGGCATGTTGCTGAGAAGGAGGAGCATCCAAGGCGAGGAGAACATGAAGAAGAAGGAGAACGAGGTGGATCCAAAGGAGATCGTGATTGGGGCAACTGCTTCATGGCAGACATGACGACGAAGTCTGTCGATGCCCTTGCTTCCATCGACTTTCGGGAGGACTGGATCATCGACTCGGGTTGCGGGCACCATCTCACAGGAGATGAGTCGAAGTTCTCCTCTTGGCACCTTTATAATGGGAATGATGTGATCGTGACTGTTGTCGACACGGTGCATCCGGTGGAGAAGGAAGGTTTTGTATCCTTGGGCAATGAAGGAAAGTCTCTCACTGTACCACCCGTAATTCGTTGAGATCAGAAAGGTCTAAGGAGACGCCTATTCGCAGACCTCGCTTGGCGAGCAAGGGGCGAGCAGGGGCGAGCAGAGGCGAGCATGGGGCGAGCAGAGGCGAGCTTGGGCGAGTACCTCGCGAGTATGGGCGAGTAGCCCTTGTAACTCGCGATCTTAGACAGTATACTCGCATGTACCCCCCTAGGATTTCTCTATAAATAGACCCCCAGTGGTACTAGAAATGACACATTTTGGAAGTGGTTGAGGTCCCCCCAAGCTGGATACTCGCCAAGTCCATGCCCGTCTAGTACCTCGCCCAGCTTTTGGTTGCGGAGGGGAAGTTTATCCCAAACTTCCGGGTATGTGGTGGGACCTCCCTGCTGGAGCACCTGGGGTGTGCTTATAGTCATTTTCTCTCTCCTATTTTAGCTATCCGAGCCATAGAGTTGGACCGCAGGATCAGTAACCTCGGGCTGCATTGATCCGAATTTTGGAGCCGGGATTTTCCAGGCTTCAACACTCACGATGAATAGTGTGTATCATGTGTCAGGGATGACGAAGAACCTATTCTCGGTAGCTAACGTAGTGGATGCAGGCTATCATGTTCTTTTCGGACCAAAGGAGGTCAAGTTCTTGCGGAACTTCTCTTCAATAAAGGGTGATGTGACTCACACGGGGCGGCGGGTGAAGGACTTGTATGTGATATCATCAAGCTCCTATGCTGACAGGATGAGGACCAATAACAGTGTAGTCATCTGGCATGAGAGGTTGGGGCACGTCGGGATGGACAAGTTGAGGGCTATGACAGCAAAGAGCCTGGTGAGAGGCTTACCTAAGCTGACCTCGGTTGGCGATGGGCATGTATGTGAAGGATGCCAGTTTGGGAAGGCTCATAGCCTCCCATATGACAGATTGACTGTAAGATCTCTTTTCTCAAAACCCGTTCGGGTACATGAAAAACTCAAACCTCTCCCGCATCGTACGGTTGAGGTGAATCTTCGCCCAGAATCGCTGCCTTGCGGTGTCACCAACACTCGGGTTGGCTAACACCGCTCAGCACAGACTCTGCCGGCTATACGATCATAAGTAAATATATGCCAAAAGTAGGTACAGAGGTAAAGGCATGTCCACATCTCACAACATCATATAGATATATAATGAAAACAGAAATGTCCAAAAAGAGACAGTACAAGCAAAAAGGGCTTAAGCCCGATACATATCCAAAATGAGTACTCTCTCTCTCTCTCTACAACATGCGGAAACTACAAACTCTCAAAGCTGAAATCTAACTATCTAGTCATCAACCTGTGGCGTTGTGGTAGTGCGTTGCATCCGCTGCTCAGGTCCTGCAATCTCGTCCAGCTGCGCGCGGGACAACTCTGTCTCCTCAGACTCCTGTTACGGCCACATCCGACCGTTAGTCATAAAGACTAAGTCGTTTTGTCCTCGCCTCCCTCCACGACTCCTAGGTACCGAGCAGGAGGAAGAAGCGGAGGACAACAAGGGGTAAACAAAGAAAGAGGTGACATGTCACTATTCTAGCAAGTAAAGGTAAAACGGTAAAACTAGCTAGCAGTATAGTGCAAATAAATGACAGTAAAGTAGAGCATGAAGTAAACGGTAGTATATAAAAAAAATGCGGTGCAGTAAGTAAAACTAATCTACCATCACAGATTCGTACCTTAACTTATATGAACGCCCATACGACATATAAGTTAAGATGTCTAGGTAACCCATCATATAAAAGAGCCCATACTAATTTATATGATGGGGGTATGCTAATGTGTATGTTATGTTATGCTATGCTTATAATGATTTAATGTGTTTATGCAATGTGACTCACCCACACGACTCCATGCGCACAGACCTTTCTAATTCCCACTTTGTTAGAAAGGAAGCCAACCTTTCGGGTACCGACCGTCGTGGCTCACAGTGGCAGTGGATCGGGCACTCCACATCCTAGGCGGGTATGCTCACTACAAAGCCTAGACCTCACGTACGCCTCAACGCTAAGAACACAACAGCGGAGCCCCTGCGTACTCTTGCTGGAATCCACCAGACTTTAAGGTCGGGGTGGGTTATTAGGGATTGTCCTCCAGACCGCGGTACTCAATCTTACCGGCCCTCTAAACCTCACCCTCACCTGAGTCAACGTACTATCGTCGGTGACACGACTAGCCTAGTACCGAAGACTCGCCACTAATTGCATAAGTAACAGAAGTCATCAAGTCCACCCGAGCCTCCGGCTCAGGGACTAACACACAAGTTGCTCCAACCCATCTCCTTTCCGAAGGAGATCCATACTAGTTCGCTGTCCTAATTAGGCTACTCTTGCCTACAATTAAGTTAGTATTATATTTAAGGTGAATCTTGGACTTCCCGCAGTATACCCCGTAAAGGGGCCCCCAACGGTACTAAAGATTCAATGGGCTCAACCCCACCATCCTCTTTCTCAAGACAATTACTTTAGTTGGTGATTAACATTTAGTTCACCCCTCATTATTTCATATAATTAAAGTGACTTAGCTCAACACCCGTCCCACCCAATTGAGTTGGACGTACCTCCACACCTCATACACCAACCCTAGCACAATCTCAATGTTAATCCTAGGTTTGACCCTCCTTGAATCATTGGGAACTATAACTCAAATACTGAATTGTCATAACTTCTAAACACTACTTATGGGTCTGAATTGTCTAAAAATCAAAATTCTGGTTTTACTAAACACAGACCACTAAGTTGAACTAACCTCAAACCCCATAAGGGGATCCTTCTAAAAACTCATCACCAGGGTATGGTATAATTATACCAGACTCCCACTGACTTAATAAGGTGTGTTCTAATTTCCATAGTTTTCCATATTAATTTAGTATTTATTATTAATTAAAGTAGCTAAGGCCTTAGGCCAAATTACACAAGATCTATCCTCAAAATGCTTCTACGTGCTACCTGAAAATTATCAGTAAGGTAATATTCCATAACAAGGTGGTTCACTGAGTTTCATGACCCTAGGATGTCATGTGGCCTACTATATCATCATAGTTGTATAATTACCAAAATGCCACTATAATTAGGAAAAATAATATTTCACATCTGAAAATTCTATAAAAATTACCATGAGTTCAAAGGGGGTCTAGAGTCCTCTGCCAAATATTTATATCATTACCATATGATTTGACTAATTAAAATGAGTTAACATCCAAGTGTAGTAAATACCAATTTCTACATGATGTACAGGAAATACAAATCCACAGGCTTCCAGATATTTATCATGGGCATATATCAACATAAAATGACATATAACCAAGTTTCATAATTTTTCTCAGTGATTTGACATTTTTGATAATTAAATTCCTCTAAGCTAGTAAGTACTTAAAAATTCCTCCACAAAGAATAACACTTCAACAAATCATAATAAAATTACCATAGCATATATTCATTCCAATTCAGCCACAGTTAAAATCTCAGAACCAGACAAGGTCATCTGACCATGCATTTCATTTATTTAAGGAAATAGTGGCAATTTCATTTAATAAGAGAAAAATACATAAATGACTATAAATATTCCCATTAAATTATCTAAGCCATTTCTTGCTCCTAAAAACATGTCTACCAAGTTCTGAGTCAAGGCAAGGACATTTGGTCCTATGTCCTTCACAAACCCTAAATTGCAACCCTAAGGGTTTACCCTTAGGGTTTTATGACACACTACCCTAATGGTTCCAAATGCTCCATTAGGGGGTGTCACGTGTATCTATATATCATTACCTACAAAGTCACACTACAAGATATAGTCTCTACGACGACGTTTTTTTTTGCGACGTTTTTGAAAGCGTCGCTGTTAGTTATATATTTAGCGACGATTTTTTTTATAAACGTCGTTAATGTTAAAAAATAGCATTTGCTACGTTTTTTAGGGAAAATGTCACCATACGTGTTGAGCTCTTGTGACGATTATTTTTAAAACGTCACTAAAGTAATGTTTTTATTGTGACGTTTTTGAAAACGTCGTCGTTCGTTTACATTTAGCGACAATTTTTTTTTAAAACGTCGCCAATATAAAAATTTAGCATTAGCCACGCTTTGCATGAAAACACAACGACGTACATGTTTATCTTTCGTGACGATTTTTTTTTAAAAACGTCATCAAAACATATGATTTTCTGTCAAAATTTGTTATTAAACATTTCAGAAGATCTTTTGTTAAAAGGGATATAAGTGATATAGTTATCATTTATCAAATGATTGAACATGAATCATGTCATGTACTTAGTAAGCATGATGCATGAAATACATCATGAAGTATGTATACGACGCACATTATGCATGTTTAAGTTGATGATATATATCAGCCTTATCTATATGCACACACCCATAACCATACACTTGGTTATGTGCGTACTCCAATGTTATGGGTAGTTTGTATGCACACATGCACCCATAATTATGTGCTTGGGGCTATGCGCACCCCATGATGGCTGGATATTTTGCTATGCGCACCCCATGATTGCCGGATATTTTGCTATGCACACATAACTATATGAATGCACACCCCCATGCATGCATGTACGATGAGGTATTTTGCTATGCGCTATAACCATATGCTTGGCTATGCACACCCCCATGATGAGGTATTTAATTGCTATGAGCACCACCCATAACATACTACTATGTTTGGCTATGCACACACTGTACCCTCATGATGGGGGGTGCATGTTTTGCTATGCGCATACCTATAATCATACGCTTGGCTATGCACATCGCCATGATAGGGTATTTTGCTATGCGCACACCCATCACCATACACCTGACTATCCGCACTCCCATGGTCGGGAGACGGCTGCGGCAGACGGTGAGCGCGGCGTCATCAAAACATACGATCTTCTGTTAAAGTTCTAATATATAATGATATTTTTGATGGTAGTGAAGTTATATTGATGATAGCGACGATCTCGATCGTAAGCTTGATACAAATAATTAAATATATATATAATATGAATGTGTTCACTGTGGATATTATATATGTCTCCACAAACGTACATAACTGTTAGGGTCAGCATACATACGTACATCATGTAGCCATGTATTTTTTGGCCTGTAGCTCAATGATCTTGTCAAATGTTACTAGTTATGGAATGCCCTGCAATATATCATACCAAGATATTTCTTTCTGTATGGAGAATATATTTACATTGATCGATGAGACGTTAGGTGAATGTTCCAATATTGTAAGTATCATGAGTTGTGTAACGATGAAAATGACTGCATCGATCAATGACGAGTCGATTAAACAAAGTCTAAGATGACAGATCATAATCTCATATCAAATGCTCATATGTATATGAATTTTGCGTTTACGTTCAAAAATAACAACTATTTTTGTTGGTGCAAAAATAACAATGAATTATTTTGTTACAAAATACATGTTTTTAAATAAAAATGAAATATACATTTCCAAAATTTTCATGTAATATTTTAATATAAAATTATTTATGGAGGGAAAAATTCGTTTCCCTCTAAAACTTTCATTGCCACTTTTAGAATTTTTTTTTATTTTTTATTTCCTCCCCCCTAACCGGCGATCCACTTCCTCCCCTAACCCGTAAATTAGCCCTAGCTTTTTCATTTCCTCCCCTAACCCGTAATCAGTTACCTAATACGTGACTAATATTTTAGCCCCATTTTTTAAATAATATTTCGCACTTGTGTCGAAGGTCGTCATCCGTGTTGTCCAACCGACGAATATATATATATATATACTATTCTATAAAGGAAAACACCCATTTGGTGCAACATTCGTAATGCCTATAATACCCTCATTCATTTAGGCTAAAGACAACAATCATTCAAAAAAAAATTTCAAATCTTTGTAAAAATTAAGGGCTCCTTCGTAAATCTACTCTCATGCCAAATCACATCGCATCCCATCGCACCCATCAAGCTGCTGTACATCCCTTTCCACCCAGCCTGCTGTACATCAAGCCCGTCTTTCCCACTTCCTCCTCGACATCCAGGCAGCCCGTCTTTCCACTTCCTCTCCTCTACATCGTGCTAGCCCCTTTCCCCTTCTCCTCCTCTACATCCCGCCGGCGATCCAGTTCAGCGAAACCCCCTGCGTGCATCCACATCCCGATTGAAACTCCCAAGGGAAAGCCCTAATGTTTTCTCACTCATCTGATTTCTCTGCTCCAGCTTCTCTGCTCTCATCCGCAGCTCTCTCCAGCTTCTCACCCGATGTGTCTACTCCAGCTTCTCTGCTCTCATCCGACTTCACGCTAACCCTTATGCCTCCCACAGTTCGCAGGTGAACAAAAGCAACGTCCGATAGAAGAGAGGCATGCAGGTCCATTGCACAGGTTTCATCCAAACCCACATTGTTCTACCCGCGGCTCTCACCTTCTCTTCTTTACTTCACATCTAGGGAAGTATATCTTCTACTGTTGATGAAAGGGGACAGCTGAGCCACCTATTGTGGATGAATTTTTGGTATGATGAAGTTAAAACTATCAATCCTGTTCCTATTTCAATTCTGTTTTATATAAATTAGCCTGCATTATGTCAGTTTCTAAGGTCTGAGAAGGTTAGAGCCAAAAATGCAAGTACCCAAGCCACGCTGGCATTAATAGTGGTGGCATCTTCAAGGATTTCAAGCAGCTTTCAATGTGTAGTATGGGCTTTTTAAGGTTTGTTATTCCGTTAATAATTTTCAAGAGCACCAGTTTTCATTTTCCCCATTTCAAGCCAATTTGTTGCTCCAGGTTATCTCATTGACACAAATAAATAACATTACTACTTTCATTTCAATGTTTTTAATCCATCCTACTGATTGTATACTTTAAATGTGTTGGGTTTTTGCTTTTGTTCTTACATGGAATGGGAATGCCTATGGTAATTTTAATTGCAATTTTTTTTAGGATTGGTTAGGTAGAAAATATTGTCAGCAATTAAGCAATGCTGTTATAATTTGCTAATTACATGGAATGGGAATGCCTATGGTAATTATAATTTTCTAATTACAGTTTTAATTGGGCAAGTTATAGAAATTTAGTTGATATGTGAGTGTTTGGTGGATGTTTAGCAGCCGTAAAATGATGGATATTTTATTTCATAATGACTTGATCCATGCCATTTCCATTTACGCCGCCGCCGACGAATGATGCTGAGATACTACTATACAAGTATGCTTTTTAACATATTTCTTGCATTTTTGGATGCAGGTAGCAGCTTGATTTTCATGCTAGTGGATATTATCTAAAGAAGAGAGGAGAAGACATCAGTTGACTATCAAATATGTACAAGAATGCACATTTATAAATTTTTCTTCTTTGTAGATACTTTTTTTCATGTATTTAGTTTAATTATGGATGAAAGTTCTATTAGTATGTACTGAGGGGTTTGGGTCATCTCCCACCCTCTTTTTTTTCTATTAATAAAATAATGAATATTAAACGCACTTCTATTTGTTATTGAGCATTTTATTTATTTTTGTGTTTGAATGTCTAAAATTGAATTAAAATAAAAAATAAGTGTTTAATGGAGTTTTGATTAGTATATAGATTATTTGAGAAGTATTATCACAATTTGTTTTCATTTTTTTTATAAATATATTAGTTTGCGACGTTTTTGAAAAAAAATGTTGTTGTATAGTTTTGGCTTTGGTGACGTTGGCTAAGAAACGTTGTGGCAGGATGAATATCTTTTGCGACATTTTTTGGAAAAGTGTCACGATAGAGCAATTACTTATTATGACGTTTTTTTAAAAAGTGTCACGGTAGAACAATTGTCAATCATGACGTTTTTTAAAAAAATGTCGCAGTAGAGTAACTGGCAATCACGACATTTTTTTTGGAAAGCGTCGCAATGAGCTACGGCGACATGCGCAATCACGACGATTTTGTGACGTTTTTATAAACGTCACGAAAACTATCGCGACGCTTTGAAATCGTCACTAAAGACATAAAAAAACGTCGCCGTAAAGCGATTTTGTTGTAGTGTCATCATGATTGGAGGGGGGTAAACTCACTCAACTCCTCAAAGTAGCCTAAACCCTAATTTGACCCTTAAGGGCCCTCATTAGTGTTTCCATTTTCCATATCAAATCAACTCCAAATAGAGTGAACATTTAGGCAGGCACTACTCATAAACTAAAGAGCATGTCACCAAAATTTGGTGTCATTTGGACTTCTTATGCTCTAAAAATCAACAATATTTAATTATCTTAATTACCACAAAAACTATAGGCAAAAGTGTCCATCAAATACTGATCTTTGGGCAGAGGGTACCCTTAGGGTATACCTAACCATGGTTAAAATATCAGCTTCTAAGCTTGAGAGATCTAGGCTAAAAAAAGTTTTAGTGGGCTGTCCTAGTGTAGGACTAGTCTTAGAAAAACAGCCCCCCAGGGAGCTGTGGGCCACCAAATGACCTGAACTTAAGCCCAAATGAAAGCTAAGGTCAAGGCCTACAACTTTCATGTTGGGCACTTTTGCTGATTCAGTCATTAAGTACCTCTAATTAACTAGAGAAGGAGACTGAACCAAAGAGGGGTAATAATCCCAAATAATAAATTAACTTATATAAAAAAAGGGCGCGCACGAATCTTGACGCAAATCCTGCGGCTAAGGAGTCATCTTCCTCCTCCAGCCAACGGCTGAGATCGAGCCGTGTTGGGCGATGTTGCGACCGAGATTGTCGGCGATCCAGCCACCACCACCTGCGACCAACACCACCGACACCTTCGTGGTGGTCGGGGCTACCATTTACCGGCGACTGGCGGTCGGAGGCGGCGGTTCCCGGCGATCCCAGGCTTCCCGTTTCGAGCGAAATAGCTCGATTTTAAGGAATGGATTCGGGCTCAATTGAGCCCGATCCTTCTTCGTTTTGTTATAGAAAGCTAGCGTGGGGGAGAGGAGGAGAAACGAACCGTGATTGGGGCGTGGCGGCGGCTCCGGCGGCGGTTCACCATGGTTTAGCTTTGCTCCGGCAAGCCTGCTCCCGACTTCGATTCTCCGGCTATGGCCTTGCTCCAGGTGTCGTTCCCGACTGCTCTCTCCCTTCTGAAGCTGATGGTGTGGCTGGAATGAGGTGGGGAGGCTTCTATTGCTGGTTTTGAATCCAAGCCTTCTCGGATTGCTCCTTGCTGCCACCCTCCTACACCCCTGTCCTTGCTGGGCCTTCTGGTCTCCTTCTGAGGCTTAGTAATCAAGGGTGGAGTGTCCAACATTGATTGGAGGTGGAGTGTTAGAGGGGGTTTGCTTTAACCTTTATCTTTTGCCTTTTTAATTACTTTTGGTCCCCCTCTCATTTGGTTAATCAAACCCATGGTTTGGGCTCAGTCCAAAGCTGATAAGGGTGTGTCCTAAGTCCATAAATAATTGATTAATTGATGGGTGTTGGGTTCCATTCAAATTAGGCTTAGAATTCACCTTAATGAGCTATGTTGACCATGGTTGACTTTGGTCAACAAGGTGAGTGGGTTGACCCCACATGGGGGTCATGGGTCCCTTGACATCACCCAACATTGGTTGGTCCATGGTGGGGCCCCAATTGGTTCAATTTAATCAAAGGGGTGTAGATTTGACCAAAATTAGGTAAAGTTTGACTTTGGTCAATTTCATGCAATTGGGTCCCACCCAAGTGCAATTTCCATCCTATTGGTCTCCATTAGTGGTTAGGGCAACATATGTGAGGTCAATTTGGACAATTGAGGGTCAATTGACCTAGTTGAGGGGCTTAGGGCTAGGTTGGTTTTTGAGCTTTGGTGTGCACTTAGCCATTTCTACCCTAGCCTAAGGCCCTAGTGGCCACTCTTCTCACCACTATGCCCTAACATTTCCAATGGGTCTAGCAGGATTGGGGATGTTATATTGACTTCTAGGTGCAGGGCACCACTGGAGTGCATACACAACGATGTACTGGGTCCATACCCCACCCCAACCTTTGGCGGGAACATGTACATGTTGGTACTTGTCGATGACTATACTCATTTCACTTGGACTTATTTCATGAAGTAGAAGTCGGAAATATTCAAGAAGTTTCAAGAGTTCAAGGAGCTTGTTGAAGGCACGTTGCGACTGAGAATCAAGAAGTTGTGGTCGGATAACAGAGGTGAGTTTACCTTGATAGAGTTCGCCAACTTTTGCAGGAGGCATGTGATCCAAAGGGAGATGTCGTGTGCTCACACCCCCCAGAATGGAGTGGCAGAGAGAAAGCTGAGGCATCTGGCAGAGATATGCCGCAACTGGCTGCATGCCAAGGGAGTTCCCAGGGCCCTATGGGCAGAGGGGATGGCGTGTGCAACTTATGTGATCAACAGGATTCCACTAAGCCCTGTGAATATGAAGTCCCCCCTTTGAGATGATATGGGGAGAGAAGTCGAACGTAGTCATCTTCGGGTGTTTGGATCTACATACTATGTGCACGTTCCGAATGTGACAAGGACCAAAATGGAGGCGAAGGCTCTCAAATGTGTCTTCATTGGTTACGATGAACGAAAAAAGGGCTGGAAGTGCATGAACCCTGAGACTTGTCAGTTCCTTGTCTCGAGGGATGTGGTGTTTGATGAGTTGGTGTCATATAGAGGTGTCTCTACTATTCTAATGCAGGAAAGCAGGGAGGAATAAAGAGTTGAAGAGAGGAGAGTTGCTGATGACTCACTCATGGAGCTACCTCTGTCCCCAGGTGCTCCATCTCCATCAGTCTCAGGTGCCTCAAAATACAGAGACAGGGGGAGCATTGCTCCAAGGCAAGCTGAAGTAGAGGAAGAAGTTACCACTATTATTGCTGAGAGCGGTACGGGGTTGAGGAAGTCCAAGCGGACTATCATACCACCGGCTCGCTACAGAGAAAACAACTTGGTGAACACTTGTTCATGTTTCTTTGCAGGACCTCTGGACGAGCGAGAGCCATCGTGCTTCGAGGAGGCCACTGAGTGAAGGAGTGGGAGGAAGCCATGAATGAGGAGATGTCTGCCTTAAAGAAGAATGAGACTTGGGGCCTTGTGCCCAAGGTCAATGACATTACTCCGGTCACGTGCAAGTGGGTCTTCAAGGTGAAGAAGAAGGCGGACGAAAGTGTGGAGCGGTACAAGGCTAAACTTGTGGCTCGGGGCTTATCGCAACACTATGGAGAATACTACTGTACAACCCTCATTCTCCGAGGGTGGGCCCGCTCAAAGCCACGTAGGCAGAAGTCAAGGTCAAAAGATCAGCACATAGGTCAGCAGTCCAAGACACAAGACAGCTCAGCCAGCAGGAGCAGAAGGAGGTCTGGCGAGTATGGGTGGACTCGCGTGAGTAGCCCTGATACTCGCCAAAAGGTGGGCGACCATAGGTGATACTCGACCCTCTTCAGGCGAGGTCGCCTCAATGTCGCTTAGTCGCCGATTTGGGTGAGGTATAAATAGACCCCCCTCTCTTTGGTTTTCCTATAAATAGGACCCCAGGGGTACTTGGATTGGCACCTGAACTTGAGCTTTTGGAACCCCCCTCGTTCAAATTCTCGGACCCGTCATCCTTGGTAGTCACTCCCGGTACTAGCCAAGTCGGTGCCTTCCTCGTACCCTGCTGGACCATTTTTGGTTTTGGAGGGGAAGTCTCTTCTAAGCTTCCGGGTACGTTGTGGGACCTCCTTGCTGCAGCGCCTGGGGTCATGTTGTTCTTTTTCCGAGCCCTCTCCGTCGTTTCCATTCTAGCCTTCTTGTTGGACTGTTTGGCGAGTAGCCTCCGGCTGCATTGATCCGAATTTTGGAGCCTAGGATTTTCCTAGCTTCAACACTTTGGTGCGGTGAGCATGGATCGTAGCCAGAGGGAGAAAGTTTGGTAGAAGGGCGAGATGGTTGTAGTTGGCGACCATGCATAGGTAGTCGGGAACACGGCCGGCAGTGGCGAGTTTGTGACTTTGGCGATCTTTGAGGAATTCGCGCGGCGAATAGAGGGGTCCATGCGAGCAGCTCTCCAACCTCGCATGGAAGGAACGGCGACCTCTCCTCATCGTCTGATTCTGACCGAAGAAGGTGCTCACCCCCGACGAGCAGGGAAGGAGCATGAAGAGGAGCTGGAGCGACCAAGGAGGTCGCAGTTCTACCCACAGGTCTCGCAGGGAGCAGGCGGAATCCGATTCCGCGAGGAGGAGGAGTAGGCGAGGTACTTCGGTACTCGCCAGGTTAGCGAGTATGGGGGCGATACTTGCCAAGCAGATGGTCGTCGCCAGTTCGGTGGGAGGAGCCCATTATGTGAGGAGATCTTTGCTGCGCCAGTGCCGGAAGGGTTCAGAGATCCCGCGATGAATTACTACTCGGGGAGGGATGACCCTATCCGACACATCTAGTGGTTCGAGGATGTAGCCTCTATCCGAACCATGTCTGATGCCTTCAAGTGTAGGCTGTTTGCAATCACCTTCTGGGAGAAGGCCAGACTCTGGTTCCACCAGTTGCCAGCAGGTTCTATCTACTGCTTCGAGGACTTGTGCCTGGGGCTGACCATGCGGTTCGCCATGGCCAAGAAGCTGAAGAAGGAGGACACGACCCTTTTCAGGAGGAGGTGTTGGACATCCAGGAGGTGGATGGTCCCACCTTGCAGCTGGTCCTAACGTTCGGCCTTCGCCAAGGTCTCTTCAAGTTGGAGCTCGGCAAGGATCCTCCTTATTTCTACGATAACCTCATCGAGAGGGCCAACAAGTTCATCCAGGGTGAGGCTTCCAACAGTGGCTTCCTAGCCAGACTCACTCGAGTGACCAAAGAGGACGAGGAAGAAGAGGAGAAGACCCCCGAGAGGAAGAAGAGGAAAGAGCCCAGGAGGGCAGAGAAGTGGAAGCCAGAAGGAAGGAACAGGGGGGAGAGAAGGGGAAAGGAGCCCAGGAAGGAGGAGCCTAGAAGAAACGATGAGAGGAGGCTCATCGTAGCCCCAGAGCGTCGGGAAGAGGAGAGGCGCTACTAAGTCCCCGTTAACCGGCCATTGGAGGTCGGCCAGAGGACCTCAGCGTCAGGGATGGGGAAGGAGATCCCCGGAGAGAAGACGCTTCAACCGACCAGAGAGGCGTCGGGAAAGGAGAAGGGAGGAAGCGATGGCGGTTGCCCGGCGCGACAATCGGCAAGGTTGGAAGAACCGACAACAGAGAAGGCCGCAGGTAGAGGAGATCCCCCTCTATTGTGATCTCTATCAGGTGGAGGGGCATGGGACGATGGATTGCCAAGATTTTTGGGAAGCTCGTAGAAGGTTGGCAGCGGGAGAAGCAGGAGGAGAGCAGCAGAGGATTGAAGCCCCTGTCGATCCGCCGACAGTTTAAGTCGTCGGTCGAAGGATGAATGAAGACCGCGTCGACCATGGAGGTCGAGGAGACCTCATCCAGGGAGGCAGAGGAGTTGGAGTGATCCACGAGGGAGCAGGGCTGGGAGCTTCCTGCAAGGGGAGTCTCCATCAGATCTATCGAAGGAGTGTCGCTTCGACCTCGCAGGCCCCACCCCCGTTGGAGGAGATCACCTTCTCAGAGGAGGACATGCTAGGGGATGAGAATCCATTCCATGATGCCCTCGTGATTCAAGCTGTAGTGGAGGGCTTCACCGTTGATCGGATTTTGATCGATAACGGTAGTTCCGTGAACGTCGTCTTCAAGGAGATGTTCGACGGGCTGGGCGTCGACGCAGAAAGAGTCCGGACCCCGGATGGTCCCCTCTTTGGCTTATCCGGAGAGAAGAGAGAGGTGGAGGGAGGAGTAGATCTCCTTGTAACTCTCAGTGGCACCCCTCTCCAGTGCTGTTTCGTCATCGTCGATGCCCCGAGTTGCTACAAGTCCATCTTCAGAAGGCCACTTCTCAATACCTTCAAGGCCGTTCCATCTTCTTACCATCAGTGCCTCAAGTACTGCCATGGGGATGTTCAGGTGAGGATCAGGAGCGATCCAAGAGCCGCCCGCGAGTGCTACCTTAGCTCGGTCAGCACTATCAGCTGGATGGCTGACGCGAAGGAGTTCGAAAGGGTGACAGGAGGCATGGCCCGGCTGGAAGCGTCTGAAGAGATTGAAGAAATCGAGGTGCTCTCTGAGGCCGGAGTACCTGGGTTACTGAAGATTGGAGGAGCGCTGAAGGTCAGTGAGAAGATGGAGATGGCGACGTGCCTACAAGAGAATGTCGACATCTTTGCTTGGAATGCTGCCGAGATGCCCAGGATTGATCCTGAGGTGGCCTGCCACCATCTCAACCTTGACCCCGCAGTCAAGCCCGTCCGCCAGAAGAAAAGATCAAGTGCCATCATGTTAGTCGTTCCTATCAGCGAGGAGGTCAAGAAGCTGCTAGATGCAGGCTTTGTGTTAGAGATCCAGTATCCAGGCTGGGTCTCGAACGTTGTAATGGTGAAAAAAGCTGGGGGCAACTGGAGGATGTGTGTAGACTTTTCGTTATTGAATAAAAGCTGCCCGAAGGATTATTATCCCTTGCCTCGAATCGACGCGCTGGTTGATTCAGATATCGGTTTTTATGTAATGAGCTTCCTTGATGCGTTTTCAGGATACCATCAGATCCGGATGTATCCCCCCGATTGTCGCGATGTTTCCTTCATCACTGGCGATGGTTGCTGCAGCTACAAGATGATGCCCTTTGGGCTAAGGAATGCCGGAGCGACTTACCAGCGGATGATGGACCACATCTTCGAAGAGCAGAAAGGGAAGAACCTGGAAGTGTATGTGGACGACCTCTTGATCAAAATTAAAAGCATCCGAGAGCATGTAGCTGATCTGGTGGAGACCTTCGCGACGCTAAGGAAGTTCAAGATGAGGCTCAATCCGGCAAAGTGTGTGTTCGGAGCGGGAAGGGGAATGTTTCTGGGGCATCTCATCACCCCGGGAGGGGTAGAACTGAACCCTGACAAGGTTAGGGCGATCATGGAGATAACCTCGCCAAAGACGATGAAAGAGGTCCAAAGGCTGACAGGAAGGTTGACAGGTCTTAGCCGCTTCATGTCCAAGGCAGGGGAGAAGTGCTCTCCATTCTTCAAGACGCTCCGGAAGAGCGAAGACTTTGTTTGGTCCGACGAATGCGAGAAGGCGTTCAGTAGGCTGAAGGAGCAGTTGACTCAGATACCTCTCCTTCAGAGCCCGAAAGAAGGTGAAGACCTACTCATCTACTTAGGAGTAGGAGTGGAAGCCGTAAGTTCAGTACTGGTCTGGGAAGAAGGAAAGAAGCAGCTCCCTATATACTATGTGAGTCAGGTGCTCAAGAAGGCGGAGTTGAAATACCCAATCTTGGAAAAGCTTGCATACGCCTTGGTGGTGTCGGCGCGGAAGCTCCGGCCTTATTTTCAGGCTCATTCCATCTGAGTCGTGACTGACCATCCTCTCCGAAATATATTGGAAGGGGTGGAGCATTCAGGAAGGCTGGCGAAATGGTCGGTAGAACTCAGCGAGTTCGACATTTCCTTCTCACCCTGGGTGGCGATCAAAGCGCAAGCGGTAGCGGACTTCTTAGTCGATTTCTCAGTAGAGGCAGAGCCGGGAGAGGAGGCTTCTACTCCCATCCCTTGGAAGATGTTTGTGGACGGAGCTTCGGGCAAGAGCTCTATGGGAGTGGGCATCGTTCTTGTCAGCCCACATGGAACTAGAATCGAGCAAGCAGTCGAGATTCTCTTCCCCGTCACGAACAATCAAGCAGAGTACGAGGTCATAGTGGCAGGCTTGTGTCTCGCAAAGGAGCTGGGTATTCAAGATATCAGAGCCTTCACTGATTCAATGGTGGCCGCATCGCAGATTCGGGGAGAGTTCGAAGTACGTGACACCATTCTGCAAAAGTATCTTGTCAAGGTGAAAGGATTGATTGGCGGCTTTCAATCCTTCTTCGTTAAGCATGTACCGAAAGAGGAGAACTCGACAGCGGATCGTCTGGCTAAGTATGGGCCAAGGACCGGAGGGACCGTCACCGAGTTGTTTCGACCATCCATCGAAGAAGGGGAGATGATGGAGATCGAGCAGTGCCTCTCATGGATGGATCCATTCGCAGCGTTCCTATCTACCGGGCAGTTCCCAGTGGGTGGAGGGGATCAAAGGAAGTTTCGATACAAAGCACCGTACTATTTGTTGCAGGACGGGGAGCTATATCGCAAGACCATCTCGGTCCCTCTGGCTAGATGTGTCTCTGAAGACGAAGTACCTAGAGTGTTGGAAGAGATCCACTAGGGAGAGTGCGAAAGTCATTCTGGGACTCGCACTTTAGAGCAGAGAATCCTGAGGCATGGTTACTTCTGGCCTACTATCCGAAAGGACACAGAGGTCTTCTCGAAGAAGTGTCAGAAGTGCCAGCTATTTGCCCCCTTCAGTTGCAGTCGTCCCAGCAACTTCACTCGATCACCGCCCCGTGGTCATTCGCAATCTGGGGAATGGATTTGATAGGTCCCTTTCCTGCAGCTAGTATCCAGAGGAAGTTCGTTCTCGTCATGATCGACTACTTCTCCAAGTGGATCGAGGCCAAAGCTCTGGCCAAGACCACCTCTCAAGTCGTGAAGAACTTTATCTAGGGAGAGATCATATGCAGATTCGGGACCCCCCTCGCCATCATCACCGACAATGGTCCCCAATTTTCTAGCTTGGAGCTGGAAGATTTTTGCAGGCAGCTTGGAACTGATCTCTAGTTCGCGTCAGTACATCACCCTAGGAGCAATGGACAAGTGGAGGCCGCCAACAAGCTGATCATCACCCTGCTGAATAAGAAAGTCGAGAACCTAAAAGGTAATTGGGCGGAACAGCTCCCCTCGGTATTGTGGGCTTTGAGAACCACTCCTAGCTCAGCCACAGGGGAAACCCCATTCAAGCTCTCTCACGGGTCCAAAGCTCTCATTCCAGTAGAGTTCGAGGTCAGAAGTCTGAGGGTGATCGCAGCTGAAGACGGAGACGAAGAATGGCGTCTGGAGAATGAGGAAGCTCAGAAGATATCCCTCGACTACATTGAAGAACTTCGAGACTTAGCCTCAACTCGGCAGGAAGAGATCAAGCGTTGAATGGCGAAGCACTTCGACAAACACGTTCGCCTCAAGCACTTCCAAGCAGGTGATCTAGTCCTGAAGAAAGTGGACGCGGCAGGAAGATCAGCAACCATCAGAAAGCTCAACCCAAATTGGGAGGGACCTTTCATCGTCCATGAATCACTTACCACATGAGGATATCGCCTGCAAAATCACGAAGGGGAGCTATTGGGGAATACCTGGAGCGGCGATGACCTGAAAAGGTTTTATCCCTAAAAAGGAACGTGTACATCCCTCTCCTGTAAATTGCTTGTTTATAAATAAATTCCTCACCTCCCTGAAACACGGGATGGCGAGAGATTCTTACTCCTATCACAACAACAACTATCTTAAAGAAAGGAAGGAAAACAGGTGAAGCCTACCTCCACGTCAGGTTGGGAAACACGCATCCGACTTGATTCTCGTAAAATCCAGAACGGATGATGGGACGGTGCCTCGGTAGTGCGTTACCCTAAGACCAAGCCTCTGCATTGACGGTCGAGATCAACTCCCCCCTTGCATATTGGACGCGGTTCCCTTCGACCGCATCTCTCATCTGATTGGAGAGATTATCAGGAAGAAGTCGTGACGCCGACCTCCTAGCTCGATGATAGTATGACCGACTTAACCTCTTAGGGGACCCTTGAATAAAGGCGTCGCAAACCCTCAAGAGTAAAAAGCTCGCAGCATAGCATTTTGTTTCTAATAACCATGTCCAATCATTTGAGTTGGTGTGTTTAATCCCCTCTGATTGTTGAGTATGTCAGGAGAAAGCTCGTCGAGACGGCATCAACATCACAGTAGGATGGAGATCTCGGGATGATGTGTCTTTGGACCTCCCCGACACCAGAGGGCGACCATATGCGTCCTCGCTGTGGCAACCTTCATTCTAGAGCGGGTGATTGTAAGGCTCGCCGGCCTCCGAAGGGTTCATCTTCGCCTTCAGGTCCCTCTTGGCGACCTCTTTCTTCTTCCTCGTCGCAGGCTCCCTGGACTTAGCCTTACCCTTCCGCTTCCTGGAAGTCTCCGCATCATCGCCGGCGACTTCCTGCTCATCGCCACCAGGCGACAAGTCAATCGGGGTAGAAGCCCCCGTCTTCGTCGCCATCGGAAGGGGCTCGCTCGGCAAAAGGTGAGTAGCTGCAAACAAGACAGGATACAGGAAGGTTAATCGCCAGTAGAAGATAAAGAGGCGAGTATAACCAAATACTCGCTCAGAAGATCACCTTCCCCCGGGAACACCTCGGTAAGTTCGTTTACTCGCTTCCTCCAGAAGACCACATCCAAGCGGAGATTCCGGAAGCAGTCGAGTAGCTTCTCCCTACTCTCCTCCAGGTAAGGAAGGACGAAGGCGCTTTCCGTCGGCTGGAAGGAGGAGGTCGGGATCATCTGGAAGTCGCCTTTGATGACGACTAGTCGCTCGCCCCAGCGGTGATTCTTATTCGCCGTGCCCACCAGCGTGCAGACGTGGCTGCACAAGAAGACAACGCCCTCGCCCTTGGCGTTGAAGTGAAATACTCGCCTGAAGATGGAGAGATCGAAGGCGATCCTCTCCTTTCGCAGGAAACAAATGAATCTGACGATCATCGCCACTCCATTCAGATTGATCTGCGCAGGGACTATCCCGAAGTAGCGCAGAATCTGGCAGAATTCTGTCCACAATGGTAGTCACAAGCCGACCTTGAATTGGCGAATAAGGAACACTATCTCGGTGGGCGAGAAAGTGTTCAGGCGCTCATCCTCGTGAGGAAGCCCGGCGACGTAGCCTGGCGACAGGTACTTGGCGGAGAACTTCTTCAAATCCTGCGGCCGAATAATCGGCTTCTTGAAATATGTCGCCTCAAAATTCTTGGCATGGCTCGCACGCCGAATAGCCGCCTCATCAGCCATTCCGAAAGAGGAGAAGAAAAAGAACCGAGTATCAAAGAGACGAGAAAGGGAGCAAATCGAAGGATACTCGCTAGGAATACAAGAAGATCGCCCAAAAGCGTAATAAATACGTACCCACCCCCTATTTATAGTAGTCATAAATACTTGGCTTGTCGTGTACGCCGTCGCGAGAACGAGTAACGGGTGGCGAGCAGTAAGGAAAGTCGCCAAAATCTACAGCGCACGTCAAATAATTAATATTCAGCGCACGAGTACCTACATCAGAATACAAGGAAGCTCGTCAAATAGAAGCGACATTCTACCACTACTCGCAAGAAGACCGCAAAAAGAAGATAGAAGAATCCAGGCATCACATCAAGCAAACCAGCAAACAAACAAAGAATAAAAGGCGAGGTCTCTATACTCGCCAAATGGAATTACACATAATTTTTTCAAAATTATAGGCATTTGCCAAATGGCGACCAAGCGACTACAACGAAAAAGGAAAGGCAGCATCTAAAGAGGACCCTGGAGGTTCGCCTGGGCTTCAGGAGGTTGCGGATGTCGCCCGACCCAGCCCATGCTGCGAGCCCGCTTGAAGTGCTCGAAGGCCAGAGTCATCGCGTCCTCGCCCTGCCGAAGCTGATCCTCGATCCTCGCCAGGCGACCAACCGAGCCCATGCTCGCACGCATCCCTACGCGCTCATCATGATGCAGCTGCTGGCGATGCTCCAACCTGGCAACCCGGCGCTCCAAGTCGTTGACAGATTGATGGTGAGATTCCGCCCCCGCCAGCCGAGTATCAAACTCTTCCAGCCGGGATACTCGCACCTCCAGCTCGGTCAAATGGCGATGAGGCTCGAGGGTCGCCAAGCGTTCAACCCGCGACTCCATATCAGTCAAGCGACGATGAGGCTCGTTGATCGCCAGACGCTCTATCTTCGCCTCCAGATCCAAGATGGCGCAAGTATCCCTCTCCTGATACTCGTGAGAAGGAAGCCCGACTCCATCGATCAAAGCTCCCACGTGAGTCTGAGCGCGAGCTGTAAAGAAGACAAATGAGCAGAAGACTTTAGTAGCAAGCATCAGAGGTAAGTCGCCAAAGAATTCAGCAAAAGCAGATGGTCAAGATTACCAGGTCGGCGAGTATTATTCCTCGATCCGCGAGGAGGGCTGCGAGATCGCAGAGAAGGGGAGATCCTTCCACGGTGAGGGGGGATGCTATGATGACCAGCACCTCGCCGACTGAAGTGAGACCCGCCGGTTTGATACTTGTCGCAAGGAGCGCCCCCCCCCCCCCCCCCCCCCCCCCCCCCCCCCCCCCCCCCGCGACAGCGACCATCCACTGGTCGCTTTCCCCCCTTGAGGCGAACAACCCCTAAGTACCCCCAACCCCGCCTCGGTGCAAGGACTCTTCTAGATGGGTTGAGGGAGCAGCGGAAGACGAAGTACGTGGATCACCCTAGATGACAGCAGGAGGAGGAGGCGGAAGCCTTTCAGCGGGCAGCTGCGAGCTGCTCACCATCATCGACTGTTGTGAAGGCGGTGGCGGTGGTGGCGCGTTGCTCGCCGAAGGATCCCTCTGATCGCTTGAAGGCCGCTTCTCCATCACGGAGCTATGAAGGATCCGGACCGAGCGACTACCGCGCAACCCTTCTCCAGACCCAGGCGAGATCATCAGAGATGATCGCAAAGGCGGCACGTCCAAAGGATCCTCCTGAGCATTAACAATCGACGAATCTGCGAGTATCAAAAAGAGCGTCAGAACCTCGCCAGCATAAATCAAATTAGCAAGGTAACCCGAGAGGTGGCGAGTAGGTAGCTCTCACCTCGCGTAAGAGCGACATCAGGTTGATCCTGAGCCCAGGCCCCGGTCGTACTCGCCTCCAGAGCGACATTCGGTGCGGGAGGATCAGTTGCAGGCGAGTTGCCCTCGCAAGAAAGACCCAGGTCGTCAAGCAATTGCTGACGTTGGTCGACTGGAGGATCGACGACATCCTCCGAAGCAGTCGTCCTCCTCTTTTTCTCTTTCTTCTTTTTTTTTTCTTGTCTAGACGCTTCCTCTTCCCGGAGGCGAGGAAGTCCTCAAGCTCGGCGTCCACGCGAGCAGGCACCGGAAGGGGTGGCAGCAGACCTACAAGCTCGTCCATATCAGCAGCAGCTTTCTCAGTATGAGTGCGCGACATCTTGAAGCGAGATTGAAAAAGTCTTGCCATCAGAGACCCCTCCCCCTCTATATAGGGCCAAGGCGTCAGTCAGCGAGATGTCGACTATAGATCAGTACTCGCCAGAAGGATAAATCGTCGAATGAAGGTTGGATGATTCTTTACGAGCAACTACGTTACTCGCAAAGAACGGAGATTGTGTACAACCCTCATTCTCCGAGGGTGGTGTTGGGTATTGTATCCACAATAACCTTGATTTGTAGGAAGTCAACTTTGAACCAAGATTGAATTGTTTGTGTATTTGATATGTTTTCCTAGTAATGTTCTTGCAGGTTCACATTGTTAAGTATAAATCAATGTCAGGTCACAATGGGTCAATAAGCACAGTCTCATACAATGTAATTCCTCATTGTGTGGGGTATGGGGTTGACTCATATGTGATCTCTCAATTGGGATACACTTTATGATCAAGACATTAAAGATTCAAAGCTTGGAGTGCAGCAGTGGTCTAGAGAAAAAGAAAGAAATTTTTCTAAGTAAATTTGTCGAGATGTCTCGTGAAGTTCCGATGAATCTCGACGAATCCAGACAGAAGCCAAATTTCTAGTTTGAAGAAAGAAATTTTTGTGGCTAAGTCTATTCGTCGAATGTTCTCATGAACTCCCGACGAATATCGACGAACGCAGATAGAAGTCAAAAAGGCAGTATTGTGAAGGAAAATGTGCGGCTAAGTCAATTCGTCGAATGTTCTCGAGAACTCCCGACGAATTCCGACGAAAAATCTAAGAAAACTTCTTTTCAGTTGTTTTCGAGAAGTTAGTCTCAGCGGCAGCTTTCGAGAAATCCTTCCTTCTCTCGAGAAGTAATTCTGTTTTCGAGAAGTCATTATTTCTTTCGAAAAGCTTTCTCTCTAAAGGTTTTTCTCGAAGTTGTTTAGGAGTTCACGAGAAGTTTCTTGTTCTCTCGAGAAATCAGTTCTCCCGAGAACTTGTGTCTTTTATATCGAAGAGTTGTTCTTTGTTATTTCTCGAGAAGTTCTTTGTCTCTCGAGAAGTCTTTTCGTAATCTTTGAAATACTCTTCTAAGTTGTTTTTCGAGAACTAGCAGCTTTCTCTCGAGAAGTCTTGTATCTATCGAGAAGTCTAGTTCTAGTATTTCTCGTGATCCTTATTTTTCTTTTTGACGACAAGTCTTTTCCGTCAGATTGAAGTGACGCCCTTCCTCATTTTAAGGTTAATCCGTTTTTTAAGCCTTCATCTATATAAGGCTTACTCCTTTAGAAGGATATAAGATTTTTGAAGAATTCGCTCATATCGAAAAGAAGATCAGAGTTCATACTTTCTCCAAACCTAATCTGATCCAAGATCGTCGTCAAGTGTCGTGCATCGCCATTGTTGGAGTTCGATCGTTTGTTATCTGATTTCGTCTCCAAGTGAAAGAAAAAGGTCGATCGATCATCGCCTCCTTCGTTCTGATTGTATTGGATTGATCGGGGCCTTAGAAGATCTGATTTGTGTCGATTCGATTCTTCATCTTCAACATCAAGCCGAATCCATTTCTATCTCAAGAAGGAAGAAGATCCTCATCAAATTATTCAGATCTGATCGTGATTCGTTAAGTATTGTTTCAATCTCAATTTTACATTTGATTGTAGAAAAGATTGTTCTCCGAGTTGTAGGAGAGGTGTTCTCCAAGTTGTAAGAGAGGGTTCTCTCTGAGTTTGTAGGAGATTGGTCTCCGAGTTGTAAGATTTTTGACTCTGAGAATTGTGGGATCGTTCTTGATCCGAGATATAGTGAAGTAGTCAATTCTAGCTGTGGTGCTAGATTGGCGAGGCCGGCAAGTGGAGTACCCAAGAACGGGGAACCACTATAAATTTCTTGCGTCGTCTGTGATTGTGATATGCCATCTGTGTGTTCTTTATTTTCAAGATTTTCAATTCCGCAAAAGACGCAGTAATCACCTATTCACCCCCCTCTAGGTGATTTTGGTTAGCAACTAGTTATTACAGGTGGTCCCGCTCAAAGCCACGTAGGAAGAAGTCAAGGTCAAAAGGTCGGCACATAGGTCAGCAGTCCAAGACACAAGACAGCTCAGCCAGCAGAAGTAGAAGGAGGCCTGGCGAGTATGGGTGGACTCGCGTGAGTAGCCCTAATACTCGCCAAAAGGTGGGCGACCATAGGTGATACTCGCCCCTCTTCAGGCGAGGTCGCCTCAATGTCGCTTAGCCGCCGAGTTGGGTGAGGTATAAATAGACCCCCCCCTCTCTTTGGTTTTCCTATAAATAGGACCCCAGTGGTACTTGGATTGGTACCTGAACTTGAGATTTTGGAACCCCCCTCGTTCAAATTCTCGGACCCGTCATCCTTGGTAGTCACTCCCGGCACTAGCTAAGTCGGTGTCTTCCTCGTACCCTGCTCGGTCATTCTTAGTTTTGGCGGGGAAGTCTCTTCTGAGCTTCCGGATATGTGGTGAGACCTCCCTGCCGCAGTGTCTGGGGTCCTGTTGTTCTTTTTCTGAGCCCTCTCCGTCGTTGCCAGTCTAGCCTTCTTGTCGGACTGCTAGGCGAGTAGCCTCCGGCTGCATTGATTCGAATTTTGGAGCCTAGGATTTTCCTGACTTCAACAACTACGATGAGACATTTAGTCATGTTGCTAAGATGACTTTCGTCCGGAAAGTGATTGCGCTGGCAGCAAGCCAGAGTTGGAAGCTCTGACAACTCGACGTAAAGAACGCCTTTCTGTACGGAGAGATTGATAAGGATATCTTCATGCTGCAATGATATAGATTTCTCGGTTTTGAAATTTAGTGAAGGGTTGAGATTTTCTCCAAAACTATATCCGATAAAGGCAAGTGTACCTTATCGTCTATAGTATAGGATATTTGGAAATACCAAGGTCGTATTCCACGGGGCGCGTTGATTACTTCTACTTCGAGGAAAATCACTATTATCTTATCTAATGATATTTTGGAGGTTTTGATTACTTAGTTAAAAAGAGACATTTTGCAACTTAGTGAATGATTAAAACGATAATAAAAAGACTTAATGCTCAACATAGTGGAGGGGAAAAAGGAAAGAAAACTTAACGTTGCATGAAAGGAGAAGTACTTAAGGAGAAAGAGCAAATGAAAGAGAGCAAGCTAATTTTTATTGAAAATCAAAACTATTACAATCTTAAAGAGAGATTACAAAGCTAGGAAAATGAAGATTACAAATTTAAAAAGATCTAGTACATGAAAGTTAAACTAAAACATTGCATGAATTGAAAAGGAAGACATGAAAGCTTAAAGACATGAACAATTGCATTGAAGAACTCACTAACAGCTCTAGCAGCACCTCCCCCACTCCAAAATTCTGAACCCTGGACTCAAGGAGAACCTCTGAATTTATAGGAAAAAATTTCAGATTACACGCCCTCGGTCACGGGCGTGACCAAGGGCGTGACTGCACTATTCACATCGGATCCGACAGCGGCGTGGGCTTTCTGGATGGCGCGGCGAGAAATGACATGTCACGGGCGTGACATGTCGGGTCACGGCCGTGACTTTGGACGGCTGCATTAAATGCGGCGTGGGCTGGAATTTGGCGCGGCGGCGAAGCAGAGATCACGCGGGCAAGTCACGACCGTGACATGTGGGTCCTGGGCGTGACTCAAGTTAACTTCTCGGCTGCAGCTCCACGTCTCGACGGCGGCTCTACGTGGAAGATTCTAAGATTACACGCCCCCGGTCACGGGCGTGACTTTGGGTCACGGGCGTGACCTGGGGCGTGACTTGGTGTGGACTGGTTCAAACAGCGTGGCATCGATTCTAGACCGATCTTCAGGTTACACGCCCTTGGTCACAGGCGTGACCGAGGGCGTGACATGCTATTTTTCCCGATTTGTCCCAAAATTCTGCAAAAATTGAAATTAAGCTAAGTTAGAATCAAAATTACAAAAAGAACTACTTATAACCTAAAATTGACATAAAAAGGAAAATTCATATTAAATATTTACAAAATTTTCTATTAAAAAGTTATAAAAATACTACTTATCAAATACCCCCATACGTGAGGTTTTGCTATTCCAGAGCAAAAGTGTGAGACATAATTTATAAGACATCCTTAAAAAAAAATTTTAATTTAAAACTAAAATTTCATTTAACCAAAAGTTAAGTTAAGAGTAAATTCAAGGGGGAGTTAAGTCCTAAATTATGATGATGATTTGAAAAGAGGGAAAAAAGTTTAGGCAAGAACTTCTCAAGAAAATTAAGTAGTTTGACAAAATTGTAGAAATTATAAAACTAAATTAAATTAAAATTATAAGAACTCTACCTTAAAAGAAACTTAAGGAAAAGTAAATTACTAAATATTGCTCTCTCCATAATTTTCAACTAAAACTAGAACAATGATAATTGGCTAAGGGGGATTTCATAAAATTTGGCATAAGAAGAGACATTTTTGAATGGAGGAAATGGAATTTATCATGAAATTTCTTTTTTTTTTCTTTCTTTCTCTTTTTTTTTCTCTTCTAATAAAAACCCAAAATGTATATGGTTTAGGAGTAATGAATTTTATCCTCTTACTCCATGCCATATAATCTTTTCAAATATTTTGGGTGCATATGTTTTAGGAAATAATGAATTTTATCCTCTTATTCCCATGACATATGATCTTTTAATACATTTTTTTTATGCCATCAAAGGGGGTAGGGTAGGGGAAAATAAATCTAGCTAGCTTTAAATCATATTGAGAGCAAATTCTAGTAAAATTAAAATTCCTAAGATCTAAGAAGTTAGAAGAAAATATAATTGAAATCTAAAGAGGTTTAGGAAATTTGCTACAAAATGAAGCCATTTAAAAATAAAAAGAGAAGTCATGCTAACAAAATTCTCTAATCAATTTAAAATCATAAGATGATTCTTAAATCAAGATTACCTCAAATTTAAAATTAACAAACTATGATAAGCAAAATTTTAGCCAATTAAAAACTTAAACATGCTTATAAACATTCTCAACTAGATTTCTAAGAATTCACAAAAACAACAAGAAGGAGGGATATAAGAATTTTTTGAATTTTTGATATTATCTTTTTTTTTTTTGAATTTTTTATATTATCTTTTTTTGAATTTTTGATATTAAAAACTATTTACAAAGAAAGGAAACTAGCTTTAAAACTTAACAATTTTTGCAAGTCTTGGACTTCCCAAGGGCTACCCGGTGAAGGGTTCGCAAGGTACTAGGAGGTGTGATGGGATGAAATCCCAAACGTCCCTTTCCAAGATTTAAATTTTCGATTTTCTAAATTTTTTTGAGTTTTTGGATTTTACAAGTGCTTAAATAAAGGAAAACATAGAAACAAAATTAAAATTTTCTTTTTTGTTGTTTTTTTTTTTTTGAAAATTTTCTTTTTAAAACTATTTACAAATATTTACAAAGGGCTATTTACACCTCCATACTTAAAGTTAAACATTGTCCCCAATGTTTAAAAATAAGTATGAAGTAAGAAAAGGTAAAAAGAAATGCAAAAACGAAAGAAGAGAAGGAAAAAGGGCTTCCCTGATTTTTTTGAAGCTTTTGTGGGGAAGCCGCGATTACCTGCAAAAGTTGTTAAAGAAGAAAAGAAAAGACAAGAGAAAATAACAAAAGATAACTTTGGGGTGCCTCCCAACAGCGCTTTGTTTAAGGTCGCGTAGCTTGACTCACTTGCCGATCATATTATAGGTTGAAATACAATCGAATCACTCTTTTCATTAGTTAACTCTCCCGGAAGATATAATTTAAGGCGGTGGCCGTTTACTTTGAAGGTACCTTTTTCCGGGTGGGAAATTAAAATTGTCCCATAGGACCAAACCTCTTTAACAATAAAGGGTCCGGACCATCGGGATTTTAGTTTTCCTGGAAAAAGGCGAAGGCGGGAATTATAAAGGAGGACGAGATCGTCCGGCGAAAAAGTTTTTGGAAATTTTATATGCTTATCGTGATAAAACTTCGTTCGCTCCTTATATAATTTATTGCTCTCATACGCATTCGCTCGCCACTCATCTAATTCGTTCATTTGGAATTTTCTTTGTTCTCCCGCTAGAGTGAAATCGAGGTTTAAAAATTTAAGCACCCAAAATGCGCGGTGTTCTAATTCGACCGGAAGGTGGCACGCCTTGCCATAAACCATTCGATACGGTGTACAATCGATAGCGGTCTTGTACGCCGTTCGATAGGCCCATAGCGCGTCATCGAGCTTTATTGCCCAATCCTTCCGATTGATAGAAACTGTTTTTTCTAAAATCCGTTTTAATTCTCGATTAACAACTTCGACTTGGCCGCTCGTTTGTGGGTGATATGCGGTGGATAATTTGTGAGTGACACCATATTTCGCTAAGATTTTTGTAAATTGAGTATTGCAAAAATGGGTGTCCCGATCACTCACAATAGCGCGCGGCATGCCAAATCGAGAAAATAATTTTTTTAAGAAATTAACGATGACTCGCGCATCATTCGTGGGGAGAGCTTGCACTTTCGCCCACCTCGATACGTAGTCGACCGCCACTAGAATATATTTATTTGAAAAAGATGGAGGGAGAGTGTACAACCCTCATGTTTCCCGAGTCAGTGTGACCCGACCCGGATGAAGCCAAGATTACGAGGGTGATCGAGACGAACAAAACAGCCGCGTGGAGGCGGCGAAACCGATTAAGGCAAGGCGGATCCGGGAGAGTGAGAAGAGTCTCACTCGACGAGTGGGGGGCTGCCCCACTCGCCCGCCTAAGAGGCGAGTGGGGAGCTGCCCCACTCGCCCGCCTAAGGCGAGTGGGGCGCTGCCTCACTCGCCAGTCTAGGCGGCGAGTGGGGAGCTGCCCCACTCGCCCGCCAAGGGGGCGAGTGGGGAGCTGCCCCACTCGCCCGCCTAAGGGGCGAGTGGGGAGCTGCCCCACTCGCTCGCCAAGGGGGCGAGTGGGGAGCTGCCCCACTCGCCCGCCTAAGGGGCGAGTGGGGAGCTGCCCCACTCGCCCGCCTAAGGGCGGCGAGTGGGGAGCTGCCCCACTCGCCCGCCAAGGGGGCGAGTGGGGAGCTGCCCCACTCGCCCGCCTAAGGGCGGCGAGTGGGGAGCTGCCCCACTCGCCCGCCAAGGGGTCGAGTGGGGAGCTGTCCCACTCGCCCGCCTAAGGGGCGAGTGGGGAGTTGCCCCACTCGCCTGCCCCAGGGGCGAGTGGAGTGCCTTCCACTCGCGGCCAAGCTCGCGAGTGGGTCGGCATTCACTCGCGCAGGTAAGGTGGTTTTGGTTTAGGTCGTCCCCTCTCATTTGGGGTATTTTTGCTATCCGCAGTCCGATTTTTGCTATTCGCAGTCCATTTTTGGGAAAGTCTATAAATA
The DNA here is from genome assembly GCA_033032865.1 of Dactylorhiza incarnata. Classification (NCBI taxonomy): domain Eukaryota; kingdom Viridiplantae; phylum Streptophyta; class Magnoliopsida; order Asparagales; family Orchidaceae; genus Dactylorhiza; species Dactylorhiza incarnata. Next base: position 151,754 of record JAWHQI010000340.1, on the reverse strand, counting down.
GACCCCCATGGGCACCTTGGGAAGGGTTGGTTCCTACCCCCTCTCTCGCACGTGAGCAAGCACTACCCCTCCCCTCCCCTTGACATTGAAGGTGGTCGGTGAGGTGTTCCTTAGTGCCCTCCAAGGTGCCCAGGCTCAGCATTGGCTTGGGAGGGGAAGCGCTCTAAGATCTTCCGGGTATGTGGTGGGACCTCCTCGCTGAAGCTTAAGGGGTCCATTTGTGGATTCAAGTGTTCAATAAGTTCAAGTCTTTCAGTTCTTAGTGACCGGTCAAGGGTCTAGGCTTAGAACAAGTAAGGGTTAGTCGCAACCCCCTTTCGAACGCTGAAGCCGGGAAACTGGTTTCAACATTCTGGTGCGGTGAGCGTGGAAGCGACTAATTTGGAAACCTCTGAGCCAAGTCCCATGGCTGGAAGCGATGAGTTGGGAGACCCGCCTCCGCCTTGCGAGTATGTGAAGAAGAGCGACTTCGACGAATTCAGCAAAAAGATTCTGGAGTTCATGCAAGCCACGTCCTCCGCTCGCGGCGAGTGCTCAACACCGCCTGCACCTAGGATCCCCTCACTCCCCCTAGTGGAAGTAAGAAGCAGTCAGCAAGGGAAGGAGCCAGCCTCGGAGGAGGGCTTGAGCCTCCAAGCACGGGTGCTTTTCAATAGTTCACCCCGGACCAGCTGCCCGGGCGGGGAGGCGATGGGAACACCTCCCCTCAACCAAGAAGAATGGAGGAGCCCTTTCTGCGAGCTGGTCATGTCAGCTCCCGTTCCGGATGGGTTCCGCGATCCCGCCATGTCCTACTACGAGGGGGATAGCGACCCACTCCAACATCTCCAGTGGTTCGAGGACATGACCTCAATCAGGCAAATGTCGGACGCCTTCATGTGCAGGCTTTTCGCCGTCTCATTCCAGGGGAAGGCGAGGGATTGGTTCCACTCGCTCCCGGCGGGAGCAATCTTCCGTTTCGAAGATCTGCGCCGAAGTTTCTTGTTGAGGTTCTCTACCTCGAAGAAGAGGAGAAAGAGTATGGAAGCCTTGTTCGCAGTGAGGCAGAAGCCAGGGGAGTCGTTGGCCGACTACATGGATAGGTTCCAAGCGGAGGTCCTCCTTGTCGTCGAAGTGCCCGGACACACCCTGCAGCTGGCTTTCACCCTTGGGCTGCAGCCGGGGCTGTTCCGGATGAGTCTAACTCGGGACCCCCCGTTGTCTTTCGAGGAGTTGATGAAGCGTGCCGATCGCGAAACCGAGGTTGAAGCTACTAATCAGGAGTTCGTGGCTAGGTTAGCCGAGATAGCAGAGGAGGAAAGGAAAGAGCGTGGAGGAAGAAAGAAGGAGGAAGTGAAGAGTCAGGGACAACAGGGACCTCCCGTTGGGCAGGAGCAAGGCTGGAAGTCGCAACCGACAGCCTCCCGACCAGCTTGGAGGTCACAGGTTGGTCCCCCTCAGGGCCAAGGAAGGGGCCACTTCCAGGGAGGAGGAGGCTATCAGGGGAGGCATGGGCGGTTCCACCCAGCAAGATGGCAGCAGGGCCCGGGGCCGCTGCAAGTCCAACCCCTGCAAGCCATGGCCATCGGTCGGAAGAGAATCGGAAGGAAAAGGGGACGTTGGGAGAAGCAGGGGGCGAGCTGGCGCTGCCATACTGTGACTTCCACCAGCAGGAGGGTCACGCGACCGCAGCTTGCCCCGAGTTCCTCGAGATGAGAGGAGAAGGAAGAACCCCAGCAGGGGGGAAGCAGCTGTGCCTGGAAGGACCTCGGACAGTGGAAAAGGGGAAGAGCAAGGAGGAGGATGATCCATGCGAGGAAAGGGTCGATATAGGGGCCCTAGGAGGGATCGGGGTCATCCACGGGGGAGCAGGCAAAGAGGCCACCCGGAAGGGGAGCCTCCATGCCATATACCGTCGGAGCATTGCCTCGACCTCCCGGTCCCCACCTCCGAGCGAGAAAATTACCTTCTCCATCCAAGACCTGCCGGCTAATGAGGATCCTTTCTGCGACGCGCTAGTCATCAAGGCGGCGATCGAGAACTTCACTGTCTCCCGGATCTTAGTCGACAACGGGAGCTCGGTGAACGTGGTATTCAAGAAGGCCTTTGAAGGAATGAAGGTCGACGCCAAGCGAGTGCTAGCATCGGATGGGCCACTTTTCGGATTTTCCGGGGAAAGGAAGGAGGTGGAGGGGGGAGTCGAACTCCTCGTCACCCTGGGGGGAACTTCAAAGAATTGCCGGTTCGTCATTGTGGACGCACCGAGCAGTTACAACGCCATCTTTGGGCGTCCCCTCATCAGTGCGTACAAATGCGTGTCGTCCTCCTACCATCAGTGCTTGAAGTATAACTCCGGAAAGCTCCAGGTGAGAGTCAGGGGGGATCCCCGGGAGGCGCGTCGGTGCTACGTTACTGTGGTCAACACAATCGGATGGATGCAAGCAGCCGAAGAAGTGGAAGAAGCAATGGCAGGGATGGCTAGGGAGCAGGCAGCAAAGTGAGCCCAGAACGGGCGAGGTGTAAGGAAGTGCCCAGGGAGGGGCGAGATGTAACGGCATGCCCAGATAGGGGCGAAGTGTAGTGAAGTGCCCGGATAGGGGCGAGATGTAAGGAGGGGCCCAGAAAAGGGCGAGGTGTAACAGGATGCCCAAAGGGGCGTAGCATAAGTAAGTTGTAATAGGTATGAACGATGGATGGGAAAGGGGTTCTGGAAGAATATCCAGGTTCAAAATCCCTGACTAGAGACCCTCCGTCGGGTTAAGTCATGACCGGCGGAGGGGGGACGTATCAGGTCAACTCGTGGCTTGGTGATTATATTGGGAAGGCATTGAGTTCCTCCGCACTCGGTTGAGCTAAGACTCCCAGGACATGGATGGGTACTTCCACCTCCAGTCAGATTGGAAAGGCGTTGAGTTCCTCCACACCCGGTTGAGCTAAGACTCCCAGGACATGGATAGGTACTTCCACCTCCAGTCAGATTGGGAAGGCGTTGAGTTCCTCCGCACCCGGTTGAGTTAAGACTCCCAGGACGTGGATGGGTACTTCCACCTCCAGTTAGATTGGGAAGGCGTTGAGTTCCTCCACACCCGGTTGAGCTAAGACTCCCAGGACGTGGATGGGTACTTCCACCTCCAGTCAGATTGGGAAGGCGTTGAGTTCCTCCACACCCGGTTGAGCTAAGACTCCCAGGACATGGATGGGTACTTCCACCTCCAGTCAGATTGGGAAGGCGTTGAGTTCCTCCACACCCGGTTGAGCTAAGACTCCCAGGACATGGATGGGTACTTCCACCTCCAGTCAGATTGGGAAGGCGTTGAGTTCCTCCGCACCCGGTTGAGTTAAGACTCCCAGGACGTGGATGGGTACTTCCACCTCCAGTTAGATTGGGAAGGCGTTGAGTTCCTCCACACCCGGTTGAGCTAAGACTCCCAGGACGTGGATGGGTACTTCCACCTCCAGTCAGATTGGGAAGGCGTTGAGTTCCTCCACACCCGGTTGAGCTAAGACTCCCAGGACGTGGATGGGTACTTCCACCTCCAATCAGTAGGATCCCTGACTAAAAGAGACCACTCTACATGCTCAGTCATATTAACAGATGAGAGACTCATCGGACCAGTCAACGACTCGGTGACCGATTCAAGCAGAGGTATCAACTCCTCAAGCAGTAAAGAAAAAAAATAAGCTGAGACAATTCGTTTAAGATAACTACTGATTCATTGATAACATGTACTACACGAATTGTTACTTCATTTTTCCAGTACATGCAGGCTTGAGAGAAAAAGGCAAACACAAAAAATACATAGTTTTCTGGAGAAACGGGGGAGAAGAAGAAGTCACAGGCCGCCCTCACGACCATGGGGAGTAGCCGCTGCTAGGGTGCGAGCCGGATCGCCCAGGTGAAGGAAAGAGCTCGGGTAGGATGTCGCTGGCGGAGACCCCCCTCCAGCTGTCTCGAATAGCATCCACGTCATGGAGGCGACTCACCAGGGCTCGGGCCGTTGACGCCATGATTTTCCCCCGAGCGAGCTCGACTTCAGCGGGTCGAGATGGGGCTGGCCTCGCCGCTCTCGAAGGTGCACCTCCTTCTCCACCCCCCCCCCCCCCCCCCCTTCTCTTAACTGCCTATGCGCTTCGGCCAGCTGAGCCCTCAGGTCCTGCACTTCCTGGTCCGACTCCTCACATCGTCTCCTGAGCGAGTCGGCGGCACCGGGTCCCTGCAGACCGGCAAAGCAAATAAGTTAGAACCTACGAATAATAAGGAATTAAAAGGAGAAAAGGAAAATTCATTGAGGTGGGCGCGAACCAAGCCCCCGGATGACTCCTCCAGGAGTTTCTCAGCAGTAGCCAAGCGAGCCGCAAGGGCGGTAGCTTTCTCTTCTGCATCCAGCTTCGACGCATCCGCCCACACCGACCGTTGCGAGAGACTAAGACCTCGGCGGGCGGCCATGTGGGAGAGTTCGGTCGCGCGGAGCTGAGCCTGGGAGCTCGCATACGCGAGGTCACGCATGGACATCTCCCGGTAAGATGCAGCGTCCTGCCGACCGTAGATGCCATAGGTAAAGCTATACGTCGCGCCATCCGTGATATCTCCCTCAGTCCACGAAGGCCGCTGGGAGGTGAGGGAGACCCGGTTCATCGTCTCATCCCAGTAGACGATAGGTTCGCCTAGAGGGTCCGTGGCCTTTCCCCCCATCTCAAAGTTGGGATGATTGGCCAATGCGTTGGGGTCACTCGGTTGCCCCCTCTCCCTGGGCAGTGCCATGGAATCCCTTCGGCAAACTGCCTTCCCCCGCCTCATCCTCGGCTCCTTCGGTGGGGAGGAGGGCGCTCCCTCCTCAACCACCCGCTCCTTATCCCTCCTCTGACCCGACCCAAGTATCTTCGGGGCCGAAGCCGAATCAGCCGCAACCTCCTCGTTGAGCCCCTGGGCGGAGGAATAACTTCCTCCTGCGGAGGGAAGGCGTCGAGGAAGGGACCGAACACCTGCACAAGTTGGGACGAGTTGAGCGGCAATGAGAGGAAATGAGCCATAAGAAAGATAAGTTGTCAAGGTCCAAGTACCTTCCCCCGGTTCCACGTAGGTGAGTTGGTTGATGTTCTTCCGGAGGTGATCAACCTCAAAGCTCGCACCCTTAAGGAAGCGGTGCAGCTCGGCAGCCTCCCCACGTAGTGAGGGGGGTTTACAAACCTTCTCGGACCTCTGTATGGGGGAGAAGGGGATGCCGTCCAGGTCACCCCGAACGAACACAAATGACTCATTCCAGTGGTGGACCTTGTTTGAGGTCTCGTGCACCTCCATGTGTGTGCCGGTCAGAAAGCACACCCCGTCAGCGGTCGCTCGGAAGGTGAAGATCTTGCGGAACACGTTCAGGTCAAACATCACCTTCTCCTCCCGCAAATAGCATGCGTAGGCTGTTAACATCGAGATCGCATTTGTGTTAACCTGAGCCGGGACTACGCCAAAGTAGTCCAGGAACTCCTTCACCTCAGGCCACAAAGGCAGCCGTAGCCCAGCCTCGAAGTGAAGGAGAGGGAATGCAAGCCAGTTGTCGTAAAAGGAGTTGACGGTCTCACCCCCTGATGGACATCTGCATTTCCACCCTTCGGGAAGGTAGGAAGTCCTAAAGGCGGAGAGCTCCTCCTTGGATACTCTCCCTACGGGGAAAGAACTCTCCGAGAAGTTGGCCGCATTTTGTTCCCGACCATTCCTCTTGACAGCTGAACGGTTGGATGCCATCGTGTAGGAGTGGAAGGAAAGAGTAGAGCCGGATCTGGGAGAAAGGCAAAGAGGGAGGAAATGAAGGTGAAGGTCCAAAGGGGGAAGGAGGGCGTATTTATAAGGGAGGGGTAAAAGGGGAGGCGAGTGGATCATGGGATCCACTCGCCAAAGGGCATGAAGGGGGGGTGGACCAGGTGGTCCACTCGCCCCGGGCGAGCGGACCGCAAGGCCCACTCGCCCCGAGCACAGGCGAGTGGACCTTGAGGTCCACTCGCCCGGTGCACGGGAGCGGACCTCATGGTCCACTCGCCCGGCAGAGGAGGGAGGGCCTCGCAGCCCTCTCCCCTGAGGTAGCAATGCGGACCGAAAGGTCTCTTCGCCTACGTCTCCCCCCTGACACACCACCCAACTGCTTCGCCCTCGGACCGTTCACCCGAGGTCCCTATCCCCCGCCTGTTACTCCACTGTCTCAGCGTTGCTGCGCTCACCCTGCATGAAAGTTAGCCAAATAATGATAGCTCAACTGAGATATAACTCGGCAGAGTCATTAAAACAAACATGACATAAACATGACGAAACAAATAGTCCGGCCGCGGAACAGACGAGCTGCTGCGACGTGTCGATCCTCATTATTACATAACAAATAGTACATCCCCAAAGGGGAGGGGTGGCTAACGCGCCGTCCACTTCCAGAAGCCCTGGTCCAGGGTGAAGGGGACCCCCCCGCGCGTGGATTCAAAGCATGCCTTGGCAGAGGAGAGCTCTTCGGTCACGGTACGCACGGAGGCCTCCACCCGGCGAAAGTGATCCTCGAACGGTGTCGTCATGCCGCCAAATGCGAGCCGGACCTCCCCTCGTAGGAGATTGAGTTCAGCCTCCAGCCTCTCCACCCGACGCTCCAGCACGCCAACACGGGCGAGGGGGTCGGGTCCGGAAGATAACCTCCCCTCCCGCAGCTCCTGGGTAAGAGTCTCCAAGCGGCTCAGACGGACGAGGACGTCGGGACGGTCCCCGACGGGCTCCGAGATTACAGTAGGAGAGTGGGGTGGTGACGAGACTTCCTTTCGGCTCGACTGGCCTGTCGAGGTCTTCCCCCCTCCAGCAGATGGGTCATCGTGAGCAGTCGAGAGGGCGGTAGGTTCCCGGATAAGAGTGGTAGGATTCACCCGAGCATCTACATCCGTTCCCTCTACCACTCTTCGGATCCCTTCGAGGTCATCCACGAGAAGCTATGAGCAATGAAAGAGCACGTTGTCATGGACAGATATAACCACAAGTGCGAAGCAAGAAGAAGGGGAGAACCGATACCATATCCATATCCAGGCCGCGGGCAAATTCAGTCACCCCATGAGAGGATGACGACGCAGCCTCCTTCACCAACTCGGGGCGAGGCTTCTTCCGAGGTGATCGCACCGCAGGATGGGTAGGAGAAGGCGGAGGGCCATGGACCAGAGCCTTAAGCTCTGTCACGTCAGACGAACCCTTCCCAGCAAAGCCTTTGAAGCGAGCCCTAAAGTCTCGAGGTGGATCCATCTCGTTTGAAGAGGGAGTGGGGGAAGCGCTCAGGAAGGGTGCTCTTCTTACCCTCCTCTTCGAGGGGTCTTATATAGCTATCAAGTGGAACCCTCCAAAGATTCCCTCCGGGTCCCACCAACTCGTTCAATAGGTGGGTTGGACTTTCTTTCCGAGCTTGAGTCAAGCTCGCAAAGAGCGGGGATTGTGTACAACCCTCATGTTTCCCGAGTCAGTGTGACCCGACCCGGATGAAGCCAAGATTACGAGGGTGATCGAGACGAACAAAACAGCCGCGTGGAGGCGGCGAAACCGACTAAGGCAAGGCGGATCCGGGAGAGTGAGAAGAGTCTCACTCGACGAGTGGGGGGCTGCCCCACTCGCCCGCCTAAGAGGCGAGTGGGGAGCTGCCCCACTCGCCCGCCTAAGGCGAGTGGGGCGCTGCCCCACTCGCCAGCCAAAGGCGAGTGGGGCGCTGCCTCACTCGCCAGTCTAGGCGGCGAGTGGGGAGCTGCCCCACTCGCCCGCCAAGGCGGCGAGTGGGGAGCTGCCCCACTTGCCCGCCTAAGGGGCGAGTGGGGAGCTGCCCCACTCGCCCGCCTAAGGGCGGCGAGTGGGGAGCTGCCCCACTCGCCCGCCTAAGGGCGGCGAGTGGGGAGCTGCCCCACTCGCCCGCCTAAGGGCGGCGAGTGGGGAGCTGCCCCACTCGCCCGCCAAGGGGGCGAGTGGGGAGCTGCCCCACTCGCCCGCCTAAGGGGCGAGTGGGGAGCTGCCCCACTCGCCCGCCTAAGGGCGGCGAGTGGGGAGCTGCCCCACTCGCCCGCCAAGGGGTCGAGTGGGGAGCTGTCCCACTCGCCCGCCTAAGGGGCGAGTGGGGAGTTGCCCCACTCGCCTGCCCCAGGGGCGAGTGGAGTGCCTTCCACTCGCGGCCAAGCTCGCGAGTGGGTCGGCATTCACTCGCGCAGGTAAGGTGGTTTTGGTTTAGGTCGTCCCCTCTCGTTTGGGGTATTTTTGCTATCCACAGTCCGATTTTTGCTATTCGCAGTCCATTTTTGGGAAAGTCTATAAATAGACCCCCATGGGCACCTTGGGAAGGGTTGGTTCCTACCCCCTCTCTCGCACGTGAGCAAGCACTACCCCTCCCCTCCCCTTGACGTTGAAGGTGGTCGGTGAGGTGTTCCTTAGTGCCCTCCAAGGTGCCCAGGCTCAGCATTGGCTTGGGAGGGGAAGCGCTCTAAGATCTTCCGGGTATGTGGTGGGACCTCCTCGCTGAAGCTTAAGGGGTCCATTTGTGGATTCAAGTGTTCAATAAGTTCAAGTCTTTCAGTTCTTAGTGACCGGTCAAGGGTCTAGGCTTAGAACAAGTAAGGGTTAGTCGCAACCCCCTTTCGAACGCTGAAGCCGGGAAACTGGTTTCAACAGAGAGGACCAACAAAATCGATACCCCAAAGGTCGAAAATTTCGCATTCTAAGAAAATGTTTTGGGGCATCTCATCCCGGCGTGAGATGTTCCCCGACCGCTGGCAGCTGTCGCAAGTACTCACAAGGGTGTGAGCATCTTTGAAGAGCGAGGGCCAATAAAAGCCCGCCTCCAGCGCCTTCCTTGCGGTTCGGTTTGAATGATAATGACCTCCGGTGGGTCCCTCATGACAATGACGTAAAATTTTAAGGCCTTCCTCACTCGAGACGCATCGTCTTACTACCTAGTCTGCGCATACACGGAATAAAAAGGGGTCCTCCCAAAAGTAATTCTTTAAATCAGAAAAGAATTTCTTCTTTTGCTGACTCGAGAATTCTTTTGGCAGGACCCGGGCTACTAAATAGTTAGCCAGATCTGCAAACCAGGGGGTAGACGATGAATTAATATTTTCGAGAGTAAGGAGGCGCTCTTCGGGAAATTTATCATTAATGTCAGATTCTATTAATACGTCCGAGGCGGGGTTTTCTAAACGGGAGAGGTGATCGGCCGCCAAGTTTTCGGCTCCCCTTTTGTCCCGGATCTCTAAGTCAAACTCCTGCAAGAGGAGGATCCATCGCAAAAGACGAGGCTTGACGTCCGATTTGCTTAAAAGATACCTAAGTGCGGAGTGATCCGTGAAGACGATAACTTTCGAGAGGGTGATGTATGACCTAAACTTATCGAAGGCAAAAACGATCGCTAGAAGCTCTTTTTCGGTAGTGGTGTAATTCGCTTGTGCTGACGTGAGTGTTTTGCTCGCATAATAAATAGGGTGGAAATACTTACTCACCCGTTGGCCTAAAACGGCACCAACCGCAATGTCACTCGCGTCGCACATGATTTCAAAAGGGAGCGACCAATCCGGCGCGACTAGAATCGGGGAGTTTATAAGTTTTTCCTTGATAAGTTTAAAGGCCAAATGGCATTCATCGCTAAAAATAAATGAGGATTCCTTTTCAAGAAGATGGGTTAACGGCTTTGTGATTTTGGAAAAATTTTGTATAAAACGCCGATAGAACCCCGCGTGGCCTAGGAAACTCCTAATAGCTTTTACGTTTGTGGGAGGGGAAAGTTTTTCAATTACTTCAATCTTGGCCCTATCGACTTCGATCCCCTTGCCCGAAATTTTATGGCCAAGGACTAGTCCTTCCTTGACCATAAAATGACATTTCTCCCAATTAAGCGCTAAATTCGTTTCCTCACATCGCTGCAACACGCGCTCGAGATTTTTTAAACAGTTTTCAAATGAACTCCCGTACACGGAAAAATCGTCCATGAATACTTCCATCACCTCCTCCACTAACTCGTCAAAAATTGCCAGCATACATCTTTGGAATGTAGCTGGCGCGTTACAAATACCAAATGACATCCTTCGATAAGCGAAGGTGCCAAAGGGACAAGTGAAAGTGGTTTTCTCTTGGTCGTCGGGCGAAATCGGAATTTGGAAGTATCCCGACAAACCATCTAGAAAACAGTAGTAGGAGTGACCCGAAAGGCGTTCTAAAATTTGGTCGATAAATGGTAGAGGGAGGTGATCCTTACGGGTGGCATCATTTAATTTCCGATAGTCGATGCACATCCGCCAACCCGTAACAGTACGGGTTGGGATCAATTCATTATTTTCGTTCGCAACTACCGTGACACCACCTTTCTTTGGCACGACTTGTACTGGGCTAACCCAAGTACTGTCCGATATCGGGTAGATGATTCCCGCGTCCAGAAGTTTTATAACTTCTGTCTTAACGACTTCTTTCATGTTAGGGTTTAGTCGTCGTTGAGGCTGGACTGAATTTCGGGAATTATCTTCGAGAAATATTTTATGAGTGCAGAAAGATGGGTTTATACCCTTAATGTCCGATAATTGCCACGCAATTGCGTGACGGTGCTTTCTTAAGACTATAGTCAACTCAGAAATTTCTGAGTCGCTAAGATCGGATGAAATGATGACGGGTAGCTTAGACTCTTTTTCCAAAAACAAGTATTTAAGGTGAGGGGGGAGTTGTTTCAACTCCAATACGGGTGGTTCTTCATAAGAAGTCTTGATTTTTAATTTCTCTAAAAATAATGGTTCGGGTGGTGTGGGGTGAGAAACTTCTTCTTCATCACAAAAGAGCTCTACGGGCTCGGAATCACTACTCGCCGATGAAACTAACTCGAGGGATGAATCGAACTCACAACACTCTTCTAAGTAAAAACATGAATCGTCATTTTCTAGCGTGTTCCGCATCGAGGAATTTATGCCGAAAGTAACTTCATCGTCTCCAACCCGTAGGAGGAGCTTTCCGTTACTTACGTCGATAATAGCGCGGGAGGTGGCAAGGAAGGGGCGGTCGAGTATGAGGGGTACTTCAGCATCCTCTTCGATGTCAAGAATGACAAAATCCACCGGGAAGATGAATTTGTCAACCTTGACGAGCACGTCCTCCACTATTCCTATTGGATATTTTAAAGAACGATCCGCTAATTGGATACTCATTCGAGTGGGCCTTGGATTTCCTAGACCTAGCTTTTTGAACAAAGAAAACGGCATAAGGTTGATGCTTGCTCCAATATCCGCTAAGGCGTGTTTTACTAACGAAATGCCAAAAAGACATGGGATGGAAAACCGTCCCGGGACATTTGCTTTTTTCGGCAATTTGTTGAGTACAACCGCGGAGCATTCTGCGTTTAAAGAAATATGCGAAATATCTTCTAACTTTTTCTTATTGGAGAGCAACTCCTTAAGATATTTCGCATATTTAGGCATTTGTGAGATAGCCTCGCAGAAAGGTACATTAATATGGATTTGTTTTAAAACATCTAAAAACTTTTTATAATTTTTTTCGGCGCTTTCATTTTTAAATTTCGATGGATACGGAATATTAGAAGTAGGAGCACGCGGATTTAAAATAGAAGTGTGCGGAGCTATCGTAGCGGGCAAATTCGAAGATGAATTAAAAGTAGGAGGAGAGGAAATTACCTTGGGTTCGTCCTGTTTTTGAACCACCTCCTTCCCGCTTCGGAGTGTAATCGCGTGCGTGCTCTCCTTTGGATTTTGCTCGGTATTCCCCGGTAGTGCTCCTTGTTGACGCTCAGAAATCATCTTTGCGAGTTGACCCACTTGATTCTCTAAATTTTTGATCGATCCGGTAAGGTTCCGGATGTTCGTTTCATTTGTAGCAACATATTTTGCAAAAACCTCTTCAATCGGAGAGAGTTTTTGCTGTTGCGGTGGAAAAATGGGTGGATTATAATTTTGAGAAATCAAATTTGGAGGCGGAGTTAAGTTAAGAAGTTGATTAAGGGGAGGTTGATTTAAATTCATAGGACGCTGAGCATTTCCTTGGTTGCTCCATGAGAAATTCGGATGATTCCTATAACCCGCATTGTAGGTGTTATTATACGAAGCGGTGTTCGGGTTATAGGAAGGCCGAGGTGGATTTCCCATGTAGTCAACATGTTCTTCAATTAAAACGTTATTAGCCCAAGGAGGAGTGGCGGAGGAAGCAGACATCTCCGCCACTTGCTTTGTTAAGCGCTCAACTTGCAAAGCTAAATTTGCGTTTGCGTCTATTTCAAAAATTCCGGCCGGCTTATTAGGCCGTGCTCGGGGTATGTTCCATTGGTACGCATTTGTGGCCATCTCTTCGAAAAGCTCTTAAGCGGCGATCGGGGTTTTATTATTTAATGTCCCCCCGGCGGCCGCATCATTAATCATTTGCCTCGTTTGGAGATTTAAGCCATTATAAAATATTTGCACTTGTTGCCAAGTGGCAAGTGCGTGGTGAGGGCATCGACGCAAAAGCTCCTTGAAGCGCTCCCATGTGTCATAGAGAGTCTCCGAGTCGATTTGCATGAATGATGCAATATCCGTGCGCAATTTAGCGGTCTTTGAAGACGGGAAATATTTATTAAGAAATTTTTCCGCCATTTCGGCCCATGTAGTGATGGATCTCCTAGGTAGGGAGCCCAGCCACTGCTTGGCCTTAGACCGCAAAGAAAAAGGAAAAAGACGTAATCGAATGGCGTCATCGGTGACGCCATTGATCTTAAAAGTGTCGCAAATTTCAAGAAAGTAAGAGATATGTGAATTTGGATCCTCGTCCGGTTGACCATCAAAGGTCACCGATTGTTGCACCATTTGTATGATGTTGGACTTGATCTCAAAATTATTGTTCGCCACCGTGGGGCAAACAATACTCGATTGTGTGCCTTCCAAATTCGGCCGCGCATAATAGGACATGGTCCGTTGCGCGTCCTCATTAGGATTTGGCTCGTTAAGATTAGGAGGATTAAGATTATGATCCATATTTGTTGCGTTAGTGTCCCCGATCGACTCTTCGGATTCTATTTGATTTTCCTGATCACGAGAACGGCGGTGCCTCAAAAGGGTTTGCTCGATCTCCGGATCAAAAGGAAGAATCGAAGTGCTACCTCGGGTCATACACTAAAAAGAGAAGAAAGGAAGAAGAAAAACTAAAAAAAAAAAATTCTTTTTGAAATTTAGAAAAAGCAAAATAAAATAAAAAGAAGCATGATAAAATTAATAGCTATCCTCTTTTCAAAATATCTACGCAAAGTCCCCGGCAACGGCGCCAAAAACTTGATATAGATTTCTCGGTTTTGAAATTTAGTGAAGGGTTGAGATTTTCTCCAAAACTATATCCTATAAAGGCAAGTGTACCTTATCGTCTATAGTATAGGATATTTGGAAATACCAAGGTTGTATTCCACGGGGCGCGTTGATTACTTCTACTTCGAGGAAAATCACTATTATCTTATCTAATGATATTTTGGAGGTTTTGATTACTTAGTTAAAAGAGAGACATTTTGCAACTTAGTGAATGATTAAAACGATAATAAAAAGACTTAATGCTCAACATAGTGGAGGGGAAAAAGGAAAGAAAACTTAACGTTGCATGAAAGGAGAAGTACTTAAGGAGAAAGAGCAAATGAAAGAGAGCAAGCTAATTTTTATTGAAAATCAAAACTATTACAATCTTAAAGAGAGATTACAAAGCTAGGAAAATGAAGATTACAAATTTAAAAAGAGCTAGTACATGAAAGTTAAACTAAAACATTGCATGAATTGAAAAGGAAGACATGAAAGCTTAAAGACATGAACAATTGCATTGAAGAACTCACTAACAGCTCTAACAGCACCTCCCCCACTCCAAAATTCTGAACCCTGGACTCAAGGAGAACCTCTGAATTTATAGGAAAAAATTTCAGATTACACGCCCTCGGTCACGGGCGTGACCAAGGGCGTGACTGCACTATTCACATCGGATCCGACAGCGGCGTGGGCTTTCTGGACGGCGCGGCGAGAAATGACATGTCACGGGCGTGACATGTCGGGTCACGGCCGTGACTTTGGACGGCTGCATTAAATGCGACGTGGGCTGGAATTTGGCGCGGCGGCGAAGCAGAGATCACGCGGGCAAGTCACAGCCGTGACATGTGGGTCACGGGCGTGACTCAAGTTGACTTCTCGGCTGCAACTCCACGTCTCGACGGCGGCTCTACGTGGAAGATTCTAAGATTACACGCCCCCGGTCACGGGCGTGACTTTGGGTCACGGGCGTGACCTGGGGCGTGACTTGGTGTGGACTGGTTCAAACAGCGTGGCATCGATTCTGGACTGATCTTCAGGTTACACGCCCTTGGTCACGGGCGTGACCGAGGGCGTGACATGCTATTTTTCCCGATTTGTCCCAAAATTCTGCAAAAATTGAAATTAAGCTAAGTTAGAATCAAAATTACAAAAAAAAAACTACTTATAACCTAAAATTGACATAAAAAGGAAAATTCATATTAAATATTTACAAAATTTTCTATTAAAAAGTTATAAAAATACTACTTATCATGCAACCACCGGGCTTTGTGTCTGAGTCGCACCCTGAGGAAAGCATTGTATGGGCTGAAGCAGGCACCTCGAGCATGGTATGAAAAGATCGCAGAGTACCTACAGTTTTGTGGTTACTTTGCATCTAACTCAGACTCGAGCCTTTTGTGAAGAAGAATGGGGAGTTGCTGTTGGGGAAATGATTTATCTTAACCCCTACAAATGAGTAGAATATAAATTCTAAGAATGAAAAATTAGTCTAAGTAAATATGCGTTGAAAAGTATTCGACGCAACGTCGAAGTGTAGTCGACGTTCCTCTCAGAATGAGTCGAAGTAGCTCTTAACAGAATTCGACGTAACCTATGTCGACGTAACCTATGTCGACGTAACTCTGACTTCTAGTCAACGTATTTAGTGAAGTCGACGTATCTTAATCGACGCACCTTCCATATTCTCCTCTCGACGTCCAGCCAGTCTGAAATCGACGCTTCCGTCGAATAGTAATCGACGTACGTCGATTTCTATGTCAAATTCAAAACACGCCAGATTTCTTTCCTTCTATCTGTAGATCTGAATTTTATGGAATGATATTATTCTTTTCTAGCCGTTTTGAATCAGTCTTTCCTTCTAAATGATTCTTGGCTAAATTGATTAAGTTTGTTATGGATATTATTTGAAATCAGAATAATCTCTTTCCTTCTACAGAAATATTAATTATGGAATCTTTTCTCTCTTACCATTTCTCTAACGGCTAATTGATTATTCTTCTATAGTATTCTTTGAATAAACAGAGCTATAAATAAGAGGGAAGTCGGCAGAGAAGAATGAGAAGCAATCCACTCCATCCATTTAAAAAAGAGGAAAAGCTCCCAAGTGAGAAAATCTGAGAGAAGAAAAACTGTGCTGCAGCAAACAACAAGCCCTCTTCTTCTCCTTCTTCTGAAGCCATACTGCTGCAATTTCTGAAAGCTCTCATTGATAAAGAAAAAGGCCTACAATCTTCTTCCCACTATAGAAGAGAGATTTCATTCACTATTTCTTGTGCTTCTAATCTTCTTGCTAGGAAGAAGATTCTTTCTTGTTTCAATTACTTCTTCTACTTCTTCTTCTTACTCTTATTTCATTTTCAAATTGTGTAAAAGAGTTATTAGAATCTCTCTTCTAAAAATTCAGTTGTACTAGTTCTAAGAGTCTCCTTATCAAAAGACTCAGGCTGGTTCTAAGAGTCTCCTTATCAAAAGACTCAGTGCAAGATAGTGAATTCCTACCAAGGGGGTAGAAGAGTGGACTACCCAAAGTTTGGGGAACCACTATATTTCTTTATGTTGTGCTGTGATTTTCTTTTTGCTATTTTGTTTAATTCTTGTTGGTGTGTGGAAAGCTTAACTCTGTGATTATTACACATATATATATATAATTGTTAATTTTGCACAGAGTATTTTTAAATCTCTATTCACCCCCCCCCCCCCCCCCCCTCTAGAGAATTCTAGTGAGGTTAACTGTGCACTTTCAATTGGTATCAGAGCCAGGTTGATTTAAAAAGGGTAACTCCTTGATCAAAAAGATCCTACCTCATACATATATATATATATATTTCTGAAAACTATTTTTCACATGGCACAAATCAAAGATTATGCTTCCACCAGACCATCAATTTGCAACCTTGAAAATTTTGCACTTTGGAAAACAAGAATTAGGATCTATATGAATTCTATTGATGAAGATTTGTTCAATGTTATTTTGACAGGTCCCCCTAAGCCCTATAGAAAGGACTCAAGTGGTAAAGTGACTCAAACACTTGTCTCAATGGCTGAGTGGACAGTTGAAGAAAAGAAGGCAGGAACAAGTGATGCAAAAGCTGTAAACATTCTTGTCTCAACCCTCTCAGATGAAATCTTTCAAAAGGTTGTTGACTGTGAATCAGCCAAAGAAATCTGGGAAGCTCTTAAAAAAATAGTAGAAGGAAGTGCTGATGAAAGGAAAGATAGAAAGGCTCTATTGATCTCCCAATATGAGAACTTTCAAAAGAAGCATGAAGAAAGCATATCTGAAATGTATGACAGATTCATTCTGATCATCAATCAATTAAGGAGCTTGGATAGAGAGATCTCTCTCACAGAGATCAATGACAAAATATTAATGAGTCTCCCAAGTTCATGGGACTCAAGAATATGGGCAATAAGAGATACAAAAGGACAAAAGGAAATCTCAACAGATGCTCTCTTAGGAAAACTCAAATCCTATGAGCAACTACTGAAAACCAGAGAAGAGAAGGAAAGAAGGGAAAACACTCCAACCTCTTCAAAAGATAGAAGTATTGCATTAAAAGCAACAGATGAAGAAACTTCTGTTACTGAAGAAGAATTATTCAGCCTCCTAGCTAGAAGATTCAAGAAATGGGTCAGGAAAGATGGATCTAGAAGGAGAGAGTCAAAACCAAGGTATGATAAGACTCCTACTAAAGAAATTATTTGTTATTCCTGCAGGAAAACTGGACATATTGCTCCAGAATGTCCAGAGAATGCTGAGAAAAAGAAAGATCTGAAAAAGAAAGATCTCAAGAAAAAGGGGAAGAAGAAAGAAAGTGGCTTCATTGCAGAAGCTTGGAGTGAGACAGATTCTGAAGACAGCACTTCATCTAAAAGAGACAATGAAGAGTCTAAGCAAGAAGACCTATGCTTAATGGCTCTTGGAAGCACAGAAGAAGAATGTGTTGCTGAATCATGGAGTGAAACAGGATCAGAAGGAAGCATCTCTTCAACAGCAAAAGCAAATAGCCTTATTCTCATAGAGGAATCTGAGGATAAGGATGAGGTAAGCATTTTTGATGAAATAGACTTTCTATGTGATGATTTTAAAAATGACTTTGAAAAACTCTGTTTAGATCAACTAAAAGCTAAACAAGAAATTAAGGATCTAAAAGAACAAATTAATATGAGAAAAATAGAGGATACCTGTTCAAAAAATTATGAACTAAGCTGTAAAATCTATAAAACAGAAAAGGAAATTGATAGTGCTAAATTAGAAAATCAACTCATTAAGAAGAAGGTATCCCAAGCAAAAGCTTTTGAAGAATCTATAAAAGACAGAAGCCAAACACTTAAAGAAATCACTGAAAAACAAATAATCAGACAAAAGAATCTGGGGTTAGGAGCTGATCCTTCAACTAGTTCAATACCATCTACCAAACCTGCTTGGATGAGCCCTGTTAAATTCACTAAACCCATCAAATCAACAAACTTAGAAGAAGACCTCACCTTCAAAGAGATAAACCACCTTAATGAATCATCATCATACCATTCAGAAGAAGACTCTCAAACTACCTCTGAGAAAGCAACTATGCCAAAAGAAACAAGTTATAAAGAAACAAAACTCCAATCAGAAAAAGGGAAAAATAAAATCTGTGAAGATAAAATTGCGTCGACTTCATATCGACGCATGAATGATAGTACGTCGAATTCTACTCGACGCAATCACTTAGATGCTTCGACCTCAAATCGACGCATGAATAAAAGTACGTCGACTTACAATCGACGCAACTACTTCTATGCATCGATTCCAGATCAACACAATCTAGAGAAAGCGCCGAATACATATCGACGCAACTCTCAACATACGTCGAATAGATATCGACGCATAAAACCTCAGAGCAACTTAAATACAGGATATAGCCATTCTTCAAAAACTCTCTATCTTAACCCCCATTCAGGACCCTTTTATCCTGATCAAAACTTCTATCCTAATCAAAACTCTTATCATAATCAAAACTTCTATCCTGATCAAAACTTTTATCCTAATCAACAACTCTACCCTAATCACCATCTCTATTCCTCCCTAAACTCAAATTTCCATAATCAAAAGACAATTAGATGTTATATCTGTAATAAAATTGGCCGCACTGCCAAACAATGTTGGCACAATCAATCCAACTGTTTATAAAATTAGTCCAATGGTGACTTAGAAAACCTTAGGATTAGGAAGAAATAACCCCTCAAGAAAAACCTGAAACTTTCAGACAAAGTAAAAATCAAGTCGATTCCTTAATCGACGCATCGTCGATAACTAAAAATGATTAGTAAACTCGACGTATGCGTCGACTCATATCGACGCATACGTCGATAGGAAACCCTATCAGACTATACCGACGCATACATCGACTTCCACTCGACGTAACGTCGACTTCATGAAAAAGAGCGGCAATACAAAAATATTTTCAGTCACATCTACTGTTGTACCAAATAAACCTCGAGTTGTGTCTCGTGTCGATGTTTCACCTGACTTAAATAGACTCTTCAGTTAAAATTCAGCACGCTCCTTGCATCTCTCATCTCTCAGTCCAGCTATCTCTTCCTCTCTCTCACTGACCTAAATGGCTCCTAAGATCAACTCTGGTTTCGACATTGATCTTGAATCCTTCCAAGACACCGCCGAAAACTATAAGAGAATCATAGCTCTCTTCACGGAAGCTGGTTTAGACAAACTCATTTCCACAAGATGTAGAATCCTAGAGACAGAACTCACTGAGTTAATGAATCATGTTCAGATATCTGAGCAAGGAGAGATCACAGGAACACTCTATGAGACACCTGTCTCAATCTCTGCAGAACACCTTAGGGACACCTTTGATCTTCCATCAGGTACACAACAACACTATTCTATTTCAAATCAAAAGGAAAGCAAATTATCCTCTAAGAATAGCTAAATGAATCTTCATCATCATTCCCTTATCAGGTGATGAACCTGTGGATCTCACCTCTGAGGAAACCAAGAATCTATTACTCATCATGAAGTTCTCCAAAGATAAACCAATCCACCTGAAGAAAATAGATTTTTTTGAGGAATATAGGCTATTGGCAGACATAGAAGAAAAAGTTCTATTATGCAAGATCTCTGCCCATGATGTAGTGCCCAAGCAGCAACTGAACATCATGGGGGCCCTTGTGCTGAAAAAGAAGGTTGACTGGGCCAGCTGCTTACTAAAAATGATAGGCTACAAATATTCTCACAAAGAGAATGCCTATATGAGGATCATGAGTCAGGTACTCCTCCAGTCCTTTCCTGACCTATGTAAGTCAAAAGGAATCCCCATTCCCCCTGGAAAAAGGATGTCCATAGCCCTCTTCTCAAAATGGACCAGGCAAATTCCCAAGCCTGGTGCCATTCCTGACAGGACTCCCTCTCCTCCTAACTCTCCTAGCCATCCTTCCTCACCTCCTCCTCAGCATACAGACATCTCTTCCCTACCTACATCATCCACACCAATAGTCTCTACTACCATCACAACTCCTATCCTACCTACATCTTCACATCCACCTGCTCAACCCTCCTCTATTCCTCCACCTCCTCCATCACACTCACCTCATCACAATGATATAATCCTCTCTCCATCTTCATCACCTCCACCTCCATCATTATCTCATACTCCAACACACTTTGAACCATCTCCATCCACTGAAACTCTCATCACCCAGTGTATCCAGTCAGCAGCCCAAAAATTTCAAGAAATGCTGGATGGATACTGTTCCCAACTTCACTCCTCCATCATGCACATGCAAACCCAAATAGATGGAGTCAATGCCTCTGTGCAAAGCTTGAAGTCCTCTGTCTCTTCCTCTAAAGTGACCAAGTCTTTCTTAACCTCCTTAACTAAGAAGGTCAAGAAGGGGGAGAAATTAGATGAAGAGCAGCTCTCAAGTCATAAATCTCTCTCACACAAGTCTCTTCCTACTTCAAAAGCTGATAGTCTTGCACTGCTTAAGACAATTGGGAATGAATTAGTACCAGAGCTACATACTGAGAACCAGATAACAAATGTACTCTCTATAGCAAGAGAAGCTACACAACAAGTAGTCCTCTTTCAAGGGGAGGCTAGCAGAGCAGAAGTTGAAAAGGAAACTGATGATGTAGTTGAGAAAGAAAAAGAAGCTGAAGCTCAGGGGGAGCCAAATGCTGACATAATTGAAGCTGGAGCTGAGAAAGAAACTGAAGAGGCAGAAGTAGAAGGCTCAAAGGATATTCCATCTCAGGGGGAGCAAACTGCTGTGACTCAGGGGGAGCTGAGTGAACCACATGTTACTGAGAAGGAGCAACTCTCTTCATTAAAAACTTTAGTATTCACTAGGAAAAGAAAAACTCCTCCTATCCCTCCTAAGTGATGTGATGAACAATGTTGATATACTCTATATTTTTTCCTTCATGCTTAAATACTGTTTATGAAGTCTGTGTATATGATTCTATTTTCTTCTGAGTACTTAACATATTTCTTTTCTATATAAATGCCTTGCTGTGTTGATTAAAAGCTGATACAATTTCTCCCTGAATAGGGTTAAGACAAATATGGGAAGATTGTTGGGGAAATAATTTATCTTAACCCATAAAAATGAGTAGAATATAAACTCTAAGAATGAAAAATTAGTCTAAGTAATAAATATGCGTCGAATAGTATTCGACGCAACGTCAAAGTGTAGTCGACGTTCCTCTCAGAATGAGTCGAAGTAGCTCTAAACAGAATTCGACGTAACCTATGTCGACGTAACTCTGACTTCTAGTCAACGTATCTAGTGAAGTCGACGTATCTTAGTCGACGCACCTTCCATATTCTCCTCTCGACGTTCAGCCAGTCTGAAATCGACGCTTCCGTCGAATAGTAATCGACGTACGTCGATTTCTATGTCAAATTCAAAACACGCCAGATTTCTTTCCTTCTATCTGTAGATCTGAATTTTATGGAATGATATTATTCTTTTCTAGCCGTTTTAAATCAGTCTTTCCTTCTAAATGATTCTTGGCTAAATTGATTAAGTTTGTTATGGATATTTTATTTGAAATCAGAATAATCTCTTTCCTTCTACAGAAATATTGATTATGGAATCTTTTCTCTCTTACCATTTCTCTAACTGCTAATTGATTATTCTCCTATAGTATTGTTTGAATGAATAGAGCTATAAATAAGAGGGAAGTCGGCAGAGAAGAATGAGAAGCAATCCACTCCATCCATTTGAAAAAGAGGAAAATCTCCCAAGTGAGAAAAATCTGAGAGAAGAAAAACTGTGCTGCACCAAACAACAAGCCCTCTTCTTCTCCTTCTTCTGAAGCCATACTGCTGCAATTTCTGAAAGCTCTCATTGATAAAGAAAAAGGCCTACAATCTCCTTCTCACTATAGAAGAGAGATTTCATTCACTATTTCTTGTGCTTCTAATCTTCTTGCTAGGAAGAAGATTCTTTCTTGTTTCAATTACTTCTTATTCTTACTCTTATTTCATTTTCAAATTGTGTAAAAGAGTTATTAGAATCTCTCTTCAAAAAATTCAGTTGTACTGGTTCTAAGAGTCTCCTTATCAAAAGACTCAGGCTGGTTCTAAGAGTCTCCTTATCAAAAGACTCAGTGCAAGATAGTGAATTCCTACCAAGGGGGTAGAAGAGTGAACTACCCAAAATTTGGGGAACCACTATATTTCTTTGTGTTGTGCTGTGATTTTCTTTTTGCTATTTTGCTTATTTCTTGTTGGTGTGTGAGAAGCTTAACTCTGTGATTATTACACATATATATATATATATATTTGTTAATTTTGCACAAGTACTTTTAAATCTCTATTCACCCCCCTCTAGAGAATTCTAGTGAGGTTAATTGTGCACTTTCAGTTGCACGTGGTGGTGTTGTTATATGCTGATGACATGATCGTAACGGGCAACAACGATGGGGAAGTGGCAAAGCTTCGGGCGGAGCTATCAATCCGATTTGAGATGATGGATCTTGGTGAGCTGCACCATTTCCTAGGTTTGGAGGTAGAGAGGAAGGAGAGCGGAGTGATCGTATCCCAGAAGGCTAATGCGAAGTAGATCGTGGAGCGCTTCAGCATGATGGAAGGAAAGAGCTGCTCTACTCCGCTTGAGGTCGGGCTGAAGCTGGGGAAGGATGAGGGGAGAATCCTTCCAGACCCGAAAGTGTTCTGAGCCCTAATGAGGAGCTTGATCTACTTGACTATTACTCAGCCTGAAATCGCTTTATCTGTGGGCCTAGTTAGTCGGTATATGTAGGAGCTGTGGATGTCTCACCTGGAGGCAGCGAAGAGTATTTTGAAATATGTAAAGACAACCATGGAGTTTGGGTTGCTTTACAAAGCGGGTGTAGAATTCATGTTGCATGGGTACACAGATGCAGACTATGGGGGAGATGCGGATAATCGAAAATCAACATCTGACTATGTCTTCATGTGCGGGTCGGCTGCCATCTCTTGGTGCAGCAAGAATCAAAGTTCGGTGTCCTTATCAACTACTGAGGCAGAGTACAAGGTGTCATCCTTGGCAGCCTAGGAGGGCGTTTGGCTGCGTAGGTTGGTAGGGGACATTCATGAGGAGGTGAGCGAGCCGACGTTGCTCCGCGGCGACAACTCAAGCGCCTTGAAACTGGTAACCAATCCAGTATCTCACGCACGGACAAAACATATCGAGATTGAGCACCACTTCATGCGGGAGAAAGTGTTGAATGAAACGCTACAGGTGGAGTATGTGCCTAGTCAGGACAACATTGCTGACATATTCACGAAGGCTCTATATAGGGGGTCATTTGAGCGTCTTCGATCTCTTTTTAGTGTTGTTCCCCGGGCTCACTTCAAGGGGGAGTGTTGAGTTTCCTGAAGTGAGACCGGACGGTCCATGCTGTAGGCTGGGCGACCTGTTTATATCTTGGAACTTGTTGGTGGGTGTTCTTGGCGGATCCGCTGTGTTTGGTGTTTGCTGTTCAGGCTCTGGCTCCTATAAATTAGTGGTGTGGGCTCCTTCCAGTTTGCTTTTTAAGGGAGCAGGTTTATGCGGCTTGATAGAGAATTCGAAAATCCTTGGAAGTGGAGCTAAGCTAGGAGGTTTGTATGAAGCTGGGCGGTTAGTGTTGAAGCTGGGCTGTTTGTATGAAGCTGGGCGGTTTGTATTGAAGCTGGGCGGCTTGTAGGAAGTTGGGCGGTTTGTATTGAAGTTGGGCGGCTTGTAGGAAGCTGGGTGGTTTGTGCTGAAGCTGGGCGGTCTGTATTGAAGTTGATTGGGCGGCTTGTAGCAAGCCGATCGGCTTGAAAGAGGAGACCGGGCAGTTTGCCTTGAAAGAGGAGATTTAGCTCGTTTGTGGAAGTCGCGGAGGCTTGTGTGGAGGTCACCGTTTTCTTTGTTTTGGTGTTTTGTGTCTTTGTAATTGTCCAATACCACGCAAAACTATCTTGCGTTGGTTGTGCCATTGTAACTGCTTTATTTGATTAATGCAATTGGTTTTCCCTAATTCGGTGTGCAACGAGACTTTTAACAGCACGCGCGCTCCGCGCATGCGAGTGAGGGGGGGGGGGGGGAGCAGGGGCACTGGGCGCATGCGCGCTTCACTCGTGGCGCACGCACGTGTGGACGTGCTTGTCGTGCGCGGACGCACGACCCCTCGAGCGAACTCGTTACGCTTGGTTCGAGTTCACCACACGTCAGGCTCTCAAACGTTTTATTTGATCTAGGCAATCCGTTTCGGGCCACGATTTCGGCAAGGCCGTTTCGAACCCTAACGATTTTAGAAAAATCACATCAAATTTTACTGATTTCTATAATTTTAGGATAAAATGTAATTATTTGAATATTCACTGTATTTAAAAAAATAGAAATAGATTCTAATATATTAAAACATAATAGATTAAAATAATAATATTTTGATTTTATATTTTAATATTGCAAACATAAGTAAAACCATGTATATTTAAAAAAAGAAATAAAAATTTGTAATATCAAATCAGATATGGTTTCCGCATCGACGGGGCACTCGCCAATAGGACCTAATTACGTAGGAGTCCTTCCCTAAACTTAGCCTGTACCGCGGCACAAGATACCGCTACCATATCATCAAATCACCATTAGGAGCTCTACTACTCCTCTTCAATGCATGCGCATCCATGCCGCCCTACATCACCATTCAAAATCAAATCTAAATAAATTTATATTTCCTGTTTAATTCATATTATTTATTTATTAAATTAAAAAAAAGGACGAAGAGTGCTCCTCTGCCCCAGTGCAACGCCGCGCGACAACTTTAAAGCGCACACAGATCAAAAGAAACCCCCCAGCATTTAAATTTATAGTTTCACATAATTACTTAATTTTAATTTTTTTGTTTTTGTTTTTGAAATTCAGTCATGGAGTTATTATTATATATAAATGAACAAAGGGGACCGAGGCAGCAGTCTGCTTCACTCATCTCTTCCTTTCCTTGCTTCTCCCTTCCTGTCTCCGGTAATGCGAGATTAATGGAGGACTAGGGTTCAGCAGCTCGAACTTGTCGGGGGTGGGGACAGTCGCCGGCGGGAGCTGTGTAATGCGGTGGAGGAAGGGGTTGGGAGGGGGATGAGGCTGGAGTTTCTTTCGAAAGACTTGCTTCCCATCAGTGTTCTCTGAGATGGCGATGGTGGTGAGCGGGAAGGATTTGGCGAAACAGCAGATGGACGCCGGGAAGTACGTTAGGTACACGCCGGAGCAGGTGGAGGCGCTGGAGAGGGTATACGGCGAGTGCCCTAAGCCGAGCTCGCTGAGGCGGCAGCAGCTCATCCGGGAGTGCACCATACTCGCCAACATCGAGCCCAAGCAGATCAAAGTCTGGTTCCAGAACCGCAGGTAATGAAAATCCGGCTTGTTCTCCCTCGCATTGCCTGATCTGTTTCTTCTCTGTGATTTTCGAGAAGAAAGCGTTAGAACGAGTAGTAGTGAGCTTTTCGACCATTTTGTGGAAATGGAAGCATGCCGGCGTTGGCTTTTGTTACCGTCATTCGGCGGTGTACTTTCGTTTCTACTTTGTTCGTGCATTTCTTGCACTGGAGTAGTCGATGATGGCCTGTGATTTGGAGATGATGATTTAAATCTTGTTATTTCCATCTTGTTTCTGGGATTTCGTTTCCTCCATACCGCGAGGATCTTTGTCTAGCTCCTTGTGCGCATGCTGTTCTTTTCGATTTCAGCTCAGCTTATTTTGTATTTCCTGCAATTTTTTTTTAATTTTGCCAGGGAAATCATGCCGATGATTTGTTTTTGTTTTTGTTTTCATTTTACGAACTTTATCTTCTTCAATCATGACTCGCTTGACTGCGTTTGTAATTTTTCTTTCTAAAGCTGATTAATTTTACAGCATACTTGAGTCTTTAGTACTGATCTCTTCTGACTATATAAACCACCGAAAGTTTTAATTAGCTGTTTGATTTCATTGTGTGATAGTGCAGGAGTATGGCTTTGATTTTTCATATGTGTGAGGTTTATCTTGAGAATTAATGGATGTTGGATAACTTATTTTAGATGCCGGGAGAAGCAGAGGAAGGAATCCTCCCGTCTGCAGACTGTGAACAGGAAGCTGACTGCGATGAACAAGCTGCTGATGGAGGAGAACGACCGGTTACAGAAGCAGGTTTCTCAGCTAGTTTATGAGAATGGTTACATGCGTCAGCAAGTTCATACTGTAAGTGCCCTGTTTGGATGGTTGATTTCATATCATCAAACACAATCTTTTTGGAGTTTTTTCAATCACTGCCATTATTCAGCACTGGAAAAGATCTCATCTTGTTCATCAATCTCTGTTTTTTCGCATTAATTCAAACTCTCTCCACCCATCTGCAGACGTCTGTGACTACCACAGACACAAGCTGTGAGTCTGTGGTGACTAGTGGTCAACACCATCAGCAGCAAAACCCCCCTCCTCTGCATCCACGAAGGGATGCTAACAACCCAGCTGGGTAATTTACAGCAGCTATTAGTTTTTGATGATTATGTTTTCATAACGTTTCATACTACTGAATCAAACAAATTTTTTTCCACACTTTCTGATCAGTCTACTCGCAATCGCTGAGGAGACCTTGGCAGAGTTTCTGTCTAAAGCCACAGGAACTGCTGTTGAATGGGTTCAGATGGTTGGTATGAAGGTATGTTCTACTGAAATTTTAACAATATTTATGTAGAATTATCAATCAATTTGTTCTCAGAATGAGTTTTGTTTCTAATGTAAACAGCCTGGTCCGGATTCTATTGGAATCATTGCTGTTTCCCACAATTGCAGTGGCGTAGCAGCTCGAGCTTGCGGTCTTGTGAGTCTAGAACCCACAAAGGTATACTAGCTATCTCGCTGCTGTGATGATCTCCATGGGTCTGGAAATCAAATATTTGTATGTTTTGTAGGTTGCGGAGATACTCAAAGATCGTCCAAGCTGGTATCGTGACTGTCGGTGCCATGATGTTCTAACAGTTATCCCTGCTGGAAATGGTGGGAACATTGAACTTATCTATATGCAGGTATTTTCAACGTTACTGTTTGATTACTTTCTCATTTATGCATTTATCTCTTTACTGATTCAATTTTTGTTGATAGACTTATGCGCCTACTACTCTGGCGTCGGCACGCGATTTTTGGACTCTTAGGTATACTACCGGTTTAGAAGATGGCAGCCTGGTGGTAAGTTTTCTGAGTCAATATAATGCAAATTTGATGTCTTTTTAGGGAGATGCATTATAGTTGAATTGTTTAGGGAATGCGTGCTTGCATATGTTTTTGGTTTGAATTTGAAATGTTTTAGGCAATGCTTGTATGAAATTGAAGTACCATTTATTTGCCTATGGATAAATGGCATAATGCACCCCCAAAATGTAGGGTTTGGGCAAAATGCACCACCAAAATGTAGGGTTTGGGCAAAATGCACCCAATTAGAAAAAGGTCCGCGCTTTGCACTCTGATGGGGGGGGGGGGTGCATTTTGACCGCCTTTTTCTAATTAAGGCTGCATTTTGCCAAATTTAACAATTTGTGGTGCATTTTGCCAAAACCTTTGCAATTTGAGGGTGCCAATTACCCTTTGTATATGAATGGTATAAGATTTTACATTTGGCACCCTAAAAGCCTTGGTTTTTCTTTAAATGTGAATGTGATGGCTCATACAATTGACCACAAATGGTGAAACATGTTAATTCACTTTTACATGCAGATTTATGTACCTGTTTACTGCAAAACATGCAATTCCAGATAAATCTGCATGTTTTTGCATGCATATGTTAGTTTGCATTATTTTTTATCTAAAAATTAGTTGATGTTATTTGCAGATCTGTGAGAGGTCTTTGAATTCTTCAACAGGTGGCCCATCTGGGCCCCCTTCTACTGATTTTGTCAGAGCTGAGATCCTTCCTAGCGGTTATTTGATCCGACCGTGTGATGGCGGTGGTTCCATGATATACATTGTTGATCATGTTGATTTGGATGTGAGTTTCTTCATGGATTTCTTCATTTTTTTTCCTTCTCTCGTGAGTATGAATTTACATTCTAACAACTGTGTTTGTTCAGGCATGGAGTGTACCAGAGGTTCTCAGGCCCTTGTATGAGTCCCCAAAGAATTTAGCTCAGAAATTAACCATTGCTGTGGGTTTGCTATCAGTATCATCTCTTGAAATCTTCATTTGTATGAGTGTTTTGTAACAAAAAAGAATTGTTTTCTTCCCAGGCATTGAGGCATATTAGGCAGATTGCTCAAGAAAGCAATAGTGAAACTTCTTTTGCCGTGGGACGGCAGCCCACAGTATTAAGGACTTTCAGTCAGAGGTTGAGCAGGTTTGTGTGTTCCTGGCATTAGTATGTTCAGAAAACACATTCTTTTTTCTTTTTATTTGTGCATCAAACTCATTATATTGAGAATGGCAGGGGCTTCAATGATGCTATAAATGGGTTTTCCGATGACGGTTGGTCTTTAACGGGGAGTGACGGGGTTGAGGACGTGACAATCGCTATCAATTCCTACCCCAATAAGCTTCTTGGTTGTCATTCATTGAATGGTGGCATCTTATGTGCAAAAGCATCCATGTTGCTTCAGGTATTTCATCGTCAAGAAATGATTTTTGCTTTCATTCTTAATCAAGTTTCAGTATTTGACTATTTTGAAACTGTTGTTTTGTGTTACAGAACGTGCCACCTGCTTTGTTAGTTAGATTTCTGAGGGAGCATCGCTCGGAGTGGGCCGACTCCGGTGTTGATTCTTATTCTGCTGCGTCACTCAGAGCTAGCACTTTTGCTGTTCCCGGTCTGACTGTTAGTGGTGGTTACTTGGGAAGCCATGTTATAATTCCTCTCGCTCAAACTGTAGAAAACGAAGAGGTACTTCTACATAACATCCAAAATCTATATCTTCATTATAGGTTCCGGTCCTTATAGTTTTATTAACATGTTGAACTGTAGGTCTTGGAAGTTGTTAGACTTGAAAGTCATGGTTTTATCCAGGAAGATGTTCTTTCCAGAGATATGTATCTTCTGCAGGTTTGTGATTACTGAATGCTGTTTTCTGATAGTTTTTATTCCGAATCTATCACGATCTGAATGTTTTTTGCCTTATTTTGGCAGCTGTGCAGCGGTATTGATGAGAGCGCAGTTGGTGCTTGTGCGCAGCTAGTGTTTGCTCCCATAGATGAATCTTTTGCAGATGATGCCTTCTTGCTTCCTTCAGGATTTCGAGTGATTCCACTTGATTCTAAATCAGTTCAGTAACTTTCCTTATGATTGATTATATGAGCTTTTTCCTGTTAAAAATGTTGTATAATCGCATATGCGCCATATCAATTGTAATTTTCTTTGTGGTCATGTTTTCATTGCAATGTTTGATTATTTTTGCTAGGAGCCCCCGTCATCAACGACAAGAACTCTGGACCTAGCTTCTGCCTTGGATATTGGAGGAGGCAGCACGGGAAGAGCTGCGAGTGATGCTTTATCGAATACGAGCAATTCTCGATCGGTTCTGACAATTGCTTTCCAATTCACCTTCGAGAACCACCTCCGCGAAAATGTGGCGGCAATGGCTCGTCAGTACGTGCGGAGTGTCGTGGCCTCTGTGCAGCGGGTGGCTATGGCAATCTCTCCGTCCCGGCTTGGTGCGCAGCTTGGACCGAAGCATACGCCCTGCTCCCCTGAAGCTCACACTTTGGCTCAATGGGTTTCTCGAAGTTACAGGTATTGTGTGATTACATGAGCAGTGGGTTCTGCTAATTTGATTTGTCTTTGAGATAATTATGGCATTGTCTTATTCTTTCTGTTGTTAAAACAAGGTTCTACACTGGAGTTGAGCTACTGAGAACTGAGTCTCATGCTGGAGAGATTCTTCTGAAACTTTTGTGGCACCATTCTGATGCTATACTGTGCTGCTCCCTCAAGGCAAGCTTTCTATATTTTGAAATCAGTATTGTTTAGGATCTGTTCGTTTGAATGGAATTGAGCCAAAGTTGAAATTTGAGGGATCTATTCTTTTCATGATTTCTAAGTATATTTAGAAATCCTGAATGCTCTTGTTAATGTTCTTCCTAAACATGTCAACATTTTACTCCCACAGGCTTCTCCAATGTTCACCTTCTCCAACCAAGCCGGGCTTGACCTGCTCGAGACCACCCTGGTATCTCTTCAAGATATTTCGCTCGAGAAGATACTCGACGAAACCGGACAGAAGCTGCTCTGCATCGAGTTCCCCAAGATAATGCAGCAGGTCGGAGAATCGCCCCCGAAACTCCATTGAAAATCGAAAGCTTCGATATTTTGATTTCTTTCTTCTTCATGCAGGGATTCGCCTATCTCCCGGCGGGCATCTGCCTGTCGAGCATGGGGCGGCCTGTGTCCTACGAGCAGGCCATTGCCTGGAAGGTCCTGAACGAAGATGACTCCCACCATTGCCTTGCCTTCATGTTTGTGAACTGGTCATTTGTCTGAAATCCCTCCGTGCCTGTTGGCTGTTATCTATGTATTATGTTGAACCTTATGTATAACTTATTTTATGTATTATGTAGCGGTCGTAGAATGAACTGAGATTTTTCTCTTGTCAGCCATTGTTGTTGTATCTGTTTATGTTCTTTTGGCCCAGTTCCATGTCTGAATTTGAATTGGCTTGGTTTTCTTTTTTGGCTATGTAACTATGTAGCATGATTTGAAGAAGATGAAGACTTTTGTTATGCTGAAACAACAACAAAAGTTTTTATCCAAATTTCTTTACCTTAACTTAAATTTTCTTTGTCAGCCCAAGGACCAACAATAGTCATGAAATATGACATCAGCTCGGTTGTTTTTAGTTGAAATATAAATTGTTGAATTTACTTTTTTCTTCTTTTAAGGAACTAAATATATATATTTTTTCATTTTAGTTCTTGATTATTTCAATATTTTGGCTTATATATATACATAGAAATAATTACCGTACCTCCCCTGTAAGTTAGCATAATTACTAAGAGTACCCCTCTTATTTTTGAAATTACAAAAACCTCCCTGAACTTATAATTTTATAACATAATGAACAAAAATTCTGGGTTTTTTGTAATGAAATTGTATCACGGATGAGGTTTTTTGTATGAAATTAAAACTTTAAGGGAAGTTTTTGTAATTTTGCTAACTTATAGGGGAGTTTTTTGTAATTTCAAAAATAAGATGGGTGTTCTCAGTAATTTAGCAAAGTTAGAGGGGAGGTTTCGGTAAATGGCCCTATATACATATATATATGCAATTACATGATTACCTATTGGCTTATAATATATATAAATATAATATTAAAAGTGAACTTGCTTTTGGTGAAATATTTAAAACTGTTAAATTGTCTTATTGTTTTAATTTAATTACTTAACATATGTTATAATTTATTTCAAAAATAAATGAAATATAATGCATATTCAAGTAACTGCATAGTATCTCTAAATTAAAAGTATGATTTCTTTGAACGATTATTTTACTCCAGGAATCATGCATAATTTTTTCGTATCGGAGGATCAGATGATTGAAATTGATAAAGATTTTAATATAATTTTTATACCTATAGTAGAATGTCATTATTCATGTTAATTGTATTTTTATACCTATAGGTAGTATTTTCAAGGAGTTATAATTAAATCCATCAATTTTATTAAAGTTAATTTGACATCCACGATAATATATGCATTTTTATGATTTTTTTAACAAAAATTTATGATTTATATATTGCAGTGTGTGGAATATGATGTGGATAGTGAGTGTTTTGGGATAGAGATGGGACCCGGCTCTTTGTAGAATTGTGAAAATAGTTAAGGTGAATCACACAACTAAATTAGAATTAAATTTATTTGCTTAAGAAAGAATTGGTTAGTTTGTGCTATTAATTTATTATTATTATTATCATTATACTCATGTTCATTTAACCATAATATTGAAAAATCCATTTTTTGAAAAATAATAATAAAATACTGTGATTAACTTTGTGAAAATTCAAAAATGAGCCGTTTTTAACTTTTGTTAACCTTTTCACTTTTTTAACTCTTTGGTAAAACGCAAAGCCTGCGGCGTTCTGCCGCCATCTCCGGCGACCGGTGGCCACTTTGGTGCAGCGTCGCGTCAAGCCGTTCTGACAGCGTTTAATGGTCCAGATTTCAAATGCCCCGCAAAGGAACGATGTGATAGCCGTTGGTTTTATCTTGTCTCTTTATCTCGCTGTCAATCTCTTCGGAAACGACGCTCCTGCGACACGCCACGTTCCTTTCGATGGACGGCCGCGATGCTCCCGCGTCGCGCGCACACACTCTCTCTCCTCCGCATCTCCTTTCAGGCCGGCGGGCGTGGTAATATTTTTGGTACGGCGGTCTCTCAGCCCTTGGATCGAGCAGGAGGGCATCAAAAGTCGCATCATGCCTGTAATGCCCACGGGAGCCTCCCGGTCCCACCATATCGGCCTGGTTATATTTTGTGGTCCCGGCGGTATGACCGAGGCGACAGTTTTGGGAGGCGTGTTGCCCATCCCACATTTATGTTGCTCCTTACATCCTCCATTCTGTCCCTACTGCTCACCCTCTTACTTACCCTACTATGTTTTTTTTGCACTTTAGACCCCCTACAAAATTTAATGACGAAAATTAAGACCGCATTTACTCCTCATTTTTTTCATTTTTTTATATTTAATGTTTTTTTTAATATTATATGAGTAATGCTTATACATACAATTATTATAATCTAGGCTCCGTTTGGGGGATTTATTTTCACCGGTCAAGCGATTACGACCGCATGAATTGGACCTTAATTAAGGTCATAACCGCTTGACCGGTGAAAATAAGTCCCCCCAAACGGAGCCCTAATTAAAAGTGATGTTTACTTAAATGAGTTGTGTTAGTGGCACGCTTAATACAGCTATGCTCACGCCAATAGCTAAAAAACGCATAATATTTCTATACAATTCTATACATAATATTTCTATCCAAAAATCGCATGCCGCATTTCGCAGAACGCCGCCTGCATCTACTCCCAGTGCTGGCCGCACGCATCTATTCAAGCAGCTTTAGTCCATTTTCGCCCATCTAAGCCATTTTTCACCACCTCCAGCTCCTCCATCCTCATCCTCATGACTCAAACCTTGAGTTGATGTCTTAGGTTGCATTCGTTTCGTAGGATTTTTTTGAAAGGAATTGGTTTTGGTCCAAAACCAAAAGCTTATAGATTTTGGGTTTAAGCTCATAGATTATGGTTTTGGGCCAAAACTCAATTTTTTTGTTTGTTTGCAGGATGTTTTTCAGTGACATGAATTGAATCTGTCAATTTTTCTGTTCGGCTATTGATGAAATTCAAACGTAGAATTGATATTAAATATGTACATATACGACATCGGCGGAACTAGGATTTTAGTGTCGTCCGGGCACAATTATTTGTAACATACATATATTTTTTGAGTGATGTTAAACGCAGACCTGTTTTGGCTAATTGCAGGTCACAATTTTTTAAAAAGGGCGATGTTAAACGCAGGCCGATTTTAGCTATATGCAGGCCACAAATTTTTTTAAAAAAGATATCATTTTTTCTTTTGAAACTTGAGGAAAAATGATTAGAGTAGTTTAATACTTCATGTATTATGTGTTTTTCCTTCCATGCAATCGTGTCCCCAAGGAGTTTACTCGTTTGTCCGAGTCCGATGTGTTTTTAAATTACAACTGGCATAAAGCTATTCATAGGTATTTGCTACGGCGATGGCGACGGCGGCGATGGCGACGATCGCGACGTCGTCGGCGATGGCGGAGATGAAGCCATGATGGTTGCCAGGCCTGGGCACCCTCAGGGCAAGAAGAAGAAGAAGAAGCAGCAGCCAAGGAAGGAGCAGATGGAAGAGGTTCCGCTCTACTGCGACTTCCACCAGGCGGAGGGGCATGCCATGATGGCCTGCCCAGCTTTTTGGGAGGCCAGAAGGAAGCTAGCCGCAGGGGAAGATGGGGGAGAGCAGCGGAGGATCGAGACCCCTGCCGAGCCGCAGGCAGGGCAGGCTGCCGTCGTTCGAAGGAGGAACGAGGATCGCGTCGACCGCGGAGGCCGTGGAGAGCTTGGCCAAGGGAGTCGAGAGGGAGGAGGAGTTGGAGTGATCCATGGGGGAGCCGGGCTGGGAGCTTCCCGAAAGGGGAGCCTCCATCAGATCTACCGTCGGAGCGTCGCTTCGACCTCGCAAGCCCCGCCCCCATTGGAGGAGATCACCTTCTCCGAGGAGGACATGCTAGGGAATGAGAATCCCTTCCATGATGCCCTCGTCATCCAGGCAGCGGTGGAAGACTTCACCGTTGATCGAATTCTGGTCGACAACGGTAGCTCCGTGAACGTCATCTTCAAGGGGACGTTCGATGGACTGGGAGTCAGACCCGACAGAGTTCGAGCATCAAATGGTCCCCTCTTTGGCTTCTCCGGAGAGAAGAAGGAGGTGGAAGGAGGAGCAGATCTCCTTGTAACCCTCGGTGGCACCTCCATCAACTGTCGATGTGTAATCGTCGACGCCCCGAGCTGTTACAAAGCTATCTTCGGGAGGCCACTTCTCAACGCCTTCAAGGCCGTCCCTTCCTCCTACCATCAGTGCTTGAAGTACTGCCATGGGGATGTTCAGGTGAGAATCAGGAGCGATCCAAGAGCCGCCAGAGAGTGCTACCTCAGCGCCGTCAGTACCATCAGCTGGATGGCTGACGCAGAAGAATTCGGAAGGGTGCTGGAGAGCCCAGCTAGGCTGGAGGTAGCCGAGGAAGTCGAGGAGATCGAAGTGCTCTCCGCAGCAGGAGCATTCGGGCTGGTGAAGATCGGCGGGTCCCTGAAGATCGAGGAGAAGATAAGGATGGCGGCGTGTCTTCAAGAGAACGTCGACATCTTTGCTTGGAGCGCAACAGAGATGCCGGGGATCGATCCTGAGGTCGCTTGTCATCACCTCAATTTGGATCCCGCGGCCCAGCCCGTCCGCCAGAAAAAGAGGACAAATGCCACTATCCTGGCCGAGCCAATCCGGCAGGAGGTGAAGAAGCTACTAGACGCAGGCTTTGTATCAGAGATCCAGTATCCAGCCTGGGTCTCAAATGTTGTAATGGTTAAAAAAGTAGGGGGAAGCTGGCGAATGTGTGTAGACTTTTCTTTAATGAATAAAAGCTGTCCGAAGGATTGTTATCCCTTGCCTCGAATCGACGCGCTGGTTGATTCAGCCGTCGGTTTTTCTGTAATGAGCTTTCTTGATGCGTTTTCAGGATATCATCAGATCCGGATGCATCCCTCTGATTGCCGCGATGTGTCATTCATCACTGATGATGGCTGCTACAGCTACAAAATGATGCCCTTTGGGCTGAAGAATGCCGGAGCTACCTATCAGCTGATGATGGATCACATTTTCAAAGAGCAAAAGGGGAGGAATCTGGAGGTGTATATGGACGACCTCTTGATTAAAAGTAAGAGCGTCCAGGAACACCTTGTGGATCTGGTGGAGACCTTTGCGACGCTAAGGAGGTTCAAAATGAGGTTGAATCCTGCGAAGTGCGTCTTTGGAGCAGGAAGAGGCAAGTTCCTGGGGCATCTCCTTACCCCGGAGGGAGTAGAGCCTAACCCCGACAAGGTTAAGGCGATCCTGGAGATGCCTTCCCCGAAGACAATGAAGGAGGTGCAGAGGTTGACTGGAAGGTTGGCAGGTCTTAGCCGCTTCCTGTCAAAGGCCGGGGAGAAGTGCTCTCCATTCTTCAGAACACTCCGCAAAATGGAGAATTTTGAGTGGTCCGAAGTGTGCGAGAAGGCATTCGTAAAACTGAAGGAGCAGTTGACTCAGACACCTCTCCTTCAGAGTCCAAAAGAAGGCGAAGACCTGCTCATCTACCTGGGAGTAGGGGCAGAGGCTGTGAGCTCTGTGCTAGTCCGAGAAGAGAGGAAAAAGCAACTACCCATCTACTACGTCAGTCGGGTATTAAAGAAGGCGGAGCTGAAGTATCCGATCCTGGAGAAGCTTGCCTTCGCCTTGGTGGTGTCAGCGCGGAAGCTCCGGCCTTATTTTCAGGCTCACTCCATCCGAGTAGTGACCGATCATCCTCTCCGAAACATCTTGGAAGGAGTGGAGCATTCGGGGAGAGTAGCGAAATGGTCGGTAGAGCTCAGCGAGTTCGACATTTCCTTCTCACCCCGGGTGGCGATCAAGGCCCAAGCGGTAGCAGACTTCTTGGCAGACTTCTCGGCAGAAGCAGAGC
Organism: Dactylorhiza incarnata; assembly: GCA_033032865.1. Lineage (NCBI taxonomy): Eukaryota > Viridiplantae > Streptophyta > Magnoliopsida > Asparagales > Orchidaceae > Dactylorhiza > Dactylorhiza incarnata. The sequence continues at coordinate 115,779 of JAWHQI010000340.1, read as the reverse complement.
CAGGGGAAGAGGTGTTCGACCCAATCCCTTGGAAGATGTTTGTTGACGGAGCTTCGGGAAGGAGCTTTGTGGGAGTGGGCATCGTTCTTGTCAGCCCACAGGGAATGAGGATCGAGCAAGCCGTCGAGATCCTCTTTCCCGTCACAAACAACCAGGCAGAGTATGAGGCCATAGTGGCAGGCCTGCGCCTCGCCAAGGAACTAGGGATCCGTGATGTTCGGGCCTTCACGGATTCAATGGTGGTCGCATCACAGATCAGAGGAGAATTCGAAGTATGCGACACCATCCTACAGAAGTACTTGGTGAAGGTCAAGGGATTGATTGGAGGCTTCCAGTCATTCTTCGTCGAGCACATCCTGAGGGAGGAAAACACGGCGGCGGACCGTTTGGCCAAGTATGGGCCAAGAGCTGGGGGAACCATCACCGAGCTGTTCCGGCCGTCCATCGAAGAAGGGGAGATGATGGAGCTCGAGCAGCGCCCCTCATGGACGGATCCTTTTGTGACATTCCTTGCCACCGGCAAGCTTCCAGTAAGTGAAGGGGATCAGAGAAGGTTTCGGTACAAAGCGGCGTACTATCTTTTGCAGGATGGGGAGATGTACCGTAAAACCATCTCGGGCCCCCTAGCCAGGTGTATCTCTGAAGACGAAGTACCCCGGGTGTTGGAAGAGATCCACTCAGGAGAGTGTGGAAGTCATTCTGGGACTCGCACTTTAGAACAGAGGGTCTTAAGGCATGGTTACTTCTGGCCTACTATCCGGAAGGATGCTGAGCTCTTCTCGAAAAAGTGCCAGAAGTGCCAGCTCTTCGCCCCCCTCCAGTTGCAGCCAGCCCAGCAGCTCCGTTCAATCACCGCCCCATGACCGTTCGCCATTTGGGGGATGGATTTGATTGGCCCTTTCCCCCTAGCTAGTGGTCAGAGGAAGTTCATTCTCGTCATGATCGACTACTTCTCCAAGTGGATCGAGGCCAAAGCTTTGGCGAAGACCACCTCTCAAGTCGTGAAGAACTTCATCTGGGGGGAGATCGTCTGTAGGTTTGGGATTCCTCTCGCCATCGTCACCGACAACGGTTCTCAGTTTGCCAGCTTGGAGTTGGAAGATTTCTGTAGACAACTGGGAACTGATCTTCGATTCGCCTCTGTGCATCACCCGAGGAGAAATGGCCAAGTGAAGGCCGCCAACAAGCTGATCATCAACCTGCTGAAGAAAAAGGTGGAGAACCTGCGAGGCAACTGGGCGGACCAGCTCTCCTCGGTTCTATGGGCTTTGAGGACCACTCCTAGCTCAGCCACCGGGGAGACACCGTTCAAGCTCTCTCACGGATCGGAAGCTCTCATCCCAGTAGAGTTTGAAGTCAGAAGTCCAAGGGTGATCGCCGCCGAGGGCGGAAGTGAGGGATGACGACTAGAGAATGAGGAAGCTCAGAAGCTATCTCTCGACTACATCGAAGAACTTAGAGATTTAGCTTCCGCCAGACAAGAGGAGATCAAGCGACGAATGGCGAAGCATTTCGATAAAAATGTTCGCCTCAAACACTTCCAAGAAGGTGACCTGGTCCTGAAGAAGTTAGACGCGGCGGGACGATCAGCGGCCATAGGAAAGCTCCATCCAAACTGGGAAGGGCCCTTCATCATCCACGAGTCACTCCTAACCGGAGGATACCGTCTGCAGAACCAGGAAGGAGAGCCGCTTGGGAATACTTGGAGCGGTGATGACCTGAAAAGGTTCTACCCCTAAGGGGGAATGTGTATGTCCCACCCTTGTAATCCCTATTGATTTATAAATAAAATCCTTCCTCTCCCTGAAACACGGGACTGGGAAGCTTTTTTTTTCTATCACAGCAAAAATCTTCAACGAAGAGCATGCTAGGTTGGAAAATGAGCCTCCGACTTAATCCTCGTAAAACCCCAGAACGGATGGTGGGACAGTGCCTCGGTTCAGCAACCCTCTAAGACCAAGCCTCTGCATTGACGGTCGAGATCAGCTCCCCCCTTGCATGTTGGCCATGGTTCGTATCGATTGCACTTCTCATTCGACTGGAGAGATTACCGGGAAGAAGTCTGGACGCCGACCTTCCAATCGGGCAAAGAAGTGATCAATTGAAACCAGCTCACTTCAAAGCGTCTTATTTCCAGCATTCCTCTGATTGTGTGAGTTAATGTGCTTGAATGTGCTTAAAACTCCCCTTAAAATTGTTGAGCATTAGGAAACAGGTTTGGTCGGCATTCATCATCCAAGTAGGAAGAGACCTCGGGAAGGTATGTTCACATGGAACTCCCCGACTGTCATTCACTACCGGACGATCTGCTCGTCGATATCCGTCACCACCAGTTGGGAAATGAGCCTCCGACTTGAACCTCGTAAAACGCCGGAACGGATGATGGGACAGTGCTGTTGGGTATTGTATCCACAATAGCCTTGATTTGTAGAAAGTCAACTTTGAACCAAGATTGAATTGTTTGTGTATTTGATATGCTTTTTCTAGTAATGCTCTTGCAGGTTCACTCTGCTAAGTGTAGACCAATGTCAGGTCACAATGGGTCAATAAGCACAGTCTCATGCAATGTAATTCTTCATTGTATGAGGTATGGGGTTGGCTCATGTGTGGTCTCTCAATTGGGATACACTTTATGATCAAGACTTTTAAAGGTTCAAAGCTTAGGTGTGCAGCATTGGTCTGAAGACAAAAGGAGAAAGTTCTCTAAGTAAACTTTTCGAGAAGTAAGGATATTTTCCGAGAAGTCTTTCAGTGATTTCGAAAAGTTCTTATGGATATTCGAGAAGAGTTGTTTCAGATATCTCTCGAGAAATTGTTGAAATTTTTTGAGTAGTTTCTTGTATTTCTCGAGATATCTTTGTTCTCTCGAAAAGTCTTCTTTGTTTTCGAGAAGCCTGTCTCAGCTCAGTTTTCGAGAAGTTTCCTCAGTTTTCGAGAAGCTTCCTCGGTTTTCGAGAAGTCCTTTTTCTCTCGAGAAGTCCTGTCATATATCTTTGATCTTTTCTTTCTAAAGCTGTTTTTCGAGAACTAGTCGTTTCTCTCGAGAAGTCTTGAAATTCTCGAGAAGTCTAGTCCTATCATTTCTCGAAAACTTTGTTTTCCTGTTTTGACGTCAAGTCTTTTCCGTCAAATTGACGTGACGTCTTTCCTCGTCTTAAGGTTGAATCGTTAGGATGTCTTCTATATAATGATTGCTCCTTATGATTGATTAAGTTTCTTGTTGTTTTGAGAATCACAAGATCAGAGTTCATATTCTCCTAACCCTAATCTGATCCAAGATCGTCGTCAGTGCCGCGCATCGCCATCATTGGAGTTCGATCGTGAGTTATCTGAATTCGTCTCCAAGTGGAAGAGAAAGGTCAATCGATCATTGCCTTACACGTTCTAATTCTATCGGATTGATCAAGACCTTAGAAGATCTGATTTGTGCCGATTCGATTCTTCGTCTTCTACATCAAACCGAAGTTATTTCTGTCGCAAGAAGAAAAGAAGATCTTCATCAAATTTTTCAGATCTATCTGTGATTTGTTAAGTATAATTTCTATATCAATTTTATATTTGATTGTAGGAGAGATTGTTCTCCGAGTTGTAGGAGAGGTGTTCTCCGAGTTGTAGGAGAGGTGTTCTCTCTGAGTTGGTAGAAGATTGGTCTCCGAGTTGTAAGAGTTTTGACTCTGAGAATTGTAGGATCGTTCTTGATCTGAGTTTTAGTGAAGTAGTCAAGTCTAGCTGTGGAGCTAGATTGGCGAGGCCGGCAAGTGGAGTACCCAAGATCGGGGAACCACTATAAATTTCTTGTGTCGTCTGTGGTTGTGGTTTGCATTTTGTGCGTTCTTTATTTTCAAGAATTTCAATTCCGCAAAAGTCGCAGTTATCACCTATTCACCCCCCTCTAGGTGATTTTGGTTGGCAACTAGATATTTCAAGTGCCTCGGTTTAGCAACCCTCTAAGACCAAGCCTCTACACTGACGGTCGAGATCAGCTCCCCCTTGCATGTTGTCCACGGTTCGTATCGACTGCGCTTCTCATTCGACTGGAGGGATTACCAGGAAGAAGTCCGGACGCCGATATCCCGACTTGGAAAAGCAGGTGACCGATTTGACCAACCAAAAGACGAAGACAGCAAGCATCCAAGTCAACAGAGGCCCCAGGAATGTGTGTCCTTAGGGGACCTGCCCGGCTGCCATCCCATACTTGACGTCATCCTTCGAAGACAACAAGCATCCAAGTCAACGGAGGCCCTGGGAATGTGAGTCCCTGGGGGACCTGCCCGGCTGCCATCCCATACTTAACGTCGTCCTTCGGAGGCATCAAAACATCCAAGGAAAAGGAAACCACGGGACGATGTGTCCCTGAGGGACCTGCCCGTCTGCCATTCCTTACTTGACGTCATTTTCCGTCGACATCAGGTTTTCAAGTAGAAGGGAGGCCTCGGGATGATAAGTTCCCCCGGGCCTCCCCGACTACTGAACTCTATTTTCTTCCTTCCCTTGAAGAGCTCCTTTGATTCTTGCTTAAAATCCTGACGGCGCTCTTCATTAGGTGCAAGTCAAGGCCTCAGGAGCAAATCTGCAGGTGCGAGTATGGATGATGCTCGCGCAAAAAGTACCTTCTCCTAGGCGAACTTCCGTCAGCTCGTCTACTCGCCTCCTCCAGAACACCACGTCAAAGCGACGATGCCTGAAGGAGTCGAGCAGCTTCTCCTGACTCTCCCTTAGGAAGGGGACCGCGAAGACATTCTCCGACGGCTGGATGGGCGAGCTAGAGATGCCCGTGAAGTCGCCCTCGATGGCGACTAGTCACTCCACCCAGCGGTGATTCTTGTTTGAAGTACCCGCCAAAGTGCAGACATGGCTGCACAGGAAGATGACGCCCTCGCCGGTCGCCATGATGGTGAATACTCGCCTAAAGACCGCAAGGTCAAAGACGATATTCTGTTCCCGCAGGAAGCACAAGAATCCCATGATCATCGCCACTCCGTTGGGATTGATCTGCGCAGGAACTATCCCGTAGAAGACAAGTATCTGGCGGAACTCGGGCCACAGAGGAAGTCGCAAACCAACCTCGAAGTGGCGGATAGGAAGTATCATCGCCAAGGGCGAGGAAGTGTTTAGTCGCTCAGACTGGCGAGGAAGCCTGGCGACATACCCCGGAGTCGCGAACTTGGCGTTGAAGTCATCCAAGTCCTTCTGCTGGGTAATCGGCTTCTTGAAAGAGTTCTCCTCAAAGTTCTTAGCATGATTAGCCCGCCTGATGGTCGCCTCGTCAGACATTTCGGGAAGGAAGGAAAGGGAGCGAGTATGGAAGAGGAGCGAAGAAAAGAAGTCTGGAAGGTAGTCGCTCAAGGAACTAGAGATCGCCGAAAGCGTATTTAAGACTCACCCACCCCCCCTATTTATAGTAGTTGGGTAGCCTGGCTTATCGAACACGACTCCGCGAGCACGACTAGGGGTGGCGAGTGTCGAAGTAAATCGTCAAAGTCTCAGAACACGTCAAATGCCGACCTTCAGCTAGCGAGTACCTGCATCACAAAAACACGAAGAAACTCGCCAGGATGCAGGCGACATTCAACATATGCTCGACAAACAACGAAAAGAAGATAGAGAAAAAATCCAAACAACAACAGATAAAGTAAAGCAAGACAAGAATGAAAGGCGAGTATCCAATTACTCGGCAAATCAATACTACTTCTAATAATAAAGTGTTCAAAGATACAAGATGCTCGCCAGGAGCTACAAACTACAAAGAAAAAGAAAAAATGAAGAAGGGTCAGCAGCTAGGGTTGTGCTTGGATGTTCGCCTGGGTATCCTGGGGCTGAGGATGTCGCCCGACCCAGCCCATGCTGCGAGCACGCTTGAAATGCTCGGAGGCCACGGACATTGCGTCCTCGCCTTGTCGCAGCTGGTCCTCGATCCTCGCCAGCCTCCCCACCGAGCCCATGCTCGCGCGCATCCCGACCAGCTCGTCATGATGCAGCTGCTGCCGGTGCTCGATCCGTGCCACCCTGCGCTCCAAGTCGCTGATAGACTGGAGGCGAGCTTCATTACCCGACAGGCGAGTATCAAACTCCTCCAGCCGGGATACTCGCGCCTCCAAATCAGTCAGGCGACGATGAGGATCACTGGCCGCTAGGCGCTCAACCCGCGACTCCATCTCAGTCAAGCGACGATGAGGCTCGCAGATCGATAGTCGCTCTATCCTGGACTCCAAATCCAAGATAGCGCGAGTAGCCTTCTCCTGGTACTCGCGAGGGGGAAGCCCGACGACGTCAATCAATGCTCCCACGGGAGTATGAGCGCGACCTGCAGAAGAGCGTCTGAAGAGTCAGAACTCCCGCAGAAATCAAAAGAGCGGTGACAATTATCCAAAGGCAGCGACCAAAGTACCTGGCCGAGGACTGCGGGAACGTCGGCGACCAGGGCTGCGAGATCGCCAACGAGGAGAGACCCTTCCTCGGTGCGGGGAGGGAGAGCGATGGACGCCATCTCGGCGAGTAGAGTGGCCGCCAGGATGATCCCGGTTGAAAGGCATGTTCCCCCGGCCGCGACCATCTCCTACGCGCCCTCCACCCTTGGGAGCGAAGAAGGCCGAAGACCCTCCAGTCCCGCCTCTGCGCGAGGACTCCCCCTGGTGGGTAGAGGGAGCAGTTGAAGTAGAAGGGCGCTGATCGCCCGGAGGAGCCACTGAGGGCGGAAGTCCAGGAGGAGGAGGCGGCAGCACGACCCCAGGCAGATGCGAGCTGCTCACCAGCTCTGGTCGCGAGTCAGGTGGTGGCGGAGGAGGATTGATGCTCGACAGAGGAGCCCCATGCTCGCTCATCGGCCTCTTCTCCACGGATGAACTGTGGAGGATCCTCACCGCGCGACCACCCCGAGATCCACCCTCAGGCAAAATCAGCGAGGATGATCGCAGTGGCAGAGCATCCGAAGGCTCCTCCTGAATCTCGGTATTCGGCGGATCTGAAAACAGAAGCAAAAAGCGTCAGAAATCCCGCCAGGAGTGGTTCTTGTAGCGGCATAGTCCTCAGAACAGCGACTAAAGAGCTCACCTCGCGCGGGAGGGAGGTCCGGTTGGGTTTGAGTTTGGGCCCCAGCCCTACTCGCCTCCGGGGCGACCTTTGCCGAAGGAGAATGATGAGCAGGAGCGGGCGAGAGCCCCTCGTGGGAAAGGCCCAAATCTTCCAGCAGCTGCTGACGCTGCCCACTCAGAGGATCGACGACGTTCTCCACAGTCGCCTCCTTCTTTTTCTCTTTCTTCTTCTTCTTAGCCGCCCTCTTCCTCTTCTTATTAGCGAGGAAGGCGTCTACCTCGGCGTCCATACGAGGAGGAGGCATGGGAACGCCGATCAAATTCGCGAGATCAGCCTTGGCCTTTTTGGCAGCCACGGCAAAAGCTAGCGACATTATGTGCGAGTGCAGAAGGACGGATTCGTTGGAGACCCCCCTATATATAGATCCCAGACATCGGCCGGCAAGATTCCGAGTATCTCCCAATACTCGCCCAGACAGAAGCTCGTCGAATAAAGGTTGGATGTTTCTTTCCGAGCAACTATGTTACTCGCAAAGAGCGGGGATTGTGTACAACCCTTATTCTCCGAGGATGGGACCCACTCAAGGCCACGTAGGTGGCAGTCAAGGTCAAAGGGTCAACACAAAGACCAACAGTCCAAGGCAGGAACAGGAAGCAGCAGAAGCCCTGTGCGAGTATTGGCCCGGCGTGTGCGAGCAACACCCAATACTCGCCAGATGGGCGACTATGGCATGGTACTCGCCGAGTAACCCATAGTCGCCAGGTTAGGGCTGGGCTATAAAACCCCCTACCCCTTGGTTGCCTATAAATAGGACCCCAGGGGTACTTGGATTGGCACCTGTGCTTGAGCTTCTGGATCCCGATTTCCGAATTCTCGAGCCCGTCACCCCTGCTTGTTAGCCAAGTCGGTGCCTTCCTCGTATCCTGCTCGGCCATTCTTGGTTGTGGAGGGGAAGACTCCTTCGAGCTTCCGGGTACGTGGTGGGACCTCCCTGCCGCAGCATCTGGGGTCCTGTTGTTGCTCTCCTAGCTTCCTCATAGTCGCCAGCTTGATCTTCTCGTCGGACAGCTGGGCAAGTAGCCTCCGGCTGCAAAGGTCCGAATCTTGAGGTCAGGATTTTCCTGGCGTCAACAGTAACCTCGCATGAATGATATTTTACTTACTTATTTTATGAATGCTATTTTGTTTGGTGATTTATTTAGGAAAATATTAATTTGATTTTTGAATATGGTATGTAAATATGAAATTTGGCCTGCATGAATAATTTTTTGGCCTGCATATATCTGCGGCCTGCATATAGCCAAAACCGACATGCATAAAACATATCATTAAAATTTCTGCTAGTTATCAAAACAAAACATCATAAAAAAATTACATATTAACATAATACTTTGCGTTTACACATGCTTTGAAAACGTGAAAGAATTGATTCATTTGTAATAGTATCTGCAACATCTTTTTCAATGGAAGCAATCAAACAATCATTCATCCATTCGTCCCCCATTCTGTTTCGCAACCGATTTTTAATTATTTTCATTGCAGAAAATGTTCTTTCGACAGTAGCTGTTGCAACTGGTAATAAGCAAGCCAACTTCAACAATATAAAAACTAACTGATAATGATCTTATTTTTTTGACTCCACTATCTTTCCAATATCTAAATCATCTACTGACAAAAGTAGACTCACAACTTCTTTTGGGAAAAATTTAACAATAAAGACAAAAGACTGCATCTTTTTCTTTAATGTACTCTAACCAACCTTTAAATTCGTTATACCAATTCTTATTGAAACGACAAGTTTTGTGTCCGATTTCTGTTTGAGGGAAATTTTCTAAATGAGGTTGGCAAGGACCCATTTGCAAATAATATCTTCTTATGGAGTCTTGAAGATTCACATCATAAGAGTTTATAGGGTGTCACAAACCAGGATCTGAATGTAAAACTTCTAGTTTAAACTGTTCTACTCGATGTCTTTTACCCACTGAAACTAACTCTTGCAAATTGACAGCACTTTGACTTGATCCTAATTTTGAAAAAAATTTATCCATTGGACAAAAATAATTACCCTTCAAGCAAGTTAACCAATGTTTGTTAACAGTATATAAGAAAAAAACCAATAATGTTGATGCTTTCAACTCTCATTTACTATTGGAGAAACTCTGTGGTAGAATTAACACATCTAATTAAGATTTAACACAGTGCTGAAGATTTAACGCATCTAATTAAGCTTAAGATGTAGAATTAACACATAAAATTCTTGATATGCAAATCAATTAATGAACAGAATATCAAAACATACATAGTTATTAGTAAGATTTAAGGCAAAACCAGTGTTTGAAGGAAAATTCTGATTATAATTTTGAACAATGAAAAAAACCAAATTATGAAAAGAAATTGACCTGAATCTCTGATTCTCTGAAGGGAATGCAACAACAAGGTTGCAAATAATGTTGATTCTCACTGTCAGATCAACTTGAAACTTATCAACCAATGACCTATTTGTAGCATTCAATTGGTCTTCCCTAGCTGTAGCATTCTCTGCAGTAAGTAACTATGCATTAAAAAAATGAAGGTTCTCTAATTAGGAAGGAGGAGGACTGGAGGAGGGGGAAAACAGGAAGAAGGAGGAGGAGGAGGAAAACAGGGGGGTTTTCTAGGAAGGAGGACTGGAGGAGGGGGAAAACAGGGGGGGGGGGGTTCCTAGATGCACGGGATTTTCCTAGCTGCAGCATTAGGAGGAGGAGGAGGAGGAAAACATGGGTGGTTTTCCTAGCTGCACAGGGGGGGGGGGGGGGGGGGTCCTATTCAGCTAGGAAAAGAAGAAGAAGAAGCTACCCCAAAGCACCGTTGAGCCCAAATCGCGAATCGCCTGAGGCGAGCACCGTCCCGTCGACCCCAAATCGCGTAGGATCCAGGCGTGAGACGAGCACCGTCCCGTCGAAATCGCGAATCGCCTTCTGCCCGCTCTTGCCCTAGCATGAATTCGCAAAAACACGGTCGGGCACTTGCCCGACCGTGCCTTAACATGGGTCCGCCCGTGCATACACCTAAACATAACGAAAACTTTTAATTAACATGAAAACCATAATATAATTATTATAATTCGTGCTATAAATAATGAATATTTTTTTTTGAAATAGTTAAAACTAGGCCTGAAACTGGTGCGGTTTGGTGCGGTTTGAGCCCAAACCGCAACCGCACCGAAGAGGGTCGGTTTTGGACTGTACAAAACCGCACCGCATCCAAACTGTGCGGTGCCGTTTGACATTTATGCGGTTTGAAGTCGATTTTTATAGTGTGATTTCATTTTTTGCACATTTACCAAAACTTATCAAATAGTACATGGAAATGCTAATAATAAAGAGAATTATTCCCTCCAAATTTCTAACACACGGTTTCACAGATAACCAATTAATCATATATTCCAAATCCTGAAGCAAGGCAGAATATAAGGTAAATAACTCAAAACCAAAAATGCTAATAATAAAATTTCAATGCATTCAATAAAGACAGTGTAAGGAACAAAAATTATAAGATAAACAACTCGCAAAATCATCTACCTCATGTTAAATAGTCAACTACAACTCTGCATCTACCTCTTCAAGATGATCTGGAGTCTCCAGTATTTTTTTCAACTCTAAAATAAATAAAAAATGCATTATCAAGTAAATTAATAAAGAGAATTAGAAAAATGTTTACCTTTGTCAAGTTCTTCGTATTTCACAGTATTGATCATCATTTCTTCTATCTCATTGAGGCTTATCTCACAACACAACCAATCACGACAACATATAAGAGCTTCAACTGTTTTTGGTGCTAGTGAGCTTCTAAATGGATCTAATATTCTGCCAACGGTACTAAATGTTGATTCAGAGGCCACAGTTGAAATTGGTAGCGCCAAGACATCTCTCGCAATTTTAGATAGTATTGGAAACCTAGATGAGTTCACTTTCCACAAATTCAATGTCAAAGTTGAGTTGCATTTTTAGTGCATCTTCCTTTAAATATAATGCCAACTCAGATGTATAAATTTTAGGTTCTTCTTCATCAGAATCATCCAACCACATTTTCTTTTTGTACTCCAAATAGTTAAATTCATGCAACATCTACATCTATGCACTGTGCAGAGCTTGATGATTGGCCAACATAAGTTTGACTAATATTTTGGTTGGAATTTGCATTATAATGATCATATAATCGAGTGAGTGTGCTTTCAGTCAACTGAACAATAGTCATTGTTTTTATAGCATCATATACTGCATTCAAATACTTGGTCAAACGTTTAATCTTACATTGAGGATCCAACACAAAAGCAACATATAACAATACATTACTTTTTTCTGAACTGCCCCAATACTTATCTAATTTAATCTTCATACGGTTAGCAACACTACTCATTGCCGAATCAGTGCTATGACGCATTGAATTAATAACATGCTCCATCATTGAAATATTTTGAAAGAATAGACGTAAAGTCGGATATTTAGAATCAGATACCTCCAAAGTAATATTGTAAAATAATTTAAGAAGCTTTATAAATAGACTAGCATTCTTCCAATCTAGTGGAGTAGGAGTTCCATTAGGGAAGTAACTAGTATATGAAGTTGCATCCTCTAATCCTTTGAAAGCCCTCTCAAATTTTACTGTCGCTCCTAACATCAAATAGGTAGAAATAATCCACCTAGTTTCAACATCAAGGCATAATAATATTTTACACTCTATCTCTGCATTTGCAACACACCTTTTAAAGCGCTGATCAAGTCGTTGAGAAGATCCCATCACATATTTAAGTGTCAACCGAATCTTTTTCAATTGAATCATTATATTCAGACAACCTCTCTTTCACAATTAAATTTAAAATATGTGCAGAACATCTAACATGCAAAAACTCATGTCCCGGTACGGTACTTCTCCATCCAATGCTTCTTTTGGTTATATGCTTGCCACCGCATCCTTAGCAGATGTATTGTCCATGGTAATTGTGAAGATTTTTTTATCTCCCATGAAGACAAACAATTCATAACTTCATTTCCTAGTCACTCTCTTGTGTGTTGTGATCAATGATGTTAACAAAATTAAGAATTCATTTTTGTAACCTCCATTCTTTGTCTATCCAATGTCCGGTGAGACACATATAACCATTTCTTTGAGTAGATGTTCATGTATCGGTTGTTAGACAAATCCTCTCTAACTTTAAATTTTTTTTTCTCGGTATAAATATTTGTGCAATATTTAGCAATTGTGATTCGAGAAGGAACATTGAATCTTGTTTCTAGTTGTTTAGAAGAGTTTCTAAATCGTTCACTTTCAACAATTCTAAACGGCAATTCGTCAACAACAAATATTTTTGCCAAGCTTTTCGACACAGCTCCTCGTCAAACTTAATGGATTTTAAGGACCCAACAACAATACCATCTTTTTTCTTCTCCGTAAAAGATAACATTTTCTGATTGTTATCTACCTTTTGGAAACGACATAACATTAATATATCTGCTCTCAAAGCACTAGTACCATTTTCCCTAGAATCAGATGCATATACTTTCGAACAATGTTTACATTTAGCTTTCTCTCTTCAAAATTTTTAATTTCATCGAACCATTTCCACACTGCAGATTTAACTTTACCACCTTCACGCTCTTCTACTTTTGGTTTTTTTGAAGAACCACAAAGATCCTCCTTTTTCTCTCTCGCATCAACATTTTTTTGCGTCAATTTTCTCTATCGCTTTGACAACAACACATTCTTTCCCTTTGGACCATTTCCCTTTTGTCACTCTTTGAAGTAAACATCTTATTACATTGGAAAAATATTTATACAATTTGATCCTAAAATTGATGCATCATGCTTATATGAAAATAAATATATAATACCTGCAAGACTCGATCAAAAAGTAGAGAAGGGAGCCACAATACTCTATCAAGAAGCGAAGAAGGGAGCCGCAATACTCAATCAAGAACCCTAAACAATGGGAGGTAGGCCACAGGAAAAATGAGAAGGGAGACACAATACTCGATCAAGAACCCTAAACGGATGTAGGCCGTAGAAAGAATGAGGAGCATAGAAAAAAATAACGGCGATAACAGCTGCTCGATCAAGAACCCGTGAACCCTAAACGAGAGGTAGGTCGTAGGAGCTAGCTGCTCGCCGGCGTCGCCGCTTGGGAAGTGAAGACCGGAGACTGAAGAGGCACTCCACCTCCGCGCTCGCTCGCGTCGCTGTTGCCCATCGACCGTCGGACTAGGGCAGAAAGGCTCACGTTCGTGATTCGTGAAGCCGGAAAGGAAGTCGAAATGGAATAACTCAAATAAGGAATGAAAAAATAATGAAGCGAATCAGCGGTTCCGGTTCAGCCCACGGGTTGTCTGGTTCACTTCAGAGTTCAGGCAGAGGCGGTAGAGTGTAGACTCATTTTATCATTTAGATACTTAGATTAAGATATATTAATATATTATATTACATCATTATAAGATAAAATATAATATATATTATAATATATAAAAATAAAAATAAAAAAATATTATAATCATTGCGGTGCAGTGCAGTTTATTCGGTTTTGTCAAGGTAAAAATCGAACCGCACCTCAAACCATGCAGTTTTCCAATAACCAAAGTCGCACCACTACCAAACCATTCGGTGTGGTTCGAAAACGGTGGGATGCAGTGCGGTGTTGCGGTTTTTTGTGGTTTCGGTTTTTAAATTTCAGAGCTAGTTAAAACACGAAAGAATACTATATAAATATTTTTTGAAATAATAAATATTTCTTTGAAAGAATACCATATAATTAGTGCTCATAAGATTGCTCTAAATAGTAATTGTTTATTTGAAATAGTTAAAACGCGAAAGATTAATGAAATATAATTGTACAACCCATATTCTTTGAGAGTAGGGCAAATTCAGGCCACGTAAGTAGAAGTCAAAGTGAAGGGTCAAATCGAAGACTTCAAGCAACTCATCAGAGGTATGAATTGCCAGGTGCGAGTATTAGGGTTATTCGCCCCAAAGTAGCCACTAGAAGCAGACCTCGAAGTTACTCGCACAAGCCGATGACTATCAGTCAGCCTTCAGGCATACTCGCATATTGACGACTATCATCTACAACTCGCCAGGCATTGACGATGTCCTTGTCTACTCGCCCATTTATCAGGTTCAACAATCTTATCTCCCAGAGGGCCAGGTATAGTCACATGCACTCCCTCCCTCGAGATTAATTTGTCTATAAATAAACTCACAGAGGTACCAGGAATGGGACTTGAAACATCAGAGTTCACCCCCCCCCCCCCTCCACCCCCCCACACACATATGCGAGATCCTTACCAAGTCAGTGTCTTCCTAGTACCAAGCTCGGCCATCCTTTGATTTTGGAGGGGAAGTCTCTCATGTTATTCGTGTTGCTAACTTGATACCCTGAAATGTAATACCACGATTATAAGATGTATATACATATGACGTTTCGGCATCACAGAGCCACTAAGGGCCCGTTCGGTTCAGCTTATAAGCTCCGATGCGGCAGGAACGGAACAAAGTTATTAGAAAAAACATTGTTTGGCGCTGCTAATGGACCGAAACGGAGGTTATTAATAACCTTCGTTTCTTTGTATAGGTTAGACGCGAATCTTCTCCCCAGTCCAGCCGCGCGATCCCGCGTCTAGGGTTTCCTCTCCCCCGCATCGCCCTCTCGCGCGTACATCAACTACGATCTCGCACGTATTTCTCGTCGCCGGTGTCACGTCGCCTCTCGTCGTCAACATAGGCTAGTCACGCCGCCCCTTGTCATTAATAGGAGCTACTCACGCCGCCGGATTGCACGCCTCTCGTCTCCTCCAGTTCTCCTCGCCGGTATTTCTCGACGCCGCCAGAATCACGCCGCCTCTCCAGTTCCAGTCGATGGGATCGCCGGCTAGTTCATTCCCTTCTCCTAATTTTAGGTAAAAAATTCTCCCTTTTTCAATTTTGGTGGATCTTGATTTTTTTGTTCTTGGGATTGTTTTGATGAATGTTAGGTTTTTTTAGATTTTTTAGGGCTTTTTTTGTCGATCTTTTTTGGGATGAATGTGTGTGTGTGTGGTGTGATGATGGTGGTGAATGTGTGTGTGTGTGTATGTTATATGTATGTGTGTGTATGTTATATGTATGTGTGTGTATGTTATATATATGTGTGTGTATGTTATGTGTGTGTATTTGTGTGTGTGTGTATGTTACATGTGCGTGTATGTTATATGTATGTGTGTGTGTGTATGTTATATGTGTGTGTTATGTGTGTGTATATTATATGTGTGTGTATGTTATATGTATGTGTGTGTATGTTGTGTGTGTGTGTGTGTTATGTGTGTGTGTGTACGTTATATGTGTGTGTGTGTGTATGTTAAATGTGTGTGTATGTTATATGTATGTGTGTGTATGTGTATGTTATATATATATATATATGTGTGTGTGTGTGTGTGTGTGTGTTATATGTGTGTGTGTATGTTATATGGTGTGTGTATCTTATATGTTTGAGTTATATGTGTGTATGTGTGTGTGTGTGTGCTTGTGTTATATGTGTGTGCATGTATGTGTGTGTGTGTGCTTGTGTTATATGTGTGTGCGTATGTGTTTGTTATATGTGTGTTATATGTTATATCTGTATGTGTGTGTGTGTGTATGTGTGTGTTTGTGTTATATATGTGTGTGTGTGTTATATGTGTTATATGTTGTATGTGTATGTGTGTGTGTATATGTGTGTGTGTATGTGTGTTTGTGCTATATGTGTGTGTGTATATGTGTGTGTGTGTTATATGTGTGTTATATGTTGTATGTGCATGTGTATTTGTATGTGTATTTGTATGTGTGTGTGTGTATGTTTGTATGTGTTTTGAATTTAATATTTTGTGTGTTTAGTTAAGAATTGATTTTTTTTTAAAGATGGGTAAGCCGAATGACGGTGGTGTCTCTGCTATATGGGATGCAAATGATGTCCTGACTTTTTGTGACATATGCATTCAAGAAATAAAGGTTGGAATCCGACCGACAACCCATTTTAGCAAAGAGGGCTGGGTAAATGTGACTAAATTCCACCTACAAACTGAAAAACAGTACGACAAGGTTCAAATGAAGAACAAATGAGATCATTTGAAGAAGGAGTGAAAAATTTGGAGTGAGCTGAAACGTGATAAGACTGGTTTGGGTTGGAATCCTACTACAAAGACTATAGATGCTTCGGACGAGTGATGGACCGAGAGATTGAAAGTATTCATTTTTTTAATAATGATGATTCACTTTATGTTCCACTTTTTGCCCTTCCTAATTTTTGTTATAATATTGTAGGTTGTCCTAGCGGCCAGAAAGTTCAGATATGTTGGTATCCCCCCCCCCCCCCCCCCCGAGTTAGAGGAACGATTAAGGACGATGTTCGATTCATAGTTGTTGGAGGACGTCATGCTACCATTCCTAGCATAAGGAATAATCCACGCGAGTCCACCGACGAGAGAGAGAGAGAGAGAGTTGTCCGTTGAGGAGCATGACATCCAGGAGGATAATGTTGCACCACCTCCACCCGAGGTCACCTCGGCGAGGAAGAGGAAGAAAGGAAAGAAAAGTGCCAACAGCTCCGTCTTAGAAGATTTGGCAGAATCTTCAAGGACCATCAGTCGATGCATTCAGGGACATCCGAAGAGCAATCCTTATACTATTACTCAGGCATTAGAGCGGTTAAGTGGATACCCCGACGTTGTAGCAGACGAGAAATTCTATGACTTTGTCATCACTTTTTTGTTGGACAAAGGTCATAAAGAGACATTTATGTTCCTACCCGAGGGTACGAACATAAAATGGCTTCATAATCGCTACAATGGTGGGGAGTAGGCTTATCATATTTATGTTCTTGTACTGCTACACTGTTATTGTTATTTCTGTTGTTGTGGTTGGATATCTATTAGTATTTCTGTTAGAAAGTATTGTTTTCGTTGGACTGTTACTATTATTATTATTGTTGTGGTTAGACACTATTCTTATTTATGTCACGTCTTTTGTTTATCAGAAAATGTCTACTACTGACTCTAATGATTCAGAAGTTAGCTTTGACGCTATTAAAGTTAGGTGATCGCACATCATCAAAATATTGTATCTGTATAACCCGTAATTCGTCGATATCAGAAATGCATGAGGACAACACAGAAGAACTCCCCCACCTGAGCGAGTTCAGAAGACCTCCCCCACCTGGGCGAGTATAGAAGACCTCCCCCACCTGGGCGAGTACAGAAGACCTCCCCACCTGGGCGAGTACCGAAGACCTCCCCCATCTGGGCGAGTACAGAAGACCTCTCCCACCTGGGCGAGTACAGAAGACCTCCCACACCTGGGCGAGTACAGAAGACCTCCACCACCTGGGCGAGTACAGAAGACCTCTCCCACCTGGGCGAGTACAGAAGACCTCCCCCACCTAGGCGAGTACAAAAGACCTCCCCCACCTGGGCGAGTACAGAAGACCTCCCCCACCTGGGCGAGTACAGAATACCTCCCCCACTTGGGCGAGTACAGAAGACCTCCCCCACCTGGGCGAGTACAGAAGACCTCTCCCACCTGGGCGAGTACAGAAGACCTCCCCCACCTGGGCGAGTACAGAAGACCTCCCCCACCTGGGCGAGTACAGAAGACCTCCCCCACCAGGGAGAGTACAGAAGACCTCCCAACCTGGGCGAGTACAGAAGACCTCCCCCACCTGGGCGAGTACAGAAGACCTCCCCCACCTGGGCGAGTACAGAAGACCTCCCAACCTGGGCGAGTACAGAAGACCTCTCTCACCTTGGCTAGTACAAAAGACCTCCCCCACCTGGGCGAGTACAGAAGACCTCCCCCACCTGAGTGAGTAGAGAAGAGCTCCCCCACCTGGGGAGAGTACAAATTTTCACCCCGTCAAAAGGCGGGAGCCGCTATCCACAGCCCATTTCAGAAGGCGGTAGCAGCTATTCTCAGTCCATCTGGATTTGCCTATAAATAGGACCCTAAGGCACAAGTAGAAGACACCTTCACCCCCCTATGGTGGGCGAGTACCTTGTCTGCCTCTCTTGTGACAAGCTCAACATTGGCTTTAGGAGGGGAAGTTCCTATAGACTTCCAGGTATGTGGCGGGACCTCCTCGCTGCAGCACGCGAGTCTTGTTTATAGGCAGGTTGGAGTGGTTTTGTATGCTCCCTAACTTCTTATCACCTTGTCTCACGTGAGTCGACCGCTAAACAAGTAGCTTCTGGTCACCCCCAAGTCTCGAACATAGTTGGACCGGTATCCGGGTTCCAACAGTATCAGCAGTTATTTTTATCTATTGTAGTAAATATTATCAAGGTTATGTATTTTATGTGTGTTAAGTATCATATTAAGAAAAAAATTCATCAAAAACTCTGTTTTGTTACCAAACAAAATTTTCAAAACTCCATTTCAATAGGCACTGAAAACTCCATTTGACTCAAAACAGTTTTTTCGGCAAAACTGCATTTCTCAGGAACATCACTTTTTCAGAACTCCATTTCTGATCAGCAGTTTTTCATCAGCAACAACCCCACCAAACGCACCCTAAGTTTACTTCTGTTTCCACTTTTTATTAAATTTTCCCTTTTTTTCTTGATTAAACTCTAGATAGACATGCTCCAAATAACTACCTATTTTCTTGATTGATATTAAGAGATAAATATGAAATTTGTATTCCTATTACAAAGCCATACATTTCTATTATCCGATCATGCAACAAATCTTTAACTTACATTTCTAATTAGTCTTACAGTTATGTTTTATAATCTTATATAGTTATATATTATAATCTTATATAGTCATTGATAGGGGCTCATGACAGAGGCTTGTATTTATAAGATAACTTGGCAGAAATTATTTCCAAAGACAACAAATATTTCCAAAGGCGTAGTTTATTTCCAAAATCACTCCCCCACCGATTCGGCGGGAAAAATAGACGCACGAAACTGCGACAAGCGCAAAGGCGGCACCACCTCCCCTCGCGGGAGCGATCCCCGCAATCGCGCCCCGCAAGGGGCGCAACCGAGCCGCGCACCCCGAAGCACGGCCAGGCCGCGCCCCTTTGGGGTGCGGCGAAGCCGCTCCCCAAGCGGGGTGTGGCCGGGCCGCACCACCGAGGGGTGCGGCCAAGCCACACCCTGCGTGGGGTGCAGTCGGGCCGCACCCCCTCGGGGTACGGCCGTGCCACACCCCGCACAGGGTCCGGTCGCGCCGCACCCCCTCGGGATACGGCTGCGTCGCCCTTCCCACCCCGTGTGGGGTGTGGCCGCCTCCCCCTCTTTCTTTCTCGGCAGGGGGGCTTGCGAGGAGCCCTTCTAGGCGTACTCTTCGTGTGGAGCGTCGGGTCCTGTTTTCTCCTTAAGGCACAGCTTCCTGCTCCGCCATTCACCCGGAGCGCTTCACAACACGACCGGGACGCCTCCGCGATTCGTTGCACGCTCAGAACCCTTTAGCGCTCGCGCGCGCTCAGAACGCTTCCGAACACATTCGGAAGCGTTCTCACTTTTCCGATTCGACTTTCTCACTTTTTGTCTTTCCAGCATTCTCACTTTTTGTCTTTCTGACTTTCTCACTTTTTGTCTTTTCAGCGTGCTCACTTTTTGTCTTTACAGTTTCTCAGATTTCAGGAACAACCTGTCGCCTTTTTCGCCTCCAACAGAACTGCCCGAACTACCCGAACTGCCCGAAGGGTAAGGTGGTTATTTACGAAAAATGGCGATTCGTGTGCCCCGAACCAGAAAATATGATTCGTCCGCCGAGCATTTATGGAAACTGCAAACGGCGAAATTACCGGACTGCCCTCGGCCAAAGCTATAAAAGGAGCCCCGAGGCTTCATTTGAGGGGACCTTGACTTCAGAACCCGGGGAAGCTCCTTGCAGACTTTTGCGGAATTCTCCTTCAGCGCTGGAAGATCTCCTTCGGGGACTTGAAGATTTTCTTCATCCGGAAAGGCGACACGCCTTCTCACTTTTGTTCCCCTGAGGCTTCTCACTTTTGTTCTCCGGGCCTTCTCACTTTTGTTCCCCAGAATTCCCAGAAGGAAAAAGACTTAGTTTTTCCGAGAGGTGGCCTGTCACCCCCGGAGCTCTTTCTCCCTCTCTATTATTGTAACGAGCAGCGGCCTGTCGCGCTCAAGTTCTAACTACCAAATTGTAACCCCCAGAAGATAGTGAAGTTTGGTCAGCACAGCTCCGGCCGCGTGGTTTTTTACCCTTTCCGGGTTTTCCACGTTAAAAAGTCTCGGTGTACTCAGCGAATCTCGAATTGACTGTTTGCGCGCTTAGTTCGCTCACGAGCTAAGGTGGTTCAATTGGACCGGTCTACCAAGAGCCCTAAGCGTTCATCAACAGTTTGGCGCCATCTGTGGGAATGGATTCCCAACTACCGAATAAAGGATTTCCGAACGCAATGCCCGCTTCGCCTGAGTTCACGGAACCAGCAAAGATGGACACCTCTCCCGAATTATCCGACGCATGCAGTTCCTCAATCCCTGAAGGCCCGACGAAAAGAGCGCTCATCGCTGCACCAACCCAGCCCCAGTGGGATGGACCGACTAGCAAGCCGGGCCCTCTCACAGCAGGGCAGGATTCGAACGATATCGCGCATCAGCAAAGGCGATCACCCCTATCAGAGTAAATTCTGGCATACCCAGTCCCGTCATGGCTAAAGCTCCCGCACATCAAAGAGTTCCACGGAGCAGAAGACTCGTACGTGCACGTTAATCACTTTTTCATGACGGTACGGACGTTCAGACTTCCCGACCAAGTCAGCTACAAAATCTTCGCCAAGACACTGCGCGGGAACGCCCTCCGCTGGTATCAATCCCTGCCAGACGGAGCGATTCACAACTTCACCGAGTTATCCCAGCTGTTCGTTGAATGGCACAAAATGCGCACACCGAGGATCCAAGAAGAGCAAGAGAAGCCCGGGACTGGCGAACCGCCTCGCCTAAGGGAGGCGGAGTGGAGCACGCAACAACAGAAGATCTGCACAAATTTTCACCAAGAGCGTCCCTGCGCATGGATGGACTTCGCCTTAGACGCGAGCATCGACAGTCCACCCTGTGAGCTAAGGAGGGCGTCGGTAACTCACAACATATTATTCAACATCCTATTCCTGGCTGCCGTAGCACGACTCAAACTCTTAAGCGGGAACCTTAAGCTCAGGGCCAGCGACGAGGAGCTCCCAGACGGAACTACGGTACCCATCGTAGGAGTCATCACCCTCCCTGTCCAAGTAGGGATGCACGCAGAACCAGTCCAGTACGACGTTCAGTTCGTCGTCGCCGAGGCAGACTCCCCCTACGACGCAATATTTGGGAGTCTCTTACTGGACGCCCTGGACCACGACGTTTCCATGTCCGGGCGCATGGCCAACAAAGGGAATATCCTCAGGAACGCGATTCACGGTTTCGACACACCCGCCTCCAAGCTCCCTTGGATCAACAACGACCTGTCGCCAAAACCAAACTCGGAGAAGCAAAGCGTGCGAGAGTGTCACGCAACTCCCGCATTGGTAGAAAGAGATAATCTTCCGGCACCGGCAAACCCAATGCAACTTGGGGATACGTGTCGCAAGAGAAAGGGACATCAACAGCAGTTCGAGAAGGCTGAACCGCCCATACAGAACCGAGCAGACCACTCCCGAGGGCTAGCAAATCAAAGCTCCCGGATCTACACCCCGTTAAATGCCCCCCACGGGCATATACTGTCTATAATCTACAACAGAAAAATCATCAACTGGACCAGAGCACTCTCCCAGCGTAGCGGAGATCAATCTCAGTTTTGCAATTTCCACAAAGGCCGAGGGCACCGAACGGAGCACTGTGCAAGACTGAAAGAAGAAATCGGACGCCTCGTCCAGTTAGGGCACCTGGAGGCTTTCCGTGAAGAGGCACAGAAGGATGCCACCAAAGATCAGTCACCGGGCCACCACCGCCCACCAAGCTGAACGACCGAAAAGGCTCGAGCAAGCATAGCGCAAAGGGATCTCGAAGATTATCTTCTCTATAGACAAAACTTGTATCAGAAACTTACCGACTCGGGAATCGCAAGATTGCACTTGCGCATGTATCAGTATTCATTTTCTAATTGAATTCTACATGTTCTAAGCTGTTCTACTGCAGGAACCGCTTCGGGGCCCTGCCCCGGGGACTTTGCACCGCCGTCGATTAAAGGTTCGCCCTTCTCCTCCGCCGTCGAGTCCCGGTATCGTGGGGGCCTGCCCCCCCTACGATCACCCCCGGTTTGAATACACCCGCTATTCACCGGCCAAGCCGCGAGCACAGACTCGTGCACCAAAGCCGCGAGCACAGACTCGTGCACCAAAGCCACGAGCACAGACTCATGCACCAAAGCCACGAGCACAGACTCGTGCACTAAATCCGCGAGCGCAGACTCGTGCAAAAAAGCCGCAAGCACAGACTTGCGCAAGCTAATTTTTTATATAATTTGAAAGCCGCGGGCTCAGTCCCGCGCAAAACTCATCTTGAAAACAATCAAACCATGCAGGTGCTAACAACCAGATTAACAGGATCGCACAAAGAAGTAAATACGATAAACACAATAAGAGAGTACAACCACATCAGCTCAACGCTGCACACAAGTCAAATGATAATACGAAAAGCAGAAAGACAGAATACAATCAAACCAGCTCAGTGCGACGCCCAAGCAAACAATAGTACGGAAAGCGGGAAAACGAAAGATAGTCAACATCAGTCTTCGGCCACGTCCGAGCATTCATCCTCTGAAAGATCCCCGGCTCCGAGACCAGCGGTGTCACATCCAAACTTCTTCCCCATCATGCGAAGAGTCTTCTGAATACCACGCTGGAAGGAAACTTCGCGCTCATCCTCTATCAGAGGCTCAACCTCCTTCGTCATGATCTCGGCACGAATCTCCTCCGCCATCTGAAACCGCTCCTCAACGAAGGCAAGAGAGTCTTTGTACTCGGTCACTCCTTCCGCCTTGGCCTCCTCGAGATTGCGCTCTACCGATGACAACCGGTCTACCTCGCTCCTCAGAAAGCCCAGCTCCCCCTCCATGCGGAACATCTCCCCCTGAGCCTCCGACAGCTGACGAAGCGCATCCTGAGCAAGCGCTTTGTCTCCACCGTACTCCTCCCGCAGCTTCTCAACCTCAGACCGGGAAGAAGAAATGTCGGCCTCCAGCTGCTTGATGCGGGATAAATCCCGATCCCTCTTCCTCTGCAAAACAGACATATCGCTCCTCGCCACGCACAGCTCCTCCTGAAGAGAGAAATAGTTGTCTTTGAGGCCCACGTAGTAATCGTTCCACGTAAGAGCGACATTAGTCAGAACGTTCGCCTGCAAACACAAAGGGAACAGACGAGAGGCATAAGCATTGATAGCAAAGACAAACCAACACCCAGAGAGAAAAACTTCACTTACCGCAGAGGTCATCGCCTGAAGAGAAGAAGAAACTCGCCTCGGCGGCGGGAAGGGGGGAGGCGGCGGGAAGGGGGGAGGCGGCGGCAAGTCTCCCTGTGTAACCCGATCGGCAAGGGGTGATGCCAGAATCTCGACCTCCGGATCGGACGAAATTGGCTCCCCCCGACGGCGGCTCGGTCCGGCCTCATGATCGTGGCTCCTAGGCCCTGGTGGAGCAGAACCCGAGCCAGAATCCCCGTTCTTAAAAACAACCTTCCTCTTTTTCCCGCGCTCTAAGGGAACGACGGCCTCTCGCTCGGCATCCCAAGAAAGCCCCACCGAGAGCAGACGACTCTCCTCCACGCAGTTGTGAACGCTGAACAAAGCCTTCGACAGCCCTTCCCGGCCAGGAAAACCAGGGAGCTCATCTTCCCGTCCGGTCAGCCGGCGACAACGTTCAGGGAGCGTTCTCCAAAGCTCCGGTAGCTCCCAACGATTCCGAACGTACCCATAGAGGGTGTTCCCATGGCGATAATCCGTTTTCTCGCCAAAGTAAAACCAGCTCTTGTTGCTCTGAATCTCAATCCGACCGCCCGAGTCAGTGGTGACCTCGCACCAGTCCTTGAAGAGCTCGAGTGAGAAGCGCGCACTGTGCTCCCGAAAGAACACCACCAGCCCCATAATGTTCGACATCCCGGCAGGCGTGAACTGGGTAATTGGGACGCCGTAGAACCAAAATATTTCAATAGCCTCCTCAGATGGGGGAATGCGAAACCCAGACTTCAGGCAACTCTCAGAAAGCATCATGAAACCCGTGGGCGGATTCTGAACGCGCTCCTCCACCCCCGGGATTTTCACCTCGACATTCAGAGGCAATCCGAACCGCTTGCGCCACATCTCGATTCGCGCGCCATCAAGCGAAGAATGCAGGCGCATCGACCTCGACTGGCCGCCCCGTTTCGAAGCCTGAAAGAAAAATAAGCGTACAAGAGCGCGAGCGTTTAAAAAAAATAACATCAGAAAATCCGAAGTAGCGCAAGCCAAGGGCAAGACGCCTTTCCGCGCACAAAGCGCACGAGCTCCAGATGCGCACAGACGCCAACCACCGACCATGCGCAGACAGCACCCGTGCGCGGGGCACGAAGGCACCAGCCCGCGCGTGGGAGTGCGCGGACACCGGCGGTGCGCAGGGCGCGCGGGCTGCCCGCGCCATCCTCCCCTCCAGGCCGCGCACATGCACCGGACCGCGCGCGGGCGCGCGGGGACGGACCGCGCGCGGGCGCGCGGGGACGGCGGGCGCGCGCGCGGGGTCATGCGGGTGCGCAGGGATGGCGGGCGCGCGCGCGGGGACGGCGGGCCCGCGCGCACTGGCCGCATGCGGGCACCGGACCACGCGCGGGCGCGCGGGGGCGGCAGGCGCGCGCAGGGGCATGCAGGTGCCCACCACCTGCGCCCGCTGCCACCCTCGGCCGCGCACGGAGGCCCGCGCACGCCAGCGGGGAGCCCTTCCGCCGGCCCCGGCCGCGCACATGTGCGCCCGGGCGTCGGCCGCCCGGGCGCAGGTCGCCCAAGCACCGGACGCCCGAGCAACAGCCACCCGAGCACCTCCTTGTCGCCCGCTCTCCCGTCCGCCGCCGGCCGTTTTTTCCCTCCACCTCTTTTTTCAAAAATAAAGCGACTTACCCCAGTCATCGTTCGGCGCGCCGCACGGAGATGACGACCAGATCCGCTACCAACTGTTCAAAAACCTTCGCACTCCCTCACAAGGTTTGGACTACGAAGGTTTGGGGGGCTTATGATAGGGGCTCATGACAAAGGCTTGTATTTATAAGATAACGTGGCAGAAATTATTTCCAAAGACAACAAATATTTTCAAAGGCGGAGTTTATTTCCAAAATCACTCCCCCACCGATTCAACTGGAAAAATAGACGCACGAAACCGCGACAAGCGCAAAGGCGGCACCACCTCCCCTCGCGGGAGCGATCCCCGCAACCGCACCCCGCAAGGGGCGCAACCGAGCCGTGCACCCCGAAGCACGGCCAGGCCGCGCCCCTTTGGGGTGCGGCCAAGCCGCTCCCCAAGCGGGGTGCGGCCGGGCCGCACCCCCTCGGGGTACGGCCGTGCCACACCCCGCACAGGGTCCGGCCGGGCCGCACCCCCTCGGGATACGGCCGCGTCGCCCTTCCCACCCCGTGCGGGGTGTGTCCGCCTCCCCCTCTTTCTTTCTCGGCAGGGGGGCTTGCGAGGAGCCCTTCTAGGCGTACTCTTCGTATGGACCGTCGGGTCCTGTTTTCTCCTTAAGGCACAGCTTCCCGTTCCGCCATTCACCCGGAGCGCTTCGCAACACGACCGGGATGCCTCCGCGATTCGTTGCACACTCAGAACCCTTTAGCGCTCGCGCGCGCTCAGAATGCTTCCGAATACGTTCGGAAGCGTTCTCACTTTTCCGACTCGGCTTTCTCACTTTTTGTCTTTCTAGCATTCTCACTTTTTGTCTTTCTGACTTTCTCACTTTTTGTCTTTCCAGCGTGCTCACTTTTTGTCTTTCCAGTTTCTCAGATTTCAGGAACAACATGTCGCCTTTTTCGCCTCCAACAGAACTGCCCGAACTGCCCGAACTACCCGAACTGCCCGAAGGGTAAGGTGGTCATTTACGAAAAATGGCGATCTGTGTGCCCCGAACCAGAAGATATGATTCGTCCGCCGAGCATTTATGGAAACTGCAAACGGCGAAATTACCGGACTGCCCT
The DNA here is from genome assembly GCA_033032865.1 of Dactylorhiza incarnata. Classification (NCBI taxonomy): domain Eukaryota; kingdom Viridiplantae; phylum Streptophyta; class Magnoliopsida; order Asparagales; family Orchidaceae; genus Dactylorhiza; species Dactylorhiza incarnata. Next base: position 89,608 of record JAWHQI010000340.1, on the reverse strand, counting down.
CGGCCAAAGCTATAAAAGGAGCCCCAAGGCTTCATTTGAGGGGACCTTGACTTCAGAACCCGGGGAAGCTCCTTGCAGACTTTTGCGGAATTCTCCTTCAGCGCTGGAAGATCTCCTTCGGGGACTTGAAGATTTTCTTCATCCCGAAAGGCGACACGCCTTCTCACTTTTGTTCCCCGGAGGCTTCTCACTTTTGTTCTCCGGGCCTTCTCACTTTTGTTCCCCAGAATCCCAGAAGGAAAAAAGACTTAGTTTTTCCGAGAGGTGGTCTGTCACCCCCGGAGCTCTTTCTCCCTCTCTATTATTGTAACGAGCAGCGGCCTGTCGCGCTCAAGTTCTAACTACCAAATTGTAACCCCCAGAAGATAGTGAAGTTTGGTCGGCACAGCTCCGGCCGCGTGGTTTTTTACCCTTTCTGGGTTTTCCACGTTAAAAAGTCTCGGTGTACTCAACGAATCTCGAATTGACTGTTTGAGCGCTTAGTTCGCTGACGAGCTGAGGTGGTTCAATTGGACCGGTCTACCAAGAGCCCTAAGTGTTCCGCAACAGTCATATATAATATAAAACTGCAACTCAAATTTTGTATCAGAATCTTATAAGAACTTCGATATTCATAAATCTTTCCTTGAGGAACCTGCATTTCTATTGCCGGATCTAGACCCTAAATCTATTTTTTATAACATTTTAATTATCTACCTCTGTTTTTATAACCCTACACTTATATTTTAATACCTTAATCTATATTTATAACTGTTGCGGGTCGCTTAGGGCTCTTGGTAGACCGATTTACTTGAACCACCTTAGCTCGGGAGCGAACCAAGCGCACAAACAGTCAATTTGAGATTCGTTGATTACACTGGGACTTTTTAGCGTGGAAAACCCGGAAAGGGTAAAAAACCACGTGGTCGGAGCTGTGCCGACCAAACTTCCACTATCTTCTGGGGGGTTACAATTAGAGATTTAGAAGTCGAGCGCGACAGGCCGCTGCTCGTTACAATATCAGAGAGAGAGAGAGAACGTTCCGAGGGCGACAGGTCACCTCTCGAAAAAACTAAGTCTTTTCCTTCTGAGAACGCTAGAGAACGAAAGTGAGAATGCCTTGTCCGCTTTCGTGGAGACGAAAGTGAGAAAGTCTTGTCCGCTTTCGTAGAGACGAAAGCGAGAGAGCCTTGTCCGCTTTCGTGGAGACGAAAGTGAGAAAGCCTTGTCCGCTTTCGTGAAGACGAAAGTGAGAAAGCTTTGTCCGCTTTCGTGGAGACGAAAGTGAGAAAGCCTTTCCGCTTTCGTGAAGACGGAAAACTTCAAGTCCGCGAAGGAGATCTTCAAGCGCCGAAGGAGAAATCTGTGGAAATCTTCAAGGAGCTCTCTCTGGGCATTCAGGGCGGATCCCCTCAAATGAAGCCTAGGGGGTCCTTTTATAGCTTTGGTCGGGGGTAGCCCGGTAATTTTGTCGTTGTAACCATCGTAACCACCTGGGAGGACGAATCATATTTTCCGGTTCAGAGCCCACGGATCACCATTTTTCGTAAATGACCATGCTGCCCTTTGAGGAAAGACGACAAGATGTTCCTGAAAAGTGAGAAACTGAAAAGATAAAAAGTGAGCGAGCCGAGTCGGAAAAGTGAGCGAGTCGGAAATGTGAGCGTGCTAGAAAGACAAAAAGTGAGCGAGCCGAGTCGAAAAAGTGAGAATGCTCCGAGAGGAGCCCGGAGCCCGAAAAGCGGGCGGCGAGCCGGAAGAGGGGCGACTCACCCCAACCTAGCCACGGAGGAGAGCGGTTCGACCGCCCCTAAAGGCGAGCGCAGCGCGGCCGCGCCCGAGGGAGGGGGGCGACTCCTCTTGGCCGCACCCCAAAAAGGGGGGTGCGGCTTGGCCGCACCCCAAACGGGGGTGCGGCTTGGCCGCACCCCCAGGGAGCCGCACCCAAAGGGGGTGCGGTTTGGCTGCACCCCACATGGGGTGCGGTTTGGCCGCATCCCCCACTATGGGGGGTACGGCTATTCGCACCCCGCTAGTACGGTGCGGGCTAACCGCACCCTAGTAGCGGGGTTCGGTTACGGCGAGGCGTGACGCGCGCTTCGTGCGTGCTTGCGTGTTGGCGGTGAATGTGACAAGTTCGCCCTCTCAACTCGGGCGACCATGCGTTGACCGTTGACCCTACTTTCCTTTAGTGGAATTTTCCCTAGACGCACCCCAAAGCATCTACGGGTATATAACATAAGCCCCCCAAAACTGCTTGACAACCTTTTACGAGATAACGGTGGAGCCTGCGCGGGTTTGGCCCTGCGAGTTTATAATAACAAGAAATTAGTTTGCGTGAGTCTGAGCTCGCGGCTTTTATATAATATAGGCTTGGCCGGTGAATAGCTGGTGTATTCAAACCGGTGGCGAACGTAAGGGGGGTAGGCCCCTACGGCGCCGGGACTCTACGACGGAGGAGAAGGGCGAACCTTCAATCGACGGCAGTGCGAAGTCCCCAGGGCAAGGCCCCGAGATGGCCGGTGAATAGCTGGTGTATTCAAACCGTGGGCGACGTAAGGGGGGCAGGCCTCTACGATGTCGGGACTGTAAGACCCCCCCCCCCCCCCCTCCCCAGCCTGAACCGGGTTCCGGGAGGGGGGGGGATCTTACTGCCCAAAGAAGACCACCCAGCGCTTTCCGGGTGGCGACGTCCCACCCACTCAAGCACTGAGCGGTCTCTTTGTCAGGCACAAGAATCATTACATCACATCAGATCGCACAGCGGAAGCAGATATTATAAAGGAAACAAGCACACTGCTTATATTATACATTTAAATATGGCCGGAGCCTATCGTTTTACAAAATATTGCCCGAAGGCTACATAGTCCAAACAACAAGGATCCCTAGGCTAGTCTTTATTCTCTTGCACTCACGTCTCTGAAGATAGGAGGAGAGGTTGGGGTGTCCGATCGGGCCATCTCTAAGGCACGTATCTCATCCTGCGGGGTGGGGGCTTCGCGCTGTCCCGTTTCCTGTGATTGGTTATAAGAAGTAACCGTTAGTCACAGAGCTAAGTAGAACAATACCTCCCCTCCCCGGATCCTTATCTGGGGGGGGGGGGGGGACGGCTAAAGGACAGAAATGAAATAACCGAAGCAAGGAAGAGGGTTAGTAGCAGGTGAATATGTATATATAGACGCATATATATATAGATAGGGCCGCTTGCCCTAAGGCCCGTATTTGCGCCGTATAGCATCCACACAACATTTTATCGCGCAGACACACACCCAGGTATTCAAACCCGTACGCACACAAAGGATCCTGTGTCGACACAGTTTAGACCGCTTTTGTTCAAGCAGGGGAGCTAACCCCGCGGGCCTCACCGATGTGGCCGTCGGTGACAGTGGCCAGTCTTGCCACTTCTGAATGTAGTCGTACCGTATCATTCAGGCCCTCCTGTACAACTTGGTGTACCAACTGGATGTGAGCGACATCCGGCGAGCCGATTTGTAGGCCGACCAGCGGAGGCAAAACTGCATGTTCGGAGGGTGATAACCCGTTGCACACATCTCCCTGTCGCCATGAGTCGTCAACCCACCCGCACCGGTACGAACGGTCTGCGAGCGTGACCAACCCGCCACTTCCAATCAATCTCCACCCGTTTTATATAAAACAAACCCTTTGGCCACGTGGCAATTCTACTCGACCGGTCGCACGACCTTGTACCGGGAGGCTTAGCGGTATGAGGGCTCCTTGTTTGGGACTAGCCTGGGAGGAGAGACTCAACTCCGGGTTTTCCCCAACTAAGGCCTCGCCGAAGGGAGGACAAGCACCGCATTCGTTGCCACGATAGCTCTGCACTAACAAGTAAATTAGGCCGAAGCAGGGGCCATAACACTAAACAGAAATGTAGGCCGAAAGCAGAGGCCATAATGATAAGCAGAAAGTAGGCCGAAAGCAAAGGCCATAATGATAAGCAGAAAGTAGGCCGAAAGCAAAGGCCATGTAATAAACAGAAAAGTAGGCCGAAAGCAGAGGCCATAATGATAAGCAGAAAGTAGGCCGAAAGCAAAGGCCATAATGATAAGCAGAAAGTAGGCCGAAAGCAGAGGCCAAAATGATAGGACCAGTGCAAGACTGGATTTAATTGAAAGTACAGAAAGTAAGTGCGGGGGACCAGTGCGAGACTGGATTTAATTGACAGTACAGAAAATAAGTACGGGGGACCAGTGCGAGACTGGATTTAACGGAAAGTACGGAAAGCAGTAAAAGCATAAGAAGAAATGGTTAGTAGTCCAATCACTCCATAAGAGGAGGCTTCGATCGACGACTACGTTCTTTTATTATCGTCGCGGCGGGGTTAAATTTCGGCGCCGCGCCGCGATGTCGTCCCGCTTTTTGCGTTGCTTTCCCGAGCTTAGTCGATTCTTTAGATTTGATACGCATAATTTTGATAAGCATTTAAAATATGTGTCGAGGGGTGCCGATTTATTTTGAGGAATTTCGCCATTTTCCGGGCGTCTATTTATGCTTGTAAAAGCATTTAAGGGATCAAAACAAGAGGTCACACCTCCCAACTTTGATAGTATTTGCAAAATACCTATACTTAGAGCCCCCGATTTTTGGTGATTTTTGCGAACATATTTGGACGCTTATTTTCTCAAAATTAACTTTAGAAAGGGGTTTAAAAATAGCAAAATTTTTCCTAAAATTCCCCAAAAATTACTGGAGCTGCCCCTTAGAGTGGGGCACATTTTTCATTTAGAAAGTTTTTTCTAAAAAGGCCCCATTTTCCTTAGAAAAATGGGGAAGGAATGGGGTTCTTTTGGTGTGCATTTAGAGGGAGGGAAGAACCAGAGGGCGCCGCACCGGGCGCCCTCCTTGGGTCCCCACAGCGGATCCGCTGTGGGGGCACTCATGTGGAGGTAAGGGGCGGGGCGGGAAACGCTAATACAGGAGCCGCACGATCTCCTGGGGGAGATCGTGCGGCTCCCGCTGCTCGGCCGAAAGGTGGTTGCTGCCACCGCCGGGCAGCGGTCGGCTGGTGCCGGCGCCGCCCCCGGTCGGTGCGCCGGGGGCCGGCGACCACTCCGGTGGTGGTCCGGCGGGCTGGTCGCCGCCGGCCACCGCCGGGGTTAGTGCCGAAAGCGGCACGGGGGCGGTGGCGGCCTGCATGCAGTGTGCATGCTAGCCGCCGCCGCCTCTGCCAGGAGGGGTGCGGGGAGTGCCCCCGGTTAGTGCGCCGGGGGCCGGCGACTCCTCCGAGGGTGGTCCGGCGGCCTGGCGCCGCCGGCCACCGCCGGGGGGGGGGGGGGGGGGGATACAGAGGGCGGGAGGCGGGGGGCGTGGCCTGCATGGGCCATGCAGGCCCGCTGCGCCGCCGTCCTCCCGCCGAGGGCCACTGGTGCCGCCCCCGGTCGGAGCGCCGGGGGTCGGCGCCTACTCCGGCGGTGGCCCGGCAGCCTGGAGCCGCTGGCCGCCGCCGGGGGAGGGCGTTTTCCTCCTACAGGAGGTACGGGGAGGAGGGGGAGGCCACGGGCGCCGCCGGCTGTGCCCGCCGGCGGCCCGGCCGCCTCCCCTGTGCCGGCGCCGAGGTCCTCGAGGGGGGGGGGGGGACCCCCAGCGCCACCGCCGGCGCTGGGGGAGAGGGCTTCCTCGGCCGCCTCCTCCCCGAACCTTGCAAGGCTCGGGGCGGCGGCCGGCGGCGCTCCGGCGACAGGGGGAGGGGGGGGTCTTCCTCCGGGAGGTGGGAAGGAGGAGGGGAGGTGGTTCTACCTGGTGAGGGGCTCGGGTGGAGGGGCGGCCGGCCATGAGGGAGGAGGTGGTGGTGGCGGCTTGCTCCGGCAAGGAGGAGGAGGGGGTGGCTGGCTGGGGGGCTGCCGGCAGAGGAGAGTTGAGAGAGAGGGAGAGAGGTGGTGTGGGGGGAATTGGAGAGGGGCTGCCCCTCCTTTTATAGGAAGGAGGGGAGCTCTCCCCCCCCCCCCCCCCCCCCCTCTCCCTCCCTTCCACGTGTATGAAGGGAGGGTGAGTGGGGGGGGGGAGATATTTTCTCCCCCCCCCCCTTCCTTTCTCTCTCTTGCCCCTTGCCCCAATAGGGGCAGCCTTCCCCCCCCCCCCCCCTTGGGGGGGGGGGGGGGGGTTTCTCTCTCTCCCCCCTTTTTCTTTAGCAATTTCGAGTTCGGGGGGGGGGGGGAGGGGGTTGACTAAGTCAACTTAGGGCGGGGTCCTCCTTGGCTCCCGGGGCACTATAAGAGTTGTCGGGGCCGATGCCGGGTTCGTGTGCTTTATATCTCGTGCGTTGCACTGAGGCGATCTGCATAGGACTAAAATGGCATACTCTCCATACGACCTCGTATCGAGCCGTAATGAGTTCCGTTGTGCTTGTATTGGTCATACGATCCTAACGGAACTGACAGAAGTCAATTCGGGGTTCGTACGGCCATTATTCACAATAATGGGGTGGTGGGGCGCTACGATACCTAAAATGGTCATTTTCTCCAAATGACCTCGGATCGAAGTGCAACGAATTCCGTTGCGCTCGTATTGTCCATACGAGTTCAACGGAACTGACGGAAGTCAATTCGGGGTTCGTACGGCCATTATTCACAATAATGGGGTGGTGGCGCGCTACGATACCCGAAATGGTCGTTTTATCCAAACGACCTCGGATCGAAGTGCAACGAATTCCGTTGCGCTCGTATTGTCCATACGAGTTCAATGGAACTGACGGAAGTCAATTCGGGGTTCGTACGGTCACTATTCATAATAATGAGGTAGTGGCGCGCTACGATACCCGAAATGGTCGTTTTCTCCAAACGACCCCGGATCAAAGTGCAACGAATTCCGTTGCGCTCGTATTGTCCATACGAGTTCAATGGAACCGACGGAAGTCAATTCGGGGTTCGTACGGTCACTATTCATAATAATGAGGTAGTGACGCGCTACGATACCCGAAATGGTCGTTTTCTACTGCTCGGGCCTACTTTTATTGGGCTCACTAGGGTCTAGTGGCCCAATAAAAGTCGGGATGTTACAGGGACTCTACGACGGAGGAGAAGAGAGAACCTTCAATCGATGGCGGTGCGAAGTCCCCAGGGCAGGGCCCCGAGATGGCCGGTGAATAGCTGGTGTATTCAAACCGTGGGCGACGTAAGGGGGCAGGCCCCTACGACGCCGGGACTCTACGGCAGAGGAGAAGGGCAAACCTTCAATCGACGGCGGTGCGAAGTCCCCAGGGCAGGGCCCCGAGATGGCCGGTGAATAGCTGGTGTATTCAAACCGTGAGCGACGTTAGGGGGCAGGCCCCTACTGTGAGGCCCTCATTTAGACCCCACATACATCTGTATCTAGGCTATGTTTACAACATGATTCCCAGGTTGAAGTGCGGCTAGTAAATACAGAATAAAAACACATAATAGAAATTTACTTTCATACCTTGCATTTCTTGTCGAATATCTGTTTCTGTCCTACTATAGTAAGTTCATTTGGTTGTGCGTATCCAAAGTCATGTCTGATACCTACAAAATTTTGACGACGGGCTTAGTCATAAAAATATGACTAAGTGGGGATATACCTCTTTCATTGCTATATACATTTAGAAAAACTTATGCAGTTAAAATATCTTTTTCATACTAACCATTTTTCTGTTTCAGCAATGAACTTATGAAGCATCTAACTATATGAACATGTTAGTAACAGTAAAACAGTATGAGCAGTTATAGGATCATATCAGTATCTATATCATAATGACTGTGTAAGAAAGAAAGCTATGCAACATTTATCTCCATATATCAGTACAACTAAATAATCTATAAACCAGTTATCATGTTCCTATTGTAGTAATAAAACAATAAATTAATGTATCAGTATATCCGTGTATGCAGTAAATCAATAAATCAGTATTTCTATATCAGTGTATCAGTATATCAGTATCTCTATGTATCAGTATATCTGTATTTCTATGATTGTTTCATTTCTTAGGATATATTAGGGGCGATTGAATCCATTTTCAGTGTACATGTTTCATTCATGTCATGTTTCATGCTTTGGGCCCACCCCGAAGGGTCATCAATGTCCTCACCAGTACGTACAACACGCGTTTATGCCTTTCGGCCGACTGGTTTGGCAATTCTTCTGTGAAATTTCATTCATGTGCTAGCAGTTCATTCGCCCGTAATATAACCTCGTGTCGACACGTTTACATGAAGTGAATTATTCATTTTTATTAATCCCCTCAGAATTTATTCGTCTGTTTGCTTTTAAAGGGCCATGCATTAAAGCGATATGAAATATCAGTGATATTAACTATGCATGTAACAATCAGTATAAAAATAGTGCGCTTAAAAAGAAAGTAAAGCCATAAAGCATAAATGAAACAGGTAGCTCTCACCATCAGTATCAGTGTTCATAGCATTGTCATGTCTATTTGGGAGGTGCCATCCATCACGGTATCTGTATAAGCATCATCTTATTTAGGGTCGTTTATATCGGGGTTGCACCTCGTTATAGCTACAATCTTGCTTATTATGATAACATCATTTGGAAGCTTATTTAACCGGCCTTATACTTTGCATAACTATAAAAGAAACATTGTCAACTCGATGGTATCAATATATTCTTATTGTTTTAACATAACAGTAGTGGGTTCGATATAAAACAAAGCCCAATTTTCATACCATAAGATTTAACTTAAAAGAGTTTCCCCCCAACATAATTGTGAAATAGGGTTATATCATATCAGTAGCTGATCAGAAACCCAACCCAATGAATTTTCACTGTTTTAGCCATTCCAACTCACTGTTTTCATATGTACTCAGTTTGTAAATCAAAGCCCAACACAAATCAAGGTAAATAGACAACCAAACAGCAACTGGACTGCCGACAAGCATATAAACAGCATATAAATCAGAGCTGCACTATGTATGTGCATAGGGGTTGGTCAACTCACAACTCCCCTTTTTTAAACTCAGTTTGTATACTCACTGTTTTACCTACAACAGCCGGCCAGAAAACAAAGAAAAGCTTAAAGGAAAATGATAGTAGTCCAGTCAAATGTAACTCATATAGCTTTTCAATATAAATACGTATAACCAAATTCAATATAAATCAGTGGGTAGGAAAAGCCAACACCATTACCGGAATTCCCCAATAAACTGCAAATACTTAATAATCTTAAGTCAACAGCTGTTGATCATGAAGCAACGCATTCATATCCCCCTTTTTAAACTAAAGTAAAGCATGTCCAGATAAGCTCACACCATAATCAACTTAAGAAGACATATAACAGTAGCCGGTAATGCTAGGTCAAGCCTACACAGTCGGCCCGCCAAGAACCAACAGAAATCCCCTCAGAAGTTCAACTTCAACTAAATAGTAAGAGAGGAGGAGGAAGAAAGAAGGCTCACAGCGAGTTAAGAGAGAAAACCCCCTTGTTTTACTTCTCCAAATCTCTACGATCCGACAAAGCTCTCGCTTAACCAAAGCCGTAAGCAACAAATCCTTGTACAACCACGAGATTCAACAACTTTTTCTAAGCGATTAGAAGGAGGAACGTAGAGGAAAGAAGAAGATCGGTGTCGCTCCCTATTGCGGCACCATCGAGGGAGAATGAGGAAGAACGCAGCGGTCCGTCGATTTAGATAAGAAGAACGAAATAAAAATTGCCGCATATATTATCTCCACCGCTTATCCAAGGTTCAGCTTCTATTAATCGCAGCCCAACTCAAGCCAAGCGCCAGCTATTCGCAAACCAATTCAACTTCAAGCTCCTCTATCGGCACACCAAGGTGCACCCCTTTTCAATTAACATTAACAGTTACTATATGGACTCCAACTCCAACAAGCCGGTCCAGCACAACCGTCCCAAATCTTTACGAATATACCATATATATACACCAAAAATCGCAAATGCTCCAAAGCGTCAAGAAACACTTCAAAGAAACCCGAGTTAACACTGAGTTACTTTTTCATCATAGGGGCTATATAAATATAATAGTTTAAATTGAATTTTATTATCCATTTACTTCAATTCACATTTTGAGCCGTTACAAATTCCTCCCCTCTTATAAAAATTTTCGTCCTCGAAAATAAGACATAGTAATCCCCAAATTAATGTTAGATTACTAACTTTTCCACTCATTCAGACCTTCACTTACTTTCCCTTGTTTCAAATTCCTAAAATGTAGTGATCGATAAACCGTTACAATTAACCAGAAAAGAAAATTAGTATTTCATGATACATTTATCACTTTTCCATACATTATTCATTAACATTGTCAAAAGCACATTCGTCTTGCTTTCTCATTTTTCGCATTCTTATAATTATAGCGATTAACAAACCGCCACAATGAACTAAAAAAAAAGAACATTTGTTTTCTATGAAGCATGTGTCATCATTCAGTACCTTATTCCGTAAAACATTGTCGTAACGTACTTAACATGACATGTACATTGTAAGTTTTCACGTTACCTTTTTACTAACGCACCTATTATCCTTCATCAGTAATCGTATGCATTGCATATAAAATTTGATCGTAAACTTTTATCATATCAATTTTCCTTTAATTTGACATTATATTGAATATAATCACATTGGTATATTCTCGCGCCTTCTTTACGTCCTTTCTTTAGCACATTTTCCTTTGCATTTTGCAGTTTCATTTACTTCCCGTGTCGTTTTACTCGTCACTCGACATTTTCATAGTACTCTCCTTGTTAAATTTGAGCTAAAGTCGTATCTCATTTTCCTATTATTTCTATAGTATCAAACTTTTACATTCACGTTAGTCTCATTTGCATATTTCTTTTATCTCAATTTTGATTTATTGAGCGTATAACGTCTCACTTCATTTCACATTTCTTAAGGCCATTACACTTAACTTGAAATCTTATTTTATTTCTCCTTTTATGCTTAGCAGTAGGTATTGCATAAGCCTTAGCTTAACTTCATATCGTCTTCATCAGTTTTACAGCGAATATCAAGAGTGTTACGTTGGAAACAATTATGTCTTTTAGGATGGTAAAACTTGTTAGTTGCACTTTCTTCATTAGTTATTTCACTTTTCTATAGTTTTCTTCCTTTGCTAGGTCACTTTTAGATGGAAAGATTTTCCATCTTTACTACTCTTCATAATATCATATACCTTTGCTATGAGGCAACATAAATGGAAGGTTAAGTCATAATTACATTGTTCTTCATTCTTGGTCTTCCTTCCTTCCAGATCGCAATGCCGTTTTACTTTATGCATCATATCAATCATATTATGAGGACAGTTAAGTACACTAATCCTTGTACAACATTCACTTTATAACAGACATGAGAGGGTTTCCATTTCGGATACATTTTCTTTTCCTTCGTTATTAAGGTATATGTTTATCTAGGTGAAAATATTTTCGACTCCTTTGACATTTCATATAAAATATCATCGTGTTATTGCAAACACTTATGGATCAGATCATTCTTCCGTAGCTTTTTCTTTAACGACAATTCCATTTAGTTCTAATATAGATGTTATGATATTTCTAAACTTACGACACCTTTCTCTATCCATGTTTTCTTTTCATTCTCTTATGTTACGTAGCATAATCATTCCCTGCTTTTATGTTTACGCGTCGTCTTTATCCTTACTGCAATACAATTTCATGTCTAAAGCATTTGTTCCTTACTCAGGATTACTCGAAGGGTACAATGAGAAGCATATTCTTGTGTTGACATAAGGCTAGAGTTTTTAGTGGACAAGACATCAATTATTACGAGGAACATGTCGTTACTACGTTAACTTGTCTGCTTTACGCACCTTGATTAACCTATTTTCTTGTCATGATGAACTTCATATCAGTTACTCGAAGCACAGTGAATTAAGAGTAACATTTGTAACCCTTCTTTCAGGACGACTTAGAACATATTTCGTTTTCCTTAGCCTTGTATTTCCATATTCACGTTGTTTATCATTTACAAATTCGTCTGTTATTTGTACATCCTTTATTATCGATATAACTATATGACAAACTTGATTTTATTTCGCTTTAGGTTCGTGAAAAATCCATTTAATTTCTATCCTTTCATGACGTCTTCCCAAAACCTTTCGACGTGATTCGATACCATATGTTGTTGCCTTCATATATTTTTATTTTCAGTAAATGTTGAGTTTTATTCTTCTTAGCAATATCCTGCGTCGATTGATTCAGTTTTGTATCTCATACACATATGATTTTTAATTTCCTCTTTGTAACATGGCTTTCAGAATGTCCTACAATGTACACATGTCCATGAACCGTCTTTCTCGTAGCATCATTCTGTCATATTCCCGTTGTTCTCCTTTGTACATTCTTTTTATCACTTCGTCTTTACTGACCTTTCGATATTCGTTATAGCCTATAACATCTCACTTATTTTCACATATCTTGAGGTCATTACATAAGAATGCGATGACGCACGTTGTAACTTGTTGCAATTATAACCATATGTCGTTTTTAGTTTACATGTTTGTGAAATCCGTTATTTTCAAAACTATGTCTGTCATAGATTTATGAATGTAGACTTGTAATGTCTATTCTGGATCACTCACCATTACCTTCTCGCTGTTACAAACAGTTTCAAATCTTAATCGTTATTGAACTTTTATATGGATGGTTAGCATTGTCTTTGTAACAAATAAACCTTTATTATTTGTAGAAGATTAAAGTCCATCATTTATACACCCTTTGTTACATGTTCAACCACTTTCAATACCTCCATCTTCGCATCCGTAACAATACGCAGACATTGCTCTTTGAAAACATTTGGTTGACTCGTGCCGTTTCAATTACTATGTAAATTCGTGTGGCTTTATGTCCGTGTACATGTAATTCCGATCCCTTCATGAATTCGTTCAACAGCCTTGGACGTACTTTAAACCCTAAACCCTAAAAAATAATTTCTTCTTTACTAGATTTCTATGAACGACCTTTTCACTTACACATCATGTGTGCTTATTCCGTACTCACTACAACCGAACTTCTTTGAAAACCTAGCTCTGATACCAAATTGTGAGGCCCTCATTTAGACCCCACATACATCTGTATCTAGGCTATGTTTACAACATGATTCCCAGGTTGAAGTGCGGCTAGTAAATACAGAATAAAAACACATAATAGAAATTTACTTTCATACCTTGCATTTCTTGTCGAATATCTGTTTCTGTCCTACTATAGTAAGTTCATTTGGTTGTGCGTATCCAAAGTCATGTCTGATACCTACAAAATTTTGACGACGGGCTTAGTCATAAAAATATGACTAAGTGAGGATATACCTCTTTCATTGCTATATACATTTAGAAAAACTTATGCAGTTAAAATATCTTTTTCATACTAACCATTTTTCTGTTTCAGCAATGAACTTATGAAGCATCTAACTATATGAACATGTTAGTAACAGTAAAACAGTATGAGCAGTTATAGGATAATATCAGTATCTATATCATAATGACTGTGTAAGAAAGAAAGCTATGCAACATTTATCTCCATATATCAGTACAACTAAATAATCTATAAACCAGTTATCATGTTCCTATTGTAGTAATAAAACAATAAATTAATGTATCAGTATATCCGTGTATGCAGTAAATCAATAAATCAGTATTTTCTATATCAGTGTATCAGTGTATCAGTATTTCAGTATCTCTATGTATCAGTATATCTGTATTTCTATGATTGTTTCATTTCTTAGGATATATTAGGGGCGATTGAATCCATTTTCAGTGTACATGTTTCATTCATGTCATGTTTCATGCTTTGGGCCCACCCCGAAGGGTCATCAATGTCCTCACCAGTACGTACAACACGCGTTTATGCCTTTCGGCCGACTGGTTTGGCAATTCTTCTGTGAAATTTCATTCATGTGCTAGCAGTTCATTCGCCCGTAATATAACCTCGTGTCGACACGTTTACATGAAGTGAATTATTCATTTTTATTAATCCCCTCAGAATTTATTCGCCTGTTTGCCTTTAAGGGGCCATACATTAAAGCGATATGAAATATCAGTGATATTAACTATGCATGTAACAATCAGTATAAAAATAGTGCGCATGTAAAAAGAAAGTAAAGCCATAAAGCATAAATGAAACAGGTAGCTCTCACCATCAGTATCAGTGTTCATAGCATTGTCATGTCTATTTGGGAGGTGCCATCCATCACGGTATCTGTATAAGCATCATCTTATTTAGGATCGTTTATATCGGGGTTGCACCTCGTTATAGCTACAGTCTTGCTTATTATGATAACATCATTTGGAAGCTTATTTAACCGGCCTTATACTTTGCATAACTATAAAAGAAACATTGTCAACTCGATGGTATCAATATATTCTTATTGTTTTAACATAACAGTAGTGGGTTCGATATAAAACAAAGCCCAATTTTCATACCATAAGATTTAACTTAAAAGAGTCCCCCCCTAACATAATTGTGAAATAGGGTTATATCATATCAGTAGCTGATCAGAAACCCAACCCAATGAATTTTCACTGTTTTAGCCATTCCAACTCACTGTTTTCATATGTACTCAGTTTGTAAATCAAAGCCCAACACAAATCAAGGTAAATAGACAACCAAACATCAACTGGACTGCGGACAAGCATATAAACAGCATATAAATCATAGCTGCACTATGTATGTGCATAGGGGTTGGTCAACTCACAACTCCCCTTTTTAAACTCAGTTTGTATACTCACTGTTTTACCTACAACAGCCGGCCAGAAAACAAAGAAAAGCTTAAAGGAAAATGATAGTAGTCCAGTCAAATGTAACTCATATAGCTTTTCAATATAAATACGTATAACCAAATTCAATATAAATCAGTGGGTAGGAAAAGCCAACACCATTACTGGAATTCCCCAATAAACTGCAAATACTTAATAATCTTAAGTCAACAGCTGTTGATCATGAAGCAACTCATTCATATCCCCCTTTTTAAACTAAAGTAAAGCATGTCCAGATAAGCTCACACCATAATCAACTTAAGAAGACATATAACAGTAGCCGGTAATGTTAGGTCAAGCCTACACAGTCGGCCCGCCAAGAACCAACAGAAATCCCCTCGGAAGTTCAACTTCAACTAAATAGTAAGAGAGGAGGAGGAAGAAAGAAGGCTCACAGCGAGTTAAGAGAGAAAACCCCCTTGTTTTACTTCTCCAAATCTCTACGATCCGACAAATCTCCCGCTTAACCAAAGCCGTAAGCAACAAATCCTTGTACAACCACGAGATTCAACAACTTTTTCTAAGCGATTAGAAGGAGGAACGTAGAGGAAAGAAGAAGATCGGTGCCGCGCCCTATTGCGGCACCATCGAGGGAGAATGAGGAAGAACGCAGCGGTCCGTCGATTTAGATAAGAAGAACGAAATAAAAATTGCCGCATATATTATCTCCACCGCTTATCCAAGGTTCAGCTTCTATTAATCGCAGCCCAACTCAAGCCAAGCGCCAACTATTCGCAAACCAATTCAACTTCAAGCTCCTCTATCGGCACACCAAGGTGCACCCCTTTTCAATTAACATTAACAGTTACTATATGGACTCCAACTCCAACAAGCCGGTCCAGCACAACCATCCCAAATCTTTACGAATATACCATATATATACACCAAAAATCGCAAATGCTCCAAAGCGTCAAGAAACACTTCAAAGAAACCCGAGTTAACACTGAGTTACTTTTTCATCATAGGGGCTATATAAATATAATAGTTTAAATTGAATTTTATTATCCATTTACTTCAATTCACATTTTGAGCCGTTACACCTACGACGCCGGGACTCTACGGCGGAGGAGAAGGGTGAACCTTCAATCGACGGTGGTGTGAAGTCCCCAGGGCAGGGCCCTGAAATAAAGGTCTTCTTAATTGAATACAGATGTTGAAGCATGCATTTTTTATAGTCGAAATCGTTTTGCGCATAGTTTTTGAAATACAAGATAAGTTTGCACGAGTCTGAGCTCGTGGCTGTGCATACAATACATAATAAAGATAATTTTGCACGAGTCTGAGCTCGCGGCTTTGCATACATAATATAAGATAGATTTGCACGAGTCTGAGCTCGCGTCTTTCTTCTTGATAGAAGACTTGATGTCACTGATAGAAGCGGCGCAGGTTCTGTGCGTTCCAGGTGCGTGGTAGAGTCTTTCCTTCCGCTATTATGAGCCTGTATGTCCCGGGTTTTACGATCGCAGTGACAACGTACGGACCTTCCCAGGTGGGTGAGAGTTTATCTCCTTGGGGGCCCTTTCCAGCCGCCTCGATGCTGCGTAGGACGAGATCTCCTATGTTGATTGGTCTGGGCTTCACCCTTCTGTCATAGAGCCGGGCTACGCGCCTTTGGTAAGACGCGGCACGCTGGGCGGCGTCGTCCCGGACTTCGGGGATTAGGTCAAGGTTTTCCCGAAGCAGTCCGTCATTATTGCTGGGATCGAAGGTTAGCACTCGAGTGCTCGGAATGCCGATGTCGATGGGGATGACCGCTTCAGTACCGTAACAGAGGTTATATGGCGTCTCTCCTGTGGGAGTCCTCTCTGTTGTTCGATATGCCCATAGTACGTTTGAGAGTGCGTCTACCCATTGTCCCCCAGCTTCTTACAGGCGCGTCTTCAACCCTTTGAGGATGGTGCGGTTCGTAACTTCTACTTGTCCGTTTGTTTGCGGATGTGCTACGGCGGTATGACGGAGGTTGATCTTCAGGTCCTCGCACATCTTGGTGAAGGACTTCCCGGTGAACTGAGTGTCGTTGTCGGCAATGATTGTTGTTGGGATACCGAAGTCGCAGACGATGCTTTTCCAGACAAATTGTTTAGCGTTCTCTTCCGTGATCTTGGCTAGGGGTTCCGCTTCTATCCACTTGGTGAAGTAATCGATGGCTAGAATGATGAACTTCCTCTGTCCGGAAGCTAAAGGTAGGGGGCCGAGAAGGTCGATTCCCCATTGCGCGAACGACCACACACTTTGGAGTGTGGAGAGCGCGATCGGGGGATGATGAGGTACGTTGGCATGCAGCTGACAGCTCCTGCATTTTTGGACTAGTTCGGCTGCGTCCCTCTTCATTGTCGGCCAATAGAAGCCTTGGCGTAGTATCTTTTGTGCCAACGCCTTTCCGCCTAGGTGCTCTCCGCAAACTCCCCCGTGCACTTCTCTGAGGGCGTAGTCTGTCTCACCTGCCGGTAGGCACTTTAGGTATGGTCCCGAGAACGCCTGCTTGTAAAGCTCCCCGTCTACGATAGTGAATGATGCCGCCCGCATCCGTAATCTTCGCGCTTCTAAGTGATCTTCAGGGAGGTGTCCGTGCTCGAGGTAAGCTCGTAATGGGGTCATCCAGGATGACTCTTCTTGGTGGACGGTTGCGATCTCCCATGGACCTTGAATACTTGGAACTACGATCTCTTCGATTCGGCGTCTTCGAGACTGGTAGTTGGAGGGCGAAGTGGCGAGCTTGGATAGAGCATCTGCCCTGGAATTCTGCTCTCGGGGGATGTGTAGAATTTGATATGATGAGATCTTCTGAAGGAGTAATTTCGCGAACGCGAGGTATTTCGCCATCTGGTCGCTCTTAGCCTCGTAGTCTCCTTCGACTTGCGAGACTACGAGCTGAGAATCTGTGTAAATCGTCAGGTTTTCTGCTTTGCAATCGATGGCGAGCCGGAGACCAACGATCAGCGCCTCGTACTCTGCAATGTTATTTGTTGCGGGGAATTTCAACCGGAGACCGTAATCCAAGGTGATCTCATCGGGACTTATGAGGAGCAGTCCCGCTCCGGCTCCTTCAGCTCCAGAGGCACCGTCGACGTAGAGAGTCCAACGGGGGCTAGTGGTGTCTTCGACGGGAGCTGCTTCTGGTGGGATTGTGTACTCTACAACAAAGTCGGCGAGTACTTGTGACTTGATGTCTGGTCGGGGTAGGAATTGGATGTCAAACTCGCCGAGTTCTACGACCCACTTCAGTAGTCTTCCTGAGACTTCTGGTTTCTGGAGGATTGCTCGCAGTGGGAGTTGTGTCAACACTTTTACTGTATGAGCTTGGAAGTAGGGCCGAAGCTTCCTTGCCGAAAAGACAAGGGCCAAGGCTGTCTTGTCCGCTGCTGGATATCTAGTTTCGGTGTTGGAGAGGACTTTGCTGAGGTAGTAGATTGGTCGTTGTATCCCTCCTTCGTCTTTCACGAGCATTGAGCTAACGGCCGTAGGCGACACTGCCAGGTATAGAAATAGAGTTTCTCCGGGGGTGGGCTTTGACAGAAGCGGTGGCGAAGCCAGGTATTGTTTGAGAAGTTCAAACGCCACCTGGCACTCGTCAGTCCACTGGAAGCCGGAGTGGCGCGCTCCCCGGAGGATTTTGAAGAAGGGGAGGTATTTGTCTCCTATTCGTGACAAGATACGGGATAGCGCAGCGATCCTCCCATTCAGGCGTTGCACTTCCTTAATTGAGCGGGGTGGCGACATATCCTCCAACGCCTTGATCTTCTTGGGGTTGGCCTCAATCCACCGATGGGTTACCATGAAACCTAAGAACTTTCCCGCCGTCACACCAAATGCACATTTGCTGGGGTTGAGTCGCATATGGAAGCGACGGAGAAGCTGAAAGCACTTTCCCAAGTCTCTCAAGTGGTCGCAATGGTGGACGCTTTTGATTAACATGTCGTCCACGTACACCTCCATTGTTTCTCCAATGAGGCTCTTGAAGATCTTGTTCATCAGTCTCTGATAGGTGGCTCCGGCGTTCTTAAGGCCGAACGACATCACTTTGTAGCAGTAGACTCCCCTGTCGGTGCGGAAGGTGGTATGTTCCTCGTCCGCAGGATTCATCCTAATCTGGTTGTAGCCGGAATAAGCATCCATGAAGCTAAGTAGCTCGTCTCCGGTCATCGCGTCGACGAGCTGGTCGATCCTCGGGAGGGGGAAGCTGTCCTTTGGGCATGCCTGATTTAGATTGCTGTAGTCGACGCACATTCGTCATTTCCCGGAGGCCTTTTTCACCATGACCACGTTGGCAAGCCACGTGGGGTATTCTGCTTCGCGTATGAATCGTGCTTCTAGGAGTTTCTCTACTTCCTCTTCGAACGCCTTCAACCGCTCGGGGGCAAAGTTCCTCTTCTTTTGGATTACAGGCCGGCAGGCGGGGTTGATATTTAGAGAGTGATAAATGACTTCAGGATCTACCCTGGGCATGTCTTCTGGGCTCCAAGCGAAAATGTCTTCGTTCTCCTGTAGAAAGGTTGCGAACTCTTCCCGCTCTTCTTGTGCTAAGAGCGACCCGACCTGAACAGTCCGGGTTGGGTCTTGTTGGGAGAGCGGTACTTCTATTAGTCCTTCGACGGGCGCTCCTCGCTGCAGAGTAGCTTCGTCTCGCAGATCGAAGTTATTGATGTTGAGAGTGGTTGCCTTTGCCGGCTGAGCTTGCTTCAGATAGCAGGTTCTGACTGCCTCCTGGTTCCCTCTTACGACTCCTATGCCTGCGGCAGCTGGGAACTTCATAGCCAGATGCGGAATAGATGGGACTGCCCCAAAGATAGACTGGAGCGGTCTCCCGAAGATGGCATTATAGGCGGAAGTGGATTCCACCACTACGAACTGGATGTTGTATGTTGACTGTCTCGGAAACTCGCCCAATGTGACTGGGAGAGTGATCATGCCTTGAACAGGGATAGGTCGGTTGTCGAAGCCGTAGACGGGCCCGGTTGCAGGGCTGAGCTGATCCTTCGTGAGCTTCATACTCCACAAGGTAGAAAGGAACAGAACATCAACTGAGCTTCCGTTATCGACCAATATCCTCTTTACGTTAAAGCAGGGGTCCCCGATCCCTGCGCTGATTATGAGGGGATCCTGGTGCGGTAGTCGTAATCCTTGCAGGTCTTCTTCTCCGAAAGCGATCGTAATGTCCTGTTTGAGCTTCTTGTCTTCGTGTTCTCTCGGGGGTTTGACAATCGAGAGGATTTGTGCCGCTAGGACGGGAAGTCCAGCGATCGTTTCGATTTCTCCCACCATCGGTCTTCCTCCTTTCGCGCCCCGGGGAGCAGGAGGCTGCTCCCTTGCATCCCCTGGCTGCTGACGCTGATTGGGAACCTGGCCTTGTAGGAACCTCCCTAGGAGTCCCTGGCGGACGAGACGTTCGATTTCGTCTTTAAGTCTGGTACATTCTTCGGTGGTATGCCCGGTCCCCCGATGGAACTCGCAATACCTGGACTGATCGCCCCTCGGATTTGGGGCCAACGCCCGAGGTGCGCGGAGCTCCGGGTTGTTCTGAATGGCATAGAGTACGTTTGTTCTGGTGGTATTCAACGGAGTGTAGACCCTGGGAGGCTGCGGACCCAGGTCTCTTCGGGGGTCGCGGCGACGTTCATCGTTACGGCGTCCCTCGTCACATCGCTCTTCTCGTCCACGAGGGGCTTGATCTGACCCCCTTTTTCTTCCTTGGCTACCTTCGAACTGCCTACGGTGTGCTTCGATGGCCTCGTCAGCAGCTATTTGAGCTTCAACTCGGTGAATGAGGTCTGGGTAACTTGGTACAGTCTCTCTCATGAGAGCTGAGTAAAAGCCACTTGGGCGGAGGCCTCCGAGGAAAACTCCTCGCAGGAGTTCGGGGTCGACTCTCGGAATCTGTAGAGCCTCAGAGGTGAAGCGTCGGAAGAAGTCCTTCAAAGTTTCTCCGTCGTTCTGGCGGATTCCCGAGAGATGGGAGGGATCTCGGACAATCCTACGGTTGGCTATGAACTGGTCCACGAACTGCTGCGCCATTTCGGCGAAGTTGTTGATGGCCCCATTCCGCAGAGAGTGGAACCAAGTGCGCGCCTGCCCCTTCAAGGTTGCTGGGAACACCTGACAGAGGAGCTGATCAGGGGCACTGTAAATCCTCATAACGGTGGTGAAGTGATTGACGTGTTCCAACGGATCGTCCGTTCCATCGAACGTTTCGATGTGGGGAAGCTTGAAACCGTTCGGAATTGGATGAGCCAATACTTGAGGCGATAGGGGGATCCGCGGTGTGCGGGACGGCGGGCGAGAGTCACGCGTCATCCTGCTTGGGCATACTCTTCTTCTATCATGTCACGTATTTTACTCTCGCGTGGTCCTTTCCACCGCTCGGACGGGAGCAGCTCTTCCTTGGCGGGGGTGATAAGGGTCAGCCTCCGGTCCTCCGACCGGCGGAACAGGTTGTGCGGAGCTTGCAGCGTCAGAGAAATCTTCAGAGACTCCATCCTCCCGAACGACGCCCTCGACCGGAGCATGATTCGGAACTGGGGGCGGCGGAGCGTTTGATGCTGGAGGCTGAATGGGAACTCGAGGTGCCCCTAGGTTTCTCACGAGAGCCAGCATCTCGGCTTGCTGCTCTTCCATTTGCCGAATGCGACCTTCCAGAACCGTCGCAGGCACAAGCACTGCCTCTTCTGCGAGAGGCGCATTGACGAGCGAGTGGGAGGGAGCTGGGTCGATGCGTCCTTCCGGCATTGATTCTTCAGTAGTGCGAACACTCTTCCTTGCCATTGCAGTTGGCCTTCAAAGAGTTTTGGGAATGTTCCCACAGACGGCGCCAAACTATTGCGGGTCGCTTAGGGCTCTTGGTAGACCGGTTTACTTGAACCACCTTAGCTCGGGAGCGAAAATAGCGCGCAAACAGTCAATTTGAGATTCGTTGATTACACTGGGACTTTTTAGCGTGGAAAACCCGGAAAGGGTAAAAAACCACGTGGTCGGAGCTGTGCCGACCAAACTTCCACTATCTTCTGGGGGGTTACAATTAGAGATTTAGAAGTCGAGCGCGACAGGCCGCTGCTCGTTACAATATCAGAGAGAGAGAGAGAGAGAGAGAGAACGTTCCGAGGGCGACAGTCCACCTCTCGAAAAAACTAAGTCTTTTCCTTCTGAGAACGGTAGAGAACGAAAGTGAGAATGTCTTGTCCGCTTTCGTGCAGACGAAAGTGAGAAAGCCTTGTCCGCTTTCGTGAAGACGGAAAACTTCAAGTCCGCGAAGGAGATCTTCAAGCGCCGAAGGAGAAATCCGTGGAAATCTTCAAGGAGCTCTCTCTGGGCATTCAGGCCGGATCCCCTCAAATGAAGCCTAAGGGGTCCTTTTATAGCTTTGGCCGGGGGTAGCCCGGTAATTTTGCCGTTGTAACCACCGTAACCACCTGGGAGGACGAATCATATTTTCCGGTTCAGAGCCCACGGATCACCATTTTTCGTAAAATGACCATGCTGCCCTTTGAGGAAAGGCGACAAGCTGTTCCTGAAAAGTGAGAAACTGAAAAGACAAAAAGTGAGCGAGCCGAGACGGAAAAGTGAGCGAGTCGGAAATGTGAGCGTGCTAGAAAGACAAAAAGTGAGCGAGTCGAGTCGGAAAAATGAGAATGCTCCGAGAGGAGCCCGGAGCCCGAAAAGCGGGCGGTGAGCCGGAAGAGGGGGGACTCACCCCAACCTAGCCACGGAGGAGAGCGGTTCGACCACCCCTAAAGGCGGGCGCAGCGCGGCCGCGCCCGAGGGAGGGGGCGACTCCTCTTGGCCGCCCCCAAAAAGGGGGGTGCGGCTTGGCCGCACCCCCAGGGAGCCGCACCCCAAGGGGGTGCGGTTTGGCCGCACCCCACATGGGGTGCGGTTTGGCCGCATCCCCCACTATGGGGGGTGCGGCTATTCGCACCCCGCTAGTAGGGTGCGGGCTAACCGCACCCCAGTAGCGGGGTTCGGTTACGGCGAGGCGTGACGCGTGCTTCGTGCGTGCTTGCGTGTTGGCGGTGAAAGTGACGGGTTCGGCCCTCTCAACTCGGGCGACCATGTGTTGACCGTTGACCCTACTTTCCTTTAGTGGAATTTTCCCTAGACGCACCCCAAGGCATCTACCGGTATATAACAATAACTTTTTAATTACCTTTCCTCCCTCAGGTGAAGAACTGGCGACTTCTCCCCAAAAATAGAGGCACCGGAGAAATACTTGTATACGTGTAGCGTTCCATGCTCTAGGCAGTGGCGAAGTTGGGATTAAAGTATAAGGTGGCCAAACTTTGTATTATAAAACATTTAAAAATGAATCAAAGTATTAAAACCTTACCAATTTTCAAAATGTCAAGCACAATGTAAAATATTAATGCTAAAAATATAATTGCACTCATAATAACCTTCAAAGTTAAAATTTTACCTAAAATACTTGAACATCTGATGAAACATTTATAGTATTTCTCGTCGAGACTTCATATTCTGAAAACAAAACATGATCTTCTCATCATCGATATAATTAAATGTTTCTTTTTCTATATACATGATCAAACAATCCACCATAAACTGATATGATATTCTATTACGGAGTCAATTCTTGATAATCTTCATTGCAGAAAACGCTCTTTCAACTGCCGTTGTTGCAACTGATAATATAAATGCAGGAGTTATAAGAATATAATATTTTTTTCTTCTTAACCAACTTCTCAGCAAGTTCTCCGATACTTTTCAAATTTATAAAATCATCATTTGATCTCATATCTAGGATGTAAGTTTCTAGTTGGTTGTCAAGCTGAATTGTAGAAAGTTGAACTGTTGGAAATTCCTTTGGATACATCAAAAGTAGTTGAATCAACTTCTTTTTGTCAAAAGTAGCAAATGAATCAGTTGGACTTAGGCTTCGTTTGGTTGGGCGTTTCACCTCCTCCGTTTGGAGCAAACGTCATCGGAAGGCGGGTAAACAAACGGGCGCCGGCGGCGTTTGCTCCGTTTGCACCCGCCGGATAGAGGAAAATGAGTCTAAATGGAGCGTTTCCAACCCCGCCTCCCCCCTCCGGTTCCAATGCTCCGTTTGGACCCGCCGGTTGCATCCGCCACCGCCGAACCAAATGAAGCCTTAAGCAAGATACACAAAGTAGCAACTCAGTATTGGTTTCATTGAATCGACTGTTGAGTTCTAGTAGTTGTTAATCTATTGCGAGATAGAATAAACCAACTCGAAAATGATGCAAAGTAGTTGTTGTCTCAACATTGCGACCTGATCGTCCCGGAATAACATAAGTAGCATCCATGTTTAGAATCTCTATATTGTGCTTCATACAAAACAAAGAAACTTCTGCAGAAATTGGAGGAAGAACCGAAAAATGCTTGTCCCGTTGTCGGACGGAGATTGAGATGCAGATGCCCCTCCTCACGCCGACAGACCGAGAGATGCCCCTCCCCCTCCTCGCCGAGATGCAGCGGTGAACAGTCCTGTCGCCGAGACCGAGAGGCGAGAGGGTCGGCCTCCGACTGAGTCGACGAGAAGCCTGAGACGCCAAGGCCGAGCAGTCCTGACGTCGAGGCCCGAGATCTAGATGTCGATGGGGCGAACCGGCGAAGTTATAACCGAGAGATGCAGAGTCGCCGAGAAAATTAACTTTGCCGATGCCTGATGGCGATTGGGCGAAGCTATCTCACGCGGACGGCGGACGCAGAGCGACAAGGGAGATGCAGTCCTTTTTCACGCAGGGGAGATGGAGATGCAGAACTTTCTCTCTATTCCTTTTAATGCTTTTTCACGCTGCCCTAAGATAGAATTTAATATTAAATAATGTGGGCATTTGCCCACCTTATACTCACCATAGCTTCGCCCCTAGCTCTAGGCGCGGGACTGCATTTTCCCAATTAACTACAGTTGTATCGAAAATATAATTCCAAAAAATTGTGTTTTTTAAAACCTTTTTTCCGGCAAAAATACAGTTGTATTTAACACTAACAAAAATATCTTTTATACAGTAATATTTTTATAACCTTTATCCAAAACATATGCATATAGATCTTAAAATGATCGTAAAAAATATGAATCTTAGTATACAAAATCAATTTTGCACATCCTTATAAGAACGCTACACATATAAGAAAATTTTGCCTCCCATGTTTATGTACCCATTTCATTATTTGTATTATTCTGTTTAACCAAGATTTTCTAATATAATGGTACAGAAGAATCGAGAAGCTTGTAGATTATCATAGTGGTATTTAATTTCTGGAATTTTGTTTTCTTCTATTAAAAACACTAGAGATCTCCGGAGATTTTAACCTATATCATCTTGATCTTATTTTATCAAATAATTTTATAATATTTCAATTCCAATTATGAGTTCCTCCAACACTATATTTATTGAATCATGTTTTTTTTAGGAAACCATGCTTCACATTTCACACAAAATGTCTATATCCGTATGATTATCGGATTTCTACATGCAATAAATGTCAGGGACGAACACAATCGACCCGGAGTTCTGAATAACTTATAAAGAGAGTCATACACTTCACTAATTAGTGAAAGAGACAACCTTATTCAAGCATAAAAAAAGGATGAAAGGACCAAAACATTGGAAATTTCCCGTAAGGTGGACTCGATTCATTGAGACGACCTGTTAAAGTCGTACGCAAATATTTTAGTCTATTCGGATTCCTACGAACGCACATTAATTCAATCGCGTGAACGATCGAAGCCTGTGATAGGTGAGTCAGATCGTCTCGTAAATTGAGCACGCGAATTCGGTCTCACTCTTGGCACGATTTTGTTATGGTCATTAATATAATTTTATGAAGTTTTATTTGGATTTTAAATGGAATTAATTTCATCCATTTAAAATTTGAGTAACTCCTATTTGGGGTATCTCCTATTAATACAAGGTTGAGATTCATGAAATGACTATTCATTTCAGCGTGAAGAAGGGGGAAATCCAGAATTCTTTTGGTAACTGCCGGGTAAAGTTCTTTTGTTCCTCTCTTGATCACCGATCCAGGGAGAATAGCAGAAGCGCCTCTTTTCTTCTCCTCCATTGATGTAGATCTACGTCGCATAGCAGAAGCGCCTCTTTTCTTCTCCTCCATTGATGTAGATCTACGTCGCATAGCAGAAGCGCCTCTTTTCTTCTCCTCCGGTGTTGTAGATCTACATCGCACAGCAGAAGCGTCTCTTTTCTTCTCCTCCGGGGCTGTAGATCTATATCGCGATTCAGATTTTCTCTCATCCCGGCGAGCTTTTCGCTCCAGATCCGGCGAAACCTACAGTCGCCAAGTATCGACGCTTGGATTCAGAGCAACCAGCCTAACGGGGAATTAATCAGAGTTCAGTTTTGGGGTTATTGCATTTGAAGATCGATCATTCCTTGCGGCTCTCTCTTTTCCTGGATGAGGTACTTCTATTTCTAGAACCTACATATTTCAATAAGATACCCAATTTTGTTTTGGATAGAAATAAGTTGATATATACCCACACACACGAGTTGTACGGTACGGGCCTCTCATCCTACATGAGTATAATCGGCGGGCTTCGCCTTCGTCCGCCACTGGCGGGATTCGGGGGCATGCTCCCTCAAAATGTTCTTAATATTTATGAATTTATATATTATCTATTTTTTTTAATTATTTATGATTTATTTATTTATACTAATTTAATTTTTTATAAGAAAAAATAAATGAAAAAAAAAACATGTTGCCCGTAGAAGAACGCCGCCCGCGGCCTGCCCCGAGCCCACCAGCAGGTTCGTCGGACCCTGGCGAACCCGGCAGGGCCACCGCCGGCGGTGGCCCTGACCGTGAGGCCCAGATAACCGCCGGCGGTGGCCCTCACGATCTAGGCCTCACGGCCAGAGAGCCCCGCCGGACTACCCCCGACAGGTTCGTTGGGGTTCGACGAACCTGCTGGTGGGCTCAGGGCAGGCCGCCGATGACGATAACCCAAATGGGTGGTTCGGTTTCAGGCGGGGGGGGGGGGGGGGGGGGGAGGAGGAGGCTTTACTTCAAATGGCTATTGCAGGTCATCTTGATGACTTGATTTTGAGATCAAACGGTGGAGAATCACTCGATGTCTTCTTTAGCTGTCCTAATTACCTAGCCACCATACTTCTTTTTAAGTAGTAATAGATATATACAATATATGTGTGTGTACTACTTGTGATTCAGACTATGCAATTGTGAGCGATGTTAAACGTATGCCGGTTTTGGCTATATGCATGCCACAGTTTTTAAAAAGAGTGATGTTAAACTCAGGCCGGTTTTGGCTATATGCAGGCCACCGTTTTTAAAAAAAGGTATCATTTTTCCTTTTCAACTTGCAAGAAAAATGATTCGAGTAATTTAATACTTCATGTATTATGTGTTTTTTTCCTTCCATGCAACCGTGACCCCAAGGAGTTTACTCGTTTGTCTGAACCCGATGTGTTTTAAAATTACAACTGGCCTAAAGGTATTCATGAGTATTTGCTTGAAGGTTTAACAACTATACAACAACAACAACAACAGAACCCATATAGTCCCCAATCATTGGGGGTATGGGCGGGGGAAGATTGGAAACAGACCTAACCTTTGACCCTATGCCCAAAGTGGCTTCTCTCAGAGGAGAAAGACCGAACCTTTGACAATAGATGCACAAAGTGGCTGCTCACAGATTACCACTGAAATAGTGGCCCCCTATACCGTCACGTTTGCTGCGGAATCATGCCCTCAAATCAAAGCCAAAGACATCAGAGAGGGCAGACTCAAGAATCCATTTTGATTTATGTGCACATAACCATGCTTCCTTCATTCAGCATCCAGAGCATTGGTCTTGCACAATGAAGGTTTAACAACTATAGCCAAGAAAAAAAGAGGTCATCAGAGGCGATGGGATACCTGAATGACTGCTTACACATCTTGCTTGTGACTGTTTTTTTTTTCATTTTGGTTACCAAAAATCTTTATAATGTAATAAGGTAAACGTAATAACTTTCTAAAGTAATCAGTTATTTTACTTGCTTATTTTCTCTCGACGAGTCTTCAACCTTGCGTTGGACACTCCTTTTATAACAAATAAATATTATTTTAGAATTAAAAAGTGAAATACAACAAAAATGTCCGAGAAAATGCATCTGATATTTGTATCTCAGATTTTATAAGAAATGTCTAAGTTATTTTAGCAGTGCATCTGATATTTCATAACATTAGCTGAGAAATTCTAGTGTTCCTTCAACGTAATTTCTCAGATATTTGCCGACAACAGCTCTCCCAGATTTTACTGACGTACCTCGCACACATGATATTTTACTTGTTTTATGAATGCTATATTTTGCTTGGTGATTTATTTATGAAAATATTAATTTGATTTTTGAATATGGTCTTTAAATATGAAATTTGGCATGCATGAATAATTTTGTCCTAAACCCATGAATAATTTTTTGCCACAGTTTTTAAAAAGAGTGATGTTAAACGCAGGCCGGTTTTGGCTATATGCAGGCCACAGTTTTTAAAAAAAGGTATCATTTTTCCTTTTCAACCTGCAAGAAAAATGATTCGAGTAATTTAATATTTCATGTATTATGTGTTTTTTTCCTTCCATGCAACCGTGACCCCAAGGAGTTTACTCGTTTGTCTGAACCCGATGTGTTTTTAAATTACAACTGGCCTAAAGGTATTCATGAGTATTTGCTTGAAGGTTTAACAACTATAGCCAAGAAAAAAAGAGGTCATCAGAGGCGATGGGATACCTGAATGACTGCTTACACATCTTGCTTGTGACTGTTTTTTTTTCATTTTCATTTTGGTTACCAAAAATCTTTATAATGTGATAAGGTAAACGTAATAACTTTCTAAAGTAATCAGTTATTTTACTTGCTTATTTTCTCTCGAAGAGTCTTCAACCTTGCGTTGGACATTCCTTTTATAACAAATAAATATTATTTTAGAATTAAAAAGTGAAATACAACAAAATTGTCCGAGAAAGTGCATCTGATATTTGTATCTCAGATTTTATAAGAAATGTCTAAGTTATTTTAGCAGTACATCTGATATTTCATAACATTAGCTGAGAAATTCTAGTGTTCTTTCAACGTAATTTCTCAGATATTTGCCGACAATAGCTCTCCCAGATTTTACTGACGTAACCTCGCACACATGATATTTTACTTGTTTTATGAATGCTATATTTTGCTTGGTGATTTATTTATGAAAATATTAATTTGCTTTTTGAATATAGTTTTTAAATATGAAATTTGGCATGCATGAATAATTTTTTGTCCTAAACCCATGAATAATTTTTTGCCACAGTTTTTAAAAAGAGTGATGTTAAACGCAGGCCGGTTTTGGCTATATGCAGGCCACAGTTTTTAAAAAAAGGTATCATTTTTCCTTTTCAACCTGCAAGAAAAATGATTCGAGTAATTTAATACTTCATGTATTATGTGTTTTTTCTTTCCATGCAACCGTGACCCCAAGAAGTTTACTCGTTTGTCTGAACCCGGTGTGTTTTTAAATTACAACTGGCCTAAAGGTATTCATGAGTATTTGCTTGAAGGTTTAACAACTATAGCCAAGAAAAAAAGAGGTCATCAGAGGCGATGGGATACCTGAATGACTGCTTACACATCTTGCTTGTGACTGTTTTTTTTTCATTTTGGTTACCAAAAATCTTTATAATATGATAAGGTAAACGTAATAACTTTCTAAAGTAATCAGTTATTTTACTTGCTTATTTTCTCTCGATGAGTCTTCAACCTTGCGTTGGACACTCCTTTTATAACAAATAAATATTATTTTAGAATTAAAAAGTGAAATACAACAAAAATGTCCGAGAAAGTGCATCTGATATTTGTATCTCAGATTTTATAAGAAATGTCTAAGTTATTTTAGCAGTGCATCTGATATTTCATAACATTAGCTGAGAAATTCTAGTGTCCCTTCAACGTAATTTCTCAGATATTTGCCGACAATAGCTCTCCCAGATTTTACCGACGTAACCTCGCACACATGATATTTTACTTGTTTTATGAATGCTATATTTTGCTTGGTGATTTATTTATGAAAATATTAATTTGATTTTTGAATATAGTCTTTAAATATGAAATTTGGCATGCATGAATAATGTTTTGTCCTAAACCCATGAATAATTTTTTGCCACAGTTTTTAAAAAGAGTGATGTTAAACGCAGGCCGTTTTGGCTATATGCAGGCTACAGTTTTTTAAAAAAGGTATCATTTTTCCTTTTCAACCTGCAAGAAAAATGTTTCGAGTAATTTAATACTTCATGTATTATGTGTTTTTTCCTTCCATGCAACCGTGACCCCAAGGAGTTTACTCGTTTGTCTGAACCCGATGTGTTTTTAAATTACAACTGGCCTAAAGGTATTCATGAGTATTTGCTTGAAGGTTTAACAACTATAGCCAAGAAAATAGAGGGCATCAGAGGCGATGGGATACCTGAATGACTGCTTACACATCTTGCTTGTGACTGTTTTTTTTTTCATTTTGGTTACCAAAAATCTTTATAATGTGATAAGGTAAACGTAATAACTTTCTAAAGTAATCAGTTATTTTACTTACTTATTTTCTGTCGATGAGTCTTTAACATTGCGTTGGACACTCCTTTTATAACAAATAAATATTATTTTAGAATTAAAAAGTGAAATACAACAAAAATGTCCGAGAAAGTGCATCTGATATTTGTATCTCAGATTTTATAAGAAATGTCTAAGTTATTTTAGCAGTGCATCTGATATTTCATAACATTAGCTGAGAAATTCTAGTGTTCCTTCAACGTAATTTCTCAGATATTTGCTGACAATAGCTCTCCCAGATTTTACTGACGTAACCTCGCACGCATGATATTTTATTTGTTTTATGAATGCTATATTTTGTTTGGTGATTTATTTATGAAAATATTAATTTGATTTTTGAATATGCTCTTTAAATATGAAATTTGGCATGCATGAATAATTTTTTGTCCTACATATATCCGCGGTCTGCATAAAACCAAAAGAGGACTGCATATAACATTGCTCTAATGCTTGAACACATGTTTTTACGGTTATAGTAAAGATTCACATACATATAAATTGTGTGCTAATACTTTTACCGTTGCAGAAAATTTTGTTTGGATCCACTTGTATGTTTGCCGGATCTTCTGACGCGACGGATTTTATAAGGAAACATACATCCCAATTGTTGCGAATATTTGTCAAATCATGAAGCACGAGCAAGATTTCAAGAATGGTATAAATCATATTTCTGCATTTCAGTAGATTTACCGCTTGCTGAATCTTTAGTTGTTTTGTGTGTTCTTTATTTGGTTAATTATTTAGTTAGAAAAATAATTTTATGTATAAACTCCATTTGGAGGTCGATAAAGTTTGGTTAAAACGATCCTAGCCTAGGTGCTTCATTAGTCGTTGCATTCAGTAGAATTTTTCGATAATATAAATTTACCGTAGCGACGCATACTCCATAAAATTTCCTAACACAAAACACGTCCTAAGACCTGGAGGAAGGATCGTTACCCTTGTCGATCTCTTTGGCGCCATGAATATAAGATTTGATTCAGATGGAAATGACCGTTGTGGGTTCCTCCCCGTGGATCTGGAAACAGCTCGTGATTCGGGGCTCCGAAGCTCCAACAATGGCGGAAAGAGTCTTCTTTTTCCTCCTTGACTTTCCTCTTTCTCAAGCTTGGAGAGAGAAAAGACTTATGAAAATGAGGGTAAACAACCTCTGTTCACGACTTAAGTGTTTCTGGAACGAGACCCAACCGTTAGATCAAAAGCCATAATTAATTTGACAGTCGCGATCGTTTTTTTCGCGAATCTGGGTCCGTCAGCTACGCCAGACGGTATCGCTATCGCCTGCGATAGCGTTTGATCTTATCCTGAACAGTCAGCGTAGCGTCTCTCTCTCGACTATATTGAGCTTCTTATTGACTTGAAGACCTACTGCCCGGTATTAGCGTCCCGTCGATATTTTGTCGTCGAGACCCCTCGACGACACATTTGAGCTTCACGTCGATATAGCTATCGCCAACGGTAATACTTACCGCGCGACGTTAGTGTCTAGTCGATATCGATGAGAAGCTCTCGACAACACAGTGGAGCTTCCAGTCGATATAAGCTACTGCGCGACGATAGTACTTACCACGCGGCGTTAGCGTCTAATTGATATCTTCTTGTCGACAAGCCTTCTCGTCGACAAGCCAACCTCGTCTAGCCGATACGCTACCGCCAACAGTATTGCTACTGCGCGGAGTTAGCTATCCGCTACAGATTTTTGAATGATTTCTTCCCATTGGGAAACGGGATGTTACATGACGGATTACTAGGAGAGAGAGTCTGAAGTCATAGTCCAAAATATCTTATAAGGGATAGACCGTTTTTCAACTGCAAGTCACATAGCATCCATGACTAGATTGACTTCAGAAAAGATCAACTTGAAGAAGTTTCTAAACATTGGGACCTTCTCCGCAAGTAGTTCAGAACTTGACCTTCATCTCTGTTCTTGAAATCCTCGATCGAGTGATGTGACAGAGCCTCAGATTAATAACGCATATTCCTAAGTCCAATACTCTGCATTGACGACTGAGATGAGATCTCCCTTGCATGTTGGTCGCCGATCCCTCAAGCTATTTTCTCACTCGTCTGACGGGTTACTAGAAGTGAGCTCAGATTCATCTTCTAAAAAATCTTATAGGAGGCAAATACGCTATCGACTACAAGATGCTAGCCTCTCTGGCTCGGGCGTCTTCAGGAGTCATCAATTCAATAAGGCTCTAACCTGGTTTCACATAGAGAAAGTACTTATAAATTTTATACGTTCTTTAGAAATTGGCGGAACTAATCCTCTCAATCATTTTAGTGCCAGGAAGAACTCCTCGGTATGGGACACAGTTCTCCTATGTAGGTATCTCTGGTTAGGTAATGGGACAACGCCTCAAGTTTATAGTGCATCCTCTTAATTCCAAGCCCCTACATCGACGACCGAGATCAGCTCCCCCTTGCATGCTGGCCAATGATCCATCAAGTGTCTCCCTCACCGACCAAGCGCGCTAAAAAGGGGGCATGAGACAATACCTCGAGTTGAGCAAATCTACCTAAGACCATGCCTCTACAATGACAATCGAGATCAACTTCCCTCTTGCATGCTGACCGATGAACCCCTTAAGCACCTCTCCCTCCTGTCCTGTTTGACGACAATCAACTACTAAAGCAAGCTCTTTTCTATTTTTTTTTACATTTTTCTCTCAAACAGGAACTATTCTTCAGGGTGAAGAGCCTACCAAGCTCTCAGCGTGTGAGTTCCTACGAGGCTAAGCGAACTCTTGCTCTTTGTCGACCTATGAGCCTAATCGAACTCTCGCTCTTGTCGGCCTGTGAGCCTAAGCGAATTCTCGCCCTCGTCATCCTATGAGACTAGACGAACTCTCATACTCACTTATAATACTGAAAAAAAGATTCAAAATTTTAATATTTATTGGAACTTATCTTCCCTGTTTCAAGTATATTATTTTACAAATTATCTTCCCTGTCTAGGCCTCACAACTTCGGCCTCGTCACCTTGTTTTGTCACCTCGCCACGCCGAGCCGAGCTCGCTACTCCACTTCAGCATGCGACTTGCTCTTTGATCGGCGCGAGCTGGAGGACTCGCCTGTAGACTTATCGTCGGAGCTACCGCGGTTGGAGGAGTCAGAGTCGCTGTCACTGGACGAGGTCTCGTCGGACTCGTACTCAAAGATCTCATGCAGAAGGGGCTCGACTGGTAGGGCCACGCTGTCCTCGGTCAATCTCCCCATACGTCGTAGGTGGGTGAGAATAATCTCGCCACCATCGCGGACATACTGGCGCCGAATTGTCTTCGGATTGGCGACCGAGTTATAAATGAGATCCTTCTTGTTGGAACCCGGATACCGGTCCAATTATATTCGAGACTTGGGGAGTAGCTTGAGTTACCTCTCTCTTCGTCAAATCCCTAGGTCTAAGTATTTCGAGCTGAGAACTGACCCTCATCGATTGGTAGGTAGTTGCCTGAAAATGAACTCACTGGCTGCAGCGAGGAGGTCCCACCACTAACCCGGAAATCTCACTCGATTTCCCCTCCCAAAAACTAGAGGCTAAGCCTGTCTCAGACATCATAAGGAAGAAAGCACAGACTCTCAGGGGGGGGGTGTGGATCTGTGCTGATCTGAGACATAATGAGTCATATTTATAGGCAAATTCTTCTGAGGGCAAAATAGTCCAAAAGGTCTGCGGGTAGCTTCCTCCGCCTTAACCAAACTATTATGCACATACCAAAATGGTCTGCGAACAGCTCCTCGCGCCTTTTCGTAGAGACTAAACGCACCCCATACTGGTCTGCGAATAATTGAGAGAGAGCTGGGGAGCCGGGTTAGCCCGTACTCGCCTCGCTCTCTCCCTGAAATTAGGACTGAGATGACTAGGTCGAACCCTACTCGGTGAGGGCGATTTTTCCTGAGGCGAGCTCGCCAAAGACTTGGTTGGACTCGCTTCGCCTTGTGCGAGGAGGGGCTTTGCCGATAGGAGATTCACGTCGATAGGGGGATGGTGAGGAGGGGGCGTATTCACCTCACCCTACCCTGGGCGAGTAAGACTGCCACTGGGCATACTCGCCAGAAATGAGCGATCTACTCGCCTGGGACACTGAGTCTACTCGCCGAATACTGGTTTTTACACTTCTTTCGCGAGGTCTCTGAAGCGGGAGGAGCAACAACCTGAAACTGCATGGTTGCGAGCTGTATCTTTAAAGATTCCATCTCGCCCTAGAGACTCGCATTCTTCTGTTCCAGGAGGGAAATCTGCTCAGCAACAAGGACCTCGGTTGCCTGGAAGCAAAAAACTAAGTTTGAACTTGACCTTGCTCGCGAGGTAAAGAATGAGCAGCGGCCCGAGTTCACCTCAACGACATCCTGCGCATGTTGTGCCTTCTGGATCTCGACGAGCTTGGCCACGACCTTGTCCAGCTTTGTTAAAATTGTGAAGTGAGCTACCGCAGACGCTAGCGCTACCGCCGATGGTAGCTCAGCTTCTAGGTGGAGTCTTCCGGATCTATAAATAGGGGGTCAATCCCCCTGCAGAGCATATCAGAGAGAAATATAGACTTGAACGGTCTCAATTTGACGGTCTCAGTTAGAGCGAACTCGGAGTGGGTTCGGCCGGTCAGGTTGCTGAGAAGGAAGGAGGCCACTGGAGAGGTGGAGCGAGAGGTGGAGGTCACCAGTGTGGTGAGGGCGGAGACAACTGCTTCCTGGCTGAGATGACGACAACGCCTGTCGATGTCTTAGCCTCCATCATTTTTGAGAACGACTGGATTGTGGATTCCGGTTGCGGGCACCATCTCACTGGAGATGTGTCTAATTTTGCCTCTCAGAAGGCATATGGAGGAACGAATGTCCTCATCACTGCAGATGATACGGTGCATCCAGTTGAGCAAGAAGGGATGATATCCCTTGGAAGTGAAGAGAAGTCTGTGACACTGAAGAGTGTGTATCATGTACCAGGCATGAAGAAAAATCTATTCTCGGTTGCAAACGCAGTGGATGCAGGATATCACGTGTTGTTTGGACCGAAGGAAGTGAAGTTCTTGAAGAACGTGTCGTCTGTTGATGGTGATATCACGCTCACCGGGAGGAGGGTGGAAGATTTGTATTTTTTATCTACAAATGCCTATGTTGATAAGTTGAAGACAAATGACAACGCTTCGATCTGACATGAGCGGCTAGATCATGTGGGGATAGACAAGTTGAAGATGATGGCTGCAAAGGGCCTGATGAGTGGCCTGCCTAATCTCTCTTCCTACGACGACGACCATTTGTGAGAGGGCTATCAGTATGGAAAGTCACATCGACTTCCGTTTGACAAGTCAGAGACCAGGTGTAAGGCACCTCTTGAGTGTGTACATGCTGATGTGATGGGGTCGTGCGCCACCCTTACTTATGGAGGAAATAAGTATGCGCTGGTTCTGGTGGATGGACTACACCCGCTACACGTGGGTATACTTTCTGAGGGATAAGTAAGAAGTGTTTGCGAAGTTCCAGGAGTGGAAGGAACTAGTAGAAGGGAGGCTGAACCTGAGGGTGAAGAAACTGAGGAGTGATAATGGGGGGGGGGGAGTTTACCTCTAACGAGTTTGCTTCTTTCTGCAGGAAATTCAGCATTCGACGAGAGCTCTCTTGCGCTCATACCCCTCAGTAAAATGAGGTCGCAAAGAGGAAGATCTGCCATCTAGTGGAGACAACCAGGAGTTGGCTACATGCCAAAAGGATTCCCAAGGCTTTATGGGCGGAGGAAATGACGTGTCCAACCCACGTGATCAACCGGCTACCTCTGAGTCCTAACAGGATGGTGTCTCCACACCACCTCATGTTCGGGGAGAAGCCAAATGTGGGTCACATGAGAGTTTTTGGTTCAACCTGCTTTGTGCACGTCCTCGATGCTCAGAGAACCAAGCTGGAGCCGAAAGCACGAAAGGGTATCTTCATCGGCTATGATGAGCGGAAGTAGGGTCGGAAGTGCATGGATCCGCAGACCCACAAGTTCGTCGTCTCGCGCGACGTGGTGTTTGACGAACTGATATCGTATCATGAAGTCTCCTCTGTGGTGCTGCCGGAGAGTGAAGGATCAAGCATGAGAGAAGAGAGAGTCACTGAGAACTCTACTGTTGAGTTGGAGTTATCTCCAAGTGCTCCATCGTCATCTAGCTCAGGGGAGCTTCGAGTTCGATAAACAGGGGGAGCAGTGCTCTAAGAGATGATGGGAGAAGAGCTGTAGAGGAGGAGTCTACCAGAGCGGTAGAGAGTGGCCAAGCCTTGAGGAGGTCAAAGCGGACCATCGTCCCGCCTTCTCGCTATAAGGAGGGGAACTTCGTAAGTTTGACCTCTTGCTTCTTGCAGGACCACTCAACGAGAGGGAACCTGCCCGCTTTGAAGATGTAGTTGGCATTAAGGAGTGGGACGTGGATATGAATGAAGAGATGGAAGCCTTGGAAAAGAATGAGACATGGGACCTTGTTCCCATGGTGGAGGACATCAAACCTGTCACCTGCAAGTGAGTGTACAAGGTTAAGCAAGAGGCCAAACTTCGTAAGTTTGGCCTCTTGCTTCTTGCAGGACCACTCGACGAGAGGGAACCTGCCCGCTTTGAAGATGTAGTTGGCATTAAGGAGTGGGACGTGGATATGAATGAAGAGATGGAAGCCTTGGAAAACAATGAGACATGGGACCTTGTTCCCATGGTGGAGGACATCAAACCTGTCACCTGCAAGTGAGTGTACAAGGTTTAGAAGAGAGCTGACCGAGGAGTAGAGCGGTACAAGGCTAGGCTTGTCGCTCGGGGTTTCTCGCAAACCTATGGAGAGGACTACGGGGAGACGTTTAGTCCTGTGGCAAAGATGACGTCGGTGAGGACGGTCATTGCTCTGGCAGCGTGTCGAGGGTGGAAGTTATGCCAACTTGATGTGAAGAATGTGTTCTTGTACGGAGAGATTGACAAGGACATATTCATGGTGCAACCACCTGGATACATGTCTAAGTCACAACCACATCATGCGTGCAAGTTGAAGAATGCTCTCTACGGGTTAAAACAGGCGCCGAGAGCCTTGTATGGGAAGATTGCGGAGTATCTGCAGTTTTGTGGTTATGATGTCTCAGACTCAGACTCTAGCATGTTTGTAAAGAAGAGTGGAGATCTTCATGTGCTGATGTTGTTGTATGTCGACGACATGATCGTGACCAAGAACAACAATGAGGAGGTCGCGACGCTG
The DNA here is from genome assembly GCA_033032865.1 of Dactylorhiza incarnata. Lineage (NCBI taxonomy): Eukaryota > Viridiplantae > Streptophyta > Magnoliopsida > Asparagales > Orchidaceae > Dactylorhiza > Dactylorhiza incarnata. The sequence goes on along the minus strand of JAWHQI010000340.1, from coordinate 52,147 downwards.
AGACAACAGTTATCCATTCGATTCAAGATGAAGGATCTTGGTGAACTGCACTATTTCCTTGGCCTTCAAGTAGAGAAGAGAAGAGGCGGGCTGTTCATTTCCCAGAGGACTTACGCTGAGAAGATCGTCGAGAGATTCGACATGAAGGAGGGGAAGAGCAGCTCCGTTCCACTGGAGGTTGGGCTGAAGCTTCGGAAGGAAGAATGGAGGATTCTCCCTGATCCGAAGGTCTTCCGGGCACTGACGGGTAGTCTAATCTACCTGACTATTACAAGACCTGACATTGCTTTTGTCGTCGGCCGATTGAGTCGGTAAATGCAGGAGTCGCGAAAGCCTCATCTAGAGTCAGCAAAAGGGATTCTGAAGTACATGAAAGGGACCTTTGAGATGGGGTTGATCTATGGAGAGAAGACTGACTTCAAGATGCATGGGTACACAGATGCAGACTACATAAGTGACATTGATTATCGCAAGTCGACATCATGTTACGCGTTTCTATGTGGAGCTGCTGCTATCTCGTGGTGCAGCAAGAAGCATGATTCTATCTCCCTTTCCACCACTGAAGCTGAGTACAAGGCGTCGTGCTTAGCAGCTCAAGAGTGTGCCTGACTGAGGAGGCTGGTGGAAGATGTGGACGAGAAGGTTAGTGGACCTACGGTTCTTCACAGTGACAACGAGAGCGCTTTGAAACTTGTAATCAACCCAGTGTGTCACGCAAGAACAAAACATATAAAGATCGAGCATCACTTCATCAGAGAAAAGGTGTTGGGTGGCTTGATTGTGGTGGAGCATGTGCGGAGCGAAGACAACATTGCGAATATATTCACGAAGCCCCTTTCTGCAGGGACGTTCAGGAAGCTTCGCTCGCTGCTCGGAGTTGTTGACGGAGCTTACTTCTAGGGGGAGTGTTAGATTTGTGATGTGAACTACCGCAGGCGCTAGCGCTACCGCCGACGGTAGCTTGGCTTCCAGGTGGCGTCTCCCGGATCTATAAATAGGGGGTCAATCTGTAAGACCCCATTTTTTCTCTCTTGAAAACCCGGGTCTTATGCCCAGAACCGCCACTTTGCGGTGACACCATCACTCGGGAAGGTCGCCACTACAAAATGCCTATCCTGCCGGCCATATCGATCACCACAGAAGAAAAGCAAGATGTTTGATAAACTAGAAAACTAAGTCCACATCACATAGAAAATAAAACCATCAAGAGAGATGTCAACATACAGTAACTGAATGAAAGATAACAGTAGAAGGGCTCATGGCCAGTACATCATAGTCTCACTACAAAAGTCACTCGCGGAAGTATAATCTACTAAAACTAATAGAACACTCACGGATCCTGTCATCGGTGTTCCCGTGCTAGACTGCCCCGCCTCCATCTGCACCGGCCTCTGGTGATGCAGCATCTCCCCGATCCCCTAAAATGATAAGGTCTACCGACCGATGTGTCATTTCTGATTGGAATGAATCGGGCCACCTTCGTCAATCTGTCGACGATCACCCATATCGAGTCATTCCCCGCATGTGATCAGGGAAGACCATGTATAAAGTCCATCGCGATGTCGTCGAACTTCTACTCCGGCACCAGGAGTGGCTGCAGTAACCCAGTCGGGTTCTTGCATTCCGCCTTCACGAGCTGGCAAGACTCGTAGTGGGTCACAAAATAGGTGATATCCCTCTTCGTGCCCAGCCAATACATGGTCCTCTCGAACATCCGTACTAGCTTCATGACCATCAACTGGGGCTCTGCTCCTGACGTGGTAGCTCTCCTGCTCTGTGCGTCTGCCACCATATTCTCCTTCCCCGGGTGGTAATGCATGGTGTACGGGTAGTCCGATAAGAACTCCACCCAGCGTCTCTGTCGAATGTTCAGCTCCTTCTGCGTATCCACGTACTTCAGATTCTTGTGATCTGAAAATATGTCGCAGTGGACGTCATAGAGGTAGTGCCGCCAGATCTTCAGAGCGAATACGACCGCTCCCATCTCCAAGTCGTGCACCGGGTAATTCCGCTCGTGGTTCTTCAACTGGCGGGAAGCGTACGCTATCACGTGCCCGTTCTGCATCAAAACGATACCCATCCCCTGGTATGATGCATCCGTGTACACCTAAAATCCTTCCTTCCCCGATGGAAGGGCAAGGATGAGGGTCGTCGTAAGCCGACCCTTCAGCTCCTGGAAGGTCGCCTCGCACTGCGGCGTCCAAACGAAAGCAGTACCCTTCTTCGTCAGGGATGTGAGCGGGAGGGCTATCTGGGAAAACCCCTGTACGAACTTCCGGTAATAACCGGCAAGCCTCAAGAAGCTCCGCACGTCGGTGGCCGTCTTCAGCGGTGGCCATTCTCGTACTGCCTGGATCTTCGTTGGATCCACTGCTAGACCAGCTCCACTGATAATGTGGCCCAGGAAGACCACCTCCTTCAGCCAAAACTGACACTTGCTGAACTTCGCGTACAGACGGTGCTCCCGAAGCTTCTCCAATGTTAGTGCCAAATGACGTGCATGTTCCTCCTCCGTCCTCGAATAGATGAGGATGTCGTTGATGAACACGATGACAAAGATGTCGAGATATGGCTGGAACACCCGGTTCATCAGACTCATAAATGCTGATGGTGCATTCGTGAGCCCGAACGGCATCACAGTGAACTCGTATAGTCCGTATCGGTTGCTGAAAGCCGTCTTCGGGATGTCTTCCTCCTGAATCCGCAACTGGTAATATCCTTATCTCAAATCCAGCTTCGAGAAGCAGTGGGCTCCCTCTAGATGGTCAAATAGCTCGTCTATCCTCGGCATAGGGTACGTGTTCCGCACCGTCAGCCTGTTCAAAGCTCTGTAGTCGATGCACAGTCTGAGTGTCCCATCCTTCTTCACGAATAACACCGGAGCTCCCCAAGGCGAGGAACTCGGTCTGACGAGCCCAGCTTCCACTAGCTCTTGTAGCTGGCTCCGAAACTCTGTTAGCTCCTTCGGGGGCAATCCGATAAGGAGCTCTAGATACCGGCTTAGCCCCCGGCACCAGCTGGATCTGAAAATCCTTCTCGCGGTGCGGTGGCAAAAAACCATTTCTTTTGTCCGAATTCCCGCGAAACCAACGAAACTGGTAGCAAAATTTTCTCAGAAGGCAGACCGTCAGACCACATGAATTCCTAACAAAAATATATTTTACTTGCTTCCGAGACTTTAGCTAGCCCTGCAAGCGGTGCGTTTCGGTGCGGTTTGGGGACAAACCGAAACCGCACCGCAGGGGTGCGGTTTCCGACCGGCCAAAATCGCACCGCACCGAAACCGTGCGGTGCGGTTTGGTTTCTGTGCGGTTTGGCGTCGGTTTGTGCGGTGTGGTTTTTTGACAGTTTTTCTGATCCTTTAACAACAACGCGCGTCTCGTATTTTTGATACTTATTTATGGTAACATCATATCATCAACCCTCTATATGTTCTCATTTGGGATAAATGATTGGCGATAAGCCGATAACATGGATGAGTATCATCAATCATCCTTGCACAGACGTGAATTTAACATTTGATATGCTGTACATTTGAACTACACAATCAGTGAAGTGTGAATGACAGAAATTTGAATTGCTGTACATCGTGAAGAAATTAGTGAATGCCAGAAATTAGTGAAGTGTGAATGACAGAAATAACTAAATCCGTGAATGCCATAAATTATAACCTATTCAATGATTCATACCGAAGCAGACAAGGCGGCCCAGGCGGGTATAGATCGCCGCCTTAGAGGACTGGAGGTTGAAGCTGTTGGGGACTGGGGAGTGGGGATTGCAGGAGTTGGAGTGGTCGCTCGCGGTTAGAGAAAATGTGGCAGTGCCGCAGCGGAGGAAGATCGACAGATCGGGGGAGGTTTCACCGCAGCGGAGGAAGATCGCCAGTCGTCGCAGTCGCCAGATCGTGGCAGCGGCGCAGCGCAGCAACGACTCAGCAAGCCCTAACATTGCGCCGTCGCCGTCGGCCTGGAAGTCTGCTGCGAGCCTGCGATATATGAGGGATTGAGGGGTTTCGTTTTGGTTTCGCCGTTTCGGTGAGACTAAGAGTCTGAGACCGAGAGGCGAGAGAGAGACTGAGAGTACTAAGGCTCCGTTTGGGGGGACTTATTTTCACCGGTCAAGCAGTTGTGACCGCATGAACCGGACCTTAATTAAGGTTCGGTTCATGCGGTCGTAACCGCTTGACCGGTGAAAATAAGTCCCCCCAAACGGAGCCTAAGTTAGGGCTTAATGGATTAATGGTGCGGTGCGATATATGACTTAATGTACCTGTAGGATTAATGGATTATAAGATAATAATTAATAAGAATTAAGTATTAATATACTATGACTTGATCGGTTCAGTTTTAATTTTTAATGGGGTTAAGTCTTTATATCTTAATACTTAATTTTGAGAGGGTTGCGGTGCGGTTCCACAGGTTTTTAAGAAGCCTAAGTCAAGCCGAACCGCACATGTGCGATTTTCAAACCCCCGAAATCGAACCGCACCGCACCTGATCGGTTTGGTTTGAAATGGGGTGCGGTGGGATTTTGAGGTTTGGTGCGGTTTTCGGTTTTACTGCACGGGGCTAACTTTAGCTGATAACAACTAACAAAAAATTAACAGGTGACTAAAAGTTGGGAGCTATTTTGAGATCCCGTTGCCGCAAATTCTCGAACGTCGAATCGTGGCCACGGTTCGCAGCCGGTGATCGCCGGAGCCGCGCTAGCTGGGCGTGTTTTGGGCGACTTGTGGGGCGACTGAGTTAACCCGAGGGAAGGGGAGATGGCGGAGGAGGAGGCGATCAGAGTTGCATCGGAGGAGGTGGCCCGTCAGTTCAAAACCCTAGTCAACACCGATGATGTGGAAACCATCAAACACCTTCAGCATATAATGTGAGCTGCTCTCTCTTTCTCCCCAATTCAATATATTCCTTGTTTCAATACAGTGATTTACTTATTTACTGCACGTCTTTTCTCAATCTGTTGTTCTTGTACATGTTCGGGGTTTGGTCGCTAGATTTGTTTTTGATGAATCGTTTCTTTTCCGATTGGTGATATATGCGGATTGAATGTTTATCTAAAGCCGTTGTTAGTGTTAGCATCTAATTGTTCGTTTGAAATAAGCTCCCGGTTGACCATGAACATCCCTTTTGATTTTTGGTGTCTGCGGGCTGAGGTCACCAGCACGAAGAACCAGGACAGCAGAAATCCTGATGTATGCCCTTTCTGCATCCTGCGTAGTGTGGTGTTTCTGAGACCTCTTGATGTTGAATTCCCTTGATTTCTTCCCCTTCATTCCTTCTCCTCAAGCTTCCTCCTTGCTTGTCTTGCTCCCTTCTTCTTCGTCTTGTTCTTCTCCTTGCTTGTCTCGATCCAGCGATGTCTCCTCGTCTGCGAAACCCCCGCGGCTGCGTTCATGCTTGCAAATTGTTCAGAATAGCCTTCTTTTGTTCTCAATTCCAACAAAACAACCAAACCAAATCTCCTCGTCTGCGATCCATCGCCATCATTCTCCTTGTATCAACGATATGATTTTTTTCTAAAACAATAAGTAAATTCAGCAAATTTAATTTTCTGGCAACGTAAATGTCGCCTTCAGCTACTCCCCGAGTGAGATTCCCTGTTCTGGCAAAATTCGTGATTTGAAACTTCGAGTCTTTAGTGGTTTTGTATGGAAAAATCCATACGACTTTGAGGTAATTTGTTGGGTTCCTGATCTGAGTAAATTTTCAAGCAAACATGTGGATTTTACCTGCTTATAGACATTGTCTTTCAATTTTGATCACCTACTATAAATTCCAACATCCATAGAATATTTATCAAGCCTGCTTAATTTTTGGTATCTCCCAGTGCATAATAGCTCCGAACTGAAAGTTACCCAAACACTTCTGCTTCTCTAGGGAGGTGAATCAAAAATGTTACTGGAGAAAAATAGAGTACGAAAAGAGTTCCTTAGTTTTGCGCCCACGACATGCTTACTTTAATATCCAAAAAAACCCACTTGTCATATATTGAAAGATCTGATTGCTACACCAACAAATGCTTAATTTCTTGACCCATCATCTCGGTTATTCAACGTCTTAAAGATTTGCCTCCTCGAAGCCTTAGACTCTCAACTAAATCACACAAGACATGACTATTGAAGCCGGGATCCAACGCGCTAGAAGTTCGGACCAAGATGGCCGACTTGAAGAACATAAAAGAGGCACTAAAGAGCGAAAGGAAAAAGTGTAACATCACAGGTTCATGATGGATACATGTGGTTAGTGATAACCACGAATGATGGATACACGCTGTCAGCGATAATCACCAATGACGGATTCTCGTCGTTAGTGATAATGTGTTCACGAACCGAATCGAATTGAATAGCTATTCAATAATATTCAAATTTGGCATAGAATGCAGAGATTCAGATTCAGATTCATTCGAATATTCGTTGTCGGATTCGTCGTGAAATGTTGGATTCGAATTTGGGTTCGAATTCAGATTCGAATTCGGATTTTATAATATTTAATTATATATAATGTTCAAATATAATTATATATATAAATTTTATTTAGTTGTATATTCTACTATTCGTGAATCATTCGAACATGAATAAAATTATTCGGATTTGGATTCAAAAACTATTCGAATTTGAATTTGGATTCGAATTCGAAAAATACGAATTTTAATCGAATTTTCACGAATCGAATCCCAAATTATTCACGAACTATACTATTTGTGAACAACCCTAGTGATAATCATAGATGATGGATTAATGGATATCTAGTGATTCTAATCTCACATCAGATCTAATTTTTTTTTACTAAACTTAAGTCATAACCTCGTCTCTCAAATATCTGATACGCCTCTTGAGAGCTAGCAATAAATTTGTGTTGAAAACTCCGTAGTTAAGCATGTTTTGATGAGAGTTGTTTTTGGATGGATAATCTCCTCAGAAGTACTTATACGTCACATGCGGAAAAAGATAAAATCCCGATGTTCAACTTAGTATGCTCTAGATTGAACCAAATCAGACAATACATCTGATATTGCGGGTCGGGTTGTTATAGAAGAAGATGCGCAAGATACCTCTATATAAGAAGTGGAATTACAAGTTGAGGTCCCGCCGCTAGCCCGGGAGTGTGCATGAGCTCCTCTTCCGAAAACCAAAATGATCTAGAAAAGAGGAGAGAGTAAAAGATGGAAAGATAGCTCCAATTGAGGCGTTTCCCTCATCACAGAGAGTGATATTTGTAGATTCTACATAGATCCTGCTGTCAGGCAACTCCACCGTTCCTCGGTCTACCTGCAAAACGTTGTTCCATCTGAAGCTGGCTCATTGTTCCGGCCACCTATGTCAAGCCACCATCACTTTCCCAAAATTCTTTACATTTTTCATTTTCCGGTAATCGCCGAAAATCACCTCCGACCACCTCCACCACCTCCGATGACCACCTCCACCACCTCCATCAACCACCTCTGGCCAGCCACCACCTCCGGCGACCACCTCTGGACAGCCACCACCTTCACCACCCTATAACCGCCATAACTACCTTCAACTACTTCCACTACCCCATTAACCCCACACCTCCTAACTTTTAGGTCTTATTCCTAAAATTACTCCACTCCTCACTCCACTCACCCACTACTTCCTCTAACTCCTCACGTGGAACCACCTTCTCAATCGAGCCCCACTCCCTCCATTCCACCTGGCCCACATCTCCTACTACTACGAGCCCATGTGGAAGCCACCCTCATCTCCCAACTGATCCCCCACCTCTCCATTCCAGCCATCCCACACTAGTTGTCGCACGTGGACCCCTCCCATTTCCCAACCGAGCCCCCATCTCTCCATTCTATTTGTCTCATAGAACATATAACAACAACTTCTCGTGGAACCACCCTCCCTAGTTGATCTCCATTAAAAAAACCAGCAACCGACAACCTTCTTCATCCTCCCCTATTTGCAACATCCAATCAGGTTGTCGTCCAGGAAGAAGAACCATTGCATTCATGTTGCTGGAATTGCCAAACAACCAGCCATTTACTGCCCCGCACCCCTCCCAATTGTTGTCTGGACCGTATACCCTTCTACCAGTAATTTTCCCTGCAGCCTTGAGGTATTCTGATACGGGAGGGGTTTTCAGCGTAGGAGCGTGAGAAGGAAAATTAGAGAATCCAAATCCAAGGGGAGAATCTCTCTTGGCCAGCCTCAGGCTCCATTTAGTTTCCAAATCCAAGATACAAGATGCCAAATACAAGAGTGAGACGGATTATATAACCCCTCTCGACAATAGCGTAAATAAGAACAACAATTAAGCGTGAAAATAAACTAAAGATGCATCACTCGCGATCATGCCATATCATGCCGACGTTATGACCCCCGACCTCTTCCTTCGAGAATAAACCTGCCAAGCTGTCAATGCCCCTTCCTCCGTGCCATCCTCTGTTTTCGTAACCATACCTCCATCTGAAAAATTTGCCTTGTACTCAAGACGATACTCAGGAAACTGACTGCGGAAATCGTCGTGGACCCACCACGCCGCGTCGGAGTGAGGGTGTTGTCGTCATGCCACTAACACTTGCTCCCGAATCCTACCGTCCATTGTGAAGGGTTTACAATCCAATATGGCCTCTGGAAGGTAGACGATGGAGCCGTCTGATGCAACATACAGTGGAAGGGTCTCTTCGACAGAGTGGTCATCCACCACCCACTTGATCTGAGAAACGTGGAAAACTGGATGGATTCGACTGTGGGTAGGAAGGCGAAGGCGGTAAGCCATCTCACCGATGCGGGTGATCACCTCAAACGGGCCGTAAAAGCGAGTAGATAGCTTGGGATGGGAACGTGTCGCCGCATAAATCTGGTTGTATGGTCGGAGTTTGACGAATACCGACTCTCCCACGTGAAACTGGACATCCCGACGGCGCTTGTTCGCGTGGTTGAGCATCTTCTGTTGGGTGCGGAGGAGTTGGGTCTTCAAAATCCTTAGGATCTCGTCCTGGTCCAAGAGCTGAATGCGCACCGCCTCGACATAACATTCCCCTAGAAGGTGCTGAAGCACTGTGGAAGGTGGGCGGCCGTAGACGGCCTGGAAGGGAGTCATGTCTGTCGAATAATGGAAGTAGGTGTTGTAAGAGAACTCGGCCCAACCCAGCCATCTGCTCCCGTCATGGGGGTGTTCAGAGGTAAAACAACGCAAGTAGGTCTCCAAGCAGCGGTTCAGAACCTCAGACTGCCCGTCCGTCTGGGGATGGTAGGAAGAACTCATCCTCAACTGCCTCCCTTGGAGTTTGAAGAACTCATGCTAGAGAGTACTCATAAAACCCGGATCGCGATTGCTGGCGATGGGATGAGGAAAGTCGTGCAGTCGGACCACGCCAGGAATGAATGCCTCAGCAACCACTGGCGCTGTGAAGGGTGCCACAAGGGTATAAAGTGACCATACTTGGACAGACGGTCCACCGCCACAAGGATGTAATCGTACCTGGACGAGCGCAGAAGACGCGTATTGAAATCCATCGTCAAGTCATCCCATATGAGGTCAGGAATGGGCAAGGGCTGCAAAAGGCCCCCAGAAAGACGTCCTCATACTTCGAGCGTTGGTAGACGAGGCAGGCTGCCACAAACTCCTCCACGTGTCGCATCATTCCTTTCCAATATAGAGTCGTTGCGAGGCGGCGGTAGGTACAGAACGCTCCTGAATGACCCGCGGTCGGTGTAGTGTGGAACTCGGTGAGAAGGCGTGAGATGCTGGCTGAAGATGACGAAATGACCAACCGGCCCCGATAGAGCAGACGGCCCCGAAGAAGGGTGTACGTAGAGCAGGCGTCCGCATCAACTCGTAAGCTCTCCATAATGGAGTCTAAGGCCGGGTCGGTCTCCACCTCCCTCTGTAAAGTCTCTGCCTCTTGAGTCTTGCCAGACCGGGGGTGATATGGCTGTCAACTCCGCGGATTGGATTTGCATGAACGGAACTCAACCGTAAATTCACAGCCCAATAACTTTGCCATCCAAAGCTGTTGTGAAGGGGTGGTCATCTTCTGGCTCAGAAGGTACCGAAGACTGTGATGGTCCGTGCAGACGATAAAATGCCACCCCAAAAGATATGGACGCCAATACTGGACCGCTAGAACGAGTTCCATCAACTCATTCTCGTAAGCGGAGTGAGACCGAATGGTGGAGGAAAAAGACCGGTTGAAGTATGCAATAGGACGCCTGACCTGCATGAGCGCCACACAGATGCCCGAGCCTAAGGCATCACACTCCACAATGAAGGACTGAGAGAAATTGGGCGTAGCCAGAACCGGAGCCGTCACCAAGGCCTGTTGTAGAGCCGTGAAGGCGGTAGACGCCTCCGGGGTCTACCGAAAGGACGGATCGGTTGTCTTGCACAAAAGACATGTAAGAGGAAATGCCAACTTGTCGTAGTCGCGGATAAAACGACGGTAGTAGCCCGTCAGGCCGAGGAAACCTCGGACCTCCCATAAGGAGCGCGGTTGCGGCCACTGCAAAACCGTCGTGATCTTGTCAGGGCTCATCGTCACCCTGCGCGGAAACGGTGTTATGACCCTGGCAGGAGATCTCACGCTGAGCAAACACGCATTTCTTCAGATTGACGACCAAAGAATGACGTTTAATGTCTCCAGGGTGGTTTCCAGGGGGCATAAGTGATCCTGCCAAGTAAAGCTGTAAACAAGTATGCCGTTAAAGAAAACTAAAACATACTTACGAAGCATTGTCCGAAATATGTCTTTCATGGTGGCTTGGAAGGTTGTCGATGCGTTGGTTAGGCTGAACGACATAACTAGGAACTCGTAGTTGCCGTCGTGCGTGCGAAAAGCGGTCTTCGGGACGTCCGCCGCACACACCCAAATCTGGTGGTAACTGGATTGAAGGTCAATCTTGGAGAAATAGTTAGCCCCACTCTGCTCATCCAGAAGCTCCTATATAACTGGAATAGGATACTTGTCTGCTACATTGGATTTGTTAAGCTCCCGATAATCCACGCAGAATCTTCAACTGCCGTCCTTTTTGCAGACAAGAATGACCGGGATGGAGAATGGGCTCGCACTCGATCGGATCAGGCCGCCAGTCTATATGTCGGTCACCAAGCGTTCGATCTCGTCCTTCTGTATATGGCCGTAGTGGTACAGGCGGACCGATTTCGCCTGGATGACATCATGGAGCGAAATACAGTGGTTGGTGATGCGCGACGATGTTAAGCTTGGTAGGCGCTCGAACACCGATGCAAAGGCCTCCAATAGGCGGGACAATTGAGGTGGCAGAGTAGACGACCGCGGGGGTAGACTCTCTGTCCCTGACGTAATCTGCCATAAGAGGGTGCGGAAATCCACAGAGTGAGTCCACTGGGCCGCGCAAGAAGAGATGACCAACCGCTGGAGGAGGCGTCACCCTGAAGTGTACAAGGCTGATCGGCCCACTGAAAGGTCATACACATGGATGCCTAGTTGTGGTTGATGTCACCGAGTGTTTGCAACCACGTGATGCCTAGGATGGCATCGACACCACTAAGGGAAAGACATAGAAAGCAGCGGAGGCGCGATACTCGCTCAACTGGAGAGAAAGGTCGTGGCAGAGGCCTCTAGTTGTGGAGCGACGACCATCACCGAGGTAGACCAAGAATCTCGTCGTCGGGTCGGAAGTCAACCGCAAGCGTGTCACAAAGTCGTAGGAGACGAAGTTGTGATTCGCGTCACTATCAATCATAATCACCACCGGTGTCCCCTGTAGTAGTCCCTGGAGCTTCATGGTGCGGGGTCCTGAAATGCCCCTAGTAGAAAAACACGAAAGCTCCAAATGTTGAAAGGAGACTTCCGACTGGTCTGTTATCTGGTCATCGAGGAGCAGGGCCTCAAAGTCAGCCTTCGTCACCTCGTCATCATCAACACACATGAGAACCTGCATCTCCTTGAGCGGACAATCGTTTGTCGGGGAATAGGGTTGCTTACAGCGAAAGCACAAACCCATACTGCGCAGATCGTTGCACTCCTATGTAGAAAAACGGTTTGGGCAGGCGACCGCGGTGGTCGCTGGGGAATGGCCGGCCCGGGTGGGGAAGCTGGGAGCTGTGGGTCTCCTGGTGGTAGCCGAGGTGGCACCGGAGGAATGTACGTAGAGCGAGCTGGGGGTCTGGGGGCCGCCAGATGTAGGTTGGTGTGGTCCACCTGTCGAACTGAGAAATCCTCTTCGACCAAGCGGGCAACCTTCATAGCGTCGGAAATATCGCGAGGGTGATGGGTCCGCATGCGGAAGCGAATGTGGGGCTGGAAACCCTGCAGAAAGAAGCCCATGTAATGATTTGGAGGAAGGTCGGGGACGTGGTTGACGAGCTCGCTGAACTCGTCAATATACTGATCCACTGAAGATGTATGGAGGGCACAAAGGCTCTCCACAACATTGCCAGAATAGCGGCGATCATAGCACTTGACCAACGCCTGGGTGAGGTCGGCCTATGAGAGGAGCGAAGTGGTTTGGTGAAGCCAACGCATCCAGTGGAGGGTGGAACCCTCCATGGCAAGAAGCATCAGGGTAACCTTATGCCCATTTGGAGTGCCCTGAATATCAAAAAATTATTCGGCCTTGACAATCTAACCAAGGGGATCGGTGTCGTTGAAATGTGGGACTTCAAGGGCGTACAGCGCTTGTGTCGAGGCCATCGCAGCGAGCGGAGGGGGGTCGACGGGGTTGCTGGTTGGCCGAGGACAGAGGCGGGGTCCTCCCTCGGTGGTGGTGTAGAGGAGCGGTGGTGGTGTAGAGGAGCGGCTGTCCAGCCGGGCATCACGGGCCGCCAAGCGTTGGAGAATCGCTTGGATCGACGCGAGGGTGCTGGCCTGGTCGTCGAGGCGACGCTCGATGGCGTCGGGGCGAGCGTCAGCCATGGCGCGAGTGCGAGGGCGGTTCGAAGGAGGCGCCAGAAGCTGGTGAGGAGCGGCGAGAATCCGTGGAGAGAAGTCGGCGCAGAAGTCGGGGATGGTGAGGAAAGCCGACAAGCGTCTGGGAAACTGGCGGAAGAGTGCGGATCACACTCGGCGGATGCAGCGGGTACCAGCGGTTCATGCTCGGCGGAAGCAGTGCCGACGAACGGAGCGCGTGGAATACATGACTGGGGAAGCGGGAGTTGTCATTGACTGAAGGGACGGAGGCGCCGATCGCTTGCTGTTCGACGGAACCTAGCGGCACACTACCAGTCGGGGAGGCTTGGTCGGGCCATTGCTATGGGAGGGGTTTCAGCGTAGGAACGTGGGAAAGAAAAAATAGTGAATCCAAATCTAAGGGGAGAATCCCTCTTGGCCAGCCGTAGGTTCCACTTAGTTTCCAAATCCAAGATACAAGATGCCCAAATACAAGAGAGAGTCGGGTTATATAACCCATCTTGGAAAAAAAAACGTAAATAAGAACAACAATTAAGCGTGACAATAAACTAAAGATACATCACTCGCGATCACGCCATATCATGCCGGTGTTATGACCGCCGGCCTCTTCCTCCAAGAATAAACCCGCCAAGCTGTCGATGCTTCCAGCCTCCTGCTAACAACATCAACTAGCACCGGTCATACAACATCAACTAGCCGTTTCCAGCCATTAGACAAGCCCATTCCAGCACCGTTCTTTGCTGGACAGCAGTTTGAGACATATCTGGAGGCCCAAATCCAGCCCGGACCACGCTTCCGGCTTCCTAAAAGTCCAACGGATATTCATCCATCCTTCCTCTATTTCAGATTTGTGTGAGTTTTATAGTTTGTAGTCAATTATTTTATGCCGAATTGTGTCTGTTTTCTACTTGAGGGATATTTTATTTGTAAATGTTGTTTCCAAGTTTTGAGATATGTATGTTCCTATTTCTTTAGCTATTTAATTTCGAGTTCTCTTACATTTATACAAACTTCACGTGTTTCCTTGTACAAATGTTCTTGTCTTCTTGTTTAAAGAAGTGTGGCATATCACTTGGCAATTATAAGTTGAAGCTACCAAATATAGCAAGGGGGAATCTATTATCTTGAGCATTTGTTCAGTTCAGTTTAGTTTTTGTATTCATTTTCACCAAAGAAGTGTTTATTAGCATGGCATTAATATTTCATATTAGGGTAGATTATGCCCGTTTTCTAGCTTAGGGTATTTTCACATTTTTTGAGATTTTTAAAAAACCTACAATTGGATTTTTGGTTTCGATTTTGTGCTTCCTTTGGGCATCTGCAATCGTCTGTAAAAGCAGTTGTAATTTTTTTTTGAGAAAAAAATATTGTTGGGACGGTTGTCGTTGCAGCTATTGCGCTGTTTGGGGTGTCGGCAAAGCTCCGCTGCGGCGTGTGCGATGGAGGCGGGATCAAACAACACTGCAGCCGGTGTTTCCGTTCCACATGAACAAATCGCCCTTCCGTCTGGCCACCCCTTCCTCCAGTCTCTGTTGCCATTCCGTGGTCTGTGGGTGCCTGAGATCCAAACAAGCCCTATTTTATTGTTTGGAAAACTAGTCCATATTTACTAATAATATTAGCAAACCATATTGCAATATCTTTAAATTATTTTTTTGTTCAACAACAACAACAACAACATAACCCATATAGTCCCCAATCATTGGGGGTATGGGCGGGGGAAGATTGGAAACAGACCTAACCTTTGGCACTATGCACAAAGTGGCTTCTCTCAGAGGAGAAAGACCTAACCTTTGACAATAAATGCACAAAGTGGCTGCTCACAGAGTACCACTGAAATAGTGGCCCCCTATACCGTCGCGTTTGCTGCGGAATCATGCCCTCAAATCAAAGCCAAAGACATCAGAGAGGGCAGACCCAAGAATCCATTTTGATTTATGTGCACATAACCATGCTTCCTTCATTCAGCATCCAGAGCATTGGTGAAGCACAATTAAATTATTTTTTAAGCAAAGAAGAAAAAACTTGAAATTCACAAAACTTTATATATGAATTTTGACATCTTAAATCATATATGTTACATAAATTTCAAGTTTTTTCTTCTTTGCTCTTTACAAAAGGAGCTATTTTTCGGTCCGGAGCCCGGTTGTAACCTAGAGATATCCAGGGCATTGATATATATCGGGAATGACGCCTGATAAATCCAAATTGTTCATCTAAAAAACACTTTACACATGTCGCATCATTATTGACCCCGATTTTCTCTGTCCTCCGGACCGAAAAACTTCCTTTACAAAAGGGAGAAAGCTGTTCCCTGACAGCTATAACACTCCAGACACCTTCTCCAGTTATTTCTTTGAAACCTTGCTTGACCGATAAGGTACTGCATTGTGATAGAAGACTGATCTATCTTCTCAGAAATTTGTAACGTTCACATGCAGGACAGTTTAATTTAGTTTTTATTTTTTACTTATCATTTAAGGATTACTTCAGATCAGAACACATAGTAAAATAACTTCTGATGAGACATTTATACCCCTGAATGAAAGTTTCTTTCCATTTGTTATGTTATTTTGATCTCATTTACTTTGTAGTAAATTTGGGAAGGTAATGAACTATTAGTTACATTCAATCAAACTCATGTGTGTTGAATTAAATATATATTTCCATGCCATAGAATGTTTTATGCATATTCTATGGGTGTTCTGATCGCAGATTGGGAAGGCTTCAGGACAGCAACGCAGTTCTAACACATTTCAACGATTACTCCGAGCGTTGTTTCACCGAAATTTCCGGCGATTTTTCAAAGAACACGCGTCTCTTGAAGTCCATGAAGTCTGACCTCGACCACATATTCCTGAAACTTAGGTATAGTATCCTTTATCAGTCAACCATGATTTCTCTGCTCTAATTCCCCGAAGCTAAATCTCTTAAATTAGCTGAAACCATAATCTAATAAAGTTTAAAAATTCCAACATCTCATAATCATGTTTTCGTTCTTAACGCAGGAGCATGAAGTCAAGGCTTAATGCCATGTATCCTGATGCGTTCCCAGATGCTTCAACAATCAAGATATTGGACCAGAGACCTGATCTCGAGCGACCTTTTCCATAGTCCCATCCCGAACAAATTCTGGCCACATCAACTTGATTTCGGTAACTTCACCCTTCACTCTGTGCATACAAGGCAAAATCAATGTTTTTTTTTCACGACTTCTCTGAAAAAAGCACGATGTTTATAGGGGGTTTTCGGGACGTAACGTTCGAATCAGAATATTATGACTAACTGGACTTCAGTTCTAAATGATTTGACTAACCTAGACATCAGCTTTTGGTCTTTTAAAGAGAAGGGTTTGCTTCCATCAAAATGACAGATAAAGCCATTCATTGTACACATTGAAGCCCGCTGCACTTCCGCTCGGGTAATTTCTCAACCTTTCAAATTTTGAAATTTTTGGGAAACTTGTGAAGACGATCCTGAACAATCAATTAGATTATAACCCGACTCTGATACCATATTAGAATCTGTATCGACATTTCTTAGGTTTTGTTTGGTTCCAAATTTGTACTTATAAAGTCCTAAAGATTGCGGATTTAAGTCAGTTCTGGGAGTAGGGAAGGATACTTCTATTTGAAGCTTTTATTGTTTATGTATTTCAGATTCTGTTAATGGTAATTAGAGGGAGAGCTCAGGATTAGGTTTAATATATGATAAGCATTCAGCTTTACTTATCTTATTTACAAACGGTTCATAAAGCTTCTCTTCAGGATCAGGAAAAAGCATTAGGAATTAGTAAATAAATATTTTAACCTTCTTTATGTTTTTTAAGGCCATAAATAAGTAATTGATATTCAGTTTCTTTATTACCCCCTTATCTATTTACTCATCATTAGCCTGAAGATTTAAATAATTTCAATGCACAAAATAAGCAAATCTTAAATTGGCTTATAAATGTGCATGTCCTGAAGCTCCTAAAGTGAATAGGAGCTTAGATTATGGCTCCGTTTGGCGCGGCGTTTTTCTTCTGGTGAGTTTGGACAAAAACACAACCATTATAGAATGCATGTTTGACATGACAATGATTATGACCGCCACCAAGAAAAAAACTAGTTTTGAAAATAAAAGTGAATGAAGTTTCTTAGGTGAGTTTACATTTCATAATGTGCATGCACAAAATTAGATATTTACAATATTGTTGTAGTACTATTATGTTTTGTTGATACACTTATGATTTTTCATTATATATTATTATGTCATGTCAATATTTTATAACAAACATTAATTATAATATTACTGACAAACTCTAGTCATGTCTAATAAGATTTCAATAACTCCCACTTACGGTGAAAGAGTCTCATTGATTGATAAGAACTGTAGCCGCCAAAGTGTCATTTCGAGTCGATTTGTGAGATTACAGTTTCACATGTTTTAGGGAGTTCTCTGAGACTAGTGCACAATCATTCACCCAAAGGTGGTGCTTGCGCAATAGGTTCAGAGGGATACGCACAAACATTTGGACGGTAGTGCGGGGCTCTAGTAATCTATTTGCCCAAAGGTGATAGATCTATGAAAAGCTCAAGCGCAACTGTTGCTCGTTCTTGTGTTGAGAATCACTAATTGCGTGACGCGTAGTCTGCCCAAAGGTGTTGCGTGTTGACGCGCCTGGATTTTCTACCTAGTGTGCTCTTTAGGGTTCTATAGTTATTGCTGTCATATTTGTCTCTGATATTACTTTTCTCTCTCTACAGTCACCTTTACAGTCCACAATAATATGACGACCATTGAGAAACTCACTGGATCGAATTTTAAGAAGTGGAAATCCGACATCATGTTTGCTCTTGAGATGACGAATATCGAGATGGCCATGGATATCGCCCAGCCTGCAGCCCTCACAACAACCAACACTCAAGCTGAGAATGATCATTATGGTGCATGGAACAAGTCAAATAAAATCTGCTTGTTGACTATGAAGCGTTTCATTCCAGAGCACCTGCTGAGTGGTCTTCCGGACACGACCGTTGGCAGGGATTTTCTGACTGTCGTTGGGCAGAGGTACAAGGTGTCCTCAAAAGCTGAAATCGGGCCTCTGATTCAGGACCTCTTCTCCTTGAGGTATTCAGGAGGAGGCAGAGCCCGCGACTATATACTGAAGATGGTCTATTTCCAGACCAAACTGCAGGAGATGGAGATTACTCTCCCTGAAGCCTTAATAGTGCATCTAACACTCAATACTCTCCCTGCAGAGTTCAACATTTTGAAGACCACCTATAACTTCCAGGATGAGTTCATTGATCTTCCGCGCCTCATCCTGGGAGTTATAGGTGGTCTTCAAAATGCTGAACTCTGCAGGGAGAGTATTGAGTGCTTGATGCACTATTAATGCTTCAGGGAGAGTAATCTCCATCTCCTGCAGTTTGGTCTGGAAATAGACCATCTTCAGTATATAGTCGCGGGCTCCGCCTCCTCCTGAATACCTCATGGAGAAGAGGTCCTGAATCAGAATCCAGATTTCAGCATTTGAGGACACCTTGTACCTCTGCCCAACGACAGTCAGAAAATCCCTGGCGACGGTCATGTCCGGAAGACCACTCAGCAGGTGCTCTGGAATGAAACGCTTCATAGTCAACAAGCAGATTTTATTTGACTTATTCCATGCACAAATTAGTCCATAAAGTTTTAGTTGTGTCAAAATAGTCCTTGAACTTCTCTTCTTCGGACCCTTTTTAGCCCTTGAATTGCACTCGAAATGAATCCGAATGTTGGCCAAAAAATGAAAATGACAACTTAAAAATTTAGGGATCAAATTGACATTATCTTTTAACCTTTTTATCCTTTTTATTTGGCACATCTCAACGTAATTATTTCGGCCATTCATTTTCAACTTTTAATAAATTAGCTCTATTTAACTAAATATTATGTTTAGATCAATCAGGAGCAATGTTATTAGCATCCCTGAACCTGCTTTTATTGCTCAATCTTTCCAATTCAGACAGCATTTAGGGATGCAGAAAAAGTAGGATCTGGATTCTCTCCATTTGGGTGAAATGGAAGTATCTCGATGCATTCTCACTTGATCTAATGGTGGAGAATTTTTTGATTAAAATGAAAATATAAAAGTTGTGATTAGCGAACCCGTCGGATCAGCAAGAAATAGATCTGGACCGTGAAATGGATACTATTCATTTCACAAATGGAGATGATCCCAAGGGAAAAAAAGTTTGGGTCTGCCTGGTTAAAAGCCCACAGGCCGAGCCTAGAAGATTCCCAGACAGCCCAATTCAGGTCCAGGGCCCACACAACCCAATTCAGGTCCAGGGCCAACACAGCCCAAGTCAGGTCCAACAATTAATGCCAGCCCGCAACCCAGCATTTTTAATGCCAGGCTGAGCCCTCCATTTTTTTTGGGCAGAGCAAAAGGTAGCAGAGGTCTGGGCAGGTCAAATGCCCTGACTCAAAATTTGGTACGCCTAACGCACCTATTGTTTTTGGAAAAAAATTTAGGTGAGTATCTCTCACCTAGATCACGGTGAGAGGAGTGCATCTCAGCCATTGATATCTCTAAATATTGCAGTATTTATGAATAATAAATAATGTCAGTATTTTCCCTACCGTCGGATCAAAGATCATACGGCTGTATTTTCCCCCCACCTATTTCTAGCTGAGAGTTGCGCACCTAAGTATAACTCTTGTTTTTGCGCGACCCCAATCTCGCCGTATATTTCTGTCAGCATTAATTTTTGCGCATGATTGATCTAAATACGATCATTTTTAATACAATTGTATTACACAAATATGGTCATATATTTTCGCAAAGTACGAATTTTTACACAATACGACCGAATTTACACAATACAGTCATATTTTTTGTGCGCGATCCCAATCCCGCTGTATATTTCTGTCAGCATTAATTTTCGTGCATGATCGATCTAAATAGTCTTTTTTCAGACAATTGTATTACACAAATACGGTCATATATTTTCGCAAAGTACGAATTTTTACACAATACGACCGAATTTACACAATAGTCATATTTTTTGTGCGCGACCCTGAGCCCGCGGTATATTTCTGTCAGCATTAATTTTCGTGCATGATTGATCTAAATACAGTCATTTTTAATACAATTGTATTACACAAATACGGTCATATATTTTCGCAAAGTACGAATTTTTACACAATACGACCGAATTTACACAATACAGTCATTTTTTGTGCGCGATCCCGATCCTGCTGTATTACACAAATACGATCATATGTTTTCGCAAAGTATGCATTTTTACACCATACGACCAAATTTACACAATACGGTCATATTTTTTGTGCGCGACCCCGATCCCGCTGTATATTTTCGTCAGCATTAATTTTCGTGCATGATTGATCTAAATACAATAATTTTTAATACGCTTGTATTACTCAAATACAGTCATATATTTTCGCAAAGTATGAATTTTTACACAATACGACCAAATTTACACAATACAGCCATATTTTTTGTGCGCGACCCTGATCCCACTGTATATTTCTGTCAGCATTAATTTTCGTGCATGATTGGACTAAATACGATCATTTTTAATACAACCGTATTACACAAATACGGTAATATATTTTCGCAAAGTACAATTTTTTACACTACGACCGGATTTTCGCCGTATCCCTCATGATGTGTTACCCGTGCCAAAAAATCACTCATAAAAGCCTAGGTCTGGCACAGGCCTTTCAGGCCTTATGTACGTCATCAATTTTATAATTATTTCAGGCCATGAAGAAAAAACTCTAATTGTTGTTTTTATCTTTTTTGGACTGCGAATAAAATGAGAGATTTTAAGTATTTTTTACGCGAGAGATATGAATAGAAGGTGAGAAGAAATGAATAGAAAACAATAATAAAGGCAGTGTTCATAAATTTGAACAAGTGTGTCTTCGAACCTGTGTGATCTGAGGGGAGTTTAATAGAGGCGTTGAAGATTCCGTGGATGAAGTGATCTTTGGAGATGAATCCAGCACCAATTATCTCATGCAATGAAGAAAGAACTCTAATTGTTGTTTTTCATATCTTTTTTGGACTGTGAATAAAATGAGATATTTTAAGTATTTTTAGAGTACGAATAACAGATTTTGGACTACTTATAGCATTGCTTAAAGAAAAATATAAATATGATGTCACATTTTTAATATTGTACTCTAAAACTCATGACGTCACCATCAGATATTACTCATGAAAAATACTATGGAACGAGCAGCCTAGCATCAGATATTACTCATTGTTGCGAGTCGCTTGGGTGCTCTTGGTAGACCGGTCGACTTGAACCGTCTTAGCTCTGAAGCGAGCCAAGCGCGCTAACAGTCAATTAGAGATTCGTTGAGTACACTGAGACTTTTTAACGTGGAAAACCCGGAAAGGGTGAAAAACCACACGGCCGGAGCTATGCCGACCAAACTTCACTATATTCTGAGAGGCTACAGTCAGTTACTTAGAACTCGAGCGCGACAGGCCGCCGCTCGTTACAATAATATATATATATAGAGAGAGAATTCTGAATGTGACATGCCACCTCTCGAAAAACTAAGTCTTTTTTTCCTTCTGAGAACGGTGGATAACAAAAATGAGAATGCTCGGGAGAACAAAAGTGAGAATACTGAGTCGCCTTTTGACAGAAAAGAAATCTTCAAGTCCGCGAAGGAGATCTTCAAGCGCCGAAGGAGAATTCCGAGGAAATCTTCAAAGGAGCTCTCCGGGTCCACAAGGCAAGGTCCCATCAAATGAAGGCTCTGAGCTCCTTTATAGGTTTGGCCGGGGGTTGCCCGGTAATTTTGCCGTCGTAACTGTTGGATCTTACGACGCCCTTAGAGGGGGGAGGGGGGTGAATAAGGGTTTTATGAAATTTATATCTTAATTAAATTTATCAGAGTTTGAGACTGAAGTTTCAGAATATTTTATAGATAAATATATTTCAATATCTCAGATAAGGGAAACAAAACATTTTCCTTACTGTTGCTAACGTCTGACGTTAGGTGTTAACGCTGGGCGTTAGCTCTTCAGAAAATTAATCTGTTCAGAATTATGTCAATGAGATTTTACTAATGAAAACATTAATCAATTACAATTCCAGAAAATCAGAGATAATGAAAATGATTATTGTATTTCAAAGATAATTACACAAATGTTAATTTTAATACTTTGATAAAAATATAAATTAAAACATTCTTGAAGATGAAATAAAATCAATTGAATCGAACATTAAAAGACATGATTTTATTTCATAATAAATTGAATACAAAAATGTTTAATTTCAATATCGCTAGAAATCGGAGGCGTACAAAGTAAAACAAATTTTCTTTTTCTATACCGACTTGTATCCCCACAAACCGGTTGGCTTTAGCCTATCCTTGCCCGGATATGGCCTCAAGCCGCTCTAGCCAATCCTTCCCCGGATATGGCCTCGAGCACCCCTAGATCTAATCTCCTAGACCTAGTCGCCAACTCATGTAACGAATTACCCCCTAAGCCGCGAAAGGACCTAGTCGCCAACACAAGGCGAATTTACCCACGAAATCCTTCCCGGAATTCGACGTTCTCCCCGAACGATTTCTCCACACAAATTACAAAGAGAATAAAATAAAAGATTACAAGATAAGCAAAGAGAAACTCCCCAATAAAATTTGAAGGTAAGGACGAAGGCGATGTAGATGTTGGCGTTCTTGAAACGACCGTCCTTCGTATGGGATATGCATTGTAGACCTTCTCCTTCAAAATCCTCTTTAGATCTTCATGATAGCCTAAGGGAGATCTCTTAATTTTTGTACACGAACTTCTCTCCAAAGTATCAGAATTCTGGAATCATCACACATAGAATGAGAGGGCTATACTTTAAATAGCCACGGGAGCTAACGCGTGGCGTTAAGAGTTAACGCCGGCGTTAGTGAACGTGTACGGCAGTTGCTGAGATCGTGCATAACGTCGGGAGCGTGACAGAACCAAATTTCGTCAAACGAAACTATTTTCGTCGAACGAAAACCCATTTCGTCAACCGCAACCGTCAGGATCGTGACAGAAACCAAGTTCGTCGAACGGAATCAATTTCGTCGAACGGAACTCCAAGTTCGTCGAACGCAGTTTGTCGGGCACAATGTTGTTGAGAGTAGGCTCATTTCGTCGAACGGAACTCCAAGTTTGTCGAACGCAGCTTGTCGAGCGCAATTTCGTCGAGCGCATGCAATTTCGTCGAACGGAACTCCAAGTTCGTCGAACGCAGTTTGTCGGGCGCAATGTCGTCGAGCGCACGCAATTTTGTCGAACGAAACTCCAAGTTCGTCGAACGCAGGTTCCTTTAGGTTTCGTCGAGCGCCTTCAGAGTTCGTCGAACGCCATCTCAGCAGTTTCCTTCTCAGCGGTTGTTAACGCTGGGCGTTAACAACTAACGCGAGCGTTAGCACACTTTCCAGAGAGTCATCTCCAATATGTTTTCAACCTGTGGAGTATTGCACCTATAGTTTATGCACACTCTAAATACACGACAAGCAAGATCAAATACAATTTGAGATTTGTTATTCTCAAACAAAGGGATGTGACACACATGTCCAACAATCTCCCCCTTTTGATAATAATAAATCCTCTTAGCAAGAAATCATTAAAGGTGATTATAGAATATGATAAGCGAGATAATAGTGCAACTATAGTATTTGATAAGCATGAGAATGTGCTACTCCTCTTATCTTAATGCTCCCCCTACATAAATGCAATTTATGTTTTACTTCCCCTAAATGATTGATTACATGAATTAGACTCCCCGTATTCTTCTATATTTCTCCTATATAGATTTTTTCAATTAATCTCCCCTTTTGGTATTATCAAAAGAAGGTAGGGTGATGGTAGTAAGGAGACATTTCTTATAAATGATAAAGCATGATCGAGCTTATGATAGTGTATGCACCTCCTATATGAATACCCCCTACAAAGATACCCTTTTTTTAGTTTATATTATTATAATGCACTCCCCCTAAATATTAGAATTATGCAATTTATTCTCCCCTTTTGGTAGTATCAAATGAGGGTTTAAGTGAGAGTATGCAATAAGGAGTAATATGTTCTATGTCGAGAAGAAAAATATAATGCAATCAAAAGTTTGTTAAATACTACTTGTTGAGAAAAATATAAGCATGATGTAACATAAAGTAGTAAGCAACATAACTGAAATGATAAAGTAAGCATTCCTATTTTAAGATACCACTTGTTGAAAAGAAAAATACGGTGTTAAAAAAATAATAGACATGAATGAGCATAAGTGGTAAACTTAGCAGAAGAATATAATAAGCACTCTTAAACATAAACATCATTTTAGAAGATAAAATCATATAAAGGATAATGAGTTTTAAATTTGAAAAGTTGATGTTTGAGTTATAGATTCAAGAGATGTTATTCCATTAATATAAAATTGCAAGCATGATTTCATAATATCAAGAAAAGATACAAAAACTATAATGTAATAAAATTTGTATTTCAAGTAAACATAAACATTGTAGTGGTCATGCTTTGTTATCTAGTGCATTTACTTAAGTTTGTAAAGATTGGAGTAGATGAGCATTAGGATCCAATTCTCATGAGTTAAAGTTTTATGAAAGATAATGATGTGTACAAAGTAGTGTTTTGATAAAGTATATAAGTAAATCAATCAAAAACACATGACATATATAATGAAAGAACACAACATTAAAATACACAAATAATATTACTTCCACAATATTTCAATGCACATAAATAAAGAGTACAACTACCAAGGTGCTCTGCACACACAATGCTTATTGAGACTTATCAGGGTGCAAAGTAGTGCTTAGGGATCATATTTATAATTTTTAGCTTTATTTTCATTTTGTGTGATCCGGTGTACTAAGAGAAGTGATGTATAAATGTTTGCTACAAGACACTTTACAATTCTTAGCCAATGTGCTCAACCTCACAATGCTCATTAAGACTTATCAGGAGGGTGAGTAGTGCTTGGTGGAGTTTTCCTTATCATTTATTATTTGTTTTTTAGTTTGGTGACTAAGGACTGCGAATTCACTTATTTTGCAAACATAGCATGTTAAACCACATTTCTCTAAAGAATAAGTTCATGAAAGACAAAGAATTGTAATAACCAATTCAATGTCGTGTAGGTAATCTATTTATGCATTTTAATTATTTATGTTATTACACTACACAATCATGCAAGTATCAGATTATAAACATATGTAGATTATCAAAAATAAGTGAGTGATTGAATCATTATCAAATATAATACATTACTCATACTTAGATGCATGCTAAGCATTTCTACACATGTTTATCTACAATCAATTTCATTGCACATAACAAGATAATTTTCAAGGCATGACAAATACAAAACAATGTTTTTAAGAAACTTGAAAGTTAAAATAAACATTGTATTTAATCTTTAATTGATATAATTAATCATCATTGACAATGGCAATGAATAACAATCAGTTTTTTTTTTATAAATTTTTGAATTTTTTATACATGCACAAAATAATTAACACACATAAAGAGAAAAACATATTTTTGTTCTTTGAAATTGTTTTATAAATTTTATTTGTTTTTTTTTATATATATTCTCTGGAAAACATAGAAGTCGTTAATAGTCCTTTCAGTAAATGATATTCTATGCCAGAGAGATATACCCAAAATAATGCATGAGAAAATATATATTTTTTGAAAAGAAATAAAATTTTGTTTTAAAGAAAATAAAAAGATAGAAAACTTTTTACAAACAGAGAAATAAAACACACACAAAACATTAAAATAATACCAGAAATTATTCAAAACAAAAAATATATATTTTGGAGCAAAGGAGATAACGCAAGGCGTTAACTTCTTAACGCCAAAACAGAACTGCATTTCTTGATTTTTTTGAAAAATGTTTTTCAAAATTCATTTGTATTATAAAGAGGCATTTCTTCAGTTGAAATTTCTGAGTATATTGATTAGATTTGAAGGCTCTTTTAGCATGTTTTTGGTGATTTTTCAAATACTTGTGTTTTGTAAAATCATTAAAGCTCAAAATAATAAAATATGCAAACACAAGATGCAATGTTAGAACAAAAACAAATATGCATAATTTATGTATAAAGAGTGAGATAATGTTCATGCAATGAATATAATATGAGTATATCTAAGATCAAGTTACCTTAACTACATGACTACACTCTAGCCCCGTACTAAGTGATAGATGAGCATGAGGAGCTGCACACATGTCGTAGGTTGGATTTACAATTATATCGATGATTATTGATTTTAAATTCATTTAGAATAAATTTTATTCATGCAAATAACTACAAAGAAAATTATGATTTTCATATTCTAGTAGTATAATTTACTTTAGCATTGCAAGATATATAACTAGCATGGACATTGATTTCTACCAATGGTAAGTGATGATGCTAGTATGATGAATTACGACAACAAGGTGCAAAACTAAGTAAAATTGGACAAATATATAATTGAATTGCATGTATTCAAACATAGAGTTTTGAATTTTCATAAACCTAGAGAGAAGTGTCAATTCTATTTGATTTCATCTCGTTGATATCAAGTTAATTCATAGGTCTAAGTGAGATACATGCAAACAATAGAGATGCACATCACACACACAAAACAAGATATGATACTATAATACCAATTGCAATCATATATTTCATAATTCCTAAGGTTTATAGAATTAATTGATTTAAGATAGGTCTTGATGGATCATGAATTATGATATATGATTATAGTGAATTTTAGCATAGGATATTAATAGATCATGGTGGTGATTGTGAAATCATATTTATCATTTTTGTAAATTTTCTTTTTGATTTTAATTTGTAGACATTAGACAAAACAAATACAAGGTATTTGAAAATAATGATAGTAAAATAAATTTTCAGAAAAATAATAATTAGAGAAATCAGAATTTTTAGGAAAATATGCTACCGCCAATATATGTTAGTAATAATGCCTGGCTTTAGCAACAGAGTTACAATATTTGATTTTAAAAACACATTATTTTTTATATTATTTGATTCCGATTTTCTCGATTATAATTTACAATATATGGGCTATTATAAGCAGCAACGAAAAATAGATAAATATGCAATAAGTTGTGCATTTAATATTTTAGCCTAAGACTCATAAATGTCCATTTAAATCCAAATTTAAAAGTAATTTCATTAATCTTGATAATATCATTTAGCAAATTTAGCATTCAATTTATAATGATAATATAAGACATTTATAGGCAATGGATTTAAAAAGGATAATACATATAAAAAGGAAAGATAGATCACTTAAAAATTATGACTTTATGTTTAATTTAATTCAATTTGATTTGTTAAACATTAGACTTAAAATGAAAGCCATATCTCATGATATATAAAGTGATAGTGTGTTGGCTCAGAAATAAAAAATAAACAAAAGAAAAAGCAATTAAGCATATCATGAAGTAGAGTAATGATATTTCATTTTTAATTTATTTCTACTTCATGCAATACGATGATTCCTAGTGAAAGAGAGATTTAGGTATCCAAAGGGGACCAAGTGTGATGGTTCCTTTGGGTACCCAATTACATCGTGTTGGCTTTTGGAGAGATAGTGATGAATATGCCTTTACAAGTGGAGCTTGTGTTTCATTTTTAATTTTGGGTCTCCATTCATACTTTGATTGTTTATCTTTTAAATTCATATTATGATTATTTGACATCTTTTTGGGATGATAGTTGTTTGAAAAATAATTCATTTGAGATTTAAGTTTATTTAAATTATTTTTCAAAATACATTGATGTTGATAATCATAATGAATTTTATTATATTGATTCTTGAAGAGTTTATAAGAGTGATGGTCTTTCCTAAGAATTGAATGTTGAAAGAGTGGGTTACAATATGTTTTAAATGTTTGGTTCTTATTTTGATGATTTTCATTTCCACTCTTTCGTATAGACATACTCTTATAATATGAAGTTAAGCTTTTAGGCTTTTGATAATTTGATAAACTATAAATAAAAGATTTTTTATTATATGAAATTTTTTTAATAAATATTTTTAATGATTCTAGTTTATCCTTTAAATTGTCATTTTCTTTTATCAATTTTTCATTATGTTGTTTAGAAACTAAGAGCCCTTTTTCAATATCCTTGAATTTTTCTTTTAATGGATTGCATTCTAAACAAGGAGTAGGAATTTTAATTAAAGAGCATGAAAGAGAATTTGAATCATCAATATAAGATTCTACTTTAGCGTTTGCTTTTAAAGTTTTATTTTCTAAACGTAATTTGGAATTAGCATGTTTCAACTTTGAAATTTTACGTTTAGCAAATTTAAGCACACGAAATGTAGAAATAAAATTAGTTACTAAAAGAGAAGATTTAGATTTTCTTACCTTGCTATAGTTTCCGTCTTCTCTTTTGCCTGATGTTTTGCCATCAATTGAGTTCAATATTGTTTCTCTCTTAGATTGATCTTCCTCCAAGAATGAGTCATCGTCGATTTCTTCTCTTGGATCCATAAGAAATTCCTCTTGCTCATCATCTGTGGAAGGAAGACTGTAAGTATTCTCAAGAAATTTCCAAACTTCAAAAGCAGTAGGAAGCGTATAAATAAGTTTGAAAATATTTTGATCTAGAGCACAATATAGATTATTTATAGATTTGACATTTAAAAACATTTCATTTTTATTCAAAATACTTGTGGGGCATTTTAATAGTAATATTCCAAACTTCAATATCCATTGATTTAAGAAATTTTTCCATAAGAGTTTTCCACCCATTATAATTTTCACCCATAAATAATGGTGGACATAATGATTTTTTATTTTCATAAAAATTATCGCCTCTAGAAGATGCGAGATCATGAAGCGCCATTATTCCCGGTTGTGAAGCCGTATTGGAATAACCTAGCTCTGATACCACGTGTTGAACTTACGACGCCTTTAGAGGGGGGGGGGGTGAATAAGGGTTTTATGAAATTTAAATCTTAATTAAATTTATCAGAGTTTGTGACTAAAGTTTCAGAATATTTTATAGATAAATATATTTCAATATCTCAGATAAGGGAAACAGAACCTTTTCCTTACTGTTGCTAACGCCTGACGTTAGGTGTTAACGCTGGGCGTTAGCTCTTCAGAAAATTAATCTGCTCAGAATTATGTCAATGAGATTTTACTAATGAAAAACATTAATGAAATACAATTCCAGAAAATCATAAATAATGAAAATGATTATTGTATTTCAAAGATAATTACATAAATGTTAATTTTAATACTTTGATAAAAATATAAATTAAAACATTCTTGAAGAGGAAATAAAATCAATTGAATCGAACATTAAAAGACATGATTTTATTTCATAATAAATTAAATACAAAAATGTTTGATTTCAATATCGCTAGAAATCGGAGGCGTACAAAGTAAAACAAATTTTCCTTTTTCTATACCGACTTGTATCCACACAAACCAGTTGGCTTTAGCCTATCCTTCCCCGGATATGGCCTCAAGCCGCTCTAGCCAATCCTTCCCCGGATATGGCCTCGAGCACCCCCTAGATCTAATCTCCTAGACCTAGTCGTCAACTCACGCGGCGAATTACCCCCTAAGCCGCGCAAGGACCTAGCCGCCAACACAAGACGAATTTACCCACGGAATCCTTCCCGGAATCCGACGTTCTCCCCGAACGATTTCTCCGCACAAATTACAAAGAGAATAAAATAAAACATTACAAGATAAGTAAAGAGAAACTCCCCAAGAAATTCTAAAGGTGAGAACGAAGGCGATGTAGATGTTGACGTTCTTGAAATGATCGTCCTTCGTATGAGATATGCGTTGTAGACCTTCTCCTTCAAAATCCCCTTTAGATCTTCATGATAGCCCAAGAGAGATCTCTTAATTTCTGTACAACAAAGGGATTTGTTATTCTCAAACAAAGGGAGATCTTCATGATAGCCCAAGGGATTTGTTATTCTCAAACAAAGGGATGTGACACACATGTCCAACAGTAACCACCGTAAACACCGTAACCACCTGATAGGCGAATCACGCTGGTCGATTTGGAGCACACGGATCGCCATTTTTCATAAATGACCGTCTCGCCCCTCGGGCAGTTCAGAAAGTTCGGGCAACTTCGCTGAAGGTAAGAAAGGCGACAAGCGAGTTCTGCAATCTGAGAAATTAGGAAAGACAAAATGTGAGCGTGCCCGGAATGCGAAAGTGTTCTGAGCGATCAGAGAGCGTTCTGAGCGCGCAACGAACACAGGAGCATTCAGAGCGCGTAATGAACACGAGAGCATTCTGAGCGAACAAAGAGCATTCAGAGCGCGTAACGAACGTGAGAGCGTTTCAAGCGTTCAACGAACGCTGAGGCGTTCTGGGAGCGTAGTGAACGCAGAGGTGAACATGTCGTGAGTGCGAGCGCGTACCGTTCATGGTGATGAGGGTACAATTGCGGGGGCGTCAAGCGTTCGAACGACGTCTCTTGCTGCGCGGGAGGAAACTCTGCAATTGGGGAGTGCAAATTGCACTCCCCAATTGGGGAGTGCCACGTGGGGTGCTGACCAAGTCAGCTCCCCAACAACGCCCTATTTGGCGCTGGGGGGTGCGGCAATGCCACACCCCACAATTTGGCGCTGGGGGGTGCCCCCCCCCAAATTGGTGCTGAGGGTGCCACCCCCCCCCCCCCCCCCCCCCCCCCCCCCCCCCCCCCCCCCCCCCCCCCCCCCCCCCCCCCGGTCGGGCCTCACTCTGGTAAACTGAATCCGACTGAATACTATTATTATATTCAGCGCAATAATAAAAAAATATAAAATATAACGCTTTGCTTCGCTGAAATCCCGCGCCCCTTCATTTCTCCTCTCCGTACTCCGCTCTCCTCGCTCTCCTCGTGAATTTCCCTCTCGCATTTCGGCGTTCTAGGGTTTGATTCCGGCGCAGCTCCCCCATCGTCTCCGGCAGTAATCACTCTGCTCTCCGGCGCTCCTTCTCCAATCCGATTATACACAAGAGCTCTCCGGCGCAGCCTACCCATCCTCCTCTCCGCGAGGTATGTATCGCATCCACCATTATCGCATCTGTTTGGCTCTCCGCTGATGGCTATCCGTCGTGAGGATAGAATGGCTCTCCGCGTAGAGCTAAACGACTCTCCCGCTGAGATCCGTTGGCTCTCCGAGGAGAGCCCTTTGTCTCTCCGCGGAGAGCCGGAGAGCGGTTTGGCTCTCCGCGGAGAGCCGTTTGGCACTCCGCGGAGAGCCGTTTGGCACTCCGCGGAGAGCCGTTTGGCTCTCCGCGGAGAGCCGTTTGCTCTCCGCGGAGAGCCCAAAATTTTTAATTTCTGTTTTTAGGAAATACGTTTGTTTGTTCATTCTTCTATGACAATCCTTGGAAATAAATTATAATTAGCATATAATTTGGAAGGTGAGGTAGGAAATAACCTAGGCAAGCTACTATAACCAATTATAGTTACTCAAAATAGGATCCTAGTATTATGGCTACTAATCTAACCTTTGGGTTTGGTGACTAGATTATTTGACTATTTGTCTTTATCGACAATGAATGGTGTTGACATTGTGCTGCGGGACATTGCGAAAACACAACGATCAGTAGAGACCCTCGTTCATCGCTGCCCTGAAATTCTACCCGAATCGATTCCGACGCAAACGCCTCCATTCTATTCGTCAGCCTTCGACCGCCCCACTACTGAGCCGTGCATTTGTGGGAAGCAATCAGGCACGTTGAACAAAATTCAGGAAGATTGGATCAAGATCCAAGTGAAAATGATGGAGGATGGCATTCGCCTTCCCATCCGAATCGATCCGCCAGTGCCACTGTGGAACAAGCGACCTGACCTGAATGCGTATCTTTTGAAACCATTGTTCGTGATTGATCCGGAACGGCAGTACGGCGTCAATGTGACAGCGGGTGCATGTCCATCTTGCAACAAAGTCGGCTTTCTTTCCCGCAAGCAATTAAGTGCCCCGCGAGTTGTCGATTGCATCGACACCACTGCATTCTCTATCAGTGCTAGATACATGTGCAAGAAGTCGAACACCTCCGGCGGCTGTGGTGCCACGTTCCAGGTCATGGACGAGGCAAAAAACGAGAAGTTGATCCCGACAGCCATCATCCTTAACTATCCTGTGCAACTTTTCGAACAGAGCGCACACGACGTCGGTCTTGTTCAAATGGCATACGACTTGTACACATCCCGTTCCGGCATTGCTGATGCAGCCAAGGTGATTCGTTGTGCACGAACGACTCGATACATGCGTCAAGCCGCACTATATCGTGGTCACGTGTCGTGGTATTTGGATATGCGCTTATGGGATGCAGCAATTGGGCAAACGTCATGGCAGAAGGATCCAGCAGTGTTCCCTGATTTCCCATCATTTTTTCAGCATTGTAACGGGTACAATGACACTCTTGGTCCAGTGGAATCAACGCTTTCACGCCTAATCAATGACTGCATTGCTCGCCAACTTTCTTTCTTCAACCGAATGGAAGGCGCCATAACCGGGACTCATCTCTCGGCTGACCATCATCACAACGTGCCAGGACGCATGAAATTGACGGACGAGTTCAATGGCAGGAAATTTTCCCCCGTTGAAGGATTGCACTCCGTCATGAACGAGCGCCAACAAATTCTCTCCCATCAATTCACATCGACTACGGGCAATGCAGAGCGTCGATTTGTTGGTCGGAGTTTGCAGAACCGGTACAATGCTTACAATATTGATACTTCTCTGCTCATCATGTACCTTGACAAGTGCTGCGATGACCGAGAATGGCTACAAGATTTCGACAACATCATTGTTCTCCTAGACAATCATCACCTGATCACGAGGTATAGGGACAATTCGAACGGCACGGATCGAGCTCGGCAGGAACTATTTATGGCTGGCGTGGCCGAAATCATTGTTGGCAATGGACATGCTTCAATGCGGGAAGGCTCCATCATTGAGGCTGAACTTGATGCATTGTTGGATCGAATTAAAAACTGGGAAAACGAGAATGATGTGCCACATTCGAAGCGCATTGTGACGACCAAACTTCTATCTTGTCACGAGACGCAGAAAAAGCACATCAGAAATTGCTTAACACCGCCTGTAGGGGCGTCAAACACCGTCGTGGATCGCTTCTTCCGTTCGACTCTACGCCGTGGATCGGGGAAGAACGAAAACTTATGGCGTCAAGGACGAGCCATTTTCCCGGAGACTATGTCCCTGGATGGAGGGATCTTGCCGCTCCATGCCGTGGTCGCTCAAATCAACTTTCGCGGCGAACTCCAATTTGATCCTCGCTGGGCATATTTGCCAATCTCTGGTATGCATATCATTCTCACTCAATATCTCGCAGCTCTTTCGACCGATGGCATAACTCCCTCCCAAACGTCTCTGTCGACAATGTTTCATATGTTGCCTCTCTCGATTGAGGATTGTCACGACGAGTTTGGATTAACGGCGGCATTTGGACAATCCCTTCCTCAACTTCCAGAAATTCCAGCAGGTCAGCTAGAATCCGTTGGAATGATTGCCGAAGCAATAACTGATAATGCAATTTGGTCGAGCCACACGTTCGATGCGATTGTGAACGATGCGCTTGAGGTTGCCGCAACTGCTGTGGAGAGGACTCCGAACGATGATCATCACTGCATTGGAGAAGACGAAGCACTACCGCTAAACCATACTGATATAAGCAACACTCCCCATTCTATTCAGTCCAGTCGCAAGCGCAGAAAACCCGGACCAACATCGCATGGGCAAAGCTCTTCTTCAAATCACCATAAAAAATCTCGCAGCCTCAACGCGTTGGGCAATGAACGTCAATCGGCATTAGAAGGCCTTAATCTCTGGGAAAAAGTGATGAGCACTTCACCAATGATCAACCCCTTCAAACGGCGCTTACTCAGAATGGTGGCTCTCAAATTTCTTCAACCCGATGAACTGCTTGATCTAAAAGATTTTCCAATTGAATCCTTGCATATTCCACAATTGCATCGAATTTGGTCTGTTCTTGTCTCGGCTTTACATAGCACCAATTACGCTTTCAAACGGTTCATTCGGCCAAAAACAGAACAGGTTCTTAAACAGCACTTGGAGGATATGGTTGCCCAGCCTCGTTTCAGATTGCCCATTCAACGAGCAGCGCCAAAACGCAGCATCATTACTGCACTAAATCTGGCCGCGTCATTAATTGCTCCAACGCAGGCGGGCCGTGAGGATAGTTTCATCCAGTTAGAAGAGACTGTCACCACAACAGTAACTCGAAGCATCTCTTTTACAACCGGCGCCCCAAGTCACAGTTCAAGTCAGCCCCTTGCAACAGATCTGCAAACGTCCCCGCCCGATCTAGTAATTGAAGGATCAGCGGATGATATCATTGATCGACTTGTTCAAAACGAGATTGATGATGGGCATGCCGGCAACATTCACTGGACCAAAGTGGTCGCCCCAGCTTACGCCCGCATTGCTGCACGCCGTGAGGATCTAGTTCAGATGACCCACAAGGAGATTCAAAATCGTTGGGATTATCTTAGACGTCTCAAAAGGAAAAGGACATCAAACACTTTGCAGTCGCATACCGAAGCGCAAAAGGATCTCGGTGATCAAGACGCCATCTACATTCAACCATCGCCGGTTGTTACACAATCATTGCCAGCCGAAACTCCGTCCACAAATAATTTAACTCAACCAGCGTCTTCTGCAGTCATCACGACGACGGAGGAACCTAATGTGGGCATCTCGTCCGCTGTCAGCGAGATTGGTTCTCGTCCTCCATTCATGGTAAATCAACAATTGCCGACTTTCAATCAGATAATGGAGGCCATCGTCCCCGCCCCAGCTACAGGAGAGCCGTTCTCCCAATCGGAGAAGGAGCTGCTCAATTACTTGCTAACTAGTCCAGCAGAGCGCTCCCATGTGAAATCGTCGACTGGTGATCAAATGTCTTGGAAGAGCCTAGCCAAGCGTTTCTTGTACTGGGGGCGAGTCGCACGGGTGTTGGGGATGAACCAGTTTCGGGTTCGATCCGATGTGCAGCTCAAGCAAAAGGTTAAGGATATTAACAAAAAAAAGAGCTTGCAACAGTATGTGTGAAACCATGAAAGGTATGTTTTTATATGTATTATAGTAAAAAAATGATTTGGAAATAACACAATAATTTGCACTTATTATTCCATGATACAATTGTACCTCATTTAGGCCATTACCCAATTGGATCTACATGGAGAGCCAAATGTCTCTCCATGGAGAGCCAATTGGATCTAAACGGAGAGCCAAATGGCTC
This sequence comes from Dactylorhiza incarnata, assembly GCA_033032865.1. NCBI lineage: Eukaryota > Viridiplantae > Streptophyta > Magnoliopsida > Asparagales > Orchidaceae > Dactylorhiza > Dactylorhiza incarnata. The sequence continues at coordinate 16,991 of JAWHQI010000340.1, read as the reverse complement.
TCCATGGAGAGCCAATTGGATCTAAACAGAGAGCCAAATGGCACTCCATGGAGAGCCAAATGGCTCTCCACGGAGAGCCAATTGGATCTCAACAAGATCCAAATGGCTCTCCGGAGAGCAAATGGCTCTCCCCGGAGAGCCAAATGGCTCTCCGCGGAGAGCCATCTGGCTCTCCGCGGAGAGCTACATAGCTCTCCGCGGAGAGCAGTTTGCTCTCCGCGGAGAGCCGTTTGCTCTCCGCGGAGAGCCGTTTGCTTCCTCTATTTCTCTCTCCAATTTATTCTTCTTGTCCCTCTATTGTAACATATGTTTATAAATTTTGCAGATCAATGGGGCAGAAAAAGATCCATTTTTTGAGCTCGAGGTGCTATTTAAACTCATTTGTTGGCCTAAGTTCAGCAATACTAGAACGATTGGAGGAGGATCAGAAGAAGATGCTGATGGATGCCAACATCTGGCATATCTTCCATGCACCAAAGGTATCGCAGAACACTCCCCTTCTTTACGGTCTACTAAACTGGTATGATATAGAGAAGGATGTCTTCGTCATTGGATCGAGGGAGCTAACCTTCTCCCCCAATGACGTGGCAATGATATTGGGTCTGCCAAACAATGGGGAGGAAGTCATCCTGACTACCAAGCCATTTGGACCGCTAACGAAGTCCGATTTGAAGACGGAACTTCAATCGATGGAGAAAGGGTCGTCCCCTGTGACGATGAAGATATTGATTTTGCACCTTCTGTGCAATTTCTTCTTCCCCTCGAGCGCGGAGAGGATGCCAATGTTCTTCGAGGAGGTCTCCAGCTTGGAGAAATTTCAAAAGTTCAATTGGCCAGAAGCGATCTATACCTTCGTTATGAGGTCGTTCAGGTCGATGGTGGAGAAGCTGCCACCTGTTGCAGAAGAAGGCCAACTGCAACATTGGCCAGAGTCTTCAATGGGATACATCTATGGATGCACCCATGTTCTCGTTGTAAGTATCTATATTTCTAATTCCTAAAATGAAATTTGTTTAATATGTTCTAAACTATTGCAATGTTTGATATAGATTTGGTTCCTCGAGCACACCACCACCTTCGCTCCGCACTATCCGTCGTTGAGACCACGAATATTAAGATGGTCGGAGAAGGTCTCATTTTCAATGAAAGAGATGGGGACTGTTGCAAAACTCTTGGATGAGCAGGTAAATAATTTAGTTTATTCGATTAACAACCACTTTTGAACTATCCAATACAATAGTTGTATTTCTTCTTTTTAGGTGTTGGAAGTACTAGATGAAATAACACCGACAGAGAAGTTGTTATGTTCAGACGTGACAACACAGTGGACACCACCACCTCCCACATTTAAGAGAAAACCAATAGTCTCGCCATCTAGGGTAGTAAAAAAAATGAAGTTTGCACCACCACCTCCCACATCATTACCACCTCCCTCATCATCATCACCTCCCCCATCACCCAGCACATCAGCACCTCCCCCACCACCTAGCACACCATCTATCCCTCCGGCACAGTTTTGGATTGATTTCCAACATAGGATGTTAGATCAATTTGCTTTATTAGATAGCAAGATAGATAGTTCTGTAGATAGATTAGACAAAAAAATAGATAGAGTACATAGTGATTTAATTAGTTTTAGTCACAGTGTAGGTGAACGTCTTGAATCCATGAGTGCTGATATAGACACACTCATTCATCATTCCTCGCCATCATCTAGCCCGAGTATCTCTAGATCCCCCGCCCACCAAAACGCTACCACCCTCACTACCCCTCACGATACTTCCATTACTGATATTCTAGACTCCCCATTGGGAGAAAGAGAAATTAAAACTACAAAGGCGGATGAAATTGATGTGTACCCCGTTGACTATCCGGGGAGACCGCTAATAGCTGAAGAAGATAGAGATATCATCCATCAGCGTATGAGCGCCATACCATCGAGGTGCCCTTTTGACATTATACACTTTTATATTTTCAAAATTTTGATCTATGCACATTGATATTGACGATGACTTTCTAATGTTTCAGGAACGACCAAGCATTCAATAAATGGAATATAATGGGATTTCGAGATGGCATGGATGCTCTGCTAACGGATAAATACGTTGAAGATTGTCATATTGATGCCTACGCAAAGATCTTGACTCTGCGTAGAGAGCGGGAAAAAGAACCGTATCATCCGTTTATGTATCTCACTCCTAACTTTTTGGTATGATTTCCCTATCTGTGCTTTGTACATTAATAATTCTGATTGCATTGCTAAAAAATGTTACAAATTATGTAGTTGCACTTCCAACGGACCAATAAAGCAGATACTACGCTTATAGCTGGATTCCTCGAGCGCATTACTAAGGAGAATCTCGCCAATGTCAAAATGATTCTAATGCCCGTATGTTTTAGTGAACACTGGTTTTTATTGGTGGGTATTGTTAAAGATAAGAAGTGGCTAATACATGACTCTCTGCGTAACCCCAAACGGAAAGTTCCCGCTAAAATAGCTGTAAGTACAGTTCGTTGACATGCAATGTAGTATTGTATATTGCGTAGTTACTAATGTACGAAAATATTTGTGTTAATGCAGATTGCTGCGCTCTAGAAGGCGACCGTTCAAAAAGTCCACGCAGGATTTACCAATTGGAGTCTCGACTTGACTGTTGGTATACCACAGCAGGAGAACTCCGTGGACTGCGGTGTCTTCGTTATGAAGTATATGGAGCACATAGCGAATGAAGGGGTGGGAAGCTGGGAGAGTTGCGCAGACTGACAGAAAAAAATGCCTATGTTTAGAGCCCAGATCTGTGCAGAAATCTTTAAATATTTTGTGGTTGATTGATGTAAATTAAGAAACATTATTCGTGTACATTTGTAATGTTTGTCTATAATAACAATAGTTTCATGGATGAATACCGTTTTCAAATGGGTCAAAATTATAGCTTTAAATGAAATCAGTGAAGATACAGAAGGCTCTCCGCGGAGATCCAAAAGGCTCTCCGCGGAGAGCAAAAAGATCTCCGCGGAGAGCAAAAAGCTCTCCGCGGAGAGCAAAAAGTTCTCCGCGGAGATCCAAATGGCTCTCTGCGGAGATCCAAATGGCTCTCCGCGGAGAGACATTTAGATATCCGCGGAGAGCCATTTGGATCTCCGCGGAGAGCCATTTGGATCTCCGCGGAGAGCCATTTGGATCTCCGCGGAGAGCCATTTGGATCTCCGCGGAGAGCCAAATGTCTATCTTTCGCAAATTGTGGCCGCGTTCTCTCCCTCCCTTCATTTTTTCTTCCTTTCCCTCTTTTTTCTTTCTCCCTCCCCCTTTCCCTCTCCTCCCCCTCTTTTTTCTCCTCCCCCTCTTTTCTTTTTTCTCCCCCCCCCCCTTTTTCCCCCTCATACCAGAGTGGAACCCGGCGCCCCCCCCCCCCCCAATTTGGCGCCGCACCCCCCTATTTGGAGCTGGGGGTGCGACATTGCCACACCCCCCTGCTTGGTGTTGGGGGTGCGGTATTGACGCACCCCCCTATTTGGAGCTGGGGGTGCGGTAATGCCGCACCCCCTTGGTGCGGCATTTGCTGCACCTTTTTGCCGCGGTAGTTGCCGCATCAATTTGGTGCGGTAAGTGTCGCACCCTTTCGGCGCGGCGTCTTTCTAACGCTGCGGGCGTCATGTCCTTTTGGAGTGGCGGGTGCCGCGTCCTTTTGGCGCGGCGGTCGACGAGGGGTGTGTCGCAAGTTGTGCGTATATGCATACCGGTGACAGATTCGAAGTTCAAACAGACTCGGAATTGCATGAGGCTGGGCCCGTTGGAATCGTATTGGTGAGTCGACCGAGGTCGTGGTGGAAAACTATGGGGCCGACCGAATAGGCTTTAGGGGACCGTATCACTCATGAAAAATACTATGGAACCACCGGATATTACTCATGAAAAATCATTTGTATTTTGATGATATTTGACAAATTTACTTACGTTTTCTAGTTGAATGCGTATATAATGGAATATGCTATGATTTTTTTTTAATTTAATTTAAGATTAATAATTTTAATTACGAACAGAGTTTTTAAAATATGTAATTTGCAGCCTTGCAAGAGCGCTCTTAAGGATAGCCCTCACATTTCTTTTGGTAGACTACGGGCCCAACGGTTAAATACAGACCGTGAAATTTCCTTCTCCAGACCAAATATTATTGACAGCCAAAATAATAATAATAATAATAATAATAATAATAATAATAATAATAATAATAATAAGAGCACGTGGATTCCGGTTCTCTAGTGTGCCAACTCGAGTACTTTTTCGACGGCGTACTCATTCATTTCGAGATCCCAGTAGGTCGAACTAGCGGCTAATAGTAGTGCTCCCCAAATCACATCATTAGGCATGATCGGCATGCCTCGACGAACGATCTATCCTCTCTGAGGAGCCCCGCTCGCCCTAGAAGGTGGACCATGCAACCTAGTGAACCAAGTGAAGAGCTAATCCGTAGTCCTCCGTCATGGATCATATGAACTCGCGGCCCACAAGTTCCCTGGTGGCTGCATGCTGTCAGAACTTGGACGAAGACAACGCCATCTGGTTAGAGTCCATCTCCGGTCATTTAGAGAAAAGTTCGATCGCCCTTCTCTTGTTTCCCTCATCCGGAAAATCTTTGCCGGCATTCCGCCGAAAATTTTCATCGAGGATTTCGCATCGCCCAAATGCCAATAAATTCGGCGACAGGTCCCCGATAGAAGTGATCTGGAGAAATAGCAAGCGGTGGAAGGAGCATCGCCAGTGGTGGAGGGTTTGTCGCCGGAGGAATGGGGGTCGGCGGAGGGGAGCGGCTCGTCGTCTGGAAGCATTCACGTGAGGCTTTAGGGCACGGGTTTGTGGGATGTGTTGGGTTGCCGATAGGTTAGAAAAAAAGAAGCTGCCGCTGCGCTCTTTTTTTTTTCTAGGAAATTAATGGGCTGCCAATAGCATTTTAGGGGGCACAGCTACTAAGTAAAATAATCGAATACAATTTCGGTAAAATAATCGAATACAATAGCATTTTAGGCGGAAAAATAGACATCTTAAAATGTCGTAATATCCCGGCAATGAAATGGAGATGATATCCCGATTCCGACTTCCTTTACTCTCAGCCTCATCTACCACCGTCCGCCGATGCCGGAGCCCGCGCTCCTCCTTCTCCTCCGGCGCCGTCATCACCTCGTCCTCCGCTTCTCATCACACTCCTCCTCTTAAACTCCAATCCCCTCTCTTCCTCCGCCCTCTTTCCCACTCCGCCTCTCCTTCCGCCATCCTCTCTTTCCGCCGCTGGGCCGAATCCCTAGCCCAATCTTCTGCCGCCGATCTAACAATAGACGGTGGGCCTTCCCTGTCCGAACTCGTTCGTGAGATCTCCTGGCTCCTTCAAGACTCTACCTCTCAGGACGGTGATACCTTCCTGCTCAGGACTGATCTCGAAGATCTCTACCGTTTATGGCGGCAGCGGATAGAGGAGCGGCGGCCGTTTCAGTACATTGTTGGGTGCGAGCATTGGCGTGATTTAGTCCTGGCGGTGAGTGAAGGGGTGCTGATTCCTAGGCCGGAGACGGAGGAGATTGTCAATTTGGTGGCGAGGGTAGAAGGGTTCAAGGATGGGATGTGGGCAGATTTGGGGACTGGCAGCGGTGCCATTGCAATAGCGATTGCGAGCATGCTCGGGGAGAATGGAAAGGTTGTGGCGACAGATTTGAGTGAGATGGCAGTGGAGGTGGCACAATTTAACGTGGGGAGGTATAAATTGGAGGTTTGTAGTCCCTATTCTTCTTTCTAACTATTTGCTTTTGTTTATATACATATATGTTTATATATGTATATGACGAAAATCATTTCAGTCCTTGAGGTTACAAGGTAATGCCAATTTGGTCCATAAATTTATAAATTGTGTCATTTTCATCCTTTAGGCTAACATCCGGTTTCATTTTGAATGCAATTCAAGGGATAAAAATGGTCCTTTTTGACACAATTAAAAATTTAGGGACTAATTTGACATTGACTTGAAACCTCAGGGACTGATATGATTTTTATCCTATGTAAATTGAATCGACACATGGTAAGGTTGAGGATGCAGTGTTGACCTACAAAGAAATCTAACGATGATGTGATGGGTGGAGATACTAAAATGATGTAATGCAAATGCGAACAACTTATAGTACTATATTGCAAATAATTACAAAATTATTATACTAGGGCATGATACCCACAATTGATAAATTCATGCACGACGAAGGCGCTTAAGTTAAATTCCCCGCGAATTATGCCCTGCAAATCTCATAATTCAAGTAAGCACGAAAACTAGGAGCAAGTATCATTTAAAGTATGATATTCAATCATACATTGATAAAAAATAGTAAACTAGACAAAAAAACTCACACAGAGGATAGTGGAATATTGTGGAAGTGGGGGTGGAGATTCGGTGGTGGTCGAAAATGAAAGAGAGTGGTGGTGGCGCGATGGGGTTGTTGGTGGTAACCTCGTGATGGAGTGGGATGGGGAGGAAGTGGAGGGATTTAGGGTTGTAGGTAAGGGATTACAAATGAGGAGTGGAGGGGAAAGATTGGAAGGGGGCTGCGGTTTGGTGGAGGAAAATGGATGGGGTGTGGTTTGGAGATTAGTAGCAAGTGGGGGATGCGGGTGGGGATATGGAGACTTGGGGTGGATTGCGGCGTCTTGCGACTCAACGAAGGTTGGGATTAATGAGACTTGCCGTGTAGGGAAAGGCAACGACCAGCATTGGAGGCCGGTGCGGAGGAAGCTGGTTTGTGGGTGGGGGAAGTAGAGGAGAGAGTTGATTAATGATGACCGGCTCCTGAACGATGATCCCCATCAACTCCCCCGACTTGAAAACATTTATCTGCGTTGAATGAAAATGATCATACTCTCGGCATAAACCATAGACAAGTTGGTCTAGCTCCACGAGTGCCACCTAGGTGTCATTGATTAATGAACGCCTTCTTCAGTGTATCGAGTATCTCATTGTCGCTCTTCCTGGTGTTGTGATCTCGTTGCCTGCAATATCCTCTGAAGGTCGGAAAGTGCCAGTCGGTGTTGAAGGCCTCATTGATGGCGCTGATGGTGGTTGATTGATAAGTTGAAGTTGCGTCCGAGTCTAAGAGTGTGGCTTGAGGATGGTGGCAAGGTGAGCGTCGTCCGTATACTCATGTGGTTCATAGTAAAAAGTTAGACTGTGCACATTGAATACGAGGTGAATGCTCATAGTCTTAGGATTATCAAGCGCATGTACATTCACTCAAATCCTTCTCAAGACTGTATACCGGTGAGACTAAATACCGGTGATATCCTACTCGAAAAAGGTGACATCAACATAAACATATTGACATTTGAAGATAGTTAAAACTGTGATATCCTTTCTGAGTAGAAAATTATTCCATGAAAATACACTTGGTGACGCAGTTGAAGAGTTTGTCCAGACCAGACTCAGGAGCGTAAACGAAGGCAGTACAACCAAATACATGGGGAGCTAGGGAAAAGGAGTACTATTCGGATAAAGAAGAGAAAATGATGTCTTACCTTGAAGAGTAGAAGAAGACATACGATTAATGAGAAAAAAATAAATGAGAATCGCATAACCACAGTAGGATCGAAGAACATTCATTTGCCATATAGGTGTTCGGGAAATATTAAAAAGACGATTTTTTTCCTTTACGTCACCTCATTTTGTTGGGATGCATGCATACAATTAAAAAGAGGAAAAAGGTTGGTGCATATATTCTTTCGCATTAGCTGTCCGTAGAATTTTAGGGCAAGACTAAATTGACTGTGAATTTCATTATAACATTTATAGAAAATAGAAAAAGTTCCGATCGTTCTTTTAAGAGATGCACCAAAGTACTTCTAGAGTAATTATCAATAAAAATATCAAAATGTTGAATTCCTCCACAAGCAGACTTGGAAGGATTGAGACCCCCAGATGCCCAAATGAAGAAGGTCAAAAGGACGTACAGAACTCTTACAAAGTTTGACAGGAAAACTAGTAGGAATGTAGGATGATGCTTGACATATTGACAGATTTCTCATTCTAAAGTACAATCATATCGAAAAGACAACATGAATTGGTGAAGGAGACGATGTAGGGGGTGAACAAAATGGTGATGGAACTAAAATAGAGAAGTCTTTACGAAAGTGGGAAGATCATCCAAGTAGTAGAGGCCCCTAGTTACAATCGTCCTTTTCGATTGAAGGTCCTGAAAAAAAAATTAGTTTGAGAGAATGAGACAGAACAATGTAATTCTTTTGAAAGTGCATTGATGTATAATAGATTGCATGGAAAATTCAGGATATATAAAGTATTGTCTAATTGGAGAAGAGAGTTGGTAGTAACAACTTCAGTTCTACAAACTGGAGTGGGAGCCATCAACCACAAACACCGGTGGTATCCAACTATGCTTCTCGAGGTGAGAGAAGACAAGAGAAACTCTCAGTCATATGATTGGTGACACTAGAGTCGATGAGTCACTTACTCTGAGTAGCAACATGCACGTTACCTGAATAAGTTGCAATGAAGGTAGATTGCTTGGAAGCACTAACCAAAGCCTCAATATCTGCGGAAGAAAACCATCGACCAGTTTTGGATGGCGGAGTGGAGGTGGTTTGAGAAGAAGGCTCGAAATCAGTAGCACTGACATGAGCCTGAGGTCGTGGATGAGGGTGCTTCGTAAAACACTCTTTGACAAGATGAACAAGCCTCTTACAATGTGAGCAAAGAGGGCGCTTCCCTCCCCGAACTACAGTGCGGCCCCCATGACCACGTTGTGCTCCATGACCAGCAACATGAGCATAATTTTAAGAGGGTGGAAGTGAGGTTATCGGAGGTCGGAGTAGAGGATTTGCCACAACATAGATACAAGTTACATTAACATCCAAGGTGAGAGTGTCAGATTCTCCCAAGATCTGTTGGCATATCATCTCGTAGGAATCAGAAAGACATATAATACAATAGACAACAATTAGCTCATGAAAATATTTTTGCTGAGTTGCAAGGTCAACAGAGAAAGGATGATATTAGAGAAGTTCTGCTCCGAGAGAGAGTTGGCGAGCAAAGAGATTCAAATAGATGGTGTAGATGCGAGATGCTTTGACAATTTTGGAGTAAAGAGCTTGATGCAGGGGTAGGCTTAAATGAAGGTCGTCGTAGTATGCAACTAAATGAAATGCAATGCGACTACCGATGACTACTAACATGAATGCATATGTGTTCATCAGTCCAATTAAAAATGGCAAAAGTAATAAATTAAAATAAAAAATATATAAGCAGAGTTGCTTACAAACATAGATTAAAGAAAGTAAGTTCCATTCGACAAACAACCGAGGCGCAATTACTTTCAAACACGCGCCGAATAGGCCCTACAAATCACGTGATTTCTCAATACTAAAAGCAAATATAAGATAGCACCCAACAAAACAGATGTCCAAACACACAATAATAAAAAACAATAATTCCCAATAACGACTTATGCATGCAAGTGGAGGCGGAGTAGGGCAAGGAAATCAAAGGCGGTCGGCTCCCTCTAGGACTGTAGGCGTCTGGACCGTAGTCAGGTGGGGCTTGGGTAGAGGATTGGAGTGGGGAAGGTGTAGGATTTAAAGTGTGAGAGGATTGTGGAGGGACTGGGGACTACAAGCGGCAGAGAAAATGGGATTGGGGATCAACAAAAGGAGTCAGGTGTGCAGGGAGATGGGTGATTGGGATTTTGGTAGAAGGTGGACTCGGAACAGGGGTTTGGACGGGATATCAGAATGACAACAGAGGGGAAATGAGGTTTGTAGGCGTCGGTGGCTGGGGGGGGGGGGGAATTCAGGCGGCTATTGGATGAGAAGGCTGGACTGTGGCAGACGGGTTTACCGGAGGAGGGGAACTGGACGTGGAGGACGATAGGAGGGAAACGTGTTGCGACTCTAGGGATCGACTGGAAGGAGAACGTGAAGGAGAGGGGAAGATCGAAGCCCTGGAATCCACCATGAGCGCCGCTCGGCGTCGCACCGAAACGGAAAGGACCGACAGTTTTTCAAACCTAAAACCACGATGCATCTCACCGCCCCTTGCATGCATATAAATACTAAAACTGAAATAGGGCACCCGAATCGGACGGCTCATAATGTCTGAGCTGATAGGCTTGTAGAGAAAGTTTGATGTGCCGACTGGTAGCGAGAGTCCCGGTAGTTGCTGGAATGGGGGGTGCGGAGCTGCTGGAATAGTGCACGGCTGCTGAAATGGGGAGCTCTGACAGCAGGAATTAAATTCCTGGGTGCTGGAATTAAATTCTCAAGGCTCAAGGGTGCAGCCCAGCTGCAGGAAATGGGATGGGGTGTCACTTTCAGCAGCGGGGATGGCTAGAATTAAATTCCAGGTGGGTGTGGGCTCCTATGAAGACTCAGGAAGCAGCTTTGTTGCCTCCAGGAGAGGAATCCAGAAACGAGAATGCTGGATTTGGATGCTCCAGCAGCCAGGTAAGAAGAGGTGGCGTGGTAAGGGCTGCTGGATGGATTTAGCTTGATTTTTGGGTGGGCCGAGAGACACAACTTGTTCAAGTTCACAAAACATATTACTCATCAAGTTAAGAAGGGTTGCATCAAATCTAAAGATGACTAGAGAAAATATACCACAAAACGAAGAAGGAAAAGAAACTTTTCCTTGGCCGTAGAAGAAGAAGATCGGACATGTACTCCGTCTTCTAAAACACAGCCGCGGATACCGTCCGGAGTCCTGGAGGAGCTGTCACGAAGCTCCTAATTTCCGTCTTCTCTTGTCTAAGCTTCCTTTCTTCAATCTTGCTGAATATCTCCACTTAGCACCATGAATCCTTGAGCAACACCTTCCTAATCCACGAACATCACTTGCAAATGGCGAAGGAAGCTTGGAAATGAGAGAAAATGGCTTGAAGGGAGCTTGAGAGGTGGAGGGAGGCGAGCTTCAGTAATTGGAGGAGCGTCGCGTAACCTGGGCGAGACCCCAAGGATCAGATATGGAAAACGAAGCCCTAGTAACAGTATATATAACATCAGGAAGAAATGCGCGCAGATGCGTGCGCATAAGACTGCACGGGCGTGCGCGAAGGAAAACTGTACATAATCAAGAAATGGGGCATTGGTCGCGCACGCGCCCAAACAAGACATGCATGCGCGTGCGCGAAGAAAACGCATGCGGTTTGGCAGACCAGTGTTATTTTGGTCGAATTATTTCATTGAGCGCGCACACGACCTGCACAATGAGCGCACACGCGTGTGTGAAGGAACACGCATGCGCCCCAATTCTGCTACGGAAATGATGCAGGAAAACGAGGTAATTAAATAGAGCACGCGCGCACAGTGCACATAAAGGCACACGAACGTGCGTGAAGAAAACTGAACATAACCTCCCCATAATATAGAAGATGGTCCACACATGTAATCCACAACACAATATCCAGAATCCAAGCAGAAGAAATAAGGATGAAACATGCATTGAATCGTAAAGGAAATAGGACAATTGACAACGAAATCCATGTATAAAACAGGGTAAAAACATGATATGAAAAACACGTATCACCGGCGAGGCGGCCGGTGGTGATGGCTGGAGGTGTTTTCCGGCGATCACCGGAAAACTAAAAATGGACGTAATGATAAGGGGATTTGAGAGGGATCACCGGAGGTGGTTTTTTCGGTGATCGCCAGAAGTGGTTGAAAGGGGATTATGGAGGTCTTTGTGGGCTGTTTTGGGTGGTGTTTGGAGGAGGGGATTTGTGGAGGTGGCCGACTATGTGGAGGGAGGAGAAGGGAGGTGGTTCTACTGCAAGGGGGAAGGCTATGGGTGGCCGACTATGGGGTCACGGCGAGGGGGAAGACTATGGGTGACCGGCCAGGGGAGTGGGGAAATGGGAAGGAGTGGCCGGCCAAAGGTGAGGTGAGGCGAGGGGGCTTCACGCACACGAGTTTGGCTTTGGCACCGGAATGATCAAAAGAGGGCTTATGCACTCAACTTTCAATGTGTTCTGGGTCTACTCGGAGGTTGTCGGAGTTGCCGGAGGTGGAGATGACGGTGACAGAGATACTACAGAGCCTTGACCGCGGTTTGCCTATGCGGGGTGTGCTCGAGAGAGAGGGACAGAGCTTCCAAAATCTCATTAAAGATGAGAAATAAAATATCTTTCTTTGTTTGGCCTCATACAAGACTCTAAGGGTCAATATATAGGACCCCCAATATCACGACTGTAATTATAACGAAATGCATAAAATACTTAAAGACCTATAATACCCTAACCACGACTCAACTTATACGACTCAACACGACTCGAATCGGACTCAACTCATTATATAACTCGTTACAATAATAATAATAGATCCATAACATCTCCGCCCTTGAAATCGAGCTTTCCCTCAAGCTCGAACTCCACGTTGCGATCGGATCATCTGGCTCCTTGATTTCGCGCCAGAACAACTCCCGATATCGTGTTGCGGCAGCTGGGGCATCGTCGAGAAGCTGCGGCGTTGACGAAAAGGTTGGCGGTGGAAGAACTGGTGCTGGCGGAGCGGTGGCGGGAAGCAGTGGTAAGACGACCGGAGGGGCCAGGGCCGGCGGCAGGAATGGATCCGGCGGAAGTGGCGGTGAGCAGCATTGGCAAGGCTGCCAGAGGAATGACATCCGATAGCAGCAACGGGTTCGTCGGGATAAGCGGAGTGGGGTCCGGTGGAACAAGGGCCGACAGAAGAGGCAATGAGGCGGAGGCCACGGTGACAGACGAAGGTGGCCCAAGGTGGGGCAGCATCACCACGGGAGGTGATGGCGGAGGGGCAATCACCGCGGAGTGCGGTGGCACGTCAGCGGCCGGCGAAGATGGTTACTGCACGAGGAGAGGAGGCAACAATGAAGGTGAAAGCTTCGGCGGAAGGGCGACTATCAAATCATCAAACTTGCGTAGGAGTGAGATCATCATTTCCTTAATCGGAATGGAGGGCAACTAACTCTGATGCATTAAGTTTGCGGTCCATGATAATTAATTATGATGTAATAATTAATTAATCAAAATATGTGATTGATCAATTAATAATTAAAAGCAAAATTAATTCAACGGGCAAGCGGAAAAGAAGCCTTGCGGTGTGGGGTTGGACAGGCAGACACGAGAAAATAAAAATAAAATAAAAGGGAGAAGCTCGAGGGCATCGGTCTTGAGGAAGCTGCGCTGCAGAGAAGGGAAGGCGCACGACTCGAAAAAAGAGAAGAAGAAGACGAACCACGTTGTTGGAATCGCGACTGACTGTTAGAGAGGATGACGTTGAAGCAAGCGATGGAGCAGGAAGCTGGCGGCGCTGCTGGGGTTGACGTGGAAGGCGCTGGGCGCTGAAGCGGAGAAGAGGGACTTTCTTCTCCGAAGCAAGCCGGGATGGGGGGGGGGGGGTCGTCGACCGGTAGCGGAGAAGAATGTTGTCTGGGCTAACGTCGACTTGGAGGTAGCGTCGAGGAAGACGACAGGTGCTAGGGTGATGCAGGTCGGAGGATGGGGCCTGGAGGATGAAGCGGTTGGAGGACGCTTTGCAACTAGACGAGGGATGCATGAGCAGGCGAGCAGAGGAAGCAGACATGAGGACTGCAAAAAATATGGGGACTGGACTGAAGTAGCGGGTGCCTGTTGGAGGTAGACGAAGAGAAAACAGTAACGACTGTGCTCGTGAAGAAAATCCGGCAGGCGTAGGGGAGGAAAGACATATGATACCAATTTGTTATGGGTCTACTCGGAGGTTGTCGGAAGAGCGGCCGGAGGTGGGGGTGACGGTGGCGGAGATACTACGAAACCTTTACCGTGGCTACGTAAACGGGGCGTGCTCGAGAGTGAGAGAGCTTCCAAAATCTCATTCAAAGATGGGAAATAGAATATTTTTCATTGCTTGGCCTCGTACAAGACTCTAAGGGTAAAAATATAAGACCCCCAATGGCATGACCATAATTATAACGAAATGCATAAATAACTAAAAGACCTATAATACCCTAACTACGACTCGATTTATATGTCTCAATACGACTCGACTTATACGACTCAATACGACTCGACTCATTATATTAATAACTCATTACAATAATAATAATAATAGGTGGGAAATCGTGCTCGAGAGTGAGAGAGCTTCCAAAATCTCATTCAAAGATGAGAAATAGAATATTTTTTCATTGCTTGGCCTCGTACAAGACTCTAAGGGTCAAAATATAAGACCCCCAATGGCATGACCATAATTATAACGAAATGCATAAAATACTAAAAGACCTATAATACCCTAACTACGACTCAATTTATATGTCTCAATATGACTCGACTTATACGACTCAATACGACTCGACTCATTATATTAATAACTCATTACAATAATAATAATAGATCCATAACACAATGTCTCTCTTTAGAGACTTCTACCTCAATATATAGACTAGTGATGGGGCAACAAATGGTCATGATTCTACATTCGTTGCCTACCTCACAAAAAAATGCAAAGAACGAAAAATGTTACGATCGGCGATCCGCTCAAAATGAGCGGTCCCGATCGTCACTAGGGCTCTGTTTGGCGCGGCTGCAGCGACTGGAGAAGCAGTGGGGGAAACAGTGGTGGAATAATCAGCTGTTTTGCAGAGTGTGGCAGAATCTGTGAATCTGTTTGGAAGAACAGATGTTGCAGTGCTGTTTCAAATGGAGAATCTGTTAAGTTGTTTGGCAAAATAGATGTGCGTTTTGAATATCATTTTTTTATAAAATTAGAGATAAACAAAAGTCTCTAATGGATAAACAAAAGTCTCTGATATTCTATTATAAAATAAAATACAATAATTAAAAGGTTTTTTCCCAAACAAAACTCGTAAGTGTGATCGGCCTCAAACATGCATTTGCAAACATTACTGCAATTTATTTTCTTGATAGCGGTCATAACCTTTGTCTGAAATAAACTGAAAAAACCTAGCACATCAAACTGAAAAAACCAAGCACATCAAACTCATCATGAAATATATATACTATAAACGAAATATTTCAGGCAATCTATATATATAAATGAAATATTTCAGGCGAGCTTATCGCTCTGCTCCACCACCCCTCATTTCCGGCGAGCATCAAATCCCGTCAACGCCGTGCACGCGAACCCCCAACGGGGCTCCGATCCACCCTCTGTATCCCGTTCGCCACCTCCATCGGCAAGCATTCAGCGTTCTCTTTCTTCTTCCCCCTCTCTTCTACTTCCCCCTCCGTATATGCCTGCCGAAAACTGCTCGCCGAAAACTGCTGCCGACGACGTCGGTGAAGAAGATCAATGGCCACTCCAAGTTGTCGGCGACCTTGCTCTCTATAGATCTGCTGCTGACGACCTCGATGAAGAAGACCATGGCCAGCAACAACGATCATCTTCTTCACGGAACATAAATCGGAAGGATAGACGCTAGTCGCGATTTGAGAGTCGTGAAAAAAATTCACGACTCAAAAACGCCAAAAAGAGCGGCACAGGAACGGTGGCGATTTCCACCGTTGCACTTGCTTTTTTGTTTAGCGCGGCAGTGGCAAAATTAGCGGCACACTGGCGCTAAAACGCGGAGCCAAACAAAGCCTAGGTCCGTGGTCGGCGGGAATAGACCCTAACGGGTCGGGTGGCCCGATCCCCAATCAGCATGTCATTTATATTCTTGTATTATCCTAGTTTTTTATATATATTTTTATAGAAAGTGTAGAGAAGTGGTATAAAAGCTTGTAGTATATTCACTTGATCGGTAAATACAAGTATGAGTACAAATATATAGGAAGGAGGAGGAGGAAGAAAACCTATACAAGAGATGTGAGACTAAAAAGAGGGAAGAATAAATGGGCCTTTACATAGGTTTTTCTATATTCTCTAACACTCCCCCGCAAGCTGGAGCGTACAAGTCGTAGGCACCCAGCTTGGATAAGAACTGGTGGTATAATGGCGAGGAAGAGCTTTAGTCTTGATGTCAGCAACTTGTTTTGCAGCTGGGACATGTTCCAATTCTATCTTCTTTAACTGAACCTTTTCCCGGATAAAATGACAATCAACTTCAATATGCTTTGTCCGCTCATTGAAACACAGGATTCTTAGCAATATGAATAGCAGCCTGACTGTCACAAAGCAGAGTTGCCGGAGATGAGAGTTTGACACATAAATCTCCCAAAAGTCCTTCAAGCCAGGTTAATTCAGATGTGACAGCAGCCATAGCTCTATATTCAGCCTCAGCCGAGGACGCGAGCAACCACAACCTGTTTCTTGCTACGCCATGTTATAAGATGTCCACCAAAGTACGTACAAAAACCAGTCGTGGAACGCCTGTCATCTGGAGAGCCAGCATAGTCAGCATCAGAGTAAGCAAGAAGAGATGGCGAGGTGGATGGTTTGTAGACAAGGCCTTGTCCAGGAGCGGTTTTCAAGTATCGGAGAATGCGCTCAACAGCTTGGAGGTGAGAAGTCCTCGGAGTGTGCATGAAGCGGCTTACAACGCCGACGACAAATGAAATATCTGGTCGAGTAACTGTAAGATAATCAGTTTCCCAACCAAACGACGGTAGTAGTCTGGATTCTCAAGGAGTTGATCAGTCTCAGAACCAGCTGCACATAACTTTTGGTTTGAATCCATAGGGGTATCTGCAGGTTTACAGCTAGAGAAACCTGCTTCTTGAAGTAAGTCAATGCAGTATTTCCGTTGGGACCGGACCTAACCCATCGGATCGACGAGCGACTTCAATTCCGAGGAAGTATCTAAGATTGCCAAGATCCTTTGTTTGAAACGCCGAGTTCAGATGCTCCTTGAGTTGTTGTATCCCAGAGATGTCATCCCCAGTGATCAGGATATCATCAACATACACAAGGAGGATCACAGTTCCCGTGGGTCCTTCTTTGATGAATAGTGAGAAATCAGCAGAGCTTTCGTCGAAAACCAAGTGCCAGTAGGACTTTGCAGAATTTATCAAACCAAGCTCTCTCGGAGATTGTTTGAGGCCATAGAGAG